>OZ020488.1:33602888-36556935 GCA_963971405.1 Psococerastis gibbosa | reverse complement strand
CTGCCTAATTCCTGCAGTGATAGTCTTTGCATTTGCTCTGTAGAAGTTGCATGCGATACTTCTTCTTCTTCTTCTTCTTCCGGCTCTACAGCCCTTGGTGGGCTTTGGCCTGCTCGACAACACTCCTCCATTCTTCTCGGTTTTGCACAACGCTCCACCATCTGGAGACTCCCAACTCGCGAAGGTCATTCTCTAACTCGTCCTTCCAGCGGTTTGCATGCGATACCGCACTCTTAATTGTGACAAGGAGCGTCTCATAGTTCCATGTGACAATCCATGTGACAACCACACCCATCCAAAAGTCCTCAAATTAATCTAACAGCTGTACATCGTTTTTTACAGGCCAAGAATTAGTCGTTGAAGGCTCACTTGGGGGCATTCAGGTGCTGGATCTGACACCAGAGGGGCAGCGTCATCAGCGGATACTCAGCTTGGGTGCTGATCCATTAGCTGCTAATGACCAGTTTGCTGATCTCTCGGCTGGGTTGTACGGCTTTAAAACTGCCGCCGCTTCTGACAGTTACGACGCCACTGCATTTAGCTTTAGTGTTCGTCGTTCGTTGCAGTCCTCTCTACGCGGTAATTTTATAAGTCTTTTCCAATTTTGCGTTGTGCAATCCTGTAGCTTGTGTTCAGAAAGTAGCCTAAATTTTAGCATTAAAAAAGAGTGACAATGGAGCTAGTGTAACTAAACTAAAAGATTACTATAGTAGGGTTTAATTTATACACTGCAGTATTGACATGATTGGAGAGGAGGAATACAGAAGTATGTGGAAGCTTGAATCATTGGTATAAGCTACGAGCAAGAAAACTTTGTATTTAAAAAAAAAACCTAGCTGCTCATTCTGTACGTAATTTTGAACAGTAGAACTCGGTTAAGAAAGACTCGGATACGAAGGGAATCTGAAACTTCATGGATTTTGGTATAATTAATCCAAAATGGAGATTAAGTCATTGCCATGCACAGACGTGGATAGAAAATCCCTGACTCTATTAATTATATAAGCGGTAGGGGTTGAACCGGTAACCGAGGTATTGTAGAAGTCTTAGCTAAGCCCGACTATGTCTCTTTTAACCATGTTGGACCTACTACTTACGGTACTGTTAAAAAGTCCGATTATGTTCAATTCCAGGCACAGACCAAGTGGACGTCAAAGTACGGTTAGCTTCGGTCTGGTACACACATTCACCGAACCTATTGAAGGAGCTGCAGTCTTGTGCCACGGAGTTCAAACAGTACATGTCAAACCTTGCGCGCACTATAAAATCGGCTGCTACCGAAGTCGCAATGGGCTTCGTTCATTCCAGGTTCGTATTTTAAATGGCTGAAACCGTAGCAGTGTACATAAAATAAAGCCCATTTTCACTGACTTGCCAATGCAACATTCCAATTCAATGTGTAATGACGAATGTCACAATGCCTAATTGTTGAAGAGTCATAGTAATCATCAAGCGCGGCCACTCCAATTCGGCATTCATTTGTTTTATGTACTCTTCTGCATGACTCCAAAATGGCAGCTATGTCTGCTTGGAGCCATGGAAATGACTTCAAAACCGAATGTTTCGATTGGCTGGCAGTATGATCTGATAGGTTGGCTGCAAGCATTTTCCTATACAAAAGTGACGTTTTGCTACTTTCTATGCTCTTGTACTAATTCATTTTGTTGTAATGCTATTTATAATTAATTATACTTACTTACTAAATTTACTTACTTACCAATCTCTGTATCGGTAGCTTTTTGCAATAAGTTTTTCCTTTTGTCCAATTGCAAAGCTACTTGGCACCTTATTTTCTCGGTAAATTTAATCTTGAGATTCACGAGCATTACTTAAATATTTATATCTAATGCATTCTACTAGTATTGTAGCATTTCTCTGGTAGCGTATTCAGATAGATTCAATAATCGTACAAGGTAATATATTCTCTTTCAGAGCTGAAGCTCTTGCATTAAGTCTGTACATGTCGAACCGGATATCGTCGTCAATTTATGGTGGTTCAAACCCGGATATTGGTTCCCCTCGCAGACGACGTCGCAGCTTCACGCAGTCGCAAGAAAATGTGGCGTCTATGTACTCGATTAATACGCCATTCACTCCGCGCACTCCACATTCCCCGGGTGATGAGGACCCCTTTGATCCCATTGTTTTCAATTTGGATGCGGTTCTTGATACTCCGGTCATAGTACTGCCTCGGTCTCCTACCAGTGACCACGTGTTTGTAGCCCATCTAGGGAAAATTACGGTAAGGGAGTGGCTTTGACGTTTTAATTTTAAAAGAGTGAAACATCTTCTTAAATAAATTTCAGATCCTCTCAATTTGTGCGCTGGACAAAACAGTCAATAATGTAAATATAGTGTTCTACCAGGCTAACTGGATGCCCATCCACAGCGCATGCAGTGAAGCAGCAAAAATTCCTTTCCTAGTCTAAGCAGGTGGTTCTCGCAATAAATCCAATAAAGTCAAAATATATATATATATACTCGTATTTATATTGCGAGGGACCCAATGTCAAGTGCGAAACCGTACTTCTATATTCGGTTGATAGCCCTGCTTGTTGAATTGTTAATTTGTTTTTCACTTGCCGCTATTTTCTTCTTGGATTTGGAACCCTACTATCGGGAAACGTTTCCTTTGAAATTCCCCCCTACGTTTCACCGCTATTTTATTATCGTTCTACAGATGAATTTATTCTGTTGCAGTTGAGAAATAGTTATCCCGAAATGGAGACTTCTTGGGCAGTGTGGGTTGAAAAATACCATGTGGACATTCGCGATATGAATCTTTATGCTGTAGTCTCGTCTCAACCAGTTTCTAATACAACACTATCGTAAGTAATGTAAATCAACGATGTCCATAAATTTGGGTTTAAATAAAACAAAGTAATATACTGAAGGATAATGCTTAAATGTAATTAGAATAAACATCACTGAATTAATACAAAACAATAAATAGCAAAATCGTATATTTTAATTAAGAAAATAGATTTTAAATGAGAGCACTAAACAACACTCGAAATACGTTGGTTTTGCAAAATTGTTTCAAAGGATGGTCTGTTGACAACCAACACCTGGACTTAGTTGAGCATACCTGTACTCGAAAAGTACAACTAAACATGAAAACATTGGGGAGAATGCCCTCGAGAAAATGCTTTAAAATAATCCCCTTTGAAAAAAATTATAAAAAATGGGATAGCAAACGAATAATTCTAGGCACAATAGGCTTGGGCTTAAGTGAAGCCTTTCCGACGCTGGGTATGTGCCCCAATAAAAAGTGGTAGTAGTGCTGTTGCCCTGGAGCTAGGGACAGTTGACAATTGGCCCCCGTCCATCCTCGTTGTCTGGCAGAGTGATAAGATGTCTGCCACACCTACTAAAAATAAATAAATCAATAATCACGTTCTCCTAATTTTTGGTATTTAACGTATTCCAGCGCATCTGGGGACACCATTCTTCCGCGCCCTGAAAAGATGTACTCCTGCGCTCGTGGTAAAGCAATCCTCCACGACACGGTCATTGAAATGGCAGTAGAACGTCACGTACGAAATCAACCATGGGCAGGTAGCATGGATTTCGATTGTGAGCCTGCCCAGGAGGATTTGCAAGAAATTCGGGTTAGTTTTTTGTTTGTTATTCATCGAATTGAGTACAATTACAAAACATGCGATTTGTGAAAAAGGCTTAGTAAGATCTTATATATACGAGAAAGGATCAGATATTTATTATCTAACTACTTTTTTTTAAGATATTGAGAACAGCGTTTCAATGGCGTGGTCATTCGCTGTTGAGTTTACTTTTTAATTAGGTTTGGGGAAAACAAGGCCGACATAGAATTTTGCCTTATCAAGTCATCCCTCTGGAATTCATAAAAAGAGAGAAAGAAAGAAAATTTCCTTTATTTTCCACATGGGTGAAATTTGGGCCTTTCGGCCCACTCTTACAACTAACCCAGTAAGTAAATCCCTTCACTTCACACATTTGAAGCAAATCCTTCAAGAGAAGAAGGTTTTGCTACCAGTCGTAAAAGGTGCTTCTGCACTTATTTCATCTGTGATTAGCTCTAGTTGTCCAGATGTGATACGCTCCACTCCTTCTTGTCTCTCGACTCCTTATCATTCAACACCTCGTCAGGTACCAGTTCCACTCTCTTGAGATCGTTCTCAATTCGGTTCCTGTGTTCCTTCCTTGGTCTTCCTCTTCTTCGTGTTCTTCCGTTATGTACATATTTAATTGAACAAATAGTAAAAGCTATGAATACCTTTTCCTTATATATTTTTTTTAATATCAATTCCTTTGTTTACCCACTGCTTGACCGTCTGATTTACTGTTTTCCCGTGCTTGTTTTTCTCAGATATCTGGGGGTGTAGTCGGTCCTTTAAAAGTTTCACTAAGTCGTGGGCAGTACGAACAGGTACTTGAAACATCTAAATATCTGCTGACGAGCCTGGACCCCGTTGCTGATCCTGAGAGCCTACCTTCACGGCAGCGTTTGGTTGATATTGAAGAAGAGAGTACGGAGGAGAGTCTGTCTAAATCGGCATTTGAACTTAATCCTGCCCTGAGATCACGAGCTGCTTATGTTACGTCATCCGGGCTCCGGAAGTTGCCGGATGAATCGGAATCGTTGGCTGTGGGAGGTATGGTTAAGAGTATTATCATAAGTTTTAAATTAGTTTTTAAATGAATTAGCGAATGCTAGTTTAATTGCTCATAAATAGAGTAACGCAGACTTTACGTGCCCAAGCGATATTTAAATTTACAACTCTTGCAGCCCTATTATGTCGATTTGGGATGAATATAATACCGGGGTTTATTCAATTGTTTTAAACGAACGAGTGCAAAATGCGCCGGAAATTAAAATTGATAAATTAATATTTTTGGTGAGTTTTCAATTTTTTCTCCCTTAGATGTAGACATAGAATATTAATTAAAATTCTTATATTCCAAAATGCTACCTATACATTTGAATGTTTATTGGGTAGTATTTCCTTCAATTATAAAATAATGCAACCATTCCCTTGTATTCCAATAAAGTAAATTCGTGTCGGGGTGGTACTACCCGTGGTACAGGAGTTTTCAGGTTGCATCAACAGCCTCCTGTTTAACCTATCGACAGTCAGGGAAGACTGCCGGGACCGCCGGCTTTACATGCCCTCCGAAGCATGGTAGTCAGAAGATAAATAATTGTACCACTAGAAAATTTTGGCATTCGGGTGGGACTCGAACCAGTCACCTTCTCGATGATAGTCCGAGTCGTTACCTCTACGCCATTCTGACTATTGTATTCCAATAATTTCTTAATTTGAATTTACCGCACATATTTTAACCTTTTTCAGTCACATTTGAGTTACCTGAATTTACCATTGAGCTGTTGGGCGAGTGGGGCGTCCCAAAGGAGCGAGCACTCGTCTCGATATCTTTCAGAGATTTCATGCTAGTCTTTGATCGCCCTTCTACAGGATCTAGTCACCTGCAGGTAATATTATAACTACTTTACTTTACTGTACCCAACGCCAACTCTTGGCGTTACTGCCATCTGGGGCCGCGCCTGCCAGTACAGTGATGTAATGTCATTGTTGGGGCTCTGAATGGAATGACACATATTATAACTGGAATTAGTTGAAGAAGCCGAATGATGGGCGACGCCATAATTCTTTTTTCTTTATAATTTTTCTTTCTGCTCTAAAATAAATATGGTGCAGTATTTTCATTTTTTCACCAAAATCTGGCCCCAGCTTACGGCGTTTTCCATCCATCCGCCAGACAAAGTGTGTGCTGATACATTGTACCATAAAAAAAAAAACGGATAATTGTTTCTTCTGGTTTCAATGTTTTGGAGGATTTCGCCGTAAACAAACTTGTACTTCGTTCATATCATCTCCCAACATGACATAGGTTAGCTGGTACAGTAGTCCATCGGGGCTAAAGCTAGTCTAATGTAAAGACTTTTTTCATTTAATAAAACGTTATGTTTTAAAAATGTATTTCCAGATGTCACTGAAGTCATTGGTTATGGAAGATCTTCTAGTTCCTGAAACTAACAAAAATAGGTTCCTTGTTGTTTCCTCGGCGGCTCCTACACCTTATAACCGACGCATTGCTCTTTCCCGATCTTGTCCCAGTCTCTCCGCCGGGCGATTAGTTTTGCCGGAACACAACTCGTTACCAGAGAACCTGTCGGCAAGCATCCGCGCTTCGAAACCGAGACTAGGTTAGTTTTATTTACTTACTTGCTTGGTATTTTTCGCATAAAGTAGTGGAGTCTATTGAAATTGACTTTTTAGAACGGATTTCTACATGAATCAATTCAAAAAATTAATAGGCCTAGTAGATATATATGCAGCACTGTGGTAATGGCTTAACTTGTAATTTTTTCTTGATTTGAAAACACTTATTTTTCGTACGCATATAACGTGCATTGAATGGCTGGAAGAAAACCAATTGCATTTTTAGTTTTAACCTTGATGTTTTGTGGATTTCGTGATATAAATACCAAAATATTTTTTTTAAAGGTCAATATAGGGGAACAACATCAAAACCTGTGATAAGCGATCCACCTTGCACACCTCCTCCCTCACCCAGGCCTGGGCGTCCTCAACCTTCCCTGTCTAAAGAAGAAAATCTAGTGCTCATAAATATTGATACTGTGGACAAAACGAAGCGGGGAATTGAGTCTGATCCTGATGAGGTATGGTTATGACAAATTACTTGAAGAGTGGGACTGGTACTAGACGAAGTGATGAATAATCAGAAGCGGAGAAACAGGGGGTGTGGAGTAGGCCACATATCACACCAGGCAACAGGAGCTGATTATTTATGATGATGATGTCTTGAAATATAATATTATGTACGCACCAGCTGTAAATGAATTAAAAATGTCACTTCTATTCAATATGAAGAAAGCTGTGCACAGAGGTGGCTGATAGCAGCCCTAGGAGGTAAACTGTGGAAATACCTTCCCACGCGTTAATCTAAAAAAAAACTAGTAACGTAATTACTCGGTATGACGTTACGTGTATAAGGCTATAAAATTTACCTGCTTTCGCTTACCTCAATTGACTGCAGTAAAAATATGCTTATGATTCCTCACACTCCGGGCGCAAGGGCTTTAGATTGCAGGTTCGGGCGCCTTGTCGGCAACTTATTAGGCAGACATCTTAAGTCGCAGTGGCTGCGTAGGCACAACGCTACGACTTATGTAGATGTCCGCCTGGGTTACAGGCGAAACGTCTAGATCTTCAAGTCCCTTTCTACCACGTCGCGTACTCGATGTAAACCCTGAATAATAAGCTTATCCCATGTTTGAACGGCTCCTGCACTAGCTTCTTATGAAAGGACTTTTTTTTGCCATGTTCAGAAAATCAGTGTCAAACATTTACATCGAATTATACGGTGTAGTACAGCAATGGAATAATAATAATCCATAATTTTAATGTTAAATGTAATTATTATTTTTGTAGCTGTTTAGGTTTTCCTAATTTCATATTCTTATTTTAAGATTGACAGAAGCATAACAGTAGACTTCAACTGTCTGGACGTTATCGCTAACATTGAATCCTGGGTCGTCGTATTTGATTTCTTCGGAGTCGAGGATTCCACAGAGAAACCAAGCTCACAACCCGCACAACGAACCAACTCACACACTGAGACTGGAGCTCTAATTAGAAATCTATCAACGAAAATGGACCTGCAAGTGCGTTCATTGACTCTGGTGCTGGTTCGACCCGAGTATGAAGTTGCCAAAGCTAATATAAGTCATTTGACTATCAAAACTGTGTCAGAGGCTAATTATAACTTGGAAGGACGACTAGGTTCCATGTCTTTAGTGGATTTGACGCCTCACGGTAAACTTTACCGGGAAAGGTTTCTAACATCTGGGAGAGAAGCTTTGCACGTTCAATATACAAGGTATTGTACTACCATTATTTTGTCTGGTCCGAACGAAAATAACTAGGTCATGTAATAGAAATTAAATGTTGAACGTCTTCACTTATATTGAATATATTGTCCGCGTCCTTACATAATTTGGTAGTAGGTTCTTTATTTTACTCTTTTTAGATTTGATCCGAAATCTTCACGAAATGACCCTTCCGATGCGGAGCTTCACATTGAAATGAGCTCAGTTGTTTACATCCACACGCAGCGATTCCTCCATGAAATTTATTCATACTTCAATAGGTTTTCCCAATTGCAAACTTTGATGGCGTCCATGCGTGCTGCATCTGATGTAAGTTATTCTGCAATTTAACAGCTGTTTTTTATTCTGTTAATAAAAGATTGTAAAAAAAACGCGAAATGGAGGAAGACAGCAATACAGTCAATGCATTGTTACCTACTAAAAATATCTTTATTTATGCCTCGTAGAACCCCGGCGACTAAAATTTATGAAGATTTTAAGGTGCCTCATTTTTTGCATTTTTATTGTTTTAATCTGCTTTTGTCTTTAAAAAATTCTCCAATAAATAGTGTATGTTCCACACATGCCCTTTTTTCTAGACACAGTGTTGCCAATAACATGCAAACAGAACGTCCATTCTTTGAGCATTTTAAACAATCGCCGAAATTCATAGCAGTCAAGGTTTTTAATGCTGTGCCTACGGAAATTGAAGTACGGTATCATACTATAGGTATAATATGCCATTTTCTGAATTGAAAGATGTTTTGACTTGATAATGTAAAAAATAAAATAAAATATAAAATAAATATAATTATAAATAAATAGATAAAAGATTCTAAGATTTGAAGGTGTTTTTTTTACTGTTATTCGATAAATTGATCTGTCATTGCACCTCTCTAGCTTCAGAAGTTACCTGGACACGTGATGACGCATGATTTCGGCAAAATTTGTTGGCAGAAGAGTTGTTTGCGTTTATTTTATAACTGCTTAGTTTGAAATTTTTTTCAGAATATGAAATACGAAAAGAAACCGTCTTCCAGACTCTTACTCTCCATAAACGCTGGTTCTCCTGTTCTAATCCTGCCTGTTGCGTCAAATTGCGTTGAAGTTTTGGTCGCTGATCTCGGGCAGTTCACTGTGAGAAATGGTTTTCGTAGGTCTGGCTCTGAGGGCACGATTGCTAACTCAGCCCCCGAAGGAACAACCACAAGTAGGTTTGTTAAAGTAGAACAGAAGGGAGAAGCAAAATACAAGGAGAGATCTACTGGAAATCAGGCACAACTTATTGTTACAACTGAATTCGTAAGGGCGGCTTACAATTAGGTTCAATTCCTATGCTGTGTTGCATAACACTGTTGTAGACTAGTCATTAAGTTATGGTGGACTTTTTTTGGTGTGTGGAGCTTCCTCCTGTAAATTTTCAACAGTATTTGATGGTGATTTCCTTAAAATTTGCAGTATCCTGTCTGCTAGACGTGATGTCCATTGACCTAATGAACATGGACTTATTTGCGGCTCGAAGAGTTCTGGGTAGTTGTGATGGAGACTGCCTGCAGTTTGGTGGCATTCACTTTCTTCGCGAAGGTCCTTCCCTTCTGCCCGACAAGTGTTTTCTCAAGCTCCAAGTGGACAGAAATCTGGACACACATCTAACTCGGGAAGTTCCCGACATATCTGTTCAAGGGACTCTAGCCAAACTTGAAGGATTCCTGGATTTAGCACAATATAAGCTGATACGTGGGTTGCTGGAGTCTAATATTGGTGAGAATTTGCAGGATTTAGCTTACGCAACTCCTGAAAGCACCTCGTTGCTGCTTCCACAGGTAATTTTTAACTGCTTATTTTATAGATTTGCTAATCCTCCAGTGGCCAGAATTACTTTTCTGGCCGCTCTCACCACGCTTAAAAAAGGTTCGGGAGGAATACTAGCGAACCGCTATGCATTCCATCGGGACCTTACTGCATAACTGAATTACAATATTTACTGCCTTTAAGTTTAAGCAGCAAGGTGGCACCCCATGTTTCAATGCATAGTAGTACGTTACTATTCCACACAAAAACATCAAAGCGTGGTGTGGGACCGGGCATTAAAGTATAGGATCTAATTTTATGAAGATTAGGAACCTTACTCCACCCGTAAAGGTTAAGCACTTGTTCATGAACTTCATTAATAGGTCTCACCTGTTACTGTATGAAAATGGCAAAAATATCTTGCCCATTGTGTCTTGTCACCGTTGTATGTTGACATGAAGGCCGTGTACCAGTTGGCTAAATATTCATGCTGCAATAACACCAATAATGTCCAAAAAATCATTAGGGTCGTTGGCAGGGCGTAAATAAAAATCCCTTCACTTGAATAAGGGCATAATTATAGTGACTGACATAGTACTTTATATGCATGTACGCATATTTATTTCAATATAAAAATAGTTTAAGTTAGGTTCTTCCTTAGTCAATGGTGTAAGTGGACTGAATAATTGATTTGTTTAATGTTTTTTTCAGACGGACGTTACAGATCCGGTATGGCTTACCATGAGCATTCATCTCGACTTATTAAACGTTATGATACATCTTCGTGACAAACACGGGGAAGGGGCCTCTCTGGCTTGTGTCAATTTCATAAAATCACGACTGGTCGTCGAAAGTTTCAGTGACGGTGCTCAAGATATTGACCTCGTCTCTGCTGAGATTCTACTTACTGACACCAGATATTTAGGTACTATGATGTTTACTATTAGCTAACTTGTGAGTCAGTTTATTTGAAAACACAATCCGTCGAACATGGCGGCTATGCTTGAGTCCATTTATAAATGAAGTCACAGCCCTATTTTCAATTTTTCGATTGGTCAAGCATTTGCCTAGACGAATGAGCTCCACTGTGGTTTGCTTCGGCTGCATCCATAAAATTAAAAAAAAAAAAAAAAAAAACGTATCTACCGAGCCTCCGGGATACAATCTTAGAAGTCTACATAGTGCCACTGAAGATGTTGACCACAGATGTTGACGAAACTATTGGAAGTACGCTTTTAGATTGACCATGGCTCATCAGCCCAGATTCTTTATCATCTTCAAGCACTATCTGCTGTGTTACATTTTGCGTAAAGTTCGCCTTCTTATAGATGAACCAATGAACAAGCGATGCAATGTCTTTACAAACATTCTTCAACCACTGGGAGCCAAATCTCGTTCTAGGTCAAGCTCTTCCTACAAACTCTCTTCTGAAAAGGGAAAAATTGAGAAAAAGCCCAGTCAGGATTCGGACGACGGCACAGTACAGGCTGAAATTCATCACAGGTTCGTTTTATTACCTTACGAATTTAGACAAAACTATTTTGTAGTCTTCCACCCCGGAAGTACAGCTCATGTTAATATTTATTGATCTGATTTAGGAGACGAAAAGATCATTCTAAAGCGACCATTCTGCTGCACAATATGCGTGTGATGGCCGTGTTGGACTGGTGGGAATCCGTACGTGACTTCATCGCACACAAATTTGAACTTCCGGAGGGCTCTGATTCCCGAATGGACCTGAAGAGCTTCAATATCAATTTGGCGTCTAACCAGACAGCCAAAGCTGCGTACCATACGAATCTTCGTGCAGCGGATAAGTACCCTGCGGTCGTTGACTCGGAATCGGCACCATTCGAGTTTAAATTGAACGTCACGGATTCTGAGATTGTTCTTGTTGAGGACACGTCCATCTGGGACACCAATGCTATTATTCTCAAGGTGAGTTAAAAACAAATTGGAGTACCCTCAGTTTTTGTACAAAGTCAATTAAAAAAAAAAAAAAAATACCGAACGTAATATACGCTATTGGCCACTGGAACTGCCTGGAGGTTAGGGCAGCTAGTTCACTCAGTAGCTTTAAGAAAATTATCAAACAATATGTCTTAGATAACGCTTGAGACTCTCTCCGGTCTTATAATGGTGACGACAATGGATCCCCCCTATATATTTATCCTTCTTTTTTCCTCTCTTCTTCTCTTGTTTCTTCTCTATTTAATGGTAAGCATCTATCTATAATTAATACAATATCTTTGTTTTTTTTAGGTTAGCATGAAAAGATATAATATAAAAGATAAATTGTTCGCTTTTTTTCAATTTTTTTTCTTCAATAAAGTCGTTTTCAATTCAATTCAACCTAGAGACGTCAAAAATATCCATTACATTATTACTATTCCTAATGTTTCCATTTACTACAGTAATGTGAGTATAAAAAACAATTATTATTCTTATCCCATATTAATTAAACTGCATTTCAGAGCACAACTGTAATATCATACCGGCCTGGTCTGTTGGAGAAACCCCTTTCCTGCAACCTAAACCACTGTGAAGTGTTTTCGTGTCTGCTGGGCATGGAAGACGAGACCGCCCTCAGCATAATTGACCCCGTTACGGTCAACATGGAAGTGGCACTGCGAGTACCGCTGTCGGAAGCGCGGGGAATACAGGACGCGGTGGTAACGAGTCAGGACCGGGTGCTGGAAGTGTCCATGCAGACATTGACGGTCCGGCTGTCGTACCACGACTTTCGAATGTTGGCACGAATGGTGGAAAGTGTCCCGCAGCAAACGAGACGGGCGAGAGATAGAGCTATTCAGAAGGTTACGCACCCTGCAAATGTGAGAAGTGAGTCTGTTGATTAGTTATTTGTGCTCCTCTTATTTATGTCATATTGCTTATTTTGCTGGTAATAGTTTATTAGTTCTATTGGTTATAGGTCATTCGGAATTCGAACGATATCCGTATGTCCCGTCTCTCATTATACAGAACTCTATTGCTATCATCTCCCGCTAGTGGCCGTCAGCACATGGGCTATGCTATTGTTGTGTTATTTTGACAATCCAGTTACAGTTCACTCCACGACGAGCGTGTGTCTAATGCCGCCTTTATCTCATCACTATTGTTCGGTGCTGTCTATTCTATTATAGTTGATTGCTAATTGTTTATTAATGGGAAAACATTTATAATTCCTTTTAGGTCAGATAAGCAAGTTAACTGCCCTTGGATTTTCTGAAGATGACTGCGTAGGTGCATTAGAGCGTTGTAATGGACAACTGGACGAGGCAGCCCTTTGGCTTACGCAAAATGCGTCCCATTCCGTCGATTTGAAGTTGAAGTCGGAGAGCACTTCACCTGTTTCTTTTGACACTGTGGAAGTAATTATATACTTTTATGTATTATATACTATATTATATTTAATTAATTGTACAGTATTATATGCTGTAAAATTTTAAAATTGTTAACTTCTGCGACAATAGTAACACTAAACTTCACACCGTGATACCCTTTTAAGAGGTATATACAATGATGAGAGGCATGACCCTCCTATTATTGTCGAGCGGGTGTCCGTGGTGGTGTGTAGCTTTTTTTTATCCAGCTTACTCCAGCAGTCTGCTTGATTATGAAATATTATGATAATTTTATTCTATGTTGACAGGTTAAGCTTGGGTGTCTTTTTATCGTAGTAATAGACGACTGCCGCGATGCCGATGTTCCACTTTTGGAACTCTCTCTAGCTCAACTTCACCTGAAACAAAAACTAGAAGGAGAAGGGTCTGCTAAGTTTAATTTCACATGTGATTACTACAACCGAGTCCTGTCAGGCTGGGAACCGTTTATCGAACCATGGAGGTTAGTATTAGTATTTTCATTTTTGTAAGGAAGAACTTTATTTTAAGGATATTTAATTGTACTGTGTGCCTATGAAGATATCCTATTAACCAACTATAATTGGCGGAATTTATTGTTGGGTTTTATTAAGGGTCAACCGGAGGGGAAAAGCCTTATAGGTGTACAAGCATTTTTTTTTATAGCAAACAACGATAGGATAGCTATCATTCAGAAATTAGATATAAGGTATGTGACCTTCACAACTATTGGCGATTGGCCACAGTTATGGAACTTGATTTCAATTACCACAATGTATTCAGATTGGTTGATTGATTGATTGGTGGGACTGCCGGTTGCTGCAAGTTGAGTACCGCTACAAAACACTGTGTTTCCACAATCCATAGCCAATGACAATTGTATTCCCTACAAACTCCATTCATTTTCCCTAAACTAATCCATTTTATGTAGGTGCAATATGAAATGGGAACGATCGCTTACTTCAACTCTCTCCCGCAACCGAGTCCAAGTTGAAATTTTTTCTGACGACCTCATGAATGTTAACGTAACAAGTACATTAATGGAGCTGTACAGTACTGTAAAGGCAAGCTGGTCCGAGGACTATTGGGCAGAAGACAAGACTGGCGGCGTACTGAGCTTACGACGAAGGTCTCCCTTCGTTCCGTTCGCCATTAAGAATGAAACTGGCTCCGAACTGTGGTTCACTACAATTATTAAGACTGCTGACAAGTAAGAAACTTAGCTAGATCCGTGAATTAATTGACTTAAATTGAATTAATTAACATTTATAAGTTATGTACATAATATTATTATAATAATCAATAGCTAACCTACTTAAAATATTTCCAGTGGAATGCGTTTGGTGCACTCAATTTTTTTTTCTTCATTATGATTCTTCTCTTAATGCCTCTTCTATTGATAATTGGCGACGATCATCATGGTAATTTGAACCTTAGAGACTGCTGATAAGGAAAGCTGCCAAGCCACTGCCTCAGGTACCATGGCACGCCCGCGTTGGCCACGTGCCCGTAATGATCCATGCGTGTATACTGTACTTATTTCACGTTGCAGCATTTCCGAGTCCTCATTGACTGAGAGAGAAGACTTGTGGTTGCTAGTACAGCCTGACGAGACTATCCCATTCACATTCGAGGGGCGGGAAAAGGCCCGGCACCGGGACACGCACAAGGTCCAGGTACACCAGGTGGTGGTCCGGGTAGGGGTCTGGGGTGCCGTCAGCCCAGTCACAGTCGACAAGGTCGGAGTTTTCTTTCGTCAGGCGCCTCCCCATAAGGAACTTTGTGTGAGTATAAAATTACTTTATGCTACACATGACTCAGAATTTTATTTTTATTTATTATTGGATTAACGATAGCTCGAAAAACTAGGTGCGATGGAGTCCGAAACGATCAAATCCGTGAAGCGTTGAGGCAGGGGCTTATAGAAAAGCAAATGGAAAGGAAGCACCCGGCTGGTGTGGCCACGTAACAAGAATGGGGGTAGAGAGGTTGACGAGGAGGCTGTCAGAAGCAAATCTGCAAGAAAGAACAGAAAAATAGAGGATATTGAAAAACTGGGCTTGGCGTGACTCGAACCCATGATCTACGCCTAACCAGGGCGTCGTCATAACCGCTGGACCACAAGCCGACGCCCCGGCGAATCCCGCCAAGCCCAGTTTTTCTATATCCTCCAATTTTTCGGTTATAACGAGGAGGTTACCTCTTCAACCAAAGTTAATTTAATGTCAGTGTTATATATATCATTTAATACTGCAATATAATATGCAAAAACGAAGCCCTATTGGCCGTCCCAGGACCACAATAGAAGAAACAATGGCTGACAGGTGGGGGAAGAGCCGATCGGACCTCTACTAGAATCTATTGGTGAAGGTTAATGGCAATGACGTAATATTATGTAACAAAGGGTTAGTTGGACTTATATTGCCTGCTGTTTTTCCTAAAGTTATTACAATAACCAGGTCCATACTAGATTCGTAAGGCAATCCCTTTGCTAAACCTATACTAGAGGTGGAAATGAAGGGACCCCTTCACGCTGCGCATTAGGAGGGAAGATGAAGAATAAGGTAGCGTATATAATACAAATCTTAAGTTGCCTATAGTGCCCCCAATAGAGTATTATGCTGTCAGGTGTAAATGAAGGAGTGAATTTTGTACATTTCAGCAAATGGACATACCCCCGGCTCGTGTGGTGTTATCCGTTAGCTTGGAAGGCACTGCCAGAAAGTTGGTGACCATCCGTTCAGCATTGACTATTAACAATTATCTCAGCGAAATTGTGGAAGCCAAATTGGAAAACGGAGTCTCTTATCCTGGTGGTAAGTTTATAAGTTTATTTAAACTGACAACGGCCTTACCATGTTGATTCCATTAGAGCAGAGCATGTTTCAAACTGCGGCAACTTGGTAGTGTGCACAGAGTTGGCAGGGGAACCTGGTGGGACATGATAACGCGCTTAGGCAGTATAAGTCGAGTCCTGGTCACCCCCGATCTAATCGTGTGACTTTACCATGTTCCCCAAGTGGTTCGAAATCCACTCTAATCAGGAGGTCCACCCTGTTAGTCAACTCCTCTTTCCCCGAGGTGATAGAGTCTGCCCTTTGGGTGCCTCAAGTTAACAAACAGACTCACTCCCCCCGCCAGGCTGACAAGGTTGCTTAAAGCAGAAATGCTGAAAGCAGGCGTTAGAAACAACAACAACAGTTTATTTAAACTTCTCTACTTGATGCTTCGCAGTAGTGGCAGTCGGTCATGCAGGTTTCGCTAGTATCATACTACGTAATTTATCAGCACTATTTTTATTTATTTATTAACAATTAAATTATTTACCTCATCAAATTTAAATTTAAATTAACATATGTTTAATAATTAAATAAAGAAATACTGCTTAGAAGCACATTGTGGGCCATACTTACTTATTCATCTAGGGGGCCATATAGTTATTTATTCATCGGTTATGTATTTTCAGTGCGGGAAGATACAATGTGTCTTCAAATCCCCGCGGGTGGTTCCCTACCAGTTCCTTTAAGCCACGCGCATGCGCACATATGGATTCGACCTTTGGATGGCGTGAATTTAAGCAGATATCATTCCTTCAGCAGCTCACCACTGGGTTGGATGAGTGTCAGAAATCCTGGTGAATTGGTCCATGAGGCCCATCAATGCTATAGCAACCGTGACAAACGCTACAGGTACAGTTAATCCAACTTGAGTCAATGACTATTGCATTATTCCAACCTACTAGGTACATTAAGAGAAAACAAAAACAAACAAAACTACAAAGGTCGTTTTGGACCATCTAGTTACTTATTGATCTAGGAGAAAAGCGGATACCCCCACTACACGTTTTCTGTTAAAAGTCTATTAAATATCGGCGAAAGAGTCCTAAAATGAAATGCTATTGACGCGTGTACCTATTCCCCTGGTCAATTTTCCCGTCATTTGTGATTATAAAAAAGTTGAGATTTTTGTTTTAAGGAGACTACTATGTAGATACTTAGCTTATTAATTATAAATTTATAAATTAAGTTATAATATGGTAGCAGACTCTCTTTAATCACAAATGACGGGAAAATTGACCAGTACACGGCACACCCCTTAATGGAAGATATATATATTACATATATTTACTAAACAAAGCCTTATTTCTTGTGTTTATTATTTTATTTTTGCATCAACAACTAGTATACAGACAAAAACTACTAAACAATCACCTATTGCAGCCTAATGTCCCGCTCTGTGTGTTAATCTTTTGTACATACTGAATGTATATTTTGTTTAGGTTCGTCGCCGGTATCTACCATGAGAACTACCCTTCGGCCTCTCGCAGCCTATGGGTACAACCTGCCCACGTCATATCTCTGTACAGCCCCGTCCTTGTCACCAATCTGTTGCCCTGCGACCTGATATTCTCCGTTCGTCAAGCATCAGTCCTTGGTCATATTAGGCCGGGTTCGTCTGCAAGTATACATGATGTACGCAGATATTGTATGTTTCATTGTACTGTAAGATTCTAGAATACTCGTCAGCGCTTTAGGACTTAATCATGGTCAATGACTCATTCAGTACAAACCAATAATGAGTCCTGTCGTAAACGTACTGTATTTACCCTTATTACTGGGTTAACAGTACATGCGCGAGTATATGGGTCGAGTAAGAAATAAAAGAGTACAAAGAAGAGATGCAGAAGCCATATTGAGGTCGTTTTCAGAAGAGTGGGACTAGCACCAGAAAAATGGCTAATATGAGACCCTCACAGTGCATTTGTGATGAACCCTATTTTAATTTGATACAACGACCTGCCTTTAAAATTTGCTTGGATTAAAATATATAACCCGTATATCTTTAACAGCTGGACTGCGAGCAGCTAATAGAAATCAAATTCCAATTGGAGGGATTTCCCAGACATGGCACACTTACCTTATCGGGCCCTGCGACTTCCTACATGGCTGAAGTCAGGCTTCACGATGAAAATGGGCGACTTCTTATTTTAAACGCAGCTGTTTCTTTATTGCAAGGAGCTGGTCTCCGGGTTTCAATCTCTGCGCCGTTCTGGGTAAGCTTCGTAATGTCTTAAAAATGCCGTGGGTTTTCCATGACACAGAAACCATGAAGAGTAAGCTAATGGTGACGTAGGCTATGTTTTAATTTCCACTAACAACTTAACCAACTGACATATCTTAAGAATTCTCATCACTACTAATTTTCCCGATAAAATGTAGTCATGCCTACTAATCGGGTTTTCTACTAGTAGTTTTTGTTTTCAGTTTGTAAATAAGACATCTCTGCCGCTGGTCGTTCGGCAGGAAGGGAGTTCTCAAGAAGCAGCCGGCCAAGCTTCTGAAAGCGAAGTCGCTCGAGTCGTTACTCCTCTACTCTTATCTCTCGCTGACCAGGATGCCTCGCCCCTGGCGCAAGTCCGACTAGGCAACGCACATCTCCCGGACTCCACCTCACAAGTGAGTTTTCCTCGAAATCTCTTCATGTGAATTAGGCATTAAGTGATTTAAGGGAGGGTGCCCCTCCAGACTGCCACAACCAGTATTGTAAACCAAAGTTATTGTAGCTAGAGGCTATTGAAGAAGAGAGACAGCTGCTACCTCATATAAAAAGTAGAAGAGAAAAATGGATAGGACATTTCATAATACACCAAAATCTGGTGCACACCATCATTGTCCAGTGGAAGGAACCAATAGAGGGTGGCCGAAGAAGGATTTCATGGATGAACTGAAGGAGGTCGAACGTACCAAGAGCTGAAGGCGCAGGACCGAGAAAACTGGAGGATGATATGGGTTGCTTCCAATCAATCGTTGAGATTGTGACCTCAGAAGAAGAAAATACATATTTATGAAAGGCTATAAAGATTTTTCTTCATTCAAATTCTTTCACAACACTTCAAGCATATTATATTTGTTTTAGTGGTGCCAACCGTTCGCTCTGCAGACGGGGTCTGACATGTTGCGTCTGCGGGTCGTGCAAAGGGACCGTCCTGAGGTCATTTACACGATTGGGATGAGCATCCGGCAAGGTCGAGGGAGACATCGGAGTACCAAGATCATTACCTTGTCCCCGAGGTTCCAGCTTCACAACAAGAGTTCATTCCACTTGCAATTCGCTCAGCTTTGTCTTGCCACTTCTCTGGTAGGCGTTATATATGTGCATGTACACGGCCATTGAGCATTGGCGTTAATTGCCAAAAAAATACCTGGGGGGGGGGGGGGTATCTTAGGACCCCTTGTGTATCGTGTGCCTAGTTGTCAAAATACAGGGGGGGCTGGAGGCCAGTAAAAACTCGTATTTTTAATTATTCGTTTATTTATTAGGTTTTTTCAATCAATTTGTTTTATTTCCTCGAAAATCCTGATTATAGCAATGCATAGATGTGTTCACTGCGAAGGAATGAAGGAATGGTTGTAGTAATTTGTTTAGTTTCTAGGAATAGAATGTTTGTTGGAAGTTCTTGTGTTAAAATTGTGGTAATCAGACACGTATGTGAATAAGATGATTCGGCTAGTTGAAGGGAATAGATAGCGGCAAGATAAGTTTATGCACATCGTTTTTTGCTTCAGAGTGATCCCTCTGCTGCGACTACATTCGGGAAGGCTGTTCAAGACTGCTCGATGGCCTGGCACTGGCCACGCCCGGATAAGGAACTAATTTTGTGTGTCCGCTTAGTTGAGGTGAAACAGTGCCTCTGGTCCGGTGGCTTTGCTATTGATAATGATGACTCCTTCCACATTAATATTAGGTAATTCAAGTACCTACTGTAAATTGTGGGAAATAATAAATAAAGATGTTTAGCTTTCTTCTGAATTCTACTACTCCTTCCATTTCTCTAATGTTCCTGGGCATCTCTTGAAAGTATCTGGCACCCGCGTAGACTCATGATACCTGCTGGTTCCCTTTTGATTGCAAAGCTCAGATTTCTCGAGTCAGATAAGTATGGTGCTACCGGTTATTTCACTTGATTTTTGGGGTTCATAATGGCTGGTTCATCGCCCTAAAATGTGGGAAATGGACATTTTTTACTGTTTCCGTGGGCAAAAATATAGGAGTGAAATATTTTTATAGGATAAAAGTGTTTCTGTTACTGTTCTCTGTTGTTATTTGTGCAATTCATAACTCCACAACCGTGTACTTCATCCATTGAATTAAATGGAATTCTGAATTTTCAGGGACATAAATGGTAAAATGCACTTTCTGCGAGTTGAAATAGTTCTTCAAGATGCGACATATTTTACCGTTTTCACGGACGCAGATAGTATGCCACCTCCCGTGAGAATAGACAACTGCTCACAAGTCTCAATTACATTTTATCAGGTAATCAATTGCTTATTAATAAGGCGGGGTAGCAGACATTCAAGACTTTGGCGTGGTTTCCACCCACCTCTCATTGCAGAATGCAAATGGCATTGACGGAAATTTGAATTTTTCTTTTTATAGAAATCAATTAAAATGTTTGTACTTAACATATCCCGTGACGCCATTTTTTAATTTTAGTTTGTTTGTTTGTGATTTTACTGTATGATCATTGATCAATTTTAACTATGGCATAGAGTAAAACAAAAATGTCCGTCAATGTCATTTGCATTCTGCAATGAGAGGTCGGTGGAAACCCCGCCTAAGAACCAGTGCAAGTGTACACGTTCATGCTTTCCTATTATCATATAGATAGCGAGATAGATACGAGTAGTTCCATGCTAAATAATTGTCTTAGGGTTAAATTTGGGTAGCCTCTACTTTTCATATCCCTATATTTGTGTTTGCTTTGCATTTCTGAATATCTGCATTTCAATTTTCATTGCAGACTGACCCCAGAATTGAGACTCCCCGTAGTAACGTCCGTCCTCAAATGTCGGTACCGTATACCTGGGATTTACCGCAGGGAATTCAAAAAGTTACCGTTGCTGCACCAGGTGGTTGTTCTGCTAGCTACGACGTCAATGATATTCTCTCAAATACCAAAAGTTCCGTTAATCTAACCTACGAGAATTTCATCTATATTGCATTTACAGCAACCTTCAACCAGTAAGTTACTTACAACTTAGACCTCGCAGTCTTGCACCTTGTTTCTTCAGTGGTTTTTTTATACAATGCGTGATACAGCTGTAAACCTTGATCTTGAACCTTGGACGAGCACTGCCCTGCATTTATTATGTTTTGATCTGTTCCAGTGTTGACGAGAGAGGGTCCTCTTTCGAGCCACTAGATGTCGAGAGTCAGCAATTAGTCCTAGATTGCATCGATGGCTACCGCGTGGTGTTAAATAGAAAGCAGCAGGGCGCTAGGTCGCAGTTGTGGCGAATGAGCAGCGAAGGGCAATTGCAGCACGAAGGCTCCAGTCCTCCAAGGTATGGCAGTTATCATTTGATGATGAAATCCGTCAGAAGGAATAGTAGTTCTATTAGAAATTAAGTGAAGAGTTGGGTGGAGGAACCATTAGCGAGAAGGAGACTGCTATGGCGAGGAAATGATTAGAGGAAGAAATAGAGGGAGCACGAAGAAGGGGTACCGAAACCAGATTGAGTACGTTCTGAGAAGTGTCCGACTGGTACCAGAAGGAGTGTCTAATAGTCGGAAGCTGAGAGAGAGGAGTTTGTGTAGGAGGCTCAAGTGTTACACCTGGGCAACTGGAACTGATCATTGATGATGATGATGATGATGAAACAAATGGTTGTTAGTGCTTATTTTCATCGTCAGTGCAAAAAAAAAAAAAAATGGTGGAACTGGGGATAAATAATAAACCGTTACTGATGTCTTAATTCAAATTTGATGATGCTCAATGAGGTAGAATTATCCGAGCCTCCGGAGTCTTGTCTTCATACGCTTGAAAAGTCTCGGTATGGAATTCTCCACGGCACCGATTTGCATTGGTAGATGGCGGTGCTATCCAGTCTTCCTTACAGAGACTTTTCAAGCTCATAGCCTTAGCCAGCATATTCTCCACTAAAGATGTACTACAGAGCTTGGGCGCCCATTCCATTGACCGGCTAGGGCTATTTCCAACAACGGTGACGTGGTAGCAGAGATTCAAGACTTATGTAGCGTTTCCAACGACCTCGCATTGTAGAATGCAAATGACATTGACGGAAATTAGAATTTTTCTTTTTATAGAAATCTATTAATATGTTTGTACTTAACATATCCCATGACGACATTTTTTAATATTAGTTTATTTGTTTGTGATTTTACTGTATGATCATTGATCAATTTTAACTATGGCATAGAGGAAAATAAACATTTCCGTCAATTCTGCTATGCGAGGTCGGTGGAAACGCTACCTTAGTCTTGAATGTCTGCTACCACGTCACCGTTGTTTGAAATAGCCCTAGCCGGTCAATGGAATGTGCACCTTGGCAAAACATCAAGAGTAATTACTTAATATCGACTACGGCCCACTAGCCCGGATAGTTCTACCTTATTGATTTACTTCGGCCTTGGAAACATTCCATGTTATATTTCAAGATGTTGTTTTCAAAAATTCACTCCATATTGTAGTGTAGATGCATTTCCAAATATAAAGTTATTATTTTGTATCATTAGGGATCCAAAATCAAAGTCATCGCACAGCAGCGAGCGTACATTAGTGCTGGATATTGCCGGCACAGCACCACAGCCGACGCAGTGCGTCTCGCTAGTTCTGCGCCGGCCAGACCCGCGCCGCGCCTCGACGCAAACCTGGCGCTTCACAGACAATGGTCGTCTCTGCTGCGCTCACAATAATATGTGCGTCCAAGCCAAAGATGGATTCTTCGGATTGAGACAAGGTGAGCTATTCTAGGTAAAAAACATTTCAAAGGAACTCAAACATTGCTTATTTCCTCTATTTGAGAGACAGTCGGAGGGGAGAAAGGCCTCACAGGTGTAATTAATTAATTAATATTACATGGAATGGCTTTCGATGGCATAGTGGAAGCTTGTTCGTACTTGTGCGAGTCTCTACACACCATGCGATCGGAAACCTCTCGTAACTCAACACAGGTATTACCTACAGAGGCGGCTGAACAAGTTTTTCGGATACATTCATTGAATTGTTTGTATGCGAATAATCTTTGTTTAAAAAAAACGAGACGAATACTCGTTATTATCGTATATTATAGTAAAGTTTGTCGCGTTTCATAAATTAATAAAAGATGTATGCCATCTTGACTACTGGACTGTGCTATCTTACCATAGCCTTGCAATACTAGCAACCAAGACAATCATTTTGCAGTAACTTAAGCTGGCTTTAACACCATGACATTTAATTTCTGTTTTGTTTCTTCCTCTTCAAAATGTTTTTCTGTTGTTACTTCCTCTTCTGTGACTGGTATTTGACCAAGCTCCAGCAACTTGACTCTATTTTTTTATTAAGGCCAGATTTATTGAAAACGTAGCCTAACCTTATCCACTAACAAACCCTAACCATAAAATTTAGCTTAGACGAGGAACGTGGCGGCGGTCGTAAGCCCTATCCATAACGTATGGAATTGTTCCAGGTTTTAACTTTCTTATGGCAATGGCTAAAGTTAAGGTTATGGATAAGGTTATGTTAATTTTTCTCTAAATCAGGTCTAACAACTGTCACTACTTGCAGGGTCGCGGACCGGAGTTTGGCAGATGTGTACGTATCTGTTTTTGTTAGTTTCTTGCACTTGTTACTGCTAGTCATACAAGGGTCTACTGGATCTATGCATTTATGACATCTACCACAGAGAGTTCTTTCTGTTAATATTTATTGGGAGAAATTCGTCACTACTTCGAGCCAGTAACTGTACTTTACTTGATTACTCTGGTGTCAAAAATTCGTAGATTCACCTTATTTACTAACGTTCCCTTGTCGCATGTCGTTCTGCGCTACTTTTCTCCGCTTATGTCTGTTCCTCACATTGTTACATCCCCTGACAACCCACTCACAAGTTGGCACTTACTTAGGCGGCGTTTCCACATACGTCAATGGTCAATGAGAAATATAGTTTTGACGTGGTAGCAGACATTTTTAGTATGTCTTTAATGTCTGCTAAAACGTCAATTTCATATTTCTCATTGACCATTGACGTATGTGGAAACCCCGCCTTAAATACATGGTAACTCAATAGTTATGTCCACATGCAGCTACAGTGTATTGGAGCTCGGCATTCCGTACAGTTTCCCGTTGAAATCATTGTAGTCCCGAAAAATAGGAATTAATCCCAACTCGGGGGGTTGTTTTTTTTTCCACAGAAATGTTACTTAAGAAAAAGTGAAAAGTCTACATCATCCTTAACGGGAAACTTGGCTTGTGCACTACCAATATCAATGCGCTATTGGCATAGTGAATTGTCATTCCAAGTTTGATAAAAATAGAACAAATAGAACCAAACTCATAGTTTAAACTTTATACTTTTAGCGACATTATTAGAGACATTATTCCAGTATGAATGATGGTATCCGTATCAGTTGACAGACTAGTTTGTTTTCTTCAATTTTTATATTTAGTGAAAATATCGTTCAAGTGAAGGGAAGCACGATATTTTGAAAGACGACAACCTTAGAACTATCGTACTAAACTAAAGACGCTTCGGTCCGATATTCTTAGACCTGCAGGCTTTTCATTTTAGAAAGTCATTTCTGTGAAGAAACTGCGAGTTGGGATCAAATGTGAGGGCGACCCCTATTTTACTGGACTATTGTAAATAACGCCGTTTCTTACCCTTAATAAGTTTGCTTTTAGCGAGGTACTGCAAATTGGTGTCTGGACTCCTTCAAGCTAGCCTAACCTTTCCCTTCTAGGCTACAGCTTTAAACACCCTTTGTTATACTGTATCTAGCCTCATTTCGTTTATAAGTTACGTCGCTTGTGTATATTTTCTTGACCGTCAGTTGATTTTTTAAATTTGAAATTTTCAGGGAGCGAAGCTGTACTTGGTCCCTCTAACGACGGCCCATTCCGAGGGGCAATTGGTCAGGTACCCATTGAACAAGCTGTTAGCAGAATGAAGATGAGGCCCGGGTCCGGGTGGCTTAGTGTGTCTGTCATTAGCGATGGACCTACTAGAGTGCTCCGAATATATGATCCCATCGACTCTAAGGTACAATATCTAATTTAGGGTGCCTCCCACCATTTATATGATCTTCACCAGTTCTTCATAGGCTCGTGGGAGCTCAAAGAACGTTTCTGACTTTTTCCACTTTATCACAGTTACAGTATGTAAGAACCCCTAGCATGGAAGTGTTAACGTAAATAGATATGCTTTCCATACCTTGGCAGCAAAATAACACAAGAAGGAAAAACATCCCAGGAAATATCCAGCCGAATGCACTTAGCCAGAGTAGCTTTTAACATAAAGTCAAAGATATTCGAATCTAACAGCATCGACTTGGAAATAAGGAAAAGACTTCTCAAAACTCTAGTGTGGATTGTGCTCTTGTACGGAAGTGAAACAGGGTGCATATGCAAACATGACAAAAAAAACTGGAAGCCTTTGAGTTGTGGTGCTACAGAAGAATCTTGAAAATCCCATGGAGAGACCACACAACCAACGAAGAAGTGCTCCATAGAATAAACGAAAGAAGAGCTATTATGGTCACCATTTCAACAATAACAGGCAAATGGATGGGGCATATTCTGAGACACGTAGGGCTTCTCAAGAACATCATTGAGGGTATGGTTGAAGGCACCAACTCAATAGGACTAGAGAGGAAGGAGTACCTAGAGGATGTCATGAAGGACCTAGGGTGCGACACCTTTAAAGGACTGAAAAGGACCGCACAAAACAGACAAGAGTGGATGAGAAGAATACAATATTCGCTGCAAACCAATCCATAGATTGCAACTCAAGAAGAAGTTATGGTATATAATACTGACATTAAACTAAGTTATGTTGAATAGACAACCTCCACGTTATAACCGAAATTAGAGGGTTTAGAAAAATCTGAACTTTAGCGAACTCTGTACTTGAGTGGGCTTGTGATCTAGCGGGGAAGACGAGGCCCCGGATAGGCATGGATCATGGGCTCAATTCCCGCAAAGTCCAGATTTTTCTAAATATTCTAATTTCGGTTGTACGTAAATTAAACTTAGTACCATGAACCATAACCCTAATCCTGTTCTTATCACAACAATGGACCTCTTTCATATAGCGACCAGCCAATCCAATTATTCTGGTCATGGGCCCAACCAATCAAATCACTGGGTTTTGAACTCTATTGATTTCTTTGATTTCTATATGAAAGAGTTCCATTGAACTTCGCGACTAAAGTTTTAAACATCGTTTGTCTCGTTTTAGAATCAAGAAAAAGAATGGAGTGCGTCTTTACAACAGAATGAGTCGACCTCCGTTCAAGGGGAGCAGGATATAACTTTAAGACTGAGCAGTGGCGTGGGCATAAGTATTGTTTCTCGCAAGCCGCCCGAGGAACTGCTGTTTATCCATTTGAAAGGAATAATTCTGAGTGTGGGGCGAACGCCGTCGCAAACCACGTTCGACTGCAGCATTGGGGATATACAGTGCGATAATCAGGTAGGGAAATAATAGATAGTAGGCCTAGATAGCCTTTTATCCGGAAAGGCATAGATGCGTGGGTACCAGTCCCGCACTATCCGGGTTTTCCATAATTTTATATATTCGGATATAATGTCTTGAGTGGGTTGACTCATCAATCTAAGTCAATTTAATGTTCATAAAAACTAGTGTTGATTACTTATTTGCACCGCAATATGACGTCTTCCGTTAAGATCGGAGCAGCAGTCTCCAAGGTCCAAATTGTCATGATGATCGCCAATCTTCGATAGAATATATGGGATTAGATAGAATAGATATTATGGGATTTAGTCCCATATCAATAATAAAATAATAATAATAAATAATCGTGTATTTACCTCGATCTAATGTTTATACAGTTTTTTATTAATAATGGTTGCGCTCCCTCGTACCGTGAGGCGTGTGAGGGTCACGCATTATCTTGGGCGGCTATTACACTGACGATCCTCAGTGTAATAGCCGCCCAATCTAATAAGTGGTAGGCTACAGCCTTACAAGCTTAAAATTACTTAAACATAGTTACATAGACAATATAAAGATATCAATTTAGTGTTTTGTGTTAATTGTTTTGCAAGTGAGTGTTAAGTCTTAAGTGAGTGTTTTCAATTTGTTAGTTATGTATAGGTTTATTTTTGACTTATGACTGCTTTTGACATCGTATTCTGGTTTGTTATAGGTGTGCTTAGAGTATATGTTGAAGGCTGATATTGCCTTATATAGCAGACTGTTTCTTGTGCGCGAAAGAGACCATGAGGGTAGTGGGAGTGTTTCGTATGCATGAGATCTAGTGTTTCGGATATTGACAGACGGACTAACCATTTTATGCGCTATATGCCTCTGTTTAAAGGAAAGTAGTTGCTTATTGTATAGTAGTTCCAGCGGTAGTATATTGCCAGATTTGTAAACTGTGTTTGAGTGCGTCAGCCTGGGTGTTCTTGTAATTGTCTTAAGTGCATAGTTCTGTGCTGTGCGGAGTGGACGTAAGTGAGTGGTTGCAGCCCCACCCCATACTCCCAGACAGTAGCTTAACTTGGCCTCATACCAGGCCCTATATATTTGTAATAGGGCTTTCTGGGGGAAAAATTTTGCAAGGTTGTATAGTATCATGTTTATTGGGCGTAGACTGCTATGCAATTTGTTGATATGCTCCTTCCACAACAGTTGTTCATCTAATTGTACTCCAAGGTAATTCATTACCCGTGTACTACCAATTGTAATGCCGTTATACTTCAAAGCGGGGGGTGTCTCATCAGTGGCTCTGCATGAAGGGTACATTACTTTTGTTTTTTCTAGGTTCGGGATCAATCTGTGTTGTTTTAGCCAACTCATTATAAGATGCATGTCGGAATTCAGTTTTTGTGCGAGTTTATTTGAGCTGCCAGCTTTGACAATTAGCGCATAGTCATCTGCAAAGTTTAATAATTTATGGGATACTGACAGTTCCGAAAGGGAATTTACGAAGACTAAAAAACATAATGGTCCAAGGCCGCTGCCTTGAAAAATGCCATGTGTAATGGGTTGAGGGGAGCTAAGGGATGATCCACTAGCACTTGTTATTTGTACTACTTGCTTTCGTCCAGAAAAATATGATTGAAACCATCGAAGTAAAGATTTATGGATTCCAAGTTGCTTTAATTTGTTTATCATTATGGTATGATCAATAAGGTCAAAACACTTGCTTAGGTCTATTTGTAGGACTGCTGTTTTTTCTCCTCTTTCAAATGAATCCAAAATTCTTTTTGTCAGTTCATCACAATCTTAATAGAAAAAACATTGAATCATTTTTCCCGCCCGTATCAGCTGCTATTTGATCATTCCATATGTAGTCTGTTCTGATGTTTATTTCCGATTCAATTACATGGGTTTCTGCAGGAAACGATAAGCCACCCACTGGACTGATTTAAAGGTTAGTCTAAGTTGACCCAAGCCTTCACAAAAGTGGATGTTGTTTGCCAAAAATTACACCATCTCTTTAAATTGCACATGGTAAATAAAGACAATTTTCTTTCTTTCTTTCTTTTTAAAATACAAGGCTTGCGACTGTTGTGTGAAAATTATAGTGTATTTTTAGATGCATAATTTGTTATTTTCAGCTGTTCGAACCCGAATATCCCGTAGTTCTCTACGTGACTCGTTTCTACAAAGATGATGAGCCTCGTAGACACTTACCTGCTGTGCTCATTTCTGCACACAAGCAACATTCCCTTAGTTCTAACGCACATATTTTTAGGGTAAGTTGTTAAACATGTTGCCAGTTTTATTTATAGGTTTTATTAAAATTGTTAAGTCACGGACATATTGAGTATGTAGCCACTAAATAAAAACAACAATGTCCTGAAAGGTTTTTATTATCAACTCTGTATAGCGTAATTACTAATGTAGCATAAGATACGTTACATGGTATGTATGCATTTATTTTTCTTTTGCAGCATCTAATTGTTACTGTCAAGACGCTTTCACTCTGCATTGAAGAATTGCTGCTTCTCAAATTGCTCGCGATGTTCGGATGGTCATCGGAAATTGAGACTGAGGATGGTGAAGAGAGCGATTTCGAGACGCAGCGTCGAGTAATTGAAGCCACATCTGTCCATGCTGATCGATATTATTTTGGAATCCTTAAACTAACCACTGATCAGGTTAAGTTTACGAATTTATGATTGTCATGGGAATTAACCATAACTTACTCACGCAATGTTCTATTCAATTATTATATTGCTAAAAAGTCACATGGCGCACGCAAGCAAACTCTATTAATAATTTTTTTCACTGGATATATCAATCGTAAAGCTATCAATTATGTCACATCACTTAAAAAATAAACGTTCTTATATAGAACATTTTGATAAACACACCCTATCTGGCCGACAAGGGATTTTCTTTTCTTTTTAGTTCTTTTTTGCACTTTTGTCTCTTATGCAGGTTTGGTCATTCAGTGTTTACACGTATTAATGATCATGCTTCGAACACTGAGTTCACAGTTCTTTTTTTAATTTCCAAAACTCTTGCCGATCGATGTTGACGACATACAGTCGACATTTTCTTTTTTATCTACCCCCTTTGGGACCTGTAGAGTAGTGGTACAGACTCCGACTTTCACCCGAAAGGTTTTTGGTTCGAGTCCCACACTACCCACATTTTCTTGCCATACTTCGGAGGACATGTAAAGCAGGTGGTCCCGGGTCATCCTAGTTGAGTGTAAGAGAGGGCTTTATAGCCCTAACTCCGCTAAGTTGGCTTAGTGATTGAATAACAAAAAGTCAATATTTATTTATTTATTTGGGGCTTACGTGTTGTATGTTTACGTATAGTGCAGTGCTGTGGTTTTGAATGGAGTTGGTGTGGTGTGCACTTGTGTCGTTCGGCAAACTGCTATAAGTGCGCTAGACAACGAGTTGCCCAGGGACCGTCTACAACAGTTTGCCTATGTCTATTGTACGATTTTTTTGTATAAAGATTTAATGGTTTTCACAGATTTTTAAAAATAGTTGACTGGAACAGAAACGGGAGCATGTGTTGGCGTTAAGTAGTTGTATCTGTAAGAATATTGCTCATAGAGTGGTTAGTACTAGGGAAGGTGCGGTAGCAAGCATACGTAGGACAGACGAGGAGTAGGTGTTGTACATCCGGTGGTACCTGGCATGTTGGACATATGGGAGGCGTGGACCCCGTCATTAAGTGCCCATGGGTCAGCCTCGTGTGCCCAATAAGCAGTCGTATTATTAATAAGCTAAGGTTTTTGTCAACCGACTCTTTCCCTACATGAGTTGACACATAAAAATATGACGTAAAATTGGCTCCAAGATATGTGACCTAATTGATTGTTCTACCATTGGCATTTCCTGTACAGTTTCTGTTTAAGCTCTTCTTAGATTTTTCCCCATTTAATGTATCTACTCATGATCCATTTTCTTTTGCTGACAGATAAGGTTAAGTGTAGTCACATCCGTGAAATTACCCGAGCAGTTGCAGCAGATTAAGAAGAAACTGGCGTTGAGACTGATCAAATTCGAGGATGCAGCTGTAGACTTGAAAGAGTTTAAGAGGCGGCACCCGTTTGAGACTTCACAATGCCTGTTCAGTTCGATTGTGAAGCATTTCAAGAGTGAGCTTCGGTGGCAGGCTGCCGCCATCTTGGGCACCGTCGACTTCCTCGGGAACCCGCTGGGACTGATCAATGACGTGTCCGAGGGGGTTACGGGACTCTTCACCGACGGCAATGTCAGCGCCCTTGTCAAGAGTGTCACGCACGGACTGTCCAATTCTGCTGCCAAAGTTACAGGTATGAGTTTTTTGTTCGTTGGATTTTTATATTTTATAACTTTCGTGCCTTTATGGTCTGATGCACACGGACGATCGCGGCTCCGGTGACGCGATGGGAAATTTGTCATTGTGGCAAATGCTTAGTTGGAATCCCAAAGAAATCTTCTGAAGTTGGCGTGAACCCGGCCGCAAGCGTTTGGACGGTTTTTCCTTCGACACGCCCAGAACACATGATTTAGGCAGTTCTCCTGCATGTCGCTGTATGGCGTGTTCCAACATGAAGCAATGTGTTTCAGCAAGCTTTGCCAATCATGGCTGTACCCTCTTAACAATTAGTTTATAATTGGTGGCTGGTGTCAGAAGTAATCTACGACACTTTCTGAAAGGATGGCTTATGTGTTTTAACCTCGATATACGTTAGAATAAGCTGACATCACAAATAGGTAAATAGGTGCTAGGTATCCTGACATATATGAACTGTGCTGACAAAAAAAAAATGCAGTTTAGTTATATTTTTAATTTAATTTAGTTCTAGCTCAGTTTAGATTTAGGCTAATTTTTAGGGTTTACGGTAATAGCTATGTGATTTGTTCAGATTAGAAGGTAGGATCAGAATACTAGAAGAGCACCATTTAACTAAAATATCTTTATGAACAACATAATTAAATATCTCGTGAAATATCGCTTGTACAGCTGCCTCTAAGGCGGGGTTTCCATAAACGTCAATGGTCAATGGTAAATGTGGTATTGGCGTTTTAGCAGACATTAAAGACATACTAAAAATGTCTGCTACCACGTCAAAACCATATTTACCATTGACCATTGACGTATGTGGAAACCCCGCCTTAGCAGAAATCCCCTGTATGATGATATGTACCCGTCGATTACACCGAATGACCTCAATTATTGAATTTGATCAATAAATTAGCGGAAAGTGGAAGTACCTAGTTCGAAAACTGTGCCAATCGATGTTGGTGGCGATATACCACATCAAAATGTACATGAGGAATTCTTCTAAGGAATTTTACATTTTTAATGGCTCTATACTCGATATTTCCTGTATATCACATATATATATATCCAAAAAATGGATATTGGAGGTGTCCGATTTGCTCGATTTGCCAATTTAGTGGCAGGGATGGATCCTTGGGGGGGCGGTGGGGGCGGTCGCCCCCCCCCCCCCCCCCCGAGAAAAATAGCTTTATACTAGATAGAATGGACTTTTGAAGGAAATGAAGAGAAATTGTTACTCAAGTAAGGGAAACGCGATGTTTTTCAGGTCACCGCCCCGCCCCCCCCCCCCCCCCCGAAAACTTTTTCTGAAACCGTCCCTGTTTAGTAGTTGGTCTCTAAAGTATATACCCTATTTTTGCTATATAATTATAATAAATTACATAGAACCCCAACAAAATGTTCTTTGTGGGTTCAGACTGACCTGTAACTGGGTTGAATAGCCTAGCAGGAAGGGTTTTAAAAGTCATCGCTATAAGAGCATTTTTTTGAGTGACTTTATTACGGATTAACATTTATTTCTAGAGTCTCTCTCTGATGGGCTAGGCCGTGTGATTATGGACGATTCACACGAAGAAGCGCGGCAGCGAATCCGTAAAGCTCACTCTGGGTCGAGCACAGACCATCTGTGGGCAGGCGTCAAAGGCCTCGGCTTCGGCGTGTTGGGAGGCATGACGAGCATATTCAGGCAGACGTACCAAGGTGCCGCACAAGAAGGCATTCAGGGTCTTATTGCTGGCTTTGGGAAGGTTGGTCAACGCAATTTTTAATATTCGACGCTAATTATTAGTCTCTTTAAATACCGTCTGGATTTTATGTCACCTATAGATGTTTCGAGAATTGAAGAGGGAAGCGTTTAACCAAGAGAACTGGAGGATAGTATGTAGAAAGTTGCTGCGAACCAATCGACCAGATTGTGACCTCAGAAAAAAAACGATTCCATCCATTCTCACCCATATTGCAGAACAGTAGAATCCAACAGGGGTCCAATACACGAATAGTTTTCCTGCATGCCTTTAGGGGGGGGGGGGGGCAGAACATTTCTAACTTTAGTTTTATGAATACTAGCTTGATATAGACGCAGAGGATCGACCGATCGAGGATAAGGGGTTCTTTAGAAAAAATTTGTTGGGGATCACTGCTGTACTGTAGAGGTTAGAAATCATGTAACGTACTCAACGAAAATCTGTATAATTCAGAAAGTAGCAATTTCATTTATACCTAATAACTTATTTTCACTGCACCAGTCGAGTTTTATACCCGGTCTCTTGGTGCTGTTTGTAGATATTGGAATTGGGCCCGGGCCCACCATCTCTTGAGAAGTATATGTAAGAAATACAGGACGGCGCAACCATCTACCATACCAATGTATGGCGGCGCCGTAGAGTATGCCTTACTGAGACTTTTCAAGTGAGACTCGTCCTTGCCTGCCTATGGTAAAGTTGAAAATGCCAGAGAAGATGCAATTCGAAATAATAAAGGATATAAATAAACATAAAATAAAATTGAATTTTTATTTGTTTTGTTGTATATCCACAGGGGATTGTTGGAACGGTAACGAAACCTATGGTCGGCGTATTAGATCTGGCCTCAGAGACTGCCAGTGCCGTTCGTGATTCCAGCAGAAGTTCCGACAGGCCGACAAGATATCGACCCGCTCGGGTTGTTTTAGGACCCGGGGGCCTAATGCCACCATACTCTGGAAAACAAGCCCAAGGTCAAGAATACCTGTACAACTTCAATAGTCGCGATTATTCTGAGACGTAAGTTCATTACTGAATAATATTTTGTAGAATAATCAACACCGATTATTGCATTATATTATTGCAGTAATATAGGGTATTTACATTAGTTGAAGAGTTAGTTTTAACCGAAATTAGAGGACATGGAAAAAATTGGACTTGGCGGGATTCGAACCCACGACCTACACCTAACCGCGGCGTAGGATCGTGGGTTTGAATCCCGCCAAGTCCAGTTTCTTCTATATCCTCTAATTCCGATTATTGCATCTGAGCATGGTGAAAATGGATCTTTCTGAGTATCCTAGCCTTTGTTGAATTTGTCAAAGATGAGATTGATTATATAGGTACTCATAAATTAAAGTTGTTTTTATTAACAAAAAAGATGTACCTACAGCATAAATTACAGAGGCTGCTCCGGTCCTCAGGTCGAAGCTTGTGAGAGTGGCACACCAACTACTAACAGCAAGAGTCTAAGCAAAAAACCGCGTAGACGAATTTCCTTGTTACATAATAAAATTGTTAGCTTGTCCATTAACGTCAAAAATTAGAATACAAACATACATTCTGAGTAAAGTCAAGGTGACTGAAAAACCATTGTTGCAGCCTAAGGTATAACTAATGAAACTTATGAACTTATGAAACTCGTTTTCTATCCAACGAGTATTAAACCTGCTGAGTTGTCCATTTTATTATAAACCGCACAATAACACCTTCTTATATCTTCATCCACCAAGTCAAAATGAAAACTACGCATTGCAATAATTTTAAAAATCATTATTATAATTTCAGTTTGGTGGCGTACGACGTCCTTTTGAGCGAAGGCGAGGATTTAAGAATATTGATTTCAAGTGAACATATTCTGTTATTCACATCTACTGCAGCTCCAGTTGTTAAATATCATTTGAGGTGAGTGGCCGAATTAATGAATTAAATTATTAAAGGTTAAAATATGATGTAGAATAGTGTTGGTTCGTTCATGTCTACATTTCCACACCGGTGTAACTTAAAAATTTAAGGTACAACGTACATTGCCTGACACGTATATGTCGTTAAATCCGACTTACGTTCGTTGCAATGAGGCAATAGAAAGCAACTCTGCTTGTCGATTGCTGCATGCGGCTACTATAGTTTTACACCCAATGATCAGGATTATATAGTACCTACCTACTTATTTAAACATTTCTGAAACATTGTTAGCAAGCTAGCTCGCTCGTTTATATACTACAATGATTTTTTTCGTTAACAAGTATAAAGACAAACATAACGAAATGTGGAATCTGACGTGCAGTAAGAACACTAAGAACAGCTTAAATAGCTTATTATATGCAGCTAGGCTACATCAGAAGGCTAAGACATTAGCCAAGAAGCTGGCCGGTACACTGTATTTTTTTTACTGCGAAAATATTAACGTGTCAATTGGTCCCTTATCACAAGTAGATTGTACCTCCAATGATCCAAAGGTAAAATAATTTTTACTATTTCTGCATTACAGTGACGTGTGTCACAGTCAAAGTGTTTCCATTGAAGACCAGCAGCGAGGTATTCTTCTGCACTATGTGGAGCTGGAGCTTCACGCCTCTGGTATGAGTGCCTTGGTCACGCAAGATCCCCCAAAGAAGAGGCCGAAAATCCGCTGTGATTCGAGTGATATTGCCGAACGGGTGGTCCAGCAAATCAACTATGCTCGGACTTTGTTTGAAGAGACGCGCTACACTGTTTCTAACACTAGCGACCCGACATAGCAGAACTGTGATAAAGTAGCTGAGCATAAAGTAATAGTGTAGCAGCCTGTTGACTTGGGTTAAGCAGTCATTTTTTCAAGGTTAAAGCTGTTTGTGGAGGTTCTATATAGAAGAAATGGGAAATTCGCTACGATAATAAAATAGAATAGATCGTGCCTAACCATAAGCTAAGTATATATGGTGGTTTTAGGCAAATCGTCGTGAAGGAAATGCTTCCAGGTTGAAGGATTTCAATCATAAAATAAAAGAAAATATCGGAAAATGTACACAAATGAACAATTTAACAGGCGGGACAGGCAATAAAATTCCGGTGATGTAACTTCTGAATACTCGACCTTGAGTCCCTGAGTTTTTTAATAGCTTTGACTGTATTTTGCTCATGGAGAGAAAGAACCATCCGCTCACACTGGTAAACAACTTTTTTCTCCTTCATTGTTGGCCATCTTGCTAGCCTGGATATTCGCATTTCGCATTCGCCTGGTACCATCAGTTACGCCTTTTTCGCCCTCTGAGGCTCTGACTGGTAAAACAAACGTGGCAGGAGGCACCAGAAATTCAAAAAAATATTTTTCCCAACTCTTAGGCGGGTATTCCACCGGCGATTTTACTTGATTTTTGATTTTGTCATTGAAGTTTTGTTTTAAGGAGATACTTAATTAGATACTTATGTATATACTTAGTAAGTAGTGTTCGTCGGGTTAATAACGACTTAGGCCTCATATTTGGGCCCATAGAGCGACCCCAACTTGACTGTCCTATGCCCCAGCCCATAGGACAGTGGACCTCCTGATTACAGTGGATTCCGAACCACTTGGGAACCACAGTGAAGTCACACGATTAGTTCGGAGGTGACCAGGACAAATCCTACCATGTTTCCCAACCGGCACTGTGCCTGCTCCGGTCCGCTGGATTCAACTTGGTATGGCGGCCGGCTATGTATATACTTAACTTATCTATTATAAATTAAGTTATAAGATGGTAGCAGACATCATTAATAAGTCTCTACCATATTATAGCTTAATTTATAATAGATAAGTTAAGTATCTACATAGTCTCCTTAAAACAAAACAAACGTCAAAAATGAAGTAAAATCGCTGGTGGAATAGCCGCCTTATTATATTAGCTTGAACTGTAAAATCTAACCCAGAGTTCTATATAGGACGTGTAACCACGATTTTATTTCGGTTCATGTAGGTTGTTACTACTCCCCACAAGATATTAACAGTGCTCTGAATGATGCATTGGCGGAAGTATGTTGTCTTCCGGGCAATTTATTAACCAAATCATGATCTGAGTTACTGTATTAAGGCGGCTATTCCACTGACCTCGTTTTGCATAATGCAAGTGCATGACGTGGTAGCAGACATCATTAATAAGTCTCTACCATATTTTAAGGAGACTATAATGTAGATACTTGACTTATCTATTATAAATTAAGTTATAATATGGTCGAGACTTATTAATGATGTCTGCTGCCACGTCATGCACTTGCATTGTGCAAAACGAGGTCGGTGGAAAAGCCGCCATAGGCCTAGCAACATCTTTAATCTGCCCTTTAAAGAATCAATTTTTTTTTAATTATGGTTTCTGGCTGGTCTAGAAACTACGGTTCTAGATTTTTTAGTCCTTTGTTATTTACTGACCTTGAAAAATGGCTTGTACAATTTAGAATCTAAGTAAAATGTTATTCCATGGTATAATTTTTATGCAAATTTGCTGAAACTTGTAGACAGGTTTTTTATTGTATTCGATAATATTCAAACCCATCTCTATGCAATTTCTATAGTAATTTCATTGGCATCAGAGTATGAAAAAAATCTCTCAACTATTGACTGGATCAGTCTATAGAGAAATCATGTTAAAAACTGGACATAATAATTTGTTCTGATTTTGGTGATAAATTGTTGGTCATTTTAATGTCTGAACTACAAAGCTAATTTCAAGTTTTAAAATACCCAATAAACTGTAGAACCATTGCCGTTTGAATAAAGTCATTTAGTCGAACTGGCAGAATTCACTTACAATATATATTTATAAGTTCCTGTTTATAAGGTGCTATTTAATACGGCAAGAGACTGACCAGGCTGCTGCTATTGCAAACTATTTTACTTGCCCAAAGAAATTTAGTTACATAGGCTAGTAATAAATAATTAAGGACTTTTTTTGTTATATTACTAAGCCAACCTAGTAATAAGCATAAGTTAGGCCTCATTCATTATTGAGTTATTAAAGGTTTTATTCTACTTGCTAGATATTTTTTTGAACATTGACTGTTCAGAAAGTTAGTTTCGTACGTTTCATGATTCCCTTTCCATCTGTATTGTACTAAAAGGCAATCGGAGGGGTATGTGTAAGCGTCAATATCTGAAGAAATATCAATCGTAGAGCTGTCAATAATATCAGGACAAACAGAATACATTTTTCTGCGCATTTTGTTATAGAATTTGTGCCTCCTTATAACCCAGATTGGCCTTAATTATTGAAATTGGTACAAAAAGACCCTCATGTATCGAAATGTAGAGGAGCTTTTCTGCTAACTTAAATGCTTTTCTTTACGACTTTACGATCGATATTTCCTGCGAAAATCGACTTTGTATAAAAAACGCGTTGTGCGGGTACTCCGATTAACCCTAGCATTCTGACAGTTTGTTGGCATTCTTTGACTTGGGTCTGAGTCCTTTTTAGAGTGTATATACCTACATCATGGCCTTCAATTCACTCGATTTTTTATGTAAACTATTTCAACATTTTGGAACGGGTCTCGGTAGCCTCACTTAATGTAACCTACATGCTACGCTCCTTTAATTGAAGACCTTGAATATAAGGTATAACACTTACCTTTTTTTCTATTAATAACTTAGCGGAGTTAAGGGCTATAATGCCCTGCCTTACACCCATCTAGGATTACCCCCAGACCACCTGCTTTACATGCCCTCCGACGTAACCAGAAAATGTAGCATATCTGACTCAAACTAGCAACCCTTCGGGTGAAAGTCGGAGTCCGTACGACTACTCTACATGTTCCCTTACTTCTGCTGCTGCATTTATTAGTTGTTTTACAAAGTGTGTGATGTTTGGAAACGACTCTCTGGCCCTAATAGGGGGCCTATGCTAGTAGCAGCAAACCCGACTCGCCGTATAATTAAAGCATAGGTTTATTATACATGGTAGGTAAATGATAAAGTCTACGTGCTTGCTAATTTTCCGCTAAATGAGAAGATTTTGTAAACCTTCCCTAAAGTCGAAGGTGTCCAGTTCTATTAAGTACCTAGGGTAGGTACATGTTACTTGAATTATTCATTGCAACATTCGTTGCAGATTATTTCTTAGCTTTCTAACACCATGTAGCCTAGGCTTTTCCAATACAATCACTTGGTTCAAATCGGGCAACTTTGGTTGCAGTCAGAAATCAGAATACAGTTGACAGTAAGTAGGCCTACATACACAGGCTAATAATAATAACGGTAGTTTTACTGAAATTCACCAAACATTTAATCAATGAAAAAAATACTTTCCAAATTAGGAACTTAAATAGTACGCAGTCTTATCAAAAAACTAGAGAAAGTTTCTAATCAGTCCTTCAAAATAATCTTAAAAAACATGAATTAACCGCTTAATCCACTTCCGATATGTTGGGTCCTGATCCATTTCCTCCCATTCCTGGGCCACCGCCCTGATGCATCTTCATCATGTATGACTGACAGAATCCCTGCAACTCCTTCAGCTTGTGTTCAAACTCCTCCTTGTCCGCCAGAGTGTTATTGTCCAGCCACTTGATCGCTTCCTCAGATTTCTCTCGTACTGCAGCCTTATCAGATTCGGACAATTTATCTCCTGAATCTTCCACAGCCTGCTTGACGTTGAACGCATAACTTTCGAGCTGATTCTTGGCAGTGACCCGTTCCCTCTGCTTCTGGTCTTCTTCCTTGTATCGTTCTGCCTCGGACAGCATTTTGTCAATATCAGCCTGAGACAGCCTTCCCTTATCATTCTTGATGACAATATTCTTCGACTTGCCAGTGCTAGAGTCTTTAGCAGTCACATTGAGGATTCCATTGGCGTCCATGTCAAAGGTGACTTCAATCTGAGGAACACCTCGAGGCGCCGGTGGTATTCCAGTGAGATCGAATGTGCCCAATAAATTGTTATCTTTGGTCAGAGCTCTCTCTCCTTCAAAGACTTGAATAGTAACTGCGGGCTGGTTGTCAGAAAATGTGGTGAAGGTCTTGGTTTGCGTGCAAGGGATGCGGGAGTTGCGGTCGATCAAATTAGTCATGACACCACCAGCAGTTTCAATCCCAAGGGATAGTGGTGCCACGTCAACCAGAAGGACGTCTTGAATTTGGGAGCTGGTATCTCCGCTAAGGATGGCAGCTTGAACAGCAGCACCGTATGCCACAGCTTCATCTGGGTTGATATTCAAGTTCAATTGCTTCCCATTAAAGAAATTTTGCAGTAGCGACTGGACCTTCGGGATTCGTGTAGAGCCACCAACAAGGACCACATCATGGATGGAACCTTTGTCCATTTTTGCGTCCGTCAGAGCTTTTTCCACTGGCTGCAGGGTGCCTCTGAAGAGGTCGGAGCAGAGCTCTTCGAAACGAGCTCGCGATATTTTCGTGTAGAAGTCTACACCTTCATGTAGAGCATCAATCTCCAAGCTGGCCTCTGAGCTGGATGACAGGGTACGTTTTGCTCTCTCTGCAGCAGTTCGAAGACGACGCAAGGCTCTGTTGTTGCCAGAAATGTCTTTCTTGTTCTTGCGCTTGAACTCTTCAACAAAGTGATTCACTAAACGGTTGTCAAAGTCTTCTCCCCCAAGATGAGTGTCCCCTGCAGTAGCCTTGACTTCAAAGAGGGATCCTTCATCAATGGTAAGAATAGAAACGTCGAAGGTTCCGCCGCCGAGGTCGAATATCAATACGTTGCGTTCACCTTTTAGATTCTTGTCCAATCCATACGCCAGCGCCGCAGCGGTTGGTTCGTTGATAATACGCAACACGTTAAGACCGGCAATAGCTCCGGCATCTTTGGTGGCTTGACGTTGAGAGTCATTGAAATAGGCAGGGACGGTAATAACGGCATCACGTACCTGACTACCCAAGAAAGCTTCCGCAGTCTCTTTCATTTTGGTAAGCACCATAGAACTGATTTCTTCAGGTGAAAACGTCTTCTTTTCACCCTTGTAGTCGACCTGAATTTTGGGCTTGCCACCATCACTAACCACTTTGAAAGGCCAGTGTTTCATATCCTGCTGGATCTTGTCATCAGAGTATTTTCGTCCAATTAGCCTTTTAGCATCAAACACAGTGTTTTGAGGATTGAGGGCAACTTGATTTTTGGCAGCATCACCAATTAGTCGTTCAGTATCGGTAAAGGCGACGTAGCTGGGTGTAGTCCTATTACCTTGATCGTTGGCAATAATCTCAACTTTACCTTGCTGCCACACTCCGACGCAGGAATAGGTCGTCCCCAAATCGATTCCGATTGCTGGTGTCTTCATATTGAATTTATTTCTTCACACAACTGTTTAAAAAAGAACTTGCGAAACAAATGCACTGAAACTGAAGTGAAGTAACACACTAAAACTTGCACTCTTGAGTCTGTCTTGACTTTTAAATTCACTGTTAATCGCGGTAATGTTTCCACAAAACTGATTGGTCTCAGGGCAGCGCGACAATATATATCAGCCAATAGTATTCGAGAATAATCTAGCAATGGTTATGGAATCCACTAGAACAGTTTGGAACATTCTGGAAAACTACACCTATACTTAGCTTATGGGCAATGATTCGGCCAGCTGATTCACGATCATTCACGACCTTGCAGTGAACTTGTAAACAAAAGTCAAATGTCAAAAACAAAATACAAATATGAAATATGGCCGCAGCGCTAGCTAACATTCCAAGAATGAGCTAATTAAATTATTAATAGAAATAACACATTTAATTATGAAAAGCAATATTTATGAATATAAATCATGGATGGGCAACTTACCAGATTTATTAAAAGCCACGCCTATTGTCTGTTTAGCAATACCAGGTCAGTTATTGCCTATTGGAAGAAATAGAAAGCTAAAACGGTAATTCAACATTACCTACGTGCTGTATGTGTAGGAAATTAGAATGTGCATTATTGTATTATTTTTAATCTATACTTGACCTCTATAATTATATGTTGTGTGATTGAAATAGGTCTTTGCAATTTTCATGCTATGTGAGGCTTGTTCATTATTTACAAGGCTTTGCTGCAGGCCTAAGAGAAAATACAATACAATACCAAAATTAAGAGTCCCTGACCAGCCAGAGCGGTATCGACCGTGTCAAATGCAAATAGCCACCCGAGAGGGTTTCTTACGAAAAAAAGGAGGAGACACTTAAATAGTCCAGCAGCTCCTGGGGTCGTACTCATCCAAATTATTTAGAGAGGCATCAATAACTCTGTTCTTAATGAATGTTCTGAAACAAGCTGGATCCAACTGTCTGACTAGAAATGGTAGCTTATTGTTAAGCCGGTGTGCATGTATCGGATAAGAATCCCTCGACTTGTTTAGACGACACCTACGCCTATCAAACCCTTTCACCGATCGTGTACTATAGGAGTACACTGTAGTCCGAGCTGGCAATCCAGGATTCATCTTAATAGCCATGAGACAATTAAAGACACATACTGGCCATGCATAGTGAGCACTGTAGCGGCTTTAAAAAGGGGTCTGCAGTGAGCAAGATAAGAATTTTTTGTGACAATGCGGATAGCTCGTTTTTTTAGTAAGAGTACCTTGCTTACTCCTGCAGAGTGCCCCCATGCCAGAATATCATAATTTATATGGGTATGAAACAGACCATGGTATGCCATCAAATGATACTGCTCCGTCACCAGTCTTCCAAGTTTACGTAGCAGGAAAGCAACTTTAGCAAGTTTACTACATATACTATTAACTTATGGTCCCCCCATGATAGTTTGGAGTCAATCATAAAAACCCAACAGCTTAACTGCACCAGTTGGATGTTCAGTAGCACTACTAGACAAGGAACAGATAATTCTTTGTGTTTTATTATTGTTGATTTTATGTATGTTATTGACAAACCATACTGTAGCCTCAAGAAAAAGAATTTAAAAGATACTATGCAGTGAACATAAGCAGTGACCTCAAAAATTAAATGGTTTGGCTAGGCCCATTAATATTGTAGTCTAAAAGCAGCAGTAGCCAGGGTAGCCACGCAGGAGATATTGTATGCACTCGGTAAAATTTAAGTGCGGAAATCCCTAAACCTAAAAATACACGCCTAGGCCTATCTCTCTAATTATTATTAAACTATGCGTCTGACTGCGTAAGATGAGCAAATTTCTTTGATGGAATGAAGAAAATATAAAATGGTACGGAACCCTACTGTAGCAAAGCGCTACTCCTAATTTGAGGGGGCGATCATCAATGCGAAAAGGAATGAGTACTGCCAATATGAACTCCTCTGTAAAACCCCGCTATTTCATGCCTATATTTTTAAAAAAATCCTGGCTACGGCCTTGGTAGGTATACTCAAGGGCCGTACCATATTACCACTTCCTTTTCAACGAACTGCACCAGATAGGTGAGGAGGAGGCGGTCCAAACATTGGGATTGATTAGTTCCGGAAAGCATATTTATTTACGGAAAGGTGCATGTTTGGTTTTATAATTGCAGGATCTCATAACACATTCACGTACAGCCTGACGAGGTGGTCTTCCGTCAGCCCCGATGCGCCTGCTTTTGTCCGAACCCTTAGCCATCTCTTCAAACCAATAGCCAACCCAATTATTTACAACTGGTCCAAAACTCAGAATTTGACTGTACGACAACAACTTGAAATTGGCATCAGGTATTTAGATATAAGGCTTGCGTGCAAGCGCAAAGAGATCTTCATCACGCACGGGCTCTACGGTGGAAAACTTCAACCATTCCTTCGTGAAATGAATCAATTTTTATCAGAAAATCCGAAGGAAGTTTTGATATTAGACATGCAACATTTTTACGAAGTTTCCGAGACAGACCATGCTCATTTAATCGCCATGTTGGAAGCAGTATTTGAGGACAAGATTTTAAAAAGGCTGCCGTCTCTGGATATTAAATATTTGAATCTCAATGATTTCGAAAGAGTTAAGGCCCAAGTTTTAATTGTTTACCGCAGCAGTGTCGCTAATGCTAGTCAACTAGTTTGGCTGTCATCCTGTTGGCCTACTTATTGGCCAGATACCCCGAATGTTGCTGACTTAATAATTAAGCTTGATAATGCTCTTGTACGAAGAATCTCAGGAAAAGGATTTGTAAGTCAGTTTATTTTGACGGTAGATGTGCCATATGTTCTGAAACATATAATGGGCACACTAAGACAGATTTCAGATGGAATCAAGCAGTATTTATCGCCATGGGTTTTATCGAAGGTGCCAGGGTCTCACGGTGTAAATGTGATCATTTCTGATTTTGTTGATGCCGATTTTGTGGCAAATGTTATTTCGTTAAATTTTAAGGCTGCAAATTAAAAAGTTGATATTGCCATCATTAGTCATTAAGAATCTCTATTGTACATTTAATATTTTTTGTATTAAAAAATTACAAAACCTTTACACTTTTTTTGACTCTAACCATAACCTAACCAAGTTAGTAGTTGCTTTCTTTGTAACATGAATTCGGTGAAGGTGGTAAATGTATCCGTCCCGTATTCAATCAAACACTATGTATATTTCTGTTTCTTCTTCTTTTGAACCATTGGCAGAGGTCCAGGAAACTGGAATACCGTGTGACATGTTGTGCATATAGGACTAAACTTGCAGAATACTGAAAGGAAAAATATAAATGCAAGTGTATTTGTTAAGTGATAACTTTAGAAGGAATTTGCGTTCAATAATCAAATCCGATTCCGAAATAATCTAAAAATTGCCAGATTTGAAGTATGAGAATTAATAAACTATAACACAGTTCACTTATATCTGTACACACTCCCTAATTCAAAGTGTTGGATTTTTTTAAAGTGGGGTAGGCCTACTTACCTACTACCTAACTGGAGTTGAAAATCGTATGAGAATACTAAATTACTTAGGCCTACTTTCTTACTTTACCTTACATCCAAACATTACTACTCTATTACAGTCCGATTATGAACTGAAGATAATTAAACACTACTTCATTCATTTCAATAGGTATATACTTAAAAATATGTTTATTTTTTATAAAATGTAACTTTCTAAGAAAAACTGGTCTTGTGTGTCGGGTCGTCCCTTAATGTTCCCAATAAGTTTTCTAAATCATGTTTAGCACTGCCTTACCACACTATAGAGCCTAAAGTGCGATGACCGAGTCCAACTACTAGATCAAGCGTTTCAGAGTCCACATGGCCAAATTGGGTCATAGAAGTCCGACCGATGCAATGAGTCCAAGGAAACCGCGGAACAAGTGGTTGGCCACTGTCCAGCCCTGTGGCGGGCGCGGTTAGACGGTTTTGGGGCTGCCTACATCGACCAGATCGATCTGATTGACTTGACATTGAAGGAGCTTAACAAGGTTAAGCTGATGTTTTGAGCAGTTGATTAATTGGCAATGGTCATAGTCATAGAATAAATGGTCAAAGTATGAATGATAGGGATGTCATCCCAATAATCATGCTGTTCAAAGGGTCCCGAGACATCCCACCACGCCCCACCAACGGGTGCCGGGCCCCCGATTCGGCTAAGCTCTCTTGCCTAGTCATACATAGATAAAACGAACGTCAAGCCAGTGGGAAAACTTACTTGATAAGCAAACAGAGCAGACGAAGCCAATGTCAATCAACTCCCGATGACAAAAGCAAGCGGCGCGGTAGTCGACGCGGACGGGTGGTGGTAGGACTAAACAACTTCGTAAAGGAGGTTCGGGTAAGAAAACCCACTGAAACAAATAAACCAACGCTGATAATTGTTAACTAGTTAAGGTAAATTAACCTAAGCCTTTGGAGTGAATATACGCATTTATATGTTGTATATACATATGATGTTACTTCTTCGGCTTCAGCCAACGCTGGTCCTAGGCTGATTGGCCATTAGGCGCCGCGCCGCATCGTAGAAGCGGTGTCTTTCTCTCCAGCGTGGTAGTTGAGTTTTCTGCGTGATCGGCGTTCCCTTCCCCTTGCAGACAGGGGGCATTCGGATGAGCCGTTCCAGTTCTAGGGACATGGAAGTGGCTTGAGGTAATCGTGTCATGTAGCCATTCGAAACGCTGCCACGACGCAAAGTACTACCCATCGTTTGCCAGCTACTCCAGGAATCTGTGATGGTGTTCTTGACTGTTTTGATATTTCTGCAAGTGGAGGTGCAGGTCTAGTGCAGATTTTGCAATGATATTCATAGGCAATATATACATAAGGCTCAGAAACCCGGACCTCGACGAAAATTCCCTTAGGGTCTGGGATCGAAAGATCTTGCAGTGCAATGGGAAAATAGTTAAAAGATAAGGTGCCGCCGAGATTAAGAGGCTTTACCAAAGCCCATGAACCGTGAACGTCAAGACAGGGAGACAGGTCGCTGGGGGGAGGCGGGGATTCCACCGACCGGCTAGGGCTAAATACAAATACGGTGACGTGGTAACAGACATTCAAGGCTTAGGCGGTGTTTCCACCGACCTCGCATTGCAGAATGCAAGTGGCATTGACGGAAATGTTTGTTTTCCTCTATGCCATAGTTAAAATTGATCAATGATCATAGAGTAAAATCACAAACAAACAAACTAAAATTAAAAAATGGCGTCATGGGATATGTTAAGTACAAACATTTTAATAGATTACTATAGAAAGAAAAATTCTAAATTCCGTCAATGTCATTTGCATTCTGCAATGCGAGGTCGGTGGAAACTCCGCCTAAGTCTTGAATGTCTGCTACCACGTCACCGTTTTTGTATTTAGCCCTGGCCGGTCGGTGGAATTCCCGCCATAGGTGCCCGTGCCCAAGAAAACTCGCAACACAAGACCAGAAGATCACTGGAGCGCCCGAGTAAGATATGGATGGACCATGTCCTGGAGGATGTCAAGAAACTCAATGTGCGCAAATGGAATAGAGGAATGGCGGACGGAAGTTTATGCTGCGGCCAAGGTCATTCTAGGACTGTAGTACCACGATGATGATAGACAATATTCAGGGATCATTTTGTAGTGTAATGATTAATTTATCTATCTATTAATACTTATTGTGCTAGACAGAACTAGAAAATGAAGTAAAAACATTTAGAACAGAATCAATGGGTAGGAAAATTTTGCTTTTTGAGACCTGTGATCTTAGCCAGGGCAACTTAACATGATGTACATACTGATCATAATTAATATGCCTACGAGTAGGTATAAACCTACTTCTTGTATGAAGGTTTGCCAATTACAAAGCCACAATTCATGAGTTAGCGGGGAAATACGATGCCGAAATAAGTTAGCTGAATGGTTTGTTTATTAAAAAGGTTGGGCCAATTGCAGGTCAGCCATATGAATCCCCGCACACCGACGGTAAATTATTATTATTTATTCCTTGTCATTATGTTGTTCTCATTATTACTCCATTGACAAGACAAGTAGATAGGCAAAGACGAAAAAAAAGACGATTCCAATATTTCAATGGATTTACACGCTTTAAGCCCGGCTTAAACTGAGTTTAAGGTACCAGGAACCCAAAAAAGTGTTTTATATATGAAATGTCTGGCGATTTGTGGGTAAACTACTGGGTGGATTTTGTTTAAATTTTGCATGTAGGCTCACAAAAATCGTATCTTAGGACCAATATTTTTATTTTGGACTAACTCAATTTTGGGAGGCTAAAAAAATTATTCTCAAAAACTACTACGTTCTCTTAAAATGCACACACATTTTCTTGTAGTGGTGGTTATTAGTGTTAACAAAACCCAATAGGTCGCTTACCCCTTAATAGTTCGGTTCTGGGGGCAAAATATAAATACATAATACTCAAATTCCAAAAAAATGACTTAAAGAAAAATTATCTGTGGAACCTATCAATCTATGCTTTCCAACTTCAAGTATGATTTATGTGTAAAATAGACCAACAAAACTAAACATTGCTTTCTCAATCAAAGTTTTGGTTTTAAATAAATAAAATAATCATTTAGGAAGTCATTGATAATTCATTGCGGAATACGTAGCATACCCTGCCACTATTACTGTTTTGAATTAGAATGGTCCGCCCGTTCTCTAGAATCGTCCCATCGATCAATTCAGTGCTGTGGGATAGGGAAACTCGAGACGGAAATATTTCAAATGTAACTTGCCATTAAATACTGAATTAGAGCTGTTATTTGCGGTATCTTCAAGTATAAGCCGCCTGAAATATCACATCCTTGCTGTAGGAGGCTGAGGTCGTGGTCGAGAGTGCAAACATCTATAAGAACGTTCTGCTTCTGTGCAGTGAAAAAAACATTCATGTAGTCCATATACTGAGACGTTGAATCTTCACTCCCAGTAACCACAAGTATTCGAGAATTCATTTTGTCACCTGCGGGTAATTCTCGCTGGATCCTGGCAACAGAAAGAAAATTCAGATATAATTTAGGGCAGACCGGTGACACAATGATCTTTTAAACGGCCACAACCGGTACTATTCACAAGGGAGTATGTATCAAACAAGTTCATTTTGCCAGCGATAAGCTTACCATTGTTAAAACAGTTGGAAGGAAAATCTAAAAAATATTTCAGCATGTCCCTGATTCCTCTGAGTAGTTGATATGAAGCATTCCCCTAGTTTCGCATATATTTCTTGCTATTTTAGCCGCCATTAAAAAAGTTAAAGATTCAACATTGAATTTTCATAACATTGAACAGTAATACAAAATGTACATAGGCTACATAGGCACAGGCAAGTAATCACTATTATTGTTGAGGATTTTCCTTCTTGCCGTAGAAGTACACCAAGGTGTAGGAAATAGTTCCTTCCTAAAAAAGATTAGGGCAATCCATGGCCGGTTCCTAAAGACAATACTGTATTTTCTGCTTGAATCAAGTTTTTAATAACAGCCACTACCGACTGTACTTTGTTTACTCAACTAGACCTCTGCCTATGCGGTATGGTATGATGTTAAGACTTGTTTAATTTGCAACCGGCGACCAATAATTTTGGATTCAGCTGACGACCCAATGAGTATCGATTCAATGACGGCCAAGGTCGAAATTCACGTCTAAGCCGTTCCCCTGTTGCATCGGGTCCATGACAAGTTTGTCTCAGTTTGTCCAATATCGCTTGTAGCCGGTGTGGCTTGAGATCGAGGAAGTGTGTCCATGGCAAGTTTGTCTCAGTTTGTCCAATATCGCTTGTAGCCCGGTGTGGCTTGAGATTGAGGAAGTGTATCCATGGCAAGTTTGTCTCAGTTTGTCCAATATCGCTTGTAGCCGGTGTGGCTTGAGATTGAGGAAGTCTATATCTGTTTGCCAATGGCCAAAACTTCATACGGAAACAATACTAATAATGTTCGAAAATCCACGGGGTCGTTGGCATTGGGCAAGAACTTGTGAGCTACTCGGGTCAATTCCATCAGGACATTAGGTTTTCTTTCCTAATTATACGTAAGGAAACATGTGATGGTCGAAATGTTGGATTTCGAGATTTCAACAGATTTACACGTTTTGAGGTCCCAGGAACCAACAGTCGTTTTACGAAATGTCTGCCTGTCGGTCTGCCTGCTCATCGATTTGAGGGCAAACTAGTCGGTGGATTTTGATGAAATTTGGCATATAGTTTCACAAAAATCATATCTCGAAAACATATATTATTATTTGGGCGTAACTCAATTTTGGAGAGCTTAACCCAACGTCTAAAGACTTTTTAAACGGCTTCAGCATTTATTCTTTTTAAATTATTAACTGCGCATGTTGTAGTCGTTATTAATGTAAACAAAGTCTAATAGGTCACTTGCCCTTCGATAGTTGGGTTTAGGGGGCAAAATTTTCAGCGGAACCTTTCTATGGATGCTTTCTAGTGACAGGTGTGATTAGGTGTTAAATGGGGTAACAAAACCGAATAGGCTGTTTTACCAAGCAATGTTTTTTCATTCCGCAAAACATTGCGTAACCGGTCATTAGAATTGTGTTTTATTATATTGGCCTGCCCGTTATGACCCTCGTCATACCGCTCAAGTCAGTGCTTTGGGATAGGGAAAGTCAAGGCAACCAAAATTTGACCTTATTCATTTAAAATAAAACTACTAATTTTATCTATCTCGGTATCTATACTAATTGATATAGAAAAGAATGGACGGGTTCACTCGTAGCGATTCTTATTTTATGAACATTTGGAACCATCGCAAAAGGCTAACATGGCAGACCCACCTGTGTATGTAACATAATGCCATAGCAATAGCGCCGGCCAAAAGTGATTCACACATGCCTAGGTTTCTCATTTGACGAATAGTTTCTGCTTCTTTCTTAATTAGCAACTGTAAATTATCCTTAATGCATTTTTCGACTTGAGTGAACAACTCATACTGCCCATCTTGCTGCCGGAGGTTTTCCGATTCCCAGTCATCGCCAGGATAGAGGAAGCCAGTTCGTTTGGCGTGGCACCCGATCACTGCAAGCCGGTTCTTTGGTTTCAGCATTAAATGCGAGTTACAAAATGAAATTAATGAGTCCAAGCACTGTGTGAGAATGGTTTGCTTATCTCGGAAAATAGGTTGCACTGGATTCGTGTCAAGTACCACGACGAGCAGACTCGATTCGACATCTATAACAATGAGAATGCAAATTTGTACGATATGGCGGTTCGCTGTTATATTTAAGACTGCAATAGCACATGTTGCTGAAACGTGATATTGTCGTAGAATTTCAGAGAGCGGGTGTCCTCATTATTATTATTATTACTTATATTACAACAGGGCAAGGACATTGCCCCTTAAATGTAATACATATAGTCTAATCCTTTAGACAGACGATTGGCCTGCTCATTGAGACCGGTATATCTGACAATTGGTTTGTTCCTGGAGGATGCACGGCTAAAACTATGATCGGCCAAGGACATAAACCCTGGCACTGGCTGTCACGAAAAGCAGCCAGTCAACATAGTACATGAAAAAAGCTTAGGCTTACGTATACATTACTCACAATTAAGAGCAAATCAGACACCTCTCTAGACTTTCTGCACGAAGTCAAATTTCTCATGAAATATTGATCATAAAGCCATAATTGAGATATTATAAGGCAGAAGAAATATTACTCTATACTCGTATTTTGATATTTAGTGTGGGGCCGACACTTACTAATACTATACTTAATTTTTTTTCAGCTTCCAGCATTTCTGTTTGTAAACAATCCTGTCATCCCGGGGGGGGGGGGGGGGGAGTGAGTCTGTTTATTAACTTGGGGCACCCTAAGGGCAATCTCCTTCATCACAGTAAAATTTTTTTGTTCTTTTACTAAGCCATCTTAGCAGAGTTAGGGCTATCAAGCCTTCCCTAACACTCAACTAGTAAGACCCGGGACCGCCTGCTTTACATATCCTTCGATGCATGGCCAAAAAATGTAGCAAGTGTGGGACTCGAACCAACAACCTTTCGGGTGAAAGTTCGAGTCTGGAGTCTGTAGCACTACTCTACATATCCTGACGGGAGAAGGGGAGTTGACTGACAGGGTAGACCAATTATAGTGGATTCCGAAACACGTAGAGAACATTGTAAAGTCACACAATAAATTCGGGGGGGAGGGCCGGGTTCGAGACGCACTTAGAATACTGGCAGAGTCTGTGCGTTGTAATTTGTCCCACCATGTTCCACTACGCCCTGCATTACCAATGCGTACCAAGTTTGCAGCAGTTTGGAACAGGGTCTGTTCTTGTGGATTCAACTTGGTATCGCCGTTGTTAGTAGGGCCAATGGCTAGAGTGACGTTGGGGCTCGCTTGAAAAAAATAGGGCTCAAATTGCTCTTGAACTTCGGTGGCAAGGTGGTAGTGTACTTGTACTTGTGCGAATACCTACACAACTTGCGGTCGGAGACGTGTCGCAACTCGACACAAATACTTATTAGGTGACTTAGTGAGGCGATTGAAGAGGTTAATCGGATACATTCATTCAATTGTTTGTGTGCGATTTAACCATTTTATTAAAAACAAAACACTGCTCTTTCGCCCGAGGCCTAGTTATTAAACGGCCGAGGCTACATACCTAGTATACATAGTATGCAATCTATCAACATTTCGAGGAGCGTTTCTTCTAATTTAAGGCTTCATGGTCGTGATTTAAAGAGAAAGTCATATGTCCAAAAGTCAAATTCGCTCTTAATTTGTGAAACAGCCCGGCGGGGTGCTATCAGGCTAATGTTATAGTACGATAACTATAGCATCATTGACCAGAGGAAATGTTGAAAGTAAGGGCGTTAACATTTTTAGGCGCAGCTATCAATTTGTTTGACTGTGAATCGTGATACACAATTCCCATTTTGGTAATTAGGCCCAAATAAGCGTAAATAAGCCGCACGGACCCTACCAAACCCCTATATGGAGACCTAGCAGAATTAGGGAGGGTCTAAAGCAGACTATTTGATTTGCCAATCAATCCATCCTGAAGGTATATAATCTCCATTTTAAAGTTCAATTTTAGACAGAACTAATTAAATATTAAATACATTAAATAATTCATAATGCATACCTTCAGCGGCCATTATTTTTGTTTGCAAACAAGAGTCATAGTCATGACGATGGAGTTCTTGCGCAGGTAAAACAAAGATGGCGGGCTGTCGGAAAGGGTGGGGGTACCCCTGATTCTCGGACATCACCCCCTTATTTTAACATGGAGTGTATAGGCTTTCCAATGAAATTTATTTTATTTTAAAAAATTTTAGCTTATAAACGGCAAGTTAGTGCTATTAATATGTTCCTTCACTGACAAAAAATTACGGCAAAGTAGCTGCAAATAATTGTCGAAAAATATTATTTACTTGTGTATCTAATTTTATTTCATTGGTTGTGATACTTCCGCGAGGGCAGAACAGATTTTGAAATGGGTATGTGAGCCTAAGCTTGCTTATACATGTTACAATTCATGTATTAGTAATGATTTATTACCATAACCATACAACTTTACTGCATAACTACCATGAAATATAGCCTAGTCGGCTGGGCTGCCGACACTCTAGCCTATCATGTTGTTTGTAAATATTAGTAGCGTAAAGAGGGTTATTGTCTCTCCATAATACTATCACTAGAATTCAATTTAGTATCTGGGCACCAAAGCAGTTAATTTTCTTAGGACCACGCAGGCCGTGCCCAGCTTTCGATTTGGGGGGGGGGGTCCAAATTTTTTAAACGTAATTTATTATTGAATTAATGGTCATCAAGCGATACAGGTTTACATAAAAAAAAGATATATATTAGTATACATTATTGATCCCAATCAAGGCCGTAGCCAGATTTTTTTTCTGGGGGGGGGGGGGTTCAGAAATTTAATTGGATATTACATAGTAGTTTATATTTTTCCTCTCAAAATCCAATTCTATCTAGTATCAAGCCGTTTCATCACGATAGGGGGGGGGGGGAGGGAGGTTGAACTCCCCCTTGGCGCAACGGCCATGATCTCAATCGACTGTCCGATTGGATCTGGAAAATCTTTTGTTGGCCCACTAGGATCCACTAAATGTTTTGAACATATACAATACAAGGCTGTTCCCAGGTTATTGTTTCGGGGGGGGGGGGGTACAAACATTTTTTTATGTAATTTATTAATGAATTACCTGCAGAAATTTATTTCGGGGGATGGTGGGGGGGGGGGGGTGCGGACCCCATGGACCATCCCCCTAGGCACGGCCATGCACATGTATGTGTATTTTGTAACTCTAAATATTGTGAACTTCGTTCTGCCACAAAGATGCAACCTCCACTTGCATTTCTTAATTTTTTCCAGTGGCTTGGGGAACGATAATAACGATATAATTCGGACCTCTCTCATATGTGTTCTGTCCTGGTGTAGGCTATCACTATTACACAAGCCATAGCAACAATGCTTGACCATAACGCTAGAAATATGAATAATAACAACTTAATACTGAAAAAATCAAAAGCGCTCAATGCATTTCATTTCCTCCAATGGCCGAATAGCTGATTTTGCACATTATTTTGACAATCACGCATGCGCTGTTAGCTCCGCCCTCTTACTGTGACGTCACTACGCAAGGACTCCATACCCGCCTTACACAAAAGAGCCTGTCTTCGATTTTTTTCAAAAACTTAAGGGAAAATAGATAAATAATTATATATTATAAAATTGAATGCATTATTGTATTATTCATTTTATTGGTAATATATATCATTTATTTATTATTTTATTTTAATATTTTTAGAATTTTGTAAAATTGTTACTCTGTGGTTAAATCTTTCACTTTCAGTTGCGTCGTCTGCATTTCTGTAAACAAGTAATTAAAATGATGTTTTTTGGTTTCTTTTGGGGCAAAACGCCAAAATTAAAGAAAAAATAAACGTAAGTATAGATACTGCTGTTCAGATGTGTAATAAGATTAACTAAAGTATGTTTTTTTGAGTATTTGACTGAGAAGTTTACCGGTTGAGTGGGTCAGGGTCAAGCTGAGTTAAAACGTAGGATGCGTTCAATGATTAATGCTTCTGTCTGAGTGCTGCCTTGTTAGTTCAGTTAGTTCTCCAATCGTGGAAGTGGAGGTGCCTCTCCCATAGGATCAGTTTCAAACTCGCACAACAGTTGGCGGTTTTCCTTTCCTTGGTCAGGTAAAATTACAGACGTACGGCAATACGACTTAGCGTAACTTGTTAAGCTTTTGAGGTGTTGACTAGCACTGTAAAGAGACCGGTATTCCTATTATGGTTCCCCCTTTTTGTTGAAAAAATGTTGGAGTAAGCCTAGGCCGGCAATGTGTTTTTGCAGATTAAACTCATATCACTCATTTAATGGCATTTCAAAGGGAGAATTTTTGACTGCTTCGAATACTGCAAGCCATCTCAAGTTAGTGAAGTTGGGAGTATCGTTTGCTAAATGGATTTTAGGCGTTACAAAATCATGCCTACTGCTCTACTCGGAAGATACTATAAATATATATAATATATAAATATGTTCAGTTGTTCGTGTCGTGTATCCTAAACGCTAAACCAACGTTATAAATATTTTTTTTAGGCACTACATGTATAAATCTATATAGCATACGATATCGAGAATTTAGCAAATTCCTCTAAATACAAGATTTGCAATAATTAACAAAACTTGACCCATTGGTGTAAATTATTACATATTCTAATATTATAATTAAATAATGTAATTAAATAATGTAATGTAAGTACGAGATGTAAAATTCGTAGGTTAATGCACGTATTTTACTATTTGCATTATTCGATTGTTGATAGACAATGTATTTATTTAATTTAACCTCCAGGTACAATGCGATTAAGGTTCTCGACGTCGTCAATAATGAATAGCCTAAAACAGCCTTAATTAAAATTAAGATATCATTTTATTTCGCCAAAATTGCTCCAACATTTCACTAGGTCGGCGGTGAGGTTAACAGTCAAAATAAATCCCATAGCCTGCATTAAGGGGGGGGGGGGGTATAAAATTAAGATTTTTAAGTTTAAGTCAATATTTCATTAAATAAACATTTCTCGTATTTTGTTGGCATGCATTACTGCTTGCTTGCTTTAGTACATCAATATTTGCAAACGTAACGAATGGGCAATTCTGATTCTTGCGTAACCCTCTTATCTCAAAGCAGCGCCGAATAGCGTGTTATCTGTAAAATGGACAGCAGAAAGTGTCTATCAAAATGATAAGGCGTTTCAGTTTCTTTCCGCCGAGTGTATAGTGCGGTTTCTGTTGCGTTTTCAGGAATAAGTTCATTATGCGCGATTGCAATGTCTCCAGTAAATTGTATGAGGATGTGACACCAGAAGACGACCAAAAGGCTTTTTACAAAGAAGTCATCATTGTCGGTAAGTGGATTTTCCAGTTCACATAAAAATAGGCAAATAGAGTCAGGGTTGCCCTGACGAGCTGCTCCAAACCCATAGGGCAATGTTTTACGGTCGTGAATTGATTTTATTAAGTTTGGTCTAATATGTTGTCTCTTTATATCGATTTAGTTTTCTGACGAAACATTTTCCAAAGTTCGTGAAAATGTCCCTTAACTTTTGTACACTTCATTATGACGAGGCTGAACTGCTGCATCCATGGACCGCATGAAAATGCAAAACGCCATGACGTACACATTCATTTGATTAGATTTGACTAATACTCATTGTAAGATTTGTTGTGTCCCGGTAGATTTGGCGAATTTAAACTAAACCTACCTTGATTTACAATGCATTTTACTTGATTTTATTTCCTGCTGTCGATAATTAGCTTGTAGTCTTGTAACCTAACGGTATACGTTCATAAAAGTCTATAAACAATGGTTTAAAGTGTTTATGGAGAGGTTTAGAGATGTAAAAAATGAAACTTTAATTGTCTGGCCAATGCCGTTTGGCGAAGGATATTAATATGCCACGCTGGATCTGACCTCAGACTCGAGTGTCCGGGGTCAAGTCCCGCGCGCTTAGTAAATGACAATTTTCGCTAGAAGTTGATCTAGGTCCCGAAATTTGCCGCTTCTATTTCCTTTTTAAAATATACTTCCATGCTGTTCAAAATTATACTTATATCTTATATAACATTCTTGCTTGTCTCTTGTCATGCTTATAAATTCAAAGTAGATAATATCAGTGCTTTGAAGTCATGGTAAAAGAACCGGTCCGAGCTTACTCGAACATGCTTTCCAGTTTATCAACATTAGTAGATAGAGAATATGAGTAATTTCATGGTAAATAATTTTCCAGTGGTTAAATTTCCGATATCTCGGGGGGGAAGTGAGATAAATTCTAGGTAGGTCAGACCAACACATTAATTACCACACAGCAATAATGGCACGGCACGCAATGCACTTGAGCGTGAATTTTCTGTCATTTTTTCAACAGAAAAAAAATTTGGTGCAAAACCAAATAGTTTTTTGGGAAAGCAACCTGTCCGGTTTCGTTAACTCAGCTTAACACCTAAAACATGCCTGAAGGTAGAAATCAACGATAGAAAGGTTTTGCAGAAAAATTATTTTTTAGTCATTTTTCATTCAAATTTAGTTATTTTTATTTTTTCACCCCCAGAAGCAAACTATCAAGGGGCAAGCGACCCCCCGCATTTTGTCAACATTAATAACGACTACAATATATGTGAATTTAAAATAAATCGTTGTAGCCGTTTTTGAGAAATAATTTTTTTTAGAAGTTTTTTGGAATTTTTTGAGAATAAAACCCCCAAATTGAGTTAGCCGAAAATAAAATAAAAACGGTCCCGAGGTTTGATTTTTGCAAACCTACACACCGAATTTCATCAAAATTGACCGAGTAGCTTGCCCGGAAATCGATGAACAGACAGACAGACAGAGCGACAGACAGACATTTCGTAAAAACCTCTTTTTCGGGTTCCTGGGACCTCAAAACGTGTAAATCCGTTGAAATCTCGGAATTCCTTATAATACGTATAAATTGGAAAGCAAAAAGGCACCGTGGCCAAACCTATGAAAGATTCATTCCTGAGGACTTATGGAAGATCCTCCTTTATGGATACTGCTCTATTTGGGAGTTTTTCCCCTTCTAGTGAAAATTTTCTATTTTTCGTGTCAAGTCTCGATCCTATAACTGCTGCCTCCTGGTGCTTAGTCGAATTTTCTACTAATTTGACTAGGCCGGACAAACAGTACTATCCCAAAGTATAACAGACAATTTGAATTGAGAGTGATAATAAATAATAATAATTCATAATAAAGAATGAATCAAAGTTTACTATTGTTGTTTGACTTGCTAGGTAAACCAGTCTTCCCTTTTCTCGGCTAGCAGTTCTAATTGTAAATGTGGGCGCGTCAAATACGAAATCCACAAGTAGCGACATTTGCCAATGTTGTTGGCATGAGTTCCCCCCGGCTGGTAGCCTTCTCTCGTTGACTCAGAGTCTATAGCCAAAAGTGTGGGCGCCTCAGTTCTTGGTAGACACTTTGTTGATAGCTTTGCATTGCAACACACTTCAAAATCGAATAAATATGTGGGAGGCGGGTATTAGTCAAGCTCAAGGCTGTAGCTAACCGATATCGTTGGTAAATAACAGTTCTAATTGGAAGGATTTAGACTTTTCTCTAGGCTTGCTATATAGAGTATGTCCTTGTGGGGTAACTGTTAAATTAGTAACTAGCCTAAATTTGATGATGATCTTTCTTGATCACGACATTCTTCAGACTGTAAACGGCTCTTCTCGCGCAGAGAAGATATTTCTCCCATCGCAGTTTAGCACTTTACCATCCCCTCCAGGCTGTATTCGGCTCTTCTCGTGGAGCGCAGATGTTTCCCCCATCGCAGTTTCGCACTTAAGCATCCCCTCCAGGTTGTAAACAGCTCTTCTCTTGCAGCTAATATAATTCCCCATCGCAGTTTAGCACTTTAGCATCCCCTCCAGGCTGTATTCGGCTCTTCTCGTGCAGCGCAGATGTTTCCCCCATCGCAGTTTAGCAATTTAGCACCCCCTTGAGAACATGCCCAAGCTATAATTACAGTAGGTAGTTGTTTTGAATAATATATTTCTAGTTTCGATGACTTTTTATTCGTTAATGCCTATCAATAAGTATTTGGAAAAATGTCTTTTATTGAAGTACGTATTGTTAAGGCATGCAATATAAAAAATATATATACCTATATATATATTTTCTTTTTGTCACTTTTCTAAGCCGGTTAGCATTAGGGGCATTATCTCAGCTCAACATAAGCCCGCTTCACATGGAAAGTTAACCCCGGGCGTTAGACGCTGAGAAATCTGTCATGGGGACAAATGGGCTAGTGCAAAAAACAGCCTATTTCTGAAATCTGAACGCACTTCGGAAGATTTCTGACGCTGAAGCGTGTCCTAGCGTGACGAGGAAAACCCCGTGTGCATGGCTTCACGCCAGCTTGAGATCCCCAACTACCCATTCGCTACAATGACAAATTTCCGAGTGGGATTTCCGGGCCTTATAGCCTACAGCGTAGTGACTGAGTCCTTGACCGGGCGTTGCAGGATCAATTCAAGGGCCACCGTCACAATGTGTCAATGTCCCTTATTAATAAATTTACTACTGATGGTCGGAGCAACCCTATGAAACTTTGAATTGCTTCTATGCCATGTCCAAGCCAGCACCCTCCGCGATCAGGCGGTCAATGCATGTAACCTATGGCTTCTATTGTGTGAGCTACGCTATCATGGGACTCTTAATTTCCGGTACTGTAATACGCTCGCGTTTAGAATTGCATATTATGGTGTCGAAAACAGCATAGAAATTTCCAGAAACTTGGCAGGCATGGGGTGAAGGCTCAGCCTTGCCCTGGTTGTTGTGATGGGTAGTTGCTATTAGAAACAAGACGTAGTGGAACGTCAAACTTATCGATCCCAATGACAGGTGGTTGTGTGATGTCTTGCTAATTCCCACTACCTGCCATAACTTATTGCTGACCGCATCTTGCCATTAGCGACCAACTTTGTCACATTTCATAAGTTGCCGTTATTGCTTTCCAATTTATACGTAGTATAAGGACAGCTTTGTGATGGTCCAAATTTTCGATTCCGAGATTTCAACGGATTTACATGTTTTGAGGTCCAAGGAACCCAAAAAAGTGGTTTTTACGAAATGTCTGTCTGTCGTCTGTTGGTCAATTTCTGGACAAACTACTCGGTCGATTTTAATGAAATTTGGCATGTAGGTTCACAAAAATCATACCCCGGGACGATTTTTTTTATTTTGAGCTAACTCAATTTGGGGGGGTCTTATTCTCGAAAAACACCAAAAAAACGTCTAAAAAAATTATTTCTCAAAAACGGCTCCAGCGATTTTTTTTAAATTCACATATATTGTAGTCGTTACTAATGTTAACAAAATGCGGGGGGTCGCTTGCCCATTGATAGTTTGCTTCTGGGGGTAAAAAAATAAAAATAACTAAATTTTAAAGAAAAATGACTAAAAAAGTAATTTTTCTGCGAAACTTTTCTATCGATGATTTCTACCTTCAGGCATAGGTGTTAAATTGAGTAACGAAACCGGACAGGTTGCTTTCCCAAGAAACTATTTGGTTTTGTGCAAAAGAAATTGTTTTTGAAAAAATGAAAATTCACGCTCAAATGCATTGCGTGCATGACATAATTGCTGTGTGGTAATGTAATGTCTGACCTATCTAGAATTTATTAATTTATTTCACCTCCAGAGACGTCAGGTGAACAAACCTAGATGTCCGAAATTTAACAATAGGAAAATTATTTACCATGAAATAACTCATTTTCTCTATCTACTATAATTGATAAATTGGAAAGCATGTTCGAGTATACTCGGACCGGTTCTTTACTGAGTTTTGCCGGATATTGACTGCTACAATATCTGATTGTATCATAAAAAGAAATAAAACTCTATGAAATATACCAGTAGCTGACAACTGCCTGGTTTTCCCTCCAAAAATACTATTATTTTTACTGGTATACTTGTTATGTTATTCAGCGCAGTGGCGAAACTACTATATAAATTTCAGGCTCCTGGGCAATGCTTGAAATTGGGGTCCCTTGCCCCTAAACTTTAATAATATCTTTAGGAGCAAATAAGTACAGTCGCTTTTTACAGGACATATCGCTCGTAGAGCCGTCAAATATTTCCATGCAATTAGCAGAAATGTTCATCTACATTTCGATGCATGGCATGTCGCCTTCACTAACACCGATCGGCTACAGTTTTTGAACTCCTTCCTCGGGACTACCGCACCAATTGTTATTTGTAGAGGTGGGGCGTCACTTCTGTCACTGATTTATCACCGTGACTACGATGGTCACTGCAACCACCCGTTCCTACCCAAAAAAATACTGGTGATTTTAGTCACTGTCTCACTGTCACCAATTTAGGCTATATCTTGAATAGCTTTGTTTCTAATACTCTGGTAGTCGCATACAAGAGCAAGTAACTCGCTCAGGTTTAGCTTATGCACTAGGCAGTCTTAAGCAAAATTCCCCGAAATGCTTTCCGATCGTCTCACGTAAGCTAAACATAAGGTATGCCCGAGGCTGTCAGGCTGTCACCGTGACTACTCCATAACTGGCTAGCTTAATATATATATACGATACATCTATATTACTACTTCTTAGGCCTACATTTCTTAGCATAACTGAACAAAAGAATAACCGACTTTAATTGTTAAGCGAAACGAATAAGTCTATGTAACTTGTATAAATCACTGTCAAGTAAGAGAAGTGACAGTGACTTTTGATTACTCATACCAAGATGTAGGCTACCAAGATTACTTAGATAGCAGGGAAAAAGCAGTCACTCCAGTGACAGAAATCACCAGTATTTGTATCAGTGACTGTCGAGTCACTGTCACCGGTCACTGTTGGTCCTGGAAATATCTGTCACGCACCACCTCTAGTTATTTGCACAAATCATATTCAATTTAGGCCAATGTATGATAGAAAGAGGTACGTAATGTCATATATCAAATGCTCATATAAACATTTCTTCTATTCGCCCTGATATTTTTGACAGATTTACAATATAAAGTCCTGCGAGCACCAAACTACACATGTGGGGGCATTCAAAATGCCAGGAATAGGCCAAACATACTCATGCTTTATTTAAATACGTAAGGGCGGATTCTACGATGCGACCTTACTTTACTTTACTTTACTTTACTTTTTCGTGTCGAAGCGAGTCCAAAACTGGGCGAAATTCATAGCCGCCACATTGGCCTCCCACAGGTCTTCAGGTGTGCAGCGGTGGGGGCTAAGGCTGCAGGCTGTACAGGAACAGATGTTCTAAATCTTGGCGCTGGCCGCATGCGCAGAGGGTGTCATTTTCATCGAGCTGACCCCATCTAGCCGATGCGACCAATATGGTGCTGCATACTCTTATATATATATATGAAAGCTTCTTTCCCCTATACAATTTGTGATAAATGGGGCCCACCTGTGGGTGTGCGCTCAGACTATCACTTCTAATAAACAGTAAATAATAATTATCCGTCGTATTCAAGGTCGTAGCCAAGGGGGGGGGGGGGGGTTCATGGGGGTTCAACCCCCCCCCCGAAATTAAAAGGCTTGGCACTAGATATAATTGGATTTTGAGGGGGGAAAATAGAAACTACTATGTAATATCCAGTGAAATTTCTGAACCCCCCCCCCCCCCCCCCCGAAAAAATCCTGGCTACGGCCTTGGTCGTATTTATGTTTTAGTTTTTGTCTTTTACAAGTCGTAGAGACGCAATGTAATGTTTGTGAATGTTAATATAATCTCTGAATTCAACGTTGATGAATGACATATATGGGTCATTCTTTTTTTTATTGCCTAATGAAGTAAATTATTTGTAATTTTTTTAACTACATTTAAATAAATATTCGCACCTGGCATTAATTAGATATACCATCTTAGGTGTCTTTATCATACGTCACTCGTGTTCATTTTCAAGTTTAACATTGCTAGAAATATTTTTACTCCAAACGGCCCTCTGAAGCGTCACAAGTGTTACTGGACAATTATCGATTGGTCTGCTATTCGTAAAAATGTATATTAAATTTTCTTTCAGCCTGGCTTAAAATTTAGTGTGTCCTGAACGGTTATTAAATAACTTGCACACCTTCTTCATTATTTTGCTTAAGCCTACAGGGAAGTTAAGGTCACAAGTGTTACTTTGGGACTGGTCGAAAACATCAACATCAAGGAAAACAGATTTCTGGAGCCATCTCCCTACGCTATTTTCATTACATATTGCAGAAACAGTGAATAGGAAATCACTCAGCTCGATTTTTAGATTTAATGCGTCTTTCTTTTGAAATAGCTTACAATTTTTGCAGCAATAACACTTGTGACTATTTTATTGTCACTAGTGTTACCACAACTCAGATTCGAATAAAAAAAATTATCAGCTGGAAATAATAACTTTATTTTTCCTTTACATTAATTTCCTCATCAAACTCATAGAACATTCTTTTGCCCTTCATCTTCAGCTCCGGCGCTTTAAGAATTTGAATGATGTCATCGTATCTTACATACGCTATGTCCTTTTCATTAACTGTGAAGGTGGAACGGTTGTCGGTCATGGCAGACAAAAACATTACAAGGACTTCACCTTCTTCGTCATCAAACTCTTCCTGCACTACAGCCGCATATGTAAACTCTCGGCTTTTCCTTCCCTTGCCGCTCTTTACTTTGACAAGAAGAAAAGTTCCCACAGATATATTTTTTATGTGGACTTCATGGGGTTCGAGACACTTCAGGGAAGTACCCGCAACTGCTGCACACTCAGGCATTGTTAACTCCGGTTCAGAGAGCAAGTTGGCTACCTTCATGTCGACGCCGCTACTGCATTTGCAAAATTGTCCTTTCACCCACTTATTTTCTTTGCAAAAACAACCTACATCGCGGTACCAGATTTCGTTGGTACTTTTGTACACAATTTGATGCAGGTCCGCAGTTCCTTTAACGGGTGTCAAAGAAGGAATATTTTGCGGTGTAATATTTTCGACTAAAAAATATGTAATTCGCGACTCACATTCTTTCATAGCCTTGAAGAAATCTACTGCATTGTTTATATCGGCCCCATGGGCCACTATGGCGTCTGCTCGCCTTTTCACAGCACCCCCAATGCCATCTGCTTCCCCCTTCCCGTGGCCGCTTTCAAAGAACGTCCAAGTACATGTATGAAATTTGTATTTTTTTAAATTTGCGCACATTAAGTAGAAATTAATTTTTTGGCGATATTGGGAAAATGGACCGTCAGAAAAAAAGTGCATGACATGTATTTTCAACTCATCTCTTACGTAGCTCAAGATAGGATGTAAATGAGCCCAAATGGCATTAGGGGTGTGCTCAAGGTTCGCAGATATGGTACAAAATGATTTTTTCCCCGCTGAAGTGAAGAGGACAGAAGTATGTAACGCTACCTGCTCTCGGCAGCCCCCGAAGTGAAAGCTCTGAATCTCCACTGCCTTTTTGCAGTTGTAGTTCTCTGAGAAATCCATTAACAGAACAGCCTCATAGTCGTTGCTTTCTACGTTCTGAATACAATCCTCAAACGCACGTCGCTGTTGTTGCATGTTGAATGCATGCCTCTTGAATCGTGGGGTCATCTTATCCAATACCGCGATAAGTTCCATTAAAGACCCGTAGTGTTTAACGGTACCTACAATTTTTGATTTTTTGATTTCGGTTCCTTTTACATATTGCTTTTCGAGGTATTCCCACTGAAGCCACGAAACCGTATTACTTGAAGTTAGCACGTTCTGCAGACGAAATTTTTGGTCCTTGCAAATAATGCACTTAGAGTACATGCATTCCGCCGAGAGACTGTTGCACACGAGGGTTTCCAAATATTCTCTGGATGAGGAGCTCCCCAATGCACCAATTTGCTTGAGCTTTCGTAATATAAGGAAAATGTTTTCATGTAAGACACACCTGCATGTATCTCTTTTTCCGACTTTTGGCTCCATTACATAAAAAGGTCTGTATTTGGTGAACGTGGCATAAGACACAGCCTTATTCTCTAAGTTATATTTCAAATGCAGTTCTTTCATTGTCGCATTCATGATTCTTATCTGCTTTTTTATCTTTTTTCTAGTAATAGTCTCCTTTTTGCCTGCAGTGCAAAAACTTTCTTTTTCGTAAAAGTGGCGAATGCTCTCTTGGTGCTCGCGATTTTTTGTAAGTCCGGATTGAACAATTCTCTTCCTGTCCTGCAATCCGAGGGCCCTCCCCACAGCCCCTTTCATTTTATATTTTTTGACAATAGCATTTGTAGCTATTAACCCAATTATTTTTTTCTGTGCAGCAGGGGATGCCTCGTATGTGGTCGTCAGAGACTCCTTCAGTACATTAAACTCAAAAAGTTGTCTTTTTACACGAGGATTTGTTATTTTGGCTTCTTTAGCTAACTTATTGGTCTTCGACTGAGGGGTAAGATTGTGTTTCTTTTTCTTCAGCAGTCGCTCAGCGCGCTTCCTGTACATGTCCGAAGACCTGCTCATTATTGCCAGTTGACTCTTTAACACTTCTAATTCATTTTCAAGTCTCTTATTATCCCTGTATAATTTTGAGCGGTTCCGGAGAATCGTTTTCCGGCCTCTCGAAGATGACGGAGGAGTATCTAATTCAGAATCAGGTGGAGTGTTACCTAACACACCATTAGTTGCTTTTTGACGTCTTCTTGATTCTGCTTTCCGTTCCTTCCACGCTTTTCGTTGCATACATTTTTCTTTCGTGCTTAAGTCTTTTATCTTCTTTTGCTTAGCATTTCTCAACTTGTGTTTAGCCTTGTAAGCTTCATCTCGTGCAGGGTCGCTTTTACGCTTCTCACGGTACATCTTCTGCTTTTCTTTATTTGACAACGGTGGCATTCTAGAAAAATAATTCAAATATTAGTTATTGGAGCAGCAAGAAAGTCCTAAGTGTTACTATTTGTCACAAGTGTTACTAATTTTAAAGTAACACTTGTGACCAATAACACTTGTGACATATTATGTTCTAGCCATTCCCTCCAAACGAGATGCTAACGGTGACCATGTCAGGTTATGGTGATGCTAAGTAATCCTCTTTCCATAACTAATTAAATCGCTGCAACTGTCAAATTCTCTATAAAACTGTTCAAAAATACTGTAACACTTGTGACTTCAAATAAAAACACGCTGCAATTTCTACTACTTACCTTAAAATTTAAAAGAATAGTGTTTAAATACTCTCTTTATCACTGTTTTGGTAGTTTGCCGATCCAATATGGCTGCTCATTCTGCTGCCACTGCGCGTTTCCCGGCATTTTTCAAAAATTCTCAGACAGTAACACTTGGGACATAACACTTGTGACTGCAATAGCGGACATAGAGAAAAGGTCCACTGGAGTCCGGTCCGTTTTGAAAACGAAAACGAGTATGCTGTATATATACTAAATGTGTTCTATAAGTTGCATTATCAACGGAATCAGTTAAATAATTGTCACATTTTCTACAATTTTCCACATTTGAAGCTAGAAAATGTCCCCATGGACAGTTTCAGACAAGCCGTTTTGTTAGTTATAGACTAAAAAATTTGCCTATAGTACGGTCACCGAAACAGTTGCATACTGTCTAAATGTAGTTAAACTAGTATAGTTTTAAACTTTCACTTAAAATTTGAAAAAAAGACTGTCTTAGTTGGCTAAATGGGCGATTGTAAGCTTCGGACAAGGATCGGCAAGATTTTTTAGAATGACCCATATAGTAGGCATATAGCCTATATTCCAGGACCTTGGTATGTAGTTTTATTCTTTGTTAAAATTAACGTCGAATTATGCTATGAAAACTGTTTCGTATCGTCATAAAATTAAAAGAAAATAAAAAATAAATATTATATGAAAATGGTTTAACCACCTCGATATAATCTGGGGGGCGCGCTGGGAATTTATGGATCAAGTTGTCGAATTGGACATTTTGTTATAATGGATAAAATCCGAGATTGACTAAATAAAACGAACAATAACGTTATTGGGAGTATATATCAGAATATGGACTTAATATGTAAATCATTCTTAAAAGTGCGCAAAGGCTCTGTAAATATCCACGGAGGCTCGCACTAGTAATAATTATGTCGCATATTGACTTCTTAATTAAACGTACTCGTATTTACAATACACGGCCGTAGTTGTACAACATTAAGTAAACATTGACAGATTGATTAGAATAGCATGATAGCCTACGATCAAAATACTATTGTTGTTGTAAATTCCCTTTACAATCTTTACTTTATCGTTACCGAATTACTTTACTTTAGATTAGATCGTTTACTTTACTTTTTACTTTATAGTTAAAATAGCTTCTTCCTTTTATTTACGCATTACCTATAATGGCATCGACAAAAGTTAGTTAGACCTAATCTTACTTTAAATAGTACAGGTCTTCCAACAAACTACTGAAAAAATAGTGATAAGTTATCATGTTTTGCACAGTAATGTATTCCTTTAAATAATGAAAAACCAAATTTAAATAAACCCAAAATTAAATAGGCTTACTATTGTATCAATCCCATTAGTTTCCCTTGCCGTATAATTTTTAATTTAATAATTAACGACAAACCTGATCCACCAAACCCTAATGGGGGTAGCTTACCATTAACTTCTTCTGGCTCTACAGCCTTGGCCTGCTCGACAACACTCCTCCAGCCATCTGCGACCAACCTCCCTCCATGCTGACATTACCATCACATTCATAAGTGACTATTGCATATTATTTAAGTTGTGGATTTTATGGATAAGGTTGGACAAGGATTGTATTGATTAATAATTATGTGTAGGTTTTATATATATATAGTTATTTATAGTTTTGACGGTGCCGAGCACATGCGTAGTAACTCTTATTGTAACACTGTACTGTATGTAGTTAAAATGGCCTAGTATAATTTCATTTCATTTCGGTTTTGTACAACGCTCCAGCATCTACGGACTCCCAACTCGCGAAGGTCCGTTTCCAACTCATCCTTCCAGCGTTTTCGAGGACGTCCGGCCAGTCATCTTCCTGTTATGCTTGCTGTGTACATCTTTTTCGGCATGCATTCGTCTAATATTCTTACGACGTGTCCTAGCCATCTTATGCGCTGCGCCTTTTTTGAACCGGGCTATGTCTTCTCCGTTGAGTATTGCATTGCGTATTGAGGTTACCATTAACGGTAGGCGAAAAAGGCGATTGACGGACATATTACTGGCATTTCAACATGTCAAATAGAGCAGTGCTCAAGGAAGAGGACCGTCCACCAGTTCTCTGACCCTCGCAATGGGTTGTGCCATGGAGGTTTTTTTAACCGTATAGAACCTTAAATTAGTTTACTTCTCTATCAATCTTCTTAGTCACATTTTGGAACGAGATCACTATCATGTCCTCTCTGTATCCTTTACAAAGACCACTTGCTGAAATGAACAAGGAAAGTAATTTGGTTCAGGATATTATTATTGCCGAGGCCTGGGCAAATAATTTCAATATTCTTGGCACCTGCTGACAAGTTTCATTGTCTCTCTTAATGAGTTTTGATCATCTTCTGTTTGGTTACGAAAATACGTTTGGCATCTTGTTTATTTCTCGTTTTGTTTGTGCAACCAAGTACACAACGATTTGCGTTTAAAAAAATTAAATGCTAATATTTATAGATGAATCAATAACGCAGAGCAGCTGAGGTGAGACTAGTACGTAACTCGTGAGACTTTTTGGCCTTTCCCTGCGAATTGTATTCGAATCCTTTATAGGCCTTTTTGGAAGCCTTTCTTAGTGTAAATCAGACTATGCTTTTTGTGCCAAGTCGAATTTCACTGGAAACATAAATGGTAGGGATATGAACAATGTCGCTTCCTTTAGAAGAAACACTCTTCTACATTTTGAGGTACTATATGTGACCGTGACTAACACCGATTGGCCTCAGTTTTCGAGCTCCTTCCAGGTACCAAGACTACTATGGGACTATAGTTATCATTATTATTATTTTTTTGACGTTTTTTTTTTAAATGTAAACTTTTTATTGGTCCATTGGCCCCTGCTCCTATTCCATTGCTTTATTAATTGCTCCGATTTGATTGGTGATGTTTTTTTCCTCAAACTGGTACATGTTTTCGTTGACTTCTCGGTGTCGACTCGGTGGACAAACTGTGAATGCCAGATTTATATAAAATTAAAGCAGCCGAGCGCACACGTAGACATAGACCGTAAGCGTAGCGATTAGCGATAGCGATAGGGATTCGAAAGGGGGGGGGGAATAGCTTAGATAGTGTAGTTAGTTTTGTTTGGAACACATTGTTCTTCTAAAAATGGGAATGAAAAAATGATCATGCTTGCTATGTATTGCATTGCATTAGCCCTATGAATTGTTCATGTTTGCTCTTCTGGGGGGGGGGGGGGGGGCTGGCTACAGCCTAGCTTACATTGAAATATTACAATTGGGGTGAGCCAGACTTCACCAAGTGCGTTTACGGGACATTACGCCTAGTCGGCTTGTACCTATACAATAAGTAGAGTACGTATTTCATTTCCTATATGCGGTAAAAGTCTTAATTTACCTATCGCCAAAATTTATTTTTAGCAAGCTTAGTGTTTAGAGATAACATGATAAGTTTGCATTTTGATATGAATTACATACTGTATGTGGTTTTCCGTACTCGTGCCTTGATAACCACTTTTTGCATCTACCACCATGTTGCGTCGTAATTATTGTTGTTCTAAGCGGTAAGTAGAAGTAAGTAAGTATATAGAAGTGTCGCTGGTAGCATCTTTTATAAACCGTATTATATGGGAAAAAAATTCCAATGCTTTGGGATTTTGAAAAAAAAAACGGTTTGTACATGCTGTTAACTATTCTCCATTCGACTGATCACTGTTGATATCACTAGCTTTATTGAATCAATACCGTTAAACTGTCTAGTTGGCACACTGGTAGTTAGTGAGTTGCGACACCTCAGTCCTCATCATAACGACTGTGTCCCCTGACGCCAACTCGGAATCTACCAGTTAGGCTAGTCCTTGTTGATGGTTTTTCGGATTTTTTTTTTTTTTTAAATACAAAACAACGGATGATTCTAAATTTGGGGATGCTGGTGGTCACTTAAAAAATTACATACTCGTAATCAAAAGTATCGATAAATAATCTCGGCTTACATAAAACACTAATGGATTTATTTATTATCAGCATGACAAGATGATGCAATTTTCATCTTTATGGCACGTTCTGCCGATATTGCTAATTTTTTATTGCAGGCTTACAGTTGATGTAACAGTATGTAGACCTAACACATATAAAATATAAAAAAAATTGGTTACAATAGGGGTGGTTCATGTAGGGTAGGGATTATGTATAGAATAATGATAATATTGTAATATAATATTATGATAACAACTACTAATCTTTGCGGTCCCTTTATACGGTCGGCTATATAATATAGAGTTAATCGCTTTCCATTGGAATAGTCTGAAGTTGTCATTGAGGAAATCTTTAAGGTGGAACATAAAGTTATAGAAACCAGGCACGGGAATCCGAAGGCCGAGGTTGGCTATACCACCAGAACAATAACAATTCATGTCACACATTAAACTCCGGTGACCTTCTAGGGCGCCCATTACAACTTTTGGTCCCTTGCGCCTCTAGAAGGAAAAAACAAGAATTTTAATCACTCTAGTCTAGAATCATGAAAACTGTTATGGGCCCGGATGTCAGATGTAGAAAATCCTATTTTCTTCTTCTTCGTGGCAATTGTAGTCATGTTGACTATACTAAGGAAGTATAATATAATGGTTTCTCGTTGCCTTTTTCATCCTTCTGCCGTTGACTTCTCATTCAGTTCCTCCGCCTTCGGGGCCAGTTTCCCAACCCCAGAGCAAAAGAGTGCTGTGCACAGAAAAGACTGTGTTTTTCGCTTATCCCGGCTCAAACTAGGTCTCCTATCTGTGTATTCGCCACTACGCGCTTCCATCTTCACCATGAGATACAGATTAGGGATTTTTGCGTCTTCGCCCCTGAGACCATAAAGCACTACTCAGAAGCTCAGAAACATATACGCGCCTTTTCATCCGCTGATAAGCAAGGTAAAGAGAAAAGAGACACCTCTGCTACATTTTTTTTTTGTAAAGTCTAATTTCTTATGAAATATTAGTCATAGAGTCGTAAATGAGATGCCATAAGGTAGAAGACTATAAAGCCCTCTCTTACACTGAACTAGGAAGCCCCGGGATTGCCTGCTTTACATGCCCTACGAAGCATGGCCAGAAGATGTAGCAAGTGTGGGACTCGAACCAACACTCGGTGTCCACCACAACTTTACATGTCCCGACTTTAGGGGCCTAGGGGGTGTCCGTTGCTCTGAAGCTTATCTTGCTCCTCACAGTAGCTCCGAAGCATGGCCAGAAGATGTAGCAAGTGTGGGACTCGAACCAACACTCGGTGTCCACCACAACTCTACATGTCCCGACTTAAGGGGCCTAGGGGTTGTCCGTTCCTCTGAAGCTTATCTTGCTCCTCACAGTAGTTAAAGTTCCTGCGCCATCAATTATTGTTGTAAAATAACAATTATTGCTAATAGTAAGTTCATTGAAGTAGCTTAATCCTTTATCCGATACTTGTAGCATATACTACTCATGGCTTATTTGAGTGACCCTGAAGTCACCTTAGAGGGGCATTGACTGCAGTATTCGGCGCACTGTATAAATTTACCTATTGAAATGAGAATGACTCAGTAAATTTCGACCTATGCATTTTTCCTCGTGCCTGATCTTCCATCATAGCTGAAGACGTGACCTTGGATTCTTATGTATGTGCCTATAAAACAGTGCCTACTTTAATATAGATGAATTAATAGGTATAATGCAGCAAGCCTTCTACTTCTTCTTTAGTCTCAATCTGTCGATTGGTTGGCAGCAAACTTTTCCACCTTCTCACTTCTCTTCGGTCCTGGGTAGTTCTTTTAAATGCCAAGTTGGCTCCAAATTCCTTCTTCGTTGGTCGCGTCTTTGTCCTCAATGGTGTCTTCCATTATAATGTCGAGATCTTGGGAAGTTGACACACGAGTAGTAAACTCCACTGCATCGCTTATTTTCAAATATATTGTGAACAAATATCAATTAACTAGCTGTAATATTAGGCCTACAGACTAAGTCGGTCGTGTTTCCCAATATGTTCGTCAGAAATACATGCGTAAGCTAAAAAAAGTGTCGCACAACCATTTACATTTTAATAACAACTGAAAAATGCGGTTAATTGAATTCCTGTTTTAGCAAGATATGCTACGCCGTTTGATCCACGATTTCACTTTTTGACTCAGCTAGCAGCTGTGAAATGAGTAGGCTGTTTACAAACATAGCCAACTCCAAGTTTTAGAATTTTTCAGGAGAGCGGATTTTCTGTTGAAAATGGCATTAAGTTTATAGATAACCCCAAACTTCTCAGCGCTTCTGTGCGCAATCTGGCTGCTTTTGTCACATTATTTTACAGCGTGCAGGTCGACATTTTCTGCAAGGTCGGATCAAAACCCAATTTTGTGAAAAAATGGAGTTGGCCACGTTTGTAACCAAGCTCCTCAAATATTGATTTTGCTACTATGAGGCCCTTATGATTAAGACCGTGCGGTGAATTATTATTTCAACGTTAGGTAATAGGCAAGACCTAAAAATGGCACCCTTTTGCAAACAATACAAAGCTTAGTAAATTACTCAAATGCAGGCAAATCAAGTCCATTCATATGATTTCTTCAAAAGGGGGCAGGGTTTGGGGGAAGGGGATTTTTTATCAGGGCAGATTTCATAACTTCAGGGAATAATAGGCTGTAGGCTGCATAACTTTCAGACGTCAATATGAAGTGCATAGTAGCTATAATTGTATTATTCCCCGTACAAATAAAAAACGTAAAGCCTTGGAAAACAAATTCGCGGAATGCCTTTCGCCGCCACTGGAGCTTGGCGCCTGAAAGGACAGTTTCAACGCCTCATAATAAGACCGCATGGCCCTGCTTATGACTAACAATCCTAAAATTAATGAGCCGACTGGGTATTATATGCAAAGTTATAACTGGCAAGTAAAGCCCGCATTGTCACGTCAAGACGTCACTTGTACATCAGGCATTCAGGCTTGATTTGCTGTAGCTAAATATACTCGTACTATAATATGCCTCTTTTTATTTGACTGGATAGGAGATGTGGAGCAAATGGTAAAACACCAAACTCTAAACAAAAGACGTGAGGCAGAATGCGGCAGGGCAGAGCACTGATTGACATAGAGGGGGAACTACGAAAGACTTTGCAGAGGAAGAAAATTAAACAATGTCTGCAGAGAAGTGGTGGCAGAGGTTAAAGCGCACCCGCGGCCAAAAAGAAGAATTTTGAAGTGTAACTTCTTATGGCAGGTTCTTGAAAGCTGGCTAGATTGTTGACAAATTCATGTGATGCAAGAGCAGATAAACATGATATTAGCAGGTTAGACGGCATGACCTCAAAATTGAGTTAGCCTGCTAAACAGAGAACAAATTCATTGCTCTTACCAATTAGGACTACATAACAATGTCAGGACATGTAGAGTAGTGGTACAGACTCTCACTTTCACCCGAAAGGTTGTTGGTTCGAGTCCCACACTGGCTGCATTTTCTGGCCATGCTTCGGAGGGCATGTAAAGCAGGTGGTCCCGGGTCTTCCTAGTTGAGTGTAAGAGAGGGCTTTATAGCCCTAACTCCGCTTGGTTGGCTTAGTAATAGAACAAAAAAATCAATATTTATTTATTTATATATTTAACAATAAGAGGGAGAAAATGAATAGTGTAGTGTTGCAGCTAGATGTCACTAATCTTCCTTCCCTGTATTTTAGTTGGATTCTTCAAGCAGTGGTGGAAATCCATTGAACTAAAATTAACAGTAATCAAGCAATGGCTGTCAAAATGTCGCAATTTTTGTGATTACAGTGTATTCATTATTTGTGTAGTGTTGTGTTAAAAGTGAAAATTATATAAAAAGAAAACTTTCACCATGTTCTCAAATGTTGTAGGTTTATTTCTGATACAAGATTTGCATTTGGTGAAAGTCTTAATCTTTGTTTTATTTTGAGAATAATACTTAAATTAATTTTAATTTAGGTAAAAAAATATTTTTTTTGTGTTTTAAACCTTTCTATTTTGTAGCCTTATCCTTTTTTAACTACACGGGCAAAAAACATTTGAGTATACCTTTCCATAACTGCATATTATATGGAACTCCAATCCCCTTCTTCAAGCCCCGATCTCCTTATGATTTATAGTATGCGACAATACAGGTTTTATGGTTTGTCGGCAGACTACTGTGATCCATGCATGGATTTCGCTAAAATTCGGCATGTTATATAACGGTTCATAAAATTATATCTCGGGTCTTTTTTTTCTGTTTTTGGCTAACTCAATTTTGGTGGTTTGCATTGATTCGTGAAGTTCCACTGCTATCGTGTGGTCACATGAACACACTCATTTTTTTATTTGGCCTCGTTAAAACCCAGTTTTGTTTTGTTTCAGGAAATGGACCAAGCGGCATTACCCTTTCGTTTTTGTTAAATGGGCACACTCCGTTTTATAATAGAAAAGCCCACCCGGACCCCATGCTCAGCGCCAGGCTTATTGAGTGTACACAAAAGTCGCTGCTCCACCAAGATCTACCATTTTTATCTCAGGTAATTATTGGATCCAGTCAACCATATTATTATATTATTTTCTTATAACAAGTCTTCCATAATAACATAATTAATCGTAATTACCATGTACAGGATGTGCCAGGTAGGCTACCTTATTTTAATTTCAAGTAATTTCAAGTGGAACAGGCAGGCAAATTAGCGAAAAGATGATATGGAAATGATGATACAGTAGAATCTAGTCTGATGGCGGGCAAATATAAGTATTTCAAATTTCCAAACGTTTCGTCAATATCTGCGGTCGACATATTCAATGGCACTACGTAGACTTAAAGATATGCTGCTGCTGAGCCTCCGAGATAGAATAGAATAGAGTAGTGGTCTATGTTTTTATACGTACAGTATGTAATGTGTATATTTTAAAGGTTAATCGCCTACCAACAATCTAATGAATGTCTCCGATTGACCCCTCCACTCGTCTCACTAAGTAACATATTATGTACTTGTGTAGTGCCACTGAAGAGTTCGATCGCGGATGCTGATTTAGGACTTAGCAAAGGAAAACATTTTCCTCAACATATTAATTTATTAATGTATATCTATTGTGTATGGAGCCTACACTGTCATCTGATTAGCCGGTTATAGATTTCTTTAATTATTCCACCAATCATTCATCACTATCCGTTTTTTATGCAGATCAAGTCCTTTTTTTATTGGTTGATCCTGATTAGCTCTTTCTAACCGATGTATAGTATAGAGAAGATAGGTGCATATCTTCGAAGATTGACATTAAAAAATACTGGTTATTCAATGAATAAATTAACATTATTTAATTGCCATTCCATTTGCATTCTTCGCTTACTTACTAACTAACATTTTTTATAAATTTCACGTTTACTAAAAACTCTGTCAGATTGCCTATAACCACTCTTCAAATCCATTTCGGTAACAGAAGCAGAAGTTATGCATGCAAAATAACTACCATTCTAATGCTATGTGCTTAATACCTGACATCTACTGTGGGTTTCATGACATCTTCTTTTCCCTGTCCTAAGTAATGTATGCAAATTATGTATACTTGGTACATGAGTCTTGAACCAATTTACCATGATTATACGTCAAGTTACGTTGTTTTCAAGGTGGCCTTGACTCCCTATTATGGTAATTGATAGGTCTCTCCATTCGATGACTACTATTTTTTTTCTTCTTTCTACCATTTTTGTTGACATCCTTGCTTCATGTCTTCAATGCAAATTTTAATTGCATGGAATTAGAAATAAACTTCTGGAATTCCCGTCCAGTCATCCATTTCCAAGTACAATACAGACCTGCTCTGATCTACTTCCGATACTCTAGTCATAGAACAAGTTGGATTTTGATTGATTGATTTGTATTGATAGATTGAATGCATTCCAATGCCATAACGATAGTAAGGACTGGTGATGTTTTAGTTTCTGAGTTTGGTGTCTGCGAGGCTTTGTTTTGAGGTTTGTAAACAGTAGTCATTTCGACGAAACCGTAGGCTCTAGACTCCCAGGAATGGGTAGGATTGCGACCTGTGCAATTCTAGGTTACAGAAAAGAACTGTAAGCTTTTGAAAACAAGTTGTTATACCGCATTTTCGGAGGGGTAGGTGAATACGATCAAACAACTTCATCCATGCCTTGTGAGACTCCCAGAACATCAACGCTGAGATGATGCAATTGGCCGGGTTTGTCTAGCCAGTAGCCAGGTGCTGCAGATCTAGGAGAAGATGAACCGACCAGATTGGGGCTAATCTTTAGGGTGTGGGTTTGTCAGACTAGAGCTGGAGGCAAGCGTTAGAAGTGCGAAATGACTGATGATGTTTCCTGAGAATTACAGAACCCCATGCTGAAAAAAGGGATTGGGCGCCGTAATAATATGTCAAGTCTTGATTGAGAGACTGTCAACCTGAGCATCATTCACTGAACTGATTTTAAGTCCTAGAAGTGAATAAACAGGAAATAATTAATTATTTTGGGTTTTGTTGCAGGGCATAGAAGGTCGCTCGAAGAACCCAGTATCTCTTCTAATAGACGCGATGACTCATCCCGGGGCTGACATGGGACTGGAGTGGCCGACGCTGCTTACATGGAGGAAGACTCACAAACGTGTGGACCACTTTGTGCTGGGGAAAGGGCAGCCTGGGGGAGCGTGGCAGGTGTGTGCCTTAAAATTGTGAAACCAGTTAAGGTCTAAGACCTAACTCAGACTTGCAAATATTGTTTGTTTGTTATTTGTAAAACGCTTAACTAGCGGTTGGAGGTATGACGCATCGTACGGTTAAGAGCTAATCGGATACCTCCACTACGTGTTTTCTATATAAATTTATATTATATTTATATAGACCTGTATTTACATAAAAGACTGCTTATCACGGCTCAAACTATGTCCCCAATCTGTTCAGTCTCCCATCTTCATCACTATGAGGTACAGATTAGGGATTTTCGCGTCTTCGCCTCAAATACCATAAGGCGCCCATTCCACCGACCGGCTAGGGCTATTTACAAAAACAGTGACGTGGTAGCAGACATTCAAGACTTAGGCGGGGTTTCCACCGACCTCGCATTGCAGAATTGACGGAAATGTTTATTTTCCTCTGTGCCATAGTTAAAATTATCAATGATCATACAGTAAAATCACAAACGAACAAACTAAAATTAAAAAATAGCGCCATGGGATATGTTAAGTTCAAACATTTTAATAGATTTCTATAGAAAGAAAAATTCTAATTTCCGTCAATGTCATTTGCATTCTGCAATGCGAGGTCGGTGGAAACTTCACCTAAGTCTTGAATGTCTGCTACCACGTCACCGACCTCGCATTGCAGAATGCAAATGACATTGACGGAAATTATATTTTTTTTTTTATAGAAATCTATTAAAATGCTTGTACTTAACATGTCCCATGACGCCATTTTTTAATTTTAGTTTGTTTGTTTGTGATTTTACTGTATGATCATTGATCAATTTTAACTATGGCATAGAGGAAAATAAACATTTCCGTCAATTCTGCAATGCGAGGTCGGTGGAAACCCCGCCTAAGTCTTGAATGTCTGCTACACCACGTCATTGTTTTTGTAAATAGCCCTAGCCGGTCGGTGGAATGGGCGCCTTAAGAGTTTTCAGCCCGTAGGAAATTGGCAGCCCGAAATTTAATACTTTTTATTTTTTATTTAATTAACTAAGCAAGTTATTAAAAATTTGGCTCATTAAAGTTGTAGAAGACTACTTCGTGCATCAAATAGTAAGGTATTTTTAGTTTTCGAAATTGTAGTTTTTTTTTATAAAATCGATTATACGTGAAAAATTATTGTTTATAAAATATTATCAAGTTTATGAAAAAACTACAATTTCGAAAATTAAAAATATCTTATTATATGATGCATGAAGTAGTCTTCTACAACTTTAATGAGCCAAATCTTTAATAACTTGCTTAGTTAATTTTATAAAAAATAAAAAGTACCAAATTTCGGGCTGCCAATTTCCTACAGTCAGTACACTCTTACCCGGGATAACGTATTTGAATTTCTGATTTCTGATAGTGAAATGAGTGATGATCATTTTGTTAATAATAATTTATCATGGGGCAAAAACACTGTTATTCAGTGGACAGCGCTTGTATATAGCTAATCGCTTATCTACTTCCTACATGTTGAAGACCTCAGCTTACTATATACTTGTATATCAACAGTTTTGTGGTAATACACTGACCTCTTAAGCCGTAACTTGACTGGGCTATAAATTAATAAATAAATAAATACATAAATACTAAAAATGGTTTACGTAACAGGACCAGAGTTTTAAATTAATCGGAGGAAAATGTCTGTGAAACTGATGTAAACAAATAAAACCGTACATTGATTTCATCTCGGCAAGAATGGAAAAAATACAATTAACCAATTTTCGCAAGAAAATGTTAAAAGCGTTCTTGGATATCCTGTACTGTGTTTTCAATTTGTTTAATCTCTCTGTTGTCTATCAAATTATACGTACTCCTCCACGCCACGTGTAAAAAAAAATCATAGAAATCATGACTTATCACTGTGAAAGCAAGAAATTAGCAAGTGCGACGTACAGCATGATAATGATAATGAACTTGGCAGTGCCGTATGTGTCGTTATCATGGTGCTATCATTGGTTAAGTTCAGGGCTGTCGGTACTACTGTCGTCTGCTACGGGAAGCATGACTTGTGTCTTTACTGTTTATATTATCTCATTATAATGCCTCGGTGGGAGCGTGTGGTATAAATTAACGATTGAGACTTTAAAGACTTCGCGTTTTTCGTTCATAGTCGATTTTCGCAGGGAATACCGATCGTAGACCCATCAATAATATACATTTAATTCGCAGAAATACTTCTTAACATTTCGATAACCTGTATGGCATGTGGCCTTCACTAACACTAATTGGCCAAAGTTCTTCAACTCCTTCCTCTAGGCCATCGCACCAAGTTTAAGTTTAATAATTGTGGCAAATCTGTGTTAGAAAGACGTACATATCATGCATCAAAGTTATCAGAAAAATTTCTTCTGTTATGATATTTTTGACTTCTCTGCCGGCACGATTGATATTTCATGAGATATTTGATTTTTACACTTACAAGGCTTTTTCCCTACGATTGTCTCTAAACCATCTATGACGCTTACCTCATGTGGGCTTACGACAAATGCGCCGTTTCTATAGAAACAACAACAAATCTCGCAAATAGGCATTTAGCTTTAAATTACTTAAATGCCATTGCATATATATATATATAACTCTCGTTACGGTTGCAATGACTCTTATTTGTACTTGGGTAAATCATGCTTTCGCCTTTTTCATTGGGCCAATTGTAAGCTTATCTCTGCTTGTCCATTATCGCTTGTAGCCAGTGTAGGTTGACGTCGAGGACGTATGCCAATGTACGCTTGCCAATGACCAAAAACTCATACGGAAACAACACAAATAATGTCCAAAATCTGTGGGGTCGTTGACATTGGACAAGGGACCTTAGGACTAAGTCTATAATAGAAGTCCTTCGAGACATTATTTATTATTATTATTATATAGTTGCAGTAGTTACTACCAAACCAGATTTGTTTCGCCCTGTTGCTTTGAACCCACTGATAGAAATAAGATTATTTGCTGGTTGTTACGTGAATAATCTTAAAAATTAGGGCCATGAGAGAATATTGGGTTGTATTTCAAAAGTCATTTAATCATCGTCACCAACACAGCAAAGGTTATTAGCGCTAAGCCGATCTAATGCTCGTTAATCTGTCGGAGATACTGTAGTTGGCTATATACTAAGTGTATATATCAAGTCTTGATTGTTTAGTTGCGTAATATGATCCATCGACTCGTACCCGCATTTGGTTTTAAAAGTCATGCTTACGCCTGATATATTGTGTCAAAGGGGAATTTGTCTCAATGAATGAATGAATGAATAATTATATTGAACACAATGCAATGCAATTCAATACACTATACTAAAATAACTATAACAATATAAAAAATAACAATAACTAAACTAAAAATACTTAAAATCTTACATTTAACTTAAAAAACTAACAAGAATAAAAATAAAAATTTACAAAACGAAATAAAATTAGCCCATTGTAAGAACAATCGGTCAAATTATTTTACGCATTCCCTAGAAACTCATCAAGCTAATAAAACACACCCTCCACCAGGTAAGTGTGTAATATTCGCCTGAACTCTCTAGCCTCCGAACGCAATCTCTTAATGTGGTCTGGTAACTGGTTGAACAGCTATTGCTTAAAGCCGGTGTAAGTTGATATCGAGTTGATGCCAGTTTGCCAATAGCCAAATATTCTTACGAAAACATTGTATATTAGAAAACATTAAATTACTCGTGACTTCGTGGTATTTCATTATAGTGAACAAACAGAAACTAAAATATTAGTACTCTAGAAAACACGATAGAGTGCGTTAAACAAATTTTATAAATATAGTTTAGAAAGCGAGTATTTTATACGCATTTCTCATAAACCCATTTCCATATCGTGAAACGTAAATTAATTAGTTTCGTCCATAGTACCGCTGTATCATTCGTTTATATAATACTATATTTAAAATTTTAAATATTTAAATAAATTTAATTGTCAACCCTTCTTTTTATCTGTGTGCAGGGAATAGCAGAAAACGTGCTGACAATCAGCCCCGGCCGCTGGATGTCTTTGCCAGGCTACGAACTGGAGACTTTCGGGAATGGGCGGGCCCCGGCCCCTGCAGTTTTCAGGTACTACAATGAGTACATAAAGAAGCATGGTCTCGAAGAAAATATGGTGGATAACACATCGGTCACAGGTGTTGAGCCAATAGCATCTCCGGTAAGTACTGTAGTGATTTTCCTTTTTCTGAATTCTTTATGAACATGTCGGACACGCCCACTACATGTCCTTTTGGACTAATTCGAATTTCTTATGAAATATTGATCATGGGACCATAAATGACATGCCTTGACATAGAAGAAAATGCTCCTCTTCATGCTCCACCTGTACAGCATTCAGCCTCAGAAGAATTTAGAATTTTCCAGGAGGAATTTTCAAAGGAGAGGGGGAGGGCATAATCAGTGATCGGGGCCGAAGCGTTCAGCTTGCCCCCGCCCTCTCTGAAATCGAATACTAAACTCCGGGCCGTGACCCGGAGAACATAACTAACAGCATTCGTAACACTAACACCGTTTCACAGTTGCTGAAGCTAAGCGTGAATTTTTTTTTTCATGCCTCCTGCATCCTTCTTCAGTTGTTCCAAAACTTTCTTCTTCGGCCGCCCTCTTCTATCGGTTCCTTCCACTGTGCCCTCAATGTTGGTGTGTACCAGATTTTCGTGTTTTAGAAAGTGCTCTACCCATTTCGCCCCTCTACATATTTTTAAATGAGGTAGCAGCTGACTCTCTCTTCAATAGCCTCTAGCACGCTTTCAAGTCCCTCCAGCTTTTTTTACGCCACATTTCAAACTCTTCAGCCTTTTCAGTTCCTTATCTGCTATAGTCTTTTTAGTATAGTAATAATCAATTAATGGTGGTCAGAAACGAAACATCAATGCACAGATGAGTCGTAATTGACAGACAGAGGGATGGAGCACATGGATAGACAGACGATTGAACGCCAACACTGCATATCCATTTCTTTTTATAACCTCGGATGACATTACCGTACAATCATTTTTCTTTTTGAATTTCAGTCAAAAAGGCGGGCACGTTGGCGAGTGTGGGTGAGAACGGAGGACGGCGCAATGAGAAGCTACGAGTGTCGCCACCTGGTGCTGGCCACCGGGGCATCCGACCGCGCCGGCTGTCTCGGTGTGCCGGGCGAGTCGCTGCCCTTCGTCACACACGACCTGAAGGGCTTGGAGGAGAGGCTGGCCATGCCTCCCAGCCCCCCGGCTTCGCCCCGTATGGACGCCTCTGGCGCTGCCGCTGTGAGAGGGAGCAAGTTCCGTAGGCGACCACGACGGCTGCTTGCTGAGGTACGGGACAACAAAATCTATTGCCTACAAACTTAAGAATTTTTAGTAGAAGGCGAATGAGGTGATGGACTTCCTCCCCGTAGAGGCGAACAATATACAATAATTACAAAGGCTTTCACGGCCTGAGTTAGAATCTGGGATAGTAGCCCGTAGTCGTTCTGACTTGCAAATGTTTCGTCAACATCTGCGGTCAACATCTTTAGTGAACCTGTGTAGACTTATAAGCTTGTATCCTGGAGGCTCAGCAGCAACTGGAAATCAGGTTGAGGTAGTAGAGAGCCAATCACATTTTCAAAATTGGAGCGTTTCCGTATATTATATATTATTTATTTATTTATAAATCGTTCAATTTTATCTTCCGTAGGATAACTCCTCAAGTGCAATTAGTGAAGGTGGCCAAGGAGAAGGGAGCGATGGGCGGCCGCCCATGCTAATTGTGGGAGCGGGACTGAGTGCGGCGGACGCGATTCTCATGGCTCGTCACAGAGGGGTCCCTGTGGTCCACGCTTTCCGCTCTGCCCACCAAACACAGTCTCTTCCGGCTGTTATGTACCCCGAGTATCATGAAGTAAGTAGCCGAATAACCGACAGTGCCAGTTATGATTTTGACTGGATGCAATATAGGAGAGATAGCGACAGTTGCGCTTATGACAGGTCATAGTCTATTTCGAGAGAACCTGTCAAAAAAGGGAGCCTTGCAGCTCATTGGAAAGTACATGGGCCATGCCCATCCTCAAGCACTGTGCAGCCCTGTGTCATCTCGATGTGAAATTCGACTTATCCCACGGTCGCGAGGTGTATGGGTTCGTTCGCAAAGGAAGCCAGCTTGGCTTGGCTATAACTTTATAAACCCTTAAGTGCTCCATGGTGCTCTATGGACTCTATTGTCTGCAGTCACCTAGTTGCCGAAATAATAATAATAATAATAAGAGAGATGAGACATTCGAACGCGCTAAAAATATATTTTAAATCCTGGGATCACTTGGTGCGTTTTCTTCATTGCCTGGCAGAAAGTAAGCCCAGGATTAAATAAAAATAATACAAATAATAAGAACCGGTCCGAGTTTACTCGAACATGCTTTCCAATTTATCGATTTAGGGGGAAAATTATTAATTTCATGGTAAATAATTTTCCTATGGTTAAATTTCGGATATCACGGGGGGGAGGGGGGTCGTCCACCTGACGTCACTGGAGGTGACGTTAATTCTAGATGGGTCAGACCAACACATTCCCACACAGAATAATGGTGGCAGGGCACGCAATGCATTTGAGCGCGAATTTGCCTTCATTTTTTCAAAAACATTTTTTTTGCACAAAAGCCAACAGTTTTTTGGAAAAGCCAACTGTCCGGTTTCGTTACTCAATTTGACACTTAAAACATGCCTGAAGTTAGAAATCAGCGATAGAAAGGTTTCACAGAAAAATTATTTTTTAGTCATTTTTCATTAAAATTTTGTTATTTTTTTTTTTACCCCCAGAAGGAAACTATCAAGGGGCAACCGACCCCCAGAATTTTGTCAACATTAATACCGACTACAATATATGTGAATTTAAAAGAAATTGTTGGAGCCGGTTTTGAGAAATAATTTTTTTAGACGTTTTTTTGGAGTTTTTGAGAATAACCCCCCCCCCCCCCCAAATTGAGTTAGCCCAAAATAAAAATAAAATGGTCCCGAGGTATGATTTTTATAAACCTACATGCCAAATTTCATCGAAATCCTCCTAGTAGTTTGCCCGGAAATCGACGAACAGACAGACAGACATTTTGTAAAAACCACTTTTTTGGGTTCCTGGGATCTCAAAACGTGTAATTCCGTTGAAATCTCGGAATCGAAAATTTGGACCGTCACAAAGCTTTCCTTATACAAACTACGTATAAATTGGAAAGCAATAATGCCCCATCTCTCCTATGTAGACCTCTAATTTTGACTTTCACCCGGTCTAGGAATGGATTTAATAATTCATGAAAAGGCTACCGAAAGCCAAGCCACGAGGGTCAAAATATAAGCTGAAACTGAAACAAGGAAATAGAAACACCACAGAATAAATATTTACTTGGGAAACCACACTAATCCCGAAAGAGCAATGATTTTTTTCTATCTCCGCGTTTTTTGCATGGAGTTGTAATGGGTTGTAAGGCTCTCATTTAGAATTTTAATTTAAAAAATAAAAATTTTGTGATTTTAATGAAATATTGGCGCAAATCGTACACTGGTACCATAAAGTCCAGCTAGTGTATAACTCGTCGTGCGCTCTTATTTAGCAATAGATCATGTCCTATATTACCTCGTATTGAGTGGTCAACTTACAATGTGACCTTTTGACTCCACTTTAATTTACGCTTTCTCGTGGGTATTGTTTTAAATAAATTATACTTGAACTTTAAACGATGCTTTATTATTCCCATCCTCCATTATTGACTGTCTCCTGCCACGTTCTCCAGGCACGACATTTTATCAAAACAAACATCACAACATCTTCCTTTCTTAAAACTAAAACTCGGAGAAGGTAAACCTTCGAGGCGCATTCCGCACTCTTAAGGGACGACCTTCTCCGATCTCAGGAGCAGCTGGAGGCTCAGTAACAGTAACATTATTATCATTAGAATTAACGACCGGCATTTTTTCAACTTCAATTATCTCATTATCATCTCCATTCTCAGAATATACATTTTCTTGGTTTCTGTTATTGGTCTGTATTATATGCCGCCTATTTCTTCTATACTGTTCTCCACCTTCCCCTTGAACAATATACGAACGAGGTTCAGAACATTTTTTTATAACTCTACCAGGTAAAAATACACCATCAGGAAATTTTTTAAACGTAATGTTGTCTCCTACATTAAGATCAGGCAATAATTTTGAATTTTTATCATAGTAATTCTTTGTTTTCATACGCTTAAGTAGTGTATTCTTTTTATGTTTTTCGAGATCAACTACCTTTTGCATTAATCCTAACAGAGGCTTTTATAAAGGAAGGTCAGTCGCAAAATTTCCCTAATATACCGAATTTTGAATACATAGTCACTGGAGGAAAGATATCAAGAAACGATGGTGTGATAATTTACTACAAAAACCAATTTAAAGTTTCACCTCTAACCCATAACATGCCTGATTGCACATCCCTCCTAATCAATGTAACATTACCAAATGATGAGCAGGATCTCAAATTACTCGCAATATACAGATCACCATCAATAAACAATACTGAAAGATTCACAAATAGCTTAAATATACTACTAAATAAACATAATCCTATAATAGTTGGCGACATAAACATAAATCTAAAAAACGAATCAATGAGCGAAGAATACGTCAATGTAATTTCAGAACACGGGTATATCTCTTGCATTAATGACTACACAAGAATCACAGATAAAACTAAATCCTGCATTGACCACATCCTGATTCCTGATTCACTCTACAATGACGATGTGGTAGCACTGAACATAAAAACATCCATAACTGACCACTACACCCGATTGCTGCACTTACCGAATAAAACCCATAAAAGAAGCAATAACAATGTACCAAAAGAGAAACAACCTGCCCAGATAACTACAATTATTGACTACAACCAACTTTGTGAAACCCTGAAAATTGAAACCTGGACAAAAGCACTAAGGGAAGAAAACCCAGATAACTGTTACTGAATAAATTCATTACCAAATTTAAAGAGCACATCAATAATAACACCACAATTAAATCTAAGAATGGCAAAACTAACAAACTTAAAATACTGAAACCATGGATAACAGAAGACTTAGTAAAAGATATCAGATACAGAGATAAACTCCATGAACAATGCAAAAGACAACCGTATAATAGCATACTAATAAAACATAAGAACAAATTCAGCAAAGCACTGAAAATTAAAATAAAGGAAAAAAAGAACAACTACTATAAAACTAAACTCCAAGAGTCAAAAAACGATATAAGAAAAATATGGAAAATTGTCAATGAACTAACACTCTCAGGAAAGAATAGCTCACAAAAGAAACGAATAGACTCCATAAACACTGAAAGCAGAAAGATAAACGTGAAAGACGATCCACAACTTGCAGCAAACACATTTAATGAATATTTCACAAACATTGCAAACAATATAACAGCCATACCAACTCCTGAAGTGGAAATAAGTTATAAGCCTAATACTATATTTCTGACCCCGATATCACACGAAGACGTTCAGGACATAATAAAAAACATGAAAAAGGGCTATAGCGTGGGTTATGATGAAATTTCTATAGCAACATTAAAAATAACAGCACCAAATATCAGCAAAATATTAGCACATATTATAAACAAGACACTAAATACAGGAATATTTCTAAAGGCTATCATTATACCATGTTTCAAACAAGGAGACCGCTCAGATATCAATAATTATAGGCCTATTTCACTGCTATCCAACATAAGTAAAATATTTGAAAAATAATCCACCAGAAAATATACCCATTCTGTGAACAGTTTAAACTTGTATCAAAAAATCAGTTTGGATTTAGAAAAAAAATGAGCACAAGTGACGCCATCAACAAATTACTAAAAACACTCCACGAAGCCTGCGAAAAAAGAAGACATTGTTTGACAATTTTTCTGGATCTCAAAAAAGCCTTCGACACAATACCCCACGCACGGCTACTTGAAAAACTTAACAAACTAGGGATCAGGGGCATAGCTGGGGATCTCATCAAAAATTACTTAACGAATAGAAAACAATGCACAAAAATCAACAATACAATAAGCACGGAACAAATAATGTCACTCGGAGTTCCACAAGGCACAGTATTAGCACCATTATTATTCAATTTATACCTAAACGATTTATTAGAAACAAATAGATTCGAATCAATAATTGCTTTTGCCGATGACACCTGCATCGCCTGCATAGCGGATACATATCATGATCTATACACACTAGCCAACTCAGAATTTAACTTAATCAAACAATGGTTAGAAAAAAATAGATTATCGTTAAACCTGGAAAAGACGGTATTTGTTGATTTTTCGTCAAAAAGAGACGCTTGTACCAACAACTTGTCCATAGAAAACATAATCCAAACTGAAAACACGAAATACTTAGGCATCATAATAGATGAACAATTGAAATGGGAACCCCATACTCAATTGGTTGCCAACAAACTAAGAAAAACTATATATAAATTTGTCCAACTTCGTAGCGTTGCACAAGAACCTCTAATTAAATCCTTTTATCACGCTATAGCGGAATCCCATCTAACATATGCAATATCAGCCTGGGGAGGTGCCTACCAAAATGTAACGGACAAAGTCAGTACCGTACAAAGAACAATCCTAAAAATTATACATAAAAAGGGGACATTATATCCAACAAAAGACCTATACATTTTAGCGGATGTCCTAGACATTAAACAATTATATATAAAAAACTCAATAATATTAGTACGCAATCAAAAACAAAACTTAAAATCTGTACAACACTCACACAATACAAGATGGCTCCACACACATCCTTTCACACAACAAACTGTTCGAACCACAAGATCTCAACACCAATCTGAATATATAGGCATATCCTATTACAATAAACTACCAATCCAAATAAAGTCATTAAAAAACTTCAATTGTTTCAAAAGAGCAGTTACACAATGGATAAAGACCGAACTACCATCAACATAAAAGTATACCACCCCGTAAACACTCCACCCCCCCCCCCCCTCCATAGCCAGATAGTATAAGTCGCACACGGGCCCTTGCCTTGCGATATGGACCTAAGAAAACGCTGTAACATGGCATTATTGTATTGAATTATTATATTATTATCTTATATTATATAAAAATAAAAAAAATAAATAAAAACATTTCCATAGTTTTCGGTATCAATGTACGTAGCTGCCGTGACATTAACAGTTGCGATGGGGAATCAATCATACCTTTAGGGGTTGTCCGATATTGCAACAAAGCCATATATGGATCATCACCAGAAGCTTCACACTTAGCCAGCATTTTTTTTTACAATTCCTACTGATTTTTCGACTAATCCGTCACTTTGCGGATATTTTGGGCTCGATTTTGATAATTTGATTCCCCATGCATCTGCGAACATTTGAAATTCATGGGAATCAAAAGGAGGTCCACCATCAGACATTATTTCTAGTGGAATACCAAAACGCGCAAACATAGACTTAAGCTGATGAATAACTGGTTTAGCTTTAGTTGAGTTCATAAGAGCTATTTCTATAAATTGTGAAAAATAATCCACAACCACTAAATAAACTTGGTTTTTAAATTCAAAAAAATCCATGCCAACCTTCTCCCACGGATATTCGGCAATTTCATGTTGAAGTAATGGCTCTCTTTTTTGTTTCTTTCGGTAAGTATTACATGCAATGCAATCGGCTATGAAAGCTTTCAGATCAGCCGTTATATTTGGCCAAAATACAATTCCTCGAATTTGATCTAGGCACCTAGTAAGTCCTTGGTGCCCACTGTGAATATTCTTTATAAAACTGTTACGCAATGCTTGTGGAACAACCAATGCCGTTCCCTTAAACAATATACCGTCAATTACGTGCATCTCATCTTGCATATTAAAATAAATTCTCGCCGTGGATTCACAATCGTATTTAGACTTGGGCCACCCAGATTTACAATAATTTTGACCCTGTTGAATAGCCTCATCATGTAAACTTGCATCTCGAATCTCATTTACTTTTTTTTCTGTAACAGACAAATTCGTTTTAAACATGTGAACTTGTACTTCTAAATCTTTAGAAATTTCAGATATGACTTTATCTTGTTTAACAGCATTACGCGAAAGCATATCAGAAATGTACATTTCTTTACCAGGAACATACAACAATTCAAACTCATAAGTCAGTAACTTAAGCAACATACGTTGTAAACGGGCTGGTACCTTGTCAAGTGATTTTTTTACTATAGTAACAAGCGGTTTATGATCAGTGTGGCAAATAATTTTGCGTCCATATGTGTACTGATGGAATCTAGTACAACCAAAAACTACCGCCAATAACTCTTTCAATCTGGCTGTACGCAATTTGAGTTGGGGTTAATGTGGTTGACGCATAGGCTATTGGATTTTTCCCATGCATTATGCAGGCCCCCATCGCATCTTTTGAACTATCTACAGACAAAATTAGCGGCTTATTACTATCAAAATAAGTTAATACAGGTGAAGTCGTTACTTCTTTTTTTAAATTTTCAAATTCCATTTGATGTTTTTCTAGCCAGTCCCATTCCACATTCTTTGATAGCAGTTGCCTCAAAGCACTAGTTTTCTGTGACAAATTTTCAATGTAACTTCCTAAAAAATTTACTGTGCCTAAAAAACTTTGTACCTGTTGCACATTTTTAGGAACTGGAATTTCTAAAATAGCTTTTACAGCTTCTGGATCGCATTTCATTCCTTTTTCTGAAAAAATGTGCCCTATGTACTTCACTGAGGTTAGTCCAATTTGACATTTATCTTTATTAAATTTGAGCCCTATTTCTTTAGCTCTTTGTAAAACTTTTTGGAGCGTTTTATCATGGCTTTCATAATCACCAAAAATTAAAAAATCGTCTTGATAAATAAGAAGACCATCAATGTCACCAAAATGATACAACATTTCAGCTTGAAAAATTTCACTACTAGCACTTATACCAAAAGGTAAGCGCAAAAAACGCCACCGCCCACTTGGTGAGTTGAACGTACATAGTTTTGAGCCCTCGTCGTCTAATCTCATCATCCAATAACCATTTTTTGCATCAAACACTGAAAACTTAGATGAACCATTTAATTTTGCTTTAATTTCATCTATGTTAGGCGTAGAACAGTGAGCCCTTTTAATTGCCCTGTTAAGATTTCTAGGATCCAGACAGATACGAATTGAATTATTTGGCTTTTTTATAACGGTAATGGAGCTAACCCAATCATTAGGTGCAAATACTTTTTCAATCACACCCAGGTGCTCCATCCGCTTCAACTCCTTTTTTACCAAATCTATTAAACTAAATGGTATTTTTCTGTTAGGTTCCACAACCGGTTTAACACTCGGGTCAGTTTCCAGATGAACTTCTCTAGGCAAACATCCGAGACCTTCAAATACTTCCGCATAATTTTTAAAATTTACAATATTTTCTAAATTGTTATTAATTACGTTTCCAGACCCAACCTGGCAAATTTTTTTTACCAAATTTAATCTACTACAGGTAGTCAAACCTAAGATTGTGGTGCATGGTATGTCTGCTACCAGGAATTTGAAAGTATGCAATTTATTATTTATGCGGCCTTTAACAAACCCACATCCAATAACTTTAACACGTTCACCCCTTACAGTGGTAATTTTCATTGAGACATTTTTTAGGTCTTTATTCTTAAACCCTAATCTCTTCCATGTACTTAATGACATCAAGTCTACAAAAGCCCCTGTGTCTAATTGGCATTTAATTTTTTGACTACGAATATGCACGTTGACATACCATTTACATTAGGCCTACTAACATTTCCGATGAAGAAAACATCATTTTCGCCTTCTTCATTAGTCTCTAATTCATCACGGATTGCCTTGACTTGAGGGCGGGTTCGGGTTCGACACATTACTGCAAAATGGTGTAGCAATGAGCATTTCATGCAAGTTTGGCCAATAGCTGGACATTTGCCCTTGTCTTCATGCTTCTTTCCACAACGTTTGCACACTTGCTTGTTATCATCTTGTTTCCAATTAGGCCTATACGAGGTCGAAGGCGCAGTGTTTCGCCTTTTGTCTATACTTCCCACGAATTCACTCAAAGAACTGTCCCTCAATAAAGAACTTGACTCAATTTTACATCTATCCATTGAACGAGCTAATTCAACAGCTTTTTGTAGCGTTGTGGGATTATCAAACAGTAATTTTTCTCTAATATTGTTAAATTCTGAACGCAAACCACAAATGAACACGTCCTTTGTGATGGAGTCAGCCAGTTTTTGCAAATCACAGGAACTTGCAAGATTTTGCAGTTTAGTAGCGTAATCTTCAATTGTTTCACCACTTTCTTGTTTGCGAGTAAAAAATCGAAATTTTTCCATTGAAGTGTTTTTTAGTGGATTGAAATATGTATCAAACCGTTTTTTCAAATCCTCAAATTTAACAGTGTCCAAATCAACACCAAATGATGTGAATATTTCTAGAGACTCTGGACCCATATGGTGCAACAATAGGGCTACTCGTCTTGAGTCTGATTCATTCTCTAAATTCGAGGCTCTTAAATAGATGGTGAACTCAGTTATCCATCGATTCCATTCATTACAGAGATTGCTTGCACGCGTGTTCATGTGCCTGTGGCTAACACTGTGTTTGGTTACTGTTGGGGCGGTTGGGACCACTCCCGTTTTATCTTCATCTGAATTAGGCATATTAAAGAATACAAATTAACCAACTTTTTTACAAATCAATCAATTCTGACACCATGTTTTAAATAAATTATACTTGAACTTTAAACGATGCTTTATTATTCCCATCCTCCATTATTGACTGTCTCCTGCCACGTTCTCCAGGCACGACATTTTATCAAAATAAACATCACAACAGGTATGTAATGCAATCATGTATGAAAACTTTATATTACTCAGCACTCTCAGCTTCTGGGCGGACATTATGAAAAATTAAGTTGTTTACAAGACACAATCTTCTTCATCGTACAATGAGCATTAAGTGTAGGCTATGTGTAACTCACAAGCATTAACACAAAATTTCAATATGTTTCAGGTGTACCAACTAATGCAAGGACTTGCAACAAGCCCAGATTACACAGCATTACCAGGTTACCAAGTAACAGAATTTGGCGAAGACAACTTCGTCTGTCTCTCGGATGGCACGGGGAATCAGAAAGAAATGTCCATAGCAGTGGCAGCAGTGCTTATCGGTTCGCAGCCCGACCTCTCCTTCTTGCCGCCAAGACTTCGGAACCTCGGCGTCGATGAAAACAAGCCGGTCGACTGCAAGGCCAATCCGATCGATATCGAGCCATTTAGTTACCGATGCGTTCGCGCACCCCACGGACTCTACGCTCTAGGACCGCTAGTTGGTGATAATTTTGTTAGATTCTTACAAGGCGGTGCCATAGCTGTGGCTAGTCATATTTATAAAGAAAACAGCATGTATCGTGATTTATGAGAGAAAGTCAATGCTCATTACGAGGGCGCAGTTGTTACTAAAGAGGGCCACGAGGGATTAGTGTGACATTAAATGATTTGTAAGCTGCAGTTTTTTTTTTTACAAATACATTATTTTTTAATATACTGTACTGTACAGCATTTTTTGGTGTTGTATGTTCACCCAAAAGGTGGTTGGTTTGGGTCCCACACTTTGTATATTTTCCGGACATTTTTCTGCAAGCTGTATTTGGCGGTAGGAGAACTTTACATCCCTAATAGATTGGATAAATACGAGAACGAACCATTATTTATATAGGATATATATTTATGCATTATTATAGAGTAATTAATTAGAAACATGTTTAGCTTAACAACTTGTTATCAAACTTTTAAGAATTTTCCATCAAACATGGATGCAAATTTTTTACTGTACAAACACGCGTGTGGTTCTCGGCTGGAGGTGGGCATCTGGGTGTTGTAGTTAACATTTTAAATTAACTAAATAATTAGCGTCCTTTCAACGCGTACTTTCACACTATTCTTACATCCTCTCGGCCAGCTTCGAACAACTGCGTCAGGACACAGAACAAATGCCCTTTTGGGTTAGTGGACTACAATTTATGTGATTTTTTTTTTTACTGACTCGCATGTACTTAGAATATTTTTATGTGTTATAAATTACTTAGATTGGAAATGAACTCTATAAAAAAGAACACAAATTGAGATCTATAAGTACTCTCGTGGTATTTGGCCAATATAATAGGCATGATGACCGCAAATGAAAGCTAAGGAGACGAATTGATGTAACAATTTCTTCAGCTTACCGAACAAATACAAATAATGAAAAATTTGAACGAAAGTTTTGTGATTTTCAACTCTTTCGCAGAAGTCGGCAAACCTCTGTAAATCGTTGAAGTATTGTTAGTGGCTCTGCGTAATGCACGTTAATACCATGACACCGTCAGTTGTTCACTTAGAATTAGTCAACAACATTGTTATCAGCATACAAAAGCATTTTTGGGAAATATCTTCTTCTTTTAATGCCTCTTCTATCGAAGATTGGCGACGATTATGGCAATTTTGACATTGGAGAAGAGAGTGTACGTGTATTACCACCTGGGCTATTTTATTTGCTTTATTATTAATTTAGGGCCAGTACACACAAATGATTCGACATAACCACAGAGTCTACTTTAGAAGATTTCTAGTAGCTGGCGTGCTGAAGCGATAACTGTGCACTTTCGTGCGGTCGGCTTCACGCCAGCAACTCGCTCGTGTCGCATCATTCGTGTGTACCGGGCCTTAGCACCTGTTGGTGTTTTGTACTACAAAGTTGATTTTATTATTTATTATCATTATTATGGCTAAGAAATAGGGATCGTTATTTATTATTAACTGAGCGCAAACGAGTATCGTAATATTTGATTTATCACACAGTGTGTAGCAAGTAGGCTGTAATGCTGTATTAAATGTTATAAATGAATATTATTTTATTACAATAGGTTTGATAGGAGTTGCGCTTTATGATGAATCATCTGTCATCGAGGGTGGGTCCCACGATAGTTTGTATAGTCTCAGTTAGAGTTCTATATAGGAGAAATGGGACATTCGCTTCCCACCAATTACATAATTTTGGATTCCTGGGGTCATTTGAAAAGTTTTATTTTACAAAATCCAGTCCTTCGTGAATGGGTTTGTAATGACCGGATTTTTTCAGACGACGGTTCTAACGGGAGTTTATACTGTCACATTTTGTGTTATTTATGTTATCTTATCTTTTATGATATGCTTATGAGAAGATAAAAACTACTAGTTTCAACTGGTTTTTAAGCATTTTTTTGTCTGCGTACTTACTCCGGATGAGCAGTTTTTTGGTATGTTCTTTTTATGGAAACATAGTAAAAATATTAGCTATAAACCGTTACATTGTTGTTATGCGTCTTATTCCACAAGCTTTACCTTGTCTAGACCAGGGTAAACATTTGTAAGCTATTTATTTTATCACTTGTTTTATTGTTATTATCACAGTTTTATTTCTAGCTTTAAATTCAATCTTACATTTTGTACGCTTAAACTTTTTAACACATTGGAGGGAAACTTTTTTTTTTTTAAAGATTATTCGCATACAAACAATTTAATGAATGTATCTGATTAACCCCTTCAGTAACTTAATAGTACCTACTTGGGTTGAGTTACGACACGTCTCCGATGGCCCGGTGTGAAGAGACTTGCACAAGTTCAAGCATGCTAACTCCACACCAGCGAAGCCTTACAGTGAACGTTTTAAATTTTACTTATTGACAATGAGGCTTAGGTTAAGTACTGTAAATTTAACTACAGATGTAAACCAAGTTGCAATATAAGAATTGTGGTCACCTACATTACGTGTTTGTTTTGTTTGCGGCCTAAGGGCAAAGCTGGATAAAGACTGATTGTTAAAATAATGTTGGCATAATTAAAATAAAGTTATAATTTCTTCTTGCAGCATTTCTCATTATGCCTAATTCGAAATCCCATAATAGCCATTATCTTTTCTTGGTTTTAACTATAACAAGCATGCATGCCGAAGTTCACCATAATCAATCAAGGTGTAATAGTAAATCTATACAGGCGGAAAAACAATTTTTTTTTTCCTTGGGACATCAAAACGTGTAAATCCGTTTAAATTTCGATACCGAAAATTTCACCATCACATAGCTTTTCTTATACTAACTTAGAGATAGGAAAGCAAAAATCAAATAATTTAGTTCAAGCAAAATCTGGTCAAGCCTATAGTCAAATCTACTTCAAGAAATCTGCCTCTCCGGGCCGTCCTGCCCTAAAGAAAAAATTATTAAGTTAAATAAATCGTTTTGTACAACTATAGGTAGGTAGCCTATTTTCAATTAAACTATTATTATTTGCACACTTTTCAACCAGGTAGGTCTATTCATAATTCTGGTCAAATTCGCTTTAAAAGGCTCCACCCCAAAACCATAATGGCCTTAACCATAGACGATAGAGCCAGTGATACGGTGCCAGAGTGGCCTTAGGCGCCCATTCCATTGACCGGCTAGGGCTATTTCCAACAACGGTGACGTGGTAGTAGACATTCAAGACTTAGGTCGCGTTTCCACCGACCTCGCATTGCAGAATGAAAATGACATTGACGGAAATTAGAATTTTTCTTTTTATAGAAATCCATTAAAATGTTTGTACTTAACATATCCCATGACGCCATTTTTTAATTTTAGTTTGTGATTTTACTGTATGATCATTGATCAATTTTAACTATTGCATAGAGGAAAATAAACATTTCCGTCAATTCTGCAATGCGAGGTCGGTGGAAACGTCACCTAAGTCTTGAGTGTCTGCTACCACGTCACCGTTTTGGAAATAGCCCTAGCCGGTCAATGGAATGGGCACCTTAGGTTAGATTTCTATAAAAAGAAAAACAAACATTTCCGTCAATGTCACTTGCAATCTGCAATGCGAGATCGGTGGAGCGTTAGCAGACGACGCATGCGTGTCGCGTCAGCGGCAGTCGCACCCGGGCTCGGAAATGACGGCGCCGACAAAACAATACATGGTGCTGAGTGTGGGGTTAACTGATAAGTGGTTGAATAGTTTATTTGTGTATAATGAGTTCTTTTAAGCCACCGGAGGCTATTGACTGGAACATGTCAACCGTCGTTTCAGATTGGATAGCGTTTAAACAAAGGTTTGACATATTTTTAAAGGCAACTGGTAAGTCTGGAGAAAAGAGTGATGTGAAGGTAGCAATCCTACTGTCGTGTTTAGGGGAAGCAGGAGTTGATGTTTTCAACGCTTTGGCCCTTACTACCAAGCAACAGGAGGACCTGGAGTCCTGGACGAGGTTGTAGACACTTTTGATAAATTTTGTCTCTTTGTCTTTGTTTAGATCCAAAGCATTTGAACAAATGTTTAAAGTTAAACCCTTTTCCGATACCTACGGTGAGCGATATCGAGGCAGTGTTGACAGGCAAATGCATTTTTACAGTTTAAGACATGAAGGACGGATTTTTTCATGTGCCTTTGGATCTAGAGAGTAGTATGCTTACTACATTTATTACGGTACTTGGGAAATTCAGGTACTTAAGGCTCCCATTCGGCCTTAATGTAAGCCCAGAATTGTTCCAAGCTCTTAACATGAAGTATTTTGGAGACATCCCAAATTTGGGCATTTATTATGATGACTATGTAATAGCCACTAATACAGAGGAAGAGCATGACCAAGTGTTAGCGAAAGTTATGGAAAGGGCTGAAAGGTACAATGTTAAATTTAATATTAAAAAGTTACAGTACAAAGTACCACTGGTCAAATATTTAGGTTGTAAGTTTTCAGTGGAAGGTGTGTGTCCGGACCCAGAAATGATTTCAGCAATTCAGAATTTGAGAGTGCCCCAAAATGTAAGGGGAGTTCAAAGAGTTTTGGGAGTCGCCAATTTTTTAAGTAAATTCGTTCCCCAAATGGCGGAAATTACAGCTCCGTTGCGGGATTTATTAAAGAAGGGAAATGAATTTATCTGGACTGATGCCTGTGAGAGAGCATTCGAGTTGCTGAAGTTAAGGTTGAGTACGGCGCCCGTTTTGAAGCTTTTTGACCCTATTATGCCAGTGAATATTTTTGTTGATGCTTCAGACCGGGACTTGGGTGGATGTTTGGTACAGGATGGCAGACCAGTAGCCTACTGTTCGCGTGCATTGTCAGACGCAGAAACACGATACGCTGTTATTGAAAAGGAAATGGCTGCCATCGTTTATGTAGTCGAAAAATATCATCAGTTTGTGTATGGTGCAAAGATTTTGGTGTTCAGTGACCATAAACCATTGGCTAGCATTGTACTGAAGGATATATGCACAAAATTTCGAATAGATTACAAAAATATCAGCTGCGCTTACAAAAATATAACGTCAGTGTTCAATACTTGCCTGGGAGGGAAAATGTCATCGCAGACTTACTGTCTAGGGATATAGATTCAGAAGTGGTGGGGACCACTGAGGATGATAAATTAATAGTTGTGCACGATTTGGCTTTAGGAATCCCCATGTCAGAGGCAAAGAAATTATTATTTCAACAAGAGACAAAAAGTGACGCCGTTCTGCGGGTACCTATAGTGGGTAATACCTTTTAGACGAGTGGCCAAAGAATGTCAAACAACTGAATTCTAGTGTTAAGCACTATTATAAATTGAGGGATAATTTAGTGTACGAAAACGATATTTTGTTTTATAACGGTAAGTTATTTAGTTGTGCCAGATAAACTGAAAATTAACATGCTGACACTTATTCACGAGTCACATTTTGGAGTACAGAAATGTTTGCAAAGGGCTAGAAAAATTCTATATTGGCAAGGAATGAACAAGGACATTACTGATTTAGTTCTTAGCTGTCGTATTTGTGAACAGTTTCGTCAAGACAATGGCAAAGAGCCATTGCTATTGCATCCGAGACCCTCTCGCCCTTGGCAATCTATATCCAGTGATTTATTTGAATTCGGTAGTAATACCTATTTGGTTGTAGTTGATGTGTATTCAAACTGGATAGAAATGAAAAAATTGAATAACCACTCGGCGAGTGAAGTAATAAGCAAACTTAAGGGAATGTTTGCACAGTTTGGGGTACCTGACCGTTTTATGTCAGACAATGTACCATTTAAAAGTGCCGAGTTCATTGAATTTGCCTCGGAATGGAATTTTGATGCTATTACGAGTAGTCCTAAGTTTCCACAGAGCAATGGACGGGCAGAAAAGGCTGTTTCCATTCGTAAAAATATGTTGCGACGGGCGGTAGCCGCGAAACTGGATATAGAGCTGCTGCTGATGGAGTATAGGGCAACTGAACTGAATCTGAGCCCTTCAGAGCTTTTTTTTAACGGACTGATCAAAACAAAGCTACCTTGCGGGGCAGGTACTTTGAAACCCGTTTGTATAAGTTCTGAAGAACTCACTAATAAATTAGATAAGAGGGACGATGAACTAAGAAAACATTTTAACAAAACTGCTAATGTATTGCGTCCTCTCATGAAAGGCGAAAATGTTTTGATAAGCTGGAATTAACAATGGCTTCCAGGAACGGTAGTAGGAATAGATTCCTCCCCTCGGTCCTATATTGTTAAAGACCTAACCGGTAACATACTGCGCAGGAATCGTGTTTTTTGAGACCCTCCCGTAATCAATTCACGGGTGGGGGTGATGATGGGGAGAGGGACTATGGCAGGGACGGTTTCAGAAAAATATTTCGGGGGGGGGGGCGGTGGCGGTCAATGACGGAGTAGAATAATCATACAAAAACGTAGTGGTAGGCCTACAGTTACATAACTACCTACCAGTAGTACCTAGTACCTACTACATGAAACGTCGTTTTAAATATTACCAAATTATATTGCAAAGTCAAGTTGGTGTTTGAACTTAGCAAACTCATCTAAGACCTCCACTGCCGTCGGGGTCAGATCTCTATGAATATTAAGCAAACAAAGACCAGTCAATCTTTCATTTGCCATTCGCTGTCTCAGCCAAGTCTTTGTTCGCCTAAGGGTGGAAAACGTCCTCTCTGCGGTGGATACAGAAATAGGCAGCGCTAATAAAATGTTGAGAAGGCACTCCACTGTTGGAAAAAAATGAGTGAACGGCATTGTGTTGTCAACTGTAGCTGGTACTGGTTGTTTCTCCTTCTGTGCTAGACTCCACCGCATTTTCCAGCTTCCAAACTCCCCCTCCCAACGGTAGTCACTGCCAGCCGGGAGAATGGGGGATAATTTTGTAATGACTTCCTTCATACGCATTAAAAGGGATTTTAGCTCGGTGTGAATTACAATATTTGGAATGAGAAGTCTAATATCGAAGCAATTCATTGAATCCTTTGAAAACCGGTCTGTCATATCATTAATGATCTCATCGTACAGAGGGAAAAAAATATTTATCTTGAAGTAGTTTCTATGGTTCTCGGTGTCATCACTACTAGTACTGCAGTCACTGTTTCCCCTGAGAGTTTGCCGTCCGCATACTCTAGGCTTCAGGATTTCCACTCCGAGTGCTTTCCCAATTTCCGTTGCCTCTGTGAAAATAATTTTGAAATTTTCGTCGGTTCTATAATCCTGTAGGAGTAAAATGGCTTCTTCAACCATATTGGAGGCGTTAACCATATCTAATTCTTCAGTTTGAAGTTTCTCATTCAATCGCACGGTTTGCTTCAACACGTCTGACAGGCAGACCAAAGCTACGATGAACTGGCTGTTAGTAATAGCGCCTAGTAATCCCAAAGCAGTGCTTGCAGAGTCACTGTCAGTCCATTGCGAAATGGAAGACAATGATCTGGAAATGTCTTCAATATTCTTGGCAAAACTTATAACTGCGTCATGTCTTTGGACCCACCGGGTTTCGCAGAGGGATGGAATTTTATTAGCCAATTCACGGTTACGTTTTGCTGACTGATTGAAGAAGGCAGTAACATTTTTGATTATCCCTACGGCATTTCGCACGGGCGATATTTTCGATGATTTGGATATCGAAAGATTAAGAGCGTGACTATAGCAAGGAGTGCGCACTCCACATTTCGCTTTCTTCAAGATTTCGGTTACCGCACCCTTCACTTCAGATACCATGACACTACATCCATCTGTTCCCACCCCGACGCAGTTCATGATATCCAGACCGAGCGATGACACTGCTGACAACACAATTTCCCCAAGTCGAATTCCTGTTAATCGTACTTCACCTTTCCCAGTTGTAGTTACGGATCCAGATTTGTCTTCATGGCAATCAATGAATTTAATAAAGTCTTCCCTGACATTTCCGTCATGAAGGTACCTCAAGTTTAAGCTTAGTTGCTCTATCTTCGATATATCAGTAGTTACGTCAAAAATAACTGAAAAATATCGCGATTCTTTTACTTGAGTAATACTTTTTTGTGTTATTAACGTTGCACAACAGCCAATTAGAATATTTTGTGTATCTTTACTAATGTAGGTTGCTCTTGATGAGGCAATCTTGAGGTGGCTCTCTAAAGCACTGTCTCCGGCATCAACCCTGAATTTCAACAACTCCCGAAAATTGCCTTGGTTATTGCTTTCTTCAATGTCCTCTAGGTCTAACTGCCCATCATCACGTCGACCTCGCAGAGGGATATTTTGTTTGCCAAGGAATATAATTGTTTTTATTATAGGAATAATCCTTTCACGGTTTTCCATTATTTTCATCATCCTAGAGGTTTCGATTTGGTTCACTATGTCGTACTTCGGTTCCGCCGCAACTTTCAGGAAATTTGATGCCTGAACTACACACTCTTTGTGGTATATGTTATTGTCATGTTTAGACAGACAGCCGTCCTTCCCCGTTAGTTTATTGTATTTTTTGAGAGGAGTTCTTACTAAATTCCCCAAAGGGGCTCCTTTATTGTGTCCTCCTGACTCCCCGGCAAAAAGAGCACAAAATTTGCAAAACAGGCCCTTTGCAAACGGCGAATAAACTGCCCAAGGAAAAAGATCCATGTGTTTTTGAGACATGTAGCGTTTTACGACCTTGCCCTTTTCATTTTTTTCGGAGAAAGGCCATTCGAAAGAATCCGAAGGCTTCCAGTGAGCTTGAAGAAGTTTCAGCTTTATGTGCTCCTCAATGGGTTGGCTTCCGCCAATAAATCTGCCCACGTCCGCGCTTTGAAGGTTTTCTACCTGAAATTTTTATAAAATGAGTGACAATTTATTTAGATTACTTTTTTTAATTATTTAAAATACATGGAGCGGACCATCTCAACAGTAGTAACTAAACCAGAAAAATAGACAGAGGATAGACTAACCAGAATTCTCAATGTTACATCATAACGTATAAGGTCTCGTGGTCAGTAAAAAACTTAGATTGGCCATAGATTTTTGAAAATTACATCAACTTTAGTGATTCAGCTAAGTGTCTAGGCTATAGGCGAGAAAGTAAAAAATTCTATTGCTTGTTTGTCTCTTCTGTTGTTTGTGTTTATCACCCTAAAATTTTGTTGTGGTTCATTATTTCGGCGACTACTTCGGAGAGCATGTAAAGCTGACGGTCTCGGCAGTCTGAACCAACTGTCGTAAGGTTATGCAGGCGGCTGCAGATGGAACCTAAAAACATGGGAGCACGGTACTACCACGACACGAAATTTATTCATTCATGTATTTTTGGATAAACGTACACTCACCACTGGGTTAATTACAGTGGGCCTAGTAGAAATATCAGGCGATGTATCGGTCACTGGTTGGGAGTCCGTGCAAACGTAACTTCCTATTCCACTTGATGACGGCGTTGCAAAGGATTCCAGGGTCATATCCTGTAAAAATATTCAAAATATCAAATCAAAGCTGGCATTGGCAGGCAGTTGGCATAGGCATACTGTAACTACTGACTACTGTAAGTTACCTACTCAAAACTTCTGAAAATCTGCACAGGCCTAATGTCTAGCGTCATAATATGAAATATTATGTCAACAATCGACATCAAATTACATTGGTTATTTAACAATTAAGGGGCTAGGCTCTATAGCATTTTGACTTTACAATAGGCTATGGCTATAAATATTTATATATACTCACCATTGAGATCGGGTTAATTACAGTAGTAGAAGCATCAGGTGCAGCGGTCACTGATTGTGCATCTGTGGCTAATTCCGCTAAATCAGATTTTTTCAATTTACTGAAGTATGACATAATTGTCCTTTCACCTGATCGTTTCATGGTTGTTGTAATAGTTCATATATTTATCAATAAAATTAAATAATAACAAACTCTCGAAAGCGGCAAGCTCCCGCAAACAGTGCGATTGTCGATTGGGAATCAGAAATCAATACAAAAATCAATTTAAAAAAAATGGCTGCTTGCCAGTGCTTGCTCTTGCCCTGCTCGTGCCCCTGCAAACTTCCGGTTCTGTCTTCTGACACGTCCAGGGTTGGTTCAAAATTTAGGCGCCTTTTTTCTTTAGAAAAAACCAACATTTAATTTTTTATTTTTTTATTTAATATGTTATTATTTTATTTTTTTTAATTTCCTTCAAAAGTCCATTCTATCTAGTGTAAAGCTATTTTTCTCGGGGGGCGACCGCCCCCACCGCCCCCCCCCCCCAAGGATCCGTCCCTGGCTATGGAGCGGAGTCAGTCCCATTTGGCCTGGCAGTTCCTGAAAATCAGGATGCTACAGGCGTCGGGGACTCAGATAGTGGAGAGGCTACGGCTCCATTGTCACCTGGCATGCGCAGATCCCAGAGGGTTCGAAAGCCACCGGCCTATCTGAACGACTATATACAGTAACGTTCCTGAAAGCTATTTCTTTCTTTGTGTGTTTAGAATTGTTAGACTAGTATTTTAGTACATAAGTATTTTTTCCTGTTGGGTTAACTGTTAAGGGATGTAAGAAAATTAAGTGTAGGGGTGTAGCGTTAGCAGACGACGCATGCGCGTCGCGTCAGCGGCAGTCGCACCCGGGCTCGGAAATGGCGGCGGTCCCGTCAGACTTTTATTGCGTTTTTATAATTAAACAACACTTAAACCCAAGCTTTGTCTTTTTTATATTGTTTTGACAAGACAATACAGTTATGGGTATATACATAGAAATGCTAGAAACTAACGCATTTTTGCACTAATTTAAAACAATTGCATTGGGGGAGTTCCTTGCCCCCGGATTCTGTTTTGTTAAATAATATATAGGCTATAACGTACTTTTCAATCAACGGGCCCGCCCCTGAGTATAAGAACTTCTTCAAATTTATAATTAATTAATACTAGTATAGACCTATAATATTGGAAAACATATTATACAATATAAGGAACATGCGACCCTGCGAACTAAGAATAAAAATAAGCCTAAGTTTGTATGCTATATATTTCTTTATAAAATTGCAACAGCCAGACCGGGCATTTTTGTAAAATATATTGCATTAGATTGTCGTTGTATTATTTGCTATCACAGTATCACTAAGTATATAATGAAGAAGTCATACAAGTAAGACTATTGGAGAAATAATTGGGGTCGAAAGCCCAACGTTAATTTTATCAAGTGACGTTTTGCAACATTTATGGGGTTCATTTGTGGCGTCATTTTGTAGATGGCAGCACCAGTTGCAATGATATCAAAGCGTTCATTTTTCCATAAGCCTCAATACTATTTTAAAATGATTTTTAATTACGTATTATTTTAAAGTGATATTTTTCTATAAATCATGGAGAATATATATATTAAATTATATGCAGCGAAATAAGGTCCAGGCATAGTAAAAATATTATAAAAAATATTAAAAGAATTAATTAGATGCTAAGAGCTTAGTTTTCGCATGCAAACGGTGGCCATTTTGAATAATATGGATATCGGTTTGTCGTCAGCGAACCTAGTGACCAAAACTGTCCCTACAGAACCTCATTGGCGCGAACTCCTCGGTGACAAGTGCAAGATTTGGGGTAGGTACCGGTACTAAAAATTTCGATTGCAATAATCTACAGTACGGTATACCTATATGCAGCCCACGGTTTAAAAGTATGCTATAATTATTGATTTTATTACGCTGCATATTTATACAGCTAAATTTATGGAGAATACCCTATTACCCCATAGAATACCGTACTTGACTGATATAATTGAATACATTATGTTCAATGCTGATATATAGCCTGCCCTGAAACGTGCAAGATAACTGCAAAACCAAAGTTATGCAATTATGCTAAAGTGTGTACCTTATATTATATAATAAAACGCAATACGGTAAACATTAGGGTAGTACTTGGTACCACGTGTTCTTCACACGCAACGTCCAATCAAATCAATCAATCACTATCGTGTATTTCCCCGTACAATAATATCAATACAACCTAGAGATTAATCCACATTTACCCATTCTTCTTCTTTAAATGCCGCTTCTATCGAAGTTTGGGCAATCATCATGGCAATTTTCACCTTGGAGCTGCTCTGAAAAGGGAAGTTGTGCTCTGCGTCAATTATTGATGGCAGTTATAGATTTTTTTAAAATTAAAATTACCAGAAATAAATTTAAACCGACTTGCCATTTTTTGATGCGGAAGCGCACGAGCCAAGTTCCATAATTAAGTCTTCTACGGGAATATATACGCATTATTTGTACATGAGCCTCACAAATGTTATAAAATATTATTTACCATTCTTCTTCTTTAAATGCCTCTTCTATCAAATACTGGCGCTCATCCTGGCAAATTGGACTACATTGTGAGTCATGCTCTTGCCAAACCACTGCCTCAGGTTTTCTCAACCAGGATGTTCTTCCTCTGCCGATGTCCTTCTGTCTTCCCTTTAATTGCTTTCCAATTTATACGTAGTATAAGGAAAGCTTTGTGACGGTCGAAATTTTCGATTCCGAGATTTCAACGGATTTACAAGTTTTGAGGTCCCAGGAACCCAAAAAGTGGTTTTTACGAAATGTCTGTCTGTCTGTCTGTCTGTCTGTCGTTCTGTCTGTCTGTCTGTCTGTCAGTCTGTCTGTCTGTCTGTGCGTCGATTTTTGGGCAAACTACTCGGTCGATCTTGATGAAATTCGGCATGTAGGTTCACAAAAATCATACCTCGGAACGTTTTTTTTTTATTTGGGGCTAACTTAATTTGGGAGGGTTTTATTCTCAAAAAACTCCAAAAAAAAACGTCTAAAAAAATTATTTCTCAAAAACGGCTCCAACGATTTCTTTTAAATTCACATATATTGTAGTCGTTATTAATGTTAACGACATGCGTGGTGTCGCTTGCCCCTTGATAGGTTGCTTCTGGGGGTAAAAAAATAAAAATAACTAAATTTTAATGAAAAATGACTAAAAAAGTAATTTTTCTGCGAAACCTTTCTATCGATGATTTCTACCTTCAGGCATGTTTTAGGTGTTAAATTGAGTAACGAAACCGGACAGGTTGCTTTCCCAGAAAAGTATTTGGTTTTGTAAAAAAAAATGTTTTTTTTTTTAAAAAATTATAGAAAATTCACGCTCAAATGCATTGCGTGCCCTGCCAGTATTGCTGTGTGGTAATGTGTAGGACTGACCTATCTAGAGTTTACCTCACTTCCAGTGACGTCAGGTGGACAATCCCCCCCCCCCCCCCCCCCCCCCCCCGAGATATCGGAAATTTAACCATAGGAAAATTATTTACCATGAAATTACTCATTTTCTCTATCTACTAATTTTGATAAATTGGAAAGCATGTTCGAGTAAACTCGGACCGGTTCTTATTACATGCAGAAAACGATACATTTCGTTCCTCATCACATGGCCGAATGGATGTCAGTTTCCGTTTCTAAACCGTCAGCAGCAACTTTCAAATGCTCTGATTCTGTTCTCCACAATTGCTCATAATTAGACCCAAAATATACACTGTGTATAAGTAAAATGAAGCGTGGAAATAAAAATCCCTTTCGGCTCTGGCCGATCAGGAGTAGGGAGATTCCGCAGACCCTGTTTTTCCTCTACGCTACCTACGCTATGTATGTAATAAAAAATTAAAAAATACCTACTTCATTATTTTCCCGACCACAACATCAACACACAAAACACTCTTGTGTTCCAAACAATGACGACTATGAACTTTTACGTTTAATAAATTATTTTGACTTTGACTGGACGTCATCTTGAAATCGTTGATTTGTCGTAAAAAGTTTTGATAGCCATTATCGTAGATAATAATTCAATCTTTCAATCAGATTTTAATTAATTCCTCTGCGACCAATATTAACTGTGATATGAATTATATAAGGTTTAAATCGGCCGCCATCTTGTAACTAAATACCGGTGTGGACCTAGCTGGTTAACGAACTCGATCAAGACATTGGTATGATCAATTTTTGTGCCAAGTTTTATCAAAATGAGATAATATTTACGGAAGTTAAGAGTGTTTCCTCAAATCGATATACCGTACATATACATATACATATATACTGTATATAACATCCAACCCAAAACACTCCGTGTAAAAAATTCCAAGTTCCTTTGGCCCATCAAAGTTGTGCTATCCAGATGGACCAAGTTCCTTTCTTCTGCCTAAGTATGTTGTGATATCAGGATGGGCCAAATTCTTGTAATTTTTCTCTTTGAATATTTTCTCTAAAAAATTAATTTAATTTTTTTTTTCCAGAACTTGGGTGCTTCCCTTGCAAAACTCTTCGTAGTTTCCTATCGTTTATTAGAGGTATACCTACGTAACGACACTGTGGCCTCAGTTGCAAATTTGCCATTTAGCCATATCTTATGCGTCATCATTGGCCAATTACAGCAAGTGTCAGTGTCACGGTACATAAGCATGAAGAAGCACCAAGTTCTGAAAAAAAGAAATTAAATTAATTTTTTAAAGAAAATATTCAAAGAGAAAAATTAAAAGAACTCGGCCCATCCTGATATTACAACATACATAGGCAGAAGAAAGGAACTTGGTCCATCTGGATATCACAAATTTGATGGGCCAAAGAAACTTGGTATTTTTTACACGGAGTGTTTTGGGTTGGATATCATATCTTTTTGTACAAATAACAAATAACTTGACATATAGAATGCCGGTGCCCTAAACAGGCAGTTACCGTCCCATTGTACTCCATGCTGGACCAAAAGGCACCCATCTGCAGCAATGAAACTGACCGGAACAGCCATGATGGAAGATCGAGAATAAATTTGAAAAGTGAAGATTCGAGAATTTCAGGAAGAGTCTAGCTAGCACCAGAGTAACCAGAAGACTGACAAGTTATAGAAAGCCCATATGAGAGAAAGAACAATATACAACATGCAAACCACTATATAGATATACCTACATACCTACGTAGGAATTAAGCACATCTAGAAGATAGCTTTCGTTAAGTGACTACGTTAAGTTACGGTACGTAATCAATTTTCTGAATAAAGTGGAAAAAATGGGACATGGCAAGAATGAACCCAATCCCAAATTTCAGTTGTCCTGCATACGTGGATGGGATCAGCGTGCCATAGATACGATATGCTCGGCCGTAAGCTAAGTACGTAAAATTAATTACGTGATTGCTAAGTTATCATAAAACTTTTTCGAGTTTTTTGATTTATTCTGGGGGTTTGATGGTAAGAAGAGACTAATTCCTGAGTTTCACATCTCTAGCACATCTGGAAGTGGGCTATAATTTGTGTCAGTCAGTGAGTGAGTGAGTCCACGCGAAAAGCCTGGTTTTGGGGTGTTTGGATTTCAGCAACCAATCATGCTAGAGTGCTGAATTTTTAAATTGGGGTTCTGTGCTGTATTTAAAGCATGAATGCAAAATTAGAGGTCAATCGGACAACTGGGTGAGCTACAGTGATGGTTGGAAAGCGGCTAAAATGCCGTGGAGATATACTTGCTGGTCAGCTCATCGGGGGTGTATATGGAAGTTGGTCGCGCGCTACCGCGCGCGTTGATTTTGAACGGAGGTGGTTTTAGGCTCAGGGGGTCATGAAATGAAAAGTTGTGAAGAAATTTTCCGAAAGTCGAACATTGGTCGCCATCTCAATAGGTAGATGAATCTCCCTAAAACTGGGCTAACAGTGATAATCATTATTTTGAGTTACCTATCACGATTTTTCTATGCAATAATACATGAAATCATATATGACACTTGCCTTCTATCGTATTTACCAACTGTAACTACAATTTTGCCATCCTTGTCGCTTGGTGCGGCTTTCAGGACACTGGCCATGTAACTTGGATCGTAGGCTATATAAAGTGATAAAACTATTATATTATTACGGTTATAACCCGGTTTTTATTTCCATGCTTCAAATAATCCTTAATATAGAGAATTGGGGAAGCATAAGCCCAAAATCTAATTGAGTTCGTGAACTTTAGTTACAAACGTACTTTCAGATACAATAGCTAAGTTATTATGGACCAAGATGGAGATAGGGTTGTATATGGGTGACGGTGGAATTAATGCGGTGCTCATTAGGTCGACATTTACTGATATCTTCATTAAGAAGGTTCGTGCCTGATTATCACCTCAGCCCGCATAATTTACACGCACTACATTAAACTGCCTCACCCAATGAACTCCTCCAACCTGCTTCCCATTACAGTATGGGTCTGTGTAATACAACACGGATTCAAATCATCATAAGGTGTCTGGGACACGTCGTAAGAATGTCAGACGACCGCATGACGAAGAAGATGTACAAAAGCAAGTATGACAAGAAGACGACTGGCCGGACGTCCTCAAAAACGCTGGAAAGATGAGTTTGAAACTGACCTTCGCGAGTTGGGAGTCCGTAGATGGTGGAACGTTGTATAAAACCGAGATGATTGGAGGTGTGTTGTCGAGCAGGCCAAAGCTCATCAAGGGCTGTACTGGCTGTTGAGCGAGAAGAAGAAGAAGAAGAAGATTCGAATCATCATTTAATGTCAGCATCTATTCGAGATTTCGAGATCATCTCAATGCTGAAATTTCCTGCCTTTACCCTAGCAATCCAAAAAACTAAAAAAAAAACTAATAATAAAAGAGGCTTGAACGATTTTCTTTAAATTGACATATCATACGTATAGTTATAGTATTGTGTATGCAGTCCTCATTAATGCATATGTAAACTAAACCCAGTAGGTCGCTGGCCCCTTGATAGTTTGGTTTTGGCCAGCGCATAAACTTACACTCACCAAACTTTCAATGTACACAGTACGTACATCATTTACATTACATATATACATACAGGCGCGGATCTAGAATGAGACCAATAGGAGGGGCTAATATTAAATACGGAAAAAAAATTGAAAAACAGGGCTGAATTATTGCGGAGTTTTACGCATTTTTAGAGCAATAAGGGTTCTATTGTATATTAGAGGTAATTAATACAACTGAGAACAAGGGGGGCCCAGGGGTCTCCCCCGGGAGAAAATTTGTGAAGAATAGGACAGAAATAGTGGGGTTATCCGCATTTTGAGTAACCTAATGGGGGGGCTATAGCCCCCATAGCCCGTAGATCCGCGCCTGCATACATATATTAACCTGTGGGGGGGTTCACAAAATGCATTATTCTGCTGTCGACTTGTGGGTATATAATTTAAATGTCGCGTGGCTACCTGAGCTACCTGCCACAAGGACTGGGGAGTGGAACCGGAGACAGTATCGTTCCCAATCATAATAAACAAATAAGACAACAAGGTGACAATACACCCTTCGTGTGTCCATACGATTTATTAATGTTATACATTATAATAATGGCGTTATAGTACCGGTACTGCATCGACTGGGACACATTGATTAATTTCACGTTGAAAGCTTAAACAGTACGGTACTGTATAGGTACCTGTTTTCATGGTACTGTAGATTATGGAAATAAATTAATGAAATAAATAAATAAATATAAGTAATGAAATTATGGAAAATCGTTGTACATACATCTGCAGCCTGCAGCCTGATCGGGGCGTTTATAATACCGGTATTTATTTAATCCACTGGTAAACAAGATAATTTTATAATGAAAAGTGCTATTCAAAATTTGTTTGTTTACAGTTATAATCCTAGGGTATTTATTTAACCCCGGTATTATAAACGCCTCGATCAGACTGCAGGATAAGGTAAAAAGTAGTAGGCTACGTAGAAGTCGCCCGTAAGAGCCAATCGAGCCCGGCATTTCCATATTTGCGCAAAGTCAAATTTCTCATGAAATATCGATTGAAGAAGGGATAAGTAAGATACCACAAACTAGAAAAAAATTGTGACAGGCCACAGGTTATGTTAAAATAACGGTCACTGTTTAGTGTTTAAATTTAGTTCTATGACTGCTAAGGCTAAAGCCATACGGCTAATATTCTGCCCGAGTTATTTTTAATGTAAAAAAAATACCCTGAAGTTATGTCAACCATTCATTCATCTATGATTTATTTTAATTGAGGCATAAAAACGGTTGTTTATTAGATTTAAATGCCATACCATACGTTATACTGTATTGCAGATAATGATGTGTTGGTTTCTCTAGCCAAGGAAGGACAGTAACACCTAAAATATAGACCTGAAATGGGAGCTCCCACTAAAAACTAAAAATCTCTATATTAGTTAATATAGTACTATACTACTCGACCGCGATAGGATTACACTTGGAGTTACTTATTCGAAAACTTGCATATGCAGAGCACCAAGTTTATTTTTATATTTTTATTTTATTTATAAAGGTTAATTGCGTATAAACAATTTAATGGGTGTATCCGATTAACCTCTTCAGTCGCCTCACTAAGTAACCTAATAGGTAATTGTCTCGAGTTATGACACGTCTCCGACCGCAAGGTGTGTAGAGACTCGCACAAGTACAAACACGCTACCACCTTGCCACCGAAGTCACTAATTGATTTTTATAAGGGTTCAAAATGTCATCCTACCGTCGTCAGGTAGTATACGTATATGGCAAAACGGAAACATGAAACATAGCAACATATAAAAAAGAAAGTTCAAACCAATATAAGGCGAGAGACCTTCGAGCAATCGAAAAAAATCAAATAAACACAGTCATGCATAAAATGCTAACCAGATTCAAATAAAAACCGTTTTACCGCGAAGAAGATAAACGGAGAAAAGGCAGAATACCCCATAAACGGGAGATAACGCGGCGGGCCGGACGTCCCTGCAGCCGTTCGTGCTGGGTTGCCGATCGTGCAGTGAAGGGCTGCAGTGAGTACCCCACGTCGTAATGAGATATAGGATGATACATGGCAAGCATTGTTCGGCGGGCGGCCGCCCCTCGGGGCAAGTGGCCCGGCCTATCTGATGAAGATTCACGTACCGATGGGTACGAGCTCATTAGGCCGGTCTGTATATGCGCAAGGCTGTCGGCGAGTATTGTTATATTAATATGCACTGAGATTTTTGTGGGCCACGCGTTTTCTATAAAACCATTTTTTTTTTATCTTTTTGCAAGATTCCAAACAATGCTTGGCAACAGGTATTAGCTTGCAGCAATAAAACATGTAGTCAGGCCTATCCTAAATGTGGTTCATGAAAAATCTGGGCAGAGCGGGAGTCCGAACCCTTTACGATGCTCTTTCCTGGGCATAGACACGTCTACCTAAGAAAAAGTAAAGCGATTACTAGTATTGTGTATTTTTATGTATAATCTCATCCTTGGAAGGGCGGATGCAAAGAGAAAAATTAATAGGTATCAGTTATGTTACGGTACCTACGTACGGTATAGTTGCGTTATAAAGAAGAATAAATAGGACTCGGCCATATCTATTTATTTATTTTAAATTTTTAGTATATTGCTGTAAATATGGTCAAGAGTAACGTACAGCTGGGAGAGAACAACTAGACTAAGCAGCGGAAAGGTGAGGTTTGCGACTCGATATAAAACGAACAAAATTCCGGTCGAGCTGGGGAACCTTCGTTGGAAGGGGAAAATGCGGATGTCGGGCAAGTTGCTGACAAGAACATCCCAAATAGTGCAGTTTCCAGAGGTTCCTCTGGTAGTCCTCAAGCCTAGGCTCTTGTCAGAGGATCGTCGCCTCTGCCCCTCTGGGATCTATATTCTAGCCATACTTATGGACGACCCGGCGGCGAAACTTGCTGACGGTTTTCCGCGAAAGCGAGTGGCGTGAGACCAGACAGCCATTTTGGTGACACCGCCGACCGAGGTATTAAATAGACCCCAGAGGGACTTTGGAGGGCAGACTGAAAACGGAAGGGACAGAATGAGGAACCTCTCATGACTCAACGAGTCGAATTTGTATTAAGGAACTTAAATAATTATAGTATTTGTCTTTATATTTATAAAGTGTCGGGCACCGGCTGTATCCTATATGTGAGTGTCTTATTATTTTACATTTAATATAATTGTTGTATAATTGTATTCATTGTATTCACTGAGGTTTGCGTTTGTATTGTAGATATTCGAATGTAACCTCGTCAACTGCATGTTGGCCTCTCACCCCAAGAATAACTTGAAATAAAATAAATAAATAAATAAATAATGACTTTATTTCTATATTACTAAGCCAATCTACCGAAGACATAAGCCCTCTCTTACACTTACATACACGTTAGGAAGACTCCGGGACCGCCTGCTCCCGGTTTCCTCTGAAGCAAGGCCAGAGATGTAGCAAGTAAATAAATAAATAAATAAAGACTTTTTTGTTCTATTACTAAGCCAACCTAGTGGAGTTAGGGCTATAAAGCCCTCTCTTACACTCAACTAGGAAGGTCCGGGACCGCCTGCTTTACATGCCCTCCGAAGCATGGCCAGAAAATGAAGGAAGTGTCGGACTCGAACCAACAACATTTCGGGTGAAGGTCAGAGTCCGTACCACTACTCTACATGTCCTGACCATTAATCTATGTGTCCTGACCAATGACGTTCCTGCCCCCTGGACTCAAGAGTCTACTTTTTTCGAAACTAAGAAAAATTTCTTTGGGCCAACATTTAAATAAATAAGTAATGCCTTTTTGTCCTATTACTACGCCAACCTAGCGGAGTTAGGGCTATAAAGCCGTCTCTTACACTCAACTAGGAAGGCCCGGGACCGCCTGCGTTACATGCCTTCAGAAGCATGACCAGAAAATGTATCATGTGTAGGACTGGAACCAACAACCTTTCGGGGGAAAGTCAGAGTATGTACCACTACTGTATACGTCCTGACGTGTCAAATAAGGCGTCACCATGGTTGAAATGAAGACAAACTCGACACTATGGAGAGGTCGTTGCATTGCATAAGGTTGGTTGCGCTATACATCATCCTGACTCCCTCTTGAAGCCATAAAATTTTTTTCCACATGGTGCAAACACGACAGTGATAATTATAGTGCAATGGGGTGCAATAAGCATCCTTTATATCATCCGAGATCGAGTCCAAGAAATCATTGTGTCCATGTCTATCCTCACTTAACCTTCTTACATTGGCGCCCATTAAGCGGGTATCTACGAGCCCGGTTGACACTTGCGGCCGTATTTATGACGCCTAAGTTTCCTTTTTCAGAGTCGTTTTTCATGACTGCACGAGCGCGCATCGTGTTCTACATTGCCACCTCCTCCACCTCCACTATTTTCTTCCCTCTCTTAGCAATGTCCATTTATTTCATTTTTCTCGCGTGCTCTGAATCACTGTCAACCTTTTCTCATTCATTCCTCATTGTCTACATACGTAGTATTTACTCTTATTGTCGCATCAAGGCCTGTTGCTCGCGAACGTCGAAACTTGATTGTACGAGTGTATAAATTATATTCAGTACCAAATCATTCCGTGGCCTCCATCGCGCAGCAACATCCAGTAATTTGTGAGGAGAATGATCCCCCCCCCCCCCTGCCGCAGAAAATAACGTCAAAATTAGGGGGAGAAGTAGTTTAAATCAGTTGATAAAGACTAAAGAGGTAAAATTGGTGGCTATTGAATATTGTTTACTGCTCATTGTGAGGCGCATATAGTTATGTAATTTGTCATACACTTCGTATTGTATATAGAGTACGTCCATACGTACAGTAGCTGTTAGTATAGTAGTAGTTAATAATTCTTTCATTATTGTAGGCGGCCAGGTGCCTTCTCCAATTAGTTTCTAGCCTGTGTCACGATAGACCTATACTGCTTCCTATTGCAGCTATAACAGTCAAGGATAAAACAAGATTAAAAATAGAAAGATCACTTGTTTTTCTTAACTAATTTGAGCTAGACAGAAATGTCATGTAAGTAGAAAAAAATACTAGTGGAATACAAATGTCACTAATAATGAGACATTGAATAACACGAGTACGCGATAGGGCACTTTATGCATCAAATCATTAATAATGATCATATCAAAAAGTACCTAACAAACTTTATAGGCTTGGCTGCTGACTGTTCCCAATGATGATTGATGAACTGAGATTAATAGAAATTTAAAATGCCAAGATCTTCTTAAAATTTCATAAAAATTTAGATTTCGTTTGTATCGTCGAGGTCTAATTGGGGAGCCTTTCTATGACAGACAGCCACGATGGGATTTGATATGTGTTGAAAGTCAAAGAGTGCTCTGGCTGGCGAAGATGACTTATTCGGGAGTGAATATTCCATCTCTAATGTACATATAGAACTTTTGGCCTGCTGTGATTCAAATGAACTCGGTATCCGGCACACCTGACCTATAACTTTATTCGTGCCGCGCCATAAAAAAACAACAACCAAAAAATGTGACATTTCAAGAGTCCAACTCCTACAATGGGATGATGATGACAGAGCGAGGACGGGTGAGGTGGAGAAATTAAAGGTTTAAACTTGACACAAAAACCATGCAGCATCCTATATCTGGTTAAAATATGCAAACATGTGTGAAATGTCATCAGTGTTTCGGAGTGCGCATCCACCCTGGCTGTGCGTAGGCCCCAGACTCTGCTCTGCCCCCACCCCCGCAACGCCCACGTTGTGCATATTGTTATGCCTACAGGGTCAGGCAGGTCGGGGCATCGCGATGGTCACCCAGCGTACCTAGATAACGTCTGTATACCTGATAAGGTTTGCTCTTCATCTCGCGTCTCGTCTGACTCATTCTACTTTACCACCTCATTATTTTCATTATTTTTCCCGAACAAGCACCATACTAATAATTACTGTATGCGTCTAGCGCTTGTCTCGTCTTTGCTTGCAAATGCAAAAGTGATATTGTCTACGATATTCCACATTCTTGTGGCCTATTTGGAGACTGCTCAGTTGCTACTGTCATGTATTACGAATTTATTAATGTTATAGAGTAGGTACCTATGAAAATAGCTTATATTTTGGTTTTTGTTGGACAAGAGTCCAATCCCTGCATCACCCGTGGGGCTCCGCAAGATATCATTAGAATAGAAATATATGCAGTATATATGTTTTGGTACAGTAACTGTTTTTCATTTTTTTGCAGCTATATGAGCACATTAGTGAATGCTAACTTTAGCGGCTGTCTTTACCCGGCAATGAGGTTCTGTAGGGACAGTTTTGGTCACTAGGTTCGCTGACGACAAACCGATATCCATATTATTCAAAATGGCCACCGTTTGCATGCGAAAACTAAGCTCTTAGCATTTAATTAGTTCTTTTAATATTTTTTATAATATTTTTACTATGCCTGGACCATATTTCGCTGCATATAATTTAATATATATATTCTCCATGATTTATAGAAAAATATCACTTTAAAATAATACGTAATTAAAAATCATTTTAAAATAGTATTGAGGCTTATGGAAAAATCAACGCTTTGATATCATTGCAACTGGTGCTGCCATCTACAAAATGACGCCACAAATGAACCCCATTAACGCTAACACACTAGCGCCGTCCCATGGAAAGTAAGTGGGCGAATCGTTTGGCTTAGATATGCTTTTATCACATATTATGAACAATGACAATGGCAATGTACCTACCAACCATGTATTTGTATATTAGCTTGGCTAGCCGTAGCTGATTTGCATTAGGGGGCGGCGGGTAGGGAACGAGAACATTTTTTTAACATTAAGTTTAGTAATTATTGGAGGTCCTTGTCATTACAGAGCCATGATGAGGGGAGGGGGTCCTGCAAATCTTATACAGAAAATTGAGTACAATTTACATTCCTTCTTTACACAATTTAAAATTTAAAATTTTGTTTCACTAAGCTAAGTAAAATATGCAGTAGACTGTAAATATGAAACTATCGAGACAAAACACCCTTCAGCCCTTAGATTTGTATCCCTGGACTGGACTTAAACTTTGGGGGGGGGGGGAGCTGTTCTATTATTTTTCTTACGTGCCTTTGTCACGCCCAATAACCTAGCCCATCCTTAATAACAGGGCTGAATGAAAATGACATTTTAGGGCATTACCTAACAAGAGTCATGTAGTTTTTACGACTGAGTTTTGTACCTGTACCTCAATTCTATAATGCATAAATAATTCACGGCAACCTGCAGTATTCCTAAATTCTTTGAATGGATCCTCCCTTACCCTCATCCAGGTTTTCGACAAGCAGCCGTGGGCGTAAACCAAACCAAGAGACCCTGACCAAAGTGAAACCTTCAGACATCAAGTTTACATAGTAAGTTTTTACAACTCCAGGGTCCATGGATTTTAAAATTGCAGATGCGGCCGTGTTTAAGGATTATACTACATTTATTTATTTGAACCCGTGCGCACCCAGCCTTTCTGAATCTGAATAGAATGAACTGTTTTTAACTTTGTAGTTTTTAATAATAATCAATTGAGGCGTATAACTGGAGTCAAACTCAATTTGAGAAAAACGCATTTGAAATAAAGAAACCTTAAGGGCAAACCAGAGTCGCCGATATTCCATTTCTGTGCAAACTTTAATTTCTCATGAAATATGGAACGCAGAACAATGAAAAAATGGTGAATGGAAAGAAGAATTTTTTCTCCTAATTTTGATATATAGTATGTTGCAATCATCAATACGGATCGGCTATAGTTAGTGAACTTGATACGCAAAAAATAACGGTCACTCAGGAGTTCAAGTTGAAGGAGTTCATAAACTGTGGCGAATTGGGGTTAGTTAAGGCCACATACTATACATCAAAATTAGGAGAAAAAATTCTTCTTGCCATTCAGCATTTTTTCATTGTTCTGCGTTCCATATTTCATGAGAAATTGAAGTTTGAACAGAAAATGGAATATAGACGACCAGTGGCGGCTCGTGGTGTATCAAAATGGTGGGGCAACGAATTGTAATAAAGTAATAGCATATAACTTACCACTACTTGAATATCAAATAGATTCTTCGGCATTTTGATGTGGCAAACAAGTCTATCACTCGCTGTTTACATTTTTGTAATATTTGTTTACATTACCCTGCCTGGCCGTTGGGCAGAACCTGACTTCCCTAGTCAAAAATTCTTCCTTGAAAAATTTTATAATAATCATCAGTCATGACAAAATAGTGAAACTCTTCTCAAAAATAACTCTTATAATTATGATTTTAAAAAATACCAATATTCAACGATATTATTAATACGAAACATTTAAAGTCATTTTTGGGGCGCTGCCCCGCTGCCCATGTATAAATGCATATGGCATGAATTGCATTGCAAGGTCCATAAGAGAAAAGTTGTGTACACCTTTCCAATGGTGCGAGCGATCTTCTTAACTTTTGCCTGACTCGGTTGCCATGGCGACCCGGGGCTAAATTGAAAATTGCCCCAAGTTGCCCAGAGCACGCACATAGCATAGCCGAATTGTAGCAGTTGCATTTTTCTTCAGAATAGTATATTATTATTTTATTATTATTATTATTATTAAAAGGAAATTGCTTTGTTTGCCTGTAAAATTATGGGAGGGCTGTAGCCCCAGTGCCCTTATGGACGAGCCGCCACTGTAGACGACTCCGGTTTGCCCTTAACACTTTTCAAATATGAACAGATTTTCAAATGCATTGTGTTCAGGAACTGAGCATGCTACAGTTATACTGATTGGCCTATAAAATAGATAATAGCTTTAGGAAGATCATGGTGCAGTTGTCTCAAAATTAAAAATTGCAGTTTGATAGGCAGTTAGATACGGTAGGCAACAAACTAACCGACGTTAATCCGCTCACAGGCCAATGCCTTGAGGTAGATGATATAAATTTCAACAACTTGTATTTTTGCGTTGGTAATAAATAATTTAATTGATCCTTTACTGCTTACTTGTACCTTGCTGAATCTGTATTAATACCATGATGACCTTTTCCGCAGTACGCATATAACACATCACCTACATAAAAATGACATTTTCCGTAACGGAATCCCTAGCATGGGAGATATGTCGCTAGCCAGGAGGTTTATGCGCTGACAACACCGTGTCACATGCTAGGCGTCGTCCCCTGCACTGACACCTAGTAATGGATCAAGCCAGGTACCAGGTACTTGCTGAATTCCTGGCGGGGGCGTCGATGTAATCTTAGTGGAGCAACCGCGGAGGTTGCCAGCCCCGGGGGTTCAATTAAGTTGGTATTGCGTAAGATATTCAACGGAAACTCGTTCGATCATTCCATGTCAATACATCGTATTCCATAATAGCCTCGTTGTACTAGGAGGTAACTGTCAAGTAGCCATTTTGTGTTTGTATGTGTACACAATATGAGTTCTTTCACTCATCGTAAAGGGAAATTAGAAATTGAAATGGGGGAAAAATAATCGTAAAACAACAGTTGTTCTTAATGGGGGAAATTTTATAATTTTTTTTATTAATGAACTTGACCTGTTAATTACAACTAGGGCTGGCCTTGAAAAAGGCCGGTTTCTAATGGCGTTTATGACGCTTGGCCCGGTGGTGGAAGAATTGGCCGACGGACTAAAGCCCGTCGTTTCCAGGGACGCCCGATTGCTCATGTTTGTTGGTGTACGCAGAGAGGGTGCAATCTTCGAGGAGGCTTCTTCCATGTCCCCATGTGCGACTGCGGAGCCCTGCAGGACGATCGGCATCTTCTGATCTGTCCAAGGATGAGCTGCCCTATCACGCAAGGGGACTTGGACCAGGGAACTGACAAGGCCATCCAGGCCGCAATTTTCTGGCGGAACGTGTCCTGATGGCCCGGACACGTAAACTAACTAACCTGTTAATTTTAGAGCCTAGAATAAAGCTTTTTACCCACGTCGTTCCAAGCAGAACCGTATGAGTGGTAAACGTGTGGAAAACGTGTCGTTTTCCACGGTACAATGTTCTCCCCAGATATCCGGTGCCGGTAAGAGCACGGAAATATGATGAATCAGGGACGCCGAGTTTTCAAAATTGTGGGGGGGGGGCAAGAATTCGGTACTCTGGAAAGTATTAGGAAAATGCATTGGTTAATGGTTACTTAAAATAACTATAATGCTGAAAACATTGACCGACGTACACTCGCTCTTTCTATAAAATTATTTACTAAAGCCTTTATATAAAAAATCATTCGAAAGTTGGCTATACGAACAAAATTGGCGCGGAAAAGTTTCTAAAAGTTGGTGCGATGCAAATGCCAAATTATGTGATTTATTTTTATCTTTATATTTGAATATTAAGGGAGACAAACAAATAAACTGCACTAAGGGTTCTTTGCTTCTGAGCGCCCCCAGAAACTAGGCTGCGGGGGCAAGATGGACCGTGACCGTGCCCCCCCCCCCCCCCGAAGTCGGCGTCCCTGTGATGAATTACCAAAATACCTTTTCTACATTAATAAAAATGTAAATAAGTATTCATTATTAATTTATAACACTTTCGGCTAATAATGTAGCCACCATTGCAAATCGCCTCCACCGCGCCGAGTATGTTGCATAATCAGAATTGTTCAGGAATTACGTTCAGTTTATACATTTCGCAGGAGATAAGACGTGGAGTTGAAGGGGACATGCAAGAATCGTGAAGATTACAGACATCGCAGCAAAAGCTTATTGCAAACCAGTCAACATCTGACAGTAACTTGAAGACTGTAGACTAAAGACTTTTTTTGAAAAAAAAACAACCAAAAAAACGTACTTTTTTTCTTGTAAGCACAACCCGATAAAAATTCAACTAACCATTGCAAGTTTCTATAGGCCTGCTGATTTGGCTTATAACATTGTACGGAAAGTTTATTACAGTATTTCAGGTAAGCAGACACCTGTACATTCTTGACACGTGCCGACAATGATGCAGACTTGCAGTCAAAGATTATTTTCGTACCTACAGTATATTGTTCAATCCGAATCTGATCTTTAAATGTATAAGGCAACATCCACCAACTTGGCTACTATGCTCTAGCAATGGACAGGAATAGTCCAGTTTGGACTAACGGAAGGTCGACGTTCGATACTCGATATAAAAGCGAAAATTGAGTGGTGCCAAGACCGAAGCCAGGATTTTTTTTTTTTTGGAGGGGGGGGTGTTCAGAAATTTCATTGGATATTACATAGTAGTTTCTATTTTTCCTCTCAAAATCCGATTCTATCTAGTGTAAAGCCATTTCATTTGAACCCCCCCCCCCCCCCTTGGCTACGGCCGTGAGTGGTGCAGATGCACACTGAGCAAAGTCCAGAACTGTTTGAAATTGAGTTTTTGGCACCGAATGATTCATTCATCTGATTGAAATCGACATCTAACCTATGAATTTATTATCAGAAGCTAATTCTGGCTTAGTCCAGCGTAAAACTAGTTCAATGATTGGATTCAGACGCAATCACAGGGTTCAATTTTTTTTTTTTGGCTCCCCAGAAAAAGTAACTGCAATGGACTTTGCACGGTCTACTTCTATACAACTCAATTGTCCAGGGGGAAACGCGGTTGTCGGGCGTGTTGCTGACTAGAACATCCCAAAGAGAGCCGTGGTCAAAAGAGAGAATCCTCTGCAAGTCCTCAGGACCTAGACCTAGACCCTGGGTTTTCGTGTTATTTTTCCTCTCAAAATCCAATTCTATCTAGTATCAAACCATTTCATTTCAGGGGGGTTTAATCCCAATGAACTCCTCCTGGCTACGCCCTTGATTCTGAAGGAAAAACTTAATAAAGACTCAATTTTCCTGTAAAATTACCAAAAAATTAATTTTTTTGCCGAACCTTGCTATCCTTACTTTCCAACTTCATCATGGCCATTGGTATTAACTTACTCCTGGGGATAAAACTGTAAACAAACAAATTTTGAATAGCACTTTCCATTATAAAATTATCTTCTTTACATTTTTAATACCAAGGTTGTTATATATTAAGCCTGAGTGTTCAAAATGTTTTGTAAACAAGAAATTATCGTACTTTTTGTACGAAATTAATTAATTGCTCGTTCCACAGCCACAAAGATATAAAAGGGAACAGATGAAAAAATCTTAAAAAAATATGAGCTTTCTGTGAAAGCTGTCTATTTCCCTTACAGATTTACAACTGTGCTACAAAATGGGTTTAAGGCTCTTTATCCATTTTTATTAAGGTAATAATATTTCAGTTCAAAATATATAAACTTCCTGTGATTACTTGGGTTTTTAATGAGTTTTTATCTGTTCACTTTGTTATCTTTGTATCTGTGGAATGGGCAATAAATTATTTTCATAAAAAAATCAGTAAAATTTCTTGTTTACAAAACATTTTGAACACTCAGCCTTAACCCCGGTATTACAATCGCCATGATCGGACCGCTGGTACCTATGTTTTGGGAGGTAAATAGCGTAACAAAACCGAACCGGTTTCCAAGCAAAGTTTAGGTTTTGAATAAAAAAAATAGTTTGTTTAAATTATGGATAATCAATCAATCAATCAATCAATCAATTGTATTTAATTCTATCTCAAAAGTACAAGATACAAATGAACAAACAATTCCCAACCCCAAATAATATTCATGCCCCAATACAATAGATTGTATACCAAGTCATTTTAACAGTAGCCTATTATATTGGTTTTGCCGTTCTAGACCATGCAATCGTCCCATCGATCCATTCAGTGCTTATTTGAGACAGGGAAAGTTGAGGCAACCGAATTTTAACCCAGAGACAATCTTTCCCTTTGCTCATATTGTCCATTACGGTACCTATATTAATTGATTAAAAGGAAAGCATGTGCGGGATCACCGGTTCTTTTTCTTGTTCAATCCGAACCCGTTCTTGATCATAGGCCACATCCGCACCAATTCCACTAAACTATGCTCCTCATCAATAGGCTCCTAGCGAGGCGATCCATCCAGAAGATGTATGAAGTTGTTGGTGGAAGAGCGCGGCGGTTCCTCAGGGCAAACTCATCCCAGCCAACCGCCTTGTTACAATTAATTATCTCTGATTTTAACATATTTATTTATATGATATTGAAAATCGGAATTTATGATAACAGGTCGATAATTGCGGGATGAAAATGCTAACCACCGCGGACAGCGGCTGACCAACCTGTTTGGCCTGCTTCTCGCGGTAAAACAGATTATGTGCTTCTTTAATTTTAATCAACTATTTTTTTTTTTTAATGTTAGATAAACTTTTTCGGCACATGCAGTGTAGTGGTGCAGACTTGATGGCTCTCATCCTGTTGGTCTTTGGCCCGATTCACATGCTTGCTATGTTTTGGGTAGCTAGTTTTTGGATAGGTTGTGTTGGCTACATATTATATAGAGATAAGCCAAAGTGACCCATGGTAAGCAAGAAGGGAAGAAGCGTAAGAATAGTATAATTAATAGGCCTCAAAAGAGTCACATAGTGAAGCAGTAGATTTCGGACAGATGGATGTTTTGTCAACATCTTCAGTGGTACTACGTAGACCACTAAGATTGTAACTCGGAGGTTCATTAGCACTATTTAACGTTTGGTTTCACATCGACCACAGTCCATACAGCTGCTTAATTGACTTAAGAATTAGCCTACATTAGACCTGAATCTATTCATTTTGAGAATAGCTGTTTTCGACTCCCATACTTGATTATGGACGGATACAGGGGTAGCTGCTCCCTCCAAATTTAGTAAATCTAGTGTAGCATAAGTTAATTTATTACGCTACAATTTGATGCGACACATGTTTGTTCTATTTTGACCTACAACTAGCCCCCCCCCCCCGGATCCGTCCCTGGTTCCTGCATTATTGTTTTCTAAAAATCTCCCCAATCCTTATGAAATGGGAGATGTTTTGTTGTGTAGCAAACAAGGTGCGAGTAAGATAAGGATCGGGCAGGGAGCCGCGGCTATGCGCCCTATCACGGCTAATCGGGGCCACGTATTCAATCAGCCTGCCCCCCTATTTTCACCCAGAGACATGTAATTACTTAGTGCTATGCTAATTTCACCCAGGGCTCATCACTGCTCCTGTCTTATCCAAGGTGTGGGACCACCTAGCTGTGAAAAACTTGTCTGAAGATGAGGGAGTGGAAGAAAGAGATATCGGGATAATTTCTGTATTATTATTCAACCAATTATATTTGGTTTTGGCATTCAAGATCCGCCTATATTTTGGTTCAGCTCAAGTCTTTAAAGAAATAATGTTACATTATAGGAAGAACAAATGTATTAATTTTATTTTTCAATTAAAAACATTTTTTAATTTTTTTATAACAGTAAAAAAAGGAAACAACAATGTAACAGGTCCTGATCGCGTATGGGCTGCTAAAGCCCAGCGATAGTAATTTTTTTGTAATGTAATGTGCTCCATGGAGCACCCCCCTGGGCACGGCCCTGAATTTGCATATTATAATTGATTGATTGATTGATTATAGAGTGGCTACTGGCTAATTACTTCAATTGAAGGATATATAGAAGGTGGCAAATTTGAGACAATGTGATAGTCATACTCTACATAAATGGACCTCTAGGGTATAGGAATCGAATGAGAAATGACGTCAAATTCCAAAGATTTTATTGGTTGGGTCCATAATTAATCAATCAATCAATCAATATAATCATACTATGCACATTTGAGAGACAAAAATACTGTGGAGCCGGTAGGCCGTGGCTTGTGATGGGTCCAGAACAACTGTTATTGTTAATAATCGTTAATAGGAAATCCAAACAATATTAATATACTTGTAGGAAGTATAAATTAGTTAGTAGGGAGCATATTTAATTGTACTTAGGAACTATTTAATATAAATATTCTGAATTGTTAGAATTTAGGAATTGGCTAATTTAAGTCTGGAAATATTTAATATTTGATACCAGTAATTGCTATATTTGATCAGCAGCCTGATCATGGCGATTATAATACCAGGGTTAATTAAATACCATGTCACGTGATGGGATTTATTCAATTGTTTAAAAAAAAAGACAAGTAAATTTCAGATTTTTGTAATTTTTGATGTTGGTAATCGTCGCAGTGTTAACCGCGATAAATTCAAATTTAAACAATTGAATTATCTTCAGCTATATTTTTGGTGGGTTTCTTCATTTTTTCCTGTCATTAACTCAGCAAGTTTTTGGCTCATTTAAATTGTTGAAGACTACTTCGTGCATCATATAATTGGGTATTTTTACTTTTCGGATTAGTAGTTTTTCCAAAAATCCTAGATTACGCGAAATTTTAGTCCCCACTGGTATTGATGAAAGAACTAAGGTACCAAAAATGTAATATTTCTTATTATATGATGCATGAAGTAGTCTTCTACAACTTACATGAGCCTAATCTTTAATTACCTGCTTTGTTAATTAAAAAAAAAAAAAATGCCAATAAAAATATAAAATTTTGTGGTGCTCATTTTCTACGTAGCATGTCCTCTTAAGCTAATAACGGGAGTTTTTCTTGAGTCGCAGGATGTGTGAGAGTACCTAAAGACACTATTTTTGTTTTGCAGAAGATTGCGTAAACGGGTACTTCAAACTCATATAGATACCGCAGTTGTGTACTGTATTGCTGCCAAATAGAAATCAGGCTCGTAGCAACAAATTCATTAACTGCCCACGCAAGCGAGCAATGTAAATTTCCAGGAATCAATGTCCGGATTCCACATGTCAATAGGAATAATGCGCACAAACTTGAGATGATCTGGTTTAATGAGTAAGGTCGTACATACCAGCTGTCCATTTCCCCAAATTAATCCTTGGAACAATTGGCGGGCGGACAGTTTGGACACATGTACAGTAGGTACGAGGGCGCTGCGCAGCCACCCTGTCAGGAGCAAAGAGATCAACTGTTTGTGATTTGACGGACATGCGCCTTATTTCTACTTGAAGGTAACTAACTAGCTATATAAAACAACCTTTCACCGCCAAGAGCAACGCCTATGGAAGGTTCTTGGAAGTGATGGGATGTTTTTTTTCGTCAAGCGGTGGTAATAGTTCCAACCGAACCTATGCTAAATAGGCTACTTACTATACTTTTACTAAAAAAAATGTAAAAGTAAAGTACGTAGCCTAACTATCTAAGAAACTATGCTAGTTAGGCTATGGGTATCGAAATGTAGGTACCATAACACGTGGAATCTTTATGCGGGAACCCGGGAAGGCGCAGGAGAACCAGAGGATGAAATGCAGGGAGTTGCTGCCAACCAATCCTTGAAATTGGGGCCTCAGAAGAAGAGGATACCTTTAAGCCAAATAGTTTTAGCCCGAAAGCGGTAAATCGTAGGATATAACCGTCGCGTCGCCTCGGCTTTAAATTTCTTCTTCTTCAAGTTACAGCCAGCTGGCTGGTTGGCAGCAATATGTGGCATCGATCCCTCCACTCCCCTCGATCCTGGCACGCCACAGGTTTAATTTTAATTTAAAGCAGGAATCTTTCACATCTCTATGCCTGGTTAGGTATTGAGTTAGAGTGAAGGCCGATGCTGTAAAATATGCAAGGGAATCGGTGCAATGAGTAATCCACAATTTATTACGAAGGCAAGTTCAGAGCCTTCACGCTGTATTATCGGCAAAAAATGACTAGATGGTGGCAATGAGTCAACAATCTGCATTTTCTGTTTCACACCGTATGACGAATAGTACAGCCCACAGGTCTACTCATTGCTCCACTTCTTTCAAACATCTTTACTTTTTTCTTCGCTTTTATCCCTAAGAGGAGTCAGCGATACGGCAGGTTCTCTTCCACTCCTTCCGGTTCTGTGCTTCAGTTGCTCCTACAATTCTGAGGTCTTGGCGAACCTTTGCTTCTGCCGTTAGCAGGTTAGCTTACCGTTGTCTGCTTCTTCCCTCAGCTTCGATATATTTTTTCCGCTTCATCTGGCTGCCTTCTTTTGACGTGGCCCCGGAAACCATGTCAGTCGTCGTTCCCAGGCTTCACGAACTATGCTGTCTTGATTTCAGCTCTTGTTTCGTCGTTCCGGCGTCTATCAACGAGTATGAAGCTCGTCGCAGTATCCGCATCTCGGCCATTTGCAGTCTTTGTTCTTCGGCCTTTCTCAAGGCCCAGCACTCTGAGCCATATAACATGCTAGGTCTAACCCCTTGCTTGTCAATTAGCCCTTTTAGCTGTTTGGGGCATTTTTCTGTCTGTTAGGATATCAATCTCGGTTATGATACCAACTTTTCAAACATGGAACATATCAAAGAACCGCCATGGTACGACAACGCTTGACGTGAAGACTCGTAAATGATCCTCTTCTGCTGTATTTGGTATGCTATAGTAAGCAACATGCTCGACAGCTGCGTTTTCCCCTGCCGAGGACGGTCAGGTATCCATTAGGGTTCGGTGGGCCCAGGTGAAATGTTATGTGTTCCTAATTGTTATATATATGGTATGGAGGGATGGTCTTTGACACAAGCTATATGGATAACAGAATCGGTGCAATTGAAATGTGGTTATACAGACGAATGTTGGGCATATCCTGCAGAGAACGTGTCCGTAATGCTGAGGTCCTGAGGTGAATTTATACAGAAGGCGAGTTGTTGCTGACGGTTAAGAAACGGAAACTAACATACTTCGGCCAATATAATTACATAGGCTTTCATGTTCGGAGTTACGTGATGAAGCAGTAGAAGCCGGGATGATAGGCCGTGGTCGTTCTGAAAGCGTACTTCCAAACGTTTCGTCAACATCTGCGTTTGACATCTTCAGTGGAACTGCATAGAATTCTAATATTGTATCTTGGCGGCTCAGCAACAACTGTTTGTGTTTGAAGTCAATTAATTCAAAGACGAACACATTTTTGACTTCCTACACTTTTACTCAAGTTGGGAAAAATAATTACATTAGACCTATAAGGAAGATTAATCTTCTTCTAATTAGGGTGCAGTTGCAGTACGATTTATGAGCTATAGTGAGCAAAAAAGATTTATTTAATATCGGGGTGTACACACATAATAAAATAATTATATCAGCCTAATTGAAGCGTTTTGAACAGGAAGTATTATGTGCTGTAATATAATAATAGTAATGGTCGAGGGCTGAGAAACAAGGCTGTAAACCTAGGATCAATCTATATACCTTAACCAGTCAATATTTATACCATACAATAGTGGGACACTATAACCATGGCATTTACGGTTCTAAGATAGTACCGTCACTTAAAGCGTTTATTAACGCCTAGCAAGATTATGGCTCTTGAGCTTTTAGCTGAATAGCTTTGTCCTTTATAGTCGTCAAATTAATGCCGCAATATTTTCGACGCACTCGCTACTATTAAAATTTAACGGCCGCCATACCAAGTTGAATCCAGCGGACCAGAGCAGGTTCAAAGCTGCAGATAACTTGGTCATGTGCACAGCGCCGGTAGGGAAACATGGTAGGACTTGTCCTGGTCACCTCCGAACTAATCATGTGACTTCACTGTGTTTCCCAAGTGGTTCGGAATCCACTATAATCAGGAGGTCCACTGTCCTATGGGCTGGGGCATAGGACAGTCAAGTCGGGGTCGTTCTATGGGCCCAAAAATGAGGCCTAAGTCGTTATTAACCCGACGAACACTACTTACTACTACTATTAAAATTTAGGCTTACTATAACTATATGTATATATATATATCAGTTCCATTCTATTACAGCCTTCCTGAGTTCATAAAAAATCTACGACCAAAAAAAAAATTCAGTACTAAAATTAGCTTTCATCTGTCCCAAAATCAACTAACACATCTTCCACAATAGCATTACAACCCCGGATTCAACAGAGTGATAAACATTTATATTACTTCATCTTAGTATAATATGATCTTACTTACTTATTTACTTACTTAGTGATGTTACTTAGAGTCTACATAAAATTAATTAATATAGATAAAGTTTTAGTTTAGTTTAGTTTTAGCTTAGTTATTAGTATTAAGGGGGCCCCAGCACGGGAGAAATCCTTTGGGCCACCCCTACTTCACTATATCACTGTATATGTATGTAATATTGAAGAAACGAAATACATTTATTTATTTTATTTATTTATTTATACGGTGTGGACTTATACCTAGGTTAAATTAAAATGTAAAGCAGGCGGTCCCAGGCCATTCTTGTCGAGTGTAAGAATAAGAAAAGGCTTCATAGCCCTAACTCCGCTAGGTTGGCTTAGTAATAGAACAAATAATCAATATTAATATTCATTCATTCAATATGCCTTTTTCATTAAAACTTACCTAATAGTACTTACAGTATTTATTATTATTGTTAGGTCGAAAGCGGGCTTAATTTTTTTTTATTTTTTTTTTTTAAAGAAATTAAGTAAACTCTGTACAATAGAGCCGAAATTGGTTTCTAAAAGTCAAAGCAATCGCAGTAGCCTACTCATCCGCAGCATCAGGGATATAAGGCTTCAAACATGTCTCATAATTTGTGGAATCTCCCCGATGAGTCATCCCCGAAAAAAAAAGACAAAAACTATTCACTAATTTTTCAGACTTGTGCGATTTCCTTACCGTAGCGAATTCCGTTTCTTTATTAATTCATTCATCCGAAGTATTGATTGGTATTTCTAGGAATCACCGGAATGTCCGCCACATTTTCCTCTCCGCAAAAATGGTCACTTACCTTACCACTCACTTACCTTGATCTTTGTCAATCAAGGCGGTTAGGTATGTAAATTGAAGATTTCACGTAGACTTGTAATTAAATATCGTGATATAATAATAATTAAGGCATGGATGGATGACAGTTGTGAGGGAGGTGGCCTCTTAGTTAGTTTCAACCTCCGGCGCATACACATACAACACGTCATGGATAGAAGTGATGGAACGACAGCATTCATAAGAGTTTCAGGTAAAGGTTGAGGTAAGATGATGAGGTCAGGACAGGGGTAGTACCGCAGGATTTTCGACAGCAGAAGGAGCACTGTGATATAAGACGCAGATATTTAACACGAATACGAAGTTTACGGCCCAATAGCCAATGGCCATACCAAAATGAATTCAAGAGAACAAAGCCTGTTTCAAACTGCAGCAAACATTGGTAGTGGGGACAGGAATGACAGGGAAATGTGGTGGAACATGATAACATGCTGAGACTACCATTCATACTAAGTACGTAAGGAGTACTGGTCACCTCCAAATAAATCGTGTGATATTACATCCCCATGTGATTCGGAATGCACTATAATCAGGAGGTCCACTCTGTCAGTCAACTCCCCTTAAATTCTCCCTGAGGTGAAGGAGTCTGCCCTTAGGGTGCCTCAAGTTAATAAACAGACTCATTCCCCCGCCAGGCTAGTAGTAGTAGCATGGTTGTACACAGTCCCAGGCCACGGTGTGGGCCCATAGGACAGGGGACCTGATTATAGTGGATTCCGAACGACTTGGGAAACAGAGGGATAGTGAAGTCACACGATTAGTTCGGAGGTGACCAGGACAAGCCCTACCATGTTTCCCTACCGGCACTGTGCACACTACCAAGTTATCTGCATCTTTGAACCTGCTCTGGTCCGCTGGATTCAACTTGGTAAGGCGGCCGGCCCCCGCCAGGCTAACAGGCTTGCTTGTAGTTTCAGTAATTATTTTTTTAAATGACTTTTTCTGGAGCCAGGTCTACAGTTATAGTAGCTCATAGCAGAGGCGGACACAGCGACCGGCACTGAGGGCAATTGCCCCCCCCCCCCCCTTTGGCCAGCAGTTATATTCTATGCCTCTACCCCCGGGCCCCCCTTGTCCGCCACTACACGATTCTTTGTATTATGTAAGCCTCAGTGCTCTCAAAATGCATAAAACCTCACCATTTCAGGCCTATTTTTCAAAACATTTCTGAGATCCCCGTGTCCATAATTATGCTGATTCTTTGTAATATATAAGCCGTATTGCTCTCAAAATGCGTAAAACCCCAATATTTCAGCCCTCTGGCTCCTGAGCAACTGTTATGAAAGTGGGTGGAGAGGCGCCAAATTATACACCCTTGAAAACCTATCGTTACGCCACTGACAAGTGCCTCCCCTATTATGAGGTCTGGGACCGCCTCTGGCTCATAGGTCCCTTATCCAATGCTAACCACCCCATGGATTTCGGACATTATTTGTATTTCCTGTATGAATTTTTGGCCATTGGAAAACTGGTATACGTTCTTGATGTCAACCTACAGCGACTACAAGCGATACAGGCTTGTTTAAATGGAGAAATGATGAGAGTAGGCGTTGGAAAATAAACAAACAAACGTTCACCCCTATGACTTAGGTTTGGGGCACCATTGATTGCACGGAATGCATGAAGAAGGATCGTCAAGCGTTGGTCTAATGTACGAGTAAACTATACACTTGTACATAGCATAGGCGACGAAACAGTTGAATGACGGGAGTGCCGTGGACCATGACCTTCTAGAAAACAGCTTAGAGAAGAACAATAATGCATAAATCGAGGAAGCAGCAGGTTGAGCTGATGAAGATGATCTAGCGCTGCATTGTGACCTGCCACTAAATCATACCTAATTAGACGAAACGGTATCGAACCTACCCCCGCCCCGCCCGACGTTTTATATCGCCTTAACTCGACGTTAATAGATTTCATATGTCAGTCGCAGGCGGTATAAATGAGCATTTCCAATGCTGCAAATTGGTGGACAATATAGCTCATTTCTTTGTTGTCTTGTTAGTCCGTCTTTTCCAGCTGATCTTCTTGTGATTTTCAACCATTCAAATTTTTCATGGAATGAAAGATAAATAGGCTTATTTATAATACACGCAAGATCGTTAAAATTTTAATCCAGCTCGAAAGTCATTTTTCAAGCTCGAGCGTTTCAAAATTTCTCTCAGAAGAGATAGAGGAAAATATATATTTTTGAAGTTCAGTACTTTTCTCTTCTTCTTCAAGTTACAGCCGGCTGGCTGGTTGGCAGCAACATTTGGCATCAATGACTCCACTCTCCTCGATGCTGGCATGCCCTCTGCAACTCCATGTATTCTAAATCCTCCATCACTTTGCTGCAGATATTCTTTTCTAGGGCGCCCAGGTCAATTGATTCCGCTTATTCTGGTTAGAACCTCCTCATTGGTAACATTTGTTCAAAAAAATCGGTGTTAAAACATCAAATCAATGCAGTTAGGTGCCCATTCCATTGACCGGCTAGGGCTATTTCCAAAAACAGTGACGTGGTAGCAGACATTCAAGACTTAGGTGACGTTTCCACCGACCTCGCATTGCAGAATTGACGGAAATGTTTATTTTCCTCTATGCCATAGTTAAAATTGATCAATGATCATACAGTAAAATCACAAACAAACAAACTAAAATTAAAAAATGGCGTCATGGGATATGTTAAGTACAAACATTTTAATAGATTTCTATAAAAAGAAAAACATCATTTCCGTCAATGTCATTTGCATTCTGCAACGCGAGATCGGTAGAAACGCAACCTAAGTCTTGAATGTCTGCTACCACGTCACTGTTTTTGGAAATAGCCCTAGCCGGTCAATGGAATGGGCGCCTTACAGATGGAACGCACGGACTGCACTATATAGCAGCAGGTTGGTGAAGTGAGCAAAGGTCCTCCAACTCGACATGATGATGCCGTCTCTCCTCGCCTAATTGTATTTTATAGCTCATTCATAGTCAACATCAAGCTCACCTTTGCCCTCTCGTACTAAATTACGTCAAATTTAGTCCCATCTCCATTTTTTACGATAGGTGTATTCATTCATGTTTTTTTTTTTCACCAATTTGCATTATCCAATGAATAGGTGCTCTGTCTGCAGGAAGTAATTTGTCAGCAATATCATTCTTTTTATTGTACGGTACCTACTCATGGTTTTTTTTCATTAATTTAAACAATTAAAACAATTTTAATTGTTGTGTGATCCTCTATTTATACACAAATATAAATGACAAAAATAATTGGGACATTTACAATACAATACAATAGTCTGCAATATTTGTGACTTTAAGCACGGTTGAGGATAATTTTTTATTTATTTTTAGGAGTGGGGGTTTCTTTTGTTCTCTTTTTTTACATTGTCTCCCCGCCCCCCACTAGCCAGGTATGACCTTAGGGAGGAGTTTAGAGTACAAAAACTTTGGACAATTAATGTTGATCTCATATTTTAAAATGTAGAAGAGTACCGTACTTCTTCTAAGGTGTGTGACATTCGTATCTGCAATCGATATATCATAAGAAATTTAGGAGAATATGTTACATAGAAGAGGGCACACCTAAATCCGTTGTTTATTTAAACTTTTAATTTTTTATAAAGTCAACAAAGATGCAAAAAGAATGAAAGAGAATATGATCTATGTGTGAAAAGAGCGACGACAGCGCTCCCCGTGGAGAAGTCACTTGTGGGGACCACTTAGTCCCACATGTGTAATACCAGTCTGCTTCCAGCTTCACCTTTTTCCCGGTAGATGGCGCTGTTCACATTCAGATAATTCAATATTCCTCAATCTTCCTTTTACGTATTTATTTCTCTTATTCAATAATATCTTTAATCTACCCTCTGTGTCTCATCAGCTCCTTTAGCTGTGGACACAGAGTTGGTTTTTCTATATGGAAGCAGGCTGGATCAAATTCAATATTAATTGTAAGCATGTATCGTTCTCGTCTCACAGCTCATATTGTAACCACTGTGTGTTAAATTACTCTAACTTGAGTCGAAGCACTGCAATACAAACCAATTCAAGTCTACACTGCCTATTCAATTGCATCGTCCTTCGACAAGCTACATTGGTGACCCTCGACAACGGAACAAGCAGCCTTCCAGATTCCAGTTCCAGCTCCAGTTCCAGCCAGCTCCAGTTCCAGCCAATTCCAGTTCCAGCCAATTCCAGCCAGCTCCAGTTCCAGCCAGCTCCAGTTCCAGCCAGCTCCAGTTCCAGCCAGCTCCAGTTCCAGCCAGCTCCAGTTCCAGCCAGCTCCAGTTCCAGCCAGTTCCAGTTCCAGCCAGTTCCAGCTTCCAGCTTCCAGCCAGTTCCAGTTCCAGCCAGTTCCAGTTCCAGCTTCCAGCCAGTTCCAGCCCGTTCCAGTTCCAGTTCCAGCCTCCAGAACGTCTCATCCGGCCATAGGCGGTGGAAACCACCCCGGAGCAGCTACATTCACCGCAGCAGCACAGCCACAACCTACAAGATGCCGCAGACCACAGCCACAGCCACAACCGCTACAGCTACGACCGCTACAGCTACAACCGCTACAGCCACGACCGCTACAGCTACAACCGCTACAGCTACGACCGCTACAGCTACAACCGCTACTGCTACAGCCACAACACCGACACCCACGGCTACAACCAAGATGACAGGCCCTGCTAGTACGATGGCAGTCTCGGTCAAGCTTCCACCCTTCTGGACACAGTCGGCCAACCTGTCACCGGCACTGTGGTTCACTCAAGCGGAGGCTCAGTTCGCACTTGCTGGGGTCACAATGGAAACGACGAAATATTACCACGTCCTTTCAGCGCTCGACCAAAGTACCCTCAGCGAGATCTCAGATTTGTTAGCTGCCCCAGTACCAGTAAACCCATACACTGAGCTAAAAACGCAGTTAATCCAACGAATGAGTCTTCCAGCAAGCAGTCGCATTCAGCTACTAATGTCGGAAGACATAGGGGACAAAACTCCCAGCTCTTTTCTCCGGAGACTGCGGGCCCTCGCAGAGAAAGCCATATCAGACTCGGTTTTACGCACCATTTGGACGTCTCGCCTCCCGCACGCTATACAATTGGCAATCATCGGTCATGATCACCTGTCACTAGGTGACGTCGCGAACCTCGCCGACAAGATGGCCACCATCAATTCAGCAACACGTGACCGGATTCTTGAGTGCACAATGGCCCCTGTGGACCTATTGAAGACGTTAACAGAGAACGTCGCGGCTCTACAGGCACAGTTCGCCGACAGATACGGACAACGTGCCACACAGCCACGGTTCCAGCGCCAGTTCCGTTCACCAGCGCCTAAACAAGACTCAACTTGGTGTTTTTACCACCAAACCTATGGGAGGAAGGCCAGAAAGTGCCAGCAGCCATGCAGATTTCCGAAAAACGACGATCGCAGCCAGTAAAGGCAGGGCCTGCCTGCGCCACTACACACCTGCTTAAAACCTCACATCGCCTTCTTATCACGGACCCTTGCACCAAGATACGTTATCTCATTGACACAGGGTCCGACATCTGCGTTTTTCCACGTGCCCGTCTCAACCTACCACTCCGTCGTACTCAACTCGAGCTGACTGCCGCCAATGGCACAATCATCAATACGTACGGAACAACAGCTCAACAACTGGACCTGGGATTACGACGCAGTTTCCGTTGGAATTTCATCATTGCCGATGTCACGCAACCCATCATCGGTGCAGACTTTCTCGCAGCCTCTAATTTGCTGGTGGATCTCCAGAACTCAAAGCTGATCGACGGGACAACGCATCGCAAGGCGAACCTGTGTCAAAGCCCCTCCAAGCAACCTAGCGTTTCTACCTTAACAATACCGCACAGTACCCCGGCCAGTCTAAAAGTAATAATTGAGGAGTTTAGCGACCTCACGCGGCCGAGACAACCCACAGACCAGGTCAAACACTCCACGGTCCACTACATTAGAACGACAGACGGACCTCCCGTCTCCGCTCGCCCACGCCGGTTGGCCCCGGACAAGTTTATTATCGCCAAAAAGGAGTTCAACGACATGATCCAGACCGGCGTATGTCGTCCGTCCGACAGCCCATGGGCCTCACCATTACACCTAGTACCTAAAAGCGACCATTCATGGCGCCCATGCGGGGACTACAGACGGCTCAATGCTCGAACAATTCCTGACGCGTACCCAGTCCGCCACATCGCAGATTTCAGTGCAGAATTGCGAGGAAAAACCGTATTCAGCAAAATAGACCTGGTCAAAGCATTCACCCAGATACCAGTTTCCAATGGTGACATTCCAAAGACAGCAATAAATACTCCGTTCGGCCTTTTCGAATTCCCATTCATGACATTCGGTCTTCGCAATGCTGCTCAAACCTTCCAACGCTTCATGGATAACATCCTACGCGACCTCCCGTGGGCATATTCATACATCGACGACGTACTGGTTGCATCGAGTGATAAGCAGGAGCACGAATCACACCTACGTCAACTCTTCCAACGATTCCGAGAATATGGCCTAGTCATTAATCCTAGCAAGTGTACCCTCGGCGTTGGGTCAATCAGCTTTCTTGGTTACCTCGTGTCAGCAGAAGGCACACAAGCCCTACCAGACAGGGTAAAGGCACTCACTGAATACCCTCTTCCAAAGACATTCAAAGATCTACGCCGTTTCCTTGGCATGATTAACTACTACCGCCGGTTCCTACCAAATGCAGCCAACGAACAAGCACCACTCAACACGTTGTTATCTGGAGACAAGGTAAAAGGGAACGCTACGATACCATGGACAACAAAGCTTACCGAAGCTTTCAGCTCATGCAAACACAGTCTGGCACGCATCACCCTACTCGCGCATCCAGATCATACGGCTCCGATTGCACTAGTCACAGATGCATCAGACACCAGTATCGGAGCTACAGTCCAACAACGGATCAACGATCATTGGCAGCCATTGGCATTCTTCTCGCAGAAACTTAAAGAAAACCAACGAACATGGTCCGCCTACGATCGCGAATTGCTTGCGGTACACGACGCCATTCGTCATTTCCGTTACCTGCTAGAAGCGCGCGCTTTTGTCGTGTATACCGATCACAAACCGTTGACGCACGCTTTTCAGAATCCAAAAACAAGTTGCTCACCTCGCCAAATGCGGCAAATGGAATTCGTCTCTCAATTCACCACGGACATCCAATACATCGCTGGGCAGGACAACTTGGCCGCTGATGCATTCTCAAGAATCGAAGCAATCTCTACTCCCGTATCTCCTGAGCAACTTTCTTCTGCTCAGAAAGACGACAGAGAACTCAAAGAGCTTCGGTCCAGTAGAAAGACGTCCCTCATCCTCGTTGATGTTCCCATTCCGGGCTCTGATTCAGTCCTTACGTGCGATTCTAGTCAAGACATACAACGCCCATTTGTGCCCAAACCATTACGTCGACAACTTTTCGAGCACCTACACAGCCTACATCACCCAGGAATAGCAGCGTCTGCTAACCTGGTTGCCCAACGCTACATATGGCCTTCTATCCGTAAGGATTGCCGCGCTTGGGCTCGTCTGTGTGTCAACTGTCAATTGTCCAAGATACATCGACACACCCTCACTGCGATTGGAACCTTTACTCAGCCTGACCGACGGTTTCAGCACATACACCTCGACATTGTAGGCCCATTACCACCGTCGGAAGGCTACACGTATTTGTTAACACTCGTTGACCGTTTCACGCGATGGCCGGAAGCCGCTCCTATGGTGAACATCACCGCCGAAAACGTCGCCAGAACCCTCATTTCCTGCTGGATCAGCCGGTTTGGGTGCCCGGAGACAATTACTACAGATCGCGGCCGACAGTTTGAGAGCCATTTGTTTGCTGACCTGGCCCGATTATGCGGATTTCACCATGCACGGACTACCAGTTACCACCCTGGATCCAACGGCATGGTAGAGCGTATGCACCGCTCACTCAAAGCCTCCATTATGTGTCATGCCAATGACAAATGGACGGAAGCCCTTCCGCTAGTTTTACTGGGCATGCGCGCCACTCTTAAGAAAGATCTTCAAGCTTCTCCAGCAGATCTGGTCTATGGTGAACCATTAAAACTACCAGGACAGATGCTGACAACTCCTCCTTCAAATCAGAGTCCGGCGGACACTCTCATCTCACTTCGAAGGAAATTCGACTCACTACGCCCCACTCGCGTCAAGAGACACGGGGCTCATCAAACATTCATCCCACAAGACCTTGCCAAGGCCACGCACGTTTTCGTGAGACAAGACCACGTCCGTGCTTCCCTCGAACGTCCTTATGCGGGACCATTCCCTGTGTTAAGTCGCACCGACAAAACAGTTACGATTTCAAGCCGCGGTCGTGCGGTTACTGTGTCAATGGACAGGGTCAAGCCGGCCTACATTAATGCCAGTACAGACGAACCGTCTCACCAGTCTACGATCAACCCCCCGCATCAGCATCCTGCTCAAGATAAACCTCAGGAGAAGGTCTCCTCACCACTTCCTGCCACTGACGTCGTGCCGACACCACCGACTCGCACCACTCGCTCAGGTCGTCACGTCCACGTTCCACGACATTTCTCCGACTTCCAGTCTTAGGAGGGGGGTAATGTGGGGACCACTTAGTCCCACATGTGTAATACCAGTCTGCTTCCAGCTTCACCTTTTTCCCGGTAGATGGCGCTGTTCACATTCAGATAATTCAATATTCCTCAATCTTCCTTTTACGTATTTATTTCTCTTATTCAATAATATCTTTAATCTACCCTCTGTGTCTCATCAGCTCCTTTAGCTGTGGACACAGAGTTGGTTTTTCTATATGGAAGCAGGCTGGATCAAATTCAATATTAATTGTAAGCATGTATCGTTCTCGTCTCACAGCTCATATTGTAACCACTGTGTGTTAAATTACTCTAACTTGAGTCGAAGCACTGCAATACAAACCAATTCAAGTCTACACTGCCTATTCAATTGCATCGTCCTTCGACAAGCTACACAAAGGAACATGTTGGTGGTAGATTATACTGATTAGATAACATGAAACATGGCACTTTTTCATCTTTTTATTACTTTTATACAGCATTATGACGATCTGACCGTTTAATAACGCGTATACCTGTATATGATCATGCACCACATGCACTGTGCAACTCAGCCTCCCTTACCCCATTCAGTGCAACCGGCATTCTCTGTAGCCATAGCACCAACGTTAAAGAACAACGTATCCCGTTAAATTATCCTTAATACACCCCAATAAAGGTACTATTAATTGACTTACTAGAATTAAAGCGGAAAAATATAAATAATTTTGAAATGGCCCGTCAACAGAGATTCATTGCTTCCTTTTGCTGCGTACGCTAGACGTATAATATATGTGGAACTTTTTTCTCGGCTCTGTTGAAAATGAAAAACAGTCAATTGAAATGTTGTCTGCTTTCAAGCGGGTAATTTTTAATACAGTATTAAAATGTAATAAACAACTTCCCGGGTAAGTTAATCTGTCTGTTAATCCTGACGGAGCTTTAAAATAACCCAGTTCACAAGCATGACGTGTGAAGTAGAGTTTTTCTATAACAATTTCAATCGTACGGAAGCGTTCGTGAGACTGTTGAATAGTCAATAAGACAGATAAAGCAAGTGTCAATACTTTGTACGGGAGGAATGGGAAGGGGACCCGTGTTAATGACGATGAGTCCGTATGATAATGTACTGTACTGCTTCATAATTAATTAGCTCCAAGTATTTACACTCGCCAAATAGGGTAATCAATAGTTTTAATGCTGCCTTACTTGCCTATCTGAGACGCATTCCAAACCTTTCTCCTTCTGCAAGTCACATCACGACAGAGACTGATTCTTCTTCCATGTCTCTTTGCTTCACGGGATTGACATTTTTCTCCAGCAGTTGGCTGTGTTACCAATATCGTTTCGAGCATTACATATTATAACCTCGCAAGGGTAGATACAGATTACATTAGGTACAGACGTCGCTGCCCCCCCCCCCCCCCTAGAGGTGGAAAAATTAATATTTCATTTTAGATGGGCATGCCTGAAACCGGCCCTAAAAAGAAGTTATCCAAGAAGTGAAAAACAACACGTTTGGAAAATAATTTGGAGTCCGTTTACCTTCAAACTGCGAGAGCTATAACTTCGCAGCTTTAGCAGGTTTAGAGAAATGGAAACGAATTCATAAGTTTTTAACGGTCTTTTTGCATTATTATCTCATGAGTACCTCATGTTTTTCAAATTGGCCACTGGCCGAGCTGAGCAGTGTTTGTGTTGCCGCGCTCACCACTGTATAATACCAGTTTGAAGTGACAAATTTCTAGCGGGAAAGCGATGAAAAGCCACCCGCTGGTGAAACAATTGTCGTCTCCCGTCATTCATCGAAAAAACAATTGATACAGCGGCCTACACATCGCTATGTCCAGGGGCCGGGCGTCTTCCCACGTGGTCATATCGACATTATCATCACACCCTGCCTGTCTCTGACACCTCAAGGTCGCTGTCTTTTCAATTAGCAATCCTTCAGGAAGGCCATCTCTGTCCTCCGCATCATTGTATATTGTAAATGTACTGATAAGAGGTATGGGGGGCGTATGAACCATTAGGGTCTATCCAATGACGTAAAAAAATATAGACTGACTCAGGAACGGATCCAGCCTTCTTTTTTTTTTGGGGGGGGGGGTAGCTGAGGGTCAAAATAGGAAAAACATATGTAGGATCGACTAAATTAGAGCGTAATAACTTAATTTACAATAGATATACCAAATTTTTTTGGGGGGGGGGCAGCTACCCCCCACCCCCCTGTATCCGTCTTTGGACTCCTGATCGTGATCGACTGATCGCATCATGAGAAAGTGGCGTATGCGTAGAAATGACGAGCTCTATGTGATATACTGAGAACTTACGATAGTAGCCGAAATCAAGACAGCCCGCATCAGGTGGCTGAGGCACGTGGAACGACTGCCAGAAAATAGGGCTAAAAGAGCAGTCTTACGCAAGGTGCCCCAAGGGAGAAGACGAGTGGGGCGGCCACGGATGCGATGGCTGGACGGCGTCGAGGTGCATCTGGCGACCCTTGGTGTCGATGACTGGTGAAGGAGAACGCAGGACCGCGCAGGCTGGCAGGCCAAGGCCCTTCACGGGCCGTAGGGCCAAAGAGTAAGTAAGTATAGTGCTCCTGTACCCCCTGGGAACTACCCCGTGAAGAAAAGTCTCACTAGGGATTTCTGAATGGCCTGCATTGGTACTCATTACTGAATCTTTTCATTCAATGGTCAGACCGGGTCATAATGATATCTAAATAGGTAGGTACTTACTAACAACACGGAATTCACAATCTAGTCTAGCGTAAGTTTATCATTAAATAGCCTACCATTGGGTTTGGTTGGTCATCCTATAAATAATTTATGAAAGGAAAAAGTGTGACCAAGTAGGTGGGAGCTAGTTGACGGGCCCAACACTAAATTATTTTGTGGCCAAACGTAAAACCGGTAGTAGATCCCACTGAAACAGGTGGGGCTTTGGAAATCGCCAATTTAAATTAATTCAAACGTTTTCAAACGACTTCCCGGGGGTCATAACAGAAATTCATAAACAGGTGTCACTGTTAATGAGAAGACATTCAATAAATGATGTCTCTTTAATTTATAGTCTATTCTATATAATAAGCATTTTCTTATTGAAAACGGTCGCAAAAATGCTAGACTCCAGCTTAGGGGCACCAATGAAATTGCTTTCTGTTTTTTTTTTTTTTTTTGCCGATTATAATATGCTCTCATTCGCTGTGTAGTATTCGTTAATTTTAATTTTTTGCTTATTGATGGTTATTCCTTATGCGTTTTAAATAATTTATTTTACATCCTGTAAAGTTTGTTAGAACTTAGTAACCGAAGTTTAGCTTATGGGAAACCAATGGCACGCCCAAAACACCAAGAGGATAAGGAACCGTTTGGCACTTTTGGTGTTATTCCGCTAGATGGCAGTGTAACAATTATTGTTAATATTCGCTGCCAGTTAGCCAAGTGGGGGCTAATTGAACTGCCAAGAGTGCATTTTTTTCGCGGCTTCGATGTGAAATTTGGCCTCCAGCGGCATGGTTAATACTATTCATGGTGTAGTATTCAGTTACAGTACAAAATAGAGCATTGCTCAATAATTCAATTTATTTTTCATATTCACTAATTGAGACCCCCCTCCCCTTCTGAAAATTTCTACTTGATAGATTACTGTATTTTACTTAAACATATGGATATCCACGGGCGCGACTATTGACATTTTTTTTATTCGGAGGAGGGAATTCCGACACTAAATGGAAATTTTTGCTTTAATAATACCCTACACCATCACTTGATTGTCTTTTACCTCGATAAAGATTAAAAATAAAGAAAAAAAATTGTAACACTAAAATTTGGCAGAAATTTCCAGAATTTCCCCTCTAAAGCCGCATATAGATAACCACGTAGCTTTTCATCAGTGTAATTTAGATAAATATAAATTTAGCACCAGACTGGGCTATCTAACCTACTTTGCAACCTGCCAGACCCACCTTATATTGATAAACGATAAATGCAGCGTTATCTAAGATATTGAGGTCCGTCGTATAGTGGACCAAATTATCTATGGCCGCCGAAGTGTCACTCTACGTTCCAGCAGGTTATATCAACTAGTGTGGGAACCAATGCAGATTCGACAGCCAGTGACTGGTATTGTAACCAAAGTATTGTGGTGAGCGCTAAATGCGAATATTTCGTAACTCGTGTCAACAGAGCTATATATAATATATATACTATATTATAGTAGTAGTTGATGTAACTGACGTAGCTATTGATATTTTCTGATATTAGATTTTGTTGATAGTCAGTCACTCAGAAGTCAATAAGTCAGAAATTGCAGTATAGATCGTTGCAGCAACTTTTACCCAAAAGGTTGTTGATTTCAGTCCCCTACTTACTTACTTACTACATTTTCAGGCTTCGGAAAGCGTGTAAAGCCCACCACAGTTGGCAATTTAAGCTTCGAAAAAAAAAACATTCTCTACTTCTTGTGATTATGTATTAGAAATGAAGTGATAAGAAGATAGTTCGGGGTGGGAGGACAACAATTGCTGAAGAAGATACCGAGAAAGACTACACACGTAATGAAAATTGATAACAGCACATGCGCGTGGAAATGGCTGTAGGAAGCAACTGTGTTGCAAGAATGAAAGGAAGATCGAGGAAAGATGCAGAAACCAAACATGTTGAGGATGATGTCGGAAGAGGGGAACTGGTACCAGAGGAAGCGTTGGATAATGGAGGGAGAGGAGAAGGCTCACATATCACACCGGGCAATTGGAGCTGCTTATTGAAGATGATGATGATGACGATGATGTTAAATATAAATTAAAATATAGTGGATAGTGTTGTGAATCAGGTGCAGGGATATATAAAGGTATAGGTAGGAATTTTAAGTCAGACAGAATATGGTTAAATGTTAATGTAAAGCCTGGGGAGAGAATGAATGAGGGAAAGAAAAAATTGTCTTTATTTTCCAATTGGGGACACGAACTGTGTTGAGACGAAAACCACCCAGTCAAAACAGTAATGAACCGAGAGATACAAGGAAAGAGGTCACCAGGGAGAGGGACGCCGAAAGTTGCACTGAGTTGAACGATCGCCGGAAATATGAGAAGTTTGGGGCTCTCAACCGAGGACGCAAAGGACTGGAATGTGTAGAAACGCTGCTGTCATGTCGCCGATCCTCCTTGAGGATAAGGCGCAGTAAAAGTAAAAGTAAGTATTTCGGACGAATTGTGGGCCTTTCGGTCTTACGGAAAATAAAGACATCTTTCGCTCTTTCTTTTCTTTCTTAGACCCACTCTTACATGAACTAGTGATACTATTTATACCAGAGGACAGAAGATCAACAGTGCTGGAGCAGGCACGTAGCCAGGGAGGGGGCTTTGGGGGCTGAAGCCCCTCCCGAAATGTAAAAAATATTGCATTGTTCAGTTTGATGTTTCACTTGCAATTTTTTTTTTTCTCTCCCTAAAAACACTAAAACTGTGTGTTTTTGCCTGTAAATTCTTAAAAATTTCTGGGGGCGGACCCGCCGTTTTACTGGGGTATTCGACACCCCCCCCCCCCGATCCCTTGGTAATTAGCCCCCTCCGAAATAAAATCCTGGCTGCGTGCTTGTGCTGGAGCGTCCGAGAAAAGGGAAGAATGGAACATCTAAAGAAGCCAAATTGGAAGTGCAGCTTACTAAACTCTAACGTTCTTCTTGGCTTAACAGCTGATGTGAAGTCAGGCTCTATACTACCGAATCGTTTGGAAGCACAAAGGTGTACACTCACTTTCAAATGCAATAAAATTGAGGCAAAAACTAGATAAGAAATCTCTGGCAAGATCGATCTGCAAACATACTGTAGGTGTTTCGTAAAGGCAAGTCCCGATCAAAGCGACACCTGTTATTATTGAGATCATAATTTAGAAACTAAATCAGTGGCCTTTGGTAGCATGTTAGATGGCCAGATTCTGTGTCTCCGCCGCCGTTACTCATTTACATACTGTATGTCTCTGGGCCTTAATAAAGGGTCATTCGGGAAATTCTTCATCTTCATAGCCTATCATTGGTGCCGTCTTTTTTTTAGTTTTGGGGGATATTAAACTATACCGCGGCGTGGGGTACTCACCCGGGAAAAAGTTTTGAATACGTAGGCGTAAAATAGGCTAGTTAGATTTTATCATTTCTTGGCAATATTTTCCAGAAAAGCAAGTTTTAGTTTTTAAACAACGGACGTCCTGCCATTGTCGGTCACCCTGGCAACCAGACTACTACAAACCATGATACCATGATATTTGAAGGTAATTTTTTATGTCCCACTTTAGAGTGAAACTCTCCTTAATATTAATATTAAATTTAACTGATTTATATTGTATTGTTCAATTTCCTTGATCAATAAAATCGATTCTGAATGTATTGTGTTCTGGAATTTCTACGTTGAAGAAGATCAGCTAGTACAGAAACGGTAACTGACTAGTTAGGAAGTTACCATCAGAGCAATGAATCATAAACTTGGATCAGTGAAAGGACCTGAGATCAACCCTCTCTAGCACGATGTTTTATGAATACATCCAAAATTTTACATAACAAATCACCGATACTATCATAAAAACTATCTAAGAGAAGGAATATTGATGTTACATCACAGTGATGGCATTATAAACGGTTCGTCGCAGATGAATGATTTTAGAGGTGACTTAGCCTACTTGGTCACAATCACAATGCTGGGAATATCTTTGATTTAATTTTATGATAACTAAATTATTATCCCAGCTGTGAATCTCACTCACAGCTAGAATGCACGATTAAAGCCCAAACGACTGACAAGATTTTATATATGCATATTCTCTCAACTATTTTAGCTTTGGGGTCTGTTTTGATGTCGTTTGTCGTATTTTGATGAGCCGTGTGAAGTTGGTTTTTCTACACCAACGTGAGTTTCTAGTCTACGGTATATCTGTTTGATGGTGCCAATCATGCGAAATTTGAACGAAGTCTTCAGACAGTACAATATTATGTTGAAATGTTTATAACACGCGCTTTTTCTATTGTAAAATGCTGTCTGTTGATTTATGCACCTAATTAGTATTATGGGTGTTACAGTGTGCCCCTAGGGCCCTAGATTGTTAGGCTATTGTCGACTTGGGGTATGAATTTCATTGAATGTAGCCTGTAAAATATTTAGGGGTGCTTAGCTCCTTCTTTTGGTTAATGTGAGTTCTATTAGAGCACCATTGAAGTTGGCAAGTTGATTTTTGTGAACCTGCTTGCCAAATTTCACCAAAATCCTTCGGCGGGCCGACAGACGGACATTTCGTAAAAACGTGTTACAAATCCGTCGAAATGTCTGAATCAAAAATTTCGACCATCAAAAAGCTTTCCAAACGCGCTTATTCCACCGACGTCCGAACTATTGACGTCGGTGGAATAAGCGCCTTATGAGTTAGACTACGGATAAATAGGATAGTAATAAAAAGCAATCTACTGAAAATAGTAAAATAGACAATTTTCTCTGGATTTTCTCTTTATGTACAGTTCAGCCCGTCACTCCTATTGAGGATGCGACACACAGTCAGCCTCATTCTTCTTCTTAGAGGCCTCAGTCCAATGACAACCCATCGAACTACCTCTCGGCTAATAAGGCAAATCTGTCTCGCCCCTCGTTGTCGCAGACCACCGGCATATTGAAATATCAATAAAATCACGATTATTATTCCATTATCAATCGTTTGTCTGTGTAATTATTGATGGGTCACGACTCATGTCCGGCTATTTCCATATTCTCGGTTGTATGTCCTTTGAGACATGAGTAAATAGTATTTACGACTGAGAGCACGGAGGATGCGGTGCAGGCTGACATGTTGGACATGGACAGTGAAAAAAAAGCACTGCGCAATGAGAAATTGAGCCCAGAATGTTGATGTTGTTGTATGGCAAAGTACTCGGGGTGGTCTGTCTAGAGGAGACCTTTGCGGGTCAATTCTACTGGCAGTTATTTAACAAAGGGTAAGTTCTGCTTACATTACCTGTTGCGTTAACAGTCATTTGAGGCAAGGGCCTGTTATTATTTTATTATTGAATAGCTATAATTGTAATACCTTCGACCTTTTAGAAATTTTACGAGCATCTCGGTGCGAGAGTTCCCCTTTTTCTAGAGCCCTTGGCCAATACTAAAAAAGACCCGACATAGTTACCTACATGACATTTGACGGGTAATTCAAATTACAAGTTGAACCCCGACTTACGAGAATTCAACTTATACGGCAATCGCTCGGACCCACCTACCGCGTAAGTCCGGGGTGTGACGCGTGACGGATCAGCCCAACTTACTACCCACTATCTTGCTAGCTCGGGTACACTCGGTGGTCCCGAGTTCACCCGATCGAGCGTGACGCGTGACGGATCAGCCCAACTTACTACCCACGAAAAAATCTGTGTGTGGTGCGCCTAAAGAAGTTTTCACTTTAAAAAGAATGATTGATGATAACGTAACTAATACGTGCAGTAAACATGGAACCCTTATTAATGCATGGTTTCGATGCACTGTAAGTACCCAAGTAAAGTCTATATAAGTTTGTAAATCAGAACAGAGGTATACATATACATATATAGATTAGTATCAGGAGGATATGTCATGATGTAACATTTGCAGAACTCGCAAATTTCCTCGTGTGCCTCCCCGCCCCCTACTTCATCAGACACTTGTTTTGCCTTTCCTGGAAACGGAGCTCACGAACCCTGTCGTGGCATATGCACCACAATATTTACGAGGTGACAATCGTCGTGTCTCAGTGACGCCCTGCACCAACACTAATTCTCCCTATGTTCAACCAATGTCTCTCGCCTTTCATCTTAATTTTCATTTAAATAGTCATGTTGTAGCGTGTAAACTTTATTAATAAAATCGTGTTTACAGAAAGACCATGAATCTTCGCCCGGGATTTGTGTCTCGTGTCGCGCGGATTATTTTCATGATGACCCATATCTATGCTCTCGTATACCACGGTTTGCTCTTGTTTATTTCCCGTCCAATGAACTGTGATGCTATTAAAGTCAACTGCTTGCATCGTCTATTAATTCGATTACTTCACATCGATTGCATGCCATATGGTAAGGTATCGCATATCCATCCTCCCACGTGAACTTAATTTTCACCGCTTACGCCTAGTACGGGTTCCAAAATCCATACGATTAGAATACGACAGGAAGTTCTTAAAAATATGTCATCATCATTGTCTTCATAATCGGCATCACCTTTGAGTATTTTGTGCACATGCTCACAGGCCTCCACACAAGACAGGCCCCCGCAAACAGCTACTACATATTTACGAAAAATACATTTTGAAACCTTTGTTATATAAGTAGAACCTAATTTAGTTTCAAGAAGTAAAGAAATTTAAGAAAAAATGGCGGGAAAATAAAACATTTGAGTTGCCTAAAAGCCAATGCAATCCTCTTCACCTGGGGTGATTTTACCTGAATCCTCACCTGATATCTTACAGTCAAAAACTCTTAAATGACCTGGCGATCCCACACGAGACCAGAGGCGTTTTGAGGCAATTTAACTTCTTTGACGTAATAGAAGAGTTTGCCGCTAGAAAGGTTAGGAATCTTAATTTGGCAAGTTTTTTGTTTCATGTAACAAATGTAAAAATACCTAAGTTCGTGCAATTGTTTTTTTGTTCATTGGCTTCCGTCAAAACCAGCATAGGCCCCCACCATTATAAATCCGGCACTGATCATCACCTATGTAATGAGCTTTCTTCACTACTTCCTGTCCCTCCTCTTATGATCACTTCCTCCGGTTCTCGTCCTACCCTTCTAAGTTCGTCTCAAATTTGATATCTGTAACCTACATCTTCTCTCCTCCTCTTTTTCTGCATTGCCTCTTCTCTTCATGTGCTCGAGCCATCTACTGCTCAGTTCCAGCTATTCTCTCCACCAATGAGACTCTCTCTCTCTCCTAGTTTGGATTCAACATATTTATAGGAGTGGAGTTTAATGAGTAAGAGCATCACACTTCCTATGCTATCGCGCGCGCCCTAGTAGGTGTGCCAAAAAGGCAAAGGAGGTTGAAAGTGTCAGATTCTTCAGCTGCACGAAATTCGGTACCAGATGCGAAACAACAAGAAGACAAAATCAATGAAATAGAAAGAGTTAGATTGCGAGAGTGCTAACTTGTGAAATTCATCAGAATATAGGCAAAGGGCGAACGTAACAGGACGCGACAAAAAGACGCATTAACGCGCACGAGTTTACAGATAACAAATGAGCGCAAAACCTTATAAATAGAAAAGATATATAGGTATATAGTCTCCAGAAGGAAGAAGTTATGCCTGACCCCCGTACCCCAGTGACCAGCCGAGACGCGTGTTTTGCCTGCTGGCCGACTACGTTAAAGCGGAAAGAAGATACCTTCTTTGGTGGGAGGATGTCGTGGCGCTATACGCATACGTTCGAAGAAAGAAGAGAAAAGAAAACAATTGAAGTCAACCTGAATGTTTTGAAATCATCGCTAACGTTTTGTTTTAATAAAGAAAAATTGTGAACCTTGAATAATTATTTATAGTTTTTAACACCTAGGACCGCAAAGTATATTCTTAATTTTAAGAAAAACTTGTTACTTCTTAGTTGGCTACCACCCTTTATAATAATTTCTTCCGTAATATAATGAAACCTCGCTTGAAATCAATGGAATCCCATGAAAAATAAACACACTTAATTCACCCACGGCATGAAGATTTCATCAAAAATAATCTGCTGTATACGACGACTTTCTTCCAGATCTTCCATTGTCGGTCAATTTATAGTAGGTACTTAGCGGCTATTATCCTCTACGACTTCAGAAACCTTTAGGTATGCGCTTTGAATAAACATCTGGGCCACTGTGCGACATTTCAAACATTTCAATGTCGTGGTTACAGACGGCATGTGGAATGAATGTGATGAAATGTAAGGACGAAGTGGTCGTAATTAATTTTTGTGGCGGTTTAGGCTACAGTATGGCTACTGTGTCGGTGCCTGTGACCGTTTAGCCACCGTGTGTCGGTGCCTTTGCCTAGCCAAATGTCGCTGAGTGACTCCCTACCCACCCATGGCGCATGGCAATGATTAAACCGCAGCTAAACGCAAATTAATCTACCCTCTGTGGGCAAAGAGAAGACCACATGGGTTGTCGATGATTAATATCAAAATTTAAAGTATGTCATTTGCGGTCTGCACTCTCGTATGTGTAGGCAGCTGCTACAACAACATGTGAAATCATTCATGCATCTTTGGTTGCATGATATACTGTGACAGTTTGATTTAGCGATAAGTTTGGATAATCTTCAGCTTTAAGAGCAAATCAGGGTAACCGCACTATAACTACTATAACTATAACAATGGCCGTGCCCAGAGGGTGGTCCATGGGGTGCGTAACCCCCCCCCCCCCCCCCCCCGAAATAAATTTTTGTATGTAAACCTGTGTGGTTTGAAGAATTTATCCATTAACTAATTAAGAAATTACGTTTAAAAAAATTTGAACCCCCCCGAAATCAAAACCTGGGCACGACCTTGACTATAACTATAACTAGCCGTTTGGTACAAAGTCGATTTTCACAGGAAATACCGATCGTAGAGTAGTCAAAAATAGTCGTTAAAATTAGAAGAACTATTATTATTATTATTATTATTATTATTATTATTACTTAACAAATTCAAGGAACGAGAAAGAGGTACATATAGTGTATCAAATTGCTCAGAAAAATGTCTTTTGTTTGTTCTCGTATACCACTTCAGCTACCTTTTTTTTAGGAAAAAAAAGAGGAATTTGAGGGAGGGACAAGGATCCGTTACAGGAAGGTACGGTAATGAGAGCAACGATGGATACATCGACTTCGATGGCAAGGTGGTAGCGTGCTTGTACTTGTGCGAGTCTCTACTAGCCATGCGATCGGAGACGTATCGTAGCTGAACACGGGTACTAACCTACAGAGGCGACTGAAGAGGTCAATCGGATACATTCATTAAATTGTTTGTATGCGATTAACTTTTTCATTAAAGAAAAAAAAAAATCGTACTTCATCATCACTTTTACTTAGTTACAGAATTTTACAGTAATTGATGTACGGCAGCATTATCCAGTGAGTTGCATCGAATTCTTTAGTGGCCGCCGTCAGTTTCTGCAGCGAGGCCGAATATCGTGACAATCAAGGCAATGGATTGGAAAGTGCTGCGAATGTCACCTGTCAACCATCAATTAGGGTTGCCATCGATAGTCATCGAATTCACCGCGCAAGGCTATCCCGAAACGCTCCGCTGACCCTTCCCGCCAATTCACTTCTGATCAAGGGTGCCAATACATTTTTTGGCAATGCCGCCTATCTTACTCTTTATACGCCAAAGAGTTGATTTCCCTTAACGACAAAGCCCATTTGCACCCAAATAAAAGAGAAATTACATAGAAATTGCAAGACAATCTTTTACAAAAATCAACTGCGGATTAGGATAACTTGTAAAATTGCAATTTCATTGAAACCTATATAGGCTAATATACATTGTATTTTCATTTTTCCCTATCTGCTACTAATTATGAATTTGATGGCTATAGGTTACCTAGTGGAGAAATATTTACATCCGTTATATGGTGGTACATATGTGGAAGAGCCGAGGTGAGGTCCTTAATTGCATGGAGGAGTCAAATCAAGGGCAAAAGCAAAATGCTAGGGGAAAGCCAAAAATGCCCGAAAACTTTTCGATTTTAAGACAAACAATTACTAGGTAGGCTATTTTTTAATTGCTGCCAAAAAACAGGTAATCTTAAATATTACCCGCAAATAGAACAGTGCGGGTTCGGAAGGAGCGAGCGTGCCACCCTAGCGCCAAAAACCGACATAGATTTCCCTGAAAAATCCAGTAAAGAGTTGATCTTGGAGTTTATAGGGGTATCTAATAAAGCGTCTGCAGATAGTTTGGCTACCACTAGCAACGAAATGTTAAGGAGCGAAGAATTCGTTTAAGAACTTGGCCGAGTCGGGCTCACACCTGTTACACTACGTATACAGTAGTATAATTTCGCCTTAGTGTCAATTAATTAAATAATAGAAGAAGAAATAAAGCCGTTCATTTACCGACAAACAAAAGAAAGAATGCTACCAGCGTACTGTGTATGAAGAAATAAAAAACTTCAATCTTTAATAACAGTTGACCATAGAGACAACATGAACAGCACAGCCTAATTATTATAACATTTAATTAAAGAGTCTGTACAATTTAGAAAAGAATTCACATGTGCAACAAAGATGCTTCTGATCTATTTTGTCCAAAGAAGGAAAATATCATCAATTCCAAATGGGCAATATATGTGCAAACCACATTATGTGAAAAAGAAAACCAGCCGCGGTATCGCTGGGAAAATGAGATAGGTTTTTTTGTCGATATAAAGGTTGGCAGACTCTTCCATTGATTTATGACTATATCATGACATGTTGGAGCAAAAAACAGATTGAGAAAAGTCAGTGAACATGTTTGAATGGGAGGAATAGCGAATGCAAGTAATGGAAAATGGTTAACCGGCGATTAGGTGGGGAAACGCGTTTACGTTGATTTCTAACAATGCCGTTAATTGTTTGTGAGATTCTCACGGGCAACACTCCTTATTATGATCAACTATTGGCTGGCTAAGTGACAAGATAACGTCGACGACTCATCCGCGACGACCAGCAGGCTATTTCACTGGAAATACTGTGTTACTGACTGGAAACAACGTGCAGTGTATGGAAGAAAGGGCGCAATTGGCAAACTCCTTCTTTTTGCGTGCTCCTTACTTTCGGTTAGGCAGGGTGAGAAATATATTATACTTATTTTATCATGCTAAAAAAGTTCTATTCCAACAAAAAATACACATAATTAACATAACTGACAAAAGACACGTAACTGAACTGAGCTCCAGCCCCACCCCGTTTCTCTCTCTCTCTCCTCTCTCTTCCCAACTTTGGAACTATATCCGATCCCTGCTGCTCCCACGGAATCCCCCCAGCACAAAATAAAGAAAGCCGTCCCCCCTGCTACACAGCTGTGCCAAGAATCATGATGGGGGCAGGAATGGTTCCGACACCATCATATAGTATACCTGTATGTACAGGGTCTGTCCGGAAAGTAATGTCAGTGATGTTTTTTTACGAAGACTGTACGCGCAAGCGCGTGTTTTACTAGCTCAGATTTTGGTGGGGGGGGGGGGGATCTGGCAACAAGTTCCAACAAGTGCCAGCTGGCTACCGATCGTTGTAGTGGTCGCATCAGTTGTTCCATGTGAGTCACTACGGTAACCCGGTGCAATACGAAAAAAGCGTTCGCTTGAGCAACGGATGGCGTTCAAGTTTTGTGTAAAACTGGAGAAGAGTGCTTCGGAAACCATTATATAATGTTAAAGAAGGATTTTGTCGACGATTACCTTTCGGGCAAATTGTCCGGTGGCGCAAGGCCTTCGCAGAAGGTCGGGAAGACGCCAACGACGAGCCCCGCGCTGGACGGCCATCAACCTCCACTACTGTTGTCTGTTGAAGGTTTTAGTAATGTTTAATTTATCGGAAATCAAAGGGACACTTACACGTCGATCAGTGTTCAACAAGTCACACACATGTTGCACATTGTCGTTTGTAGTGGAGTTTGATGGCCGTCCAGCATGGGGCTCGTCGTTGGCGTCTTCCCGACCTCCTGCGAAGGCCTTGTGCCACCGGAAAATTTGCCTACCCAAAAGGCAATCGTCAGCGAAAGCCTTGTTCAACATTTTAATGGTTTCCACTGCACCCTTCTCCAGTTTTACACCAAACTTGATCACCATCCGTTGCTCAAGCGAAAGCTTTTTTTCTTCTGGCACCGGGTTACTGTACCGACTCACATGGAACAACTGATGTGACCACTACAACGATCGGAAGCCAGCTGACGCTTGTTGGAACTTTTTGCCAGATCCCTCCACCAAAATCTGAGCCAGTAAAGCGAGCGCTTTTGTGTACAGTCTCCGTAAAAAAAATTCACTGACATTACTTTCCGGACAGACCCTGTATAGTATATTGGAGAAATGGGGCACTCGTATTTTTTATCATTTTATTCATATTTTTTGAAAAAATTTAATTCACTGATCTGGTGTATAATGTTACAGGCCTAGTAGCCTATTTAAATTAGATTCATATAATTTATGGTGGGAATCGTTTTTGGGAAAGATTGAATCCTATTAGCCCACCGATCAGAAAGATAAGTATTGTAGCATCCATACTGTATGTCGCAGACATAAACTCAGTCTGTCAGCTCTGAACCAAGACAAGAACAGACCGACTGGGTTGCGAATGTTTCAATATTGGTTTCGGCTAACAAAAATATCATTTTCCCAAGTTAATCAACGCGGTTTCCGCATTTTTTTAAATTGCAAATACAAATGATTTGGGTTAGGTAAAGGAACTCAAACTAACTTTCCAACGTTTGTAGCCTTATACAATAGGTAAACTAAACTATCATATCATTCAGATGGAAATCAAACCCAAGACAATTATCAAAATGCGAGTAAATCTCATTTTTCAGGATCCCACCCTTCTCTGGGCAATGGGTGAAGTAATTAAATTTCTCCTCACAGTCCCACGATCGTGTAGGTCGAACTGAAAAACAAACATGGCTCCTTATTAGGAAAATACAAAGAAATGCTGCAAGACATGGAAACATGGAAGATGTGCAATCCATATGACATCTTCTCTCTTCCCTCATCGTCTTCGAACCAAATAGAAATTTAATACCAGTCGTGCGCACCCTTACTTAGACCTCTCAACAGCAGTGGATTTTGTTTTTGCAAAGGCACCCATAAGAGACTTTACCGCGGATGTGATTTCAAAATTTGCGATTTAAATTGCCCTGTTTGAGTGCTTCTATTTGGAGACATTTTATTTAAGGTAATAGTGTGTAATTTAAATAATTGCGCTGTATAAAATGTTGTCATTAGCTTGCTAACTGGAGTGGTAGAACAAGATCTGGAGAAAAATGGGAAATACGAGCTCCATAGTTGGACGGAGATGAGTGACAGATCTAAATCGGGGCTGCGACATGTCTGTGGATTCTGCACAATTACACGCTCATTATCGTGCCTTCTCTGCTCCGTCGCTTTCCCCGTGAGAATGTTAAAATGCTTGCAGTCATAACATTAGACAAAGAAATAATAATAAGTCAGCCGACGTGTCGTCCATATGGGTCTCATATGCTACGAACAAGAGATGTAAGACGAACAGAGATTTGGTCGAACACCGGATATTCGGCTACAAACTCAGCCGAATGGACAATTGCCTAAGGCGGCCATTCCACTTGTTAATTTTTCTTCAATTTTGATAATGTCATTGACGGAAAATCATCAATGTTGGATTTATATTTTTACACCTCAATCCACTTGTCTTCAATAATTGACCATTTTTGTTTTCAATTTTTTCCAATTTTGTAAATTTGCGGTGGGTCTTCCTTTCAATTTTATAATCCACAAGAAATTTTATGATTTAAATTATGAAGTACCTAATTCGTTTGTTTTCAAGAAATTAATTACAATTATTTATCATTGTTTGTTATTGTTTGCAAAGCGTGATTTTACTCTATGATTATTGATCAATTTTAACACGCAGAAGTTAAAATGGACAATGACATGGAGTAAAGAAAAAAATCTCATCAATTGTTGAAGAAAAATTGACAAGTGGAATAGCCAGCTAATATAATTTATTTGCTTTAGTTTGTTGTTTTTGTTTTCTTAATCTAAAGCAATTTTGTAGTTTGTGCCCGTAGGAAAGTGGCAGCCTGAAATTTAATACTTTTTTATTTTTTATTTAATTAACTAAGCATGTTATTAAAGATTTGGCTCATCAAAGTTGTAGAAGACTACTTCATGCATCATATAATAAGATATTTTTAATTTTCGAAATTGTAGTTTTTTTATAAAATCGATAATACGTGAAAAGTTATTGTTTATAAAATATTTGCATGTTTATGAAAAAACTACAATTTCGAAAATTAAAAATATCTTATTATATGATGCATGAAGTAGTCTTATACAACTTTGACGAGCCAAATCTTTAATAACATGCTTAGTTAATTAAATAAAGAATAAATAGTATTAAATTTCGGGCTGCCAATTTCCTACGGGCTGTACACTCTTAATTCTAATTGTATATCTCAGGCTAGTATGACTACAGCGAGTGCGTGAAATTTCGATATACTGCGGAGCTACAATACTGTAGGTACGTGTAATAGTAAGAAAGTGTACATTGATGTATAGCATTTGACAGGTACATGATAGGCCTATACAACATTAAATACCTACCATAGAGCTGCGCACAGCGTGAAGATCTGGGATGAGATACGTACCAAATAAATAGTGACAATAGTCCTGGGAACCCCAATGTCTCTTCACATTTTATAATCCATACCTCATTATCTGTTCAGATCCGGGCTGGTAATCTTCTAAGTCTGGGTGTAATTCTTTTTGTTCCGATTTCCATCTGGTTTTTTTAACATTACCTAGTTAACCTACTTTTTAATGGTTGAGAATTGAAGTTCTATCCCCTTATGAGCAGGTATGATTAATGACCATTTACAGCAAGAAAAGGCACTGCCCATTTTTGATGTTATTTGTAGTTTTAATTTGACACCATTGCAGAGCCAACCTGATGGTTTGCGAAAAACATAAAGTTGGAGAGTTGTAGACCGGTGGAAAGTTAAAAAATAATAATATTATAAATTGTAGATTTTGCGCATTTAGACAGTAAATTTATTTATTAAATGCCTGTAGATTTTAAAAATGAAGATCTATGAACGACAGTCCGGGGGACCGAGGGCTGCGTTTTCGAAAAGTACCGGTTTACGCATTCCGATTGCAACAGTTCAGAGTTAAAATAATAACAATTTACCTAACTGCAAACAGGGAGGCTCGGGAGTGAGCTAACAGAACTAAGCATAAAGTATAAAAAGTAAGTATAAAAAAATGACTTATTTAGCGAATATTGTGCCGAAGCGATATTTGAAGTTTTTGTTTGATTTTTACATTGATATTTGGCAAATATACAATTTCAATAGTAAAATTAAATTTGAGCCAGCAGCATTTAGAGGGCAAGCTCCCTCTTCTGCCCAATGTTGTTTTATGAAATATCCATCGTAGAGCTGTCAAAAATATCACATCTCTTACAAGGGCGGATCCAGCCGAAAATTTAGGGGGGGGGGGGGGTCACAATTTTTTGTAAGTTTAAAAGGTAATTTTTTAGTTAAAAAGTTTCCAATTTTTTTGTTTACTAGGTATCGTATAAATTTACTATGAATTTACTCATTTAGGGAGGGTCATGACCCCCCTGACACCTGACAAACCCCCCCCCCCCCCGTGGTTCCGCCATTGATCTCTTAGAAGATTTTGATATAATGATAAAGTGCTTCTTTGTAACAGAGATTGGCCACAATTAACGAAATTTACGTGTGCTAAAAAGGTTAGTGAGGGGGTTTGGAGGAAGTTGTTCGGAAGCTGTGGCCGAACGGGGTCATCCCCATAAAATAGATCAAAATATTTTCTTGTAAGCTGGATGCGATTATTTTTATGGCTCTACAATATATTGTATATTTCTGTAAAATTCGGTTTTATTCAAAATACGCGTAGGGGGGGAGGGGGTGTTCGATTTGAACATAATGGATACGAGACAATGGCGAGTAGTACGATTTTAATTAAAACAATTGCAGTCTTCGAAATAAATTAAAATAATAATAATCACCACTCCATTCATTCCCTTTTCATTCATTTGACATTTTTTGACATTTGACATTTTTATACAAACCATAGGCCTATACATATTGTACAATTGAAGCAGTTTCCCTCTACTTCACTTATAACCGACATCACTCTTTTATCCTGTAACATTTAGAATTTCTGCAGTGACAGTGAGCAGTTTTAACAATGTGATGTAGTGAGTCATAACTCACTGATAGTGAATCTATTTAACTGGTAATTCATTGAAGAAGACAAACTATCGTGATACGAAATGGTTGTTTCGTATCACGACAGGCCTACAGTCTTGTTTAATTTGTAACTTGCGACGACTGTGTTATTGTTGTTCCAAGTACTTATCCTAGGTACCTACAGGCTACAGTATTGTACTTTACGGCTTGTATCAGTTGTATCCTTCGTTTCGTGTTACGAATTGTGGATAAACACGAACACATCACGAAGGATAAAAATCGCGCATATTTTAATTGCTGCTGAGGAACTATTTTTCTTTAATAGTTAAAAGGTAGACCTACTGGTAATAAGTTTGTGCAAAAATTTAACTCTCCATCAAGCACGTATCCAGGGGTAGGAGACCTATTTAATACATATATTAAATTATTGTTAATAATCATTAGACCTGAATGTTATTTAAAGGCCAAGTTTCTCGCATCGCAAAAAAAGTTAAATATTTCTTTTCACCTCTTTACCCCGCGCTTTTAAGCTTTATTAATATATTTAGTCCCAATTCAAAATTCTAAACCTTTTTTCACTTTACTTTACTGTGCCTTTATATTGCAAACAATTATAGGTTATCACTATATACAATATTATTGTATTGTATTCCTCAGAAGAACTGCCACACAGTTCTACTATTTTCTTAAGGGTGGGGGGGGCGTAAATAGGGCCTTGACCCCGAGGGCGGATCCAGGAAACTCTTTCGAGGGGCATCAATTTAGTAACCCTCTAATATTATGTGTAGGCAATAGGTATATTTATGAATCCTCGTTTTATGTATAAATCTAGTAGGTACCTAGGTAGTATAATGTCGTTTACCCCCACCTCCTTTCAGAAGTCACCCTTGCCTGACTCAAAACTGTGCCCCGCCTCAATTCATGACGAAGTTCACTCTATAGGCAAACTGTAAACAATGGCAAGTAAATAACGGGGAAGGGGGGTCCGGGGGTCTATATCAGGACGAAATCTCAGAAAATGCGGTTGCGAAATAGTATAGGTTTTTAAGCATTTCTGTAGCTCCTGGGAGGATTGCGTACCCTGATGCGATCCCTTAAAAACTTTATAATGACTTATAGAATAGAAAAGACCTTCGAAAGAACCACCGTTGCCCTTGAATTGGGAAGCGAAGCAGCAAAGAGAACTGTTTCGCTAATTTGGCTACCAAAAAATTTTTATGATGAAATGAAATGAAATGAAAAAAACCACTTTATTGCAAAACAAAAGGCGAACAATAAGACTATAAAGTCTTGTTTTCATGCTAACCTACTAATCATTAAAAAAAAAAAAAAAAAAAAATTAAATTTCGGGAGGGAGGGACAAGTCTTATAACTTAGTTGTCCTACCCCTAGATACCTCCTTGGTTAGGAGCTCCATGAAAGTTATTCACCAAGAAGCAGGGTCATTTGTTTCCTGCATGCACATGCGCGAAGGAAGGGCCGTCAGGCTGCCGACTTAATGAAGTGATCTCGCATGTCCGAAGGAACCCCCAGCCTTGAGAAAGCCGCGCATCTTCCCACAGGAGCCGCGCTTTGTACTGCCCGCGTCACAGACCACTGCCATAAATCATGCGTGCCCATACATAGGCGCGACCATAGATCTCGTGTTCTGGGAGCTACTACTTGTATAACAGGGGCGACAACTATGGGGGGGCTCCGAAATGAATTATTATAGTGTTTTAGGGTATGCGTATGTGTGCATGATTTTGGTGCTCGGGAGGTTACCCGCATTAGGCAGATGCTGTACTGTATAAAAACGCACAGTGCAACAATGCAACTGCAGCACTGTATCTACAGAGTTTGTGGTGATGTTAAGTTTCATTGTGTAGGCAGTGGCGTAAATAACACCCAACGCGGTGCGGGGCGTTGCAGCATTGGCTGCTTTGCTGGAGGGCGCACTTCCAAAAATAATAAAGTAATTTAGTAAATCTACGTAATTAATAAAAAATTTCAATTTCAATTTGTTATCCATGTTGACTATAATACCACAATTGATTATCACTCACAAAGAAGATGAAATAATGAGACAAGGTAGGGCGCACCAAAGGTCTGGGGGAGGGGGGGGTGTAGGTTCGAAGCAGAAGTTATTTACGCCACTGAGAGTATAGGTGTACAAGTTAACCATTGTTCTTGAAGAAACTAAGGGAGGAGTAGAGTGTAGTATTTAAAAAAAATTGGGTTAATTTTTGACCGATTTTAATTTCACACACCCTATTTGAAACGGGCAAATGTAAACTGTTCTGTGCCTGGGCAACCTCGTTGACCTGTTAGCTACCTACTGATAGTATATTGTGTATTCGAAAACTTGCATAAGCGGAACACCGAATTTATTCATTTTTTAAAAAGTGTTCCAAGTGCCATCCTGCCGTGGTCGGGTATGTAATAATTTACAACATTACAACAGGTCAACAGCATTTTACAATAATTGGTGATAGGGGGACCCCAAAGGATTAACCCGTCCTGTGGCTGTCGATATTCCTTGGAGCAGGTTACTTTTATTACCGTATTTTTTGTCTCTCAAATGTTCATAGCATGATTATATTGATTGATTGATTTAAATGCTTACCCCGGGTAAGTAATTCTTTTCCGCTGCCTAAAGAAAGGTATTTTGCACACAATGTTGATCAGCTACTCCACTTTCTTGGTATGTTATAAAGTTATGACGGTACCATACCAAACATGGCTATCTCCAACCAAATCATAACCCTTGTTTATGGACATATTTACTCAGTACACTCAACATCCAATTATATAGTGGTACGAAAAGGACATAATGCATACAGAAGGCATGGGATGAGTCAATAATAAGGGGGAAGCATCTCATTGTGCATGGACATCACGATGTTGCAACAGTCTCTGAACTGAATGTTCGATTCCCATTGGAAATGCAGTCTGAATTTTCGAGGAAAACGTTTATCTTGAGAGTAATGAGAATGTTTAACAATGCGTTCATTTTTCTTATTTTTATAACTGTGTCCTTATAAGATAAGTAGATTTTTTTTTTGTTTTTATGCGTCGGATTGCTACATTGTAAGTATTGCTATAGTAAAATGGAAATTTTTGGTTAATTGATTCATTGTCTGCTAATGGATTTTTCGTTTGCAACTTTTCTCGGTTTCGCGATAATTAAGAGTTGAGGCTCTACTTATAATAAAAATAATAATGTCCTGAAACCTAGGCCTAATTACAGTGGCCCAATGTAATAATTAATAAAATAATTGTAATTCATTTCTTGAGAACGAACGAATTATTTTATAATTTAAATCATAAAATTTTTTGTAGACTATAAAATTAAAATTAAAACTGTCTTGGTGGGCAAACATAAGAAATGGGAAAAAATTGAGAAAAAATGGTCGATTGAGGAGCAAACTTTCAAAACGTCACAAATCCATGAAAATTAAAAATTAATTTTATCATCGATTTTCCATCTTGAAGATGAGTTGAATCAGGATTGATAATCAAAATAAAAACAAAAAAATTTAATCCAGTCTTCTGAAGGGTTAAAATCTTATATTCCCGTTATAATAAAGCCGAAATAAATATGTTTTTCGTGTTTCCTGAACATTTTACGAAAATGGATTAGTGCCGTTTAGTTTGCTCCTCAATTATTGAACACAAGTGGAATGGGATGTAAAAGTAAAAATGCAACATTTATGTTATTTCCGTCAATGAAATTATCAATATTAAAGGAAAATTGACAAGTGGAATAGCCGCCTAATGTAATGTGATACGTTCACCACTGCGATGAAAAAATGGCGGCTAAAGTGAGACCAAACCATGTAGGCAGAATCCTTTATTTATGTACACGGCCTAATCTTGCTATACTACTAGTAGCTATCTTGACAACACAGCTTACTAGCCAGTTAAACACAGAAGTAATTGCTGAATGAATGAAACAACCGGGCAGAATGGTAGGACCATAAAAATGTAGTTCGGATGTTTCGATGGGACACTACTGGTTAAAAGCCGAGCGTCTTTTATGGCAATTCGATATGGATTTTAATGTCTTATTTTTTCTAGAGTCTTTTAAAATTGATAATTTATAGGACATGCGATAATGTGTGAAGTGGTGGACATATAAAGTTAATTTCTCTAAGATGATATCGCAGGCAATTATTTATCATTTAGCTACGATATAGGCAGCTAGCCTTGTTGATTGAGAATGTTTTCATTTGGGACAATAATTCTGAATGAAACCAATTTTATGTCTATTGTAAAACATATATATATTATATTTTTATTATTCAGCTGTCAATCAACTCCCCTTATCCCCGAAGGAGTCTACCTTCAGGGGCGGGCACAAGGGGGGGGGGGATCATGGGGGTTATAACCCCCCGCAAAATTGACTAGATAAAACGCCTTTTGGGCCCTTGTCCGGTTTTGAAAAAAGTTGGTTCTGGCAGCCCCCCTAAAAAATATCGCTGTGCCCACCCCTGTCTACTTTACGGTGCCCCAAGTAAATAAACAGACTCACTCCCCCACGCCAGGCTGACAGGGTTGCTTAAAGCATAAATGCTGAAAGCAGGTGTTGGCCCAAAACTTATTATTGGGAATATTCAAACATGATAACGCTAACTATCGCACTAAATAAAGTATACTATAATACTCAATGGGGCTATCTACCCATTTTTGGCTTCATGCGCAGATCACAATGAATACCATAGTGATTTATTCTAATTCCAAGATGTCGTATAGGCCTTTGTAAAACATAAAATTTATATTATAAATGTATATTATTTATATTTAATATATATAAGTAACCAGTTTTTACACTAGGTGACGAAGCCATCATCAGGCTACAGACATTCAAACAACATAAATTAACAACTAAGAACAATGGTTCGAGATAATTATATTTTATGTTGGTGATGGCATTAGAAAATTGACGGCAAGCACCACTACTAGAAACCGGCCGCCATACCATGTTGAATCCAGCGGACCAGAGTAGGTTCAAAGCTGCAGATTAACTTGGTCGTGTGCACAGTGCCGGTAGGGAAACATGGTAGGACGTGTCCTGGTCACCTCCGAACTAATCGTGTGACTTCACTGTGTTTCCCAAGTGGTTCGGAATCCTCTATAATCAGGAGGTCCACTGTCCTATGGGCTGGCATAGGACAGTCAAGTCGGGGTCGCTCTATGGGCCCAAACGAGGCCTAAGTCGTTATTAACCCGACGAACACTACTACTACTACCACTACTAGAACAATGCACTCCACGATATAGTTGAACAAGTCTTCTTGTTGTCAAAAATGAATGTCCTCATTCATTCTTAACTTTTTTGGACGCAGACATATCCACACATGTCTTTCAACTTTGTAATGCCTAACTTGGCAGATTTTAGCCTCTTTAATTAAATTCCCTACAATGTCTTCATGTATTCACTTAATATACAGTATAATTAAACTACCGTACAATAGATCTTTATTATCTGTCCTATATAGTCCTACCTATCACTTCAAAAGAGCAACAAACAGAACCGTTGTTTACAAGCATATCCTGCGCCAATTTCCATAACGTACAAGACCGAATGGGCATAATGACAGAAAACGGCAAGAGCATATATAATAAATTATTTACATATTGTGCAGAAGAACGGACCTTAACAGTTCCCTGTGTTCTTCCATCAGCAATGCCGCCCACGTACGGCTACCATATTTAGCTTATGGCTTACTCTTCAGTGTCAAACGCAATGATGGCGGAATCCCGCTCTATAGGGCAAATATTCCATTTGCAGCTGAAGAAGTCAATAAATAATGATGTGGCACGATTTGTATTATTTCTTGTGCACGGGGGTCTACTTTAATTAAAGTGGTGTACTCGCAGGCCTACTGTGCGTTCCTCATCACCGCGAGGGCCATAACTTGCAGTTGCAAGTGATACCTATGTTACCGCGAAGAACTGAAAATGACATTTTATTTATGCGGTTTCGTGATGGTTATTTCCCAGCCGTGATTGGAATGTAACACGTAGGTAGTGTTAGAAGGCAGTGCTTTCTGGTGCGGACGTGAGGAGTCATGGGTTTCAGATGGGGCCGGTGGAGTTGATGCATATACAGTATATATCAACTGGACCGGAAGTAGCAAACGGGAATGTATATACTGTAATCTCCCTGACTCATGGACGAATACAGAAGGGGGGGGGGACGCAGGAGGGGGTAGCTGCCCCCATAATTTAGTAAATCTATTGTTAGTTAATGTGTTACCCTCTATAGCTTCCTTGGTGCCCACAATGATGTCTTCTAAGATGGTGTTAAGAGGATATGCTACGTAGAAAATTAGCACCCCAAAATTTGTTGTTTTTATTGACTTTAATTTTTTTTATTTAATTAACAAAGCAAGTCATAAAATATTTGGCTCATGGAAGTTGTAGAAGACTGCTTCAAGCATTATGTAATAGGAAATATTAAATTTTTGGTACAGTTCATAAATACCAGAACGGACTAAAATTACAGTATTCTGGGATTTTTGGATGAACTACAAAACTTTCAGTAAAAATACCCGATTATATGATGCACGAAGTAGTCTTTTACAACTTAGATGAGCAAATTTTTAATAACTTGTTGAGTTAATTAAATAAAAAATGAATGGTATTTATTTTGGGGTGCCAATTTTCTGCGTGACATATTCTCTTAAGGGGTTCCTTATGTTTTATCCATCCACTTGGTTCTTCTCAGGGATATGAAGGTAATTACAGTCCTTCTGTCCGTGAATACCTCGCATTTCACAAGCTAAACATAGTTGCGGGTTGTTGTCGCAGAGGTTCCTACCCCTAAAATCGGCTAGGTACTCATCCACGCACCCTGCATTCAGATTTCAATCTTAATTTCGCATCGACTCCAATAGGTTCCGTCTTTATTGTCCTATTGTTTTTTATAATGTAATGTAATTAGTCTAGTTGTGGTTGTAGTGTTTCGGTTATTTTATATTATTATACAGTGTTTATTGTGCTCGTCCCTGCTGGGATTCCTTTGGATACTCTGCAAGCCACGGACTCCAGCAGTAGATAAGAAGCGTAGCCTATTCCCTTAAAATACATACACTCAGACACCTTACAGCACCACACTAAACAATACATATTATAATAGGTCTACCTACTGTACTACACCTTCACCGAGTAAGCAGAGTACGGTAGGCTTATCCTTTTATTCCTTATTCTCTTTTAAATAATTATATTTTCATACAGTCCACTCTCTTTTCATAGGTACCTAAACCTTCAGGAGCGTAATTTGGAGTTCCTATAGTTATTAGTTTATTAGGATACGCCCCTGTAGTGAGTTAGGAACTGTATTTTATTTACTGAGCAGAAAACCACACCTTCCTTCACTTATTGTTTGGCGCACCTCTTCGTTTGTTATGTGGTTTCTCCGTGATATTTTCAGGACTAAAGCAAACCCCTTGGCCCATCGTCACCATCAACCAACGCATGGTGGTGCAGTGCAGTGTTCCTTACCTAGGCTTTTCAACTGATGTTGGAAACTACCCTAAGTCCTTCTGCCACATTTTAGCACCTCCATGTGGACAATTTCTGGGTCTGGCTCAATAGGTTTGACGTATTATGAGCCAAAGTGCAAGCATTCATTGACTGGGTTGGTAGGCGTGTACGTTTTGATAGCCATTCTCCGTAAGTCAATCATCGTCCCCATTGACGGCTGATGGGCCGGTGGTGTTCCTGGAACTAGAGCCAATCTCATTTGCGCCTAGTCGTAATTAGGCGTTATTTAGGGTTCATGTTTCCCCAGCTCACTGTCATGAAGAATCTATTTGTTTTTCGTTTGTTACGCTGCGGAGTATTAGTCGGTGGTGGTTGCAAGGCCGTAGCTATAGATGTGTGACGGGGGGGGGGGTGGGGGGGGGGGTATGGGTTTAGCTAGCCTAAGGCCCGAGGCTACCATAGTGCCCATAGTAGTGTATACCGAGCTTAAGAAAGACAAATGAATTTTGGAAAATACAACAATTAGAAAAAAATATAGAAAGAACAGAACAAATTTATTTTTTATTAATTTAAAAACTTAAAAACGATCTTTTGAAGGGACTGGCAAAGAATGAAAGCATACGAAAATAATTTGTTGGTGATGGAATCTTCACGACGGGGGGGGGGGTGGGGGGGGGGTAGGTATGGGATAAGCTAGCCTAAGGCCCGAGGCTACCATAGTGCCCATAGTAGTGTATACCGAGCTTAAGAAAGACAAATGAATTTTGGAAAATACAACAATTAGAAAAAAATATAGAAAGAACAGAACAAATTTATTTTTTATTAATTTAAAAACTTAAAAACGATCTTTTGAAGGGACTGGCAAAGAATGAAAGCATACGAAAATAATTTGTTGGTGATGGAATCTTCACGACGGGGGGGGGGTGGGGGGGGGGGTAGGTATGGGATAAGCTAGCCTAAGGCCCGAGGCTACCATAGTGCCCATAGTAGTGTATACCGAGCTTAAGAAAGACAAATGAATTTTGGAAAATACAACAATTAGAAAAAAATATAGAAAGAACAGAACAAATTTATTTTTTATTAATTTAAAAACTTAAAAACGATCTTTTGAAGGGACTGGCAAAGAATGAAAGCATACGAAAATAATTTGTGGGTGATGGAATCTTCACGACGGGGGGGGGGAGGGGGTCCGGACCCCTGGATCCCCCCATAAATATGGTTGGTTCGCACAATTTTTGGAGAAATCCGAAGAAAGCCACCAATGGGGGGGGGGATGTGTTATTATGTTATTTTATTTTTTAATAGCGGCACGCTATTGAACGCAGAGATGTCGCCTTTATGTTAGTAAAACTTGGCGGTCTCGAAACTATGCATTGGGCAGGGGCAGTTTGCCCGGAAATCGATGAACAGACAGACAGACCGACAGAGCTACAGACAGACATTTCGTAAAAACCACTTTTTTGGGTTCCTGGGACCTCAAAACGTGTAAATCCGTTGAAATATCGGAATCGAAAATTTGGACCATCACAAAGCTTTCCTTGTACTACGTATAAATTGGAAAGCAACAACAAAAAGAATCATATGGCAAGAAGTGGACTACAGCAGATGTTCAAAAGTTAACAGCTGAAGGCTAAGAAACTTTGAAGGTAAGTTAGGTTAGGTCAGGTAAAGTCGGAAACGTAGAGATACACGTTTCCATGATGGCATTATTTTTCTATACGTATAAAAACTGGAGTTCTATTACTTCTATTCCTACTTTCCCTTAGGGAAAACCAAACGCATTGAATACCCCTATTTATAACTTCATATTTTTACATTTTTGACTAAGAGTTAGCAAACCTGTAATACTTGAATAGACTATCTTCTGGTATAGTTGTTAAAGAAAAACCTTGTAAAGACCTAACCTAAAATGTCCTGGAACTGCACTATAAACTAAGGTGCAAACACCTAAATAACAACGCAACGGAATAACCTGTCACTTTAAGTAGGCAGTCTGCAAGTAAAATGCAATCACTGATACCACAATCTGTGTCGGCTAGTAATTAATTACATAGCCATGTTATTGAAAAATAATTTTCAATCACTTTTAGGGAGAATTATGCGGCTGCGGTAGATCGAGTGCAATTAGTGGAGATTTGATATGCAAGCAGATCTATGTTAAGCGGATGACCATAATTGATTAGGCTGATGGATAGGGTAACCCGAGATCACTGTTTGACAACATCGTTTTAAGTAGCCTACTGATCCAAGCGTTAGCATACAGCCTAAAGGCTACACATACGCTCCAATTTTGCATGTAATAGTTAATTGCCTCTTTAGGGGAAGGACACATTCTTATGTAACACTCAAAAAATTTTATTGTAAATATAACCCGACAGGGCTTACTGCAACACGAAATTTCGTGTAACTTTTGGACGGCACGAATAGGGTGTAAATCCTACTAAATGAGTTGTGTTAAATACGTAGAGTAATTGTTACAATAATTGGGATAGATATTACCCATACAAGTTTGGTAAAAATTACACTAGTTGTGTAAATGTGATTGAGTAATGCTTACTAAATTATCTGTGTTTATTTTACACAACTCTTATGTAGATTGAAACATACGACATGTGTATCTTCTACCCAACTATTTGAGTACTATCTAGTTTAGGCTACCTGTTTGGGTTCATGCTACTCAACCACTTGGGTAAAATCTAGCCGACCTTATTGTGTGGTTGTAACACAGCAATATATATGCATTGGGTTGGATTTGAACACGTTGTGTAGAATTTACAGAAGGCGTTGGGTGTTACTGGTACCCTCGGTTAGGGTTGCACCTAGCTTACTCAAGAGATGTACCGTAGGGCCGTTACCATGGTGACGTTTAGTTGTTAGCTTTTTATAAATTATTCAGCATTTATTGTAATTAACGTTAGAGCCTCAAATAAATTTAGCGGGTCTAACGTTAATTACATATTCTGAATAATTTATAAAAAGCTAACAACTGAACTCCACCAAGGCAAAGGTCCTACGGTCCATCTTCTCATAAAAAAACTGACTATTCGCGATTTTTTTTTCAAAGTTATTTCCATTTCATTTGGCAGTCACGAATAGGGAGTTTTTTTTTTAGTAAGGCAAGGAACACCCAAACCGCAGGTTTCTTTCACTATCCCACTCAGTTTCATCGGTAAATTCTTCACAATGTGAACAAACACAACAAAATACATACATAACAACAACAACAGCCTAATTTAGTGACATTCGCATGTCTCGAACATACGAGTATTATATAGGTAACAGTTCTACACTCACAAACATTAGCTGCACGTCCGGAAAATACGAAAGTGACGTCAACCATTCGATGTATCAGGAATAATATTCGACAGTTGATACAAAGCAAAAAAAGGATTGAGACAAACCAAATAAGAATACAATTTTATATATTGGCATATAACATATAATGAACAAAACTAAGCATTACATTTTACCGTAATGATCAAAAGGGATTTCTTGTTGTCGTTCAACTCTTAGCATTACTTCTGTCATGTCTTCGCCATCAGAGAACAATGCTGACACGAAATTTGGAGAGCTAAATATATCCATTTTGAACTTTAAACTTAACAAACTTTCACTTTACATTAAATTTGAAGAGGCCACACTAAAAACACTTCTCCTTCTTCTCCCCCCCCCCCTAGTGCCACATGTGCACCGTGGGGGGGGGGTCGCCACGAACCCATTTCCTGAATTCGCCCCTGTCGAACTTTAACGCCTTGAGCTCGGCAATTGTTTTCCATCTTGCTCCGGCGAGTTGTTCAATCCTTTCCTCGAAAGTTGTCCTCGGTCTGCCGATGGTTCTTCTTCCTTGTGGCCTTGCTTCCGCCAATCTCCAGGTGGTCCTTTTCTCGTCCATCCTTTAAACGTGGCCGAACCATTGCCACTTCTTGTTCTCCATTCTTCTCTCTATGGAATCCACTTGCAGGTCTTGCCTGATGCGGTCATTTCGGATTCGTTCCCATCTTGTTCGATCAGCAATCCGTCTCAGACACTTCATCTGAGTCCCGTTTATTTTACTTAGGTCACTTGTTGTAGGTGTCCAGCTTTCGCTCCCAAAGAGGAGAATCGGCTCCAAGATGGCTTGTTGGACTCTGGTCTTTGTCTTCCGTTCGAGTTCTCCTTGCTGTTGTCTTTTGGACTCTCATCTTCATCCATAAAAATCAGGAATAATAGTGGGCTTAAACTGTCCCCTTGTTTTACCCCTCTTTTCATGGCAAACGGACCTGACTTCTCGCCATCTAATCGCACTACTCCCTCCATTTTTTCGAACATTGAATGAATTGCGCTGAAACTAAAAACACCTAAAGGAAAATAAAGTCCAAAAGTTTGACAACCGGCTACCGCACTTGCTAATAGACATTCAATGACTGAACGACCGCTCGTCTGAGAGGGATAGGGAAGCATCACCATCAGGCATCGCGGGTATAACGGTATTTCAGGTTTGCAGGTGTCACCCCGCTGTAAATTTTACACGACCCTCGCGTGGATTCTATCCAAGTTGTGTTAGCATTACACAACTTGTATTCACATTTCAACGGTTTTTTGCCAAATAACAGTAGTTTGTTGCGTTTCATCGTGCTATTATTAAATGTTATCATATACAATAATATGTATATTAATATCCCTGATATTATGGGGGTAGTTGGGGGGGGGGGGTTCCTCAGTGATACGCCACATATTATTATAATTACATGGCAAAGCTACAAGACTGCATTACTAGGGGAATGAGTGGAGGGGGTCTATAAAATATAAGATTGAAATAGGAGTAGGCCATTGACATGGCCGCGTTTGGAAGTTTTAGATATGTAGAATTTGAAAATTCTACATACAGTAGGCCTATTACGAGCGAGACCGTCGTTCGACTTCATGGAAAATTTATGCATTTATGCACTAAATATTCATAAAATTTAGTCTCAATTGTACACTGAGAAGTAGTGTAGAATTTACTCGATTTCGTGTGATTTCTGCAAATGATGTGCTTATATTTAAACAAATGTGTGTAACTTCCAATCAATTTTATGTATTGTATACATTTTACACAACTCCGTGTAGAGCGTTCCCGCCAGAATTCAAATTTGTTAAGTAAACATTAAGGATTAACGTATAAATACAAATTAAATTGTTATCAGTTGATAGTAGACATACCAATGAAAGCAATAGAAGTCATAGACAATGTTAAAAGAAAATTTCGATCACGATTTAGTAAGAAGTTCAATATTGAGAGGTGATTGTAACATATTGCATGCTTCATAGCCTAGGTCCTATGTCTTTCAAAATAAAATCAAAGGACTAGTCTGTTGACTTTCAAAATGAGCTCCTATAACTCTAGAAATGGTAAATTTACTGTTCATTATTAGCTACTTTGGCCACGCGGTCAAGTGGCATGGGTATTAGGCTACTGATGAGGTTTAATACGGGACGGGCCATGAGTCTAAATTCCTACGTGTACACATTTGCCTATCTCAGTTTTTGACAACACTTTAAAATACGTAATTATGAACCGATTTTGATAAACTTGGCAAGTAGAGACTTCTCCTCAATACCTAGACTATGATCATTGGCATGATACTTACTAATATAATATGGTATTAGGCATATGGCAATAATGAAGGAAAGTGTGGGACTTGAACTGACAATTCTTTGATTGGCAGTGAACAAATATCTATCGCTGCATAAATAGTACGGATGCAAGGCCGTGCCCAGGTTTTGATTTCAGGAGGGGTCCAAAATTTTTTTAACGTAATTTATTAATGAATTAATGGATAAATTTTTCAAACCATACAGGTTCACATACAAGAATTTATTTCGGGGGGGGGGGGGTCCGGACCCCATGGACCACCCCTCTGGGGTCGGCCATGTACAGATATACTGTATATCACAGGTTCGTGTAGATTTCACCTAAGGGTTGTGTAGACTAAAAAAAAAATATGCATTCGCGTGTATGGAACACAAGTGGTGCGGCTATGACAACACAAGTAGTCATTGCAACTTTAACACAAACTGTAGACTAACATTTACACCATTCTCTAGTGCTCATATTAACCAAATAGTTTATATTTTACCCAACTTCAGCCACCAACGCAATTTGTGTAAAAGGTACATAGCAGCGTTGTATTTTCAGCCCATTTTATTCGTGTGAAATTTACTCAATACCCACGGCTAGAAGGTACACTGAACAACGAGTAATACTGACCCAATTTTTGGCCTGCGTTAACAATAGTTTCGTGTAAATAGTCACCCTACACAAAATAGGTTGGTAGAACCCTATCATTGTGTAATGCTTACACTAATGACTTTACACATATCATTTTGTTGATGGAAACCAATTGCTACTCTTAGTTTAAAACAAATTTGGGTAATCTTTACTTTATTGGGTAATATCCAAACAAGTCCCGGCTTACACAGCGTGTGTAAGAAATATTTTTTTCAGTGAATTTGATATTTTAATTTAGAAACGGCGTAATAGGCTAATTGGTGTATTTAGACCCAAACAATATCCTGAGTGGCTGAGCCAAAGAGAAATTGCCTCCCGGCTCCCCCATTTCAAAACTCAAGTACAGTAGATCCCAGAGGCGTAAAGTATTAGAATGATGGCGGGGCAAAATTTTGACGTCATCAGGCAAACTTAAAAAAATAAATAAATATCGACTTTTTTTGTTCTATTACTAAGCCAACCTAGCGGAATTTGGGATATAAGCCCTCTCTTATACTCAACTAGGAAAGCCCGGGACCACCTGCTTTACATGCCCTCCGAAGCATGGCCAGAAAATATAGCAAGTGTGGGACTCGAACCAACAACCTTTCGGGTGAAAGTTGGAGTCCGTTCCACTACTCTACATGTCCTGACAAACTTAAAAAAGTGCAAAAGTGGAAAAAATTGAAAGCAAAAATCGTCAATTATTGAAGACATGTGGAATGAGGTGTAAAAATATAAATGTAACATGGATGATATTTCCGTCAATGACATTATCAATATTGATGAAAAACTGACAAGTGGAATAGCCGCTTCCTAAGCCAGTATGATTAAAAGGGCCACAACCCTTGCCTTCCCCACCCCCTACCGGACCCCGAGAGCTGAGTGCGCCCTTGCAAGTAGTTATAACTCGTTGTGAAGACTTTAATAAACAGTAAACGCGCAATAAATGTTATTTTGTAACAGGTATTGATCAAACTGCTAATGTTTCGTGTCAAAACCCACGAATATACCAACAACGCAGAGGGATTTATAACCTTTTCCCGTGGAATGTGCCTACGTTAAGAAATATTTTAATGTTGATGCAGACAAGCAATGCTTTAATGTAAACCTTAGGCGTAAAACACGGCTCTATCCCTCCTCCACAATGTACTACCTTCAATATTTCTTGCGGGCGTATTAGCATAAAAGTCAATGTTTCAATGAGCCCATAAATAAAGGATGTTCAGTTTGCGGTGGCGTCGATACAGCTACCAAATGTCCCTTCTTGTCCCACATTAACAATTAATGGGTTAAACGTATTGTAGTTTTTCATAATACTGTGTCTGGGCTGTGTAGGTACGACTTCGATGAGGGTACCCAACTAACTAGTACCTAACCAGTAACCAGGGACGGATCCAGCCCATTTTTTTTTTGGGGGGGGGGGGTAGCTGAGGGTCAAAATAGGGAAAACTTATGTAGGATCGACTAAATTAGAGCGTAATAACTTAATTTACAATAGATTTACCAAATTTTTTTTGGGGGGGGGCAGCTACCCCCCCTACCCCCCCCCCCTGTATCCGTCCTTGCCAGTAACCAGTAATTGTTATTGGAGGTAGCTGTGGCGACTGTGATCCTATATCTAGTATAAATTGCTTTCTTGAGAACTCAATAGTATCTAGTGAATTCTTAAGAGGTTATATGATGTTACTCGATTATTATGTGATGGCATGGTGCGGACACAGGCAGATAACATTTTGCGGATATGCGGACTTGAGATTGTTAAGGGGGTTTTCACATAGATTTTTTTTAAAATACTGACCAACCTAGTTGAGACGGAACATAGGGCCAATACCGTCTCTTACTCAGAACCCGATTAACCCATGGGCACTTAGGGCACAGGCCCACGACTCCCCCCCCCCCCCCAAAATACCTACAATTCCGACCCCAGCATAAGCGATACTTATTTTTTAATAATAAAAAATTGAAAGTTGAAAACAATTTCCAAGCAATGTTTTGAAATTGGCGGGAAGTTCAACGATTTTCTTTGCTGCAATGTTGGTAGACGGACGGCCTTAAGGACGTCATCTGCGAGGCAACTTTGGAGGGACGAGCTTTTTTATGCTGGGCGGCACGGCGTCGGATGGCCGAAAGGCCACGTACGGGCGTTGGCTGAAAGAAGGAAAGAAAGATGTTGGTAGACGGAGTGTTCATTGTGCCCACGGCCTCCACATATCTAGTGCCCACGGCCCTCACATATCTAGTGCCCACGGCCCCCACATATCTACTATCTAGTGCCCACGGCCCTCACATATCTAGTGCCCACGGCCCCCACAGGGCTTAATCCGGCTCTGCTCTTGCTCTATCTATACATAGGGGATAATAATCTCAATTGTCAGTAATTAGAATTGGATCGGAACCCCATGCATTAAATGCCCTCTAAAGCACAGCCCGAAAAATAAAAAAATATAACTATATAAGGGGCTCGAACCAACAATCTTTAAGGCTATAACCAGACACCTATGCTAAGCGTGAAAGGAGTCACTATCATCTCGAGCAATCATTTACGTCCGCGGATAATGAAATTCTACGCGTTCGCGTTGGAGCGGGGCCAAGCCCTTTTCGCTGGGTATTTAACTCGAACCTAATTAATTTGGTATAGGTCCATCCCGCGCCATCGATTGCGTTTAATAGTGTTGGACAAGCCGTGTTTCTACATAGACCATTCCACGTTTTAATTACCCCTGCGAGCATTTCCATGATAAATGGCGCGTCGTCGTTAGAAAAGCGCATGTCAATAGGCCCCATGCGTTAACTATCGGCGAGTTTGTAACCTGAAGGCGATCTCACAAACACGTATACCAGTCATTTTTGTGATTTCAAATTCGGAGGACTATATTAGTATCATAACTGAAATGCGGAGCTTGGAGCTAAAGAGAACAGCCCAGGACAGAGAAGAATGGAGAAGGTGGAAAGGTTACCTGTACTAGGAAGAATTTTTCGTTTTTGGGGAAGACTATATAATAATAATATATATCTTCCTTATAAGATAAATTAGAAAAATGTTTATTAATAAAAAACAATAAGAATAAAAATAAAAACCAGTGTTAAATATTCACACAGGGGCCGGGAAGGAAGCTCCTCCCTTGGGACGCATCCCCTTCGTCTATTGGTTAAAACCCCACCATTGATTACCCCAATTCAAGTTTAAAAATGGTGGCATAACTGCACATGTACAGTAATAGCTCGGTAATGGGAGGTTAGCACCTATTCTAGTTTCAAGGACGTATCCAGGGGGAGGATGCCTAGGATTATTCCCACTACTCCTACCCCAAATATTTAAAAAATACTAGGCTTGAATGATGCTTATATTTTTTCATATAGTCAAAAGTCATATTTCTCACTGCAGTGCCGGCCCGATGTACTTTTGCGCTGGTGGTAAGGTGAAGAATTTACGCCCTCCAATATATTAATATAGTCTTCTTCTTTTAATGCCTCTTCTATCGAAGATTGTAACAAGAATATGTTTGCACCTTTTCAGTTACTTTTCCGTATTAACTTATTCCATTATTTCCAGTCTTCCTTATACTCTTACAGTTTTTTTTTCTGAGAGCGCTTCATACCCATAGGAAAATGGAATGTTTCCAGGGGTCAATTTTGCGCCCCTTGGGGCTGCGCCGTTAGCGCAGGCCCACCTCGCCACCCCCTAGGCCCGGGCCTGCTCACTAGTACGAAAAACTGGGATGTTTTTAGTCGCGGTGCTATATAATAAGCTGCAATTTTGGGCCCCAGGTCCTGGACTCCTTATCCAGAAAAATGGCTTCAAACTCATCCTGTCAAATTGTGAATATTTTATGTGCCGTTTGTATATAGGTTATTTACACCGAAAAAACACGGTACTGCTCTGCAATAATAATAATTGAAATGGTACGTAAGGATGCTTAACCATGGGCGTCGCCAGCTAGAAGAATAGTTAGTAAAGTACGATATGGATTTAACCCATTTCCCGCCATTGCGCTGTAGCTCTCAACATTTTTTTTTTGGCGAAAGTCCTACTCCGAAATTAATCCTGGGTCACGTGCTTGCTCCTATTTCTATCATTGTCTATGAAGGTAATATATAAAACTTTAAGGTTACCCAGCCCCAGGTGCGGATCTAGAATGAGACCAAGGAGGGGGCTAAGATTAAATTTCGATATTTTTTTTTTAAATAGGGCTGAAATTTTGGGGTTTTACGCATTTTCAGAGCAATAAGGGTTCAATATTTTAGGGAATTAATACAATCGAGCACAAGGGGGGCCCGGGGGTCTCCCCAGGGAGAAAATTTGTGAAAAATAGGACTGAAATAGTGGGGACCCTAATTGGGGGGGGGCTATAGCCCCCATATCTCTCCCCCCCCCCCCGTAGATCCGCGCCTGAGGCTACCTGTAGTGGAAGGAATAAGGATAAAGAATAATATCCGATAGTCCGTACATTTGAATGTCAACAGTCAACGGAGGGGACATAGGGTGGATTCTAATATACTCCCTATTACGTTATTGTACACTTTATGTACCCAATAGCGGTGAATAGCCGATATTCTTCGATAGGGCGATTCGCTATCCAGTATTTAAGTATTTACCATATTGCTGAGTGTTAAAACCGTGTTAAATCGATAATTCCATTCTCGATCGTAAATGAAAACATTGGAAAAATTATTTAACAAATCCATGGTAGTTGTCGATAATTCGTTAATTTGCGCAAGGCGGCAATTCCACCGGCGAATTTACTATATATATATATATATATATATATAATATTGTAGCAGACATCATTAATAAGTCTCCACCATATTATAACTTAATTTATAATAGATAAGTTAAGTATCTACATAATAGTCTTCTTTAAAACGAAACAAACAAAAAATCTCAAATCACAAATGAAGTAAATTCGCTGGTGGAATTGCCGCCTAAGCAACCTAGCATTTTATTTTATTATTTTAATTATTTATTCTTATATTTTATATAGGCTATATTTATTATTTATATTCTATATAATATATCCATATAAATTTTATTTAGATAGATTTAAATATATACTTATTCGTATATTTATGGCAGGGTGCGTGTACTTGTAGGAGTCACACATCATGCGATCTGTGACGTGTCGTAACTCAACAGGGGCGACTGAAGAGGTCAATAGGGTACATAAATTAAATTGTAAGTATGCGATTGAACTTTTTTTATAAGAAAAATGAAAAAATGAACCTATTGTTTAGCCTCCTATATGTCTCATTAACCAGTTTAACTCGCCCATTTTGTTTAATAATAATATTAAATTATTACACTAAGTTTTACCTACATTCTTTAACCGCGAAACCAGTTGGTCCACCCTGGAGCAAACCATAATTTCTTTTCCACACAAAGGAGAAGAAGTTGAGCAGATATTTTTTTTCTACATCACAATATCAGATGGTAGAAAAGTGGCTAGAAAACAATGTACCAATATAATTAGGTAGTATAGGAGGTAGGACAGGGTCAGAGCCTGTGGCTACCCGGCTAATGGATGACCCGTGGTGCGCAGGCGCAATGCGATAGATAACTCGGGCACACGATCCCAAACCGCCCAAAGCCATTGTTGATTTTCCTGATGAAGGCAAGGCCACGTATTGTTCGTTTGACCTAACCGTCCCCATTTCGAGTAGACATCGGTTTCCGCTAGCGAATGGGGAGGGTTTGGGTTTCTGCTGGGGGCAGCCAGCCAGCAGTTGCTGAAGAGAAGTGCGGTTGTCCCCTGTCCGTCATCCGTTATGTTATACTTTCTCTTCTACATAATATAATAATATACATGTGTATTGAAAAAAATTTACATTACACAGATAAGCAGTAGCCACAACAGCTACATAGCTGAAAGAGAATCACAGTACAGTATCACTCAAAAAAAAAAAAAAAAAAAAAATGAAATAAATAAAACACAGCATTATATAACATACCCATACATATACATACATTTATGCACTATTGCCCTAGTACAGGTTTTTCGTTTTTGCTAAACACAATAGTCATGTAGAGTAGTGGTACAGACTCCAACTTTCACCAGAAAAGTTGCTGGTTCGAGTCCTACACTAGCTACATTTTCCGGCCATGCTTCGGAGGGAGGCGGTCCCGAGTCTTCCTAGTTGAGTGTAAGAGAGGGCTTTACAGCCCTAACTCCGTTAGGTTGTATTAGTAATAGAACAAAAAAAGTCAATGTTTATTTATTTTATTTATTTAAAAGTTTGAAGGAAATATATCGTTAAAAGGATTCTTTTCAAAATTTTGGAATACAACATGGCGGGAGAACCATTAATTAAACTCTCATTTCCAGTGGCTATATATATACTGTATACACATATTGGCAAAATTGCTCATTGAACACTTCCAGAAATTTACGTGTAAACGTATATATTTAATTTTAATTTTTATATTGGCATCGAGGATATAAAAGTAGCCTAACTATTTTTTGGAGGTTTTTTGGTTGTTGAAATTTATAAACTTTGATAATGCATAATCTATTAAGTAAAATAATCTTAAATAGGAAGAAGTATTCGACGAATTCCCGAAATAGGACTTACTCTACTCTGAGCGGGAATACTTGCATTTTCCTCATTCATTACCAATGCATTGCATATAATGATGTCATCTCTGGCATTATAGATACCTAAAAGGCAAACTTCTGCGAGCATGTGATGAGTAGGTATCGTGCAAATTTTTGAATGTGACGATCTATCATGCTAACAGTGCTAAGACGTTTGCACATTTTTCTGGCCCAGAGCTCTATATGGGAGAGATGGGACATTCGCTTCTGGCCAAAAATAGTTTTTTAATTTCTGGAGCCACTCACCACGTCTCTTACAACCAGCTATAGAAAAAACAAAAACGAAGCAGGTAGCCCCAGGATTCAAAGGCTATTTTAGGCGCGCTCAAATGTCCCATCTCTCCAATTTAGGACTCTATTACGGTCCTTTATCAACTCCTAAGGCGGGGTTTCCACTGACCTCTCATTGCAGAATGCAAATGACATTGAATTTTTCTTTTTATAGAAATCTATTAAAATGTTTGTACTTAGCATATCCCATGACGCCATTGTTTAATTTTAGTATGTTTGTTTGTGGTTTTACTCTATGCTCATTGATCAATTTTAACTATGGCATAGAGTAAAACAAGAATTTCCGTCAATGTCATGTGCATTCTGCAATGCGAGGTCGGTGGAAACCCCGCCTAAGTCTTGAATGTCTGCTACCACGTCAACGTAAGTGCATTCTGCAATGAGAGGTTGGTGGAAACCCCGCCTAATCGGTATATAACAGCATAGAGAAGATAGCTAACCGAACCTTTCCATCCCAAACGCATTTGGCAACTCCCTCCACCCATCCACCCACAATCGGGAATCCACGAACGTGAAGGCGAGTGACTTTCACTGTGCAGGAGCTGTGCCGTGGCCGGGGGCCGGGGGGCTCCGCCCCGGGACGGTCGGGGGTCAAGGGGTCAGGGGCTCCCGCGGCTTTGTCTTCGGCCGATCATCAATCAGCCAATCGGACCCGCGAATCTGGAGCAGGGGCAAAACTGCCGCTTACATCGCGGTCCTGTCCGTCTGTCAGATCACTTACAAATAACGTCCTACCGCGGTCGGCAATCAAGAGGTACGCCGGTGTCCAAACATCGATAACAGGTCTGCAGGCGGTGAAGCCCCGGATAACGGTAAAATAGGGGTGCCTGATTTACCTGGTATGGCGCCCATTCCACCGACCGGCTAGGGCTATTTACAAAAACAGTGACGTGGTAGCAGACATTCAAGACTAGGCGGTGTTTCCACCGACCTCGCATTGCAGAATTGACGGAAATGTTTATTTTCCTCTATGCCATAGTTAAAATTGATCAATGATCATATAGTAAAATCACAAACAAACAAACTAAAATTAAAAAATGGCGTCATGGGATATGTTAAGTACAAACATTTTAATGGATTTCTATAAAAAGAAAAATTCAAATTTCCGTCAATGTCATTTGCATTCTGCAATGCGAGGTCGGTGGAAACGGAACCTAAGTCTTGAATGTCTGCTACCACAGTACCACGTCACCGTTTTTGTAAATAGCCCTAGCCGGTCGGTGGAATGGGCGCCTAAGGGACCTCCAAGCAGACTCGTTCCTACACTTGGTTCAGTCGAGCTACCGCCTCTTATATACAATTTGAATGAAAAGCTTGCTTGAGCTTGCCCGTAGACACATTTAGTCGGAGTCGGTTGACATTGAGGAGAGAACCAGATGGCCAATGACTAGAAATTCATTCGGACAGAATATCAGGGCCGTAGCCAGAAATGATTTCGGGGGGGGGGGGGTGGTTCCGGTCCATCTGACACCACCGGAGGTGAGGTAACCTCAATATATTTAAAACTACATTCTTTCTAGTGTACGCTGCAAATATTTCCGTGGGGAGGGGGTCCAGACCTACTGCCTTGCACAATATTAATAATGTCCAGAAATCGATGGGGTCGTTGGCGGGTCCAGATTCAATGGGCTTATATAAGTAGGCCTATATGTCCATAAAAGCCCCTTTATATATTAATAACAATAAACAAATAAAGGTTAGGGTGTATCTTTTGAGCTTTTGGGTGGGGAGGGGGGTGAGCCCTCGGCCATTGCTATAACAGTGAAGAAATCTAAAAACCGGTTTGGTCCTGTCTTGGAGGAGTGTAGAGTCGCCTTACTGTGTGAACTTGTCGTGGATACAAAATATTTTGACCTCCCCAACCTAAAATCCTGTGTTTTTCACTGTGACCCGATGCCCACTGAATCTCTCAAGTCGCAACGGCCCAGGGTAGAAATCATTTGTTTGGTACAATGAAAAATAATAAGAATGAATGAGCAATAATATATCATGAAGGATTCAATGGCTAATCTATATGAGCCGAATGATTATTACAACTTGTCCGAAAATTGGGGGCAAAGATTTTGGCCTGCGATTGGGGGAACGTAACAGTGGGTTACAGAAGGTATCACGAATTTGCCATGATATTTGCCGGTAACCGAGAATGTAGGAGTACTCTCCAGGAGTTCAATTAAGATGGTACAAACAGATACTCAGGCGGCCTCGCGGTGTGTGCTAACACAGCCTATTGTATTGCAAGTCTCATTTTTTCACCGCATCATGGTACCCGTTTTGGAGGAATAGTCAAAAAGTTTTAAAGCAAGTCAAATTACTGAGTTATTAGGTGTAAACCAACGTTAAACCGCTCACGGGTTAGTGCCTTGCGGTATATTCATTGATTAATTACTTGAATTGATTGTATTGTTGGTATCCATAAAAATGGTATTGTATTGTGATGTATTGTATGAAAGAACCGCTACGGGTGAGCCCATGCTTTCCTATTTAAGCTTTTATATTTATCAATAAGCATTGGCACCGAGATATATAATATGAATAGGTCCATGGTTAATAATTGTCCTAGGGTTAAATTTCTGATGCCTCGAGTTTTCCTATATCCCAAAGCACTGAATTGGTCGATGGTAGGATTGTAGAGTCTAGAACGGGCAGGCCTATATAATACAATTAGTGGCGGATTAAAGGAGGGGCGGTCGCCAGGCCCGTACCCAAGGGGGGGGGGGCAAGGGGGCCATGCCCCCCCTAAATTTGATAAAATAATAATAAATAATGTAAGAATTTTAGCTAAATATACTATCACTACGGATGTACCTATCATCTATAAAACATTTTGTTTTTGCCCCCCCCCCCAAAATTAAATCCTTGGTACGGGCCTGGCGGTCGCCCCCTCCAAAGCTATAAAAAAAAGCATTTTCTATCACATACAGTATACAAATAATTTCGCACAAAAAGCAAAAGAAGGAATTTGCACGAAAATGTCAATCACTGTCTACAACTACAAGTGTCTATTTCCCACGTTTTTACCTTTTTTTGTTGTTGACTAGCTTGTAATAACAAAGCTTCAAATTGCCATCCACCCCACCCAAAACTTTTTTTGAATCCGCCACTGAATACAACACAGTAACAATGACATGAATTACCCATAATTTATTTGAAAAAAAAAAAATTATTCGAAACCAAGATAAGACAATATTTATTTCACAAGATATTCGAAGAATACATAGAAATCATTACATACATAAATAATATTTGACCATCACAATACAAAGTAATCACCATACAAAATAATGGGGTAACATTGATTGGGAAAGGAACCTGTTCGGTTCTGTTATTCTAAATAATTATTATATTATATATACTGTATATACAGTATATTATAATTTTATAATAATTTACCATAAATTAAGTACAAATTAAATGATGTGGGATTTTTTAAAAATGTTATTTGTCTCCTAATGCAATGGGCGCCAATGATCAATGATCACCGTTGCAAAAAAAGAAGTCAACGTCAAAAATGAAAAAGAAAAAACATCAGGTACGCCTCTTTTTATTATTGCTATTTTTAATATATAATACGAATTATATGCATCCTGCTGGCTGCTTCACTTAAGCATTAGCTTACTGCATTAGTGTCGTGTATAAACTGAATTATATTGTATAAATAGAATTTAACAGGATTTGATCAGTACAGTAGGTATCCATGTAGGGTGTTAATATGCAGTATTAGTATCAATTTATTACAGGTCTTATCATCGCTCGCCAAGGATCTCTTCTTGCCACGCGTCTATAACCCTGTTAATTATTTTTATGATAACAATAACTCTCAATAAGATTCTGTTAGTTACTTGTAGTGCCTGGCATAAGCCTTGTATACGACGCAATGTTATTTTAAAAGTTAATAATACACTGTTATGTTGGTCATTTGATAGAGAACTAGAATAATATGAAACAGAATCAGAATCGAGACTCTACATGGGGGAAAAACCATGGGTAGCTTAACCTCACCCCAGTAGAGGAAAAACGCGGCTGCCGGACATGTTGCTGACACCAACATTCCAAATATAGCAGTGGTCAAGAGATCAAGATCCTCTACCACTTCTCAGGCCTAGACTGCACTTATTGGCATGTCACGCCACCATCAGTTTTTTTTATTTTACCTGTTAATGCGTTCTGTTGCGTAGTCTTTAATTTTGAGTAGATATCGTAGATAACGTGACCTAAACTAGCAAGATCTATAGCTGAAACCCGAAACTGGTCTCGTCTCGCCACCTCTGTCTCTAATTACGGACAACCATCGAAACGGCCAAAAATTTAAAAAAATGTCACTCCTCTACCACTCCTGAGGCATGAGCAGATAAATGGGGGGAGGGGGCAGCGAGCAACGAGCAAAACTTGGTAAATCGATTGTATAAGTTAAATTATTGCGCCCTGACTTAATCGATACTACAATATGTACCTATTTCCTATTTTTACTTACAACTACTCCCCTCCTGCCATGGGCTGGATCCGTCCCTGTCCTGAAGCCTAGGCACTCATTGGGTTGTCACGCGGCTCTCACGCCAGCAGTTTTTTTACCTGTCAATGCGTCTCACTGCTGCGCTGCATAGTCTTTGATTTTGAGTAGACATCGTAGACACCACGACCTTAACTAGCCATATCAAGCTCGAGCTCCATTTTGGCCTCGTCTCCCCACCTCCGTCTCTAGCATACAACCCTCGAAACGGGCAAAAATTAAAAAAAGAAAATGTCGCTCTGGGTTAGTAAAATTGTAAGAGATGGAAATGCTGTCTATTGGATAATAAAACGTACTGTAAGTACAATACGAAAGTAAAAAAGACAAGACATGCAAATTAATATTTTGAAATAATAATAACAATCATTTTTTTAACTTGTAGGTAGCCTGCCTATAAAAAGTATGGTAAGAATTAATATGCCTAAATAGACAAACCAGTAATTACTGGTATATTGAAGAGAGAAATATGAGAAACCTACTACACATACGTGTAGTTACATAAAATATTGGTATGAGTTCATTAAGGAAAGGAAGCCGATTGGAAGCAGAAGAACTGAAGAGGACAGTATGATTAATTCAGATCGGCGAACACAAAGCTTGTCTGACAGCACAAGACACATCTATCAGGCTCTATTCTATATTACCCCGCACAATCCCATTACAGTAGTAAATCTATTAACACCAGAAAATCCTACTACCTACTTCTCATTGTAAGCTCGCCTTTGTTTCCATGTTAATTCTAATTGTACATTTGTATACGTCTATTTAAAATTCTTTGCCATTTTCAATGTGTTGTAATTGTAGGGGAATGACACCTGATCGTCCCCAGTGATGAACTGGGCCGGCGGGCAGACGGGCATTTGCCCGAGGGGCAAGTCAAAAAATGGTTGTTTGGGGCCGGAAAGGAAGGAAAACGTCGTAGTATATTTCAAAAAGAAATTAAATAAAATGTATGTTAATAACAAGCATTACAACAGCATTTTGAGCTGAGGAAGGGGCCGCGGTATCCGAAAATGCCAGGGCAGATTTCCAGTCCCAATCCGCCACTGATGATCCCCTCTTCCCGGAAGATTTTAAAACACTGTGTTATGCCTGTAAATCTATGACTCGGTCTCAAATCCCGTCCATCCAATTTTTCACATCTTCTATTCTGCCTGCAGAGGCTATCAACAAAGATAGTTACTTAACAAAGGGTTAGTTGGACTTGCATTGCTTGTTGTGTTATTTAATTAGTCAGGGGTTTCACAGTTTTCACAATTAGGGCAATTATAGTCAGGGGAAGGAGGCGACATTTAGTAATAGGTAAAAAAGAAAAGGTAATTGATGCTCATGTAGCCTAATTGTTGTTCTGTGATATCATGTCAAGGTCATGGTCATGGAGTGGGCCGAAAATTCACCCTTATGAAAAATAAAGAATTTTTTCTTTTTTAAACCAACGTAAATTTACTTACGGAAATTAAAACAGAATAAGAATAAATAAATTAATTAATTGTTGTTCATAATTATTGGATGTGTCAAAATTAGGAGCAATATTTTTTCTGGAGTCTTTTGGGCCCAACAGAGAGACCATTTGAATGTCGCTTGCTTTGGAGGGGGTTCGTTTTAATACCACATTTAAATAATTTTTAATAATTTCCCGGGCCCGGCTGATTTATTTTTTCTTTTTCCTTCGTGTTATGCCTGCCAATATGTGGTACTGTATAGTCCAACTTGCTTGGACAAGAAAAAAAAACTTCGATTTAGGGGCCCTTATCTGCGTTCTATGTAAATAAACAAACTGCAAGCTTTTCTTATGTGGTTTTTAAGCCAGACCTGCTCCCGCAACAAAGCACGTATCCGGCATTTTGGTTTGGGGAGGGACAAAAAAATTTCCTTTTTAAACGCTTTCTACCGTAAATAAAAGATATGTAAAAAGTTATAGGTAAATTGTTAAATTAATGACTATAAATAAATATTTGATCATACCGTTTACAAAACAATTTTCTTGCTACTTATGTTGGCCATTCGGGCCAGCAGCACGCCGTCAGGACTTGGACAACAGTGAATCTGACAATTGGGGGGGGGGGGGGGGAACGTCCTCTGTGTATAACTCTGTGTAAAACTGAGATGTAACAGTTCAAGCTTGGAGAAGCTTATACCAGTTTTTTAAAATGAAGATTTGTCCAAGCTTTTGTTGAACTGTTGTTTGATGAAGTTGGCTACCAAACCAAAGTTCAAACCAAACCAAGCATTTGCTTGGGTTCGGATCCACCCCTACTTGCACCCGTTACTTTTTCTGTGCATGAATTCTATGTACAATATTTAATTAACAATAAGTGCAGGTCAACAACTAGTAAGAAGAAATCACCAACAGTGTTGAGAGTTCCATAGGCTAAACAAGATTCGTGAGCATGTTATGACTATGCATTGCCCGATAATCTTACAATTGATGAAAGCACTTAAGTTATAATCGTTTATCACTTTCATATATGTATAGGAGCCTGATTCAAATTAGCGTTGGAAAAAGTAACAAAAAAAATGGAAAGGTTACTTGTTAGCCTGGTTGTGTTAATGCGGGGAGGAGGCTTGATTCCTATCTGCAAACAACCTATTTCAACCATGTACCAATATGTAGTATGTACTACACCTAGTAGTTTTCTAACTCACCTTGCATGGCCACTTCAATTTTTTTTTCTTTCAACTTTTTGTGAATGTGAAAGTGGGGTTTGTCTATTTCATTGTTAGCTAGTTTATGTGGCCAAACTATTCCTATTCATGACAAAAGAGAAGAGGAAGGGGGGGGGGGGGTAACTGAGGAGGGAATTCAGTTATCTGTTAAGGAGAGGGCAACGACAAAAAATCAAAGTATAAGTTAAATACGGGTTAAAGGGGAAAAAATTTAAACTTTCTAAACTTACGAGAGAAACCATACACTATACAATATACGATATTGAAAAAAAGATAAATAATTGTACTATTGTACTAGTAGAATTGGTTCCACGGGGACAGCATTGATCATTTTTTTTTGTTGGTTTCTGTACATGCTCCTGCCTGTTTAAAGAAAAGAAGCCGGGTGCGGGCCAGCACGTATCCAAGGGGGGAGGGGACACAGAGGACGTGTCCTCCCCCCTCCCCCCTGCATCCGTCCTTGTATAGAACAACCCTCTTTCTTGACCACTGCTCCATTTCAACTATTGTGGACTGTGGTGAGTAATATGTCTGGCAGCCGCATTTTTCCCATATCCGTGATGGTACTGTCTGTACCTGTAGGCCCATGCAAAAATGTTTCCTTAAGGGAAGAGCTCGACATTACTTTATGCATTACTGTAGTTTACAATGTTTTTTTTTTTTTTTTTTTGTTACTGAACCTACTAGGGTGGTCTGAGACAAGAACATGACCTCAGAGGAAAACATAGCAAGTATGGTACTCGAACCAACAGCCTTTAGGATGAAAGACAGAGTCCATACCTTTTCATTACATATCATGATGTGTGCTGGTATATTGCATTTTTTATGCAAGTCAAGCTGGATCCCTTTATGAAAAGAAGTCGCACCAATAAAACTCGTAAAAACCGGTCTAATAAAGTGACCGAAATGAGCAGCCGAAATATGAAGAGCCATGATAAAATCTAGCTAGTAAAATATAGCCTATAGTATGTGGGGCCGCATGGCTCATAATAAACTTTTTACACCCTTTACTTACACTCTTAAGTACCTTAATTACCTTCTAGTATAGAGTACAAAAAATACCAAAAGGTTTCTTTTATGCGTTGAAATTGGGCAGTTTCCGTTTAAAGCTATCATGTTATTATTACTTGTTAAATGAAGCGCAGTTTGCGCTAATAAATTTATTATTGCTCTTAGGGTTTTAATAAAAACATTATGGTCATCTCTGCCGCTTCCTTTTCGTCCAGCGTGACTATATAATCCCACGTTTCGTTTGAGAATTAGGCCTATAATGGCTTAATTAGACATCTGATGGTATTTAAAAAAAAAAACGCTACTATAATGATGTTGTGTCCATCTAATGGAAATTGGTAACTTAAGGTAAGTTGCAGCTACTTACTTCCTCCCATTTGCAGCTCCCTGTCCTATATATGATGCCGGCCGCCGTACCAAGTTGAATCCAGCGGACCAGAGCAGGTTCAAAGCTGCAGATAACTTGGTTGTGTGCACAGTGCCGGTAGGGAAATATGGTAGGACTTGTCCTGGTCACCTCCGAACTAATCGTGTGACTTGACTGTGTTTCCCAAGTGGTTCGGAATCCACTATAATCAGGAGGTCCACTGTCCTATGGGCTGGCATAGGACAGTCAAGTTGGGGTCGCTCTATGGGCCCAAATATGAGGCCTAAGTCGTTACTAACCCGACGAACACTATTACCTATATAAGATAAGATTTCTTCACCCTAGTCTCATTTGCATCTTTGGGTTGAGCAAGTCTCAATTCATTGATAAGGTGTAACTGTGTGCAAGTAGGTTTCCCTCTGTAGATGCTAATACTAGTAGGTTTCTTTGACAGAGTTAATTTCTTAACAATGATTTTGTTTTACTAACTACTAATTAGAACAAGCTTTATTAAAACACTAATTTTATGTTTGTTTATGTAGCTACTTAGTTGATAAGTTTTGAAATCTTTAAATTGTGAAATGTGTTAATTAATGCAATAAATAATGAATTGACAGGAAAAGAACATATTTCGGGCAAATTTGACTTTCTCGAACACTAGCCCTCCCAATTCCCATGACAAACATATCACTTCCCAATGGAAAATAAAGACAATTTTCTTGCATTCCTTCTTTTCTTCATCCTTCTTCTTCTTCTTTGGGACTTCACCTCGGTGTGAGCTTTAGCCTCTCGCACCACTGCTCTTGGGCGGGGTTTCCACCGACCTCCCATTGCAGAATACACATGCACATTGACGTGGTAGCAGACATTCAAGACATAGGCGTGGTTTCCACCGGCCTCTCATTGCAGAATGCAAATGACATTGACCGAAATTTGAATTTTTTTTTTATAGAAATCTATTAAAATATTTGTACTTAACATATCCCATGACGCCATTTTTTAATTCTAGTTTGTTTGTTTGTGATTTTACTCTATGATCATTGATCAATTTTAACTATGGCATAGAGTAAAACAAAAATTTCCGTCAATGTCATTTGCATTCTGCAATGAGAGGTCGGTGGAAACCCCGCCTAAAGATATCCCAGTGCTTTGTCTACCTCTGGCCACCTTGCCGTCTGTCGGTTCAGTGGCCCGCCCTTGCCGCCTTCTGCGCTCCATTGCCTACAATACGGTCCCTGTAAGAAATATATACCGCTAAAGAAAACTAGTGGTAGCAATAATAAATCGCATAGGCTTTCGTGTACTGTACGATACATGGTAATGCAAGGTAGATATGCACCCCAGGTGTATTAGGTACACTAATGAAACCCATACAGGCGACCCACAACACTAATAGTTGGCTAACAATGAGATTTAGTCGTGAATTCCACAGCTATGGGAGATGGCTTTTGCGATATTGCAGCACTAGTTTGCTCCAATATCGAGCATATGGGAGAGATGGAACCATATGATATGGAATTCATTATTGCATCCTATACTTGAGATTGTTACCAATAATAGGATGTTTCTTTTAAAGAAGGGAAAACGCACCGCAGTGCTACAGTCATAGATATCAATTGGTATATTACTGGGAGGGACTCTTTAAAAAAGTACTGAAGCTTCTGCATTACATGTAATTCAGCAGTACAGCAGAAGGGAAAACGCATCGCAATGCAGTACAGTCATCGATATCTACTGAGAGGGACCCTTTAAAGGTACTGAAGCTTCTGAATTACATGTAGGCCTAATTCAGCAGTACAATACAGTCATCGATATCGACTGAGAGGGACTCTTTAAAGGTACTGAAGCTTCTGAATTACATGTAATTCAACAGTACAGCAAATGTACTAATAAATCAATTCTAAGTTTACGCGACTCAATGAAGAGCAAATTTGTAGGATCATCAGCGATGTCTTTTATCTTCCGAAGTAGCGAATTTGTTTTATGCCAGATTCATTGGCTGTAAGATATTGTGTGATGGAGCTTGTTCAGGCCCCTGCTACTTGCGGCAGGAGCTAAAACACGTTTTTTTTTAAACAAAATCGACTTCCTCATAAAATATCGACCGTAGGGTCTAAAAAGATGCCATAAAGTAGAAGAAATCAAGAAATACACAACAATATTATTGGTGCATACAATATTTATGGCTGGTTGAACTATTGTACGGACAATGTGCAGCCGACGATATTACAGTTTGGCGTGGTTAGGTTAGGTCTTCCAGAATGAGGTTCAGTAGGGACAGTTTTGGTCACTAGGTTCGCTGACGACAAACCGATATGCATATTATTCGAAATGGCCGCCGTTTGCATGCGAAAACTAAGCTCTTAGCATCTAATTAAATCTTTTAATATTTTTATAATATTTTTACTATGCCTGGACCTTATTTCGCTGCATATAATTTAATATATATATTTTCCATGATTTATAGAAAAATATCACTTTAAAATAATACGTAATTAAAAATCATTTTAAAATCGTATTGAGGCTTATGGAAAAATCAACGCTTTGATATCATTGCAACTGGTGCTGCCATCTACAAAATGACGCCACAAATGAACCCCATTGGCGGCCACACGTATAATGAACATATTAAAATGTAAAGTAACCATACTTAGTAATCAGGATTTAATCTTTGTTGGTTTTCAAATTTTATCTTGAAAACATTTATCGGATATTATTCTCGTGTAATTCAATTTATATAGGCCGGCCACCTTACCAAGTTGAATCCAGAGGACCAGAGCAGGTTCAAAGATGCAGGTAACTTGGTAGTGTGCACAGTGCCGGTGGGGAAACATGGTAGGACTTGTCCTGGTCACCTCCGAACTAATCGTGTGACTTCACTATGTTTCCCAAGTGGTTCGGAATCCACTATAATCAGGAGGTCCCCTGTCCTATGGGCCCACACTGTGGCCAGGGACTGTGTCCAACCATACTACTACTAGAAGTCAATTTATAGGCCTATTAATTAGGGTTATATTTTTGCGTTGGTTCTATGACTTCAGCTGTAGCGCACAGTACACAGTAAGTTCATTCCAGTGTCGAATTATCCGTGGGTATGCTAATGGCATAAAAACATCGCAAAAGTCACAGGTTTATAGTGTAGGCAGAACCGAATTGAGCTTCCTCAAACATTTTTGCTCATAAATACGTCAACCACTTTGGAGTTTGGTGCGACATAAATCTCCAAATTCGGATTACCAATTAGTAAAACAAAACATGCCATTCTTTCGAGGCCACTATGTGGTACTTCCTACTCTATGCCGTCACTTTATGTTCTTTACATTGACAGATTCAAGCAGTGGTGTCATTTAAAAATTTTACACGGGGGGGGGATGACAATTATGTAGATTTTTATACTTAAGTCTTACCCATTGTAAAGCAAGGTTCAGGGGCAATATCTGATGTTTTCCAATTGCGGGTGTGTGTGTGTGTGGGGGGGGGGGGCAATTGTCGCCTCTGGAACTCCAAATGACGCCCCTAGATTCAAGGCTTTAAATTTATTAATAACCGAACTACAACAACTATCTCCCATACGCCATAGTGGGAGGGCCGCAATCATGTGTGTAAATTGATAGTTTGACGCAATTTCAGCGGAGATAACCTATTGTTGTTTCATTTTCGGACGGCGCGGTATCTACAAGTGCCCCCGGGGTAACCCAGTTTTCTGTATTTGGACGGGGAAGCTTTCTAGCTTGCGTCACGATGGTCCGGCAAGGCACCTGGGGCGGTGGGCCGGCCAGAAAGTGTGGGAGGTTCGGTAGTGGTCTCCCCCGAAGGACTTACTATCTGCCAAACCGGGAGCAAGCTGCTAACCTTTTGCAATTTTTATATTCCCGCAGGATAGGATCTATTTCAATTTTATTTGATGCATTGGCCTCTACAATTTATCGAGGATTCCATAGATTGTGCCCTGGGTGCGGGAGTGAATTGTTCCATAGCCCTTTGCATGGGTCTGTCGTAAATAATATGTACTGGGCCATTTGATAGGGATGCACCGTACTGCGGGTGCCATTGAGTCCGAAGTACGGTATATTATATTCTCACGAGTTTGTATAGCCTACACACTCTATGAGGTTCCTTTGTGAGGTCATTTTGTAGATGGCAGCACCAGTTGCTAAGATATCAAGGCGTTGATTTTTCCATAAGCCTCAATGATATTTTAAAATTATTTTCTTTATGTATTATTTTAATGTGATATTTTTCTATAAATCATGGAGAATATATATATATATATATTAAATTATATGCAGCGCAATAAGGTCCAGACATAGCAAAAATATTATAAAAAATATTAAAAGAATTAATTAGATGCTAAGAACTTAGTTTTCACATGCAAACGGCGGCCATTTTGAATAATATGGATATGTTATTGTCGTCAGCGAACCTAGTGACCAAACCTGTCCCTACAGAACCTTATTGTTTAATGTCGGGGAATATGCGGGATTTTCATGACGAAGCTTACAATAAATAATTTCTGTATCTCATTTTCTCATAGAAGCCTTAGCAGGGGAAATTTTAACTAAGCTAAGCTATATATTAAGCTATATATATATAAGCTATTATAAATAAAATAAATATTGACTTTCTGGCTCAACTACTAAGCCAACCTAGCCTTCTCTCACACTTAACTAGGAAGACCCGGGACCGCCTGCTTTACATGCCCTCCGAAGCATGGCCAGAAAATGTAGCAAGTGTGGGACTCGAGCCAACAACCTTTCGGGTGAAAGTCGGAGTCTGTACCACTGTTCTACATGTCCTGACATTAACAATGAGTGACAGCAAGTTTTACAAAGTTACTAAGGAGACTATTATGTTTATGACAGGATTTCCCAAACTGTGGTCCATGGACCATTAGCACGTAGGCTAATTGTAGGCACAAACTATTTGATCTTGGTTCTAGAATTTGACGATTTTCCTGTCACAGCCATGGTAGTCCACGGAAAATCATAAAATAATCTAATGGTCCACGGACAAAAAAGTTTGGGAACCCCTAACTTATGACACAGATGAAATGATACACATATGTAAGGAGACTACAACATTTTTGTGTGTGTCAGCTTAAAAATAAGCTTCCAAATGACTTGTATACATTGTTCAAAAAGCTAGTTTTTTTGCAAAATGTCAAATATTAGAGAACCTTTTTTCAATAACTTGTAATTGATTCAGCACCGCAGCCACAGCCACTTTTTTTCATTCAATCCAATTATGTAGAAAATTGAATTTTAAATAAATGAATAGGGGGTGGAAGCTTGAGATAGAGAGATATCTCTCTAACGTGCTATATAGCACGTTTCCATTGCGTTTCTCTGCGTATTCCAGAGATAGTAACTATAGTGGTGTAGTCGGTAATCTTAAACAGAAAGGAGAGAGATTTTATTTTCATTGAGATTCTGCATCGCTTCTATTAAAGGTGCGCGTATCATGACTTCCGACGTCCGGCGTTTAAAAGCATGTGTAGGAATTGTAATGAGCCGAGCGCTACCTGCCTTGTGTCTTAGATTTTTGCTACCAAACCTATCTTTCAAATAAATCATTTCCCGTGTAGGCCTACGTCTTGTCTAACAGAAATTGGGGAAAAAAGGTTTTAATTGTATGTGACAATCATTAGATTATATTTAGATTAAGATTTAATATTAGATTATTTATTTTAGACCTCGTTCTCAGCAGATGTCTGTCCTACATAATACATTAAATTGGAGATCCAATTTTTAGCGCATTTATATACAATACCGGCTGGTTTTAGACAACCGCTTCTACATACGGTACCTATAACCTATGCGTTCTGATGGTTACACCTGCGGTCCCATTGCGATTATTTTTAATCTAAACCTGGGGGGATTAAAAATATGAACACGATAATTTTACAACTGAAAGTGCTGTTCAAAGTTGTTTTGTTTACATTTTTAACCACAGGAATTGGCTAGTACTGAACGGCGTGGTAGGCCCGCTGGAGTAAAAAATTACCCGCCATTAAAAAGTTAAATAAATAATAATATTATATTAACAATATGTAATACCTTCTTTTTCTTTCTTTTCCATGTCCAGTATTCCCTGCACAGCATATATTACAAAAATACAATAACATAGAGATTAATACATCCCGCACCCCCAAGCTAGCGCTTATTTGGGACAAAAGACTCATACAGTCATTACAGTGCTGCTAAACAAGGCTTAATCATTTATTTTTGTTATTTATTTATAATGTTTACTTGATTTTATTTTATTTTATTTTTTACTTGTTATTATAATGTCAGTTTTTATTATTATTATAACTCCCATTGACCAACCATCTTTTTATGCCCGCCATTAACTCACCCATCTCTTTAAATTTTTTCATTTGTGGACTGTGGAGGAAGTTCATTTAATATCTTTGGTATAAGTACCTTATATGTAATAATAATTATAATAATAAAATTAATAAAAAGGTTAAAATTAAAAGTTAGTCATTAAAAAATGTTATTTTCACAGCAGAAAATGATTTTGTTTGAAAGCCGTATGAAAATGGGCTATATGGCAGGGACCGATCCAGCCCATTGGGGGGGGGGGGGGTAGTTGTGGGTCAAAATAGGAAAAAGCATATGTTGGATCTATTAAATCATCAGAGCGTAATAAATAAATTAACAATAGATTTACCAAATTTTGGGGTGCCAGCTACCCCCCTGCCCCCCCCCCCCCCGTATCCGTCCTTGCTATATGGTAAGACGCTTTTCCCAAAATGGTGGAAACCATGTGAACTTGAACCCGCCACTACCATCTTTTCAGGATATGACCAGTCAAGCTATAATATAGAAATATTTAGCCTTTTCCTACTTGCGAAATACATAATTTATATATGCAAGAATCGTTCAAATCTACGGAATTTTAATAGTTCGCGGTACGACTAGCCCCATGGACGGACACAAGGGAGGGAGGGAGCAGTGGGTAGCAGGTGTATCTTCTTCAAGTCACAGCCGGATGGCTGGTTAGCAGCAACATGTGACTTCGATGCCTCGAATTATACATGGTTGCTGGTTCTTGGGATGCCACTTGGGCCTATAATGCGGTGGTTTCCCCTTGCCTTCTGCATCCTATGCCGTTGACCGTCACCTGTTGCCAGGATCCAGTTCGTCCGCCTTTAGGGAGCTTTTCGTCTCCCATGGACAAGAGGGTGCCCATGCCCTAACTCCACGGAGTTAGGCGGGGGGTCTTTGACCGAACCCCACTCGGTACCTGCTATGCCTGTGTTAGCCGTCATTGAATGTTGAAGTTGCCCGCGAGGAGGCATAGGTCAGGAGTTTGCTGAGGTGTATAAGTTTATTTATATCGCTGTTAATTAGTCGATTGTAGTATTTTTTCTATTTGTTCTATTTTGACCCCCCCCCCCCCCAAATAGGCTGGATCCGTTACTGACTAGCCCCTTTGTTGCGTCCTATGCCCATACCTTGCTTGAAACACATCGCTGTCGTGTCATGAAATGCAGGTATTGAGATATAACAAGATTGCGACAAAATCCAGAACCCAGCCACAACACCGTTCTAATTTTTTAACCGTGTCCTCCCGAGAACCAATCTAAGGTCGACACTCGAAATGGCGGCTGTCAATTGTCAAATAACTCGAAAAACATACCTTATGTCATTGAAATTGGTATTATTACTTGGCCATCACTTTACAACTCTCGCTGCATCTATATATAATATACGTTACTGAATAAAATAACCGTGTAATGTATTGCACCATGGTGGGTAGAATCGAGAAATGAAGAGATTACAACTGTGGAAGGTTGCTTTGATAGAGAAGGGAAACCATTAAGAAATCGCCTGCAGAAAAAGTAAACGGTCGATACTTGTACCTACAGCACCTTTAGTACGGTACTATATATTTTGAATATGACACATGTAAGGCTACAAATATATTTTCAATGTGTTAAAGACCTGAGTAATATCGCATGATGTAGACGCCGTAGTCCATTTTTTTAACAACACCAAATATGGCTGGGACAATTTGTAAGGACGCCTGAAACTCGCATGTCGAATAAAATGTAAAGCTAGCATGTAGACGATTGCAAGGAACCTCTGGAAGGATGAATTAGTAACCGAACTCCGCGAGTTGGTAGTTCGTAGATGGTGGAGTATCGTGCAAAACCGAGATGACTCGAGGAGCCTGAAGAACAAAAAGAAGTTCTTGGGAGTTACAATATAGAAAAATATGTAGACATGAAATAAGAGTAGATTATATTGGGCTTTGTTTGCTAATTCAGCATAGGCAGCGCTATTCAAAATTGTTTATGAAAATCTATAAGAAAATTTTTCACCGGTGAGGACCATTTTCTAAAGTACTTTTTTTGTAAGCCTACAAAAGTCAAAAGTGTATGGTGGTCACTGGTGTCAGTCCCTCAAAGTTGGTGGAATAAATTTATCAGGCACTGCGTCCACAAGTCACTTTTTTGTTTTTACGAGGCAACTTCTAGAAGTACGAGTACAGGTCGTTATAAAGAGTCTTGTAACAAATGTCATTCCCATCATCGATATATCGTATATATATATATATATATCGTAGAGATCAATAATTCGAAGATTACAAGCGGCGCAGTGGCGATGTGTCAAGGGCTTTGGACCACACCCCGCACGACGTCTCCCACGCCCCTGCGCCACTGCTCACGGCACATCCTGGACTACTGTCTGCTATCTGTAAGGCCGCAGGCGGTGGCAGGTGGCTACTGCATGGGCACCCCAACGATTTGTGGACCTCTTCTTGGGTGTGCCGAAATGAATCAATGATTTGTTTTTATGTTCTTGCTCCGAAGCTCCCATTGCCAGTGCCGGCCAGCATTTGGCGCGAGCGTGGATCATTCCTTTAACACGCCTAAGGCTCACACACCCCTATTTCTGCATGACCTCTCGCTGTGTGACCACCCCAACGATTTGTGGGTGTCTTCTTGGGTGTCCCTAAATGATGTTATTGCTCCCGAAGCGCTCCCATTACAAACTAGCGTTTGGTCCAAGCGTGGATCATTTCAATTTCACGCCTGAGCCCTCCTCCCCTATTTCCGCAAGATCTCTCGTTACGGGCACCCCAACGATTTGTGAGCCTGTGGTACTCACCTCAGTTGCAAGCACTCTACTTATTTTCCACGTGATGAATTAATAGTAGGAGTCTAATTCCACTGTGAATGCTACCCCTTCTCTTTTGTCCCAGGTACGGATCCAGCCAATTTTTTTTTTTTTTTTTTTTTTTTTTTTTTTTTGGGTGGGGTAGTGCTGGGTCAAAATAGAATAGGAGTTACCCATTTATTATCGATTAACTAATTTACTTGCAACAGACTTTCTAAATTTTGGGTCCTCTATATCCGCCCTTGCCTGTTCCCAGTCTTAACGATTAAACGATTAGAATCGATAGATTAGATTTTATAGATTACAAATTGTCAATTTTCAGCAGGCTTGGCTTAAGAACGCAACTTCTGTATTAAATAGCTCAGCACCTAATATTCGAATTTCCAAACGATAATTTTTCAAGTCTTTCTTCACTTTTAGCTCAGCCATCACCCAGTGCCCACATTATACTGTATATAGGCCTAATAGTACAGAAAACATTTTCTGAGGTCCATGTGGACCATTACTGGCAATAATTAAAGCTTACATTGCAATTCATTTTTATTGGTTTTTTTAAAAGATCCAGCCATTTATCTGACCATTTATTAATAATACACATTTAAGAAATAATTATATGCAATTAAAATGATACTGGATTTCCATGGTGCTCTCCAATCAAATTAAATGAAACATTGGATGATGCTAAAAGACGATTATTAATGTCAAGCCCATCTCAAATCAAACGTGGTGTTCAGCCATAATGACTATATCAAGGTAAATTAGAAGCCGTCCAAATTGTTCGTATCCGTAATAATTTCCCTGTAGATAAAATTCAGCAATTTATCGTCATTAAAGAGGCAGGGCTTCCATTACTATCTAACACTGTTCCATTATTGGCAGCCACACGTCAAAATGTAATATATGGGGCAAATTGGCCAGCCTGCGAGCAAGTTATTTATCTTCTTATATAGACTTAGTTTCTTTGCGCTAAATTGCGAATAATCTTATCGTGCAATACGAAGTCGGGATCAGGAATAAGGAAAAGGAATGAATGAATGAATGAACTAATTTAAAAATTTATATTATACATTATATTGTTCCTGTAGTAAGTTATATTTAAATAATTGATTATCAGTATGGCAATTGCAGATGCCATACGAGTACATTTTTTAATTAATCTAGTGTAGGCCTATAAGTTAAGGTTGAGCTTTCAAACTATTTTGTAAACAAATAGGTAACCATCACTGATTTATTATTATTATTTTGTAAAATCAGTAAAATACACGCACTTCTATAGTGTTTTAGAGGAATAATTCTTCAGATGAGAAAATGTTTGTGAATTTGATGCAAATTCTTTTACGGTTTTATGAATTTCTTATAATACCATTTCTATATCTGTGACCTCTGTGGATGTGGACATTAATCCGAAAATAGAGAATTACTAAAAAAAAAAATGGACCCGGGGGCGCTCCAACCCACAATAGGTCTATAGCCATCGCCCCATCGGGGCATCATGCTGTGCGGGCAGAGGCTTCCAAAATTTTGTAAACAAATGATGCTGCGGTATTTTGGAAAACATTAAATAAGTCTTTGTTCTACAGCTGCATGGTCTTATGACAAAATCATAAAAAATACAAGCTCTAAAAGCAAAATACTCGATTGATTACAGATACAACTGTTGTACAAAATTTTGGAAATGCACTTTTTTGTATTTTTCTACAGCAAATCTTCTACGATAGATGGAACCTATTTTTTAATGCATTTTTTATTATAATACCATTTTCTTATCGTTGTGACTGTGAAACGAGAAATTACTTAATTAATTCAAAACTGCACACTGCATTATTTATTGGATAGTATTTGAAAATCTCCGCCTCAAAAAATACTAACAATCACCTGGTCTACTGGGCAATCAGGCACAACATAAGTGTGGGCTGAAGAAAATATTTAAATATTTTACTCAAAAGAGAAATGAGAAAGACGCAAAGGAGGAAGGGCAGAACACGTTGTTATTCAAGAACGGGCACCTTTTGTCAACTTAGAACGCGTGCCAAACAAATAAACGTTGCAGCACTTTTTGCGTGACAGGTCCTACACACTTTCCCCTTTCACCGCGTACGAATACAAAACTCCAGTGGGCACTTCGGAGGCGTCGTCTGCCAACTCCTCTGGATCATTGTTTGGGCTACAGGTCCCACGGCACCCCGAAAAACCGCTTCGGCCACGCCGTGATGCAACTCCGGCCTTGATTGTATCGGCCGCGACGAAATTTCGCTCATCATGCTACTGTAATTAATATGATAGGGATATACTTCCGTTAACTGATTGTTTGATTCTTTTGTGAGTACCGAGGATCGGCTGCTGATAGGAGGGGTGCGCGGAAAGGGAAAGCATTATGATCAGGTTGTTATCGGGAATGAGGTGTCGAATCGAATGGGTTGCAGAATGGTAAATGTGAATAGAATAGCCGAAGATGACTCTTATTGTGGAAATGATTTGTAGGGAAATCGAATAGTGACAGCATGCTGGGCCATTGATAGAGGCAAAAGATAGTAAAGAAAGGGTATATTTTGAAGTTGCATAATTACATATATGCAGGAATGAGGGAGGTACTTGCAAGAGTTACGGGGTTAACTTATGGTTCATTTCCGTATTCACCGCTTGACGAACGCATCACAATATTGCAGAGAAACATTGACGGATTTTAGGGTTACTTAGTCATGTAATTAGAGTTTTATAATTGACAACGCAATTTATAACATAGCTCTTTTTGAATTATAACAAAATGTTATGATCAACCCTAAGGGTATAGGTTAGGTTAGGGTTTATTCGAATTAAGTCCGCTAGTTAAAATTGTAGCCAATCCTGATTGTTCAAAGTTAATAGTCTGGCTCCCTTAATTAATTTTACATTGTACATGCATAGGACAGCTCCATAGCTTGGACACATATAGTAAGACACGCCACACGACAGTATGTTAAAGATATTGGAAGCAACGACGGCGTACAAATGAAAGAACCGGCCCGAGTTTACTCGAACATACTTTCCAATTTATCAACATTAGTAGATGGTAAATAATTTTCCTGTGGTTAAATTTCGGATATCTCAGGGGGGGGGGGGTTTGTCCACCTAACGTCACTGGAGGGGAGATAAATTCTATAAATTCTAGACAGGTCAGACCAACATATTACCACACAGCAATAATGGCAGGACACGCAATGCACTTGAGCGCGAATTATCTATCATTTTTCAAAAAATAATTTATTCCACAAAACCAAATAGTTTTTTTGGGAAAGCAACCTGTCCGGTTTCGTTACTCAATTTAACACCTAAAACGTGCCAGTTGGTAGAAATCATCGATAGAAAGGTTTCGCAGAAAATTATTTTTAGTCATTTTTCATTAAAATTTAGTTATTTTTATTTTTTTACCCCCAGAAGCAAACTATCAAGGGCGACCCCCCGCATTTTGTCAACATTAAAGACGACTCTACAATATATGTGAATTTAAAAGAAATAGTTTGAGCCGTTTTTGAGAAATAATTTTTTTAGACGTTTTTTTGGATTTTTTTGACAATAAACCCCCCCCCCCCCAAATTGAGTTAGCCCAAAATAAAAATAAAATGCTTTGAGGTATGATTTTTGTGAACCTACATGCAAAATTTCATCAAAATCGACCGAGTAGTTTGCCCGCAAATCGATGAACCGACAGACAGACAGAGCGACAGACAGACAGACAGAGCTACAGACAGAAATTTCGTAAAAACCACTTGTTTGGGTTCCTGGGACCTCAAAACGTGTATATCCGTTGAAATCTCGGAATCGAAAATTTCGACCGTCACAATGCTTTCCTTATACTACCTATAAATTGGAAAGCAATAATTCTGCCAAGACCGGATCGCCTCTAGGTTCTAGCTATCAACTTCTTGCTGCGGCAGACATTGAAATCTGCCAAACAATGAACAAACCCCTTACCGCTCACTGCGCTCACTGTTCTCACTCATCTACTAGTCTGGAAAATTATGCATTATAACTCGCATTAATTAATTTTTTCTTGCATTTTCCGAATTCGGGAGGGGCTCGGACCCCATGGACTTATATACGCTACTGGAAGGAGTCAACAAGCTAGGAAGTCTCAGAAAGGGACACCCTCAGGGTTCAACGAATTCTAGTATAATTGAAGAAACCACGTTGACATTACAGATAATTAGGATGCAGAAAGAGATCATCGTCACTCCCCCCCTCCCTCCCCCGCTTATTATACTGAATCTATTGTACCAAGTGTAACGAATTGTTGGGCATGCAAGAAATATATTATGAGCGTAGCTTGGGCTCTATAAGCAAATCAAAAATTACATGACAACCTATCTATTCTCAAAAATGGTGGGGGATAGGACCTCAGCCGGATCGAGGATTTCTATAAGGCGGGGTTTCCATTGACTTCGTTTTTGAACGTGGGCGAGATATTGACGTGGTAGCAGACATTTTTTAGACTGTCTTTAATGTCTGCTACCACGTCAATATCTCACTCACGTTCAAAAACTAAGTCAATGGAAACCCCGCCTTACCCACACTTGCTTCCCTCGGCGTGTCACACTCACACAGAAGTTGAGAGAAACGTCAGGTGAGAAATGAGTTATAGTTGCCGTAGCGGCAGTGGCAGAGACTTGTCTTTGCTGCCAGACAGGTGCTCAAACGACTGACTTGCAGGTCAAAGGTTATATAGTGAATTTTTAACCCCTTTGGGTGATGGTGACTTGCAAATAATGGCTGTGTCATAGCCAATAAACGAGGTCTTATAGGTCCGGGTCCCTCAGTTTATCTTGAAGATGTTGAATGTAGCTTATCCAGGCTCCAAATTGGGGAGGGGGGAGGCTGAGCTATTATAGGTAGCGTGGCTTTGGGCTTTCCCTGCCCCTTCCCTCTAAATGTCTTGAAAATAAATCATTGCTGTGCATTTTTTTAAGTCCTTTATATAAGTATTGTCTGTGACGGTTGGGACACGTCGTAAGAATATCAGAAGACCACATATTATGCTGATCAAAATGCACCCAGGAAGCATGACGGGAAGACGATTACAAAGACGCCCATGAAACCGCTGGAAGGACAAATTAGAAACCGCGAAACCAAGTTGCGGTAATTGTTGAGCAGTTGTCGACTAGACCAAAGCCCATCAAGGGCTGTACAGCCAAAAGGGTCCGGACACCCCCCTGAAATATTTGCAGCGTACGGTAGATTGAATGGAGTTTCAAATATATTGAGGTTACCTCACCTCCGGTGTCGTCAGATGGGCTCCCCCCTGAAAAAATATCAGACTACGGCCCCTGAAGAAAAATAAAATATTTGTTAATGTTGAATGAAGAATGAAGAACCAGTAGAATCCGGGCTTTGTTAATGTTCATAGGGAAACAAAAATGTGTTCAATCTTAGTAGGCTACATCGTGCACACATTTAGGCATAGTTTCACTAAAGTTACATCCGCAAACCATGATTTTTCTTATACCTGTGACAAAAACTTATATTCGAAATAAAGTTTCTCCGAAAAGAACTGTACAAATCTTACTTGCAACAAAATAATTGTGGTTACCAAATTACTCGATGGTTACCATCTATAATGAAGCGACCACGCTTTTATCAGGTACCAGGTATTCATTCCAAAACCTAATGGATATTTCACGAACATTGACTATATTCGCACGACCGTCAATTTTTGTAAATAAAAAAGCTGAGTGGAGCCATTCGTGGAACATCCTCATCGATGGCTATAAACAATTACAGCCCGCAGGGCCGGATTTAGCTACTTTAGCTCCAATTTAATATGACATGTAGTGAGTATTACATGTGATCATAATTTAAAACAAAGCCGAGTCAAGAACGGCCGGACCAATTGCTGAAGCGCCTAGAAGTCGAGAGGTGACATTTTTTTCAGTTTTGGAGTTAAGTGCACCATGCTGTTACTGTAGCTGCTACTTATCCTAGAAACCAACTGGAACATCGGGATCTGTCATTTTGACAATGTTATACAATTAATGGCAAATGGGCACATCTATAAATTATCAATAGAGTTACAAACTTTAGCCTCGATTATTTAACTCAACTCATTCCCTGTGGAGGCACTCCGATTTGTTCTTAAACATTCCTCACTCCAAGCCACTTTAGCCTTAGTTTCATTTTGACCTTTTTTTGTTTCTCCTCTCTAGCCAAGCGACTTGGATCCGGTCCTGTCCATGGAGCATCCTCATCGGTATGATCCACTCAGTCACCGCAGAAAAAGTGAGATTCGAGCTCGACCAAACAATGATCTCCGATGAGAATCTTACATTAGTGAGAGAAGAAGCTGCGAAAAAAAGGTAGGTTTGTAAATCGATTTCATACCGCAAACCCCGGAGGTGTAAAATTCTCATGATGGTGAATGGGAATGTACGTAAAGTGGTTTCTAAATTAGAGTACATCTGGGCTACGTGGCAAAATCGGTGGGTTCCACAAAATACGTGACCAGGATAACGTGAGACGCATCGTATAGTTTTAAATATTGGGGAAAACTGCTACAAAATAATGGCCCTGCTGATTACCCACTCTAATATTTATTCGAATTCTTTGGAATGTTTAAATGTTGAATTACACGATTTTAATCTTTGAAATTTTGGTATTATTCTATATTTTCTTAGATCCACGTTTTTTGGATCAAATATTGTTTCAAGTATGCAATATAGTGGATTAACACATTTAAAAGCTTGCAGAAAATTTGAGAATATTGATTGAGTTGGTTGATTCGGACAGGCAAATTCTGCTAATTTATATATGCTATATATGGGCTTACGCTCATTGCCGTCAATGATGTACTGTCGGAAATTTATTTATTTTATCTTAAATGTATATTGCACTTGTCAAATTACTGTTCAATACACAATTATTTATTTATTTATTTATTTATCATTTTCGTTTTGATTTTCCAGTTTAATTGGATTAAAAAATAGATACATACCTTACTAAGTTAGAACCCTGACGTGTAGTGGTGTATAGCAAGGACTTTGATGGGGGGTGGTCCCCCTAAAATAAGTTTTCCAGTTATCAGATTTTCCAGCAAATTCCAACCCGGACAGGGAGCCAAAATTATTTTTAAATGTGTAGTTACTAGTACTTCCTTCTTATCCTAATTTACCTACATATTTTAGGATAGGCTACCTTATCTTAGTTGTAACTTACCTTCGTGTCTTAGTATGTTTCCTTTTTTAACGCTTAATCAATCTATATTTATTTTAATCTGACCTGTCCTCATAAATCCTTTATTTATTTATTTATTTAATGAAAAATATGTAATTCAATTAACTTATTATGTGATGCTGTGTTTTATTTATTTCTATTTTAATTTTTAATTTTTGAGTGATAAAGTACGTTGATTCTCTTTCAGCTATGTAGCTGTTGTGGCTACTGCTGATCTGTGTAATGTAAAATTGTTTTTAATGCACATATTATTATTATTATATAAATGATATTTTATTCAGTGCATTTTTCGAATTGCCAAAATGGAAATTGTACCTATAGTACAATTATTGATAAATGACATGGTGAAGTGCCGCTACTAGGGGGGTCTGGTGTAAGTTTTTCCCCACTTCTGACGATACGCTCCTATACCTATGTCCGTGTGTAATGTATCCATGGAATATGGATCATCGACCGTTATAGGCGAGATAATATCTTCTTCTTTCTCCGGATCTACAGCCCTTGATGTCTTTGGCCTGCTCGACAACACTATTTCAGTGGTCTTGGTTTGGCACGCGACTCACTCGTACGCACTGCCTGCTTGGGGAATAATTCGACCCCAGAGGCAGCGGTCTCGTGGATGCCCTGCCCTTCCCGTCATGCTTGCTTTTTACGTTTTGTTCAGCATGTGACAATCTGACATTCATACAACATGTCACAGCCATTTTAGACGTTGCGCTTACATATAAGAACAGAATATGTCTTCTCCGTTAGGTATTGGGATTAGATAATATAGCTACAACAATTAACATGGCTACGTAATTTACAACCCTGCTGATGACACTACGTGTTTCTCCATCAACATGCTCAGCTGTAAATGTTTGTACACGGAGCAGCAATATAAATAGTTATAATGTTATGGATATTACGGTGGGCAATAAGAGCACGCCCCGCCGCCGCTACTATGTTGGTTCGTGCAGACTCAGCGTCAGTAAGATGTCTCGCCTACGCGCACACTCGCAATATTGGTCAAATAAACAGAGTTGCCGTTGAGAATTTCACTGTTTTCATAACAATGTCTCCGGATACTGAATGGAGTATTGTGTACATAATAATAGAGGACTTGGCCCCACGTGCCCCCAGTTACAACTTGCAAGGGTGCAGCCAGGGGCGCATCCTAGGGGCAACCCCTTTGAAAACATACTTGTCGGCAGTGTTGCCAATTTCCGGGATTTTCCCTAATTATGGGATTATTGACGTTTTTTATTTGGGACTGTTCGAGTCTTGGTCTTGGTCTTGCTTTGCTCATCACTAGGAAATACCCGGAATCCCAAATAAAAAACGTCAATAATCCCATAATTAGGGAAAATCCCGAGTCGAACAGTCTTGGTCTTGCTTGATCAGCTTTGGTTTTGGTCTAGCTCAAATCTCTCTGGTCTCGGTCTTGGTCTCGGTCTTGGTCTTGGTCTTGCTTACCTCGTCTTGGTCTTGGTCTTGCTTACCTCGTCTTGGTCTTGGTCTTGCTTACCTCGTCTTGGTCTTGGTTTTAGGCTTGTTCTTGCCATAATTTCTTAACGAACATCTTTCAAAACATTTTGTAAACGTTTTATTTTTATTCAACAAACATTCTTAAACCTAAATTTACTATCTTTGAATTAAAAAAAGTTCATTAAGATATTATTTCTTATGCGTATTTAGTCTTGGTATTAGTCTTGTTCTTATTCATACTGTCTTGGTCCTGGTCTTGTGAGTAGAAGAATGGTTTTGGTCTCGGTCTTGCTTTTTCGCAAGACCAAGACCAAGACAGCAAGACCAAGCCAATTTTGCACATCACTAATATTTCCGGGATGTTAAAAAGGTTTTCCTTCATTAAAAAAAACAAAAAACAAAAAAAACAAAAAAACAAACAAGAAACTTGTATAGAATAAGTATAAAAAACAGTTACAGAAATTTTTTACAATTTATAAATATGATTATTTGACTTACCTACTTCATGAAGTTTTTTTTTCGAAATTGGATGGAGAAGAATAATCAATGACAATTTTCAAAATGTAGGCCTACCATTTAAATTACGACATGAAATTTTTAAAAATTGCACATAATTATTTTCCATCAAATATTGAAATAGACAATAAGTCCGGGAAATTCCAGGAATTTTCAGAAATCAATTGTGGGGAAAATTTGCTAGTACGTTGGCAACACTGCTTGTCGGGTCAGGAATAGCTTATTTGGTAGAGAACCACTCTTGGAAACGAGGTTTCCCGCCTGCGGCCTGAGCTGGGTCTATCTGACCCTAATGGGTACCTTATCTTCATAGATAATGGAAACCCGCGGCTGCCGGGCCTGTTGCTGTCCCAAATAGAGCAGTGGTCAAGAAGAGAGAGGAATGAGGCATAGGCTCAGGCATAGACCATGGACATTTACTTGTTAAATAGTATTTTTTTAAGCGTTTTACCTTAAATTATTTCAAATGAGACAAAAAAAACTCCCTTTGAACTGGGGTGGGGCGAACTTTTGCAAAACAGTAATGCACTGCTTCAGCCAAGAAAGTTTGAATTTAATTGGAAAACTATCTCACCACAAAAGGCGGAGTCCGTGCTTCTGCCTCGATGTAAAAATATTTTAAAATTGTAGTCTTTTTGGCTCTCGCTGGATTCGGCACTGGGTCCAGCAGATATTACTGATTACAAATGCTGGTCAAAGCCTGTCTCTTCTCTGAGAAAAATAGCCCAATTTCCAGACTGCTGAAAGCATGATCAATCATGAGCAACATAGCCACAGAATCACATGCAAAATAGTAGTAGGAACCCAATTATTAGAGAAGAAAGATAGAATCTTCGGCGAAAAAAAATGTGTAGCATCTCACGGTGGAATGGTGGGAGCGTCGCCCAGGCTTCGGCCCATCGCTCATTCACATATTGACTGCCGCTATGTCAGTTGCTTCGAGATGCATTTCGAGGTTCGAGATCGCACCGCGATAGTCTCAAACTACGCTACCTCTGCTATTGTCATAATTTATCATGAATACATCTAAAGTCCCGGGCAGTTGTATAAAGTCCATTTCGTGCTCCATAGTTTGCGATGGGTTAAAGGGTGCAGGTATTTTCACCCGCGCGGGTGACCAATTACTTCGTGTTTCGAAAATGACACATTTTTGACACATAACGGTCATTTTGGGCTTGGTATTTGGTTTTGGTATGCGCGATTTTCTATCATTGCTCTTGCGGTGTAATAGTATTGTGTGGCTAAGGTTCGCAACCTAGGAACGAGACTATAACTGCCATTTTCTACCAAAGATGGCGGTATGGAGTACCTATGGACTTCAATGACATAGTGGTAGGTTGTTCGTACTGTACGAGTCTCTACACACCATGCGATCGGAGACCTGTCGTAACTCAACACAGGTATTATCTACAGAGGTGGTTGAAGAGGTTATTCGATACATTCATTGAATTGTTTGCATGCGGAGAGGACGCCGAACCTGGATTTCGAAGACACCTTCAACCACCGTAGGCGGCCCGGTAGGCCAAGGCTCAGATGGAGTGACCAAGTGCTTGAAGATGTGCACGCCACCAGCACCCGAGACTGGAAGCTAGTGGCGGAAGATCGTCCAATGGCGTGGTGTAGTGGCAGCGGCCAAAAGTCCCCCCGGGGCTGGACGCGCTTACCTAAGTCAAGTAAGTATGCGAATAATCTTTTTAAATTAAAAAAAAACATTTAACACATGCTAGGCTTAACCCAGTGTTCTATAGAATATTGGTGGGAAGGTAGCATTTGCGCCACCATTCGAAAGGAAATCTTTTGAATGTCTGGTGCAAATCAGAGCACGTTTTGGACACATCCAGACAAGAACAAATCCTGTCGTGGCTGCAGGGTCTGCTTTGATTGGTCGAAGAAGCAGATTACACTAGAAATTCAAAAAATTCCTTGACGGGTGAGAATGTCCCATCTTTGATCCCTCGTCTCTCTTACAATCTATAGACCTTTAGTTTAACCTAGTCTAAAATTGGTTTCCTAGAGTGGTCCATATTAAAGATACAAAAATATTTGGCTCCGGTTTCTCATCGTCAGCAGTAATCTAAATGTACCACCTTTCACGCGTGGCGAAACAGTGCGAAGGTCACCGCTATTATTTAGTTTTGATGACAGAATTCTGTTGCTCTTTGACATCTGTATGAAAAATTCCGATTGAAATCGTAAATTCATCGTGAGAGCACTTAACTTAAGGTTTTCAGTCATAATAGCATATGTTCACGATTTTGAGATGGCAGTGGCCGTATATAAATCGCAAGAAGGGGGTTTCCTAGAAAAGTATTGTGTAATTTATCATTTTCAGTGTCAAAAGCGTTTGTACAGTCATATAAAACGGTGGAAAATAATCTCCCAGTGTGCGTTTCGTTGTCTTTGATAGGTACTTGAGGCGATTGCCTCATAGGTACGCACAGCCCTGACTAAGCCTGTGCAGATACAAACATTAAGCCATGTATCCCTCAACAACAATTTAACATTTAAAATAAAAATAAAACCTACGCGCTATTGAACGTTTGCCGCTCACCGTATTATATAAACTAGTAGGTCCTTATTCAGTATCATCTCTATGTCTATCTCCATCGACCTAGGCATACAATTTGAGTAGTCATAGTAATATTTACAAGCTACAACCAACGTAGATGGATCACTCTTGCTAGATTTCGAAACCCACCGCGCTATTGTCCGAACAATGCTTCGTGAATAAAACATTCTGCTCACATGTTCAGTTTTCGATTTAATTTGCTGAGTACGATACGTGTGGTCCTTGCGTTCTCTTCAAGATTATTAATAGTCTAATGCTGCATGCCTTGGCGTATCTTCTTTGCAGTATTTTTGGTAGATAATTGTAAAGAGCGTATATATAATGTAGTAGGTAGTGTATACTTGTATATAGGAATGTCTCTTGAATGCTGATTAAAAAAAATGGATGCATCGTGAAGAAATGCTGGCCACTAAGTTGTAAATGTTGTTAATGTGAAAATAACTTGGCTCCATATATCTGTAAAGCCTACAGAAGTTCGAAGGTATTGCTTACTCTCACGTATAAACGTGACGGGCACAGGGTGAGTCACACCACCCTTTATTTCGGTTTTTATGAGGAATTTTCAAATCCAGTTAAAAATTTTATGACAACGTTGGGGTCAAAATTTCTTTTGCTGGCAATAGATATTTTTTGGGCTCAACTGAAATTAGGGTTTTTGATGGGTTATAATTATGTGGTATCTCAGCATTCTCAAATGTAAACGTTTGTCATGCAGCTCATCAAATGACAACTCTTCATGAGACTATTCATTTGCCATACTAATTTTGATCCTATGTCTCAAGATACACGATAAATTAAACAATTAAATAATAATTTATCTTTTCACTACCATAATAAAAGGACGTGGTGTCTCACCTTGTGTATTCAAACTCAGGCCGGTAGCAAAGGGGGAGGGGGGGGGGGGCAAATTTCACAGAAAATTGAATTGAATTGAACCTTGAAGTGCCGCACGAACAAGTGATCTGGATCTAGATCTAAAAAAATGTAACCTATAGTATTGTCAAATATTTTTAATTCGACTGTCCGAAAGCTCTCACTCATACGTACAGTATGTATTCGGATGTATCACGTACTACAGGTTTGAAGTATAACTGAAGCTCTTTAGGATGATCTCACGAAGAGCATTATCATTCTTGATGGCTCCAATATTGTCCCAGCATGGGTGTTTGAAGGCTCGGTAGACTCTACAGGGGGTTGAAACCTCTTCCCGCTACCTCGGCCGAACATTTTGGGTTGACACGTTATAGTTCTTCCTCTTGCCATGCAGATAGTCGGATTTCAGAGGGTTGGATTGTGTATTTTTGTTGGGTAAATATTATGAAAATATAATATCGAATGTATTACATTATTCCTACTCACCGCAAGGCGCAAGCGCCAACAATTTTGCTGGGGATCCAATATTCCCCATATCCATTATGCTACTGGTAACTGGCGCTTAGACAAGGAACTAAAACCCTTATATTTTGGCGATGTAATCAGAAGCAAAACAGCCAGAATAATGGCGCTACAAAATGCGCGACCAAAGCCGTAACTTAAGAACTGGTTCCAGATGCATTGCTCAACATGCTAATCGGAATCTGATCAATTTCAATCTGGAACATCTAGCGACGCAGGGCTCACACATTCTCGGACATTGTGAGCGACCTGCGACAGGTGCGGTTGGCGTCTTCGCAGCGACACCGTCCCGAGTCCCGACACATTCCACTGATTTCGTCTTTCCCGCCTGCCGATTATCAACTTGTTTCGAAAACCCGTCCAGATTTCTCGATGATATCGTAATATTTTCCACCTCCATGTTCGGCAAGGAAGGATGTCTGTTTGGTTGTTTATGGGCAAGCACAGTAGCTGACGATTCGAAGATAATTAGGACTATCAAACGAATTCCATTCTATGGTATAGAGGTAGAGATGTAAATTTGGGTGTTACATTCGCGAGGTGATTTAAACGATTATTTGCATTCCGGTTTGTTACGCGATATGTGTGAGTGTTTTTATCTGGCCGTGGATATACGCGCATTTGAGTAGTACAATTATGTATTAGGCAGGTTTTGTGATTCCTGAGTGTTTGTTTTGCGGAAGGAGCTCGTGAAAATTTAATGATTGCTGCATTGTAGTTTAAGGGACGACTCTGCTGTGCACGGTGTTAATAATTATTATTCGGAAAAATGGCTTAATGTTTTGTAAATTATTGACAGGGTACCTACTTCTTTTTATCTTAATCCTGCTAAGTACAGAATATTGAAAACATAAATGAAAATAAAAATATTTGCCTTCGAAAGATCCCCGAAGAATAGATATTGATTTCTTTACGAAAAAGAATCAACCTCCCTCTGACCTTGATTTACAATACATTACTGTATGTATACAATTTATGGTTAAATGGATTACTTGTCAGAGTGTGCCGGCAAAAGGCCCAAAATTCGCCCAAATGGCAAATAAATATAATTTTCTTCCTTTATTTCTTCTTACAATTTAGGAACTGCGTAGTCCTAGGAATGCCTTATTCGGAAGGAGCCATTTTCTAGTCTTTCTAATCTCACCATATGAAAAATTCGGCTCAGTTTGTGAATACAGTGGAAATCAATATGGTATCTCATAAAAAAAAATATCAAAAAAATCGTACAAACATTTGAAAACCAGTTAAAATAACAACGGCAGTGCAGTTTTCCTTTGTCTAAAGCTAATTCATTGAATTTTACCTCACGTATAGTCTTTCCCACTTTAGACTTTATCTCTTTAAACCAGAATACCATAAATAATGGGCCATCCCATTGACTTTCAGGTGTGAAAAGAGCAGTTATACCACATAAAAACCATTACAATTTCCATCCTGAGGCGTCATTTACGCCTTGTTCTTCTCTATGAAAAAACGCCGCACGCAATTCAAACCCTTTTCTTATGCAATAAACAATCGATTCCTCACCATTTGTAGTAACACGGCCTCTTACCATTGTAAGCGTCGGAGATACCTCTCTCGCATGTTTAAATCAGCTCTGTGGTGAATTTACGAAGTGATGCTTGGCAAGTGTCAGTGCAACACGGAGGTAAATTTATTTCAAATAACGATTCTTGTGATTTGCACCGCCTTGTAGATCAAGGGCTATTATAGTGTTCTTTGTATGGTCGTTTGAGTTGACGACAACGACTAATAAACATAATTTGGAAGCCATGACGTTTGTGTGCTTGTTTTCACCTTGTTGAGGCGTTTCTTGATGGGGCTGTCCATCGTGAGAACAGACGACGTCCCCACGTTATCTGCCATCTCGCAAGTGTGGAGTCCTTCGCGTCAACATCTGCATATGACATTACTCGTATTCCCGATAGTTCCTGAATATTTGAAGGTGATTGGGATTTAATGGAATTTTTGCGGGGACGTAGTAAGTTGGCTGGTTCTATGCAATTGTAGACACTGCTGACAGAAATTTCTAATAGTCTCGCTTACATGCTTCTCAGATTATATGAAGGTTATCTGCCATCCTGCAAATGTGCAGTCCTTTGAGTCAACATCTGCATATGACATTACTCGTATTCCCGATAGTTCCTGAATATTTGAAGGCGATTGAGACTTAATGGAATATTCTTGTGGATGACGCAAAGGCAGTAAATCAGTATAAAATTCCGTTGGCAAGGTGGTAGCGTGCTTGTACTTGAACGAATCTCTACACGCCGTGCGATCGGAGACGTGTCGTAACTCAACATGGGTGCTAACCAACCATTGTACAAAAAATGGATATTGGGGGTTTTAAACATGAATTAAACAAAAATACTTTTAGCAAAAAACTTAAACTAACAAGAGAAAAAGTTAGCTAGGCTACCTACAATTTTTTTTGTAGGGTTTACGATTCCACTCCCTGGAGCCCCCATTCGGAAACATAGTGATCCATAAAATTAGGTCATTGGCGCAAAATAAAATGTGAGTCCCAGACTGCGGAATGTCTGCAACTGGTTAAAAAAATATCATCAATGGCGTGGAATCGCAAATGTCTTAAGGGCACGAGCTGATTACCGTGGAGGTATTGTAACTCTAGCATAACCATCACTCAGTCCAGTAGACTAAATTGACATAATCCCGACACAAAGGACGATTAAGGGCAGAGTGGTGAACTGTATAACCCGAATTGCATCACGTGAATGTGATCGTAGAGTACGCCGTCCTGTGTGGCCGTCGTATATGAGCTGTTCCAAGGGTAGAAATTCATTAACAAATGAGACATGAATAAATGATGAATGGAACTCTTAAGAGCGACAGTTTACAAGTATATTGTACGGCCCAAGCTTCATTTGTACCAATGGGGTTTGCTATTATGCGCCAATAGACTACTCATCCACAATTATTCATCTACTATTTCTTTACAATCATTTAAAAGATACTAGCCTTAGCCTTGGGAAACACCACAAGACGGTAATTTTTTTATATTTTTTATTTATAATATTTAACAGGACATGGTACGTCGAAAATTGGCCCCAAATTTTTTATTTAATTAACCCAGCAAGCTATAAACAATTTGACTCTTCTAAGTTGTAGAAGACTACTTCGTGCATCATATAAAGGTGTATTTTCAATTTTCGGTTTTGTAGTTCTTCCAAAAATCCGAGAATACGCACTGTCTGTTATCGTAGCATGTCCTCTTAACAAATCAAGTCATTACAGATTTGGCTCATGTACCTAAGTTGTAGAAGACTACTTTGTGCATTATATAAAAGGAAACATTAAACTTTAGGTAGGTACCTTATTTCTTTCATAAAAACCGGTGGGGACTAAAATTTCGCGTAATCTGGGATTTTTGAAAAAACTACAAAACCGAAAAGTAAAAATACCCGCGATTATACAATATGATGCACGAAGTAGTCTTCTACGACTTAAACGAGCCAAATTATTAATAAATTGATAAGTTAATAAAATAAAATATGTAAAGTATATAATTTTGGAGTGCCAATTTTAAATAAATAATAAATAAATATTGACTTTTTTGTTTTATTACTTAGCCAACCTAGTGGAGTTAGGGCTATAAAGCCCTCTGATAAACTCAACTAGCTAGGAAAGCTCTGCTTTACATGTCCTCCAAAGCATGGCCAGAAAATGTAGCAAGTGTGGGACTTGAACCAACAGCCTTTCGGATGAAAGTCGGAGTCTGTACCACTAATCAACATGTTCTGATTTTCTACGTAGCATATCCTCTTAACGCAAGTCCTGAAAAATTTAATTTGGCCATTAGCTGGTATCAGTAGTCGATGTCAGTCTTCATTGGCTACCAGCGATAATAGACAAGCTGAGACAAGCTTACTTTTGACGCAAAGTAACAGGTGAAAGCATGGCTTCACCAAGTTTAGATACAAGTCTCGGCAAGGGATAGATGTTCCGAAAGGTTTGCCAAAGACTTGCACAACTTTTACCAAATAATTATACGGGCTCGGTGATCGGTATAATCATCCAAACTCACTGGGTTAGTCATTTATTGACTCCCAATCTGAATATTCATGAGCTGCGAGATTTTATAGGATTTGTTCGGGACATAAGCTCTAATTAGATGGTGCCCGGCTAAATGGCAGGTTTTTGACTGGGCAGGAGGACCATCCTTGTGAAACGTAACCTCCATAATTATCCTCGAGTTATTGACATTAGATTGGCTAGTTAACTAAATTGGCCCTCAACGTAACAAACGCGTTAATAAATCTTACTCATAGTGGCTAATTTGCCTATTTTAGTTGCTCGTCTCCTTTAAAATTTTACAAGTTTCTATAAAACTAGTATTATGCCTACATCGCCTAAAGCTGCGTGAGTTTTTATTTTTTTAATTGAAAGGACATTTTTTGTTATTGTCTTTATTTGCATCAGCATTACTACCAACGGTATTTAGAGATTGAAGCAGAGCATCAGGTTTTGCACATTTAATTTCATTTTGTTGTGCAATAATTGCAATTATCAGTTACAATGTTGTCAAAATAGTATCTTGGATAGGGATTCGTGAATGCAAGGCATTAACATTTGGCAAGAATGTTACTCAAACCATTATTGACATTTAAGTTCTGTATAGGTGGCCCAGTTGATAGAAAACTGAGATATGGGCTAGAAGGTCGATTTAAAGAACTGAAAATGTGGAAAAATGGACGGAAATGGGATTTGAACCTGAGTCTCCAATCTCTAACTTGCCATATCTTCCGTTCTTTAACTACCCTGCATATAGGACAGGGTTTCTTAATGTGTATTAGTGGTCCACCATAGTAGGCCATAGTAGGCCCGCTGCTCTAAAAAAAAAACGATGAAGTGCATCATACCAATTCTATGTAACACTCAAGTATTGCAGTGGTATAAGTAGATATGTACTAGAAGTAAGGTATGCAGTGATGTGATCGCGCAGATATGATAGTGCAGATGTGTTCTTGTATTTTTATACGTTTCTCATAAGGCAAATATCACATCTATGCGTCTCTGGTGGAAGAAATAGGCCTAAATTTATATTAATTTTGTTAGTGTTCGCCTTCCTTTGGGCTTTGCTTACGAAATATTTTGAAATCTCTGCATCAATCCTCAGTACTCAGGAGTCCAGTTGATTCCAGTTCGTGTCCCAGTTTTCAATCCCTCAGCCAATAGAGCCGCACGCTATAAATATCATTGCTTACAGTGCCTTAAATTGGACCACGTTATCATGCACTTCAGAATCAACATCAAGTCAAAGACCCAATAACAAACAAAATTACGACGTGTAACTTGTATAACAGTATGCAGTCCAATATCGGGAAATGACAGGGTGCTGACAGATGTTGCGAATACGTGACTCTCGTTGGAGCCGATTTGGCCCCTGATTGGCCCAGCTCGAGATTGGTGGTCTGTAGGTAAACATTACACATCCATCTCTAATAGTAATTACCGAGACGTTGCGTGCAGACCCCAAACTGACCCTGTAGCCTCCTCCTCTCCCACTGTTCGGACGGTACGATGCTTCCTGAAGTTGCATGGAGCCACTGGCGTAGCAAAGAGGGGGGGGGGGGGGAGAGGGGGCGCGTTCCCTCTGACCGATCATTAGCATGGAGGTTATTGAATAAAATCCATGGATATCTTAAGAATACAACATTTTTGATTACGCACACACCACAATAAATTACATACCTTGTAGTCTCCTCCTAGCTCGACCACTGATCGGACGGCAGTGGTACTATGCTTCCTGAAGTTTTATGGAGCCACAAGCGTAGCAAGGCCCCCCCCCCCCTTTCCCTCTGACCGAGGATGTTTCGAATAAAATCCATGGATATCTTAAGAATACAAAATTTTTGATTGTGCACACACCCCAAATTACATACCCTGTAGTAAGTAGTTTCCTCCCAGCTCGACCACTGATCGGACGGTACTATGCTTATTGCTTCCTGAAGTTGTATGGAGCCACTAGCGTAGCAAGGGGAGAGGGGCGCGTTCCCCCTTGACCGATCATTAGTTTAAGGAGGTTTTGAATAAAACCCATGGGTACCTTAAGAATACAACATTTTTATTGCGAACACACCCCAAATTACATACCCTATAGTCTCCTTCTAGCTCGTCCACTGTTCGAATGGTATTATGCTTCCTGAAGTTACAGGGGACAAGTTCCACTACCGGATCAATGGTATAGAAAAGATCGAATAGATTTTTAATAAAATCTACCTCCCCCTTCCGCGTCAATTTACCAGATTTTATGACTGGAAGCAAGTCATCCACGTCGACTCTGGGGTTTAAGTAAAAATTGAAATAAAAATGAAATAAATACCGGTAACTGAGACATTTAGGAAGAGACAAAGGATTTTTCAACGTTTTTACTTCAATCTCACTGAATTTTCCTACATTGTGGAATTTTTTTACGGAACATTTCTTCTGACTTATTGTTACTAGTAGTAAGTAAGTAAGTAGTAAGATTTCATGTAAAATTTTAATTTCTCACATATTATGTGTTTTTTAGGTCGAATTTTCTGTTTTGAATGTTCCTTTCATTAATTATCCTGCTGCCTGCAGAGCCTTTCTACAAATATAAATAGGTACTCTGTACCTGTTATAACTGTTGTTTTATGATAATATACAATAATGACTCTTAAAGAGAACCTGAACATCTTAACTCTTTCACACAAGAAGCAAATTTCTACCACCAAACATTCCTCAACAACCAGCAACCTAATAACAATGTAACAAGAAAATACAGTATATCAGGTATTAATTCACTGGCATCACTGCCCTGGATCTAGCATCGTGCAAGGCCCAGACATTTTGTTGCACGTAGGTGTTAGATATACCCGTTACATAACAAACCAATCAGCTGATATCAGCGATGGAAACAAAGAAAACGATCATAAACAAGTCGGGGCGTCCAGTAGCAGTTTGAGTGACCCCTGGGCCGCAAGGTCTCCAGTTAAGGTCCCCCAGTTAGGGTCCCTATAGCTGCACTTGCGCCACACGATCAATAGTGCAATCAGAGCGGGTAGCAGACAATGCTTGCAATTAAATCGGCATTGGTTGCCCAACTCTGATCCCTGCGCTACCTCGCCGCAATCATTTATCAAGCACAAGTCCCCTACTTTAGATTTACAAGAAAAATCTCCACCAAGGACGGATTTTGTACGCTTCCACTCAACAACATTATGCAACTGTTGGCAATGGAATATTTGCGGGGCGTGATGATTTTTGTTTTTCAAGTAAAGCTTCATCAGTGAGTAGTAACTAGTAAGGGGTGGTTTACTTGCCACCCCCAACTTCGTCCTATCTTTCGACTTTTGTTGCCTTCTGCCACCCCCAAATTGGAAGAAAATTAGCTGAAGGGTCTAGAAGCAAATTATGATGAATAATAATATATAAATATTTTTTTATATTTCTACCGGTGCAGTTTACAACAGTTACACCTATAGAAAAAATAAGAAAATATCAAAGAAAACATGAGAAAGGAAGTGCGGTTAGTTCCGGCTTTGCTCTTCCACTACAAATGTTAAAAAAATAAAAATAAAAAAAAAACATAAACCAAAAGAACAATGAAAAATACAACTTAAACTATAAACATATAGGTATAACCTTAAGAGTGTATAGCCCGTAGGAAAATGGCAGCCCGCAATGTAATACTTTTTATTTAATTAACTAAGCATGTTATTAAAGATTTGGCTCATCAAAGTTGTAGAAGACTACTTCATGCATCATATAATAAGGTATTTTTAGTTTTCGAAATTGTAGTTTTTTTATAAAATCGCTAATACGTGAAAAGTTATTCTTTATGACATATTTGCATGTTTATGAGGAAACTACAATTTCGAAAATAAAAATATCTTATAATACGATGCATGAAGTAGTATTCTACAACTTTGATGAGCCAAATTTTCAATAACATACTTAGTTAATTAAATAAAAAATAAAAAGTGTTAAATTTCGGGCTACCGAATTCCTACGGGCTGTACACTCTTAAGTACCTTAGGTATTAAAAAATGTATTCGCACTGGAAACTATACTCTATTAATAATATTAATAATCATGTTGGACCATATAAAAAAATCAAGTTATTATTTCGTACCTACTATGTATTTTTTTTTTTTTTGCTGAGGAGTGAGTGACATTTAAATGTTGTAATAATAAAATGATCCGGAGATTTTCTCCTAATTAATTTGGAGCTGATCTTTGAAGTTGGAATTGCTGGGAATTACTTTATATACAAAATACCGGCAACCTATAATACAAATTACAAGAATAAAATCATAAATATCTTTGCACTTAATCCCACAAAATATTTTTTTTAAATTATTACAGTGATACAGTCTGATGTTGGTGTCCACAACCGAAACAGTTGTAATAATTTAAAAAAAATATTTTTTGAAATTATTTGCAAAGTTATTAATAATTTTATTCTTATTTGTCAAGTATCACTTCCACGAAGTCACTGAAGAAACTATCTGATGGAACATATATAGCCTAATGCCACTGACATTCCTGTATTAAATTCATTGATTTTAATATTGGATGTATAATTGTACAGTACTGCGAATGACCGCAACAAAAATTCAAAACAATACAAGAACACATAAAGGCAATAAAAACTAATGGAAAAGAAAAGGATGAATGCCCCTCTATGGTAATTATGAAGACAATGGCCCAAGAAAAAGTGTGATGTATATAACATAGTGTGAAGTAATACATAGTACCCCATAAGTAATAAACTATGAGAATATAATGAGCATTCTCTGTGAAAATTATTGAAGTAAGAATCATGATAAATTTAATGCCTTATTCAATTAACACCTCCTCTAAATAACTATTTGTAAAAGACGTAACCAGTTTTTACCTTGTATGAACCAGTTTAACGGCTTAGCTAAAAAATCCTATCCACCTTCAATTGTAAAATACCGTAATTAAGTGCTGCGTACAGAGACCTACACTCGGCATCAGTGTTGTATGATTATGACCAGCTGATTAGGGGTGTTGTATTATTATTACATATTTTGGGGGCGGTGTTATGCAATCAAGTGTGTATGAAGGTCCGAAAATTTTAGAATAATTGCACTTTGAATGACGACGACCAGTCGGGTAAGAGTCAACTGTTTTGGCCTCCGGCTTTGCGACATATGAAATGGTTTTGTAAACAAGCATGGTTATTATGCAGTAAATTAGGGTATGCACGTAATAATAATAATAATAATAATAATAATAATACTGTGTTCATAAGTACTGCATAGGCACTGCATACGTACTGCTAGGTTCTACTTCACTATAAATAAAAATACATATTAGACCCTAACAAGGCGTCTTCCTTATACTGATCTTTTTTTAATTTATGAGTTTGCAAATTATTCATAGTCTACAGTAAACTAACATTGGAATTATCACTCAGTTCAAAAATAATGTTGATATCAATTAACTGTAATTAACTCTATTACTGCAATTAATTTAATTTTATTGAAGATTTTTAGCTGTTGGTGGCAAATTAAAGGAACAAGTTGCAAATCCCAAAAGCATAATAGTTAGGCCTAAGCCTCCCATCAATCTCCAAAACTTGATGATTTCCATCCCAGGGCCATGCTTAACTATGTCAATTTTAAGAAATTAAATCGTCGCCAAAGGTATGAATGTGGTCAAATTCATTTGTCTTTTTCGAAAAGGGGTGACATGTTCAAGCCGGGTCTCATGCTGAGGAATTCTCCACCATAAGCCGTGCCTCATGCTGAGGAATTCTCCACCATAAACCGTGTCTCATGCTAAGGATTTCTCCACCACAAGCCGCGCCTCATGCTGAGAATTTGTTCCACTGCGCTGCCCTGCTCCCCTCTTGCTCCTACATCACTCTCAGTGGTATACCTCTTTAACAAGGTTTACCGTAAGACAATGAAAACAATCATTCTAATTTTGACAAAAGAATAAAAATAGTTCTTGGCCACACATAATCATTAATTCTTATTCCCAATCCGTGAGGGTTCTTTGTGTCCACGTTTCCGACCTAAAAGTCTGCTAATTTGTACTACTTTTTCTGCCCAACTATTGTAAGCCCATAAAAACTAAGACTATTTACTTCCAGATAGACACATTTTAAACCCATCAACATTGTCAACACTCGCCGCTGTATACTTAGCCATTTTCACCCTTAACACAAATAGAACAATCACACGGTGCGACTCCTGTATTCAAAAGCACTCCAGCTGTAGGAAACCAAACAATTAAATACAACAACGGCCATTCCTTTCGCCGATTCAGAGCCAAACAAAGGAGCTAGTATTGATACCGAAATTGATTGTAGTGCGATCGCAAGGCCGGAGGTGTATGTGCTAGATAATATATCTAGTTCATTAAAAGCACGGCATTGCGACATAAACCAAACCTAATGGGCTGGAAGACGCCCGCCCCCTCAACTTATATACACATTGTTATGTACTTAGTGCTGGTTAAGCCGCTTCAATGTTATATAGAGCAATGGGAGCTCGTTATTGGGTGAAAAGTAGCTTTTATACCTGGCCAATCAAGGGAAGAAACAATGGAATTATGGTTTTGGGTATACCTAGTTATCGTACATCTAGAAATTGGGGAAATAAGTCTTTATGTAGGTGAAACGGTTAACTGTGATTTTTGACTGTATGAATTTCACAGCTGTCGTCTGTATGTATCCGCGGCGTATATATAAAATACTTGCGGGGGAGGGGGGGGGGGAGCTGGGAGAGCAGGAACAGATCGCCTCTAGCTATCAACTTCTGGGACCGGAAACGACTCTGAATTCTACCCACCAATCCACTGTTGCCCAGAACATCTATGGGCCCCCAGACCCCCTTATATTTACACCACTGGTGTGTATGTACCCCTCCCCCGTGTTTTTTTTTTTTAAGGTTAAATCGCGTACAAAGAATTTAATGAATGTATCCCATTAACCTCTTTAATCGCCTCACTAAGTCACCTGATAGGTACTTGTGTCGAGTTACGACACGTCTCCGACCGCAAGGTGTGAAGGGACTCGCACAAGTACAAGCACGCTACCACCTTGCCACCGAAGTCGCTTTAGCACATAAGTCTAATTGAAATAAAGAGTTTCAGCAGCATGGGACGCAAATACGCAGATATACAAGGGTTCAAGCCAGAGAGAAATGGGCCCCCTCACCTGAGCAGATATTTTTGGAATAGTATAGGAACACTAGCAGGTGGTGGGGGAGGGGGACACATATTCTACGTATGCGGGTAAAATGGGCTATAATTACAAAATATCTGATAACCGTCAGTACTGTTCAATCGATAAATTTTATGTTTTTGCTTTTCCCACTCAAATATTTTATTTTTCCCTTCATTGGCCCCCCGCGGCCCCCTAGGACTGGTTTGTTATTTGAACTCTCTCATCCTCTCGCGCCGGCCCTGCTGCGACCTAAAATGAAGGTGTCTGCCCATAGGGTGCCTCAAGTTAATTCTTCCACCAGGCTACAGGGTTGCTTAAATCAGAAATGCTGAAAGTAGGCTCTGGAAAACAAACAAACAGTTATAGCATCGAATGACCAATGACAGGTTAACGCTTTTGCAGCACAAAAGCTCTTGATGGCACTGTAGAAGCGGCTGGAACGAAAATAAACTAGGCTGGCTCTTGCTGATTTTGGCTCAAACATTAGGTTAACTAGTTAGAAGTAAAAGCCGCATTATTGGCTTCAGAAGTAACCCTCGATGAATTGGGGTTAGGCTACGTGTTCCAAGGCCATGGTGAGCGATTTATCGCGCCCCGGTATTCTTCTATGACCCTACGCTAACTAACTTGAACTCTGGACCTTCAATCCATTCAATGGAAGCAACCAACTGCGGGCAAGCAATAATAACATCAGTCTATTCGGGTATGACCGAAATTATTACGTAATCTGCATATTCTGCTCCAGTTATAATGACTTGTACATAATTGCTTGCTATGCGCTATATTTCACGCTTGAATAAACATTATTCTATCTGAATGCACGAGAAATATGGGTACTGTGGAGTGTGGCCAGTGGCCAGTACGTGGGTACTGTATTCAGCAAGCGTTGGCTATTTAGTGATTGAGATGTTCACACCAGTTCAGTACTTCAGTTTCTATTGTTCATTTAACTGATTTAAGTAAGAAGTTTACCTACCAATATACATTTATTGCGTATTACAATAAACTAATGCATATATTAATAATTTAATGTCCCATTTTTCCGTATATTACACACTCGAATATTGTTCAAATAAATATCCAAGAAAAATTCGAAAGTGTTATACCGAAATTCAGAATCAAATCGTATGCTTCAACACTTTTAAACATTCGAAGTATTTCTTCGAACGAACAAATATTGGGTCGAATACATATTAGAGTGTGTAATCAGGGCCATTATCGGCCGAAATGTTGTACTTTTGAAAGATTGGGAAATGGCATAATTTCCCTCTTTGAATTAAGGCGTGACTCGAAATTTTTAACAATTGCAAACTACTATAATGTCGACTTGCAATGGCGTGTATAATGGGCCAATGGGGAATTACCATGGGGAGGCCAATCGAACAGATATAGTGTGTAATTATTGTTAATTGTATTAATAAAAATAATATAATATAAGTAATTATTGTACTTTTGTAATTAGTATATTTTAAAAAAAACAGGCTTAACTTATGCAACTGAAATGATAATCCCAAATCCCAACGCTTCACTACATCTAACATTCTAGAACGCCACATGAATGGAAATTCCTCCCGAAATGCAAGGCAAGAAGTTGATAACTATAGAAACGATCTAGTCTCGGCCTTGCCCCCCCCCCCCATATATTCTATTATCTTATATATATTATGTGTCAACACGGGTTTATTGGATCTGACGTCATTCGCTTATAAATAGGTAAGAAGATTGGGCTTGGTTCTCCTTTGCTACTGAAGTGGGCCCCTACTTATTGACCTTGCGACGAATTAATAGAAGAAGCCCATTTCCATAGCGAGACACAGCTAAGCCAAGTCTTCTTATCGATTTATGGCTACAATAAACAAAAGTTTCAGCAATCAGCCATAAATCTGGTAAGCTTAGTTCGGAATGCAAGATATAGTATTCGTGATCGAGAAGGTCAACGGTTGATGATTAGGTGGATCGTGAGGCCGTGGTGGGCACTTGGTTGATACTTGGTTGGCGCTTGGTCGGCACGCGCACGGCCCGCTCCCCCGCGCGACCCTCTCGCAATGAACGCCCCCCATTATTTTAAAATTTTGCAACATCTTCCGCAATCCTGGTCGACACACGGCACACTGCATTCCTCTAAATCTAGTTTACAAACAGTTGTAACAGTAGCTTGGTCAATTCATCGTCATTTCGGATGGTCAGCTGGAGATGTCGCGGAATGATACGAGTCTTCTTGTTGTCACGAGCAGCATTGCCTGCCAACTCGAGAACTTCAGCAGCCAAATACTCCATGGCAGCAGCCAGGTACACAAGGGCTCCAGCTCAGACACATAATTTCCCTTGCGCATCAGCAATCGGTGTATACCGCCCACGGGGAACTGAAGACCTGCACGGCTTGAACAGGATTTTGACTTTCCCCTAACTTTTCCACCCTTTCCACGTCAAGACGTAATGATTTAGTGAACAGATATGATATAACCTTACGGCAGAATTTTCAAAATAGGCCTATTTTGTAAATAAGGCCCCCCCTTTTATTGGTATGAATGGTGTGTCGATGGTGTATAAATGGTTTGTTAGTGATTTATTTTAATATTTTCCTTTTTTTTCCAGTTAAATTTGTAAAATTGTATAAAATTGTATTATTTATTATGGGTTAGTTGTAAAAGTGGGTCATAGACAATTTTCATTCATTCTTTCTTTCCCTATTTCATTGTTGTTGTTGTTGTTACAATATTCGATCCAATAAATATGGGTCAAAAAAAAATTGAAAAGCATAATACCTGAATTCAGATTTAAATCCCATACTTTTCATGTCACATTGTCACGTAAACACTCCAAATATTTCTTCGATCGAGTAAATATTGGATCGAATAGATATTAGAGTGTGTAATCAGGACTAATGACCGAGTCAATTTGAAACAATTAATTAATTTTTTCCATAAACATATGAAATAAATTACCACAGGAAAAAGTATATTTAAAAAAAAATTAAAGCTCTCACAAATTTAGATATTTTCACCTGAAATATTATTGCTCTAAAAAACCGATTATTAAACCAGTCACCCTTGCTCTTTTTAGAAAGATTGCATTTCTCGATTTTATCAATTTTGACAACAAAAATTCTTAATAGCAGCAAAGGCATGCTAATGGCAAATACTGTTCATATACTAAGTTATAGTAAATTGGTTCAGTTATTTTGTACAAATCAAGTTCAATAGTTGTGTAGAGGAGGATACACACTATATATCAAAATGTATAGAGGTATTTCTTCTAAGGGAAGTGGTATGCAGGCGTGGATCTACGGGGGGGGGGGGGGGGCTATGGAGGCTATAGCCCCCCCCCCATTAGGTGCTCATAATGCGTAAAACCCCACTATTCCAAACCGATTTTTCACAAATTTTCTCCCGGGGGAGCCCCCGGGCCCCCTTTCTTACTTCCGAACCCTCTGGCTAATGCGCAAAGGACACTAAGGTCATTAATTTAAAAGCTGCGTACGACCATGAGAACGGCTTTCCCATTTTATACACTTTTATGAAAATGGTTGGAGGGGCGCCAAATTTTACACCGCCCCCTTCGAAAACCTATCGTTACGCCACTGACAAGTGCCTCCCCCTTTTAAGAGGTCTGGGACCACCTCTGATTAAATTGGCAATTTGTGCAATAATTCATCTATTTTATTCGTTTTTATTCTTAGCCCCCTCCTTGATCTCATTCTAGATCCGCCCCTGGTGGTATGTGTCACAGTTCTGCAATCGATATATCATGTGATATTTAATTTTGTACCCCTGCACTTCCGGTTATTGGTTATGATTTTTGGTATTCGAAGATGAGGATGCTTACAGCACTACATTGGTTGGCTTCTTATGTAGCCCACCTTCGAGACACTTAATTCAGTGAATCATAACAGCTACAATGATGCTCTATACTGCAATTACTTGTTGCTACCGTTAGAGTTATATTCTCCACTACCTATACGCATTGTAGATCTACGCCTTTTGTACTAAACCAACCAATAATAAAAACTAATAGAAATGTATATGCTAAAACTACAAGGCTTCATTCATCATTCACAATAAATTTACTAAGACACAATAAACTTCTAGGAAGAGCTATAAAGATCCTTGTGCACAACGATACCGTACAACATAATGGTACTCACATCATTGGAAAAACTATCCATTAAGATATTTAGTTGTTGCTGGAGAAAGACCTCTGAAGAATAAACAAATTAAACATTTCACGAGTAATTTGAATTTTAACATAGCTTACTGGAATAATTTAAAAAAACTATAAATATTTTGGAAAACTACCCACGAGACTTTTCATCAGTAGGGTGGCAACGAAACGTCTCATTGACAAATCAGTCAAAATGTATAAGCATTGCATGAGGTGGAGTCATATTATGAAGAGGCACTGCAAATCGAATGAAGTCCTCTTCCTCGCAATGGTTCAACGAAACGTCTCATTGACAAATCAGTCAAAATGTATAAGCATTGCATGAGGTGGGGTCATATTATGAAGAGGCACTGCAAATCGAATGAAGTCCTCTTCCTCGCAATGGTTACTTACAAAAGATCACTCAAGTTGTTTTGAAAGGGCACGCCCCCTTCTCATAACAGCGGCTACTCGAGTAAAGGGTGCGCATAGTACATAGGGCGTGCTGTGTGTATCTAAGCCCACACATCGGGGCTTCTCTCTCGACTTCAAAAATACCTTGTTTATTGACCTCTATAGGGTTCGATTGAATCTCATTGGCGCAGTCTACTTTGCGTTACCTAATGCAGTCACCTGGAAGAATCTGCTGTATCATCGCCAACGGCACATTGAAGATGAGTTTGGTAAGTAGAGAATCTATTACTTCTGACAGTGGCCTTTATTGATGTGATGTCAATCAATTAATAGAGAGGTTTCAATAATTGATCTGTAGCTTTTCAATTTTTATGGTGGAAGTAATAATTCGAATTCGGGATACATGGACTTATGGGGTCTGTAGCATTTTTTTTTTTTTTTTTTTTTTAAATGTTAAGACGCGGAAACTTTGGGGAAATCTGAAATCAACTACTTACTGTATATGTTACTTTGAGCGATAAAAATAGTATACGCTGTTGATGTAGAACTTTTTGATAACTGCTAACTACAGTATGTTTGGCTGGCCAGGAGGTGGTGAATATTTTCCGTTAAATTATGTAATCAAGACATGTAGAGTAGTGGTACGGACTTAGACTTTCACCTGAAAGGTTGTTGGTTCGAGTCCCAGACTTGCTACATTTTCTGGCCATGCTTCGGAGGGGATGTAAAGCAGGCGGTCCCGGGCCTTCCTAGTTGAGTGTAAGAGAGGGCTTTATAGCCCTAACTCCGCTAGGTTGGCTTAGTAATAGAACAAAAAAAGTCCTTATTTATTTATTTATTTATTTATCAAGGAATCAACAAGTAATCGATAAGAAAGCATAAAGTAAAATTGTCAAAATCAGGTAGTTCTGTCATTGTTATTGTGTTAGTGCCTCAGTGACAGTGTAGAAGGCTTTCTCTAAGAGACGGTCTCTATGCAATTTAGGGAAGCATTTCTCACCGCTCTCAGTTCATTCGGGAGTTTTCTAAGGTATAGGTGAAACTTTGTAGTATAGGATCCAGTCGCTCATACTTGGCTATGCGTGGTGCTGGCCTTACCACGCTTCCCCTTTGCCTCGTGTTGTAGGTTTGGGTGTCCCCATTTTGTTTAAATTTCCCCTACACCTCAGACTTTAAGATGCGTATATGTAGTTATTTCAATCAAGCCTAACAAAGTTATTTTATTTGCTATGACGAATAATTACGAAATGAGTGTGGAAAATACCACTGAAATAAGACAGGATTGGGTTGTTATTGTTTTTATAATTGTTGTTGTTGTTGTTGTTGTCGCTACTGGCATTCTGCTACAACAAGTCATAGGTGAACATGCGTATCCCGCGCTTGAGACACCAGAGGAGTATAAAGAAGGAGTAGGCCTCATTAAGGAGGACAATGGTCTTTTCTAACAGGTCACGACATGGCATTACCATCGGGAAGCAAATCGCCACACCAAATCCACTCAAGTGTAGCCTATACCATTTACGTTTTTATTTCAATCTTACAATTTCCCGTCACGAAGTCGCTGATTCAGTAGATAGTTATTCAGAGTGAATCCCTAAACGTATATTATCAGGATGTGATCATTACGTATATGAATTAATTTATATCTTCGGCACCGTTTATGAATATATGACTTTTATCCTTTATCTCATCTCGTTATTGAAAAGTGGCTGAAAAATGTAATTAACGTAGTGTTAATTTGAGATGGATATAAGTTTAAAGAATTGGTCTAGAAGCTTAGAGGTGTAAACAAATTAATATTGACTTTTTGTTCTAGGGCAGTGCCTATATCCGAACAAAGCCAAATCCGCCCCTGAATCTAGACATTCTGGGATAATACGAATCAAATATGATAATTGGAAATGGTATTATTTTATTTTCTCTCCTATACATGCACAAAGTCATTAAAAAAAAGAAAAAAGAAAGCTGGCAGTCAGTATAAGATCCTCGTATAATATAGCTGTTGATTTCGTAGGTATCTCCATGCAAGCACTTAATGGCATAATATATTCAATTATTATTATTCAATATTCATTTCTCTTATACTTTTTAAAAAAAATATTATTCATTGTGCGTGCTTTCCTTATCCATATAACCATAACTCCTGTTTAATGATGAAGTCTCCACCAATGGTAACTTGATATCCATACCGAATGGCCAATGAATCTGTCAAAAGACTTCAGTTTTGGCTAATTCCACTAAGCAATCTTGCGTCTACTCAAACAGCCGGTTCTATATATGTATTTATATGGACTGCTTTCGCATGTGTATGTATAAACCTGCATATACAGTACATAATATAACTAGAGTTTACCAGTAATAAGAGCTATGGGACAAAACAAAAAGACTTGGCTTAGTTTGACGTAAATGGATACAGCTGCATGGTGAAGAAATTACGCCTTACTTTTCCTCAATTATAGATAGATAGTTGGTATATAAAGGGTGTTCGAACGACGCAGCCCCATCTACAGATAGTGGTCGGCTATATAGCAAAAGCATAAGCAGACAACACTGACAGTAATACAAGAACAGCAACATTGCAAGAATTTTTTTTTTTTTTTTTAATGATCAGCGCCAGACCCGTGTGGGTAAACGCGCTTTTTGGTTTATAGTTAGTTTGCCGGTGGTGTTGTCTGTATTGTGTGTGTATGAGTTGGTGGTGTGTGGCAAATTGCGATCAGGAGGGCATTGGACAACGGGTTGCCCAGTGACCGTCTAAGGGCAGTTTGCCGATGCTTGTATTAAACCAGTGTGTTGTTTGCTAAATGAGGCTTGCCAGTGCTGCTGAGTGAAGAAAAGGAATGGTGTGCTGGAGAAGTATTGTATTGTGCGAGACTGCTTTCTGGAAATCTGTATCAGGAGGGAAGGTTCTGTATCTTGAGTAGACAGGGCATTCTATGACAATGTGAGGAATAGTTAGTCGTACCTGACAATTGTGGCATATGGGTGGTGGAGTGCCCGCCATTAGGTGTCCATGTGTTAACCTTGTATGGCCTATTGTCAAACTTGGTCTCTTCTACTCATCTGGTGCTCGAACAAGTTCCAGCCCCCCAACTCACAAATTGCATTAGCATTTTTCAAGACTATTCAGCTCTACAGATTTAGAATGTACAATAGTAGCTTGTGGTCCCAGTTTTATACATTATATTTTATATTTTACATACTCGAATACGAATATAGGTACATACATTTTAATTATTTTTAGGTATAGTTATAGGATAGTATAAATTAGTTTGTAGTCCGCAGCTAGTAAAAGAAGGAATTTTAAGTGTTAGATATAGGTATTGAGTGATACCCTCTCACGCCGATGGCATGAAGGGGCACTTCAGCTTCTACTTATCTAAAAAATTAAGGAAAAATACACGAATTAATAATATTATTATAGATCTTTCTTTGCAGCGTGTGGCTTGAGACTAGTAATTATTGTGAGTTAGATTGCCCCCCCCCCCCTCTCTTAGCCACGTGTTACTAAAATTATAATTAAGATCAAGGCCGTGCCCAGGTTTTGATTTCTAGGGGGGGTCCAAAAATTTTTTTAACGTAATTTATTAGTGAATTAATGGATAAATTCTTCAAACCATACAAGTTTACATACAAAAATTCATTTCGGGGGGGGGGGGTCCGGACCCCATGGACCACCCCACTGGGCACGGCCATGATTAAGATCCTTCAAGGTAAAAACATACGAATAAATAAAATGTAAAACGGGGAAATGTTGCAAAATCATATTATTGCATTGGTATATTATCTTATGAGAGCGTATCAGCTGAGTGCAGTGTCAGCAGAAAAACAGCATTGCGTTTTGATTGATACAGATTGGCCTATGTCTTTTGGGCGCGAAGAAATCTGGGGGCGCCTTATTGCCTTGGTCGACTAAAACGAGATCAATACAATGTAATATGGTTCAGGAAGGTTCGGGAAAACACTAAAACCAATCATTCTTAACTGTTACAAATTTATAAGATTAAAAAAAATTTAAAAGTTAAATATTTTGATTGGTTATCATATCATTCTCAAACCGTTCTGAATTATTATTATTATTAATGATCCTATTTTTGTCGGCGTAAGCATCAACAATCACCTAGGTATTTTTTTGACACCCTTTGCTTTAATATTTGAGATCATATCGTGACCAATATTATAGGCTTAGACAACATTCTTAAGAAGTGTTTTGTATACGAAAAGATTCAAGTGATTTTCGAAAACAGTTATACTTTCACTGAGGCATGTGACGATCCTCTTTAGAAAGCAAATTTTCTTTCTTTGCGTTTTCTCATAATTTCCAACTACCTTATAAGCACAAAGTCAATGTGGGTAAGACGTCAAGAAATTAGCTAAATTTCACCTGGCATGGTTTTATGACAAAAACAACATTTCTCCACGTTCCCTCTCCCATTGTCGGAAGATCAAAATTCACATTTGTCACTTGATACTTAATACGACAATTAAAACCAATTATTTAGCTAGCATTATTTTATTGTACCAGTATTTAATTACGGTTGTAATTGTCGGTAAGTTGCGTTCCTCGATAATAGCCAAACCATTGTTACGTCTCTAATGTCGATGGTATTTTGTCTCATTAAAGACTTGTTTGATCAATTTGAGGAATTTGGGTAAACACAGGCTATTTTCTTCGTGAATCTGGTCAATCTAGTGTCATCATCATCACTAAATCCACCAACATCAGTTTGCGTTTACCATATTATTATCATGTATCACAGTGATGAAGAAGCCCTTGAACTTGAGATTGTTGTAAGGAGATGGAATTAAAAAAAATTGATTGAGTAATGCTTAGCCATGGAAGATGCAGTTATTACTGAAGAATTTGGTTGGCAAAGATGCAGGGGAATGGGGACAAGGCCTGATGAAGAAGAAGATAAGGTGGACTCAAATAATTGGACGGTCATGGAACTGAAACTCGGGCAGGTGATCTGTGGAGGACTCACGAGTGACGAGGAGGTACTACTTCAAGGACCTTAGTTACTGCTTTGTTGCTGCAACCATGACCTAAGGGGCAAAAAATCACCGAAAGTATGCAGGGGAAGGGAGACCTACAAATTACAAAAAGAAATGAAATTTTAAGAGATACCTACACTAGTAAATTGAAAATTCTCAACCACGTTTCGAGTCTTGTGCGCTGCGTGACCATTGTGCCCAAGGCCGTAGCCATAAATCTTTTTCGGGGGGGGGGGGGGTCCATCTGACGTCACCCGAGGTGAGGTTTAATGTCTAAAACTCCATTCTATCTAGGACCCCCCGGACCCCCTCTGGCTACGGCCGTGATTGTGCCCTCGTGTTCGAAATGACATCTGCCCCCTCCCCCGTGATTTAGCACTTGAGTCTAAATAATTAATTTCGGAAGGCATACGCATAGGCTCACGCCCTCCCTAAAGCAGGTATATATATGGAATAGTAGGGAAACATTCGCTAGGGAAGGGGGAGGGGGAAAAACCTGTCAGTAAAGTCAATAGCAGCACATAATCGTATTTCCTTTCAGCTCGTTTACATTGAATTCTTGATTGAAATTGGGCCGCATATACAGTATTTGTTTTGTGAAATATTTTTTTGTGAACTCTAAATACTGTTATATTATCAATCAATGCCAATACTTGTAGGCTATACTGTATAGTTTATTCATATGCACAGAATGTAATTAACAATCTGAAGTATTTACTAAATACTAACTGTATCCAGCAATAATGTACGGTATAGTAGTGTTATAGACTGTGACATTCACCAGTAAGGTTGTTGGTTCAAGTCTCACACTTGTTATATCTTCTGGTGGGAATGTAAAGCAAGCGGTCATGGACCATCGTAGTTGAGTTTATGAGAGTGCTTTATGACCCTAACTCTGCTAGGTTGACTGAGTAATAGAACAAAAATTCATGAAGCAGAATCCAGGCTAACGCAGTGTCTCTGAACATGTTACTCATTGTTAAAAATTACTTCGTACAGTTTTACGTAATAAATTTAAAAAAAACACACACACACAACCGGTTTCGGCTCACGCCATCGTCAAGTGCAATGTTGACCGCATGGTGCAGACGTTGATGTAACTTATGGAGTAGTAGTAGTAGTAGTGTTCGTCGGGTTAATAACGACTTACGCCTCATATTTGGGCCCATAGAGCGACTCCGACTTGACTGTCCTATGCCAGCCCATAGGACAGTGGACCTCCTGATTATAGTGGATTCCGAACCACTTGGGAAACACAGTGAAGTCACACCATTAGTTCGGAGGTGACCAGGACAAAGCCTACCATGTTTCCCTACCGGCACTGTGCACACGACCAAGTTATCTGCAGCTTTGAACCTGCTCTGGTCCGCTGGATTCAACTTGGTATGGCGGCCGGCTGTAACTTATGGAACTACTCTTTCTGATTGACCACGGCCCATCTGCCCACATTCTACTGCTTTGTCATCAAACCCTGATACATGTTAGCCTTTGAAATTATACTCGTAGAACAAAAAGTCATAATTATTCTTGTGACATATTTATTTTTATCCTGTAGTATGTAATCAGGACATGTAGAATAGTGGTACAGACTCAGACTTTCACCCGAAAGGTTGTTGGTTCGAGTCCCACACTTGCTACATTTTCTGGCCATGCTTCGGAGGGCAAGTAAAGCAGGCGGTCCCGGGCCTTCCTAGTTGAGTGTAAGAGAGGGCTTTACAGCCCTAACTCCGCTAGGTTAGCTTAGTAATAGAACAAAAAGTCAATATTTAATATTTAATATTTAATATTTAATTTAATTTAATTCTGTGTAGGCCGATAGAAACTGGCAACCGATTGGATACATATTTCCTACTGTATTTGTACCATGTTCATGAACCACGTTAATTAATATTCCTATCACCTTTTGTAGTCAGCTAGCCAAAGACCGCAAAGGGAAGGAAAGGTAAAAGAAAATGGAGAATCCTCTTCCACAATGGTACAGACTGGCATTTTATAAAATCAATAGGCGCAGATCCTAATTAAGCAGAATCAGAGCAAAGAAATTTAATAAATTAGTTTAGTCTACATTTCAGTAGTCAATTAAATTTGAAATTTTGTGACGGCCGCGGTAACAAGACGTGGCAAATTATATACATTTGCAATGAGACACGTCAGAATGCGCCAATGACAGAAAAAGCCCCCGAGGTTCCAGGAACGCAGGTCTATTGCAATGCAACGGATATGCAGCCGAAGAAGAGCAACGCTACCTCCAAATTAATAGCCACTGCAGCAGTTAGATGTGACGACAGACGCCGTGTGCTCAGCAAAGGCTCAACAACATTGTCTGAGTGGCTGTCCTCTATACATAATGCATGCGTCGCATACCTTCGAGCCGACGCAAAAACTTGTTTTCCCCAAAATAACTACCATTTTGATGAATTCGCAAGCGAGTCTTGAAATGTCTCAGTGCAATTTCGTTGTGTTCAATTGTCTTTTTTGCCTCTTCATCTTTTTATCGACAGATGAAAGACATTTTGGCAGTGACGGGCGGCGCATCACATTGTTCGGGGGTCATTCTCACGACGGAGTCGCAGACGGATGCCTCAGCGTGGCCGCGACGAGGTCACTGCGACTGGTGTCATCCTGAGATTCGACTGGCCTGTTTCGCTTACCCTTATCGCTGCCCATTTAACCACCAGTCACGTTGCTTGGAACGGGCCATTTGTCTCCTTCTCCATTAGCCGGGGAGATGTCGAGACAAACTAGCCATCCATTGACAATGGCTATGTCAAACCAACAATAAACCTACTAAACATATAAAAATACAACGCGCGCTTATCTTTGTCGAGGTCGCTCACCTAATTTAGCTCCTCTTTGCTACGGGACTACTTTCCAAAGGGTCCATTCTCTCCTTTCTTATTGGGAAGGAACTTCGTGAGTGCCCTCTATCCTTTTAATGATCAAGGTTCAATAGGTATACTTTGAAAAGCTTCCGTATTACGTTGGGGATTCTGTCAGTCGTGCGCTGTTTGGAAGCCTATTGAATAGGCTGATATGCTGCTATGTAGGGCCAAGACGCTGAGGAATTGATGCCACGAGTGCTTTCTAGAAGACACTATTTCTGGAGGTATTCGTTATTCCTACATTGAACAACAGAATGTAAATAACAGTTGATTCTGTTCATTAAGGAACCGAGGATATAGGCATGGGGTTGGGAAAAGAATGAATCAGGCGCGGATCTGGAATGAGACCAAGGAGGGGGCTACGATTAAATACTAATAAAAAAGAGGAATTGCAAAAAATTGCCAATATAATCAGAGGCGATCCCAGACCTCATAAAAGGGGGAGACAGCACTTGTCAGTGGCGTAACGTTAGGTTTTTGAAGGTGTATAATTTGGCGCCCCTCCACCCATTTTCATAAAAGTGTATAAATTGGGGAAAGCCGTTCTCATGGACGTACGCAGCTTTTAAATTAATGACCTTAGTGTCCTTTGTGCATGAACTAGAGGGTTCGGAGGATATGGTGGGGGGCCAGGGGGTCTCCCCCGGGTGAAAATTTTTGAAAAATAGGGCTGAAATATTGGGGTTTTATACATTTTTAGAGAAATAATGTTGATTTACTCGTATTACAAGGAATTAATACAATTGCGAACGAGGGGGCCCCCCGGGAGAATTTGTTAAAAAATAGGGCTGAAATAGTGGGGTTTTACGCATTTTGAGTGCAGTAACACATTGAATTTAAAGGTGAAGAATATAACTGCCCTCCAAAGGGGGAGGGCAATTGCCCGCAGTGCCGGTCGTCTACCTCTGAATATACCTAATTAATGAATTAGGTTACGTTACGTTAGTTCAATTGGTGCAAAATATCAAACCTTACAGAACTTACAGCAGTAGGTATTTTCATGATTTTTATCTGTTGATAGTTAGTAGAGGTACCGGTAATGAATTTTGTAGATATAATATAGTTAATATACAGTTTTATCTAGTGTAAAATCAGAACGTAATGGGGGGGCTATAGCCCCCATAGCCACCCCCCCCCCCGTAGATCCGCGCCTGATAGGAATGAAAGAAAAAAAAATGTATTGCACAAAAACAAAATTTTTAAGAAAATTGAGTGTTTTTGCCCCAGAACCAAACTATAGAGGGTCAAGCGATCTATTGGGTTTTTATTTTACAACGACTACAATATAATAATATGTGAATTGAAAAAAAAAATCGTTAGAGACGTTTTTGAGAATTTTTTTTATCAGTGCTTTGAAGTTTTAGGGGAGAGGTAAACCCCCCAAAATTGGGTTAGTCCAGAATAAAAAGATTCATTTTTTTAACCTAAACGCGCGAAATTTCATATGTATAACGCAAACGTGTATATCCGTTGAAATTTGAAATCGAAAATTTCGATCATCACGAACCTTTCCGTACGCTGTCGTACGCCAAGGAGCTATACTTTCAGCATAAAGAGCAGACCTGGTAAGAGTTAACCCGCTCACACTTTTCCTATACATCAATTAGCACAATTTATTTTCGGCTCAAGCAATTTTCCCTATCCTACAGCATTGGATTATTTTTTGATTAAAGAATTTTATGGTGCAATTGGGGCAGATGTGTGCAATATGCCATATCGTAATTCTGCTTAATGTAACAGGAAGCGATGCAGCATCAGAAATAAAGGTTTACCTCTATTTTGTGGCGATTTTCACCACAATAATAATTGTTTTGTAATTTTTTCGTCTTTTCGTTGATCCAATAAGGGGAAGTGACTTATTGCGTTTTGCTTACATTAATAATGATGACCCCCCCTCCCCCCCCCCTGCCCCGTTGTACAGGACACTGACACACAACTTCAATACTAGCAACTCCATTGAAATCATGAAGTCGAGCAGTTTTTCCAGCACAAAGCTTTCCTTATAAATATGAAAACAATAGTATGCAATGTGAATAATAAATCATTTTTTTGAAGTTATCATATAAAGTAATTTACCCAATGTGATAGCCTACTGACTAATACGTGCCACCTGTTTGATTTCTGTCAATGATAAAGATGCAGTCTCATCAGGTCTGCTCATACTTATTTGAAAGCTTCCGTATAACAAGTTAGCTCAAGTATATGTAATGCTGTTAAAGTCGCACTGCTTCTATGTTTATGGTCTACGGAATGGAGTTGGCTTATGGTAAGGGATGCATTGACACGTGTGGGGCCGCAGTTCGATGACGCTTCCTCAGGTGGGCTCTTCTCCGCATTGTCCCCAGTTGCAGCTCGCAATTTTGCCCATTTCTGGCGGAAGAATGCTGCGGTGGCCGTCGTGGCCTTGCACCGAGCAGTGCGTGGAATATAAACTTGGTCATTAGTGTGTTACAGACGCATCGGAGCCGAGCAACGCATCTTTTGATCCATTTCTTTTATCTATTGTCTTTGACAGACAAGATTTTTTTGTGTTACAAGTCCATATTGGAACGGCTGGCTTCGCCAACTGCGGCTTTTTTACTGTTAGACAATCTTTATACCTGGACAAGAGTATTCAGTTGATTATTTGTGTCTATAAGTCCATGAACAATAACTCCCAATATTTTGTTAAAAAAATAATATAACTGAAGCAACCTCTTGACACGAAAATCTGGTACACACATCATTGAGGGCACAGTGGAAGGAAACAATAGAAGGAAGAAGGAGAGGAGGAAGAAGAAGGTAGAAGTAATTCATGGATCAACTGAAGGAGGACGATGGAGCTCCAACGCACCAAGAGCTGAAGAGAAACTGAGAGAACCCCAGACACCGCAGAATTAAATACTTTTAATTTTTTAAATTTAGCAAGTTATTAAAAATTTGGCTCATCTCAGTTGTAGAAGACTACTTCATATAATCGGGTACTTTTCGGTTTTGTAGTTCTTCTAAAAATCCCAGTATACGCGAAATTTTGGTCCTTTCTGGTATTTATGAAAGACATAAGGTAGGTACCAAAAATTTAATATTTCCTATTATATGAAGCATGAAGACTGAAGTAGTCTTCTTCAACTTCCATTAGCCAAATCTGCAATGACTTTCTTTGATAGTTGAATAAAAAAATTAAAAGTCAATAAAAAGAACAAATTTTGGGTAGCTCATTTTCTACGTAGCATATCCTCTTAAACTTGGGATTAAAAATGCAAACAAGATAATTTTATAAATGAAAGTGATATCCAAAATGTTTTGTTTACATTTTTAAACCCAAGAATAATTTAATACTAATCGCCATAGTAGGTAAGCTGGGCGGTTATGAACCGAAAATAATGCACCTAACCGAACCTGCCTTCTGCGTGCACTAAACAACACATTTGGGGTATCTACACTTTTCTTAAAACCCCAAAATTAGACCAAACATATTACTTATGTCCTGTTTAAAAGCTTCAGATTTAATAAAATCGTTCTTAAAACATATCCCTCGTCAGCGGCCCGATCATGGCGATTAATGATTATAATACAAGGTCTTAGCCAAGGGGGTTCATGGGGGTTCCAACCCCCCCCCCCCCCAAATAAAATGACTTGACACTAGATAGAATCGGATTTTGGGAGGAAAATAAAAAATACTACATGTAATATCCAATTAAATTTCTGAACCCCTCGGAAAGAAAATCCTAGCTGACCGCATGGTTAATATAATACCCTGGTATTAAAAATGTAAACAAGATAATTTTACAATGGAAAGTGCTATTCAAAATTTGTTTGTTTACAGTTTTGACCCCAGGAGTAAGTTAACACCAATCGCCATAATCGGCCCACTGCTCAGAGGCTGTAAAATTCTGCGAATGTTCGCACGGGCCCACTAGTAGGAATAATTGCACTAAAATGTCATCACTTCAGTTCAATGTTCATTGATTTACCCGATACGGCTATCCAACAAACTGCTCATCCCATTTGGTCATTAGCCTGTGACCTCGGACGCATACCACGCATACTCCCCTCAAAAGGCTTTTACGATCTACAGAGATAGGTGTAGATTAGGCCCACTCATTTGTAGATAATGCTTTTACATTTACCATGTAAGAATCTGCAGAGAATCATTCCGAGTCTGAAGATCAGTTGACCGTTGACCGTCTACATTATCGTATGTCGATTGCAAAGAATTTGCTATTTGCTCACGGCAATTTTGGCTGAGAATCCACATAAATTACATTTCACCCAATGTGAACGTCTCGGATGACTCGTTCACCTGTTACAATGTCAATGGTAAGTCTGAGTTTGCCCATTGTCACTTGCAGTTGGTATGGGTTGACATAGAGGCATAAACAAGTTTGCTGATGTCTACATAAACTCATTCGGAAACAATACCAATAACGTCTGAAATCCGATGACAGTCGTTGGCAGGCCAAGATTCAACAATTCGCACTACAAGTAGGCGTACGTCCATAAAAAGCCTATCACTTCACTATACCTTTTCCCTTGTTCGGACCTGGACAGAGAGCCATTTAACTGCTGTAATCCAACTTCTAGATTTCTTTAGATAGTTTTTTTTTTAACCTCCCCTTCATCACTCCCCGGGTTCCGGGGTTCATCAAATGATCCAAAAATGTAGCAATATGCAATATGCAATAAAAAACTAATTACCCAAATCATTCCCCTTATTTTGACGTGCGGTCGATTGCTCCACATTCACAATCATATTCTGCGCAATTATTAAATAATATTTGATAGCAATGTCGCAGGCAATGCTTTCTTATAGCGAGGAACCAATGATGGATAACAAAAGAATTGAGGCGCAATGTTATGAATCCGGGAGCCGTGAAGGTCGTTCGGTCGCACCCTCATTTCATGCCCGATTCACACTGTTTTTTTGTCGCTTTGTGTAACAAACTATAACTGCAGTAAGGTTACGTCCATTTCTAGGCGTCGGCACGTCTCCTATTAGTCAATCTGCGGTCTGCTATTAGAAATCTTTGATGCTTTTGTGGGCTAATTTGTCCAGTGTGAAGTGGGACAAAACAGGGCTTCAAAATCCTATAGATTGGGGAGTATATAGCGAGAATGGAAGGGCGAAGGCGTAGAACAGACAATGGGACAGCTGGAAAAATAGAGGTAGAGGGAGATCTTAGGTGCCCATTCCATTGACCGGCTAGGGCTATTTCCAAAAACGGTGACGTGGTAGCAGACATTCAAGACTTAGGTGGCGTTTCCACCGACCTCGCATTGCAGAATTGACGGAAATTGTTTATTTTCCTCTATGCCATAGTTAAAATTGATCAATGATCATACAGTAGAATCACAAACAAACAAACTAAAATTAAAAAGTGGCGTTATGGGATATGTTAAGTACAAACATTTTAATAGATTTCTATAAAAAGAAAAATTCTAATTTCCGTCAATGTCATTTGCATTCTGCAATGCGAGATCGGTGGAATGGCAACCTAAGTCTTGAATGTCTGCTACCACGTCACTGTTTTTGGAAATAGCCCTAGCCGGTCCATGGAATGGTCGCCTTAGGAAGTAGAGACTGGGTCGAGGAAAAGAAGGTAGGACTGACTGAGATGTCTGGAGGGTCATCTCCATGCAATGCCGTTTAAAGATTAACTTATTGTGGGGGTAATGTCCAATCGGAGTCCCCCCTCCCCTCCCCAAATTCGAATTCACAGTAAATAATCACTGTAGTGCTAGAAAAATTAGATTAGATTAGAGCTAGAAAGAGATTTTTAGAATTAAAAGAATTATTTCTCAACACCTTGATATACAATATGTACTGTTACCGTCACCGTTATACTAACACCGATGGGCCACAATTTTCAGAATAAAAAATTAAAAAATTCTGAAATTTGCTGTTCATTTATTTTAAAGAATTGAATTAATACCATCATGTGACATGGTATTATATTCACCCCGGTATTATAATCGCCATGATCAGGCTGCTAGACCAAATGGCCATCAACAAGAGTAGCAGGAAAATTGTTTTGTAAACGGTATGATCACCCATTTATTAATAGCCATTAATTATTTTTATCGTATACTTTTTACATATTTTATCAACGGTAGAAAGCGTTTAAAAAAAATTGATTTTTTGTCACCCCCCCCCCCCCCCCCAACCAAAATGCTGGATACGTGCTTGCTTGAGGATATTCATGCTGCTGCGTACTGTACATGGTAAACATATAGCTGGAAATGAATGATCAGATATGTCTTACCCAACACTTTCTAAGCGCATATTCCACACCATAATGCATTCTATATAGCTTTCTTATTCTAATTTGCATGTGGATCATGTAGGCTCATACGACCCACATTTTCCTACTTCAAATGTGTACTTACTGTAAAGTACAACAGTCTGGGTGGTTTGTGTAGGCTTACACGGCTAATGCAGAAACGTTAACCCATATAGGTTGTTCATCATGCGATATTTAGAACGAGAGCGACCACCCCCCGTTTCGCTATCAGCTTCACTGCGGGTGGTACTAGCTTATTTTATGTCTTTTTCTATCTTATTGACAGGCTCTGCAAAATTACATTGTCTATTTTCCTTCCTAGATATTTCCACCCGCAAGATGGTCTATGTTCTTGTTGACATTTCATGACTAGATATTGTTAAATTGTTAACGAGGTTTCTGATTTATTGCTATATTGTACAATACTAATACGGTTTATTGTCAGATTGATATTGCGCATTCGTCAGTCGTTGGAAAACTTTATTCATTGCTTCCTTATCTGATTTCTGATTAGAATGGACTTAAAGCCCCACCGTAGCTATTGGCGTAGCTTGTGGGGACACCCGGGCCCAGGGTCGTCATTTAAATATGATGCAAGATGACAATTAAGAAGATACATTTGCAAAGAAGGCTGGCTGTAACGTAAGTCAGGGTCAATGGCGCACTTTTACCAATAGCGGAGGGGTGGGGTGGGGGCGGTTGATCACCTCCGGGGGTCGTGCGACTCGTGACGCCTCTGGATTAGAATAAGAGAGCCCAGGATGTTCAATGTTATGTACTGATATGTACTTGGAAACGAAAATCTGTTATGTCATGCATACATCAATTACCCCCCCCCCCCCTCCCATTGCTGCCATAAAGTTGAATAAAGCCATTTTTTGCAAGTGTCATATTACCCTTACCTTACTTTATTTACGAGTGTACAGCCCGTAGGAAATTGGCAACCCGAAATGTATTACTTTTTATTTTTTATTTAATTAACTAAGCATATTGTTAAAGATTTCGCGCATCAAAGTCTAGAAGACTACTTCATGCATCATATTATAAGATATTTTTAATATTAGAAAATGTTGTTTTATCATAAACATGCAAATATTTTATAATTATTTTTTATAAAATATTTGCATGTTTATGAAAAAAACTACAATTTCGAAAATTAAAAATATCTTATAATATGATGCATGAAGTAGTCTTCTACAACCTTGATGAGCCAAATCTATAGTAACATGCTTAGTTAATTAAATAAAAAAATAAAAAGTATTAAATTTTGGGCTGCCACTTTCCTACGGACTGTACACTCTTAATAAAGATTGAAATTGTTAAATGGGGGCTTGCGGTTTGCACATACTGCACATTAATAGCAAAAGACGCTGCATGAATTTGCGAGTAATTTCCTTGGACTACATTACATTATGTATGTAGGTAGGCCATTATATTACGCACTGCTACAGATTATTCCGATGAGACAAGACTTAAACGTTGCGTAATGACGGTCTCATTTGTGCGACATGCAGTAAGCTATTCTTCCAGCTCCAGTCCCCTGCTGGAGTCCACGTCCGTCTCTGACACCGACGGCCGTTTTGACTGTCATTTAGCCACCAATGTACTGCCACCGATCCATAGATAAGGACAAAGTTAAAGCATCTGGAATCAATTACAGACATGGACGCCATTCCTTCGTTTCCAGACTTCCAGTAAGTAGCCTTACTGTAACTACACATGAAGTATTCACGTATAGAACTAGTTAGGCACGTTACACACAGACGATTCAAACGCCAGTGGTCCACTGAGAAATTTGGCACGGGAGCCAAACCCCAAGTCTTCTTCAGAAGATTTTTGCCGCTGGCATGTCGCGTGTCTCAACCCGGAGGTAAGCGTGCATTCTAGAACCAGGTGGCGTTCATTCTAACCTCATAAGGGAAAGGAGAAGCCACAGCCATTGGCGTAAATAGGGGGTCCTGGGGGGGGGGGGGCTTAGCCCCCCCAGGTCCACCCATAGCCCCACCCAGGATTTCTTGTGACAAAGACGTTACGGAGGCTAAAGGCATAGTATCCACAATTATGAAAGGGAAATCAATTCTTAGTATGCTTATTTTACATTAAAAAAGTCAACATATGGACCAAGTACTTTTACAAAAAATATATTACTCAAAATGCTTAAAACCCCAATACTTCACAGCTATTTTTCACAAATTTTTTTCCGGGCCCCCTTCAATGATAGGTTTATTCGTCGTTATAATATCTCAATTTTATACTGCTTGCAAACATTGGCGTAAATAGGGGGGTCCTGGACTAGTAGTAGTTCTGGTCCTGGACTAAGCCAAGTACTTTCACAAAAATATATTACTCAAAATGCTTAAAATCCCAATATTTCAGACCTATTTTTTCAAAATTTTTCTTCGGGGAGACTCCCAGGCCCCCTCAGTGGTAGGTTTATTCGTCGGTAAAATCTCAACTGTACTACCTGCAAAATGCATAAAAAGTTCCTAATTTGGGCCTATTCATCAATTTTTTTTTCTCCAGGGTATAATATGCGTCAAACCTTACTAATTTGGCCTCATTTATCGATTTTTTTTTCTCCATAGGGGATCAAAGTCTTGAGGTCCTAAAGCCCCCTTCCCCCCCAAAAAAATTTTTTTTTAGGAATTTACGCCAATGGCCATAGTATGCATGTGCAAATGCATGTGCGTCCAACCAATAAAAAATTTGGGATTTGACGTCCTTTCTCTATGGGCGGATTTCTATACTTAGAAAATGATTAATGGACATTATGCATGTCACAAAATTAAATGCAAAATGTGGTCAATAACGAGTGGCATACAATCTTCCATGTATATAGACTGCGCGATGTCTTCAACGTGGGAAATTATACAATGTACTAGGTACCTACCTAATAATTAATTTGACAAGGAAATTTCTCAGGCAGCCCTATTCTGTGTTCCTTACTTGCTACATTATGTCATAAAGCATCATCCAGTTTTTTTTCTCTTTAGACACAATGCATACGACTCTCGCGGATTCCTCAACATATCCTATATTAACCATTCGTATACCAATGTTAACAATTTAACAATTTCAGTGTTTTTGGATATTAATTATAATTTCCCTTAAAAATATTGTCGGACATTTCTGTTTACCTGGTGGGCAAAAATATAGTTGGTTGGGTATGCTGAAGACTCATATCTGTACATGGTTAAGTTAGATGCTTTTGCCTGTTTCATTGCGTCAATAGTAAGTTTGTCTGAGCTTGTCCATTATCGCGGGTAGGTAGACGTCGGATGTATACCAGTTTGCCAATTCAGCTAAAAATTTGTACGGAAACAATACAAATAATGTCAAAGATACATGGGGTCGTTGGCATTGGACCAATGGGTCGCTTTAAGTAGGCCTAGGTGGCTAGGTCCATAAAACGTCCTCCAGGACGTGAGTATGCTGAATATAATGAAAACCTCCTGGCTAAACAGTAAAGGGAAGTAGCCGGTTTTTAGATTTTCGATTATAATCGATCGTAGAGCTGTCAAAATATTCATTAAATGAGCAGAAATAGCACAAGTAGTAATGGATGTACAATGTTTTCAAATTGGTCGGACTGCAGGTTGCTGCAAGTCGAGTTCTGAGTTTCCATAAGCTGTTGTTGTACCAACTGGACTATTCTTGACATTATTAATCAAATTAAATGATAAAAGTAATAGTAGGAGCAATAAATAATTGGAATCGGCTCATTACTCAGTGGCAACATTGTTTTCTATTTCCTACTGGATTTGATTAGAGACACCGACGTAGGGAAATAGATGGAGAAAATGGCTGGAACTGCTGGAGTGATAGCCTTGCTGGGCATAGTAACACACCATCATAGCCTCATTTACAGGCCTGATAAAGTCTCTTCACTAACGAACTTATTTGCATCGCAATTTGATAGCCGTATTAACAATTGAAGACCACGACGAATCGTCCTAGGTGGTCGTCAACTTGTCCAGTACCTAGCCTCTATTCCTGTACTCTATGTCAGTGTTCTCCAGTGGCAGATCCTGGATTTGGTCGGGAGGAGTGGAGGGGTGGGTTTGGGAGTACATTTATTTGTGTTAACAGGAATGGATCACCCTAAAGTTTGGGATTTGTGTATTTTTTTAATATATTGCGTAATTTTTAGAGATTTGGTCTATCTAAACTAAGAGTAAAGGACTACTGTGGTGTGGAGGAAATTTAAACAAAATGAGAACACCCACATCTATAACAGCCCGTGGCAAGGGGAGACCTTGTAAGAGGTAAGACCAGCACCACGCACAGCCAAATGTGAGCGACGCGCTCAAAATATGGATTTATGTATAATGCGCAATTTGATAAACTTAGCAACAAGGGTCGTCGGTGCAAGGGCGGATCCAGGGGAAAATTTAGGGGGGGGGGGGTCACAGGTGGTTTGTAAGTTTAAAAGGTAATTGTTTTGTAGAAAAATTGAGTTTTTTTTTTAACTAGGTATCTTATGAATTTACTCATTTAGGTCAGTCATGACCCCCTGACCCCCCTTCCCGGTGGATCCGCCCTTGTGTCGGTGGACGGTGATGTTCGTCAATATACACATAACCTGTACCAATACTGAATATTATCAGTCTCTACCAGGTGTGGATTCAGGATTAACGTTACTAGGAGGGTGAATAGGGCTAGAATCCCAATTAGGAATAATAAGGGATGAAGAGGCTGACTATAAATGAATATGTTTAAAAAGGGGTGGAAAGGGGTATTTGGTGAAATTTAGAGAACACGACCTGCTAAACAGCGCCCAAGACTATTTTAAAATGTAGGAAAAACTAATATATTGCCGTTATATATTTGACATTTGTAAATGTCAGATCTTGAAAATAAATGAAATGACTGAAGGTCAATTCATCCGGTTCTCGAAAATTTTCCTTCGCGCAATTGTGATCCCCAAAGACAGCATAGTCCTTTCGATAGTGAACACTGACAGTTTTAGCTCATTTCATTTCAATCCTACCAATTGCATTTGTTAAGTTTTCCTTTTGAAAATTTGCTCGCAGAAAGGTTTCTGGAAGTTGCTGGGAATGGGCTTTATTTGCAGTACAGTGGATATGGCGTGTGTAAAGATGTGCAGCACTAGCCATAGGAATGCAGTGATGTGCGACCGACCGCATGCTGCTCAGTTGTAATACCGAATACACTCGGGTTACCAACATGAAAAAAAATCAGCACCCGCAGTGAGCAATGAGCACGCAAACTTCTCTTATTGAAAAATTGCACGTCGGGTTTGGTACAATGGGACTACTGGTATAGCCGGTAGATGCAAGGAAGAGGAGGTTGGTACTAAATGCAGTGTAGCATTTGTACATTCGGAAGGATGTTACCGAAATGACCATATAAGGTAAGGTGTGACAAGCGCATAAGTTGAAGTTATATAGTAAAAAGTGAGAAAAAGTTCATGAATGTTGATAAAGCCAGTAGAAACATTCAGCAAACATAAAAACAGCGGTGCACGGGGTATTCATATAAAACAGGTATGTGCGTTAACGGCACGGGGTTGAGGCTGTGCGCTAACTCCACGTTACCCTGCTGGTAGGTGCAAGGAACCCAGTTACTATAAGCAGTATAAAATCTGCACATTCGGAAACACGTCAACGGCAATCCAGTAAATACCATATAAGACCACTTTCATGTCTTTATGGCTTTGAACGGAGGAATTAATTAATTTTTCGTAAAAAATACAGGTATCCTTGCTTTGCAAACTGTTTGGAAAGCTCTGCCTCAAATCAGTAATGTTTCTCATGCTTGTACCCTTTCTAAATTGGCTACGGCTATTAGATCTGTTACAAGAAAGCTCTAGATAAACACAACCATTACCTGGTTACCGGCGTTTAAAATGATTCTTAACTGACATGTCAAGTGAGAAAACCGCGTGTTGGAGAACACTTTACCGATAATTTCGTTCTCTTTCCAAGTCGTGACCACATCCCTCAGCTAGTGTCAAAATGGGCCATCTTAAACGACTCTACTGAAGTGGTCATCATGGGCTCGCTAGTTAGTTACAGGTGCCGGCTATTATTTCGCCGGTTTGTAATCAGCAAGTGTTAACTATTTGCCGCTCTCATTTGTCACGACAGAAGACGTATGGAAACGTTATAATAACGAAATCACCTTTGACCCTTTGTGGTTTATCTACTTGAAGAAACTCAACAAGTTAATCAAATTGCGTAAAGCTCGTAAAGTCGTAAATGTTGTCAACATTATGATGGATTTTAATAACAATGTATGCTGTGAATATATTGTCTTGTTATGCAGCGTAAGTACGGTGTAAATATATTCCAGTTGACATCTCGGTGAAAGTTTATGTCTTTGAAGTTTGATATGCTGAATTTCAGCGAATCCTTTATGGGTTATTTTCGTAATAATAAAAGTTGAAAAAAATTTAAGGGGGCATGTCACGGCAATTTTATGCGTATGTATTTTGCATTTTGCATGATGAGAAAATGGCATGTAAAATAGCTTTAGTTAAACTTCGAAGTTGCTTAATGATAGTTTCAGTTTAAGTTTTAGTTATGTTGGTACGGTACATTAACTTTCAATATGGGCAACGTAGCCTAATTTGTAAGAGTGAGCCGAAACCAATCTGACATAATAAAGATTTTTCACCTTTCTTAAAATTCAATGGTAATTGTAAATTTAATACAGTTGAACTCAGTAATTGGAGACGAAGTCTGAAAGTTTTCTACTCTGCAATAGTGGATCTTTTTTAAAAGAGGTTCAACCACTCCCACTTAAAATTAATTAAATTAATTAATACAGGCAGGGTACCGGGCACCGGAGGTTTCTCACCACATGTGTGCAGGCTAGGGCTACGATATATTCTCTCCATTTTGGGTTCAATTTTACCCCTAAAATTCCAATAAGTACTTTTATAACTGAAGTGGTGAGTTCCGCGGCCGCAGAATGGGTGGGCTAGTCGGAGCCCGATACAGAGCCATTGCACTTGAACAGATCGGATTCTTTGCTTTTTGTCAAAACCAACAAAGTCTTCTTTTAAATAAATAAATAAATAAGAATTTTTTATTGTTTCTATTACTAAGCCTACCTAGCGGAGTTAGGGCTATAAAGCCCTCTCTTACACTCAACTAGGAAGGCCCGGGACCGCCTGCTTTACATGCCCTCCAAAGCATGGCCAGAAAATGTAGCCTGTGTGGGACTCGAACCAACAACCTTTCGGGTGAAAGTCAGAGTCCGTACCACTACGCTACATGCCTTTTAGAAGAATATCGTCATTTTCGACGTTAATTCTTCGTCTCTTTCACCACTGAATTCACTACTATTGTACTATATGCTCCTAAAAATTTATTTTGAGTTTGGAAGCCGAAGCCGAGTTTTGGGGGCACGGTACTTTTTTATCTCCGACTTATTCCGGGGGTGGGGTTATGCTCGCTGCTCGATGCCTATGCGATCTTGTGCATGTAGAGTAGTGGTATGGACTCCAACTTTCACCCGAAAGGTTGTTGGTTCGAGTCCTACACTTACTACATTTTCTGGTCATGCTTCGGAGGGCATGTAAAGCAGGCGGTCCCGGGCCTTCCTAGTTGAGTGTAAGAGAGGGCTTTATAGCCCTAACTCCGCTAGGTTGGCTTAGTAATAGAACAAAAAGTCCTTATTTATTTATTTATTGTCTTATTTAGATCTCATTACCCTCTCACTTGTCTTCAGTGCAGAGGCGTTAAGTTTTAGAATGATGGCGGTGGGCAAAACTAAGTAGACCTTATGACGTCATCAGACAGGATAAGGAAAAATTGAAAATATAAGAGCAAAATAGTAGGGTTTTACGCATTTTAATAGTTTTAAAGTATAGCTGTAGATTATACAAAGCTAAAAAAGGAATGTTTACATTCATACTGCTGCAAAGGGACCATGAACTATGAACCACGTCTTACATTGCTCGTGGCTGGGGGGAGGGGGCAATCCCCCCCCCAAGGAACTGGTGGGGCAAGTTGGACCGTGCCCCCCCCCCAACTTTACGCCCCTGCTTCAGTGCCAACGTTTTTTTATGCAAGTCCAAATAAATAATCTATTGGATTGTACTTTAAGCAACTATAAAATGTATCTATAATATCATGTTTTCAATATTTAGTTCGGTACTCAAAAGACACTACCCTGATTTCGGGCAAGTGTTAACATCAAAGACTGGGTTAGATGAGGCCCATAAATTACAAGTAGCCATGGGAACTTGTTTCCGCCGGCCAGAAGAAATGGGCAGAAGTGCCCAAGAGTCCATGATTTGACCGTGGGAACTTCCTGGGAGCTGAATTCTGAATTGATTTGAGCTCATCATTAATTGCATGCATGATGACAAAACTGGTTTCAAACTTGATTCAGTAAGTACACTTTGCTGCCCATTCACCCGGTAGATCTTCTGCAATCTTGTCATATTCATTCTGAACTTCTAAGGTGTATGCAGGATCGGTGAAAAAGTGAGCTAGTTGTTTTAAGTGAAAATATGGATACCTCCCTGCCAATTATAGGTAAGGTATACGAGTTGATTCTTCCCATTTTTTGTTAGTCGAGTTTTTTTTTAGTCGAGCCAGCACCTGTTAGTACAATGTCAATGGTAAGCATGTCTGAGTTTGCCCATTGGCACTTGTAGTGGGTATGGATTGACATTGAGAAGGGGACCAATTACTATAAATTCAGTCCAAAACAATACAAATAATTTCTGAAAACAGATGGGGTCGTTGGAAGGACAAGTTCCCTGAAAAAAAACGTATTTTCAGCTTATTGTTTTTCAACACAGAAAACTTTAATTTTGTGAAATATTTTTTGACTACAAAGCAACCTTTGTTTCACTCATGGCTCACGACCATTTCACGAATGACCAGCCCTCTCTACGGCCCTGTTCTTAACATGTCTGACCGACACTTTTTAATTTTCAGTCTAACGCATATATAAGTTCAGTGCACATACGTACCAACCTTCTGAATTAATGGAAGGAAAAAACACTTTGTCCTTAAAACCAACAACCCACTCACCATTGTGAAGGGTAATAGGTATCACTGAATATATCCATTGCGTAATTACAATTAAATACTGATCATGTATGGATTTGGCGGCAGGTATTGAGCGCGAGTGTCCGCGACAGATCAATAGATAACGGCCATAATTACGCCCCCACGTATACGCGCATGCTAATGTATATGCAGAAGCATTGTCCTCTGTCGGAAACGCCGCGGCGCTGTCTGTTCCAATGCTCGAAGAATCGTGGCGACGCTCATAACCTGATTTAAATGTAAAATGACCAAAAGCGCATGAATACAAAGCTAAAACTCATCCGGATGCTATTCTAATTTCTAATATTGTGCCTAGCTGTATAACTGATTTCATATGCTGTTTCCTATCTTCCATTTAAAGTGTTTTACAACCGTATTGGTCAGTACCGTATATTTTATTTAAGTAATGAAGGTAGAAAATTCAGTCGTTTCTGCATCAAGCAAGACTTGAAAATGGTACCACTTTCCAGACAAGGTAAAAGTACCTACTATACTGTAAGTAAATCAAGATGGTACCCATGACATATTCAAGAAGGGGAGGTGGTAGAAATTCTGTTCTTAGAATGGGATATACAGTACTGCAATGGTTTGGCCACGTCCACAGGATGGACGAGAATAGCACCACCCGGAGGTTGGCGGAAGCAAGGCCAGAAGGTAGCTAGAAGACCCATCGGCAGACCGAGGAGAACCCTCGAGGAAAGAGCCAGACAACTCGGCGGAGCAAGAGGGAATCACTGGCCGAGCTGAAGGCGTTAGCGTCCGACCGGGGCGAGTTCAATAAATGGGTACATGGTGGCCGCATCATCGCTACGCGCGCGGCACCAAGAGGAAGAAGAAGAAGAAGGGATATACCGTATACGTATGCATATACGATATATACATTTGGCTGTAGTACCTTATTCTCAGCTGCAAGGGTAACTTAGCTCATCATCAAAACTTGCAGTTGACATTCTGCGGGAGAAAAATTAATAAGGGAAGCCCTTCTTTCTGTTCCATTGTTTGATACTTAGCCTACTTGTTAATATTATTATTATTTTTTTTTATAATCTGCCAACACAACAACTAAAACTATCTTGACTAGACTAACGTGGACACTTAGGGTATTCAACATTTCGCGACCTCATAATCTATCGCATTGTATTATTGTATAATGAATGTACTGTACTAAAATGAAATACATGGAAGGAAAAAGTGATAGACCATTATAAAGAAAAGTCGAGCATGAACATTTGAAATGTCAAGGATCCCGTGCGATTATCTATGTTATGTTTCTGCTACCAAGCAGTGATTTAATATCCGCAACAGAAGAAATTGCCGGCCTTCCACCGACGGCTAATGAAATTGAGCACGTTGTGGCCGTTAACTTACTGGAATTATAGTCATGTAAAAATAGATAAACTGTTTAATTGAAACTAAATCCGAGCAACGCCCTGCCATGATCTCCAAGATATAGAGAAGAAAATTAGTAAGAAAGCAGAGCGGAACTGATGAAAAAACTTACTGTATGGTATTGGTCGCCTATCTAGACCATACCTTTACACAGCATAACTCTTGAAAGAGAATAAAAATGTTAAAATACGGGAAAAAAATGTCTAGAGAGGAATTCGAACGCACTATTTTTTTGTCTTACTGCGCAACATGCTAACCATCCTTTCCATCCATGTTTGATGGAAATGGGAGGGGGGGGGGGGTACTTGCATCTGGAATTAGTAATAATATACCTAGGTTATTTAATAATTTACAGAATTGTAACATGTCAACAGTATATATTTTATATTTTTATACATGGAGGGGACCCCAAAGGGTCATAAGCTTCAAGAACCTAATTAGCTTGCTTTCATGCATAAGCATATACCGTACTTATTGCGATAGTGGTATTTATACAGCCCACAAAGGTTTGCAAATGAAGCGAAAGGGTAGTAGTAGTAGTAGTAGTAGTGTTCGTCGGGTTAATAACGACTTAGGCCTCATATTTGGGCCCATAGAGCGACCCCGACTTGACTGTCCTACGCCAGCCCATAGGATAGTGGACCTCCTGATTATAGTGGATTCCAAACCACTTGGGAAACACAGTGAAGTCACACTTCGGAGGTGACCAGGATAAGTCCTACCATGTTTCCCTACCGGCACTGTGCACACGACCAAGTTATCTGCAGCTTTGAACCTGCTCTGGTCCGCTGGATTCAACTTGGTATGGCGGCCGGTCATAAGCGAAAGGGTGGTGCGAGGTCTAAGCTGTGCTGCTGTAGACAGGAAAAAAAACCGGGTTTTATCGTATTTGGACTTGGACTGCAAAAACATTAAAAATTTTCATTCATATTTTCCAGAGGAAACGATTTGTTAAATGGGCGCAAATTATTCTTGATATATTTTCAAATTTTGGTAGGGTGGGGGTTCTAATCCTTTGACCCCCCCCCCCCCTCTCCCATATCCTACGGCCTTGTCTGCAGGCGTATAGTTGATTTGAGAGCCAATTGGAGCATCTACACATCCTCTAATAACACTTTTTCTGCTCATTGTAGTCCGCTCTTGTATTCGATAAACATATATCTCATTTCCAATTAATCGACCTACAAATTGTGGGTGTAGCGACGAAATGCGCGATGGGACTGGAGATAAAGATATATTGCCAAACTCTGTTCACTGGACTCCAGCAAGCACTCCAGGCACTGCACTGGCCCAAACTGGATTCAATCTTACCCAGCTGATCGACAGCCCACTACTTGATGGGCTTCCTTTTATACGTCCAAGTGCCAATTAACTGAATTTCTACGTCTACTAAATTAATTACCACGACTTCGAATTTGGCTACGTTTTCCCGAAAATCCAGACTTTCCAATCATTGGGCAAGTTTTAGTCGTTAAAATTATGCATGCAAAGATTTCGAGATCCTGTACCGTACCATGCATTCTGAATGTTAGAAACGCTGAACACTGTTTTCTTCTTTTGTTGGTTGGAAATGGGGTGGATTGATTCCGAATGGAAACGCATTCAAAAGACAGAGGGGGGATATGCTAAAATTACTAAAATTATTTATATTGCTAAAAAGAATAGTCTGTCAATCTAATTCAGATTAAAATAAATTAACTAAATTTTGAAAAATAATATATTGCATTTGAATGTTGGATGATATTTTCAGCCTGTATGGTTAGATGTGCCGTGAGTTCAGTTTAAAATTGGGCCGCATGCACCCCCTGGCCACTCCCCCCATATATATATATAGCTGTTAATGCGAAAATAATTCAACGTTGAGACGGAAGTAACCTCTTGTATGAGACACCTATACCTTCACATTTTTATTGCGGTAGGCAGTTAATTACTGGTACGTTGTTTTGAACTTCTGTAATTAAAATAAAAATTCCCACCGGATTCAAAACGGGACCTATAACACATGCAAATTTTCCATTTCCCACAACCGGAACCAAAATGACACTTTTCAACTAATGTGGTTTTCCGAGTGCTCATCAAAAAGCCTGTTCATGACGTGTGATGATTGAACATCACGGATATGGCGGACTTCGCCAAGCGGATCTAAGCTCGTAGGTTTTCGCCAGGTTGGACTGGGGAGCGACATAACCCCCCATAGCAAGCTCTCCTCACGAGTGGCGAGGCATCCAACGCATTGCCAACTTCAAGAATGTACTTCATAAACACAAAGAATAATGCTTTGCTCATTTATTATGCAAAATATAAACTTTCTTTTTAGATTAAATCATGCAATTAACAAATTTACTCTAAGAAGAGAGTAAACCATTTACTAATGCAAGGTATTTAAGTTTTCGTAACAGGAAAAATAGTAACAGCTCTAAGATGATATGCCTTCTTGCCAATGTTAGGATGATCAAGCCCGTATTTTTAAACTGAGAATAATTTCCAGGTACGCGGTTTAAGAAGACAATTACTGCTCTGCATTAGATACCAAAGCAAATTCCTTCAAGAATACTTTATTGAATACTGCGGAACAATAAGAAGACTACTAGACAATTTCTAAAAAATAAGCGCAACTTTTACAACCAAAGGTCCAGAACTGTAACAGTTTCCCACACGCTAAGAAGGCATTGTTTACCCATTCAATTTCCATTGGGAAGCCCACCGCGATGATGTGTACCTGTGACGCGAGGTACTCTACTTTGAGTTACCTAAGCTAAACATGGGTGTAAGTTAACTGGAGCAATCTGGAATCTGCGCTGACGTTTAGGGTTGTTTGTCGGGTATCGGGGTAAGGTAAACATAAGCGGTGTGTTAGTGTATGGAAGATAGGCAGATGAAATATCTTGAAGAGGTGATACCTGAGCTAATCCAAGGTATGAGGAGTCGCCAATAAGCGGGTGATATAGAGGGCAGTAGGGGAGTCTGGTGCCGCGATGGGTAACGTCCTGCAGGCTAACGGTACCAGAGGGGGAGTATCGTAATAGGAGGCGGTAACTTTGAACTGGAGAGTAAAAGTGGTGGTCAGTTGTGGTGGGTTGGACGATCCACATCCATTCAACGTTAGTCTCAAGTGGTGAAATGGTGCAGGCTTGTGCCTACGTCGATTGTGATTATTATTTTGTGTTTGTTGTGTCGCTTGCCACCCTCCGCGCTTTGGACCAGTGCTTTGCTGCTGCAGCTACCCCGTAAATATTGTGGTTGTGTGCCAGTGACTCGTTCGCGGTGAATTTTAATTGGATTTACCTGGATCATAATATTTATCAGGTAGGTTTTTGTGTTTTTTTTTTCTTCAAAATTTTCTGACTTAGCTCTTGAGGAGAAACTTGATTATCAAATTTGTCTGATAGTAATGTGGACTTAAGCAGTACTGACATTATTTTTCGGAAGCTATTGTACTAGTAGTTTACATTTTTTTTTTTTTTTAATTTTGAGCATAATTTATTTACAATTTTAAAGAAAAAATTAAAAAAAAAAATTCCACCCATGTATAGTTAATAGACATTAGTCGGGCATGTGTACAAAATATAGAAGCTGTAGTGATGTAGAATATACGGCTTAGCCTACAGCACGTTAGAATTCTGTATGGATCCAAAAAATAATGGAAGCTGATGCTACATTTCAAAAGTTGGAATCCTTGCTTATAGGGCCCTTGTGCTTAGGCTAATATGTAGGGGAGACTGGTAGGGGAGAAACTCTGGAAGAAATTCTAAAAGAACGTATCGTCTTCGATTGATGCCCATGATAAACATACAAAAAATCAGCACTGTCACGAAGGGAAAGTCGTGGTTTCTCATTTTTTCACGTGGAAAAGAAGGCCTCATATAATAGAAATTTAAATACATTTCTGTTGGATTTTCAGTATGGATTTTTTTAAATAATCAATACAATAATCTTCCCAACTTTAAGCCATCTGTACTTTGTATCTATACGATCTATGTATACTATCTATTTACACTCGTATATTAAAGGTATAAAGCAATTTAAGGAATAGGCCTAATTAAAAGGGAACAAACATATTTTCCTAAATTGGCACATTCATGATTCATGAGTATCGATGAGTCAATGTATGCTACTCCAATTAGGGCAATATTTAAAATCATTGTGAATCCCCAAGATTTTAATATACTCAACACGACTATATAATAATATGTCTAAATTTTCAAAAGAACTTTTATAGCCACATGTTAAGGGGAAATCGAGACCCACTAATCAAAAGTGTTCAGGGTTTAAGTAATTTTTTTCAAGTACCCTGTACTATATTGTACAGAATGTACAGGCCAGCAGGAAACACGTTAGTCAAGTTACATAGCTAATGTGTAAAAATATAAAATGTACCTATTTTAATTACCTACCGTTCGTTGATGCACAAATTGTTAAGAAATTGATGTGCATTTCGTGATTGGATAGCATCAAAACGATGCAGTTCTCTCACGTTTACATAACCTATAAAAATATTATTCTTAGATAGGCTACCTATGCAGGCAATTTACATTTCAGTCAATCTACTTCGGTTATTAGTCTCTATGGATATCAGTGCGTTAGTCGATGATAGCTTGCAAGGATTACCTACATAATAAAGAAATAATGACTTTTGTTCTCTTACTAAGCCAAACTAGCGGAGTTAGCCGTTAGGGCTATAAGGCCCTCTCCTACACTCAACTAGAAGAGCCCGGGACCGCCTGCTTTACATGCCCTCCGAAGCATTGCCAGAAAATGTAGCATGTGTAGGACACAAAAGCTTGCAAGGATTACATTAAGATATACCTATCGTGAATTTGTTTTGTGTTGCTATACCAACCAAGCGGGGTTGGGCTACAATGCTCGTCCATGCACTCAACTAGGAAGACCCGGGGCCGGACCTCTTCTTTTACTTGCCCTCTGAAGCATGATCACAGTGTGGGGTTTCGTGTTAAATTCTGAGTAATTACCACTATTATATTCAGACATAATTATGCACTTCTTTTGAGGATATTAGCTTATAGATATGTGAACAAGATTATGAACAGGTGAAACTTGACTAAAAATTTAAAAAAATTCAAAAATTCCAATGTCAATTGAGAGCCAACTTGCTAACTTGCATCACTAAAATCAGTCAGTATTAATAATTTGTTTTATTTAGCATGCAAGTTATTACATATTAAGTCTATTCAAGTCTATTCAATGCATTTTATGAATTCCCATGACAATTTTGTAACCAATTCGCTCAGTTTAAGCCATATGTTTCACAGAATAAAATTTTTGACTGATGTACTGTATTTAGGCCTATTAAAGGGTATTTTAATTTTTGAGGAGTGCGTGAAATTCTATGAAATAATTAGTACAATATCAAAAATTAAATTATGATAATTATGATTCATGAAATCGTTTTCTGCAACTTAAATAGACAAAATCTTCAATTTTAATTGCTTATTAAATTATTTAGAAATAAAAATTCTCAGATTTTGGAGCGCCAATTTTCTACGGCTTATATATTCTTAACTAAATAAACGAAAATAAAAAATAAATGCATTGATTCTTCATTACCATTGTTCAATTACCAAAGGAACCAATAGTGGAGTTTGTGCTATAAAGCCCTCTCTCATTTTCAACCACAACTACCTGCTTTACATGCCCTCCAAAGTATATGGCCAGAAAAAGTAGCAAGTAAGAGATTCGAATCAATAGCCTTTCGGGTGAAAGTCCGAGACGGTACCGCTACACTACTTGTTCAAAGTAGCTTCCAATTGATTTATTATCCCTTCATTATTGAAGCATGTTGCGAAAACAATTTACATTTTATCATAGCGAATAGTACTTGTACTTTAATCTGGTTTGCCCACTCATTTAGTTGCCTCTGCAGGCCTCGCTAATGCGAAATTTATAAACCACACTCAAAATTGACACAATCTAACACTATTTTACCATTTTTAATTATTTATTCGGCAATTGCAAAGCGTGGAACATTCGAGACTCCCGTGGCGTAATTGCTAAAACGTGAAAATTTGATGGTGTTCCACTCTCTTCTTAGGAATCAATGATGTGTTTGAAACACAGTAGGTTTTTAGCCATTAATGTCGGCGTCTTAACAATGATATTAGATTTTTGGTTAGTTATCTTATTACAATAGAATAATAGCGGCCAAGCTCGTGAATTTTGCAGTGTTAAGTTTGGTTGTTGGTTCGGCTTCTAGCTGCCTTATAGTATTTAAATTATAATTTACAAACTGTATATTAATTTTACTTTGTATTGTAGTATAAACTTATTCATGTAGCCATATTGGGATTATTGCTTTACCTATTTATACGTATTAGTATTTGTGATAGTTGAAGTTTTTGATTTCGATATTTCAGTAGATGTTCATGTTTTGAGGTATCAGAAACAAAAAAAGTGGTTTTCACGAAATCTCTGTCTGTCGGTTGGTCTGTGTGTCTGTCTGTTCATCGAGCATTCTGGGTAAACTACTCTATGGATTTTTATGACATTCGGCACGTAGGTCTCCAATATCAATTTTTTACACCCATAAGGTATTTCTCCATTAGATAAATAAATATAGGCCTATATTAAATTTAATTAATGTCCTATTTTCAACCTCTTCCGGTGAAACTTTAAATCCTGGGTCGTCTACCCCTGCTAGATCTAATAGGTCTTCGATCGATATTTCTTGGGGGATTTGAATGTTTTTACACTAGCATAAGGTATTTCCCCCTTACAAGCTCTGCTTTTAATCCCTTCCGATGAAAATCTAAATCCTGGGTCTGCCCCTGCTAGCTCCTATAGGTCTTCGATTAATATCTCTTATGAAATTTGAATTTTGCACCCGTGGGGTATTCCCTCTTGTTTTTATTTAATGCTCTGTTTACAACCCCTTCCGTCGTAAATCCAAATCCTGGATATTGGCCTTTATGTATCTCGCTATTGTAGCTTTTCATATTGGACATAAACAACCACTCCAGCTTACTTTTTTTTACTGCTGCTGCCATAGTCATTACCGAAATGACTGTGGACCATTGCCCGAACTGGACGTGACATTGGGTTGAAATAACAGGCGTGATGAGTTGAGGACCATGAGATTGTGTCATTGTGATGAGATTGTATCGCTGTCATGAGATGCTTCACGTAATATGGTTTATTTCGAATCGTAATTACGTCTGTATTTGCGACATGACCAATTCTCAAGGCCACTAGTAACAAAGTTTTATTTAGGAGTCATTTGCCGGTGTAGTATTCGGTAATAACAGATTTCTATAAAATATCATAGATGGGCTATAATAGAATAGATTGCAAGTAACGATAAGCTGAAGTACGGTGAGATATACGATATACACAGGTCACAGGTCACTTTAGACATAATTGTCGTGGAAGGCATTGTCACTGGATTGTCAAAATACAACAACAAAAACATTGCCTACGTGTTTGGTTTTTCCTGCCTTTTCAAATTCATGCAATATAATAGGACATGAAAAGAAAGTGTTCTATATTGTGTAAAACCCAGAAAGTTTCATAAAGCTCCGTTTTTGGGGTATGCAAATGCATGTCGATCGTGATTATTCCGGTATTGTACGTGATATTATGTTATGCCAAGTATTTTATAAAAATCCCATATTTTGAAAGCAGGACTAATTTAAAATGTAGTTGACCATATATGTTATGGTTCCTTATCAATAAAATTAATTTAAATGCAAATATTCAAATAAAAATAAAAACAATTTAATGAATATAACTGATTGACTTCAGTTACGACACGTTTCCGATCGCATGATGTGTAGAGACTCGCCCACGTACAAGCACGCTGCCACCTTGCTACTGAAGACGATATGTACTACAATAGGTAACTTACATGTGCATTCCAACGCGCCTTTATTGGCTTTGTGGCACCGGTTATTAGAGGAATGTGAAATGTTTTTTTGGTTAAATACACGTATTATTATTATTATTATTATTATTATTATAGTAAATGACAGCGTAGAAGAAGCATCAAAAGAAATGAACAAAATAATAAGAAAACTACAGAAACTAACACACGATGTGGGTGTCACGATAAACTGCAATAAAACAAAAATTGTTCACATGCGAAACAGGGGACCGGTTTATAAGAGGAAAAAATTTATTTTCCACACTCATCACTGTCTTCACCAAACAAACTCAAAAAACTGTGACTGTGTAGAAGAAATAGAGATTAAGGAGGAGCATAAATACCTTGGGTTAATATTGGACAGTAGACTAACATGGCAGAATCAAATTGATTGTATATACAAAAAAATGAGGTCCGGGTGTTGTGCCATACAAAAATTAAAATATTGCCTTCCGCTAAAAACCCTAAAAATGATTTACCATGCACTAATAGAATCGGTATTAAATTATGGAATACAAACTTGGGGGAGAGATAACAACAGCTATTTCACAAAAATACAAAAAATGCAAAATAAAATAGTAAAAAACATGCTATCTAATAAATTAAACAAAAAATTTAAAAATATAGACGAAAAATACAGATTTCTAGATATACTACCAATAGGAAAACTGTACAAATATCTTATAATAAAGAATAACTATTTTATGTATTTAAGCAAAATTGTTGGAAACACACAGAATAAGAGGCAACTGAGAAACGTAGACACATTGAGACAAAATATTCCTATAACACATAATAAGTACGGCAGACGCCTCAATGAAACAGTTTTACCAGAGATATTTAACAAATTGCCACTTAAACTAAAAGAATTGAACAAAATAGGGAAAATAAAAAAAGAATTAAAAAAATACTTAATTTTAAATACAGACTATTAGCCATTTCATTATACATATAATTTTACATCAATATATAATAATATATAATAGTATAAATAATAAATATATATAAATACATCCTTCAGAGTTCAGAAGGATCTCACTCATTGCAGAAAGCTAGAGTGAGTACTATATAATGGTTTATTATTATTAATTATTATTAATTATATTTATATCTTGCAGAGCCACTGCACTATGATCGCTCGATAAGCGGAAGCTTGAGCGTGATAATGCTGATTAATAACAAATTGTTGTTCTCAATATATGCACCTTGTCCGGGGTTACCGGTCAAGGAAAAAAAAAAGTGAAAGTGATTATTATTATTATTATTATTATTATTATTATTATTATTATTATTATTATTATTATTATTATTATTATTATTATTATTCTGCAGTACTAAGCTCTCTATAACGAAAAATTTTCGATGCACAGTATTGCATGAAATATAACGACAAATCATTGCGCACAATTCTTTTAATTATATTAAAGTCAACAATTTATTCATATCTGAGACTTATAAGGAACATTAACTGTTTTTTATCCATGCTAATGGTTTCTTTAATTATTTTAACGTTCAGATAATTAAGCGTATGTGATATTGTTGCACTGTACTTAACTCGATTTTATATGACGTATGGTATGCATTTACCAACTGTATTTTCGCAAGTACTTGAGATTTTGCATTTTTACCGATGATTTTATTTTGATTGAAGTAAGACGTTTGTATTCGGCGTAAAGACTGGACTAGCTCCTTCAATATACAGTACGTTTTTTAAATTGCTTTTCACATGTATGCAATAAATACATCGTCTTCGATGGCAAGAAGGTAGTGTGTTTTTATTTCTGCGAGTCTATGCACGCCCTGCGATCGGAGGCCTGTCGTAACTCAACATGGTTACTAACCTAGAGAGGCGACTGAAGAGGTCAATCGGATACATTCATAAAATTGCCTTTAAAAACAAAACAATTTTTTTTTTCATTTTGGCCGCTGTGAGCCTGTGATTGTATTTGAATTTGATGTAATTTTAACTGACCGGGTCATTCGTTTTCATTTTGCAAAACTGCGTGACTCCCTAATTCTCTAGAGAATGATGGCCTTTCGTTTAGCAGCTCATTTCTAGTTATTCGCAGGCAAGCAATACGATCGTCTTGTCTTTCCTTTCGAAACACTATTTGTTTTGTCCCGCGAAGCAAAACGCGAGACATGCTACAGCGGACATCTCTTGTCCATCCCTATACTACAGCGATTGCGCCCTTCTTCCCCGATCTGTCGTGATTTCCCGCGTGAAAATCACTGCCTATAATCGTTAACCATAATCAAAACTACCATCTACTATATAAAACGGTATAGCTTTTACCTTCGCCTTGGTCAAATGTATCACGAACCGCCTAGATCTCAATCACGGCGTTTAACCTTGAGTTGGTTTGATGGAGAAACACAAGAAGGGTGGATGGTATAACGAATCTCTTATATAGATAAACACACAAACGAGCCATTGTCCAAACACGGTATCTGTGCCAGCCGACTCAAGTGATGATAGTTTCATGAAATTTTTACGAAATGGCCTCCACTTGACATTTGAATGCGAGGAGTAGTTTAATGGTGACAGATTTGGTACTTCTTCAATTTTATGTGGATAAGTGAGCAAACCGTTTTTGTCATAATGGATTATTCAACCGCGGCCATGGCTGCAGGCAATCAACGCACGTCCCGTATTGTCTTCGTTCAATGCTGATGGATGCCGGATGGTATTTGACGGGTAACCTTAATTTTCTTCTAACCTAGCCTACTAGTTAGGCCTGCATTGGATTGTCTACATGAAAGAGGGGGGTGGTATGATCGAGGCCTCAGTTCCCTTCCAAATCGTGTTTGCTCTGTAGATAGCACTGGATGGCATGTACTGTTTTCATAAATTGTGTACTTCCTCTTTTTTTTGTAATCTACCTGCTATTTCAAACCAAACTGATCAGCCCACTGTCTGTTTCTTTACAATATCACATTTGACAGAATCACAAGGAACACTGATCGCAGCAGTGCCATCAATTGATGAGATGGCTTATTAGAGCCGTTTGACCCGACCTCAGTTAGGGAAAGGAATTGAATTGAAAACGACTTTATTGAAAAAAAAACAAAAAAAAAACAAAAGACGAACAACAAGACTATAAAGGGGAAGAAAGAAAGAAATAATCGTCTTTATTTTCCATAACCCTTACAATTCAATCCATATTTGAAAAGAGTGAAAACATACTAAAAATCAAACGCTTCGCACATCTGTGGCAAAGTGGTGTCAGTAACGACACACTTCTTACGATATGACTATCGAAATGTATAGACGCACTTTTCTTTTAATCTCCGTTATTCCATTGATGGCTAAGATGATTTCGTAATCAATACAATTTACTGTGAAATTTTCAACAAACATCCGATAAGCTCTTTAACATTGATTTCAATTCAGGAATATTTTTTCAATTTGCATTCAAATTTCAGATTAAGTGGTCTGATACACACGTATACAGTATACCGTAGCATATAATTTCAATATTTGGTTGGTTAATGGTTGTTAGTTGTTGGTCAATGGTTGGTTATTCGGCGCAAATATTCAAAAGAGTCCCGCGCCTAAAAATTAAAAAAAATCAATATCAATATATTATCATTTTGAATAGATTTAACTGAAGTCCGAAACTTCATATCTTTACATACAGCCCCTTACATAAGAGCGGCTACGCCAAGTCGACAACCCAAAGTTAATTAAATAACATCGAATATTCCAAAACTTCCTAACCCCTAGGTATTAGGTAGCATTCAACATCAGAAAGTAAACACTTTGATTTTTGAAGAATATCTTTACTACGGATGGTTGTAGCTACCATTCTTAAAGTAGGCTAATAATTGACTCGTATCTGCATACATGGTTAAGTCATGCCTTCGGCTGTTTCGTTGCGTTAATGGTAAACTTGTCTCATCTTGTCCACCATTATCGCTTCTAGCCGGTGTAGGTTGACATCGAGAACGTATACCAATTCATACGGAAACAAAACAAATAATGTCCGAAATCCACGGGGTCGTTGGCATTGGACAAGGGACCTTAAGTAGGCCTGGCTCCATAAAAATGCCCTTCAAAAAAATTGCAATTACAATTACAGGATAATAATTTGGAGCAATTTTTCACTGAGCCAAAATTCTTGTATATCTTTACTAGTTTTTTCATAGACTATAAATTATATTTATTAGGCTATGATACTCATTTTGTTTGTTTGGATTGGTCGTGTGCAGTGGCACGATGCGCACATCATCGTGTTTAATGCATTTTTTATTGCATTCCTGACATTCAAAGCCATTTATGATGAAGGTATACCATATTTTTACGAGCCCGTCGCGTAGGTAGCACATCTAATGCAAATGTAGTTATAAGTTCAGTATAGTAATAAAGCCGACACAACACTTTACGTTGCGACCAGCCCAATTAGACAATTGACATTGCTCCTTTTTTTTCTTTTTATCGTTGTTGGGTTTAAAAAAAAATAAAATAAAACAGTACCAAATGATTTATTTACAACGCTATAAATTGACTTCTTGACCATTCCTCTATTAGGGGTGTTGTGGACTGGTCAGCAACATGCCATGCAGTCGCGTTGTTATCCTACAGGACAGGTAAAAGTAATAAGGTGATCATTGGCGCTTGGGACGGCTTTTTTTTCGTTTGTCCCTAACTTCGAGCTTCCATTTCATAGAGAGTTTAGAAACACGTGGCTCTTGCTTATTTAAAAACCTCTGAGAAGAATCATAATATCATAGCTTTTGGAAACACAGTGCTTCTGTCACACTTACTAGTCTGATGGGATTTGGTAATTGTGTGTGGCGGTTATTTAGTTGCTGGTGAAAGCCGTTGAGCGCTTGTGGACAACGATCTGAACTTTCGTAAAGGAAGTCATGGGTCCTATTCCACCACCTATTCACATCTCATAGAAATAACTATTTATATGAGAGGTTGAAGTTTAAACATGACGGCTTGGCGCTATGTAAGTTCCATAGTTGAACCCAGCAAAAACAGTGCGAACGACAGAGCTTGTGTTATGTATGAATTGAGAGTCCCTTGTGGTCCTGAAAGAAGTACTAACAAGGTAGATAAAGAAGAAGAAGAAGAAGAAGAAGAGGAAGAAAAAACGGTGGTAGGTAGGAGTGCATGCTTTATAGTTTACTGATTGAGGAAAAGTGGGACCTCCTACGAAAGATATGCCACCATTAATTCAAATACAGAATGAGCCGCTGAAAATTATACACTATAACTATTTGATAAATGTAGTAGACCTAATGGTACAATAGGGAACTTCCTCACGCAAACCAAGTTAATAAGGTACGGAATGATATTATCCTGAAGAATATTGATGCAAGTGAAATTGTTATAGAAGCAAAATGTAATAGGTCTTCAAAAATTTTCCTTTTATTCTTTAATATTAGTCACGCAATGAATCATAGTGTTATCACCCATTTTATAAATGTTTATAAGTTTAACGAAACTCTCAATAACGAAGCACAGTTGTAATTTATGATAGATTAAATAAATTATTAGACATAATAGAATAGTTTGATGTACGATGATGTGGTAGAGGGCCCACGTGTAGGCGCGCAGCTTGTAACATCGTATCTTGACCCTTTTCGCCCGCGATAGCATCTTTGATTCATCTCTATACGGAATTTCGCCGATATTAGATGCTGTCATATCTCATTCTAAGGTTGCCTGGAGCTACCATACGCTCCTTCAAGATCTGTGGGACTATCTTATCTTTCTTAAAATTATTGATATCCTATATTTATACGTTAGTGTAAGGAATACTTTGGGAATTTCTGATGGTCGAAATTATTGAAATAAAAAAAAAAGTACATGTTTTTAGATCCCAAAACTACAAAAGTGCTGTCTCTCTGTCGGTCTGTCTACGAAGGCCTGTATTATTGTAATTAAAGTATAGGAGCTATGCATAGTTAATAAGTACAGTATGAGGACCACATTTAACTGCAAGTAACACGCACTTTCTTACAACACAAATCTAGTTTATAATTCAGTGTTTACCAGCATGTCCTACATAGCGTATACATAAATCAAATGCAACCGAAAAAATTGCCCGTCTCGCACGAAATTGTTCAATGAGTCATTTCTTTAAAAGGTAAACATGGGAGTGGGAAAAATAATGCAATAGTGCATAAGGCCTTCAACTAAGTGCATAGAGGTCGCAACTGTCCCCGCATGAATTGACGAAAACAGATTTGAATAAATGCAGAAGTACTGTCCACATGCATCTCATCGAATGCATCTACAAATTTGCTATGCATGCTGCACCGATGTGCCCCCAAAGGTTCGCCCATGTTGAGCCTATGACGACGTAGAAAAGCAACGTGCACTTGATGGAGTATGACCTCCGCGGCAAGTGCGCCTGCATTGGAAATTTGGCAGGGCCGCCGTTTATTTCGCATCGGATGCATCCGATTATTTCTTGTCTGGTGTATATGTTTAAGCCAGCCAATTATGCATTCGGCTTGCAATTCATTGACATTGTTTTCCCATGTTTAGCTTTCGGTGGCTACTCTATCGAATTCGGCAAGATGATTTGGAAACTGTATCATTGGCGTAGCTGCCGGATAACTTTTTAGTTAGGCTTATGGGTGAAATTCTTCTAACGTCTGGCCACGGTTGAAGTGTCTCCCTCATTAAAATAAGATTTAATAGACGAAAATAAGCAATATTCGCACAAATCATCACATGGAGAAATTGAATTTATTTGAAGAAAGGGTTTAAACCCTCGTGAACCCCCCCCCCCCCCTGGCTACAGACTCGATACTTTCGTATATGCTCTCTATAATTAATCCTCCAGCGGCTCCAGCCATCTCCTGATTTCACAAATAAGATGTTGTCATTTAATACCATCTTCCAGCACCCATGAGTCATGCTCACATAAGAGAACTAAAGAAGAAATAATGGTTCTATTAATTATCCGAAAATAAATCCAACTGGTCCGGTGCCGGTCATTGAACAAGGGAAACAGTCAAAAAATGTGCCTGAACTTGTTTACATATTATGTTTTTCGATAATTTACCCTGATCGGATGTGGGGACTGGACAGGGGCTGCGATACCCTTTTATCATCTAGCCATGTGCCGTACAATTTTCAAAATATCCAATCTATCTATCAACTTAGCTACTACCCGACCACGGTAGGATAGCACTTGGAACACTTATAAAAATTGAATAAACTCGGTGTTCCGTTTAGGCGCGGTTTCCACCGACCTGCTAGTGCTAAATACAAGTACGGTGACGTGGTAACGGACATTCAAGACTTACACCGACCTCGCATTGCAGAATGCAAATGACATTGACGGAAATATTTGTTTTACTCTATGCCATAGTTACAATTGATCAATGATCATACAGTAAAATCACAAACAAACAAACTAAAATTAACAAATGGCTTCATGGGATATGTTAAGTACAAACAATTTAATAGATTTCTATAAAAATAAAAATTCAAATTTCCGTCAATGTCATTTGCATTCTGCAATGCGAGGTCGGTGGAATCCCCGCCTAAGTCTTTAATGTCTGTTACCACGTCACCGTATTTGTATTTAGCACTAGCAGCAGCCTGATCGAGCCGATTATAATACCCGGGGTTAAATAAATACCCCAGGATTATAACTGTAAACAAACAAATTTTGAATAGCACTTTCCATTATAAAATTATCTTGTTTACTAGGGAATTAAATAAATACCGGTATTATAATCGCCTCGATCAGGCTGCTGGTCGGTGGAAACCGCGCCTTATGCAAGTTTTCGAATTAACAAAGTGTTCCAAGTGCCATTCTATCGTGGTCGGGTAGTAGTATGATTCAGGTGGATTTTTGCTCTTCTTCCCCCTAGTTACGGTGCTGTCGAATATAATGTGCGCAAATCAGTTACATATCTAAACAGATGATGAAATTATTATGAGATTCTATTGTATAGGTATATAGCCTATAGTAAAATGTGCCACGCCACCACGGTACTTATGGTATATCCAGTGCAAGTACGGTTTGCTTCTTAAAATTGGATAATTCGTAGAACTACCCACGATTTGCAGTCCATACTTATTCCCCACCGTAAAAACGCTATTTCTGATATTTATAGCTTTGGCTACTCGTCTAACTGGTTAATAATTATGGTTTTGAAACTTATGAAGATGTTTGTTTACCTTTCCTAAGTATTATCTTCCATGTTTGGATTTCGAACTACCGCAGTGTACCACCCATTCTATTACCTCTCTTGTTATGTAAACTAGAGTAATTACCTGGGGAACAGCGCCTTATACTTAGGACGATGATGGAATATACAAGTATGGTATACACAGCTGTAATACTGTATAATTTATTAGTTTTCTATGTACAGCGATGTGCATTCCTCTGAGTTAACTGTTACTACACTACAATACAGGAATTTTGGTAGAAAAAAATTTAAAATGAAATTTGACAAATTTACTTGACGACGTTGAATTTTACCAACCAAACTGTGTAGTACGCACTTACAAAAGTAACTTTTTCGTGTCCAGGCGAACATCCCAAAATAGGGTGAAGTCGTAGGCAGCACTGTGGGCATGCCATAGGTCATCCCTCGTGCATTGGACCGGGCATAGGCTGCACTGGAACAGGTGGTCCATATCCTGCCTCTGACCACACGAGCACATGGTGTTGCTTTCGTCTGTCTGGCCCCATCTCGCCCTATTGGTTTTCACAGGGGCTGCGCCAGAGCGGAGTTGGTTCAGTACCGCCCACGTTCTCCATTTAAAGTGGATCCCGGTGGTGCTGACGGGCGCGGGTGGGTAGTAGGTTGGAGGTTCCACGGTAACATGGCTGAGGAAACTTTGTAGTGCGTACTGTTGACCCGAACATATGTTAGATATGGCAAATAAATTTATGCATTACAACAACTCACATTAGCTTCTTTTGTCTTACATTGCCCCATATCAGGGGGTCCCCTTATATAAGCCACTGATAGGTACTGTATAGGGTACCTGTAATATTGGCTTTCTTAATACGTTTGATATTTTCTACCGTGACTTGGTGGTACTTAAATATGATTGAAATATGTTTGATTGGTCCACGAATAAAATAAAATATTATAAAAACTACCCGTTTCGGCACTAAGCCAGCGTCAGGTTGAATAGATAATATACGAAACAGAGTAACACTAATTAATTACTTACTAAAAAGTAAAGTAAGTAAGTAAGTACTAATTAATTCAATCAGCGGTGGACAGCCCACTGTTTTGTATATTTTTTCAACCTTACTTAGTGCCGATACTTTGTATTTAAGCAAAGATATTTTAATTCATAATTAGGCTTTCTTAATGCCTTACTCCACTATATGTAGGATTGTAGAATTACTACTTTTAAATACTAAGAATTTAATTTTAATAATTACTACAATTACTTCACAATTAACTTTAATAATTGACCTCGATATCGTGATTATTTCCAATCTTAACCTGGGATTAAAAACGTACAGAAGTTAATTTTATTATAGAAAGTGCTATTCAAAATTGTTTTGTTTACATTTTTAACCCCCAAGAATAAGGTAATACTAATGGCCATAGTAGGCCGGCTGAGCCGATTATTTATAAACCATATAGGTAACACATTATCCGAACCTGTACTACAGACCTATAATTTATTGCCTAAAGTGATTGAATAACACACAGTGTGTGTATGCGAATGCGTTCATCCGTACAGCCACTCTCTTTTTCTATATTATAAATCTACCATTGATTAAAACTTGGCTTCATTAGCTCATTCTCGACTAAAGAGGAACATTCTACCGCATAATTAAACAAGCTTGTTCCTTGCCTTTTTTAGGGGACGGAAGTCTTATATACCTAGGTACATATAATCCACCGTCTCGTTACAATTACAGAAACTCTCTTGCATGTAAACAACATTCTTCGCGATGGTCCCAACTCATCTTCTAGTTTCTCCTTCAACGCGTACGCCTATAACGAATCGTGGGCTTTTCTCCCCGTGCATTCGAGCAATAGCCAACTTATGGGCAGAAAAATCTTCTTAGAGCGCAGAGCTGCATTGCACTGCTAAGTGGGCCGCATGCAAAACAGCAAAAAACTCCCTTGAATTACGTTGGGCCCGTATCAGGTTATTCTAATTTGGATGGTTTGCAGATTTTTTAAAAAAAAAGACGTGGTTATTTTTTTCGGGTTTGTTGGTAGGTTAACCATCCTCATCTTGGGATTATCATGGCCCTAGGCGTATCACTTACAGCGCGAAGGTAATTGCTCCGCTGCATTATACTTGCATATGAACGGCGTGTGAGGTGAATTTTTTGTTTTCGCAACAGGAGGATCTGCTGGTTGCATTTTGTGACGTGTACTCGCGGACCATCTTTAAAATATACTTGTTGAAAGGAGACTCAGTCGTGGTTGACATAGGCTATACACAGCAGGTTATAAGCATTAGCTATGTGGTGCATTATGAAATTAGAGGACTCTATTGAGCTGGTAAGTTCTGGGGAAATTAAATATCTGTTATTATTTTATTAATTATTATTCTTCCTAGACGATATAGCGAGTTTTATGAAAAATGGGCACAGCGTTATTTTTTTCCGTTTTTATTTATTTTTACTGTACTGTACTTGTACCTTTATATTATTATTTATTATTATTATTTATTATTGTACTTGTATATTTATATTTCATTTATTTTTTTAGTTTGAGGGGCCCATCACGGGAAAATCCTAACGGTGCCCCTCTGAACCACTGATACTAAATTGTATACTTTTTCATGTATAATAAAGATTTACTTTACTTTACTTTACGATATGAGCTCAGGGCGAATTAAGCTAGATTAAAAATAATTGAATAGGGCATCGGACATAGCTCAAAGACAATGTTTGCAACTAGATCGAATTAGGTTTACAGTACAATAAAATATGCATGACCGTACCGTAAGAGGGGGGGGGGGGCAAGAGTTTTCAGATTTCATTTGCCATGCCACAAGGTCACCATGATCAATAAAGGTACAGCAATATTTTCCTATCCCTTGCTATTATTGATACTGTATACATGAAATGAACAGTTAGGCGTAAGAAAAAATCGTAGGCCTTAATTGCGCTGTATGTAATTTTTTTCCAATAAAGACTTACTAGCCTACTACTAAATTATTATTATTAGTAGTAGTAAAGAAAAAATGCCCCCCCCCCACGCTACCCCCCCCCCCCCCACGTGTACCTATCTACATGTGTACGGGTATAATTCTCCTGAAAACGTACATTTTATGTCCGCCGGACCCTTTTTATCCTTCATGTTCATAAATCTTAGTTAATTAGCTAATGACAGTTGTAAAGGTTGTCAATTTTCAGCTTGTCAAATAATAAAGCATCCTAAAAAAAAAAACACTAAAAGTGACCGCTATATGTTTTACTGTATTTAATCAGTATATACATGTATTATTAGGCGCAGATTAACTTACTATATATACTTTTTCTTCTTCCTAATCATTTTGTCTAGGTGTACTGTATGTATCATAGCCAATAAGAATTTTACCGTATTTTTTGACAAAAAAAAAAAAAACATGTCAAGTGACCACTTATAAAAAACCTCACGAAATTGTATAGGCTACCCCCCTGAAAAATGTTCGATTTTTTCATCACCCAGTCATTATACTGCCAAAAAAAGTAAAATTGAGTAATGCGAGGAAGCGAACACGTTTTCGTGTTGTAACTCGTTTTCCAATATAGACATGAAAGCGGTGCAATACACTCACAATCGATAATGATAGGGAAGCTGCGCTGCTTCTTGTGGTCAGTCAAACACTCGCGGTTGACCAGAAGAGAGATGCCGTACTCAGTACACAACTGGAGCAGCATTAGGTAAAAAGTGACTAAAGTAGGAACACTGTTATTGGACTACATACAATAGCTAAAAATAAATCTCATAGTGATGGCAATAGAGAGAAGGAAAGAAGGAAGAAAATTTTCGATATTCCACACTGAGCAAATTTAGGGTGTTTCCGCTCACTCAAATAAGCACAAAATAAAACATTCTTAGCATTAGGATTAAGGGGCTTAAAGCCCTACTACAGTAGAACTCCAATTATCCGAACCATTAAAATAACAGAAAATAAATAGGTGAGTGACTTGGCAGTTTGAAAACTGATCAAGACGGTCAAACAAATTGAGTTTTATGTACAAATTATATCTTATATATAAAATTTCCCTGTCACAAAGTTTGTCACCGTACTCCTCCGAAATGGTTTTACCGATTTTTACCAAATTTTATATGCGTACTCAGTATGTCTCAGAATCGGCTACTATCTATTTTTCATACCCAAAGCCCTTTACGGCCCTAACTAAACTAAACGCAAAACCAAAAAGGGGAGATTGAGAACCCAACACTAGCTGGGCGGTCCTTTTTTTGCCTACAGGTTTAGGTTCTAGGCATGCAAGGTCCGGTGTTTACGTCTTCACTCAGCAGCCGGAGCCGGAGCCGGATTTCAACCGCAATAGAAATGTTGCAGTCACATGCGAGCCCCGAAGGGGCGAGCTGCCGCCCGCCGAAGGCGCAGGGGTGGAGTCAGCAGCCTCCGCTGCGGAACCGCTTGTAATAATACATATTTAGAAAACTGTACAGTACATAGAATTAACAAAAATTAGTAACAACAAAACCTAAAAACTAAACCAGCACCATCCTCGAATGCCATGTTCCCCTTCCTAAACCTATTAGACGGGGAACCAGCATTAGGTCGACCTTCACCCATCTGGCTGGCGGAGTTAGGGCTATAGAGCCCTCACTCAATTAGGCCTGCTTTACATGCCCTCCGAAGCATAGCCATTAGAAATACAGCAAGTGTGGAATTGGAACCAACTTTCTTTAGTGAGTAAGTCAAAGCCCGTACTACTTCTACCCTAAATGTCCTGACATATTTGACTATCGGCCCTTACTTGACTGTACGAAGTGCAGTACTTTCCCTTTGAAGCTCCTCTTTACTATAGCCTAATCGTACTGTAATACGAATCGTAGTCATCATAAGCAGGAAGATGTCTTTTACATAAAAAAAAATCTAACCGGAGGCAAAATTGGACAAGTAATGAACGAGAACGTCCTTCAGATGGGGTCTGCCCAGCGCAAACCGTTCATTATTGCTTCAAAGATGAGAGCCATGTTCGGTAGCTTAAGGCGCATTTGCAATGGCTCATGTTCGGTTTTCACCTGTGCAAGATCGCTATTATCACATCACGGCAGAAGCGTAAAACGCCTGCTAGCTGCTTACTAATTGCAGCCTTCCAACACCCACCTTGGTGCGGTATGCTGATATGTTGCAGATTTTTAAAACTTAATTATTATGCAGCCGACTCAGTTTATAAGGACGCACACGGCACAGATAGTGCTGAGAATGCTCAGTTATGTTCTGAGTCGGGCCTTGAATAGAAATATATTTTTATTATAATATTGTACTTTATAAGAAAGAAAGAAAGAAAAATTTAATTCAATTAACACCATAAAAAAATCAAAAATCAAAATATATTGTAACTCTGTATCCCAAAAATTAGTAATAAGAATAAAAAATCACATATAGTACATAGGTAATGAGATAGTGGGCTTTCCCTAATAAAACCGTTTGGTTGAGCATTAGGGGAGTGACGTAAAACAAACATGTGTAACAGGAGGATTGAGCAGCATAGTTAAAATAACACTATTACTTATATTGTTATGTATATTAATAGCTTTTTCTAAATAAAAAATAAAAATAGAAAGTAGGAAATCGAAATTTAATTATTTTAACATAAGTCTGAATTAAGGTAATGGATTAATGAAGGGATCTTAACTAGTAGTATAGTTCTGAATGTTGTTACCTTATGGAGTATCACATCGGGGTAATTAGGGAGGCTTATCCACCCCCAATGGCGGATCCACGGGGGGTCATGACCCCCTTAAATAAGTAAGTTAACAAGGTAATAAAATAATTGAATAAAACTCAACTTTTCAACAAACAAATTAGCAAAGAGACTTACACACAACTTAACTAGTAGTATAGTTCTGAGTGTTGTTACCTTATGGAGTATCACATCGGGGTAATTAGGGAGGCTTATCCACCCCCAATGGCGGATCCACGGGGGGTCATGACCCCCTTAAATAAGTAAGTTAACAAGGTAATAAAATAAAACAAAATAATTGAATAAAACTCAACTTTTCAACAAACAAATTAGCAAAGAGACTTACACACAACTTGTGACCCCCCCCCCTTAAATTTTGCCTGCAGAAAATTCGTCTGTATATCCACATTTCCTCATAAACTCACAGTTATTTATATACAGTATAATAAATCCTATTTATGCCCACTAGGAAAAATTGAAAGAATTCGGGCTCACTAATATTCAGTTAAGTAGGAACTCGTCCAGTAGGCAAGTTTCGTGCTCCACTTCAAAATTCTTGTAAAAGTCCAACGGGCAACCCGCAACCTGGATTAGGCCCCAGCGCACGCAAAATGTCCAATGTAGCCATAGGCGTAAATTATGGCCCAATCTAAATTTGTACGTGCAATGACCATAGATCACTGCAACTCGTTCTCACAACCCTACTATCAAATGTAAATAAATTTCAATATAATACGCGCAGGCGCATGCGGTTTACTGTGCCAGGGGCAAGTCACTCCTCCGAGAAAATTGCGATAATCGTTATTTATAGGGATGTGCACTGGACGATAGCCATGGAAATGAAAGCAAAATCCTTTTTTGCGCATCAATAATTATTGTTGCGTATCTAGTCCGATAACTGTAACTGTTCATTACTCACATGTGGTAATGCGATAGATAAATCAAGATTTCTCCCTCAAGATGATACTTTATGTAACTGCGTGATGGTTGATACGTAGGAGTGCAACTAAAATATGTCTATAACATAGTGAATAAAATAAAATCAGAAAAGAATAATAATAGTTTAATTCCCCAAATAAGTTCAGTTACATAATTAGGTATATACATAGAAAGTTTTTCTTTGGGTCCCTTACCATTGTGCAGCCATTTTGCAAGGTGCAGAAAACAATGTAAAAAGTTAAGGTAGTAAGTATTTGTACATTTGTATATAAGTAAGTTAGTATTAAAATCGGTTAAACAGATTCATAAGGATACAGATAGTGTAGTTAACAGTACGAGTTTATAAAACCAAAAAAGATGCTTTTAGAAATTCCAAAGTAATACTAGTATATAGATTGGTTGAGCATGGAAAATGGAAAGGGTTGAGTGACAAATGAATAGTTATCAAATTATTCGACAAATATTGGCATGTCATATCTCTAAGTTTTTGTGAACAAATACAATAATTTACAATTTCTCCTCCTCCCCCCCCCCCCCCAACCATATGGGTTCTATTTAAAACCATATAGGTAATAAAAAAAATTAATGTGCATATACCTACCTACATGATTCCACAAAAGAAGAATAATTGCCAAAACCACTAAGTTCTCATTTGGAAAACTTCAATGAATTCCTGAATAGAGGTATCTTTGTTTCATGGATGCGATGGAAACTTCTTAAACCAGGATTAAGAAACATCTAAAATATAATGACAGGAGCGTTTAATCTGCGTAGTTTCGTATAATATAACGATCGGTAAGCCGTTAGCCAACATTCGACTGCGCCAGGGGCCGTTATGCTTCGCCGCCTTCTACATAACATTTAAATTTACATACATGCAGGCTATATTAATTTTTCGGAGCGTACAAGTATCGATGCCCTCAGCTCTATAAAGTTATTATTAATTATTTTTCTTATTTTTATAATTCTTACTGCGTTGCATAGAATAGTTAATATTTTAAAGTTAGTAAGCCGAATTAAAAAAAAAAACATAAGCTTATACTTGACACAATTGGAAAATATGCTTGTGTTTCTCTTCATGTAAATTTGGAGTGTAAAAGGTTTTTTCCATGAGTAAAAGATCGGGCTGCATTTATAACTTCAGGCATTTCCTTGCGCCTCGAGCGTCACTTACGTTTCTCGAGCTTTTGCTCACTGTCACTATTAATAAGTAAAAGTAATTGGTTATGAATTTGAATTATTGCACATGTTCATACCGTTACCTCTTACTTCTACATTTCTATTAATTGAGGTACGTCCGTTGCGTATCGTATATGCACCTGACTCTTCAGTCTTATTGGCAGAATTTGCCCCCTGCAGAGTACTCATCTACTGACCATGACACATCATTACAGCGACCTGCGACTATACATCAGAAAACGCGCTTACCCCATAAGTTCTGCGGTTCGCATTTATTAAAATTTAAAACAATCTTCTAATTTATGAATTTGCTGAATACGCATTGGTAGTGGGTTTCAGTGATCTGGGCCTACACGAGTTAATAATCAACATCAGCAATATCGGATGGTCTGCTGTGCACACTGCCAATCATCGTTGTTTAGACAAGAACGATCTTAGTCAATTAGATACGGTCGGTGGCTCACAAAAATTTCTTCACTGCTTCATTTTTTCTCACAAAACTCACATTGCCGGACAACAATTGACCATAGCTAAATCGGTGCTATTTGACTTACGCACAACCGTTCTTTTGCGGCTGATGAAGGATACCTATCAATAGAGCCGTGGCATTCCGTGTCCCTATTGCTTTTGAACTGGATCCAAGGTTCCGCATCCTTAATGAACGGACGAATTGTCCATCAGTTCTGGTCATCATCTCGCCGGTAATGATTCTCTATCGTCTATAATAGTTTTTTTTATCAGTCCGGCCCTGACCACGCTGGACGACGCAGGTGCCTGTGTTACCGTGAAAATCTAGGCCTGGCTTCTGTGCATTGTGTGCCTGGATTAAGAACCTTCAGGGCACATTACGAAAACCTTGCGAGTCCTATTCAGAAATCCCCTTCTACGTGATTTTGAGTCACCTTCATATCAAGAGGAAAGAAAATTGCTCCAGGATGATTCATTCGTGATCCATTGTTTTCTGATTTTCAATCTGTAGAGACGAGTCGTGTTATTGTTGATTTGTAATGCAGTCCTGCTTCATCAGTCAGGAAGTGAAGTTTGATTTAATTAGGAGTGTTATCCCGTGAAGGTTACGTCCAGTGGTTCATCCCAATTAAGAGATAAAAGTGTGACTAAATTAAAAGGTCAGGCAAAACAATATACAGCATCTGTTACAACTGTGGATGCTACGATAGTAGAGCTATTGTAGACGGTGGAAGATTGAATTTATTTAATCGTCAAGAAGTTTTATTGTTTAAATGGCCTCATTTCTCAAAAAACTGATTTTGGACTGTTCCCTTATGTTTCTAGTCTTCCGCAGATGGTTCCATATCTTTAAGAAAAATTTTGAAATGAAGAGGAACATCGTAAACAGTTGAATTTGCTATTCTCTTCTTATAAGTTATAGCCGGTAGAGAGAGCGCACCCAATTCCAAACCATTATGAAGCTTCCGAGAAGGAATAAAAGTGGATGGGTATCTCTTTCAAAATATCTTATTATCGTTGGGTACATGATTGACCCCAGAGTGTAAGCAGATGAAATAACTAAATTCTAATGAAGTGCGTTTATAAAATCATCAAGTTTTGCAAGGCACAATGGCGCATTTGTCTCTTTTATGTATTGAGATAATCTGCTTCCCGCTTGTCCATTACTTGTCTCTCCGATTCTTTTCAGAGAAAGCCCCTACATTAATGCATTCTGGGAAAGCAGAAACCCCCTTTCTATTAACTATATGGACGAATAGGATGTCCACCCGTAAAATGGGGCCGTTCAATTCAAAAATCTTGTCAAATATGTTGAAACAGAGCAAACAATTAATTTATATAAGGGCACGGTCGAGTCGGCCGAGTGCCACCGTTTTCACAGTGGTCTGTCATACATGTTTCCACGGTTCGACAGTCATAGGAGTGTGTAAACTTGTTACTTGCCTTGTTAACTTGTGCAGGTTTAGCCTCGCTTGAATACCAAGTACACCCCAGTGCCACCACGCAGAATACCTAATGTCAACCGAGTATATACCGAGTCAATCGTCATTAACATTCGTAATTGATTGATAGCAACTACAACCTGTCAGTTGATGTTGCTTCGTCAATATTTCTAGTTCCCCATTTAATTGTATGAAACCTGATCAAAAAATACCGCATCATTTTCAGTTTTTTTTTTTTAAATTTTTAAACTTGAAGTTACAGATGTTTTTATTTGATTTTGTACAAACAATCAAACTATAGGATATTACTGGAGATATTACCTCTCTCTCGTTCACATTAGCGTTTTTCCCAGTTGACACTTTCATAGGCTTTGTTATAGGCTTTCTCTTAGATGGTGATATGCTCAAATGACCGATTAGTCCAAGTTTCATCAGTTCCTGCTTGAAAAGAACTGCTTTGTTCGAAATTTACAGCGACAAGGGTTGTTTGCTTTTGGAAGCAAAATCGATTTGGTAGGAAATTGATTTCATATAGTTTACGATACAACATTAATATATACTACTGTGTAATTTAAAGTAAGTGAGCTACCTAGGCTACCTACCTAGTTCATTTTATTTTATAATGTTTCTTTAAAATTCCCTCACCAGACAAGCATATGTAATTGCACGTATATACCTATTTAATGTAACATCACGTTATTTTACAATACAATAGAAAAAGAGCACCCTTCTGTTAAATAACTTTTTCCTTATTTTATTATATTTATAATATTACGCCTTACGCCTGTTGCATTGTGTCAGCTTGTCTCAGTTTGTTCATTGACATTGGGCAAGGTTCAATGAGCCAATATAGGTTGGCTTAATCCCATAAAAAGCTTATTAAATAATAATAAATAAATAACTACAACCCATGTCACAATAACCCCTCTTTGTGTGAGCAGTAGGTCTATCTAATTTAGAACAATTTTTAGTGATAGAGTTCAGAGTTAAGTAACCCTTAGGGCTATGAGGGAAGTGACCCCAATAGTTACGGTATTTTTTGAATAGGTCACATGTACGGACTCATCATTGACTGAGATTTAGCGAGCATCTTATAACGAAGCCATATCATGTTCGCATAGACGGGGCCGGCTTGTTTAACCGTTGTGCCTTTGAAGCAGACAAGCAAAAGGAGCCTTAAGTACTCAGTGACGTTTATATGGGTTTTCGGACAATCGATCATTTCATACGCGAGATGTTGGGCTACAATACACTGCCCATTATGCCCGAGCGGTCATTGTTGTTGGAGAATGACCAATAAGAGAAGCAATCGCACATCCTTTTTTGGCTGCGTCTTCTCTAATGACCGTGTTGATTTTAATCGAGTTATACTTAACCGGTCCTTGACTTTAGTCTCGTTGTTGAATATGTCTATGCATTACACTGTCTGATTTGGGGGCAGCGGGACTAGGGAACCTCTGTTCCGGCGGAGGGGCTACATTTTCCAAAGCTGAGTTGACAATATGGAAGAGGGGTTGACTCACTGAAGAGTCGACTATTGCAACTACTTCAGCCTTGGGTTCAGAAAAAGATATTAAGATAATGGGTACGGTATACATGGTGTAGTCTACTACAGAAATGAGGAAATATATTATTAGTCGTATAAAATAAATTAATAATTCATATGAAGAACACAGAGAAAGAGGAATGTCCAAAAAGTCACTTTTGCCAACACGTTTCTAGCGTGGTTTTTCCTGACAAAACCGATGGTGCATTTAGAATTGGGAAAAATAATGAAACTACAGAGATACATTGGTTTAAAGAATCCACGGTCATGGGAAAAACGATGAGTGTGAAGCCTTAAAATCCATTTTTCTCGTACCTTACTTTTATGGACATTCATCTGTGGACCTGTGGTCTTCATATTTTATCCGTTCTGACTGAAACAGAGAAAAATTATGCCGTAGTAGTAATGTAGGCACCAATGGGAAGTAAGAAGTACATGTGTCAAGACGTCATGAGCAAACTTACAAAATTTTGTTTGTATCGTCTCTGAGATACCGTCTTGGCCTTGTTACAAAGCTGTATTAGAAATACTGTAGGTAAATCACTGTGGGAGTATCAAATAGCCGGAATAGGTTTCCAACCTTGAATAACACCTGATTACAGTGTCAATGGTAAATGTGTCTAAGCTTTCCCATTGGCAGTGGGTTGACATCGAGAAGTGAACCAGTTTGCCAATGGTAAAACATCAAAAGTGTCAGAAAACCGATGGCCTACGTCCATAAGAAACTCATCAATAGTAATACAATAATTATAATAATACCCACCTTGACTGAAAGTTCCACACATATGCATCTTACTGGGAGAATAAAACTACGACAATTAAATTGTGCATTTAGGCGTAGCGGACAATCTAAATTTAACGAGTATGAAGTATGAACCTACTTTGCAAGACGAAACATAAAATTAGATCACATTTGAAAATAAAAGGTCTGTAGGAGTTTAAGAAAATAAAACCACACATTAAAACATTGCCCAAAATTCTTGGTCACTGGACACAAACAGGTTATTAATAGGACTCTAAAATTCGACATTAAATAAAAATACATATAAGAATTTAATGATTAGGTACTATAAAAGCAAAACTAAATGATGTATCTAACAGTCCAACGTTAGTATAGTTAAATACTTGTAGTTTAGAAATTTCTGCAGGGTTCAATATCATTAGGCTGTGTTCAGATAAGACTCGTGGTTTTCATATATCCACCTCCTTTACACAATTTTAGTAAAGATCTAATATAAAATATATAACACTATTGTAGCTTATAGAATTCTCTTATGATGTGCTGTTTTCCACTTTTATAACAAATTAGCCAGATATTTCGCAAGAAGGCTTGCGTGATATTAGTTAGATGGTTAATTAGGGCCCTATATACCTACCAAGGCACCTTATACATCTTGTTCACCGCACATTTCTTGTTGGACGAGATTTCGTGGGCTAGTGGAATGAATGAAATTGTCATTTAACCTAATTGAAAGGTGATATAAGATTGGCCACCCTGCATGTTTCGGAGAAGGATTTGGCTTTTATCGAAACTCAGTCTGGTCTTCCCTAATTTATCGAGGGAGTTGTAGAGCTAATGGTAGTGTTTTCTCACGGCTATTTTGTTTTTGTTTTCAGGTAAGGTGCTAATGAATTGCCGTTCGAATTTGGAGCTAGTCGTAAAGTAGCTTCTTCCTTCGTGTGAGTTACTCTAATGATTTGTTTAACCATTATAGAGGAGAAATGGTGGAGGCAGCAGGAGAGGGGGCCGAAAAGGGAGGGGGGCGATTTCTATTTTTGTCCGGACCATCCCCCCTAAGAGTTTGTATTTTATAATCAGCAGGTTTGGCGGGAGACAACTAGTGATAGATTTGGTTCGTTCTGGTCCTGATTTTCGGTCGCAGCAAACCGAGGAGCAAAGAAAGATTAACCGAGACGAGGACCGGACTGAACTGTAAACCACACCGAAAATACATCTAAAAAATACTGTAAAAGCGGTGGGTCTGAACCGGATCGGATCGTTCTGCCCTCGGTTCCTACTAGAAACCCTGTTTGTTCCCGACTTGCGAATGCGACAAGGCCATCTAGGCTGCAACGTTAAGTATGTAAGTAAGTAAGTAAGTACCAATTACGACGAAAACCCTAGATCCACCCCTACTAAGCGCATGTCGGTCTAACTAAATATAATGATATTATGAAAACTGTTTATATACTGTATAATATATTTAAGGAATCGTGGGCTCCTGAATGGTCGATTAGTTTTCCTTTGTCTATTATACTCTTCCTTGTTGTTTTGTAACGCCTGCTTTCAGCATTTTTGCTTAAAGCAATCCTGTCAGCCTGGCGGGGGGAGTGAGTCTGTTTGTTAACTTGAGGCACCCTAAGGGCAGACTCTTTCACCTTGGGGAAAGGGGAGTTGACTGACAGGGTGGACCTCCTGATTATAGTGGATTCCGAACCACTTGGGGAGCATGGTAAAGTCACACGATGAAATCGGAGGTGACCAGGACTCGAAACGCACGTAGACTGCCTAAGCGCGTTATAATGTCCCACCATGTTCCCCTGCCGACGCTGTGCACACTACCAAGTTTGCCGCAGTTTGAAAATCTTCCTTGTAACTGAACTCACCTATACATTAAAAACACATAGCCTAGCCTCTAGGTTTATTTTCAAGTGCATCATGCATCATTTTCTGAACATAGGCTTAGGAGGCCCATTGAAGGTTTATTGAACTTTAGTTTAAAAGCATGTGCTGATGTATTGGCTCCCCTTCTTGCGGCTCTGTTTAATTCCAAAAATCTGCGGCAACCTTCAACGTACACTATAACGTATCATCTAGCTGAGAATCGTATCTAGAATAGAATAGAAAAACCGTGTATTTCTCAACAAAAATGAACATGTGAACGTGAAATAACAACCTTTGCCCCCTCAAGCCGAAGCTAACGACTTACACCGAAAACCTAATATACAGTAAGTTAAATATTAATAAATATTAACATGGAAAACAAGAAAAAAGCGGACTATTGTCCTTGTTAGGCAATACAATGTCTAGGTTTCTATTATAAATTTTTTAAATTTACACATACAAAGCGGTCCTTGTTACTGAAATACATTCTTAAGTAAAAATAAATAAATAAATAAATTACAATACGTACCGTAGTTAGTTTAATTGACATAATTCCCCCTCCAGCCAGAGTACAATTTCACGTTTATAAGCCTGTATATGTTTTTCGTATAGAAGTTGCAAGGGTAGTAAATTATGTGTTTTGTAAACTGTGTTTGAATGAGTTAGTACAGGAGTTTTTGTTATGATTTTAACGGTGAAATTATGCGTGGTACGTAGGCGCTGTAGATGGGTAGCGGCTGCACCTCCCCAGACCCCCATACAATAGCATAATTTTGACTGGTACCAGGCTTTGTATAGCTTAATAAGGGCGGCTTCTGGAAGGAATTGGCTCAGGTTATATGGCATATAGTTGATATCGTATCTAATTTACCTATTAACTAACTATTATGATGGCAGTAGGAAGATGTGTTTGTGCACATAGAATCCCTGTAGATCGCAGCCAGACACTTTCATTGTAGGTACTCACTTTTAAGTCCCCTCGTTCTTGGTACCACCGATTACTTCATACTGTCCTCAGCATTGTTCTCAACAGGCATCTTCTGCAAACAATGGTAATATAATTAAATATCAGAATGTGGAAATGTTGCCGTGTGTTCTTCTGATGGGACTTTGGAACAATACAAAGACGCTTATGACAGATTCATGCCTCTTGTCATTGCCATAATAATAACAACGGAAGGTATATACGATTACTATACTTTATTATGTATGGTAAAAGTTTTGAGGAGTTCTTTGCATGTTGTAGTATATCCTACCTGACTTTTACTTGATAAGGTAATATCCCTCAATTATTCTGAGATCTTCATACTGCTTCCGGAGGATGGTATTTATAACTGCTGCTACATCATGGTAAACGCCGCATGTAATTTGTGAAATATAGGCCTGCCTCCAACATGTAATACCATGTTGTGTGGTCGGTTACAAGAAGGACACGATGCTAGAAGATGATGATCTCTCTGTGTGCTTTTTGATTTGACTTAGTACTGTATTATATAGATTTCATTGACAGCTTTTTTCCGTATTGTAGCGTTTTTCTCCGTTGTCGGCTCTGGCACAGTCTGCCCGTAGAGAATTGAACTTTTAGTCGGCTGGTCATGGTTTGAAACTTGACATAGAAAGAGGAGTTTAGAGGAGTTTATCCAGCTATTATACGTTTCATCTAATAGTTTCATTGGCTTCGAAATTAGGCATATATCTACCAGTCTCCAGTAGCCTACATCTAATATATATAATAACTGTACCTAAATCAGGTTTTCACATATGAATTTCAGACGTGGGCGCAAACTCCAAAGACCTGAACATGAAGGTGTAGGATTGCAATCAGAGCGCAAAACATTTTGAGTTATGTCACTAAATCTTGATTAATTTGGGAGGAGCAGCAGGTGTCTGTCAGTGTTTGCCCTTGATTTACCAATAAATCGTCTAATTAAGACGGGGATTTGGTAGATAAGAGAGATCTGTTATACAACTTAATGGTACGATTTGAATTTCTACCTAATCTTGATCCTGTTTTCATTATTGTTGTAAAAAACGAGTTCTATTTAATTGCTAGGCTTGCGCTCTTTTCTCAGAGAATCTCGACTTATTGCTATTTTAAACAGTCACGTTTTTGGATTTTAGAGAAATGACTACTATAATACTAATACTGGTTTTCTTAATAAGAATCTTACACTTTTGCGGGTGTATGCTACTTAATACTGTAAAATATAACAGTAAATATAATGTAGTATCGATACGGTAGGTACTAAATTTAATATTTATTTTTGGCTAGCCAATAATCACACCTCATTGGCCCAATCGAAGCCTATACTATTATATACTATTATTATACTATTATATATATATATATACTGTATTTCATTCTTGATACATGTCTTAAAGGACTCATTTAAACACAAGTTAAAAATATGATTTGTTATACTCTTTTATACAATACCCTTCCAACCCCAGGTCCAGGAATTTTTCCTGGTGAGCGAAAATGGAAATTTAATGTAAACTTCTACGGCATACAAAACGCCAATGTTTAAACTTCTCCTACAGGCTACCTGACCTTTTATTAGGTGCATATACTCTACCTGCCTGTAATTTCATTAGTTTAATATCCCCTGTCTTATTAATCGAGGTCTTCGCCAATAGTAATGATGGAAAAACTCCCACCGGCAACTCCAGCAAAGTCCAACATATTTCTCAGTCGACGCGATCCAGTATTCTGGATATTCAATGATTCATCCAGAAGTCCCTTTCTAGAAGGTGTCGATGCCGTCTCCCATGAGCTACCTCCTACTTTATATTAGGTATTCATAGTAGTAGCCTTTCTGTAATTTTTTAAGTCTGACATCGCCGTGTCTTCAGCATAATCCAGGTCTCTGTCAATATTACAATGCGATGACGGAATTAATAACTCCGACAACTTCGGGTCTTCGGCAAATAGTTCATCACACTTCTCAGCCGACGATTGCTCCAGTTTTGTAAATATTCATCCAGAATTCCCTTTCTAGAAGGTGTCAATACCGTCTCCTCACTGACATTTTATTAGGTGTACGGTACAGAAATATCTACAATAGTAGCCTCTCTGTAATTTCATAAGTCTGACATCGCCGTGTCTCCAGTATAATCCAGGTCTCTGTCAATATTACAATGAAAATGGAAAGACTCCCACAACTCCGGCAAATAGTTCATCACACTTCTCAGCCGACGATTGCTCCAGTTTTGTGGATATTCACCGAGATGTCGACTATGATGTAAGGCCAATTCCCATCCGAGAAACAGAAAATGCGGTCCCGCGTAATCCCGTGGGAGCAAAGATGCTAATATTTAATTGTATGAAATGATGAGAACCTTTATGGCTGATGTAACAATGGCGATAGCCGTAGATGTAGAGCACTGGGTTCCACATTCTTCGTCGAGTCTTCTCATTTTGAACAAATGCACTTGGGTTGGTTGTGTATAATATGACCTCATTTTATGCACAACATTATTCTTTAGTGGTATCAATTTGATGATAATTTCGATGAAGCAGTAGAATCTGGGATTATAAGCAGCTGTTGTTCTGAAAGCGTAGGCTACTTCCAAACGTATTTTGTCAGCATCAGCTAGACTGCAACATCAACATCTCAAGCCCTGAAAGCCTCTGTAGGGTTAATATGTCGTATTTTAAGGTATTTTTTTTTTAATTTTAGGCACATCCACAAAAGTTACTGGGAACTGAAAATTTCCCCAGTAAAATTCATGGAAAAACTATGACACTATCAATCAAATATACTCCATAATTTGATGTATTCTTCTAAAACTTGAATCGACCGAATTTATTAAAACTTTGTAAATTAAATAAAAAATATTTAGGATCGGATTTTGCGGTGTCAATATTGCACGTTCCATATAGTCTTAAGGGATGTGACCTTTTTCTAATATCTCCGGCAACTAAATATATTTTGTTTGTAAAATGGGATTTTTTTACACCTTTCTTAAATGGAGGAGGGGGTCATGAAATTTTTAAAACCATTTTGATAGTGATATTCTTAAATGTTTTATTTCCATTTTTAACCAAAATATACGTTATTATTAGACGACATAGTAGGCCTGCAAGTTGCAACTGGTCGGAAGAAGGTTTTAAAATGTTTCTAATTTTTTACTTTTGCCTTTTTTTTTATTTTGTTTTGTACAAATGTAATATGAAGCCACATACACTTGTAAGGAATCTGCGATGCAACATGCAAGGCGTATTCAAAGTATTCATTTTCATTTTTTGCCACAACCTGCCCTGTCTTCTTGTAATTGATAGTGTCACAGCCAAGGCCGTTCTGAGGCCATCGTCATTGATCCATATCGGAATTCATTTACACTATGGTCATCACCTAATTCCATAGAGTGATTGGTTAATCCTCAAATAGAAGGTGTTGTATAACACCACAAAATGATAATTAATCGACATTATAGAATTTTTATACTTTAAACTTTAGAATGTGGTGATAATAACTAAAAAACAACAACAAATGGGCCTGATCATGACTTCTTACTAAGCTATGCTATGAAGACGATTATTACATTATATATTCATACCAACACCATACCAACGATTTATACTAGTAGCAGATAACTAACGCGGATTTGCGGCGAAGCTGAACAGAGTAAGTGCTCTATGACTTTTTTTTATCAAACATAATTCTAGTAGAAAATTAAAACACAGTATGTTAAACCTCCTAAAATTTTAACATACGAGCAAAAGGGTAGATTGACTCATATCTGTACTTGGCTCAGTCATGCTTCAAGCAGAACAAAGTAAATACCTACTCTATGATGATTTTTTTTAAAACCAAAAATCATTCAAATATAAAATTAAAATATGTTAAACCTCCTAGAACTTGAGCATACGAGTAATGGGGCAGACTCGTATCTGAACTTGCATAAGTCATGCTTCCACCTGTTAAACTGCGTAAATGGTAAGCTTGTCACAGTTGGTTCATTATCACTTGTAGCCGGCGTAAGTTGACATCGAGAATCGTTTGGCAATAGTCCAAAAAATTCTTACGGAAACAATACAAATTATTTCCGAAATCCATGGGGTCGTTGGCATTGGACAAGGGACCTATAGGCCTAGGTTTATAAAAAACTTCCTTAAGGACATTATTATTAACGGGGCAGATTATATACTGTGTTGTACTAAGTTATGCAACACAATATTTAACTATTTAAGTTGCCGCCATATCATTTTATAATAGCCTACTAATAAATTTTGGGCCCATTTATTAAATAATTGACAAATCTTCGGGGTGGCCCATCAGGATTGATAATAAGTTCTCATTAATATACTAGTAATATACAGTATATAGATTACAAAACCACTAATGAATGGTCTGAAACCGCACCTAAGCACCTGCATTGAAGACTGCAGAAAACTAAACAATTTAAATAAACCATTGTCGAGCTCAGTCATTTAACAGTTAAGTACCACTAGATGCAACCAGCGAAATGGTAAATCAATGAAGGAAGCATCGTAGCACATGCTGGAAATGGAAAAAAACGATCTGATTCCATTAAATAGTGATGAGCAGACCACATTCTTCTACTTCAACTCAATGAACTGCCCATTAACCAAAGTAACGTTCCACTGTAATGCGAAAACCATCAATTGATAAACAAACAATCCATAACTAAATCGTCCTTGAATAAGAATGCTCACGAGCGAACATATCGTAAATGGCCTTTTTTAATGAACCTGCGGGACGGTGAAGAGAGAGTAACCATCGTCTATTGAATGGTCGTATGTCGGTTTAAGGTTCAAAGGTCGACCAAATAAACCTGGTCGTGTGCCGTCGATCCTATTGTCAGCGCAGCCTTAATGATGATTATAGGGAACCTTAACTCGTCGACTTTTGTCGCATTGTGCACTCTTACTTATTATGGGTTTCCGCTCAAAGCACTTGAGCCATTGAAGGCGAGTACTTGTGCTGTCTATGGTGAAAAACGAGGATATTGAAGAGTCTAGTTCATGTCGGATCGGTTGGGTGGCTACCTACATTATGGCCCTCGAAGCGGCTTTATTCCGTTATACAATGTGTTTCTATTGAGAAGAGTAATGGGTTGCTTGTTGATGAATCTTATTGTAAATTTATATAATGGCAGATGGCTACAAATTAGTCCAGTTGGGAGAGAAAAGGACTAGGTAGCGGAAGGTGGAGGTTTAAGACAAAAATGGAAAAATATCTCCACGGTGTATCACGACCCTATGGGTACCTTTTCTTTCTTTAATTACCCCATAGCATTAGGCGTCCAACACTGCCCTAATTGGGGTATTTCGCACAAAGGATCCCAACCGGCGAAGGTAATAATGCGATAGGTACCTATTAGGGGTGTGTGGGCTGTTTTATGTCAAGTCTCGAACCTTCTGCTTGTTGGAGACCAATACCGGGCCCCGTCACTGTAGTAATTAAAATTAAGTAACAAAAGTGATAACATCATACTTTTAACTTACTTAAATTGAAGACACTGGAAACGCAGTCTTTCTCATATAGTACTAGCGTCATGTTCGTAAAAACGTTTTTTTTAAAGTGTGAGATTCGCCAAAGGAGCCGCACAATGAGATAAACACAAAATCGAGTGACTCAAGTAGACATGGAGCAATCCACCACAAACAATGCTGCAAGGTGATGTCGATAAATATTTGCCAAACTACCGTATATTTCACCCATAGCTCTTCATGGGCTTCAACTTGAGAGCATTGTGTATTCACGGAAAGAAGGTCGAAATCTAGGACGTATTTAACAAAATTTAGATACCGCGTTCGAGACACAGAGATATTTACTTTTAAATATAGATACGCCACTGAGTCCCACACTTGCTACATTTTCCGCCCATTTTTGTCGGAGGGCATGTAAAGCAGGCAGTCCCGGGTCTCTCTATTTGAGTGAAGAGAGCCTTAACGCCGCTAAGTTGGCTTAGTAATAGAACAAAACTTATTATTTATTTATTTACCTAATAAGCATAAATCGTGTTTCGTTGGTTTTCTCTTTAGTCATAGGGTATCACACAATCCATATATCAGATGATAAAAAAATTCAGACGCTGAAAAAACTCGATGATGAGATGGATATAAATTCTTTTGGGCAAGTTCTGAAGTTGTGGAATTTAGGCTATGCATTTGAGACTGCTTTCTTCCGTAGTAATTGGTGCTGGCGAGTGTTGAACGGGCTCATTATTGCATATGATTCATTCCTACAAAATAGATCTCTTAACATACGCAGACTGACTATCCTAATTAATGACGTCTACAACATGACCAACATTTTTCTGCCTCGCAATGCGAACTTGTATCTCCATTTGCGATGAGTGATCTCTTAAATTATCCTTCCTGAGAACCAGGAAGAGAGACTTGCTTGAAGCAAAGCTGAAGCTTTTTTAAAAATGCAAATTCTCCCTAACCACCTCAAATTCTATATTTATCAAATTTTTATCAAATTGTTATTTTCATTTAATTTCAGAAAGAGTGTCGTTTGATGCCTACAAAATGACTAATGTCCCGTAAAGCTAGTATTTATAATTCTTGGGTAGATTGACGACGGACCGCCTGCTTTACACACCTTCAGAAGCAATATACAAAGGAAATCATGCTACTTTAGGAGGGAGTAAAACTCAGACCCAATTGTTGCCCTAGGCCTATACCCAAAATAAAAACAGTCGAGAAGGTGCACTGTACACGCACTCGTACTAAACAGTCGTCTCTCAAACTGTCATGCTTTAGAGCCGTTCCCACCAACTTCTAGAAAACTTTCTGCGTGCATATTTTCTAAAGGTAAGCTTACCAATAGCTATTAGTTGGATTGAATTGAATTCAGATAAAGCTATCATAAAGGTAAAATTGTGCTTACATTAACTCGTGGAAAAGTTTTCTGAAGTTGGTGTTTTGATATTTATATCAGTAGTCATTTCATGATTTTTATGAAATCCCGGTTATTTACCAAAAGGACAAAAGCGGTCAATTGCCTTTAACTTGATCGTTAATATAATTTGTACAATACAGCTCGTACAGTATATGTTCTTACTTCTTCGCAACCATCAGCATGTGATAAAATAAATAAAAAACTAACCAATTGAAGCAACAACGGCTCGGAAACCTGTAATCATACTGTCAATGACTTAAACAAACTGCGAGTATTGGAAAGAAAGATATCTCATTTATTTATGTCCCCTATCTATGGATCTATGGACCCCTATGTGAAGACGCAGAGTGCCGTATAAGATACAACGCCGAAATAGACTCAATACTCAACGGAGAAGACATAGTCCTGTTTATAAAAACGCAACGCCTAAGATGGGTGGGACTCATCCTAAGAATGTCAGACGAACAAGATGCACAAAGCAAGCATGATACTCATGACAGTAAAACGACTGGTGGGACATCCTCAACAACGCTGGAACGATGAGTTGGAGATTGGCCTTTGCGAGTTGGGAGCTCGTAGATGGTGGAGCGTTGTATAAAACCGAGATGACTGGAGGAGTGTTGCCGAGCAGGCCAAAGCTCATCAAGGGCTGCAGAGCCGGAAGAAGAAGAAATAAAAGAAATGAAGTAACAAAATAGGCGACCAAGTAACCTGCACTTTTCAACCATTGTGGCCCTGATTTTCATGCAATCCTTGGACATTGCTATAACATTATTGATCGTCCAGTGGCGAACCTATCAACCGTGAACGACATTACTTTTGTTTTTATCCAAATATTGCCTCTCTGGGTGACTTCTTACGGTTCAGTAGGCAAGCAGGTCGTTGGGTCCTTGCTAGAACAACTAAGCCATTCGTCTCCAACAACCAACGTATAATTCTTCTCCCTCTTCGCCCATTCTAAGACCTCTTGTTACTGTTTGTTTAACCCGATAGCAAAGAAATAGATCTCCTAAAACCCGCTGCTGCACTAGATCAAAACATGTATGAAAATTTTTCTCCAATTGATTTTCTTCCCAATTTAGAAAAGAACTCTTTAAACTGAAAAGTTAAGGTTGACCACTCATTTCCATGGGTTTTAAAATGTTGCTAGTGAAGATTCTGGATCGACGGATCAAGGTTTCTTCTTGCTCGGATGACTATCGGATTGGTCGAACCTGAAATTCTAGGCGTCAATGTCAAACCCACCCAGCATGCGAGGCGATCTTCGCAAATGAGAACTCTTGCCGTCCAAGGTTCAAAAAAATGACTGATGATATTAGCTTGCTGAAGTCAGGTCGATCCATCATTAAAACTTGACAAAAAGTTGGGTAAACGACACCAAACACTTCAGTGAGTTGATGTTTCATGCTCGTGTTATCGAGTGGAATTGTTGTTGCAGTTGTTGTAAATGCACGTCGGCTAATATGATATATTTTTATCAGTCACAAATAGACTGGCTTGTAGATGCAAAAAAAAAACCAGAGGCTGTGAACCACAGAATATTTTCGTGAAATTTATAGAATGGAAAGTGTTATTCAAAATTTTTTTTGTTTATATTTTTAACCCCCAGAATAAGTTATTATCGTACTATACAGCTGATATTTTTGACAACTCAGCGATTGATTTTTCATGAGACATTTGATTTTTACGGCTTTTCCCTCTTCGATTACCTCTTAACGGTTTACTTGCGGAGCCTGTAGGTACATCGAACGAACGCAACTATGTGTGATTGACATTTATGTAATGGCCGTCCATCGCAGAGTCATCTGCAATTACTCTTCGACTCATTTTGGAGGTCGTTCTACACGTCCCAATTGAATTCGGTTGCTCATCCTACACGAAACACCGTAATTTTGAATGGTGTGCATGGTCGTTTACGCGCCGCGTCGGTAACTGGACCAGTAAGCCTCAGGGTGACTCGCCGAAAGTATTTACGCAATCTCTGTCATTCAACAACGTGTGCCGGCTGCAAGAAACCAGACTGCCCTCCGGGTCCACACAGTTCTCTATAACGCAAAACCTAGAGCAAAAATGGCTGAGTTAAAAGTTTTTGCTTCCAAAAGAGTAGTTCTCAGATTTTTTGGAAGCGTCGGTATAGCTTGGGTAAACATAGTGTTTCTTTTAGTCTTACATGTGGAGCAGTGCAAAATGGTCATTGATTTGGTATTGAATCTGTTCCTGTTTCATGTGTTTAATATTATATGTTTCGTGTCATAGCCTATGTTACACGTCCTATGTTTCATGTCCTATGTTTTATGTCATATGTACGGTTCCATTGACATTGACATGTAACGCGTCTACCAGGGTGGCCCGATTGAAGCCTTGCCAGCCCTTATTAGAACGGCCCCTTAAGGACAACTAAATAAAGAACAATAAAAAAAAAGTAGCTTAGTCGCGGGTCGCAGGCCTTCTTGTATTGGCGTTAATTAGTAAGACTTCCTCCACGGACTTGCTTACAAATTACTAATGCAAAATAGTGCTACCAACTTTCAGTATCGTAGGACTAATTAATGGGGACAGGTGTCACAACCATGCCTTTCTCTGCATATTATTCTCAAATATTAATTACGTATTCAATCTCATTAATAAATTTACCATAGAGTCCAACTGCCTACCGGTAGTTCATGATCAAGTGACACTTCTATTTTAAAATTCAACTCAGAATGAGAAAGTGCAGTACATACCATATTTTACAATTCAAGATTATCGACCTAATTGCAGTGCATTCAACGTTACTAGAGTCTGTTCTATTTGTACTATGAGCCTCTATTTCATTTTCTGTTTCATCCAAATGAGGAAAAAAACCATCTATATGATGATTGAACACACAAGTCTTTTCTGATGATGGACTTGTAGGCTACTCTTTTACATTGGCTGTGCTGTGGAGAAGGTTCATGTTTCAAGACAGCCCAGTTGAAGGCAGATTGTTCATTATCGCTTGTAGCCGGTGTAGGTTGACATCGAGGACGTATACCTGCTTGCCAATGGCCAAAAATTCTTATCAATTAATATTAATAATGTCCGAAGGTCGTTGTGTCCCATGATTCTCCAGATTCCAAAGTGGTGCTGAAACTGAAGTACCTACCATTATACACACCTAAATGCACAGAAAAGGTCATCTCTAGAGAATGATAACCCTTTTACACGAGGATCTATGCAGGTGCTGATGTATTGTTACTTGATACCTGAAGTGATCGTCTTCTGGATTTTCCTCGGTCCCTCCGAGCCGGGTGTAGTCTTCCCCTTACAGCTCCCGTCGCACAATGGCATTAGGCATAGGTTCGTAAAAGTCCTTCAAGACATTGGTATTAACGAAACTTTCAGTGCAAGATATGGATTAGGAGCAGGGTTAGTAGATTTTGGTCTCCTTTCTACAAAGCACAGAGACAGATCTACGCCAACACCACTGCTATTCACGCTGGTCATTGCATTGGAGCAAATTTGTGGGTGCAAAAACACAGAGTCAACTTTAGCAGCACTGTTGCTGTAGATCTGCCTTTGTGTACAGAATCTTACCCTACTCTAGTATGCCCATATACCTGAGTCGCCAGCCGCATTTCCGCGACAACGGGCTGCTTTGTCTGTGGTCGGACTCGCTAATGAGGGCTAATCAGGTCCGTGTCGTCCGCACAATGCCTTCACTTTTCTCAAAATTTACATCAGGTTGTGGGCCCAGGAAGATTCTGCGCAGAACAGGTCCTCGCGCGTATTTCCATTGTTTTCTGACCTACTGTAGCCCGTTAGGCTGTTGCATAAAACATTTGGTGTCCTGAAACTGTCGAGAGCAAATATGCGGACCTGAACCGAGTCAACATAAGCTTGGACATGCAGTACCTATACAGGATACACCAGTACTGTAATTGTACTTTTATTGGAAAAAGGAGACATTGTTAGATCCGCAAAAGATTAAAAATAATCGCCATATTATAGGCTCGCAGAAAAACATGCAAAATCCCGAATTTAAATTCAACTGCAAAAGATATAAATATATAAATAAATATAAATTTATATATTATATACCTAGGTACTGCATATGTCACTCCTCACCACACTCAACTCGACTATATAACATCACAAAGTTTCTTCGCGCCAAGAGATTCCGTTTGAATTATGACTAGTTTTAAAGCTTAGGCTATTGTTAAGTATTAGGTACAGTAATTTTGTTTTGAGTGATGACAAACCCGGAGACACTTGTAATCAATCAATTGTTATTTAACTTATATCTTTGTTGTAAATTAACAGTAAAGATTCCATTAACAAAACCTTAACGACGCTATTTGTTAATATTTTCCATGGCAATTAACCTATCATCGTAAAAAGTTGTGTATGGATAACCTTGCGACCTAAACGTTTAGCGCTGACAGCTTATCTTGGACATAATTCATACCCAAATCAGCCCCCTATTGTTTTGTTTCGCTTTATGAGCTAATCGTTTCATATCCGATAGTACCTACCTCAACAACCATAACACTTAGCTGTGTGACGTGTTTATAGTGGTTTTAAATTCCTGGGACGAAAGATAATTTCCTGCCAGAATAAAACCAATGTTCACATACCTATACAGTATATATCTATCAAATTTACGGCATATTATGTAGCTCACGCTTCCTCCCTTCAGCGGCGTACGGCGTAGCCAGATTTTTTTTTTTTTTTTTTTTTTTTGGGTGGTCCAGTTTTCATGCAACATCAATGTACACAAAGTTTGCCCACTTACGAGTACCACGGACCAGTGGTGTAGCGATAGGTTTTCGAAGGGGTGTTGATGGTTAATATGTCGCTAATTTTCATAAAATATTGTAAAAAGAGGAAAGCCGTTCTCATGGACGTATGCAGATTGTAATTAGGGGGCATGATCTGCCCTTTCCCAGGCACCCAAGGGTTTGGGTGAACAAAGGGGGAAGAATTTGAAAAGACTTCTTCTCCGCACTTTTGTCTGTTTTGTGCGGTCCTTTTCAGTTCTTTATAGGTGTCACACCCTAGGTCCTTCATAACATCCTTTAGATAATCCTTCCTCTGTCGTCCTTTTGAGTTGGTGCCTTCAACCATACCCTCACTAATGTTGTTGAGGAGCCCTTCCTGTCTAAAAATATTCCCCATACTATTGCAGTATATGAATTTAATTATTACAATAGGCATTATTGTATTTGTCATGCTGATATCACGGGTATAAAACCATCGGAATCCGGCCGTTTGATTGTCTGTTGTCTGAGGTTCAGACACGATGATATGTGTGACGAATCCATTGGCAAGGCACAATGGATGAGTAACACCTGCCGTGTGACGATGGGGGAGGACATGCACATACCTAGGTACACCCCATTATCGCCCATGAGATCACAACCCAAAATCAAATTTAATCATCATCATTGTTCATTAATGCCACATATCGAAAGGTGACTGAATGGGTTATTTTAGAGACTTTAGACACTGAGAGATAGGCATAAATGTGCATACGACTCTGCGAAAAGGGAACTATTTGCCTATTTGCATCAGTTCGTTCATTAGCCATTTCTTATCCATCAGTAGCTTCTTATACTTCTTCTTCTTCTTCTTCTTCTTCCACTTCATCTTCTTCTTCCACTTCATCTTTTTCTCCCACTTCTTCTCCTTCTTCCTTTTTTCTTCCGTCCTTCCTTCCTATTAGTACAGGGTGTGTCTTTTTGAGCATCGTCATCCCGATTATAGATTTTAGACCTGTATTATTTCCATTCCAGTGCATTCCCATTAGCTCATTACATAATAATAATATAGTATTATATGAAATCGGATTTTTACCCGAAAGATTCGAGTCCCTCACATGCAACATTTTCCGGTCATGCTTCGGAGCAGTGGCGGACTGGGCCGGCGGGCAGATGGGCATTTTCCCGGTGGGCAGGACCCAGCCCCGTACCCAAGGGGGGGGGGGGCAAGGGGGCCATAAAAAAATAATAAATGATGTAAGAGTTTTAGCTAAAACTACTAAAATCACTACTTATGTACCAATCATTTTTAAAAACTTTTGTTCTTGCCCCCCCCCCCCTCCAAAATTAAATCCTGGGTACGGGCCTGGCCGGACCAAAGACAGTTGTTAGGGGCCGGACGTCCAAAGGAAATAATCGTAGCATATTTCATAATAAAAATAAATAAAATTTGTGTTAATAACAAGCATTACCTGACCTGAGGAAGGGGCCCCGTATCCGGTAATGCCAGGGCCTATCTCCAGTCCCAGTTCGCCACTGCTTCGGAGAACATGTAAAGCACGTGGCCCCAAATCATCCCAGTAGGGTGTCAGTGAAGGTTGAATAGCCAACTCTAAGAATTTATAAATGAACAAAAAATACGAAAAGTAAACATTTAATCTTTTATTTGAGTTCTCATGAAATTAGCAGTTCACCTAAATAGTTTAAAATTTAAATAAAACACTTATTTGTGATATACCACGAAGTTACGAGTAACTTTATTATTATTATTACTTTTATTTATTATGCGGCCACTTGGCTAAGCCAATATCAGGCCGAGGTACAGCACAAACTTAGTTACTCCTAAATCGTGACTACATTGTCCAACTCCCTTGCAAGGCATTGCAGGACCGATGATACCCCTAGTTGAAGAGCTATCACCATAGTGTCCCTTACTTCCGTAACCGAGTACCCCAAACCTTGATGAATGGCCACTGTGAGTCTATCCCTCGCGGCTAACTCATATAATGCAAAAATGTAGTGCTTATAAAGGCTCGATCTTGTTTGGTTATGTCGAGCTCACGCCTGCTATAGCGTGTCTATGATGAAAGCCAAGGACGGATACAGGGGGGGGGGGTAGGGGGGTAGCTGCCCCCCCCCCAAATTTGGTAAATCTATTGTAAATTAAGTTATTACGCTCTAATTTAGTCGATCCTACATAAGTTTTTCCTATTTTGACCCTCAGCTACCCCCCCCCCAAAAATGGGCTGGATCCGTCCCTGATGAAAGCATGTCTCAGCTTACCCGTTGTCGGCTATCGCTTTGAGGACGCGCATCAGTTTGCCATCCAACGGCCAGTATTCATGCGGAACCAATACCAATAATGTATTAAAAATCATGGTTAAGTTAAGCTCCGATGGGCCACTACACCCAAGCCTACGTGCATAAAAATCCCTAAAAAACAATAATTAAGGTAACAGTTAAATCTCTTGCATAAACACTTAAAAACTACACCCACGGAGCCTAGCTATAGGATATTTCTCTTAATGGCATGACATTAAGAAAGAATGAAGGTAATTTACTAAAATATTATTAATAGTGTCGAATCTCTTATTGTGGGTCTCAATAGTTAGGCAACAATCAATTAAACCTGGCGGGATGAGCGCAATATGGGCGAGGCAGTGGATTACATGCTTAGCTTATGGCGCCTAAAAAGGAAGATACCTACTTGCTAATGTCAAACCTACGAATTATCATCAAATTTGGTTCAATGTAGTGTGAGCCCTTTGATAAATGACTCAAGACATTAGCGGTATGATTTTAATTGGTTTTTTAGGTTTGGCGGCCCTGCTTTAGTGCTCTATAACATTTGTCTTATTAGAGCCAAGTGTTGGCCAATTTAGTTACTTAGTCTCTAAGTAAGCCGAGATGTATGAGATTATTTTTTATTAGGAAATCATTTTGGCACATTGGCAGTAAAGAGATATTTTTATAGCCGTTTTATGGGGGACTTTCACTTAAATAATTTTGGTAATAACAGTCTCGTTTGAGTTATTGGGTAACTATATTTTTTACTTCATGTAGGTATCTACATGTAGAGTACGATAATTGAATTGAAGTACCTGCTATATAATAATGAAGTCATTACTTTTTATTAACAATTTATTGGTCTTTAATTCTGTGCGGCATCGATACATGCCAGTCCTATAATTATTAAATTCCCTGTGCGTTTTATGAGTACCGTACTGGTCTGGTACCCTAGTCAGGGTCGGATCCAGCCCATTTTTTTGAGGGGGGTAGTTGTGGGTCAAAATAGGAAAACATATGTAGGATAGATTAAATCAGATCTATTTACAATAGATTTACCAAATTTAGGGGGGGGGGGCAGCTACCCCCCCTACCCCTCCCCTGTATCCGTCCTTGACCCTAGTACCAGTGGCGTATATAACTTCTGCTGCCCCCCCCCCGCAAGAGCTTTGTTGCGCCCTACCTTGTCTCATTATTTCATATTTTTTTAATGAGTGATAGTCAATAGTTGTAATATACAACACAACATGGATAGCAAGTTGAAATTGAATATTTTTATTAATTACGCAGATTTCTAAAATAAATTATTATTTTTGGGAGCCGAAGTACGCCCTCACAAATGCTGCGACCCCCCCCCCCCCCCCCCCCACGCGCCGCGGGAGTAAGGGGTTACGGAAGTGTTATTTACGCCACTATAGAATTGTTTTCCCATCATGGCTGCCAAAAAAAGTGCGCATAAGCTAAGTATTATATATTTTGCTTACGTGCCGTTCAGGTGTTGTTTCTAACGCCTGCTTTCAGCATTTCTGCTTTAAGCAGCCCTGTCAGCCTGGCGGGGGGAGTGAGTCTGTTTGTTAACTTGAGGCACCCTTAGGGCAGACTCTATCACCTCGGGGAAAGGGGAGTTGACTAACAGGGTGGACCTCCTGATTATAGTGGATTCCGAACCACTTGGGGAACATGGTAAAGTCACACGATTAAATCGGAGGTGACCAGGACTCGACTTATACTGCCTAAGCGCGTTATCATGTCCCACCATGTTCCCCTGCCAACGCTGTGCACACTACCAAGTTGCCGCAGTTTGAAACATGCTCTGCTCTAATGGAATCAACATGGTAAGGCCTTTGGCACGTGCCGTTCAGGTTGACCAACATAAATTTTGAACATACACAGTTAATAAGGATTGATGAATATTATAGAAAATTTTGAAACTGTCTTCTTCTACTTCTTTAAATGGCTCTTCAATCAAAGATAGGCGATCATCATGGCAAATCGGGCCTTTAAGACTGCTGCACTGAAAAGGGAAGTCGTGCTCCTGCCAAACCATTGCCTCAGGTTTTCTTGCAGCCTATAATATGTTTTATCATCATGATAAACTAGTAAATAAATAAATAAGGACTTTTTTGTTCTTTTACTCATCCAACCTAGCGGAGTAAAACCCTCTCGTACACTAAACTGGGAAAGCCCTGGACCGCCTGCTCTACCTGCCCTCCGAAGCATGGCCAGAAAATGTAGCCAGCGTGGGACTCGAACCAACAGCCTTTCGGGTGAAAGTCAGAGTCCGTACCACTACTCTACATGTCCTGACTAGTAAACGGCTTCATTCCAGAATGCTATAGCATTGATCCTTCAATAAAGGATATTTTTCTCAAAAATGTAAAAGTCTGTTATTACCCAATTTCTTTAAAACTAGGAAACAGGAAATTATTATTTTTTAGCAGCATTTTTTAATTTTAAAGACATCATTTCATTTTCCTAGTATAATAGGTACAGATACCGTTCTTTTCTGAATGTCACTAAGGTCTGGGCACTAAGTACAGTATATTATTTAATTTATACTATTTTCTGATATAAAACATGAGTTTCATAGAAAATTTATGGGTCTAATAAAATCCCTCTGATGGCTGGGACACATTGCAAGAATTTCGGGAGACTGCATGCCGAAAAAAATTTCAAAGCAATCATGGCGGGTAGACGATTTCAGGGACGGCCACGAAACCGCTGGAAGGATGAATTTGAACCCGCTTCATCGAGCTTGAAGTCCGTAGATGGTGGGACATCATGCAAAACCGTGAGGACGGAAGGAGTGTTGTTGACTTGTTTTGCAGGACAAAGCCCGTCAATGGCTGTAGAGCCCAAAGAAGAAGAAGAAGAAGAAGAAGAAGGCCTCTTTTTCAGATTCAAACCGCAAAACAAAGTAGAAAATTTTAATAATCTCAAGTCAATTTCTTATAATTCCATGGAAAACTTGACTTCCGCTTCATGAATACTAGTCGCTAAATTATTTTATTCTAAATATGCAAAATCCTCTCACTTGTGCTGCCCACACAAAATCCGTCACACGCACAGTCGCACACACACACACAAACAGTATCATATCCTCTTAAATAAGTCATGTCAGCTGTCACGTTAGGCCTACATTACTTCTCTACCTCGACCAGTTATTGCAGCGAAGCCAAAGACGGTATAGTTTGAATGGAAAATGCCACCCATATACCCAACTACAACTACAAGCAGGTTATAAATAAATAAATAAATATTTCTGTTAAATTATACAATACAAGTTGTTGCTGTTTCTAACGCCTGCTTTCAGCATTTCTGCTTTAAGCAACCCTGTCGGCCTGGCGGGGGGAGTGAGTCTGTTTGTTAACTTGAGGCACCCAAAGGGCAGACTCTATCACCTCATGGAAAGGGGAGTTGACTGACAGGGTGGACCTCCTGATTATAGTGGATTCCGAACCACTTGGGGAACATGGTAAAGTCACACGATTAGATCGGAAGGGACCAGGACTCGACTTAATACTGCCTACGTTATCATGTCCCACCAGGTTCCCCTGCCAACGCTGTGCACACTACCAAGTTGCCGCAGTTTGAAACATGCTCTGCTCTAATGGAATCAACATGGTAAGGCCGTTGGCATACACAATACAAGTAATCAACAGGTAATAGACAAGAAAGTATAAAGTAAAATCGTCAAAGTCAGGAAGTTCTGTCATTGTCATTGTGCTAGTGCCTCAGTGACAGTGTAGAAAGCTTTCTCTAGGAGATGGTTTCCAAGCAATTTAGGGAAGTTTGAAGCATTTCTGGCCACTCTCAGTTCAATGGGGAGATTTCTAAGGTAACCTTGTAGTATAGGATCCAGTCGCTCATACTTGGCTGTGCGTAGCGCTGGCCTTACAAGGTCTCCCCGTTGCCTCGTGTTGTAGGTGTGGGTGTTCCCGTGTTGTTTAAATGTCCCCAACACCTACACCCCACAGGTTAGATATTATTATAAACAAATAAAAAAATAGAGAATTAATAAAACTTGTTATAATAACTGGAGTTAGTAAAACCGAAATAATTGTTAAAAAATTAGCTTGTTAAAGAAATGTCATTGTGTCATTATACTAGCTTTGACTAGTATAGTATTAAAATGAAATACCATGAAATCACGAGTAATATAATTGTTTCTAGGTGTAATAAAGCCAGAGATACCATATTCTGTTAACAAAAGCCGCCGATTCATTTTGACGCAATTATTCAATTGCTCGCACCCTAGCCGCCTTTTTTCAAACACCTGCTTTCAGTATTTCTACTTTTAGGAACCCTTTTATTACCTTGCGGCTTCCTAAGGGCAGACTCATTCATCTCAGAGAGAAGGAGGGTTGCCTGACAGGGTGGACCTCCTGATTATAGTGGATTCCGAACCACTTGGGGACCATAATGAAGTCACAAGATTAATTCAAATACGACCAGGACTCAACACGCACTTAGACTGACTGACAGTCTCCGCCCGTTTTCATATCCCACCATGGCCCCCTGCTAACGCTGTGCACGCTACCAAGTTTGCTGCAGTTTTGAAAAGGCTCTGTTCTGGTGGATTCAACATGGTAATGCCATTGACACAAAAAACAAAATGTAAATTTCCCGAGAAACATTTTTATTTCTTTAAATATGATATTGATATGCAAGTACCTATCCATAGCGCGTTAAAATTAGACTGGCTACACCAAGTGCACTGTACTGTCTGTACCTAGGTCTACTGGATCAGTATGTATTAGTAGCATACGAAGTCATTACAACTAGTAAATGAGAAGTACACCACTTGGAAGCTTATTCGAGGTTTTTTTGCAGGTATAATAAGGTTGAGTGAACAACATAACGACATAACCGCTAACAGGATATGACATTCTCTATGGCAACCGAATACTAATGGCTTCACCAATAGGCTGTAATAAAATAAATAAAAAACGGATGATGTGGAATTCCTATTGCAAAATCCACGACATTAATACATTTTATACCGCATAGGCCAGATCATGCAACATACAGAATATTCAATTAGTTAAATAGCTAATACAAGTTGTAAACATTGGAAAGCAAAAAACCTTACCCCTCTACTATATACAGAGCAATGGTATTCTATTGCAGCACTCAGGGGCGAGCATAGCCATATTTTTGCTTTCCAATTTATACGTAGTATAAGGAAAGCTTAGTGACGGTCCAAATTTTTGATTCCGACATTTCAACGGAATTACACGTTTTGAGGTCCCAGGAACCAAAATTTTTACGAAATGTCTGTCTGTATGTCTGTCTGTCTGTCTGTCTGTTCATCGATTTCCGGGCAAACTAATCAATCGATTATGATGAAATTCGGAACGTAGGTTCACAAAAATCATACCTCGGATCGTTTTTTTTATTTTGGGCTAACTCAATTTGGGGGGGTTTTATTCTCAAAAAACTAAAAAAAAACGTCTAAAAAAATTATTTCTCAAAAACGGCTGCAACGATTTCTTTTAAATTCTCATATATTGTAGTCGTTATTAATGTTAACAAAATGCGGGGGGTTGCTTGCCTCTTGATAGTTTGCTTCTGGGGGTAAAAAAAATTAAAATAACCAAATTTTCATGAAAAATGTCTAAAAAATAATTATTCTGCGAAACCTTTCTATCGATGATTTCTACCTTCAGGCATGTTTTAGGTGTTTTTTTTTGTTTTAGGTGTTTTTTTTTGTTTTAGGTGTTTTTTTTTGTTTTAGCTGTTTTTTTTTAAATTATAGAAAATTCACGCTAAAATGCATTGCGTGCTCTGCCATTATTGCTGTGTGGTAATGTGTTGGTCTGACCTATCTAGATCCCCCCGAGATCCCCGAGATCCCCCCCCCCCCCCCGAGATATCGGAAATTTAACCATAGGAAAATTATTTACCATGAAATTACTCATTTTCTCTATCTACTAATTTTAATACATAATTAATAAAGAATGTTCGAGTAAACTCGGACCGGTTCAATGGATGGGGCACCGCAATTTTCCTGGAAAAGGAGATATCTGCAAACAAATGGTCTCGTGGTAAATTTTGGAATAAACATGCACAAAATAGTATGTGTATTGATGCATACTGTTTACTGTTACTCAATTTCCAACTTCTACTTTGCTGTGATATTAACATTAAAAAAAATATTTTTGGAGGGAACCGAATACCTTATCTCTCTTATGTAGAACTCTTCAGGTTTCAAATTCCACTCTGTCCAGTCTTTCTTGGTTCCCTTGTTTTGCATATAATGGGATAACTTTTTGTTGCGGGACAAGTTTGTATTCAGGAACCATATAATACGATGCGACTTTGATTTTGAAAAAATGCGGAATGGGTAAAAGCTGTCAACCTGTAACGCGTCCACCTCTTCCTCTGCATGTAGTATATTATTGTAGCCTAAAAATCTCGGGACCAAGGGTATTTAATTGGAAATAAATAATGATTATAATTTAGACCAGTATATACTAGGTTCTTGGAAATTTTAATTACCAGTACGTGTAATGGTAATAGGTAGCGCATCATCACCTGGAATTGCCCTTCACTCCTAATGTAGATATACAAATGCATGACGAAAGCCCGCATCTCTTCGACTCAATGAACTAATTTTTTGCTCCCTCATTAAGACATTTCAGCTTTTTACTCCGTCCTTATAAGATATGCAGATGCGATTGATCTTAGACCAAACATCTCCATCTAGGTCGTGGCTGAAAAAATATCTAAGAGCCCCAAGTGGAATTTTTTTCGCATGACAGGCTTGATGGCTCATATGGGCAGTTATGCATAAGTGGGCGATGACCTGGGGCATGTGCATTCATTGATTTTTGAGTTAGCCCTTTTTTCCAATTAGGCACTATGCTTGGGTAATTTTATTAGCGCCCTCTGGGGAGGGGCACGTGCCCTATTGGACATTTAAATATTGCTAGATAGCCAGTTTAAACAGTTGTACCCATTAGTATTGTAATGTAGTTAATAAAAGCTTATTTCAGTGTCAATACGCAGCTCGGCCTTTGACGATCGTTCTACGAAGAGAAGCGGATGCTACAATAAAATAATGTTTAATGTCGAGTCTATGATTTCAAATTTTCTCGCTCTCCGTTGCTTCCACTACATTTTTCATTAGGTATACAATCTCTGCTCCCCGTTTCGTTTCCTCTGCACTTCATCATCATGATAAATATAATCAGTCAGGATATATAGAGTAGTGGTACAGACTCCGACTTTCACCCGAAAGGTTGTTGATTCGAGTCTTGCACTTGCTACATTTTCTGGCCATGCTTCCGACGGTATGTAAAGCAGGCGGTCCCGGGTCTTCCTAGTTGAGTGTAAGAGAGAGCTATAAAGCCCTAACTCCGCTAGGCTGGCTTAGTAATAGAACAAAAAATCAATATTTATTTATTTGAATTTAACTTAGATGCTGATGCACCCAAGATAACTACTGTATATAAAGTCAAAAAAATTATTTTGTGAAAAAGTCTCCCAATGTCCTAGGGCTATCCAATATTTTGCAGTGTGAAGCCTATGTTAAGCTAGGCACTAATATTACCTATTGTATTTCGATTACGTTAAAATCTGTTACGGGTGTGACCATGGTTTACCCGCAATGAAGACTATAGGCACTAAATACATAGGCATATATTACAAACATGTATCTTTAAAAATTATTAATTTGTAAAAGTGATGAGGAAAGCGAAGCTTTACACAAATTATTACCTTTAAGAAATTTTTTTAATGATAAGCAGTGGCAATCAAATAAGAATGACCTATTGCCATGCCTCTCGATTCAAATATGACAATGCCTAAAATAATGTCTACCTATCTTTAAACATAGTTCAATTTTTCCTCGTACTTGGCATTGACTTTAACAATTACGCTGATTTGCTAATTTTATTGTGCTGGGAATCACGTTAGGCAATTAGTTAATGAAGTACATGTAATATTGTATTATATAGTTACAGATTAAGCCTACAGTGGTTTCCCACGGTGTTTTGGTAGATGAGCTAACTAATCGATTAATATGTTGTATTCAATTAAATTATTTCTGATTGTTCTCACGAGTAGATTTTGTAAGAAATCCACTACGCATACTATTGTCCAAATTTCAGTTGAACTGTGTAGTCAACGAACAGACACTTTGTAAAAACCTATCTGGGATCTTAAAACTTGTAAATTTATTGAAATCTCGTACTCGAAATTTTTGACCATCACACAGCATTCCTTACACTACGTATATATAAGATTCCAAATAAACACCATGTTTCCTTGATGTAAGAAAAATATAGGCATTTCAGGCTATTCTCACAAAATAAGTTACAATTAATGTTCTAGATGTTATTAGCCCGGTTATGACATCTTTTAGCCTTTAGTGTGAAAAATAGGCTCAGCGTGTAAATAGGGTAGTTGTTTGTTACTTATTAGGCTACATGGGCCTTGATCGCTTTTGTAGCGACGGAGGGAATGAAATAACAGCATAGAAAAATACCATGTTGTAAGGCGGGGTTTCCACATACGTCAATGGTCAATGAGAAATGTGAAATTGACGTTTTAGCAGACATTAAAGACATACTAAAAATGTCTGCTACCACGTTAAATTAGACGTCTAATTGATTATAAGTAGTGGCATATGTAATGGAGAACCAGGAGCCGGAATTATTTAATATAAGTTGTTACATATATAATAAATAAATAAATAAAATAGTATGTTATATTATATTGATTGATTGATTGATTGATTGAAATGTTGACTTAAGCTCAATTTGGTTCTGTTACCTAGCCATGAAGCCCTCTCTTACAATTAACTACGAAGGCCCGGAACCGGTTGCTTTGTATGCCCTCTGAAACATGGTCAGAAAAGGTGGTAAGTGTGAGTCTCGAACCAACAACCTTTCGGGTGAAATACAGAGTCCGTACCACTACTCTACATGTCCTGTTCTAATCCTGAGCGGCAAGCGGCTTGGCTGGTAGAATTCGACGGTCCCCGGTGCCTCTGCCCACTGCAAGAAGATGGTAACCAGAAGGGGTCTTGCCCCCCCCCCCATCCAAAAAAAAAGTATTACAAGCTATAAGGCATGAAATTAGTTTTGGGCTACAAGTACGAGGTAGACACGTATGGGGGGTTTATTCAGATGGAATAAATCAACATATATATAATATATTTATAAAAATTTAATGACTTATTGTCCTATTTCTGAACCGATTAACGAAGTTAGGACTTAGGTCTAGAAAGCTCGGGCTTATGCGGGCTAATATCTATGAATGACATTTTGGGCACATTTCTTACAACCCTAAAGGGGAGCTTAAAAGTGGATTCGGTCCATTTCAGTGCAAATGTTCGAACCGAGGACTGATGACACGTTGACCAAACCAAGGATCAGATCAAATGCTCAGAACAGAGGACCGAACAGATAATACATTATAAATACTAACAATCGGGGGGGGGGGGGGGCGGGGGGGGAGGGGCGAACCAACCAGTTGAAAAAAAAATCAGCGGTTTGGAGTTCTGGCCGGCAGTCCTCGATCCCGGACCACGCATCGCTGGGGGAGCTAATGAAAACTTTTGGCTACTTTTCTACCCCTTTCCCCTTAGCAATTATCCAGCCACCCACTCCGCCACCACGATAAAACCATAAATGAAATACGCCAATAATAATGAATGAATTTTCCATCATGAAACTAGTACACTTGACCACATCTTCTCTCATTGTGAAATTAGAAGAATAAATTGTCCTCTTTGTGCTCTATATTACCCTCTCGAGAAAAATTGCCTCTCGCCAGAGTCGAGTGGAGAACACTTTAGCGTACCTACTTGAACCTACACATACTCGCTATCATACACCTATTGTTAACCTAATACCTTTAGTGCTCATCATCCCAAGGCTATCTGCTTTGCATTTTGAAGCAGCAATTATTTGGATAATTGTATAGGTGAAGAGTGTCGTCTGCTCTAGTATGAGTTTCCTATGTAGATTTGATGGCACACTGTCTTTTTTGCATATTAAAGGAGTGATCAGATTTTTTGCTTTTGATTGATGTGACGTTCGTTCGTGCACAATGCAGGCACATCTTTTCAACATGTCTCGTGCTTTGAGGAAGTTACCTATTGTATTACTTAGGCGGGGTTTCCACCGACCTCTCATTGCAGAATGCACATACGTGGACGTGGTTGCAGATATCATTAATAAAGGCGCGGTTTCCACCGAACTCTCATTGCAGAATGCAAATGACATTGACGGAAATTTTTGTTTTGCTCTATGTTATAGTTAAAATTGATCAATGATCATAGAGTATAATCTCAAACAAACAAACTAAAATTAAAAAATGGCGTCATGGGATATGTTAAGTACAAGCATTTTAATAGATTTCTATAAAAAGAAAATTTTAAATTTCGTCAATGTCATTTGCATTTTGCAATGAGAGGTCGGTGGAATACTCACCTAAGCCTTGAATGTCTGCTACAACGTCAATGTGTTTCCATTCTGCAATGAGAGGTCGGTTGAAACCCCGCCTTACTTGTACTTCGCGTGTTCAGGAAGAACCGCATTTAATGGGTTGTTCAAAATTGAGCAGCTTGAACACATGCAAAACCTATTTTTTTGAGAATTCTGAACCCTACGACTACTATAAGTTATTGGAGTTTGTAGCTCTAGGATCGCGACAGTCATGCTAAATAAAAAGAATAAAAATTACTTACTTACAGCGGGACACACCCACTTATTAAATTAAGTAAGACATGCTGCTCAGAGGACAGGCTTTTGTAATAAAAAGTAAGGCATACTTAACGGTTCATTTGGTATTTAATTAGCGACAGTTCATCGATCCAAGAGCCAAATATGGACAACAATTTTGCTTGGCGAGGAACACATATAGGTTGATCCTACCTTATTGCTCGTCATGGAAGGGTGAAGTACAATTCATAGATTTATACTAGATAAAAAATAATAGATTGACAACATCTGCACCATACAGTAATATGCCAGTTAGGTGCTTCTATCATCTTATAAGCTCTTTGTAGGTAAATTTCAGTATGAAACTACTCTCAACAAGTAATAATTTTCAAATTAATTATTACATAACGCGTCATGTTTTACTCTGAAAATAAAAATTAATAGGGCAGCAACGAAGCTGCTAAAGTACATTACAATTTACCATTAAAGCTGACATCCATTTAACAGTGTTGTAATTTAAAAAAACAACAAGTGCGTAGATTTTTCTCCAGCAAGGTGTTGACATGCCAAATGGCGTAACTCCTCTTGTACACCAACACCACAGTTTAAAGAGATTCCACCGACTAAGCATTTTTGTAAATAAAAAATAGTTATAAACTCTTGACCTCTAAAAGTGGGGTTAATAATCAAGGGAAAAACATTTGCTTTTGATGTAAAAAAAAATATAAATCTAAGGTTTTCTTTGTCTCCTTGAAAATCGAAAGAAATCTTAAACTACTGCGCTTCGAGTGTTAATGTTTACAAGCGACTATTCCGCCATTATCATTAATTTTCCTCTATTTACACCCGCATTAAACACCACCTATTACAGGTCTTGCTCCAGAATAACATACGCCATTCCCTTTTAATGATTTCTAGTCACCTTCTGCGTTATCATGAATATCTCTGAGGCGCAGATTAAAGAGAACATTATAGGAATACCTGAATATTTAGTCCAGGCAGTTTAGTATTAACTCTGCGGGATACGTACCGTGAGTGAAGGTTTATTAGAATAAAATTACGGGGAAATGGTGGCTTCTAACTACGTTAGGGTGTTGGTGTTTTGATGTTAACGTTGTATAACCTGCCACTTCCTGACACATTGTATTGCGTTTAGTGTAGGCATAATCTTTAAATATCTATGGTCTATACACTGTGAGGAGTTTGATCAAGACTGATAGTCATGTTAAAAGAAATAGTACAACTTAAATAAAAGTAAAGTAATTCTTTATTAAATTTTTAGCAGGTACACTTTTAGCCCTGGGGGGGCTTAGGATTTTCCCGTGCTGGCCCTTCAAACACAAACCTGTAGTCTACTCTTTCGTAATCTCGTAATCTAAACTACAATATAAAGGTTTAGATATTCTATTTGCGGACCAATTGTTTTATCTGTCTACTGTTTGGTAGGAATATTGACTTAAAATCAATTCATTGACGGTTGAATGATGCATTATGAATAAGGTTCAGTATATGAGAATCGTGATTAAGTGCGTGTTAAGTTGCATGATGAACACAGGGCAGAGTAAATTAATTAATAAATATTGACTTTCTTTGTTCTATTGCTAAGCCAACCTAGCGGAGTTAGGGCTATAAAGCCCTCTCTTACACTCAAATAGGAAGACCCGGGACCGCCTACTTTACATGCCCTCCGAAGCATGGCCAGAAAATGTAGCAAGTGGGGGACTCGAACCAACAACCTTTCGGGTGAAAGTCGGAGTCTACTCTACATGTCCTGAGAGTAGTCGTAGCCTATTGTAAAAAATGTACTTAAAATCTTGATTTCGGGGGGGGGGGGGTCCAAAAATTTTTTTTTAACTTAATTTATTAATGAATTAATGGATAAATTCTTCAAACTATACAGGTTTACATACAAAAATTTATTTTGGGGAGGGGGGGAGGTCCGGATCCCATTAACTACCCCCCTGGGCACGGCACGGCCTTGGGTAATAAACTGGTTCACTCCTCGGTGTCAGCCCACATGGACTACTAGTGCCATTCAGGAAGCTCAGACCTGCTTAATATTGACACTATAACACATCAGTGATATTACTGATATTTCACGAATTTTTTATGTACCTGAAATATATTGTTCTGAAAATTTCTAGCTGTGATGTTCGAATGTCTAAAGTCTAAACATTTTCTTTATTTTCCAGGTAAGAAATCACTGGTTTCATTCCCAAAGACCAAAGTATGATGTATGGTAAGTCAAGTGAATAAATTGTTCCATTATGAATAATTACGTTTGGTGTAACCTAAGCAGGGGCGTAAAGTGGGGGGGGGGGGCACGGCCCAACATGCCCCCCCAGCCTCGAGCATTGTAAGACGTAGTTCATACTTCATGGTCCCCTCTGCAGCAATATGAATATTAGCATTCCTGTCTTAGCGTTGCAAAATCTACAGCTCTACTTTACAACTATTAAAAACCCTACTATTTTGCTCTTATATTTTCAATTTTTCCTTAAATCCTGCCTGATGACGTCATAAGGTATACTTTTTTTGCCCCCGCCATCATTCTAAAACTTTACGCCTCTGAACCTAAGTGAATCAGATTTGTAGGGCCTGAGTCATCTTACAGGTAAGGTTACAAATTAATCATTGTTTGGATCTGGACATGTTCTGATATAAATGTAATACCTGACGTAGCCCATAAACAACAAATTTTCAAATATCAAAGGACAAAAAGAATTAAGCCAATCCCATACTAAATTATAGAGGGGCGAATTGTTTTCACGTCACCTTAGGCTTTATAACTAATCCAAGGACGCGAAAGTTACGCACTTTAGAGAAGCAATTACTCCATAATCTTTAGATCAACATTTTTCATAATGCAGCATATAGTAGTAGACAGCAAGGATAAAGCTCTATTGTGTTATAGAGGTAGCATAATAGCCTTTTACAAGGGTCGATTCTATTGTGATCTTACGGTTGATTCCATTCAAGGTAAAGCTAAATTTTCCAATCTTCCCACTGGCCGAATTTCGCCTGACCCTTTGAAATGTTGTCGCCGCCGGGGGCTGACCGAGAAAGCGTGGGTGGGGCCTTGACAAGTCCGCGGGTTCTAAGAACCCCGTCCGCCAGTGATGCTGGAGTTCGGCCATTAATTTGACAGATTTATTATTCTTTAATTGAGTGCATGTTGTCGAGATGGCATAGGGAGTTACAATTATTTGTTAGCCTTATATGGATGTTGCAGAAGCATACGGAGGCAATAAGCATCTTACGTACAGCCTCTGACCCTGTGTGGGTTCCTATAAGCTAATGTGCCGAATGGGATTTCTCTTAATATTGTATTCAAAATGATCATAAAAGAAAATCTGTAAAAAAAAACCTAAGAGATTCTACTGTGTTTTAGCGTAATAAGCCTATATCTAACCAATCTGTAACAGACTCAATAATATACCTTTTTCTAACGGGCAATTAACAATAAATTTTACAATAATTATATAATAGGCATTAGTTGTTTTCGAAGGACTTTTTATGGACCCAGGTCTATTTATAGTAGTGACCCATAGGTCCCTTGTCCAATGTTAACGACCCCATGGATTTCGAACATTATTAAATTTTGTATTGTTTCCGTATGAATTTTTTGACCATTGGCAAATACGTATGTTTTTACATTGGTATACGTTCTCGATGTCAACCTACACTGGCTACAAGTGGTAATGGACAAGCTGAGACAAGCTTATCATTGGCGCAGTGTAACAGGTGAAGGCATGACTTAACCAAGAACAGATACGAGTCATGTGACCTATAAAATCCCATCCTAATATGAACTGAATAGCGTCGTCCTTAAAAATTGTTCTGGAATTTAGGTGCGCATAACTTCTTAATTTAGCAAGCTACTTCTAAACACTCTAATGAACCGAAACATCTTCTGTAGGTACTTATGCCTACAAACCTGGCACAATCCATACTGTATCGTGTTAAAAGCGTGCCTAATGAACCTACCGGTCAATGATAAATGTTTCAAGCCATACACGATACAGTTATCGTTAAATATAAATTCAAAAACTCTGTACAAGGATTATTTAGGCTGTACAATTTTTAACCTTGCCATCACATCATGACTGTAATCATGGCCGTGCCCAGGGGGGTGGTCCAAGGGGTTTGAACCCTCCCCCCTGAAATAATTTTTTTAAAAATTGTAAACCTGTATTGTTTGAAAAATTGGAATAAATTTATTTGAGTTTGAACACTGGATAGAATGAACTTTCATTTATTAATTAATAAATCAGGTAAATTTTTTTTGGACCCCCCCCCCCAAATAAAAACCTGGGCACGGCCTTGACTGTAATAAATTGTTTTTATCAAATATAAAATTTAACTTAATGTCATTAACGTACGGTATTAAGTTTGTCCTTCGTGGAATCGTTACTAGGGTTGGGTTGCACTAGGACACTGGATGGCACTGCCATGTTCCAGTTGCATGGCATGCAGTCCTATACTTTCCAAACGATCGTGGGACTTACCCTACGTTGACAGAGACCCTATAAATTCATCTCAGTTGTTCAGTGATTTTATTTTAACAAACCTACTACCCGGTGGGCCAGGGCCGATTCTCAACCGAGGCACATCTTTTTTGCCCAATATTTTTATTATATTGTATAACTTAATCCAGCAACTAATATTAGCAGAAACGACATTTTAGAAGAAATTAAGGAAGTAGAAATCTTGTATTATTCCCCTATGTAGCCAATGAACTATATTCCCGTAGCGCTTACCTCCTAGACTCTTCGGATTGCATGTAAGGCAGGTGGTCCCGGGCCTTCCTAGTTGAGTGTAAGAGAGGGTTCTGAAGCCCTAACTCCGCTAGTTTGACTTGGTAATAGAACAAAAAGTATTTATTAATTATTAACGCTACAAGTAGGCCTTCGTCCATAAAAAGCTTTCAATAATAATACAAATCATAAACAAATATCGTCACTCCCAGTTACTTACAAGTTCCTACTACCTCCTTTCGTGAGCACTGCTAGGACAAGGTGAGCCCCACACGATACGCCAAGTACAGTACATAATTACTGTTACACATTATACAAAAATTCCAAAAGAGCCTTCCGGCAGTATACACCCGGTAGTAAGCTACTGCCTTCATTCGCGTTGACATTTGAAAAGTCCCCCTACGGCGGGGGTCCATCATCGTACTGGTGCCACGGCTCGTCATCGTCGTCACGTCCTTCTACGTTGGACACGAGTGCCCCGGGCTCGGTATTGTTCTGCCGTGGCCAATTTCTGACCTCCTATGTTACGATAGGCTTCTCCCTACTGGATATTAACGGAAGTCCTACTTGCAATTCATGGTCACCTCCACTTTTATGGGACAAGCACAATAATTATTTTTTTCTTCATTTAAGAGCCAACCAATCTGGGACATGCCGTACAAGTGTACAGAAGTAAATATCACGGATGTAGAGCTGTCAAATATCAGAAGAAATGTTCCATTTGATAATATATTCCGTCTATATACCATTGATTGGCCACAATTACTGAACTTAATTTGTAAAAACCCATTACAGCGTCTACACACCAGGAAGCGCGTATACCTGATGGGTCCTTAAAAATAATCTTATCTTATCTATTATAAATTAAGTTACAATATGGTAGAGACTTATTATTGATGTCTCTACCATTTAATATCTTAATTTATAATAGATAAGTTAAATATCTAGATAATAGTCTCCTTAAAACAAACATCTCATCAATTTTTAATGCACAAATGAAGTAAAACTGACAAGTGGAATAGCAGTTTAAGCATTCTGTAGCTTTCAATTATGCTTATTTAATTATTTCCATACACATCTTTACATACATCTTTTTACTATCCATCAACAAAAAAAAAAAAAAAAAAAATCAAGAAACACTCAAAACTCAGAAGCAATTTGAAAAGAAGTTTATTTGCGCGGTTGTGATTTTATGTGCAGTGTAAATAATTTCGAAAAATATGGAAATCTGACACTTGAGTGACCTGACCATGCGATGAGTTGAAAGAATTTGTAGAAAATTCAGCTGATAGTTGAAATGGAGTTGAGCTAATGCTCGGATGGCTTGACAGCTCATGAATATTCAACACTAGATTTACCAGATCGTTACTTCTGGATTAAGAAGAGCGTTTACCTTAAATGCTCTAAACTTCACGCTCGCTACAAGTCATCCAGAAGGGAGAATTTGCATATTTGAAGGTCTGCACAATCGTATACTACAAGTGGGGTTTGTTTGTATAGAAACTGGGTGATAAATTGTGTGCTTTAAGTAAATGGCAACGCTCTTCTATGTGTCGAACAAGAGATATAAGACACTTGCTGCCTTTAGATTCGTCATTGCTTTAGGAATGCAGTGAATTCTAGAAAGCGGAGCTTTCTCAAATGTGTCTGTGAGGATGGAAGTGATGACAAAATTTCAATCCAGGGCGTTTACAGAAATGGCCAATGAGGAATACGGATCGTGATAGCGGAGGATTCAACAGACAGCTTACTTTGTCTGATTTGAATCAAGCGAGAAAATTCTACAAATCCTGAGTGGGCGCATTTTTTTTTTTTTTTTTTTTGATAGACGATAGAATTTACATGTATTGAGTCAGATGAATATATTCGTATATATATTCATGGCAGTACAATGTAAATCCTTGTGTGTCGAAAACTCGTAGAACAATATACGAACGGCATCTTGATTACGATTGCGAAAGGAAAGCATTTTGTCCGAACGGAGGGCCCTATTCAAAACCATCCTTGAAATCAGACAAATATTATAAAGAAACATTAAACCAATTATGGATAAAAAATTAATGTGAAAATTCCGGAGACCTGTTCGCGCCCCAAAATTGTACTTTTGTATGCTACAATTATTTTTGTAATCATCGTAGTAACTTAGTTGTATACGGTAGGAGAGATGGGACATCCGGCAGTCATTTCTGTTTTCACCTGCAATCTCGTCTTCTTCGAATATTGACATGACCTTTGTTAACGAATCATAGCTCGTCTTGCTGATTTCTCGAAGAAGACGTGGTTGATGATGCAATAAAAATAAATAAAAATTGAAGCAAATGTTCCATCACTCTTTTATAAGGTAGCGAACTCTGGGTGATGATAATAATAAAGTTAGGAGGGTGCCATTTGGAGGTGATATCACTTCTGTAACCGCACCCGACAGCAGAGAGCGCGGAATCTTCTGCTTTATTGATGACAGTTGTCGCGCCGTCGTACTTTATGGCCGGGCCGGGCCTTGTCCCGTGTCGTGCCGCCAATTCAGCGACAACTTCATCTATAACGTCCGCATAACTCACAGCCGCTACAACGCCGTGCGATACCACACTATCTTGTCCATCCTATCAACTTCACACAAAATATTGGCACGAATTTCTCCCAAGTTTCCTCCAATTTCACATCTGACGCTATTCCATATTCATTCAATAACGTTTTTTTGGTTGGCGTCAGTTCTCTGGATCTAGTTTTATCGTGGTACCAACATTACTCTAAAATGTGTCGTCTTGAGACAAAAGTTTGTTCAGGATTTCTTCAAAATCCCAACAAAATGTATCGAATTTATTAGCGTGGTTACCGATATACTTCTAAATATTTATATTGTATTGAAAAATGTTTAAAAAAAAGTAGCCTAATAATAATGTGTGCATGTTCCTACCTTGGATGGTATATATGATCCACAGCTCGTATTCCTTGTTGCACGAGTTACTCCAATAGACAATGGTGTTTTACGACCGTCCTTCGTATACCATTGTACGATTTAATTTAATGTACTACTATTTTGAATTATCATTTGAGTAAAGCACGATAGGTAATAGACAAATTTCGTATAGAAATTCATAGGGACAAGACAAAATCGGGCACATTCTGTAATCATCTACAGTTGCACGGGTGTGCTATATGAGCCTTCTCCACTTATTCCCACCTCTCCACACACAGCACTTCCTCTGGTTCCAATTCCATACTCTCTTGTTTTTAATGACTGTACCATAATGGACTGCTCTCGTACCATCTGACTCATAAAATGCATTTAAAAAAGGAGGACTACGTCATCTTCAGTAGCCTCTTCACCTACGACTGAAACGAATGGTCAAAGCGGTTCAATAAGACTTGAGGTGGAGAAGATTTGAAAAATGTACGGTAATCAGTTAGCTATGGGTCATCTACTGCACACGCGCTCCAATGCCATATATAGCAATCGGCTCATTCTCCTTCACATCTTCTAATGTTCTAAACGAAATGGACATTACAAAATTATGATGTATGGACATTAGTGGACTGCAATGCTATACATTACTGACAGGTACCGACTTGTTTTTGTGGTAAGCAATGGGAAATTCGAAAACCTACACCGATACTGTGGGAAAAATGTTGAAAAATGTACAAAATTTCATTGATTTATGACAGCGCAGGATGGAACGGTACAATGGTACACTACAATACTATACTTACAATGTACACTTACTTACATTACATACATACTGTATATGTATACCTAGGTTGCAACCGTGTACAAAATTCCAATTAATGGAGCGGAACATACAATACATAGGTACAATACTCGTATACCTAAGATGCAATCGTATACAAAATTCCATAGATAGACGAAAGCAATGAATGGAGCTAAACATAGGTACAATATTCGTGAACTGAATACCTAAGATGTACACGTATACAAAATTCTATTGATCTATGAAAGCACTGAATGGAACGGGACATGCATACAGTATTAGTACAATATTCATAAAAAGTATCCCCAAGGGGCAACCGTATAGAAAATTCCATAAATAGATGAAGCATTGAATGGAACTGACCATTTGTACAATATTCGTGAACTGAATACCTATGATGTACACATGTACAAAACTCCATTGATCTATGAAAGCACTGAATGGAACGGGACACACATCAAATCAAATCGAATCAAATCAAATATATATTTATTCCAATTTTTCCAACAAGACAAACAGTATACAATGCTCATATAAAGTATATCTAAGAGGCAACCGTTCAGAAAATTCCGTAAATAGATGAGAAAGCATTGAATGGAACAGATCATTGGTACAATATTCGTGAACCGAATACCTATGATGCAACCGTATACAAAATGCCATTGATCTCTGAAAGAACTGAATAGAACCGAAAATAAATATAGGTAGAATACCTAAGATGCAACCTTATATAAAATTCTATTAATCGATGATAATGTAACTGAACATAGGCACATGTACTGTGTACCGAAAATAACCGGAACTTTTTGTTACTTTTCAGAATTTTTCATGTAACAGCTCAGATTGAAACCTAACTTTGCTTCACCCTTTGAAAGGTGGTAGTTTTCCTGAAAATGTAACTAGTCGATACAACGGCCTTCAGACACTCTTCAAATATTCCTGTATTCGGCCCTCCCCCTACATATTTCTCCATGCACTAATGACGGTGCGCCATGTTACAATGCATGGAGTTATAGTCAACGCAAAATGAGAAAAGTATGGACATGGAATGTTTTGATCCTGTGCAACACTGTGAAAATATTCTTTGCACAATTTTTGTTATGCCTTGCATCCAATGCAACAAGGTAACACAAAATGGTGCAAATAATATTTTTATAGTGTTGCACAGGATCAAAATATTCTATGTCAATACTTTTCTCATTTTGCGTGGACTTTACCGTCAAGTATTGCTTTCCAAGCGTGGTGGGACGATAGAGCCATCGCTATTACCCTTTGAAAGCAGCGGCAAGGAACACTGCACGGCATCTCTATGCATTGGTCAATAGCTGTGCCGTTCAGTATGGTCCTTACCGAAACTTTCCAAGCGTTGGTAGATACTTTCCCACGTAATGCTTCCGAAAACTATAGCTTGTATTAATTGATAAACATTGTATTGTATATAATACTTTTCTAGTGTCAAAATGAACATATATTATATCCACATTACCGTACAACAATAATAAACAATGCTCCTAAAAATTCAGCTTGGAAATTCAACCCTGTGGTCTTGTTAAAAATCAACTACGCAGCTCTGCTACCAGACTATTACAATCTTTATAGTCAAGGTACAAGCTGCTCTTGCGACTTCCCAAATGAAACACGCCTCCCAAAAAGTAACCTGAAAATTTGTGGAAGCAAACCTATCACAAGAATCGGGGCCAATTATATCAAAGAGTTTATTGCCAGTAATGCCGCAGTTTGTAAAGCTATTGATGGAACCAGCAAATTTTGTTTGTTTTTACATGTTGATCTGATTCTCTTGCCTTCTTCTCCATAAAACCCAGAGATTTAAAGGTCCCCCGGCCCGTCCCATGACATTCTTGGATCATTCTTGTTGAAACAACTCACCTTATCTTCAAGTCCATGTCACTGGAGCATTAATTTTTAAGTGCCAAACGGTACTTTGTTCGTATCAATTTCGAATGCGAATATATGCTTATTTCATCAGGCTTTCTCTGCTAATAGGATTAAAATCCATCGTATTCTAGTCTTTTTCACCATTTGTCCTTTGACTATCCCAACAAGTATCTTTAAATAATTGATTATAACGTCTCCCAGTTTCCTACATGTTGACTTTACAAACGAGAAGGGAACCACTTTAATATTTATGTCAGCATTGGTATAACATCACTATCAGTTTTGCAAAAAAACAAAAGAGCGTTGGCAGGGGAACATAGAGGGACATGATAACGCGCTGAGACTGTACCAGTCAGTCTACGAGGGTGTCGAATCCTGGTCACCTCTGATTTAATCGGGTGACTTTATTATGTCCCCCAAGTGGTTCGGAATCCACTGTAATCAGGAGGTCTACCCTGTTAGTCAACTTCCCTTTCCCCGAGGTGAAAGAGTCTGCCCTTAGGGTGCCTCAAGTTAACAAACAGACTCACTCCCCCCGCCAGGCTGACAGGGTTGTTTAAAGCAGAAATGCTGAAAGCAAGCGTTAGAAACAACCACAACAATTTTGCAAAAAGATAAATTTTACGGGAAATATTGACCTTAAGGCTAACAATGAAATGTCATGTACCGTAGTAGAAGAAATATAGAAACATATACTATGTGGCCACAGTTACTGGAAACGATAAACTGAAAATACCACACACTCCATAACTGTGCCCAAATGATGTTATTAGCTGCTACTGTTATGCATTAAAATGTACGGGAACATTTATTCTAATTTATGACTTCTCATTTATGTATATATACGTTCAATATTTCCCGTAAAATTTGACTTTACGCAAAAACCCGTGAACGAGAATAATCTAACCCAGCGGCCAGCTAGCCCATTAACTTCCAGTATACTCAGTTGCTGCAATAGATCTCAAAGGTCGACGCTATGAACCTTACCTTAAGGAGGCACCGCAAAAAAAAAAAAAAAAAAAAAAAAAAAAAAATACTCAGTTACAGTTTCAGATACATTTTTGTGTAATATTTATGTTAACATTATGGGTTAATAATTGTAAGAGTGGGCCGAAAGGCCTAAAATTTTCTTTCTTTTCTTTCTTTATACTGTATTATAGTAACGTACTGTATGCTAAGTGTAACTCAAAATCCATTGAAAAAAGGTTTTGCAGCCATTATTAATTTCTCAATTAACTGTGTATAAATCAAGAATTTAAATGCACAGAAAAAATGTCAATAATCTCAGTCTGAGCCAGTGAATCTGAATGTTAGAAATGATTCATCGTCTTTGATGACTAGTGAAGCTAATAAAAGTAGCAATAACATTGAGAATAAAAAAAAAAATGCAACAACAATCTCGAGATGCTAATACTTCCTTATGGAATCAAATGACATGAAAAACATGGCCTATGACATGCAATATGGTTTGATGGTAAATCGAATAAATTATGTATCGAGAAGACCGTTAAGGTGCACCTACCATACCTATAATTATGTGTATACAAGTCTCGTAAACCAGAGAACTTGGAAATGCAGATCATTACAATTCCGTCTAACCGCGCGGTCTTCTTCAAATTTCTCTTAAGATTCTGACCCTATAAATCCGGGGAGGTGTCACGCAAGTTGCGGAGCCTGGCTACTTTTCAGGACCGGATAAAGGTTAAGGATGTGTCTCTCTATATTAGATGATAGGGAATTACCATTTTATATATGTTGCTTCTTATTTCTCGGTAAGGATTAGCATTGTTGTCGAAAGGAAAGGAGCTGAAAGTGATGGATTAAGGATCCATTTGCCAAAATTTAGCATATCTGTTATGTATTGGGTTCGCTAGGTACGGTTCTTTGTCGGTAAAAGGTACAGGGAAATCTTTGTTGATGATACGGTGCATAAAAAAAGTAGATTTAAATTTTTAAGGCTTTTCGATCAGTCATACAGGTATTTCGGATTAGCGGCCCCTACACGGTTAATAATATTGACATTATGAGTAATGTCATTACTATTCAGTAATCTGTGATCAGAATCATTATTCAACATAACATTAACATCATTATTTTTCGTCATTCCAAACTTTATCCACCTTACACGATCATTACTACTGTCATCTTGATAATGTAATGTCATTATTACTGACCGTGTATAGGGGTCACTTAAGACAGAGCCGAGGTATCAGATGAATCAGCTGTCCGATGCTTTTTGCAGGCGTGTTTTGGTGACCATATAGGTAAATAAGTATATTATTATAAATAAATAAAATTGCACTTAATTCCACAACATAAATTTTTAATAGTAACAGCTGTTTCGGTGTAACACCATCATCAGACTGGCTCCAACAAGTATATCTATTACCTATATCAGTCTTAGTGTGTATAATATCCTTATTAATCATGTTTCACTTCCACGAAGTCACTGAAGAAACTCTCTCATGGAACCATATAGGTAGTTTATAGAGGAACGATGTCCCAAAAGAGTGAATGAATTGTTTACACATAGGCGTAGAGTATACCAATGCTATTTTGCCCCCATGTATAAAGAAACGGTCCGAGTTTACTCGAACATGCTTTCCTATTTATCAATAAGTAATTTAAGTAGGTACCGAAATTGATAACATGAGTAATTCCATAGTAAATAATTTTCCTATGGTTAAATCTCGGTTGCCTTGACTTTCCCTATCCTAAAGCACTGAATTGATCGATGGACCAATTGCATAGTCTAGAACGGGTAGACTTATATATTACAATCCAGTAATAATGGCTAGGTATGCAATGTATTGGGGCATGAATTATCCATACTTTCAACCAATTTTTTGTTTGTTTTTAAAGCAACTTGCTCGTTTGCGTTACTCTACTTAACACCAAAAACATACCTGAAGTTAGAAAACATCGGTAGAAAGATTCTGCAGAAAAACTATTGTTTAGTAATTTTTCCTGTAAATTGAGCCTGTTTTTTATTTTTGTACCCCCAGAATCAAACTATTAAGGGGAAAGCTACTTACTGCGTTTTGTTAACATTACAGCTCTCAATTCTCAGAACAACTTGTTCTCAGTAACCTGTTGTCGTGTCACGGCATTTTTGACCTACCTGACACCCAAGGCCGTACCCAGGTTTTGATTTCGGGGGGGGGGGGGGTCAAAAAAATTTTTATACGTAATTTATTAATGAATTAATGGATAAATTCTTCAAACCATACAGGTATACATACAAATATTTATTTCGGGGGGGGGGGGTCCGGACCCCATGGACCACCCCCCTGGGCACGGCCATGCTGACACCCACAAGTTTTAATTTTTAAATGGCCAAGAGAGGGGCTTATAGCTCAATATGGCAACCAATCAAAAAAAAATTGCGAAGCACTTCATTTCAAGAGAAAGATAGCGAAATTTGTTGCACCAATCAACTATCGTAAACGGCGCGCGGCTCTGCAACTATATTGAACTTCCCCGTGAATTTTTACATCTACCTAAAAATTTATCAGGCTGATTTAAATGACTTTATTGGTATTATTATCTGACTTTTTCGACATTAAAAACACCGAGTGCAAGATAAGACGGAGAAATATATGGCAGGACCCATTCCGGTTCAATTAAGACATCTTCATAACAAAGTTTGCTTTACTGGCCGTCATTAGGCAGGCAATGGCAGCGCTTTTATCACTGGAAACGACCTGCCTGATTGCCATGCCAATGCCTACTTTAAGCGTGAGTGTTCAAAATGTTTTGCATACAAGAAATTATCGTAATTTTTGGACGAAATTAATTATTTGCTCGTTCCACAGCGACAAAGATATAAAAGGGAACAGATGAAAAAATCTTAAAAAATACGAGCTTCCTGTGAAAGCTGTCGATTTTCCTTACAGATTTACAACTGTGCTACAAAATGTGTTTAAGGCTCTTTATCCAATTTTTTTAAGGTTATAATATTTCAGTTCAGAATATATAAACTTCCTGCGATAACTTGAATTTTTTATCTGTTCACTTTGTTATCTTTGTATCTGTGGAATGAGCAATAAATCATTTTCGTCAAAAAATCAGCGAAATTTCTTGTTTACAAAACATTTTGAACACTCAGCCTTAAGGCCTGGTACACACGGACAAGTCAATCGCCGGCGATTCGCTGCTGAGTTAGTCATGGCAGCAAATGGGTTGGTGCAAAACCCCAGAGTCTACTTCAGCAGATTTCTGTCACTGGCCTCACGCAGGTGCACGATTTTCCCCGTGACACGCCATGGACTTGCAGTTCAAAAGATTTCCGTTGATTGTAAGATTTTACGTTGCGATCGTCCATGTCTGAAAGGTCCAGAAGGTTGTGAACTTAAGCTAAATTTTCTATGCAGCTTGTGCTTTGATTTGCAATTTTTCCCATAAAATATTGCTTATGAGGAAACGCCATGAATAGGTATTCTTTTTCTTCCTCTTCTTCTTCTTCTTCGAGGATACAGCTCGGGGTTAGTTAGAACCCCCCCCCCCCTCCTGACCTTGGCCCCTAGTCCGTGGTCTTCCTCTGTCAAGCAGCCATTAACATCTTCCATACGATCCATCTTCCATCGTATGTCACTTTCCAACCTCGTCTTTCCATCGGTTTCGTGGCCTACCTCACCGCCTCCTGCTTCTGTCCTCCATTCTCACTCTTTATACAGAGTTTGGAGTTCAGGGTTGAGCCATTTTACCCAATCCGCCAAACTCTTTGGGTTTTTTCCGAAGCGAACGATGTCATCTTTTTTCAGGATCTAAGGTTCATTTAAGTTGATTCTAAGTGATGTCGTTTTTGGACTTTGTCTGTATGCAACACATTATAAGCTTATTTATTTATTATTAATTATTTACTTAAATGTGGCACGGCCAGTCTATATCAATGAGGGTCTGGGCTCTCACACCACATGGCGCCATTGTCACGTTAATCTACCTGTGCCCTTTTCATCCTGTGCCATCTTTTTCTCGGTCAGGCCAGCCTTGTATTCTTCGTGGCTACGGCGGAGACTGCAAGAATTGCAATATTGCAAGCCTCTATTGCTGAGGTGAATAGATACAGAAGCCAAGTTGCTGTTGACGGTTATGTAACGGAAACTAGTAAACTTTGGTCATGTGATGAGGGACGAAAAGTATCGCCTTCTGCATGTAATAATCCAGCTAATCCAAGGGAAACTAGAAGGACTGAGGGCTCCCGGCAAAAGAAAAAAATCCTGGTTGAAAAACCTGAGACAGTGGTTTGGCAAGAGTACGACTTCCTTATTCAGAGCAGGAGCCTCCTAGGTTTAAATTGCCATGATGATCACCAGTCTTCGATAGAAGAGGCATTTGAAGAAGTTGGAAAAATGGTAGTCGATGAAAAATAGGATATGCCTAAGATGCGTATCAAGCTTCATTTGTAAGGTGCTCGAATTTCAACCGTTATTTATTCATTGCAAGTACACTCTAGTGGAATAATAACCTGGTACCCGGGAACATGCTTGCCATTACACCTAGTGTTCCCCACTGTCCATTTACACTCAGTCAAAGGCCTTCTGGAGAAAGGATGGCACTCGCGTGCGCTCTTATATACTCTGTACCTCATCATCAATTAGAGATGAATGAGGGACGTTTTTGCCCCATCCGGTTACTTCTGACAGCCACTTAGAATATTCTTTTTCATTGTGTCCACCTATCTTTAACTACCAGTCTTGCGCCCGCGCTTCCATCATTCTTCATTACTGCCTTGCGCCGGCTCTTCATTAATGCATTCATTTTAATGTCTGGCTATTCGGCCATACATGGTTTTATGTGCTGCTTAAGAACTTTTATAATTTCTTGTAAACGCTACTATTATTAATTTTTTTTAGTTGCGGGACTGTTATAATTAAAGGCACTGTTGAGATATTAATGTAGACTTATGCCTAGTATAAAGATGTTTTTCATTCATTCTGCTAATATCAAATTAAAAAATCAGTCGCGATTTGTCAACACCTCCCTCCTTTCGGCTTTCTTTTCTTGAGGATTTTTTTGGACTTAAAACTTGAATATTCATGCAATAATGAAATCGAAGAAACACAGTGTTTCAACACCTTCGTCCGACTGTACTTGTAAAATGTTATCGGATAATTTAGAAAACATGACATGTTTGCACATTGAGCTTATTGTTATAGCCCATTCCTTTAAAATTATCAGTCACGGACATCAAGCCTAAATTAATCATTGAGTTTTTCTTCTTCAGTAGTTTCAACTTCAACGCGGCAGAACGCCAATCGCGAGCCAAGTTCTTTCACAAGCTCCAACATAATTCGTTATTTTTCATGCCATTGTAAATGAAAATGTACCTAACTAAACGTCATTCATTAACGAATTACCCATAAACCTACGCCTTGGTAAGCAATTAAGTGCCATAGAACTCTGTGTTTCTGTTTCGATGTCAGCAACATACGTAAATTGGCTATACCAGTTTAATTTATATTTATTTATTACAATTAAGGGTTAAATAGGCAAACAGTTATAGACTGTCACTGACAGTACTAACATCATCTGTAAAAACAGGAGATGAAGCATTGATGTTAGCTATAGAGGAACTAAAGGACAATAGAATAAATTGAGAAGAAAACAGAAAATCATATCTTCCCATTTGCGTGACTACATGCTGCGAAGAAGCCACTTAAAGATTAGTATCAGCCAAAAACTCGATTATATTGGCACCACTTACTCCAACAAATTACAGGAAGGCCAACAACAAGCAATTGTCGAATTGAAGCGGTTCGTTATTCCATCCACGGGCTATTTCAGATTAGTGTTGCAGCATTGCTTTCATTGAGAAAATCATTGAGTTTAGCGCGGAGCTGAGCTTGACCTTTGACCTGCCCCGCGTCGTTACTATGCCTGATTGAACTCTCGAACTATCTGCGCTACCTTTCGGTATACCGATCGATTATTTAGCGCGCGGGGGAGGGTGCCTTGAATGGCTCTTGTTCATAGAGAGCGTCACCTTTGACACGTTAAGAAATAAGATAAGCAGCCAATACTATTATGTTGTTTTGATTTGCTTCGGATTAGCTTTGTTTCTTGTTGTTGTGTTGCGAAGCCCGTTTGTCTTCTAACAGAGAGTGCAAATGATGTGCGTCTAAATGTCTACCCCTCAACATTCGAACATCCTCAACTCCGATGTCAGCAGCATCGCAGCCTTCTAAAATTGACAAGTAAGTGCAGTAGTTGCAAGTTCCAAAAGTTCAAATGAGCCTGTGCAGGTATTCTATGTGACCTGCTGGCTACTGTTAGCACTATAGGTGTCTCTAACTCCCGAAGTGATAAGCCACTTTTTTGTTCTGTTTTTCTTTGCTTACCCAGACGTGTCTTGAGTTCAGACCTTCATGACATTTCCTGCCGTAAGACACAATACCGATTATTGCTAACAGCAACCTTCACTTATCCGATGTCTTGCCTACGTTTTCAAAGGCTTTCAAAGGCAAGACACCTCAACTTCTTGGCGATGAAAAGACGTAAAGTGTCTTAAATGTCAAGAAACTTGCCAAAAAGGGGCCATACCAGTTGCTACAAGGAATTTCGTAGCTCATGACTTTGATGGGGTTCTACAGCAATTAATAGTTCCCTGTGCCAAGAAAATGCCGCTCAAGGCATCGGGTTTTTCTTGTGAACACCTAATGGATGTGTGATATGCTGAAAGAGTCAAATATTACAATTAATGAGTATACAGCCATAGTTGCCTGTGTTGCATGAATGCATAGTAGCGTATACGGTAACGCATGTGTGTTACATATGTATGAATGAAACAGATCGTAAAATTAATGCGTTTTTTTTTACTAATAAACCCCTCTGCCTTTCATGAACGGATTTTATACAACAAAAAATGAGTAGGTTCGTCCAGGAGTACAGTTCACTCTATCAAGTACCTACATCATCATTGAAATTATGCAGCAGCATTAGGCTATATGGATAGGTATAAAAAACGCTTGTCGTTTAAATTAATTATAAATTTAATGTTGTACCCATTAAAATGTCATCATCTGACATGATGATCCCCTCACATCCATCTTACAAAACATACATTTTCATCTAGTCGTCTACATTATGTACGAGGAAACCATGTAATTTTTGTTGTTTTCTTGCTGCATCTGGGACTTGATTTATTTGCAATTATTTTGATAGCCATCTTTCTTGTTTCCTTATTAACCTCTCCATCATTTGATTCGAGGCTGTATTTACACACTGGAGAGATTATTATACTTTCATTGAAAAATTCCTGAATTAACCTTCTCCCTCGACCGTATATAACTTTGTTTATTGTGACGGATCGGCCGTGTTCAAATAAAAACGGCAAAAGAACACTATTCACTTCAAAGTTTTCAAAGATTTCTAGGTCACTGATGTGTTGCTGGCGTGTCTAGAGAAAACCCGTGCACCTGCGACATGCCAGCTACAAATCTGCAAAAGTAGACTCTGGGTAATCCATTTGCTCCCATAACAAATTTCTCAGCGAATCACCGGCGTTTGAATAGTCCGTTCGTGCCTGCCTACTACTTTGTAAGTGAAAGTGCTGATTTTATATCCATAGAAGTCTACAAAACTATTAAATTAATACTTATACAAACATTGCATTGATAATAATTTACAAGAAGTGCCCGGTGACTAAGTGGGCACTACTGGTTTCACTAAGAGCATTGCAGAATAGCAGAAAACATTAGGCAAATGTGATCCCCACCTAGACGCTCTGTGCTCTGGATGCCCCGATTATGTCAACCGCATATCTCAGCTTTAGAACCACTCATGAGATGCAATACCTGAGGCCTGAGCTGGCACTCGGCCAGGAGCCTTTCCTTCTGGTATCACTAACTTACTGTAAATTTGTAATACATAGCCTCATGTTATTGCTTTCAATTTTAAATAACAATGCTTGGTAGTAGATTACATTATAATCTTGCAATTTGCAATTTGCACCTAATACGGATTGCGCTACCCGCAGGCGTGCCGCCGTGCATGTCGATTTTTTATGACTATGTCATTATCAATAATTAAATAAACGCTTCAGCACTCCAAGCCATGCTATTCCAATTTTCATTAGTGCAATCGGGCGCCCCCTAGGAGGCAGTCTGAACCTCCCCTTTCTGAATTGGGATGCAAAAGATCATAGGTCTGTAAGTATTTATGAATACATCTCAATTTGAACGAGGCAAACGTTTTGGACGAAATTGGGGGGTTACACCTTAATACTGTATATTTACCCCAAGGTAGCGTTTTTGGTACAGTTTTATTTACCTCTGAACTATTTGATAATCTATTTAGGCTCAAGCTATAAGAGGTTATGTTTCTCCCAGGAGCCCGAATCTTGCTGCGTGTATTCTTGGCTGTACCTACAAAGGCTCGAAAATTTTAGGACAAATGATCGGGGCGCGATTTGAGACTTCTTCTCTGTTTGGCCGGTTTACACCATCCCATCGCTTGAAAAACTTGTGTAAAAAATAATGGAAGGTACCGAAATGTACCAACGCATAGCATTGCCGTGCAGTTTTCCGAATTCAAGTGATCGTATCAGCCTCCCTTAGGCGAGGTTTGGGGCATAGGTAATCTTTTCTTCATCTTCATCAAGTGACGTCTTTCTGTCACAATCTACTGATTGCATCAAAGTTTTCTATCTTAGTTACCATCATTCCTAGTTCTTCTTTGGAGCTATTGGTGCAACTTACGCTTCGCATGTCATTTGCTTCAGGTCGTCGCTCGTACTAACTCCCTTACTTTCTTTCCGTACCCCTAGGATATTGAACCCCCGTCTTCACTTCTGACGATCATGTCACGAGGCTCAAACAGGGGCAAACTTCTGCTGATCCTCTGCAGGTGGTCCCGTGGTCCCTCCGCTTGGCGTGCTTCAGCGGATTGGCCACGACCCGGCCAGGGACTTTCATACCCGGGAGGTGATTCATGCGCGCCGCGTGCTGAGCGTCTTCGTGCGTCAGTCTACGGCCCGGGGCGCGCCAAAACCAATTTAACAAAATTCGACTCTGTTAAGCTTTTATGCGAAGAAATTGCTATCCGTGGAAGATTTCTCTTGCATGGTTGCCAGCAAAAAAGGGCTTGGGGGCGGTATCGCTTATCTATTCAATTATGGGTTTTATTTATAATTCTTTGAGCAGCCCCGTGCATGATGACTCGAGGAGGGTACTGACCTTTTTGAAGAGGTCAGTATTTTGGGGTTTCGTTTTATGCACACTCTTGTCAATTACTGGGTCTTATAATTTAATACAGGCCTACATTGTAAGCAAGGTGCACCATAGTGAAATTGCAATGACGGAGTGGCAAACTGGTATATAGACGACTCCACTTTAGGGGCAATTTAGGCATAAGTTTGCTGTTTCACCCCAGACGTTGTTTTTTGTGCTTAGGAAGATCAAAAAGAAGAAGAAGAAGAAAAGGAAAAGTTTAGCGTTTTAATAATTGGAAAAGTGTTAAAAAGCGATAGACTGAGAAAGGCAGGTGTAGCGTCGTGACAATGACTGAAACGAATTGACGCAATATTTGCCCAATTCTCATGCAATCCCAATTTTTCTTTATCTATGGTGAAAGTGCGTTTTATCTAATTTCGGCCAATCTGGATCTCAAGTTTGATACCTAACTTCCAGGTATAGATTTTTGCCAATCATTTCCTTTTCTATTCATTTCAATATGTTGTTACACAGTGTTATATTTACTGGATTGACCACAGTTTAGGGCAATGGGTAATTTTGCCTAAGGTTATTCCACTTGTCAATATTCCGTCATTTGTGCATCAATAATTGATGAGATGACATAGAGTAAAGAAAAAAAACCATCAATTATTGAAGAAAAATTGACTAGTGGACTAGCCGCCTAATGTAAGTTATAGTAAATTTCTTTATAATGTAGGTAAAAATCCGAGTTTGGTTCACCAAAAGCTTGTTGGAATGTGCAAACGATTGCAGATATTTTTCCTTTTTTCAACGCTGCGCTGGGGGTTCAATGACTAATAGCGGATCCACAAGAGGGGCCCCGTAAGGAGGGTCACCATGACCCCCCCCCCACCCTAAATGAGTAAATTCATAAGATACCTAGTTAAAAAAAAAATTGAATGAAACTCAACCAAAAATTACCTCAGGCTTAAAAAAACTTGTGACCCCCCCCTCCCTAAATTTTCCGCTCGATTCACCCTTGTCAAAGATGCCCCTGTAGCTAGTATCTTCTTCATAGAAACAATTCCGTCAAAACTCAATTCATTCAGGCGGAATAAGGCATGCATTAAAGAAGGTGTACCTGACGGCGTTTGATAGGTATTTCATCATGATTCACGTTTCCAATTTTGCCTTCCCTCCAGACGATCAAGGCTTGCAGGTATCGCCTCCCACTTATTTATTATCACGCACATCTTCCAACTGGAGCAACTGCTTGATGACATGGCAATGCACTATATTAAAAATGCAGACCCGATATCGGAGCAGACGTCCTTCTTCTACCTATTGATGACCCTTGGGTCGCGCCTTGGATTACTAGATATCTACCTACGATATTGTAAATTACTAGATACCTGCTATATTATATAATTAGTAGACATCTATACCTATAATAGTATCATTCAATAGTTGCAATATGGCGCGTGGTACGTTGACATGGACAATCTACCCATTGATAAGAATTTCCTGTGGGTTGTGCCTTGGATCACTAGATGCATACTATTGTATATTATACTAGCATCGTATAGTACAATAGTTACAGTATACTGCATATACTGTATTCAGTATGCTGTAACAATTTTATGTATAAAGTAATGGTAATACCCCAAACACTGTACAAAGCAAGCATGGTGGGACGTTCACGAAACCGCTGGAAGAACGATAGGCGAGTTGGGAGTCCGTAGATGGTGGAGCGACTTGAGGAGTGTTGTTGAGCAGGTCAAAGCCAAAGAATACCCCAAACTTTCCATTCTTAGTGGCTACATGTAACCCCATAGTGAGATTCTCCAAAGTGACTTCGTGGAACTTCATCATACTTAAAATTGTAGAAAAAATGAGACGCAACTGATCCACAATCCACAATATATATATATAGTGGTTTGTGGATCAGTTGCGTATATAGTATGCAGTATATATATATATATATATATATATATATATATTGTGGATTGTGGATCAGTTGCGTCTCATTCTTTCTACAAGCTACATGTAACAGCCAGTGTAGGGATATGTTTTGCCTAAAATTCATACAAATTTGGCCTAAGCGCGTAGGCAGTAAACGTCTCTACCGCACCTTTCAGGAACTGACTTGTATTAGATTCCATTTTGAAAAAAAAGATGAATCCGGGCTGATGGCCCCTAGTCAATCTGAAAGCGTACTAAAAAACGTTTCGTCAACCTCTGCGGCCAACACCTCTTGTTGGTTTCTGAGATTATATCTAGGAGGCATTGTATAGCAACTGTTCGGATAAGTGGACGTGCATTAATGTTTATACTACAAGGAGAGGGGAAGGCATCCCGGTCCCTGATTGGCTCGCTGCGAGTTACTCTTGATTCAAATCGACCACGGCCCATCAGCCGGTATTCTATTGCCTCATCATATGATTCCGAATGTGAGAACCTTTCTAATTATACAAGGAATACCATGTCTATTAACATTTTACTCGAAGAAAAGTCTTTGACAAGTTGTAAGAAAAGTGTCGCAAGCCGCACACCCACCTACCGCGAGACATCTTCGCCACCTATTTCCCGACTCGAGCAAGGTTAACCTAATAATTACTGCACATTTCCCTATAAAGTACACTGGTTATAAGTTGTTGTCGGAGGACTAAGATGGTAAGGCGAGGTGCCCTTAGATTGTAGATCTGCCCCAGATAGCACATCTTTCTTTGTGCCGTGCGGTATTGAGGTTTTTACTGTAATACCTATAACCTACAGGGAAACAAGGAATAGGCTGTTTTGTACACGACTATTATGATTTGCAAGTTTGCATCATAGTCTATTAAAATACAGGTAGGCATAACTTTTACATTGTTTAACGTTTGTACTTACTATTGTATACAGTAACAGTGCGTGTTTCAGTGAAGGTTATGAAGTTGTAGCTTATCGGCATGGAAGAATCGAGGATTTAGTACGGGGTAGGTTTTTACCAAAACATTTTTTAGGGAAGCTATTGCGGGGAATACCTAAATAGTAAATTTTGCCCTAAGCTGGCAATAAATAAAATAGAATCCCAATTGTTTCCAAGCAGAGTAGTTTGGCGTTTATTTTCGGTGCCATAGAAAACCTTTAAAATAAATATAAAACGTTCAGAACCCGAGAAGTAAACGTTCAGAAATCGATGGAATGGCTATGAAGAAAAATTATTTTTAGGTATTTTTCATGAAAATTGAGTTTTTGCACCCAGAACCAAATTATCAAGGGGGAAGGGACTTAAAGGGGTTCGTTTATATTGACAACGACTCCATTATACATTAGGGGTCTTCACAGTGTTCGTGTTATCGAGTTATCGAGTTAGATGTGCTACTCAAGTTAACACACAATCGTGAGTGGACCTCTGGAGTGAGTTATCATGCTATATCGACAGAGTTAACAACGTGGTAGAAGTCAGACGTGAAAGTGGCAGAACTCAATTCTAGTGCCACATTTATTTATATTTTTTGTTCATTTTGGTCACTATAATTTTAAGTATTTACGGTAATTGCTTGTGATAATAGATTATACAAATAAATTTAAATACTACAAAATTTTAAACGCGTGTTTCAAATCAATCGACAAAAACAAATATGGCGGCGGTCAAACCTGAGCTATAGCAAGGTAAATAACACGTTAACCAACTTGGAAGTGGGTTTAGGGTAGCACGCTGGTTAGCTGGTTATCGGGTTATCGGTGTGTTAACTTAGCTTGATATAACACACTTAACTAGGTATAACTCGATAACACGAACACTGTGAAGACCCCTAGTATGTGAATTTATAACAAATCGTTAGAGCCGTTTTGGAGGCAAATTTCTTTTTGTAGTTTATTTTTTATTTTTTGGGGATAACCCCCTTATAGAAAAACAAGTTTCGAGATCTCTGTGATTTTTATAACCCTGTGTGTCGAATTTCATTGAAATCCATCGAGTAGTTTGTCCACAAATCGACGAGCAGGCAGACAGCGATAATAGGCTACTTTCTATGTTCCTGTTTCAAATAGTGTAAATCCGTTGAAATCACGAATTTGAAAATCACAAAGCTTTCATTATGGCGTATACTAACATACTGTATATAATTAGAAAATCAAAAATAAGCCTCGGCAAAGCCTCGCGTGTACATTTTTTTTGTCCATATTATGTTAAAAAAATATATTATTTATAACAATTTATAACATATTTATAACATATTTTATATTTAGTTAAGGATAAGATAATCAACATTTTAAAAAAAAACATAAAATAGTGATTTTATTAGTGACCCCCTCCCACTATGCATACAATAATTATAAATATTAATGTCCGCGACAAGGGCAATGCTTATATCCGCGCAAAGCCAAATCCTCTAATCTATACAATTGTTCGAAAACACACCACTGAACCCAAAATACAATGCATTGTGAATAAATAATCAAAGCAACAAATCGCGCCAAAAAAGGACGTTAAATAACTCCCGAAACAAAATTACAGGACTAGTCAGATTTTGATTGATTACCAAGTGTCCAACAATGGCACAGGTTATGTTCCATATGCTGCCATTCTTACCAAACACCCTCCACAATGACGAGAGGTCAATTGAAGAAGGACTAATCAAATGATGCAACATTGGCCTCCCATTAGAGGCAAATCAGCTCAAAATGTTATTTCGTTATAGGGGGGCTGTAAAATCCGCCAAATAATGCGGCCATAAAAGGGCATGTGAGATGAGACTGGCCAAAACGGCGTGTCTCTTCTTTTCAAGACGAATAATTATTATTCGAGTAGTGTGCAGTTTATTTGGTTGGCCTCGTTTTTTTAATTGGTGTAAGTATTCTCTAACCAACGAGTGTCGGGACACATTGATGGGTCTTCGTAGTCAGGTGTGAAATCTTTTGGCCTTTTTGGGTCACTAGTATTTTTTTTTCTTGCTTCACTCTATAAATTAGGACCTAACGACTGGTCTGCCCATCTGAAGGTTGAGCTGAACTATGGTGTATTTCGCTGTTTCTCTGTATTTCAGCTTAAACTCAAAACATTAGATTACCGCGCAATTCTGAGCAAACTTCAAAATTTGGACATTCAACCGAGCTACTTGTACGCTAGGGCGGATTTGGCTTTATGCGGATATAGGCACTGCCCTTCTGGCGTGAATTAATAATTATAGGATGTATAGGGGGGGGGGGGGGGGCTGTTCACTAATAAAACCACTATTTTTTATTTTTTTTTAAATGCTTATAATCAAAATAACCCACTTTCTTATCCTTAATTAAAATGTTATAAATAATTATTTTAATGTTTTTTACATAATATGCACACAAAACACAATACTTAATGAACGCGTCAACGCGCGGAGTATATAGGCATTTGCCTCAGTTGCTTATTGGTAAATCCGCCACTGCTTGTACGTATATTTGAGAAGCAGAAGGAGATTTGTCACAAAAAAAAAAATAATAATAATACTAATTTTTGAGTTGGTGGTATTACTGGAATCGTCGCATTGATATACAAATGTTAGCTTGGTGCAAAACGCGTATAGTATCATAGAACATTAATAATAATAATAATCGAACCTATAACGTAGAATCATTTAGATTTTAGAAGTTTTTTGCCTCTCCTTCATTTCATGTTTCAAGTGAAAAATCGCCGTTTGCTCCTCATTTATCCGAAAAACTATAGGCGTAGCCTCTAGTCACTAGAGTCTAGTGGTACCAACATGGCAAAATAAAATAGTCGTATGCTTTGGAATGGATTAATTTCATTACAGTATATAATTGGTCTATATAATTCCCTGGTATGTTATCCTTTTCATCCCGTGCTATGACTGCTGCAAATCGCTCCCTTATACGAGGTCATTTCACTATACAGTGAAAGTATTCCTTAACCCAATTTAAATGAACAACATTTTTTTACCTGCTACTACTTGAATGTAGCCTTTGAGAGTGGGCTATATAGGGATGAACGCTTGTGCTGTACATTCTCGGGCACTCTGTACATGTCATGTTACCCGCGCCATAACAACGCACCGACTTTGAACAATTAATTGGCGATTATTAACGCATAAATAATGAGTCAGACCCTTTTTAGGGTCAAACATTGCCACTATTGTGAGAAATAGCGTCTGATTTGGAGGTACAATGCGTTTAATTGGGAGGTTTTGTTTTGCCGCAGGGATCTGTACATAAAAGCCGCACTGAGCTGGTTTCTCATGTTCATACTGTATTTGAATTGCCGCAAGTTTATAAATTTATACTGTACACTTAGAGACTATATGGAAGTCCGACTTGTGTTAGGTATCGACAAATGAAAACTCCATAAATTTTCAAGGTCTGGACTTTTCTGCGTAGCCTACAACATATAGTTCCATAATTTTACACACACTAGTTACAATTTACAGATAATTACTCACATTGCAAAATTATTTTCAGTACAACTTTCTGCAGCATGTTGTTCAGAAGCGTCATCTCAAATTTTTCTTAGTTGGGGGAAGGGGTGGCTAAAAAGTTGGGGGGGGGGGGACTAGCATTCATTGTACACATGAAACTCAGGTAAGTTACTTTTAAGCCAAATAGAACCTCCCACTTCGATAGTTCTTTTTATCTTTGTAACAAAGTTAACTGCTGACTGAAATTCCCCTCAGAATAAGCTATATACTATATTGTATTTGAGGTTTTAAATTTACAAAGTCCACCGACCACCTCCCCTTGCCGTGAATAACTTATTCAGTAAAGTAGGTTCAATTTAGAAATTTTATTGCTTTCACCTTCTAAAAGCTGTTCTAAAACATTGTCTCATTTTGCTCTATTTTTTTTTTTAATTGTGCTACAAACAGCCATAGCGGTATAAAAATGGCCACTACCCTAGCCCCCCCCCCCCCCCCCCCGCAGCCCAAGAGCTCGTGACGCCCTTGGAGGTATGGCTATAACATTACCTACTGTATATACTAGAATAATTGAACACAAAGTAAATGTCCTTATTCCATTGTCTTTCCAATTACTTTTACAATATAGTATTGTTTATAAGCTGTATTGTTTGTTTTATGGGAACTAACCGATTCACCACTATTTTCCCACTAGCTTAACTCCTAAAAAGGGGCTTTGAAAAAAAAACCGTGTCGGCTCCCTTTCTCCCATGTTTGAGATCTAACAGCGAGGACACGTCCTGTAGTGACACGACCCAGTTGTCTGTCCTGCTACCACTGACCCGACCACAACATACCCTCTAACCGATTTTCTTGCACGGGTAAATCAAGTAGTTTCAGAGTCGTGATAGCCATTACAGGAAGTGAAAAAAAAGCTAGTAGTCCGGCCTCCGTGATCAACATTAAATGGCGAAGGAAGAAGAAGAAGGAAAAAAAAGAAGGAGTAAACGATTAAGAAAAACCACGAAGAGATTAGTTTTAAATGCCTTCTTTTAATTGGTACAGCATTTAATTATAGAGAAGCAAAAAGGCAGCAACATACGCCGACTGGAGGGATGCGCTGGTAAACAAATGAATGGCCAAACGAGTCACGACGACGGCCTGGCTACGAAAATAATAACAAAGTGTTGGCAGTGATGATCGGACAAGATAGGAGGACGTTCTTATACCAAGGCAACACCGGCCGCTTTTTAATTTTCGTGAAAATGATTCTTGTCAATCCGTAAAAGGGGCTTGTGTGGCTCATCTTATCTACTTCTGATAACGTCCATATGTTTTACATGATGACCTTTAGCGAATACCGTACGTGTGGCCGCAATTTCTAAAAAAAAAAATATGCTGTATGAGCATATTTATACTATAGGTAACACCATTCCTTTATAAGGCATCTTGCAAAATTTCTTAATGTTTGCCACTAAAGTATAAATGCAGTGCGGCAATGAGCAACAATTGATTTACTCAATTTTGAGAGACCAAGATTTTTATTTTTGTTTTTATTTAAGGGGTGGGTATACCTAATGAAATTGCTCCAACCAAAGCATGGAAGTCTACATCAGCAAATCTGACTAACGGCTTTTTGTTTTAATTCCAACTTCATGACATACAGTAGATTGTGATTTCAAGAAAGATATGTTCGACAATAGGTACTTGTACAACTGGGACCGATTTTAATATTGAATTGAAATTGAAAACGACTTTATTGCAAAAAAAAGCGAACAATAAGACTATAAAGTCTTTTTTTCGTGCTAACCTTAAAAAACAAAAATATTGTATTAACTATTGATAGATGCTTAAAATTAAATAGAGAAGAAACAAGAGAGGAAGAGAGAAAAAAAAGAAAAAGAAAAAAGAAGCTTTAAAGTTATATAGTACTTGCACTATAATAATAGTAATGCCCTGAAGGACGTTTTTATGAACCTAGGGCTACACTTACAGTTGCCCATTGGCCATTTGTCCATGACAAACGACCCCATGGATTTCGGACATTATTTATATTGTTTCCGTAAGGATTTAGGGCCATTGTCAAACTGGTATACGTCCTCGATGTCAACCTACAAGGAATAATGGACAAACTGAGACAAGCTTACCATTGGCGCAGTGTAACGGGTGGAAGCATGACTTAACCAAGTACAGATACGAGTCTATACTTGCACTATAGTTTCTTCTTCTTCATCTGGCCGCGGTTTCATTTCTTGTAGAGGTCTCGGTCGGTAGCTACTCCTTTCTGTTTGGCAACTGCTAAGGCTCTTCCCCTGCTCGTTATCTTCGGTTACTGTTTCATCTATTTTACTTCTTTGACCTATAGATTCTGCAAAAATTTATCAAAACGACATAACCGTCATAGTACGCTTTGTATGTGTAAATTAAAAAAAAAAAATTAATAGAAACCTAGACATTGTATTGCTTAACAAGGACAATAGTCCCCTTTTTTTCTTTTCCATGTTAATATTTATTAATATTTGTAAATATTAGTTAGGGCCTATATAAGTTAAAACTCATATTAGGTTTAAAGTGCCACCCTCCCACGCTTCGGCTTGAGGGGGCACGGGTTGTTATTTCACGTTCACATGTTCATTTTTGTTGAGAAATACACGAGTTTCTATTCTATTATTCTATTCTATAACCTCCATTTAAATACGGTATTTACCTCTTGCAGAGCTTTGTCTTGTTTGTGATGCGTTTTTTTTTGCAGTGTCAAAAATAAAATATGTTCTTAATGAAATTATTGGTATTGTAAACCATAAACACACTTCTTATGACTCGGGAAAAGTTTTAGTATGTTTTGAAACTAATTTCCTCCGACATTAGAGGAAAAAAGTGATGGAGAAGTAGAAGAAAACTATAGATTCAAACCACTGCACCAAATCCAGTGGCTTTGGTGTAGTGGTCAGCATGGCACCATACCAACCTACCGTACTCTTGTTATTATCCTCAAATTTCATGCAACATACTATATTTCACTTAATGCCATCCAATAATAATACTAATTCAATCACTTCATTAAAGCTTAAATTTGGTCATCCCAAAATGTATCCTAGGTATGCATAGGCTACTACTGCACCCGCGGAGTTAACAAAAAAAAATTACCTGCATTCTCGAGGCTAACTTCAACTCACGATTCTTGCTTCACTACTGCATGAGGTAGTGTGAATTTATCACCAACCGAAGAGATAGTAAAACGTAAAATATCCTCCACAGCATGTCGGGATGTAGCGTGAAGAAAGGTGCATTTCCTTGGCTGTGAATTGTGATGTGCTGCCTCCCTGTCACGCATCCTCCACCACTCCAGACCTTACGGCCTCGTTCCAGCTCCTCTCCAGGTCTCCAGCAGGTGCACTGCAACCTAACATTTCATTAATGCTAATGGCCGCTGCTTATCCGCGCGATCCTTTCATTAAGGCAGCACCACAAGGTTCCCGGGTAGTGATGGTAACCTATTCACTTTTCTCACCCATAAAGATGAGAGTGCCGTGCATAAGAAGGGAGAATTAGTTTTCAATCTCCCCGAGAGAAACTAGGAAGATATTGGCTCTTTAATTTGGGATTGATGAGAATGCTTGCCAAAGGAAGATGATGCGATAAAGTTAATGCTGTAGGAGGCTCGACGGTGTTTAATTTTTTAATAGTTAAATAGTATTGTAGTATTGTACTAGTAGATTAATATATACTACAGGAGTTGTATTTCTTATTTTGTAATAATGGTTTTGCATTTTGGTAACAAGATTCATTAATAATTGATTTGGAATTTGCATGGCTGAAACCCTTCCGCTAACTTCCAGCTCATTCTTTCTTCAATGAGTGAATGATTTTTAGTAACTCAAAACTTTCCAATTAGAACACATGAGTGATTTTATGATTTTCTCTTGTGGCGGGGTGAAAGAACAAAACCAGAAAGAATGAAAATTGACTTAATTTTCCACTTGGGTGGTGTCTCATTGGTAATAGCTAAACATAACGTAGGTAATGAAATAACTTACAACTTATGGAATTCGATTGTGTGGTTAACTATGTTGTTCACTTATCAGAATAAATTATTTAAGATGTGTACTCGTAATAGAACAAAACCCTTATAGTCTCCAATACCATGGCGTATCTTATTATTTTTATTAGTGGTCATTTGTCTTCGGGTAAATGACCTATATGAAATGAGTACCACGGTATGATGCAAATATTACCAACACGTTATAGAGTTAATTTATTTAACTTTTCATATTACTATAGTCTACAAGGTGATTTGATACATTCGATTTTTAAGGGCGATCAACCGTCTAAACGTAAAATCCAGAAAATTTGCGTCTGCTGCGATGTTTTGTCCAACAATTGATTGCAAAATTATTGATTTCAATATTAAGTCGATGACGCGCTCAATGGTGGCCCTGCAATCAAGGTAAATTAGGAGATTTATATATAATAAGTTAGGTATAAGTTAATAATAGGCAGATTGTATAGTAATTATTACCCTAGCATTTAATAATGGCAGCAATTTGAGAAATGCGCAAAAATGTAATCAATCCGAAAAGGAAGTTGATTTGATTGCGCGCGCAGGTTCATCCTCGGCCCACATGATCCTACAAATGATGCGCGCTGTAATTGAAAGCTACTCCCACATTAGATAAGTAGCGCTCGGCCATTTAGCTACCGCCCGACCTGCCGACCCCAAATCGGAACAAACCCGTTTTATGGCTTTTTAGGATGTGTCCGTCATTGTCACAGGACAATGTTACATTAGCCTGGTCCGGATGAGTTCATCAAGCTATCTGGACATTTTTAACTCCAGAAGAGTCCTATGGCACTTTGCCAGAAGTTTAAATTGATTCAGCTACACGCCCTTTTAAGCTACTTGTTGAAGAGCAGAGATTTTCTTATGTAAGCTAGTTACATTTTTAAACGTCGCATCGGCCAAATAAGGAAGTGTCATCATAATTCGTAATCTAGTTCAAGTAGACTTAATCATTATGTTACAAAATTAAATGTAGCAAACTTATTATTTTGCAGCATTATTATTCATATGTGCGAGTAATACTGACATTCAATTAAATCAGGTTGAAGAGGCCACCTCTTCCTTGTAACCGCAATTAGAGGATCTGGGAAAATTGGACTTGGCGGGATTCGAACTTCCACAACCTAAGCCTTATTGGGGCATCGTCTTGACCGCTAGACGTTTAGCAGAATCTATGGCATAAATCGTGGGTCCGAATCCCCGCCAAGTACAGATTTTTCTAGATCCTCTAATTTCGGTTGCAGCCAACTTAGTTAACAACTAAAAAATGGGCTGTAAGTCGCTCATTTGTACATCCAAAAAATAAAAATGTAAATGAATAAATGGTTGACATATTATTTAGTTGTCGTAGTTACTTACTTTTCCATATAGGGTATGCCTTATGCCTGCAATCTTACTGTAAGTCTTTACGCGACCAATAGTTGAAGCATCAATAAGGCTCGGTACACGCGGACGATTCGCTGAAAATTTACCCTGGCAGCAAATGTGTTGGTGATTGTATGGTGCATAAAAGCAGATAAACACTCTTGAGAATATTCAGGTTAGCTGGAGTGCCAAGGGGATACCCGTGCACCTAGACTACGTGGGATCAGCGCCAGTGGTCAGAAATCTGCTGAAGCAAACTCTGGGGTTCGGCACAAATATCTCAGCGAATCGCTGGCGTTTGAATCGTCCGTGTATACTGGGCGTAAATGTGTATTAAACTTATGGTTGTTTTAAGCTAAACCAGTTCGATAAAATAATATAAGAAAACAACTTCAAATAAATGCGTTTAAATAGGTCACAAACTTTTTGCCGCTGGGTCGCATAATAAGATGCGTTCATACCCCAGCTGCTTGGATAATGATCTAAAGACGTTGTGAAAGTTGCGATTCCCATGTCAAAACGCGTCACATTTTCTTTTAGGTCCCTGTCTCACAGAACTACCACACTCCCCGCAACCCAATGAATGGGAAGATTGATTGAGAATGTCGTCGCGTCCTGACATCTTGCTAATAGCTGGCTACCACAATTCTCAGAAATTCTCTTGTAAATTGTGAAATCATCGTCAAATGATATAAACGAAATGAAAAACAATTAATTGGTGGTGGTGAAAAATGTACGTTGTCGGATGTACACGGTTGACTTGTGGTCCGCCATCGATTAGCCCAGTGTTGCTTCAATAATCTTTTCGTTCTGCATCATCAAAGAGTTGTACTAATAACAATAATTGGTGTTGCTATCAGAGCAGCGTCTGAACTTTGATTGGATCTTAAATGGGGTCAGGGCCCAATAATGGTGCCCGTAACTAATTTGCTGTCGTGTTGTGTATTTTCCCTTGTATTGTCCAGAGGAACTAATCGAATAATTACGAATTACGACTAGGCTGAATAGACTTTAACTTTTTGATTAAAAAATTGATGGGGATAAAAATGATTAAATATCAGTTTTGAGAAGGGGGTATCTCATCAAAATGGAACAAAACATTACTGTACCGATGTGGTAGCTTATACAAAAATATATTGGATGTTTATATTAAAATAAGTGAATGAGTACTAAACGTCATAAGTTAGTCCTGTTCGACAAATTAATATAAGCTGTTTTGAGACAATGCAACGTTTCAATGTTGAAATTCTCAGTATCATTTTACATTGGGTATCCTGACGAATTGGCGGGGTGAAATGGTGTAGTAGGTTTAGTCCCAGTAAGGGAAAAAAGAAAAACAAATTGCTACGAATTACGTTTTACCAACTGTTCAAACATTCTTTAGACTAACTGCTGGTCACCCCTGAATAGTACAAAAATCATTTTTTATTTTTTATTTAATTTACTACGTAAGTTTTTAAGAATTGGTCAATCAAAGTCGTAGAGGACTACTTTAACAACAACAAAGGAGTGCTTATATTCATATTGCTGCAAAGGGGCCCGGGGAGACATGAACCACGTCTTACATTACTCGAGGCTGGGGGGGGGGACAAAGCCCCCCCTACCAAAAGGAGCGGGGGGGGGGGGGCAAGTTGGACCGTGCCCCCCCTGGTCTATCCTATTAAGCCCAAAAATGAAAAATAGCTTCTTCTGTAACCGCAATCTACAGATTGGTTACCTTCCATATTCCCATCCATTCTCATTTTTCCTCTGTCAAATTCACTTGAGATCCAAGAAGGTTTGGCATTTCATACGTACGAGTACATCTTCCTTGGTTGACCCCTGGCATTGGTAAACTCAATGGGGCCTTCGATTATTGTGATAAGGAGTTCTTCCTGTCTGATCACATCTTTACATGTCCCACATGGCTCTTCTGACGAATACGTTGGTAATTAGATACCTTCCTTCGTTTATCATTTGGAGCATCTCTTCATTTGTGAAAAACATACCATGAAGCAAATTAGGTGAGATATTACCTCAGATTCAAGTGAGCAGTTGCAAAATGAAAATCTTGTTTATAAAAATCAATGAATAATCCTGATATAAAGTGGACAGTTTAATGTGACCGGTAGGACAGAAGTTGGGCAGTCCAAGGTGTTAAATTGTATTTTAATTGTGGCTTACTTCACTGTAAAGCACACAACTCGTTTTCAACGACTTGTCAGAAAAGTTGCGTCGAGTCGTTTGAGCGGCGCTGACAATCAGGCATAACCGTAAAGCTATCGCGGAGATGAGCAAGGTTTCGTTAAATTGGGGTTTTACCGTGAAAAATGAGGCGAGAGGGTCATTTAGATAGCATCAGATAGGACAGGACGTGTCTCGGCCATAGGAGTAGGTGTATCTAAACGGCTTGACATACTAGCCATTTTATTGAAAATTATCATGTTAAGATATTGTAATACAGTATTTTTATAGCATTTTCTTGCCTTTTACTCCATTTTGACCTTCGTTGGGGTTGATAAGATGGGAATTCTTATGGGTTGTTTCAGTCTAATTAATTTTCATTCCCATCCCACATTCCCACCACCTAGCTGGCAGATTAGCTGTTATTTCACTACACTCCATATTTATTAATCAAAGTATAGGTAGTTGATTTATACGTATCATGCGGTGTTTTCATGCAATAAATTTGCATTTTTGCATGCACATGGAGAATAGAGGGAATTATTAATATATTATTATTTTAAGTTTTTTTTTTAATTTGCCGGACGTAAGTAATTGAACGTTGCCTTGACAACCATGGATGGATTCAGGGGGCAGGGGGGGGAATTTAGTAAATCTTTTATAAATTAATTACGCTCTGCCCGCTGGAGGCAAAATTCGCCCTTGCCCCCCCCCCTCAATGGGCGGGAACCGCCCTTGCTGACAACGACCCCATGGATATTTGGAATTGATTTTGTTATTGTTCCGTATTGATATTTGGCTATTGGTTAACTGGTCCGTGTTCAATGCAACTTTAACAAGTTCGGGAGTGAGCCCAATAGAGGGATACTCTTTTCAGTTTTCCCCACACTGAATGAAATATTGTATGAAGATCTACGCTGTCTGCGCAATGAGCCACACGGTGTACCTATCTTTTTAAGAGAAACTGAGGGAACCCTTGCACTTGGTAGCCTATTCTAATACAATGAGGGGCCGGTCAACTTATAATGTGGCTTTTCCCCTTACTTTCATCCAGAGTACTAAATGCTAGAATTCGAAGAACATGAAAACAGTGCAAATATGAAAAAAAGAACACGAATGAAATGATGACTTCATTAAGAAGCTTGGACAAGCGAAACATTTAAAAAAAGCTTGTACAAGCTTCTCCAAGCTTTTTGATAGATTTCAGTTTTTACGAAGAAAAAAAGAATTAACACACATCTCTCGCAATCATGAGGAGCAAACTTCAAAACGGCACTAATCCATTTTCGTAAAATGTTCAGGAAACACGAAAAACATAATTGTTTTCATAACGGGAATATAAGATTTTAACCCTTCAAAGGACTGGGTTAAAATTTTTTGTTTTTGTTTTGATTAGCAATCCTGATTCAACTCATCTTCAAGATGGAAAATCGATGATAAAATCAATTTTTAATTTTCATGGATTTGTGACATTTTGAAAGTTTGCTCCTCACATAGCCTTTTAATTCAATGTACACTAGTACAGTACCATTTTTAAGCTTTAACATTATTTATTAAGTATGGTCCAATGTGCCGAATTTTTCTCAATGAGTCCCTTAACCAAGCTTGTGCTTAGATTGGCTAGGATTTTGGCTTTGAAAGAAAGTAAACTACCAACCCAGCTCACCTAATTTCTTTCCCAGCCAAGCTAAACTGCTAGAAAACACTGGGCTTGCTTTGGCTTGATTCCATCACTAATACAAAGTAAAGAAGATGACTTGACATCAGAATCGCTGATACCGCATAAGACTACAGTATTATATCCTATATACCGCCACATTATTACACACACAGAAACAATATATTAGAGAATCTTGGCGATCTAGACACAATAATGCGTTTGCGATTTCCATAAAGTGTGTAAACTAAACACGTCTATAGATGATGTTGTAGGTTCCCATCCATTCTCGGGCTAAGTGACATAATCTGACCATTTGTTATAGAACATCCTCTTGCAAATATTGCAATAAATTTGCAGCTGTTTGTTTGCTGTCAATTTTGAAATGAATTGTAACACTGTTTATATCTACGTTTTCGCGCGGTAGAACACACCAATGATGGCATGTTGCTCCCATTGAATGGGCCTGGGATATCACATATTATATTGTTCAATGTTTGTGTGTAAGGAATGGTCGGTAATGCCATGTGTACCTGGCACCGATTCCAGGTCTTCCTCTTCTAATGCCATATACATACTCTTCTTTATTTCAACATTTCCGCGATCGGCAGTCTAATTGGCTACCACTTCACTGCACTCTGATCTGAGCAATATCTAAATAGGCTAGATAGATAAATGGATGTACTTTTATACCACCGTATATTATTTTTCTTCCGGCTCTACTGATGGGCTTTTGGCCTGCTCGACAACCATCAACAGCCATCTTGCACTACGATCCACTATCTACCAGCTCCCAACTCGCGGAGGTCAATTTCTAATTCGTTCGTTCTGCGGTCGTCTTTGTGTTATGGTTGCTTTTACAATTTGATTGGCATGCGGGCTTCTGGGATTCTTAGTTTCTTACAACGTGCCACAATCATCTTGAACGTAGGACGTTGCGCTTTAATAAGGCGGCAAAACGAAGTGTCTTCTTCACTGAGTATTGCGTCTCTATTTCAGCGATGTTTCTTATGCATCACTCCCTGTTTTCGAACAGAATCAGATCATAATCAGTGCGGTGTTGCAGATGGACACGGTTTATTCGATATTTGAGGAGCTTGGTTACAAACGTGGCCAACTCCATTTTTTTCACATCAAGCATATGAATATATAGAAGCTTCCTTTTCAATTGCAGACTCTATTTACGGAGCATCTTTTTTCATAGCAACTGGGTTCCATGGAATCCATGTGATTATCGGAACAATTTTCATTTTAATAATGCTAATTCGTCAGTTTAAACCCCACTTCTCTAATGTACATCACTTTGGGTTTGAGGCCGCTGCTTGATACTGACATTTTGTCGATTTATTAGAGTGAAAACGTTTAATATAAAGTATGTTGAAAAGTAAAAAATTAGTAAAAATTTGTTTATAAAAGTTGCTGTTATTATTCAACCCAAATGGTTGATTGAGGAGTAGGCTATAATTTTTTTTAGTGATGTTTGGTTAAGCGCACCTAACGACCCTATAACTAAGGATAGCACACAAAAAGGTAAATTGATTTTTGGGGTTACGATATAGAATAGGATGAAAATAGGGGCAATTTTTTGTCAGGTTATTAAAATAAGACATTTTATTCATTAGGTTAGGTTAGGTTTTGATCCGACCTTGCAGAAAATTTTAATGTCCACCTTGTATACGTTGTAAAATAAAGTGACAAAAGCAGCACAGAAACGCTGAGAAGTTTCTAAACAGCTTCTCATTTATGGGTGTTCCAAATGTCATTCTGTCGTGGTCGAGTAGTAAAGGAGCATTTCTGCTATGAAGTGTGATATTTTCTTCTCTACAATCAAACGTTTTGAAATATTTTATTTTGTACACTTGTACGACTTCACCCTTTTCTGTCTCTTAATAGTATATTTTTCTTCTGCTGCTGCTGCTTCCGCAAAGTAGAAATTGCGGTAAAAAACTTAATTCAAATTAAGATGTTAAGGAATACGAGTCGAGGAACTATGATTACTATGAACAGCACGTCGCTCTATTGTGGAATAGTTTGAAAAATTTACTTTAGATGAGTTACCTATAAATTATAGCCTGCAGTAAATTTCGTTAGCCGAGCCTTGTTGGGCGGCTAGTTATGGCCTACTTCATATTTTCAACCTAATAAAGGCATTCATCGTAAATATGTCATCAATCCACCTCCCCGTCGTGTGGGGGCAAAATCAACCCGTTAATTGACCATCGCATTCTTCGTAGCCACTACTTGTGAAGCCCATTTTATGACCTTGATTCAACTGATTTAAGGTCGGTAGGCTTGCATGCCAATTAAACAAAGACTATGCCTATATCCATAGTAGAGTACACGGTGTTGATTTATACGGTTAATCAATTTTCAGGAATTATATTTGAGGTGTTAATTCAGGAGTTGTTTTCTGCGTTGTTGATATTTATGGAAGGTTCGCGTCTTGATTATTATACGGAAAATGCCATGTATAACTACACTTTAATGATTAACACAACAGAAAAAATTCAGCAACGAACAACACCGTACATAGTACAAGTGCAGCAGAACACAACTCTAGAATAAACAGCACCGTAAAAATAATCAACACCGAAAAGATACCCCTTACACATGGGTCTTAACAAACACACAATGAACATACGTTAAAACCCTAGAAGTTATAAGGCAAACTAGACTACTATTTTTTTTCTCTTGCATTTGTAGTCCTATGCGGCTGGGTATCTATAGCGACAAGTTCTTATTCAAACATGCAAATATCCAGTCTAGTTTAATGGTGATTAGTAAAAAGATTCTGTGCCATCCGCGTAAACTGATTAAAAATGCAGGCTATTGATAGGCGTAACAGGTTAATTGCCCTGCTTCATGATGAACGCATGTAGTTGACCTTCTCAAATAGGTCTGCTTTAATCTAGTAATGCCGTATAAAATAATAATACGTCTACCGTTAATTACGAATGGATTAACCCGCATAAAAAACGTATCTTACAGGCTGCTAGCAGATGGGATGTTAGAGCCCCCCAGTTCCCCACCTTCTCGCCCCCTTACTGCTTGCTGTTCATGTAATTTTGGCGACTGTAAAGGGTTAGGAGACATTAGGGTAACTTGTTGCGAATTTTGACTGCTGCCAGTCATCAGTCAGTGGGCTTCAACATTGATTACAGGCAGAACGTGCTAACGAGGATAGTAGGTGGTAAAGGTATGAACGTTTTGATAAAGACGGAGGTCATACTCTTCGCCTCAGCCCACCCTCAGGGGACGCACGAGCCAACTTATGGCCGTGTTCCTCGCCAAATATCGACTACGGTCTTAGCAATTTATTTAATGTATTACCCAACGCTTGCGATTCACATCTATCCAAATATGTCGGCGTGCGGACTAATTTACGATCAGATATTAATTTCAGTAATAGGTTTTCGAAGGAGGCGCTAAATTAACTGATTTTCCTGTTTCTTTGTTTCAGACTGGCTGGACTTCAAGGCCTCGACTTCAGATGAGTGCAGTGGACGCCGCGTTGGCGTGGTACTGCCGAGAACCACTGCCCCGACATAGCCCCTACAGTATGCGGGAAAAGGACAGCAGTCCTAGAAAGATGTTGGTGCCAACGAGCGGTCATAGTTCTCCCAAGCAAGCTGCTGTTTACCCTTTGTCTGTACGGGTATCAGACGAAGGGAATCAGAACCGGGCTGAGGGCGAGGAAATGCCGTTTGATCTGTCGCATAATACTCGGTCATCGGGGCCACATATGTCTCCGGCGGGAAGACCACCCCCGGGCCCTAATGAGGACGACCAACCGCTAGATTTAAGATTGGACTTTAAGAAAGACCATGTGCTAAGGCGAAGAATCGAGGACGAGAATCAGAATGTCATCCTCCGGTCACCATCTCCTGAATCCCAGGACTATAAAGAAATGAACCGGCCAATGGACTCGCACATGAGCCCTGTGTCTCCAAAACACCACCAATCACCAGAGAGACGTAAGGGGTCTCCGCACAGTCCATACCCCCTTCTCTTTCCTCATCAACCTTTGCATCCTCTAATGCTCGAGGCAATGTACAGGAACGCTGACAAATCTTCCAGGTTACCACTTCCATTTCCAGTTAGTCCTCCTGGCTATCCCGCCAGACCTTTTGTCTTTCCCAACGGACATCCCAACTCTGGGCCACAACCGTTTGACCTCTTGCGACCGCCGCAGCATCCATCGCTGCAGCCGCCTTCCAAAACATTTGCCGTGGAAAACTCGGTGCAAGGTGGTAAGCTGAAGGATAGGTATGCGTGTAAATTTTGTGGAAAAGTGTTTCCCCGTTCGGCAAATCTAACGAGACACTTACGGACGCACACGGGGGAACAGCCATATAAGTGTAAATATTGTGAAAGGTCCTTCAGTATCTCGTCCAACCTGCAGAGGCACGTTCGGAATATTCACAATAAAGAGAAACCGTTTAAATGCCCACTTTGTGAGCGGTGTTTTGGTCAACAAACAAACCTGGATCGACATCTGAAGAAGCACGAAGCTGATGGCCCGACAATATTGGACGACCACCGGCTCAGCAGGAATCCCTTGTATTCGCAACCGAAGCATGGCCCACGACTGCCTTTGTTGCCCAGTCAAGGAATAATAGGGGACGAGTCATATTTCGAAGAGATTCGCTCATTTATGGGGAAAGTTACCGACCGACGTATTGTTGACCAGTTGGGACACCGCAGCGTCCCTGCCCCTCAGACATTTCCTCTGCCGTTACACACGAGGTTGTCGGAGGACGGGGGGCGACAGCGTGCTAGTTCTAGTGACAAGGAACATTCTTCATCTCACTCATCGGCGTCTGAGTCATCTGGTTCGGCGGGATCACCGCCACCGACTTCGTCACCGAAGCCTCACGATGAACCGCCAGGAGATGGTCGGTCTGGCGCATCCACCCCTGTGGACGTCGAAACTACGGATCAACCTTCGCCCACGTGACCGATGCCACTGCTTTTTGTACAATGAAATGTGTGTTTTGTGATTCACGTTAGTATTTTTTCTGGAAGCAGCTGCAGTTGTGATGTTAGTTTTTAATTTCTTATCTACTGTATAACAATTTTTGTTTTTGCGGAATAACTGGCAGCCGTATTAAGAGAGATGACAACTGGTAAAGTATATCAGAAGACTCCGTAAGAGATGAGGTAAGGCAATGTTAATGGTAGGTTTGGAGCTGCGTCATGATGACTATAATCTTATTTCAAGTCATGGTCCTTGACCACAACAATGATTATTGACTTCAATTTTAGGATCATCAGTATATTTAAAATGCATTTCTGGTGCTTTCTTGTTCATTCTGAAAAAAATTTTAAGTTTGAGAATGGGGCACTTAAATTACGGTAGGCCCTTTCTATAATATACGGTATAATGTGATACAGTAGGGTTATTTATGAGGTGTGTTTAGTGGTCCATTCAGCTGCAATATTCATATGAATTTCATTTTTCTGCTTACTTTTACGGGTTTCAACTGTTTTACAAGGTGTAACACACATCGTGAATACCCTTACTAAAACCCTATTCCAAAGTCTTAATTTTTCTCTACAAAATTCAAAAAAAGATTGTAAAAGTATAAAGCATCAATGGTTGACACTAACCGTTCTATAGGTAATTTTTTACTGTAGTGCTTGACTGCTGAGATAAGTTGAGTTGTTATTGAACTGCTGTTACAATAATACCTACCCAATTTCACTAGTACAAGTGATAGTTTACACCGATTTGACGTGTTTGGATTATAATTATAATAATAAATCATTATTATTTTAGTCTGTCAAGGGACTAGCCACTAGTCTATGTATAGGCTCAACACGTACATTCTAGAAAAATATTCAGTGTAGCCTAGTTCTAGTACCTTCTTAAGAACAACTCTCTTTGGCTAAATGTTGGCTGCCGTTGAAATTATTATTTTTAATTTTAATGTAGCAATTTCAGCCTACTTATATGTACATACAATAAAAGTAACATACAATAGATCCCCGAAAACAGATTATGTTTTTTTTTTTTTTTTTTTTTTTTTTAAAGAAAAATAGCCGAATTTTGTTTTGATTTAATAATAAAATCAAAATGCTCTTAAAATCGTAACTTACCGTATAAGATGGCATTCCATTTTTTGACCAGTCTGTCTTCCCTTTTATCGATTTACCATAGGGCATCACGTTGGAGCCGCAAAGCCCTTATCATCAATGTCGACCCTAATTAACCATGACTTGGACGGGAGGTACTTCCGCCCTTATTAATAAGAGAAAATATAATAACAACGGATCTATTTATAAAAAAAACTTGTGAGGTGATTTAAGAACTTCTGGGCTGTGAGATTTGACGAGCTTTCACCACTCCTTTAGCTCCCGCAGCATATTTGTTCGGATGAGACTTCTTGTCAGCAATCTTCCTGTCATCTTTCAGCTGCCAATAAATATAAGAGTCATTGCTTTCTTTACGAATGAGGTCTCCATTGGGTCCCCCTTAAGCCCGCCCTTCTTCTTCGTATTGAACTCGAATTGGAGGCTCAGATATCCGGGGATACTTCCGCGGACGACTAGAACGGGACAGTATTGATGCCATACTATCGTTCTCATTTTTGGGGGTACTTCCGCCCTACTTATTGGGATGAAACTTGAATCTATTGAACAGACTTGGTATCGGGGGATACTTCCGCGCCCTTCCTATCGGGATGGGGGACTCGTGCGTATCGATTGGTCAGCGGACGACCAGAACGGGACAGTGTTGATGCCGTACTTTCGTTCTCACTTTCGCGCGGTAACTCATGAAAGGAGATCAGTGCCCGGGGGGACAAGTGACGTGCGCTAAGGCGAAAGTGTAGCGCAGTCCGAGGCTGTGACATGTTGTCCACTCGATACCTATCATTACCCATGTCATCTCAAGGCCAATTTCCTTCCGCAACGTCGTCTTTCGGGGTTCCTCCACCATCATCATCTTCTGCACTGCATTAAATTAAATGAACGCACGACCCAGACTGCCTGGACACCGGTCACTCCCATCCCATACAATACAATACACCTTCATCAGGAATGGCTAAGTGGTTGGGGTGGTGCCGGCTGTTACGTCTCGCCGTGGCTACTGCACCATTAGTTTCACTGTACCCTTTGCAGAGGAACTCGAGTTTGACTCCCGTACAGTACCACCTGATAAGGCCAACTCATGGGCAGTAATGGCTGGAAATAGTTAACGCCTTCAGTGTACGGAATGCGGAGATGACGCACTGGGGGGGGGGGGAGGTTAATATCATTTAACAACGGGTTAGTAGGACCTTGCTATTATTATTTATTTATTTTAGCTATTGTAAAAGGTTAATTGCGTACAAACAATTTAATGAATGATCCGATTAACCTCTTCAATTGCCTCACTAAGTAACCTTGTGGGTACTTGAATCGAGTTACAAACGTCTCCAACCGTAAGGCGTGCTGAGACTCGCAGAAGTACAAGCACGCTACCTCCTTGCCACCGAAGTCACTTCTACTTCTACTTACCTTACCCGTTGTGTTCGTAGGCATTAGCAGGGGCCTCAGACCTCATAGCCACCGAACAATTAGTGTGGAGCCCGTTGTCAGGGGGAAGGGCGACGTTTCGGAAGTGGGTGCTACTCCCATCATCAGGCTTAGTCCTGAGAAGCACTGATGGTTTTTGGATGATTGACTCATCGCTCTCGTACTCTTCTCTGAATTATTGATGGTAATACAAGCCCAATAACCATTCACCCACGGCCCTCTCCAGAGGTTACTAGTTTGAAACTTCTACTTGAACTTCACTTTTTACCAATGAATGGGGATAATATTGTTTACATAGAACTTAGTGACATGTATAACACTTTGCCAGGCTAAGGGCGTCCGCTGCTAAAATTTTAAAACAGGGGATATTTTTTTTAATGTGATAAGGCACTACAGCTATATCTATCTTGTGACAGTTACTATGAAGAGGGTAATACAATAACACATGGTGCTCTTCTTTGCCTGCATATCAATAAAAAGTCGGTCCAAATAAATGCAAAAAAGGGGGAGGGACTCACTGACTTTTTGTTTAAAATATACTTTCTTAATAAGCGGTTTCCAGCTACTTATATATATATTCCTGTCATGTATGCACAGTTAAGTGAAGGGAGTACCTGCTTAATAATTCACCTGTGGTCACATCCTAAGTAGGTATAGTACCGAGCCTTACGATCTAATAAGTCTGGGGTTATGTAGGGGGAAGTACTTAAATGCGCACTTCGCGATATAATTTACATTACTTCTTCCCTATTACACCAATTTCTGTTTCAAAGAGACAGGATGGCACTTAACAAAGACAATGAATTTCTAACAATCCAAGACAAAAGACATAAAATTCAGTTTTGATATATTGTATAGTGGTCGTTTATAGCTTTTTTAACTCGTATTCCAAACTAAAGCATGATTAGATTAATATTTTTAAACTGTTAATGCCTTTTATAGTTTTATTATAATTATTATAGCTAATGACAGTTGAATCATCAACTCGAATTGATACTAGACAGTGGCGAAATGAATATCATTGTAGGTACAAATAAGCACTACGGCCAATAAGTAAGCTATAGCCTAAACTGCAACATATAGTACATTATTTAGACTAAGTAATAAGTACCTAGTGCATAATGTAAAATGCCAAACTGACAGATAGACGATACAGTACGGTATATGACAACTCATTACTCATAAAATATCTGTGGCAATATTTTAGTTTGCATTGATTATTTCTTTTTCTATTCTTAGTACCTATTGCACTTGATTTCAAACAATCGTATGTAAATACCATCAAACAATTACCCCACTCAAACCAGATGCATCAAAGTTCGAGCGGCAGTGCAAATATGCTTCGGTGGCTAAATCGGGTTCGGTGCCAAAATCGGGTTCGGTGGCAAGGTGGTAGGGTGCTTGTACTTGTGCGAGTCTCTACACGATCGGAGACGTGTCGCAACTGTGCAATAAGTATTAATTTACTCATTGAGGTGACTGAAGAGGTCAATCGGATACATTCATTAAATTGTATGTGATTAACTTTTAATTAAAAAAAAAAATGTAACCTGGAAAGTTACAATTTTACTATAATTGATATGGTACCTAAACTTAAAGAAAAACAGCTGATCGGCCAAATTAAACCAAAATTCAAATTTATACTACCACACCGATAGCCTACCTCAGATAGATTTTGACAGCTCGTTTCGTATTCAAATGATTGCCTGGGGCTGTTCTCCAACCTGACGAAAATGTGTGCTATAATATGCTAGAGATCTCCGATTGAGGGACGTAGCATCTCTCGATTTAACTGATATGGACTTTGGATTATTTTCCGATTAAATTCCATTCAAACTTCAATTTAATGGAGTCACGAGTTACTCTTGACGTTGATCCAATTAGGTGTCGTTTTCTACCACTATAATAACTCGTGTCATTGTTTATTGCTATGAGCTGCTGATTTATTTTTTCATTTGCTCCTCTTCATAATATAGCATTGTAAGCATTTTATTATTATATTATATTTACTTCGTTCCTATTTAGCGTCTTTAAAAAAATATAAAAAAATAAAAATATTAGCATACAATTAACTCAATGAATGTATCCGAATAACCTCTTCAGTCGCCTCTGTACTCTGTAGGTAGGCCTAAGGCCCATATTACACTGTAAAACATTTTATAAAACACATTTTATAAAATATTTGAAGAATGGGTCTTTTATTAAAAATTGTTTCAACTGTCCAACTGAACTTCGCCATTTTGGAATCTTCTTTAAATTCTTTTATAAAATGTAATGCCAATCTATTACATTTTATAAAAGAAATTTTATAAAAAAAAATGTTTTATAAAATATGGCCTATTACACTCGTATCAAAGATCTTTGTCAAATAACTTTTATAAAATATATTTTTTTAAATGTTTTACAGTGTAATACGGACCTAATACCTGTGTTGAGTTACGACAGGTCACCGATCGCATGATGTGTAAAGACTCGCACAAGTACGAACAAGCTACCACTACGCCATCGAAGGTCGTATTCCTGCTCATCGCATAAGAACGAGTATTTTTCATTCCATATCTTTCTTGGGATTTTCTTTTCCACTGTATTACAGTTTTTTTTCGTCTGAGGTACCGTATGTTAATTGATGTAGTCGGTAAAAAAATGGTACTAATGTAAGAAGGGGATGATACCGAACGATCCCCTAGCCTCTTGTTTCCACCACCAGTATCGACAGTGTCTGTCTCGGAATTAAGTGTCAGCTATATCGGTACCTAGTATTGTATTAATACTACCTTGTGGGTCTTGGGGGCTTAATTACTAAGTCATTATTTAACCATTATTGCTGTCGTCAGCATAAACCCTCCTGTAGGCTCATGCGGATCATGTTGCTAGTCTTCTGTCATCCTGTTGCTATGAATAGTCCTCAAAGTACCAAGATCCACTTCAGTACAGCTGTTTTATCAGTTCCCCCATGCGGACCATGTCGCGAGTCTTCTGTCAACCTGTTGCTATGAATAGTCCTCAAAGTACCAAGATCCACTTCAGTACAGCTGTTTTATCAATTCCCCCATGCGGACCATGTCAGGAGTCTTCTGTCATCCTGTTGCTATGGAGAGTCCACAACAGGGCCGGGTTTACCAGGCGGGGGGGGGGGGGGTCCATGGCGCGGGGCCCCAACCTTACGATATATTTTCCTGGGTGAGGCAGGGGGGGGGGGGTTTAACCTGACAACAATGTAGCCACGTACTCATGGACGAATTTAGTCATTATTTCCAGTAATTAAAAAAAATATATATTGTATATATTATTATTACAAATTGTGCCAAGCGCGGGGCCCCCTGAAAGCGCGGGGCCCCCTGAAAGCGCGGGGCCCCCTGAAAGCGCGGGGCCCCCTGAAAGCGCGGGGCCTGTGTTTTTTGTCACACTCGCCACATGGTAAAACTGGCTGTGGTCCTCAAAGTAGGTGGCCCACCAAGATTTAATGCAGCATAGCTGTTTCGTCAAATCCCCCATACGGACCATGTCGCGAGTCTTCTGTCATCCTGTTGCTATGGAGAGTCCTCAAAGTACCAAGATCCACTTCAACACAACTGTTTCGTTCAATTCCCTTCTTTCCACTTTCATACGCATGGTTATCAAAAGCAACACTGAATGTAATATTCTCGTTGTCGGATCTCCGGGTCCTGTGTCTCTAGCTGTAGAGCAATAAGCATGCGGCGTTGTGGTTGCCCCTTATCACCGGTTGGGATCCCTCCGGAGCATCTCGATATGGCCTGCACACGGACTCTTACCATATTATTTCCTTCTCCGACCATATTCACGACTTGCCACGCGCGCTCCGTGCCGCTATCTTGAGAATTGGACCTACTTTACTTTGCTACCTTCCTCGTAGAACACAAATTTCGCAATTAACATACCTCTCTCTGCCACTGAGGTATTCGCCAATGTTTCCAATACCTTCTAAATTTTCTCTATATTTGCATGGCAGGAAGCTCTATTTTAGTTTCTTGAAATTCTTACACAGTTGTTGATATCAACGATTCTAACGCCTTCTCATTCTCTGTACTGTAGACACCAATTTTTACCATAAGGCATAGAATGAAAATGATACTTCCAACAAATTTTCTCCTTAGTGTACAACCAAATTAATTGAAGTCCTACAAAGCTCACTAGAAGCTGTCTTTTCGGTCTTCTTGAACCTATAACCTTGAATTTGTGTTTTATCCTAAATTATCAAGTTAGTGAATTGGCTAGCTGCATCACCATTAACAGGCAATAACGCTTGCTTGGACATAATTAGAAACTTAGTTCTTCCCGGTCCATTTTTAAAAGTAATTCCTCAAAGCTCCCTCGGGGCTCACAGCATATTTAAATATATTATTGTTTAATTAGGTACCTACTCAAAATGCCCTAACATATCACCTAATTCTGTGCTGCTCTCTAACCTATATTTAATTAATAATTATACAGGTATTTCATGTTTGTTAATGGCAATAGCAATGAATCCCGTAAAGCAGCTGGAGTTTTTGTTGTCAATCTACTCTTTAGACGCCTTGTTAGTGAATTTTATTATGTTTACGGTACAAATTATTGATTAATTAGAAAGAACATGATTGCGGCGCTGGCACTGAGCAATTGATATCCCACTCTAATGACCAATTGAGCACGCGGTACTGCCAGCCAGTTGGTACTTAAATATCTCTTTGTCTCCTTCATTTAAAGTACTTTATGGTCCAACAATGTTGCACTCAATTACCTCATAATTATTGCTGACAAGGCTCTTTATTTTCGCTTTTCACCTCGCTATGAAAATGTTTGACATTTTTAATTGAAGGGTCTGGCTTGCAGAAGAAGGTGTTAAGTTGCACGTTTTGAACGAGATTTTATTGTAGAATAAGGTGTTGTGTTATATTCTTTTACTTATACAATATGTTTTAGGAGCGTACAGTTTTGTTCAACCGGATGAATATGTTTGGAAAGGTATTTTTTCATTATAAAACAATTTTTTTATCTTTGCGAAAAGAATGCAACTTAGCGCCTTCAATTATTTCTCAATGAGTAGAACCTAATTCATAAATTACCCCCAAGCTTGCCCGAAATTATCAGAAAGAATGAAAGACAGGAAGTTGTCTGTATTTTTCATATGAGCAAATTTTGGGCTTTTCACCCGCTTTCGACTCAGTACTCTCTCAATTAACCCATTATAGACTTATCTTTTCCATGAGAGTAGTCATGCACCCAAACTAGAACTCGCTAATTCACTTACGGAACAGAAAAGTTGTTCTTTATTTTCTAGATTATGGCAATTTGTGAAGCGGTCATATGATAAGGAAGCAGTTGAATCCTAGCTTTCGTCAACATGTGCTGTCTGCATCTTCAGTGGCACTGCATACAATCATAAGCTACCGAGCTTCCTTCCACTATCTTCGAAGTCTATGCATAGAACCACTGAACATGCCGACAGCAGATGATGAAGAAATATTGAGGGAGTACGCAAATGTTGAGAACAAGACGAGGTCCCTGTGAAGGCTTGTTATGTACAGTACAATTTTGATTTAAATAAAAAGTAAAATTGTTGCATTTTTTAGATTAGATTGGAATACGTTATATTTGTCGAATTCCAAGCCAATTATAACCAAGAGCAGCTGCTGTCTGGGCCTGCCAAATTGAAAATAATTACAAATAACGGAAGGAACGCCATAGTACAATAGTTGCGCTATACGGGTAGGCTATACCTTTACGAGTTCATAAAGTACATTGTACAAATAACATAGCATGTATTTTGTGCGAGTTTTTATTGATCCCACTACAACGCATATATAGATAAAAAAAAATTATGGCTACAGGGAGAAAGTGGTCATATTAGTAATTAGTGAGGCAGGATGCGATCCAATGAATTTCAGTGCAATCAGAACAAGATCTGAATTAAAGCGACCCAATCGCATATCCTCCGCTCAAGGGTTTTCTCATCTCGTTCTACCACTCGCCTACACCATATCTTCAGTTTAATTGTCCACCGGTCTCTCGCCAGCAATTGGTTTATGACGACCAACTGGTCTTTAATTTTCCCAAGTTGCAACCCTACGTTTTTCGAGTTAATCAGAGTATACGCGGCCGGCATATAATTGCATTCTTAACTCATGATGTTCTTCATCGATAAATCTAATGATGGTTTTTAATTGGGTGCAGATTATGAGTGTCTTCCATCGAGCACCGTTGTGTAATGTTTCTCCTCTAGCAATTTAAATTGGATTATGTCCATACTTCCTTCGCAATGGATGAGTTAATGTGTCTCATGAAAGGGATATCGCTTGCTCACTCTCCCTGTCTTCGATAGAGTTCTTTTCAAAACAAGAAACGGAAGGCAATTAGAGATTTGGGCCTTCGGCACAAGACGAGGAAAGTCAAGAAGTTTAATTGCTTCTTCTAGCAATTTCTTGTATTAAAAAATGTCTTACTTCCTTACTTCCAGCAGATAAGGCAAGCCTAGATGCAAGAATCACAAATTTCCTACATTTGAGACCGTAATTTTGAACCGCCGAAGCCCCCCCCCCCCCCCGAGAGATATTTCTGGGTCCACCCTTGCTTGTATGGAAACACAATAACTTATAGCAATCGGTTTTTCAGGCACATTGGCTACAATGGAGTATTCCTTATTATATACTTTCCTATACTCCAGTATGCTATATATCTATATATATATTTTTTTTCCCTCTTGCCTCTGCTTTGAAGGGTTTACTTCTTGGTTTTTTATGAAGCTCCATTAGCCAGTGGCGTGTGTAACCCACCCAGAACGGGAAAATGTAAGACGAAATTAACTAATGTGAGTTGTTTTAATGCATAATTTGTCAGATCTAATAGATATTTGGACCAACAGTAATAAATAGGATAAAGAATAGAAATAAAATAGAAATAGAATATAGAATAGAAATAAAGACCAACCAAAATAATTAAACAGTATATCTTAGATAACGCTTAGACTCTTTCCGGTCCTGTAATGGTGATGACAATGGATTCCCCCCCCCCCTATACCTTTTATCCTTCTTTTTTCACTACTCCTCTGTTTCCTTCTTCTCTATTTAATTTTAATTAATTTATAATAGTCTTCAATGTTTTTTTTTTTAGTTTTTAAGGTTAGCATGAAAACAAGACTTTATAGTCTTATTGTTCGCCTTTTGTTTGCAATAAAGTCGTTTTTACATTTCATTTTCAACAGTCAGTAGATATTTAATTAGTATACTTAGGGTTGTTTTACTTACTGATATTTAGTTGTTTTCTTACTTGTGATGGTTTTCAACCTTTCCCGAGCTCGGTATGGAAGATCACCTTTCTTGATATAGATTCTTGCATCTAAATTAGCTATGCAGAAGCAGTTGAGGATTAAATACTATGATAAAAGTAAACGATTTTATAAAAAGTATAAAGTACTGGTAACGTTTGGTTGCAGATGTACAGAGAGAGATTTGTGTGGACTTGCAAGTAGATGATAGTTTTTCATAGGTGGCGCACGAGTCGCCAGTCACAGGTTAGGCGCCAATATTTAAATTGTGCCTAGTCAGCGGTAAGGGGTTTGGCAGGTATATACAATATTATATAAACTTCGTATCGGGCTTCTGCCCACGGCAAGACGTTGATAGCTAGAAGGACCCCCAAAATAAATTTATACATACGCCACTGCCATCAGCTCTGGATTCCAATCCCTTCACGTATGCAATATCAATCTATATATTGACACTCTTGTACCGTATTTCAGAAGCCTGACATATAAAAAAAGAAATAACGCTTTAACCCTTTATAAATTCAAACTTTGGCGTGCCTCGCTCCAATGACCAGCTATAAAGCCAGCACACGTATATAAACTTTACGCCGCCCACGGGCCACCGCATAATATGTAACTGTAATAATATATCCGAATATAATCCGTGTAGCCTAAAAGAGTCTCATTTAAAATGAAAAATAGTTTGAAGACGACTAAATCTCAGGAAGATTCCCTTGACTAATGTCCAAAACAAGACAACAACTGGTTTTTGCGGTATGAGGTATTGTATGAGGCAGCTCTAAAACGGGCCAGAATTGATATGACTGGCAGCGCCGTGGGTACTCTCTTGACGCGGCCAATAAATTAACTAGTGAAATGTAGAAATCCACATATGCTACACCGTACCGCACCCAGCCTTATCCCTTAGGCCAACTGACCAGCCCACAGTGGTTAATCCTAGCAATGTACTATATACTTCATTGTACACTTGTCGTAATTTACTGTAATTTGCTTATTTAATGCCCTATTGCAAGTGTACTTTGGCGTTTAAAGTGTAACTTATTCTAGAGTTAAAAATTTGTTTTGTTTACAATTTTAACCCCAGAATAAGTTATTACTTAACGACATAGTAGATTTTTTTTTAAATGGTAATTAATCGCATACAAACAATTTAATGGATATATCCGATTGACCTCTTCGGTCGCCTCCATGAGTAAATTAATACTTGTGCTGAGTTACGACACTTCTCCGATCGCATGGCATGTAGAAAGTCGCACAAGTACTAGTACAAACACGCTACCACCTTGCCATTGAAGATACGCTGCTGCTGTTAGAGTAATCTAAAATTTTACAATTATCCTATCTAGCTTTGCTATAGAGGTAGTTTAAAGATAGGTACATGGAACGTTTGAACCACTAGTTGAAGTGTTATACCATATGTACTGCTATTGTAAGATTCTATGACAATGGAAAGGATTAAAAATCGTATAATTCATTTTTTTTACTCCCCAGGGGGGGGGGCGTCAATTTCAAAAATTGCAATAATGTACGGAATATTTTATATTAAATCAACTCAGAGCTTTGGGACCGCTGCTGTTAAATTACCAACATTTTACTCCAAAAATATGCAAATTTCTGATCATGAAACAGACCTCAAAGTTTCCACGGCAATTCATTAACGCCCATGTTTGTAGGTATCGTACTCGAGTAGTTATCTTTGAGTAATTCCGTACAGGATAAGAATCTAAATTTTGATAGAGTTTGTATTCACTAAACCAAAAACTGAACTGAACTTTATTTAATTTCGTACTTAAGCTATAACTATTTGGCCTGTTCAATTAGTAATCAGTACATGCATAGTACTAGTACTACGCTGAATTGTCTAGTTATGGTGCTGAGGGTTTTTTCGTAAAATTGATAGGCGCAAGGAATTGACCGAATTATCAATTTCTTGGAAAAATTGCAACAAAATATGAAAAACAACTTATAACATGGTGTATAAAATTAAAATAGTCCTCTAATAATTGAATGGACCAACTCTTTATAATCTATGTACTAACTTTAAAAAATTATAAACCAACCTATTTCGGGGTGATCCAGGGGGGCCAATGCCCAATGCCAACGGTTAGCTTCCTCTTATTATTATTATTTTTTAAATTAAAAAAAATATTCAATCTTTTAAATTTTTTAAGAAAAGGTATTACGACAGCTTCCACAATATCGCGAATGCCCTGAATGTCTGCCCCTAATCATATAAAGGTAAATCAAGATGCCTTGCCAAAACCGTGTCGAAAAGCCCGACATCATTAATTTTTGACACCCGCGCCTACCCAAATTATACGGGCAAAACAGTGGGTGAGGATTAGGCTGACTGGTACACACCCACGGCCCCAGATGACTCTGATGACAGCTACCTTCCTCTTCAGCTCTCAAACTAGTTTTTCGTCATTGGAATCACTTCTTTGCTCGTTACTGACAGCTTTTATTGATTCATTCATTCACATTTAATGGTGAGCTTGACGTAAATCTCGGGACGTAAATTTTATTTATTTTACTTCTGCAACTAAAACGGTTGACACGAGTTTATACCTTTTTTAATGTTTTGGGTAGGTAGGTAGATAAGTAGACCTATTCGCTTCCATTAAAGAGTCCACATTTTGCCACTGCATGATCGAATCAGGCTAACACTATTTACTGCTAACTAAAAATTAGTTATACAAATATTATGTTCTGTAAACTAGACTAATAGGTTATTAGGTTATACATGTACAAATTGCATTTATGCATTTCTGCTTTTGCAAAACCTTCATACCTTATGGAAGTAAACTCCGATAAACTATAGGCTAGACCACCAGGCCCGTACCTAGGATTTTACAATTTTTTTCTATAAATGATAGATCCGTTGTAGTTTTAGTAGGTAGTTTTAGCTGAAACTTTTTCATTTTTATTATTATTTTAATCAAATTTCGGGGGGGCTTCTAGTGTACAAATGTGACAACCATTGATGCTTATATACAAGGTTTAGGTATACGACAAAATAATTTATAATCCATAATAAATGTATTTTAAAAATCAGTCGTTTTATGTATGTAACACCGTTCTCAGGTAGGCCTACGAAACATAGTTATTGTGTGTCAATATAATAAGACCAAAATTTAAGTACTGTATATTTTGTAAATGAGGTTGGCCTTGTTTTTTTGACGAAATTAATTTCTTGCTCCATATCCACAACGATATGAAAGTGGCCAGATGAAAAATTCATAAAAATGCAAGCTGTTTCTAAAAGCAGTCTTACCTATTTTATTTATTTTTAGTTTTATTATTATTTTAATGTTATTATTAGTTTATGTTGACTTTCTGCGATGCTGCTGTAGTTAACTTATAAATTGCAAAATAAGAATAGAAGTCACTTAAAAATCATTGAAAATTCAAGTTTTGTTACATACAGTATCTAGACCAGTGATGATAATTTCTGTACCAGTTGTAAATTAAATTATGTAGGACTGCAAAAGTAGGACTCAGAAGACTTGTGGATGTCCCAAAACTAACATGCTGTTTGACAGCTTATCTTTATTAAAATCATAAAATGAACGAAAAAACAAGGTCTACTGTGAATTTCGATCAATGTAGTTTTATTTATATTTACTTTATGAGATGCTGTGTGTTCACAGATAAATTGCAAATAACAACAACCATCGCTTAAAAAATGTCATTAAATTATCTCCAAAAAGTGATGCACATTGTTTCTGATTTTCCGAAAGCCTAAATACTGAGACAGTTCAGGTACAATTGGACTTACAATAACTAATTTATAGCACTACAGTATAGTTTCGTGCTTTTTAAAATAGGTATAAAATATAGTACAATTTTTATCGTACAGTACTGTTAAAGTTGTATAAGTTTTATATAATTACTGCTGGTGATCAGCTGCCTACTATAGTTACTCAGCCGAATTCATAATAAGAAGTACGAATATAGCCTATAGCTTACTTCAAATAATTAGAGCATATTCTATTCATACGAGTAAATATTTTGAGCAAAAGTATTTGCTTCATTGCTTCAGGAGAAAACATTTTTTCTTCTACATTCATAATTTCAAGCATTTCCTTGCGCTACGAGGGTCAACTCCCTGTCAGTCTGTCATGAGCTTTTGCTCATAGTCCACAACCAAATGCTTATAAGAAAATGCGATTGTTTCTGTATATTAAAAAGAGCACATGCTCCTGAAGTAAATGCTTCTTTTTATGAATTCAACTGATTGTTGTATCTCAAGAGTTTCGTTTGTTAAGCTATGCCATTGAATATACATCAATAAAATGTGATCTATGAGATACCCCGTAGATTATATTCAATGACAATGACTTAGTAAAACAATGTTGTATCTCTATGGTACTTAGATGCCTTAAAGTAGACTTTAGTAGCCTTAGTCAAATGAGTGATACAATACTGCTCCAGTCAATTCAGAATATTTTTATCGTTACATTGGTATAAAAATAAATTATATTTTAATTAATTGTTTAATCATCATTGTGTTCCTAATCCAAATTTTTATACGACAAATTAAGGCTGAGATTTGTATTGTTTTTTACTGACCCCTTCGTATAAGACAACTTTTCATAGTTTTGCAAAGTGGTATAAAATCGTTTTTTTACATCATAATACAGTAATTCGCACAGATAATCATTCATTCATAGTACTTATAGGTAAACTACGCTGAGTTGAGCCAAACGTCACAGCGGACAAGTCAAGGTAAGTTGACTAAGGCATTCTGTATAAGTGAAATGAGATCAACAGTCATCTAACAAATGATGTGTACGAAAGCTCGCATCGAATCATTTGTAAGATGACTGCTGTTCGCCTAACACTTGCTATGCCTCAGCCAACCTACAGTGAGTTTTCTGCTGTTTCCTATGGCTCAATTCAGCAATACCCACTGCCACATACCAAAATTCACCAGCCAATACAGCTGATAAGACCCGTTGGTAAAGTTGACGCTAATACAAATTTCAGACTTAAATTTATATAAGTGAAGTTACCGTAGTTTATAGTTGCTAGATTTATTTAATTTTATACATGGTTGTATACTGTAGTATTCACGCATACATTTTGCATGGAATCAACCCCTTTGCAAACTGTAGGAATGATGTATGTTTTGCCTTGAAAATAAATTTTTTTGCATTATAACTGATGTCTCAATGGCCAGTGTTTGAAGGTTAGGGAAGGGTAGGGCCTCGTCAGGTGGTTATGTAGTCTGACCTGAATTCGATGGATCAATTCCTTTGGATTGTTGTAGCCTTGGAAGGTTGCCCAGAGCCACGACTCTAAATATTGACTTAGCAAACAATTAAAATTTAGATTGGTTTATTGTGGCCCAGGCAACAATGCAAAGTCACTAAACGTATTGATGAGTAAGACTGTTCCCGTCTTACAATAGACGACTACTAGTTGCTCTGACGTAGGTTTCGGCACAGTAGATGGTTATGCAATGTAGAGCTTGATAAAGGCCTTATTTTAATTTTCAATTCGAAAGGGTGAGTATAAGTCGGTGGTAGTTGGGTAGGGTAGTAAGTATAGTCCGCTGTAGTGAAACGGACTTAGACTTTCACTCGAAAGGTTTTTGGTTCGAAACCCACAATTGCTACATTTCCTGCCCAAGGTTCAGAGGGTAAGTAAAGCAGGTGGCCCAGGGCTTTATAGTGCAGTGTAATAAGGGAAAACCTCGGAAATGGTGTTAACTCGCTGTTTTTTGTCACAGAAATGTTTCTCATGGCATTTTCTGACTAAAAGTCCGTATGGCTAAGATAATGGGACTAACGGAACTTGGGTTAATTCTAGGTCAAAGGTCATCCAGGCCTCATTTTAAAAAAAATTACTCGTACTATGTTTAAGGTGTGTATCCTACAGGTTACTTAACAGACAATTTCTTACCGACTGATATTTATGCAATATTACCATCCTCCATCATTCAAACTGGACTTTAGGCTCAAAGTATGAAGCTAGGTACCATAACTTTGATTATATTTTTCCAATCTTAATCAAACTTGACCCCGCTCTGGCTACGGCCTTTTGAGGGATATATTTAATATATTTAGTGGGGAGGGGTTACGATAGTGATTTTTGCTTTCCAATTTAAACGTTAGTAATACTCGACCACGATCTGATGACATTTGGTACATTTGGAAAGCTTTGTTTATTCGTATACTTGCAGAAGCGAATATTATGTGATATGTAGGACTGATTTCTGTGTGATACATTTTTGCAAACAAAACGACACCAAGGTATTTATATTTTAATAAACAGGCTTTAAAATTGCGATATATTTGAAAATTACAAGAAATGAAAGCGAGCACCAGCAGGAATTGAGTGCAAAAAGGCAATTTTACCCAAACTGTGAACGACAATTTATTGAAGACGTAGACTAAAAGAGAGACAGTAAGACAATAAAATACATTAAAACTTACTCCAAAGCTGATAAAAAATAAGGGATATATGCTATAAATTACTTACGGTACTGCACCCACACCACGCGAGATGAGCAACGCACTACATGCAATACACTGTGAAAGTGCATTATAGGTTTTCAGCAAAAAAGGTTGTTTCCAATAGGTAGTAAACTAATAAGCTGTCGGAATTATAACCTTCCGGAATAGAGAAAACGTTGACAAGACAAGAAATGAGACAAAAGTAGTAAAATAGTACGTTGGCTCTTAGTTCGAAAGTCTACTCATATTGAGTGTCGGAATCGTTCAAGCTAAGAACTTCTAAGAATTTCATATGCCCATAAAAAATAATCGGTTTTCTTTATATATCCACGAATGATAAAAAATACAAGCCGTATACTATTTTATAACCTTTTTTCGCCATTTATAAGCATTATAACCGCAATTGTGGTTAATAATTTAATCCGAAGAAGTAGGAATGGGAATGTACGAGTAAAAAATTACTCTGCTTAGTGTGGTATTCAGATCAGCCAACACAAATGCCGACGGCCTTTGCACAATTACGTTAATAATACAATATAGGTGTAAAACAGGGCAAATATGTCCGCGGCATGGCATGGCCGCCAGGTAACTAGGTTTAATATAATTTTTTCCACCATAAAATAATGCTCCCTATACTAAGGAATGCTTATTTTACGCCATTATTGTGTTAATTTTATTATCAAGCTGACACAAATACTTTGCCCATTGCCTGTCTATTGTACAAATGTTGAATTTATGCTCTCTATACAATTTAATGTAACCTATCGTACGTCAAATGCAACCACACAAAAAATCGTAGCAAATAGGCTACTTTCAGATTAATTTGAGTAGTAAATTCTGAGCATACCTACTAGGCCTATACGATCATGATAGGATGTCGCGTGAAAAACTTTGTTTACTCGAGAACTTGCATAAGGTGGCAATTTCACTGGCGATTTTACTTCATTTGTGATTTGAGATTTTTTGTTTGTTTTGTTTTAAGGAGACTGTTATGTAGATACTTAACTTATCTATTATAAATTAAGTTATAATATGGTACGTAGCTAACATCATTAATAAGTCTCTACCATATTAAGTTATAACTTAATTTATAATAGATAAGTTTTAAAACACACCAATCAAAAAATCTCAAATTACAAATGAAGTAAAATCGCCGGTGGAATTGAAATTGTCGAAATGTATAGGAGCATTACTGCTAATTTAACAACTATTTTTGACGGCTCTACGATCGATATTTCCCATGAAAATCTACTTTGTAAAAAAAAGCGTAGTGGGGTACTAAAACCAGGAAAAAATATCATAAACAGTCCCCCTATTGTACTACAGTGTATTTAACCCTAATGACTGATATCACAATAGGTAGGCCTATTAATTTCGGTGAAGGTACTATACATTCAAGTGCGGTTTTCTTAATCACTGGGAGCCACTCTTCTCCTTAATGACCTAATGAAAACAGGTGTGTGCGCACCTCATAAGGCGGCAATGATAATGGTTGCGGTTGGGGCCCCTTTGACCCCAGGCTATTGGACTATTGACCGTATCTAGGCTATTGTACGGCTCAGCACTACATCGTACTTTCCCATACCTATAGTGTGTGATAATTTGATAATTTGAAAACGGCTTTCCAAATTATGATAATAATTAAAGGACACCTATCCTAAACCTATCCTAAACGGTGGATGTGAAGAAGACATGAAAGGAAGAATAAAAGCAGGCTGGGGGAAATTTCATGACATGGCACCAATCCTGACAGACAGAAAAATGCCAAAGAAGCTCAAGGGTCGAATATATAAGCAAGTGATCTGACCATGCATGCTGTACGGTGCGGAGTGTTGGGCGGTCAGGAAGCGAGATGAACACAAAATCCACGTGGCGGAGATGAGAATGCTACGAAGAGCGTGTGGACTGACCCTGCAAGACCGGCACCGAAATGAGGACATAGGTAAGGTTGGGGATGAAAACTGCTGATGTCGCACTAAAGCTGTATGCGATTAGGATGTACCGAGACCGCCTACCTAAGATGTCCTTCGAAACAATACTGAAAATTTTGCCTAACCGTAAGGTAGCAGGCCGCTTGCTATCGGCTTGACTTATCGGCTACCATCTCCTGTTCCCCAAAATCATCATTGGGCTACATAATGGCCCCGCGAAACGGAAGGGTTTGTAATTTGTAACAGGAGTATTGCTCACCAAACAAACAAAAAATTACGATAGGTTGCATCACTTATCAAATACGTCGACCAAACCACATCGTGAACAACAGTCCCAATAAATCAAACAAAAACAAACTGAATGCTCTTATAGTATCATCTTTTTCTTAATAATAACGTGGGAACGAATTAGAAATTATTTTCGGTGGTTCATAACTCATTGCCAGCGTCATGTAGTCAACAAGAATTTTACACTTGTAGCTACCTACATTGAAAACAGTCATGAAAAGCGGCCTCGAACAAAGGTGGTATTCAGGCATTTGGCGCTCTTGTTTGTAGGATGTTTTAGTGCCTGTTTTAAAGTCTTTTCGACCTTTCTAGTGTTCTGTGGGAACTGTTCAAGTACCTATTACTAGGTACTTAGTCATATATGCTTAAGGGTGCATCCCAGCTTTGTCAAATTGTTTTTAAGGCGCAGGTGCATGGATGTTTTTAGAAAGAAATATATTGCTGTCATGTGCAATCTTGTATGCAAGAATAAGGCTGGGTTCAACCGATAAACGTTTTCTACTGGGTAACTGTATTTACCCGACTCCCGGGTCTTCCTAGTTGAGTGTAAAAGAGAGCTTTATTGCCCTGACTTCGATATGTTGGCTTAGTAATACAACAAAAAAGTCAATATTTATTTATAAACCAACCTTTTTTGGTGTAATCTAGGGTTGGCGGTCTGCTTCCTTTTAAAAGAGGAAATGAAGGCAACAGTTGCGTAGAATAGCGTTGGGAACGAGCCAAAAGAAACTGCGAGATTACATAGAGCAGATGTTTATCGACCCGGCCCTAACCGACAAATTACTTATGACATTACGATAAATTAACTAAAGGTAATTAAAACTAGCCATCTCCATATACGAGCGACTGTTATGCCAGCGTCTATTTGTGAGTCAGGTCCGCATATTCAGTAGTAGGTATCGCCCACGAAAATCGCACTTTTAATTGGAGGAGCGGTGTACGAGTACTCAATGACAAATCATCATCAGATACTAAGAAGCAGGTCCCCGTACAAGATATGCATCAACAAGGTATTTATTAATTGACTTTGCATCTCACATTGAATTAATCGCATTTACGCTCTGCTAAAATACAAGAATTTAGAAATTCCATCGAAATGTAGAGTTCTACAATACAGAAGCCGTAGCCGTTTTGTGGGGACTTTCTGACCAAATATGAAAACACATGCCATATGAAAACTCAAAATTGTTGATAAGTATGATTACATTATATTGCTTTGTTTACCATGGTAAGGTAATAGGAGGGGTAAAGCCTTATTATGAATGTAAAAATATATTATCTAATAGTAGAGTTGTCTAAAATATCAGCACTAACAAAAGAAATTTCGAAATAGGCCAGTACCTCTTTCTAACGCCATACGAAAACTCAAAATTGTTGATAAGTATGATTAAATTATATTGCTTTGTTTACCATGGTAAGGTAATAGGAGGGGTAAAGCCTTATTATGAATGTAAAAATATATTATCTAATAGTAGAGTTGTCTAAAATATCAGCACTAACAAAAGAAATTTCGAAATAGGGCAGTACCTCTTTCTAACGCCATACGAAAACTCAAAATTGTTGATAAGTATGATTACATTATATTGCTTTGTTTACCATGGTAAGGTAATAGGAGGGGTAAAGCCTTATTATGAATGTAAAAATATATTATCTAATAGTAGAGTTGTCTAAAATATCAGCACTAACAAAAGAAATTTCGAAATAGGGCAGTACCTCTTTCTAACGCCATACGAAAACTCAAAATTGTTGATAAGTATGATTACATTATATTGCTTTGTTTACCATGGTAAGGTAATAGGAGGGGTAAAGCCTTATTATGAATGTAAAAATATATTATCTAATAGTAGAGTTGTCTAAAATATCAGGACTAACAGAATAAATTTCGAAATAGGCAAGCATCTCTTTCTAACCCAGTTTTGTTGTCTTAATGGGCCTACGATCAATATTTGCCGAGAAATTGGATTTTTTTAAACAATAACATGAGATGTACTTTCGCTCTTATAAAATGATAAATAACTGAAATTACTATTATTAGACTCACAGTTTATTATGGTAATGGGTACTCTGACCAACTCTGTAAGTGTGTAATATGATCATTGACAAATGATTGGGGAGGCTGCATTACGTAGGTGGATTAGCTAAAGCCTTCAGTCAGTCCATTCTTCTTTGAAAAGAATTGAAGAGGAGGACGTAAAACATTAATTTACCCGTGTCAAGGATCATGGAACACAAGGGAACTTATGTCAGCTGAACCATTGCATTGATGACCAACTTACAAGGAACCCATCACACACCAGCTTCAAACTACTCTGTTTTTGTCGAAGAATTGGAGATGCTTGCCGTTGACTATTGTTAATGTTTCGAAGGGGTTTTTAATGAACCTCACTATAAGTCTGTGTTACGCCCCAAGCCTAACACAAGAGCATACGCTCTTCTTGGCCTAGGCTCAGGGCTGAGGACAGACGGCAAACCTCTGTTTTGTAAATGTTATATCGGTCGTCCTTAGCCATAATATATAAATCACGAACCTTGGGTTCGAAGAAGTATAGAGACTATAGCTAGAGACTATAGATAGAGAGTTTTAGAGAGTCCAGAGTGAGAACTACGGAGACCGAACTGATTCACCATGTGAGTTGATACACGGTGCAAGTAGGAGTAAGCTCCTATGGATGTATCAGTAAGTACGTTATCATGTAGCCCTTATGTAACTAAGTTCCCCCCCCCCCAATTCATTATGTTCTCCCTTGTCCCTTAAGTGCTTAAGTTGTCCCTAAGTTATAATGTGGTATTAATGTTAAGTGTATTAATATAATATAAGGTATTTGGTACCATCCTACAGTATAAGCTTATATATAATTCCCCTCTCATAAGTCCACTCTGAATACTCTAATCTATAGAAGGTCCCAATTAGTGGTATTTGGAGTGTGACAGTCTGTAAGTCTACTTGTATTTTGTCCTGCCTTTGATATTTTAGATGAATTAGATGCTATTAGTAATTTTTTCACATGATTTATTATGGACCATGGCAAACGATTATAATATCCTCGATGTTAATCGACACGGTCTAGAAAAACAAGTGGCGGCAGGTTTTTATGGGGAGTTGACATTCCTCATATTTCTAGATGCATCCTTCGTTTATGTTAAAAATCTCACTCTCCCTAGTGCTTCGCCAAAAAAATGGGCTCTGGCCAATTGCTACATGTGAGATTGAGCTCTGTTATGGTCTATTTGACGAGCGGGTCTATACTATGTTGATTTTTTTAAAATCTTAACCTTAGATTATAAATGTAAACAATGGAAAGTATTATTCAAAATTGTTGTCTACATTTTAACCAAGAATACGTTAATACCAAAGGGCATAGAAGGTCTGGTGAGAAGCTAGTAGGCTATTTTTTATAAAAAAAAATACACAAAAATACTTATTATATTATTATATATTGAATATTATATTGTGAAACTTATAGATATCTCTTATAAAACCTTTACAATTATTTATATCATTACATCAATCCGTTAATAAAACGGCATTGAAACAGCTGGATGAATCACGTAAAACGACGGGAATTGCAAAATCAAGCAGCTTAACAGCTTCTGTACAGTGGTAGGTACAGTGGTAGATGTTATCAAATGCAGAAAATCAAACTCGAATTAAGTGCACAATTCGACATTAAAATCTGGTTTGAATTGCATCCTTGCATTTCAATAAAACATATGTACTTAATCATTCACACTGACTTCCGTTTATACCCATATGTCCAATGATATATATAACAATAAAATAACGACTGAAGGGTCATAGGTACAGATTTATGTGAGTAGTAACCAACTTATGGCGGTAACAAATAATAAATGTCATAACTTTAATTACCTTCATTATTATCAGCTGATGGGTGGCTATAGATAAATGGCTAATTGCAAAATGAACTGCAAAAAGCATGTTCCTAAATGCCATTGGATCGTAATATACGGGGGCATGTTGCCACTATAGTGAATCGGACCGGGCCTAAGAGAGGGGGGGGGGGGGTGAAGGGGTCTATCCCACAACCAAACATTTGTCCCCTCTGCTTTCAAGGGGAAGGGAACGCCAATCATCTATTCAGCTGCATTGGCATAGAGGTAGAAAATCGAAATACGACACAGGAGGCAATGTCACGGCTCTTCTATGCGACACAGCTTCAAATGGCTTACCAGCCAGGATGGGCATTGGCTGCAGAAGAAGAAGACACCCTACCATTTTTATCTTATCTTGTTAATGCCCCATCAGTGTGTTTTTTGTTTGTTTTCCAACGCCGGCTTTCAGCATTTCTGCTTGAAAGAACCCTGTCAACATGGCGGGGGGAGTGAGTCTGTTTATTAACTTGAGGCACCCTAAGGGAAGGGCAGACTCCTTCACCTCGGAGAGAATAGAAGAGGAGCTGACTGACAGACACCTTCAGTGTGTCAACAGACTTTCATACAATATAACACAATTTTCGTCGTTCACAGAATTTTCTGCTTGGGTATTAGGCTGCTATTCCACTTGTCAATATTCCGTCATTCCGTCAATAATTGATGAGATAGCATAGAGTAAAGAAACAATTTCATCAATAATCATTGAAGAAAAATTGACAAAAGTGGAATAGCCGCCTTACTATAGATTAAATTAAATTAAATTACAAAAACTGAAATATTGTTATACAACCTACAACATATTTAGCTATTTCCCAATTTGTAGTAGCTACCGCAGAAATGTCCCTATTAAAATGAATTAATTAATTGTTCTCACCATCGGGACTCTCTAGTGTTGAGAAAACTGTCCCAATATTGTAGGCTATGACTTTATTACGGTGTAACTGAAATTAGAGGATAAAGAAAAACTGGACTTGGCGGGATTCAAACCACGATCTACGCCTAACCGGGGCGTCGTCTTAACCGCTCGAACACAAGCTCGTACAAGAACAGTTGATGAATATCCTCTTATGATATGCTACTTATATGCTCGTATTGGTCGTATGTGGTCGAGCGGTTAAGACGACGCCCTGGTTAGGCGTAGATCGTGGTTCGAATCCCGTCAAGTCCAATTTTTCTTTATCCTCTAATTTCTGTGATAACCTGGAGGTTGCCTCTGCAACCAAAAGTTAATTTAAAAAGTCAGTGTTATAGCTTATACCCCATATAATATTGCAATAATGCTTATTAAGGTACTTGTTAGATAAGAGTTTTCCACAATTAATTCCATCGTATATATCTGTTGGATATGATCTTTGAATGAAGTCTAAAAATAATGTTGCGATACAACTGCATTCTTATTTAATTATTTATTTACTTACTTTTACTTTACTTGAACTGATTTATTTTACTTATTAATGAATTTCAATAAAATGAAGAATAATGGAAAATACGATTGATAGGTTGAGCTGGTTTGGGGTTGAGTGACATTTAAATACAGGATGGGCCTTGTATCCGCTGCAGGAACTTCGCCTTCATCTCCGATTACTTCGGCGATTAAAAATTTCAGCTAATTGATTTCTTCGTAAACGCGCTGATTGCTTCACGACCCGGTACCGATTAAATCTTCAGGTCATGCCATAATTTTTTCGTGTCATCCTGCTTTGTACAAACTCTGAACCTAATTCCATCGCCTATTGTGCGTTGCGCATTCAGGGATCGGTCATGGGTCGAAGAGGCCCCTAGGCTGCCTATAGGAAGTGATTCCATTTTCATGGAGGTTTTCTTTGCAAAGAAATAGATTGCGAGTTATTATTTGTTGTAACCTTAGCGTTTTAGAAAGCGTGCAGATGTGTTTAAATTGCGCCATCATTTAAGTATTTGTTTATTGTACGGTACGGTATTGGGTTTTCATAATATGCGTGTGTATACCTTAGCAGGAGGAAGGTAAAAAAAAATCTGTCTAGGACAGAACATGCTCTTGACATCCATTCTATGGAAGGTGAATCATTTCGGAACCATGCGGTAGTGGTGGGGGGGGGGGGGTGTTGGCAAGGATTTGTATTAATTGTTTTAAATTGTAATTGCTGTTGGTATCAATGTACTAATCATAATAAGCTGGAGGTTTGGCCCCTGAGGCGGTCGCTCATATGTAGCATCACATGGCTTAGCTTGTACCCTTAAAAGGATGTAACTGCCTACGTATCAGTAATGCCAGAGGTGTTCTGGGGCAGACTGACAGACTTAATAGCGATCGCAGGCATCCTTATGCAGGCGGTGTTTGCTACTTGGCGCTGTTTTACAGGTAACTCGCATTGTTATAATGGACTCAGGTGAATCATAACTGATTCCAGTCATGTCCGACATGTTGAAGATGGAGTATCATTAATTGACAGGGGAAGCTGGCATAATGGACAGATCCGCCGCAGTAAAAGACTCTTTTGCAGATTATTGTTTCCGGAAAACGACTTGATTGCAAAGTCGTCCCGTCGTCCTTTCTCTCCCAAAGGAAATCAGTCCCGTCCTTGGCTGCAGTTAATAACGAGCATGCGTCGACTTTAAGAGCACCCCCGGGATGTTGCGGTAATAGATGAGGTAATTGCAAATTAATAGGCCAAAAATCGTTTAGCAACTGTTCTATTGACGGCTAGGCCTGGCTTAAGACTCTGTTGTAAAAACTTTATTAAGATTCCTTGATATTGAGAACCTGAGTCATAAACGATAGGTTCATACTTTTTATCTTATTTTCGGGGTACCTTTTTTTGGTTATGCACTTTAGTCTCTTTTGCCCCCTGATGTGTATTATCACTGTTTGATTCTCCTAACCTTTTTCCTGAATGAATGGCTGCTAGGAATAGGATCCTGCGGGAATGCAACCCTTTTCAGGTTAATCTATTGTTAGTTCAGCTAGCTGAACATAATTCTGTATGGTCCAGGTGTGCCCTAACATAGCAAAGACGCTCTACAACCGTCTCTCACAATCGTTACATCCCATCAGACAAGCAAGTGTTTTACGATCGGACAGGTTTTGGCAATATTTAATACGTACACGTGGTCATTGAGACTATTAGAGTATAAAAGATGGGGCCCAAATCAGTGGCAGATTTCAAATTCACTATTCCTTGCACTTTCTGTCTATTTCCGGCTTATTACTTTTTTACTTATTTAAGATCAAATTCACTATTTATTGCTCTTTTACCTGCCAGGTGATGGCTGGTAATTTATGTACACGTAGATCTATATCAATTATTAGTATATTATTATTGTTTTTGTTTTTGTTACTAGTGCGCATCTTCTTCGAATAAACAGACTCTGACTAACTCTCCCACTCAATTTATCAATTAGTAAAAGCCTATTTGAACTAAATTTCCCTAAAGATTTACCTGAAGCTATTGTTGGTGTGATTTAAAGCCGCGATGGCACTTTTGAGTGACACCCGTGACGGCGGGCGTAAGTACTTTCCACCGGGAGATACCTTCTACCTGTACCATTATGGTAATTAGCCAGCAATTACGCCTGTTGTCAAATCGACCTGCCCAGCCGAAAGTTTTCTGTAAACAATACCTGGGCCTAGACAACAGGCTCGACTGAGTCTTTTCAGTGCGTTAGCGCGAGCGTGACTATCGCGATTACCTAATTTTAAGGTGTTGTATCCGCTTAAGGTTGTATAATGTCGAGGGAAATTGGACGCCGAGGGTAAAAGGTGCCTAGATCACGCTGCGATCAAGAATTTGGCCGGCCACTATCACTATATTATTGTAAATTTGTAAATAGTGTAAAGGGAAAGCTTTGTGATTTTCGATTCCGAGATTACAGGAACAAAAAAAGTGGTTTTTACGAAATGTCTGTCTGTCCATAAATATATAAATAAATAAAATAAATGTTCCTTTTTTAAAACATAAGGTGAGAGGAGTACAACACTAATACCTTATGTAAAATTGCGTAATGAGAAACAGAACAAAACAAAAAAATTGCCGCCTTACAAATTACAACTAGGCCTGAGCACAACTAAATATGTAAAGTATAGTACAATACGGAACAGTTATCTAGCCTACTCGGATTTTACAACAATGAACTAACTGTAAATTGTTTTCTATATACTTCGTGAATGGTGTAAAATACTAGTACATTATTTATGAAGAAATACCTTAGATTGTTTTTTATTTTTCAAAAGTATAAGACATTTTAAGTTATTTCGCAGCTGATTATAAAATTGAATCGCCAGGTTTATTGGGGCTTTCGCATACACTGTTTTTCTTTTTTGGTTTACTGCTAAGTCCAATTTTCTTCTAGTATTATAGTTATTCTTATTAAGTAAGCATTATCACCAGCCATCTTTTTAGCGTACAAAAGAATTTTAATTTTCTGTCTGTCGGTCAGTCTGTTCATTAATTTCCAGCCAAACTACTCGGTGAAATTTGATGAAATTGACAGAGAAAGGTCTTCTTAAGTCGCGCCCCGTAAATACAACCCAAAGGCAGAATAGTTTGCACACCTTAAAAAATTTACAACTCTTGTATAAGTCGTTTATTATTCTTATTCTTATGAATGGTCAAGATCCTCCACCCGTCCTCAGGCCTAGATCCTCATTGGACTATCGTGCCATGACGTTTCACGGGCCAATCAACGCCCAATATGTGGGAAGGGGCATAAATATTCTTTGAATACAAAATTAAATAAGTACAATACGTTCACCAGTTCATATTGTAGCCATTGATACCTCAAATGTTTCCAAGAAAACGCCAGCACAAACGTCGGATGCAGTTCCATGTCGGCACCTCCAACTTTCTCCAGGACAAACTCGGGGGCCACTTGAACTTCCAGAGGTTCAAAATGAAAAGAATATAAATTGGAACGGGATAAAGTGATTCCCTGTCTGGGAGAAACATAAGAGGAGTCTTGTGAAAACATTACTCCCACACCGGGACCTGCCGGGACAAAGCCGTCGCAGTCATGACTGTTGCCACCAAATGAGGGAACCACTTGTCTTTTATTATTTTTGGTCTATTGATGGGCAGACGGACACGCATCGCACGACACCTCTTTCGAAAGCATTGGAGGGCTTGAGGAGGGCGTGACCAAGTCTTCAGTTCATGTCCGTTCCTGAGAATTTTGGGGAACAGGAAGTAAACGATGAAGGCAAGGGTGTTTTTTTTTCTCCCTACTTCTTCTTTATCTTCTGGCTTTGATGAGCTTTGGTCTGCTCGATAACACTCTTCCAGTCATTTCGGTCTTATATAACGCTCCGCCATCTACGGACTCCCAACTCGTGAAGGTCAGTTTCCAACTCATCCTTCCAGCGTTTTCAAGAACGTCCCGCCAGTCGTCTTCCTGCCATGCTTGCTTCTTCGTCTCGCAAACATCCTCTACGGGTTGGATTGCAGCAGCATGCTCCGGATCTTCCGTTCCATTCTGTTTTCAGGCAGCTCTTTAGTTGAAGTCTCTGAACAGCTGGTCTAAATTCTCTGCACGCGGGCGCCTATCGTGATACATATGAACTTCCGAGATCGTGTGAAGTAGTCCATCAAGACGTAGGCCGTTTTTTATGTGAAACATTTTATGGAATGGCTTTGAAATTATGATACGCAATCCTTTCGTGTAACGAAAATCAGCGCCCCATCCTGTTTGTTGGGACATCACTTAGTGTTGGAGGAGATGGGTTAATATTGCGGTTGTCCACTACGTGTCTCGCTTGCCTTCGGCAATCGGAGATGAGTGAGACAAACGCACTTCTAGCTTTTTTTTTCGGGTCTGAAACGGTTACTACAGCCTTTGGCTAATTGTAACCAGGTCCCCCTCCTTTTTTAACTTGAGGTAACACATCGCATCCCTAGGGTTACACCTTTCTTTAGTTCAAACTTCTGTGGTAGTCTTTGGAGTAAGTCCAGATTCGGTACCTTTCGTCCCGTAGAGTAGAGTAACTCAACAACCATCACAGAAACTTTTTACACCAACAACCACATCATGTGTGACGTTACTATGTTCGCCAAATGGTTCGGAATCCACAATAATCAGGAGGTCCACCCTGACAGTCAACTCCCCATCTCCCTTAGGTGAAGAAGTCTGCCCTTACTCCCTTAGGTTGCCTTAAATTATTAAACAGACTCACACTCCCCGACAGACAGCCGACAGGATGTTTTAAAGCAGAAATGCAAAAAGCAGGCTTTGGAAAACAAACAAACAAACAAACAAACAAACAAACAAACACCTTTTTGACTCGCATCTGTACTTGGTTAAGTCTTGTTTTTGCCTGTTTCATTGCGTCAATAGTAAGCTTGTCTCAGCTGGTCCATGTTCTTTTGTAGCCGGTGTCATCGAGAACGTATACCAGTGGGCCAGTGGCCAAGAATTCATACGGAAACAATACAAATAATGTCCAAAACCCATGGGGTCGTTGACATTGAACGAGGGACCTATGAGCCACTATATGTAGGCCTAGATCCATAAAAAGTCCTTCAAGACATTACAATTACAATTACAAAGATCTACCAGATTTGCTAATTTTGGCAGTCTATATTATCATGTACGTACATGGTCATCGAACATAACAGCAACAGGATGCACAATGTTCAAATTGTTCACTATGACAAGTGACTGCAAGTCAGAAATTCCAATAAGAAGAAATGTTGTGTCAAGAAGCTATGGGGATAGCTAATTAACCGCCCAGTAGACGCTTTATTCTACCGACTTCAAACTCTTCCCTTCTCATTTAATCGGGACCGTCATCCGTTAAACGCTATTGCTTCCCACCAAATTTGATACATGAATTCCCCTGTCATTATTTGCTTTCATGTTTATACCGAATCGTTGGGCGGTAGAATGACTCGGTGGAAAGCATTGCGTCTATTGACGGAACACCTGCATTAACACTCGAGCACTGCGCTGCTATTAACAAAAACGGCGTTGAGATCGCCCCGCAACATCTATTGTGTGCCCGCCAAGGCCTTCGCCATGATACTGGTCATTAGGCTATCTGTAGCAAAATGGAAAGGACTTGATGAAGAAAATGATAAAGATTGAAAATAAAAGGGTCTTTACTTAAGGAGGCAACACAAGGTTGCACTTCTCGACAAGTGCCCCCGCTATGTTTGGATATTATCCTCAATGCAGCGCTTCCGGATTTTTAATCAGTTAAACAACTTGCCTTATTCCTTGATTTAATTTTAGATTGTGGTGAAAAAAATCCTCTAGCAATCTTATGCAGCGTAGTGGCATGGTACAGCAGCCGGATCACGGCGACTATTGTACCGGGGTTAATATAACACCATGTCACGTGATGGTGTTAATTCAATTGCTTAAAATAAATGAACAGGAAATTTCAGAATTTTTTAAATTGTGATGTTGGCAATACTGAAGAACTGAACTGACGCGACGCTGCCGTAGCAAATATAAATAGCAAATGTGTATAAATCTAAAGCAGAGAAAATGATGAAACTCACCAAATATATAACTGAAGATCATTAAATTGTTTTAATAAACATAATCTGAATTTTCCGTGCTTACCAGCATCAAAAATTAAAAAATTCTGAAATTTGCTGTTCATTTATTTTAAACAATTGAATTAATACCATCACGTGACATGGTGGTATCAGATTAACCCCGGTATTACAATCGCCATGATCAGGCTGCAATAGACCGGAGGGTGGTGTAGTGCCTAAGATAGAATGGGTAGAAATTTGATGAGGTCTAAAGAGTAATGCGTGCGCGTGTCGATAATGTAAAACACCTAAAGCGGCAACAGGGACATAAAGACTGACAGACTTATTGGTAAATGTTTCAAAGGGTTACAAAGGAACTTATAATAATGATGTTGAAGTTATAATTGAGAAGGTAGTGAATGGATGATGACCCGACATTAGGTGAGAGGGTGAAAGAGTCTTCGTGCAGTCATTATGTCTTCTTTTGTGCCTAAAAAATCAGGGATGTGTTAATTAACTGTAATTTCCCATGTGAATGATACAATTTAGACAGTTTAACCGACACCTTCAGTATGTTGGCCTACTATTAGGTAGTAGTTTATTTGTGTCTTAGGAGGAAGCTGACCGTTGATTTTGGTCACCCCTGGATCACACTAAAAATTTATAGTTTGTATTCAGTGGTGGGGCTGCGCCTCCTGTAATTCAATTTACACGCAGTGGGTGATGTTATTTAGGATCTTCTACCTTAGTCCTTCCATCTTCCCTTGGATGATAAAATTCTTAAGCGTCAGCCAAAAACTATGACCTGGGTATTAGGGACAACGTCTCTCCAAGATATACACAGCATCATGGGCGCCGGTTCCATAAGGCTTGGTATGGCCCGGGCCATACCAATATTAAGATTGGTATGGCTGAGCCATTTTAAATTGCACTTATTGAAAACAACTCTTATAATTTATTATGAAAATTAAAAATGAAAAGAAATGAAATCGTCAAATCGATTATTTAAATCGAAATTGGTGGGAGCCAACAGATTTATTGAAATGATTGCTCCAGAGTGAAACCATATATTTATTGGGGGAGGGGGGGGGGGCAAATTGACTCCTTCCCCCCGAAAAAAAATTTCCTCGGGCAATGTTGGGCCAACCAATAATTTTCCCAACTCGGCGCCCGTGTACAGCATTCAACTGTATATCCACATTTTAAATTTACTGATTCAGGTCCCCAGAGCTTATCGGGTCAACTTCCATCCTCTCTACCATGTAAAGCGATTGAGAACACATAACATATTTAGGATAATTTACCCCTCTTCCCAGTCCCTGGATGATAAGTTATTATTTTATGTTGGTGCTACCGCTGCAGAAATCTGTCTTTACTCCCTACATTGATGGGTAGGCCTACAGGGGGCAAATTAATGTTGAAGAGGAGCTTGAAGGTGCCTTCAACTGTGCGTCAGTAGGCGCCTTCAATATAATTGGACACAGTGGAACAGAACGGCCGTCTCGAAGATGATTACAAGAGATTTCTTCTGGATTTAACTTCATAATTATAATGAGTTTCTGATGTAGATAAATTATGTGCTCCAATTCTCGACGGCGACGGGAAAAAAACTGCGGGACACATAATTGGCAAGGTCTCTGCCCTACGTAGCTGCTGGTCACTCCATTTCGTAAATTGGTGCGGAGAATAGGTTGTCATCTGTAGAATTGTCGTAAAGGACGCATGTCTTATTGGAAGTTAGTGGAAAGGTTATTGTTCTGCTGGTGGTAGGCTACATAGCATTTAAAAAGCCACAATGGTCATCAAATATTCCTTGAATTCTTCTCCTTCTTCTTCTTCTTTTTCTCCCTTAGTGCGTAAAGGGGTCGATCCGAACCCATTTCCTGAACTTTAACGTTAACGCCTTGAGCTCAGCCATTGTTTTCTCCCTTGTTCCGGCGAGTTGTTCAATCCTTTCCTCAGGGGTTGTCCTCGGTCTGCCGATGGGTCTTCTTCCTTGCGGCCTTGCTTCCGCCAACCTCCGGGTGGTCCTATTCTCGTCCATCCATTGGACGTGGCCAAACCATTGCAACTGCTTGTTCTCCATTCATTTCTCTATGGAATCCCACTTGCAGGTCTTGCCTGATGCGGTCATTTCGGATTCGGTCCCACCTTGTTCGACCAGACACTTCATCTGAGTCGCGTTTATTTTACTCAGGTTACTTGTTGTAGGTGTCCAGCTTTCGCTCCCGTATAGGAGAATCTGCTCCAAGATAGCTTGTTGGACTCTGGTCTTGAATTATTGTTAGATAGAAAATAAGAAAGAAATCCGTAAAATTGGTAAGAATGTCTCAGCTTGTCTATTAATGTTTGTAGTAGGTGTTGGCTGACATCGACGACTTGACTTGTCAACGAACGGCCTCATCGATTTTCCGAAATTTATTGGTATTGTTTCTGTATGAATTTTGGTTGCTGACAAACAGTTATACATCTTCGATGTCAGCTCACATCGGCTACATATTTAACCCTGGAATAAGCAGGCTAATTCTGAAATTCTTCCTAGTTGAGTGTGAGAGAGGGCTTTATAGTCCTAACTCCGCTAGGTTGGCTTAGTAATAGAACTAAAAAGTCAATATTTTATTTATTTTAAATGTCATGGTACGCTTGTAAAATTTGATAAGATCTTAGGGTTCCATTGAAAAAAAACGTATATGATCACAACGGTTCACATGAACGTGAGACGCTGAGAAATTTATCATTGGAACAAATGGGCTGGTGAGAGGTTGGTGGCATGAAAAAGCCAATTTTTGAACGCACTTCCGAAGGTTTAGTGACGTTGACACGTGTATGGGGCGTGTCTAGGCGGAAACCCGTGCAGTTCTGTGCGGTCGGCTTCACGCTAGCTGGCAAATTCGTCGAAATAACGACTACAAATCTTCTCCTAGCCCTATGGCTACATTGGAAAAGACGTCAGCAAATTGCGACTGGCAGAATCGTCTGTGTGTACCGGGCCTAAAACCGAATAATCCAACTCAATTAAAATATAAAATAATATACTAGTAATTCAATTAAAATACCTTTGTGATTTTACTCAAAGATGTAGTAAATCGTTTTAACTATTGACATTGCTGTACGTAACAATAATATTAATAGAATAGTCAACATCATAAGTCCTGTCTTTGACAAAGAGTACGACCTTATAGGCTAGCAATCATGGTTTATAAAAAGGCCAACTACACTGCTATTTCTCGGAGCTCACGCACAATGAAGCCATTCGCAGTCTTGGCGTTTTATTGACGTTGCCGTTGGGCAAAACTATTACTCGGAACAGGTAATGAGTGCAAAAATGATAGACCAACTACTTCGCACTGTATTTACTTTTGTTGGACTGCTACAAAAGGAAGCAAGGTTATAGCAGTAAATGTTTGTTTAACCCCACCTCACTTAACAGCTCGTAAAACTGAGCTTAAAGCAGCTTCGTTAATGGCGCAGTAAAGATTTCAAAAAGTATTCCGTAACAATACAATCAGCCGAATCCATAAAAAGATGTGTTTACTTTAAGATTTAGGGTGGAGGTATATATGCTCTTTTTCATATTCACAACCAATGAACTTTATTTATTAGCATTCGCTTCCGGATTGTTCAAAATTGCTGTGCAGTTTGTTTATAGTGTCCATAGTCAAAATATGTCTTCTTACGTTCAGGCGGTTTTTTCGTTCATCATTGAACACACCCTAGATGCGTAGTCTTTAGTCTTCTTACATTGCAATTCCTTTCATTATTATTTTACTTTTTATCCCGCATCTAAAATCTAAATAATACAAAAGTGCTCAATGCCGCCAAAAAAATTTCACTTTTAAAACAATACACGCCACTATAATGATCCTGAACTGGCACCACATCACATACCTTCCAACGCATGGCCGGAAAATAAACTTCGTGTTCTGACCAATGGCGAATCCAGCAGAAAATTGAGGGGGGGGTCTCAAGTTGAATGTAAGTTTAAAAGGGAATTTTTGTTGTTGTTGTTGTTGAAAAGTTGAGTTTCAATTTTATTTATTTATTTTTATTATCTTATGAATTTACTCATTTGGGGGGGGGGGGGGTCATAAGCCCCCGGACCTTGTAGATCCGCCATTGGTTCTGACTTCTTCCACATGAATACAGATCAAAAACAAAGACATTAATAAAAACAGAATAATACCTTTATTCATTTACGAACATTGGGCGATTTAATTTCAATTTACAGGAAACGCTTTATGATGGGTACGGTAGATATTCTTATTCTAAGAGTCACTCCTTTAAATGGAAGCGATATCTTTTTATCGGGATCATTTCATTTCATGAGAAAGCTGAGAGAGGCCATGCTTTCGTTTAGTTAACAATCGGATCGGCCTCACGCATGTTGCGTGTCCCTAAGTTGACCAAACTTCGATAAAGCCGTTGTCTGACAGCCAGCCATATCGAAGACAGGCAAGGGTCAGAAGGGCATGGGGTCCCGGATCCCTATCCCTTAGGTATTTCTGTAAAGTACCTGAAAATTAGTCAAGACTGAAGAGTTTGGGTCATCGCCCATCAATCAATTTGAAGAACAATTTTGTTGAAGATCACTTTACACACTCTAACGATCTGATAGCTCGAATTGTCCGTGTGTACCGGACCTAATAATGTTAATCCAGTTATTGAAATGGGGCCGCCAATATTTGGAAACTAGATGTAATAAAATCTTATTAATTAGCCTAATAAAAGACATAACAAGTGTTAAAAGCAATCAAGGCTCCACACAAGGTAGCCAAATTTGATATGAACATACAACCTGACGTTGGTATTTTGTAGGTAGGTTTTTTAACTAACTAGACCCTAATGGACTAAGGCCAACGGCGAATCCATTTATGCATTTTCTTCTTTGCAGTGGCGGCTCGTAGGAATACAATTTTGAGAAGTCTTGACGCCTGCGAATTGCATGGTAAAGTTACCTGACCGGATTGGGGGAGGAATGGCTGCGAATGATAATCTAATGGACTATGGGTTTGAAGAGTCTAACTCTGCAGAAACCTCATCAGCTAACTAAAAACTGAGTTGAGTGTTACAAATGAATTGCAATATTATTTTCACGACGTTTGAGCACTTTACAGCTAAAATTTGTGCCTGCCTTTAGCAATAACAATGTTTTTGTGCCTTTTGTGAATTTTTGGAACTATTGTAGATTTCATCATGGCTCGTAATTTTTTATTAATATTTTTTTATTCTAGAATTTCTTTTTTTTAAATTTATAACACAAACTTCATGAATCTAATTCGTAAATTTAATGACAATAGTGTAATAATATTAACAATGGGTCAGTAGGCCAGTTAGTTGGACTTACATTGCCTGCTGTGTTGATAGTTATTACAGGTAGGGGCCTCACAGTCATCGAACAATTAGCGTAAAGCCCAATGTCTGGGGAGGGGTGCCGGAAATATACAAGTAGGAAAACAAATTACCCCAAATTTAGTGGCACTGTATTACTTGAAATAAATCGTAAATAAATAACTGCGTTACATTTAAAAAAAAAAAAAAACTTGCACACATCATTGTCCTGAACCTGGATGAGCCACCGAATTTGGTTGAATTTTTTGTCAAACAGCTTGTATGGTTTACTTAACATTTACAATAATAAATTATGATAGACTACTCCCAGTAGAGATCGGTTTCTATAACTCCTTTGCCAATTAACTGTGTTACTGCACTGTAGGTATATATATAAATTGAAATACGATCAATTTTACGCCGCATCGTTTGACTACTAAAACTAAATAGGTTTTAAAGCGGCTAGTATTGCTAACTAGACGTTCCTCACAGGCGAATTTATCGGTAGAATACTATGTCTGTAATGAGTAAAATGGCACAAACAGAACACGTAGCGCCTTAAGGAATTTGTACACCATAAAGTTTAATCTGCACCCTGTTTAACATCTGCCCTTAATGAACTAGTAGCAGCCTATAAGCTGTACGTGCAGCCATTTATCGTGTGTTGTAAAACACCATTGAATGAAATTGCAACATAAAGTTTATTTATTCTACTGACCAGCGAAGCTGTACGTTAATACAGGCTACGCCACGATGTATCAACAATATTATTGTACTAGTATTATTGAGATGGGCATCTGTAGCGTAAGCAATGAAGCGGCCAAAAGTTGTAACTGAGGTCATAACCATAAGTTAATCATAGTTGTATATATATTAAGATTACGATATAAGTCAGCAGAACCTAACTGCGACGGTTTTGTTGGCAAGCCTGACTGCTGGGTTGCACATTTCTTCTTCATTTGCCGCAATTAAACAATTTGGGCTCATTTCCTTTTTGGGTGGTGATCCCATAATTAGGTTTTTTGTTGTTTTTCTAACGCCGGCTTTCAGCATTTCAGCTTTAAGCAACCCTGTCATCCTGGTAGGGGAGTGAGTCTGTTTATTAACATGAGGCACCCTAAGGGCAGACTCCTTTACCTCGGAGAGGAAGGGCATTGAATAACAGTGTGGGTTTACTTGGGGAACTTTGTAAAGTCACACGATTAATTCTGAGGTGACCCGGGCTCGACACGCACTCTGACGTTATCATGTACCACCATGTTCCCCTGCCAACGCTGTGCACACTACCAAGTTTGCCCCAGTATGGAACAGACTCTGTTCTGGTTGATTCAGCTTCGTATGTCTGTTGGCGTCCCACACTCTAAGGGGAAGCTGGCATGTCCTTTACTTACGAGCATTACACATAGCCCCCTCTTAAATATGGCACCTAAACAAAAGGAAAATAGTAAAAATGGATGAGTTTCATTATAAATTGTCACGGCAACTGGCCAAAGGAGCCATCTGCAATGTGGTGTTGACTCGATATTAAGAAAGGTCGCGGTTGACACAGGTCAACAGTCACAACCGCACATTAATAACAACTTGCATAATTTGGATCGTCATTTGACACCTGGGCATCTTTGAATATCTTTCCGATGGCCTCTCTGCAGAGTTTTATTTACTTATTTTTGACATCAAAACTATGCAAATTTAACAAAGGGTAAGTTGGACTTACATTGCCTGCTGCGTTAATAGTCATTGGAGGCATGAGTCTCATAGTCATTTAACAATTAGGACCGAGCCCAGGCTCATGCCCTAATGGCTATTAACACAGCAGGCAATGTAAGTCCAACTAACCCTTTGTTAAATGGTATTACACCATTAACCTTTACAAATAGAAAACTACGCATGATAATTTGGCTTAGACAAAAGACAGGGCTTTAATTTTTATTGACTAGCAAAATAAGCTATCGTTAATAAACACCGGGGTAGTTATGGTTTTTTCCTTAACATTAAGGTTCCTTGAAGTACTTGATTAAGGCAACTCCCACGATTGCTTGAAAAGGCTCAGTAGGGAAGACTGGATATGTTCCCATACATGGCGGTTCCGTGCAGCATTCTGTACCTTACCGGGATCGTGGGTGCTACCAACACAAGAAAGTATCGTGTGTATGGTTAAAATTTGTGCGCGCTCGACCGAAAATGTTTCTTTTTGTTATTTCCATGCTCATTACGGCGTATTTCTGTTCTTCAGAGAATGGGGAACTATTGTACTGTTATAAAAGATCTCCAGTGCCTTACCTACACAGTGCTTTCAAAATCAACAATTTTTATTCGAATAGGTGTTCCGTTTCATAAGCGAGAAAAGAAAGAATGCTGGAGATATGAGAAGTTTGGGGCTCTCAACCGTGGACGCACAGAACAAGAATGTGTGGAAACGCTGCTGTCATGCCACCATGATAAGGCCCGGTAAAAGTAAGTAACTAAGTTACGTTTCACAAACCGGCCGCCATACCAAGTTGAATCCAGCGGACCAGAGCAGGTTCAAAGCTGCAGATAACTTGGTCGTGTGCACAGTGCCGGTAGGCAAACATGGTAGGACTTGTCCTGGTCACCTCCGAACTAAACGTGTGACTTCACTGTGTTTCCCAAGTGGTTCGGAATCCACTATAATCAGGAGGTCCACTGTCCTATGGGCTGGCATAGGACAGTCAAGTCGGGGTCGCTCTATGGGCCCAAATATGGGGCCTAAGTCGTTATTAACCCGACGAACACTACTACTACTACTACGTTTCATAAGCAAAGTAATAGATACCGTATGCATTTTCAGAATCAGAACTTAAACTGTTGTTCATACATTGTTTTTAGGCCAAGGCTTAAGTATTACAAATAGACACCGTGATAGAAGTCAGAAGTAGAGATAAAGATATCAGAACCATTAAATAAAATATTAAATGGTTATTTATGGCCGGTCCAATTCTCCGCAAGGCGAATCACACGTCTCCCCACCTCGCAATTAATTGCTGTAATTGGGCAACTTTGTTTGAATGTTATGATTCATTTGGGAGCCTGAATTATTTTATTTTGCGTTTTGAGTGGAATTTGGAACTTTTTTAGTGGCTTTAATGGTAACCCCCATCTATTTTCCGCCTACCTTTTCAAAATACTTCTGGACTCCCTTCTTTGGGGTATGTTAATGGCAATTTGACAATGTCGGTACTGTATATAAAATCCAAACCGTCGTAATCACAACGTTATGATTGAGTCCAAATGTCCGGAAAATGCTATCTGCATGTGTCTGCACCAAAGCTAAATCCGCCACTGAATGCAATAGCAAAAATTTACTTTTCATCTGCTTATGCTCTCGTATTCTAGTAAAACAATACCGTCTAAAGCATACACTAGTTACTAGGCCGATACACTAGATTCTGAAGAAGTGTTTTTACACTTAACAGCAGTGCTGGGCTTGGCCTTATGGGGGTTCCTGGGCCGGAATTATGGTCTTATAATACCCTTACACGAATATTCCACTATCATTTATAAAATAGAGACACAGGATGCAAAATGGAATAGAATAGATTTATCATTATAGCCATGGCACGTTCCAATTTCCCGCCAAATACTTTTTATTTATTTGCTTTAGTTTGTTGATTATGTTTTTTTTTAATCTATTGCAGTTTTGCATTTTGTTATGAGGGCCCTTTTTTGTGGGGGCCATGGCCCTCTTATCCCCATAGCCAAACCCGGCACTGCTTGATAACTTAACAGTCATTGCTACAGTACCCTCCCCCCTCCCCCGAAAAAATCCTGCCCGCACTTATGAAGGGCAGGTACTCATATTACCCTTGATAATGTGAAAAAGTTAGGGAAAATATAAATTTAACATAGGAAAAAAATAGGTAAACATAATTCCCATCCTATTTTATGTCTCCCTAATTCCTTTTTTTATTCAATTTGGAGTTTGCCTGACTTTTCCAACTGTACCAAAATACCCTTACGTACTAACACTGAAACCAAATTTGCATCAGCCTATTGAAGTCATAGTCGGTCCAAGCCTATTTTATCATTAGCAGAAAACCCGTCAAGCAGGAGAAACGCGGCGGGTGGGTTCAAAAGGGACACACCCTCTTGCAGTTGATTGATTGGCACAAATTTTGAGAAACCTCATCAACAGCGAGCCCATCAATATTAATAGCCTTATTATTAATAATAAAGACTTGCTCATTGATTGCGGGTGACATGTGATTAATTCAGAGCGAGGTAAAATACTGTATAATGCAACTTGCATACAGTTGTGAACACTTCGTCTCGTCAGGAAACAATTAATTTACGTTTGCTTTATTATTAGTAGTAAAAGGTATTGTTGCCGATTGGTCTACAATTGTTATTTTTATGATTTCCTGTAAGTTTTTAGATTTAGCTTCCTCAATTCAACTGCCCTGCTCACAAACAGAACTGGCATTTTCTGTTTTAACGAAGACTCTTGCCCTATTGGATTTGCTGTTATGTTTTAGAAGTCCATCTTTGAAGAGGTGACTTCAGTTTTATTGAGTTAGTATATGACTCCAATGTAAAAATCTATATGACTTTTTATATTTCAGTGAATCGGGGAGAATCATTATGCATGTGCGGGGGAAGACGCAGGGTTTATGACACTGAAAATTAAAATTTTCGATACCTTTCAGGGAGGTTATTCTTATTGAGGTGGAGACCAATGTTCGACTTTCGGAAAATTTCTTCACAACGTTTCATTTCATGACCCCCTGAGTCGAAAACCACCCTCCGTTCAAAATGTTATATATATATACTGTATATGTATGTACTGTATGTATGTAAAATATTTATGTATAATAGGCCTATCGATTTTAGAAAACACTCTAACTTCCGTAAATAATATATGATTTTGATGAAACTTGGCACAAAAATTGATTATACAAATGTCTTGATCGAGTTCGTTAACCAGCTAGATCCACTATTTAGTTACAAGATGGTGACCGATTGAAACCTTATGTAATTCATATCTCAGTTAATATTGGTTGCAGAGAAATGAATTAAAATTTGATTGAAATCCCATATTATTACCTACGATAATGGTAATCAACCCTTTTTACGACAAAATCAACGATTTCAAGATGAAGTCCAGTCAAAGTAAAAATAATTGAATAAGTAAAAGTTCATAGTCGTCATTGTTTGGAACAGAGGAGTGTTTTGTGTGTTGATGTTGTGGTCGGGAAAATAATGAAGTATATTTTTATTTTTTATTATTATACATGCATAGCGTAGGTAGCGTAGGGAAAAAGCAGGGTCTGCGGATTCTCCCTACACTCGATTGGCCAGAGCCGAAGGGGATTTTTTTAAAAAAGGAAGGCTAATTGAGGGTAGTTATTAAAAGCAAGATTGTTTTTTTTTTATATTGAATAATACAATACTGAAATTTGGCACAAAACTCACATTATCAAAAAAATTTCTGGTTCCCTTCGACTCCCTGACACCTCGCCTTCCTACGTCCTATCCCTCCAACCCCATGTGACCACGCCTAACCTTCGGTTAAACATGTTCAAAGATTATGTACAACTATGAAAAAAAAATATTTATATTTATTGTATATCCACATAATGCTACTGCTGCCTACCCGTAACCCTCCCCCTCCTCTTGTTAGCTCCCTGCTGCCACCAACTGTTAGCTCCCTGTTAGCTCCCTGTTAGCAACCTGTTAGCTGCTGTTGGGGATCGCTAAACTATTTATTGTGTCGCAGGATTAAAGCTACGATATTATAAGACAAGTTTCAATAAATGAATACAACAATATATTAAATGTAAAATAACAAGACATTCACCAATAGGATACAGCCGGTGCCCGACACTTTTTATAAATATACAGCCAAATACTACAATTATTTAAGTTCCTTAATATAAATTCGACTCCTGAGAGGTTCATCCTTCAGTCCCTTCCGTCTTCAGTCTGCCCTCTAAAGTCCCTCTGGGGTCTATTTAATACCCCGGTCGGCGATGTTACCAAAATGGCTGTCTGGTCTCACGTCACACGCTTTCGCGGAAAACCGTCAGCAGTTTTGGGCCGGGACCAGACAGGCACTCAGCAAAATTCACCACCGGGTTGTCCATAAGTATGGCTAGTATATAGATCCCAGAGTGGCAGAGGCAACGATCCTCTGATACTCTCTGTCCTCACTAATGCCCCCGACATTTTTTTTCTTTTTTGACCGAGGTTGGCCAAGGGACACCTCGTTTGATTTGGCCGCAGCCGCGTTATGCAAAGTCAGTTCACAGTTGAACAGGTCCACGAATTATGGAATAAGGCCTGTAGGTTCTACTCCACTGCCCGCAGAGATGTAATAGAAAAACTCCACCAAGGTTTGCAACGACTAAAATTCTCATAGAGACCGCTGACGCGCGTCGGCCGTTGGCATCCATCTTAATTGTTTCGATTCCGTTTACCATTAGATATGGCGAAAAAATTGATTTTTTATGAAATTTCTCGGAGTCTAGGTCATCAGTTAAAGAAATAACGGATTTTTATAGCCTTAATTGCTGAAAATGCCAAGGTATAACTACAATACTTACTGTACTATAATCGCATTGAAATACACTACTCATGTACAGAAGATACCTAAGTACAGCTAAGGCAGCTATTCCATCTGTCAATAATCCGTCATTTGAGCATTAAAAATTGATGAGATGTTTGTTTTAAGGAGACTATTATGTAGATACTTAGCTTATCTATTATAAATTAAGTTATAATATGGTAGAGACTTATTATTGATGTCTCTTTTGATACCATATTACAACATAATCTATAATTGATAAGTTAAGTGTCTACATAATAGTCTCCTTAAAACAAACATCTCATCAATTTTTAATGCACAAAGGACGGATTATTGGCAGATGGAATAGTCGCCTAAGGCAGTTCTCTGCTTTTCTAAGAGATTGCAACACCCTATGCTGACAGCTTATGGAGAATCCCAGAAAACGTGTCGTTGAAAGCAAAGGTAAAAGAAGTGGGGTTAACTCAAATTTTCAGTGCTCCATTTCTCACGACCTCGATAACATATAGTGCATACGCATTAAAATTAAAGGGGCAAGAGTGCATGACTTTCGGAAACCTTCATTTATATAACTCGAACCAATACCCAGAACTTTCATCCGGGGCCTTGGGATAATGAAAACAGTCAAGAATGAAAGTCCAATGGAAAGAAAAGGTCCACGACATCTCGACAAAGCGAAGACCGAGTCACTCTAAAAAAAATAATACACTTCTTGAAAGCCTTTCTTTTTGGCTGTTAACCTTAGAGGGGTTATTGTGGCTTGGGATTTTGACGCGTATCCTTGATAATCGTTCATTATCATGGATATGAGCTTCAATTCTTTGACTGGTTGAGTATAATTGTCGGGTTACATATCCGAGTCTAATGTCTTTCTCTTTGGAATTTTAAGGTAAAGTTTAATTGTGTGTTGAAACTTGGGTTAATGTGTATTATTAGGGGAAGCGTTTGACGTTAATGACTACCGTATTATATTCAATTCCATGTACGGTAATTATTTTTTTGTCTTATATACGAATGGACTGAGTGATGTTGCCACCCAATAAGATATATTTAGAGCGGTAATGGTAAGAAATATACGGTAGTAGTGGTATCAGCATAAAAATTTATTTTTGGTAACTGTCATGGGCCCAATTATTTGTTGAGCTAGTAATTAAAGATTAAATGAAACAATTACAATGATCTATAAGTAGCAATTCTTTAGGCCCATATCATCAATGAATCATTATTTTTCCATGTATAAAGTGATAAAGGTGTTCATGATTGAACTTGGTTGCAACCCGCTTCCTGACCGATTCGTAAATATTTACTTACAAACTAAAATTGTTTTTAATTTTTGTTAAGTTTTTAATTCATGGCAATGATTTTTTTTTCGTAAAACTGATGTTGGACAAAATAAATTAACTTCAGTTTGAAGTAAAAATGAAAACTCCTTAAAACTCATTGTATAAAGTATAGTGCCAATTTTTCAAACCAGACTTATTAAATTATTTAGCATTTATTAAATTAGTAACAAATTGTGATAAAAACTAAACAATATAATATATGCAAATAATAAATTAATATTTCAAAATTAAATCAGATTTTGGAGCCTGACTACAGCATCTCCTCTTAAGAGCCTAAGAGGATATATGAGGAGTAACTTTCAAAACGGCACAAATCCATTTTCGTAAAATATTCAGGAAACACGAAAAACATAATTATTTCGGCTTTATTATAACGGGAATATAAGATTTGAACCCTTCAGAAGACTGGGTTAAAATGTTATGTTTTTGTTTTTATTAGCAATCCTGATTCAACTCTTCTTCAAGATGGAAAATCGATGATAGAATCAATTTTTAATTTTCATGGATTTGCGACATTTTGAAAGTTTGCTCCTCATATTGAACTGAAGATAGGTCTGATATTGGCCTGAATTAAGTTTTTATTTTTTATTTAATTAATTACGCAACTTATTAAATATTCAGTCTATTCAAAATGCAGAGAACTATTCCGTAATATCATTGGGTATTTTCAGTTTTTGGTGTTACGATTCATCCATGAAATTTACAAAGCTTGAAATTTTAGTCCCCAGTAAATTTAATAAAATATAGCCTAATTAGGCACCATATTAAAGACTCTAAAAATTAAAAATAGGTACCTTAAGATAGGACCTATGAAAAAATCTTTCACAACTTGAATAAACCAAAGTTGTATTAAATTGTATGTGTACATAGACAGTTAAAGTGCCTCCTCCTTTTTTTCTTGTACAAAACCCTCTCGGGTGGCAATTTACATTTTATTATAATTTACTTGCAATAATTATTTTGAAATTGTGACAGGGGCAATCCGGCTCTGGCAGGTCAGGGACTCTAATATTTGTATTTGTATTTAAAAAAAGAAAATTGATAGTTTTTGGAATGCTAATTATCTAGTACAATATATAGGTATATCCTCTTACGGCTATTGAACGGTGCTTCCCAATGCAAAGTACTTTCAACTTTGAGGTAGGCCAGCCATGAAAATAATCACCAGCCAAGATCGCTAATGCTAAAAGGCTAGTGGGTTTAATACTAGTAGTTATACAGTATTACTTATCTTATCACTTGATGAAAATCAAGCATAAAAAACTTTAACTTCCTACTTATTAGCTTGCGTAGCATATAAAGCAGTAAAGCACTCTTTCACAAGTCCCAGCTCCCAACAAAAAATCACTCAATAATCAATATTTGATAAAGCAATATAAGCTATAAAATAAGATAAAATTGACTTTACAGCTCCACTTTTTATTCAACGAGGAACATCGTGATCGTATTAACAGCAAACTATTAAAATAAATGTGATCATCAAATGAACTCGATCCTGATGGATGCTGGCAGATTAAGTTAGAGGAACATAACTGGACTCGGGCTTTCAGTACCTAACTTTGGTACCTAATGGCAAACATTCATCACATTACCCAGAGCTACTGTACAGGTATTTAGGTAGTACTAGTTACATGAAGACCCGCTGAGAGCATTGTCGTGACCTGTCCCCTGACAGGTTTGGGTTGGCCCTGTTTCTGCAGACTTTTTCGATGTAGTATGAAATTATAATTTTGGTCCAGTCGTGTAGGAAAGTATGGCTTTAGGCTATGCGGGACGTTGTAGAGAGAAGAAGCTATGTTGCTTTGGTAGCAATAAGTGGTACGTTAGGTTGAGACTTGCGAAATAATTTGTTAAGGACGTTAGCTTATTATACTAAAATTAATAACGGTGGCTTGAGGGGCTGAAGTTGGGAAAGCTGCAACCATATGGTACCGGTACGGACCTAATGAAACGGTTTTGGCCATTGGCAAACTGATATACGTTCTCGATGTCAACCTACACCGACTAAAAGCGATAATGGACAAGCTGAGACAAGCTTACCATTGACGCTCAACCCAACCAACAACAGATTCGAGTCAATGTAGTTCAGTGGTTCCCAAACTGTGCACCGCGGTGCCCTAAGTGCTCCGCGACAACTTTTTAGGGGCACCGCGGCGCCATGGGAATTTAGACTATATAGGTAAAACATAAATAAACGATAATTTAAAACTATAAAAGTATTTTTATTTTTATAATTGAAACAATTTTACTTTCCCGCCAAGGGTTATTTATTTTATGTATATTTGAGAAGTTGAATTTTGTTAGGGTGGGTATAGTGTAGGTCAACATGGATAATATTGAATATGCACCGGGCACCGCCTCCAAACACGTTTGGAAACCACTGATGTAGTTGTTTAGAGCGTGCAACAACGCCGCATCCTGTGGTCATAAAATAGATGAACGGACTATGTCTATTAGCCGAAGACTGTTCCGGCCTGCTGCTATCTGCAGACCGAACCTTGCGGCTACCTTCCCCATTGCTTGTACGTGACTTAAGCCAGGCGCTATCGGTGTCTTCATCCACGTGCGATGTTTTTGCGACGCTTTCTCAAACATCGTGCCAGCCCCGTACCTCGCTTGTCTCTGCCGCGCTAATGCAGATTCTATTGTATTTTCCACTTGACTGGGCGCAGCACGGGAAAAGTACCTACTTTTTTTCGGCGATATATTTTGCTCCGGAGACTTTCTATTGTGTGATCCCCCCGTAAGTGAAGCATGCTTCTTATTTTTGCTATCATCTTAAATGTGTTTTATCTGTACTTCCTCTTAAGAGCGGCGAATGTATGATAGTTTAGATATTTTTGCTGGTTTTTTCGTTCTGCTTGAAATCTCACGGTGAAATAATCGATTGGAATCATTTAATATAATTGAGACTCTGACTGCCTAATGGTGGTATCTTTCTTACAAAAGTAAGGAAACACTTAAGTCTTATGCTACTGTTTCAGTGCAGCTGATTAATATTTTGGAAGTTTTTGTCTTTGTTAACATTCTAGTAAGAACCATAAGAAAATCACAAATAGACTTGGACGAATGTGCATCAATTTGGATTGTGTGTTATACTTAAACAACCTGGGCTAATGACAATTTTTTTTTTTTAAAGGTTAATAGCATACAAACAATTTAATGAATGTATCCGATTGACCTCTTCAGTCGTCTCAATGAGTAAATTAATACTTGCACTGAGTTACGACACGTCTCCGATCGCATGGCGTGCAGAGACTTGCACAAGTACAAGCACGCTACCACCTTGCCATCGAAGCCGATAGTAGTACTAGTACATATTTGAACAAATCTGGTAGGTATTACAATAATTTCACATTTTAGAGAACAGCACGAACTTTTTCATTCTCAAATGATATGATCCAATATTTAATGTTAAATTAAAAGTGGTTAAAGCATCTGCATTTCCATAAGGCATATTGAATCTACAATAGCCTATTTTGCAATTTTTTTGTAACAGGCACCAGTCATTTAGTTCTTTATATATTTAAAAAAACTTTTCCCTGAAGGGGGGATATGGACTGCCAAGTACAATTTTACTTATGCAATGAGGCATATACATTATTTATTATTATTTCATTATGAACTTGGTCTTGGAGGCTAGGATCTTAACCCTATTATAACTAAAGTAATTGTTACTAGTGGCTCTCAATTCTCGAGCTTTAAAATCCAGCGAGGCAAGCCCCGAGTTCACTTTTCACCACATTACAAAATCCAACCCCTCTATTTTTTTTTCACTGACAAACGTTCCACATTCCTTACCATTTGTACTGTCCCGCACGAGTGTATAAATAAATAATAAAAAAACAAATAAAATAAATAAATATTGACTTTTTAAATAAATAAATACCATAGAATAATATTTGCTATAGAATGCTAGTCGGTATAGGGTCGTCTGTGATTCCAAATAGGAAAATCACATGAGCCGAGTCACAAAATATTTGCGTCCCAGTTTTAACCAATCAAATTAATTTATTAAGAAACAATTGTGAGTGTATTCGAACGTTCTATAAAACTTGGCCTACTATTGGCTGCCTGTTTTGAAGTCAACATTCATTTTCAAAACAATAACAACGTAGCAGAAATGAGTGGGTTTTTGATAAACAAAAATGATCAAAAAAATTATTTATTGATTCAATCTCTACAAATCTCTACTAATAAAATAAGTTCGGTTGTTGGATTGAAAACTGCAAACTATGCTACACATTATGCAAAGTACAGTAGGCCTACAATAATACATCTAAAAGGTAAGTGAGTAATTTATATTAAACCCACAATAGCTTTAATTCTTCTTAAAGTGTTGCATGTGTTGCATTGTTGCCGTCTTGTAGCCAAATTAAGTCACTTAGCACACTCCCAAACACACCGAGTGCAACAAGTTAGTGTACAACCTACGAGAAGCATTTTTAAGCCTTTGCCTGCATGGGGCTTGCGAAGTAATAATTTGTGACAGTGACTTCCCTCTATGGGTCCACTGCAGCATACATTAACTAAAACAAAATATGTTGTGTTATTTTATTTGGTACGTATCGGTAGGCTAATATTATTGACATTTTTAGGGCAACAGATTTCGAGGAACAGGAGCAGAGGAGGCGTCTCGTCCCACCAGAGAAAATGTTGAAGCAAGGAAATTCGAGTGAAAACTTTAAGTTAACGCAAGGCAATTTCTACCAGAAGGAAAAAAGTCAAAAATATTAGTTGTCTTCACTGTAAATTACTCTATATTTGTTATTACATTAATGTTATTGCATTTTGCTGTATTTTAAAAGCCTTTTCCATGGAACTCACCTTGAGTTTTCACTTGTCACCCATGGCTTACAGAGTCAAAAGGAAGGGAACATAGTGGGTGTCACCGTATTGCGTTAGTGAGGAACTACCTGTCTGAATAAATAGGGGTTGTGAAAATGTCCAATACATGGTCTACTGTGACAGTATGCTAACACGACGCAAAGACTTTTTTTGCCACTTTCCCCATACAGGGTTTTGGTTTAAAATGCCAAACCCCCAGTGACCTGTACGAAAAGGCCCTAATGAATGCTTGCCGTAACGTAAAGTACGGTAGGTACTCTTTCTAAACTCATGTTGGAACATAATTTGAAGTATTGTATGTGATACTTCCATACATTAATACATACCGCGTAGGATACCACGGGCATTTTTTTTAAATATTCATTGCATTGACCATTGTTGAGATATATAGATATTAGATTTAGATAGGTCTAGGTGTGCGAATGATACAATAAACTAGTTGGTCTCATTAAATTTGGGTCATTATAGATTTATTAATATGAAATGACTCATTAAATTGATATTGACTACTACATTTCAATTTTTAAATTTGTGCGGGAAACACCCAAGCGCTACCAAGACCAAAATCCGAAAGTGGGACGCAAATATTTTGTAACTTCAATACTGTGATTTTATGAAAAAAATCACAAAGCCATGAAATACTGCATCCTATGTATAAGCATAGGAATGCCAGTCTGCTTATTTCGATTGGCAGGCTATGATAAACACTGACTTTTTAAATAAATAAATACTGACTTTTTAAATAAATAAATAAGGACTTTTCAAATAAATAAATACTGACTTTTTAAATAAAGAAATAAGGACTATTTTTGTTCTATTACTAAGCGAACCTAGCGGAGTTAGGGCGATAAAGCCCTTTCTTAAACGCAACTAGGAAGGCCCGGGAGCGCCTGCTTTACATGCCCTCCGAAGCATAGCCAGAAAATGTGGCAAGCGTGGGACTCGAACCAACAACCTTTCGGGTGAAAGTCAAACTCTGTACCACTACTCTACATGTCCTGACGGAATGATGACCTATAAAAGAATATGTAACCAGCAAAAATGGCTGGACCTAACCTTTTTACACAGCTTCTTTAAAAAGCATCTATTGGTCAGAACAGTAAAAGTGTCCGATAAATTAACGAAATTATGATGGTTTTGCACTGTTTATTTAGTGAAGTACAACATTTGGGCTCTAAAACGTGATTCCTGGCTAATTTACCAGAATGCATTCAAATATACGCGGCTGAATCGTGCAAATCAATCAGTTTTTCATACGTACGTCGTACACGTTCGTACTCACAGTGAATTCTATGACATGAAATGGTACAATGGCGTGTATAAGGGGGAACCCCCGAACCCCTCCGAAATGGGAAAATGCAGGACGAAATTAACTGTAAGCAGTTGTAATGCAAAATTAGTGGATTTCGGTTTGGTTGGTAGAATTCGACGCCGTCATGGAACTCTGTAAAGTATTATAATATAAATCCGCCACTTCAATAGTAGGTATACATTGGTTCAGACTTGTAAAATGAATGCCTGTAACAGGCAGATGGGTGAGTAAATGACTTGAGGAAGAAATAGAGGTTACACGAAGAAGAGGAAAATCAAGGAAGAGATACAGCAAAACAGATTGAGGACGATTTCAGAAGAGTGGGACTGGCACCAGAGAAAGTGTTGAATATTCAGAAGCAAGCACGTATCCAGGATTTTATTTCGGAGGGGGCTAACTAACAAGGGATCGGGGGGGGGGGGGGAGGGGGGTATGGAATACTCCCAGTAAAACGGTGGGTCCACCCCCCCCCCCAATTCTTAAGAATTTACATGCAAAAACACACAGTTTTAGTGTTTTTAAAGGGAGAAAAAATTACAGATGAAACATGAAACTGAGGTCTGAACAATGCAATTTTTTTACATTTCGGTGGGGGGGGGGGCTTCAGCCTGGCTACATGCTTGTTCAGAAGTGTTCCAACTGGAGGGAGTGGAGGAGGATCGTCTATCATACCCGAGCTCAAGAAGTTGATTGTTTTCGTCATTGATGTCTACTATATGGTAAATATAGTATAAGCATAGCTTTAATCATTAATGGATTCTTTTAAGAGTTGAGAATTTCACTTATTTATTTCCTTCCTTCTTTCTTTCTTTCATAGTACGCATTGGACGTATTTTTGTATAGTAGTTTATGATCAGGAGAAAAACTAATACAGTTGCCTATACGTACTTATCGCAAATTTTCACATTCCACATGTAAATGGCGATTTACGTTACCTGCCACAAAAATTCAGTAATATTATATTTATTTTATTTATTATATATATATTTTGTCTAATTACACTCCACTAATAGGTAAACGCGTACATTCATTGCTTTCTTTGAATCAATACGGTAAACTTCATTACAACCGAACCCAGTTTTCCATTTTTGTATAGATCTGTACTGTAAGATATATGCTAAATTGTTAATCAACAATTAGCCCGGAGATAGAAATGCGGTAATAATAATTGTATATATAGGCCGCAGCTTATTGTAAAATTTGATCTCGGAATAACGAGGGGGAAGCCTTGGGTACCTACCGTACCATAACTAGGTACAATTATGTGCTGTATCCGTGTTCATCGCGGTCTATACAGGGTCGCATTGCTAGCTTGGGGCCTTTTTCATTGACATACGCAAGTTATTGCCTGTAATGTACCGTTCGTCTAGATACGTAGGCGAGCATAAGACAAAGAAGAGTTATTACCGATATGCCATAAAACGTTTGCACTTAACAGGACAAATAAAAATATCATTCCTTCTCAACAGGAATAAGGGCGGCCAATAAAAGTTTATCGGCCACGCCTATTGTTAATATTGTTCAGAACGAATCAACTAAATTCAATTGGCGAGCTGTGCCTTAGGTACCCACAGGATGTATTCATAAACTGTACACAACTGTACCCATTTCGTATTGATGGAAAAATTATTTTTACTTTAATAATAAAACACCGCTCCCGTTTTGGTATTATTTTTGTAAAAGCTGGAGGAAAACCTTTTACGTAGGCATGGGTGTTGCCAGAGAGTTGCAAGGGGGGACGTGCCCCCCCCCCCCCCCCTACTAAAGAATTGAAGAGTTAACACTAGATAGAATTGTGTTTTCTTTAATGAATTTACACAATATAAAAAAATGCGTGGAATCAAAACGAGGCATAATGAATAAGATTTTAAGAGTGTACAGCCCGTAGGAATTTAATAATAAAATAAAAATTTAATACTTTTTATTTTTTATTTAATTAACTAAGTATGTTATTTAGTGACTTCAGCGGCAATGTGGTAGCGTGCTTGTACTTGTACGAGTATCTATTCACTTTGCGGTCGAAGACGTGTCGTAACTCGACATAAGTACCTACTAGGTGACTTAGTGAGGCGACTGAAGAGGTTAATCGGATACATTCATTAAATTGTTTGTATGCGATTTAACCTTTTAGAAAAAAAGCAAAACAAACAAATGTTATTGAAGATTTGGCTCATCAAAGTTGTAGAAGACTACTTCATGCATCATATTATAAGATATCTTTATTTTCGAAATTGTAGTTTTTTCATAAACATGCAAAAATTTTATAAACAATAACTTTTCACGTATTAGCGATTTTATAAAAAAAAAAACTACAATTTCGTAATCTAAAAATACCTTATTATATGATGCATGAAGTAGTCTTCTACAACTAGGATGAGCCAAATATTTAATAACATGCTTAGTTAATTAAATAAAAAATAAAAAGTATTAAATTTCGGGCTGCCACTTTCCTACGGGCTGTAAACTCTTAATGTTTATATTCCAAAATATTTCAAATAAACTCACGAAAACCAATCGATTCAATGACACTTTTGCACCTGCCACCCCCCCCCCCCCATTTTCCAATCCTAGCTACGTTAATTAAAAACGCGGGATTAAAAATGGAAACAAGATAATTTTACAGTGGAGGGAGCTATTCACAATTGTTTTGTTTACATTTTTAACCCCATGAGTAAGTTAATACAAAACGGCATAGTAGACCCGCAGGTCTCGAATTATTAATCAGACACTTTTGTCTGGAATAATAGTCTTTAAACTATGTAAACTCTACAATCATAAACAGGTCTTTACTACATTTAAATAGGATGCGATTCTATTGTCTCGGTGTAATATACGATGGTATATTTTACCCAATGCAAGAGACAAAAAAGACCTAGTAAATTTTCTTCTGCACTCCGCCGCAATAGAAAGAATTATTCCGCCAATTACACTAATACTGTTTTGTGTCAGAGTAGTACTTAAAATATTTAACACGATAAACTAAAGCACTTAACGCCAATTAAGGGTGATTATCAAGCGTATGATTTGGTTTTAAACGATCGGTATGTTACCCGAGCATAAAGGCTCGTGGCCATTTTTCAGGTAGGTATGGTACCTTTAGGCTCGTCGTGCCTTGCTCCTGTTCTACTGCGAGCATATGGTAGGTACTACTAACGTACAATATGTGCTTAGGGTGCACAGATGCTGTTCGTGCTGTTCTTTGTTCACTTAACTTAGTAATTGACTTGTGACAAATTTTTGTTTTCCAATTTAAACGTAGTTATAAAGCTTTGTGATGGTCCAAATTTTCAATACCGAGATTTCAATGGATTTACACGTTTTGAGGTCTCAGCAACCCAAAAAAGTTTGTGGTTTTTACGAAATGTCTGTCTGTCGCTCTGTCTGTCGCTCTGTCTGCCGCTGTCACTCTGTCTGTCTGTCTGTTCATCGATTTCCGGGCAAATTACTCTATCGATTTTGCTGAAATTTGGCATGTATGTTAACATGTTTACAAAGATCATACCTAGGAATGATTTTTTTTTGTTGGGGGGGGGGGGCTAACTCAATTTGGGGGGGGGGGGGTTTATTCTCAAAAAACTAAAAAAAACGTCTTAAAAAATTATTTCTCAAAAACGGTTCCAATGATTTCTTTTCAATTCACATATATTGTAGTCGCTATTAATGCTAATAAAATGCATGGGGTCGCTTGCCCCTTGATAGTTTGCTTCAGCGGGTAAAAAAATAAAAATAACTAAATTTTAATGAAAAATGACTAAAAACTAATTTTTCTGCGAAACCTGTCTATAGATGATTTCTACCTTCAGGCATGTTTTAGGTGCTAAATTGAGTAACGAAACCGGACAGGTTGCTTTCCCAAAAAAATATTTGGTTTTGTGCAAAAAAAATTTTTGTTGAAAAAATGATAGAAAATTCACGCTCAAATGCATTGCGTGCCCTGCAATTATTACTGCGTGGTAATGAATCTGTTGGTCTGACCTATCTAGAATTTACCTTACCTCCAGTGACGTCAGGTGGACACCCCCCTCCCCCCCCCCCCTGATTTATCCGAAATTTAACCATAGGAAAAACCATGAAATTACTCATTTTCTCCATCTACTATACATATAAATTGGAAAGCATGTTCGAGTAAACTCGGACCGGTTCTTTAGTTAGGTTCCAATTTGTTTTGGTAAGGGTGTCATACAAAAGGTACAATGGCAACAATATACTTTAGGCCCCGTTCACCACGCTTATAAATGTTCTGTGCATTATAATATAAAATGTCTACTATATATTTATATAATTTATGTTATATTATGTATAATGTATAATATGGGCGTCGGGCTCTGCCAGTACTAAAAAATGGACATTAGGGGTCTTCACAGTGTTGGTGTTATCGAGTTAAATGTGCTATCCAAGTTAATACACAATCGTGAGTGTACCTCGGGAGTCGGGAGTGAGTTATCATGCTATATTTAACAGGGTAAACAACGTGGTAGTAGTCAGACGTTCGTGGCACGGTTTTAAATAAAGTGGCAGAACTCTATTCTATTGCCATATTTGTGTATATTTTTTGTTCATTTTGGTTATTATAATAATTTTAAGTAGGTTTTTACTTTTTCACTATTTACTTTTAACTGTTTTGCTTGTGATATTAGATTATACGAATAAATTTAAATACTTAAAAAATTATAAACGCGTGTTTCAAATCAATCAACAACAAAATAAACCTGAGCTATCGATCGCAGTGCAAGCTAAATAGCACACTTAACTAACTTGGAAGTGCGTTTAGGATAGCACGCTGGGTAGCTTGGTTATCGGGTTATCGGTGTGACATAACTTGATATAACACACTTAACTAGGTATAACTCGATAACACGAACACTGTGAAGACCCCTAATATTTCTGTGAACGAAGTTCATGAAATTCTAAGGAGTAGGTGGACCCAAATAAGTTACGTGAAGACAGACAGACAATCGAAATCTCTCAATATCTCGAAATCTATAAACTTTCCTTATAAAGACGTATAAATAGGAAAGTAAAACGTTCATTGTAGTACTATGCATGAAATAGTTATTTTCCCGGTTAATTGGACCAAATCTTTACAACTTTTAGTATTAACTGAAAAAAAAATATAAACGCACGGTCATCGTCCTCTTAAGAGGTTTTTTTAAATTTAAATATGCAGGATATGCTAAAGATTGAAACGGCACCCCCTTATTCCAATGCATAGTGGTGATGTCCAGTATTTCTTAACAACACTTTCCAAGCGTTGGTGGTACTAAGTCTTAAATATGAATGAAAGAAGCAGTGTGGTATGTTAATTAATTTAATTTGAACCTTCCGTGAACAATACAGTACCTATTTAAGTATACAGTTGATAGTCGCTTGAAGATTCTTCCTCCGAAGTAAGACTCAATTAGACGCCAAGTTGAATTGCTAGTAGAATATTAAATACTTAAATATGACGCAGTCGTTATTTATGGCATTGATAAATCACTTTTCTATGCTTATTCCCTACTTCAAGACAATTACCAGTTTTATCGTATTGATTGCGTTTAAACGCTCATCAAAATTGCAACAAGCGATTAAATAAGGAACAAGAGAAAACTATTTTATTGTCATGTTTCTAATTATCTACTTCTTTAATACAGTTTATCGGTTTTAACTTTTTAAGTTTAACTTCATAGTTTGGGATTTCTGAAAATTTACTCATCAATTTTAACCAATTAATCAAGCAATCAAAATTCTATTGTTATATGCAGGGTTTCCTTTGAAACTGTAGGACACAACGAAAATCTGTGAAATACAGTAGGTACATAAAAATCTGCTCCTAATAGTGTAAAGGGCATTGATCCTGAAATACACCCATGCACGAAATTTCTTTAAATGACAAATTTTAAATTTTTTCCATGCATATCCAAGCTCCTAGGTTCAGATTATTATAATTTTTTTTTTTAAGAACATTAAGTCGCAGTATATTTTATTGCCTTTTTTAGGCTAAATCTAATTTTTGCTGAGCTTGCCTTCTTTTAGGGACGAGTTTTCTCGGTTCTCTAATGCTCCTTTGTTCAGCAATAAAATTACTATCGCCTGTTCTCTGTTTTCTTTTTTTGTGCCTATAAATCCTTTTCTTTCTCAGCTGCAACGTATTTGTATCGTGAACTGCTTTGTATTGAGTAGGCTACTATATCCGACAGGCCAATCAATATTGTACATTATTACATACATGGTCGTACCTGGCCCATTTCAGATAGGACGTCGCAAGGGGGAGCTTTTTAAACTAAGGGAATAATAAGTATTTAACATATTTTTAATATCATCTTCCATTCCAGAGAAAAACGCAGAAATTCACTGAATCTGCACCACTCCATACAGTACAGTAGGTTTGAGCCGTTTGATTCTAACCGCAAGATCTCGCGATTTTTCATCTATCATGATTTAAAATTAACTCGAACCAACAACCTTTTGAGGGAAAGTCGAAGCCCATGCCACTACTCTACATGTCCTGAAAATGAAGAAAAAATACTTTGTGTTAAAAGCCCCTATTAAGAAAACTTGATATTCCCTTATAGACCATACACATTAAAAATTTTCTCGACAAAATTGGTCAAAATCAGGATTCTGGTTGGAAAAGCGCTACAATGTATTATTTATTAAGAGCAATTTTGCAGCTGCAATCCGTTAAAAAAAAACGCGACGGGGAAAAACATCTTCGGACGCTAAATAAGGAGGTGTGTTGCCCGTATATGGTAACGGTTACATTGCGTTTTGCGATCGTTCTATAATATTAAAAATTAATTTGATAATTACCCGAGCAAATAATAATTTATTTCAAGTCATGACCACTTATAGTACGCGTGCTTCTTGGCAGAGAATCAAAAAGATTCCATGTTTTTATTACTTTCAAACCAATTATATGTAAATTAATAAGTTACTGCACTGAGCATACTTGGTTCACAGCTAACCATTACACATACCCATAGAATTTGAATTTGAGCTAGTGTGACTGATTTACTGATTTTATTCATATAGAAGAAGGTATGACTGATATTCGGTATCATTCATGTAAGGTAGTTATTATGTTCAAATAATATAAATTAAGACAATCAAGACATGTAGCGTAGTGGTACGGACTCTGACTTTCACCCAAAAGGTTGTTGGTTCGACTCCCACACTGGCTACATTTTCTGGCCATGCTTCGGAGGGCATGTAAAGCAGGTGGTCCCGGGCTTTCCTAGTTGAGTGTATGAGAGTGCTTTATAGCACTAACTCAGCTAGGTTGGCTTAGTAATAGAACAACAAAAAGTCAATATTTACTTATTTATTTATTTAAATTAAACTAGGTAGTAGGGATCATTGTAAATTTGTCTTTTGTGGCATTAAAGAGAGATAGAAAGAGGCCGGAGTTCAGGAGTTCAGCCGGTAGAGAACTAGGCTGTGAACAAGGGTGGATTTTGCTTCCAATTTAGGGGGGGGGCAGCGGGCAGGTTCAGTGGATTATTACATTAATAAACATTATTATTTTCAACTCCCACTGTAAACCCATTGTTATCTAGTGTAAGTTCATTTTATTTTGGGGGGGGGGTCCGGACGCTCTGACTCCCCCCACCCCCCCATAAAATCCACCCTTGTCTGTGAAACGGAAAGAAATGGAAGGGAACGAAAAACTGTTCCGCATAGCCTGAGTCTCCCCAGCCCTAATGGGTCCCTTATACGTTCATTAGTAAAGAAAAACTCGGCTGCCGGTTATGTTGCTGGCCACAACAACCCAAATAGAGCAGTGGCCAAGAGACAAGATCCTCTAGCAGCTCTCAGACTTGGGTGAACTTAAGAGGTGGCGGATGTAAGAACCACTGTAAATCATTGATTTGAACAAACCGTTTGTTTTTGATTGAATTCAGCCTTGAGAGCTTGGGGCTGCACCGTCACCAGTAACAAGCTAAACGTACTATCTGCAAGTTAACTTATCAGGCATATCATCATATCTTAAGTAATTAGCCTTACTGTATAAATAAACCTTGGAATTCCACACCGCGAAAAATTCCCAATCGCTGAAAATAGCAATGCTTTACAACCACTCCAATTGTAATTTTATTGTCTAATTCCACATCTGTAAATGGCAATAGAATTAATTGCATTAGCTTATCAGCTGAAAGACCACAAGCAGCCAACACAATAAGAAAATTTAATTCTGCCGGCAACAGACAAAAGAAAAACTAGAATCACGAACATGAATAAAAGAAAGTGGCGGTATTGCTCCGCGTTAATGAAATTCCGCCTTAATGGCCTCTACACTCAAATTCGAATAAATAAAAATAAATCGGTCCATGGATTAACATGGAGAAAAGGCCATTGTTTGCAGAATCTAGTGTGTGCCCTTATAGGTGAGAGCTAATTTTCATAACTGATGTGTAATTGCGTACCAGTTGATGTGAGTATCCATATGTGGATTATGCATTATGGGTGAGTCGTCGACAATAAGAGTATGTAGAATATAGGAGAAGTAGATAAGATTAATTAAGATAATGGAGAAGTTACATGATTTCAGGTTTAACTATGAATGTGCATTGAAAAAAACTAGATGTGAAAACGTAAATAGTGGCAACATATTGTACCTGTGTGTAGTTGTTGAGAATAGGTTAAGGGTAATCGTGATGTCATCACCAGCATTATTAGCAAGGATTCACCTGATTGTCGATTCAAATCACATTTCTCTCTTTTTGAACTTACGATAGAAGTAGGCCCAATTTAAAGAACCGGTCCGAGTTTACTCCTATATGCTTTCCAATTTATCAATTGTAGATAGAGGTGAGGTAAATTCTAGATAGGACAGACTTACACATTTCTTCACAGCAAAAATGGCAGGGCACGCAATGCATTGGAGCGTGAATTTCCTATCATTTTTTCAAAAACATTTTTTTTGCACAAATTATTATTATTATTATTTTTTGAAAGCAACCTGTCCGGTTTCATTACTGGATTTAACACCTAAAATATGCCTGAAGGTAGAAATCATCAATAGAAAGGTTTCGCAGAAAAATTATTTCTTAGTCATTTTTCATTAAAATTTAGTTATTTTTATTTATTTTTTTTACCCCCAGAAGCAAACTATCAAGGGGCAAGAGATTTCCCGCATTTTATTAACATTAATAGCGACTACAATATATGGGAATTTAAAAGAAATCGTTGGAGCCGTTTTTGAGAAATAATTTTTTTGAGTTTTTTGAGAATAAAACCCCACCAAATTGAATTAGCCCAAAATGAACAAACTGTTCTTGAGGTATGATTTTTTTAAACCTACATGTCAAATTTCGTCTAAATCGACAGAGTAGTTTTACCGGAAATCGATGAACAGACGGACAGACATACAGAGCGACAGACAGAGCAACAGACAGACAGAGCGACAGACAGAGTGACAGACAGACAGACAGACAGAGCGACAAACAGACAGACATTTTGTAAAAACCACTTTTTTGGGTTCCTGGGACCTCAAAACGTGTAAATCCGTTGAAATCTCGGAATCGAAAATTTGGACCATCACAAAGCTTTCCTTATACTACGTATAAATTGGAAAGCAAAAACAAAAACAAATTTCAACAATTCTGAGCAGCTCTGCCATCAAACGTTGATAAAATTGGTGGTCCCACAGGAGGGCGAGGTGTTCTCTGGGTGCTGGGACTAAACAAATACATTTAATAAACATTTAATAACGCGCTTGCTTGCGAGGTTTACCACTGTTTTCTGTTTACATTAAGAGGAAGCTTACTGTTGATCACCTGGATCATCTCAAAACGATTACCAACATCAAAAATTAAAAAATTCTGAAATTTGCTGTTCATTTATTTTAAATAATTGAATTAATACCATCACGTGATAACTATTATGGTATTACATTAACCCCGGTATTATAATCGCCGTTATCAGGCTGCTGCTGTATGAATAGTTGGATATGGTAGTCAGGCTACAATACAATAGATAGCCTCCAACCACTATCCCTTCACCTTGCAAATAAACAACATTATTAAAGAAAATCAAACTTGACTCTGCACATTGTGGGGAATCCATTAGTCGGATATTAAGGGCAATACTATTGAATTGTATTACTCAGTCACTCTGCAATTATTATGATATAATGTGTTATTATTTCTGGGAATGAATAAATCATCTAGAGATCATGGGTGGGAGTCGGAGGTCACAAGAGCAAGCTTCATTATATCAGCCAATTTGGCTCAAAATAGGGTCAAGGAGTATCTAACCGATTCATTAAACATTGAGATGCCATGCGTATAATTGCGACTTACAAAGTCCAAATTGTCAATGCCCAGCTATCACTAAAGCACAAACGACGAAATACCTTGGCGTCCACTTCGACAGTGATATGAAATGGAGCAGCCACTTAAAATCGATAAACGGAGAATGTCGAAATTTTTTAAGACAACTTTTTTACCTCCGCACGGTCTGCCCTCAAAAAATTTTAATCCAACTACACCACTCACTTTGTGAATCTCGGTTAGCGTATGGTATCCAAGTGTGGGACCTTTGTTACAAATTTAAATTCACTTGTAATTACCCAAAAATACCTTATTAGAACAATAGTCAAAAAACCTAGAACTTGGCCATCATTCCCTCTCTTTGCGTCTCTCGGTTTATTCCCGCTGCGGCACTTGTTCTTATACAAGACATTGCGAATTTTTTACTCTATCAGTGGGGACATGGTACAGAGACCCAGACCAGCAAATACTAGAAGAATTGAGTACCTTGTAGTACCAAGGGCATACATAGCAAATTTTACCAAATCCTACCAATATATAGCACCAAAATTATTTAACTTACTTAATATTTGTCCTGGGTCGCTGTCAATAAATACATTTTCCAAATTCGTCCGGGAATGGCTGATGAGACGGGAAGAGGCGCATATTTTAACATTGTCACGTGAGACCTTACTAGGCCTAATGTGTTTTTAAAAATCGAAATAATATGTTAAGTTTCTATGGATTTTATACTGATACATTTCCAGGAAGAGGGGTATTTTTTAAAAATACACTTTTTTATGTACTTATTCAAACTGAAATGCATTTCAACCGAAACAGTTTAATTTTTACCGGCGAACTATATTTATTCAATCAGATGGTTCTGGTGGCATCCCTTTTGAAAATAAGTGAGAAATATTAGGATTTTAAACATTTTCACTCGTGCATTTAATAGAAGAAAGTATGCTGTTTGGGGGTCTCTCTCGGGGAAAAAATGTTGATGATGCCAACTGAACAATTGATGTGTATCTTAAATATTTTTCAAGTCTGTCAAGTAGTTTGAATCTAGGCGCTTCGAGTGGAAGCGGCCATTTTGTTTCGAGTAATAAATTCAACATGGAAACTTGAAGATTGTATTATTTTTTCAAGAACCCAAATTAATTAAAATACAACGCAACAACAAACATTACAAAGTCGGAAGGCAAAAATAGTCTGATTACAACCCAACATTTTCTGCCGGAGCACCCCATAACTAAAATTTTGTGGGAATTTTTTCGTTTTAGGTACGGTATATAAAACACTAAATATAATAAAAGTTTACAAAGTACGTTTTTATCCAGTGTAAAATTAAACTCGTTTGGAGGGCTATAGCCGCCCCCCATAGATCCACCACTGGGTGTGCAATCATGTTAATTACTCTTAATACTTACGTTTACAGTGACAGAACATTCTGACAACCTTTCAAATGCCGCCTCAGGCGACGAAATGAGGAATGGAAGTAGGCTACAGAGTAGTAGCAAAGTTGATAGAAAACATGTTAGCAATGTGTCAAATTACAGCACATTTTCTTTCCCTCGATAGCATAAGCAACCTTTCTTCGCAAATAATATATCACCATTCTTTAGCTCGTTAAAGGTTAACAAGGTTACCTGCGAAATATGTAAACTGTAGGCAATTTCTAATTTTAATTTGACACTCTACAAAGGCAGAAGGAAAGGCAGAAAAAGGGGAACATGGCAGCCTATTATAGCGCGTTCCATTATCGGAGGGGAACATGGATTGGTAGGCCTCTAGGCACGCGTACGCCAAGTCTAGGTATCGCAGGTACTTGTGCAATACTCGACTATACGCTTGACCCCTGACTGTGCAAACCAACTACTCGTATATCTGTTGCTGATCCGCCCATTTATCGATTCCTTTTGTTAACTTGACCTAATAATACGGATTGTTTTTTATAGAAATATATACCATATATAATAGCATCAACTTTAAGATATGTAGAAGGACTGAGGGCTCCCGGCAGAACCAGAACATCCTGGTTGAAAAAACAGTGACAGGCAATTTTTAGACTATATGTCTCTATTATTGTTTTTTTTTTTTTTGCATTTTAAGCCCTGTAATAAATTTTAAGACCGGGGTAAAGACATTTGGCGCGAAAACAGCCCGTAAGCAAAGCATAGGGCAGATTTTTCCTATGTAGCGCAGGAGAGCGTCTTCCCATCGTCGCTGTCTATGCATAACCGCGTAAGTGAAATTTTCTTCTTAACGAGATTTGCTAAATTTTTAAAGTCTTCTACGTCTTATAAGCTGAACATAACAAACAAAAAAAGATCTTTTACACAACAGAAAGCTAGAACCATTATTGTTGCGTATCAGAAGGCGCAATTGAATGCGCTATAGCTTTGCTATTCCTCTCTCCTGCAAAAGTTGAGGAAAGTTTTACATAGTTTTGCAAAGTTTTGCATAGTCAGCAAATATATATAGAGATATATGATTGAATATATAACAGTAATTAAACAGCAATTCCAAATTTTTTACCCACCGCAACTTTCAAACTTCCAAAATAGTTTAGTCCTGCTATGTCTGGAGCAACAGACTCCACCCAGTCTGATTAGCCTTTAACAAAAACTCGAAAACAAATAGATGAATACATCAACATAAATATAAGGAAAAGACTGCATAAAACAATAGTTTGGGGTCATACTGCTTTATGGCTGTGAGACATGATGCATTCACGAAAAAGACAAGAAGTAGAAGCGTGGTGCTATAGAAGAATGCGAAAGATATCATGGGGAGACCGCATAACAAACGAAAAGGAGTTGCAAAGGATAAACGAAGGAAGGGCACTAATGTCCTTCATATCCCTGAGAAGAGTCAAGTGGATGGGGCACATGACAGGACGTGATGAGACATTGACACCATTATAGAAGGAACCATTTTTTTACCCAAGCCAGGGGAAGATGATGGAAAGATTTGCTGCCCGCCAATCGATATATTGGGACCAGAAAAGAAGATGTCCAGGGAATATGGTATCATATTACATTGCAGCAGGTCTACCTCCAGAAGAGAAGACCCAGGAAATTTCGAAATTTGAACTGGGCTTAATCTGTAGTGTTGCGTCATTTGTGTGCAGAGCGCATACCTACTGGGTTGTCGTGCGAGCCTTCTGCGATGTTATCGCGCTCCACTGCGACACGCCAATCCATTAGTCATTCAGATGACACTTTTCGGAGCACTTCGCTCAGTCCTTTATTTTAGTGCTTACTGCATGTCCATGCTCAGAGGACTTGCCCCATTGACATCTACTACTCGACATCGACACGAGTACTATGGAACAAGTTTACTAGGTATTGACTTAAATAAATAAATATTGACTTTTTTGATCTATTACCAAGCCAACCTAGCGGAGTTAGGGCTATAAAGCCCTCTCTTACACTCAACTAGGAAGACCCGGGACCGGCTGCTTTACATGCCCTCCGGAGCATGGCCAGAAAATGTAGGAAGTGCAGGACTCGAACCAACAACCTTTCGGGTGAAAGTCAGAGTCCGTACCGCTACTCTACAGGTGTTTTATAGCAGTTCGTTTTATAACAATTTGAAGGCAGGCTTGGCAACTGAGTAGCATCTTAGTAGTTGTCTGAAGCTTACTGTACTAACAAATCAAATTATCGGAAAATCCATTTAATTTTAAAAAACTGTAAAAATTTGGTTGAATACTGAAATGCCAAATATATTCTCTACTTAAGGTATAGGCCTATTCCCATCCTAAGGGTATAACCAATATTGTTGAATATTTTTTGTGACTTAAGAATTTTGTTTCTACATTTACTATTACATTTCTACATACTATTATAAAATTACACTGAGTTGAACCATGTGTCACAGCAGAAAAATCACGGAAATTTCACTGACGTATACAGTGCACATTTTCCCTGAATAACAGTCATCTTACAAAACATGATTTATGCGATGCGAGTTTTACTGCGCATACCATTTGTAAGATGATTGTTGCGCGCGTAACACTTTTACAGCATGCCTCAGTCAACTTACCGGGATTTTTCTGCTTTGACGTTTAGTTCAACTCGGAGTAGTTTTATAATACCACATGGACATGTTCTGCGATACACCATTCAATAATAAACCAACTTTATGTGCGGCGTAATGTCACATTAATCAATAATCACTGGTTACAAACATTAGTATAATCAGTTGCGTTTAATTAGTAACATTTCAGGATGTAAAATTAAAAGTGAAAACCGACATAATTTATGGTTGAACGCATAACAATCGCTTTTCCAACGGGAAATTGATCGCCCCGTCGGGACAGCTACATCTCAAGCGGAAGTAATGTACAAGAAAGATACAGAAGCATCTCCCGGCCGTGCAAAAGCTGCAATAACACACGTAATCACAGCAATGCTAAACGGTTTTGTGCAATTATTGGAAATTTACTAAGTAGATAATCACATGGCTAGGTATCGCGTTTCAGAAAGGTTGTGGAGATCACATCTTTGTATCACAAGTAGGTATTTACACAGATGCGATGGAGTTTTGCTAGATACAGTGGTTCAGAGGCAATTTTATGTTTTCCTGAGCTTTGTCGTCGATCGCTAAGCATTCTATGTCGGCGTTTTAAATACTTACGATGCGGGTCATTTGATACTAGTTTGGACTGCCCTTCATTGGGGGGGGGGGGGTTAACGGGTTTTGTTATAAATTGGTTATAAGATAGTAAGTACACCGTATGCTGTTTTGGGTGGTTAGTGATGGAGTCATCCCTATAAACAAGGCCGTGCCCAGGTTTTGTTGGGGGTTGCATTGCATTGCATCGTTAAAAATTAGAAATATGTATCCAAATCTCTAGATTCGGCTGTCAGGGAAGATAATTTATTGTAGTAAAACTACGGAATATAAATTTCGGAATGGCTACTGTATTAGGCAGCTAAAATAATAATTTGATAGCATTTAGCCGGTAAGGGATTTAGAGGGTGCTCAACCCCTTCTATTGAAATTAGGGGGGGGGGGCTGAGAACCTGAGACTATTCAAGTCGCCGCCACTTCTCTGTTGCATTGCACGTTGTTGAATTCTGTCTCAATGAGAAATAATGGCTAATGCAAAATGGTTTAATAGTCATTGGGCAAGAGCGTGTACAGTATTAGAATGCAATTGACATATTTTAGCATGGGTAAACGCCAGTTGTGAATTGACTATAATGGGTTAATAATTAACCGATTGCACCGCCCTCTATGTCTTGCGCCCAACACGACACACTTCCGCCATATATACCCAACATCCCAACCGCTCTACTTAATTTGCATTTGCAATATTGAACTTTGCGTTGCAGTAAAATTTAACTTCTAGGCTATATTTAAAATGTAGCCTATTTGCATTACACTGGCTAAGTGCATCAATAGAACTGACTTTTATTCTGCCTCATTTGATTTAAAATCGGATATGTAGGCCATTATGAAAGTAGTAAATTAAATTTTTCAAAATATTTTGTAAACAAAACATGGCCGAGTCAATTTGACGAGCCGATCACTTCTTTCCCAGCCTCCATACAGCAGACACAGCTTTGGTAGAAATATTATATTAAATTGATTATATATAATTTATTATTATATATTATATATTATATATAATTTATACAAATATACAAATACAAGCCGAAAAAACTTGTCATATTCTGATTAAGTATCATTAGTAGTTTAATTCCACACTTAATGACAGTAACTTACAATATGAAAGATACTTATAACTTATATAATTATGTACAAAGTAGCAGGCATGCCAAAAAAGCTTTGTGATGGTCAAAATGTTCGATTTCGAGATTTCAGTGCTTTACACTATTTGAAGTCCCAGCACTTACGGTATGTATATCAGGCGGTCTGTCGGTCTGTCTGTTCGTCAATTTGTGGGCAAGCTACTTGGTGGATTTTGAAAAAATGTGGCATGTAGATTCACAATAATCATATCTTGGGACTCAATTCTGGGGAGTTCAAAAATTAAAATTAAACAGATAAAAAAGGTTTTCCCATAAACGTCTGAACGATTACTTTTAAATCCACATACTGTATATCAGGGGCGTAAAGTTGGGGGGGGGGGGGGCACGGTCCAACTTCCCACCCCAGTTCCTTTTTTAGGGAAAGCCCCCCCCCCCCCCAGCCTCGAGCAATGTAAGACGTGGTTCACACTTCCTGATGGTCCCCTTTGCAGCAATATGAATGTTTGCATTATTATTATATTATATTATTAGCTCTGTAAAATCATTTTAATACTTTACAAGTATTTAAATTTTAATACTTTGCAAGTATTAAAATGCGTAAAACCCCACTATTTTGCTCTTATATTTCCAATTTTTCCTTATCCTGCCTGTTGACGTCATAAGGTCTACTTAGTTTTGCCCCCGCCATTCATTCATTCTAAAACTTTACGCCTCTGCTGAATATTGTAATGGTTATTAATGAAAGCAAAATCCAATAGGTTGCATGTTACTTAGTGCATTAAAATCCGATGCCAAGGGTTCCACTTAATAGGCAAACGGTCAAACTCACGACATACCGTAATGATATCACCCACAAAATTAACATTTCTCATGAAAAGTCAACAAATATTCCATAACAAAGAGATCAAGGCCTTGGCAAGTTAATACCTATAATTTGCTTTAATGTAGCCTACTAAAAAATTGCTCTTGAAAGAGCAATGCGGATGTGTTTAAACCCTCCAACATCATCAGGTGTGAATAGCACCGCCGAAAATTTGATCTCTTCATTACATCTAATGTCCAAGAACTTAATTAAAAATATGTTATAGAGAAGGTCAACTCTGAGCAAACTGTACCGAGACACAATAGACTGTAAACTGCAGGGAGGTTACTCTATAATATAAAGATGGCGGACGTTGAAAGGATTCAGCTTAATAGGCAAACTCCCGGCGTAATAATAAGTTCAAACAAAGTCTCAATAGGGGGCGCGTTTCAATGGGCAAGTCCAACAACGAGTTTTCGATCGCTTCATCATCAGAATCCTGTTGTTTTCTTTATTCTCCTTAGACACATAGTTTGATTAATATATCCAAGATGATTGCATCATTGACGGCAATAAAGGGCTAATCGAAAATGGCAGGGAATTTCTCTGTAGCTTTGCTTTATATAATTTGAATTCCTGTATGATGGCTTTTAACGCCTGGCTGGTCAATTTTGAATACATCTTGCCTGTTCGAAGCTAGCTGATTGGCCATTCCCGGGTTGGTGACAAGAAACACGTTGTCTTCTATGTTAATAATAGTTCTCTTTATGTTTCCCAGTGTTCTGGGGTTGGCGATACAGAATTGGCGTTTCCACAGCTTTATATTTGGGTGCCCATTCCATTGACCGGCTAGGGCTATTTCCAACAACGGTGACGTGGTAGCAGACATTCAAGACTTAGGTGGCGTTTCCACCGACCTCGCATTGCAGAATTGACGGAAATGTTTATTTTCCTCTATGCCATAGTTAAAATTGATCAATGATCATACAGTAAAATCACAAACAAATAAACTAATATTAAAAAATGGCTTCATGGGATATGTTAAGTACAAACATTTTAATAGATTTCTATAAAAAGAAAAATTCTAATTTCCGTCAGTGTCATTTGCATTCTGCAATGCGAGGTCGGTGGAAACGCTACCTAAGTCTTGAATGTCTGCTACCACGTCACCGTTGTTGGAAATAGCCCTAGCCGGTCAATGGAATGGGCGCCATAGGTCGTGTTGGTGTGAGAGTGCGTTTTTGTGCTGTTCCGATACGTCTCCGATGGCATGATGGGTAGAGACTCGCACAAGTACAAGCACGCTACCACCTTGCCACTGAAGCGCCACTGTACAGCCTACAATACCTACGTATGTACTGTCTATGAAAGTGATTCAATTTCACAAATTATTATATCCAGCACGAACCATAATGAAGCCTACAACAACATTTAATTTCCAGGATTGTACTTCACGTCAATAAAACATCACAGACTCCACTACATCTACCAGCAGAACTAGTTCAGCATTTTTTTTCTCTTCTGGTAACGCCTATCATAAAAAATATAAAACCGTTTTTCCACCCATAGAAGACTATCGGCATCAGTATTATGCAAAGAGTTATTTAAAGGTCATGGACAACTTGCTAGAGCTATGTACTGCTCGCTATATCTTCCTCTACTGGTTTTTTGCATCACCGGTATATTATTGATTGATTGATCTTGATAAAATATTGCACGGTGCATTCTCGGCCATAAATCACATCCTCCACCCAGATATGACATTAGAAACAGTGCTATGATGAGGCTAATACCTGCGGCATCGAGTACGTAGGTATTAGAGAAGTTCCCTGACACCTACATACACTGCCTCGCTATAAGTTCAATAATACCTTGTTCATTTACCCACTACTATGATTACAATCATAAACTTGCAGCTCGGATGCTCTGTTATAAGTATAGAATACGGTATACATATTGTAATAGTAGTAGTAGGTTTGCTCAATCCCTCTAGCTACTCAATCTTGTTTATTGCAAAAAATTAATTGATAAACTTAAACCTTAAATTACATTGGTTTATTGCTCTCTTGTTTACGCTTGGTGATGGTTCAAATTTTGGATTTCGAGATGATTTAAGTGGATTTATACAGGGTAGGGTCTCAGGAATCCGAAACAGTCGTTTTCAGGAAATGTCTATCTGACTGCGTGTTTGTCGATTTGTAGGCAAACTATTTGGTGGATTTTGATGATGTTTGGCATGTTTGTTCCGAATAAATTATATCTCAGGATAATCTTTTAATTTCTGACTAACTCAATTTTGGGGGGTTTTACCCTCCAAAAAACTCCAAAAAAAAACTATTAAAGTTTTTTTTTCTCACATAAACGGTTCCAAAAATGTTCTTTAACCCTTTATCGGCCCCAGTGTCAGCCCCCCCCCCCCCCCATGGGATTGACAACGCGCCCCTGTGTACTAAGCATGCATTATACTAATCCGAACCTGTTCTACTGCCTTGTGTGTTACATCTCTAGTGTGCCCCAGTTATGAACCTATAGATACAATAATATGATATCTTCTCCGGGCAGAATACCCACCAGGTATTGCCCAAGTCCGCCAACGCCTATCTAGGCAAACTACTCCCGAGATGACCATCGTCTCCTTCCAAGCTAATTACCAACTATTTCCCTGATGGCTTGCCGATCGATCTGCCCAAGGTCGTTGATTTGTCAACCTTCCTGATCTAGTTTTCACACTCGATGCGCGTCTGGATCTGCTGGATCTGGATCTGCATTCCGTCATGCGATGAGGCTGCCCTATCTCCACGACTCGATCGTAAGCTTTTATTACTATATTTATGTGAGATTGGCAGCCTGTTTATATCCAGACTTCTCGTATGACACAGTTTTCCGTCCCGTCAAGAAATACTGCACCATTCCTTTAAGTATCCATAATAGTCACTTCACAAGAGATTTAAACGTTGTTCTCTTGTACTTACGGACGTATAGTTACAAATTTAGTGCCTGAAAGGGCTAAGCTCTTGAATCAAAGATTTCTCGTTTTTGACGCTGATGTGTACGCGATGTACAAATCGATTTTTGTCGCCACTACATCGCTAGCCTGTATATATCATTGACGAAATACATGAAGCATATTCGTGGTAAATTGTTAATAATCATATTTGTTATTCCTTTTGCAGTTGTCTATATACAAGAAGTTAGTAACAACGTTAGTAACAAGTTAGACTAAAGTGATTCTACTTTTGAATTAAAGAAAGCCCCATACATTATTTAAAGGAGCGACCTGTATACTATCACCGAGATACATTACACAATACCGGGCGTCAATTGTCGTCTTTTATATAAGCGTCAACCAATTCCCTGCAATGCATCTCAGGAATAGTCATCACTGCAAATTCCCCATTGATAATACAATATTTAAGCACTATTCAAGGAAAATTGTACCCTCTTGTTCGTCAGTTAATGATTTTCTCGCTGAAATAGCTTCTCACATTCAATATATAATAGTCTTAAGTCGTCCGGCATTTATAATCCTCTAATTTCAAATCCATATCTGCGGGCCTATTATTCCGATTAATTTTAATCTTAACCTGAGATTAAAAATGTAAAAAAGATAATTTTATAATGGATAGTTCTATTCGAAATTGTTTTGTTTACATTTTTAACCCCCAAGACAAGGCCGTGCCCAGGTTTTGATTTCGGGTGGGGGGGGGGCTCTCTCCAAAAAATGTTTTACGTAATCTATTAGTGAATTAATGGATAAATTCTTCAAACCATACAGGTTTACATACAAAAATTTATTTCGTGGGGGGGTCCGGACCCCATGGACCACCCCACTGGGCACGGCCATGCCCCAAGAATATGGTAGTATCGCCATAGTAGGCCCACAGGTCAAATAATCCGTTTTTATTATAGTGTCATTCGTGTTCATTTTAGTATTTTAGAAAAATAGTAAAATTTGCAGTGGCGGCTCGTGGGGATTTAAATTGGTGAGGCACAGCATACAAAAATAAAATTAAAATTAAAAATTGGCAGAGCTGTGTGTGTTAAACTCGCTTAGAGGCAGGGTCTAGCGCGTGTCTCATCGGCTCATCATTGAGCTGGGTGCAGCGAATCTCTTGAGTATGTATCTTCTCGCAGCATGAGTTTTTTACAGCTCGAATTTGTACCTGTCTTCTAGCAATGGAGAAGCAGTCGGAAATGGTGCCTCTACATCGTTATAGTTAGTTGCAGTGAATTTTTGGAGCTCATGGTTCTTATTCGCGGTATTTCTTTTTAAGTTTTAATTGTCTCTTCTAGGATTTGATAAGCCTACATTTCCTAATTAAAAATACACTTTTTTAGTCGAATTATTCGGAAAATTAGGTGGGGCGCTGTGACGCTGTCTCAGTTGTTTCTAATTGCGAGCCGCCACTGAAAATTTGCCATTTACAGAAGTAAAATTTAATGTCTTCTTCTACAACTCTCAACGCCCATACTGTCATTGCACTAAAAAAAGCCACCTTGGCAGAGAATGCAATAACCTTGGCAAGGACAATGCTTCCGGGTCAAACGCATTCGAGCTTCATTTCAATACAATCACTCATAACGAAAACGCCATTTAACTGATTTCTATCTGCAGTTGTTCATGATCCCCGAGCTTTTTTTGTCCCTCCCCGAGCCACTCACGTCTTCACGAAGGCCCATTCATGTTCTTTGACAAGCTCCTCTGCTCTTGGGTGGAGTCCAATTTTTTTACGCGCGCACCTAAAGTAGATTACGGGGGAGCTGATTGTAGGATTATTTTCTTACTTTGAAAATCGTTTGAAGCCCGTTATATGTGGGCTTATTATGCAATGAAAGGGAAGTGCTAATTTTTATTGTTTACGTTTTGATGGGTTTATCTCGTCCTTGATCAGTGGTTGCGACACAGGCGGGTGTTCTGGCAGATTAGTAATCATTGTAAGCTTTGGCTGTGTAAATAAAGCTGGCCGCTCACTCCGGCTACTCAAAAATTCTTATGAGGTAGACAATATCCAATACAAGGATAAACAGGAGAAAAAAATAGAGAAAGGGAAAATATTGAACATGTGTTATGCATTTCAGTGGAGAATGCCACAATATTTGACAAATGACAGCCCACTGCTGACTAAGACTTGAAGACACGACTTTTTGTTATCAATTAATTAGCCACCACAATTTTGAAAAATCAATTAAAGGTCAATTCCCCAAATTAGCGCCCATTATTAACTTATGGGGAGAGGCATATCGTATCACTTTATTTTATTTCATTCATTTTGTAACAACTAATCAATAAAGCCAACTTACATGTCGAATTGTTGAATTATTAAAACAAAAATAAATTAATATTAATTAATTAATTATAGCTGTTATTTAACTATTAGTACAATGTTAGCTTCTCATTTAGGTGTAGATTATCAACTAAAATTGCTTTAAATTCAAAAATAACATTCAAAAACACCAAAAAAATCACAGCAGTTTCATATCAATAGGAAAGTAATTGTCCATTGAAAAAACTTGAATCTAAAAAAAGAGCAAACTATTCTTTTGGCTCATGCCTAACTCTAAAAGACTGATGCTGATTGGTTATCGATTAGTTTAGAGTTGGTACAGAGGTAATGGCATATTAGCCCAGCCTTACCAATTTTTTTTCAAAATCCTATAATTTCGGAATTGTTGAAAATAAATACATAACATGCGTGTAGCTTTTATACATAATGTATGTACATACGTATAATGTTTATAACGTATATGATGATCGTGGGCCGCCTATATTGATCGTGTGACTTCGCACTTCCACTACCATACCGTTTATAATAATAAAACATATAAATTGTGTAATTAAATTCTGACCGAGCTCAAAACTTGGATTCGCTACCTCAAGAACTTACTTTAAAGTACGGTACCTACTGAAAGAAAGAAGGAAAGAAAAATTTAATTCAATTAAAACAAAACAAAAAAATCAAAATCTAACTCAGTATCCCACAAATTAGTGATAAGGATACAAAATCACATACAATACATACAGTAGGTAGGTAATGAGATAGTGGGCTTCCCCTAATAAAACCATTTGGTTGAGCATTAGGGTACTGTACCTAATGAATTAATTGTCTCAGCCTACTAGAGTTAATACAATTTAATGCAATAGAAAAAGGAACTATTAAACCGACATTTAATGACATTAATGATCTTTCTTTAAAAAATCCATTCTGCCGGCCTGACAATAATTTCAAAGTCTGCAGCCCATTATATACGAGCATACATATCCAACTGACAATACATAGTGAACCGCATCATGAACTCTGTCAGAATGAATATCACATTATTAATACGGCGAGGTGACTCTCGTGATCATCCCACCCATAATACGTAATTCAAGATTTTGCATACAATTCAATCGGGGACAATTAAGAGGGTGACCCAAGTCAAGTGCTCTGACTGCACGGCGGGGTCACAGAGTTGATTGCCGCTCTAGAGATGTTTTGTGCACAGACATTGGACAGCTATCAAAGGATGTTTAACAATGTCAGAGTGACTTTGGCTTCGGCGGTCCGCCCTTTTCTGATCAATGCAATTGCAGGAAAGTGGCACTGTCAGTGACAATGGGTTGGAGATCTTTCCGTGTACGGGTGGAGTTGATGGCGGGCAGAGGGAAAGGGAGGGCAGTGAGTCTTCATGTGTTGGCGTCACGTGCTGCACTGAAGAGATGCTCTGTACCTCAACCTGTATTCGGTATTCCCGACGGCACTATGGCTCGTGAAGGGCTATCAGCAATATCTCTATATAAGTCGTCAATGTAGCTGAGCTTCTGAGCAATACCATATGGTCTCAGAGGCGAAGACGCGAAAATCGCTAATCTGCACCTCTTTGTGGGGAAGTGAAACTCGTAATGACAACTGAACCGATAGGGGGCCAAGTTTGAGCTGGGATAAGCGAAAAACATAGTCATTTCTGTGGAGGGCACTCTTGTGTCCTGAGGTTGGGAAACTGACCCGAAAGTGAAGGAACTCCATTAAGGGTCCATGACATAAGGATACAGAAGACAACGGGAAAACACTGCATTACAATTCCCTAGTATAGTCACTATGACTACAATTTTCGATAGAAAAGGCATTAAAAGAAGAAGAAGTCTCGGGTAAGAGTTTTCCTCCTCCAATATCCAACGCTCACCTACCATATAGATCTTGTTCTACGTCATTGAGCTGCCTCCGTCTAGTTTTTCCAACGAACCTTCAACTATAGGTTTCTCGCGGAAGCTCTTAGAGCTTGGAATCGTCAGAGCATCCGAACTGTGCGGGGATGTTTAATTCTGCATTTGTGCATTATGGCATAGTATTAACGTAAACGCAATTATGCGAATCGTCTCATCCGGACTATCATTGACCTGGGCGTGCAAGTAGCATATAGAACGAAACTCAATTTTGATGAGTACGCACAGAAGCGAAACGTTGCGGCCAGGTGCGCCCAGCACACGACACCTCAGGGCAGAAGAAGGGCAGATGACCGAAACCACGGTGGCTGGATTATGTCAAGAGTGATCTGACCCCATGAATAGCACCGAAGAGCATTGCATTTTGGAGCAGGGTAAATATCTACAGGGTAGATAGGCTGTGACGCCATGGGGTCAAAGAAAGAGAAGGTAAGCAGCGAAAGGAAATTGGAACATGTCCGGTCCAGACAGCAAATATTTTCGTTGGCAGTGACTGTGATGGAGTGACCAGGAATGGTGGAAGATGTGCGTTTATTTAAACCACTAAAAAGCAGCCGCTGACAGAAACAACTTACAAATAAGTGTTGTTTGGTGCGGATGGCCAGAAGTCTTCTTAGGCTGACCATGCCACCCTAAGTAAGGAATAAGTTGAACTCCACTTGGCCTTTTCCAGGCGGATGCTACCTTAACAAGAACGGTCTTTGTTACCGCAGGACAGCCATAAAATCATATTGACACCATATACAGTATGGTGGAATTAGGAGCCTTGAATATTTTGCTCATGATCGCCCGGGGCCCTGAGCGACTAACTCAATAACCAAATGACTACGCCCACAGTTGCAGACTTTCTTCACGAAGTGATTATACCCCGAAAGGATGGATTTTTCATGATTGGACGTAAATTTACATAAATACCACGGATGACCAGACTTTTCTAATAACGAAATGAAACGGGATTACTGATAGCGTCCCCGCTGAGCAAAATATCGTGTAGGCTATACTGTACGTACAGATAAGCATGTAGCCTGATCGAATTCTAATGTCTGTAGTGGAATGTGGAACTTCGTAATGGCAATAGTTCAGTAGCTCCAGCTAACCGAAAGTACATACGGCATATTCTTTCCAGGGCAGGGGTGGCTTTAGAGAGAGGGGGAGGTCATGACTTTTCTCGGATTTTGGGGGCAGCCAGTATAGTTCTAGCCTAGCATTCTCCATGATCCGACCAAGTACCATAGATGGACCGGTCTCTGTGAGCAGGCCAACAACCTCTCGTGGCAACCTTATGCTGACATCCTCACTTTGTGATTCTACAATACAAACGAAAACAGAAATGTGTATGGTATCGAATTTGAATTAGCGTGACTGTTATCGTGAGTAGCAGGTACGACTGATGTAGTTTATTACTCACAAATATTTCAATTAAACTATCGTTGATATGTACAGTTAAGTTTAAGAGAGGACCATAGGCCGTATTGTATCTACATTTATTTATTTATTTTAAAAACGAATTTATTATTGTTATTATTATAATAATTAATTAATTAATTTAATGATTAAGCCTTGTTTAGTAGCACTGTGTGAGTCTTTTGTCCCAAATAAGCGCTAGCTTGGGGATGTGGGATGGTACTATTATGTATTGTATTTTAGTAATATATGCTCCTTGTCCAGGGAATACTGAACAAGGAAAAGAAAGAAAGAAAGAAAGATTATTGAAAGGATACAATGCATTTTACAATTGCATACCCAGCCCCACATCCCCCGTCGACCCCAAGAAAAATTAATAGACGCCCGTGTATTAGGAGCTGTCTGGCCTGCAATTAAAATCCATTAAATTCATAGTTTATTCCAGAAGAAGCATATATTATTGTGTCGATACACGTAGCTTCCATTGCAGAAATCGAAGAAACACAGAATTTTATGGCTTTTATTAAATAGTCAAAAGTTACCCACCATAGGTACAGTGAGTACGTATTTTCACATTATAACTGGGTGGTGTGCCATAGAAACAGTAATTTCTCTTTAAGAAATGGTTAGTTGTAAAAGTAAGCCTAACGGTCCAAAGCTCACCTGAAAAATGTAAAAAATAAAGTCAATTTTATTTCTTTCTTCTTTTTACAAGTTGACCAACACAGTTGCAGTCAGGGATGGATCCAGCCCATTTTGGGGGGGGGGGGGTAGCTGAGGGTCAAAATAGGAAAAACTTATGTAGGATCAACTAAATTAGAGTGTAATAACTTTATTTACAATAGATTTACCAAATTTTGGGGGGGGGGCAGCTACCCCCCCTACCCCCCCCCCCGTATCCGTCCTTGGTTGCAGTAGCCTACTGTAGCCTATATGACAGCAAAAAGGTAAAAGAGGATAACAAATTAAGTGGTGTCCTAAAAAAGTTTTAAAAAAAGCATCGATCGTGTCTACTTTAATTTGATATCCCTTTCCCCCGAATTTGTCGTGACACTTGACCTATGAGAACCTAAACTTCAGGTACCTGTAACTGATTATCGAGGCTGTTGATTTTTTCGGTAAATGCAACCAAAACGTGACCGAGGGAAACCGATTACTTTTTTAAGTAGTTAGCAATTGAGGTAGGCAGGTGGATTGGGCTACCTACTGCCTTCTTAATAATGGTTATATTGGCTAGTTCAAATAAGCAAAAACCACTTTCCTGCAGATGTACATTAACAGTGGTGTTTTGTACTAAGTTACAGTACCCCATAACAATAACATAAATGTACTAACCACAGCCCTCAGGTACTCCTTCAATAATGCAGGGCCTCCGCTAAACTTTGCCAAAACTATTGAAATCTAGTAACTATTCCTTTAGGAGTTATTTAAATTTGAAGCCGTATTAACAAAACACGGCAAGCCTGCAGGTAGAAAATTATGAAATTGAGAACCCCACTGCGCTACTTAATTTTTTACAACATCGATCTTCTTACGAGATATCGATAATAGAGCTGTCAAACATATCCATTAAATTAGCAGAAATGCTCTTCTAAATATCGATACGTCACATGTTGTATTCACTAACACCAATTGGCAACAGCTCTTGAACTTCTTCCTCACTATAAAATTGTTTGGGTACAAATATAATTCAAAAATTATTGCCAATATGTGTTAGGAAGAGGCTGAAAGAGAAAGAGACACAATTAGCCGATTAACCAAAAAAGTGGCTTATCAAGAAGTCAACCTTTAGACTATTGTTAAGTATGTGACGCAATTTATGTGTTATTTCATATCCACCATTCTCTCCTACAAGTAATACATAAGTTAATGGGGGCCTACAAAATAATTTGTTATGTCAATCATGTGAGAAATACACGAATTTTTATTATTATTATTATTATACTGTATGTATATTCGAAAGCAATAGACAATATAAATGATATCCCCTATCTATAGCTAAACATAAGGTGCAACTATGGTAGTCATAACCTCCTGCCTACGCAACCGCACTTAGACAGCAAAATATTTCCAACAACGCGGCGAACAAAATAATGAGCTGATTAACCGAAAAAGTGGCTTAACAAGAAGCCAAACTCGACACTTCATTTCTCTGCACTTCTGACACTTAAGCCGAGCCACCTATGGACCCCTCCCATCCAAAAGAAGAAGTCGTGGCGCACCAGAATGAACGCTATTTTTCATTTGGTAATAATTGGCCCAAGTGCCAGAGAGCGAATGAACTGACCTCTATGCGTGGGCGTGCCCAAACTACCCGAATGCTTCTGCAAGCTATGAATCCTCTTAAGCCACGTTATGGCCTCTAGATCTTCGACCCTTCCTTTGATAATTCACATCTGCAAAATTATCAAGAACGAGTAACATTTCATCACTGATGTCTTTATTATTGACTATGTCACATTTTTTAGAACCTTCAATTTCTTCCGTGGCTTGGATGCCCAGACCGGTTTACTCTTAAATCCAGAAGAATCTCAAGATTGTCCCAAGTGTTGTAGGAGTAGAGTGACCTACCTTGATGCTACTATAGAGCTAGTGATGTGCAAAGTCGAGTTTCTTGGCAACCTCGAGATTGCATGTCGAGCAATGGTTAGTAACCTATGATTTGCTCTTGGGGCTCAAGTTAGATGGGCTTAGAAACCATAAGGTATGACCATAGTAAATTAAACTATGTCGTAAAGCGCTCCTGTTTTTCTTCGCATTTGATTCGAAGCTTGATGTTGGCGAGGAAGGCCGTAATTATTTTTGTACAGAAGTTGTTAGGGTCTGAAGAAATTGCTACTCTATACCCTATGTAACCTCATAGATGCATTTCACGTGTGCACTTCTTACCTGTGATAATTCAAACGTTTATTCATCAATTAAATTTATGATCATAAAAGGTATATGCTACAATTGTACGAGGATTGTATTATTGATCAGTGACGTTAGCAATCTGCATCTTTAAAGGGAAAACCGGATGGGAAAAACAACTGTGATTTTAGTAAACTCCCAAAATCGAGCCCGAAATAGAAAAATGGCTTCAAGATATAATTTTTGTGAACCTTGTTACTTGCCTAATTTCACATAAATCCAAATGGTTGTTTGCTCACAAAACAACGGACAGACAGAAGACCAAAAGACAGACCTACAGAACGACAGAAATCTCATAAAAACATTTTTTTAGTTATTTGGTCCTCAAAAACATGTAAATCCGTTGATATGAGGGCAGTCCCCAGATATGAGCGAAATATATATACCAGGAAACCGAAAATTTCGTAACGTATAAATAAAAAAGCAAGAAGAGTTATTTTCTTCATTTAGATTCATGCATATAGGATATATTGATCTGGGGTTGTGAAAATGGACCTGAAGGCGGAGGAATTCAACGGAGAGCCAACGGCATAAAGATTAATGAAAAACCATTTGAATTACAATTCCATAGTATAGCGAACGTCACTCCAAATACCATGATGATCGCTAATTTTCGATGGAAGAGATATTAGAAGAAGAAAATACATGATATGATCGTCAGTAACAACGACCAGGACGTTTCCAGGGATAGGACTACTAGATCAAAAAACTTGTTCAGTGTCAATCCCAACTCAAAGGCATCTCTTGGTAGGATAATTAGTACAATTAATAATCGTAGCGATCTCGATCCACTTGCAATGAGCCTGCCCATGTTCAAATCAGCCGTTTCTGAAACTGTAGAGGGTCCTATGCCGTACCCTGATTTTGTGTTTTATTACAATTTTTAAATACATGTGTCATTTGACAGTAGTTTACTTTACTGTGTTATTATTTTATTTTATGTAGAAAACATACTGCATGTAGTATTATGTGACTTTGCTTTAATGTAAGTGCTATCGAATTTTAGACTCAAATCTGTTGATGGTACAAATATAATCTATTTATTATTATTATTATAGGACACCCGACTCCCAAAACACTCTTGATTTTCGTATTTTTCTAATGTTTCCGTTTTGCAGTGCCGGATTAACCCATGGGCATTTGGGCCACAGGCCCCCCCCCCCAGAAATGCCTAAAATTCCGGCCTCCCCAAGCGAGATTTTTTTTTGATAAAAATATAAAAAAATTAAAAGTTTTGAAATTGGTGGGAAATTAGGCCATGTGTTTTTCGTTTGGTTTGCTGGTAGATTTATGAATTTTAGAAGAGTTTGCACCAGAGGCGCACGAAGCGACCGGCACTGCCCCCCCCCCCCTCCTTTGGAAGGCAGTTATATTCTTTGCCTCTCAAATCTATGTGTTATTGCACTCAAAATGCGTAAAACCCCAATATTTCTGCCCTATTCTTCAAACATTTTCTCCCGGGGGAGACCTCCGGCCCTCCTGTTCACAATTATATTAATTCCTTGTAGTTTATATACCTTATTCCTCTCAAAATGCGTAGAACCCCAATATGTCAGGCCTGTTTTTCAAAAACAAATCAGCGGGGGGGGGGGGGAGCCCTCGTTCGCAATTATATTAATTGCCTGTATACTCTCAAAGTTCCTGCTATCAAAATGCGTAAAATCCAAATATTTCAGGTCTGTTTTCGCTAAACTTCTCCCCCGTGGGAGACCCCCCAGGTCCCCCTTCATATCCTCCGAACCGAACTAAGGTCATTAATCTAAAAGATGCGTATGTCTATGTCATAGACTCTATGAGAACGGTTTTCCCCATTTTATTCAAATTTATGAAAATGGGTGGAGGGGCGCCAAATTGTACACCGCCCCCTTCCAAAACCTATCGTTTGTTCGTTACACCACTTTCAAGTCCCTCCCCCTTTTATTAGGTCTGGGGCCACCTCTGGGTTGCACCCACGGCCCCCACATATCTTGTGCCCCCGGCCCCCCCAGGGGTTAATCCGGCACTGCCGTTTTGAATGAATGAATGAATGAATAAATAAAATGTATTGTCAACGCGTAATACAAGTATATGGAAATAGATTCAGCACTAAGTACCCAGATGGACTTGTGTTGGACATAACAATAATTAAGGTCGATTTCGCACAAAAAAATGGGCAATACATGAGTAAAAATTAATAAATATGCGAGTGCCTGTATTAATTATTGAGAGAAACTCCTAATTGTGATAAAGTTTTATTTAAATAATCATTTGCGCATGGTTAAAAGTGGTTTGTGCTTATTATAAGGGAAAACGGGAAATATTTTGGCCTGTATTAAGTTTTGACACTCAGATTTGGCCACCCCTGACTGTCGGTACCTTTACGAGTAAATCACATTCTGCGCTAGATCATTCATAGCACTTCCCGCTCGGGCGCATGCAGTTGGCACTCCATTCCTCCTCTCGCGATTTCCGAATAAGGCCATCTAATATGGAGCATGGCCTTCACCAGTCAGTGTCTGCTGATGAAAATTCTGGTCCCCCTAAACGAGATTCTTGCGGCTACTGTTTCTTTTTTACACTCTTCACACTAAGAGATTAAACAGATAAGAAGTGGCTACTACAACTGTCATCTAGTCGACTGTTTTCTTGTTTTTCTAGTTTTTATTATCTCTTTATAGAAGTCACTATTGGTGTTGCACACTCTTACAAGACCGGTCTATTTCTTACAGTTTATTTTGCCTTTTACCGGAACGTGCCATCAGCACCCGTAACACCAACGCACAAGAATAACTTATCCGGGGCCCATCAGATCTTACACCACTGCTCCCCATGCCTGGACTCGAAATGCTTATTAAGGGGTCCGATATGCATTTTCCCTTCGTTTACCATTGCAGGTAGGTCGGTACACACAGATCGCTTAAAATGTAACATTTGTAATAAATGTCATATTGTATACTGTATGCACAAGAAAACAATGGAAATCACGAGAAGTATACAATTTTTGTGAGAATTAATTAGATGCATTTTTGTTTTTATTTATTTATCCGTTAGTGATGGTCGAAATTATCCAATAGATTTACACGCTTTAAATTGTTGAGGTGAGTGGAACCAAAAAAAAGTTACAAAATGTCGGTTTGTCATATCATAGCAAGTTTGAACACAAAAGCTTGGCACCATGTAAATTATAAAGTTCCCAAGCCCACAAAAAAAATATATGAACGACAGAGATGTTATGTACGAAATTAGGGTCCCTTGACATCCTAAAGCCAGTACTAGCAAGGTAAATAAAGAGGAAGAAGAAGTAGAATCAAAATTAAGTTTAGCACGAGGAGCATAGGAAAATGTAATATACGTGGAAGCCACCTTTAACACTAAGCCCTTGGGTATATTAGCCATCTTCACTCATCAGTGGTGACACTGGCTAGGCGAGTCTGTGCGTTGCCCAGGTGTACCAAAACGAGATTTAAAAATTCTCGAAAACCGTGTTGTGCTGACAATTGTCCTAAATGGCATAATAATGATTCACTCTGGGCAGATAGGTTTAAAGGTAATACACGTATGTACCAGTGTACCTATGGCCTGCTGTCATCAATTGTGCGACATTATTAGCCAATCAGAGCGCTAGTTACATGTCTTTTAGACTACTATAATGGGTCTTCTTCTGTAATTGCAATCTAGCGATTGGTTTGCAGCAAATATTTCCACCTCCTTCTCCACTCCTCCCTGTCTTGGGCCGTTCTCTTGAGTTCCAAGTAGGTTCCGCATCTTATATCTTTCTTGAGGTCTTCTGCGTACGCCTTCCTTGGTCGCCCTCTTCATTGTCGCCTTCGATTGTGTAGTATTTAGTAGGCTTCCTGAAGTGATAAAAGACTTGCAATGGCGACTTGGAGGACAATTATCAGTTATCAGACCAGAGAGCAAATATACAAGTTGAGATTAGGGTACCGTAAGGCGGGGATTCCACCGACCGGCTAGGGCTAAATACAAAAACAGTGACGTGGTAGCAGACATTCAAGACTTAGACGGGGTTTCCACCGACCTCGCATTGCAGAATGCAAATGACATTGACGGAAATTAGAATTTTTCTTTTAATAGAAATCTATTAAAATGTTTGTAATTAACATATCCCATGACGCCATTTTTTAATTTTAGTTTGTTTGTGATTTTACTCTATGATCATTGATCAATTTTAACTATGGAATAGAGGAAAACAAACATTTCCGTCAATGTCATTTGCATTCTGCAATGCGAGGTCGGTGGAATCCACGCCTAAGTCTTGAATGTCTGCTACCACGTCACCGTTTTCGTATTTAGCCCTAGCCGGTCGGTGGAATCCCCGCCTAAGTGTTTATAATAATTATATTGTATATTTTTTCATTTAAGTTTTATTTTATATACAGCCTCCTACATGGTGTATTAGACCATAACCACCACATCTAATTACTGACTAATTTTGAGATGAGCTCTCTTGAACGTAGAAGGTATGTCTCTGATTTTGTTTTTATTTACAAGCTGTTTAACGGTCTCTTAGACTGCCCTTCTATTCTTGAGAGGGTTCATTTTAGGATTAATATAGGCCACATGAGATCTATATAGAGTGCTATTTATCCATAGCGGCCTTTCCAAAGCACCGTTTCAAAGGATCTTGAAGCATATTGAAGAGTCAAAACTGGATCCTTTTGCGCTAAGCTTAAATGAATTTATAAGAATGACGATGTTGTGTCCATATTGAACAATTGTATGTTTTACGTACATACTGTAGGTGCTATCTGTTTGACAAATCGATAAGATGCTATTTTTATTTCATTTTTCTCCTACTGATTGTTTCTAGGGTATTGTTTATATGTTTTAAATTGTAAGTGATGTCTTCTTTGGACTGTGTCTGTTGGCAACGCAATACAAGCTTTATTTATTTATTTACTTTATTTATTATATTATATTATATATTATATTATTTATATCTATTGCGGGGCACCAATTTCAAACCTTTCCTCGAAAACGCTGGAAAGATGAGTTGGAAACTGTTGAGTTGGGAGTCCGTAAATGGCGGAGAATTGTAAATAACCGATATGACTGGAGGAGTGTTGTTGAGCAGGCCAAGATGCTCATCAAAGGCTGTAGAGCCAGAGGAAGAAGAAGAAAAGGGAAGAATAATTTCAAACCTTGCGCAAAATGTATAGCTTCGCCACTGTACTCCTCGCCTGGTATAATACCATGCATTCAACATTCAACTGAGAGACGCAAATGAACAGAAGGGTAAAGCGTCGATCTGGTAGTGATGGCAAACTATTGAGTCGCTATTGTTATATATGAATAGATGGGTTGCTTCATCCAAAATGATCCATTTAATATTCCGTTGTCCGACTCAAGGCTGGTGTCCCAGATAGCATCTTCAATACATTGGCATGACCGTGAACAGAGTCTTATATGGGCGGCGAAAAAAAAAATGTAGATTGATCACTAATAGCTTTGCAACCAAAGCAATGTATCCTAATGAGGAGCTAATAGAAATTTTAATTGCTTGTATTAATACAGCGTGCCTGTATTCATCTGGACAATGCGTAGGACGTTCCGTAATGATTTCGGCGAAGGGAGGTGATATTGATAGGTATTTTGTAGCTTCTTCAAATCGTTTTTGTGTTTTGCTTTCGGCGATTCACGTGTTTGGCCAGGGGTCGGGAACCTTTTTTTTTTTACAAGGAGCCAATTTTCACAGTAGATTATCGACTCACAAACCTTCTGAATCTGAGAGCCATGCATAGACGCATAGTGCATATTGAAATCAAATGAAACTGAGTAATCATTTGAACATTTTAAAGCACTACTAGGGCCTAGTATAAGACGTAAAGTTAGTAGGTCCTAGTAACTAGTAGTAAATATATGTACTATATAATTTTGTGTATATATACTAGTATTACTATATAAAAATAAATAATAATAATAACATAACATTCCACCAATATACTTTATGCTTTTGAAACCATTGATTGTCTTCCAACTCTTGGGCCATGTTGCCCTTCTTGACAAGATACACTTTGATCTCTTCTAATAAGGCTCCAAATCATTTTTTTTAGGAATCAGTAATTATTATTTATTTTCTGTGGAAGAGCACGCACTTAGCCTTAGTCATGGTTGACTCCGGAGCCAGGGGTTCCCGACCCCTGTGTTCGGCCATGCTCTTTAATATGTGAAAATTTGTTGTTATAGTTTATTTATATAAGTTATATAACCTTAGGCGCCCATTCCACATACGTACAACGTCAATGAAAATTATGAAATTGAAGGACATTTCAATTTTACTCTATGCCATTGTTAAAATTGATCAATGATCAATTGATAATAGAGTAAAATCACAAACAATGAAACAAACAATCTAAAATTAAAAAATGGCGTCATGTGATATGACAAGTACAACTATTTTAATTGATTTCTCTAAAAAGAAAGCATTTCTGTGTAAAAATTATAATAAGGATTAAATAATAAGGCGACGAAGAAAACAAATGCAATTTCAAGAAGCAAATGCAAACAAATTTCCAAAATTTGGCGCATACGTTTCAATTGAAAATTGTCAATTTTTGAAAAAAACATATGAAATGGCCCCCATCAATGAGAAATTGAAATATCCTTCAATTTCATAATTTTCATTGACGTTGTATGTATGTGGAATGGGCGCCTTAGCACGTGTATGATTGTCACTTGATATTCCTTAGTGCAATTTCAACCCGAGCCTACACATTATGCATATTTGCATTATGATAAGAGTACTTTGTGAAAGCGAAAAACTCGAGAAACGCCGGTATCACTGATACGATAACGGGATGTGGATATGAATTTAAATTTGATGATATCACTAGTATTGTTGATTCGCCCCATTTACACCTACGATAGTTTATGAGCCAGTCACGAAGTCGAATGTTTTCTGTCTGATCTGGCAAGTGTTGCTCGCTATGTCGCCGTTTTGTTCACATTAAAATTATTAATGGCTGAACATTTTGGGTGAACTCATTGCCGTTTCATCAATGTAGAAAGAAACCGCGCCAAATTTCAAAATACTCCGCTGCTTTATCTGTTAGGTGTAGGTTCAATTTGTTTCAAACAAGGTTGCATCGGGTACTTTTTGTATCTTAACGGCAGGAAATAAATCATAGCAGGGAGAAACTCATTGTTTTGGCTGGGTTGTTACGTTGCTTGCCACCATACTGTCCATGGACCGTTTTGCGGCACGAATCAGCGCCGGCCGTGGGTGGTAGTTGGACCTTCGGCCTAGAGCCCAGTGATTTTTTTCTCCCCCTTCTTCAATGCTTTGACAGCTATTCTGCTATGTCCTCAAGATGCCAATGGCCATATCAAGTTGAATCCATTGGGACAGTGCCTCTTCAATACTGCAGAAAACTTGGTAGTGTGCACAGTGTTGGCAGGAGAACATGGTGGGACATGATAACGTGATGATACTACCAGTCAGTCTAAGTGCGGGTCGAGTCCTGGTCCCCCCAGTACCCCAAGTGGTTTGGAATCCACTTTAATCAGGAGGTCCACCCTGTCTGTCAAGTTACCTTCTCCCTGAGGTGAAAAAGTCTGCCTCCAGTAATTAATGAACAGGTTCACTTCTCCCGTCAGGCTTGCAGGGTTGGTTAAAGCAGAAATTTTGTGGGTAGACATTCAAAAACAAGTCCTCAGGGTGAAGATAACTCCATTAAAACATATAGTATATAGCCTACAATATAAAAATATACGATATACTTATAAATGCCCCAACTACAATATCATTGAAAACTAAAATGATAATAAATAACTTATAAAGTATAAACGTTATAAAGTATAAGAAATATTTCTCTACATTTTGATACAAAGTACATGTAACCACCACTAACGCACGTTTGACCACAGTTTTGGAAAGCGTAGCCTATTCACCTTTCATTTTTTCCACGGCTTCCAAATCTGTGGCCAAACGGTCTAAGAGGGTGGCGGCTGCATAGACTCTGTGTCAAGATGTAGAGTTAACATTTCGTCTAGTCAATATCAACTCAATTCTGGCTCTATAATCAATGCTTCCTCTGAGATTTGACTTGGTGCAAAAATAATAATAATATGGGGGGCGTCCGATTATCTACCAACCCATTATCACTAGTAGACATTACAATTTTTTTAAAATTCAATACACGTTTCATTCATTCATTCATGCATTCATGTATAAATTCTTGTTGTGGCTTCTCCTTTAAATGGCTCTTCAATCGAAGACTGACGATCATCATGGAAATTTGTACCTAGGAGACTGCTGCTCTGGAAAGGGAAGTCGTGCTCTTCCCAAACCACTGCCTCAGGTTTTTTAACCAGGATGTTTTTGGAGCTTAAATTAACACATGCTGATGGCGATACTTTTCTGTTCCTCATCACATGACCGTTTCTGAACTTCAGCAGCCACTTGGTTTCTGAATACATTCGCCTCAATACCTCAAGTGTTCGGGACACGATCTTTCCAGGATATGCCCAGCATTCATCATTATATATCCAGCTTAGCAAATGCACTGATTTTGTTCTCCTTAGTCAACGTCAATCCCTTGTTACTATACACAAGTATACCCTGATTTCCACGGCTTTTGAACCTCTTTATCCACTCTACCCTCTTACACCATATGATATGCAATATACATTATGAGCGTTGCTGCATTCTGGACCACCACGGGCCACGACTACCTTCCTCTCCACCTGATTCGGACATCGGCCCCCTGTACAACGTAGACCAAATGAACGCAGAACATCCACCCGAGTGTCCAGCCCTGGTAGAAGACGGGGAATACCAGACGGACGACATCTTCCGGGAGACAGCAAGGAGATAATGGTCAGCGCGTCACCAAATGGCTAACTTGCCAAGGGTGAGCGTTGGCTAGTAAGTAAGTACTTATACCATATGGCAACTCTGCACAGCGCTAATTTACCAGCAACCTCAAAAACGAACAATTCCCTTTGACAACAATACATTGGTAACAAACCAACGATGCCGAGGATTACCCAACAAATGAGACGGTAAAACGCATGGAGAACAATCGCATTAAAATGCCTAAGTGGTGAACACGAAGCTAATGAAGCTCAGAGTATGTGTAGACTCATTGAAATTGTTTGCATCCTTCACTGAAGATGATTTGACGTCGTAAGATGAAGGAAGAGGATCGTGTGGGCGTAGGTTTCATTAATTACATTGTAATTAACAAGTTCAGGTACTCCTCGTATATACCTGGACTCATCTTAATGTTATTATTCCTCCCACACGTCTTTACTATCGTGTTTGAACTTCTGCGGCCTCGGGATTACTATCGTTGTGGCTTCTGCAACAGTAACTTTGTGTGCAGATGCGCCGTCTAGTTTGTTGCAACTGCATTTTTTAATGCTATTATTTTTTACCCTTCTACTTGCATTCATCTTTGCTTCCATTTTATCTTTTCCCATTTTCCCGTTTCGTGAAGCAAAAGTCTCAAGTAGCCTACGAGGTTCAACCGATTTCCTCGTTAGTCAGGGTCAATGTCGTATTTTTAATTTTTTTTCCATTCACCAGAAAGGGGGGGGGGAATCGACCCCCCTGAGACCTCAGATGACGCCCCTGCTGCTATTAATTAATTTTCTAATCCTTCGCGTCTTCCACGCTACGTCTAAAGTATCGTATTACAGGACAAGCAGGCTGATCATCGCGATTGGTATTAACTTACTCCTGGGATTAAAACTGTAAACAAACAAATTTTGAATAGCACTTTCCATTATAAAATTATCTTGTTTACATTTTTAATAGCAGGGTATTATAATAACCCCGGTATTATAATCGCCATGATCAGCCTGCAGCCTGATCGAGGCGATTATAATACCGGGGTTAAATAAATACCCTAGGATTATAACTGTAAACAAACAAATTTTGAATAGCACTTTCCATTATAAAATTATCTTGTTTACATTTTTAATACCAGGGGATTAAATAAATACCGGTATTATAATCGTCTCGATCAGGTTGCAGGCTGCTGCAGGGGTTAAAAATGTAAACAAAACAATGTTGAATATCACTTTCCATTGTAAAATTATCTTGTTTACATTTTTAATCCCGGGTTAAGAATAAATATAATCGCCATAGTAAGGTCCACTGGTTGTAGAATGCATATAGGCCATTGTGGTATTCCTAAGGCGGGGATTCCACCGACCGGCTAGGGCTAAATACAAAAACGGTGACGTGGTAGCAGACATTCAAGACTTAGGCGGGGTTTCCACCGACCTCGCATTGCAGAATGCAAGTGGCATTGACGGAAATCTTTGTTTTACTCTATGCCATAGTTAAAATTGATCAATGATCATAGAGTAAAATCACAAACAAACTAACTAAAATTAAAAAATGGCGTCATGGGATATGTTAATTACAAACATTTTATTAGATTTCTATAAAAAGAAAAATTCTAATTTCCGTCAATGTCATTTGCATTCTGCAATGCGAGGTCGGTGGAAACCTCGCCTAAGTCTTGAATGTCTGCTACCACGTCACCATTTTTGTATTTAGCCCTATATAGCCGGTCGGTGGAATCGGCGCCTACATCGCGTGTCCGATACAGTATTCTCCAGGATAAATCAATTATAAATTACTGCTATGAAAAATTGAAATCCTTGTGGATTTGACTTTTTGAAATAAGTTAACTTGACAATTGTAAAGGAGAAGCATATACAGCAGGCTGAGCCAGCTTTTGGGGAAATTCTCAGATCAATAGAATGCTCATTACCGTGTTTTACAGGGCTAAAACTGTAAAGAAATTTATCCACAGTAAAAACATCAGAAGGTAAGAATAAGTTTGCGTAGTGTTTACCAACGGTTAGTAGTTTCACATTTTGTTCGAACGATTTCACAAAAGGCTATGTTTTATAGGTAGGGGAAAGTCAGGTAAAGTGAGACAGTTAGGCAAAGTGAGATAAGCCTTAAATTTCTAGACTATTGGCGGGAAATCGTCTAATGACACATAGTAGGCGACATTGGCCAAGGTACGCTACACAAACAAATATAGAGCCATTTGGTACAAATTTGATAGTGTACGATTTTTTTTTCTACTTTTTACGGGTCGTATTGCAATATTTCATGTTCACTAATGTAAGCATAGCCTTCCATATTTTATAGTTAAATGTTGTCAATCATTTTTATTTAGTTTATTGGCTACTTTTATACAAATAACAGCAATACTACAACAACTGTTTATATCTGGTCCGTGTTAGGGCAGATTGAAATCAAAAGCACAGGTGGAGGTAAAGTGAGACATTATATGCCATATGCGAAACATCATGTGTCTCACTTTACCTGCCACATACCTTACGGTTTTTTTATATTGTCTTACCCCTTTCACTCATTTCTTTTGTGTTTTTTTTTTTTATTCAGAAATGCTTAATGTTTACTAGAGGACGTCAAATCTACAATCTTGGTCAGAGCGCTCAATGTCCCGTTTTGCCTGACCTAGTAAGGTAGAGTGAGACAAGTGTCGACTTTTGCCAGAAGTGCTTATGTGATGGAATCGTACAAATGAATGATGAAATCTTCATATCGTTGACAGCTGATCAATCGCACTATCAGTTGGCGATACAAGCAGATTCATGCTGGCTTTGATGAGCGAGAAATAAAATCACAAAAATTAGGTGGCTCACTTTACCTGACTTTCCCCTAGTGGCTATAATGAAGGTATGCAAGCATGTGCACGTTATAGACTAGAGCAAGACTCAATGCAGCCTGATATACCTGTACAAGTAAATTGTAGGTGTTGGTGTGTTAGACACATAATACAGTAGGTAGCCTATAACAAACATGGACTGTAAATAATGTGGCCATACTTGTTCGGATGCCATGTTCGCGCTATAGACATCAAAATGAATTTACGGCAATCACGGCTTCCGTGCGCTGAACTCAGTCATATTTCTTGCAGACAAAGTTCAATAAAATCATTAAGTATAAATAATTTGTTGATGTCAAATCAATAGTATAACATTTCCCACGACAGTCGCCTTATATTTCAAACAAGTGCGGAATGTGGTATATACGCGCTCGCATGCGACTCGGCAAATCCAATCCTTATGGTAGATCTTTGTTTATTGCAATGATATATGCCCGTTATACATGTATTTGTAACGGAAATGTTTCCATTTATTCGCGTACATCTTAAATGAAGACATGCATGTTTTCCATTAGTCATAAAGTCATAGGATTTGCATAAGAAAAGGAATGCAAGTTGTTTGTGAATGAGTCGGATAATTGGAGGTAATTCATTAAATTATATATGTAATTTAATTAATGTGCAGTTCCCCCCACTAAGAAAATGGTTTCATGTTTCGCCGTTTCGGTTCTAGTCTTGTAACTGCTTATGACAAATGGGGGGCAGTTCGTGATATCTCTATGATACCTGCTCCAGGATTGTGATAGAATACTCGTAGGTATTGGTACACTGTGGGTTGCATTAGACACTATTCACACTTATAGACAGCGCAAATTTATTTATTTAGGCTATAATGTTTTCCATAATACTTGTGAGAGTTTCCTTGGTGACTTCGTGGAACTTGGAGAACATCATGAGTAGAGGAAGAAGAACGCAATGATCCACAGTAACTTACTTTAATAGTGACCGGTTTCGGATAAAATCCATCATCAGACTAACAACACATGAAAAACGCCAGCTTATATACTACATTGGACAGAGTGGACGCAATTTTAAGTTTCGCTTACGTAAGCATAAAAATGCGATCGGTAAAAATGACTGTGCCTCAGCTTTTGCGGACCACCTCTCAAGTAACTCGCACTCATGTAATTTTGAAGATTTTAAAATTCTACATTGTCGTAATAAAGGTAGACTATTAGACAGGTTAGAAAGCTTAGAGATTAGAAAGGCTATTAGGAATAACGAGGTTCTCACGAAAGATATAATGTTTCAAACTGTATCCCCACTACTCGATTTATGTACTCAACCCCCGCCTCCACCTCCCACTCCCATCCCGTAGTATATAAGCTGGCGTTTTTCATGTGTTGTTAGTCTGATGATGGATTTTATACGAAACCGGTCACTATTAAAGTATTTTACTGTGGATCATTGCGTTCTTCTTCCTCTACTCATGATGTTCTATAATAGTAGCATGTCTGGTCTGGTCCGGACTGTCTGGGATTTTAAGCTAAATAAGGTCCGGAATTGCTATTCGTCTGTTCTAATTTTTTAATTTTTACAATAGAGCAAGGGCTATTCCAATAAAACAACATGATATATTTATGATACTGATTTTGATAGTGTCTTGTCATAATTTAAAACTTGAAATTCGAAATTTTCCTGTTAACAAGCGAGCCTACTTTGCTGCTGTTTGGTAGTAGCTTATTAATTCTTGGGGTTGAAAATGTAAACAAAAACAATTTTGAATACCTCTTTCCATTATAAAGTAATCATGTATACATTTTTAATCCCAGGTTAGGATTAAAAATAATCGCCATAGTAGATCGGCTGATTATAAAAAATTCGTGTAGCATACAATTATTTAAGACAACATTTTGTGTTGTCTGAGGAAGCAAAAGAAGAATATCGAATGAATTAAAGATAGTAATGGAGTTCGTGTGTACAAGACTTTATAGTGATTCTGCCCACGCAGTAAGACAAGGGGCTCGGTAGAAGGCAGCTTGTGAAATGGAAGGCAAGACAGCTACCATTTCGCAAGTAAAGATATCTGCTAGTGCGCGATTAATAAGGGTTTGACCGGGTACGTGGACTGCAAGCTGCGAATACTGCTGTTGTACTCCCATTTAACTTATATTTCACTTTGCTACTTATTTATCACAACTGTCCTTAGTCCGACTATGCAGGTGTAGCACTTAAATAATATCAGTCTACCTACTTATAATCCCTCCTGGCTCCAATAGTCTTCGCGTTTAGAATGTACAATATACGATAAAGTTAAAGTTAAACTGCTGTTGTACTCCCATTTAACTTATATTTCGCTTTGCTACTTATTTATCACAACTGTCCATAGTCTGGCTGCTCCGACTATGCCGGTGTAGCACTTAAATAATATCAGTCTACCCACTTATAATCCCTCCTATAGTCTTAGAATGTACAATACGATTGAGCTGCTAAAGTTAAAGTTATACTGCTGCTGTACCGGTACACCCACTTAACTTATATTTCGCTTTGCTACGAGTATTTTTTTATCACAACTGTCTGGCTGCTCCGACTATGCAGGTGTAGTACTTAAATAATATCAGTCTACCTACTTATAATCCCAATAGTCTTCGAGTTTAGAAATTACAATACGATTGAGCTGCTAAAGTTAAAGTTAAAGTTTGTAAGCATCGCGGGCTCTTAAAGTGGTCGTCTAATTTAATAAATAAATATAGGATGTATTTCTGTTAAATTATACAATACAAGTAATCAACAAGTAATCGACAAGAAAGTATAAAGTAAAATAGTCAAGGCCACCCACAGCTGAGGGGGAGGTACAAAGGGTAAATGCCCTTCGCGGGGCCCAGCGTCCGTCGTGGAAAATATTTAAACTTTAAACAGAATGCTACAATAGGGCTATAGCTATAGTAGTATAGAAGAGGCAAAAACCTTTTTAAAATCTAAATGCTTCTACATCATTTTAATTAATATCCTTTGATATAACATTGAAATCGCATTAGACCTCTAATCAAATTTCTTGTAGCAATCAATACAACGATTCCATAGTGTTACCGGTCACCTAGTCAAAAATTATTTTTTTGTTACAAATCGCCTTTTCCATGCATGCTCCACATGTATGTACGTATAGAACTTATAGTGTACAATGATATTACACATTACACGTTACATCCTCATGGCTACAAACTTTCAGGACAAGACGTAACGGATCATCGATTTCCAATGCACTACATACTCGTATATACTATAATATAAAGTTTCTACCAAGCATACACTAATGAAGTTGCAGAAGGTTGCATTAATAGAAATTCTGTTATTTAGTATGAATACAATGCCTACAATGTTGGTAAGAATATCGATGGATAGCAGTTATGTTCATCATAAATAAAATTGTTTCCAAACAAGCTTGAAATGTGTCTCTGTCTCGACAACAACCAAGTTTTGAAACATATTGTATGTAACTTACATGAACAAACTGTTACTATTAGTTGCTACATGTTTTGTCAGTTCTTGCCAGTAAACAAGTTACTCATTGAAACTGGTATAGAGAGACTACGATGTATTCAAAAAGGATATGGTAAATTAATCATGGACATTAGTGCGAAGACAGACTCTCAGTTTTGGGTACTGAACTTACTTAAGACAGGTTAAAGATTTGAATCCAACCCATTGAACCTCTCACTGCGGACATTTGGCAAGCAATTTAAGTTGACAAATGCTTTGGAGCAGGGAAAATCGATCCAGCAGTCAAGTCGTTTTCAAAGTTTCCACCAATGGCGTGAATTATTGAGGCAGAACCAAGGCAAGGTTTTGAATATCAGTCATGTTACATTTCTCATGTTAAACATAAGAAATAATTGAATTGGGACATGCCATCGTAATAGGCGTCTTCCTGTCCCATAAAAAAATTGTATGACCAACAGGCGAGTAGACAATTTTTGAAAATCTATTTGAATGCGTTAATTGATTTATTTTAACACCTTAATTTTTTTAAACGTTATTTAGTATTTTTTTCCATCAATTTGAGTTTGGAAAGGTTCTAAAGCGGGTCACCTGGGATTGGAGTGTGCGCCATTTTCATGTTGCCTATGTCTGCTGGCGTTTTGGCTCTTATAATCCACAAATAAAAACACTTACATTTATTTTTATTTTTTATTTTTTAATATTTACAATTTTTTCATACAAAAACCTATTGAAATAATTGATATGCTATAAGTTACCTTATCTAGCATATTTTACTTTATTGTTACTATTATTATATTATAGCCTATATTTATTTTTTATTTTATTTTTTATTTTTATTTTTATTATTATTTATACAACTTGTTCATGCAAAAATCTATTGTATTATTAGAGATAACCTACGTAGAAGTTACCTCATCAAGGATATTTTACTACATTTTATTGTTACTACTGTCAACTAGCCTACTATGACATGACCACCCTGAGTTGGGATAAATTATGAATCACAAAATAAATTTTATTCTACCTGAATAGTAGAAGCGTGATTAATAATGAACCAGCCGCGGTAAAATAAAGAAATAATAAACTTACATAAAAACTAGAGAAGAACCGGCATTTAACAATCCTAGCGTTAGTAAAACGTCATGAATTTACAACACTCATACTAAATAATTTGTAATTAGTAATAACATAAGACATTAACCCGTAATGGTAATGCCGAAAGGAACGGAGATATAAAAAGTGATGTCTTCATTGAGACTTCTAATGGATTAGACGCACAACTACTTCCCAGCAATTAGCGCGTGTGGATATCACATAAAAATTAAAAACTTGAAATAGGTACTGTAAAATGGGTGTGTATAACTTAAGAGTGTACATCCTGCAGGGAATTGGCACCCCAAAATTTGATACTTGTTATTTCTTTATTTAATTAACCAAGCAAGTTATTAAAGATTTGGCTCTTTTGATCGAGTTGTAGAAGACTACTTTATGCATTATATATAATAGGGTATTTTTTCTTTTTTCTTTAGTAGTTTTCATGGTATCTATTTTACGTGAAATTATATTGTTTATAAATTATTATAATTTTTATGGAAAAGCTACGCTACCAAAAATTATAAACACCCTATTAGGCCTGTATTACGCATTCAATTGTTTTCCATAACTTAAATGAGCCAAATCTTTAATAACTTGCTTAGTTAATTAAAAAAAAAAAAAACAAGTATTAAATTTCATGCTGCCAATTTCCGATGAGACGTACACTCTCAACTAGTTGTTGAATGGGGGCAATATCGAATTATTTAAGAAACTGTTGTTTCAGTGGGCATACAACAGGCTAAAACATACTTTCAAGTGCAACAACCTTAATAAAGGTGAAATCTGAAATATGACATATTGCTGACACACAATTTTAATTTACCACTCATTAATTAATTTTTTAACGGTAATATGTGCCCTCCTCTTCTAACTAAGTTCTCCAAATATTTTTAAAACTTTCATCGGTAAATGCTATGTTAAGAGTCGAGCCATATATTACATAAAATAGGCTATTTTTTTATAATGGGCTAAAATGGTACGCTACATCAACCGCATGGCTGATATGCAATAAAATTTGGGTTACCACCTATCGGTACCCCTTATTGCTTTCCAATTTATACGTAGTATAAGGAAAGCTTTGAGACGGTCGAAATTTTCGATTCCGAGATTTCAACGGATTTACACGTTTTAAGGTCCCAGAAACCCAAAAAAGTGTTTTTTACCAAATGTCTGTCTGTCGTTCTGTCTGTCTGTCTGTCTGTCTTTCTGTCTGTCTGTCTGTGCGTCGATTTCCGGGCAAACTACTCGGTCGATTTTGATGAAATTCGGCATGTAGGTTCACAAAAATCATACCTCCAAATTGTTTTTTTATTTGGGGCTAACTTAATTTGGGGGGGGGGGGAGCTTCTTCTCAAAAAACTCCAAAAAAACATCTAAAAAAATTATTTCTCAAAAACGGCTGTGATTTCTTTTAAATTCACATATATTATAGTCGTTATTAATGTTAACAAAATGCGTGGGGTCGCTTGCTCCTTGATAGTTTGCTTCTGGAGGTAAAAAAATAAAAATAACTGAATTTTCATGAAAAATGACTAAAAAATATATTTTCTGCGAAACTTTTCTATCGATGATTTCTACCTTCAGGCATGTTTTAGGTGTTAAGTTGAGTAACGAAACCGGACAGTTTGCTTTCCCAAAAACCTGTTTGCTTTTGCGCAAAAAATTTTTTTTGAAAAAATGATAGAAACTTCACGCTGAAATGCATTGCCTGCCCTGCCATTATTACTGTGTTGTAATGTGTTTTAAATATATTGAGGCTACCTCACCTCCAGTGACGTCAGGTGGACACGCCCCCCCCCCCCCCCCCGAGATATCCGAAATTTAACCATAGGAAAATTATTTACCATGAAATTATTCATTTTCTCTCCCTACTAATTGATAAATTGGAAAGCATGTTCGAGTAAACTCGGACCGGTTCTTTATTATTTATTTTTATACGTTTCCCAATTTTCAACTTTTTAGTCCTCTAGAACAGAAAACTAAAGTAGTAGTAACTAGTAGTACCGGTAGCTGGAAACTAAAAACGTAGTAAAATAGAATAGAAATGTTTAAAATTTCATGAAATTCGCAACATATGTAACTTAGCTTATTACAGTTAATAAAATAGGCTGGTATTGTATAATACTTGCAAACGCAAATGGCCTAACTGACGGGAATATACGAGTATGTAGACTACTTTAACGGAGCGGAACTCTTTTGAAAGTCTATTTTAATAAACAAAAAATAACAAAAACTTGGAGTTTTTCTAAAAACGTTTTTGTTATTTTTTGTTTATTAAAATGAAATACCACGAAGTCACGAGTAACCTAATTATTTCTGAAGTCTATAAATATAAAATTTAATCCCTCAATCATTTTTATGAAAAAGTTACGGTACCAAAAATTAAAAACACCCTATTACATGATGCATGAAGTACGGTAGTCTTTTAGAACTTAAATGTGCCAAATCTTTAATACCTTGCGTTGTTAATTAAAGAACCGGTCCGAGTTTACTCGAACATGCTTTCCAATTTATAAATTAGTGGATATAGACATGTGTAATTTCATAGGAAATAATTTCCCTATGGTTAAATTTCAGATCCCTCGAGGGGGGGGGGGGGGTCCACCTCAATAATGTAAAAAACCCCTTAAAACTTAATTGAATATTCTGGAACGAACATGCAGTTGTAACAGTAGTAACAGTTGTAACAGTAGTAACAATGACACACTCATGGCATCATGGCATGTAATGTATTGGAGCGTGAATTTTCCATAATTTCTCAAAAAATAATTTTTCACACAGAAGCAAATATTTTTTTGGGAATGCAACCTGTCCGTTTTTGTTACCCTATTGAACACCTAAAACCTACCTGAAGGTAGAAATAATCGATAGAAAGGTTCCACAGAAAATATATTTTTTAGTCATTTTTCATGAAAATTCAGTTATTTTTATTTTTTTACCTCCAGAAGCAAACTATCAAGGAGCAAGCGACCCCATGCATTTTGTTAGCATTAATAACGACTACAATATATGTGAATTGAAAAGAAATCATTGGAGCCGTTTTTGAGAAATAAAATTTTTAGACGTTTTTTTGGAGTTTTTCGAGAATAAACCCCCCCCCCCAAGTTGAGTTAGCCCAAAATAAAAAAAATGGTCTAAAGGTATGATTTTTGTAAACGTATATGCAAAATTTCATCAAAATCGGCCGAGTAGTTTGCCTGGAAATCGATGAACAGACAGACATAGCGACAGACAGACATTTCGTAAAAACTACTTTTTTGGGTTCCTGGGACCTCAATAAATCCGTTGAAATCTCGGAATCGAAAATTTGGACCATCGCAAAGCTATCCTTATACTACTGTACGTATAAATTGGAAAGCAATAAAAAATAAGAAGTCTGTAAAAACAACAGATTTCAGGTTACCAATACCCTACGGGACGTACACTCTTAAACCTTTTTGTCCTCGAATAAATCAAGCTGATATAAATAAATAAGAATAATTGACTCATAGAAGCATAAGACAGTTTAAGGCGTATCATTATAATTTGCTGACCAATCAACGCAGTAGCTAGACATACAAAATACAATGTCGGCCTTCATCACCCATTACATATGCATAGACAAGTAGCTGTAATAATTGCAAAATTGCGACATCCGCCGGTGATTAAAGCGAGTAGATACACTGAAGACGTACAGGGCGAGGCTCAACATATTACCATAACGGCGACATCGTTTCTTATGCTTTTTTCACTTTCGGTGAGCATGAAAATAAGTTGCGTCATTTAACCATTTTGATGGGTATCTCGTGTATCGATATATCTATCTGCAAATCAGAATACTTCCTGAAAGCAGCCTACATTTCGCCAATTGATTATTATTGATCGTGCATGAGGACAGAAACGGGTGTGATTTGTATGGGAGATTGGACACTGATACCGCTCTGCAGTTGCTAATGATATTGTAAATTTGCTCATTTAAGACGCAGTGTATTATATAGTGTTTACTGTATAAGACTTTCACGGTCAGAGTTACATGTTGAAGCAGTAGAGTCTGGGCTGATAGGCCGTGGACGATCTGAAAGCTTACTTACAAACGATGTTGCTGCGGAGCCTCCGAGATATCATCTTAGAAGTCACTGAAGATGTCGACGAAAAGTTTGGAGATACGCTTTGAGATCGACCGCGATGTATCAGCCAGCTAATGCTTCAACATGTATTTACTGTGTTTTGTTCCACTTCTACTTCTTGAGTTGCAATCTAGGGATTGGTTTGCAGCGAATGTTGTATTTTCTCCTCCACTCTTGTCTGTTTTGTGGGGTCCTTTTCAGTTCTTTGTAGGTGTCGCACCCTAGGTCCTTCATGACATCCTCTAGGTAGTCCTTTCTCTGTCGTCCTCTTGAGTTGGTGCCTTCAACCATACCCTCAATTATGTTCTTGAGGAGCCCTTCGTGTTCCACTTAGGTAGTTTATATTTCATGCTTGTTACAACCTGCCTGCATTGCAGTAATAATATATATATATCAGTTTCTCCTCCCGAAATCCGTTCACAAGTGGATCGGCTCGACTTTTGGTAAAGCCATGAAGCTAGTCGCATGTAAACATAGTTGACACTGTCATCTTATGCTCTTACTGTTCATAAATTTTCCCCTTGTTATCCACATAGTATTAAGGTGCATTCTAGTTAAGTAACCTAAGAATACCATAATATACAAACGGCTTATGATAAACAAGGCGGAAATTGTAAACGTAATATATCAACAGCAGAAACATTAGAGAACATTTTTTTTTTTTTTTAGAAATTTAGATGCTACCTACCTTGCGTTGGGTCCCTTACTTATAAATATTGACTTTTGTTCTATTACTATGCCAACCTAGCGGAGTTTGGGCTATAAAGCCCTGTCTTACACTCAACTAGGTAGGCCCGGGACCACCTGCTTTACATGCCCTCCGAAGCATTGCTCGAAAATGTAGCAAGTGTTGGACTCAAACCAACAACCTTTTGGGTGAAAGTTGGAGCCTTTACCACTACTCTACAGGTCCTGACTCCACTGTAAGGTTATGTTCTGGACTACTTGCGCGCAAATACTCAGAATAAACGCGGAAACCGCTGAAACGCCGCGCAAATATAATTGTTACAATAACAAGGGGTCATAAAACTTAAAGCGACTGTTTAGTGACAACTGGGGAGCACGCTGTTACCGTTGTAAAAGGCAGTGACGTAACCCGCTAGCGTGGGCGTCCTTCCTCTAGCTCTGGTTTGCGGTGGTCAGGAGCCAAAGGTGAGGCAGCACGGCACCCATGCTTAGCATACGGTCGGGCGACAAGCGTGGCCGAGTCTTTCGGAAACTATGATTGAAATCCAGCGAGCGCCGCGATCGGCACGATGAAGAGGTGATACCTCCGCAGAGGACCGCTCTCTCGACCTTGTGTACTTACAAGCATATGGTCGCGGGCATGCTGCTACGATTGGGTGAAGATTACCTCTGCTTCAGTGGCGGCTCACCCGCATGACGGCAGCGGGGCAACTTCCCCCTCCCCCTCTCTAAGACAATGGAACCGAAAATTATGAATACATAAGTTATAAAAATATAAAGATATTATTAATTTAGGCTTCTTCTTCTTCTTCTTCTTCTTCTTTTTCTTCTTCTTCTTCTGGCTCTACATTACATTAGTGATTTCCTGTCGCCTTCTTTCCATCACGGACTGCCCCGAAGGCGCGTTGCTAATTCAGCACTCTGCTAGCACAGACCGTAGAAAGCCATTCATTGACAGCTACAGGGTGTTACAATATGTGACATAGATACAGAATGTGCCAACAGCTACAAATTAGTATTCGGTTCCCACAGACAGGTGCCGGGGGCACCTGACAAATGTGACAATGATTGCTTTGTATCTTTTATTCGGTATGCGGTCCTGTGATATCCTTACGTGTCCCAGCCATCTTATGGTGACCCTTCACCAAGCCCTAACCCCACAATGGAAAAGACGTCGGCAAATCACGACTGGGAGAATCGCCCATATGCACCGGGTCATAGTCGATCTGATCTTCTTCCCCCCCCCCCCTACCTCCCCCCCCCTACCTCCCCCCCCCCTAAAATATTGTATATGTATGTACCACACATTATACTGAATAAAATAACTGTAGATATAGGTATGTTCTTGACGGTTACCTTCCGAACCGCCACTGGTTTACAATTGGAGGAAGATTCTCTGTTCTTTTCCAGATTGGAAATTAGATTGGAATGTGGGAATGAGTCATCCCAATTTTGTGTTATTTAGTCTGTGTCTGTTCTTGTTCTAATAAAGGCGCCAGAAGATTGTTAGTTGTGTGTCTGTGTTATTTAGGTTGTTCGATTTGTGTACTCCTATTTTCTATCTTTTATGTTTGCAACCCTATGCGACTTGGTCACATTTCCTTCGACATTTCCCCTCACGTTTGCTCACTCCCTGCAATACTTAGCATATGGTTAACTTAATTTATTACAGATTGTTTTCTAAACAGAGATTAATTGTTGCATATGCTTAACTTAATTTATATACAGAAGTACTAACATGACAAAAACTACATTTCCACCAAGCAACCACAGCTGTTCTCGTCGGCAAAATCAAAAATTTTTGGCGACAAAATGTGACCCCAGGGCCCCCTTTGTTAGTTTTGTTAGCTGTAATATTTTTTGGCTGTAAAATCAAAACGTTATTGCTATCAAAAAGCGTAAGACTCTACAATTTCAGCTCTATTTTTTCAAAAACAAGACCCCCGGGCCCCCATTTGGCTCCCAAAACCTGCCTGCGCAATGGACAGTAAGATCATGCCCCCTAATTAGAAGCTGCGTACGTCCATAGGAACGGCTTTCCTCTTTCTCTTTTCCTCTTTTTCAACTTTTTAAGAAAATGAGGAAGGTGAGGGTGCCAAATAAAACACCGCCCCCTTCAAAATCCTATCGTTACGCCACTGGTCCATGGTACTCGTAAGTGGGCAAACTGTAATGTATTGATGTTGCATAAAAATCGGACCCCCCCCCCTCAAAAAAAACTCTGGCTAACCACTGTTATTGTTGAGCGTCAGCCCTGCAAAAAAATGACGTGATGATTTTATAATGATTAGTCTATGGGATTATGCATGTTACGGTAATGCAGGTATAGGGAGACATCTCGTATAAAGATGATGTTTGGAAAAAGTGCGTAATAAGTAGCCTGAAGACTTCAAGGGCACACAAAATTATGATAATTACTTATGGATGCAAGCAGAGTTACGGAGGTAATTCGAGACTGTACCAATTGCTTTAAAACCTGTTTCTTGGCTACATCATATTTGCGTAATCGATCGACAAGTGTCATTCATTCAAAAAAATTAGGGATCCTCCGTCCGTCATATTAAGAAATCCGGAGGACAAACAGGGTGATGCCGGATGTTAAGCCCAATATAATATGTTAAGAGGACATGCAACGTAGAAAATGAGAACTTGTTGTTTTTATTGACTTTTTATTTTTTTATTGCTTTCCAATTTATAGCCTACGTAGTATATAAGGAAAGCTTTGTGATGGTCCAAATTATCGATTCCAAGATTTCAACGGATTTACACGTTTTGAGGTTCCAGGAACCCAAAAAAGTGTTTTTTACGAAATGTCTGTCTGTCTGTCTGTCGCTCAGTCTGTCGCTCCGTCTGTCTGTATGTCTGTCTGTCTGTGCGTCGATTATGATTAAATTTCGCATGTAGGTTCAAAAAACTCATACCTCGGGATCAAAATGTTTATTTGGGGCTAACTCAATTTGGGGGGGGGGGGTTTATTTTCAAAAAACTCCAAAAAAAACATCTAAAAGCATTATTTCTCAAAACGGCTCAAACGATTTCTTTTAAATTCACATATATTGTAGTCGTTATTAATGTTAAGAAAATGCGAGGGGTCGCTTGCCCCCTGATAGTTTGCTTCTGGGGGTAAAAAAATAAAAATAACTCAATTTTCATAAAAAATAATATTTCTGCGGAACCTTTCTATCGATGATTTCTACCTTCAGGTATGTTTTAGGTGTTCAATCGGATAACAAAAACGGGCAGGTAGCATTCCCAAAAAGTGTGCAAAAAGTTTTAAGGGGTTTTCAATATATATTGAGGTGAAGCCCCCCCCCCCCCCCCCCCTCGAGGGATCTGAAATGTAACCATAGGGAAATTATTTCCTATGAAATTACGCATGTCCATATCTACTAATTTATAAATTGGAAAGCATGTTCGAGTAAACTCGGACCAGTTCTTTAATTACGATTAAAGATTTGGCTCATGGAAATTGTAGAAGAATACTTCATGCATCATATAATAGGAAATATTAAATTCTTGGTACTTCAGTTCTTCCATTAATACATTAATAATAGAACAGACAGGGCAGGACAAAAATTTCGCGTATTCTGGGATTTTTGGAAGACCTAAAAAACCGAAAAGTAAAAATACCCAGTTATATGATGCACGAAGTAGTCTTCTACCACTTGCATGAGCCAGGATTTTATGAAGAACCAGTAGAATCCAGGCTGATGGCCGTGGTCGAATTGAAAGTGAACTTCCAATCGTTTCGTCAACATCTGCGGTCGGCATCTTCAGTGGCGCTGCGTAGACTTCGAAGGTTGTACCTCGGTGGCTCCGTAGCGAGCTACGTTTGGAAGTTTCAATTCGACCACGGCCCATCAGCCCGGATTCTACTGGTTCATCATTTGACTCCGGCCGTGAAAGTCTTTGCAGTTACTTCGCTAGGATTTTATTTTGGGGAGGCACAATTTTTGACTTGACCGCCTCCCGCCCTCCTCTATATAAACCTGTATGGGGACTCGGATTGACAGAAACCGGTTTTTATTTTCTTCACTGTCACGTCTTCTCTGGGGGAGAAAATTTTTAAAACCTGTAGCCAGTGGCGTAGCCAGAATTTTATTTGGGGGGTGGTCCAGTTTTCATAAAGTTTGCCCGCTTACGACAGGTTTTCGAACGGGGTGGTGTTTCATTTGGTGCTCCCCCCATTGTTTTTTAAAAGATTTGCCTGAAATAGTTTTTCGGCAAAACATTTTGATTTTGCAGACGATGCCTTTATTAACAAAACTGGAAAAAATGACACCGGGGTCTCCCCGGCGATTTTACAAAAAATATATAAATATCTAAAAAAATTGCTATTTTGCTCAATTTGGGGGGGGGGGTCCGGACCCCGCTGACCCCCCCCCCCCACTTGGCTACGCCCCTGCCTGTAGGCCTAGTAGTAGTAGTAGTGTTCGTCGGGTTAATAACGACTTAGGCCTCATATTTGGGCCCATAGAGCGACTCCGACTTGACTGTCCTATGCCAGCCCATAGGACAGTGGACCTCCTGATTATAGTGGATTCCGAACCACTTGGGAAACACAGTGAAGTCACACGATTAGTTCGGAGGTGACCAGGACAAGTCCTACCATGTTTGCCTACCTACCGGCACTGTGCACACGACCAAGTTATCTGCAGCTTTGAACCTGCTCTGGTCCGCTGGATTCAACTTGGTATGGCGGCCGGCTCTGTAGGCCTAGTAGTAAAATACACCCTTTTTAGCATTCCAACATAGGAAATTTCACTTTCCCGCCGCTAATATTTTTGTAATATTTTCTTATTGTAAAGCTTGGGGCCCTGTCATATAGCCACAGCTTGTGAGAGCTAATTAAATAATGTCCCGTTCCTTCTTTATTTTCTTCTTTCGTTTCTATTGGGAAATATCGGTCCCCACCGTTGTCAGTGTATCGTAAAAAATCACTGTACCATTAAGTTTGTACAATAATATGAATGGAATTGTGTTCTATAACGTGATTGTACTAAGTCAGTAATAACTAATACCGTAGTTAAAATAAAATAAAAATATAATCGCAGATTTTGGTGTAATGTATACGGGTTGGGCAATATCAATTCGGTCAGCATTCTCTTTTAAGCTCAATTATTGCAGAAAAGTATCGTCTCCAGCAGGTAAAAATCCAAGGGAAGGAATGAGGACTTCCTACAGAAGAGGAATATCCTGGTTGAAAAACCTGAGTCAGTGGTTTGGCTAGAACATGACTTCCCTTTTTAGTGCAGCTGTCTCCAAGTGTAGAGAGACTGTGGCAGATTGGCCTAATGGGGAGGCTACCGCTATCAAGTAAAATACGGAGCGTGTGTATACAGTTTTACGACTCACGGTCAGGCGCGGATTTGGGTCCTCAAAATGCGCAAAACCCCACTATTTCAGTCCTATTTTTCACAAATGTTCTCCCGGGGCCCCCTTGTGCTCGATTGTATTAATTACCTATAATGTAGAACCCTTATTGCTCTGAAAATGTGTAAAACCCCAATATTTCAGCCCTATTTATCAACAAAAAAATCGAAATTTAATCTTAGCCTCCTCCTTGGTCTCATTCTAGATCCGCGCCTGCTCACGGTATACTAATAATTTCTAGACAGGGTACAAAACACAATATATAAAAATACACTATCATATAAGCTAAACATATAGACTCAGGGTGGTTGGTGGCTCACCCTGCTACGGAGGGTCGTTCCCTGGTTCACACCACTATACTTCCATATTACAATTTTATTTCTATTCTAGTAGGCCTATGTAAGTGACCGTAACACCAAGGTTCAATTTGCCAGGATGATCGCAAATCTTCGATAAAAGAAAAAGAAGAAGAAGTATTGTAAAAATCAGTTATATCGACTTAGTCAGTTTAAGAAATCGGCGCCTCCATACGATAAAGTGAAAAAAACGAAAATCACTGATTTTACATTTTACTTCAATAGCAACTATATATTATGCCTTCAGTTTTTGAATGTCCTAACAGCTAGGAACTGTATGGAAATAATGTTTCGATAATGGCAAACTATGAAATTATACGAGAAGAGCGCGCGTATAATCAAATCTTTATGATCAAATTGACTGCGTAGCCTAATCTCCTTTTTAGGTCCCGAAAGGTGTGAAAATTATTATCATTATCCCAAATTTTAGCTCCCAGGCTGCACCTTAAATTTCCTGATGAGACTTCGCAATATCAAATTTCCATGTGGGTTACTTTGCAATTATGACATTTATGTAAGTCAAGGGGCGTCCAACTCTTTTGGAGCCTAGAGGAGCCACTTAGGGAATGACTATTATTATCACTCCCAAATCGCAAGTTTTTTAAGGCTATGCGAGTATTGAGCTGAAATATTTGTGATCTGTAAATTTCACTTGTAGGCCTACTTCTACATTAATTTGGTGAATTTTTATGCAACAGTGTACCTAACAATGATAAACATTGCTGCGGTGAGCGTGTCACATTAGCTTGTAGCATTGTTTGACCATTTACGAAGTAGAACCCCCGGTGCCCAAAGGCAGATTCTACGGCAGCAGATTTGCAGCAGATCAGAGGAGTTGCCGTGAAATCTGCCCCTGTGGGCCAATCCAGTTGCTTTAATGAATCTCGACCGATCTGCTGCGTATCTGTTGCCATAGAATCTGCCATTATGCACAAATCTCTAACTTATATATCTAACTCTAACATGACCGAGTGGGACTTGGCTCCAGCCATCCCGTGGCTGTCGACCTTTATCAATATGGCTGCTAGTGTAGCGTGCACAAGATAAGTACGCAATTTCGCTGGGAAAATAGCCTGCACAAGCTAAATACAGAGTTTCGAGGTCCATGTATCCGTTCTGCTATGCTGCAATTTGTAAGACTTCGATATTTTTTACGTTGGTACTTATCTCTGATAGATAGCTTATGGTTAACGGGTGCCCCGTAGAGGATGTTATGGCTCCCGCCGCTCCAGTTAACACATTTCTATGGCTCCAGCCCACCTATATGTCAGTGATTCGTAAAACACCATATCAATCGCCAAGGCAATGGCAATTTCGTAAAATAAAATATGCTGTACCTAAAAAAGCGGGCCATAAATATTATCCTGAAAGAATCTTCTGTCGATAGAAAATAGATGAGAGTAGTTGGTATCGTGGCGACTTTTTCCAGTCACGCCGGGGTCAAACGTTCCAGAAGACCTCTTGCTGGAAGATGGTCCGGAGATTGAGATATCTTGTGCTGTAATGACCGCGGATTACTTACTGCGATTCATCATCTGATCGTGCTACCAATAAATAACACTTATGTCCATCGCAATGACGGCCCATTATCGCGCGTCCTTCGACAGCTTCCCACCAGAGCTCAGATTTTCGGGGGGTCGTTGCCCAGAGCAAAAAAATTTACTAAAAAAGGAGATCTATCTAGGTCCTAGGAGAAATTAGACATTCAAGCCCGTCAAAACTATTTCTTGAATTTTACGTCTGACTGGTCATAAGAGATGTGGCAGGTTAAAATTAAATTAAATATTTTTGGCGGGAAGGGAATGTGGCATCTCTCCTGTATATAACAGTTATATAGTACATTCGTCGATATGAAATCAAACCGGCATATCTGCAAAACGCAAATTTTTCACCAGAGCGCTTTTAAGTTGCCCGCAAAATGGCAATTACCGCGTAAATGCTAACGCCATCTGATGGAATTTTGTTCAACTATACGATATGCCGGTGTGACGTGCAAGTAGACAAACAAATTAGGAATTTTTTGATACCATAAACTTAAAAACTCATTTTTTGCACTTATGCCTGTTTGATTTCACAGCGACGATGCATAGTATACATACAGTTACTGTAGGAGTTCCATTATACGACATAAACATGATGAACTTTCCTTCTGAGATACCAATCTATATACCTCATTATTATGCCAGAAGCAAGGTACGAGAATTAGCGCTCATTTTTTAAAGCATTGTTGGTGGAAGTATGTTAGGGGTTGCAGTAAAACGGCCCTTTTTTTCGACCAGTTCAGGTGGTCGTTTTATGAGGAAACATATTGTTGGGGCGCTGGCTGCGCGCGGCTTAAAATGTTTCCCCAAAACCAGACGACTGAAGGGACTGAGGCACGCGCACAGCAAGATAGCTGATAGAGCAAAGAGTGCTGCATAGGAGGCATCGACAGGGTGAACGATTGGCGAACCAGTTTTAGGAGGATATGCACCATCCAAGGTGGCCTATAATTGCCGAAGCCTGCCCGAAGTAAGCTATAGCTGAAGATCGAGCTGATGTTTTGTCAGAGCGACCAAGGGAATGTGCCACCGAGCTAACTGAAATCCAACAGCTACAGGCTCTAAACCGGCTGCGGGATGGGAGTTTGTTTAGGGATGCTCCAACTCCACACTACCCTCCTGCTACCCTTAGCCAAGAAGCAGCGAACGGAGGCAAGCAAGGATTGGTGTCTGATGATATAGGATTTCCGCATCCGCAGAAACCGACATAAAAGGTTTACTACACAGCTCATAAGCCTCAGCTCACTCTAATTAATTTTTAGACATGTGTGATGTCTATCCCGACTATCGAACTCAAGCATGGCATTCCATCAATAAATCACATTGAGCTTAAACAAGGAAGGAAAAGTGCCGAATATTTTGATCAATCGGACCTTACCCCAGTGACCCGCACCAATTACCTACCCCCAAATTACGCTAACCTTGACTTAGACTTAGTCGTACAATCAGACGCGATGAGTAGGACCGCAGACCGCAGTCGGCATTGGAGTGTGATTGCAATCACACGAAGAAGAAGAAAAAAAATGGCCACAACATCATTGATCTAGGTCGGATAATGGTATAAATCATAAAGAATGAAAAAAAAATAGCATTTTTTGTAAGTGGGCATTGCATTTTAAAAGTCCTTGTTTGCAATGGTATAGATAGGCTAAGGTCGGGATTCAGGGAGAGCGGAAATTGTGAGGAGTAGTCAGAGACAGTAGAACTCGTTTAGTTTGGATTTGGGAGGAACTCGGAAATCTTAGAAGACTAATTTGTTCCTGCCGAGTATTCTTAAGTTGCTATGGAAATGTTACTCGCTAAGCAAAGAACGTAAACTGTTTATACAAAACAAGGTCTTGAGACATAAGAAAAAAATTATAGGAAGATAATATGAGATGATAAATCTACGTATAGCTCACGAGAACGGTATAAGACAGAGATGGAGGCTTTCTGTAAACCAGTGGATTCACTGTGACTAAAGCAGAAGAAGATGAAGAAGAAAACGATGACGAAGAAAAAGAAGAAGAGGAAGAAGAAGCAGAAGAGAAAAAATGGAATCAAAATAGAGAGGAAAGCTCTGTGAACGTTGCTCCCATGTAGAAAAACCCGTCTCCTCATTACATTGATTACATATGGAAGTGGGGATGAATGTAGCCTAAAAAATATGCCAAATCCCAAGACCACGATGAGCAAGCAAATCGAGGCCAACAACTTAAATGACAGATATATGACACATAGCCAATTAATTACGACCTCTCTAATTGATAAAATCAGTAAAGTACCACTTTTGACTTTGGAGTGACGCCTCTACACAGTGCAACTATTTCCGTCCGTTACGAGCGTTACTTTGTTACTTTCACTCCTGGAGGGCAATGGTGGATCCACGGGGAGGGGGGGGGGTCAGGGGGTCATGACCCTCCCTAAACGAGTAAATTAAATTCATATGATAGTAAACAATGCTTCTAAAAAAATGAATAATACTTAAATTTTCAACAAAAAAATTACCTTTTAAACTTACAAATAACTTGGAACCCCCCACCCCTAAATTTTCGCCAGGATCCGCTCATGCTGGAGGGTCAAAAGTTGGACAGCTCCATTGGGACATGAATCAGAAGCTGTAATATATAGTGCTGAAAACAGGAGAGGGTGGAGGACTGCCCAGGGGGAAATTTTTTGGAATTATAGATCAAGGACAACCTTCATCAATAAACAATTTACAGTAAGAATGGTGAATCATTAGTTGTGTCTGCTTCAGTCTTTAGAGGCTACCTCTAGCATGGTCATCTTACATTCATCTCGTTAAAACAATTCAAGGTCTTAACAATAAATACATAGTCGGTACATTTTAAATGAAAATATGAACTCATTTAAATATATGCGAGTCCATATAGTATACAAGTATGAAGAGGCAATGAATAGAAAACTAGAAGGAAATGCCAATGACTGGTAAGTAAGTAGGTGGAGCAGACGAGAATTTCATTAAAACCAGTGCTAATAAATAATAAGGAGCCGCGCATGCGCGGTGAATACAGCAGTAATAACAAGAGCAGCAAAACGTGCCGCCATCAATAAGTGAGTGCGAACAACGGTGACGCAAGGAGGTCGCCAATCACCGCAAATTTGATGCCTAACTGAATATTTAAACGGGAAAAATGCATGATTATCGGCGGGGAAAGGGTTGGGTAAAAGAGCCCGGGGCGAGGCGGGTGGCTGGTGGTACCTCCTCCGACCTCCACCACGTACCGTACCTTGTTTTCGCCAAACCTGCTCCCTCGCCAGTTGGATATACTCTCCATTCAATCCGAAGTGGTTCGTTCGTTCATCTAACTTAGTTGTGTAGCCTATTAATTTTGCTTCCATTGAATATACTGTGTTTAGTCAGTGTACAATATATATTCAACGAAATAAAGTAAGCCGGCTGCCGGCTAATCCACTTGTCAATATTCCGTCATTTGAGCATCAACAATTGATGTGATTTTTGATTTACTCTATGTGATCGTCCATTTTAACTTCCGCATGTTAAAATTGTTCAATAGATCTACAGAGTAAAATCATGCTTTGCAAACAATAACAAACTAAAATTAAACAATGACGTCGTCTGGAGATGATAAATAATTGTAATTAATTTCTTGAGAACGAACGAATACATTACTATAATACCTGGGTTTATTCAATTGTTTTTTCCAAATGAGTGCAAAATGCGCGAGAAATTCATATCGATAAATTAATATTTATTTTTTGGTAAGTTTTCAATTTTTTCTCCCTTAGATGTAGCCATATTACTTAACATTATTATTATATTTCGAAATTCTAACAGTACAAAATAAACCCCGGTATTGTTATATAATCCCATATCGCCATGATCGGGCTGCTGGTGATCTTGAACTTTGGGTTTAGGGGGGGGGGGGTCGCAGTTGCTGATATTGCATGATGTTGGCATATAATGACCTAGCTACTTCGCGAATAACACAGTATACTGTATGTAGACATTGATGAAACGAGTAAAATCTTATTACTATACCTGCGCATAGGATAACATGAATCAGTTTTTATAGGTTCAAATTTATTATGAAATAGAGCCTGAGAGCATCAATAATAGGTGAGAGGTGAAATTGTAACAATCGCAGTAACCCAAGGTCCGACCTTGCCACTGGCTAACTTCACGGACTCTTTTACCTCAATTTCTTATCATAATCGGCCGATATTGCAACCATCATACCTTCCGGCAACCAACGGAAAAAAAACGGCACCAACATCTTTTTAAGGGCAAACATTGCCTTACTCGTGAGCAATATTGTATCACGTTATTGACTAGATACTAGATAGACAGCGAAAGATAAGCAATTTCCTGTAATTTTTTTGATTTTACAATTTAAAAAAAAACGCCGTATAATAATTCGTTGCCACCTACTCAATAAATAGTAATTGATTCTAAGGCAGAGTAGGTTTTTGGTTAAGCTTATAAGCACAGCAGCTTGATCTGAACTGTCCATTAATTCTGCTTATTTTTCGATTATCAATTATTACATTATTATTGAATATTGTTGAAATACAGGGGGGGGGGGGTAGAACGGGATGAACGGTCCTTTTCAGCTTTTAATATGAGCAGATATACAGTACAGGATCTATCGCACCCAAACCTACCAGACCTATTGAGATATACTGTATATATACAGTACTTCAATAAGTACACAGAAAATTGTAGAAAAACAAATTATTTTCCCAATTTAATTTTCTTATTAATTAGTATCATTCTCCATTAGGTGGAAGATTTATTTCGCCTGCAGGCATCGCACGTTTTCTTCTTCGTTTTATTCGGACCTTGTTGTTACTTCGAGAAATATGAACAATTTGAGTTTAGAATTATGACCAAGCACTTAAATTTTAAAGAATTAACACTGAAAGAAATAAATACTGAATTGGAGGCAGATCACGCCACGTCTAATAATAAATATAGTAAATACATAAATTGACTTTTTGTTTTATTCCTAAGTCAACCTCCTCATTTACACTGAACTAGGAAGGCCCGGGACCACCAACTTTAAATGCTCTCCAAAGCATGGCCAGAAAATGTATTAAGTGTGGGACTCGAACCAACAACCTTTCGGGTGAATGTTGGAGTCTGTAGCACTACTCTAATTGACACCTGCTTCTTCATTTCCTACATCATTTCCTTTTCTCCTTTCTTCAGTGGCAAGGTGGTAGCGGGCTCGTACTTGTGCGAGTATCTACACACCTTGTGGTCGGAGACGTGTCGCAACTCGACAAAAGTACCTATTAGATGACTGAGTCAGGCGATTGAAGAGGTTAATTCGGATACATTCATTAAATGGCTGTTCAACCTTTTTATATAAAAATAAAATGCAATACGGTAGTTAACAATCGGGTGGGTGAAAGAGTCTGTGCAAATAAATAACTGTACCATGATCATCTTATTTAAATTAGTCCTTAAACGGACACTGGCTATCATCTAGTTGGCAGTCTAAAAAATTATTTAGTACGGGAAAATCCCACTTGGCACTTACGCAATGAAAATAATTCTAGTGACATCCAGTCCTTCTGCTCCTGGAGGTAAGAAAATGTGACTGACACGGCCAACTTTGGCCAGTTTTGGCTGCGCAGCTTATCTGACAACCAGTTTGACATAACATTACTTTATCGTGCTCTTGCCGGGCCATCTAACCTACCATTAGGTTGCAGTTTCATAACCCGGTTGCTCTGAACTGGCAAACGCACTGCGCGCTTTTATACGGATCAAATTTTTAATAGATAATCGAAGTGGGTGTAAAAATAAATTTGCCACAGGAAGTATCAATCGTAGGGTCGCATGATTGAGACGTCAAAAATTAGAAGAAATGTTCCTCTACATTTTGATTTACGCATCGGTCACAGTTATTGAATTTGATTTTTTTATTTAAATAACGGGCCGAAAAAAACTCACGTTGAAGGAGTTCCAAAACTGTGGCCAGTTAGTGGCATATTAAATTTATCACGATGTAAAGAAACGCAATTTAGCAAATAGGGTTAATTGAACTTACACTGTCTGCTGTGTTAATAATGTAGTCATTATGGCCCTCATAGTCATCGAACAATTAGGGCGTAGCCCATTGTCCGGGGAAGGGGGTGACATTTCGGGAGTAGGTGCTACTCCCATCATTATCATCGTTATTCGGGCTGGCTTTGAAATAAAACGATTTGGTTTTGTAGCGTAGTTGTCGCTTGGCCCGGTAGTGGGAGGATTGACCGGTGGGAGGGTAATTCCCTTCGTTACCAGGGACGCCCGATCGCTCATTCTCGTGTTGTAGTCTTCCAGGAGGCTCCTTCCATGTCCCCAAACAGATTCCCTGTTCAGCCCATAATTTTTTTAACCCGTCACGATATCAGCCTGGTACGTTAAACAAATGCGCTACCTTGTAAGCCTGAGAAAAAAATATTCTAAGTCACTGGTATGCCTATATTTAAACGTGGCTTTAAATTTACCATAGTTTCACAACATAACACGTAGCTGTGACATAGCAAATGAGGCTGTTATATTTTATTATATTTTTTGTTCTACATTACGAATGTATGTAATTTTGCACTAAAGATTGTCATGATAAACCAAAGATAATGTAGTATAATAGTAATTTTTATTGTGCAATCTGGTTTAGATAGTGTGAACTGGTATGCACATAGTAATTTCTTTCTGGCATCATAATTGGTGATTGAAACAGTACATAAATACGATATTTTACAACGATATACATAGTATACTTTTACAGTATTAACCGTAAATACGGTGGCTTTGTGTTTTGATAGTTTTTCAGTGGGTATGTGCCGTGGCCACAAACATGAAGGAAATTAAGTACAAGGCAGGGTTGCAAAAATTCTAGTTCTGTTCGATCAGGTGTAGGGAGATTTCATTCAAGCGCAGACCCCGCTTTGCGGAGTGGTGGTTTCTTCTTCTCTTAGAAAGGTTCAACTGAAAAATTATTTTTTTGTCATTTTTCATGAAAATTGAGTTATTTTTATTTTTTTACCCCCAGAAGCAAACTATCAAGGGGCAAAGGAATTATTTCGTTTTGTTAACATTAATAACGTTTTTCGTTTGTGAGAAATAATATTTTTTTAGTTTTTTGAGAATTCCCCAAAATCGTCCCGATGTATATTTTTGTGAACCTACAATCTACATGCCAAATTTCATCCAAATCCACCGAGTGGTCTGCTCTAAATAATTAAAAACGGCCATTCCTATTAACTCTAATATAAGTTCCAGTTAAATAACCAAAGAACAAATCTTACAAAACATGGGATCAAAGTTCAAATCTCTTCTAAATAAAGTAACGTCCTTCGTCAATTAACGCGCTGTATCAAATCTAATGCGAGCCCATCACGATTAGCGAGAAATTAAATTGAAGAGCTGTTATCATGCCTATTGTTCCCGTAAATGGATCAAGGGTAAGAGTGCTCATCAAAAATAAATAGCCTATCAATGTAAATACTTGATCGGTATCAAAACGACTCCAGCTCAGCGCAGCGGAGGGGGAAAGGGCAAACAGTTGTGCAAGTTTTCACAAAAGTAATTAATATGATTTCGGAGAGATACATTGATTAAAAGTGCGGTAACAATAGGCCAGTGGCTATCGTGGCCCATTGGACCTTGCTCCAGCGCGGGCTCCAGCATCTGGACAAGGCTTCCTAAGTTCAGGTTCACTAGCTCATAAATTAAACAGTTCTGAAGAAGCACTCGACCGTAAGATGGGGGTGGACGACTATGTGCAGGGCCGAATTTAGAATCTCCTCTTTGGATATACAGGAAAAAAATGGATTTTACGAAATTTTACGAAATGTCTGTATAGATATAGCCCCAATTAAAAACCTTGATCAAAACCTTAATGTAACATGTAACTCAATTTTGGCCCAAACAACTACTCAATAGAATTTGATTAAATTCGGAATTTAGGTTCACAAAAATACCAGGGGTATTTTCTATTTTTCATTTGATAAGTTTATTTGGGGGTGTGTTCTATCCAAAAACCGACCAAAAACTACTAATAACGTTTTCTTATAAATGGCTCCGATGATTTCCTTTAAATTCGCATATTTTTTTTGTACTTTTTAATGTAAACAAAGCCCACTAGGTCCAATCTCCCTTGATAGTTTAATTCAGGGCGTAAAAATTTAAAGAGACTCAGCTGTCATGAAAAATTACTACACAAATAATTTTTCTGAAAAACCATTCTGTCAATGCTCTCCAACTTCAGTTATGTTTTAGGTGTAAAATACAGTTAAAAAACAAATAGGCTAATTTCCCAAGCAAGGTTTCGGTATTTATGAAAAAATTGTTTTTGAAGAAAACTGAGCTACTCCTGCCCTTATTTGTTAAATAGTAAATTAAATGATAAATGAGCCATTGGTCATTGCTTGCGGAAACTTCTTTTGGCACTCCGCTTGCAGCAGTTTGCAGTCCAACTATTCTGAAAACATTGTGCATTCAACATTCAATAACAGACATTTTGTTATGTATAAATTGGCAGTCTCTTGAAACACTGAAGAGGGTACTAACAAGGTAGATAAAGAAGAAAATAGAACTTATTAGTTAATTGATTTGATATGAAATTAATCAAAGAGTAACTACACCGACTTTCATCTCAGTTTCCTTCCCCATACCATTTTTAGCTTCCCTACCAGCATAAAATTTGAACCCCATTATAAAGAGCAGCTCTGATGACCGAATAAAACAAGCTGGAGTGATGTTGCAAAACAAAGGCGTTCGGTGTGAGGACAGGATTTGATGAGTGGAACAAACGATGATGTTCTGATTTGAACAAGAAGATTGCTGCCTTGAACTCCAGGTACAAGGTTCGTATTGAGTGTGTATCATTTGCAATTATTCCGATTTGGGATGAATGGGGGTCAGCTTTACCGCTTGTATTGTCTTATATCATTTTTCCATTCATATGAATCCTTTCACACCTAGGAACACCACCGCAGCAAATTGTATGTCAAATTATTATAAGCCTGAGGATTATTTTTATTACCAATAATACTTTGTTATACTTTATTAATAGAAATCATATCAAATTTATTAAATTAAACAACAACAATTAATTAATTTAAAACCCTTAAAACTGAATTGCATATTCTGGAACGAACAGACCAATGCATTGTAACTGTAGTAACAATAGCAGGGCGCATGCAATGTATTGGAGCATGAATTTTCCATACTTTTTTGCACAAAACCAAAATAATATGTTTTTGGGAAAGCAGCCTGTGTGGTTTTGTTATTCTATTGAACACCTAAAACATGTCATTTTTCATGAAATTTTTTTCATTATATCATATTCAAGGGGCAAGCGATCCACCGCATTTGGTTAACATTAGTAACTACTACAATATTATGTGAATTCAAAAGAAATCGTTGGAGCCGTTTTTGAGAAATAATATTTTTAGGCGTTTTTTTGGAGTTTTATGAGTTAGCCAAAAAAAAAAATTGTCTCGAGGTACAATTTTTGTGAATGTACATGCCAAATTTCATCAAAATCTACTAAGTAGTTTGCCCCGAAATTGATAAATAGACAGAGCGACAGACAGAGTGACAGACAGAGCGACAGACATTATTTTGTAAAAACCACTTTTTTGGGTTCCTGGGCCCTCAAAACGTGTAAATCCGTTGAAATCTCGGAGTCAAAAATTTTGACCGTCACAAAGCTTTCCTTAAATACTATGTATTAATTGGAAAGCAATAAAGTATTACAATGTAAAAGTGCAAAATATTATTGAAATAAAATGCACATGTCTGGCAAAAAAATCGTTCTTCATGCCATATAGTTATTTGAATATATTGTGTATACTGTACTTGTCAGATTAATACCGGCGCGGCGTCTGGTAAGTTGCCTTCCTGGCTGGAAAACATTTTTGGCCAAATCTAGACAAGTTGAGCCAAATTCTGAATGCGTAACCACTCGCTTCAAAGAATTTGACAACAAAAACCCTACCAAAGGGAATTTACCAACTTTACGATTACGCAAGTCAAGGTTACATCTCACAGAGGATCGCAAACAATCATCAGGCAGCTATTCTCAACTTGTTCCTTTTTTTCGCAAGATTTTTGTAACGCTCCTAAGTAGGATTAGCTGAACAAGGTGTCCATGTCAGGGGCCCAGTGTTACGAATCACTCATCTTGTGTCCGAATGACAGTAGGCTTGAGTTCGCCAGTCACGAGAATGAGGTTGTCGTGAGTTGGAGATTCCGCGCGCGAAACAGCCAAGTTCCAGGCAGACTATCAGCGCTGCATCTGCTCGTTTTTAGTACAAAATGTGCCCCGCTCTTGGCCAACTGCTCTGCGAATGTCAGTATACATAAACCATGTCCGTCTGACAATCGCACCTCGACATCTGCCATGGAAAATCAAGAGAACTATGTCAGGTGCGGTCTTGTTTTGTTAATGGATTTTATTGTTGTTTCGTAATAGCCGAACAAAAGAATTGGACCAATTTCGGACGTTTGCTGATGAGTCGGCAAGGTCACACGGCAAATGGTCGGCATTTCAGATATAAATTTTACACTGCTGATTGCATTTGGATTGTACTGTCAAGAGTCATGGCCGCGGTGAAATTTTTCATTCTTTGAATACTTTCTGTTCGGTACTGATTAATTCAAGGGAGTTGCCTTTTGTTATCAATAATCCTGTTATGGACTGTAGCCTAATGTCCTGTTCCTCCTATAGACTTCATGCGTTTGCGTGAATATCTTAAATACTATTTACCTTCTTTTTTAAAACACTGTAGGCCTAGGTGCAAAATTGTAGACTGATGGTTAGCATTTAATACTGATGTAGAAAAAAGAAAGAAGGAAGATATATTTTTCAGGCAGTAGCTATTCTTTAAATATTAATAATTATTGAAATATTTTGGTATGTTGGTACTTGGCGACTTCGGTGGCAGGATGATAGCGTGCTCGTACTTGTGCGAGTATCTACACACATTGCGATCGGAGACGTGTCGTAACTTGACACAAGTACCTATTAGGTGACTTAGTGAGGCGATTGAAGAGGTTAATTGGATACATTCGTTTAATTGTTTGTATGCGATTTAACCTTTTTTTAAACAAAAGCAAAGCAAACCTATTCCTAGCTTAGCTTTTAAAGTACGATTTTATAAATTATATATGTAAACAATATAATATGATCATTCTTATAAATAAAAATGAATTGGAAAATGTGTTGCTAAGCGCATAACTCAACAACGCCAGGACCAATTTGGACAATTATTTTTTTTAAATGTTCATTGAAGTTCAACGATGGTTTTTACGAAAAAAATTCGAATAATTGCCGGAAAAACCCTAAAAACAGCCCTTTTATTTTTCCCAGACAAACGTTTTCTAACTAAAACGCTGAGTCAATCTGAGCTTTATGTTTCGCATACAAGCGAAATTCTCTTCTTTGCCTGTGTCCGCACCTCAAAAAAGGGACATCACAAAAGAATGGTGAGCCTTCCATGTCCATAAGCTAAGTGCAGGGGACTGTTCTAGAGGGGTCACCCACTATGCCGGTACCTGAGTTGCCTCTTATGAATCGGGGTTGTGTGCAACGCCAGATTTTCCTACTATTTTGCTATAGGTACCGGTAACTGCTTGGTTAAGGGGGTTGTGTGCAACGCCAGATTTTCATATTAGGGGTCTTCACAGTGTTCGTGCTATCGAGTTATACCTAGTTAAGTGTGTTATATCAAGTTAAGTTAACACACCGATAACCCGATAACTAAGCTAACCAGCGTGCTATCCTAAACGCACTTCCAAGTTAGTTAAGTGTGTCATTTAACTTGCGCTACGATAGATAGCTCAGGTTTGACCGCCGCCATCTTTGTTTTTGTTGAGTGATTTGAAACACGCGTTTAAAATTTTGTAGTATTTAAATTTATTTGTATAATCTATTATCACAAGCAATTACCTTAAATACTTAAAATTATAATAACCAAAATGAACAAAAAAATGTAAACAAATGTAGCACTAGAATAGAGTTCTGCGACTTTCTTTACAACCGTGCCACGAACGTCTGACTAATACCACGTTGTTCACCCTGTTAAATATAGCATGATAACTCACTCCCGAGGTACGCTCATGATTGTGTGTTAACTTGGATAGCACATCTAACTCGATAATTCGATAGCACCAACACTGTGAAGACCCCTATTATTTTATTTTATAGGGCCACTACGACCGTTCTCAGGTGTCATGCGAGCCCCGAAGGGGCGAGCTGCGTAATGCCGAATGCGAGGCCCCGAAGGGTCGAGCTGCCGCCCGCCGCAGGCGCAAGGGGGTGGGGCCGCGTAGCGGTCCCAAGCCCCGCTTGTTGTATATATAAACAATATAAATATCCATTTTATAATTACATTTATAAAAATTTCGAGGGGGAGGGGTCCCCCCCCCCCCCCCGACCCTTCGTTCTGCAGATGTTTTATACCATAAGTTGTTCAGGAACTAAGCTAAGTTTTTACTATTGTGGCTTTGGTTGTCATGACTGGACTGTTAATTCTTACTAATGAGTGACAGGAGTAGCCTATGTTTCGTGATAACAGAGCGGTGACCGTTCAGTTATTGCGCAGAAGCAAAAACAAATAACACGCAGATATAAACGAGTTTTTTGATCAGATCGGTGATTGGTCGTTTGACTGTCAAAAAGATGCGACGAGCTGATAGTTAGCGAGGAAGTGTAGGAGGATTGGACTTCTAGATTATATCAAAATATTTTTAAGAAGTGATTGGCTCGTGAATTTCAACAGGATTTGTTGCTTAGTAAATAGCTAGTACGTGTAGTCAAGAATGCATAGTACTATTGTCTATCGCCTACTGCTTACATGCTATATGAACAGATGCATAGCGTTAAAAAGGTCGAATTTGAAAATATTTTAAGTAATTGATTGAATATTTATTGACAAAGCCTAAGGTATAATACAATGTAATATATTATATACTAGGCCTAGAATATTTAACAAAAAATTATTAACGACAAGCCGTTGCTCAATTCTAAATTTTCCATTGTAAATTCGCTCGGTATGAGGTTCTGTAGGGACAGTTTTGGTCACTAGGTTCGTTGACGACAAACCGATATCCATATTTTTCAAAATGGCCGACGTTTGCATGTGAAAACTAAGCTCTTAGCATCTAATTAATTCTTTTAATATTTTTTATAATATTTTTACTATGCCTGGACCTTATTATAATTATTATAATTTAACATATACATTCTCCATGATTTATAGAAAAATATCACTTTAAAATAATACGTAATTAAAAATCATTTTAAAATAGTATTGAGGCTTATGGAAAAATCTACGCTTTGATATCATTGCAACTGGTGCTGCCATCTACAAAATGACGCCACAAATGAACCCCATTCTCTGGGTTTGGTGTTTATTAAGTAAATGTAAATACCTAGAGATAAATCGCATAAGTGAGAAATGCAGTTATTCAAATAGCTGGAACAGAGGTTGAACAAAGCACAAATTTTTGTGAAAAATTATTTTATGAAGAAAACATTACTATTTTTACAGAATTGTTTTTAACAAAACCTCAATTTCTCCAAGTATATGAGACTATTATGTGAAATTCCTTCTCTGAGCATTTGCCATTGCCAACGTTAATATAATATAATATTACGTATTATGTAAACGTTTATTTCCAAAACATAGTTATTATGACAATTCCAATACGAGTTTTCATGAATAGTCATACCATCCATTATTTAAACAATACAATTTAATATTGTTACATGACTGTATTTAATTACAATAAAATGTTTTAATGGCTTCTATTAATTTGATGTTTATTGAGCAAATATACATACATAATTGCTTAGGTGACAAATTCAGTTATTCAAATATATCTCAGGATAATAATATATCCTTCTCAAAGTACGTTCTCTGTAATCGCGAATGTAGTGAATAAATTTATTATGTAATTTATTTCCCAAAAAATTAATATTATTACAACACGAGCTTCCGTTAATAGTCATATCGTCCATTATTTAAACAATAAAATTTAATTGTTTTATGACTTTCCACGGCATATGTGACGCCAAGCTTAATTGGCGTCAAGAACGTACTCTTCATTTGTACAGGAAGGAAATAATATACAAGGCAAGACCATTGTAAAACCGAGTAGACGTCTTTATGGCGCAGTCACATCACTCACTCCTCTTCCATAACAATCATTTTCGCGATAATGAGAATTTCATCTTTATTTGGACTTGTGTCATTCTTTTTCCATATCGATTTGGATGTGTTCGATCTAGTTTCCTTCTCTAGCTACACAGTCTTCGCGAAGGATTGCCACCTACATGGGCTACTGGCCACCATTAAAAATGATTTCTCTTTCTTTCTGTAATGGGAAAATTGTCGACATGTCATAGATATGAATGACTATCTACTGGCTCCTCTCTGGGGCAGGTTATGAAATCCTAGATTATATGTAGGCTATACTGTCTTCTTTTTTATATACCTCTTGAAGATTGGCGATCTTCGTCGAAATGAAAAAATACCTCATGACCTTGGGAAAATAATATGAAATGAAGAGGACGTAACCCTTAGTAGATAGTGACCTTTCTAAGGTTGTCAAAAAAATTTCCGAACGAAAGGCAAGGAACTGATCTATCGTTGAGGTCTACTATTTTCTATAATAGGTGTTCACCCAAGTTAACTAAAGCATACCTTATACCTTACTTATATACTAACATTTTATTTTAATGGGATAGGCGGCGCTGTAAGACTAGTTGCACAGGGCGGAGAAATCCCAAGGTTTTATCCGACTGACGTCTTAAGTCGCCTTTATAGGTTAGTACCCATGTTGAGTTACGACACGTCACTGATCGCATGGTGTGAAGAGACTGGCACAAGTACAAGCACGCTACCATCACCTTGCCATCGAATGTTATTTAATGTTATATTAAAAAACAAGAAAGCTGTCATGGCCAGAGGCATACGAATTTAAAAAATCCATTGTCGAAGGAAATTTGGCGTTTCAACAGCACCTGCGGTAGGCATCTTCAGTGGTTGATTTGGTTGGCTGCCCTTAATCTATTCTATGTGCAGTAATTACAAGACCGATCATAAATAATGTGTAATCTATATTGGCTCGTCTCCAGTCTGGTTATGAAACCCTGAATAAAAATAGTATGCCGACACCCTGCCATGATCCCACAATTTCTGTAGGTGTATCGTTGCGTATATTGATATATCGTCTGGTAGCATTTCTGTATGTCAACCTGTCTTCGGTTGATTATCGATTATACTATAGCGTTATTATATCGATATTGAGTATGACACAGTGAGTAATTAAGGCACTGTGCTTAAGATAATCGAATACCCCACTATTGTACGAAATAAAATATCTATCATCGAGCCATAAAGTAGAAGAATATTCCTCTACACTTCAACAGATAATATTTAGCCGGCACTAACCCCGTTTGGACACAGGATTTGAAAGCGTTTTAGTAGCTGCTGAATGATGGGCGTGGATCTAACCTAGCCAATTGCATTATCATCACGCCTTCAGAAACTGTGGCCAAACGGTGTTAATGTCGGCTTCATACTTGTTTGTATATATGTAATACATGCATTACGCCTCTATATATATATAGGTTAGTACCCATGTTGAATGTTGAGTTACGACCCGTCTCCGATCGCATGGAGTGTAGAGACAAGAACGCTACCTCCTTGCCTTCGAAATGTTATATTAAAAAACACGAAAGCTCTCATAGCCAGTGGCATACAAATTTAAAATATCCATTGTCGAAGGAAATTTGGCGTTTAAAAATCACCTACAGCACCTGCGGTAGGCATCTTCAGTGGTTGATTTGACGATCTCTTGACGATTGAAGCAAGTGATGTCAGATCCAATCTCACATAGTCCCGCAATTTTACTTGTATCTAATGGGTCATTCAAAGCAAAATCTAGTCTTTGAATGAATGAATGAATGAATGAATGAATAACGGCTTCATTGCAATACAATTGGCGAACAAATTCGATCCGATTTCATTATCGTATCGAATCTATCTTTCCGATTAGGATCTCGATACCGAAAATCGAGTAGACTAATATTGTTGTTGCACGTTTTCCATCGGAAATGTGTTGGAAACTACTCTCTGTAAGTTTTCCGACCTATGCGGTCAGACTGGCCGTAAGTAGCTTATGTCTTGCGCAATATTTGCAGCCAACAACATACTGTACTCTAAAGGTATAACAATAGCCGGCTAAAAAACTTTGTTGGTAACCATATTGTTAGGAAAGTGTTGATAATAGGTTGAATGGTGAATGGCATGTGCGGTTTACGGAGGCAAAGATAAATGGAAATTGACGGGACATGTTTGGAGAGCAACACATTGTTCCGGGTTTAAATGATGGCACACATTTTTTTTTATTCAATCGAGATTGTTTTTATGGCGCCTTTTTCAGTACTTAACGTCGAGTAGCTTTGTATTACAATCATGGTTTCGTTGGCCTAGATTTGTTAATAGGATCTTGGCAATCCAGACAGTTCGGGGGGGGGGGGGGGGGGGGGGCGTTGTCACTGAGATCACTTATCACTAATTTTTCTTAAGTGACATACAGTTATCTTCGTTCTATTTGTTTCACCTGTTTAGTCCTATTTGGTAAGGCAACACTGCTATCAGGTGCGCATTGGACGTGTCCAAAACAGTTTGCTTTTGCTTTTTTTTTGTACAAAACCAAATACTTTTTTGGGAAAGCAACCTGTCCGGTTTCGTTACTCAATTTAACACCTAAAACATACCTGAAGGTAGAAATCATTGATAGAAAGGTGTCGCAGAAAAATTATTTTTTAGTCATTTTTCATTAAAATTTAGTCATTTTTATTTTTTTACCCCCAGAAGCAAACTATCAAGGGGCAAGCGACCCCCCGCATTTTATCAACATTAACAACAACTACAATATATGTGAATTTAAAAGAAATCGTTGGAGCCATTTTTGGGAAATAATTTTTTTAGACGTTTTTTTGGAGTTTTTTGAGAATAAAACCCCCCCAAACCTACATGCCCAAACCTACATGCCCAAACCTACATGCCCAAACCTACATGCCCAATTTCATCAAAATCGACAGAGTAGTTTGCCCGGAAATCGACGCACAGACAGACAGACAGACAGACAGACAGACATTTCGTAAAAACCACTTTTTGGGGTTCCTGGGACCTTAAAACGTGAAAATCCGTTAAAATCTCGGAATTGAACATTTCGACCGTCACAAAGCTTTCCTTATACTACGTATAAATTGGAAAGCAAAAATCAGGATGCTGGATGAATCACCAACCGAATATTCGCAGTACACTCAGCACATGCGTCGGTACCGTGCAGCTATATCCAGCGCAAGAGTAGCGGTAGCACTTACTACATGCCTATCACACTATTAAGCTATTACCTATTGCACCACTTACCCAATACAAAATTAGGCATTTCTCTTTATCAGCAAGCAGCAACGACCGGGTACCGAACAAATATTTTATTTTAGCCTTGAACTATAGCTATCCTACCTATCTAAAAAAAATGCGGAGCGTCCGTCCTGCTGTCATTCTGAAATAGCGATCGCAAGTTTGATCGATAGGTGAACTCGATCGATGTGAGACATTTCTGCGTGCCTGTCTCTCAGGACAGGATGACACGTCCTTGATCGAGCGATGCCACAATGAAGCTGCGAGCCTGTCCCCGCGGATAACATGTCAGCCCTGGCCAATCATGCGAGTCCAATATACATAAACTCCGGAATATTTCTCTTGTGAGGTAGTTTTGAATGCCAAACAGCTGAGAGTCTACGGTACCTCGTAGCTCTGCAATACCTCGTCTGGCATAAATCAATAAACGTCTTGAGGAGAGATAATGCATTTACCGCAATTAGAGGATATGGAAAAACTGGGCTTGGCGGGATTCGAACCCACGATCTACGCCTGACCGGCTAATTTCGGTTATAACGAGGAGGTTACCTCTTCAACCAAAGTTAATTTAATGTCAGTGTTATATATACCATATAATACTACAATGAAATGCATTTACCGCTCCTAAAATTAACTAAACTGACTAATTCTCTCACATTTTATTTTTATTTTTATTATTAATTGGGGTACAGGTGTTACCTGTGTGCACTTAAGCTTATTGGCCTATGTGCCCCCTACAACAAAGTATCTACATCACTTCTACATCACTTTCTCGATGCCTATCTCCCTCAGGTGAGCCAGCATCTTCAGGGGATTCAGAAGTGGTAGGTCATTTACATGTAACTGCAAGCTTCCCGAGCATGCTGCTCTTCTTCGTGCGATTGCATCGCATCGCATCGCATCGCATCGCAGGTCCTCCGCACCTTCATTGCAGAATCTGCAAGACTATAGTTGTCTCCCCAAGAGACTCCCGATATTTAACCCCAGGACCAAAGACGCCAAGGCCTGTTCTTGGTTTTGTACTTCCTAGCCTAGAGCCATCAGTAAACCACTTGATTGTGTGACTATTGAGAATTCCTGCTGATTCGCAGCATTCGTCCATTGTCCCTAATATAGTTTCGAATTCCCTCCTAAAACAGTATTTAGGATGGATTCTATCGCTTGGCATATCCAGGCAGTGCTGGTCAGACGTAGTCAGAGAGGATGAGTCTCTCTTAATTGCCCTTCCACTCCTAATAATGCCATTTCGGCGGAAGTTTCCACTGCAACATGGAGGGGTGGGAAGTCCAGTACTATCTTCAATGCTGCAGTGGGACCGGATTTCATAGCCCCTGTAAAGCATCATGTTAGAGAATACGGGCTTCTGAATGTAGCCATAATTTGGATTATTCAAAGAAAAATTCTCATGTGGTTTGATTTTGCCGTGTCCATGAAGCCATGACCAATGGCATGGTTACAGCAGGAAAAGACAGGTGGATTCTCTCACATTACCATTGTCACGACTTCTGTTCAGACCAAAACCGAATAACTTCAAATATTTAATTATGCAACCGTGTCTGAAATATTCCACTTCCTACGGACAATTGGTGTAACGATTAGCATAAGCAATAAAATGAGTGTAAAGACGTAGGCAGTGAGTCCACATATTACCTGTAGCCTGGATTCAATTGTCTTCCAGAGAGTCCTGCACGTCACGACTCACGACGGATCCGGGACTTAGTTTATGCGGCTCTCAGGTGTCAGATGAGAAATAAGAAGGGTTACTCTCGTCTATTATGAAGGAATCCGGAAGACTGACATGGTCCAGTGACCGTCTAATGCATTGTCTTCTGGTAAGTCTCGACTATTTCTATTAATACCTATACCTGCTACAAAAATGTAAGGATCAATGAAATGGTAGATATTCTATTGTATATGGCATGTACAGCCTGAATGTTTTTAACTTAATTGTAAGAGAAGAAGGCGTTTCCATTACAGTGAAAAAACAATTAATTATTATTGAAGTTCATTGTGTTCTAATGTTTATTCTTGGTCAACACATAGAAAAAGTAAAGTCATGCCAAGCCGCCAACGTGACAACAATCCTTTCACAGTTTTGCTGCCGAAATGCGTAGGCAAAGATTCCCATTTGGGGAGACACCAGTTTCGAGAAATTACAATAAATCTTGGTCTCAAAAATCAAAACTTTACTGCTGTCAAAATGCGCAAACTACCACTATTTTCGGTCTGTTTATTTTTTAAACTTTTCTTGACTGAGGCTCAGTCATGACAAATTTATACCTAATTTTTATTGAAGTGAGAAATAATTGACTTAATAAAAAATAAATGTATTTCGTTTCTTCAATATTACATATACATATTACAGTGATATAATGAAGTAGGGGTGGCCCAAAGGATTTCTCCCGTGCTGGGGCCCCCTTAATATTAATAACTAAGCTAAAGCTAAAACTAAACTAAAACTATATCTAGATTAGTTAATTTTACGCAGACTGTAAGTAACATCACTAAGTAAGTAAATAAGTAGGATCATATACTAAGATAAAATAATAAAAATGTTTATCACTCTGTTGAATCTGGGGTTGTTATGATATTGCTGTAAGATTTTTTAGTTGATTTTGGGACAGATGAAAGCTGAGTTTATAAATGAATTTTTTTTTTGTTTGTAGATTTTTTATGAACTCAGGAAGGCTGTTATAAAATGAAACTGATAGGTACATGTGAGAATGTTGGAAAAGGGTAGGTAGTGTTATGATACTTAAAACCATCAATAAAAATTAAAATACAGGCTTGTATATTATTTAACATTCATTGTATAGGCCCTAGCCCAGAAATCGGAATAGGACTGAAATACTACAAATATATTGAAGTGGAATTCATTTCATACAATAAAACAAAATCATGCGATCTCACCTTCCCATTGAAATTGGTTCCAGTTCAGTCTAATCGAAGCCAAGTACTCCTTTACAAAATTGGTAAAAGTCACAAGTGGGGCCCATCCTTTGACAGTGTTAACAATAGACAACAAGATAAGGTAATCGAGTCGCCCGCGTCTCTTCCGAGAAAATGGAGATTATTCAAAGCGCATGCACCATTATTTGAGTCGTCTCTCAAAATTGCGATGACTAGCGTGGAATTGCTGCCAAAAGACCTGTTGAAAACCATCAAAGATGCCCCAAACAACCACGAAGAAGTGGTCTCCAACGTGGCTATCAAGGTTTCGAAGAAATCCTTTCAAGTCGTCGCGTTGGTCGCTGCTTTCGGAAGGTCACGTAGCCGAGTGCCGGCTCTTCTTTTGCAAATGAGATCTTGTGAAAAGGATGCATGCGTCCATCTGGATTTGTTCCAGGTGGAAGGATTTCAAGGCTTGATTGCGCTATGGTGGACATGTCAAGACGCCTGCATGAGGACCCGAAACGCAAATGGCTTGTCAAGGAGTTGACACCAATGCGTATCGCTCGAGATTGCGCTAAATATTTCATCATTTTGAAGAGTCACTAAAGCAGATGAAATTAGCTAAGCTTACGTAAATATATATTCTATATTTAGTATAAAGTACCTTCACTTACACGCTGTAATTTTTACACTAAATAGGGCCTATTGATATCCTAGTTAATTAACTCGGAAAAACTCGAAAATGAGTTGTTGGTATCCTCGTGTTCAGGAACCTCTCTACCGACTGGCGAAACTGTTAAATCCCGAAAGAAAAATATGAAAGCCGCTATCTTTGGAAATAAAAGAACATAACTCCAAGGCGTTTGATTTGGCGTGGAGATATAGCATTAACTCCAGCAGTTAACAAGGAAATTGATGTTAAATTAAGTTAAATCACAATTTTTATGACACTTTGACATGTACTTGTTAAAACATAAGCATGAGTGGAAAATTCCTGGGATTACCAGAGGCGGTCCCAGACCTCATAAAAGGGGGAGGCACTTTTCAGTGGCGTATAACGATAGGTTTTCAAAGGTTTATAATATGGCGACTCTCCATCCACTTTCAGAAAAGTTGCTCAGGAGCCAGAGGGCTGGAATATTAGGGTTTTACGCATTTTGAGAGCAATGCGGCTTATATATTACAAAGAATCAGTCAGGACATGTAGAGTAGTGGTACGGACTCCAACTTTCACCTGAAAGTTGAGTGTTGAGTGTAAGAGAGGGCTTTATAGCCCTAACTCCGATAGGTTGGCTTAGAAATAGAACAAAAAGTCCTTATTTATTTATTTATTTAGAATCAATATAATTGTGGACAAGGGGGGCTCGGGGAGAATTTTTTTGAAAAATAGGGCTGAAATAGTGAGGTTTTGCGCATTTTGAGTGCAGTAACACTTAGATTTTAGAGGCAAAGAATATAACTGCTGGCCAAAGGGGGGGGGGGGCAATTGCCCTCAGTGCCGGTCGCTGTGTCCGCCTCTGGGGATTACCGTATTTTCTTGCGTAAGTTTGTAAGTTTTTGTCTCTTTTGAAAAATCACCATTTTGGAGTTAAGCGGTTTTCTAATTAGGGTATCGATATTGCATTGTAATTTTAGAGCGAGTGATGAGGAACTAGGAACTCCCCCACAATTTTCAGTTGAGATGTAGATGTAGGTAACGTGCTAATCGTTAATATTGTACATTTGAATATAAATTAGGCTATTAATTTCGGTAGCACGGTAGCTAACTTTTACCACTGCGGGTATGATTTTTAATATTAATCTGGTATTAAAAATGTAAACAACATGATTTTACAATGGAAAAAGGCATTCAAAATTGTTATGTTTACATTTTTAGCCCCGGGAATATGTTAATACTAAACGGCATAGCAGGCCCACTGAGGTGGTAAGTACGAAATATGGAATCAGGCGCGAAAGACGTAACGTTACTTAACAAGCCATTAAAAATGTGAGAAGAGCCTAGGACACGCTTATAATATACCTCAGCGTCTGAAATCTTCGGAAGTGCGCTCAGAAATAGACCGTTTTTTGCACCAACGGCAATCTCTCACCAATCCATTAGCTGCAATGACAAATTTCCCAGTGCGTCAGAGGGTCGCGATCGTTCGTGTGTACCGGACCTAGTAAAACAAAATAAGTTACCTACCTAACGAATTGGCAACATTGTGGGTGGAGATTGGCTGGCCTCTACAGTTGCCCATGAGCTATCAGAAGAATGTATCGTCAAATATGAATTTGAAGGGCTACCAAACGAGAATTTGCAATTAGCAGAGCGATAAGACCTCTTATGGCAGCTGTATTGATGTATGGGCGAGGACTTGGAGGACATCCTGGTTACCCAGAGGACACCCACCCACTATCGTGTCAACCTCTTTTTTTGGCTTCTTGAAGTCATTGAAATATAGCCTAAACTCAATGACTGGTGTTGGCCCATTGGGATTGGGTTCACCTATTGCGTCCATTGGATGTGTCCTATAATTCCTAAAGAGCCAGCTTCTGGTTTTGAGGCCATGACGCTATCTAGCGGGGGCATCTTCAACTACGCGATATTTATAGCCCACACGGGTTAAAATTCCAGCCCCAACAATTCAGACACACGAAGAAGTTTTTTGCCAACGGGTTTTTCCCTCTCCCCTACGGCATGGGCCTAAATGCCTCCGGGCAGACACTAGTACTCGAAACCAGCTGGTTCGTTACCAAGTCGGTCACCACCATTTCCATAGCGAGTCTGAAAAAAAAATCCGCCCTTTAACTGGGATGCCACAGTAACCAATTACAGGTACGAGTCATGAAGTAGTCATACGCTTCATATTGTAGTACTAACTTCGAAAGCCCTCTCAATAAACTGAATGCGATAGAGGCTATCTAAAGCACATAAAAGAAAACCACCTCATTGTATAGTGAAATGTGTTTAATGATCAGACAAGTGCATCTTACACAGGTAAATAAACTATGAATTTACAGGCACCAAATCAATCGGGATGGGATGCACAGTATAATTGTTGATTAATTGACAATAAATTTACCGTCTAGTAATTTCTGCCCACTGCCTACTGTGAGTACAATGGCAGATAGAATGCTCAGTTCTTATGGAGTGCTATTAATCCATTACATTTTATTGCAGTTTCGTATAGCCTATGTGTGTACACTGTACATTGTATTCGCTTCTGTACATTCATTACCGAAGGCCATGATTTGAAATTCAAATGCGTTTGTGTTTAATTAAACCCCTCCTACATAACATATCTCATAAATATATATAGGTTGTTGAGAGTTTGGGTGCATGCAGTCAACAAGGGAGAATCTACCAGGAGGGGGGGCGGACTATAGGACCAAGGACTGAAAAAAACTGAAAATTTACAGGCACTTATAAGGGATACCACTCTAATGAAATTTTGAAAAGCCCCCATTGATCTCGTAGGTGCAAAATTTGTTATTTAAAGGTGAAAGGTCGCAATATAGATAGAATGAGCTTTTTTAATTTTATGCTCTGCAAAAATGATTTTACGCTCTGTAAGAACTTAGTTACTTAGATGCCTGTTGCCTCGAGACTTCCGAGTTCCGATTATACGAACAATTAATAAAATTAATATTCCATAACCTAGAAAATCACAAAACTATGATAGTATTGTCAACAATAGAGTTGAAGCGTGGGTGCGTATAGCCTCAAAGGACCTCATGGGGCTCACCGAAGCGGCCAACTTTTAAACAGACAGCGACAAGATATTATTATTGTTGTTGTTAAAGACATACAAGGCACGCTATTGTGTGCTCAATTTCAACATTATTACTTGTTGTTATTTATAGTTAACAATCTCCGATTACGAGGGGACATGGGGTATACAATGTGCTGGAGGTCGGTGCGGTGGTGACAGTCGGGCAAAAGTCTTGTCCAGAACACAATATGACGAAAGCCTTGACTTACTCCTTCAACAAATCTGCAATAATCTCAAAAAATTGTCAACTAGTCCATAGGTAGGTAGGTGTATTCCACCTGGGTTCAGCACGGTTCAAGTATGGCCAACTTGATAATACTGTATAGGCGTACACGGGCGATTAGTTCGAGTTTGCAGCGTACACGTACACACACTAGATAGAATTGAGGTATCAATATATTGAGATTACCTCATCTCCAGTGACAACAGATGGACCCCCCCCCCCCCCAAATTCGGGATATGGCCCTGGGAGGCACGTACGCCTAAATTGGATGATTTATTGATAATTTGTTTACATTAGTAAACAACATGCAAAACTGCAAATTTATGAAACATTGTGGCCCCGAAAAAGTAGGTAGATTTTTCGAAATTATGGAAAACGGGAATATTTTCGGGAATATCTTGTGAAATTTCCTGTTTGACCCGATTTTAAAGGGGGAGAGGGAAGGATGGAACCACTTTTTGTGTACTCGCTGGAAACCACCATTCATACTGCCTTCAACGATATATTAACGTATCATGTCGGTTAAAAATTGCAAGCTGTGGAATTTTTTAACTTTATGCATGCACCGCTGAGAGAACCGTTTTACCGCATGTAAGCGACTTAGACGGCCCCCTTAAGTACCTAGCTGTGGCGAAACCGCTAGTGGAGAAGCAAAACCGGTTATACAGTTGTAAAGAGCAAAAATAGTGGAAAGTAGCAAAGTGGTTTTAAATTTTTCTAATCCATTTTTCCCCGCGAAATTAGCCCCCGAAAAACGTTTTTTTTTTTTGTCGAAAATGGGCATTTTTTCGAGTTGCTGCACGTTTTTACTTTTGAGTTATCCAGAAGCAGTCAGGTATGACATAGATGAGAGACTTGGGGGGAAAGTTGGCCAAAGGTTCACCAAATACCGCTACGAAGCCATTTCGGCCGTAGTGGTTTTGAAATTTTTTAACGGGTTTTCCGCAGCATAGGAAAACCAATGTATAAGGGTCGAAAATGGGAAAATTAGGCTCTGATTTCAGGAAAAGGGTTATTTTTAATTTTTTTTCTTTCATAAGAACCTTCTCCTGAGAATAACAAACACATTAACAAAAAATTAGTGAAATCGGTCCAGCCGGTCCAGCAGATGCCGGGACCAAGGGAAATAGGGATTCATTTTTATATATAGAGATAATTATTATAAAATAATATTAAAATTGTAAACAAGATAATTTTAGAATGGAAAGTTATTTTAAAAATTGATTTATTTGAATTTTTAACCCCAATAATAAGATAGTATTAAACGGCGTAATAGGCCCGCTGCAGTAGCAATAGGTATCAATGTAATGACCAACCTAAGGTGAAATTCGAAAACGCCTGCTGTTTACAAGTGGATCTTATGTAGGCCTACACCGTAACGTATAGAATGAAGATATCTATGGTTAATTAAGATTTATGTAATTTAAAATCAACAAGCAAAAGCTATAGTTTGTCAGTTTCATTTCAAAGTAAACATTTATAAGTGAAATTAGGTGTGATGGTATGAATGCATTGCAAAATGCTAGAAATCTTGCGTAGCCTCGTGAAGTGATTTAGATAGATTTATCTACTGCTTTCATTTTACCTGAAACGAATGGTTATCGATCTGCCAATCAGTAAGATTCCAACTGACTGAACTGACTCTTCCTTTTAAATACATGAGACAATTTTAATCGTGTAGCTCAATAGGCTGTAAATTCTGTTTTACTACCGCATTAACCCTATTCTAAATGGATTGAATTAAGAGTTAGTGCTATTCAATTATGGCTTTTGCATCCGTAGACCGTACGCCATTCTAAATACTGTCTTAACCAATAAAAGCGCTTAAGGAATAACAGGGCATTTTATTAACAGCAAGTCCATTTTCATAGGAAATATTGATCGTAGTGCATTGAAAAATATCCATTAAATTAGGAGAAATACTCCTCTACATTTTGATATATAACACTAACACCAATTGGCCACAGCTCTTGAACTCCTTCCTGGCGACTACCACACCGGTCAATCGTTTATTACAGAAATCAAATTTCAAAATTGCGGCCAATCTGTGTTAGAACTAGTTAAATCATATCAGCACATATAGGTATAAGGTGGGGTGGGTAAAAACCTGCACATTTCAGGCAAACTCCCTCAAACAAATTATATTAATTTCGTAGCTCTAGCAACAATCTACAAACAACCCATACTTTTTGATTTTTACTAGGGCGAGTCTTCCGAAAAAAAACTCACCATATCTGTCATCATCGGTTTAAATAAATTTTGAAACCACGGAAGTGGTCCACCTGTAAAAAATCATTAATTTGATGACACGTTGAAAAAACATTCGTCTACCAGAAACTACAGTTCAAAACATGTACCTACTTTTCCACTTTTTATAAAACTCGACTATTATTTTAGTCTGATTGCCTATTAGTCAAGGTATGGGTTTGAAGTCAAAACAATAATCTCAGCACCAAGACTAGTCACACAGCGTCTATAGTCTTTGTGGTAAAGGAAGACCATGCAGTTATCTCAAAATTTTAAAAAATTGCAGCTAACCACTTTGGCATCTCTGCCCCCCCCCCCCTTCCGGATACACATGTGCACTTCTGTTCTATAACGTTTTTTATATTGTATTTTATCCTATTTAACGTATGGTACCCAACTTATAGTAGTAAAAATAATTACATAAACTTATGGTCTGCTGTAGGTCAACCTGATAGACTGAAATGCCATATGTAGGGTCATGGACGGATGGGATTTCTTTTTATGGTAGGAGGTATTAATAAGACGAATCTTATATAAGGAAGGAACGTACATTCATATAAGCACCAAATATTAATATTAAGACAGTCAGCACTGCATAACGTGAATTGGCCAATCAGGAAGCAACTGCTTAGCTCTGATAGGCTGAACCAACTTGAGACCTCTTCTACAAGGAATGAGTAAGGAAGCAACGTACATTCATATAAGCACCAAATATTAATATTAAGACTTAACGTGAATTGGCCAATCAGGAAGCAACTGCTTAGCCCTGATAGGCTGAACCAACTTGAGACCTCTTCTACAAGGAATGAGTAAGGAAGGAACGTACATTCATATAAGCACCAAATATCAATATTAAGACAGTCAGCACTGCTTAACGTGAATTGGCCAATCAGGAAGCAACTGTTTAGCTCTGATAGGCTGAACCAACTTGAGACCTCTTCTACAAGGAATGAGTAAGGAAGGAACGTACATTTATATAAGCACCAAATATTATTATTAAGAGAGTCAGCACTGCTTAACGTGAATTGGCCAATCAGGAAGCAACTGCTTTGCCCTGACAGGCTGACCAACTTGAGACCCAACATTTGGCAGTTACGCAATCTAAAACGGTTTTGCAATATTTTGTTCTGCTTACGTACAACAAAACAAGTAAGAAGACAAGTAAAGACGACCAAAATTACTTAACTAGCATGCATTGGGGTCCTGCTGTAAATAAGTAAATTCATAAGATAGTAAAAAATAATAATAAACTGAACTTTTCAACAAATAAAAATATCCTTTCAAACTGTTCGCTCTATTCTAACTCCGTGCCTCTAGCATTTAGACTAGATAGCTCTGGAGGGGGGGGGGGGTATAGGCTGCACACCTACACATACAACTTGTCAAGACCCCCCCCCCTTCCTAAATTTTCCGCTGGATCCAGCTTGATTTACGATAAACCGACTGACTAGGTTATTTAATGTATTGATGGATTAAATTAAAGTTCAATTTTTCATAAATAAAGAAAGAAAAGTTATTCCACTTTCGTTTCTTCTTAACATTCTCATCAAGCATCTCCGCCATATAACACATTGTTGCCGCGTTGCACGTCCGTTTTCTCTAGGTTATAAACAACCAGCGAGACAAATCAGACGTTTACCGTACAATTTTTTCAATCCCCTTAAATTACAAAAAAAGACAGATAAATCCTATCCTATAGCAATGAAAACGTTAACAATTGTATCACGTTACCTACCTAAAAGAGGTTGTAATAAAATGAACGTATCATGAGTTACTTCTAAGAACAGAACACTAAATCCTCAGACCATCATTCGCAAGCGCAAAGAAATAGCTGAATTACCGAACAAAAAGCAGGGGACAAAAACCTGATCTGTATGATGAACATATACAAGAATAAAACTTCCCCTTTAAAAAGTAGTTGCTATCGAATTAAGACGAAATTAATATTGCATGTTTGCCAGATACAGTAGGTACCGTTTTTATGGCTTTTTATAATTCGGCACTACAATGTATAGATATCATATTAAAATATGGATATTGGTCAACTTTAGGTCAGATTTCAGTTGAGTTTGTGTTTCTTGTTTATCTGCTTGGTGCTCACGGCTGTCATAAGCGGGGGAGGGGGGGGGGGGCACAAAAAAAATTGTTTTCAGAAAAGCAATGCCTATAAAATATTGACTTTTTGTTCTATTACTAAGCCTAAGCCTAAGAGTTAGGACTATAGAGCTCTCTCTTACACTCAACTAGGAAGGCACCGCCTTTTTTTTTTTTTTTTTTTTTTTTTTTTTAAATTGGGGTACAGGTGTTACCTGTGTGCACTTAAGCCTATTGGGCCTATTGTGCCCCCTACAACAAAGAATCTACATATCTACATCAGTTCCTCGAGGCCTATTTCCCTCAGGAGAGCCAGGACCTTGAGGGGATTTAGAAGTGGTAGGTCTTTTACATGTAATTGCAAGTTTCCCAAGCATGCTGCTCTTCTACGTGCGATTGCATCGCAGTGAAGGAGGATATGCTCGGGGTCCTCCGCTCCTTCGTTACAGAATCTGCATGCTCTAGACTCTCTGACACCTATGTTGGTCAGATGTCCATTCAAGTTGCAATGCCCAGAGAGGAATCCTGTGATCACACGCAGATGTCTCCTGTTCATATTAATGCATACTTGGGCTCTTTTGCGCTGGTGGCTTCCCAGGAGCATTTTGGCTTGCCGAAGGCCCGGCAATGAGGTCCAGTATTCAGCCACTTTCAGGTTCTCCCTGCCTTTAACAAATCTGCGGGCGAGGGTTTCCCCAACACCGCAAAAAGGTTCGGGTCCCGTAAAAGGGGAGGTAGCTCCCCTTTTTGCAAGCTGGTCAGCAACCTCATTGCCTTCAATGCCTGTGTGCCCAGGCACCCATATCAAGGTAACCTTATTCGCACCGGACAGTATGTCCAGTTTCAATCTACATTCCCACACTAGTTGTGAGGTGATTTTGTATGCTGTTATTGCTTTAAGGGCTGCTTGGCTATCTGACATGATAACAATTTCTCTCGATCTATATTCCCTGTCGAGATTCATTTGCATACATCTGTCAAGGGCACATAACTCAGCCTGGTAGACTGTAGTTGTCTCCCCAAGAGACTCCAGATATTTCACCCCAGGACCAAAGACGCCAAGGCCTGTTCTTGGTTTTGTACTTCCTAGCCTAGAGCCATCAGTGAACCACTTAATTGTGTGACTATTGAGAATTCCTGCTGATTCGCAGTATTCTTTCTTTGTCCCTAATATAGTTTCGAATTCCCTCTTAAAACAGTATTTTGGGTGAATTCTATCGCTTGGCATATCCAGGCAGTGGTCAGACGTAGTCAGAGAGGCTGAGTCTCTCTTAATTGCCCTTCCACTCCTTTTTACCCCGCTCCTAATAATCCGTAGCCTTGCCATTTCGGCTGACGTTTCCACTGCAATATGGAGGGGTGGGAAGTCCAGCACAATCTCCATTGCTGCAGTGGGACAGGATTTCATAGCCCCTGTAATGCATACACAGGCCAGTCTTTGTACTTAAGTGAGGGTGTCTCTTATACTTTGTACTGCAGTCCTGTGGGCCCAAGTCACACTTCCATACGTAATAATGGGCCTTACAATCAATAAATACAAATCTCGGAGGGCTCTGGGGGAAGTGCCCCATTTCTTCCCCGCCATTCTCCTGCAAATCATAATAGATCGTTTGGCTTTAACCACTACGTCTTCTATATGCTTCTTGTAATTTAGTTTAGTATCCAGGGTTACTCCTAAATACTTGACTTGCCGTTCCCATGCTATTGGTTTGCCCCCAATGAGGACTTGCTTCAATGATAGCTTCCTTCTATTAGTGAAGGGAACTAGACATGTTTTGGCCACATTTAGTTTGAGGCCTACTGTTTTGCACCATTCAGCAATAATATCAACCACGTGCTGCAGGAGCTCGCACAGTGTACTGTCATTTTTCCCTCTGACCATGGCCACGACGTCATCAGCATAGCCAATGCATTCTATGCCCCTGTCAGTAAGTATTTGTAGAAGCTTTTCTACTACAATCGTCCACAATAGCGGTGACAGCACACCCCCCTGGGGGCATCCCCTAGTGGTTTTCATAGCCACCCCCTGTGCCACCGCTACCCTGCTAGTTAGGGCTGCCATTACCCAGTCTATAATAGTCGGGTCAACCTCCTTGTCGTTGAGGGCATTCTCAATAGACGAGTGGGATGTATTGTCAAAGCAGCCTTCAATATCTGTAAAAACACAGAAGACTGTGTCCTTACATTCGATAGCATCGGCAATAAAATTTGTCAATTGATATAGTGCCGTTTCCGTTGACCTCCCTGTGCGGTATGCGTGTTGGGAGGGGTGGAGTGGGCTTCGCAATAATGTGTTATTTCTAATATAGTTGTCTATAATTTTCTCCAAAGTCTTTAACAGAAAGGAGGTTAGACAAATAGGTCTATACGATTTGGCGGCCGTCGTGTCTTTTTTCCCAGATTTGGGGATAAAAACTACGACTGCATTCCTCCAAGGCTTGGGTATGTATCTTGTGGCTAAGCTACTCCTGAATATTCTTATTAGGTGCGGTATGAGTTCATCCCTTCCTTCCTGCAGAAGGGCTGGGAAGATCCCGTCGCTCCCAGCTGACTTAAAATGCGAAAATGAGCTAATAGCCCAATCTATCGATTGGCGAGTACACACAGTTGTCGCTAGTCTCCAGTCATGCATGCTAGTCTTTTTTTCAGCTACATTTTCTAAAGCATTATCAAAGGGGGTACAACCCGGAAAGTGAGTCTCAAGGAGCAGCTTTAAGCGTTGGTCCTCACCATCGGTGTATGATCCATCTGGCAGTCTTAAAGATGACGCCCCTCGACCTCCCCCCTTTGATAGTGCTTTATACAGCCTGGCTCCAGCAGGGATAGAGTTAATTTCAGAGCAGAAATTTCTGTAGCTATCCCGTTTAGCCAGCTTGATTTCCTTATTATAGGCATGTAGCAGCACTTTATAGTCCTCCCACTTACCTTCAGCTTTGGCCTTGTTGAACCCTTTCCGAACGTTGGTACGCAGGCGTGCTAAGCTTCTGGTCCACCATGGGGTGGTTTTCACCCCCTGACGGCGTCTCTTCGGGCAGCTCTCTTCATAGGCTGCAATCATGGCTTTGTTGATGTTGATTACGGCCGTTTCAATATCTGTAATATTCTTAATCGAGCTCAAGTCGGGTTCAAGATTGGATTTAAGGGTTTCCTTATAATGCTTCCAATCTGTCCTCCTTGGGTTGCGATAGAACTTTACTTCTTTATCAACGCCCTTGATGTTGAAGGTAATAATTCTGTGATCTGACAGGGATGGTTCTGATGAAACCCTCCAGTCAGTTATGACCCCGCCTAGGTCCAGAGATGCTACAGTAATGTCGAGCACCTCCTGTCTAGCTTTGGTTACAAAAGTCGGAGTATTTCCTACGTTTAATATATCGAGGTCGTTCTCGATTATAAATTCTAAGAGGGATTCACCTCTGTCGTTAATGTCGGTACTACCCCATTCTGAGTGATGGCCATTGGCATCGCAGGACAGCAGTAAGGGTAAGTTCCTTTTCCTGCAATATTCTGTTAGCCCCACCAGTTCAGTCGACAGGATAGGTAGATCACCTGCACAATACATAGAGGCGATGACAATGGTTTTGGGCCTACCTTCCAATAAAACATGGAGCTGTAGGCTCACCACATCTCTCTTTGTAAGCTCCGCGATACATGTATATTTAATACTGTTTCTGATGACTATGCAAGGCACCGCCTGCTTTACATGCTTCCGAAAAATCCCAGAAAATGTAGTAAGTGTGGGACTCGAACCAACCACCTTTCGGGTGAAGGTTGGAGTCTGTACCACTACTCTACATGTCCTGACATCTTAAATTCCAACTTTTTATGTCTATATTTTCCCGGGCGCGAGGCAGGATACCCCCGATAGATGAAAACTAAAAATGAAAAAGAGATCAAGTTTAATGTTCAAGTTAAGTGACTTTAAATTGACGTAGACGTAGCGTAATACAGTATATTGCATAGTAAAACACCAGTAAGCAGTACCCCCTCCATGGGGCTTAAATATGCATTTGCATTGCCTAAAAACCTAATTTAATACAAAGACGTTTTTCATTTCATTTCATAATGACCTAATTTATCGATATAAACGGAAAACTTTGTTTAAACCTTACTTTCAACAGTAAGGGCGAAAGACCCATGGTCACTCTGTTTTTTAATACGATTTTTATTGCTTTATTACTTTTGTAATACGGCACTGACTCAACAGTTATTTATAACTCTTATGATTGGGAATCATATCACTTCGCTATACTCTCGCTATGCCGCCTTTCTTCTCCAGGGGAGGACGTTAGGCTACCAGAGGTTTTCGCAAATGCCATATTAATCATTTATAGGTTAGCTGGGAAAGTAGCCGCTTGGGGCTAAAACTCGCCTAATATAAAGACGTTTTACATGTCATTCATTTGATTTCATTTCTTTTCATTCATTAATCAACCTCTTCCTCGGTCATCCAATGGATCTCCTGTCTTCCGGATCATTGTTCAACCCCTTCATTGGCCCTCTATATAGTTCCATCCATTTCCTTCGGCATAACCAAGCCATCTGAGTCACTCTGCTTTTATGAAGTTTGATAATGGATGGTTTCGGATAAATTGCCTGTTGCTTCCAGTTCAGCATTAATAATGTTAAATACAAATACATACAAACATACATACATCCTTCGGTGACAGCTCCAATGAATTTTTTCCCGCACAAATTATTATTTAGCATTTCGTGAGTTTATGGCGCTAAATCAAGTCTATTTTAAGCTTTACACCCAAGGCCCAGCCAGACGTAAGAAATGATCTTGAGTACATAAATTTCCTAACCCTCCAAGAAAAAAAAGAGTCAAAAAATGAAGCAAAAACACCCACGCTTCTTTTCCCGTCTCTAAGTAGTGCTGGTAGTCTATGCGGCAAAAGGTCAGCGATGGCTCTGGGCTAAAATATTAAAAAAAATGGCGGCGTAGCATAATCGAAAAGCGTTATCTAGAACTCAAGGACGCGCCGTTAATCGAATAGAAGTAGTTGCTGCCATTGTGGTGATGAATAGCCTAGGTCCCGCGCATGCGCACGTCCTCCTCCGCCCCTTCTCGTCCGTCATTTTTGACTTTTTGACTGACAGCAGGCCTCCAAATGAGATGAGTTTGAAAGAAATCCTCTAATTAATAAAAAAATGGCGGAATGTTCCCAGTCAACATACTGTATAGCCTATTACCTTTTGGCACTTCCGCCTACCACTGTCTACATACAAAGAATCACATTCGCCGCGGTCGCACAGCACTGTGCTTAAAATGACAGAGTTGTATATATATATATTGTATATATATATATAATACATAGAAGAGGTGGGACATTACCTTCCGCAAAAAGTCTCTTGAACAACTTGACACGTCTTTCCGTAGGAGACGCGGCAGATGATAGCTGAACGTCAAACATAAATTTTTGGTGGGAAGCGAAAAATCCTAAATGGAACTCTAACTGTAACTATTCCGTTGCAAGCCTATTAATCTCTTCCGTTCATTAATATAACTTTCGGTTGGATATTTTGCATTGGGTGGTGAAAGGTGTAACTTAGTACGAATTGGGTCCTGAATTTTACGTTACATCTCTGTATAACAATAGAAAATAAAATCATTTGGAGAGATTTTTTCGTTTTTGGATGTTAATTGTTCGATAATTTTTGGTCACAATTGGCCATGGCTTATAGAAACACGCAGTGTTTCTTATCAGTAATCTTAACCTACAGTCCAACGAAGATGGGGACTTAATAAAACCTTGCATTTTTGCAAGGTTGCAATTTGCTCTAAAACTAGGCAAGTTTAAAAATCACCCTTTGACAAAAGGCAATAGGTATAGTGTCTATAGCGGGTACTAACACCGTTTAGTCTCAGTTGGTGAAGATTTGGATACTTAAGAAAACCTTGCATATTTGTAAGGTTGCAATTTGCTCAAAAATTAGGGAAATTTAAGAATCACCCTTTCACAATAGGCATAGTGTCTAGCTGGTACAAATACCGTTTATTCATAGTTTTTTGAAGATGTGGACTTAATAAAATCTTGTGCAAGGTTGCAATTTGTTCTAAAATTCAGCAAAAATCAACCTTTGACAACATTCAAGACTCGTTTGCTTAATTACTACGTGCCTTTTTCTCCTGTAAATGCGGAGAAACTCTTTTGAAACGTGATGTGCACGGATTTGATGTACAGACCGGCCACGGCCCATGCCGGTCTCGGGCAAAGACAAGACTGCGCTCAGCTTTCCGCAAGCTTGTCCTTCCTTACGGGGTCATTTGACAAGGCACGACCCGACATGCCACGATACGTCTTTTTACAAGCATACATCTCCACGGGACGGATATTGACCGGGCACTTGTGTACACTACAGGCCGCATGCGCAACTCACCTCGATTATGGCAACATATTGTAGACGATGAATACTTTGATTTCATTATCAGCAGCCTGATCAAGGCGATTTTAATGCCGGGGTTAAATAAATACCCTAGGATTATAACTGTAAACAAACAAATTTTGAATAGCACTTTCCATTATAAAATTATCATGTTTACATTTTTTACCAGGGGATTAAATAAATACCGGTAATATAATCGCCTCGATCGGGCTCAGTGGCGGCGCTAGAAATTTTAAGGTGGGGGGCCATGGAGGGGCATGAATTCTATCTGGGGGGGCCAATGAAAAAACAAAACACTTTTCATTGGGAGTAGGTATACCGTTCAATAATTCTTCAATTTAACAAGATGTAAAATATCTCAAAACTGGGGGGGCCCCGGAGGGGCCGGAGAAACTTTTGGGGGGGGGGCCAGGCCCCCTCGGGCACCCCCGTAGCGCCGCCACTGATCGGGCTGCTGGATATGCTACGTAGGTATGGAGAATTGCCACCACAAAATACTTTTCATTTTTTTTTTCATTAACTCAGCAAGTTAGGTATTAAAAATTTGGCTTAAGGTGTAGAAAATTACTTTGTGCATCATGTAATCGGGTCTTTTTATTTGTCAGTTTTCAATTTTAGTCCCCGCTGGTTTTTATGAAGGAACTAAGGTACCAAAAATTTTATATTTCCTATTATATAATGCATGAAGTAGTCTTTTACAACTTACATGAGCCAAATCTTTAATAACTTGCTTTGTTAATTAATTAATTAATAAAAAGTCGATCAAAAATTTTTTTTTTTGGGATGCTAATTTTCTACGTAGCATGTGCTCTTATTATATTTATACCCTATTAAATTTATCAGGAGTGCCGTAGAATCGTGGTAAATTTGGAACCTTTTTAATTTTGCAACAGTTATACAAATTATATTTTTTGTCTCTCAAATGTACATATAGTATGATTATATTGATATATATGTTCATGTAGCCTATATGAATATTCATCACTATTTTGAAGAGGTAATAAAATATTGACTTTTTTTTTGTTCTGTTACTAAGCCAACCTTGCGATGGGGGAAAAGACTTACAAGTGTAAAAATCAAATACCTCATGAAATGAGGAGGCCAATTCCAAGTTGTAGAATTTTTCAGGAGAGCGGATTTTCTGTCGAAAATTTGATTAAGTTTATAGCTAATTCTAGACTTCACAGTGCTTTTGTGCGCAATCTGGCTACTTTTGTCACTTTATTTTACAATGTGCAGGTGGACATTAAAATTTTCTGCAAAGGTCGGATCAAAACCCTATTTTGTGAAAAAAAGGAGTTGGCCACGTTTGTAACCAAGCTCCTCAAATATCGATTGAGGAGCTAACCCCATCGCTTAGAAAATAACCCTCAGCATTTTGCTATGAGCAGCATGGCGATTTGTGACAAAAAATAATTTTTGAGTTGGTAGTATCACTGGAATCGTGGCATCGACTGCTACAAAAGAATTTAATAACAAACCTAATGCGAGTCCTAAATTATCAAGGAATATTAATTCAAATATTACACCCCATAATGTAGAATCATTTTGATTAGAGAAGTTATTTATCTCTCCTGCATTTACAGTTTCAAGTGTACTCAGTAGTACTAGTAATATGGTTTTGGAGTCGGGACCCAGGCCACAATTTGGGCCCTTAGGCGCGGTTTCCACCGACCTCTAAGTCCAAAATACACATACGGTGACGTGGTAGCAGACATTCAAGACTTATGCGGGGTTTCCGACGACCTCTCATTGCAGAATGCACATGACATTGACGGAAATTTGAATTTTTCTTTTTATAGAAATCTATTAAAATGTTTGTACTTAACATATCCCATGACGCCATTTTTTAATTTTTGTTTGTTTGTTTGTGATCTTACTCTATGATCATTGATCAATTTTAACTATGGCATAGAGTAAAACTAAAATTTCCGTTAATGTCATTTGCATTATGCAATGAGAGGTCGGTGGAAACCCCGCCTTTATTAATTATATCTGCTACCACGTCACCGTATGTGTATTTTGCACTTAGAAGTCGGTGGAAACCGCGCCTTAGGTCCCGTTTCAAGTGACGAATCAGCTTTTGCATACATGCTCCTCATATATATATTATGATATGGGCATGTTTGAATAACACAGATTTACCACAAATATTACATATCGCTCACGCACAAGAAAAGTGACACATTTCTAAATATTGACTTTTGAGATACCGGTAATTCAAATTTTAGTTCTGACCATTTTTTTGTTTTTACTTGTAGTACTATCGAGGCACTTAATACTTTTGAGATGTGCTGACCGTTTATACTTGAAAGAGAAGTGTAATTACCACGTCGACGACTGGAGCACATTCCGAATTATGTCAGTATTGCCAAACCCGAAGTAGTCAAACTTGACAATGGATCAGTGACAAAACGCAATCTTATGGAACAAATTAAACTAGATATTCATAAAATTCGCTATATTTTCCTCGACATTTTTGTATAAATAACTCAATTTTTTGAAATGTGTCACTTTTTTCGTGCATGAGCGATATGTAAAAAAACAACGATAATTTTCGCAATGTGCAGGTTTTACGATGAAAATTCATTAATGTCTACCTTACACGCATTACGTCTTAAAAATCTGGTTCCAATACGGCACTGCATATTCATATATATAGCAAAACTTGTTAGCTTAGTGAGTTAGTTCCCCAAAATATTAATAGCTTTTAACAAAAGACAGTGCTTTATAACCTCATACTTGAAAGATAACAATTAAAACCAGATTTATTGTATCAACCAAATCTTGCCTATACGTACCCCGGAATACCAGCATAAATGTAGCCCAGCCCAGGGTTGGGCTCCGAAAGGTCAAGCATAGTTTCGTCGGCGAACATACTCTAAAAGCCGAAAAGCAGGAATGTGTTTATGAATAGCAAAGATCATTTAAATCAAAGCAACATTCTCAGTGTTTCCATCATCGCTCGCCTTAAAAAAAATGAGGTAGCTTCTATCTTTGACGTTGGTTTGCGAGCGGACTCAACTCTATTCAAAGGAAATGTGTTTCAAATTAGAGCCATTAAACACGTTTATTAATGACTGCAATTCCTGGGGAATCATTGGTAACAAATAATTGGGGAGCCGCTTGTGGGAGCTCATTTGCTACAGTGGGCAACTCAGCAGCTCTCGGGTTGGGTGGCATACTTGCTCACAGTGGACAGCTAACATGCCACTGCGCACGCGCAAATAAATAACCTAAACGTTGTTGTTTTGGTCTCTTGTCTTGGATGTTATAGGGCCTGTGATAAGAAGAGATATAGTGGTTTGAAATTAGTTGTTGTTACTTCCCACTACGTTGGAGCCAAATGAAGGTGCCTTAACAGGCGTGGAGGACTTATAAAATTTTTAAAAAAATGGTCTAAATGGGGACGCCATTGGGACCCAAAACATATGCTGTGTATGAAAAGAATGTAATTTAAATTAGAGATTTGCTAATATTTTGTAAACCTGAAATGACAGTGGATTGTCAACGAAATTAGTTAGTTTTTTTTTCATTCGCAAAGTTATTAAAGTGGTCAGATGAAAGATTGTGAAAATTGTGAAAATTGTACGCCTATGGCAGTCATAAGACTTCACATGTGTTCTGTTAGCTCCACAAACTTTTATTGATTTCTAATGGAAATAGTAATTTTTGAGTTCTTAAATTACGCACAGTTTTTAAGTTAAGTTTTAATGAACAATTTTTTTAATTAAATCCCAAAATATGATGTGCATTACATAAATAATGTGATTTAAGGCAGAGATTTCATAATATTTATACTTAATAGGTGCATAATTCAATTTGATCAGTTTTAGTTCAATTTAATAACATTATCGGGGCATTTTTTCTTATTTTTTTTTCCTGAAAATTTTGATTTCTGATAGGACTGGTTGCATAATTAAATTTGATCAGTTTTAGTTCCACTAGGTAACATTTGTTTATCAGAATGTTTTGGGAGGACAGCTGCCCCAATATGGACTGTTCACTCGTCATAGTACATACATGCCAACACATGCCATGTCACCAGTGCATCGCTCCAAAAACCAAAAACCGTTCGGGCGTACCCAGGGCAACATGAAGACGTGGAAACATGTAGCAGCTAGTCCTTTCACCACCGAGAAGTGACCAAAAACTTCCACGGCCTTTGGGTGTGCAGGTTGGCAGAATACTGGGCCCAGAAACTAGAGTACCTCAGAAAAAGATTGTCCCAAAACGCCCTGAAGCCAAGCAGTCAACCGATGCACCTTTCCAGCATCAATCAATGAAAGGTTGCAATGCCGGTCGAAGGCTATAAAAAATTGCGATAGGGAAAGCTTGGAGCGCGCATCAGATATTGCCATTCAGTGAGTGTACGAGGAGGAATCTCAAAGACGTTGAGCCCACGTCCCCATCTGTTAAGTGCTCTGGGTTGTTCTTAATGGCCGTTTCCTCGCAATCAATAGTCCCATATTGAGCGGTCAGACAGGCATAGGTCACCCATCCTCTGCTATGCATCAAGCTGCCGATCGAGGAGGCTGCCATTGTCGCGTCATGCATTCTATTCAGCCTGTCACTGCTGGCAGTTCCTAACGATTTCATTCTGTTAAGGACAACTAGCCGTATAGTGTGACGACATGATAATTTCCATAACAACAGCAAATTTGCATGCATGCTTCCTTATGAAGAGAACGGAAGGAGACTTTTTCTGTAGGATAACTTTAACAATAGATGGCACATTCACTTGGGCGAATGATCCCCCGTGAATAAATGAATGAATGAATAAATGATTTCCCATCTGTACAAAACAATATAGTACAAAAAAAAACAGTATTGCTAGGCTAGATTGCTAGAAATTTTACTTAAAAGAACCGGTCCGAGTTTACTCGAACATGCTTTCCAATTTATCAAGTAGTAGCTAGAGAAAATGAGTAATTTCATGGTAAATAATTTTCCTATAGTTAAATTTCAGGCATCTCGGGGGGGGGGGGGGGTTGTCCACCTGACGTCACTAGATAGGTCAGACCAACAAATTACCACACAGCAATAATGGCAGGGCACGCAATGCATTTGAGCGCGAATTTTCTATCATTTTTTCAAAAAATAATTTTTTGTGCAAAACCAAATAGTTTTTTGGAAAAGCAACCTGTCCAGTTTCGTTACTCAATTTAACACCTAAAACATGCCTGAAGGCAGAAATCATCGATAGAAAGGTTTCGAAGAAAAATTATTTTTTAGTCATTTTTCATTAAAATTTAGTTATTTTTATTTTTTTACCCCCCGAAGCAAACTATCAAGGGGCAAGGGACCCCCCGCATTTTATCAACATTTATAACTACTACGATATATGTGAATTTAAAAGAAATCGTTGGAGCCGTTTTTGAGAAATAAATTTTTTAGACGTTTTTTATGAGTTTTTTTTTAAATAAAACCCCTCAAATTGAGTTAGCCGAAAATAAAAATAAAATGGTCACGAGGTATGATTTTTGTGAACCTACATGCCGAATTTCCTCAAAATCGACCGAGTATTTTGCCCGTAAATTGACGCACAGACAGACAGACAGACAGACAGAGCGACAGACAGAGCGACAGACAGACAGACAGACTGACAGACAGACAGACATTTCTTAGAAACCACTTTTTTGGGTTCCTGGGACCTCAAAACGTGTAAATCCGTTGAAATCTCGGAATCGAAAATTTCGACCATCACTAAGCTTTCCTTATACTACGTATAAATTGGAAAGCAAAAAGATTAACTGATTTATCGACTTCAATGGCAAGGTGGCAGCGTGCTTGTACTTGTGCGAGTCTTTGCAAGCCATGCGATCGGAGACGTGTCGTAACTCAACACGGGTAGTAACCTACAGAGATGACTGAAGAGGTCAATCGGATACATTCATTTAATGGTTTGTATTCGATTGGCCTTTTTTTAAAGAGAAAAAAAAGCAACATAAACTTTGTTGTCTATATTATGTATTGTACGTACGCATGAATGTATGTACGTATGGTATAGTATTGTATGGACTGTGTTGTGCGTGCGTGATGGGTCGAGGATAGATTTTTTTGTTATTGCAATCTTCCTCGGTGGCAAGGTGGTAGCGTGCTTGTACTTGTGTCGTAACTCATCCCTGGACTAACACAATTTTTTTGACTAGGTCTTCTTCTTCTTCAATTTACAGTCGGCTGGCTGGTTGGCAGCAACACGTGGCATCGATGCTCGCACTCCCCTCGATCCTGGCAAGCCCTCTTCAGCTCCACGTATGTACTAGCCTCTACATCTTCCATTGGCTAGGTCAAGAGGCGAATAGGCGTCCCTCTCCCATAGGCTATATAACTTTCTCAATTTATTACACTATACCTAATTTTTAGCCCAGATTAGCAAGCAAGGGTCGAATACTGTAGGTAGTGGTTTGTAGCGAATGTTAAAACTTAATAGGCTAGTTAATTAATTTTATTGTCAAATGAACAATAAATAATATTGTAAGTTAATATTGTAAACGATACTAATTTTTTTAAATTTCATCTTCCCTACCAAATTACTAGAGGTGACGAGCACCTATCTGCTATATGTTAGGAAATTGTTGCTATTATATTAGTAGCTAAGCTGGGGCTGAGGGTTGTTATAGTAGATGAGTGGAGAAATAGAAGGGTTTGCTAAAAAAAGGATGGTAGAATTCTCCCCGTTTTTCTTATGCGTTGATGTAACGGAATAACTGTTCAACTCTGTTACAGACTTTTATTCTTCCAAATAATTGTAAACAAACAAAATCAGGATAGTAGAAAAAGCCAACGAGATTACGAGAAGTAGCTCTTCCGAAGTTTCACCATGGATGTATTGAAATTATGGAAAATCCTTCCCGGGGAGGAGTCCGGGTCGATCTCCTTTTGGACAATATCGAATTCCTAGTCAGAATGGCGTAGAGGTAACGACTCGGACTATCATCCAGAAGGTGACTAGTTCGAGTCCCACCCGAATGCCAAAATTTTCTAGTGGTACAATTATTTATCTTCTGACTACCATGCTTCGGAGGGCATGTAAAGCCGGCGGTCCCGGCAGTCTTCCCTGACTGTCGATAGGTTAAACAGGAGGCTGTTGATGCAACCTGAAAACTCCTGTACCACGGGTAGTACCACCCCGACACGAATTTACTTTATTTGTACTTTTTTATTTATTTATATTTATTTTTTTTTTTTTATTTTTTTATATTAATTCCTACTTGATTATGCAATACTGCTAACCTTTTCAAAATATCTAGCTGCAAATATACTGCCATCACCAACACCATATTTTGTTGAGTTGGCTACACTCTTCAAATTCTTCAAACACGTGCCAGAAAGATAAAAATTTAAAACAGAACTTCACAATAACAGTGAAACCGCCGACATAAGAAAGAAAATGGTGAACCATGGGGAGTCAGCTATAACCTAGTTAAAATGCTACCAATGTACCGTACGGAAGCCTTCTTCAACCGAAATAATCTGAACAGACATTTAGCAGATGCCATTCATCGAAAAATCTGGTTTGCGGCTACTTTACACATCACCTAGCCCTGGCAATGTATCTTTTCCCATGCTGTCAAGAATTTCGCATATAGAACGTTTAGGAAATGAGAAAAAACACGGAGATGAGCGGCGGTATGTGCGGACGCCCCAGGTAGCCGCCAGAAGCCGCGATGAGCTACCGTGCTAATTCGAAATGAGTCGCCATGATTCCAGATTAGGTACGGTGACTTGGGTGCGCCGCCGCTTGACTCATGTATACGCAGGAGCTTTTCATGCTTAGCTTATACAGTGGCACTACAGCCCATATAGGGCTTTGGCTAGCTCAAGAACATCGCGCTATTCCACCCAGCCCAGCACCCTTTGATGTCAGTGAGCTCTCTCAGTCTCCTCGTAACTTCGGTCTTTTTCTGCGTTAAGGTGCTGACAGCCATCTGGCACAAGCTTTCTTAGCCTCAGCCAAAATGGTACGCTACATGAATACCTCTTTGTAGTGATCAAATTTAGTGGAAATGGCAAAAGGACTGAAGGGCCATGTTCATAATGGAAGATCCACTACGAAGCAGTCCCTATGCTTGAACACTTTAGCGACATCATTCCCTCCCTGCATTTACACAACGTGCGCCCCAGGTACTGCTGTACCTTGCATCCATTACAAAACGCTACCGGTTTAATTGTTCCTCACTACCATTCCAACAATTAATTACTGCCCCCGCGGGCCGGTACCTCCTTTCCCGTTGAGATGCAGGGCTGTCATGCCCATGCGTCATGAACGTACGGTTACGTCAGGGGCCTAGGGGCCTGTACGTCCCGGCAGAAGGGCACTGGACCACACAGTCAGGCGGGCGTGCCGCCCCATGCATCGCGCGCTTTTCCGCCCGGCGGCGGCTGCAGCGACCCATAACCTATTGCGGACTTAATTATGTTGATATAGAGTAGGTAGTTGGTTTTATATTTTGGAATCTTTATAACCCGTAACTTTTTTTTTTTTTGCGAAGCCTCCATTTTAGCTGTATCTGTATCATGTATCTTAATCCTATGTTTTTTTTTTTTTTTTGTAACAATAGATTATCGATGTTGGCTAGGTCAGGGATGGGAAATTTTTTAGCAGCTGAGCCAAATTTCCGCAATAACCAGATTTATATCTGTTGGAAGAGCCACAGATCCCAAACCAAAAAATAAACAGGAAAAATTGATTGCAATCAAATTTTTTAGGAGGCCCAAAAAGCTGGTTTATCGCACTAACATCCTACCAATTGTACTGTATGCCTCGGAGACGGGGATCTCTTAAAAAACTGGGAGAGGTGAGTGCCGAGGAAAATTTATGGGCCATTAGTGTTCGAAAACGGTCAGTGGAGGGTTATAGGGCAAACACGGAGGTGTACGAGTTATGGTGAACCAATAGTAGTAGCGGAGTACAAAAGAAGCAGGGGGGGGGGGGCACTTTGAAAGGATGCTAAAAGGCCTGGACACAGAATGCAGAAGGACGCCGCGGCCGGAGAAGGCTGAGACTAATATGGGAGGATGGAGGTAGCATATATCTCAGGCAGCTGGGAATATGAAGATGGAGGCGCGAAGCATGAGGAAATGTTGCCGACCAAGCCCGAACCCTCCACGAGTTGTAGGCCACGGCGTAAGCGATTAAAGTAAGTAATTACCATTTAATGGAAAAGGGTAATTTTTTGCTCCATAGTATACCGCAGGCCTAATTTATATAATATCTCTTGCAGAATGAATGAGTTCAATTAATTTTGGATAGCCCTGAATGAAGAGGAATTAATTGCAGAATTTGACGGGGTCCTCCCTGTAGTGACAATGCGAAACTTTGCCACAATGGATGTGCGGGGTCACGCGCGGGTCACAAGCCCATAGAGCTTAATAAATAGTAATTATTATGGCGTCCAGTATTTATGAGCCTCAGTGGTAATCGTACAACTATTAATAGACGGTTAGTGTGCTATTGACGGCCCACACCGCCATCATTGTTTGGTTTGTTGATATAGTGTAGTTCCGTGATAGTTGGTACTCCAAATGGTTACTCGTTAGGGCTAGGGCTCTATATTAGACAGGTATTGTCATCCGCCATGTTGTATCCATTATAAGTCTTGTGTATAAGCCAAGCATTGGGTGTTTACCTATTTATTTTTTAAAATGTATCGTCGTTTATTTATTTTTATTTAAAAAACGTGCTACCAAGTAGGGAAGTGTATAATAAAAAATTACTAAAACGTGTATTAGTTTTTTTTTCAATTTTTTACTTTTCTTACAATACTTACCATATAGGAAATATGGGATACAACATGGCGGATGACAATACCCGGGTATATAGTGCCTTAGTTAGGGCTATACTGGGCAGATTACCACGCATTGCTGGTGGTGGCTAAGTAAACTGAAGTGGACGTGGATTACAAAAAAAAAAAACAAGAAACATTGTAATGGGCTCTACACAGGCCCGTAATTTAGGGGGGGGGGATTGGAGGGGCTACAGCTTACATTAGATACAATTAATCTTTCCAGACGAAAAGAATGCTTAAGTCTCTTGTGTGGAGCATTCTACTATATGGATGTGAAACATGGTGCATAAGCGAAAAATATGTCAAGAAAATAGAAGCATTCGAAATGTGGTGTTATCGCCGCATTTTGAGAATACCTTGGCAAGACCATGTAACTAATGAGGAAGTCCTAACCCAAATGAATGAAAAAAGGACTCTTATTGCATCCATATCCACTAGAGGGCACGCCGGATCGGACACCTGCTTCGGCATGATAACTTAGTCAGCTGCGTCATTGAGGGGACCATGGAAGGCGTAAATCGACGGGGACGGCCACGAAACGAATATCTCCAACAAGTTAAAAATGATTTGGGGATAACGTCCTATGTGGAGCTGAAGAGGACATGTCAAAATCACGGAGACTGGAGACATCGCTGCAAAATGTTGCTGCCAACCAGCCATGATCCGGCTGTAACTTGAAGAAGAAGAAGACGACGTGGGACTTTTCACAGGATCGCAGCCCTCCCCAAACTGAATTACTATTATTATGTAATAAAATCCCAGTTTAATAGTTTTCTTTCTAGGGCTTGGGGGGGGGGGGGACATGGGAGGCATCAGTTTTAAAGTTACAACAACCAATTTTGACTCGGCTGTCATAATTAGGCACGTCCGGACAGTCTAAATAAATAAATAAATAAATAAATAAATAAATAAATAAATAAATAAATAAATAAATAAATAAATAAGGACTTTCTTTGTTCTATTCCAGTCTACAACGGGGTGACGATTTTGAGCAGGGGTTAATATTCTCCCCCTCTTTCAGAGTTGGATTTGTGTTGGGGAAGGTGTAAACATCAGGAGAACTAAGTATTATACAAAAAGAAAGAATTAATCCTGCCCATGACAGTTCCGATGGAAAACGGATCCCATGTCTGTTAATTTAACTTGATATAACACACTTAACTTTGGATAACTCATTAACACCGACATTGCGAAGATTCCTAATGTCGTTTCAATCAGTATAAGGATTTATTAATAGTCTACCCCAGGGATGACCACCTCTGCCTATATTAACTTGAATGTTAGGGCTGCAATTCTTTTTGTAGTACAGTATTGCATCCAAATCTTAGGCTACATTTTCAGGGCTATTAAATTTAAAATGAAGCTTTTCTATCTTCTTAATCTCGCTGGTCGTGAGTGACAATTGAAGAATACATTTTGTGCAGCCCTGCGACCTTTGTCGCGACCTTGCAGTGTCGCGTGGAGGCGCACACCCCTCGTGTCGCATGGGTGTCTCCCAGCACAAGATGAATCGTACATGTTGTGCCCAGAATAAATTAATGAATTGCTTTGCTGTTAATAGGTCTCCCATGGGCGGGCTAGACATTCATGTGACAGCCAGCCAGCACTTTGTTGTACTATATATTTTCAACACATCAAAGAATATTGAAATTACAAGGTTTATGGGACTGTATACTGTAATACTGTAATACAGTAAATATCAAATTTGCCTTCTCAAAATTTGTCAGATCCCATCAGAATGGGTTAATTGTAAGAGTAGGCCGAAAGGCCCAAAATTCGCCCACATGGAAAATAAAGACAATTTTCTTTCTTCTTTCTTTCTTTCAGAATATCTCAAAAACCCTGAATTACTTTTAGTTTTTTTGTTTTCCAACGCCTGCTTTCAGCATTTCTGCTTTAAGCAACCCTGTCAGCCGGGTGGGGGGATTGAGTCTGTTTATTAATTTGAGGCGCCCTAATGGCTGATTCCTCCACTACAATGAGAAGGGTAGTTGACTGACAGGGGGGACCTCCTGATTATAGTGAATTCCGAACCACTTGGGGATCATAGTAAAGTCACACGATTAATTCGGAAGTGACCAGGACTCGACACGCACTTAGAATAACTGGAAGCATATGTACGTTATCATGCATGTACCGCCATGTTCCCCTGCCAACGCTGTGCACATTACCAAGCTTGCTACAGTTTGGAACAGGCTCTGTTCTCGTTGATTCAACTTGATGGGGCCGTTGAGACCGTGAATTGCCGTACTGGAGTCACTGAATGTTGAAGTAATGTGAAAAAAATAACTTTAGAAGATCTAGAAAAATAAGCTTTTTATCCCATTAATATGTCATTTAAAAAAAGCCATAAAATCGATAATCGTGACAAAACTCTGTTCCAGTCTATGTGTGGCTACACAACTATTAAGCTATTACATTTTGACTGATGTTGATTTGACAGGTATGAAGGGCATTAGAAAATTGGCGTAGAAAGCAAGGAGCCACGCCCGGCGATATACGTAGTTAGCGTCAACCCCCGGATAATAAACTGTTCAACTTTTAGTCAGTTTTGCCTATTAAGGAATGGTAAATAATTTGTGCAAATAATAAGAGCAATCACATTCAAGATTTGCCAGTAGCATAATTTGTTTTGCCACACTTTATTTCATGTGACAGCGACTAATTTAAATTTTATTCAATATAGGTACTAATCATCCCATTAGTTATTGTCCAATTTAACTATATTAATTAAGTAGTATAAGTAAAAATTAATCTTTAAGGAGATAGTAATGATCTTGTAAGTCTGAAAGTGGTTCATTAGGATTATAACAGTTTCACTTAGGCCCGCGGTATATATGGACGACTCGCAAAACTCGGAAATTTGCTGGAAATTATCGTCATTGGCCCTGATTACTCACGCCAATATTTATTCAATAAAATAGTTATTCGATCAAAGAAATATTTGGAATGTTAATGTTGAAGTACGGTATATGATTTTTCAGATATTACACATTCGAATCATCCGAATCGTCCGTGTGTACCGGACCTAATTCGTTCAGCGGTTTCGTGGACGTCAACCGGCTAACTTGCTTTGTATACTTTTTGTTCAGCATGCGGGCTTATGGGATTCTTACAACGTGTCCCAGCTATCTTACACTATTTGCTACTGAACTTATTTATGCCGGGGAAAACCCTGGCCCTCCGTGAAAATTTTTGATAAGTCAATAAGATCTACTTCGATGGCCTGGTGTTAGCGTGCTTGCGAGTCTCTACACGCCGGAGATGTGTCGTAACACAACACAGGTACTAACATACAGAGGCGACTGATGACATCAATCGTATACATTCAATAAATTGTTTTATGCTATATACCTCATTTAAAAATAGAAAACAAAAATAAGAATTACGATTATAAACGCCATGAGTTTTTAGCCAGTGTCAGATCGATCTAGAATAGATAGCCAGCAGCGTCAGATCGATCTAGAATAGATAGCCAGCGTCATATCGATTTTCGCATTACGTATTCCTGATCATCTGACGTCGTGTGAAAGATCCTTAAATGTCTGATATCTCTGATCTGGTCCTTAATGTGGTGTTCTAGAGTCTATGTTCCTAAGCCGTTCAAAAATCTGCACCTCCGTATATTTTTGAGGCATCAATTACTGTAAGTAACCGGTAAAACGCAGACATTGTTCCCGTTAGACCGATTTTGGTATGTCTGATGAAATGCAAAAGGTCTAAGTGGAAAGAACCAATAGAATAGGGCGGCCGAGGAAGAAAGAATTCATGAATCAACTGAAGGACGCAGGAGCTACAACAAATCAAGAACTCAAGAAGAAAGAGCTGGACCGAGGGAACTGGAGGATAATATGTAGGGAGTTGCTGCCAGCCAATCGATGAGATTGCAACCTCAGAAGGTGAAGATGAAAAATCGTGTGAAAGGTCCTTAAAGTGACGTTGGAGGGCAATGGCTCGTCCACCAGGCACCGGGACGGGTCAAAGCCAGAAGATGGGACGAATAGACGAGGCGGATTATCATTGGATTATAATTACATGGCAGTCCACCCTACATTGTGATTCGTAATGGATGCACATATTCTGCCATATTAGCACAGTTTAGAACTCATTGTAATTTATATAATTACATGGACAAGCTAAATCCATTATTTATGGCAACCTTTCCAATTTGCAATATACTAAACACCTCCGCGTCCAGTGTTTTGCATAGACTAAAAATGTTTAAACTGCAATGTGTAATACAGAATCTATTGGTAAAGTTTAATGGAAATAGTGAAATATTATTAACACCAGTCATTCTCAGGACTAAAAGCAGCTGATAATGGTAAGGACATTTAGTTTGGGGGTTTTAATTAAGTTCATTAATTTAATTTAATTTAAAAAAGTAATAATGAAGTAGGTTGTTCTCAACACAGTAGCGTACACACTCCCCCCCCCCCCCCACGGAAATGGGAGAAATTTAAGACGAAATTAAATAATGTGAGTATGTGCAGTGAAGGATAACTTGCCAGATATAATAAACAACAATGAGCAGTAAGCAGTTTGGTTGGTAGAATTCAACGTCGTCTCGTCTCGCAAGAAGTTTATACCAGATTTCTAGTTCTAGTCTTGCCCCCCCCCCCCCCCAAAAAAAAAAAAAAAAATTATGTTCTGTAATGTTATGGACTCGTATCTCTACCTGGCTTAGTCATGCTTTCATGCTTGACATCTGACCAGAGACCTATGGGCTACTATAAGTAGGCCTGGGTCCAGAAAAAGTCCTTCAAAAATTACAATTCAATGGACTGTTCAGCCCACTGTTACAAGTCACATTAGTCAATGTTGACTTAAATTTTCCCATTTGGGGAGGGGCCCGGGGGGCTGAGCGCCCCTTGCCGTATACGCCACTGAACCTTATCACCCATCAAGGTCTAAGGATGATACTTTTCTCAATGAGGACGTGTCACCAAGCTTCTGTGTGAGATGAACAGCATGTGGGACGATGGTGGTGGGATTGTCACACAATTGCTCGTCATTCAACTAAGCAATATGGGCGGACTAGTTTTGACACAAAAAATACTGCACGATGCATCATCAAAATCTAATTTGACGAAATCCACATCTGACATCCCTATCATGCAACTTATATATACGGAACCGGATGCTCATGCAGGTTGTTATAAAACTTTTTCTCTTACATTTATTGCCTCCGTAACCAGAAAACAAAATTAGGTAAGTACTAACTGATTATTTCGGCTTAGACTGTTGTAGTATATGTTAATAAGGCGCATATTCCACCGACCGGCTAGGGCTAAATACAAATACGGTGACGTGGTAACAGACATTCAAGACATAGGCGGGGTTTCCACCGACTTCGCATTGCAGAATTCAAATGACATTGACGGAAATGTTTGTTTTTCTTTTTTTTTAGAAATCTATTAAAATGTTTGTAATTAACATATCACATGATGCCATTTTTTAATTTTAGTTTGTTTGTGATTTTACTCTATGATTATTGATCAATTTTAACTATGGCATTGAGTAAAAGTAGCAGATATCATTAATAAAGGCGGGGTTTCCACCGACCTCTCATTTCAGAATGCAAATGACATTGACGGAAATTTTTGTTTTACTCTATGCCGTAGTTAAAATTGATCAATAATCACACAGTAAAATCACAAACAAACAAACTAAAATTAAAAAATGGCGTCATGGGATATGTTAAGTACAAACATTTTAATAGATTTCTATAAAAAGAAAAATTCAAATTTCCGTCAATGTCATGAGCATTCTGCAATGAGAGGTCGTCGGAAACCCCGCCTAAGTCTTGAATGTCTGCTACCACGTCACCGTTTTTGTATTTAGCCCTAGCCGGTCGGTGGAAACCCCGCCTAAGGAAATTGCTTAATTATCGACAAAAAACTATAATAGATTATGTACAGTATATATGAGCCACCCTTACAAGCTCCACCTGGAGGAGGTACAGATCTTGAAATTTACATTGTACAGAACTTTTGATAAATGTCAAGAACGCGACCAGAGATGTCTGGAAAGCGAGAGCAGCTGGCAAACTTCTAGCAAAAACCATCCCCAGCAACTTGCGCCGAGATATCGCTGTGGCAGCGTTCCGAATGGCCACAGGACACGACGACTACCAGAGCCACTTCCACAGAATGGGTATCGCTGATTCATCCAAATGCTGCCTCTGCTTCCAAGGGGAAGGAAACACCGATCATCTGTTCAAATTCAGCTGTAATGGCATAGAGGTAGAAAACCTAACTACGACACAGGAGGCAATGGCTCAGCACGACTACGCGGCCCGACGTCAAGTCAAGGATGGGCGTTGGCTGAAGAATAAGAAGACTTTTGATAAATGCACACGAATTATCTGTCTGTCTATAGGCCTATATAGTATTTTTTTTTTAAGAAAAAATAAATAGACAGGATTCATAAGTTTTTATCTAATATATTTTACACAGATAAAAACATCAGGGAATTTGGCTGCCCCTCTTAATCTGCAGCCTAATCAGCCTGTTGGATAACAAGGCTCTCTGCCCAAGCAACAAGGCCCTGGGACTGAGTGGAAAACGCATGGCAAACATGTCGTTTTACAGGTTAAAATATTCCGTTTTCACATAAAACTTGCTGATCGGTTGTCATGGTCTTCTAATGAACTTCTCTTCGGCGTAACTTTAGATTGTCACTTTAGACAGATACGTAAATGATCCGTAAATAATCACCATAGCTCTTCCAACGGTCTATTCAGTACTCGCTCTTTAGCTGCCTAGGCTGGAAACAAAAATTTTAGGTGACCCACTTCAGTGGGTTAATTGTAAGAGTGGGCCGAAAGGCCCTAAATTCGCCCATATGGAAAATAAAGACAGTTTTCCTTCTTTCTTCTTTCTTTCTTTCAGTCTTCAATAAATTAAGTATTTTATAATCCGGTAGGAAAGTAGACCGTCTGTATATTCCTTTAAGTGTAAACTACTGGCTGTACACCCCAATGTTTCTCCACATCATCACAGGTTCATTTCCAAGAAGATATAGGATCGGATCCTTTAGGAGTTGACCAACATTAAGCCTCCAAAACAACTTCAACGGAATTCCATCTAGTTTGGAGGGTTTCATTACAGTGTTTAACTGATTATGAAGCGTATATGCCAATTTCTTCTACTTAATTCCAGTATCCTCGCACAGAGACACAATTGGTCAATTGCCGGTGATGACCAATATCCAGTTCCACGAAGGCCACAGGCATACCGTCAGAATAGGGGGCCCATCCCATATACAACCTTAATCATCCCGCTATTTGCAAACGCAGCCCAGTGAGTGTTTTACAAATAACATACAATTACACGCAGGTAGGTAAACGTACAGTAGTTTCCGAGAAAAAATGATATCCACGGATACAGTTATGAAATGAACGATGATAAGTCGATAATTGGCGGTGTGATGAAACGTATCAAGAATCCGAGTGATTTCGCAGGTAATGTATTCATCAAAATCATCAATGATGTCAAGTCTAGACGACGTATAAAGTGGTTGGCGATTTATGACTCTGGAATCCACATCCACTGCTACACTGGTCTATACCATACATGATTCTAACTCGCCGAGTTGATCCGTCAAGTTGTTACTGAAAAAGATCTTTAATCTAGATAATATGCGTAATGAAGCACTGAGTCAGTGAGGGTTGCAAGAAAGTTATGATGTTGCAGATACGTAACATGTTGGCATTGCGTACCCTTGTTTTGTGTGTGTATTGCCTTTTTGAATTGATAAAAAAAATCAGAGTGTGTGTGTGTGCACTGCTTGTAATTCTTTTTAACTAGAAAGTTGTTTGCATATGGCCAATTAAGGTGTTGCGTTGGCCTTTGTAAGTGTCTAGAGGAGTGCTTAATGTTTTAATTTCAATCGGACCAATTTGTTTGGAGGCCTTGCGGTTTTACACGTTTATTTACATTTCTTTAGTGTGTGTCTGGTCTCTGATTATCAAAGAATATTTAAATTTTATGCTAACGTATAACCACAGTGTACTGTAATAGTTCCATTTAGAGTATTCTTACATCGCCTCATACGCAAATACCTACTACAAATTATACGGTAGGCTATATTTTCTCTTATGAGTAGATTGGCCACTGACCATCTTTATCGGTATTTGTAACGTGGTACGTGATGCACTTACTTCAACCTGTGAACTTGCCTTGGATACAATCAGAACACAAAATTGTTTGGCCTCCCCAAAGTGTTTTATTATTAGATTGTTCACTTTGACAAGTTGCTGCAGATCAGATTCCAAAAGGAAGCACTATGTTTCCACAAGATATGCTGATGGCTGAACGAGGGTTTGTCAGAATACCAAAACGATACAAAATACAACAACAGTTTCATTGCATTTTAGTGACGCTGACGTTTATTGGATGTCGAATCTCAACATTGCAGCATCTCTTTCCGGGGTTGATCCGAGACTTTCGTTTTTCCCACAGCAGTGGGGACGTGCGGAACAATATTCGTCAGCTCGTTGGCTGCGCGGCGGCTCGGAAACCGTAGCTAGCCCTATCTGTCTCGGTCCCGGTCCTAGTTAACGAAACTGTTCCCACATCTCATCGATATAGTTCCACTTTCATCGGCCACCGGAATAACCTATCACAAAAAATGGGAGGCTTGCCTTTGAGATTGGGAATAATATTTTTTTGAAATATCTTCTTGCCCACTTGGTATACCGTTTTGTTGTAGCCCGCCACGTTATTTTAATTTAACTGTTTCGAGAGGATTTTCAATTCTTTCTCCTTTTTAGTATGGACAAAAACTTAATAAGGTTAGTATTGATATTTTGTAGAAATTGACTAGAAGGGCCAATAGTATATTTCCGGATTTCAGTAGTCCAGAGACTAACAGCAGGCTGATCATGGCGATTGGTATTAACTTACTCCTGGGATTAAAACTGTAAACAAACAAATTTTGAATAGCACTTTCCATTATAAAATTATTTTGTTTACATTTTTAATACCAGGGTATTATAATAAAATCGCCATGATTAGCCTGCAGCAGCCTGACCGAGGCGATTATAATACCGGTATTTATTTAATCCCCTGGCATTAAAAATGTAAACAAGATAATTTTATAATGGAAAGTGCTATTCAAAATTTGTTTGTTTACAGTTATAATCCTAGGGTATTTATTTAAGCCTGAGTTCAAAATGTTTTGTAAACAAGAAATTATCGTACTTTTTGGACGAAAGTAATTAATTGCTCGTTTCACAGCCACAAAGATATAAAAGGGAAAAGAAGAAAAAATCTTAAAACATACGAGCTTTCTGTGAAAGCTGTCTATTTCCCTTACAGATTTACAACTGTGCTACAAAATGGGTTTAAGGCTCTTTATCCAATTTTTTTAAGGTAATAATAATTTCAGTTCAGAAAATATAAACTTCCTGCAATAACTTGGATTTTTTACGAGTTTTTTATGTGTTCACTTTGTTATTTTTGTATCTGTGGAATGAGAAATAAATTATTTTCTTGAAAAAATCAGCAAAATTTCTTGTTTACATAACATTTTGAACACTCAGCCTTAACCCCGGTATTATATATTATATATTATATATAATCGCCTCGATCAGGCTGCAGATGCTCTCTCTGGACTCGTATCTGTACTTGGTTAAGTCATGCTTTCGCCTGTTTCATTGCGTCAATGGTAAGCTTGTCTCAGCTTGTCCATCATTATCGCTTGTAGCCGGTGTAGGTTGACATCGAGAACGCACCTATACCTGTTTGCCAATGGCCAAAAATTCATACGGAAACAATACAAATAATGTCCGAAATCCATGGGGTCGTTGGCATTGGACAAGGGACCTATGGGCCACTAGAAGTAGGTCCTAAAAAGTCCTTAAGGAGGATCAGAACAGATGCTCTCAAAAGGAGGTCAAGGGCAAGGGAGATCGCGCTAAGTCGAACACCTCTGAAAACCTTTTGGGTACGGCACATGTAGCCTCGTGAATTATCATGCAGTACTCGTATTGTGTTTAAAGCCTTATGCATTACTATACAATGTTACATGCCCTTTTTGCTTTCCAATTTATACGTAGTATAAGGAAAGCTTTGTGACGGTCGAAATTTTCGATTCCGAGATTTCAACGGATTTACACGTTTTGGGGTCCCAGGAAACCAAAAAAGTGTTTTTTACAAAATGTCTGTCTGTCGGTCGGTCTGTCGGTCTGTCTGTTCGTTGATTTCCGGGCAAACTACTCGGTGGATTTGAGTGAAATTTGGCATGTAGGTTCACAAAAATCATGCCTCGGGAAAATTTTTTTTATTTTGCGCTAACTCAATTTGAGGGGGTTTTATTCTCAAAAAACTCCAAAAAAAACGTCTAAAAAAATTATTTCTCAAAAACGGCTGCAACGATTTCTTTTAAATTCACATATATTCTAGTCGTTCTTAATGTTGATAAAATGCGAGGGGTCGCTTACCCCTTGATAGTTTTCTTCTGGGGGTAAAAAAATAAAAATAACTTAATTTTAATGAAAAATGACTAAAAAATAATATTTCTGCGAAACTTTTCTATCGATGATTTCTACCTTCAGGCATGTTTTAGGTGTTAAGTTTAGTAACGAAACCGGACAGTTTGCTTTCCCAAAAACCTATTTGCTTTTGCGCAAATTTTTTTTTTTTTTTTTTTTTTAATGATAGAAACTTCACGCTGACATGCATTGCCTGCCCTGCCATTATTACTGTGTTGTAATGTGTTTTAAATATATTGAGGCTACCTCACCTCCAGGTGGACACCCCCCCCCCCCCCCCCGAGATATCCGAAATTTAACCATAGGAAAATTATTTGCCATGAAATTATTCATTTTCTCTCCCTACTAATTGATAAATTGGAAAGCATGTTCGAGTAAACTCGGACCGGTTCTTTTTCTTGTATTTATTATATATACCTAAATGATGCACTTATCACATATAATACATAGTAGTTTTGATACAGTACATAGAGCGGGTCTGGCGTAAAATGAAGAAAAGGAAAACTTTGCTTGTTGATTTATTTATTTACATAGAACGTATAGTCCCTTTTTCAGATAAGTTTCACAGGGTTTATAGGAAGGAAACACTTTGCCCAATGTAATCCCGGAATGACAACTTATGCTGTGTTTATTTTACGCCAGACCCGCTCCCGCAACCACCTGCTATAAACGGGCACTTACCAGTATAGCGTACTGTCGTATTGAAATAGTATGAGAACTCCTATATGTTATGTGTAATAAGTATTTTCATCTTCTTTATTTTAATTTTTACACAAAAAGTGAAAAATCTACTGTGGAGTATTTAAATGTGTAATGCATGTCCTCCTGCATGTATGCCGTTATTATAGAGTTTCTACCCATATAAAAGTCCAACTTTGAGACTTCGAACCAGATCTTGTGAAATCCTTTGGTGATGAATTGTACGAGGCAGGTTCGAGTGGGCGAGACATCCTGGTTGGTGGAGGACTCCAAATTAAAAGATAGCTCGCACAACAATTAATGAAACTGGCGAGCATTTATTTTAAAAACGTCAAATTGGTGATTTATGGAGAAACCATCCGTTTCAACATTCCTATCGACATTTTTAAGCAGATTTTCCATTAATTTATATTTTCTACACCAACTAAAACCGCTATGAGTCTGGTGTCAAGGCAGTACAGTTTTTTCCATATCCGAGGAGGTTACCTCTTCAACTAAAGTTAATTTAATGTCAGTGCTATATGTATATACCATACTGTAATATAATAAGGGGGGCAGTGTGAAATTGCCACTTCCCCAAGTTTGACACAGTTCACTATCAATAGTTGATAGTTTCCATAGCTATTGAACATTAATAACTGGAATTATAATTATAATTATAACGGGAATTATGAACCACATTATTAAGTACCTAATTCTATAAAAAAACGGTAAATAAATATATATTTGATATTTAATAAATATTTGAACTGGAAACCCTCGCAGAGAGGTGAGTACTGAGGGAGCTCAGGGGACATTAAAAAAAATATAGGTGAACAAGTTTATAAGCATTTCAAACGCTTTTTTAAGAGCCTCAAAGCCTCAAGGGAGGAGCGTATTCTCCTTAAGTTAATTGTAATTAATAAGCCCATATGGAAAACGAAGACAATTTTCTTTCTTTCTTTCTTTCTTTCTTTCTTTCTTAAGTTACTGTTAAATCCGCCTCTGTCCCGTGTTGAATAAATGTTTTAGTCTGGAGTAATTGGGGACGCATTGAGTCAAGACATGTTGCGTACTGGTACGTACCGTAGTCTGACTTTCTGATTTTCTAGCGATGCTTTTGAGTGCATGTGAAGCAGGTATAGTTGAGTGTAAGACAGGGCTTTACAGCCATCGCTAGGTGGGCTTAATAATAGAACATCTTATTTAGGTGTCCCTTCTATCGAAGATTGGCGATCATCACGGCAATAATTTGGACTACGGTCTTTCTGCCTGAACTTTGTCATCATTCTTTTATATTTATAATTAGGCTAGTTTTTGAACGATCATTTTACGTTGAGAGACGTAAATAACTCGCCTCCCTGGGCGTAGATCCCAATGTTTCCTAGGTTGAAATATGATCAAAATTCTCTCTGCATTTAAATAAATCGTAGTGAACTGCTTAAAAAAGTACTTACAGCTTACCAAAGACAATTATTCCAGTTACACAAGGCGTTGGTGTCATTGATTTCACTAGAGACCTATTCACAGTTCATTAACGTGAATGCGAGCTTCAAACGGATAAACTAGAATGAGATCTTATTATAATCCCTTCTTCAATTCAATTAAACCAGCCGTAATGCGTAAGTAATCAATGAATCGTTATATCCACCCAGCAGGAAAGATGCGCCAAGTCACTCTACGATAATTGGACCCATGTCTCACAGTGGCAGAGGTCAACGATATATGTCTGATGAAGCAGACCAAGAGACGAAAGACGAAGTAGACGAAGAAGAAGAAAGAAAGGCTTGTTACATGGTAGTTGAAAAGCTGAGCGAGCGGGATAATGCCAATTTTGGTATTGGTTGGAGTTTCTCCCGGGAGCATCGTGACACGACGCCTGTCCATCTAACGAGTCGTGGGTCTATTGAAGTAAGGCACGCGAGCATCGTGTGGCCAAGAGTGGTACATGCTGCCAGCGCACGTGATGGCTCCGGAGCATCATGCAAATTCTCAGGAACGGAGCTAGGTAGACCATCAGTACGTCTTCGCGGACGATCTATCGGGCGTGCATAGGCCGAACCGAAGTTCAATTCTAAGTTTCAGGGAGGGCTAGGCGCCGAGTTCTCCCCTGTTACAATTTCTATCTATAGGATAAACGGGTTTCAATTCGGGGTTGGGGGAAGAAACCCAAGTTATGTTTTGGGCCCTGGATTCATTGCTCTTCTGAGTTTTCGGTAAATTAATAGGTAGGTAATCATGACCACATTAGTCAATTTCTCTCAACTGCATCCTATTTTGCTTGCCGTTCTCTTTTCACACTGGTACCTGGCTTTATATTTTTACCTTCGTTATGGCAGGTAACGCAGACACTTAGACTATTTCTTTGTTAATTAAAATAATGAAAATGCATTGGGTAAGGATACGGTAATGATTGTTTTCTTTATATGGATATTTAATTTAGTAAAATTTTAATTTAAAGCAAATTTATGCTGTTCAATTTCCATACAGCAGCATATCCAATAAACTTATGTTGGGTAGTGTTTGATGGACAGATTTGATTTTTATTCAAGGTGTCTAATGTTGTTCCAGGATATTCCATGAGAATTTCTGTTGGTATTTTAAAGTGGTGCGGGAGTATTAAAGTTCAAGCTAGCTACAGAAACAACTCCCTTCTTCCTGGATGTGCAAAGTTGTGTCATACGTGTACTGCCATGCATGGCCGTGCCCAGGGGGGTGGTCCATGGTCCATAAATTTATGTATGTAAACCTGTATGGTTTGAAGATTTTATCCCTTAATTCTCTAATAAATTACTTAAAAAAACCCCAATCAAAACCTGGGCACGGCCTTGCTGTCATGTCTTAGGTTTCGACCGGTTGCGACCCCCGACACAGCAATGTTGAGTCAGTTTCGAGTTTAGCTAGACAAGCACTTCAAGTGGGGAGGGTTCGGAGAAACTGTCGCATTATTACAGTATAGTACAACGGTTATGGGCTAAGGTTACTTATTCCGACATTTTACCCATGGTTAATGCTTCTAATGATATTATGCATTAGGCTATATATCTGTAATTTGATACTAGTTTGTTAAGGGTGTCTTTTGTAAAAACCCTATATTTTTATATGTTCTATGTTCAATACAACCTATCAATGATGGATCATATTATATTCCTTACTTTTCTTACTTTTCCGTGGGAAATCCGATACCTGTATAATAAAACTATTGCACCATCATGGTCTTATTCATATTAATTGCACACATCTTAATTAATGTTGTACGCGGCTTTGACTACATTAATGAACAATCAGTGCCTTAGTCTTTAGTGGGTTGTAAATATGACAAACACCTTTTCACACAACGTTACATAGCTCATGTTTACAGCTTTACTGCCTTCTAGGAGTCTTGAAGACTCAATTTCGCTGCAAAATAAGTTATAGACTTCTCATCTCCAATTTATGACTATGCAGGCCTTTTCATCGTAACATATTGTAAATCAAAAGTGACTACTTTGCTTATTATATTTTATTTCCTTGACCTACTAAAAGCCGTAAGTTCAATTTACACTACCACTTGTAGGCCTACAGTATATAGGAAACAAAGATTATCCATAATAGTTTTTTGGGTGTCCAAAACACATACGGGGATAATCAAACCAATGTTCTCCTTCTTGGGGCTATCCACTGGTGAAAAAAAATCTGCCTCCCTCTCGTCTATGGTAATGTGCCATCCAACCTCTTACTTACAACTTACTCATTGGTACTACGGCCTGTGAAGAGCCTTGGCCTGCCTGCACTCTCCTTCGCCAGTCATCGACGCTTAGGGTTGCTAGATCCCCCTTGTCGTCGTCCAGCTATCGCATCCGGGGTTCGCCTCTGAAAAAAAATGTAAACTACAATATTTAAACCTCCTTGCATTAATAAGGCACTGCAACCTATGCTTAAAATACTATGCAGCAAAGGCCCAGTCTACAGACCCGAGGCCGTAGCCAAGGGGTGGTTGATGGGGGTTCAACCCCCCCCCCCCCCCGAAATGAAATAGCTTTACACTAGAAAGAATCTGATTTTGAGAGGAAAAATAGAAACTACTACACTAATTTCCAATGAAATTTCTGAAACCCCCCCCCCCCGAAAAAAATCCAGGCTACGGCCTTGTACAGACCTACAGTACTATAAATGCCAAGTGAATACAGATATACAGATGCACTATAACTACATATTGCGCAAGCCCATTTATATCCAGGAGGTACTGATTTGGTCCTCTTTATATGGACTACGGTACTGTAACCTGTTGCATATATCAAGCCCACCGAACACAGTACACAGTCAGGCCCGTACCCAAGGGGGGGGGGGGCAGGAGGACCATGGCCTCCCCCAAATTTGCTAAAAAAAATGATAAATAATGTAAGAGTTTTAGCTAAAACTACTAAAATCACAATTTTTTTTGTTCTTGCCCCCCCCAAAATTAAATCCTGGGTACGGGCCTGTACACAGTATTCAGTACAGTGTAACGAGTGGATACATCAGATCCTGGTCTCACCTTCACTGTGACTACGGTAATGCGCCAGTTGCATACCCATCAAGCCCACCGAACCCAGTACACAGTATACAGTAAATAAATACATAAATAAATCTTGACTTTTTGTTGCTCGATTACTAAGCCAATTTAGCGGAGTTAGGGCTGTAAAGCCCTCTCTTACACTCAACTATGATGACCCGGGACCGCCTGCTTTACGTGTCCTCCAAAGCATGGCCAGAAAATATAGCCGGTGTGGGACTCGAACCAACAACCTTTCGGGTGAAAATCGTCCGTAAACAGTCCGTACCACTACTCTACAGGACCTGACTTGACAGTACTGTATAACTATTAGGCGCCCATTCCATTGACCGGCTAGGGCTATTTCCAAAAACGGTGACGTGGTAGCAGACATTCAAGACTTAGGTTGCGTTTCCACCGATCTCGCATTGCAGAATGCAAATGACATTGACGGAAATTAGAATTTTTCTTTTTATAGAAATCTATTTGTACTTAACATATTCTATGACGCCATTTTTTAATTTTAGTTTGTTTGTTTGTGATTTTACTGTATAATCATTGATCAATTTTAACTATGGCATAGAGGAAAATAAACATTTCCGTCAATTCTGCAATGCGAGGTCGGTGGAAACGCCACCTAAGTCTTGAATGTCTGCTGGAAATAGCCCTAGCCGGTCAATGGATACATAGATACATCAGATCCCGCCCCCCCCCCCCCTCTGCACTGTGACTACGAACAGAGGCGTAAAGTTTTAGAACAATGGCGGGGGCAAAGCTAAGCTTATGACGTCATCAGGCAGGATTTAAGGAAAATTGAAAATATAACAGCAAAATAGTAGAATTTTACTCATTTTAATAGTTGTAAAGTATAGCTGTAGATTTTAGAAAGCTAAAAAAGGAATGCTCGTATTCAAATTGCTGCAAACGGGGCCATGAAGTATGAACCACGTCTTACATTGCTCGAGGCTGGGGGGGGGGGGCAAGTTGGACCGTGCCCCCCCAACTTTACGCCCCTGACTACGGTACTGTCGCCTGTTACATATATAGTGCTAGCCCATCTATATCAAGTAGGTACCGATCTTGCACATACGAGGAAAGTGAAAGTACAGCAATTGTTCCTTTCGGTCATCTATAACGAATAACGACATTCAATAAATTGGACCGTACTGTCTTAGGATTGATTTTCATGATAATGTGAAATATATAAATTTTTAATTTTTCTGTCGCATACCACATCCGTTAGAAGGAATCTTCAGCATTTTTATATATGATATATGCCTGATGTTTTTTTTTTGGACCCTTTGCACTGCTGATACAAGTTTTATTTCATTTTAGACCATGGTCTATTGCCGAACCCCGTCGTAAATGATAGTATAATTATTTTTATTTTTTGGCCTAAGCTAAGTTATTATTTTAGCATTGGTAACTATTATTTATAATGACCACAATTATTGAACTTGGTTTGTAAAAAAATAACGGACATTGATGAAGGGGTCGGGAGTTCTAAAATTGGCAGAACGGTGCTTGTGACATTTCAAATATCAAAATGAAGAGGAGTATTTCTTCTAGGGGATGTAGACTCTTGTACCCAAACATGGCTTGGTCAGGCTTAGGCCTGTTACATTGCGTCAATGATAAGCTCGCCTCAGCTTGTCCATTATCGCTTGTACCCGATGATGCTGGTTGATATCAAAGAGGTGCACCAGTTTGGGGCCAAAAATTATTGGGGAATCAATACCAATTATGTCCGGAAATTCATGGGGTCGTAATACGTGCATAAAAAAACCCATCAAATAAAAATAATCTAGGGGATGTGCCCTTACAGGCTTGGGAAGTCCTGATTATGAAAAAAATGTCTATACACTCAGAAAAATAAAGAAATTATTATTATTACCCTATTATTATTTTTATTGCTCTATAATTCTGTATAGAAAAATATCGGATGTATTGATTTCTTTTAAACATCTTCCCCTCCATCTAAACCTGTATTTCTTCTTCATTTTCTTCTTCATCTGACCCCACTAAACCGGGGCTGATTGATAGGGAACCTTAAACAGACAATAGCGAGTGATCTGTGAGGGCTGAGTAAGGAAGGCACGACCGCGCGGCTAACTGTCAGATTGGCAGGTATTGGCTAGGCTATCAGCTGCCCCCGATGAATCAGGCATGTGCCTTAAATGGCGATGGGACGTTGAACTAAGGGCCAATTTACATGGCCGATGCTACAACACAATAATGCTTGACTGACGCACAATATCCGCGCTCCAGTAACGCTTTTTTTTCTGGAAAGTCTTGAAAGGAGTCAAGTGCTTCTCCTTATAACCAGGTGGCTTATTTCTATGCAAGTTAGTCGCTGTTGCAGTTTCAAGAGAATATTAAGGTATTCTGCATGTATTATTTACATGAACATGTTTTATAATAGGCTGTTTTGTATGATATTATGCTGGTTCGTAACATTGATACATTTTAACCATCGTAGCCTACCAGGCGCGGATCTACGGGGGGGGGGGCTATGGGGGCTATAACGCCCCCCCCCCCCCATTAGGGTCCTCAAAATGCGTAAAACCCCACTATTTCAGTCCTATTTTTCCAACAATTTCTCCAGGGGGAGATCCCCGGGCCCCCCCTGTGCTCGATTGTACTAATTAACTAGGCCTATATAATATAGAACCCTCATTGCTCCGAAAATGCGTAAAACCCCCATATTTCAGCCCTATTTAAAAAAAAAATCGACATTTTTTTCTTAGCCCCCTCCTTGGTCTCATTCTAGATCCGCGCCAGTTGCCTACCACGCGTGCTTAATATACTTGTACTATAAAATCATGTAGTAGATACGGTTCTATCATAGAAGGATACAGAGGGCAGGGGGTAGCTGCCCCCAAATTTAGTAAATATATTGTAAGTTAATTTATTACACTCGAATTTAATTCACAACTACCCCCCCCCCTCTAAATGGGTTGGTTGGATCCATCCCTGGGTTCTATAGTTATTCGAGACTTTGTAGGCCATTAGGAAAAACGTTTACAGCGTGTTCTATTTATATATTATTGCAGGCTTATGGTTGGCTAAATTGCTCAATTTTGACCTTTTAGACAAGACTATAGCACAGCACGAACTGCCAAGTAGTTCATCAGTTGGGTAGTTGTATGTAAAACGATCACCTTGATAATCCCAAAGATTATTATTTTTTTTTTTTTTAAGATTACCTACATAAGGAACATATTGATAAAAGAAATTACTACTATATAACTTAAGTAGACACTTGACACGTAGTCATGCCTACGCCTATTACATTGTGTTAATGGCTTGCTCGCAGTTTGCCCTTTTTCCCTTGAGGCCGATTACGTTGATTACGATGACATCGAGGACGCATATTAGTTTGCCAATGACCAAAAATTCATGCGGGGACAATACACCAATCATATCAGAAAACCCATGAAGTCGTTGACATTGTATATAACATTGTTAATACCAGTATTGGGTACCAAAAGGAAACCAGTCTATTGAGGTCCAGTCCCACCAAAGCTTGAAAAGTATATGTCTACCATTGCATGATTTTTCAAGCTGTAATGAGAACAGAGGCGTAAAGTTTTACAATGATGGCGGGGGTAAAACTAAGTAGACCTTATGACGTCATCAGGCAGGATATGGAAAAATTGAAAATATAAGAGCAAAATAGTAGGATTTCACGCATTTTTATAGTAGAAAAGTATAGCTCTAGATTTTACAAAGCTAGAAAAGGAATGCCTATATCCATATTGCTGCAAAGGGGACCATGAAGTATGAACCACGTCTTACAATGCTCGAGGCTGGGGGGGGGGCCAGTTGGACCGCCCCCCCCCCCCCAACTTAACGCCCCTGAATGAGAACCACCCAAAGCCGGAAAAACTTACCGTAGAATCGGTAGGCCTACCTTATCTAATAAACCTAACCATATTCTCTAAACCTTGTTTGTGTCTTAAATATCAAATTACCATCAATTGAAGATGCAAAATGTAACTAACCTGCCAGAGTAGTGGGCTTCGAGCTCTTTTAGCCTAATTTTGGAAGAGTACTCTTCTCATAGTTAGTTGTTATAAGTTATTTTAATAGTTACCTAGTCTAACGAGTATATAATACATACAGTGTGGTATGGTACCTACGAAAATTGAAAATGAAACTCAACAATAAAGATTAGTTAATATTGTAATATATTTTCAACTAATTATATTGTTATTTTAATATTTATTTAAGATAGTTCAGGCATTTATTTTTAACTTCTGTAGTTGGTAACTAAGAAATAAGCCCTTTCTGCATATTAAAGTGAATTACGGTTGCATATGACGCACTAATCTGCAGAAATAAAACTATGCAATTGTGTTCTGTGCCTGTCGAAATTCTGATACCTAATGTTTTAATTTGTAATTTATACTACGGACCTTTTAAAAATTGTAAGGCGCCTGTGTTCTAATATGTACCTATATAACAAGGTATATTTTAATTTTTTACAAATTATTATTTTGCTGAAAATCTGAAGCTAGACCAAAACAGGCATTTCAGTTTTACGAGAACTCACTTTTCCAAAATTAAAACCTCCTTGTAAATAGTGAGTTATTTTCGTTGTAAATAACGTAGGTAACTTTATTAGGGGTAGATACGATAGGTATCCAATTCCATTTCAGTCAAATTTAATGGAGTGATTCCTTCCGATTGGCGAGTATATTTTGCAATCGATTCGTTGTTCGTTGTTCGCTGTAGACTATTAGTAACGACAATCTGAGTACCTACGGTACTGTAAAAAAAATGGTTGTCTGAAAAGTCGGTTTACGGACGATAGTTTAACGTGACAACGTCATAATAAATTTAAATTTTTATTTAAATTTAATTTTTTTTAAATTAATAAATAAATTGTTGTTGTAATGAGCAATGAAAACCACACTAAGATGCGGCGTAACGGATGAGGGTCACCGATGAGTGTCACCGATGAGCGTCACACTTTTTCGTGCATGCACCCAGTATTCCGGCCAGCGCTCATCGATTTATTAGACGTTGTCACGTCAAAAATTGAAATTAAAAATATTTTTCTTATATTTTTTATTTCTTTTTATTAAGATGGATCCCAATGAGTATAACTTATGAACGCAATATAATCAATTGGCGAGTAAATTTTAAGTAGGCATTTAGTATAAATAAATAAATATTGACTTTTTGTTCTATTACTAAGCCAGCCTAGCGGCTAGTGGGGCTAGAGCTATGAAGCCCTCATTTACCCTAAAGTAGGAAGGCCCAGGATCACCTGCTTTACATGCCCTCCGAAGCATGGCCAGAAAATGTAGCAAGTGTGGGACTCTAACGAACAACTCGGGTGAAAGTCGCAGTCTGTACCACTACTCTACAATACAATCATATCCTGACGTTCTGTGACTATCCTACCAATATCATAGTATACTTATGATATGTCTACAGCACAGAATACACAGCAGACCTGCTGATGTTTTTGAGGCTGCTACAGTCTACAACTCTCAGTAGGGGTCTTCACAGTGTGAATTCGTGTTATCGAGTTATACCTAGTTAAGTGTGTTATATTGAGCTAAGTTAACACAGCGATAAGGTGCCCATTCCATTGACCGGCTAGGGCTATTTCCAAAAACGGTGACGTGGTAGCAGACATTCAAGACTTAGGTGGCGTTTCCATCGACCTCGCATTGCAGAATTGACGGAAATGTTTATTTTCCTCTATGCCATAGTTAAAATTGATCAATGATCGTACAGTAAAATCACAAACTAACTAAAATTAAAAAATGGCGTTATGGGATATGTTAAGTACAAACATTTTAATAGATTTCTATAAAAAGAAAAATTCTAACTTCCGTCAATGTCATTTGCATTCTGCAATGCGAGGTCGGTGGAAACGCCACCTAAGTCTTGAATGTCTGTTACCACGTCACCGTTTTTGGAAATAGCCCTAGCCGCTCAATGGAATGGGCGCCTAACCCGATAACCAGCTAACCAGCGTGCTATCCTATCCTACACCCAATTCCAAGTTGGTTAACGTGTTATTTACCTTGCTATATATAGCTCAGGTTTGACCGCCACCATATTTGTTTTTGTCGATTGATTTGAAACACGCGTTTAAAATTTTGCAGTATTTAAATTTATTTGTATAATCTATTATCACAAGCAATTACCGTAAATACTTAAAATTATAATAACCAAAATGAACAAAAAATATAAACAAATGCGGCACTAGATGACTAGAATAGAGTTCCGCCACTTTCTTTAAACCCGTGCCACGAACGTCTGACTACTACCACGTTGTTTACTCTGTCAATACAGCTACAGCATGATAACTCAGTAACTCACTCCCGAGGTCCACTCACGATTGTGTGTTAACTTGAGTAACACATCTAACTCGATAACACGAACACTGTGAAGACCCCTACTATAGACTACCTATAGAGATTTAACTGATTAGGCTATTTTCCCTGTGAAACAGTTTAGGCCTGCCTATTGGTTTACGTACTTTACACAGTACCTGGTAATGTATACCGTATTGTAATTGCTTTCCAATTTATACGTAGTATATGGAAAGCGTTGCGATGGTCGAAATTTTTTCGATTCCGAGATTTCAACGGATTTACACGTTTTGAGGTCCCAGGAACCAAAAAAAGTGGTTTTTACGAAATGTCTGTCTGTCGCTCTGTCTGTCTGTTCATCGATTTCCGGGCAAACTACTCGGCCGATATTGAAGAAATTTTGCATGCAGGTTCACAATAATCATACCTCGAAACCATATTTTTTATTTTGGGCTAACTCAATTTGGAGGGTTTTATTCTCAAAAAACTCCGAAAAAACGTCTAAAAAAATTATTTCACAAAAACCGCTCAAACGATTTCTTTTAAATTCACATGTCTTGTAGTCGTTATTAATGTTAACAAAATGCAGGGGGTCGCTTGCCCCTTGATAGTTTGCTTCTGGGGGTAAAAAAATAAAAATAACTAAATTTTCATCTTTCTATCGATTATTTCTACCTTCAGGCATGTTTTAGGTGTTAAATTGAGTTACGAAACCGGATAGGTTGCTTTCCCAAAAAACCATTTGGTTTTGTGCAAAAATTTTGTTTTTTGAAAAATGATTGAAAATTCACGCTTAAATGCATTGCATGCCCTGCCATTATTGCTGTGTGATGTGTTGATCTGACCTATCTAGAAATTACCTCACTTCCAGTGACGGCAGACGGGAACCCCCCCTCCCCCCGAAATATCGGAAATTTAACCATAGGAAAATTATTTACCATGAAATTATTCATTTTCTCTATCTGCTAATTTTGATAAATTGGAAAGCATGTTCGAGTAAACTCGGACTGGTTCTTTGTAGATGTAAAATAATAATAAGTACGGTACCTTCATAGGTACGGTACCCACCTATAATGTAAACATATTGCAAAATAGAGAATGCAAAATTTAAGATTAATTTCTTTATTAACATCAAATTCAATGTGTATAAACATTACAATTATTACATACTGTACTCCAGGAACCGAAAAATTATTCAATTCGGCCTAATACACTTTAGTTAAACATTTTGGTTCGTGATAAGTCATGGCTAAGCCTATTTACAATGAGGTGTTCTATTTAACAAATCAGCAAAATGTAGGTCCCTACTTTTACCTATTATTTACAATTTGGGCATGACTTTTGGAGAACTGCAGCATGGGCGCATGGCCCCGTAGGCTAATTAATTTAAGATAGAAGTTTTTCGGCTCCGTAACTCTTAACAAATTTATGAGAATAATAAAATGAAGCTATATTTATGATGCTATACACACATAGCGTATTTATGAATTAAAAAGTCTTTGGTGAATTGAATGTAATCTGTAATCGAATATTTTCTAATCAAATATCAAGAATGTCTTGGTTACTCTATTCACCGGGAAAGATAAGCTTTCTTACAATTAAAGCAGATATTACGTAGAGATCCTCGCAAGTAAACGTAAAAGTATAATCAGTCAATCAGAAACCATTCGAAAACAAACCAAATTGATAATATCACAAATAATCAACATTATAGTACAATAATTAATTTAATTAACTACAAGCAGATCGAGCATTCAACAATAACACTAACCATACACAACAGTTTGATGCAGAGCAGAAAACTCAAAACCATAAAATTATTTTTTTTTTTTCATTGAATTCTTTAAGTACTTCTCAAGAGCTTCAAAAATACCGCTGCTACACCACAAAGCACAAGAGATTCTTTACTTAGGGAAGATCTCATTTTATGGGTGAAAAGATCTTAAAGCTCAAAAGAAGAAAACAATTCGTCCCGACACTACAAAGCCATTGTCTGCTTTGTAATATAGTATAGAGTGTAGATGCTGAAATTATCTTGGTATGACTGCTCGGTTCAAACAAAAAACAACAGGAGACACAGTAGTATTTAAAAGGAATTAGGCTACATCAGAATAGAAAGTCCACAGCGCTAGGTCGCAACTACTATCGACCCGTGATCCTGCGTATTATTGTTTAACGATTCCTTCTCAGCTTGGAGTTTCATATCGCAAGTGAGAGGCAGAGGGCAGCGCTTTGGTGATACAGGACTCTGAGGAACTTCTTCGGAGAAAGAATCTTCGTCATCTTCGTCTTCTCTGCCTACGTCAATATCCTGAGAAGGTGTGTACACGCTACTGGGGTAGCTAGGGGTTGAACTGCTGTACACCTTTCCCATGAAGAGCCGTATTTCATCGAAGCAAGCGTCGTCTCGTTCGTTTTCGTTGCTCTCTGGACTATCAGCAACAGTTGTGGTCCCACTGCCATCGTCAGTTTCGTGCTTCTTCAGATGCCGATCCAAGTTCGTCTGCTGACCAAAGCAACGCTCACACAGAGAGCACTTAAAAGGCTTTTCTTTATTGTGAATATTCCGGACGTGGCGTTGGAGGTTCGAAGATATGCTGAATGATCTTTCGCAGTATTGACATTTGTAAGGTTGTTCTCCAGTATGGGTGCGAACATGACGAGTCAGATTTGCTGAACGCGGGAAAACTTTTCCACAATACTTGCACCCGTAGCGGTCTTTCATTTTCGCTCCAGCTGCGTTTGAATTAGCTACGTGAGCTGAGAGGACGTCTTGATAAGGTTTAGAGCTACCGAAGTTCGGAATGGGAGGTCTCAGGAGGTCAAATGTGCTTCGCTGCTGATCGTTGGGCAAGCCATTCATTAGTGAACCCAGGAAGTGAAAACCTCGAGAAGGAAAGGGGTTTGTTGGTGGTGGGGCCATTAGTCGATCTGCCTGCGAGGGAAAGGAGGGGAAACCGGGACGGTACATGGCGTCCAACAAAAAGGGATGGATGGGCCGAGGGTAAGCCATCGTTTGTGGAGGACTGGTGGATGGTAACTGTGTAGCAGGAGGGGATGCCAGGCGAGCTTCGACATCTTCCGTTGGCGTTTCTGACTTAATGACTTTGTCACAAGGTAATGACACGCAAGTTTTGGCAATTTTAGGTGAGGGAATTTTTGTTACTTCTTGCTCATCGCAAAACAAAATTTTTCTTTTACTGCCTACCGTCAAATCCAATGGTTGCTCTTTTGAATCAGAACTACCTGAATTGGACCTAGAGTCATGCTGGATTTTGTTAGATTCTCTGAACAATTTATCCGTATCATGAGGGATATGTTCCCTGGGGTCGGGGTATGAACAAGTACTCGTGCCAATGGGTGGCCTAGCAGGAGAAGGTCTTTCCAATGTAACGGCCTCCTCACCTGTATTCGGAGAAATTTTATTTTTAACGGTCGGAATACTAGGTGGCGTAATTTCTACATCTTTTCTAGATACAATCGCCTTCCTTTCGAAAGAAGAGTCAGAGAAATCGTCTTGAGACAGTTTCCTTTTCCGAAGCCGAAACTCGGGAGAGGTCAGTGGGGATTCGTCTTGAGGCTTTGATAGGAAAAGCGGAAACGGAGGAGAAGGGTGGGTAACAGGAGGGAAAAGTGATGAGTATGAAGGGTGAAGAAGAGCTGTTGGGTAAAATGGACGGGGGTACATGAGGAACGGATTGTTCGGGCTAGTATTCATGGTGTTTGATGGTGCCTGAAGAGAAGCTGTGGCCCCCGATAAGGGAGAAGTGGTTGGCTCGCAGAAACGTCGGTGCTTAGTAAGAGAAGTAACGGTGCTAAACGACTGACCGCACTTGACGCATTTGATTTGAAGTCGACAGTCAGCGTGCATCCGTTTGTGTCGACACAGATTGGAAAATTGGGTGTAAGCCTGGAATGAAAAATATTTTACAATAATTAATGCGGGCTAGTTATTATTAGCATAACCAACGCTCTCCAAGCGCTTGGAAAGATAAAACATATTTATATTATGAATGGAGTCAGACTAGGGAATCAACGATAGCTAGGTCACCATAACTTCTCATAACTTATTAGTAGACAGCGGCCATAACGCACTTCTGTGACTAACAGTTACACAACGAATTTCCACGAGTCTCCTTTCCATTCCTTACTGAAAGTAGACCACATTAAGGCAATGGGTGCGTTCTCCGACGACAAAGGCCCCAACCTCCATTCAACGCGATGTGTAACGCAGCTCAAGAAGCTCAGCAAACCGTGCCAAAGGAACATCAGTAAGAAAACGCAACCAACCTTCAAGCAGACTTCGCATTGAAATGGCTTGACACTGGAGTGGATATGCGTGTGCTGCTTCAGCCCTGACGAAGTGGCGAAAGTCTTGCCGCACTCGGGACAGGCGTGGGAGCGCGCGCCGACGTGGTGCGTGCGGATGTGCCTCTGGAGGTTGCTTGGGTCGGTGAAGACCTTGCTGCAGTTCTCGCAGGGGTACTTGCGGACCTCGCCGTGGGCGAGGGACTGGTGGCGCAGAAGACCAGGTCGCCAGGAGAACGCCTGAGGACAGCGGTCGCACTTGAAGTGATCGTGCGGGTATTTGTGACTGTTGACTAGGTGTTCGTCTAGTCTGAAAATGAAAATGAATTGGACTTAAGTTTGGCAGCCCAAAATGCGCAGTTTAAATGCACAGTTGAAAATATAGGTGTCGAGGAAGATGAAAAATAAAGGGAAGAACGGTGTTCATCGTCATCTCTTATCAGCTCCTGTCACCCGGGTGTGATCCATAAATCCACTTCTTCATGTCCCTCCGCTCTCATTCTCCCCTTCCTCCGGATCCTGCCCCAACCTCCTCAGAACGCCCTGTCTGGTGGTCTCATCATTGGCCTTCCTCTCCTTCGAGAAGCCCTCTATCGCCTATTTCAGCCACTTCTTCATATGGCAATTTCCTTGTGTGGCCTGATCATTAAAGTCTCCTTCTCGCGACAGTCTCTCCCTCAACAACTCTTCTAATTTCTGAACCTATTTCTTCTCGCCGCCTTCTGACGGGCAGAGTTAATTAACTATTCTGTGGAATTACTGAGAAGACAAGGCCGAACTACTGAGATACCAGCAATTTTCGCAACATTCAAACCCGCCCGATTGGCGTGAATTGTCAAATTAATGGCATTTAGGTCAGAAATTACTGGTATAGGTACCGTATTACATTTTTATTAGGGTTGTAATTGCAAGGAGACAGAGCGGAAAGTTCATCCCCATGGGGGAGGGATGCCGTGCCAACAGCCTATTTCCCGAACCCTGGTATTACCCCCAAACTCAACACAACTTGTGATTCCACTGAAGAGTCAGCCCTAATTATACGGTGACTGCCGAACTTGAGATTTTTATGGCCTGGGAAATCACGAAGAGTCCCCGCATATGACTTTCCAACTGTCACACTTAAGTTCGTCACCGATTCTGTCAATAAATATTAAAATTGTATCGATAATGTAAAATGGCAGAGGAACAGAAATATTGTAGACTATACTTGCCTAGGAATTTGCTTCGGCTATGTAGTTATCCCAAGTATGTTGATAACCTCGCGAAAATTGGAATCGTAGGGATACTGCTGCAGTTTTCCGACACTTTCATGGTTTTGGAATATTTCAACATGGCAAAGGATTGCAGTATCCGTCGAATTCGAATTCTACTTCCTTACACATGATGGTAGTGGCCACATGGCATTACAATTTTGTCATTTTTCCTGCTGAATGGTAATAGTGGGTTTAAAAACTGATAGTTAAGTCAAATTGGTTTTACTTGGCAGGGTACATCAAAAGCTAGCATAGAGGCACTCGGCACCCCATCCTATTCCCTCCCAACTAATTCTCTTATTTATGCATTCCCGTTTAAAAAAAATAAAAAAAAAAAAAAAAAAAATTGTAATTTCCAGCCAATGAATAACGTAACAACAGGATTACAACCTAAAATATTTCTATGCATTTAGGTCTGCTTGATGCTTACTTCAGCGCAAATGATGATTTGATTGGCATACACAGGTATACATCTATGTTGTCGGTTGCCTTTTAAGCCAAACATTAGAGCTGGTCATCTATCGCTCTATCCTATTTAACATCATTGGTAGGGAGCTCTGGATCTCCCAAGCCCCAACTCCATTGGCTCCAGGGAGGAATGCTGCTGACGCTTACATAATATATAAGGTTCCCAACAGGGAATGTATTTAATTGTATTACATTGGCTTAGCTAGCCTTAGCTCATCAGAATTAATTAGAGGAGGTGGCTATATTAGGCTATATAAATTTTGTATTACATTAGTTTGGCTAGCCTTAGCTCATCAGAACTAATTAGAGGAGGTGGCTATATTAGGCTATATAAATTTTGTATTACATTAATTTGGCTAGCCTTAGCTCATCAGAATTAATTAGAGGAGGTGGCTATATTAGGCTATATAAATTTTGTATTACATTAGTTTGGCTAGCCTTAGCTCATCAGAATTAATTAGAGGAGGTGGCTATATTAGGCTACATAAAATTTGTATTACATTAGTTTGGCTAGCCTTAGCTCATTCCAATTAAGGAGGGGGGGGGGGGTCAGGTAGGGAACGAGAACATTTTTAATTTTAGTTTAGTGTGAATTAGTGAATTATAGCAAACCGCATGAGGGGTCCTTGGAAATTATTTGTTGAGAACCCTGTCAGGATACGAGCCAAAAAAACCTTTAAACCTTCAACAATCAGACGACGATAGGCTTCACTTACACCCCGTGCTTTATCAACTACGCAACGAAAATATAGAAAGGTACACCTTCAACATTCCGACCCTATGCCTTCAACCTCATGCTGTAGCCCCTACACGACAATAGTCGTATTATGGCGTGATTTCCCCCAGTTTCCCTTAAAATCAATGGCCTCCCGCGGTTGTCACACTCTTTTTATGGCCGTTATCAGACGCGGTGTCCATTATTATTAAATCTGCCCAGTTAATTCATTATATTGTTTTAATACATTCCTTTTAGTGCAACCTTTTCCAGCTGCGCTTCCCTTTACGCTTTCCCTTCCCTTATCTAGCCTATCGCGAAATCTAATGGATGGCTTTGAATTTTATTTTTTCCACGTGTATAATTATGGTAATCTTCATTAGGGGTGTTCATTGTGCGTCATTATTGCTGACAGCCCTCCGACCAACTTAATCATTTTTTCACGACATGCAATCTGGTTTCGTCTTTTGCTATCGTTAAATTGCACAGTACGAGAAAAGGGCAGATTTTCAGTTTGATTGCTCGTTAAGGACCTCATACATGACTTATTCAATACATTTATATTTAAAAATTAATAAAATAACCCATACAACAATAATAAAAATAATGCAAAAAATACAACCTCTGTTTCACATAAATTGAGAAATTAGCGATTTTTTACTTTTTCCCATCATTAGCAATTTTTAATGGAACTAATGGAATATTAGCAATTTTTTTTTGTTGTGTCAATTTTCCTCCGATCTGATCTTCTTGCACTAGATAGATTGATTGATTGTACAGTCTATAAAGTACATTCGAATATAATATTGAACTTCGCAATAATAATGTCATGGCACAGATTATTACTTAAAAATATATTTGTCTTAATTCAATAACAAAACCTTGCTTGGCAAAGCAACCTGCCTGGTTTTGTTACTCTATTTAGCCCCTAAAGACTAAAAAATAAGTTACCTGAACTTAGAAAGCATAGGTTCCTTAGAATTATAATTTTTTAGTAAAGTTTCATTAAAATTAAACCCTAGATAAGGGTTTTTGAACCTTCGTGCCGAATTTCATCAAAATCCATTGAGTATAGTTCACCAGAAATTGATTGACACTCAGAGAGAATGGCTGACAGACAGACAGATTCTGCCCCATAGTCAGCCCTATCTGACGTTAAGTCATACCTGTTACATTGAGTCATTGGTAAGGCGCGGTTTCCACCGATCGGCTAGGGGTAAATACAAATACGGTGACGTGGTAACAGACATTCAAGACTTAGGCGGGGTTTCTACCGACCTCGCATTGCAGAATGCAAATGACATTGACGGAAATGTTTGTTTTTCTTTTTATAGAAATCCAATAAAAATGTTGTAATTAACATATCCCATGACGCCACTTTTTAATTTTAGTTAGTTTGTTTGTGATTTTACTCTATGCTCATTGATCAAATTTAACTAAGACAAAGAGTAAAACAAACATTTCCGTCAATGTCATTTGCATTCTGCAATGCGAGGTCGGTAGAAACCCCGCCTGAGTCTTGAATGTCTGCTACCACGTCACCGTATTTGTATTTAGCCCTAGCCGGTCCGTGGAAACCCCGCCTTAGCATGTCTCAGGTTGTCCACTGACGTCGGTTGCAGCTGGTCTGGTTTGACATCGAGGAAATATACCAGTTTCAACCGGAAACAATACCAATAACGCCCGAAAATATCAATAAAGCTTTTGGGGGGCAATGCACAATAGGCCACAGAAGTACGCCTAAGTCCATAAAAAGCAATTTAATAATAGCCCTATCGAACAATGCAAAAATTCGACCCAAAATGGGTTGTAATAATAATATCCTGAAGGACTTTTTATTGGTCCCTTATCCAATGTCAATGACCCCATGGATTTCGGATATTATTTATATTGTTTCCGTATGAATTTTTGGCCATTGGCAAACTGTTGTTTCCAACGCCTGCTTTCCGCATTTCTGCTTTAAGCAACCCTGTCACCCTGGCTGGGGGAGTGAGTCTGTTTGTTAACTTGAGGCACCCTATAGGCAGACCGGGCAGACTCCTCCACCTCGGGGAGAAGGGGAGTTGACTGACAGGGTGGACCTCCTGATTATAGTGGATTTCGAACCACTTGAGGAACATAGTAAAGTCACATGATTAAATCGGAGGTGACCAGGACTTGACACGCACATGGAGTGACTGGTATAGTCTCAGCGCGTTATCATGCCCCACCATGTTCCCCTGCCAACGTTGTGCACACTACCAAGTTTGCCGCAGTTTGAAACATGCTCTGCTATCATGGAATCAACATGGTAAGGCCGTTGGCAAACTAGTATACGTTCTCGGTGTCAAACTACACCGGTTACAAGAGATAATGGACAAGCTGAGACAAGCTTACCAATGCAATGTAACAGGCGAAAGCATGACTTAACCAAGTGAAGATACCAGTCAAAATGATTTGTAAGTAAGAAACTCATCTTTGTTCAGCTTTTAGAACGCTTTTTTAGAAGCTTTTAAACGATATGCTGCTCAACCAAATAGGCCTATGGTGATTCCATTAGGGGCAGCTGATGCGAACCTTTACCGAAAATCCTTCTCCCCTCCCAGTTTAATAGAAGAATTCTCCTGATTATGCCCCCTAAGTATGAAACTGAAGGGTACGCTTCTGATACTGACCAAAGAGAAACTTACTTTTCAAGATCCTGAAAAACAGTGCCACAGACCGAACATCTTGTATCGTTGTCCTCTTCCTCGATGTCCTCCCGGTCGTCTTCGAGGAGACTGGAATGTTGCGAAGCTAGAATAAAAGACAAAATCATGTTAAAATCTGACAGCAAAGTGGACATTTTGGATGTATGGGATGACAACAATAACAGAGAAAAGACAATTGATGTTCAGACGTTCCGCGAGGGTAGCAAAGTATCATGAGTTATTTGATAAATATTGAAAATATGTTCGGTAATATTAAGAAATTTTTATCGTAAATAGAGTGAGAGGGTTAAGTAGGTATTTCTTTTAACTAGACCTTTTTAACTGCATATTTCAGTGAGGTTTACTGGGGGCTATGGAAACTATTGAACTAAACTATCTAGAGTGCGGGATGTGACCCAGAGGGGTTTGTTTAGGATAATAAGCAGGCTTAAACAAATTCTGTAAATTTAAAAGAAATCGTTGAGGCCGTTCTGGAGAATGATTTTTAGTAGTTTTTGGCTGTTTTGCAAAGTGAAGTTATTTAAACAATAAATAAAGGTACCCCCGGACAACATTTTGGTAAACCTACACGCCGAATTCAATCAAATTGTAACGAAAAGTTTGATCCCAAATCGAGTTACAGAGAGACCGAGAGACAGAAAAATATTCGTAAAGAACCAGGCTCTGGTACCTCGAAGTCGAAATCGCGGAATCGAAAATTTCAACCACCACAAAACTTTCCCTGTATTAGCGTTTACAGTAAATATGGAGAAAAACTCGTGGATAACCATTAACATCGGGTCCTACGATCGCTTGAAAAGGCTCAGTGTATAATACGGCACGGCACCACAATGCATAGGTAGATAAAAAAATGAATGAATAGAAAAAAAAATAACAATGTTTAAATGTATTGTATTGTATTGAAGGAAATAAATAAAATTATCTATCTATCTTATGAGATGACGGTGCCATCTAGTACTAGTTACTGAGACTTTTGAAGCGGTCGTGGGTCCCACCCTAAATATTGTTAATTCACAAAACTCTTGGATTATAAGTAAGTTATCATTAACGTTACATTTTAATAGAACACTCACAATTGAAAATTCACTATTTTTAGCAGCCAAACAAGAATCCCAAACAAATCGCTTGCAAGCCCATTTGAACACGCAACATATCACTTTTAAACGATCGTCTCATTTAGTGGAAACACGAACATTCAAATTGAACATTAACCCGTACAAAAGAACGCAATCAATTAGGCGAAGAGCAAAGTAGAATAACAGATACTTAGCATGTGCAATCAAATAAAGGACCATCATCATTAAAACCCTGCGCGTCATTGATTTGATTTCTTTTCAGAATCATGTACAGTCATTTTGACAAATGCCCATTGTTAAAAGTACCCCTGCGTAATGGACATGATAGCTGTAGATTATGAAATGAGACTAATACCGTCTGCTCCGGTTATAAGATACATATATATATATTATATTCTTTTTTATTTACCTTGCAAGCACCCAAGAGTGACGCCAGGATTTCAGCTACGGGGGGGGGGGGGCATGGGCGCCGGTTCCAAAAGGCTTGGTATGGCCTGGGCCACACCAATGTTCAGATTGGTATGGCTGAGCCATAGCAATAATTTTAGGAATAACCACCTCATATTTTAGTGTATTTTGATAAATAAATTCACTATTTTACATTGCACTTATTTAGAACAAATCTTATAATAATTTATTATGAAAATTAAAAATGAAAGAGAATGAAATAGTCAAATCGATTATTTAAATCGAAATTGGCAGGAGCCAACAGATTTATTGAAATGATAGCTACAGAGTGAAGCTATATATTTATTGGGGAGGGGGGGGGGGGTGGAGGGGCCATTGACTCCTTTCCCCCGAAAAAAAGATTTCCTCGGGAAATTGTTGGGCCATACCAATAAGGGGGGGCAGGAGGTAGGTCCCCACTCCCCTTAAAAAGTCATTTCTTAATGTATTTATTTATTTTAAATAGGTAAGTTGTTCTCAGATCGCACTGTGCATGTTTTGCCATACCAACGATAAAACGCAAAGAGTATATGTATAACATAAGTTACGGTCAAGGGCGGATCAAGGGGACTCCCAACATTTTTGACCAATCACTAGTTAGACTGAGCTGTTTCGAAAAAATATAACAAATAACATATTGCAAATTACTCAAGCTAGTTACTCTTTTATGTAAAAATATCTGAGATTCGCCAATAGCTGTAGTACCTCTTAAAGGAGTTCAACTATGGAAGTTACATAGCGCCAAGCTCTTATGTTTGAACTTGCTATATATAACATGAATGAGTTGCAAATATGGCTCGGAAATCTGGAACCTTACTGCCAATGACGCAAACAAACTGCGAGTATTGAAAAGAAAGGTAATAAGGAGAATCTATGAACCCCCATGCGACGACGGAAAGTGACGTATAAGGAACAACGCCGAAATAGACCCAATACTCAATAGAGAATGCATAGTTCGGCTCATAAAAGCGCAACGCATTTAGGTGCCCATTCCATTGACCGGCTAGGGCTATTTCCAAAAACGGTGACGTGGTAGCAGACATTCAAGACTTAGGCGGGGTTTCCACCGACCTCGCATTGCGGAATTGACGGAAATGTTTATTTTCCTCTATGCCATAGTTAAAATTGATCAATGATCATACAGTAAAATCACAAACAAGCAAACTAAAATTAAAAAATGGCGTCATGGGATATGTTAAGTACAAACATTTTAATAGATTTCTATAAAAAGAAAAATTCTAATTTCCGTCAATGTCATTTGCATTCTGCAATGCGAGATCGGTGGAAACGCAACCTAAGTCTTGAATGTCTGCTACCACGTCACTGTTTTTGGAAATAGCCCTAGCCGGTCAATGGAATGGGCGCCTAAAGATGGTTGGGACAGGCGTAAGAATGTCAGACGACCGCATGTCGAAAAAGAAGTACAAAGCAAGCAATACCAAGCATGACATACTCATGTACGGATCCCGAGATAGATTCGACTTCGATGGCAAGGTAGTTGCGTACTTGTACTTGTGCGAATTTAGACTACATGTCTTGCAATCGGAGGCGTGTCGTAACTCGTAAAGTGGTAATTTACTTCAGGCGACTGAAGAGGTCAATTGGATACATTCAATGAATTGTTTTTATGCGATTAACCTTTCTTTAAGAATACAAAATAAAATAAAAAATGTAGTAAGATTTCTGGGGAGTCTAAAAGATAAAATTTCCATTTTTTTTCCTCAAAGGCATAAAATTGCCTATTAGCGACAAAATAAAAATTGTAAGGAAAATAGGGCTGATGGAACTGACAAAAGGATCTGTCTGTTGCTGTAAATTACACTTCAGTTTCAACACGGAATTTTCAGCAGTCTAATAATCTCAAAATTAAAATATCGAGATGGGAAACTTTTCCATTAAATCATCGAATTGACAAACTTCATTTTTTTTAGAACATTTTTAACGCTCTCAAAGATACGCTAGAATTACAAGATTGGCCTTTCTCGTCAGTATTTGAGCTAAAAATCAGCTAATTTAATTTTTGGAAATACTGTAGGCTTGCCTTACCTAACTGTGTCTGCGGTCTAGGCCGTAGCCCCCCCCCCCCCCAAATGAAATGGCTTGATACTAGATAGAATCGGATTTTGAGAGGAAAAATAAAAACCACTATCTAATATCCAATGAAATTTCTGAAACCCCCCCCCCCAAAAAAAAAATCCTGGCTACGGCTTTGTCTGCGGTGCATTGTAGCCTAGGCCTACTATTGACTCATGGATATGGTTGTACAGCTCTACCAGCAACCTAACCACTGGACCATCGGCAAAGGTTGTAGACGCACAGTTTTTTTATTTTTTATTATTTTTTTAATTACGCTATAGCATTAGGCTTCGGCCATCAGCTTCCTTGCAGCCCAATACAACACATAATCAGGCGAACCTCTGCTATTGACGAGAGCTGGGCACGCCTTAAGGTGTTTTCTGTCTATTTCTTCCCCGGTGTCGCGCAGAGGGCCAAGGCCGTAGCCAGAATTTTTTTCGGGGGGGGGGGGGGGGGGGGGTAGAAATTTCATTGATATTACATACATACTGTATACTATCTTATTGTACATACAGTATGTATTATACTGCTGCCGGGTTGTCTAACAATCTTTCCAATGTCTTTGGTATGCGTCGGTCAAGCAAATGGTTAAGTTCCTTGTTGGTAGCGCGTTATTGGCGTTATTGTAACCTCCAGTATATCAGTACTGTATATTCCTACTGTAAATAACTCAAAAATTGCTTAAATTATTAAATAGAATCACTGCGTAAGCTATAAAATTAGTTTAAAAAAAATAAATTACCTTAAAACTTGATTAAAACACAATACTTATATAGCATACACTCCACACAATAAAATAAGTCACAGGGAGATAGTATAGCACTAACTGACCAACACTGATCGTAAAATCAGCACTACTCGATTTAACTATAATGGAAAACTAATACCATAAAGTTCCATTGGTCACCTGAAGATTAATATTGAAGTTTACCGCCTAAATTGATGGGGGTGGGACAGTGTAAGCATATGGGCAAAGGGCTTTTCCAGGTTGGGCCCTTATGGGCGCTGAGAAGAGTGCCGGAGGGGTAGCATTTCCGTTCCGGAAACACGATGGTGGGGGTTGTCTCCATGGGTATTCTGCCAATTCAGTTGATAGATGTGAGAACGCTATGTTTCGCTTACCCGTGGTTAAGTTTTTTGACTGATGTGACAGGCAATTTCCCGAATTTTCTTTTTGGGTGTTTCATATTGCTTACCACACTAAATCCTGAATACAGGGCCGTAAAGAGCGGGCGATTTGGACACGGGGAGTAAGGTTGAGCCTGCCAAGCGTTGCAATTAAAAATTTCATGTTTCATAAATGTTATAGCGTTCATAAAATTTAAATTTAAACTAAATATGTTTTTAAAAAAGGTGTATTTTATACCTACGCTTTCAAACGTTTCTCCCAAGGAACCCTTCTAGACCCCACATCCGTTCTGTGGCCCAGAGAAAAAACTATAAAAGATGTTAGGTCAGTTGTATGTCCCCGTAAAGTATTTAGGGTAGATATTAAACTTGCCCCGATGCGATAAGGTCTCTCAAAATGTTTTGGTCTCCCCCAAAATAAAATATGCGTGTGTGTTGGGGAGGGGGGGGGGGGAAGACTGCCTAAAGTCGAAAAATATAGAAAGAATTTTTTTGGAGGGGGTACTGCCTCTCAGCGATTGAAACTCGCCATGTACTCAGTGGCGGCGCTACGGGGGTGCCCAGAGGTACCTGCCCTTTCTGAAAGTTTCTCCGGTCCCCCTCCCCTTTTGAGATATTTTACATATTAATGTAGCAGAATTTTTTTAATTCAAAAACGTCAGAATTTAAACTTGTTACAAGACTGCAAGTTACTTACTTTCATTATACCTATTCCCAATGAATATGTTTTGTTTTTTTATCGGCCCCCCAGATAGATCTCATCTCCCCATGCCCCCCCCCCCTTAAAATTTCTGGCACCGCCACTGCGAGTGATGTACTTCAACTAAAATTTGACAATTTCCATCCACAACTTTTCATTGGAACGTGTCAACTTTCTGGTTGTCTTGTCTCACAGCTGACAGCCTGTGCCAGAGACCTCAGTAGTAGTAGAGGCCTGTACTTAGAGGTTGGATGTAATAAAATCCTATCAGTGGGTGTTGAACCAGACACCGAATAAGGTACTATTAGAATTCTTTAAACAATTCACTGTATCAATATAGTCGATAATTTTCGTTTCCCCAATATTTATAAATTATAAAAGTACCATCCTGACAACATCAAATAAATAATTAGAATTGAAATTGGGAAGAGTCAAGCTTGACCGCGCCTGACCATACCTAATGAGGTACTGTGTTAGTTTCTGTAATTCACAGTAACAATTAAAAGCAAAAACTGTATAGCGTTAAACTTTCTTCTTCTTTCTTCTTCTTTCTTTTCCTTGCCCAGTATCCCCTGGACAAGGAGCATATATTTACAAAATACAATAGACATAATGATACCATACCTCATCCCCAAGCTAAAGCTTGATTGGGACAAAGGACTTATACAGTGCTGCTAAAACAAGATATTATCATATTATTTTTTCTTATTTTAAAATAATAATTTTTATATATTTTTATTTATACTGTTTTTATTTATTTACTTATTTATCTTATTTTTACTTTTATTTTATTTTTATTTTTTATGTTAATAGTCTGCTTTTATTATTATTCCCTTAATAATAATAATAAGGATAATAATAAAGGAAATATATATTGTATTGTATTGCATTGTATTGTAACTATGAGCGCCAAAGTGTGGTGCCTTGCCATAATCATAATGTATACAGTTTACGTACATAGTGAACATACAATAATAATACGACAAGTAGTAGCCTTATTATATTGTATTTAAAATAAATATATACAGTATACTGTATATATGTATGGGCTAACTGTCAACTACTGTAAATCAAGTCTGGATTCGAAGGTAAAATCGACAACAGCCTGCAGTTCAAGAACAGTCAGCTTTGAGCCGGCTACTCAGGGGCCGGGAATGCGGATTTAGGCGATTTTTCATGAGGAACACCATCAATTTAGCATAAAAAAATAGCAAACTTCAAATCTGCAGGGCAATTCACCATGAGTACTAAGTACTAACCTAGCTATATGTCAACAATAACAACAGCCCACTTAATCATAGATTTTCATTTTAAAAAAATGAAATACAATTACACTCATAATACTCATACACATTATTCTTGCGAATCTGAGCACATGCATATAATTACGGACAATAAAGCAAAAATAAATAGAAAGCTGTTACAATATCTAAATTAAAATGACCACGCTATATGGATAATTCAATTACCGATAACCAGAGTTAATGTTATGCACCTTAGCGTTGAATTATTTACATAAATCATGATTACGCCCCTAAACTATTTCCCGATATTTTGTGCTCAAGTTATCTCCCAGCACGCAACTCAAATTTTCCTCAAATGATTATAGATACTATCTCAATATAAGGTAATAAGGGCAATAGTAATAGTCCAGAAAAATAAGTAAGAAAAAAGCCTAGTTCTGGAAAGTTCTGTTGGCCCATTGTTTTTTAGTTTTTTATGTTTATGGGGGGTGTTGAGTTAGGTAACGTGCGGTTAGTACACATCCTAGAGCCCGTGGGGTTAGCGCTTACACCTGTTTTGATATAAATAGCTCGTGCGACTAGCGCACAGCTAGATGATGGGTCTGTTAAGATTATACAGGGCATGTTTTTTTTTTTTTTAAATTCATCGGTTTTGACGGAAGAGCTCCAATGGAAAAGCAATTACAGTAGCTCCAGTTTCATATGACCTCATACATTGTATAGCATAGAAGAAGCATTTCAAAAAGTAAAATACAAAATGTTTAAATAAGGACTTTTTATAGTTTCTCTATCACTAAGTCAACCTAGTGGAGTTAGGGCTATAAAGCCCTCTCTTACACTCAACTAGGTAGGCCCGGGACCGCCTAATTTACATGCCCTCCGAAGCATGGCCAGAAAATGTAGCCAGTGTGGGACTCGAACCAACAACCTTTCGGGTGAAAGTGAAAGTCTGTACCAGTACGCTACATGTCATGTTTCCCCATGTCATATCATGTACCACATGCCTAAATTATAATTGCAATAAAATACAATTACACTCTCCTCTTGCTGAACTTCTTAATATTAAATTGAAAATACGCAAATGATCCACAGTAAATTGTATTAAATGTAACGTGTTTCGGTAAGATACCATCATCAGACAATCAGATCGATGATCTAACCTTACTGAAAGTGAAACTGCACATTATATTGCAGTATTATATGGAGTACATAACACTGACATTAAATTAACTTTGGTTGAAGAGGTAACCTCCACGTTATAACCGAACTTAGAGGACATGGAAAAACTGGACTTAACCGCTCGACCACAAGCCGGCACAAGAACAGTTGATGAGTTGACGTATATCCTCTAATTATATGCTCGTATTGACATGATTCGTAATGTTAGACAGGTTAGCACAGCTACACAACTATCTAACCGAGCGGTTAAAACGACGCCCCGGTTAGGCGTAGATCATGGGTTCGAATCCAGCCAAGTCTTGTTTTTCTATATCCTCTAAGTTCGGTTACTGAAACTGGTTACATTTAATAAAATTTATTGTGGATCAATTGCGTCTTTTCACTGCGACTTCGGTGGCAATGTGGTAGCGTGCTCGTACTTGCCCAAGCATCTACACACCTTGCGGTCGGAGACGTGTCGTAACTCGACACAAGTACCTATTAAGTGACTTAGTGAGACGATTGAAGAGGTTAATCAGATACATTCATTAAATTGTTTGGTATGCAATTTAACCTTAAAAAAATGTATATATATGTTTAAGTTCCACCAAGTCATAGTAATTCTGTCACAACTTATTAACTCAGTTTTGAATTATGTAAATGTAATGGGCATATCCGCTTTTCAAACTAATAATAATAAAAAGCCCTACAGTGTCCTTTATTTGTTTGTGTTGATATATGGTATTTGCTGAAACTAGAAGCAAGCGACAACAGGCAGTATATTCCGCCCCAACTCTGTAGGGGTATCCCTTTCACTGTTGACCTAAGCCTGCTTAATGATGTTGACGTTGATGTTATGTATAGTTCGCTGCTGTATATCTGTAGGTTAATTACCGCAAGTATACAGTATGTGTCAGTTGCCGGTAAAATATTGTCGCATGTCATAAAGCGAAGCGTTCGAGATGATTAAGAATGCCTGCAAAAAAGGGGACACGAACGCTCTTACTAATGCAGCGAACTACCTCATTAAGTTTGTTAGCCTGTACAAGGTGATAGGCTACCGATAAAAAAGGTACGAGGGTGCTTTGGGATGTTTTTTTAATACATGTGTTTATGATTTCAGCTCAATGATTCAGCATATTTTTTATGTACCGAATACAATTAATAGCATGCAAACAGAAGGTGTAAGAGGACGATATAGCATGAAGATTTTTTTTTTTATTAATTTAAGGGCGCGAGGTCACTGCAGTTGGACTGAAAATACGGCACTTTATTTTTAATTTTTCATATTACGATGTATTTTTGTAAAAATGTAATCAATTTAATTGGTATCATAGATTTATTAGCCTAGTTTAAGTAATCGTAATCGTTATCGTAGTCATGTATTTTTCATGTCATTTTGCCTGTATCTATGCAGTCATAAAAAACCAGTTGTCATGCAAAATAAGTTAATAAACGGTTGTCCCAAAATAAAATAAATAATAAATACATAAATTAGTCACTAGGAGCTTAAAATCTACTTGTTTCAGCCCAAAATTCTTTGAAGGAATAGGGACAGACTGATATAAGTTTTATTTCTTATTTAATTTACTACGCAATATCTTGGAGTATTCTATCATATCAAAAGTTGATTTTAAAACTTGGTGCTGCATATTTTTCATGAACATTACGTTCCAAAGCCGCAAAGATATGAAGTCAGATGTAAAATTCATAAAAAATTCAAGCTTTCTCAAAACGCAGGTAACTGATTCACAAAATATATTCTACAAAATCAGTTTCATCTACTTTATCGGGTTCTACAGAAGTACTAATATTTCAGATAAGAAAATGTAAATTTCTTTTGAAAGCTTTCATTTTTTATTAAATTCTCCCTTAATAGCAGTGTTGGAATATTTAAAACACATAAACAAGAGTAGTAAAAATAGTCATAGCCAATTGAGATGACAGTTAACGGGAAAGTAAAAAAATAAGTCAAAAGAACAGCCCATGGCAATAACAAGGCTAACGATAAAAACTTTTCAAAGAATACTTGATGACCCGCAAGCTCGGCTCACGCAAAGCCGGGTTTGATAATTCAAAAATCATCACTGACCCCAGCACAGTAATTGCCGTGCGGTCAGGCAATACCACGATTATTTTGACCCCCAAACAAACTTTGGATCCCCAATTGCCGATGACAGCCTTTCTTTCCTAACTATTCATTAAGGGGTTTTGTCAAAGTTTATAAAGATTGTTTCAAAAATTATGTTTTCAGTAGGGGTAAAAAGAGGCGAGCACGCATAAAATTTGAGTCTCGAATAATAATTTTGGGCTATTTCCCGGAAGAATATTGAAGGTAAATCATGTGCAATTTTGGGGGGATTTCCTACTTAGAAATAAATAATTTGTTGGGGAAAGCAACCTGTTCGGTTACACTAATTAGCACATAAAATATACCTGAAGTTGGAAAGCACTGATAGAAAGGTTCCGCAAAAAATTAATTGTTAGTAGGAACTTTATCATGAAAATTCAGTATTTTTTATTTTTTTACACCCAGAACAAAACTATCGAGGGTCAAGTGACCTATTGGGTTTTGTTGACAATAGTAACGGCTACAATGTAAAATTGTGAAGTTAAAGAAAATCGTTGGAGCCGTTACTGAGAAAACAAATATTTTTCAAACGTAATTTTGGAGTTATTTGGTGAAACCCCCCAAATTTAAGTAGTTTGCCCACAAATTGACAGACAGACAGACCGAAAAATAACCAGACTTTTCGTAAAACCACTTTTTTGGTTCCTCGGACCTCAAAACGTGTAAATTCACTGAAATCCCGAACTCGGAAATTTCGGCCTGTCACAAAGCTATGCTACGTACCTGTATATTAATAGGAAAGAAAAAATGAATGGAAACAAGATTGATATTAATAAATTCACTTGAGTGTGCAAAATACAGCAAGAGGGGATGAACACTCAGCGGTTCAAGTATTTTTCCCACCACTGTATAGATAAGTACCGCAATTGACTAGGGATGAGTCAAGAGGCGATCAACATATGTTTGTTCCATCACAATATGGGGCCCTTGATCTATTTAATATACACTTGTACATCTTCCCCTCCGTTCGCACTCATCGCCGCTCCCTCCCCTGTATTGTCAGCTGTAAAGCTCTAAAAGTGACAAAGTGTGACGCTTTTTGAGAAATTTGTAATTGTTCTGTGTGAAGGGGAGTTTTGAGGAGTTGAAGCATAACCATGTTCATTTGCCGAGTGAGATGTTTATAGTTGCGTTAATAAGCCAAATACATTAGTTCAGTTGACTGTCGATATACAGGACACTATACAATGACGTATTTATGGGCTAAGATCGACTCGTATCTGTACTTGTTTAAGTCATGCTTTCACCTGTTTCATTGCGTGAATGGTAAGCTTGTCCATTATCGCTTGTAGCCCATGTAGGTTGACATCGAGAATGTATACCAGTTTGTCGGCCAATGTTCGAAATCCATGGGGTCGTTGGCATTGGACAAGGGACCTATGGGGCCACTGTAAATAGGCCTGGTCCATAAAAAGTCCTTAAAAAAAATGGGCTAAGATCTACCTACATTCACAGAAGCATTGCTCATAGCTTGGGGAAGCACAATGTTTCATGTTGAAGCTCTAGACGTGCAGCGGCTATGCCTAGAGAATAGAACAGTATGTCACAGGCGTAGCCAGAAATTGATGGAGAGGGATGCCATGCGGTAGAAGGAAGTCTCTCCAATGTACTGATGCACCATTTTAGAAAATATAAGATGCAGAAAAGGATTTTAAACCTTTTAGGCGTACAAAATCAAATTGTACATCCCATGCAAGGAATATTTCTCGTGCCATAGGAATCATTACTTCCCATTCTAGCAATTATAACAACCCATAAATTGGTTTGGAATAGTAGAAGAGAAGTTTAAAGTAGGACGTTCTGACCCCAACGTTTCGACATCAGAAGCATTAACCTCAGGAACAAGTTTGATTCCGGTCGTTTCTACCACTGATAGGACATTTTGACCCAGAAGCTATGCTCGTTTTTTTTCTGTAGGTATAACTGAAAGAAAATATAGTCTAGGAAATTCCCCCGAACTAGTGCCTACAGCTACCCACAAACTTTGAACAAAATAATGTACGTGTTTATTTAACGTTATTCGAATCTTTCACTTAACTCACAATTGATGAAAAATAACAATTCCATTATGTAGAAACTTATTTTTATTTGAGTCAGAACGTCTGTAGTCAAAACGTCCCTGGGAGCGTAACGCCGTAACGTCTGGTCCAAAGCGTCAGGAGTAAAAACTCCAAACGGTGGGGGTCGAAACACCCCCATGTAAGGAAAAAAGTAAAAATAAGTTTTTATAAAAAAATCACCATTGAAGCCGTTAGTATACACACATATTGCACAATAAAATAATATCCCTATTAAAAATTCCACCTGTTTCTTATGCCAGTAAAATTAAGCGATGCATAACTTAATAAGATAGCGATCCACCGCAAGGATGGTCACTCTAATTACCATAAGTCCGGTACCGGTATGGTACCTGTTATGGGAAATAGTTCAAATTCAGCACCATATGGCTAATTTTCAGCCGTTAGGTATTGCTTTCTTCCCGTGACGCTGTGCTTTCCGTGCTGGTTTACCCTCTTGTAAACATAGATACAGTAAAACCGTACCCCTCCAGATATTATAGGACATCGTATCGTAAGTCTAACCATAGAGCAATATTTTATCATATAGCCTACAGTAGCGTCCATTTTAGTGTGGAAATTTTCGATTTACATTAGTTACCTAAACCGAATAGGCCTATACAATGAGTACTGTACTGTATAATACACAGCACGCAATTTAGACAGGACAAACACAATGAATGATACCCTAGTAGTAGTAGTAGTAGTAGTGTTCGTCGGGTTATTAACGACTTAGGCCTCATATTTGGGCCTATAGAGCGACTCCGACTTGACTGTCCTATGCCAGCCCATAGGACAGCGGACCTCCTGATTATAGTGGATTCCGAACCACTTGGGAAACACAGTGAAGTCACACGATTAGTTCGGAGGTGACCAGGACAAGTCCTACCATGTTTCCCTACCGGCACTGCGCACACTACCAAGTTATCTGCATCTTTGAACCTGCTCTGGTCCGCTGGATTCAACTTGGTATGGCGGCCGGCTTAATAATACCCTAACTAACCAGTACCTGCAAAAAGACGATAAACGAAAATGGAAATTTCGTGTTTCAAAATAAATAAATAAATAAGGACTTTTTATTGTTTCTATTACTAAGCCAACCTGGCGGAGTTAAGGCTATAAAGCCCTCTCTTACACTAAACTAGGAAAAGCCCGGGACCGCCTGCTTTACATGCCCTCCGAAGCTTAGCCAGAAAATGTAGCCAGTGTGGGGATCGAACCAACAACCTTTCGGGTGAAAGTCAGAGTCCGTACCACTACGCTACATGTCTTGAAATCTATTTGGTTAGATAAGAATATTTATAAAGCTATGGAGAACAGAATCAGTCTATTTGAAATGTAGATAAATCCAAGAATGCTACACATATCCTGGAGAGATCGTGCCCCTAATTCTGAATCTTGAAACGAATGGATACGGTACACAAGCCGAGTTGCTACAGACAGTTAAGAACGGAAACTAACATACTTCGGCCATATGGAGAGGAACGAAGAGTATCGCCTTCTGCATGTAATAATCCAAGGGAAGATAGAAGGAAGGATGAACATCCTGGTTGAAAAACCTGAGGCAGTGGTTTAGCAAGAGCACGGCTTCACTTTACAAACAACCGTCTCCAAAGTACAAATTTCCATGATGATCGCCAATCTTCGAAGAGACATTTAATGAAGAAGAAGATTCTCTAGGACATTTTATATAAGGAAGCCGTGTAGCTCACCTAGCTCTGCGTCACGAAGTCTGCCCGTGAGTCCAAGACTTCAGGGCTTTGGAGTATTGTATCTTAATAGGCCAGCTTCGCGACTCGCCATAGACAAAGAAAACTTTCAGCTGGGCCTGGGACTACTCAATTCTAATGGGAACCTTCAACCTTCAACGCTGGGAACATGTTGCTGACTACAACATCTCAAATAGTGCAGCTAAACAAAATACTGTACAGATATGCCAGTCCTTAAGCTTAGACCCTCATCCTTCCTTTATCAGACGCCTTAACAGAATTTATTCAAGCAGGCTCCTCAATGAGTTCCTTTTTAAACCATTCGAGTAATTTCTTACTGATCATGCACAATGTTCCACAAGTCTCTGTAATTTGCTAGCCCCATAGTCAAAATACATGAGATAGGACATAAAAAAATCTCTAAAAAAACCGGCGTATATCCTAACGACATTATGAAATACGGACAACCGTAACTAAAAGCTTCAGTTTTTTACAAAACAATCAATTGTATGGGACTCGAAAGCGAGACACAGATGTGATTACTGCGAGGGAAGTCGCGTAGCACCTGGTAGTCTGTAGCTGCGATTCTGTCACCCCTACACCCGAACGAATCGCGCTCTATTTATTTTACTGCAATGCAAACCCCGGCAATGACATGGACATTCGTGTTCTTGCACATCAAAGGCATTGACACAAAATTATTAGATTGGAAATTTATGGTAATATTGTTCTTCCTGTAATGCCTCTTCTATCTAAGATTGGCGATCATCATGGCAATTTGTACCTTGGAGACTGAAAAGGGAAGACGTGCTCTTGCTAAACTACGGTACTGCTTCTGGTTCTTCAACCAGGATATTCTTCTTCTACCTTCGCTCTATCTTCTCATTGATTATTACTAGAAGAAGGCATTTCGCTCTGAATAACATGGCCGAAGTATGTTAGTTTCCGTTCCTTAACCGTCAGCAGCAACTCGGCTTCTGTATCCGTTCGCCTCAAGATGGCGTGCGAGAGTAGCACTCAACGTCTCAACAAGCCAACAACTAAAACTAACCCTAAAACTAATTTCTACTAAATACGAACTACGACCTACGGACTAATTTTTAAAAACTGTATCTGAAAATTATTAATATACGTAAAATATACTTGTAGTATAATTAGCACTATAGGCTGTTGTACATTGTAAATCTGTAATCTAAATAATTATGAACTATTAAAACAAAGAAGCAAATAAGTTGGTTCGAGCCTTTCAACATTTCATTATTACTGGAAAAAGAGTATAACCCTTTATTCACCATGCAAAACGAGCATCTTCATAGCTTGAAATCATCGCAGAATACGCAAGTCGATTATACTCTACCCGAAATACGTAAGCTGGCAGATTATGTACTCATAATCTTGAGATTAATAATTCCCAATTAATGTTGATGGGCATAGAACAATGATAAGTAGCATACTTCTAGCAATATTCATTTGCCTGTTTAACTTCTATGTATAAATACCAATAAGGCAAAAAAGTCTTTGAGAAATTGCACAAAACTGTATTATTGAAAACAAAAGCAAGGGTGTCTTAATAAAACTCTCCGCACTGATAGATAAAAAAATGTCATAATGTTTGTACTATGCAACAGCACAACCCTTCTGTTTTTGTTTTTTGTTTTTTTCATTCAAAGAAAGCGATGCATTGGAACGTGTGCGGCAGGCGATGGAAGGGAAGTTATCACCCATGGGTCAGGAGGAAACCGCAGGGGGTGAGGAACACGGGTCAGCGGCCCAAACTGGAAAATAAAATAGGCTGTAGGCGCAGACAATGGGCAAGTTACGCTTCTGCAGGTCCCAACGGACCTCTTTATTGCGGGTCATTTGACCATGACGGAGATGCAGCTACTTTATCTTCTTCAATAAAGTGTGGTGCATGTCGAAAAATCCTGTCAAATTAAACATTGTCACTCCCTTTATACTGTGTATGCATAGTATGTACAGTTCATATATATATATCTCTGCCAAGGTAACGAAAATCTCTGTTAATCAATAAAGTTCTGGGGCCGCTTGGAAAATATAAAACCAAAATTAGAGAATCAAGAAAAACCTAGACTTGTAGGGATTCGAATTCACGATCTATGCCTCCATGTAACGAGGAGATTCCTCTACAACCTAAGTCAAATTAAAATTTATAATAAGTAAAACGTAGCCTCATTACAAGTATGCAATATATTGTACAGATACATAAAGGAGATTTTGCTCCAGGTAAAAGTAAAAGTATAAGTATACCAATTCCACCCCGGCTGACTTTTGAGTCAGCAACAGATATACTGTATATAACAGTGAGAACTACAACATCTGTACTTCAGCAATAGGGGGGAGCATGTACATACGACGCGGCGGAAAACCATAAAAGTTGCAACCACTGTTTTCCTTTCGCCTCCCCCTTGGGCGTCCACCTGTCCCACGTGATTGGCCTCTGTCCGAGGAAGTCAGGGCATCTCGACAGCACGGCGATTACTATCGAGCCCCAGCTAACTGCTGCAGGTCACGGCCCGCTGCCCACACGACAGATGGCCCAGGGTTTTCCATCCTGATTCTTCCAGATTGTCGACAGGTGTGCGACCTGATGGGAGGGTCGAACTGGGGTGGAAAAGTCAACCGACTCTTTACTTCGGGGTATTTTTGTGCTTGCGTTTTTTTAGGGGGAAAATGTCAGTCTTCATTCGAGCGGTTTCTAACACTTTCTGCTTTATTTGTACATATAGGATACAAATGGAACCTTGGCCTGATAACGTCCTCATTGTATTTTTTGGCATTGTAGGTATTTTTTTTTTCAGTATTAACTAACTAGTAAGTTACAGTAAGTTCTGATAAGTTTAAAATAGTTCTGATCAGGGGTGTAAAGTTGGGGGGGGGGGGGGCACGGTCCAACTTGCCCCCCCCCCCCAGCCTCGAGCATTGTTAGACATGGTTCATACATCATGGTCCCTTTTCCAGCAATATGAATATAAGCATTCCTTTTTTAGCTTTGTAAAATCTACAGCTATACTTTACAACTATTAAAATGCGTAAAACCCTACTATTTTATTCTTATATTTTCAATTTTTCCTTATCCTGTCTGATGACGTCATAAGGTCTACTTAGTTTTGCCCCCGCCATCATTCTAAAACTTTACGCCTCTGGTTCTGATCTATGCCAACCCAAACCGGCTACTAGCGACAAGTGGTACAAGTGGTATACTGAAGCCCCTTTTAACGGTTAGATTTTTTACTGTATAATAGCAGAGGCTTTCACGGCTGGAGTTACGTGATGAAGCAGTAGAATCAGTTGCTGCTGAGCCTCCGAGATACTGTCTTCGAAGTCTGGGGGGGGGGTACTAACTAGGTAGATAAAGAAGAAGAAGTTATTTTTTGGATCGGCTTTCCTAGCTCTTCCAATAACAATTTGCAGAAATTCTTTCCATTTCTGACATTAATAGAAAACATACAATCATGTCGTGTCAGCAGTAACATATATTTGTGATTTCGCACCCCTGCGGCAACGCTGATGGCACGTGGCACGCGACTTTCGCGGCCCGTGTCAGCAGAAAGGGGTAGGACACATTGGATGTGCACCGTAGGATTAAGTCGTCGCATATCAGCGGCACAATTGTCGCGACTACACAAGCGTGTGCCCGCCATTGCGCCTATAATAAACATATGACAGGAGTATAAAACTAGTTTTGCAAATGCGGTTTCGACAAAAATAAACTTTATTTAACCCTTTCATCTCGTTAATCACAGTGCAGGATGGGGCTGATTATTTTTAGCGAACACTATTTAGCGGAGAGACTGCAGGCGTATAGTTTCTAATCAGCATTTGCCATGGTTATTTATCGGTCTTAGCATGAAATCAATCTTCTGTCTTCGTATGATGGTGGTTTTATCGTTTATTTGTTAGTGGGATTTGCTGACTGATGGGCTATTTCAACGTTAATTACTTCATCCTCTGCACTCGCAGCATGGTAAAAAAGAAAATAGATCGAGGTTGTTTATGAAAGAGTTACGAAATGAAAAATAGGTAATATATAGCAAACCAGACAATGTTTTCAAGGTATTCGCAAAACCTAAAAGTTTGGGACAAGTATGCACATACTGACGTACGTATTTCCGTTCGTGTATTTTATAAATAAAATAAATAAATAAATAAGGACTTTTTTGTTTCTATTACTAAGCCAACCTAGCGGAGTTAGGGCTATAAAGCCCTCTCTTACACTCAACTAGGAAGTCCCGGGACCGCCTGTTTTACATGCACTCCGAAGCATGCCCAGAAAATGTAGCTAGTGTGGAACTCGAACCAACAACCTTTCGAGTGAAAGTCAGAGTCCGTACCACTACGCCAAATGTCTTGTCATAGACAGCTGCCACCATAAAAATAGCGTCACAAGCTCAGCAATAGTCTAATTCATGCCTAATTAGAATTTAACGTTTCGACCCCCGATAGCAATGCTAATCTCTGGGTCTAAAGGACAAGTGGTACCAACCGAGATCGTTTGAATTTGAATTTTTGAATTTTTTTTTCTTACGACTTTTTATGGACCTGTGCCTACTGGTAGTGGCCCATAGGTCCCTTAAGTAAATAAATAAATAAGGACTTTTTGTTGTTCTATTACTAAGCCAACCTAGCGGAGTTAGGGCTATAAAGCCCTCTCTTACACTCAACTAGGAAGGCCCAGGACCGCCTGCTTTACATGCCCTCCGAAGCATGGCCAGAAAATGTAGCAAGTGTCCGATGCCAACGACCCCATGGATCTCGGGCATTATTTGTATTGTTTCCGTATGCATTTTTGGTCATTGGCAAACTGGTATACTTTCTCGATGTCAACCTACACCGGCTACAAGCGATAATGGACAAGCTGAGACAAGCTTACCATTAACGCAATGAAACAGTCGGAAGCATGACTTAACCGAGTACAGCTACGAGTCACCTCGAGATCATTACTATATCATGATTAACAAACAATATACAGTATTTGAATAAAAAAAGTATATACTGGACTAATGTACATAGTATTAAAAAAGTCCCGTGTCTTAAAAAGAAAGAAATGGAGATATGAATTACAGCTTGTGGGTTGGGACTAATCTACCACAGAATTATTAGCTATTGCACTGCTATGGAGACTGTGATTCTATTAGTAAGGTTTTTTACCTTTAATAGACCGACTGTCAAACCAACCAGCCAACCTGCAGTTTAATCGACGATTAATAAAACTATTTTTCTATGAATAATTATTTAGTTGGTGTGGAATGGGGTGAAACAGTTGCGCTCCTTCTGCCTTCTGGAGGCAAAGGTGCACGTTATATTTTCTTGAAAACCTGATTCATATTGCGTTACTTCTACATCATTGTCTTCATTTCTGCCATGTTTGCCACCATCAACCATAACATCGTCATTTTTTTTTCTAAATTCGAGCTCCAATTCCTCATCGTCTTCAATATCAGGCAAATCTGAATTTTTCAGGGCCCCCAAAAACAGTATCATATCCCCTTTGAGTATTAAGGTTGAACTTAATTGGCTTCTTCTTCACTTTGCAGTATAAAACCTAATGTATAACATGCTATACATGGTAGTAGTAGTAGTGTTCGTCGGGTTAATAACGACTTAGGCCTCAAATTTGGGCCCATAGAGCAACCCCGACTTGACTGTCCTACGCCAGCCCATAGGACAGTGGACCTCCTGATTATAGTGGACTCCGAACCACTTGGGAAACACAGTGAAGTCACACGATTAGGTCGGAGGTGACCAGGACAAGTCCCTACCGGCACTGTGCACACAACCAAGTCATCTGCAGCTTTGAACCTGCTCTGGTCCGCTGGATTCAACTTGGTTTGGCGGCCGGCTTCACACATGCTATACATACATTCCATCTTATTATTGTGACTTGGTTCGAGAACTGATGTGCCACGGGTGGCACATGCACTTTTAGATTAGATTTAATGCTGACCTGTGACTTTGCATAGGCTTCAAACCCTAGTCAAATCATTATTTATTGTTATTTCTACGCAAAAAATCAGATTGCTGGTAATAAAATATTGTTTTTTACCTATCAATCAATCAATCAATATCAGATGCTTACATTCAGTTTGATTTCCCTTCGACATGCTCTAATATTTGCCGAAAAATTGAAAAAATATAGGTCTCAGTCAACAGAGGTGCCATTGTTGCTTAGAAGGTTAGCAGAAGCCAACGTGATCATCCACGTCCACTGCCACGATCACACTTTCCCGGAAAAAAAGTTTGATGTGCCACCAGTGACCACTCAGGAGCGAAGAGTGTGCTCAACGTGGATTTTATACATACTAGGCATAGTCTATTAGAGAAAGTAAGACATGGAAAATGGTCGGAAGCGGATTTATTTTTATTTTTTAATATAATAATATTTGAACCCGAGTCTCAGCCTTGCTGGGATGGTTTACTGACCATTGCACCAAATTGCATCTAAGCCTTCACCAATGGCCTATTTTTTCAAGGCCGTAGCCAGAGGGGGTCCAGGGAGTCCGAACCCCTCCCGAAACATTTGCCGAAAGGCCCAAAATTCGCCCATATAAAATAAAGACAAATTTCTTTCTTTCTTTCTTTATACACTAGATAGAATGGAGTTTAAAGTATATTAAGGTTACCTCACCTCCTATGACGTCAGATGGACCCTTCCCGAAAAATATTTGAGGCTACGGCCTTTAGGCGGGGTTTCCACATACGTCAATCGTCAATGAGAAATGTTTGTTTTGTTTGTTTTTTCTAACGCCTGCTTTCAGCATTTCTGCTTTAAGCAACCCTGTCAGCCTGGCGGGGGGAGTGAGTCTGTTTGTTAACTTGAGGCACCCAAAGGGCAGACTCTATCACCTCGGGGAAAGGGGAGTTGACTAACAGGGTGGACCTCCTGATTATAGTGGATTCCGAACCACTTGGGGAACATGGTAAAGTCACACGATTAGATCGGAGGTGACCAGGACTCGACTTGCACTGCCTAAGCGCGTTATCATGTCCCACCAGGTTCCCCTGCCAACGCTTTGCACACTACCAAGTTGCCGCAGTTTGAAACATGCTCTGTTCTAATGGAATCAACATGGTAAGGCCGTTGGCTCAATGAGAAATGTGAAAATGACGTTTTAGCAGACATTAAAGACATACTAAAAATTCTGCTACCACGTCAATTTACATCATTTTTACGTCATTTTCACATTTCTCATTGACGATTGACGTATGTGGAAACCCCGCATCTCTATTATTATTATTGTTATTATTATTTAGAGCGTTGAGCTGACATAGATCTTGGGGTTATAGGCTTATTACTGGTCCAAACATCAGAAATAAAGCATTGGTCAAGAAAGCGGATCCTCTACCTGGCCTCAGTGTTGGACCCTTATTGGGTTGTCGGGTGTTTTCAAAAACCCGTGATTGGAAGCACATAGAAACTGATTTCTTAATTTTACTCGTAACTTACACCATGTTCAAAACAAATAAAATAAATCATAAAAGTCATTTTTTACATCTAAACCCACTGCAACGACCGCAGACTAATAAAGAGATAAAATCACCCTCATCAGCTAACATTGATATCCTTGTCTGTAAAAGCCACACACGCCCCCTCCCGCAGAACAATATTATCCGCAGACAAAAGCCATTCATTTGGCGGAACATTTCACTTTTTCCGCCGCTATTAAAATAAAAGAATTATCATAATAAAGTTCTGACAACATGACAAAAGACGACGTCAGCAAAGCTAGGGCTGTGATCTATCTTTTGTGCCGCCCCTGAAAACAATTTTTGTGATTCGATTCCGAGTGTTACTGATCCCACGATTTTAAAGGGTTGAATTATTGGGGTGTACATTGGATAATATCACCCACCGTTGACTTTTCTGATTCACTGCCTTTTCGTATATACTTCTGTCGGACTTCGCGTCTGGATTTTATAACCCGAACACGGCCAAAGGGGAGCCATTTTTTATGGTTGCTCATAATATGAGAGGAAGGCCAAAGTTGCATATTATGCAACTTTGTCCTTTCTTATCTTGAGAGAGCCTTGCACTTGGTTAAGTCCAACTTACGAATTTGACTGAACTAATGGTAAGCAAAGCTTTGTTTGTCCATTGCCTCTGGCAGAAGCCGGTTTCGGCGGGCTCGGGTCTGCGTTAGTTGCGTGGTAGACGGGGGTTTACAGTCCTAACTCCGCCAGGTTGGCTTAGTAATGGAACAAAAGCCATTATTTATGTATTTTTATTCATTTCCAATTTATAAGTAGTAAAGGAAAGCTTTGTGATGGTCGAAATTTTCGATTCCGAGATTTCAACGGATTTTGAGGTCCCAGGAATCCAAAAAAGTGGTTTTTACGAAAATTCTGTCTGTCTGTCGCTCTGTCTGTCCGTCTGTCTGTCTGTCTGTCGCTCTGTCTGTCACTCTGTCTGTTCATCGATTAGCGGGCAAATTACTCGGTGGATTTGGATGAAATTTAGCATGTAGGTTAACAAAAATCATACCTCGGGACCATTTTCTTATTTTTGCATGGCTTATACCATTGTATTTTGTTCGCTTTTTAATTTAAATTTCTGTTCTACCTGTATATTTCCATGACCTACCAATTATATTGCAGTATTATGTGTTATATATAATGGCAATAACGCTGACATTAAATTAACATTGGTTGAAGAGGTAACTTCCTCGTTATAACAGAAATTAGAGGATATAGTAGAAAATAAATTGACTGTGCGAGATTCGAGTTTGTTCTAGATATCTTCTAATTTTCGTTGTGACCTATCAACCCGTTATAATTACGCATTGTCATAGCAAAGAAATGCTGTTGCCATCTAGCAGTGTTCCAACTAAATTACTTGAAAACCATTCTTGGCAATAATTTTTTTTAGGGTTAGCATGAAAAGAAGCCTTTATAGTCTTATTGTTCACCTTTTGTTTTTTTGTTTTCGATAAAGTTCTTTTTCAATTTCAATGATTTACTGCCGTTAGCTAGAAATTGACAAAAGCCTAGTAAACCCTTTATCGTACTGATTTCGAACACCCCCTCACATGTATTTATTTTCTATGTTATTGCATTTTCATTTCTAATTTTAATATTCTTCTGAGAGGACAAAAACAACAGCAAACATGAAAAAACTAAAAAAGTAACAGTAAAATAGAATTATGAGTGAAAGGGAGGGGGGAGGGGCAGGCTTTGTCCAATAACTCTAATGAGACTCTTAATTGGACTGTCACCGTAAAAACATGGTAATTGCCTATAAAAAGTAAAAGAAGCTCGTTACCAACTGTTATAACTTGCAACTCTTGAACGAGTTTTGCAATTTCAATGGGAAAGCTCTCGGAAAATTTTTGTAATTTTAATACTAACAGCTACAGCCAGATATACTGGTTCATCAGACTAACCAGTGAGTTCGGCCAACAAATTTTTCAAGAGGAGACCGAGAATCGGGCCTGCAAGACCAAACTCGCAAGCTGTTGGCGTAATTTTAAGGCGAGATGTTATAAAAAATAACTCGTTAATATTTTAATTGCAACCCTCCTCTACAGCTCCAACTTTCCAAGATATTCAAAAGCAGCTTCAATAACAGGGTGAAATCATTAGACACAGATGCGACTTGACTGATTTTATGCTGAGTACAAATTTGGATTAAGAAAGTCATTACCATTTTGAATGAGTGCATTGCAAGAATCATTTAATTAAAAATGAAATATAGGAAATAGAGAAGTGGAGTCATCTGGAGTAGAAGTAATGTGCGCATTGTCAACGTGTTATAGCCTAATATTATTAAAAATAGCGTATGGGATGGTACAGTTGCTTCCCTTCAAAAATATATTTTTGAATCTCAGGTGCCGCCTGCAACATCTCCTATATCACCTGCTATTGAAAGGACGTTGCAGGTTGCCCCAGACACTTTTGTCCCATCTTTCCTTTCTATTGTGGAACTCAACGACTCAGCAGTCTATATCTGTTAGGAGTCCCCATTCAAGGACAAATTCAGTACACAGATACAATTTCATGGATTGAGGACGTCAAATCTTAATGTTATGCTTGGCGCAGTTTGGCCCGTGATTTGAATGGTTGGGAACAAATATTTTTCAAAACGAAAGTTGTCCGTGTGGGCCAGAAAAGTGACTTTCGCTTAGTTCTTTTTCTCTTCTCCATTATATTTTGGACTTTTTCGTTGGATGGAATCATCGGCCGTGAAGTACACGCACGAATAATTGACTCGTGTAAATAAATTAATAAAACTATGTCTTCCCTCCCTTTTTTTCTTTAAATTGCATGTGACTTTATGCAGCTGGGCACTAATTTTAATGTAATTAAAATTCTTAATAATGCTTTTTGATGGTACAAAAATTATGTTCCTGACTTTATTAATAACGAGTTATAATCAAAGTACATTAATAATGAATATGTGACAATATATGACATGACAGGCTATTACTCTATTCAACAGTCATGTTTAAAATTATATAAATTTATAATGATAATACGGGCACAGTATGCCTCAATCAGCTTAAGGAGATTTTTAGCTGGCTTAACTTAGCCTTGTTTACAATATTTGTGGTACTTCAAAAACGTCAAATCTTCACAAAACAAAAACAAAAAGACGACGATGAATTGTACCGACCAAACCGCTTGCCGCTCACTGTTGACTCGAGCATCTATTAGATCTGGCAAATTAAGCGTTATTACAATAACTCACAGCAGTTATTGTAATTTCACCTTAAATTGCCCCAATTCGGGAGGGGCCGGGCCTCCCTTATATGCATCTATATGCGTCACTGTCTGCAGCCAAGTTTACATTTCTATTGTGTACAGCAACGTAATTGTCCGCAATGATATTTTCACAGTTGAATAACTTCTCGAAAAGCAGGAAATAGCAAAACGAATTAAATTAATGAGGCTGTACACACAAGGTGATACTGCACTAATGATCTACCGAATATTTTCACACGTATCACTAGTAACCCTCAAAAAATTCATCTGCACTTCCCATTTCCGTGTAAATGTATGGGAAAAGTCAAACACGTCAACTTCTACTCACATCTCATCTCGTATAATGAAAGTTTCACGCAGAGTGTCGCATACCGTGAATGAATGATTTTATAATGCTGATAAATTAAAGTGTAAATTGAGGCTCCCTGTGGCTTGATCGTCATTCAACCAGCCCCCTTTTATGGATGGATTTGTCGTTTTTTAAGGGCTGCGCTATAATATGGGATTCTTTTTACCGCAGGTTTTATTTGAAGGGTTGATTATGACAATTGCTGGACCAAATAAACAATTTCGTCGGACTGGAGTGATAGGCAGCAGTCAGATGTTACAGCAGTGGGAACTTTTTAGTTTTCTTCTGCATCGTATAAAGATACTAAGAATATTCTGCTTTCGAATTGGGGACATCATGTCCACTTGGGGTCAATTTTGCAAGTTCAAAAAACGGTCTTTGACATCATATAACATTTTTTTTTAAATAAACTTATAAAAACAGGCTTCTACGTTCTCTAAATTGCAATTCGCGATATCGAGCTTCAACACATTTTTATTTTAAAAGTATATTTAGTAGAAATTAGTAGCTTGCACATCCTCCTAATATTTTAATAATTTACTAGATAAGCAAGAGCAACTAAACTTTGAAACATATGAACTTCACCTGGCTTTTGTACTAGTGGACCCGGCGAACTTCGTATCGCTTCCCCGTTCCACATGTGCTTGTATGTTTGCTTTTTTAGTTGTTTACTTTATTTACAAATTTAATTTAATTTAATTTATATATTCATACAATTGCTGGGAACATTCCATTTCAACATTATCTGATCAGGTTCGGAGCGTTGCGGAACGGAACAAAAACCAAGGGATGCAGATTAGGTACAGCTGAGAGTGGGGTGGTCACTACGGCTAAGCGTTAAAAGGAAGCTTAACTGAATTTGTAATAATCCAAGGACTGAGAGCTCCCGACAGTAGACGAACATCCTGGTTGAAAACCATGAGGCTGTGTTTTGGCAAGAGCACAACTTCCCTTTTCAGAGCAGCAGTCCCCACGGTACAAATTGCCATGATGATCGCCAATCTTTGATAGAAGAGGCATTTAAAGAAGAAAATAGTATTAACTGCATACATGTAGTCAAGACTGTGCCCAGGGTGGGGGGGAAGCCAAGGGGTCCGAACTCTCTCCGAAATTTACACAGGATAGAGTGGGCTTTCAATAATAAAATACGTAAAAGAAAATTTGCCCCCCTCCCCCCAAACTAAAACCTGGGTACGGCGCTTGCATGTAGTGATGCTGACTGTACTGCCAGCTGAGGTCACGGTGACTGATCATAGAAGGGCGCCCCCTTGCCCCACGCCGTACAGACGATTGACGTCCTCACTTCCGATTTCTCCGTCAGTTTGCCCATCGTCCTTTACCTGCTCTCATTTTCCCGCTGTAATTAATTTCCCTTCCCCTCTCTCCACCCGCCTCCACCCCATTTAAGGAAAATCAGCGTCCAGTCCTTTTCTTGTTTCCATTCATTTCATTTCAGCACTTTTCCCTTTTCAAGGTGAATTCGCCCCATTGCATTGGTTATAGCGTGCACTAGAAACACACTGCGTCGTTTTGAAACTTTTGATGTACAGCTAAAATTTCGAATTGCAAATCTGAAGATCTGAAGAATGATTACCTAAAAACTTGTCTGAGCACAGGTTTGCGGGGTGGTTGTTCGGTAAATACGCTGCGGCATCGAAATAATATACCCAAACTGCAATACCATGTGTGGGTTCAGGAAAATCGTAGGCAAAATTTTAATACCAGTATATTTCCATGATTTTCTAAGACAAGATGAAAAGGACTCGTCCAAAATGGCAATAGTCTACTGAATGTGTGGTGTAACGTACAATTTAGTATCTTTAAACAACAATCGGTGGGGGAAATGTCGTACAAGTTGTCAAAAATATTACATCCCTACTTCCCGCAGATCATTTCATTTAAAAAACGCGTATTGGTAATGTCCGATATTTGCTAATAATTTTATATGGTATATTGTATGTTGTTATATTGTTATGAATTAATTGCCATACAGATGGCGATGGAGTATATTGTAGCAATAAAGGGAGCCCGCATTAAAAAAGTGGTGTTTTTGACCGACTCCTTGAGCTTAGTAGAGAAATTAAGAAACGTCTCTCCGAGATCCGATTTTATAAAGCCAGAGAATGACATACTGACCCTTCTCGAACAGCTAGCCAGTAAAGGATGGGAACACCAATTTATTTGGATTAAGGCACATATTGGGATCGTAGGAAACGAGATGGCAGACGCTTTGGCCAAGGAAGCTGCCCGTCATAGGTGCATTGACATGCATGACCCGGTATGTCCCCCGTCCGACATGGGTTTACACATAAGACAGTAACTGTTGGCGAAGTGGCAGGGACTATTCTCCACCTACCCAGCTGGGGTCCAGTATAAGGAGATATTCCCTAAAGTACCGTTGTCTCCATGGTTTAAAGGTTACCCGTCACCACTCACTAAAAATTTTTACACGACCATTACAAGCCTGAGAAGTGGCCACGGGGTTACGAAGAGGTACTTGTGGAAGATAGGTAGGGACCCCAGTGGCATGTGCGACACTTGTCCGGGGTCAACTGAAACCCTACAACATATCATATTAGAATGCCCATCATACTCAGCACAGCGAACAGTCCTCCTAACTTGCCTCCCAAATTCCATAGTCAGGCCTTTCAATCTCCTTTCAATCCTAGAAACATGCAGCCCTACAATATATTTTGCGTAACATAATTTTTTAAAAAACAATTAAAAAGCTATTTAAGAATTGATTAATGTCGCACATTAGTGGCTGAATGGCTCCCCATCGCCGACGCCAGAAAACAAAAAAAAAATGTTGCACTTACCAGTTTCAGTCTCTCTGTCGCTCCTGTCGTCACCCATGGCTGATTCAGCAAACATATCGACCTGAAGAGGCTCCCTTGGTCCGAGAAGAAGCTCCTCACCCCCGCTGATATCATGCATCGTCTCATAGTAGATCTGCAGAGACAGAAAAATATAATTCATAAAACATATTAATAATAAATCAAAATACCGTATCGGCAGACGGAAGATATCATTTGGCAAGAGGGTTGGAGAAGAGTCATCACTTAGTACGGCCACTTGAATGTTCAACACAACAAAAAAACGCGACGTCACTCGTCACGTGAATAGTGCCGAATATTTTATTTTCCAAAACCCCTCTATCAAATATTTCTCGTCTAGGTAGACAACAACGTAACTGCAGGCCAATCATGGCGATTTAGGATTATTATAATACCGGGGTATATTCAATTGTTTTAAACAAATGCGCGCGAAATTCAGATTGATAAACACCGTAAATATTTTTGGTGAGTTTTCGATTTTTTTCTCCCTTAGATGTAGACACATTAATTCAAATTCTTATAAGTCTATATATTTCAAAATTCTACCTGTACACTTTAATGTTTATTACAATTGCCTCCAATTATTAAGCAACGCAACCATTCTCTTATAGGCCTATTCTAATAATTTATTAATTTGAATTTCAAGTGGATATTTTAACACCATCACGTGACAACTTACTACTGCGGTATTAAAAATAATGTTTTATAAAGCCAGGTATTATAATAATCCTAAATCGCCATGATCGGGCACCTGAAAAACCGATTAATTATCATTCAAATTGAACCTGATAACGTACCTTAGTCAATAATGAAAAATTACAATTGCCTTTAACTCGGATGAATTCCTACTTTTTTTATAGCCATCTCAAAGGTAGGAAAGCTCACAGCATGCGTTAGGATGTCAAGACAATATTTTTTTGGAAATAGGCCACTTCCGGTCATTTTTTTTCTTGCAATACCATTCAACGGGGTTTTAGTTCAGTATGGTACTTCCTCTGATGTTTCGAAAGGTAATAAATTAAATACACCAGGTCCTTTGTCCATCGCGAATTACTACAAAAACTTAGCACAGTAAGAAAGAAGAAAAACGCACAATTGTCTTTATTTAAACAACATTGGAAGAATTTCTGGCAGAGGCGGTCCCTGACCTCATGAAGGGGGGAGACACTTGTCAGCAGCGTAACGATAGGTTTTCGAAGGAGGCGGTGTATAATCCACCCATTTTTATAAAAGTGTATAAAATGGGGATAGCCGTTCTCATAGACGTAAGCAGCTTTAACTTTAATGACCTTAGTGGCCTTTGCGCATGAGCCAGAGGGTTCGGAGAATGGTCATGGGGGGCCCGGGGGTCTCCCCCAGGAGAAAAAACTTGAAGTATTGGGGTTTTACTCATTTTCAGAGCAATAAAGTTTCTATATTACAGCAGGGAATTAATAAAATTGTGCACAAATGGGGCTCGGGAATTTGAAAAAAAAAAAAAATAGGGCTAAAATAGTGGGTTTTACGCATTTTGAGTGCAGTTAACACTTGGATTTTAGAGGCAAAGAATATAACTGCCTTCCAAAGGGGGGGGGGGACAATTGCCCGCAGTGCCGGTAGCTGTGTCCGCCTCTGATTTCGGGTCTTTCCGCCCACAATCATGCTTCTAAAAGGAGCCAACGTTATAATAACAGCTTCGGTTTATAGCACATTCTCGTTATCAGGTACTGCACATTGGCCTTGATGGTAGCAGAGATGGAAAAGGTTGGCCAATTTATCAGCATATAGGTATAAGTATAACAATATTGTTCAGATCATTAATGAAATGAGGGTATAATTTGAACGATACACTGATAAGCCGAAGTGCAACGGCTTATTGGTCAGGCTTCATTGTTCTGGTTTAGGCCCAATAGGCTATTAAGCCACCGAAGTAACTGTTAAGTGTGCCGATGTAAACCGTTTTAAATTGCCAATGCGTTATTGCATATTTAAAGTACCAGAAATGAGGGAATGAAATGTATTTAGCCTATGTATGCTGCATAATAGGATTGTAATTCAACAGACTACTCTGGACTTTTTCTGGCCATGTTGGGGAGGGAATGTAAAGCAGGTGGTCCCGGGCCTTTGACTGTAAGGGAGAGCTTTTTAGCCGTAACTCCGCTAGGTTGGCTAAGAAATAGAACAAAAAGTCATTATTTATTTATCATTTGCTGCAGTTAATATAAAATAAAATAAAACTGCAGACTATTAAACAGTTGTTTTTTAATTGAGTTTTAGTACGGTATTGTTTGATACATCGAACAATGAAGAAAGAAATTAAAATTGAGGACCAGTGTTAAAATAATTATTAACAGAAAATTTTAAGAAAAAATTAAGGCTTTTTATATGAAAATGTAAGCTATAAACCAACAGTATTATATGGCACTAATAATAGTGTTTTATGAAATATAGATATAATATAAGATATTATTTATTTGAAAATATCTAACGGGTGTCCCAATCAATTGGACCAGTGAATCACTCAGTGTATAGTACACCGTTGTCTTCGTGCACAGTTGCATAATTGCGTATTTGACGGCGTTGTCTACTTCATCCATAATACTTTCACTAGAAGGTGTTAAGTACGGTACATTCTACATTCATAATGTGTGAAGGTGTTATACCCCACTCTTTCGCATGTATTCTTTCTATGTGTGTACTACCACCTTCTTCCAACCGATATCTTCAAAGATACGTGAATTAGCCCATGCCAAATTTAGTTTTTTTTTTTTAGTTTTAACTTCTACCGAACCCTTTACTTATTACAATGACTAGAGGCGAATTTGTACAAAATCGCAAGTTTAGGTTGATCATGCAAAATAAACTGAAATTTTACGCTGACCTGAGTACCGTAAATCTTAAGTTGTGAAGTTATTTGCCTCCGTTGGCATATACCTGTAGTTGCAAGCTTGCTTGTACTTAAACGAATCTCTACACACCATGTGATCGGAGACTTGTCTTAACTCAATCAGGAATTAATTACCTGCAGATGTGACTAAATAGGTTATTCGCATGCATTCACTGCATTGCTTGTATGTGATTTATCTTATCCCAAAGGAAAAAAATAATATAACAATTAATAGGCTAGTCAATTTCTAAATTTCCCCATAGCTTGTATGTACAGTTTTACCACAGAAATGATCATGTAGTTAGAGCTAGTTAGAGCTATGAAGAGTATCGGAGGCGTTACTCTAAACTAGGAAGGCCCGGGCCCCGAGACCAGCTGCTTAACATGCTCTCCGAAACATGGACCGAAAAAAGCAAGTGGGCACGAAAAGGACTCGAACCGAACGCTTTTCAGTTCATGTACATGTCCTATGACTTTGCACCTTTCTCAATCTTTACGCGCCATATCGTACAGTATATTTAACTGTAAGTAATGTAACTTCCGAGACCCGTAATAATTCAACCTAGTCCGGCAGATAAGAAAGACAGTAAAATTCGTACGACCTTGCGAGCTTAGCTCTAAAACGGCCATCATGGAATGATTTGTGAACGACCTTTTTATGTCCGGTAGCAGCAACTAGGTACATAATAAACTCTGATAACATTTTATATTGGAGTGGCATGATCAGGGGCTCCGGATTGGCCTGCAGGCCGTAAAAGCTGCGTGCACAGACTCTGCGTGTCGCCGCAGTTTATCTGTTGGTTATAACAACCGCCTTCCCCTCACGCGTCCACTTTTATCTCGGTCATCCCATGATGCTAATTTTATTTATTAACCCATCGTTTGTGACGAATTTTAAACAGTGGTGTGTGTGATTAATGGCTTCTTGGCAGTGAGGAAGGCCTCTGTGTTGGCGTATACTTGGTAACAAGGCCGTAGGAGGGGGGGGGAGGGGAGGGGGAACATCCCCCCGGGGATTTATTCTAACGACCCGGGTATATGATCCCTGTATATTTGAATTGTGTACGGTAAAGTATGTGGGTGGGTGGGTGGTTCGGCAAACTGACATGGGTACGAGTGATAACCCTAACCGTCTTACACAGTTTGCCATTGCACTATGTGTATTGAGTGTAATGTGTGGATATAGGTGTGTGGCTTCGTATATTGCCATCGGGAGCACATTGGGCACCTAGTTTCCCCAAGGACCGTCTAAAGCAGTTTGCCCTTGCATATATTGAAAGTGTCCTTATTTATTTATTTATTGTCCCATATGTTTGTGGAACAAGCTAATCCCCCCCCCCCATAGGAAAAAATTCCATCGCACGACCTTGGTATGACCATATTTATATTTTGCCTTGTGTGAGAAGCATCTACTAATCAAGCAATCTGACACATTTCTTATTATTTTTTGTTATGAATAATTATTAATAATTAATATTTGCTCGTCCCAGCGCACATTTAACCGTGTATTGTCCTAAACCCGGACACGTTAAGTAAGTAATTAAGTAAGCACCAGGAGAACGAGTACACATTTTTACGGGGTTTATAGAGAGTCATAGCCTACTAGTAAATACAGATATAAATTTACTCCTGAATCATTACGCCGCCAAGTAAGTTATCATGGCAGCTTCCTGGCTTTTAAAAAGGGGTACATGCAATTGCCCCCTTAATATCTTTTTGATTCTAAACGGGATCAAGCAAGGCGGAAGTGGGCGTGCAGAATGTCCCAAAAGCCCGCGGCCTCAAATTGATAAAAATGAATATATGGAAATGTATGCAGATATTTTTGATGGTTTTCATTTCATGATAGAGCGTTAATCATTGTATGGAGAAGTTATGATTTTGCATTTTTATTACGTATCTCACGCGAGCTCCCCCCCTCCCCCTCCCTAGGCTGTTTCATGTTCCCCATGTACAGTGTTCCGCTCAGTGAACAAATCACCCGTCTTTTAAATAATTGTCGCCCATTTTCTGATCTTGTTGCTTGCGATAAGCGTCAGGCCTTCCTATAGGGAATTCAGTCTAACTTATGCAGATTGATTTTATTACTTCAAGAAAAAGTGGAATAAAGGAAATGTGAAATTGTAAAGTATTGGATAGGCACGGAATTCGAACCCGTTCCTACCTGATAACCTCTACACTAAATTCGTCCTGCCAAACTCAAACCATACACCGTAAAATTTTTGGTGAAGTACTGCATTATGTCCCCTCGTCATTATAATAATAATTAAATTAATAAGACTATACCCTTGTTTCGAGCGTTGTTTTTAAGTCTCAAATATTCATTGACGCTCCTATGAGCCACATTTCTTTACTTATTTATTGAATTGCGACTATTAATTTTTTTAATGACCTAATCGTAGCCGGCCGCCATACCAGAGCAGGTTCAAAGCTGCAGATAAATTGGTCGCGTGCACAGTGCCGGTAGGGAAACATGGTAGGACTTGTCCTGGTCACCTCCGAACTAATCGTGTGACTTCACTGTGTTTCCTATGGGCCCATGGGCCCACACCGTGGCCTGGGACTGTGTCAAACCATACTACTATGACCAAACCGTAACCGGTGTACCTGTAACGGGTGTCCCTGTAACGGGGGTCCCTTCAGGACCAAAAGGCTGCCCAGGTTTTGATTTCGGGGGGGGGGGGGGGTCCGGACCCCATGGACCACCCCTCTGGGCACGGCCATGTTCAGGACAATCAGAATAGTTATAAAGTGACTTAAAAACGTTGCTGAGCTTGACAACAACCGTTCTTGAAAGAGAGATGGGCCCAATCATTAAGACAAGAATCAGGCCCCTACAAAATATCGAGTGAATTTAATTTTTTTTATCTAAATGTCCCTTTCCAGATTTCCACCCAGATGTTTTTGGTAGCCACCCTAAGGCCTGAAATATCAGAATTTACAATAGTAGTCTATAGTGCCAGTTTCATATATATATATAAATTTTGTTTTTTTAATTTTTTTAGGTAGGTACAGTTAATTATAAATTAGTTTTAGTGTTAGACTGTTAGTTTTGGTTGTTGAGTGCTACCCCCACGCTGCTTGTATGAGGGCTTTATGTTTTTTTTCCACAAATATAAAAATAATTTAGAAAATACACGAATTATTATAATTTGTATGTAAAACATCACATAACCTTATCCCTAACCAGCTAACCTTAACTGTGATCTCGTAAGAAATCCTGGAAAAATCCTGGTTTTCTTATTATTACTCCTTATTATTCTTTATATTATTATTGCTTATTATCATTCGGACATCCAGCCATGAAATGCACACTTTTTGTGGAACTATTATGACCATAAACGTGTAACCTACGCGAACACCGAGGTTCGTCATTACTCATATTAAATATTTAAAAAAAAACTAATCAACCTACTGGTCTCATCTCATTTTCCATTAAAGTACGGTTGGCCTGCAGTAGTAGTTTCATGTCCTTATCTTATGTACAGTATTGAACAGTTCTTACGAGATAAAAAGTACCGTATGGGTAACGTGCTTCATTAAGACTGCCCCATGAGGAATTTGCATATACATGTAAGTTACATCATACAGCTGTGTGTTGAGTTGATGCATATTGCATGCAAAAGCAATGCGAAAACATATGTAGAACAAGAATTTTCCGTAGGCAAATGAGTGGTTACAATTATAATACTAATATCTGTATAGTTAAAGAAAATGCATTTCACTTCTCCAGTAGCCTTGGACGATTTCTCCAATGCAATTGGTTATCACGGTCAAGCCATTGATTATCGAGCGATCTTTGAGCAAACAGTGGCACTGGAAATTATAATTTTATTTAGTAATTTAATATGATAAACTATTAGAAAACCAACTGTAATTGAAGCCAAAGGGCGATTGTAACATTTTTTTTCCTCCTTTTCAATTTGACTGCATGTTTCTCGGGTTTCTTGCGGTTTGGGGTTAAGTTTAACATATACTGTTAAATGTTACTATTAAAAAGGAGAGACCTACTAGTATTATTGTAGCACCTCTATCAGTGAAATGTACTACAATATATTATAAATGTAGGTGCCATAATGCAGTTCATATTTTGCATGCATTCATTTTATGCACCGATAACTCACTTTTGAAGCAGCAGAGTAGTCAACTTCGAATCTTCGAAATTTTTTTTTACTCCATATTTTTTTATAAATCTTCGAAATTTATTTTATATTGTTCGCCTTTTGTTTTTATTCAATAAAGTCGTTTTGAATTCAATTCAATTCAATTATATATTACTTTAACATCCAGAGTTTTCTCTTTATATATATTTTTTTAAACCTTTTCAATCCATTCCCTCCGTAAATGTTTTACTTCATGTTGATGTATCAAAAGGAGGGTGCACGCAGAAGACCTCATGCAAGAAATCGGATGCTACTATGGCCACACCAAGAGGCCAGAGATGAATAACGGAGAAGAAGAATATTTGTTGCAAATCTATCGAAAGATTGGACTGAACAAAATGACTGTATCACCTCAAAAGGCTTGTTCGAATCATATCGCAAGACTACAGCATGGTTAGCATGAAAATAAGACTTTATAGCCTTTTGTTTCTTTTTCAATAAAGTAGTTTTTCAATTTCAATTTCAATTACAGCACTAAGCATCATTGCGTCAGGATTATAAACAAATGCTGCACTCTGAAATCAACTGCCTACATAAGGTTCAATGTTCATTTTTCGTTTTCAAGCCTAACAATAATTCCGTTTAAACTTCAAGTCAGCGGTCAAATAAGAATCGGAACAGACATGTTAATTTCCATAACATGCAAGCAAATCATAGTCCTGAAATCGTACAAGTTCATGTTGGAAATGACCAGGTCAACTGCTAGTTAAGTTTTTTTATTGGCTTGGTAATACTATACTTAGCTTATTGTATTTTGAGCAAGGGATAGTCATCAGGAATGCATGAGGGCACGCGAATCACTCAAATTTGATCATGATCACGCTGTATTTTTATTATAGAATCTTGATCCTCCTTTTTTTATTTTGATTAGCTAAGCTGGCTGCTTTTGCAGCTCGTTCAAGTCATACCAAGTAAAACGACTCGCCCTAATTTGCTTGACTCTATCTACGATATCAAGAAACCCCCTATTTCTCGCTTATTTTTCCAATTTTTGTAGTAATAGGAATAAGTTTTCGTCTGTAAAATTTAAACTTTAATGCTGTCCAAAACTCACTATTTGGTGCCTCTTTTTCCAAATCCCCCCCCCCCCTATCCAGTAATATGTACCTCATAATCATTCGTCTGTAAAATCTAAGCTTCACCGCTACTAAAATGCGTAAATATACCCGCTATTTCCCGCCTAATTAAAAAAATCCTCTAGACCCTTTTCTTTGGGTTTATCCGTCGTTATTGTAGAATGCATTGGATACAGTATATTATTCACATACATGTATTGTATGTATTATGTACATGTATTTATGCCCCCACTCCCCCAACAGAAACCTGAATTGGCCCTCCAGAGAATACAATTTGAGTACGAGACTATCTGACTATGACATACAGTATATAAGAGACCGCAACTCCCCACCCCTTGGCTCCCTTCAAGAAATGAGAAAGTGCATTACGAAATTGACTAACAGTGTGAGTTGTACAGATGCATTATCTGCCAGATCTAATAGATGGTTCGGTCAACAGTCAGCGGTGAGCAATTTTGGTTGGTATACCTGTACTCTGTAGCCCTGTACTACAAGCGTCGTCTCTGCCCGTGGCAAGATGTTGATAGGCCCTAATTAGAGGCAATTTGATCTCCCCCCCCCCCCAAATATTTTAAGTGTAGGTACGCCAACTGGACTATGAGTAGTGTTTTTGACGCCCTATTTTTTAATTGACTCGCCAAGTATTCATAACGAACCATTTCTGTCAGCAATCTAGTCTGCATATCGTTGATGAGAAACGATGTGAAAGAGCAGATGGAGGTAGCAGGCCGTTAATGACGACCGCACACCTTCAAATCGCCGTCACCGCCATCTATTATGGATTAATTCGCAGGTCACGTGACTTGTGAAAATGATCCCACTTGATCACCGCAAAACCCTCATTTTAAACGCAACTACTATTTTGGGTCAAATAAATGACACATTTAAGTGTATTTTGATAAGGTGCATACTTAGCGTTTTATTATGATTGTTCATGCTGTTGTTAATAAATAATGACTAAAATGACATATTGTATGGTCCCACATAAAAAAGTAGCTCGTTGATTCGAAGCTTGTACAATAATTACATGTATATGTAAATAATATATATATATATATATATATATATATATATATAGGCCCTACTTAGCAATGATTTTTAGAGCTTTGGAGCTTTGAAAAAAGGGAAGTATAGGGTTCCTCCCGTATTTATCAACATAGCCTACAATATTACAGATTTCAACAATAAATAAAATACATTTAAGGCTACAAAGCCTTATCTTGTACCTTTTTTGGGGCCATAACTACGCTGGGATGGCAGGTTTATAATGTTGTTGTGTTTTTATTTTATTTATTAAAGCCAATAAATAAATAAAATAGGAAGGCTGCCCTGATTTACATGCCCTCCGAATCATATACAGTATATGCATAGTATCTAACTTTTAGATGTAATTTTTATGTCTATGAAAAGAATTTCTGTTGCAATAAATATAGAGGGGTTTCTTTTGTATTCAGTGTGGTATACTCGAACCAACAAGCTTTTGGGGGAAAGTCGGTGTCCATATCACTACTTTACATGTCCAGAACTCCAGACTTAAATATAGTAAAGTAACGTAAGTAAGTAAAGTAAAATACATGCCCCACCAGCTGATCATGTAGAAATAACTAAAAATTACTTGTTTAACTACTATTTTTGTGGGCCCAAAACCAAAAACCAAAAACCAAAAACACCAAAAATAGATTATTTATCCCTAAAGTTTTTCCGCCCCTAAAATTCGCCACCCTATGCACGCGCGTAGTCCGTCTATTTGGAAATACATCACTGTAAGTACGTATAAGTCAATAGGAACGCTATTGAAAATGACGATAAAAAGTAAACTTACATGGCCTGCTGATAGGAAATGCCTCAGATTTCGGTCCTTTCCTGAGGTCGATCGCACAAATTTGAGCCAATTGGTGGGTTCTACGCTGCCGTCTAGAAAGCCTCGGACACCATTTACAGGTACGCGGACCTGAAATAAGTCAATAATTTTTATTAAAATCAAATAGAACAATAGAAGGCATCAACCGACCTTGGCGCCCGAGAAAAGAGTATCAGCAGCAAGTAATGGAGGATGTGTGTGTGACATACGTGGAGCTGAAGAGGGCTTGCCAGAATCGAGGGGAGTGGAGACATCGTAGTCACATGTTGCTACCAACCAGCCAGCCGGCTGTTAAATAAAAGAAATAAACCCCACTTTTTTCAGCCAGACTATATTTGTTATATGCAGTGCCGGATTAGTAACTAGGCGAATTAGCAGACGGCGCTGCCAAAAAGGCCCCAAATGACAACAGAAGTAACACAAAAATTTATTAATGAATTAAAATGTAACAAAACAAAATAAAGATTCCACATATAAAAACTACAATGATTATAAATTGAATTAATTAAAATTATTATGTGCCTATTTTAAGCGACTTCGGTGGCAAGGTGGTTGATAGCGTGCTTATACTTGTGCGAGTTTCTACACACCTTGCGGTCGGAGACGTGTCGTAACTCGACACAAGTACCTATTACGTGACATAGTGAGGCGATTGAAGAGGTTAATCGGATACATTCTATAAATTGTTTGTACGCGATTTAACCTTTTTAAAAATAAAAATAAATAAAAAAACGTACGTACATTAGGTTACTACGTTTGTAGATCTTCATGCATGTCTAACCAAACAATTATAAGTAAGTTGATAAATTAAGGGCGTAACTACAGTCAGTTCGGGTTCGAATCCCGCCAAGTCCAGTTTTTTATATGCTCTACCAAATCGTGAAGGTTACCTCTTCAACCAAAGTTAATTTAATGTCAGTGTTATAAACACCACATAAAACTGCAATATACAGTGGGGTAGGCCCTTAAAGAGGGTTCGCCTACCGGCCTCCAGGAAGGTTAATACGGCACTGCCTGCATACAATGCTAATATTCAAGAACAATGTGCATAGTTATTGGTAATAAAAGTGGAACGGCTATAGTATATCCCTAACTAGGTTAACTATCCAAGTAATCTAAGATGCCCAGGCTAATACCACTGACTGCAGTAAAATTCCCCCTGCTCCAAAGCTCCACTCACCACATTCTGTACAAGTTTGTAGGTACTCAAAAGTCCTTATGAACAAACACACCTTCTTATACTAAATTAAAATGACCCACAACAGGCACGTAGCCAGGGCTTTGGGGGCTGAAGCCCCTCCCGAAATGTAAAAACAAAGGGGGGGAAATGCTTTTTTAGTTTATTTATATTTGTTCTCGCTCGATCCAGTGTATATACAGTAGATTCGATAGTGCAAGATACTTCCGCAGATTACGGACGACTTGACCCGCCGTTTTACTGGGGGTATTCCATACCCCCCCCCCCCCAACCCCTTGGTAGTTAGCCCCTCCCGAAATAAAATCCTGGCTAAGTGCTTGACCCAAAACTATTAAAGTCGACATGGGGAACAGGGCAGGAGAAGTCGCAGTTGGTAGCAAACTAGACAATGACACAGAATGTCTATGTTCGAGACTCAACTTCTAAGGAAAATTTTTCCGCCTGGTCTGGGTCTACCCAACCTTAATGGGTACCATATCTTCACCGTTAATGAAAAACGCGGCTGCTGTACATATTACTGACCACAATAGAGCATTGGGTGAGTTCTTTGAGCCTAGCCCCTCATCAGGTTCCCTCTTTTTCTATAAGTCTATAAGTCGACATGGCAAAGAAGAACGAAGATGTCATCTGATGAAAATGTATTTACTCTGATATTTTTTATATAAGTGTTCGTAAGAGTAAGAGTCGCTTGATATTTCTTATCTAATTCAATTTCACGGTAGTGATCAGTAATGGAATGACAACTCCAAGGCTACCTTAATTGCATTTTGCTGAGGCGTCCTTTGTAACATCATCTAAGCCAAATGGAGGCCTATCCCCTATACAGTAATGAGCTAGTCTGCTAGCATGATAAGGAGTACATCTTTGAATTCAATTTTTAAGAAAATTATTCCGGTTCGTAACATGAAATGATTGAAATTGAAATGATTGTCCAATTTTTAATCCCAAGCGAATGTCCGCAATGCGTATGAACCGCATTAGAGTACTAAGGGATTGAGGCCTTAGTCGTAAAATTTGGTTGCAAGTTCATAATGATGCATGAATCCAGTAAAGGAACGTTATCTCTCAAAAAATGTATTTTAGATACGGTATGTTAGTCAACTCTCCCCCTTTCCCCCGAGGTGAAAAAGTCTGTCCTTAGGGTGCCTCAAGTTAACAAACAGACTCACTCCCCCCGCCAGGCTGACAGGGTTGCTTCAAACAGAAATGCTGAAAGCTGGCGTTGGAAAAAACAACAACAGTTTCGGAACATTTTTGAACATTTAGTGCCTTAAATTACCCGTGAGCTAAGTACAGAGATGATTTAAAACACTAAGCACTTAGTGCACTTAATGCAGTTCATGTGCCGGCTGTGAGAGGTACCTCATTAGGAGATATTGACGGTCTTACAAGTACGGTAGGTATTCATGTAAGAGAGGACTTTATCATTAGGCTAGCTGATAGAGTAGCCCTTCGGGGCTAAAGCTCGCGTAATATAAAGACGTTTCTCATTTCATTTTCATTTCATTTATAGCTCCGCTAGGTTGGCTTACTCAAACAATAACTCAATGACTGTCATTTCGTTTATTATTGCGGTTTGGCAGATTAATTAAAAAATTAAAGACTTAGACAAGCCCAGGGATTAATAAATTCAATTTAAATATAACAGTTTAACATTTAAAAAATGCTGATAAATTAAATTCTGTGATCTCGAAAGTAGCCTATCTCCACACAGAAGCTACCTAAATACCTGTCAGGCGTGGTTGGTTACTCCCCAGACTAGCTTTACTAAATAATACCATATCGAATCAAATGCGAAATGAAATTGAATTGAATTGAAGTGAAATTGAAGATTCTTATTCGTATCTGAAAGACAAAAGTTGAACGCAAAGCTAGCTTTTAATGAAGACAATGGTTGTCTCGGATGGAATGTTCATTATAGGAGCATATAAAATGTTTAATGCCGTCAGGGTGCATTTAACAATGAGCAAGTACTGTATCTGATCCTGATCCTTAGACGAGAGTTGGTACATAATTAATAATTGTATATGAGGGTGGCAGTGTGGGTTTAGTTCATGCACTGCATTAGTCACAGCCGTTGTATTGGAGTTAACTTTACTGCATGCGATTATTATGCCAGTAAATTCCATCTAGCAAGACGCGAAAGACATACCAATGTAGTCTCGTCTTTTTTTTATTTTACAGTGACCCTGAGAGTGGTATCATCAAGATTAGTGGCGGAGCTAGGGATCATTGCGAGGGTAATGCTTGCAAATACTTATTTAAGTGGAAAACAAAGAAAACACGCATCATTTTATGTAGCATGTTCTATCTTCTTAAAAAGTAACCATTTGAAAACAAAAAAGAAAACATTTGAATTCTAACTTGACGAGATTTTTAATTTTCTTAGGGCTTATATTCTAAGATTAGCTCATTAATTTCAACGAAGCATGAATATGTCACGTAGAAAATTGACACCCCAAAATTAAATACTTTTCATTTTTTAATTAATTAACTCAGCAAGTTCTTGAAAATTTGGCTCATGTAAGTTGTAGAAGACTGCTTTGTGAATCATATAATCAGGTATTTTTACTTTTCGGTTTTGTAGTTTTTCCAAAAATCCCAGAATAGGTGAAATATTAGTCCTGTCCTGTCTGTTCTGGTATTTATGGAAGAACTAAGTTACCAAGAATTTAATATTTCCTATTATATGATGAATGAAGTATTCTTCTATAACTTCCATGAGCCAAATCTTTAATGACTTGCTTTGTTAATCAAATAAAAAAATAAAAAGTCAGTAAAAACAGCATATTTTGGGGTGCTCATTTTCTACGTAGCATGTTCTCTTAATACATTAGAAGGATTTGTTGAGTGTAGTGCGGCATTGCACGCCACTGATCAAGAGGCTTGATCCATTTTTTTTTTTTTTTTTTTTTTTAAATTGGGGTACAGGTGTGACCTAGGCCTATTGGCCTATTGTGCCCCCTACAACAAAGTATATCTAATCTACATCACTTCTACATCACTTTCTCGAGGCCTATCTCCCTCAGGAGAGCCGGGATCTTGTAGGGATTCAGAAGTGGTAGGTCTTTTACATGTAACTGCAAGCTTCCCAAGCATACTTCTCTTCTTCGTGCGATTGCATCGCATCGCATCGCAGGTCCTCCGCACCTTCATTACAGAATCTGCAAGACTATAGTTGTCTCCCCAAGAGACTCCAGATATTTAACCCCAGGACCAAAGACGCCAAGGCCTGTTCTTGGTTTTGTACTTCCTAGCCTAGAGCCATCAGTAAACCACTTGATTGTGTGGCTATTGAGAATTCCTAGTGATTCACAGCATTCTTTCATTGTCCCTAATATAGTTTCGAATTCCCTCCTAAAACAGTATTTTGGATGGATTCTATCGCTTGGCATATCCAGGCAGTGGTCAGACGTAGTCAGAGAGGCTGAGTCTCTCTTAATTGCCCTTCCACTCCTAATAATGCCATTTCGGTTGAAGTTTCCACTGCAACATGGAGGGGTGGGAAGTCCAGAACTAACTCCATTGCTCCTGTAAGCCTCTGTAAAGTATCATGTTAGAGAATACGAGCTTCTGAATGGTATGGTTACAGCAGGAAAAGACAGGCTGTTGCTTGATCCATGCTGGACAGGACACAGAGTGAGTTGCAGCGTTTTTACTGCGGGACAAGCACGGTACATTTTAGCTTTGGGATTGAGGCTTCCTATCCTGGGGACAATGCGCTGCAGCCCAATAAGCCACCTCTTGCCTACGACCTATTGTATTTATTATAGACCTATGATATTTTGTGAATTTATTGTTTCGTGAAAGAGAGAGTTCGTTGTTTCGAAACTTTAAAGTTTAAAAAAATAAGTTTATTTAATTATATCTTTCAATTTAATCGCATTTTCTCTTTGAGAAATATTATGAACCACGTCTTACAATACTTACGCCCCTGAGTCTTAGTAATGTAAGCATCAGGGTGTTCTTAAGAGGGGCAATTGAATCCAAGTTTTCGAAAAAAGCAAAATAGGTACGTTTTGAGGATCAGTCACCTATCAATTCCTGAAATGTTCGAAATTTGAGACGGGACGCAAGACGAGGGTAAGTTATTATATGATAAATATAATACCGACAGGTAGATGTCGCGACATTGCTGACGACAGGCGCCTCTACCGGCAGCTTTACCAACTACTGTCAGCATGACAATCGATTTGGGGATCCCATTGGAACTGTCACTCGACCGAAATTTTGTCACAGAGTTTAGCCGAAAGGTTTCCTTTCACATGTACTCGCCGGGTTGCTCTCGAATTCGGGTAATTACAATATTAAGGCATAGATCTTTATTAAACTCAAGATTATTAGGTATAGGTTAGAAGGTTACCGTATACACAGTATATCCGAAAAAATGAATAAACTGAAACCGGTGAAAGTCGAACCCACAATCCTACCTTACCGGGGCTTCATGTTAACCATTCCAATTTTCCACGGATTCCACCACACTCAGCTTAGACCAGATACCCTGCTCAGGTGCGGATCCAGAATGAGACCAAGGAGGGGGCCAGCATGATTAAATACGAATAAAAAAGATGCATTTTGAGGAACCTAATGGGGGGGGGGGGTATAGCCCCCAAGGCCCCCGACCCCGTAGATGCGCGCCTGACCCTCCTTGATGTACAACGACACGACACGAAAATATGTTCATAGGTAAATTTTGTTTTTGGAGCGTAAACAAGCTCAAAATTTAGTAAACGCTAACAAAGTACGATTTTATCTGGTGTAAATTCTAAACCCTATGGGGGGCAAAAGCCCTCTTAGCCCCCCTATAGATCCACCACTGTCTAGGTGCAAATAAATAATAAATCCAGTAGCTAAAGCATATGATTTCAAAGGCATTCTTAAAAACCTACCAAGTAGTTAGGCAATGGCAAGGATTAAGAGAAGTCTGCACGCAAACACTTTGATCTCAAAATAAACCATCACCATTTCCATTGCTATTTAATCAATCCTAATAATACAAAAATTTGCTTTCAAATTCTCTTAGAAAATCGCTGCAAACTCACACAAGACAGATCACGCTCCAACACCTTTGGTAATTAAAATATGAGCTTAATTAATTGAACTCCCCTTATCTTCAGGAAAAGGTTGTGCGGTTCAGTTATTTGCAAGCCTCCTTCTTCTTTCGTTTTGCTCCCCCCCCCCCTTCCAACCTTTTTTCAGGCGCTTTTTACTCAATCAACCTTATATATTCTTTGACTTTTGGTTCGAGTACGGCGCGAAAAGTACGGGTATTGTTGTGACTAAATAGAAAAGCTCATTATTATGTCTTGCATCGAAATATCCAAATCAAGTAATAATTATTTCTGAATAAGGAATTACGCAGGTAGGTACTCCATTTTGATTTATATTAGTAAAATATATAGCTCTTACTAGCAGGGACGCCGACTTGGGGAGGGGCGGGGGACACGGTCCAAATTGCCCCCGCAGACTATTTTCTGGCAGCGCCCCCCCCCCCAGAAGTAGCAAAGAGTATTCACAATAAAGTCAGGACATGTAGCGTAGTGGTATGGACTCTGACTTTCACCCGAAAGGTTGTTGGTTCGAGTCCCACACTGGCTACATTTTCTGGTCATGCTTCGGAGGGCATGTAAAGCAGGCGGTCCCGGGCCTTCCTAGTTGAGTGTAAGAGAGGGCTTTATAGCCCTAACTCCGCTAGGTTGGCTTAGTAATAGAAACAATAAAAAGTAATTATTTAATAAAGAGGCACAAAACCTTGATATATACTTTAGTCAATAATCTTATAGAAAGAGCGAGTGTACGTCGGTCAACGTTTTCTTCATTCTATAGTTATTTTAAGTAACCATTTACCAATGCATTTTCTTAATACTTTCCAGAGTAACGAATTCTTGCCCCCCCCCTCCAGAATTTTCAAAACTCGGCGTCCCTGCTTACTAGTATCAAATCTGCCGTTTTATTAAAACCAGTAAAAAATAGAATAATGTTCAGGTAGTGATGTAAAATTAATTAATTAACGGGCGTTATAAGACAACGAATAGCCTAATAATCAGTACTTATGTACTCAGGTACATACAGTGAAATGAAATGAAATATCGTCTTTATTTTCAGGCGAGCTTTAGCCCCGAAGGGCTACTCTTCCAGCTAACCTGCACAATTTTTTGTTTACATTAAATGTTTTGAATAAAGATAGTTTTCCTGTAAAAAAAAGATAGCCTAAACAACATAAGAAAAGAAAAATGCATGCACTCACTCATTTACTAGCACACAACATTCCCCAGAAATTGATGGCAGGCTGCCTTAAATCTCCCCAAGCTGCTCTCTGTCCTTGTTTCGTCAGTCAGGGAATTCCAAAGTTTAGAGGTATTCACTACAAAGGAATATATACAGTGTATGTAGTCAAACAATATGTGATTAGAAATGGAACCTGCCTACAGGTATAATAATGTAAGTTAATGTATTAATTACTTATAGGCTCGGATTGCAATTAAAGCCGAAGTTGGGTTAAAGTAGAAGATAATAACCTGCGCATGAGCAAGCGCTTAGCGCTGTCTATTAAACCTAAAAAATGTTCTATAACAGCTAACAATAATTAAAAATATACGATAATAAAAGTTGCATCTCAATGGAGGTGATAGCTTGAACCAAAATCGATACACGATAAATAGCTAGCATTGGTTGGCTACTGTGCTTAAAAGGAACTACTAGTATAACTGAGGAGCAGACTTTCAAAACGGCACTAATCCATTTTCGTAAAATGTTCAGGAAACACGAAAAACATATTTCGGCTTAATTATAACACATTACTATAACCATAATTACATTCTTATATTTTTTACATGTATTCAGTAATATTGACAAATAAATAAAATACAACTTTACAGTGACATATTCATGATTAAATCGAAAAATTATTTAATGATCGTTAAGTCGAGTCAAAAAAACGGAAGGTCCATGTTTGAGCCTTACAAAATAAAATGAAAAATTTTCTTCCAGGCCTGACTATTTTGAAAGTGCGACGGTAATCATAACCTGCAATAGTTTTTGCCATTATTTCGGAATTCAAGCATAAGCATGAAAACTATGTGTACGCTTGAATATAATTGTTGGTTCACTACACCCACGCGGAAACCACGGAAGGACTTAACGTAACTATAGGTAACTTAACATAACCTTAAATACATAGCCGTGGCCTTATCCATAACGCCGTGTCCTAAGAAAAATTGAGCATATACTGTATATGTAACTTAAAAAACTTGGTTGGAAACCGGTCCATCAACCCGACACGGCAGGTAATCATAGTGTCAACTTTTACGGTTACGGTTGCTGTTGAGGTTATGGATATCTTATGTTTTCTATATATAGTCTGCTGACTAGAGGATCCTATATAACCACTGCTGTTGTGGTCAGAAGCATGCCCAAAAGCCGCGTTTTCCTCTCCCGGTGAAGGTATCCGTATGGCTGGAAGAATATAACCCCTTCATGTCGATCGAGTTCAGATTCTCTATTTTTTTGCCAGTTCAGTTCTCTATGGACTACGGACAACGGACGAATAGTGAATAGACCGTTTATGGAACTGATTTCAGGCGCAGCCTTATTGTACAAAAAAACGATAAGGTACACGCGACATTTTCTGCATGGCAGGCCGATCAACAGAGCATAAAAGTACAGAAAAACTATCTTAGGACAAAATACCACATGAGAAGCTTAGCGCAGGCTGCACAGTATGGGAGCTTGAAGATTCTTTCAACGCGGGTGTGAAATGCGGCTTTATGGGACAGTAGGGGGTGCATCACTGTACATCACCGTCCTCTCTGTCGCTTGCACATAAAACCCCCCTGCTGCGGGGGTGCCAGGTATCTCGCAGTTCTTTGTATGCATTCAAATGACCCTTCCGTTATAGGGGTGTTAAATTTTCAAATTAGACGACAATAGGAATCTCCCGAATGGGCAACTTAATCGGAGTATTGAAAACCTTTTAGGGTGCGCGGCAAACATGTTTACAATTTGTGATGCATGCAGACTTCTTTTAATTTTGGTGCGGGTGTATAGTGTTGCTCAAAAGCCTTTGAAGATGTATTGGCATGTCGTAGCTCTTGATGGTGCCGTTCTTTAGCCCGGAAATAGACTAAATAGGTCGGATTCAAAGAACACTGAGTTCACGGCTCGAGTGAAGAAACTTCTAAATTCTTCACACCTGGCCCTGTTGGAGTATTTGTATGTTATAAATTTTCTTATAAGAAACCGGGCGCTGTTGTAGGCCTACTTATATTTTTATTTTTATTATTTTATTATTATTATTTTTTATTTTATTATTATTATTTATTATTTTATTATTATTATTATTTTTATTTTATATTATTGTATTTTATAAGCGTTTTCCCTACTGATGAAGGTAAAGTAGGTGCCTAATAGGATGGGTGGATACAAGCCTGCAGAATTTTTTTTTTTCACTCTCAGTCGAGTCTTGAACCTTTTGTTTCGGTTTGTGCAGTTCTTTACCTACGTATACGCCGGGGCCATAATATTTTCACTTAACGCATAAGGTAGACTATTTCTCAGTCACTCTCATGTCCTTCCTGGACTAAAAAACTGCTACAACTCAGCAGGAACAGTGTTAGATCAGTAATAGCAGCCTTAACAGGACACGGCCCTTTTAAGGAGCACTTACTGACTATTCACGCTGTCACAGCGGAAAATACATCTTGCAGGCACTGCGCAGAGGAGGAAGAGACCTCGTCACATCTGCTCTTCAGATGCCCAGCGCTGTGAAGGAAGCGTCTAGAGTACTTCGGAGCTCCGTGTATAGAAGAGGAACAAGTGGAATTATTCCCCTCTACCGTCGCTGACCTAATGCGACACAGTTCCGTATTCGAGAGATAAACTGTGTTGTAAAAATTAATTAGGGTGTTCGATGGGCCCTCATTTGTGGCCTACGTCTTTGGTCCCCTTGGGACACCTAATGAACACTAATAATAATAAGTCACTCTCAGGCCAGTTGAGCTATGCGTCACAGCAGAAAAATTGCGGTAAGTTGACAGAGCCATACTGTTCAAGTGTTACGCGAACAGTCATCTTACAAGTGATTTGAGCTTCACGTACAGGTATATTATTTGTAAGATGACTGTTGATCACGTAACACTTTCACAGCATGTCGAAGTCCACTTACCATAATTTTTATGCCGTGACGAATACCTCAACTCAGCGTAGTTTTAAAATTGTCGTAGAACAATTAGGTTGACTGACTATATCTGCCCAACATATAAAATGGATTTGTTTTCATGTTTCTATTGACTCGTACCCGAACTACTTGAAGTCATGCTTACGCCTGTTAAGTTGTGTCCATGGTAAACTTTTCTAAGCTTCTAACGGGTGTAGGTTGACATTGAGGACGTGCACCACTTTGACAATGGCCAAAATACATATGAGGAATTAATACCAATAATGTCCGACTTACCCTGGGGTCGTTGGCAGGGCAAGGTTCAATGAGCCACACTACAAGTAGCCCTTCAAAATAAATAATAATAATAACATGTTTCAACTGTTGATAAATAAGATCAAAAGCTCGCACATTGTTTGCATAGCTAAGTAAGGATAGTGTTCGCAAATTTTGGTCAGAAAGACTCCATGCACATAATGAATATAAAACATTCTTCTTCTCCTTCTTCTTATATAATGGCAATTGTAGTCATGGTGATGATGCTGTTGTAATGCGGTGATTTCCCGTTGCCTTATGCATGGTTACATATATTGGCAAGATATTAGAAATCATTGGCGCGACATAAGCGACCAAATCTGTTTTATTTGTATTTATTCCCCCATCCCCAAATGAATATGCAAGAAAATACGATAAATAAGCTGTAGTGGTAATCCAAGGCAGCCGACTTGCAAAACTGATTCAGCAACCCCTGTAATCTAATGTGCAATCTCGGCGTCACTAAAATGAATATTAATAGCAGCTGCTGAAATAACCCTGCTGAAAATTGATAGATCATAAAAAAAACAGAGGGGTATCATCAAATTTGAAACGAGGAGTGACACAAAGAACCATATTGTTACTAATTGCGCGGACCATCCCAACAAAATGACAAAGTCTATTCAAAAAAAACTTCAAACTAAAATTAATTATGATACATAGAACTTTGCTCCCGACTCTCGACCCTTTCTATATGACGCGCCAAGCAGGGGGTGACAATTGTGGCTCCTTTTTGCACCCTAATTTTAGCGAACTTGTTCAAAACTGCGATGATTTGGGATTCGTTTTTCGTTTTGAACTAGGTTTTTTGTGCGAGTTCACCACTTTTGTGTGAGAGGGATGAGTGATCACAGGTAAGATAGGCCAGGGTAGGGTGGGTTTCCGATCATTTACTATTGTGTATCTATTATTGATCATCCAAGTCATGGCTTTATCCGCGCAAACAGATGTACAGTACACTTGCCGCTATTATCGTTTGCAACATCGTCAGGTCCATCCCCACTGGCCACTATGTCAAATAGCAAAGCCGCTCCGTAATGCAATGTGTCCACACTCGGCACACTTCGGGTTTCGTGGCAACACAGCAAAGCTAGGCTAATTTTGCCGAAAAGTTTAATTCCATTCCTAGACCTATTCTTAGTAGTATTTCGAATTAAAGAAAGAACAGTACAGTATAGTGCGGGAGAGAAACCTTTCTTTATATAATGACTGCATTACGAATAACAATACATTAAAGACTATATTCATTTAGGATAAGATGATGCATTTGAATTAAATGTATGGCAAAAAGACACATTATAAATTAGAAGTTCTATATTATCTCGTCATTAAAAGGGACTTGGAAGCGCATGCCCTTTCTCAGTTCCTCTTAGACGATAGCAGGGGCGGACCCAGTAATTTCTCAAAGAGGGGGGGGGGGAGGGAATCTTGCTTTATTGATTGCACTAATTCCCGTCCGTTAGCCTTGAAAATAGTTATGAACATAATTCTGTTCCTTTGCGTTTAAAAACACTTATTATTGACTTATATAATTAAATTAAATTATTATTATTTCATTAGATAATAGATGGGAATCTACCCCAAGGGGGGTAGGCAACCGCCCCCTCTGGATCCGCCACTCCGACAGGTACACGTGGGCCCTTAGGGATCAAGGTGGATCTTCTCCCACTATTTCATTTAGTGTGTCCATGTGCAGTCAATGCGGGCATTTTTATAGCCTGCATTAACCACATAATACGTGATTTAACTATGTAACATTCACATCTCAATAGGGGTGGTCAATCCACTCGGAGCTGTAGAAATATTCAGACCATGGCCAAAATACCCTATTTACACTTACAAGAGACGTTTCTTTGAGACACCTTCAGTTGGTCATACGAGCAAGTACTACCGTGAATACGAAGATAATTCTTGGTAGGTTCGGTCACGCAAGTGCTGGATACAGTTGACATCACCCAGCGCTCCTTATCAAACACTGACAAAATAAACTACAAAAACCTACTCAACAACTCGAGAAGAACATAAAAATTAGCGGTCAACATTGAGAAAATCCAGTGTACACGCGTCAGAAATCTCGGGGTAGATTAGTGATATCTCTATCGGGGGTTCACACCTTGTTGACAATGGGTTGGCTACGGGCTGCCGAGCATCAATGGGATTCCGTCCGCTATCTGACACGGGAGCCGCTGCTGCCCCTGTAGTACCAAAACCCGACAGTGTCGGCACAATCCCCGGGCACTTGTCATCTTCTGCCTGGCACCCCATTGACTCATCCCTTGATTCTCGCTGATCTGTGAGATGAATATCGTAGCACGGCCTGTCATGAGGGTGTTTTTTTTCCGTGATTCCATTTCGGTATTTTTTCGCGTGATTTTGGGGTTGTTATTCTGACTGTCTGCTGTATCGCCTGTATCTCCTTGCTAAGGTGGGTTCTTGAGAGCGTTGCCTGATTGCATCAAGAGTGGCGTTTTGGAATAATGCTTCCAAATAGGTAGCACTTACTTCACAGGTAGGTTGCGAAACTCCATATGGCATGTACAAGGTGAGTGTAAAGTGAACTATTTTGATTCCATTTAATATACTATCTGTATTTCGTACAATCTAAGAAATTCAATTATTTCAATTCATTTATTTTTCTTCATACATTTTCCACTCCCTTCCCCTTGGAGTGGGTACGGGACTGCACCCCCTTACATCTGAAGCAGCACATTTCTGTATTGATCTTTTTTTATCTTCTTCGTGTCATTCGCTCAGCAAACAGCATTAGCTCATATGTAATGTACATCACATGAAAAGAGGCCGGATTTCCTACGGCTTCTATCATTTTCAAAGAGGCAGTAATAAAAATAATTAAGCTGGAAAGTGCTGATGATATCTTGGGGAAGCCCCCGACAGACTTCCTCGCGTGTCGAGCCCCCTATCCGTTCGTTAACATTCGGCCATTTCCGTCTACATCATCCACTACATACAGTATAATATTTCACTTAGGAATTTCTAGAATATGTCGGAGAGGGGGCTTTCTAGTGGAAAAGACAATGAATTGGTGAAATATGGTACTATACGTTCCATATGACTAAATACCTTCGGCATACTGTGTGTGGCATAGGCTGCGTAATCAATATTGTAGACATTAGTATTGTATTTTGATTGTATCTTACGTTATTTGCATATATCGCTCATGCACGAGAAAAGTGACACATCTCTAAATATTGACTTTTGAGATAATTCAAATTTTGGTTTGACCATTTTTTAGTTTTTACTTGTAGTACTATCGAGGCACTTAATACTTTTGAGACGTGACAGTTTACTTGAAAGAGACGTGTAATTACCAACGCCTGGAGCACATTCCGAATTATGTCAGTATTGCCAAACCCGAAGTAGTCAAACTTGACAATGGATCAGTGACAAAACGCAATCTTATGGAAACAAATTAAACTAGATGTGTGTCACTACATTCATAAAATTCGCTATATTTTCCTCGACATTTTTGTATAAATAACTCAATTTTACAATTTTTTGAAATGTGTCACTTTTCTCGTGCATGAGCGATATGTAGACACCCGTGGTACGTGGGTGCCCTAGCCAAGTCCGACGTTTTTTTGGAAAAACCGGCTCTGCGGTAGTCTCTTAAGTAAGGTTGTTCAAAAAAAATAAGATACCTGACATCCGAAAGTAGAAACTACAGTAGAGCTGTATAGGCAGAGGAAAGTAAAGGCATATGCCTAATATTCTGACGTCACGCTTAAGACTAACTGTGAATCTAATAACTGGCACGTAACCAAGGCAACGCGCTTTTGTTCTTAGGACTGTGCTACTACGTAGGTACCTACATTACAAATTCAATGTTATTCTTCTCTCCATAATATCATATTTAATCAGAGAGAAAAAAAGAGAAATTTTTCGAGAAAGCGAAGCTCAAAGCTGCTGCATTAAAGATTTTCCTCAACTCGAAAAAATATCCATTAAAAGTTATTCATTTTAAATTATTTGAATCCATTCGAGTTTGGAATGTTTCCCACATCTCGAAAGTGCTCTTCAAGTTTTAACAGATTCGTCTTTACCCGTTTCTTTTTTCTGCCTCAGAGGTATTTCGCTTACTTGAATTATAATTTTCAAACAAATTGGATTATGTTATTTACCGTAGTTTCCATTTTCCAGCGATTTGACATTTCACAGTCAATTAAGATCATTATTCATTGCATTATTGCTTTCCAATTTATACGTAGTATAAGGAAAGCTTTGTGATGGTCCAAATTTTCGATTCCGAGATTTCAACGGATTTACACGTTTTGAGGTCCCAGGAACCCAAAAAAGTGGTTTTAACGAAATGTCTGTCTGTCGCTCTGTCTGTCTGTATGTACTCGTATGTCTGTCTGTATGTATGTCTGTCTGTCTGTCTGTTCATCGATTTCCGGGCAAACTACTCGGTGGATTTGCGTGAAATTTGACATGTAATAATACCTCGGGATCATTTTTTGCTTTCCAATTTATACGTAGTATAAGGAAAGCTTTGTGATGGTCGAAATTTTCGATTCCGAGATTTCAACGGATTTACACGTTTTCAGGTACCAGGAACCCAAAAAAGTGTTTTTTACGAAATGTCTGTCTGTCTGTCTGTCTGTCTGTCTGTCTACCTGTGCATCGATTTCCGGGCAAACTACTCGGTCGATTTTGATGAAATTCGGCATGTAGGTTCACAAAAATCATACCTCGAGACTATTTTTTTTATTTGGGGCTAACTCAATTTGGGGGGGTTTCATTCTCAAAAAACTCCAAAAAAACGTCAAAAAAAAATCTCAAAAACGGCTCCAACGATTTCTTTTAAATTCACATATATTCTAGTGTAGAGTCTAGAGTCTAGAGTAAACTCGGACCTGTTCTTATGTAATTGTGATGCACTCAAAGTTAATAAAACAAGTTGAATAGGTATAGTAGCCTAGAAATTTTAAATTGAAGAAATTTATTTTATTACGCATTAAGTTCCTGTATCAGTTAGAATATTATAATGCTAAATAAGAGCAGATGAGAATTAATAAATGACTTCTGGGTTAATTTTAAGAGTGAGGGAAAAGGTCTGAAAATTTAAATTCGCCCACATGGAAAATAAAGACAAATGACAGCAGTGAAGAAAACTAAAAACTTTTTTTTTTTTTTAATACCATGGACACGGTCGAATTTCAAAATTTTATGGTCTATCCCAAAATAGTGTGTGAGTGTGCGTGATGGGGCTCTGGAGGGGAGGGGGTGGGGCACTGATTCCCTCAACGGTCCTTCAAACAAATAACATGAACCTTCTGGAGCTAATTCTACATCATTTGCTTTGCTAACAATTGCGGGGAAAGTGGGATGAGGAGATGGTCTGCGTTTTATTAAAGAACCAAACGCGCGGAAAAACTGGAAGGAAAATGGTGAACATGTGGCGCGTGGAAACTCAAGTATCATGCTCCGGATGATGGATGCTGAATTACCATCACTTGGCTGACCCCGATCCCGGCCAAATCTGCTTCCCACCCCCCAATACACAATCTTATGGTAAACAGGGATTTATTTATGGTGGAAATCTCCGAAAGAAAAACATTTTCCGCGAGGTTACTTTTTGAAGATTTTCCTGGCCTCGGTGGCTCCTCTTCCATTTAGCCAATTTTCTTGGAATGGTTTTGAGTAATTTTCTGTAAATTGCCCTTCCTTTCGACTCTTCTCTATAAGAGTTTGGGGGACTTTTTTGGATTCGGGAGCGTGGGAGTGGGGCGGATGAAGGGAATTAAGGTTCAGTAGAATTTTCAATGTTTGCTGTATTGATATCCTGCTATATTGAGAGTATAGGCCTTTATAGAAGTTTTAAGCCATCTAAGCGTACTTTTCAAGCAGACAATCCATGTATATTTATGCGCTTCAAACTACTGAAGGATCGAACTCGTAGAACTATAGAAAATAGTCATTTATTGGATTGCTGACCCACTGCGCCAAGACTATCAGCTGCATCACTTCCAAAAATGCCGTGGGTGTTGGATCTGATCCAGGTCACGATAATAAAATGGAATAGATGGCGCCTAACCATACGCTAAGTATTGCCAATAGCGGTGAGACGTGGGAAGAAATGGTAAAGGAAGCGTTTCCAGGTTGTAGCGTTCCAAACACAGAAATTAAATTAGTTAGAATGGCAAGTGCTATAATATCCTTTACGGGGCGCCCTTTAACCACAACCTAACCTAACATAACTTAACCTAATAGCTGGATATGGGATCATACTTCCCAAATGTTGCTGGTTATTAAGATTGTTTCCTTCCTACCGCCAAGTTTTTCCCTTTCCCAAACATTGACATTCCCCATGGAAAGAAATCATTCTCAATCTACTTGGGTGGTCACCAGAACACTAAAACTGAAGCAATCAAAAATTAAATTAAACAGAAACCTGTTTAAAACCAGTATCTTTATCACTTGTTAGACAAAATTTTAGTTGTTTGTAAACATTTCTAATCAAAACTAACACATGACAAATACCGGCGGAGGGCTTGAGGACGACAAAGGAGCCGGTTTCGGGAACAGTGTGACGTGACCTGACCCATACCGTGACATATGACAGCGAATTAAAAATGAGGGGACAACAGCGGAAGCTTTCACAACAAAACGTGACCGTGGATAACTTCATGTCTTCCTCAAACAGCCCACCCTACCGCCAACCATCTGCCCACAACAGTGTAAACACTATTTCTGTGAAGCTGAATATGTACACGACAGAAAAAGACATACTCATACACAAGAGGAGGATATCCCAGTAGCATCTGAGTCTTCGAAAAACGTGCTTCCTGCTTATCAATGTATGTGTGAACGTAGATGGTAGCGAATGTGAATTAGTGTGACTGTTCTCTTGAATGGAAGGTATGACTGATATTCGGTATAAAAGTAGTACACAAAGTTATGTTTCAATTAAACTATCGTTGAATATGAACAGATGAACAGTTAGGTGTAAGAGAGAGCCATATGCCCTAATCTCGCTGTATCTATATTAAGCTATTATTTTTTCAATACTTTATTAATATTATTATTATTATCAATTTATATTTTTAGCATCATCTTCTTCTTGAGATTCCTTTTCACTCGAAGATTGGCGATCATACGAGTAATCGCAATTCTATAGTCATGATGATCATATACTGCGGAATTAGAATCCAGTGGTTTCCCGTTGCCGTCGTCTGATGCCGTTGACGCTTTCGGGGCCAATTTCCCAGCCCCTGGACAAAACAGTGCCCTGCACATAAAATATAACCCGGCTCAAAATTGGTCTCATCTGTTCAATCGCCATCGCCCGCTTCCATCTTCACCACGAGGTACAGAGTATTCGGCATTTTCGTGTCTTCACCTCTGAGACCATTACTCAGCTCAGCTACATTGTACTTTGTAGCATTATAATATGGTATATAATACAGTCACTAAATTGATTTAGGATGAAGAGGTAACCCTGCCGTTACATCCGAAATTACAGAATAAAGAAAAATCTGGATTTTGCAGGATTCAAAGTTCAAATCCACGATCCATGCCTCGCCGGGACATATACGAAATTGACAGCCAGCCTAGTGGACGGTTTATCAAATATTTTCGTGTTCTGTTCATCAGGCTAACTCAATTTTGACTTCTTACCTCCTAACTCGCTAATATTATGTTTCTCTGCTAAAACATCCAGCTTTCAAAAGCCCACCATAAGAAGTTACACATCAATTAGCACACAAGGGCCACGGATCATCTCCAAACTGACTATTTGGCTTGCTGTAAAATAATCCCGGACAACAGCGGGCCAAATGAGCTAGAATGGGGACGCTTAAAGTTAACCAAGTGCAAAGTTTTGATGCAAGAAATGGGGGGGGGGGTGAAAGTGTCGCAGGCCTTCATCTGCAGCTGGCGATGATGAAGGGCTGCAATCAGTGTCGGACAACCCTCTCATTCAACCCCCATCGACACTTCCATAAGATGTTATGAGACAATAAGGTCAAGCCGGAGTTTTAGCACAGTTCAAAATTAATCGGGGGAAATAAATGGTTCCAAGACTAGAGGAAATGTTTCAATCACCTTTTTTGTTGCTAACAACAAATTTTGACATGTTATTAAGACTATATGTTTCATCCTTATTGTTATTTATGTCCTATATTTCCCAAACGATAATGTATGCACTGTGCAAAAAACTAATATTATGGAATTAGGGATAGGAAGATGGATGATGACGCAGGGGTCAGCGTACCATCCCGACAAGGGGGAGACTTAGGTTCAAATCCATATATTCCATACATTTTCTTTCTTTCTATCTTTTCTCTAACTCCCCTACCTGTAGAGGCTTTTCACAAAGTCAAATAGGTGCTCTGTATCTCTAATTGTTTTTATGATAACATCCGATATTACTATATTGGAGCCATATCCAAAGACCCTCCGAAGTTTTTAAGCAAACTGGGTAGAAACTAAATAATGGTCTTTTGTAATTTGGTTTAGGTTGTAACAAGCAAGCTTTGACGTCATGGCGTCATGGCAATTATCAACAATATAACTAACAAATTACAAAATAAAACTAATTAAACATTTACAAACAAAAATAACAAAATACACTGTAATTATTTGGATTTCACTGGGGAACGGGGGTTTATGTGGGCAACAGTCTAACTGTAATAACGCTGGTGTGGAAGCTTTCAGACAATTCCTCTATCGTAACCACATACTGTAAGTGAGGTCTTTCTCTGAATAAAAATTAAAAAAAAACTAGTGTCTCAAGAGAAGCTGAGCTCTCTTTTGTACGGGGGTGCCCCGCCCATTAAGCGAATAAGGCGACCACTTAATAAATAATAATAAAAAATAAAGTACGTACGTACTTAAAGCTTTAGTAGAAACTCATTATTTTGCTCCTATTTAGTTTCAAAACTGTCCCCCGAATACCCCCGGTCCCCCTGTTTCCAGTTTTGTAAGTAAAGCTTTCGTCTACGAAATCAAAAATATTTTGCCGCGACAAAATGCGTAAAATCCCACTATTTCAGGCTTATTTTACCACAATATTTCGCCAGGGAGCAGGGAGATTCCCGAACCCCTCTTGTGAGCAGTTATATTCTTCACCTGCAAAATCTTAAACTTACTGCTATCAAAATGAGTTAAAGCTCTCCGGTAAAAAATTCAAGTCTAGTCCACCAAAAATCACAAAGACTACTTTTAGAACTAAAACTTAACCTAACCAAGTCATTCTGCATCGGAAAAAAGTGACCAAGAGTTTGGTATCTATTATTATATATAGACAAATCATGCAGAAAACAATTCAACGTTCGGTCGAGGAGTTTTACAAAAAAATTCATATCATCATGCAGATTAAAAAATATTATAAGCAAAAGAAAAGCGAAACCTAAAATTGCTCAACGGATTGCCATATCACTACCACAATTAAATAACAGTACTTAACTTATGTTTTTTAAGATCAACAAAAGTCTGAAAACCTCCAACACGTGGCAGAAGGTAAACTGAGTTGATTTTCCAGTAAACCTAATTTGCTACACAAAGGAACTTTATTTCACGAGTAGAATGGAGCTTCCTGGAAGTTGTAAGCGCAGAAAAACCACCCCCTATATTTATCTGGGAGATAATTGACTGGAAAATTATATGCCTTGTTTGAGAAGACTTTGTAATGGCTTTGTTCCAGCTCCAGCACAGACAAGTGTTCTTATGTACTGCCAGAAAATTCCGGAAGCTGTTCTCGGAAAATGACTGTGCCGTCGCTCAGTTGGTGAAGTGCTAGAAACCTCTCTGTACGGCTTTATGCTTTTATCTATGGTTTTTCTGTAGACAGGGGATTTTCCGTTATTCGAATGTTCTATACTTTATGCTTGATGATCCATCACCGTAATACTACTGTTCCATTTAATGAAGAAGGAATGAAAAGTATTTTTTGATGCTGACCATTTTTTGATCTGTCGCATCTTCTACATAGCAATTAGTAGACTATATTGTGTGTTAGGACATTTAAAAAAAATACGAAAAGACTGATTTCCCATCGTGATAGTAATGTTATATCAGTTAGCTGATGAGACTGCTGCAGATTTTGCCTCATGCCTTTGGTCCATTAGCCTAACACTCACAGCCATTCCTCCCCGATTCCCGCCAGCTAACTAGACTACGCAATTGGCAGGTGTCAAGTCTCCTTCAATTTTATTTTTGTTTTCTGTGCCTCACAAAATTGTATCCCCACTAGACGCCACTGATCAACAGATAGACCAACCGGTGTTTGTCCAAAACATCACTGGTGGAGGCTTCCTCTCTTTGTAATTCTCTGAATCTCTGACCATATTACAAGTTATGTACTAGCTTAAATTGTACCACAACCAAATAGGTACTTTAAACAGTTCCCCATTTTCTAATAATTGGACCAAATACCAGTAAAAAAAAGTCGAACCGTAAATGTAACAACATTAATTATGCATATAAAATTAAAACCAATGATACACTCCAAATCAGTCATCAGTAATTAACATCAAAACAGTGTGAAAATTAGTTTTACCACCATTGGAAATGACGCGGGAATTAGTAAAAGTCACTTTGGGTCTTTTTCCGATTAAGCAGTGTCAAAATATTATAAATATCGCCGCCATGTGTTGCCGGCCGCCCTCTTCAGCACTGTCCACTTTTATTATACAGATTTCCATAATGAGTTGTCGCGACCCTCCGAAGCCCTGAAAAACACGACAATGATGGAGAGTCGCTATCAATCACGGGTTGCAGGGTCGCGTCGCGTCTCCCTGTCCTCCCATTGTCCGTTCTCTTCCTCCGACACCTTTATTTGCTGAGTGGGTGTGTCTACTGTAGACAATTTAAGAGTCGTAGGGGTTGGTCGGCCGTTTACAGCGTTAATAGCTCACTCGTTAATGTTTCCTATTGTCAATTTATGTTTGAAATGCAACTGAAATTTCCAGAATAGACTGAAGAGTACAATAGGTGAACCGACATTGGCTACCTTTTTTGCTGATATTATAATTTTTTAAGGCGGAGATTTCCAAATATTTTGTAAAAAAAAACTAATTTTTTTTAAACAATTTACTCGATTCAGAGCCAAAAATATAAAAAACGCTGAATTTTTGAACAAACATCTATTTTTTCTAGCAAAATAAAATTCTATCTTGTGTGTTTGTCTTCCTGTTTTCCTGAAGGACTTTTTGTGGAACTAAACCAACTTATAGTGGCCCATATAGGTCCCTTGTCCAAAGCCAATGGCACCATGGATTTCGGACATTATTTGTATTGTTTCCGTGTGAATTTTTGGCAATTGGCTAACTGGTATACGTCCTCGATGTCAACCTACACCGGCGCAAGCGAAAATTAACACGCTGAGACATGCTTACCATTGACGCAATGAAACAGGCGAAAGCATGACTGAACCAAGTACACGAGTCACAGATGGTGTTAATCTAAAATGCCCCCCCCCCCCGGGCTATGACCCTGATTTAAACTGTAAACTTAAGGTGCAAGGTTACAAGGTACATAATATATCCTTAGACAACGAACTCAGTCTAACAAAAATTAGTACGAAGTTTTTTTTGTCTGAGGGTGGCCAAGGGAAGAGAGTAGAGTGGTTCAAGTCCAATAGTTAGCACAGATAGTGTTAATCTAAAATGGGAATCTAGGCGATATCATTTAACTTCTTCTACGAGTTTTTTTTCTCATTAGAACTGTTGGTGATAACAACTTCACCCTCGTGTCCGCCGACTGACATCCATTAACACGCTTGTCTTCCGCTTAAATCTTTTCCCCCACTTAATGAAAAAGAAAATTGGTTGTATCTTGGGGTTTTCTTTTGCCGTAATAAGGAAAAGTAGTCGTTCTCGGGAGGGGAGAGGGGGGGGGTATAGGCTGCATACCTACTCACACAACTTGTGACCCCCCATAAATTTTCCACTGGCTCTGGCATTGGGTGTAGGTTGACATCGAGGATACCAGTTTGACAATAGCCAAAAATCATACGGAAACAACACAAATAATGTCCGAAATCCGTGGGTTCTTTGGCATCAGACAGGGGACCAATGGGTTTATAGGACTTTTTACTATAGTACATCATGCAGTAATACAGTCAATGCACTCACCACAGGTCTCAGGCATTTTTAGTTTCATGTCGGGTTTGATACTCAGCTTCGATGGCAAGGTGCTTGTACTCGGGCGAGTCTCTACATGGCATGCAATCGGGGACGTGTCGTAACTCAACAGGGGTACTTACCACAGAGGCGACTGAAGAGGTCAATCGGATACATTCATTATTTGTAAATAAATTGTTTGTATGCGATTGACCTTTTTTAATTTAAAAAAAAAAAAATAGTCCAGTTGTTGCTGGACTTATCCAGGCGGCTGGCGGATCTCTCCTATGTAGAGCTCTAGGCTTGCTTACGGTTGTGCAGATGTTATGCACACACGGGGTAGTTCCAACCCCTGCGTAAGGATGATGGCCGTAAGGGAGCGCGAACACACCCGGTTAAACTTGCAAAAGCTCAAACATATGACCAGGGATAAACAACTGATGGCATGTTTATTGTTTACCGCCTGCATTATTAATAACCCCTCCCCTGCTAATCTACGGCCTTTGCTTCCAAAACTAATACACGGGATGAGCTATGTTATTACTTCATTACCGAGTCCATGTTAAACGAGCTAATAATTATACTATGCTCTTGAAATTTTAAATTTGCCAACTATTCGTTATGGGGTAGTTGTATAAATAACTTAGGCACATAGCAATTTACTGTGCATACAGCAGTGAGTTAAATGGTAAAATGATGATTGATAATGGGGCGTTTTGTCAGTGAATTGAGCAGGCACAGCCTAAAAATATTTTTTAAGGTATTTATTAATGAAAGTCGATTCCATCCAGTGTTCAAACTCAAATAAATTTATTCCAATTTTTCAAACAACACAGGACTTGGACCACCCCCCTAGGCACGGCCATGAGAACAAGGAATGAGTACAAAGAAAACTCGCGACATTGTACGATGGACTACTTGACAATTTTTAAAACCCTATTTTAATGCATTAATAGATTTCTTTTACTAGTATAATACACATTAAAATTATAATTTTTTCTAAGAAACGTTATTTAGTAGGGAAAAAAATAACTAATTCCCTAACACCCAATACGAATGTGACGTCATTTCAAGTTCACCCATGCGTGCCAGCTCGTTTCTTGTTTATTTATTTCTAAATATATACATTTTTTAATGGAAATTTTTTTTCTTAGAGCTATTAAAACAAAATTATGGTGCACATTACAGAATGCAAAAAAATACATGTCGGTTGGAACTTGGAGTACGGTTGTTCAGTTAGGCGCGGTTTCCACCGACCTGCAAGTGCAAAATACACATACGGTGACGTGACAGCAATTATCATTAATAACGGCGGGGTTTCCGCCGATTTCTCATTGTAGAATGCCAATGAAATTGACGGAAATTAAAATTTTTCTTTTTTTAGTAATCTATTAAAATGTTTGTACTTAACATATCCCATGACGCCATTTTTTTAATTTTAGTTTGTGATTTTACTCTATGATGGTTGATCGATTTTAACTATGGCATAGAGTAAAACAAATTTTCCGTAAATGTCATTTGCATTCTGCAATGAGAGGTCGGTGGAAACCCCGCCTTTATTAATGATATCTGCAACCAAGTCACCTTATGTGTATTTTGCACTTGCAGGTCGGTGGAAACCGCGCCTTATAAATTAAAAACATTTCTAAATTCGACTTTCGATGTCCCGAAAATTATTCACATTTTTACAATAATGTTTTGTTTATTTATAAACACAAAATGTAGGATAAATTTTCCGACCATACCCATACGTTGGGATGAGTTGTTCTACCCAACCCTAACGGGTACTTTACCTCCATTGGTAGGGAAAAAAAAACAGGCTGCCGGGCTGCAACATCCAAATAGAGCAGTGGTCAAAAGCATCATTTGAAATGTAAACTTTTTTAATTCATAAGCTTCCTAATAAATAATAGCATTTCCTCTTAATTTTGATGTGTATTACAAAAACTGAATCTCACGGAAGTCGAAAAAAATAATAGAAGAATGGCATTTTAAAGAGGGCGGTGAAAGGGGGTGAGGCGAGAGCGGTTCAATTGTTTATTCTCATGATCATTAGGGGCAGTTTAGTTTTCATTCCCATGATTAGGGGCAGATTATGTAAGACTAAGTCAATGATAATACCTTATTCCCTATACAACTACTTCCTTTCCTTTCATATCAATTTGACAAAGGTTTTTTGAAAATTTACAGATTAACGGTATTGACCCCTAGTTCAAGCAGTCAAGCTTTTGACAAGCCCGGATATAGCTCTGCGATATGTACATGTCTCGGGTATTATATTTTGTGATAAATACTCCTAAAATTCAATAAATTCGTTCAGATGGGATCTGGTGGTATTTTGCCATAAATCCACTGAGATGGCTTTTCCTTCACAAGTTACTAACGGAAGTCGTGTTCTATGAATTAATAGAAGAAGCCCACTTCCATAGTGAGCAACAAACAAGCCCAGTCTTCTTTCCACTTTGTAAGCGAACAGCGAACATTTTCTTTAAAGTTCTAATATATACAGTACTAATACAAGTCTACAAAACAAGATTGTAATTGGCACAATAGTAACTATGGAATTTTAATCTGTAGATGCATCAGTTCGAACAACTACTGTTGCGCAGAAAAATATGCATTGGCGTATACAATATATCAAATATTTCTTTATGGGGCCAAGACTAGATCACCTCTAGCTACCAACTCCTTGGTGTTGGCAGAGGTTCGACACTACGTTGAATTCTACCTGCCCCCCCCCCCCTATTGTACCAGAAATTCGAAAGATCCGAATTGCCCGATTGTCAGTTACGTCATAGTATCTTCTTAGAGTATGCTATGTGCTCGTAATATACCCAATCTGGCGCACCGTCAACCGACTAAGAACTGGTGCTCTCTCTGCAAAACCACCGCTGCCAGATGGGGCCTCATTGCTGAAAACGACACGGCATGCGAATGCGGAGAGACCCAAGACGCGGCACACATGCTGGTGTGCCGACCGCTGCCTTCACCTTGCACAGCTGCTGACCTAGCAGAAGCTAACGACAAGCAGCGTTTCCACTTGCGATATATCACCATTTCCCTCAGCGGCAACTCAAAATTTCCCTCTTTTCCCTCGCTCGCCCAATTCGCTAATATTCCTCTATTTTCTAAATTTCCAAAAAAAAAATCCCAAAGGGGGGGGGGGGAGTTTGCCTAGCAAATTATATGACTTTTCTATTATTATTATTATTTTATTGTTTTTTAATGAGTCTGAAATACGTTATATAGGCCTACATTAAACTATTCAAGTTCAGTAAAACAAAAAAAATAAAAAGTAAACTTTTGTTTCTGGAACACCCAGCGACCTAGTCGTCTCATTCTACTATATATATGCATGGCGTCCAAATTGCTGAACTTGTTTTGAACCCGGAGAAAAATTCTGAAAAAATAGATCTGAAGTATTGGGGCTTTAAGCTTTTTGAGTAATATTTTTTTTGTGAAAGTACTTGGCCAATATGTTTATTTTTATTTTTGTTAAGTCTTTCAGGTGAAATAAGCACACCAAGAATTAATTTCCCTTTCGTTATTGTGGATACTACGCCTTTAGCCTCCATCTGTCACCAGAAATCCTGGGGAGGACCCCCCCCCTATTTTCGCCAATGATTTTCCCTCGCTCTTTCAACGAGTTTTCCTAAAATTGGTGTAACCTCAACACAGTAGAATCCGTTTATTATGACTCCGTCTATATTGAACATTGACCAACCGCCTATTATGACGAATTACGAAGATAATTTGGTTTTCATTATATATACCTAGGTATATTGTATACTATACGTCTTGTATGACATCCATGTTTGTCAATTCCCTTCGATGTCATTATAACCGGATTCTACTGTATATTTAAAACTCCATTCTATCTAGTGTACGCTGCAAATATTTCAGGGGGAGGACCCAAAACACGTGCCTGTGCCTTTACCTCGTGTTGTCGTGTAGTTGTGCTGCTACAACTAGTCAAATCATCATATCATAAGCAAAGCACTGATGTACTCCTGTTTTTAAAATTCCCACCAAGCCATCAGTCGTGGCATCAGAATTGAGAATTCATAACATTCGCGCTAAAATTTGAGACCGTTATTTATTCATATTTATCAAATTTTATGTGTTTTTATTATATGTTGTAACATTTTCCATTTTCAGCTAGTTTATTTTAATCATTGACTTCTCCATCAGTTTTCCCTCAAATTTCCCTCAAAATTCCCTTTTCCCTCCAATTTCCCTTTAGTGCAGTGAATAAACCCGGATTTTCCTAAAAAGGGAAATTGCCCTCAAAGTGGAAACGCTGACGACAAGGCCATCCAGGCCGCTATCTACTGGATAACTCATAAAACGTGTTCCGCCTGGACACGTTGAGTAAGTAATATACAGTATGTGAATAATAAACATTAATTATTGGTGGTAAGAATGGTAGAACAATATCCCGAACAATCCAAGTAATCTAAGAAGAGAGGCTGCCATTTACAATGAACGAACTAACTGATAGATAGAGTTGAAATGTTTGCAGCTCGCAAGTTACAAATAGCTGACCCCTATTTCACCCCTGACCGTTAGCAAGAATAAACAAAGCAGAAATGAATCCTTCAACGGCCAGTCTTATGGGAGCAGTTCCCAAAGTTGCGCAAACACTAGCAGTTCTGCCGGAAAGGCAACTAAATTTTGAGTTTCCAACCAGCACGGGCAGCCAGAGTGTCCCCTCATCAAAAATTAACAAAGAGCTGCTCAGCTTGAAGCTTGATTAAACCTCGCTATTATTAACTAGCTAGGTTTCATTTCATCCCCGTCGCCATGTTTGTTTGTCCGTGTTTTCGGTCAATTTCTGAAAGTTGCGACAAGTCTGCAAACCCAATCTACGCGGGGGCAGACTTTGGGTTATTAATTTTCTTGGGGGGACCAACTTGCTGAAAATGTTAGTATGGGAAATTTGCTGCTGGTAGATTTTCAATTGTGACCTCTCCAATTGTAAGTTTGGTCATTCCATTTTGAGTTTTCTATGTAAATTTCGAAGATTTAGGGTGACTCCCATCAACGGAAAGCTTGATAAGTTTTAGTAAGGTATTCTAAACGGCACCGCCATGCAATAATAGATGACGGTGCTGTCCAGTGTTTCTTCTCGATATTTTTCAATGGTGAGAGCCTCTATCTAATTAGAAATAATTATGCACGTGAGAGGCTGCAGCCAAGTGGCTCGGAATTCACTTTAATCAGGAGCTCTCTTATTCATATCATAGCTAGTTCAAACACGACGGCTTGGCCCAGGGCGCTATGGCGGGGTTTCCACCGACCTCTCATTGCAGAATGCAAAGACATTGACGTAGTGGCAGACATTCAAGACTTAGGCGGGTATTCCACCGACCTCTCATTGCAGAATGCAAATGACATTGACGGAAATTTGAATTTTTCTTTTTATAGAAATCTATTATAATGTTTGTACTTAACATATCCCATGACGCCATATTTTAAATTTAGTTTGTTTGTTTGTGATTTTACTCTATGATAATTGATCAATTTTAACTATGGCATAGAGTAAAACAAAAATTTCCGTCAATGTCATTTGCATTCTGTAATGAGAGGTCGGTGGAATACGCGCCTAAGTATTGAATGTCTGCTACCACGTCAACGTCTTTGCTTTCTGCAATGAGAGGTCGGTGGAAACCCCGCCTATGTAAAGTCCATAGCAGTATCATGTCCAAGCAAAACTCGAGCGAACAACTGAAATTGTGTTATGTATATGGATTGAGAGTCCCTTGACACACTGAAATAGGTAGGTGACTACTTACAAGGTAGATAAATAGTTTGAGCATACAAAAAAAACTCAGTGGTAAATTTACGCCGTGAAACCATACAAAACCGACAGGATTTTTGAATTAAGAAAATTCCCAGATTAATATTTAGCGGAGACAATTCACCAACAGTATAAATGAAAATAAATTTCGATCCAATTATCCAAGTTGCTGACTCGGGTAACAAAGCATTATAAACCAGATGTCGTAACTTTATAAGCAAACAGTAAACCCTCTCATTATTTTTGTAGCAAGTTTTATCTGCGCAGCGAGGTATTTAATGTTATTCCGTTATTAAATAATCTAGGAAGAGAGAATGGGGTTGCAGGCAGTAAAAGAAAGGTGGCTCAGAAATAGCTGGAAATGTCAGCTGTTTTCATATTTTGCCTCTCTTCTTCTTTACTACCCCGGCATTAAATTAAAAGTAATTAACTCTCCGGCTCGGAAAATACTGCTCAGCCATGATCTCTTAGGTTATTGTTCGTTTTCCTCTAGACTAGCTTTTTCATTTGCCTTTTCAAAGTATACCCATTCCGCTTTTTTCATACATACGATGTATTTTTTTTATGCAGGGTAGTCATTTTGAATGGATATGAATTTTGGGTTAAAATAAAGAATGGTATTAAGTCACTATGGTCCGATGGGAGCAAGAGCGGATACTGTGGAAAATTTGGGGGGGGGGGCCGGGTTACAAGTTGTATGTAAGTTTAAAAGGTAATTTTTTTTTGTTGAAAATATGAGTTTTATTCATTTTTTTTTTTTTTTTTTTTTACTATCATATGAATTTACTCATTCAGGGGGGTCATGACCCCCCTAACCACCCCCCCCCCTGCGGATCCACTATTGGATGGGAGTGGCATCGATATGGCAAGGATATCTGAGTAATGTTGTGGGTCAAAAATGGGGCACTGTTCCTGTTCCTGTTTATACCTGAACTTAACTGATGAAGTGTCATCGCAGAAATGAGACGAATCCCGCAATGATCCTCTCAGTGGAAAAGTTTCCATGAACTGATGCAAACGCGTAGAAATATACTAGCTCTAGTATAATAATAATATTATAATAATTAAATGTTTAAATTTTTAAAGTTTTCTACAGGCACCCTTAACTTTGATTCGAGTTTACAAAATTAATATACTAATTACACCAGACATAATCACAATAAAGGAAGTGGAAAGTGTGTAGTTTGTAGAGTTTTTTATAGGAGAGAAACGAGAGATGGGCCATTCACCCCCTTCAAAAATGTCTGGGGCAACCTGCCACGACTTTTCAATAGCTGGTCATAAGACACGTGGCAAGAATTGAAATCAAATGAAGAACGTCTTTATATTAGGCGAGCTCTAGCCTCAAAGGGCTTCTCTACTGGCTATTTTATTTTGGTTTACAAATTATTTTTCACATTAACAAGGTAACATTTTTTCCCTGAAATTCATTCATTCATTTACTCTCGCACTTCACTTCCCAGAACCTGATGGCAGGCTGTCCTAAATCTCCCCAAATTATTCTCTGTTCTAGGTTCTTCTGGCAAGGAAACCCAAAGCCTAGAGGTGTTCACTGTGAAGGAATGGTTGTAGTAATTTGTTCGGTTCCTAGGAATAGAAAGTTTGTTAGAAGCTCTTGTGTTAAAACTGTGGTAATCAGACAAGTATGTGATAAGAATGATAGGTAAGTCGGGTTTCTGGTATTTAATACCTACCTTAAAAAGACAGTGCATGTTGTTTTCATGTCCGCGGACCATCGGTTGGGAACCTTTAGTCTCTCTAGTTAGAGTTAGAGAATTGGACTATGAAAGGCATGAAACTCACCTTAAAAGGAAAAATTTGCGGTAGAGCTAGGGCCACACAAGTTTCATTTGTACCTTAACTTCATCGGTAGCGGGAAAACGCGGCTGCTGCTCGACATTGCTGACCAGACGCGCTACAGAATTTTCTTTCTGTCGTATGTGCTGACGGCCCATTCCTACTATTACGATTTATTTTAGAATAATCTCTCTGAATAAAATGAGTGAAAAATGCAATACAACTGAAAATAAAATCGCAGTACCTACCCTATTGTCCGAATATCCAAAACGGCAGCTGAAATTTCCCAACAAAAAAAAAAAAAACAAAAAAAATAAATCCAGGAAATCTTTTAAAAAAGCGAAAATCAGGGGCGCTTGAGCTGTAGCTTCTGGATGATGGCGGGGGGGGGGGGGCTGGGTACGGGGTAGGGGGGGGGGTAGCATCCCCTCCATTAGCGAGAGTTCAGCGAAGCGTTACCCTGCTGGGGGGTATCATGTCTTGCGGGGCGCTGGATGCCCACAAAACTCATTTAGCCCCCTCAAACTGCTTACTGGTTGGCTGACAGCTCCCCCGTTACAAGTGTTCAAAGTGGTTAGTTCCTGGGGAAACTCGAGTGTCGCGCGGAGATAGCTTATTTTGAGGCATTTTGATGTTTCTTACGTGTTTTCGTGGGAGTACAGAGAAATTATAGTAATTTGTCTGTGGATCGAGGGTGGCTTTAAATTTGGAATTTTTCTCCCTCCAATCTTTATTCGATTTATAGTTTGCACTACGATGAACTTACAAAAAAGAACATTAACGACGATGATCATGACAAAGATAGGCGCACCTAATGAATATTTAACATGGGTGACTATTTGTATTTTGTGTAGAAGTGGAAGTGCAATAATTCAATTTTCTTTCTTTCTTTCATTCTTTCTTTGGTATCTTTTACATCATATTTCTTTAAATGCCTCTTCTAACGGTGATTGGTGACAATCATGGCAATTTTGACTAGACTTGACTAGACGAGACTATTCTCGGAAAAGGGACGTCGTGCTCTTCTGTTCCCTATATCTTTGACATATGCACAATCAATTAATTTTCCTTTCAAACAATGATCAAATAAAGCTAGTGGCTTGAAACAATGAATACTGTCTGAGTCTCACCTTTTTACTCATGAAGAAAATCTTTTTTCTCCATTAGCAAATACAAATACAAAATATTTTTTTATTAATAAAAACACAAGCTTATGCTTAGTATAAGACAGTATACTCGTAAGCTGATGCATCTTTAAATGAATTACCACTTAATTTAATCTGACAACACCAGAATGGCTTCATTAATACAATATCATCTTTCTGGATACTGGTGGTTCACAGCATTACATCCAAACATTATATTTTTTTCAAGAACATTTTCTATCCAATGCTAACAAGAAATACTAAATTTATAATTTATATTAAAAGTTAATAAAATGAAACAGATTTCGAAAAAAGTGGTGACAGTATAATGTGGCGTATATATTTGTTTCAGAGAGGGAGGGGGGGGGGATTAGACCAGATCACCAGATCTATCGACTTCTTACTACGTGTCGAGGCCCAATGTGACGTTGAATTCTACTACTCAAACAGCATACCACTCACTGTTAACTTAATATCTATTATCTATTAGATCTGTCAAATTATAAATTACAATAACTGACGTTAGTTATTATCGTCTAATATTTTCCCATTCGGGGTTGGGGGGGGGGGGGGTGGCCTCCATATAAACACCACTGGGAGAGTCTGCTAGTCTGGAAAGTCTTAATGTGGTTCGAGCAAAACTTCAAAAAAAGGTGCTTCCGATTCTCATACAAATAGGGAAAATCCAACTCCACCCTTAGTTTTTTCTGTAGTTTTCAGCGAAAGAACGTGGCAGAAAGCGAACGAAGCCTATTATGAGAATAAGAAAACCGCTTGTTTCAGTAGTTTGACCTCAACTGGGGGTTGCGTAAAGGCCCACCCCCTTCCTTGATGCTCTTTCCACCCTAATCGCTCATTATCCACCCTAGCGTCCTCTTGTCGTCTCTCTATAGCGGCGCTACCTAATGTGTGCAGCTCTCATCATCTTTTGCCATCTTGGTAATTGGATGCATTTACCCCAGAAGACATTCAAGAGCAAGTGGGAAATCGTTTAGAGATTATGAACGCATAACTTGTTGAGTTGTTGGGCTTTTTATTTTCTCGAATTAATCACTTTCTTAACAGTATTTTCATCATTAAAAGCCTTACCCCTATATAACACCGAACCAGCAAAAGAACTTTAGATGGTGTAGGCACTAGGATGTAGTTGGATACAACTGATCTGTTCAAGACACTCGTTAAAGTCAGTTTCTTGAAGGCAACAAACGTATACGTCTATGAGCTGTCAGCACGCAAACTTGATTTGTCAGAAAACTACTAGCAACGTTTAAAAACTAGGTTAAGATTTTATATTTTCTTACATTGTATGTAATCGCAAATATAGTGCACGTGACCTTGTATTATTTTTTCCTCCGGCTTGTTCTCGTAAGAAGTAGTAGGTACGAATACTGCATCGAAACATGCGCGGTTCTTAGTTCTTACTTAGTCGTTGTCTTTAAGCCAATGCAATGTGCTCCTGATGGTAGTTTGCCTGCCAAGTGCAAAGGGGAAGCCCTAAACAATGGTGGGGGCTATAGGATAGGATCGTAAGTCAGAAAATATTTCATTTCAGCAGGTATCATGCGATACGAATGGTCTCTAGGAATCTAAACAAAGAGGCGTAAAATTCTGTAATAGGCAGCAGTAATTACAAAAATGCCTACCTGAAAGGGAGAGGTAAATCTCCAAGAACGGGTAAGAAATGGGGATAAGTTAATCTCAGTATGGAGGCGACTGGTTCACGACAGGGACTTGTTGATGTTCTACAGGTTCTACGAAAACCGTAGCGATGATGATGAAGATGTTGACAAAGATTATCTGTTATGAATGTGCCTACTACCTATTACACACCATTCCCCTGATTTCATTCTCAGATGCTATGGCAGGACATACATTTTTGGAGCTTCCCATTATACCATAAATGATAAAACTTTTAAGTACTGACCTCCCAGGCGTGACGTTGATCAACAGGATTCCCCGTCCACTTGCCAATGAAAGGTCCAAACCTTTTGCCCCTCCTGATCGGCTGCGTCGCGTGGACGCCACCGTCTGAACCCCTTCCAAGGGCCACCTCGGAAGGTAACCGCGCGACTCCGTCCTCAAAATGCGACACCTGAAGGTCATTATGGAACCTCAGGGCGTCCAGTCTCAGTCTTTTGCTCTCATTGTCACCACCACCACCGTTGTGTTCGTCCTTTCGTTTACGCGACAGGTCCGTCGGACTGTCCGGCCCCGTGTCAGTACTTTCCCTGTCTTTTGGAGATTCGCTGAGGAGTCGCGACACGCTGAGATCTGTCGGCATCCGCCTGCGCTTCGGGTCCAGAGATTGCGGCGTGTCTTGATGAATTAGTCCGGCTAAAGCCCGTATATCGTGGTGCACTTCCCCATTGTCGTTGTTTCCTGAAATAGAAAGGATATTATTATGTTATTGGTCATTGCTGTCAAAAGTTAGCACCAAATGCATATCCAGACTCCAGAGGCAAAGAAGAGGGGGAGGATATCAACGCGAGCCAAGTTCCTACACACCCCCGACATCATATACATCCTATACAGCTTATGACAGATTTTTTCAAAGGGAAGGAAGATAAGCTAAACATCAAACTTGACCGTGAGTTGAGACTTGAGAGGTGATGTATTGCGAAGTGCTAAGAAGTAAGGACATTGATTTTCACCCGAATGGTAGATAGTTTCAGACTTTCCAAATTTTTCGGGCATGTAAAACTGGCATCTAGTCGAGTATACAAGTTACAAACTCAACTAGTGTGGTTCAGTAACACGCCAAAAGTAATTTATATATGGCCATGCAATACTCCAATAGAAAACGCCATGGATAGAATTGTCACAATGAGAATAGTCCAGTACTATCAGTTATAGTCTAAATTCGTTTTTATCTTCAAATTTACTTTATTGGCATTTATTTAAATCATCTTAAATGTTCCTGTAGGCTACATGTTATATTGCTATAACGAGTGGGTTCAGAACAATCCAGATAATGAAACCTAGATGGCTTATTTGATATTATGCCTGAGTTAAAGGTACTGTACACTACAATACACAGAGATTAATTGGCAGTTATTAAACCTGTACCTATGTGTACGTATCTACGAGTATTGTAAGGTATTGTAGGGTATTGATAACAGCTTCCTGTTCCATCTATATATGAGTTTCAATCTACCGGTACCGTGCACTACATGCTCTCATCTTAATGGGCAGGACATCCAGACGCTACAAGTTTAATAGGCTGCATGCATGCGCGAGCGATAACAATGCAAGTGGACCGGTAAATTTCAATGGTTGCTTTCCTATTTATGCGTAGTTTAAGTATAAGCTTTGTGATGGTCTTACGTAGCTTCGCCTATGTTTTGATGGTCCTTCGGTAGCAGCTCAATCTGAGGTTCTCCAAGTGCGCTCCTGCAGCCCGATCATGGTGGTTTGGTATTATTATAATACCGGGGTTTATTTTTAATACCGCAGTTGTAAGGCGTCACGTGACAGTGTTGAAATATGCGCGGGAAATTCAAATTAATAAATAATTTATTAATTTTATATTTTTCACTTCATAAAAGATAATAATAAATGATATTATTAATGATTATTATTAGAATACAAGAGAATGGGTGCATTGTTTAATAATTGAAGGAAATAATAATACACATTGAAATACGTACGTTGGTAGAATTTTGAAATATAATAAGAATTTTAATTAATGTGTCTACATCTAAGGGAGAAAAAAATCGAAAACTCACGAAAAATATTAATTAATCCATTTCCCGCGCATTTTGAACTCATTTTTTAAAAGCAATTGAATAAGTCCCTGTATTATAATAATCCCAAATCGCAATGATCGGGCTGCTGATAGCAGTTTGCCACTACACTCTAACTCACACAACTTGCACAGCACACAGTATTCCAACACATCACAAACAACTCGGGGGAGGGGGGGGGGGGGTGCGTATAAGCAAGCCCAAGCATGTAATCATCCTTAAAATACCTATTAGAAAAATATATAATTGAAACATACAATCGTTTTCGACCTCATATCATCGTCAGGTAAAATTCAATATTATGCCGAAACGTCACAAAGTAACCATGGAGACTATTACCCACATTAAACAAAACTTGACTTTAACCCTTTCAAATTGAAAGAAATCGTTTAGCAACACCTGTCAGGTAGAAGACCCAGATCAAACAAATTCTCCATGCGGAAACGGTGCAATAAACCTAACAGAAAATAAGATAGTGCAGTTATTTACCCTTTAGGGGTCGTTGGGGCGGCACCTTTGACGCTTCCTTCCAGGAACGCGGCGGTCACCACTCACCACGTGGAGATACACGTTCTCACGGACAGGTGGGAAACCAGTCAGTTATGAGCTAAGGGTTAACTCCTTAAATCACGAGCTTTATCACCGGAAGTGTTTGTAAAACGACAGATTTCAGAGAGAAAAGAATTTCAAAAGATACGACTGCACTCATCCAGGTGATGCCTTTGCTTGATGCTGCATTTTGGGGGCGTTTGTTTAATGCTTAATAATAATGTTCTGAAGGACTTTTTATGGACCTTGTCCAATGCCAACGACCCCATGGATTTCAGACATTATTTGTATTGTTTCCGTATGAATTTTTGGTCATTGGCAAATTGGTAAACGTCCTCGACGTCAACCTACACCGGCTACAAGTTATAATGGACAACCTGAGACAAGCTTACCGTTAACACAATAAAAAAGGCGAAAGCATGACTTAACCAAGTACACATAAGAATTTAGCGGGCGTTCTCGAGTCTCGATATTTCAGTTGCCTATAAGCAAACGCAATTCTGTCCACCCAGGTCGATTTTTCAGAAAACGCAAAAACCTGCTGTGCCGCAACGCCATGAGGTATAACATTTCAGTTTTTAAAGCTAATTTTAACAGTATTAGAATTGCTTTTGCGACTCAATATCTGATTCATCGGATAGAGTATTGAAAAATAAAATAAAAAAATGGCGCGAATATCTCAAAACTGAAAAAAATGGAGAGGATTGCTTTTGCTAATAGGCAACTCAATTTTATTTGTACGATTGCAAGCTCGGGCTTGCTTATACGCCGACCGAGTATTTTTTGAATGCTATTTTGTATTAGTAGGAACAAGAGAATCGCAACAAAATTTTAACCATACATACTAGTAACCACGTAAGCTACCTACCTATTGGTAACGGTTATTTTAAAAATAAGTTAACAATATATCAGCTGATCCTACATGTCAGTAGGGGTAGACTATTGGTAAACTACGCTAAGTTGAACTATACGTCTTAGTTAAAAATCTTAAGAAATATGATTTTTGTCATTTTCGAAATTCAGAAAAGCCATGTCAAGAGGCTATTGAGCCGAACTTCGCAAAAGTCCTATAGCAATACGGATGCTCTATCGCAAATATCATATGCAAGATGCCTGCTGTTCACGCAACACTTGCAAATTAGGCCTCAGTCAACTTGTCGCGATACGCTTGGTGACCGAATTGATTACACACCATTTTAATTATTTCAGCATGCAATTAGGAAACAATTTTATTTTTCGGCGTTGACGTCAGGTTCAACTATCAACACTGTACATAGTTTATCAATAATAATTCATAGTTGAAGTTATTCTTGACTAATTTGTACGAAAAAGGCAATAACTTTCAATATTTTCAAGTAAATTAACTCCCTATTTTGGATTCCCTTACCGTGTCTCAATCGTTCGTTTACTTTGCAGCCTATCAACAAGACTTGTCACAAATAAACGAAATTATACAATCAAGTAGCCTACATACTGTAGGTAAACAAACCAAAGATTGTATTAATGATGGGGAAAGGCGCGTGCTGTAGCTCAAAATGTACCATTGTTTTTTACGGTGTAGTGCTCTTGAAAACTTGTTCCGAGCCATTTTTTTATTTAAGAAAACAATAATATAACTGATTGTTTAAACCTTTAAAGGAAATAATTCAAATAGGCAACGGAGTCCCACTTCACTGGTATGCAGTAGCAGTGGGATATTGTAAAGGCAACACAGTAAAAAGATTTTAATTATAAATAGGGTACACGGGCCGAAGCTTTGTTACGGTACTTTGTTACGTATTTTCTGAAATAGAACGCGTGACATCGGTTACCATAAGAACCTGGTATTTTAAATGGTCCGTAGTGGCAGGCACGTATGCAGGATTTCTCTAGGCTAACCATGTGTAAAATATATATATACATTTTAAACCCCCCTTTTCCGTATCTATATAATTTATATTTCTGAGGGAGACTCCGGACCCCCAACAATTTTGCAATTTTTTAAGGACTTTTATGGACCCGGACTTGACTTATAGTGGCCCATAGGTCGCTTGTCCAATGCCAGCGACTCCATGGATTTTGGATATTATTTGTATTGTTTCCGCATGAATTGTTGGACATTGGCAAACTGGTATACGTTCTTGGCGTAAGCCTACACCGGCTATAAGCGATAATGGACAAGCTGAGGCAAGCTTAACATTTACGCAGTGAAACAGCATTAACCAAGTTAACCATTAACCAAGTACAGATACGAGTCCCCCGGACCCCTGCTTTGCGTAATTTCTTGTCTTGGCCTCCCCTTACCATACGATTGGCTAGGGTATTGCTAAATAGTCAATTGGTAATGAAAATATTGGGCATAGTCAAACAAGCTACTATTTTCCCAAATCAAAGCCTTTTCCTTTCCAGCCCATGTACCACCTGCCTTCTAACACTATCCACAGCTCCGTGGAATAAAGTCCATGTCAGCCAAAATATCCTCTCTAAATATCCTTTAAGAGCATATTACAAGGCTGGCAATATTATTGGAAATGAAATAGCTGTAACGAGGGTAGCGCGTGCCGATCGGCACTAGTAGAAGATCCACAGCCGAAGTCCGAAGATCGACCAATGAGGATAAGCTCCTGTTTTATGTTGTAATATTATTTAGTGGTAATGACTGAGGAAAAGCCTTGGTAACGACATTTCGGCCCCCATATCACACCCAGGCAACAATGTAGCCCCTTATGTCAACGCTGATATAGTGTAATATTGAGCGAAGTGCCTTAAAATGTTATGTCTATCGTAAAGAAGCCGTCAAAACGTAAAAATTCATCCATATGTAGGAAATACTACCGGGATAATTATTACCGACTTTTATTTATCCTTCGGTTTTCCTTTGTCAGCTAACTAAAGGTGGAGATTTTACTACACATTTTAACTCTAGTCCATAATCCATATTGTGACGGGATGAAAGGATGTGAAAGGATTTTGAAACATATTGAATTGTCAAAACTGGATCCATTTGCACTAACCTAAGTGATGAAGCTATTGGCGATGCTGTGGCAGTCATATCAACTATGGCTACTCGCACACACTTATTGTATTGTATGGTAGGTATTTATTTTACGTACATAGATACAAATCAATAAGTTGTTATTTTTATTTTCCTCCTTTTCAATTTCACTGCTTGTTTCTCGGGTATTGTTTTATGTTTTATGTTGTAAGTGATCGTTTTTCGACTTTTTTGCCAGCACATTATAAGCTTGTTCACTTATTATTTATTTATGACTACACGTCCAGGTTCAGCAAACATTGATATTAACATTTTGTTCTATTACTAAGCCAGCCTAGCGGAGTTAGGGCTATAAAGCCCTCTCTTACACTCAACTAGGAAGACCCGGGACTGTCTGTTTTAATACCCTCCGAAGTATGACCAGAGAATGTAGCAAGTGTGAAATTCGAACCAACAACGTTTCGGGTGAAAGTTAGAGTCTCTACCACTACTCTACATGTCCTGACCACCTAACTTGGCTATTAAACGAAAGGTCGAGGTTCGAGAATAAAAAGAAAAGGAAAAATTTTCCCCCGGCCCAACCTCCAAATCTTAATGAGTATACCTTCCCTTTTAGTTTAGTTTTATTTTAAGTTTTATTATAAATAGTAGGTATTTAAGTTAACATTATGGGTTAATTGTAAGACTAGGCCGAAAGGCCCAAAATTCGCCAAATGGAAAATAAAGACAATTTTCTTTCTTTCTTTCCCTTCCCCGGTGGGGGGAGAACATGGCTGCCGGGCATGTTGCTGACCACAATCTCCAAAATGGAGTTAATAAAGAGGATCAGTCCTAGACCCTCATTAAGTTGTCGCGCCATAATAAATTATCAGTTTCGCATCGTATAAACGCTTCAACACCCTCTTTGCAAAGTCTGCATCCGAGGTAATAAAAAAGTAGGAAATGGTTATGTCATTAATGATAGGCCAAAACAATGGTTGAAAGTATGCCCAAGAATACACCCGTTTAACCCTGATTCTTTTTGCGAATAGAGCTCTCTTTCTAACAAACAATGGTCTGCCCCATTCAGTGGTAAAGCTACCTTCCGCTTCTTTCACGCTTTGAGACCAACATCTGCCCATGAGAGAGGAGCCCCTCTCGGGAACAACGAGCTATTCTGGTTTCGAACTGCCCATTTATTTTTAAAATGCTTGGACGGGGGGCTCTTTTAATGAGCCGTCTTTATTTCTGTTTTGAGCGCAAAGCGGTTTTTTTTCGAGCAACTCGTTTCAAACCACACGCGAAGACAACTAAACTGGATGGTTTATGGTTCTGTTTTCAATAACGTGATCTAAAAATGTCAGAGCCAAGCCCATCGGGTGCAGTAACCCCGACCGGACGGTCTGTTTATTTGTGTTCTGTACCCTATTGGCGCTTGCAGAAAATTACATTCACAATTGTTCTACGTACTTAGGCGGCTGCCATTGTCATTGTCATTTTTTCTTCAATTTGTGCATTAAAAAATGATGCGATTTTTGTTTTGAGGAGACCATTATGTAGATACTTAGTTCATAATAGATAAGTGGAAAAACTCTATTTGACAATGGTACACTTAAAATGACGTCATACTTATTCCATGAGACATAGCATCAGAATAAACCACGAGCATTCAAGGACAATAAATAATTCCAGTTTATCATAACCTCCATCTCCTTCGGTTTTCTCTTTCAGTCCTAATTAATAATTATAATTATATCTTCCTCGTGTGTTTAGTTACTCTATGGACCTTCGCTACATGAAATCAATTTGAGCCCACCCTTTTCATAAGAGTAAAATAGACAAAGTAGTAGACAAAGACAAAATAGTTTGGGGCCGGTTTAATTAATGACTTTTGTTTATAATTGAGCCAACCAATCGGAGTTAGAGAGGATATTTACTGTATATACGGTGTCTCTCTTCCCTCTTATGTGATCTATATATTTTTGTTTCGGCAGGATTTTCAAATTTCTATTTTGTAATGGGTTTCCACTCTGTCAGCCGTTGCACGCTAAGTGAAGTCCAATTGGCTGCGTATTGTTTTTAATATGTAAATAAATAAACAGATAACTACTTTTTGCTCTATTGCTGAGCCAACCAAGCGGAGTTTTAATATGCCTATTGACCTCCGCAGCCAGAAAATGCACTCGAACTCAACCTTACCACATTTTAGCGGGCCTACTTTGCCGTTTAGTATTAACTTATTCCTGGGGTTAAAAATGTAAACAAAACAATGTTGAATAGCACTTTCCATTGAAAAATTATCATGTTTATATTTTAATCCAGCAGCCTGATCGAGGCGATTATAATACCGGGGTTAAATAAATACCCTAGGATTATAACAGTAAACAAACAAATTTTGAATAGCACTTTCCATTACAAAATTATCTTGTTTACATTTTTATTACCAGGGGATTAAATAAATACCGGTATTATAATCGCCTCGATCAGGCTGCAGGAATTAAAATTAAAAATAATCACGATAGTATAGGCCTACTATGCCGTTTAATATAAACCTATTCTTGGGGTTAAAAATGTAAGCACTTTCCGTTCTAAAATTATCTTTCTAACATTTATACTCTTAGGTTAAGATTAGAAATAATCGCCCACAGGGTCCGTATCATGTATCTAATATCATATATCGCAATCAGAGTCCGTATAACTACATGCATTTGCTAATTATTACCATTTGTCAGAAGAAACAAAAAATCAAACAACTTCTGAATTAATTTTGAACGCCAAAACGTACCTGACATACTCATCCAGACGGTATTCGACTGCAATCGATAAGTTTAAAACTTAAAATGCACATCACTGTCGGAAATCTCGATAATGTCTTGGAAAATTATCAACGAAGGCTCCGTGCCTACTGCGGGACAGTCATTTTGGGAAATCGTTCACACAGTCAGTTACCGAAACTGTAAAGTAATTGTATTACTAGTATTAATGATGCTACACAGTAATTATTCTGATAAAGATGTATACAGCGGCAGTGAAATGATTATAAAGAAAAAATTATGAAATAGGGGAATCTAAATAGGCTGTTGTAGAAGAGGTCAACAAGTCATGCACATGCTTAGTAAATAATTCAAAGCCAAAGGCTACTTAAAATTGTAGAGTTATAATGTAGTAAAGAAACGGGTAGATTCATAATTATTTTAAGTAGGCTGTGTACGATTGTACAGCACTCCAAATTAACTTAGTGTATATAAGGATCAGAATTGTATATTATCGTACAAAAATAATAAGATAATTATTGATTGGGGTTATTATTATTATTATTACTTGAGCACTGTGCATAAAAATGTATTGATACAGAAGAACAAGTTGAAAAGAAACACGGATATAAATTTTAGCCTAACACTGTTCTAAAAGAGTTCTACGGGTAATGTAAAAAAAAACACACAAAAATGACAAGAAACTAAAAAAAAACATGATAAACAAAAAAATCAATAATTTCCAAAACAATTAAAAGTAATAAAAAAAAATGCAAACACTGGCAACTCCCACAGAATAAACCAAACCAAAAAAAAAACTAAACACTTTCCTAAAACATAAATTTTTAATTATAATATTTGAAGAAACACCGCAAGAGGTTCCGCGAAAAAATTGAGATGTCAGGGGTTGCGCGAAAAGGTTTGGAGACACTCCGCGCGCGGGTTGCGACATGTGAATGCGGCGCTGGAGATGGGAGACCGGGGGTTGGGACAAGGGGGAGGAGTCTCCGCAGCCTCCGCGGTCCATCCAAGCCGCTTCTTCCAGCCACCCCTTTCTTCCCTCTATACTTCCCTTGCCTTTTTAATTTTTAATTTTTTAATTATTTTCCGGGTTTGCCGAGAGTTTGCTAAGTTGCGGGTCTGCTGCGCCCTCGGGGGCCGAGAGAGGGGGGAGCAGATCTCCTTGACTACGCGTCTTCTCATTGTGATCTGACGGATGAGGAAGGGGGAGGGGGGATGCTAATTTTGAGGAAGAAGACGTTGCAGGGATTTTTTAGGTTTACACAAGTAGAACTTGGCTACAAAAAAGTTACTATGTAGAAATTCTATAGTAACTGGAGAAATTTAGTCAAAGAAGAATGAAGCTGGTAGGCCTCACGCTTGTCCTGATGTTTTTCATGTTTTGGATCAAGAAATTACTATTTCAAATTTTTTTCACCTGTATGCAGTTTTATGTTTAAGTTTTGATCTATAAAATATGAAATCGTAATACGTAAATAACCCCCCCTGTTTTTCAAAATATTTTCCCAGGCCTACAACTAGGTGTTGCACCAAGTTTTCCCATCAGACCTAGCGAACCATTGGGGAGGTCCTGTTAGTGGTTGCTGACGTTATTTTCCGTTATTTTCTCATTGAAGTAAATGAAGAGTTAATAAGAAATAGAGCCAGGGGTTTTTAAATCCACGCATGTAAGTCAGGGCCTTTTAACTTTCTTTTCCAGAATCAAACAGGTTACTTATGTCGAAAATAACCCTAAACAGGCATTCCTAATAAGGCCTTCACAGCCAGATTTACGTGATGAAGCAGTCGAATCAGGGATCATCTGAAAGCGTACTTCCAAGTATTTCGTCAACATCTGCGGTCGGCATGTTCAGTGGCACAGCGTAGACTTCTAAGATACAATTCTACTGATTCAGCACATCCTTGTTGAAAAACCTAAGGCAATTGGCAAGAGTTCCCTATTCAGGGCAGCATCAGTCTCCAAGGTCCGAATTGCCATGAGCTTCGCTAGAAGAGGCATTTAAAGAAAACTTAGTTGGTACTTACTGAATACCGTAGTAAATGCAGTTAAATCAAATTAGTAAAATTCTTGGAAAAAAGGTTTTTGAATAATGCTACTATAAATTTTTCGAATCTTAATCCAGATTTTTATATATCCTTATTGAAAAAATTTAATTTAGTATCACTCGAGAAGAGAGGGAAATATTGCTATATTTCATACCTTTGGAAAGTTTTAAATTTCAAAGAAGATAATAATTACTTTTTGGAGAAAATTAGTTTTAATGCTAGAATTAGAGTAAACCGCTCAACTGCCACTTTTGTTATTTCAGGTGGTAGAGTAAATATTTCGTTATTTTCGACTATTAACAGGGTGTGCAGAGAAGCCAATAGCTGCCCAAGCATTGACTTCTTTGCACACTCTGAAATACATGTAAGGAAAAACTTTTTTGATTGATTTTCTTCTCTGTACCTACATTTCTGATCAAGTAATCACTGTATTTATATAATCAATTCACACTTTTATTTTGTACTTTGTGATTGGGGGCAACCCTGTATTTGTTCAATATATATATTCCTATTTCTATTTCTATTTTATTTTGTGATACCAACTTGCACAACTAACGATTTAACAAACTCAGACCGTCTAACATGGCAGCGAATACACCACTAAAGGAAAAATTATAATACGAATGAGAAAGGGTTAAAAAGATGAGTGACTCAATGGGTGGGTAAACAAACATAGGAACTATGGTGGAAATTGTACGCGGGGAACATTATTAAACAAACTGTGTTCCAAGTTAGTCTACAAATAATTGATGAGTGACCACTGTAAATAATATGCTTGTCTCTCCCATAAGGCTGCATGCATAAAGGTGTAAACAAAGAAGAGAATGTATTGTCTGTATGATACGGTATTATGATTAATTTAGTTTTCTACCTTGATAGATATGGTACGTAAGACTGTTAATAGTTGGTTTGAAAAGGTCGGCACGTTATGTAAATTGTAGGACATGCAATGCCAATATTTGATACGGAAGGTTACAGAAGTAGGGGACATTGTTTTCTAGGCTTAACAGTTTCGCAGAATGGATACAATATTAATTTAATTGAAAATTGCATCTTTCAGAAGTAGTAAAGTACTTTAGAGTTTTCAGCTGTAGGTTACAACTAGGAAAGTCATATTAGTATAGAAGTAGGGTATATATTGTTTTCTAGGCTTAACAGCAGTCTCGCAGAATGGATACAATATTTAATATTTTTTGTGTATATTGACTATTCGTCCAAACTGAAATTTGTATCTTTCAGAAATAGTAAAGTTCTTCGGAGTTATCTGCTGTATAGGTTACAGGAAAGTTATAGAAATAGGGTATGGTTGTCATTTGTCAATATCGACTTTTAGGCTTAACAGTCTCGCAGAATGGATACAATATTTAATATTTAATCTGTATATTTGTTCCAACTGAAATTTGTATCTTTCAGAAATAGTAAAGTACTTCAGAGTTATCTGCTGTAGGTTACAGGATAGTTATAGAAGTATAGGATATGGTTGTCAATATCGTCTTCTAGGCTTGACAATTTCTCAGAATGGATGCAATATTTAATATTTTATATGTAATATGTATATATTCGTCCAAACTGAAATCTGTATCTTTCAGAAGTAGTGAAGTTTTTTTTTAAAAATAAAAGGTTAATCGCATACAAACAATTTAATGAATGTATCCGATTGACCTCTTCAGTCGCCTCAATGAGTAAATTAATACTTGTGCTGAGTTACGACACGTCTCCGATCGCATGGCGCGCAGAGACTCGCACAAGTACAAGCGCGCTACCACCTTACCATCGAAGAGTTATCTGCAGTAGGTTACAGGATAGTTATAGAAGTTGGATATGGTTGTCAATATCGTCTTCTACGCTTGACAGTTTCTCAGAATGGACGCAATGTTTAATATTGTACAGTAGGTATGGGTATATATTCGTCCAAATTGAAAATTATATCTTTCAGTAATTGTAAAGTGCTTATGTAGTACAGTATAGTTTACAGAGAAAGAACATCCTGGTTGAAAAACTAAGGCAGTGGTTGCCATGAGGATCGCCAATCCTCGATAGTAGAGGCATTAAAAGAACAAGAAGAATAGTCCATGTACGATTGGTATAAGGTGCGATTTGCAAAGGTAACAAACGTCAAAATTATTTACCAAGGAGGTCTAGTATAATATATACATGTGAAATTGTGGAACAGTGGCAGGAAGTAGAATAGAACTAAAATCTACTCCGTAGAATAGGCTTTCACGAAAATCTTCAATTCAAAGATGTTTAGGAGGTAGGGAAGATTTTGAACATAATAATAAAAGTACCGGGAGGGGTACTTGGAGGGGGGGGGGGCTGTTATATAACTGCAAGGGCGGGGGCGCAGTGACACCTTGCGGGGACAACCTGGGGGAAATCCTGTTGTACGAACAAATCCCCCGACAGTTGTGAATAATTTATACCACCTCGTTTTTCTCAATCTTTTTTCATCTTCCGTAATGAAATTTACGGCGAAGGGAAAACTGACTTGAGTCAGATACAGTGCCTTTAGCTAATGCTGAATTTATTTCAGAAAATACTGCTTTGTGTGTAGGCCTACAAACACTTTATTTAGGTCTGGTCTATAGATGAATTTCTGGAGCCTTACAATGGCTATAATCATGGTGGCATCCTACCCCAGGTCTACACACTTTTTAGTGTACTTCTTTGCAATCACTTTTCTAAATTTCAATTTATTACAGCTTCTTTCACTGCTTAATATTAAACTATTCTTAATTCAAGCAAGACTCGCACAATACTAATACATAAATAATAACTTCTTGTTCTATTACTAAGTCAACTGGGAAGGCCCGGGACCGCCTGCTTTACATGCCAGAAATGTAGCAAACGTACTTACAACACTTTTGAAATGCATTAAATATTATTAATTATATGGGTTTTCATAAACTTCACCTTCACCCACGGAATAAATTTATTTGAGTTTTAACACTGGATAGAATGGACTTTAATTGATAAATTTCGCAAATTTTTTTTCGGACCCCTCCTTCACCATGTTGTTGTAAATGAACTAAACTCCAATTCCCATATAAATGGAAGAGGGATTCGTAGAAATTCCAGCAGCTATCTACATTCGTTTACACAAACGACGCAGTTCATCCACTAACAATAAAAAAGGCCAAGTCCCTCCAAAACGATTTTCCATTTTAAAATCTATTGAAGGGCAAATCGAACAAAAGGACTGAAATAGCCGTTTGGAATTTCTAGGAAAGGGGAGCTGGTTATTGGTATCCTTGGTCTCCCACAGGGAGCCACTTCCCCTGATAAATTCTGACCCTCCCCCCCAACCCCTGAATTTGAATGGAACATTTTCGTTCTCTTCTTCAAAGGTCTCCAAAATTAAAGAATTGTTTGCAAAGAAATATAAGGAGACAGCAGTCCACGCTGATTTACATCAGGATTCAGAATGTACCCTATGTAGACCTGAAACCTAATGGACTAAGTTTTGTGTTGAACTTTTTAGGTTCAGAGTTTGTTTTGAACGATGTGGAAAGTTTGGGTGAAAAAATAATCGGATGGAAGTGGCTTTAGATGGTTCACGAAACATTTAACTCAAAAAGAATAATATAGGCGTCTTCATAACACAGCTGGAGAGTTCAAAGTTCTAATTTCCATTGAACAGGAAATAGGAACATAATTATGTAATCTAGTGATAGTGATAGTCATTCTGTTGATTACTTAGGATGCACCTGCGGGTGAAATTGAATGCGAAAATCAACACTATTGGTAAAAGTTAATGGTGTAATTGCAGTAGCGTAAATAACTTTAACTGCGCCCCCCCGCAAGACCTTTGGTGCGCCCTAGCCTGTCTTACTATTTCATCTTTGTTATGAGTGATTGCCAATAGTGGAATGCTAGGCAGTAGCCACGATTTTTTTGGGGGGTGGCTGCACTGGCGTAAATTCCCAACATTTCTGTGGGGGGGGGGAGGCTTTAGGACCCTAAGACCTTGAACCCCCGGAGAAAAAATCTATATAAATGGACCCAAATTAGTGAGGTTTTACGCATATTATACTCGGGAGGAAAGGGAGCCTGGGGGTCACCCCCCTCCCCTCAGAGATTGATATGAAAATTGATAATTGGGCCCAAATTAGTGGGGTTTCACCCATATTCCAACCTGAAGAAAGGGGAACCCGGGGGTCCACCCGAAGAAAAAAATGTATGAATAGACCCAAATTAGGGAGGTTTTATGCATTTTGCAACATTTGAGATTTTATAGACGAATAAACCTACCACTGAGGGGGGCCCGGGGGTTTCCCCCGAAGAAAAAATTTGAAAAAAAAAGTCTGAAATATTGGGGTTTTAAGGATTTTATGTAATATATTTTTGTGAAAGTACTTGGTTAATATGTTGCTTTTTTTCATGATGTCTTTGTCTGATTTGTGAAATAAGCATACCAAGAATTAATTTCCCTTTCATTTTTGTGGATACTATGCCTTTATATAATAACGTCTTTGTCACCAGAATTCGTGGGGGGGGGGGGCAGGACCCCTCTATATACGCCAATGTTTGCAAGCAGTACAATTGAGATAATTTTTATAACGACGAATAAACCTACCATTGAGGGGGGCCCGGGGGTCTCCCCCGGAGGAAAAACTTGAAAGAATAGCTCTGAAGTATTGGGGTTTTAAGCATTTTCAGTAATATATTTTTTGTGAAAGTACTTGGTCAATATGTTGATTTTTTCATATAAAATAAGCATACTAAGCCATACATAAGCATACATCAGCCCCCATAATGGGCTTAGCCCCCCCCCCCCTGGACCCTCCTATCTACGCCAATGGGCGGCTGTGATCCTATCGTGTATTCTTAAGAGGTTATGCTGTTTTCATTGTGTTACTCGTAAGCTATATATGATAGCATGGGTACATAAAAAGTAATTTAGTGGGGACACAGCCAGACAACATTTTGTAGATATGCGGACTAAATCGTTATGTTACCATTACGACGGCTTAGGTTTTATAGAAATAATATTCCACGTAATCCAAAGAGGGGGGCCCGGGAGTCTCACCCAGGGAAAAAAATTGAAAATATATAAGTGCAATACAGTGGGGTGTTAAGCATTTTAACAGCAATAAAGTCTAGAATTTTACAAAACTTGCAAAGGAATGCTTATTCATATTGCAGCAAACAGGGGGGGGGGCCCGGGGGTATCACCCGGATGAAAATTTTGATAAGATAGGTCCGAAATAGTGGGGTTTTGCGATTTTAACAGCAGTAAAGCTTATAATTTACAGAGGAAGACATATTCATGTTACCGTACTATATGCATTTAATTCTAAACTTTTCATTTCGGTGGGGGGGGGGGGAGGCTGCAGCCCAATAAGCCTCCATTGCCTACGTTCTTGGTGGAATGGGAAGAAAAATTTTGAATAATAATAATAAAATAGTAATGGAAAACGCACCAGCCGCTGTCTGGTTTTGCTGGTACCTAGTGCATTCTGCTGCCACTGGTGAACCGCAGTACTGGCGAGAAAGGAAATTTTTAGTTTTAAATGAGATGAAGTTCCTAATTCCATAATTATAGTCAAATTGGAAAACAAATTGATATTTATTATTTTTATTCATTACGTAGATTTCTAAATTTTCTTATTATTTTTTGGAACCGAAGTGCGCCCCCAGCAATGCTGCGCCCCCCCCCCCCCGCGCCGCGGGGGTTGTTGGGGTGTTATTTACGCCACTGTGTAATTGGCGTTTAAAAAATGTATTCAAAATATTACAAAGTTAAAAAGGAGATGATTTTATTTACTAAGGTCTAAGGCTTTCTCGCCAAACATTGGGGCTCTCTCAGCGCCACTTAAAGGTTTAAATACGCCAACAGCATCACATCGGCGAACATCTCTAACCCCGCCTCATCCCTCATCAACAATGACTGAGCTTTTAGCAGTCAGACAAACAGTAAAACCCCCAACAAATAAAAGACGGTTAGGAAACGCAACCCTTAAAAACAAAAGTGCAGACAATGTGATACGGGAGGGGAGGGGCTGCCCCGGCGCCGCGGGGGGACCTGGCAGGAAGTAGGACTTTGCCCCGGCCAAGTGGTTAACAACAGATAATCTGCGTAATGCTTTTAGCCCGAGTCCATTACTATCACTTCTTCATCTCGCGACTTTTTATGTCTCCCGTCGGGAAAAGCTGCTGGGGCGAAGCTTCTGGATGGCGTGGGAGGGGGGAGGAAAGCGTCTCTCCACGCGTGCTGGGGTGTTTTGCAGCTTATTTCTTCAATTTTACCTGGCATTTGCCTGTACTTTCTGACTACTATTCACTGTTAATATTTTTCCATATTTATTTTATTATTCTCATGTAAAATGGACTTCGTCAGCTGCATCATAGAAGGAACCAGAGAAGGCGTCAAGCGACCTGGACGCGGGAGAAAAGAATATCTGCACGTACGTACGTGGAGCTGAAGAGGGCACGAAGGGAACCTGAATAACCACGAAAAAATCGTATCCTCAATGATTTTCTAGAATAAAATGAATGTCTTTACGATAGCTAGTTGGCAATAGTAAGAAAGTTATCCAACCTTATCATATATGTCACGCTCATTAAATTGCATTATCAACGAATCAATGCTTACAGGTAACAACTAACAAGCATTATTAGGTTTATGGTTAATAATCTAGCTAAAGACGCCTGCAGCCTAGCATAAAACGAAAGGCCTATCTACACAATCTAGACTTTTAGTACTGTACGAACACATACGTAATAAAACAAGTAATATTACTAACAAACGGCAGAAGTGATAGGCAGCACAGAAACCGAACCTATAAAAAAACGTACGGTTTGACGCAAAATAATAATGAGAAGTTGCGAAGGTATAATTATAATTTCCTGGTCAGTAAGCCTACCATAAGAGTAAATACGGTTAACTGTTTCTAAGGCAGTGAAAGAGAGTAACTAAAATATATATAGGTATAACACATCCAGTTTTTCGTTATCATTTTTGCAGGAAATATGCTTACGACAAACATACAGAATAGGTACTGTATGTAAGTTTTAGCAGGTAAACTGCAGATAATTATGTATTGGCCTAAGGCGGCTATTCCACTTGTCAATTTAACATTAATTAAAAAAAGTCTGCTACCTTATTATAACTTAATTTATAATAGATAAGTTAAATATCTACATAATAGTCCCCTTAAATTAAGTTATAATATGGTAGCAGACTCTTTTTAATCACATTTGACGGGAAAATTGTGAATAGCCATGGAATAGCCGCCCAAGGAAGTTGTATTTTCCACATTTCCTTATTTATTCAGCAAGGTAGCAGTAAAAACGAAATATCGTAACCTCCCTCAGGAAAATGTAGCAAAGAATGATGTCAAAACAGATACTGTAATTTAATGATCTGGTGCTGAGTTGAGGATCTGTAAATTAATAGAGACTACGGAAAACATGTGAACATAAAAACTTATTTCCATTCGACAATTTTAAGTGACAACAGAAATCGCATCCTCAATCCGTTGAATTCAAAGAATATTAACCCCTGCAGATTAATATGAAATCATTGTCATTCATGAATTTCCAAATAGATGAGCATAAAAGGATTGGCTTTCGCATTACATCGGAATGTCATTTTGAAATAAAAGCCCCACAGGGTTCACCAAGTCAGTTCACTGATCCAGCACAAAGCACCTGATACGATTCATCCCTTCCAGCAGCGCGCCGGTTAGATCTCCTGCCGTGTGCAAAGACATTTTTAAAGAAATAATTGTACGTCCTGTTGCTTGACTACAGCGGAAGCTGTCGCGGAACCTATAATCAAATATAGGAGAAGTCGCTGAGAACAATAAACGTCTTTTGACGGTTCTTTATTGTGATAAACCAGCGGTTTGCCTTGTTCAATTCATTATGGACGCTGGGTGTATAAAAATTCAAAGGGATTCCGGAGGCCTTGCAGAAATACACGGGTTCACAGTCAACAATGACGATATCCTCCGTAAGACAAGCATGTGTTTTCTTCAAGTTCGTGTCTGCAGCAAGATGTGCGAAAGATTACAATAGATTATCCCTATTGTGTGGTGGACCGGAGACTGTGTAGTCATCTCTGGACAAGTTAATAACAAACTGCTGGGGATGGTTGACAGACAGCTTTTGAGGCGACTTTTTTCCCTGTTTTGCATTTTTTCGGTTACCTTTCCCTGCGAGAGGGTTCCACACCAGTTTTTCGTCAACGTATGTTTGCTTTCTGCAGTTAATGATGTCCTATTTTGAACTCAATTGTGTTGCACATCCGCTGTGAGTTGGTCTTGGGGTTCTTTTCTTTTCAACATGTAAGCAGAGTTCAACTGCTTCACTAGGTGTAAATAAATTTACATTTGTACATGTGAGGATTTTTTTTACCCTTCTTTTTGTTCTTCTTTACAGCTCTGTGTTTTGACATACCCGGTGCAGACGATAAGTATTCTTTAGCGGAAACTTTTGATGGATACCTTATATTGTTTAGGGTGCTGAATCCGAATGAGTTATGCGTTTGGTAAATGGTACGTTACGACGTAAACAATTTTAAAACATCCCTGGCATTCCGAGGTAATTCTCGAAGAGTGGTAGTCAAATAAGCCAGATATTTTCAAATATTTTGAATACGAGAAGGATTCCTGGGCATTTTTGGCTAAAGGAACTGCTAATAAAAAATTCATAAAAAATTTGAATTGTCGAACTTTTTATATTATTATTTTAAATAATCTAGAAAAACACAACAAAGCGCGTCTTATATTGCAAGAGTTTTGCGCATATTGGAAGGCCCAGCATCAACTTCATTAAAATTACTGTAAACCTAATCAGCATAGCGGGAGACAGGAAATAATAATTATTTTGATTGATCAGATTTCGCTATTATATGTAGCTATAGGCAGTAGACAATTTAAGCACTGCAGGGCGTATAGGGAGTATAAAACCTTTTTGCACACTCTTTTGGTATGATCATGCCAAGTTCCTGGTCAATGTCAACGCAGAGACCAAGGTTTAATATTGCTTGCTCGCTCTTCATAGGTGATATTTTTAGCACCTATTATCGGTGGTGGCCGGTGGGGCGCTTTTCAAAATTCACACAAACATTCTTGAGCCAACTACTATTGATTGGCACTTAATTGGGTTTATCGCAAGGAAATTACATTCACACCCTTTCACCATTCTTTAGATATTTATTGACTTTCTCCGCTGTGGCATTAACGTGGAAGTGATTCGTATGCACGTAGAACTTCAAATCATCTGCATAAAAATGGTAACTGCTGCAATATTTCAGACTCGAAGCCAAATCTGACACATACAATGAATAGAAGAGAGGACCAAGGACAGAGCCTTGCGAGACACTCCTAAGTGAATATAGGATAGTTTTCTGCCTATTTTTTTACGATATGTACTCCACCGCTGTATTTATTTGATAGAACAGACGTATATAAGTTGGGTAAAAGAGTATGATTTTTATTAGAAAGCTTGCATATTTTTTAAATTATTCATTAGACCCTTTTCCTATTATTACGGCTGTAGAAGTAATAAGAAGAAGGAAATAAATAATTTCGTGAAAAAGCAAATAAGCTGCGGCAGCTGAACTGCCTGAACTAAGGGAAGGGGGGGGGGAGGCACAATGTGATCATCACCAGGTAACAAAAAAGAGGTGAACCGGGTTACAATGCACCAAAGCTATGACCAGCGCGACCAGTTTCGAAATAGGAAAAAATAAAAATTCAATAATAATTCTTTTCATTTTATTTATTTGATTATTTACACTTTTAAGGATACTCCTCTCCGGTTATCCCTTAAAATTCAATTTATTGACGTAGTGGCCCCCAGCAGAGGGGCATGTGCTGCGACTTCTTTTGAGGAGTAAAGTGTTGTTAATGGCGGAGGAAAAGCTGCCGCGCTGTGGGACGCTGTCACCCGCACAAACACCTTCCCTCTCTTCTGTTTATGCACAAAAACCTTTGATCATCAGTTCAAAAACTTATCTTACCAACGCCCTGTTTATTATATTATTATTTTTTTAAATGTCACCAAAGAAATAGCAGTGCATCACATTGATGGGGAAGTTTTTTACAGCATATGTAAAACGTACAGTACGTTCATTTTTCATAATAAATAATAAATAATTGCCCATAAAGGCTGTTATAAGTTTGAGTGCATCAGAATTTTAGTGATAGTAGAGTTGATAGTCAGTTTGTAGAGAGCAAGAATATGAGACGGATCATTGAGCACCAGAAGACTAGAGGTAGATCCTGAACGTCAACATTCAGAGTTTCTGGCAGACCGAATCGGCCCTCCATTGGGCTTACTACTATGGCGATACGTAATTAACGTCTCCGGGCCTAGGACACGTTGATCCAAAACGTTGCGGCCTGGATAACCTTGTTGTGGCGTCCAAAAGAATCGTCTGGAACAGAACTTCTCCCAGTCTCGGGCAGACCAGAAAGTGGCCGTTATCTGTTTATTAACTTGAGGCACCGTAAGGGCAGACTCCGTCACCTCAGGGAGAATGTGTGTTGACTGACAGGGTGAAGCTCCTGATTTTAGTGCATTCCAAACCACTTGTGAACATAGTATAGAGTCATGCGATTAATTCGGAGGTGACCGTACGTAGACTGATTTGTATAGTCTCAGCGCGTTATCATGTCCCACCATGTTCCCCTGCCAACGCTGTGCACACTACCACGTTTGCCGCAGTTTGAAACGAGCTCTGCTCTCGACTCTCGTGGATTCAACTTGGTAAGGCCGCTTGCAGTTTTCATCTTTAACCCCCAGAATAAGAATTTGTCGGCATAGTAGGCCCACTAGGTTTATACTGGGATAGAAAACTTACCAACCCCAACCGGATTTTACAATTTCAGCGCACACGATCAGGAGACCAAATTGTTCAACCAAGTTGGATCGCGTGTTTCCAGCTTAATAGTTGTAAATGCAAGGCTTACCAATAAAATACACTATCTCATTCTAGAAGAAATAAAAAAATACGACACGAAACTATTTTTTTTTAACAATAACCAATCAAGATTCAATTATATCTTAAAGGAACATCTCTTTAAAAAATCAAAAAACGGTAACTCTATCAAAACTGGAAATCTACGGAATTTCGCAAGGTCCACTTTCCCACAGACCTTCCGTAAATCACCATTTCAATTAAACATTGCGGTAATCCTTTCATTCCTATATAAGGTAAAAATTCCACAAAAAAACCAATGTGTATCCTTCCACATTGGTTCCATAATTTACCCATAAAAGGGGTGATTCGCGGAATCCCATCAGGTAAAGGGTTCAACTCAGCGGAAATTTTGATGACACAAGTGAAAAGGTTTTTTTCTGTGTATCCTATCGGAAAGGACAGAACGAATTGATTAGGGGCTGTATAGGTAAATAAGGGAAGAAGCGGAAGGGGTGTCGCCCATAACCAACGTGCTCGGGCCCGTTTGCCTTTTAAACCCTTTCAATTTGACATGTATATTACCGCAGTAGCATTAATCAGGTATTTCAATCATTTTAAGTATTTTTGAAGTTATAAGCTACCTAAACTGAAGTAAAAATGACTTAGTTACTCCTATTGGCCTATTCCAACGCACAAAATACATTCAGAAAGTGAAGGCTACAGTAAGGTAAGTAGTGGTTAAAACTTTAAATTTCATTCGGAAGGTTATTAGTATTAGTCACACGCATTTTTACATATTCTGGCTTTATACTTGGAGGGCATGTAATTCCTGTTGGGGTATACCAATACTATTAGCAATTACTATTAGTCGTACCTGATCAATGTAAACAAAACCCACTAGGTCCGTTTTCCCTTGACCCTTGTTAAGTTAGTTCCGGAGGCAGAAAAGGCTCATAACAAAGAATGTTTCTTCCAAGGAACCTTTCTAACGACGTTTCTTACCTTAGGCATGATTTAGAACTCCTTAGATTAACTAAATATAGAATCCAACAGTGGGTTTGGACGAGAAAATATTTTTTGAAGAAATCATCGATAGTGAAATTCATATTGCATTGTATACCAGACCATTATTATCGTGCAGCATTAAATTAGTTTGCCCATTCCAGCCCATGCAAAAGACACATCGATCAGTCCATTGCTTTAGGATAGCAAAAAAATGGAGGCACCTAAAATAGTCAATAGAACACTTAGAGTTGCCTATTAGCAAAAGCAATCCTGTCCACCCAGGTCGGTTTTTCAGAAACCGCAAAAACTGCTGTGCCGCAACGCCATGAGGTATAACATTACAGTTTTTAAAGCTAATTTTACCAGTATTAGAATTGCTTTTGCGTCTCAATATCTGATTCATCGGATAGAGTATTGAAAAATAAAAAATATGGCGCGAATATCTCAAAACTGAAAAAAAATGGAGAGGATTGCTTTTGCTAATAGGCAACTTTCTAGTCTAGAAATATTATTTACTATAGAACTGCTTAAAATTATTTATTACGATGCATATACTAATTGATAAATTGGATATCATGTACTGGCTCACTCATTCCGGTTCTTCAACTAGCCAATCAGAAAAACTAAATTATTACGGCTGTAACATCACTCTATATACTTGCTTCTATATCAGACATGTTTCATTTCTTAAAGAAAAATCTCCTTTTATACACACCTTTGCTACTTCAATATGACTATTCGACTTCCCATGGACAAGGTAACACCTAATTTATCTTACCAGCCAAACATTATCTGTTATACGTCCCCAACGGACCCTACATCAATCTCAACCACGATCATTCCCATGACAGTAATAACAATAACATAAAAAAAGATGAGAAGGATGTGGGTCAATTTTCCCCATAACCACACCATCAAAATTCACCACCCTTGCAGTGACCTGAACAATACAATCAGCTACGATTGACTTGCTGTGAATCATAATAACAAAGATGCTGCTTTGTCCATATATTATGACTACCTGCTGAGTCCCAATATTTGCACATCGTAACCGACTTACACGGAGATTGACAGGTTAACCTGACTTGTACCGACCAAATAGGATAAGTTATGAGAAATTCTCAAGGGATGCTTTACATGACCAACGGTTCGTTACTTGGTCATTGTTTTAGTAAAATTGACCCTTTAATGAATAGGGAAGGCTACTACAGAATTTTAGGGTTAATCCCTATAGTGAGTGTTGTAGGATTATTTCTCGATTTTTCCATGACCACTATTCGTAGGTATAAAGAACCTATATGGTTGATTCATTGGAAGTAACGCACTGTTTAATAATATTTAAAGTATTCACAATGTCAGGGTTAAATATTGTAGATATCCCTAAGATACTGTATATATATACATCTATTGTAAATGCAATATATTATTTCAATTCAGCACATTGACCCGCCCAGAGGTCCACTCACGATGTGTGGTAGCTTGGATTACGCTTTTAACTCGGTAGCTTCGAAAGAGAAAATAAATTCTTTGAACAATTAGCCAACTTTTTTTGCCATAGTATTTCCCCAAATGTCATACACTATCTGCGCTCTACTTTTTAAGCCTCTATCATTAACTCGGAATACCGTAAGTCATTTCAGTTGATGACTGCCACGAAATTATTTAAATGTTTTGTTGCACGTACAAAATTATGCACTCTGCAACAACGTTAAATTGTTCAGTAAATGTGGTTGCGTGTAAAACAGCATTAAATTTGATTTATGTTGCTGGAAGTGTCTCATTAATAGATCTGTTTTATTTGTATATCTATTATAGGGTCACTGATGCTGCTAAATACTATCAAATTACAACCCCTTTTAGTCATCGTTTTGCATTTTCATTGATAATTTGGGCGTTTTAAGCTTGTCATGGGAACATCTTTGCTTTTAAATTTCTTTAATATGTTTTCTTCATGCCGGCTGGGGATAAGCTGCTTAGCCTTGTTGGTTTATATGAAACTGTTTGTGAATTCATTTTGCTGCTTTTCTATATTATAATGTCCGTAAAATCATCTGAAATATGGAAAAAATATTTCCTTAGGTCCCTTTCATTTTTCTATCTGGATACGTGAGTGCACTTAATGAAATTGGATACCCGAAAGGACGGGTTCAAATATCTTTTAACTGGGACGGAGATGTTGTGTGGGGCAATTCGGAAACGGTTATAGTAATTTCTTAGTCATTGATTTTAATTAAGTTGAAATCAATGACAATATCTTTGAAACCTGAAGCTATGTGATAGATTTGAGAGACAATATTAGAGCCAGGAGTATATTAAGTTATGTGGTCGCCAAACCCGCAGAGTGAGCTGCAAGCGAACGTTTTTACTGATGTTATTGAAATTTACAGTTTCCTCCCTGCTTGCCACAATGTAACTTATGCTCTATGGAGGGGTTAAAATAACTCGTATCTGTACGTGGTTAAGTCATGCTTTTGCCTGATATATTGCTTCAATGGTAAGTTTGTCTCAGCTTGTCCATTATCGCTTGTAGCCGATGTAGGCTTATATCGAGGAAGTACTCCAGTTTGTCAATGGCCAAAAATTCATACGGAAACAATATTATGTCCGTAATCTATGCCATTTGTAAGATGTCGCGTGACGGTGAATAAATAATCCCGGGAAATTCATAATTAACAAATTACTAGAATACAAGAGAATAGTTGCATTGTTTAATAATTGAAGGAAATACCGATAAATATTTTGAACTAAAAAAGAATTTTAAGTAATGTGTCTACATCTATTGGAAAGAAAATTAAAAACTCACCAAATATAGTAATTTATCAATTTGAATTTTATGTGCATTTTGCTCTGATTTGTTTAAAAACAATGTTGATTATTTAGAAGCAAACCTTTTTGATTGCCATGTACACTATGTAGTATCTTAGAGGGTAGTATTTTTTTAAGATTTCAAATAAAAAGCGTTAGTTTGTTAACGGTTTAATAAAGTGCAAGAAATTGAGGGACAAGTCAGAAAACAAGGGGTACATCTTCTCACCCTCGAGTAGCAGCATCATCTGCATATGTGATTGACTCCTTCTGCCCTGAAATGGTTATGACATCTTTGACACCCCTTCTTCACAGCCCTTACATCTCAATCAAATATCAATTGATTTCCCTCTGTTTCAAATTTTTCTTTTGTTTTGTCATAGATCCAACTGTCAAACCCATCAATGAATTTTTGATTAGTTATACCCTTTACCAGCTTCGCTTTGTTCGAAGGATTATAGTAAATGCTACATGGTGAATTAGAAATGAGGATCTATTTATTTAGAACAGTGGCTTAATATTAAATATTGGTGATTATTATTCAGTTTTAAGTGGAACAATGATAAAAAGGTGATTTTCCCTGCTCCTTTATCAATATGTATCGCTACTTCGGAAGAAAAAAGACACAAATCTAAAATTGTCGATTTCGCTTTAATAACGCTAAAATATGTTTTAAAAAAATCTATTTTGCGTTAATATAGTGTGTATATTTTCCATTGTGTCGTTTTCTACTTGGCGGGAACCGTTAGGTAGCCAAACTCATTCAAAAAAAAAATTTTTACGTAATTTTATTTTCTGTAAATTGATAGATTTAGAGTTGCGTCCTTTTCCTTCCGACGGTGTGATATGGGATACACACTATAAATAAACTGTGATTTTAATTTGGTGATGTCCTACCAAGTGGCATTGTAAAAGGTTACACGTGTAAAAAATTAAATTTGTCAGGATTTATTGATCGTAGAGCTATCCGCTTATCCAATATGTCACAACACTAAGAAGAAATGTTACTCTACGTTTTGAAATGTATAGTGTTTGGGTTGGCTGTCACTAACACAAAATGACCACAATTGTGGAACTTGATTGATACAAAGAAGTAAGGAAGAAGTACCACAATCATAATTGGTGCCGGACACTCCCTATGTTACAAAATGTAGCGGAAAATATAACTGATAACTCTACGGTTGAAGCATTTCTAGTCAAATATTGTTTTTTTCACAAATTAGTATCCGGTGAGGTCAGAGGTCATAAAGATGTATTTTACTATGTAATTCAGGCACTGTAATAGGTTAATAGCTACAATACAATTTAGTCGGAATTTAACTGCACAATAATTAATATACCCCGTACTTAAAACTTCACGTAAAATAAGACGATAGGTCTCAAGACAAATAAGAGTATGTCAGTGCAGGCACAACATCGGCTTTACATGTCCTCCGAAGCATGAAAATATTAAGAACGCATTATACTGCTCGCCTAAAAAGTTTTATGACACCCTCTTCTTTCTTACGGTGGCTCCCTCCATTGCTGGCAATTGTGGAATGTGGAATTAGAAAGTAACCGCCTGGTATTTTCAAATGTCTATGCATGACGGTTTCCTTTGAATTCCACTTTCAGTAACTTTATGGGCGCCACCCTAATAGCCGTGCATACCACCCTTAGAAATGTCTCGGTAAGGAATACTGAACGGCACAGCCATGCATTGGACGATAGTGGTCCCGTCCAGTATTCGTTTCCGTTTCGTTTCAAGCAGTCGTGGGATTCACCCCTAATCGTTTGTAAAGTGCACTTCTTCCAATCACTGGCGTGTCTGAAACATCATCAAAAGCTATCCATACGAAAACTTACAATGAAAAATGTTACATCGAGGGTGCGGGCAGCACGCCACCCCCTAATTGAAAAGTGTTGTTACTCATCACGCCAAGTTCTCGCGGTGTCTTACACTCGGACGCCTCTGTCGCTCAAAAACGGCGCATCAAGCTCCCGCAGTTTTGGATTTGCCGGGTTTTGAATTTTGTCGCAAAGACAAGCCCTCCTACAGTGATGGATAATCACTTTCCACGGCCCCCCACCCCCTTTCTGATGTTTCAATGAATGGATAGCGAAAATTCAAAGTTAAACCTCCGTGGTTTTCAACTCCCTCGTCTCTATTAATTTTGGATCCTCTCGAAAGGTTCCCTCCAACCGCAATTTATCCTGGAAGTAAACGAAAAGGGAGGAGACACTTTATGTTGTATTGTACTTCAACGGTAAGCAGAAAACTAATTATATTTGGGCCCATCTACTTAATTGTAGCATAATTTTATTGTGTTACGGTTGTAACTTTAATTACAAAGTCCCTAAAAATAAAATAAGCTACTTGACGGTTGTAACAATAAGATATGAAACGTTCGATATGGTAGCTTATAAGTTAACAATAATAAAACGTACAATATGTTTATGCATGAAATAAATAAATAAATACATATTTCTGTTAAATTATACAATACAAGTAATCAACAAGTAATTGACAAGAGAGTATAAAGTAAAATCGTCAAAATATCGTCAACATCGGGTAGTTCTGACTTCCGTCATTGCCATTGTGCTAGTGCCTCAGTGACAGTGTAGAAAGCTTTCTCTAAGAAATGGTTTCTAAGCAATTTAGGGAAGTTAGAAGCATTTTTCGCCGCTCTCAGTTCAATCGGGAGTTTTCTAAGGCGAAACCTTGTAGTATAGGATGCAGTCGCTCACACTTGACTGTGCGTGGCGCTGGCCTTTGTGAATGTGGTGTGAATGTCCCCGTTTTGTTTTAATTGTTTTAATTTAAATATTAAAAAATAAATAAATGTTGATGTTTTCAATTTTGAATTCGTTGACGGGATGAGGAGCAGAAGTATCGACTTTCACATGTAATAATCCAAGGGAATATGGAAGGACAGAAGGCTCCCGGCAGATGAAAAACATACTGGTTGAAAAACCAGAAGACGACTTCACTTTTCAGAGCAGCTGTCTCCAAATTGCTAATTTTCGCTAGAAGAGGCATTCAAAGAAGAAGACATGTAATGAGGTTCTGTAGGGACAGTTTTGGTCACTAGGTTCGCTGACGACAAACCGATATCCATATTATACAAAATGGCCGCCGTTTGCATGTGAAAACTGAGCTCTTAGCATCTAATTAATTCTTTTAATATTTTTTACAATATTTCTACTATGTCTGGACCTTATTGCGCTGCATATAATTTAATATATATATTCTCCGTGATTTATAGAAAAATATCACTTTAAAATAATACATAAATAAAATAATTTTAAAATAGTATTGAGGCTTATGGAAAAATCAACACTTTGATATCATTGCAACTGGTGCTGCCATCTACAAAATGACGTCGCAAATGAACCTCATTTGTAATAGTAATCTTTTAAAGGACTTGTTATGGACCCAGGCTAACTTGGCCCATAGCTCCCTTGTACAATGCCATTGACCCCATGGATTTCAGACATTATTTGTATTATTTCCATATGAATTTTTGGCCATTACGGAACGTCCTCTATGTCCACCTACACCGGCTACAAGTGATAATGGACAAGTTGAGACAAGCTTACCACTGACGCAATGAAACAGAAAGGCATGGTCTAAGAGTGTACAGCCCGTAGGAAATTGGCAGCCCGAAATTTTAAGTTAACTAAGCATGTTATTAAAGGTTTGGCTCATTAAAGTTGTATAAGACTACTTTATGCATCATATAATAAGATATTTTTCATTAAATATCGAAATTGTAGTTTTTTCATGAACATGATAATATTTCATAAACACCTTTTCACGTTTCATCGATTTTATAAAAAACTACAATTTTGAAAACTAAAAATACCTTATTATATGATGCATGATGTAGTCTTCTACGACTTAAATGGGCCAAATCTATAATAATTTTACAATTAATAGTTAATTAAATAAAAAATAAAAAGTATTAAATTTTGGGCTGCAAATTCCTACGGGCTGTACACTCTTAACCAAGTACAGATACGAGTCAAGAAGAAGACACACTGTGTGTACGCGATATATCTTGAAATCAAATCAGACAACTGAATAGGCCTACTGAATGCCTGCAACATATAACTGAAAGGAAAATAACGACCCACATAAGATATTTCCAGAAGTCAGGGGGTAACTGCAAAGGGAAAGATGGGGCCAAGGGGTCGATGGGTAAGGCAAGTGAGGGTACAAGGGGGCGGCGATGATTTTCTAATTTTCCAAGTATGATCTTCGACACTTGCAACTGACACGGCGCCTCTAATGATAAATCATCACTGCTACGATGATTTCATATGAGACTCCGTATGGGACTTATTGCTTCCTGTCTCAGCACTCATTTTTACTCAGCTTTTGAAGGATTTTCAATATTCATTTATTTCAAAATATATGACAACGTTTTATCAATATACTGTATATTCATCAGGAAATAGCATATAGGGATGGATATATAGAGAGGGAGGTGTATGAAATGGTTATTTGTAATATTTTCGTCGCTGCTTAACTGTAAACAGTGTATACTATATGTTATTAACTAAGGGCGGATTCTACAGTGCGACCGATAATGTACCTACTCCATATAGTTCCCCAATAAAGTTCACTATAATTCGTTGAATTGGCCTGAATCGACTTCCTTATAACGGCTACCTGTCACTATTTCCTTGAACAAAGCCTGTGTATTTATTTAAAAAGTGAAAAACTAATGACAAAAATATGCTTTACACTACTTTATTTATTTATATGTTTTTCTCTACAGTGCAGTGTAGTTGAAAACAGACGAATCCTTTTTAGAATTAATTCAAGTCCAGTAACCAAGACGTGGCATTCAAATAAAGCGACGATACACAGACATCTTCAATTATAATGCGTATTGTTATAGTAATATAATATACGTTTTGTATTGTTATAGTACTTATCACATAAACGGGCATGGATTTTTTTATAAAAATAATGAAAGCCTGCGTAATCCTACTTATTGTAGTCTGCTTGCATTTCGACTCCATTATCAAGTTAGAAAATACCTTTCAAACTAACGCGAAATCAAATCAAAAAATCGGCATTGTAAATAGGCCTATTGTACACCCGTGGCTGTTAAATACTAAAATTGTTACCCGTATTCCGCAGATGTTGAATTGAAAAGGAAAACGATTTTCAAATGAAGAAAGGGACACTTGAAAAAGTACAATGGTTAGAAATAAAAGATGACGATAATTCTTTGTCAATGATGGAATAGTCGAGGGACGCCGTATGGGGGAGGGGGGCGGGAATTGGTCACACATATGCTGCGCTCACCCTCACCCGAGTTTACACCTATTTACCGAGCCAAACATCTTGTTCACTTTTCCACTGCCACCCCCCCTTTTTTGGAAAACCCCCAAAATTACCAAACTATCTCCTTTTAATGTGCAAGAGACGGCATTTTACACTCAAACATTAATAAAGCGCGTACAAATGTACTTTATATATAAATGTTCAAACCGAACCTCCCCCTCCGAAATGAAAAGACTTGACACTAGATAGATTCGGATTTTGGGAGGAAAAATAAAAAAAAACACTAAGTAAAATCCAATGAAACTTCTGAAACGGGAAATTGGGATGGTTTGGACTCAAAAGAATTGTGTTACATGATTTTCGGAAGATTGAAGAAGTGAAGGTTGAAAAAATCTCACTTGGATTGGCGTATAGGTGGAAATCAACTTATATAGTGTAGTGTATTGATCCGTTTTACCTCTCACCTCTCGAAGTGGTTTACAACCGCACGGTCTTTCTCTGCGGACACTAAAAGACGACCTTGCAGTTGTAAACATCTCCAAGTAGTGAGAGGTCAACTAATAATGTGGTTGTTTAGAGCGTGCAAGAAGGATGCATCCTTTAATCATGATATAGATGAATAGGCCAAACCCAAACAACAGGAATACACATCCTTAAAAAGTTTATTGGGCAACACAGGACTCCACGCCAAAACGAAAAATTTAAATATTTTTATAATAACTAATCAACTTAATAAATAAGTTTACACAATCATATCATATGGAATACGATTACAAAACTTGGTACCTCGATTGCTAAGTAACGTATACTTAGGTATATATAGGAGAGTCGCTAAACAGTACCGACCTTTAGAGTGCATAGGGTTTAAATAAGTTCGTCATGGACTTCTTGAAAGATATTAAATTATGTGTGCATACGGGTTGCAGACTGTATTAGCCTATACACACACGCACAGATGCAGGCTTAACGGTTTCGCTGTCTGGGAGCTTGATGACTTGGAGGTGATGCGTCTCTAATCGGTTATTGCATGCCATGTGCTTCGCTTGGCCATCCTACATGCAATCCATAACGGACTAACTCAAAGGAATGTGCAACTTTATTATTATTTAGCCTTTGGCCACAGGTGACAGTTATAAGAGTCTGTTGTACATATCAAATGTACGTAATTATTATTGCTTGATTCGGTGGTTCGATGCTGCGTTTAATAATTAGAACATCCCTATAACGCTTAATTAGTTGAGTACCGTTTTTTTTTTTTTTTTTTTCTAAATTGGAAGATCTCTTCTAGGAATGGGCTTTTCCTTATAGGGGAAAATATCGGTTGTCGCAAACGTATCCTCAAACCTTATAAACTCTTGGATACAAATTAATAATTTCTTGAAATTGCATTGTGCCACGTGGCTGTTTTTTTTTTTTTTTTTTTTGTTATCACCGATTATAGTTTTCAATACCATGTAGTTTAGTACAATAGTTGTTCATTACAATAACAGGTACCCATATTTCATTATTTATTGCGGTAAAAATTGCTACGGCAAGCGTGTCTGAGGAGTTTATAAACAGAAGAATTGAAGAAGTTAAATTAAGTATTTCATAACCCAGAAAAATCGAAGAAGATATAAGGACTCTTGCTCTGAACAAGAAAGACGCTCTGAACAGAGTTGTTTGGAATCGCCGCTGCCGTGCCGCCGACTCTCCCTGAGGACAGAGGCGATGTAAAAGAAAAAGTATGACGCCACGTGTACGTAACATACGCATGCAAAAACTGGTCAATAACTTGGCAGTAGTAAGCAGTTCCATATCAAAGACACAAAACTACAGCAGGCTCTTAAAGCCAAAAGCCCATTTCTCTAGTCGGATAGCATTGCAGTGAAAAATGAAAATTGAAAAACAGACAAGAAGAAAAGGTCACAGACAGAGAGAGAGGGAGACGCAAACGGGACGAAGAAGAAAATGAAGCAGTCAACAGGCGTCCCGCGACTGATCAATACCACGGTACACGGAAAGACACTCAAAAAGGTGAAGGCGGAGTCAAAAAAGAAAGTGCTTTCGCCCATTGACAGATGAAATTCCCAGCTGCTCTCTAAATCTTCGGCTCCTTATCTGTTTCTCTGATTGTCCGAGTTGAAAAGAGCCCGGGACAATGGAAATCCCATCTCGCAACCCTCGCCGGACGACGTGCGGCACGGAGAGAGGGGGTGTACGAGCGTAAACTTTTAAATCCAAGAAAAGGGAGTAGTGGTGGTTTGGTTGATCACAAATCGTACAGTTTTCCCGTTTGGGTTTCACGTACTTTGAAGGTTTATCGTTTGAAAGAAATTGTATAGAGGTGCTGTACGAGAGAAATGAGACACAGCATCGACCACTTATTTTCTTTGTACTCGTATATACGAGATTTCGATAGAAAGTTGTCACAGTACTTTTGGATATGACACTTTCCTGAGATTTCACAATATTTAGTATACGAATGAAGACATTGAATGTGTACGAGTGACTTTTTTCTTTTTGAGATAAGTGAACCATGACGATCTCCGTGAGCTAATCTAACATGAGAGCAGACAAACAGTACATCTCCATGATACATAGTTGTGGAGCTATAAGGGTTGTAAATATTGTCCACTGTTAGAAGGATACAGACTATCAAACTTCAACTGGTTTTTATAGACAAGCCTGTTGAGGTTGTTTAGGAAGTAGAAAGAAGTTACAGCACATAAAAAAATTAAGAAATTCGGTTTAGCTGAAAAATTGAATTACAAATTAATCAATTAAATTAGGTGCGGTGCACAGAATTCTCCCTGAGCCCCCCCCCCCCCCCTACGACCGATGAAAATGGACGGAAAAATTTAAATGATGCAGAGAAATATAAGAGAGGTACTCACATTATCCTATATGAGTACCCCTAATAAAAGTCAAGATAAAATAAATTCCAAACAAAACATTTTTCAAACTCACCCATTAGCGGTCGCGCGTTGAAGCACTCATTATATAGCCTTACCTGCAAAATAAAAGCAATATTCATTTACAAAAACATGCAAAACATTGATGAAATTGAAGTCATAACAATGGATGGGTACACATTATGTATACATACTATCAAGATATTGTTTGCAACTTTTTGAATTTTTTGTGGAAAGAGTAAACATAGGCTGTATTGGTTGTCCATTCAGTATGACTGCAATCTTTTGTTTTTTGCAATATTGGGACAATTGATTGGTAAATTTTCTCGTTGGCTTTTTTTATTTTTAGCTTGTAAATAGGGATGCTGGTGTGATTGCCCTGGGTTGTTTACCCCCTTCTCCATACATGCATGCACCATATAACGAGCGTTCCATATCAATTACCCTTTCATGGTTATAATTTTACAATAGATGGGAAAAATTAAATTTGACTTATTACGTAGTACACAGGAATTTTGAGAGGGGAGGGGGTTTCAGTCAATAGCAGAATACTAGTATAAAATGCAGTAAAATGATAGCCTATGTATTTAACTTCCAAGTATAAGTAACTAATACACATGTACAGGTACAACCGTGCAAACAGGGGGCCCGCAAAATATTTGCCTGTGCCCGCACCAAATCTAAATCCACCAATAAATTGAAGTTTGATGTGCCTACTCTATCATATAGTATACGAGTAGCACCATAACCTAATACACTAGATACTATTGAGTTCTCAAGAAAACAATTTACACTAGATCACAGTCACCACAGCCCCCCCCCCCCTCCCCGCCATCATTCTAAAACTTTACGCCTCTGTGTATCATTCATATTATGACCATTGCCAATTAACAATTGTCGAAAAACAACAGCTCAACCTTTTTAGCAAAGACAACCATGTCCTTCAATGGCAAGTCAATCAGATCGACCTGGTCGATGGCAGCCGCAAAACAGTACAAGCATTGGCTAAGTTCACTATCAATTGGATCGGCATCCGCCATGGGAACTGGTGCCAAACTAACAGATTAATTTCCAAAAAGTGCGTTAATTGCAATATCAGCCTGTAGCAGTGGAATGATATTATGATAGACTGATTGAAAAGGAATACCTAGGGAATCAGATATTCATTTGATTGGGAGCAAAGGCAGGTCATTGGGGAGTGGATTCATTGCAAACTAATTACCCCCGTCCAATCACCGTACAATCAACTATGAATGACATCTCCGTTCAATTTCAATTATCACCGAAAATTACTGATTCAATACCCCCACCACCCTCCCCCCCCCCCTTTCCCAAACTGATGGTACTACAACTGTTGTACTATGGGGATTGGGAAAAAATCTGAAATAATACCGGCAATGCACTCGTTGCAGACTTGCGGGGTTGCGGCTTGATAGAAAAACGTTGCGCTTCGCCAGGTCCCACCTCTCCCAAGGTCTGTTGACGCGTAGGCTGGGTGTTCCGCCGAGGGCCGAGATTGAGATGAGATGATCATTGATCAATTTTATCTATGGCATAGAGTAAAACAAAAATTTCCGTCAATGTCATATGCATTCTGCAATGAAAGGTCGGTGGAAACCCCGCCTTTATTAATGATATCTGCTACCACGTCACCATATGTGTATTTTGCACTAAGAGGTCGGTGGAAACCGCGCCTAAGAGCAAATGGGTTGGTGAATGCTAGGTGCAAAAAAAAAAAAAACAGCTTGCTTGTTACACATTTCAGAACGCTGAGCCCGCACTAATGCAGTTTCCAAAAACCTTGGTGCAACAGCGGGTTGGCGGTAGTTGCACTAGATAACAAATAGCGCCACAGGTCTTCATGACAATATTTATTTGTAATGAGTGTCCTTAGGTCGGTTGGGAGGAGAAAGTATCTACCCATGTCGCTGAATACGGAATGCAATGAACTAAAATAAACGGTCATATGATAAACAAAGGGCTGCAAATACCCCTAACTACACACCCCCAATTAAAACTAACCTATATCAATTATACAGACCTATTGTCCCGGGCCAACTTATCTGCATATAGGGGGCTTGGCAACTCTTCACACATTGAGTCCCCCGCCCACTTTCTTCCCCAATATCAGTGACAGAAAACTGCTCATTTTGAACATTCATTGGAAAAAATCATGGTGTTCTTCCAAAATTATCCTGTCACAAACAATGAAAAGCTGGACTCTGAAAATGGAAATTGATGTGCGGCAGATGTAAAAAACTATTGCCGTAGCAGCAACTGGTGGGGTTTGATCCCACAACCTCCCGCTTTGCGTCGGTTGTCCTGTCGGTGCTGAATATACAAGTAGGCCTGTTGCCTGATACATGATGACTCAAGACATGATTAAAAATTGCAGCCTGTATCATGGATGAATGGAAACGAGTATAATTTGGAACCTATTTGAAGCAGCCAAAACGATAGGCATCTAATCATCAGTAGGGAGAATTCATTTGATTACGATGAAGGTCGATTATGGAAATTTCAATTCACAGTCGGTTGGTGCTACACCCACTCATCTTACTGTATCTCACTTATTATGAGCTACTACATCAACTATCTGTGATACCAGTAAACATTACGGCGTTCTGATTGAATTCTATAGTAAGGTAAAGACACCTCACCATGACAAACCACCTAAAGATTACAGTGGGTTACAAAAAGCTTGAAAAGTAAGGGTTAAACAATGGCAGACATAATTTTTTTAATCATTAGTTTAATAGCAGTATGATTTTTATTTATTTTTTATTTTAGTTTAGGGCAGGGAAAATTGGCAATTAGTATGGGCCTTCATAAGGCGACCTTAGAATTATTATGAACTAATTATTTTATGTTTTAATACACGTTTACCTATTTACAAACTTATTTATGGTAATAGTATTTTAGCGAGCCAAATAATAACATCTCCCGGACAGGTGTGGCTTTATAGGGTTTGAGATGAAAATGTGGATATATCGAAATCATGATAAGTTATATAATATGACATTGCGGCCAGTAGAAAATAAACATTCGACCTAAGAAAAAGGAAATGCGGTCAGATTTTCGTTGTAGGGAAAAAGTTTTCCTTCCAACACACAAACAGATAAATCATAAGCCACATGGTTTTGATGGCTTCCCCACGCTTACAACTTTCCTCAGCAAAGTAGATAACCATTTCAACGTATGGTTATACCCCAACATAGATTACTAAAAATGTAATCTCCTCAATTCCACTATATTAAGGAGTAATTCTCCTCTTTTATACTTTCCCAATTCTCAACAGTACCATGTGCATTTTTTCCGCTATACTCTAGTATATATTAGCTTCAGCTTAGAGCTGTACGTAGACAGATTTGAGTAAGGAGAATTTGGCTTCCCCACGCTAACAACTTTCCTCGGCAGAGTAGATAACCATTTCATCTTACGATTATACCCCAACATATTGCGGATTGCTAAAAATTTAATCTCCTCTAACTATATTAAGGAGTAATTCTCCTCTTTTATACTTTCCCAAGTTTCAACAGTAACATTGTAGACTGTGCCTTTATCTCGCAATACAGGCACACAGCTACCAGTTAGCAGCAGCGTACAGCTGTAGATAGATTTGAATAAGGAGAATTTAGTATTAAGGTTATATTCACCCATTCGTCATTCAGCTTTAATTATTGGCTTAATGTATTTTGTCGGTTGTAATTTATAAAACGATGGAAAATACAATTAGTACAGTTCAAAAACCCAAGAGGTTTGCCTGAACACATCAAGGTCATCGCTCATGAATTGCAAACGTGGATAAACAATATTTTTCTCATCAACAGAAATTACAAAAATTAAAATTAATTATCATTACTATTAATATAGGCCCTAACTTATATTACTATAATAACTGAAAAAAACTAATAATATAACTATTCTAGATCAAGAAAACACCGCAGAAATAGAAATGACATTGAGCATAATTACATTAATATGTGGTACCATGGGAAAAAGAGGTATATAGATCCGTGCATGTCACAATAGCAGAGACTCCCCACAGCTAAGATGGTAGACGTCTCTGCAAAAGAATGCCATAAAAAGAAAGTTAATTAATGTGCAGAAAGACGGCCCCAAAGTTTATTACGACCTGCGCGTCTATAAGCTAGTAACTAATTTAATGCAACAGCTTGGAAATTTTGTTTGATATCGCCGTCACTCTGGTCTACACGTCTTCCCAACCTGTTCAGGCATGGTTGGACTGTGCTTCCTTGTACTTCAAGGTTTTTAATGAAACATGGCCTTTGATGAAGCGCCGAGGTATTATATTATTATCACAGCATTGTGATGGCTGCCCATAATAATTGCTCGTTGCCAAGATGAGATCGGTTAGCGGTGAATTGTGTTGCATTGCATATCTAGTAGTTCCAAGACTTGCATGGTGCCGGGTGCCCGAACACCCCAAAATTCAAGGGAAGGGGGTTGAGCACTCTTAAATGTCTTGCATTGCATGTAATGCGTAGCCCATATTGGACATTCAAACTCAAAACCAGGCCTAGTTTCCTTCCTATATATATATATAGTACGTTATGCTTGAAATGCTCATTGCACTCTTAATGCTCAATGCACTCTTAAATGTCTTGCATTGCATGTAATGCGTAGCCCATATTGGACATTCAAACTCAAAACCAGGCCTAGTTTCCTTCCTATATATATATATAGTACGTTATGCTTGAAATGCTCATTAAGGTTGAAACTTTGGATTTCGACATTTCAATGGGATTTTACGTTTTGAGATCCCAGGAACCAAAACAGTTGTTTTTACGAAATGCCGGCCAGTCTGTCTGTCGATCTGTGTATGCATCGATTTGTGGACTACTCAATGGATTTTGATGAAATTCAGTAAGTAGGTTCATAAAAATCATGTCTCGGATCAATCTGGACTGAATCATGAGGGTTTCTCCCAAAACCTCAAAAATTAGATTTTTAAAAATTGATCTAAAAAAGGCTCCAACTATTTTTTTCTTTCAAATTCACAATAAGTCGTTATTAATATTTAAAAAACCACTAGGTCACTTCCGCAGCCCTTGATAGTTTGGTTCGAGTGAAAAAAAAAAATACAAAATATAACTTACTAAATTTTCATGAAAAATTCATAACAAATTCTTTTTCTGTGGAACCTTTCTATCATTGTTTCCTAACTTCAGGTATGTTTTAGGCACTGAAAAGAATAACAAAATCGAACAAGTCAATTTTCTAAGCAAGGTTTTTGTTTTGAAGAAAAATGATTTTTTGAAGAAAAAGGATTTAAAAAAAAAAAGATTATTGAAGAAATTATGGACAATCCGTGCAGCAATGCATTGGGTCATATTCATATCACATTGTGTAGTATTCTATTGGTATGTCCATTATAGACTATGCGATTGTCACACTGTCCAATGCACTGCTTTAGGATAGGGAAAATCAAAGCCGATGACAATTTTATTATTTAACATCTAACTACAATATTTTTTTTTTTTTACATAAAAAGGTTAATCGCGTACAAACAATTTAATGAATGTACCCGATTATCCTCTTCAATCGCCCCACACTAAGTAGGAAACTAATAAGCAATAAGCACTTGTGTCGAGTTACGACACGTCTCCGATCGCAAGGTGTGTAGAGACTCGCACAAGTACAAGCACGCTACCACCTTGCCACCGAAGTCCCTATCTTTGTATTATCTATTATCAATTACGTTACCTATACTAGACCATAAATAGGAAGCAAGTACTGGTTAACTCATACCGTTTTTTATAAGGCGCGGTTTCCACCGACCTGCTAGTGCTAAATACAAATACGGTGACGTGGTAACAGACATTCAAGACTTAGGCGGGGTCCCACCGACCTCGCATTGCAGAATGCAAATGACATTGACGGAAATTTGAATTTTTCTTTTTATAGAAATCTATTAAAATGTTTGTACTTAACATATCCCATGAAGCCATTTTTTAATTTTCGTTTGTTTGTTTGTGATTTTACTCTATGATCATTGATCAATTTTAACTATGGCATAGAGGAAAATAAACATTTTCGCCAATTCTGCAATGCGAGGTCGGTGGAAACCCCGCCTAAGTCATGAATGTCTGTTAACACGTCACCGTATTTGTATTTAGCACTAGCAGGTCGGTGGAAACCGCGCCTAAGCGAAGCAGAAACAATAACAGTGAAATTTAAAACAAAAAATATAAGCTACTTACAGTCATAATAGGTATGGATTAAATTGCGTTGGTTAACAAGCAACCACCTAACTAATTTTGCAGTAAAGCACATGTTACTCCCCTGACTCAAAATTACAACATACAGACTTAAAACACATTAACCCCACCATACTCCCATGTTGAGGTGAGCCCACCCCCTTGATTGTCTTCCACTCACCAGATAATTAAAGTGTAAACACGGAAAACTTACCCCTTCCCCCATCCCTATATATCTTTCTACCCCCTTCTCCACCAACCCCCTCCCCCTCCTGCCTTTGAGGTGTTCAGCATTCACGTTTCCTGGATTACTTCCTCAACCAATCAATGCCCTGATTAGAAGTTACACTCGTGATATATTTTATTGGTTTTATGGGGTATTGAGGTCACTATGTTAACTCATACGCCAACAGCCACACTAAGTTGAATCCACGAGAACAGAGCCTGTTACAAACTGCAGCAAGCTTGGTTGTGGGCACAGCTTTGGCAGAGGTACATGATGGGACATGACAATGCTCTGAGACTACCAGTCAGTGGACTAGGTTACTGATTACTGATTTTTAAACTAATGCTATATAATACATGTGAGGCGTGAAGCACTGAGCGATCACTACCTGTCAATAGGCGCTGAAGGATTTCATGTTCTAATTTGCTTATACTTCAAAACAGATGAAATAGATAGGTATGATAAAAATTTAACATTGTTGAAATCTATTATACAGTATGTATACGAGTACATAGATCAAGGCTATATTCGTAGGTAGTCAGCGACGCCGGCACGTGACATCCAAATTTAAAACAGCAATTGAAAAGGGTTAATAAACATAAGGTCAATTATCTTAAGAAAAATTACCCCCGCGTAATAATTTTCCCACATCCCAAACCACCCCAATCATAAAAGTCAAAATCATATCTGAATCACAAAGCAGTAATGACGGGGCAAACCAAGTCAACTATCACTGGAATATGACACGAAGTCATGGGACCGTGAAGAAGTGCTGATGGAAATCGCTGATACTGCTGAGCGTTGCGTGACGTCACACTCCAAGTCGGTGTCCACCCCCTCCCCCCATTATAAAGGTTATCGCCAGACTATCTTCTCATCTAATGACCATATTGTAAAAATACTCAGAACCCCCTATACAATTTACAGAAATAAATTTACCACAAACTCATGACAAGGTGACAGTCTGCACTGAACACAATTTCGCGACATATTTCTGCTAAATTATCTTGTCACACATTGTATTCTCTGAAAATCACTGAAAGAGATGAACCCCGAAGAAGAAGATTTCTTGTAGAGGTCTCAGAAAAAGGGTTGAAAAGAATAGCACCTGCGTGATGTCCTTAGGTTCGGCCCCTTCCTTTTCAGACCCCTTTTGCCTTAATCACTTTTATGTATCTAATTTCTTTCTTTGTACTATCAGAGAAAGTTCCCTCGACGATGATTCATATTGTGTCGCATTCCGTATATGAAGTTGGTTGTGATTTATTCAGTTTTCTTTTAGTAGGTAACATACGGTGGTTAATGGCTTCAGTTCAGTTCAGAATGCGAACTTATTTCATCAGCAAATTGGTACCTTGGGGAATAACCAAATTAGCAATATTGTTAATTGTATTCACAATTCAGTACGTAAAGCAGACGGAATAATAAAACTGAATTTCGCTATTTTAATGTTACAACGTCTCTGACAACAGTTAGCTGATCTAGCTATAGGCTTAAATTAATTAAATTAAATGGGCCCTGATTACACACTAATAAGTTATTCGATCCAATATTTAATCATGGAAGACATGTTTGGAATGCTTATGTTGAAGGAGGCCTACGATACGATAGTCGTATACAGTTTGAATCTGAATTTTTAGACTTATATTCATTAGAACAATATTTGAATTTGTAATAGGGAGGATTTATTATTATTAAAACTGTAACGCTATAAGTTATAGATAGGCTACTGAAGTAATGACCTACAATATATAAATATAAATAAATAAATAAACCATTATTTTCAAACCGACCTATAAGTCCAATAAAATGAAAACGTTGTACAGAAAATTGGGTGCGATTTCAATTATACTAAGTTATTTAAAATATACAGTATATTTTATGTATTATGTAAATAGTAGACAGTAATCATCAAACTATCGAGACAAAAAATAAGAAGAATGAAATGAAAAATAAGTTAATTTCAATAGGTAACTTATTGCCGGCGTCATTTAAACATATGAGGAGCTTGGTTACAAACGTGGCCAACTCCATTTTTTCACAAAATGGGGTTTTGATCCGACCTTGCAGAAAATTTTAATGTCCACCTGCACGTTGTAAAATAATGTGAGAAAAGCAGCCTGATTGCGCACAGTATTCTAGGGTTAGTTATAGGCGGGGTTTCCACATACGTCAATGGTCAATGATAAATGTGGTATTGACGTTTTAGCAGACATTAAAGACATACTAAAAATGTCTGCTACCACGTCAAAACCATATTTACCATTGACCATTGACGTATGTGGAAATCCCGCCATAAAATTAATGCAATTTTCAACAGAAAATCCGCTCTCATGAAAAATTCTTCAACTTGGAATTGTCCGTGTTTGTAAACAGCCTCCTCATTTGGCACTATATAAATTATTGTGCATACTATACTAGATAGACGGTGTATCAGTGTTAGGATACTAGTATACGGCAAGGGAAGGGCTGCCAGTAATAGTGATTGCAAACGCGATTAAGTCAGATTTGCATATTCAGGAGAACCGTCTTTTTGAAGAAGCTTTTCTCAAACTTGAAATAGCTGAATAGCTGAAACAGTACTCATAGGGTCATGTAATAGTATTTTTTTATTTTTTATGGATGCAGGCCCATAGGTCCCTTGTCAAAAGCCAACGACCACATGGATTTCGGACATTATTTATATTGTTTCCGTATGAATTTTTGACCATTGACAAACTAGTATACGTTCTCAACGTCAACCTACACCGGCTTAAGCGAAAAAGGACAAGCTGAGACAAGCTTACCATAAACGCAATGAAACAGGCGAAAGCATGACTTAACCAAGGACAGATACGGCTCCTCATAGGCCATAGCGTCATACTAAAAATAAAGAGAACCAACGGGAATGCGCTTTGCTTCCACTGCAACATGAGAACCCATTTAACAAAACGGCAGCAGGAGAGCGAATGCTGTTGAGAGCTGGACATTAGCCGACAGCACCTATTGACTTTCGTAATGACCCAGAAAGCTACATTCTCTAGTAATTTATGAGCAGTGAGTCAGTAATAACACAAAGGATGCCAGAAGGGATGGTCTTAGTACTGCTGCTTGCTGCAGTCCTCGCAATTGCTCTGTGTAAACAAAGGCAACAGGATATACGTCAACATTCACTGCTCCCATGTAGTTTCAACGCTGTAGTCTATTATGGAGTCAGTAATCACCTTGTATTTTTTGATGGATTCCTCAACAGGATAATGTACACGAAGAACGACAACTTTACTTGTGGGTTGGCAAAGAGAATTGTATCGTTCAATGCATCACCTGGCGTCGTGTCAAGACAACCTAACCCCTGTAGACTAAACCTGAGAGTTGTTGAAAGAAAAGGACTATTTAAGGCGCAAATTCCACCGACCTCGTTTTTGTTATAGTTACCGTGATATTGACGTGGTAAAGACAGTTAAAAAATGTCTGCTACCACGTCAATGTCACGGTAACCGCATCAAAAACTAGGTCGGTGGAATTTGCCGCTAAAAAAGGGTTACTTAGACATATATTAGTTACATTGTCTGTGGTGTTACTAGTCATTAAACACATTATCGCACAATTGAGTCGTCTAGTATCAAAGTCACCAATGTGATTTTTGTCCAATTTTTCTGAAACCACCAAACCTGTAAATACAGTACAAAGAACCGGTCCGAGTTTACTCGAACATGCTTTCCAATTTATCAAGTAGTAGCTAGAGAAAATGAGTAATTTCATGGTAAATAACTTTCCTATAGTCGGGCATTCTGAGGGGGGGGGGGCTGTCCACCTGACGTCACTGGAGGTGAGGTAAATTCTAGATCGGTCAGACCAACAAATTACCACACAGCAATAATGGCAGGGCACGCAATGCATTTGACCGTGAATTTTCTATCATTTTTTCAAAAACATTTTTTTTGCACAAAACCAAATAGTTTTTTGGGAAAGCAACCTGTCTGGTTTCGTTACTCAATTTAACACCTAAACCATGCCTAAAGATAGAAATCATCGATATAAAGGTTTCACAGAAAAATTGTTTTTTTATACATTTTTCATTAAAATTGAGTTATTTTTATTTTTTTACCCCCAGAAGCAAACTATCAAGGGGCAAGCGACCCCTGCATTTTGTCAACATTAATAACGACTACGATATATGTGAATTTAAAAGAAATCGTTGGAGCCGTTTTGGAGAAATGATTTTTTTAGACGTTTTTTATGAGTTTTTTGAAAATAAAACCTGCCCAAATTGAGTTAGCCCAAAATAAAAAAAATGGTTCCGAGGCATGATTTTTTTCAACCTACTTGCCAAATTTCATCAAAATCGACCGAGTAGTTTGCCCGGAAATCGACGCACAGACAGAGTGACAGACAGCGACAGACAGACATTTCGTAAAAACCACTTTTTTGGGGTCCTGGGACCTCAAAACGTGTAAATCCGTTGAAATCTCGGAATCGAAAATTTCGACCATCACAAAGCTTTCCTTATACAACGTATAAATTGGAAAGCAATAATATACTGTATTAAACTAAACTAATAGTTCAGTAGCTGTATTGCCAGTTTAGATTAATACAGTATATGATTTTTACTGTATTTACAGGTTTTGCGGTTTCTCAAAAATTGGTCAAAAATTACAGTGGCGACATTGATACTAAACGACTCTATTAGGCGCACTTCCACCGACCGGCTAGGGCTAAATAAAAAAACGGTGACGTGGTAGCAGACATTCAAGACTTAGGCGGGGTTTCCACCGACCCCGCATAGCAGAATGCAAATGACATTGACGGATATGTTAGTTTTCCTCTATTCCATAGTTAAAATTGATCAATGATCATACAGTAAAATCACAAACTAAAATTAAAAAATGGCGTCATGGGATATGTTAAGTACAAACATTTTAATCGATTTCTGTAAAAAGAGAAATTCTAATTTCCGGTAATGTCATTTGCATTCTGCAATGCGAGGTCGGTGGAAACCCCGCCTAAGTCTTGAATGTCTGCTACCACGTCACCGTTTTTGTATTTAGCCCTAGCCGGTCGGTGGAATCGGCGCCTTTGGGCGGAGCTACTCCCATCATCATGCTAAGTCCTGAGAAGAATAGGACATTGTGGTCAGCAACATGTCTGGCAGCCATCAGGTACCCATTAGGGTTGGGTTGGACGCAGGTCGGCAGAAAATATTTTCAGTCAATACCAGTTGGAATATTTCTGGGTGACCTTGAAGAATTCATATACCATATTTAAAAACATAAGAATCTTATCCAATTTCGCTATTCTAGAATTTTGACTCTGTGGTTGGTTAAGTCATTGCGTCAATGGTAAGCTTGTCTCAGCTTGTCCATTATCACTTGTAGCCTTGTAGCCGGTGTAGGTTAACATCGAGATCGTATACCAGTTTGCCAATGGCCAAAAATTCATACGAAAACAATACGAATAATGTTCAAAATCCATGGGGTCGTTGGCATTGGACAAAGGACCTATGGGCCGCTGTAAGTAGGCCTGGGTCCATAAAAAAGTCCTTCAGGACATTATATTATTATTATTATTAGTCTAGAACTGAGCTGTAGCATATTGACTAAGTATTGAACACACAGCCTAGGTTTCGAGCTGAAACCAGGTAGGGGGAGATTCAAAAAATCATTTAGTAATTACTGCACCATGCCTGATAAAATGGGAAAGACACCTCTCGAGCCTACATGGTTGGCCTACCCGAGCAGGTACTTCTACCAGGTACCTACATCTTACAATATTTAGTTGTTCCGCTCATTAAACATGTATCCAAGGGGCGGAGTCACTTAGGTACCTGTGCAATCTACCTTTGTGTTGGCTCCACCTTACAATTTAATGGCTTTACCTATTATGGCTGAAATACAAGTGATAGTTTGGAAAGCTGCCTATAGCTTAATAGTTGAGAGATTGACTGGATAATTTAAAAGTAATACATCACAAAGACATTCAACTACGGTCAACTTCCTCATAAGAAGTGATGGAAAGTTGACGAAGTTCTATATAACTGAAAGAGTGAAAGGTATGCATGTAGCCCAAGGACGGTGGATACAGGGGGGGGGGGGCAGGGCCGCAGGGGGGTAGCTGCCCCCCAAAATTCGGTAAAACTATTGTAAATTAATTTATTACGCGCTCTGAATTAATCGATCCTACATATGTTTTTCCTATTTTGACCCACAACTACCCCCCCCCCCCGGCTGGATCCGTCCGTGATGTATAATTCCATACCATGAAATATCGCTCAAGCCGTAGTATGTGCACTGCCCCGTTAACCCCCCCCCCCCCTCCCCTAAGCCCAAGCCACTGGATGAAACATAACATAGTAAAGTAAAGCAAATATTGATGCCACTGTAAAATTTATGCAAGATTCAATTTAAGTACGAGTCATATAAAAACAGCTTCATTTTGCCCCTTTCAGCATCCATCCATTGAATATTTCAGTTGTAACGGGGTAGTAAAGTGGAAAAGACATTAATTTTCCGATAAATTAGTCGGGAAAACTCCTGTGTTGAATTTCGGGAAATCTCGCGTGGAAACTCTAATTGAGTTAAAATGAGAACGATTATGATAAGGGAGAGATAGGGAGAATCCCTGCTGGGGGGCGGATGTGCGTGCGAAGACGAGACAACACTGACGCTTGAGTCTTACGTAAATACTCTTCATGTTAACTTTAACTGCACGCGATTAGTTTATTCTGTCTTTGTTATTTACTTTGTTCTGCTAACGAAACATGCGGCGTGCGGGGCATAGAAGTGAACTTCAGTAATATAGCTGTTTCTTAATATGGACTATAGCAAATTTACAGTGAAATTGACAAGAAGGCGCTTGCAACTTGATAGTTTAATGGGATTAAAAATTTAAAAAAAACTCAATTTTCATGAAACATTACAAGAATAATAATTTTTCTGTGGAACCTTTCTATGAATGCTTTCTAAATTCAGCAGCCCCATTGGCATCATGGCGATTTGGCAATAAGTCCGAATAACGTAACACCGAGGTTTATTAATTCAACTTTTTTTAAACAAATGAGCGCAAAATGCGCGGGAAATTCAAATTGGTAAATTAATCCTCTGGCTATATTTTTGGTGAGTTTACAATTTTTTCTCCCCTAAATGTAGACACATACATTAAAATTCTTATTGTATTTCAAAATTCTACCTGTACATTTTAATGTTTACTTGAAATGTCCTTCAATTATAAAACAATGCAACCATTCTATTGTATTCCAATAATTTAATAATTTGAATTTCCTGCCTATATTTGTGACACTTTGTTAATGCGGTATCAAAAAATAAACCCAGGTGTTACGTTATTCCCAAATCGCCGTAATAGGCATAATGTTTTAGGTGTTAAATAGAGTAGTCTAATAAAACCAGGCATGTTAAAGTTATTTCTTGAAGAAATTATATGGATAATTCAAGCCCCAATACATTGCACACATTGGCGGATGCACAGGGGGGGGTCAGGGGGGTCATAACCAAGGACGAATACACCCCCCCCCAAAATTTGGTAAATCTATTGTAAATTAATTTATTACGCTATGATTTAATCGATCCTATACCTATGTTTTTCCTATTTTGACCCACAACTACCTCCCTCAAAAAAATGGGCTGGATCCGTCCCTGGTCATGATCCCCGTTAAATGAGTAAATTCATATGATATTAAAATTTTTTAAGAAAAATTGAATAAAACTCAAATTTTCAACAACACATTTTAAACTTACATTCAACTTGTGACCCGCCCCCCCCCCCCTAAATTTTCCGCTGGATCCGCTCTTGATTGCACACCCTGTCATTATTACCGTATTGTAATATATTGGTCTGCCCGTTCTAGACTATGTTATCGTCCCATAGAACAATTCAGTGCTTTCGGGTAGGGAATGTCGAGACAACCGAGGTTAAACCATAGGAAAATTCTTAACTATGGAATTACTCACATTACCTCGGTACCCATACCTATTGATAAATAAGGAAAGCATGTTCGAGTAAACTCGGACCGGTTCTTTATTTAGCTAGTGAGACAATTATCTTATTATTATCTTATCTTTCACTAGGCTGATATTATGTTCCCTTGGTTCCAGGAAATCGCCACGGATTCTTTAGTGCTGACAATTACTACCAGTAAAACAGAGGAAACGGAAAAGCCTACTTTAGGCCTGAAAAACTTACAAAAATTTGACGGATGTTTAAACAAAGCAGCATCCAAACCGTTGATAACCGAAAACAATACTAATTATTCAAAGTATATGTATCTAGGAAATTAGCATGTTATCAATAACAATACTAATTATTCCGAGATAACCGTTTATGATTGGACTATCAATATTTTCATTATATCAGGTCATAATTAAATTTAACTATGAGATGAAGGTACGAATAGGCAATGGCCTATCAAATTGAATGACAGAGTGCATCATTTGGTTTATCTATGAATCTATGATGATACAGTAAAATTTTGTACTTTGCCTCATAATTACTTTATTTAGAATAGTTTTTTGAACTTCAGTGTTGTATACCGTATTTACTGAATGATAATAAAGGATAATAAGAAATAATAAAATAAAAAATAAAAACAAACGATAGTAAATAATAATAAACTATTCATGAGGCTGTGGCAGCCTGGCCTGATAGTGCTAAAATTATTGTGCCTGTGCGTGTTGACGGTTGTAAGATAAAAGGGATAATAACAAAAATGAGCACAGGGCACAATAATAAGAAGAGAAAAAAAACACACGATAAATTTTACCATACGCTAAGTATGACTGGTGGCTCACCCTGCAACCCAGATTCGTTGCAAGGTTCACTCTTCACTCAATATTTCAATCCTTGTGATTTTATTCTTATGTTACAGCCAAAGTGACCGTAACAATTCATGATTCAATAATAAAAACATTATAGGTATTGAAGTTATCGAGTTATAGAGGTGTTCACACCTAACACTAACCAAGCATGCAATGGTGATTCATAAACAAAGACATAAGAAAAATTACTTATGAGTTGCAGGTTGATCGTGATAAACAAATAATATGGCCGCTACTGGCCAACCCTGAAGTGCGTGAATACGCTGGTCTGCTTAATTTTTCGTTTCCACGATTGTTAACTTAACTCGACTTAACGCACTTAACTATTTAACTCCAACATCGTGAATACCATTTATAGCTTTATGTAAATCTTGGGATAAAGTTGTCCATAGAACTTAATTTTGTCTAACCTACAAAAATCTCGATCAAAATAGTCTTGTCGGTAGAGAATGAAGAGTTTGAAACAGAAGGTAGGGATTTTATTTTAAATCATAACGCTACGTTTTTTGGGTCTTACGAGTTACGCTGCCTTCTTATTAGCTAAACTAACCTCTTCAAGAGGGCAGCTGCTGAACAGGGGTTGCCATGATTTTTTGTGGACAACGTAATCCTTTGTTTTTTAATTTGTAATAATGGGGAGTAATCCAAATAATTGCACAAATTTGGGGGAAACACACACACAACCAACATCGCGCAACTCGACCCGTTGATTAGGAACAGTAGGCCAATAGACTACTATCTGACAGTAACTCAAATGATAATATTGCTTGGATTACGAACTATTCCTTTGTTTCCACGCAAAATTGATTGTTTCAAGTCTCCTAGTGATGCAAATTTGATTAGACCACCCATTAATTATTTATCTGTGAATTTTTAATTTTTGTAGAGTTATTAACCCGTGGTCCATTTTGACGTCCTACTTGCTGTATTTATTAGTAATAAGTAGTCTACACACAAATGAGAGGTTGATTATTCCGGTGAATTGTTGTTATACTATTGTATCGTAATATTTCTATTATTTCTATTATTTCTATTTTTTTTTTTTTTTTTTTTTTTTTTTTAAAAGGTTAATCGCATACAAACAATTTAATGAATGCATCAGATTGACCTCTTCAGTCGCCTCTGTAGGTTATTACCCGTGATGAGTACGACGCGTCTCCGATTGCATGGCGTGTAAAGACTCGCACAAGTGCAAGCACGTTACCACCTGGCCATTAAAGTCGACTGCTCCCAGTGCTGGGGGTACCAGCTGGAAAAAAAAAATTATATCTGCCCAGCCATTTGCCCGGGGGGCGAGGGTGGATATTTTTAGTGGTTAATCATAGAACATTAATAAGCAAGTATATTTTGCAGTACCATCGGCTCCAAAATAGCTTGCGTGTGAAATATTACTGTTTTGAAAAATTAATTGTCCCATGTCTGGGGTTACCCGACTAGGAGAAAAGTGAGTGTGTGTGTTCTTCCTACCATCCAATTTCAAACTACCAGTTTACAATTCTGTATGAAATAATAAGAAACATTGCATGTATAGCCCTCAAAGCTCATCGTTTACACGGCACTTTTAAGCACTTAGGGCGGTCCCCACTATCGCATAAAAACTCTCGCTAATGAATACTATATATATTCCCTAATGACGGTTGCCATCCAGTATTTCTTACAGTCAATTGGGTTAATGCTAAAAAAAAATTAACCTATAATTTATCCCCGTCAATTTTCCGTCATTTTTAGCTTAGCCAGCTTACAAAATTTGACGGCTTCCTCTTGTACTATTGTTTCGACTTTGAAACAAGCTTCCAACCAGATACGCAAGTAAAAAAACCGCTAAGCCATAAGAGATGCAGTTGCCCGGAGCAACAGCAGGAGTTTCGTCAATCTCAAGTAACAGCGCGGCCAAGTCGGCCGTTGTCAGCGCATCTGCATCCGCGTCTTTGTGAAGGCCCTCGGAGGGCGTTCTTCTGGGTCCCGGCACGCGAGCCAACAAACCCGTTCCATTTCCTCCGATTAACATCTCCCATCCTTCCTTCATCTCTTCTGTTTATTGACTGACAGTTCTTTTTTATTCAACTTCATCATTTTTTTGACCTTCCCGCCTACTTACAAGAGGCAAAAACAACGGTTGCGGGACTGCGGGTTGCTGTTTTAATGCCTAATTTTTTATCATCTGCGGCGGTGGAGGAGTCCGTACCACTCTTTTACATGCTCTGCAGTCCTATTAGGCGCTTAATCCACCAACGTCAATAGTGATAGTAAATGTAGTATTGACGGAAATTTGAATTTTACTCTATGCCATAATTAAAGTTGATCAATGATCAAAATGGCGTCATGGAATATGTTAAGTACAATCATTTTATAATATATTGTTTACAAAACAGTTTTCATCCAATAAACAGATCGGTGAAGGTCGATCTTACTTCGGATCTCCTACTATTATTAGGTTTTATTAAAAATAATAAGTGTACGAAGAAAACAAATACAAACAAATTTCAAAAAAACAAATGCAAACAAATTTCAAAAATCTGAAAAAAAGTGTTCAATAGTTGAAAAAATAAGTGGAATGGTATGTACCAATGAAAAATTGAAATGTCCGTCAATACTACATTTACTATCACTATTGACGTAGGTGGAATAAGCGCCTTACTACGATTTGGGTGATTTGGGAATAACCAGGGTTTATTCTCTCAATATGGCATTAGTAAGGTGTCACGTGACGGTGTTAAAATGTGCACGAGAAAATTCAAAGTAATAAATTATTGGAATGTCGCATTGTTTTATATCATTAAGGAATTACTTATAAACATTAATATGAACGGGTTGAATTTTGAAATATAATAAGAATTTTAATTAATGTGTCTATATCAAAGAAAGAAAAAATTGAAAACTCACCAAAAATATAGCCGAGCAAGGCCGTGCCCATATATAAATATATATAAATTCTTCAAACCATACAGGTTTACATACAAAAAATTTTTTCGGGGGGGGGGGTCCGGGCCCCATGAACGGGGGGGGTCCGGGCCCCATGAACGGGGGGGGGGTCCGGGCCCCATGAACCACCCTCCTGGGCACGGCCATGTAGCCGAGGATTAATTTAACCATTTGAATTTCTCGCGCATTTCGCACTCAGTTGTTTTAAACAATCGAATAAACCCCGGTGTTACGTTAATCCCCAAAATTGCCATAATAGGGCTGCTGAAGTAATTTATTTATAGATACATTTGTGTCAGTAGATAACTTGGGGAAAAGATTCACACTAGTAATGAAGTAGCATTGAGTTCAGCAACTACAAAATCAGCTAAAACAAAATTGTTATTGGGGACATGATTGTATAGGAAGCCACTTTGATGTCGAGCCAAACAAAAGGGAGCCAATGAAGGCGAGTGCTGATGAAGCCAAACAAACCATTTCCATTTTCTTTCAAAAACGCTTCTCTGATGTCATTCTTTATTCTCACATTTAAAAAAAAATGGTTATTATAAATATTTTAGCTCCAACTTATCGTATATATACTGTATATCTATATATAACTCGACCAGGCAAACCCCTAAGGCGGTTTTTGGAACCCAAAAATTGTATGCCTGTAAGTTATTGTATTGCTGTAATATATGCTCCTTGTCCAGGGAGTACTGGACAAGGAAAAAAAATGTAATAAATAACTTTATTGCCGTAGGCAATTGTTATTAAGTAATTATTTGAGGGCGACTACAATCTTGCTTATTAGCTCACCGAGTTGTTTGTGATGTGTTGGTAGCCTATATTGTGTGCGGTGTGAGGTTAGCGTGTACGAGGTTGCCGAAGGTCCGTCTAAAACAGTATGCCTTTGCCCGTTTCCATAGGGTTTCTGTAGAGTTTGTGTTGTTTAGCAAGTACAGGGTGAAAGTGTGTGCGAGTGCATATATAGGAATGCCAGCACACCCATAACTTGCAATTCTGTGTCTCCTATATAGAAATTCTATAATAGAATGTCACACGTCGCCTAAGGATGGCCACCGCCTTTCAACCAGAAGGTGCATGGTCATATGGTGCTTAGCAGGTCCATACTGCAGTCACACTAGATAGGGAATTGTACTATCAGATGTCATTCATATAGTTCAACAATTAGAGGTACAGAGTAACTACAATCTTAAAATTTGTCGAAAAACTCTACAGGTAGGAGACAGGAGACAAGAAGAATATTAAAGAAATGAACAGAAACGTAATTTGAATATCCCAAGTCTTTATCGCAATACACATTGCTTCAATGTCTTATGTCACGCTATAATTATAAGCTATTTAAATAAATATAAATAACAAAACTAAATTCTTCGTAATGTAACTGCAAAGGCTTTCACGGCCGGAGTCAAATGAAGAACCAGTAGAATCCGGGCGAGTGACGAGTGACTCAGTCACTCGCTACGGAACCACCGAGGTACAACCTTCGAAGTCTACGCAGCGCCACTGAAGATGTCGGCCGCAGATGTTGACGAAACGTTTGGAAGTTCACTTTCAATTCGACCACGGCCCAACAGCCCGGATTCTACTGGTTCTTCATTCACTAAATTCTTCATTTTACGCCAGACCCGCATATATATACCTAGACTGTATAGGCCCTATACATATGCACAGTAGGTAGATAAGCCATTGAGTCACTACATAAGGCTTTCAGTACATAGTGTACAGTCTCCAATTGGCACTAAGCTTCATGGGCGCCGAGTTGTGTAAATTATTGGTAAGGCCCAACATTGCCCGAGGAAATCTTTTTTTTCGGGGGGAAGGAGTCAATTTGACAGACAGACAGACAGACAGAACGACAGACAGACATTTCGTAAAAACCACTTTTTTGGGTTCTTGGGACCTTAAAACGTGTAAATCCGTTGAAATCTCGGAATCGAAAATTTCGACCGTCACAAAGCTTTCCTTATACTACGTATAAATTGGAAAGCAATAAATAATAAATAAAAATAAAAAAATTATCAAAATATACACTAAAATATATATGGTGGTTATTCCTAAAATTATTGGTAGCCATACCAATCTGAATATTGGTATGGCCTTATGGAGCCGGCGCCCATGCTAAGCTTTGAAAGCGACAGTAATTTTGAAAAGAACGGGAAGCAGCAAGGCGACTTCAGCAGTAAACAAAACCGAGTTGGCACCTTTGTCTCTGGTCTCGCAGCTGACAAAGGGAAAGCCTACACTGACTCCCGACAGCTCTCACCTATGTTTAGCCTAACTCGCTGCCACTCCGAGTCCATGATTACATCTTTTGTTGCTGAATATAATAAACGCTAGAAGGTTCCATGATGACGAAAGCTTCAACCTTTTCGAGAATGGAAAAGCTCTTCTTCCCTTGATCCTCCTACACCCAAAAGCGTGTTGTACGTCAGAGTGCTGTTGCTATAGCTACGATTTTTAGAATGATTTACTTTCAGCTGTGAAATAAATTATGCTTTCTTGTCTTTCCGTTTACTTACACTGTATATTTTTTCCTGAAGGACTTTTTATGGACCCAGGCCTACTTATAGTGGTTCATAGGTCCCTTGTTCAATGCCAACGACCCCATGGATTTCGGACATTATTTGTATTGTTTCCGCATGCATTTTTGGCCACTGGTAAACTGGTATACGTCCTCAATGTCAACCTACACCGGCTACAAGCGATAATGGACAAGCTGAGACAAGCTTACCATTGACGGAATGAAACAGGCGAAAGCATGACTTAGCCAAGCACATATACGAGTCAATATATACAGTATAGGTATCAGAGGCGTTAAGTTGGGGTGGGGGGGCACGGTCCAACTTGCCCCACGTAAGACTTGGTCCATACTTCATGGTCCCCTTTGCAGCAATATGAATATAGGCATTCCTTTTTTAGCTTTGTAAAATCAACAGCTATACTTTACTACTATTAAAATGTGTAAAACCCTGCTATTTTGCTCTTATATTTTCAATTTTTCCTTGTCCTGTCTGATGACGTCATAAGGTAGGATTTAAGGAAAAATTGAAAATATAAGAGCAAACTGGTAGGGTTTTACGCATTTTAATAGTTGTAAAGTCTAGCTGTAGATTTTATAACGCTAAAACAGGAATGCTAACATTAATATTGCTGCAAAGGGGACCATGAAGTATGAACTACGTCTTACAATGCTCGAGGCGGGGGGGACAAACAAAAGGAGCTGGGGGCATGTTGGACCGTGCCCCCCCCCCCCAACTTTACGCCCCTGCCTCTGATAGGTATTGATCATAATCAGGAATAATCATAAAAGTAAAAAATAACATGATAGAAAAAAACTAATACTTATCAAGTGTTTCAGTTAAGTTAATGGTAAGCTTGTCTCAGCTTGTCCATTATCGCTTGTAGCCGGTGTAGGTTGACAACGAGAACGTATATACCAGTTTGCCAATGGCCAAAAATGCGTACGGAATACCAATAATGTCCGAAAGCCATGGGGTCGTTGGCATTGGACAAGGGACCTATGGGCCAATGTAGGTATATAAATAAATAAAAGTCCTTAAAAATAACTTATCAAGAGCGTCGCTATAGTAGCAGGGCTAAGGGGTGCAGGGGTACATAAGCATACCTCATAATTGTTGTAGCCATATTTAGATGCATTGCATGCGTAAATAGGGGGAACTCTCGTCGTGAAAGTGAAAACCAATAAAAGTACTCAAAGCAGGTATTTTGTCCATTCTTCTAAATGCGTTTTGCACATTGCACCTTGCCAGCTGTCCACAGCTAGCGACTTCCATCCGACTAGTTATATGATAAAGTGGTAAAATTGAACTAGGGTAATCCAATGATGAGACCTATTTAAAATTTTAAAAGTTTAGATACGATATAAAAGGTACAAAAGAGATAATTATCAGAAAGGACAATACAAAGGAAGGAAGGGTTGATGAATGAGAGTAGGTACAGATAATGGTCTGAAGAGGTTTGGATGGTTTTGTGGTTGCAACCGATATCATTGCGTGAGAACATCTCTGAATTCAAAAGACTGCAGCAGCCTTTTCATCCTTCTGCCTTGTTGAGCCTTTCATGACCATGATGGCATGAGGAGAGATAGTGAACGACGAAGAACAGGTTTCAATATACTCTGATTGTGGAACAATAACAAAGGGGCGAACTAATGGCACCAGAGTGGCAGATGAGTATAAGTACAAACATCTCAAGAATTTAATTTAAAAAATATTATTAAAGCGACTTCGGTAGCAAGGTTGTAGCGTGCTTGTACTTGTGCGACTGTGCGGGTCTCTACACACCTTGCGGTCGGAGACGTTGTCGTAACTCGACACAAATACCTAATAGGTGACATAGTGAGGCGATTGAAGAGTTTAATTGGATACATTCATTCAATTGTTTACTATACGCGTAGGCGACTAACCTTTAAAAAAAGAAGAAAAAAGAAGAGAAAAGCAGTTAAGAGCAATTCAGACATCTCCACTACACCTTTTCTGTTCAAAGTCGAATTTTTCATTAAACATCGATCATAATAAGTACTTTTCTGTTCTATTACAAACCCAAGTTAGGGCTCCTAAAGCCCTCTCTTACACTCAACTAGGAAGGCCCGGGACCGCCTGCTTTACATGCCCTCCGAAGCATGGCCAGAAAATGTAGCCAGTGTGAGACTCGAACCAACAACCTTTCGGGTGATCATACAGTCATAAATGAGATACCGTACAGTAGAAAAAATGCTCCTCTACATTTTAATACATAGTACGAAGCCGGCAAAGTTCTGGAACAAAATGCAAGGTTAGGTCCACGCCTTCAAAACCTTCCACTATTTTCAAGGTCTACCCTACCATAATGGCCGGGTACCTAACCTTCACCAGTAGCGGATGCAGGTCATGTTACATTGTTACCGTACACAATACATATAGCAGTTGTCTAGAGAGGGAATCCTCTGACCAGCCTCGTAAGGTCTAGGGGGTTGCAGTCCCTCTCCGAAAATTTTGACGCTATTGTACACTATAGATAGAACTGAATTTTCCAGATTTGCGACATTTTATTACATACTATAGGATCGAAGCCCTCCCCGAAATAAAATCCTGGTTACGGGTCTGCCTCTAACAGTCTGCTGGAGTACTCAATTAGTAAGTTGTCACGACACAGGTTTTTATCATCTTTTTCGCCATCATTTGTAGGCCAAACAACAAATGTGAAGTTCTTCCGTCTGCGACAAATCTGTAGACTTACGATAAAGCGTTCAAGGAACAGCTCATCCAGTCAGAAGCAAACGTGTCAACTTGGGAGGTTTTCGACGCTATTTGTGGGCAAGAAGGCACGCATAATAGGATGAACGACCGCAAGAAAAGACATTAGTCAGTGTTATGACATAGGAACATGATAATCCGTGTCCTATCTGCTCCTGCAGACTATTGCTGTATGTACCATCCACAGTCGCAGCTGGCTGCCGTTAGGCACTAATTAGCCTTCTGAGTTGGAAGCCTGGCATCATAGCCATGAATGGCTCGATTTCTTTACTTAGCGCCCCAGAAAGGAGTATCTACAGCAAGTTATGGAGGATGTAGGGCCCAATATATACGTGGAGCTGAAGCGGGCGTACCAGGATCGAGGGAAGTGGAGGCATCGATGTCACATGTTGCTGCCAACCAGCCAGCCGGCTGTAACTTGAAGAAGAAGCGCCCCACTTTAATCGTATAAAGTTTTTTCGGAATCGGTGCGTCCCCCCCCCCCCACTATAAGATCCTCCTGAATTCGCAGAGCGAAGATGTTTCTTCGAATCCTTTTTACGACATGGCGTGCATCCGCCAAGACTTAGCCTATATCTCGCATTGCTTTCCCATTTCGAATCTTGTCTCTCAGAAATTGATGATTTCGTATTCCTATACTGGATGCTGTCTCCCACTCAGGCGTTCAGCAGTCCAATACAAGCATACATAATGGCTTTCTGTTATTACTAAACCAACCTAGCAGATGAAGTAGTAGAATCCGGGATGATAGGTCATGGTCGTTCTGAAAGTGTACAGAGTTGCTGCTGAGCCTCCGAGATACAATCTTAGAAGTCTACGTAGTTTCACTGAAGATGTAGACCGCAGAAGTTCGGAAGAACGCTTTTGACCACGGCCTACAAAGGAGTGGAATAAACTAAAATAACCTGCCCTGTAGCATAAGGTCCCAGCCATCCCTTGCCACTTTCAAAAAAAGTCTCAGGTCTCACCTGCTAGGCGGTATCCCAGGATTAGGCCTTGACACAGTCCATACTGTTTTGAGATCTTCTTATTGTTATTGTTGTTTTTCTCGTTTTTGTTTGTGTTTTTATTGAATTAGGGAAACTTTAGGACAATACTTACAACACTAGTCTTAAGAATCTTGATTATTGTAATACTAACCATTCCTTGCCTTGCCTGGGTTAGCCCATAGAAGACTTTCTAGTCTTACGGTTCGCCCAGGTAAAAATAAAGTCGTTATTTATTTATTTATCATTTATCATTCTACTGCTTCGTCAGGTAACTCCGGTTGTGACAGCCTTTGTAATTATATCAACCTAGCGGAGTTTGGACTACAAAGCCTTCTCTTACATTCAAATAGGAAGGCCCGGGACCGCCTGGTTTACATGCCCTTCCGAAGCATGCAGTACAAAGGCAGCATGTGTGGAACTTAGCAGACCAAAAATATTTGTCTGCAGTTTTAACCAGGGTGCATGATTAACACAGTAGGTCAGAGGGCAGGTCTGCACCAAACGAAATAATCTCCAACCCTTTCTATTGTATAGGTACTCATAGTCCGTGCAATAATCCATATGCTGACTTAAATGCGTTGGCTCCACCATAATATACATGGTAGGCTTCCTAGGTCTTTATTAGTTTTGGGTAAAGCAATGAATGGATGTAGCAGCAGTCACGTGAATAACAAGAATTACTGGAAGTAGAAAGTGGAAGATCGGAAGGAGACGATTATGGGGTAATTGTAAGAGTGAAAGGCCCAAAATTTGCCCACGTGGAAAATTAAGACAATTTTTCTTTCTTTTTTAACCAAGGCGATATAAATAAGGGACACTGAAACTAAATTAAACACTATCTCAGGAGAGAGGTATTGGATGAACTAGAGGAAAAGCTGAATGATCAGAAGTGGTGGGTTCGGAATAAGTGGAGGAGGTACATTTATCACACCCCGGCAACTGTAATTGATAATACAGGTAATGATGAAATATTCTCATTCTCATTAATATTCTCATACATTAAAAAGGTTTTTGTACAACACATATAAGGCTTTGCACAGCATCAAAAGATATGCGAATTAGGTCAGAAACGACGGAACGATAGCAGCTCCATAATAATGGATTTCTGTTGGGCGGGCTATCCATCCATCAGAGTTTCAATTACGGCACTGTCCGATCACCGTTTGTCATCGGGCCATTCAAAATCATCCGACTTTCCCTCCTGATGTGATAAATGACAAGGCTCTTATCGTCGTCGATGGGCTGGCCTTTTCATCTTCATTCCAGCTAGTATAAAAAGGTTTTGTGTATAGAAGGATAGATAGTGAAGGGTGTAGACTGTAGAGGTAACATAATGGTCGTGGGTCGGAGTCTAGCACTAACGTTTTTTTCTTAATTTCCTTTCTGCTCTCCTTATACGTTAGTATAAGGAAGGTTTGTGATAGTGGAAAATTTCGAGATTTCAACAGATTTGCACGTTTTCAGGCCCCCCAGGAACCGAAAACACAAAACATCGGCTGTTTTGTCTGCCTATAGCTAGCTTTAGGGTCGAACTATCAAACTAATAAATTAGGAATGTAGCTTCACAAAAATAGTGCCCAGAGGATATTTTTTGCATAACTTCATTTTTAGGGGTTTTATACTCCTAAAACCGGAAAAAAACCACACATTTTTTCTTCCAACAATTTTTAAAAAATTCACATACGTGTTTTTGGGCCGTGAACGAGTGGGAATATGAAAATGAGATGTTTCACCAGGTTTTGAGCCAGGCCCGTACCCAGGGTTTAATTTGGGGGGGGGGGCGGTCCAAGAACAAATTTTTTTATAAATGATAGGTACATCCTTAGTGATTTTAGTAGTTTTAGCTAAAACTCTTACATTATTTATTACTTTTTATCAAATTTAGGGGGGGCATGGGTACGGTTTGAGCCCATCATCATCAGTGTATAGATTACTATACGATTATTCCCAAAGAAATAATTCCGAAAACTCAAATTGCAGAAATTAGGCCAGATGCCTATTAGAAGATGTTATTCATCGTTCCTAGCCACTACTCTATATTTGAAATTTCTCAGAATGGTGAAAGTCCTTTGCTTTTTTAAGTCTGGTTTCTCGACCTCTACCAACTGCGCAGTTGGTTGAAATGTTAATCTACTTGAATTCAGTCCAATTCTTCTGGCGTCATTTAAAGAGTAACATGGTTACACTACGTATTTGAGCCTTCACTGGCTTGACATAAATTCACATGTCTAGCTCATTAAATATGGCTTTTGCTCCAAGTTTGCTCAGGGCTGGTATACGTTGGAGCCATAGGCAGTTTGGCAAAGACCCTGAAGAAACAACTCCGGTCCGGATTTCTTTGCTTGCCATAAGCCTGACTCCGGTCCATAAAGATTCCGGATACCGTCATAAAGTAGCCTATTGTAGGATAACATGGCGTGACGTTACCAGCATCGACATTTTACCGTGTTTTTCCCCAAACTCACAAAAACCGCGGGTGCCTCGTCTATTTTTCGAAGCTCATCGCATACTAACCGGTTATCCAAAGCTCTTCTGACAGCAGACGGAGACGGTTCGTTAACACGCGAGATGTTCCAAACAACAGTAAACTCGGAGTTCCGCTCTCAGACAACGGGAAATTACTGTGCCAGCCCGGACAGCTTTCCGGAAATTGGTTTTAATTCCCTCTCCAATTACCCCATTTTTAATATTGTATTTATATCGCGTGCTTGTTTATCACATTGTATAAGGTTGTAATGTGAGTATTGGGACCTTCGGTGTTTATCGGTGAAGAAACCGCTAATACGGAATTCGGAAATGGAATTCCAGCATGGTATCCTGTCTTTTAATAGTATTTAGCGGTTTTTTGGATGACTGATAAATGTGAGCAAGACTCGAGAGTGGAACTGAACGTGTTTGAATGATACAATACGGTACTACAGAAAATTTGATAGAACTGACCACTGAGATATACTATAGTTATAAAAAAGAATGACACATACCCAATTCCGCAACAAACTGAGTGTTTAAATTACTCAACTCAGTCAGCCCCTAAAAGACTAACTGAGGAGAACGGGTGATACCCGTTACAATTGGAATATTATTGCTGTGGATTTCAATTCAATTTTTATTTGTTTCAGTACAGTACAATATAAAATGTAATATTCAAGGGCAGATTGAACTTACAATATGCAACATTTCCTTACTATACACTTGCATGTTACAAGTTGTTGTTTCTAACGCCTGCTTTCAGCATTTCTGCTTTAAGCAACCCTGTCAGCCTGGCGGGGGGAGTGAGTCTGTTTGTTAACTTGAGGCACCCTATATATTCCCTAATATTTCCAACAAGCAGCGCTGTGTTTTCACAAGCTAAGCCAAAGGCTTTTAATTAGTTATGCGAGTTACAAGTTGCAAAATCCAACAATAACTAGCCTAATGCACCACAAATTCAATTTGCCTGTGGGGTTGCATTTTAAATTAAACTCCACATAGAAGATGAAAAATTTTACGAGGAATGGGCGGGTTCAAGAAGAAAGTACGGGTCATTAAGCTCAGGCTAGTATCTGTTTTATGACAGCGAGGTTGCGACCTTAATTAAAGCTGTGCCACGGCCGGGCCGAGACATCTGTGCAGGACCAGCCCTGGTTCAGGTGCATCTTTTGCAATGAATCCCCATTCATTTGGCCTCATACTTTAATACAATACGTAACATTATGACGTTTTCAGCAAGTAGTCCAAAAAAGTAGGGTTTGAATAACAAGCCTACCTACGGTAGGTAATAATAAAACACTCAATGTATGTTATTTTTTCTTGAATATACAATTTTCCATGCCTATGCCTGATAGGTACTGAAGGTAGCCAACACATGCAATTATTTATACGAATATACGATATGATACGAATGGTACAATAGCCTACAAAATAATTCCATTCTTATGACACCACTGCTAGCCTAATAAAAATTTTATGTTTAATTTTATCAAAAAAAATCATTATATAAACGAGAATAATTCTCTTCTTTTGACGAAAAGAATATAAAAATTTTAATTAAAAAAGCGCCCCCTAAAATACACCATCACTAACCTACACCGTAACCTAACCCATTAACTTATCACCTACAGACTAACCGACTTATACTAATAACCATTCCTTGTAATTAAAAATAAAAATAATAAAAATAATTGTAAACTGTAAAATTGGGATAAATATGTTACTTACTTACTTATACTTACTACGGTTGTACAGTATACATGAATAACATGATACAAGAAAAAGAATAACTAGTTAGTCAAATCTACCAAGTGCGACTAATTTGATCTCGGGGGTCATGACCGCCCCCCCCCCCTAAATAAGTAAATTCATAAGATAGGTAGTGATTTTTTTTTTTTAATAAAACTGAACTTTTCAACAAACAAATTACCTTTTAAACTTACATGAACCTTGTGACCCCACCCCCTTCCCTAAATTTTCCACTGGATCCGCTATTGAAGATGACAAAGGTGATGTTTGCTATTCTTACACCATGACGGTCGTCGCAGATGCAGCACAAAGGCTATTCCGAGAGAACTCGACCTCTATGCAGCGTTTTACGAGTTTTCTCGGAAGATTTCGCGTCTCATTGGACACACGTCTATGCAGCATCTCTTACAACTCATTATCGCACTCATTTCCGACTCATCACTCCACACAACATATCTCAGAGGTTGACACGCTTATAGGTGATGTCTCTCTGGCCTCAGCTGTGTGTTCGTTCATAAGTTCCATTCATATCGTTATGATGGGGTCGAAGGGAGAGTTCACGGACTCAGCAGGGTGTGACTAGAGGTCTATATTGGATAGACGGGCTTCCACCAAAGATTTTTTGTACGGTACTACTTCTGATCCCACCTGCCACCACGTCTTAGTTATTGGCAGGGATGCCGACTTGGGGGGGGGGGGGGGGGACACGGTCCTTTTTGCCCCCGCAGACTAGTTTCGGACTGCCCCCCCCCCCCCCCAGAAGCAAGACCCCTTAGTGCAGTTTATTTATTTGTCTCCCTTAATATTTCAAACATTAAGATAAAAATGAATCACATAATTTGGCATTTGCACCGCACCAACTTTTAGAGCCTTTTTCGCGCCAATTTTGTTCGTGTAGCCTAATTTTCTGCATTATAGCTATTTTAAGTAACCATTTAATAAAGCATTTTCTTAATACTTTCCAGAGTACAGAATTCTTGCCCCCCCCCCCCAGAATTTTTGAAACTCGGCGTCCCTTGTTATTGGTATTGCGTTATGCATAATAATGTCCCTACGCCTGCAGGAAGCCTGACATTTGCAAAGCGACAGATATCCCTAGTTGAAGCATCAAACCCATTAGTCCCATCCCGAGATGCGATTCGTACATAAATCTTGGTGACCAAAAGAAGACCCCTATTTTATGTGGCCTAATAGGGGGCACGACCCAAAGGTTTGGAGTCTCGGCTTTACGCTTTGTCACTTTTAATGGCAATTTGGCGATGTGGGCCACTGATCTTCGCATCTGGGCCAATCCTACCGCACGTCAAATCTTCCAAGATTAATTGTGCCCATTTTTCATTCACAATATTTGTTTCCTGTTGCTTTTACAATGTAAACTTATTAATTTTTGTAGCAGTGACGTACGCAATGGCGGATCCACGGGGGGGGGGGGTCAGGGGGGTCATAACCCCCCTCAATGAGTAAATTCATAAGAAAAAGAAGTAAAACCTAGTAAAAAAAAATTGAGTAAAACTCAACTTTTCAACAAAAAAATTACCTTTTAAACTTACAAAAAACTTGTGACCCCCCTAAATTTTTTGCTGGATCCGCCCTTAGACGTACGAGAAGTCTTTCCATAGTAAGAGTCACGAGACCGTAGTTTCTATGGGACAAGATATTTTATAATTACGAAGGTGGAGCCAGATGACCGATAAGAAGAATCCAGGCTAATGCGGTTTGGTCTATCGGAACTTCCAAATTTTTTGTCACTATCATTGCGGTCGACATCTTCAGTAGCAATACGTAGTTTTCTAAGATTGTATCTCGGAGACACAGCTGCCCTCGGTCTATCAAGTGTTTTATTACAACTCGTCGAAGCTAAAAAAACAGCCCGGGGTATCGACTACAGAGTGGTGACTGTGAGCCTAACTCCTTGACCAGGCGTTGTAGTACCGATCCCCCCACCATATCAGAGTTCACCGCCGCAATATCCATCACTTTGGTAAGCCGGCTATTCCACCTGTCAATTTTTCTTCAATAACTGATGAGATTTTTTCCTTACTCTATAGGTATGCCATTGTCCATTTTAATTTCCGCATGTTAAAATTGATCAATAACCAAGAGTAAAATCACGCTTTGCAAACAATAACAAACAATGGCGTTGTCTGGATATATGATAAATAATAATTGTAATTAATTTCTTGAGAACGAACGAATTATTTCATAATTTAAATCATAAAAATTCTTGTATAGACTATAAAATTATATATAAGAAAGACGGCGGCGAAACTTATACAAAATTGGATAAAATTGAAAACAAAATTGATCCCAACCTACTAGGTCCAATGAGCCTCCGTCCTACGAGCACCCTCCTCCCTCTCCGATGCTCTAGGAAACAAAATAACAGCTACAAATAATATCATACAATTCCTAAGAGCCACCGGCCTCTTCTTCAAAATTTAACCATCCCCCCCTCCCCACTACTTACACAACAGAACGGATAACTCTCTACCACTAAATAATCGGTAAACATTCCCAATTTCCTATCGCAAATTCCCAACAGGGACCCGCGCTTTAAAAAAAAAAAAAAAAAAAAAAAAAAAATGAAAACAAAAATCGTCAATTATTGAAGACAAGTGGAATGAGGTGTAAAAATATAAATGCAACATTGATGATTTTCCGTCAATGAAATTATCAAAATTGAAGAAAAACTGACAAGTGGAATAGCCGCCTTAGAGAATTTCCCAAACTGACAACCGTGAGTCCGACTCTTGCAGCCAGCGTCAAACGACCAAACGTGGGCAATCTCATAAGATAAATAAATACGGACTTTTTTTGTCCTATTGCTAAGCCAACCTAGCGGAGTTAGGGCTATAAAGCCCTCTCTTACACTCAAGATGTGTTCATTTAAATTAAGTTCTATTAACAATACAAAATAAAACTCGAATATTTGAGGTTTCTCTTTTTATAAAACATTATCGGTCGATGCAAACGTAGTTCAAGCGGGCGGATGACGCAAAAAAATTATCTTTGACCATTAACGTTATTACCTCAGTTATGAACCATCCGTATAGTAAGAGGCATTGTATTATAGACTACCTGCAGATAGCAGGTTTAACGATCAGTCTTATCATGAAAATGTCGTCCCAGCTTCGCATGTTACATGTTTCATTCACAAACTGATAGTGAGACATACATTGAATATGGCGCCAGTGGCCTCGGAGACTATTTCAGAACAATAACTTATAGAGCCTGCTGAATGAGGTTAAATATAGCCTGTGCAGAGTCATAAAGTACCCGGGTACTATTGAGAGTCACTTTGAAAGATATTGATGCCCACCTAGTCACACGGATGCTTTCAAGCACAAAAGCTTGGGACCCATGAGGTTCAATTGAATGGTACAATAATTGTTTTTGTTTTTCCAAATATATATGAACCCTGTCGATCGGGTAGGCGGTAGGGTAAAAAAAGCAATTTCGTTTTTTTAATTTTCCCCCATCAATCACAGAGATAGAGTGTATACCACTTCCCAGGGCAGGTTGTTGGGGATGGGTGCTGTAAGTAGGTAACGATTCCGATCTTTGGCCAACTGCTGCTGCCTTCGAGGAGTCCGAGACTGCTTTCCTGATGGGGGATGAAACAGCATAATAAATAGCATAAAAAAGCCGCTTCAGGACATTATTATTATAAGCCCAGCCAATCAGCAAAAAACAGGCTTAAGATATCGCAGTCAGCCCGAGTAGAGCTGCCGGCTGCAGCAAAGCCACGCCACTTTTAAGTTCTTCAGCTGCCCTGACACCAACCAACCAACCAAAAAGAGATTTCGAGATATGCTTAATAGAAATAGGTTATGGGCATTATTACAGTCTGAAAATCACGTCATGTGCTGGACTTACTTGACTTAGCTCGGCGCATCCAGCCCTGGGGGACTTTTGGCCACTACCACTACACCACGCCATCTCGGACGATCTTCCGCCGTTAACTTCCAGTCTCAGGCGTGCGCATCTTCTAATACTTGGTCCATCCATCTGAGCCTAGGCCTACCGGGTCGCCTAAGGTGGTTGAAGGTGTCTTTCAAAACTTTCAGTACACATGACCCAGCAATTGGATTCGACGCCCTTTCAGTTCTAATATTATGTTCGGGAAGGGGAACCTATACATGTGCTGGTCTGTGAAGAACTTCAGCCTCCTATTAGCGCAGCGCTAACGCGGCGTAGCCACCAAGCAAATAAAGTTCGCTCTTCTTTCATGTTCCCGGAAAAACTTAGTGGCAATATGGATGTATTCGGCGCTGCGGGTGACAATACGAACCCTTGTAACCGATGCAATAGAGAGGTCTATAAATCGTCAGTTGATCCTCCCTTGCGTGCGACAAGGCAATTTGGGCAGCCCGACTCTGTCATCCGTCATTGGAAGGGTGGCCCCTATTACACAGAGACAAATCCGAAACCTAAATATGACGTGTCTTCATTGTGTGGAAACAATGTCCCAATATAGGGAATCTGGCTGACATGTAGGGATACTGTTGTATGCAAGGGAGGATGCCATTGTTCAGATAACGTAATTTCACCTAATATTTCCTCATTAGGTTTTTTTCATTTTCATATCGTTATAGGCCTATGTCAGGGCATGCAGAGTAGTGGTACAGACTCCAACTTTCACCCTAAAGGTTGTTGGTTCGAGTCCCACACTTGCTACATTTTCTGGCCATGTTCTGGCATGTAAAGCAGGCGAACCCGGGCTTTCCTAGTTGAGTGTAGGCGAGGGCTTTGTAGCCCTAACTCCTTTAGGTTGGCTTAGTAATAGAACAAAAAGTCAATATTTATTTATTTATATGACACTATGAGAGTAGTTACAGTATCCAAGACTAGGAAAATTAATTGAAGCTGTGAGCACAGCGGTCTGCAGACGCAGGGGAAGCGCATAAAAACATGATATTTCGCACCTGTACTTCCAGCCTAGGCAAATCTCCGGGCCTCGTGAGAAGTATATTTCATTTAATCTTTAAAATGATTTTTCGGAATTTGTGTTCAGCAGCCGCGTACCTATTAGGGTCGAATGGACACAGGCCCAGGCCTGGCAGGAAACTTTCCTTCTATGCCGAGTCTCGATCCCCGACCTTCCGTTTCATATTCTAGTTCTATACCAACTGAACTATTCACGTCACTGCTCTAACATAGTAAAACCAACGGAGTCCGCCCTTGTGCCAGTAGTCTGTAGCAGCAGCCGGCTCTGTTTATGGAGTGTCATCAGTCGACATATTGAGTTGTCAGTTTTGAAAAATGAGAGATTACAGAGGACATAATGGGGACAGCAGGGTAGAAGATTAGGGGATGTTTACCTAATTGTTGGACGACACCCCGCGCCGATTATGACGTCACTAACTATTGTCTCTCTAGAAAATACACAATAAAGTTTCAGCGATTTTTGCCTGCACGTGGGATTTCGTGTTTATTTTCTAATGGAAGCTAAGCTTATTATAACTTTATTATGTATGACAGTATGAGTACATGCACATTATGTGTAGGGATCAAGCGTTGTGCGTTATGTGCAAGCGCCCGTAGGGATGGATTTTCGGTCGGCCCGAACTGAGGACCGAAGAGAGATGAACCGAAGGCAGGACAGAAAATAAATTGATAATCAGAGGGATCGAATTGAACAAATCATGCTTGAAATGGTTTTAGGGCAAATTTCCCGGACTGCAGAAGAATAATTGACTAAAGGTCGAAATGAGGTTTCTAAAGCTGGCCATTCACGAGGGCTCCAAACGGAGCCGCGCCAAGCCGATTGGCGCGCCCTGTTCCATTTGGCGTTAGCGCCATTTAGAGGGGTCATTCACGACTACGTCGATTCAGTCGCTCCAAGTCCGTCAAAGTGTACAGTGTGACGATATGGAAGACGAACTTTTGCAGTATGTGGCTATTTCTTTATATGTGAAGGGAAGAAAGCCGAAGAAGAAATGGTGCAAAAACAGTGGCATTTGAATAGAGGCCTACTTACTCCTCTAATTAAGAAAAGAGATACTTTCATGAGGCAAAGCATCACTCCTAATGAGAGATTGGCAGCTACACTACTATATTCCTTGCCACCGGAATGAGTTATGAAGAACTCAAATTTATACATATATTATATATTATATATACTGTAAGTATTATAAATATCGGCACAACGCCTTGGAGTGATTATTCCAGAGATAGATGTTATTTTTTTTACACCACCAGTGTGGAAGAATTAGGGTCCTGCGTTCGGAACAGTTCTACCAGCTTCTCCTTTGCCAGACCCGTTTTCACTTAATCATGGTAATCTGGGTCCGACACTTGCCACAAGCATGGACACTCTTTATATAGCTCAATAACATCAAGAACATATTGTCGCTCGGCGATTTTACTCATTCTTCAAATTAATTATGTTATCATCTTTATTTTTATTGTCAGTTTTCACCCTTTTTCAAAATGTAAACAAAACATATTTTGTTTGATTCGTTCGAGAATCGAAAGAATCCCATCCGTGCCACGCCAGATTTCCCCATTCACGGGGGCGCCGCTCTCAACGGGCTATCGCGCCAAATGGCGCAGCGCGATGGATTTCAGGCAGGTTGGATTTCCGATTTGTCGTCGGTGCCGCGCCAAGTCTCCTGGTTTTTCGCATTCACCATCCGGCCGCAGGCCATTTGGCGCGTTGGTGCCCTCGTGAATGGTCAGCAGCTTAATGGACGATATTAGTACCGTACCAATACTGGACGTGCTTTGAAAGCAACTAGGCCTACAGAATAAAAAATACCTGTCGGTAAGTTGAGTAGTGTTGCGTTTTCTCCCCGGCTTAGGGTTCTTTAGGAGAGGCTGTAGGATCGAGGAATGAATGTTGTGAAATAATTACAACCAGATTTAATTAACAGAAATTATATTCTTGATAGAATTATGAAACCCTAAGATATAGAAAAATAGAGCACCTGTAGTAGCGTGGCCAATAAGCGTCTCCAATAAATAAAAAGTAAGCGATCACCTCATGGCTCAATCCTAAATCGTCACATTGTCTGGGCTGAGGAGGGAGCGGAGTCCGAACACCCCCTTCCGGGTGGGGTTTAGCCCATCATCGTCGAAATCAAATCCATGCCACCACAACTCCTGCCAGCCATCATCCTTATGACTTCTTCCTTCTTTAAAATCTCATTTCTTTTTTTCTTTTTTTAAAATCCAAATCGGGTTATAAGAAATTCTCGGCCATCCTTTTTCGTAACATTTTCTAACAAGCCACCGCAAATTCAACCGGCCGCCAACCTCTCGTCAAAAACTTTTTTAAAGTAATAATAATAATAAAAGTATTTTTATTAATAAATAGAAATAAATAATAATAGATACTTTATGATTTTGTGATTTTAAAAGATCCGGCGATAATTAAATTGTGAATAATAATAAAAGATAGAAAATTAATTTATTTTAAACCGAATGTGATATTTGGAGGTTGGTTAATTGAACAAAACAAATATGGCGGATTTACAAATAAATAAATAAATTGAAAAAATTTAATAAATAATAATAAGAAGATATGTAATCGTAATATTAAGATTTAGTATATCCAGTAAACTGGATACACATATAAAAAGGTAGGGTTGCACGCTACAACAAGGGTCTTTCCCCCCCCTTTTTTTTCAAACCTACACTCGTTAGGAAAGCAAACGAGAGAAAAGCCCCCATCGCCCCCAAGAAGTCAACACCACACGAACCAAAGATCCCCAGAAAAACAGAGAAGAAAAGAACGGAACAACGGGAAGGGATCTACACTAGCCTGAGCCAGTACGAGACCTTTGAGCGGTTAAAACCTAAAGAACATCTTAACCGATCCACTGACGGGTAACCTCGCTACAGAAGAGGGAAAAACCAATCATACACCATTCGTATCCCATTCATACAACATCCATCCACGGATTGGGCGCCATCTGTAGGAGCAGAGAGAAAGAAGAACAGCTGAGGAGACAAGGTATGGGACTTCGCGGTCCCAAAAAGACCGGACTATCCCATCGTGACAGAGTACAGTAGGGAGTTCCAGAACGTAAAACGTCGATACTAAGCATCTCGCGATAGCATTAGGATCGCCCTCAAAAGGTCATAGCGGACCACCCTCCGTAAAAAAATTACACATTGGGGAGTTCACACACACTCATAAATCAAACACTCGAAAACAAACTCCCACCCAACTATTGATCAATCCACTAACTATACCAAAAACCAAACTCAGAACAGAAGGTATCCAAACATGGTCTTTTCAACCTCATTCTCCAATGCAAATCGACATGGAAGGATAGAAAGCTCACCCCCCATTAACGATTCACGAATCATTTTCCAAAATTTAATACGTCCAGGAGTACTCAAAACTCAAACAACCAGGACATTCCTATTCAACGTCGTACTAAACTCACTAACTATTAATCACCTCCGGGACGACAACTAAAACAAGCAAAAAAATATGTAGGGTACACCCCCTCTTTCTTTCATATACTATTTTAAGTACACAACAATACACAGTCGAACCCACGATATTATAGTCTAGGTCAACACAGATTTCAAGTGAGACACATGCCAACGTCCAGCCAAAGTACCATTCATGCGTTGCAGTTCATACTGCGTTGGCGAAAGCACTGTTTTTATAATGAATGGTCCCTCCCATCGTGGATAAAATTTGGCTGTTTTCTTATCAATAGCACTAGATTGGTGAAAATCTTCCTTAAACACTAGTTCTCCCGGTTGATAGGTCACATCTTTCCTTCGCAAATTATAACGTGCCGCCTGTCGTTGTTTAGCCCTCCTTACGGTGGATCGTACCCGTTGATAGAGAGCGTCAAGATTAGTGGTCAAAGTGCCATTATAGGTGACAGGATCAAATGGCATTAAATCAGAATTATCAGTAGTTGCAGCCAACTCATAAAAGGAGCGCAGTTCTCTGCCATAGACTAGCTTGGATGGAGAAAAACCCGTTGCTTCACTTACCGACGTTCTAAGAGCAAACAGAACAAATGGTAAATGTAAATGCCAAAGCTGGTGATTATCCTTAGCGTAAATAGCCAGCGCGGTCTTGATTGTCTGATTATATCTTTCAGTTGGGTTACTTTGTGGATAATAACGCGGACAGAAATGTATTTTGATATGGTGGTCTTCACAGAATTGTTTAAATCGCCTACTAGTAAATTGTGATCCATTATCCACCAGTATGATCTCCGGTACTCCATGATGCATGATAACATGATTGAACAGGGCGTCTTCGACAGTCTTCGAAGTCGCAGATTTCAATGGGACTCCTATACTCCACTTTGTGCACGAGTCAATGAAGACACAGATATAACGATGGCCACCGCGACTGCGGGGTAATGGTCCCACTAAGTCGCAAGTCAGAAGTCGAAATGGTTTGAGTGATGGCGGGTGCACCTGCATGTGCCCATGAGGCGTGGTATTGCGTGGTTTATGGCGTTGACAATCCAGACATCGGCGAACGGCGAGGCGCACATCTCGGGCCATTCTTGGCCAGTAATGGTTCTCAGCGATGCGACGGAGAGTGCGATTGATTCCGAGATGGCCAGACGGTAATGACGAGTGATGCTGCTTAATCAGCTCCTCTCGAAACTCGGATGGTACAAGTAACTTAAGATCATCGGTTTTGGTAAGTCGATCTCGAACGGATTTGAAAATGGATGTGGGAGTAAGATGAAACTGCGGGAAATGAGTAGGATTCTGTTCTATCTTCTTACGTAAGGCGAGGTACCATGGATCCGTAATGGTACTAAAGTCGGGTAAAGGCGCAGTAATTCCCGTCAAGGCGGAAATGACGGTGGAAGGCTGCATTCGTGACAAGCAGTCAGGAACAACATGAGTGGAACCCTTCTTATGGAGGATCTCCATGTCGAACTGGTTTAGAGTAACTAACCAACGGGCCAGACGTCCGCTCGGGTTAGGAATGTTTCGGATCCATTTCAAAGCCAGGTGATCCGTCACACAGGTGAATCGCGTTCCCCAGATGTAGAAAGACCAGGTAGTGACCGCATGTAGTACCGCCAACAACTCCTTTTCTGTCGTACTGTAATTACGCTGGCTACTGGATAACGTTTTCGATGTGTATGCGACGGCGTAGGGCACTCCGTCTTCTTCTTGGATCAGCACAGCTCCAACTGCAATGTCCGAAGAATCACAGTGAATCTGAAATGGCTTAGAGAAGTCAGGACAGCGCAAGACAGGATAAGACGTAAGGCAATCCTTCAACTTCTGAAAGGCAGATTCCCGTTGCTCAGTCCATTCAAAACGGGTATCTTTATGTAGCAGCTGGTTCAACGGGGCGGCAGTCTCGGAAAAACTCGGAATGAAACGCCTAAACCATCCCACCATTCCTAGGTAGGCGCGGACGGCCTTTACAGACGTTGGTCTTGGATAATTTCTGATCGCGACGACCTTGTCTTCGGAGACTTGTAGTATGCCTCCTCCCACACGATATCCGAGGTAGATGAGCTCAGATCGGACGAACGTGGACTTTGTCCAATTTACCTTTAAGTTGGCTTGACGGAGGAGTCGGAAAACTATTTCTAAATGTTTCTTATGTAGTTCCGCGGTACGGGAAAATATTAAAACATCATCTAGGTATACGATTGTAAACTCTTGAGCTTCGCGAAGTACTCGCTGCATCAGACTCTGGAATGTCGCGGGCATCGTACTAAGCCCGAAAGGTGCATAGGCATGTTCAAAAAGACCCATATTGGGTACTATAAAAGCTGTTAAAGGTCTGGTGTCATCCGCTACGCGGATTTGATGATAGCCCGACAGGAGGTCAAGCGAAGATACAAAATACGCATCTTTCAGACGGTCCAGAGACTCATGAATCCGGGGTAAAGGAAAAGCATTGGATTTACACAAGGCGTTTACACGTTTGTAGTCGACGCAGACTCTTATCTCGCCGTTTTTCTTGCGGACCGGAACTACAGGCGACGCCCATTCAGACTCTGACGGAACAATGACGCCGTCTGCTAGTAATTTCTTAATCTGCTGATGCACAATCTCCAGGACCGGTGGTGACATCGGGTAGTAGCGCTGTTTGACCGGCACCGTATTCAACTCCTTCAGGTACATTCGATGCTCTACGAGGTCACACTTGCCACTCGAAGTGAGGAACTGCTGTTTCCATTTGCAAAGTAAGTCATTGAAGTCGGCTCTGTCAACGGGTGTTAAGTCCTGGTGGCAGAATTCCTCCATTTCATTAATATTTGGGTCTTCAATGGTCACATCCTTGACGTCCACCTCATCCACACAGTGTAGAGAAAAAGCGTCAGCACGAATGATAGTAGGGGCTGCACCATCTTGAAGAGTTACTCGATGTTGTCCGAAGTCAATGACGGTTCGGAGGGCTTGCAGTGTGTTCATCCCCACAATTAGAGGATGAGAGAGACGCTTCACAAGGTAACAATCTCCTGCCCAATTTGCGGGTCCCGCGTCCGTTTCTACAATGAGGTTGATCTTGACACACCCGACTACTTCGGCTTCTTCCCCATTGGCAACAGTCGCGCTTGCCGACACCGCGCGGATGTGATGTCCCCTTTTTTGTAATTCATGCCAATACTCACTTAAGATGACAGAGTGAGTCGATCCGGGGTCAATAAGTCCAATAACTGGAATCCCACCCATGTCTACTTTAATGTAGTACCGTTTCTGGGGGTCCGGCGCGTTCGCACAAGAAGACAAATCAATCTGCACCGATGGCTGATTGTTCACTGTTGTTGGTGAGGTTGTTCGGTTGCGGGGGTCGTGGTCACCTGCCTCGCCACGCCCCCTTGGCTGTTTAACTTCGGTGGCCGGCATGTACAAAGGCTGGATAGGACTCCCGTCTTGCCACAGTGATAACAAAATGGACGAGAAGTGGTTTGGCAGTCTCGTTCCCGATGTCCAAACAGGCGGCAACCCCTACACTTGTAAGTGGTCATATTGGCAGGAGAAACCAGCGCCAGGAGTTGTGGTCTTGAAGCTCCAAAGTCACCGTAGAGCGGGTTGCATAGCATAGCGTTGGTCGGTGGAACGTAGGACGCTTGTTGTTCCAGTTGGTGCTCCGCCGCGACGCAAGTTATTTCAAAGGATTTTATTGAGGTATATACCGTAAGTTGGGAACCTACAAGACTAGCCAGTCGAGGGGGTAGGTGAGCCATGAGTAACGGTACAAGTTCGACTTCTTTGAGTGGAGTTGCGAGGTCGTCGTTCAGTGCCTTCATGGCCGCGATGTAGTCGGCCACCTTTTCGTGTTCTCCCATCGTTCTAGTATATAGTAAGACCTTCAACTTGAGTTGATGGTCTGCCGGCAGGTAAACGTTCTTCAGCGCCATTTCCAGTTCGGTCCATAGTGCATACTTATTTCCGGCGTACCACCGAGCGGCTGGCCCGTCAAATAGCGTAGGTATGGCGCGGAGTTTTTCGTCTTCTGTTAGTGGGTGAAGGGCAAGGCAATCTTTCAATTTGTTAAAAAAAAGTGGTAGACTCCCGTCGGCCCCGGTGAACGTGATGTTGCGTCGTCGTGCCTCTTTTAAAAACATTTCTAGTTGTGGCCTAGAGCTTCTCCCTGGAAGAACCTGTCGCAGGAAATCGCGTTGCAACTCTAAATTGACCTTGAAGATTCGATTCAGTACTCTCTCCATCCGTATCTCCTCTCCTTGATCGTGGGAAAGCTCTTCCTCAGGCTCCAAGTCTGTTGGTCGAGTCTCAGGTAATGGTGAACTTACCAATTGCAAATTTGCAAATTTATCAATGTCGCCTAGGCAAGCTGGATGATCATTCACGTAGCTTTTCATATATTGTCGTTGCTCTTCCAGATCAGCCGCCGGTAACTCACATCCGACTTCCGTGGCTAATGACTCGAGCTTCTCTCCATCACAGTTGGTTAGATACTGTGTTAATGTTAATGGTACCACTAAGTAAGGAGGCCGTACAATGGTAACGTCTGCCATATCCTCAAACTGGTTTGCCGACTCCGGTGTCGCTAAGAAGTGGCTTTTTAATTCCTTTTTCAGGGTCTCCTTCGTGCCTTCTATCGGTAATCCTAACTGTTCAGCGATCTCTTCTAGCCGGGCCTTACTGGTGGCACTCAAAAACTGTATTAGGGTTCGCGGCATTATCTTTCGCACTTTTCACTATATATATTTATATAAATATATATTTTTTTTTTCCACAACAATGTCTATCGTAATATTAAATAGTCTTACGTGAAGTAATTCACACGATAATTGTTATTAATACACTTATTATTTATAATTATCATAAAAAGGGAAGTAGGTGTTCCTAAACACCCCCTCCTCAAACCCAAGACGAATGCGACTAAAGAAAACTAACTGGTATATATTATACCACTTTTGGTAACCAATATAGGCCTACCTGCTTATTATTAATATAATGAATTAATACTTCCTTATCATTCATTCCATACATACAATACTACGACCAAGAGTGTGTGAACTACCCCAATGCTGATAACTGAGCCAATTTGCACAAAACAAGTCAAATATATTCCGTGTCAAACAGAAAGGACAAACTCCTATCAATGGTTTACCATAATTAAAGTAAAATGACGATAATTTTTATATAGGCCCAATATTAAATAAATAGTTATAGATTGAATTACATAAAACCGATGTTGACTCCTCTGGATCCGTCCGTCCTCAACCCTGACGAATTGACGAAACTGTAATTATAACCACAACAGCACAAAGATTATCCGTAACCTAAGCCCTGTTGACAATCAAAACATTTTATTATCACTATTTTTTCTTAGCGAACATCTTTCAAAAATATAAATGCCATGATTAAGAATTTTAAAAAGTATCATTTACTGTTTGTTATTATCTTTTCGAAAACTATCATTTCCAAAATTATTAATATCACTTTTCAACAACTAATTCAAAACTACTGTTGTTTATATCTTTTCAAAACTATTGTTCCAGCCTAGAAATATCACTTTTGTCAACAATCCATTTAAAAATAAGATTATCATGTTCGTAACAATTTCACAACAATCATTCCAACCATTCTACAACCTCGGGCCCCAACGTTGGTGTGAGCCACTTTGTTGCGTTTTCTCCCCGGCTTAGGGTTCTTTAGGAGAGGCTGCAGGATCGAGGAATGAATGTTGTGAAATAATTACAACAAGATTTAATTAACAGAAATTATATTCTTGATAGAATTATGAAACCCTAAGATATAGAAAAATAGAGCACCTGTAGTAGCGTGGCCAATAAGCGTCTCCAATAAATAAAAAGTAAGCGATCACCTCATGGCTCAATCCTAAATCGTCACATTGTCTGGGCTGAGGAGGGAGCGGAGTCCGAACACCCCCTTCCGGGTGGGGTTTAGCCCATCATCGTCGAAATCAAATCCATGCCACCACAACTCCTGCCAGCCATCATCCTTATGACTTCTTCCTTCTTTAAAATCTCATTTCTTTTTTTCTTTTTTTAAAATCCAAATCGGGTTATAAGAAATTCTCGGCCATCCTTTTTCGTAACATTTTCTAACAAGCCACCGCAAATTCAACCGGCCGCCAACCTCTCGTCAAAAACTTTTTTAAAGTAATAATAATAATAAAAGTATTTTTATTAATAAATAGAAATAAATAATAATAGATACTTTATGATTTTGTGATTTTAAAAGATCCGGCGATAATTAAATTGTGAATAATAATAAAAGATAGAAAATTAATTTATTTTAAACCGAATGTGATATTTGGAGGTTGGTTAATTGAACAAAACAAATATGGCGGATTTACAAATAAATAAATAAATTGAAAAAATTTAATAAATAATAATAAGAAGATATGTAATCGTAATATTAAGATTTAGTATATCCAGTAAACTGGATACACATATAAAAAGGTAGGGTTGCACGCTACAGTAGGTTCCACTCTGTACCGTAATATGTTATGAAATGAAGTGCTACAGCTTGAGTTAAAGCTGGCCACAAAGAAAGACAAGGGACCGTGGATGAACTGGACTGAAGAAGAAGCAAAACAAGAAGATGAAGAGGATGAAAGGGTTTTATACTAACACCAGTGGTTTTATTTGACAAAGTTAATTTTTTAACGATTATTTGGGTTTTGCTTATTCTAGTTATAGCTGTTATAACAAGTTTTGTTAAAACACTAAGTTTTTATTTTTGTTTGTTGATTAAAATGAAATACCATGAAGTCACGTGTAATTTAATTTTTCTAAGAAGAAGAAGTAGAAGAGATAAAGACAAATTATTACAAATTTCTTATGCAGCCTGCAGGTAAAAAGGACCTCCTGGATCTGTCAACGCATGTACTGCCATATTTACTATACAGTTCGTTCAAACAGCCAGTTCTGGCAATGAGGGGTTGAAATGGCTGAAGAGGAGGGCCCAAAGAGGAGTGAAGAGGTGGTGTAATACCTTAATTTTGTAATACAATTAGATTGTGACGTCATGTGTGTAAACGCATAGACAACTAATGACGACGACCCCTCCATCTCGACTCTTCGGGTCTCTATTTAAAAAAATCCCCCCTTTTTAATTTAATTTAACTTGTGTTTTTACGTTTGTTCATTCGACTGAGTCATGAGTCGTTTCCACGATGAAAAGAATTGACTTTACACACTCGTTTGTGGATGAAAAGCATCGCAGGCATAGAGCCGTGTTTATGTTACGAATGACTGCAACTGCTGCATGGGATGCCTTCCAGCTCAGATGAAACTGGAGATGATTTTTCTCATTTATATTTGCATAGATTTGTGTAAATTCCAGTGCAGCGGTTGATGCGATTAAGCCTCAAAAAGCTTAAACCATTATTTTAGATTATAAACTAAATAAGTGGGCCCTACGTAAAACGTGCATAGAAACAAAAATACACAATAAGGACCTGTAACAATTTTCCCTGCCCTAAAATAAACTTAAACTGCCCAACGAATTCGAACAATTTCTATACTCCAGTAAATGTGTGAGAAAAGGAAAGGGAAAGTTCCGTTGGCCTCAAAATTGTATTAGTTTTTTATGATTTAGGCCCTGAATCGGACTCTGTTATTTCTTATCAGAATTTCGAAGCGGAACATTTCCAAAAAATGCAAAAAAAAAAGGTGAAAACATCAAGTCTCTACGGGAGATTCTGGCTGTTCTTTAAAAAGTACCAGCTTTTTTAAAATAATTATTCAATTCCAAAGTAAAGAACGTGAAATATTCTACACAACTATTGCATACCGGACGATACTACATAACCAATGGTTTGCGCCTATGAGAGAGTTCAAAAATGGCTGTTACAAATCCTCCAAATGTCTTCTAATTTCACTCTTTTAGGAGGTAGATTTAGGAAAATATTTCCCTCTCCCGTCAATCTTTGCCATAAATTCTTTCTAACTCCAGAGAGGTTGTTGCGTGTTGGTTTTCTAAAAAATCTAAAATTGTCAACATTTTAAAAATTCTCTAAACGTATTTCCCAATTATTGTAAAATATTTAATAAAGCCTATTTGCTCAAAAATCAAAGTTAGAGTGGCATTACTTGCACCCCCCCCCCCTCTTCACCCCCTGTTTTGCGTCCAAGAGTGGTATTGGCCAGGGACGGATTCAGCCCATTTTTTGGAGGAGGATAGATTCAAGATTTACTAAATTTTGCCCCCCCCCCCCTGTATCCGTCTATGGTATTGGCAACTTAAAGAAGGGAGCTCTTAGACGCGGTATACCGTGTACACAGTTTAAATCGTACTGAGCTTTTATTCGTAATTTAGAATAAAACTGCTTCTAAGAATTGGCCCCGGCAAGTCATCAGAGAAAAATTCGCATTTGTATAAAGTTCACATAAAAACTTTGAATCCCATCCATTTGGTACTTGAACAAAAAGGTTCTCAACTTATATACCTACCTTCTTCGATTTCAAAAATAGCCTCTTGAGAGAAACCAACGGCTTCCTTTCTTCCAACACTTAACCAAGATACGTCAAGATCAGCATCGTGATTGTTTTTGTATGCTACCCTCATTGGAGCTTTAGGCTTTGTCTTTTTCCAGAGTGGAAGGGGTTGCACAATACATATTGTCTTGGCTGAAAATCGTATGTATGCGACTTGACTGTACACGATATTGTTTAGTGCCATGTCAAGAGGTTATTGTGATACGAAGCGCTGTACAGTCACGCACTCAACACATAACGACGGTTGTAGTACAACAAGTTTACAATTCGCAGCCAAGAACAACTCTTGATTTAACAGTTAAAGTCATCTTGACACTGGTGTTGCAATAATTTAATGTATAGGGTTGATTAACTGTTCTTTGTACAATATTAATAACATAACGTTCAACAATGCAGACCTATTTCTATATGAACACTGTACCATACTTTTAAAGAGGATGCCGCGACCGTTGCATTGGACACCTTGCCATTTGCTTTTAGTACAAATGAATTTTGAATATTGTGGCGAATCGATGCTAGTGACGGCAACGTTTCATATACAAAAATGTAGAGAAATATTTCTTCTAATACATATGATATTTTCTGTAGTTTTCCTGTGAAATTAGATTTTGCACAGCAAGCGGGTGTGCCGGGGGGGGGGGGGGGAGGTAATTTCCTTTTAACAGCAAGTTAATTTAAAAATGAAATCTTCAATACAACACCGAGACAGTACCTACAATAAAGTGAATACTCGGCAAACTGACCATAGCGACAACCACAGCGGTAAGAACGTTTTTGGAAGGGTTGTCCGGTCTTGTACAATTTGGTACCTGTAGTATAATAGGCACTTAAATCGTACCTACGTCCTACTGACTTAGTACCTACACCCTTAGGGCTGTGTGAAGACTCTTTAGATAGGTCGAGCTAATACTTGTTACAATATCAACAGCAAACTTGTCTGAGCTCGCCCATGTGTTGGAGCTGGCGACCGATGGGATGATTGCCAGGGCAAGCTGGTACTTCTTCTTCTTCTAATGCCTCTTCTACCGAAGATTGGCGGTCATCATGGCAATAGTAATCATGATTACTATACGAGGGAATTGTAATGCAGTGGTTTAATGTTCCCTTCTGCAGCCTAATGCCGTTGACTCTTCATTGAGTTCCTCCACCGAAGCCAGTTTCTCAACCCCAGCAAATAACTATGTTTTTCGCCTATCCCGGCTCAAACTCGGTACCCAATCTGTTCAGTCGCCATTACATGCTTCCGGAAATCTTCACCACGAGGAGGTACAGAATCGAGATTTTTGCCTCTGAGCCCAGGCATTGCTCAGAAGCTCAGCTATACTTTGAAGTCTGTAAAAAGACCTTCAATAATAATAATGCACAATAGCACAGTGCGATAATTAAATTCCCCAACGACTGCATAGACGACGATGAAAAGTTATTAAAACCGACGGATGTCCTGATCAAAACGTATATTTTTAGACATCTGGATCGTGGATGACCCGTGCAGTCCGTGCTGGTTGCTGATGTAACTGGCCAAGCCTTGAACGTCCGAGGGGGATATTTCATTACATCATAAAATGATGCTCAGATGCAGCTGCAGCCCTACTACGCCACTTACAGATCAGCTTAACACCGGGAATAAGGTAAAAAACTAATTATTCTGAGTAAACCCAGTTGATTCAATCTCATTATCTATCAATCGTAGAGCTGTCAAAAATATCAGGAAAAACTGAAGACATTTTTCTGGGCATTTGGTGTATGCAAAGTAACTCTTCTTAACACAAATTAGCCACAATAATTGAATTTGACTTTTAAACAATAAATGGTTGGTGTGGTAGCCCCGAGGAAGGAGTTAAAGATTCAAGATAATTCAATGGATATTTTTGACGATTCTACGATCGATATTTCCTGTCAAAATCAACTGACAGTGGGCTCGATGACTGTGAGGCCTCTAATGACTATTAACACAACAGACAATGCAAGTCCAACCAACCCTCAGTTAAATAATTAGTTAATATGTTGAACTTAACACAGCTAACTCAAAATTCATCAATAGGTTACTCTTTACACGTAACATCAGAATCATCAATTAAAAAAATTAATCGTTCATCGTTTTACAGGAAGTTTCACCCCTATCTCCCTTTTATATCATTCCAAGCCTGTCATACAGAATAGTCAAAATTCCTTTTGATCAAAAAGCAGTGCGAATGACATCGGAAACTCAAAGAAAACCAATTGAAAGCCCCGCGGAGACAAGCCGGAAGCTGTTCACCCATTCAACTCTTTAATTATCCCCTTTACACCATTTTCGAATTAAGTTTTCTATTCAGCACTACTGCTGTCGGACTGTTGGTCTTCTCACTCCCTTTGAGTAACAGATGGTCTTGATGTTTGCAACTGAAAATTTTAATTTTGATTTTCAATGAATTTTCCAGTGGGCGGTCAGTTGAACTTTTTCCAGTTTTTCACCTAAATTTGAGCTTTTATTTCTCTTGTAATTCCTTACAAACGCAACTCAAGAAATTTTTTATCTGTAGACATTCCAGGAATTATGTTCCCATCCCCAGTGACTAAGAGGAAGAAGGTAGAAGGAAGGCTATTGCGGACGTCCCAGGAGCACATTAGAAGAAACAATAACCGTGGTGGCACACACGCGGGGAAAAGCCTTAGCGAACTGAAAAGAGTGGCAGCCGAGGGGACTCTTCAACGCTGCACAGGCGGCATTAGGAGAGCAGACGAAGAAGATGAAGAAGACAACGAGGATCACATTATGGTGCACGTGGGCGGAGGTGGAAAGAGATTTGCAAAAGAAGTCAGTGGCGGCTTGGCAGAGTATTCAAAGAGCCGAGATGTCTGAGCTATATGTAGCGCCAGAGGACAAGTAGGACAGGGACAAAAAGATTTTTGTGAGCAAATGGAGACTTACGGAGTCCTGGAATTTCAGATACTGTAATTCACTATAAATTACGCCAACTGCCTAACCATGTTGATTCCATTAGAGCTCTGCAGAGCATGTTTCAAACTGCGGCAAACTTGGTAGTGTGCACAGCGTTGGCGGGGGAACCTGGTGGGACATGATAACTCACTTAGGCAGTATAAGTCGAGTCCTGGTCACCTCCGATTTAATCGTGTGACTTTACCATGTTCCCCAAGTGGTTCGGAATCCACTATAATCAGGAGGTCCACCCTGTTAGTCAACTCCCCTTTCCCCGAGGTGAAAGAGTCTGCCCTTAGGGTGCCTCAAGTTAACAAACAGACTCACTCCCCCCACCAGGCTGACAGGGTTGCTTAAAGCAGAAATGCTGAAATCAGGCGTTAGAAACAACAACAATATAAATTACGAACTATAAAAACTCTGGCGAAGAGAGTCAGGCATCTCCCCCGGCGGATTTTTTTTTTTTTTAATAAAGGTCTACAACACCTTAGTAGGTTTTAAAGCTTGCATTCCATTGCATTTTTATCCCCCCATGCATCGGCCACTGACACTGTACTTATTACTTAGACGGGGTTTCCACATACGTCAATGGTCAATGGTAAATGTGGTATTGACGTTTTAGCAGACATTAAAGGCATACTAAAAATGTCTGCTACCACGTCAAAACCATATTTACTATTGACCATTGACGTATGTGGAAACCCCGCCTTAGAAATTTAAAGGATTTTGAACCGATGGACTGTATAGCCATTGGTCTGGTGCAAGGCAGTGCCCCGGGTTTTGTTTCGGAGGGGGTTCAAACATTTTTTTACGTATTTTTTTTAATGAAAGTCCATTCTATTTAGTGTACAGCCTTCTATTTCGGAGGGGGTTCGGACCCCTGGACACGGCCTTGGTCTGCTGGATGCGTATATTGCAAATGCCAAGCTGCGTTCTTGTCTCGGAGTACTATGCAGGCCTACGTTCCGGAAGCCAGTAAATTGAATCATTAATGCCACACCGCTATACCGTAGATAATTTCTACTACAAAAATAATCTCATTACAATACTAGTCCGGTCATGGTAAATCAGAAGACATGCAAAAGCACAGACCTGACGGTAAAAGTAATGGCAGTCCAACACCAGAACTAACACCATTTTTTGCAATAAGAAAAAACGCCGAGGCCCGACAACACAATAAGGGTCTGTTCAATACCATCCAACTACAGACGATTGTCTGCGACCAGGGCCGCTATTTCGACCTTTTTAAAAAAGATCATCTTAAGTAGTATCGAAGTATTATAGATCTAGTAACAATCTGACTTCAACTACCGGTTGATTCTTACCAGTCTGTTACCTTGAGGCACCCTAAGGGCAGACTCTTTCACCTCAGGGAAAGGGAAGTTGACTGACAGGGTGGACCTCCTGATTATAGTGGATTCCGAACCACTTGGGGGACGTAGTAAAGTCACACAATTAACTCGGAGGTGACCAGGAGTCGACCCGCACGTAGATTGACTGGTATAGTCTCAGCGCGTTATCATGTCCCACCATGTTCCCCTGCCAACGCTGTGCACAGTACCAAGTTTGCTGCAGTTTGAAACATGCTCTGCTCTAAAGAATTCAACATGGTAAGGCCGTTGCGTTTGCGGTAAATATAAGGAGGGTGCGGGTCTTAGTCCCGTGCGAGGCCAAAGACGCTCTTTCTTATCTGCATGCTGCGGCTTAATTTAGTTCTGTCTTCCCCCGTACCACCTCCATTCTCGCAGTGCTCTTAGCTACCCCAAGCACTTCCTCCCCATCGTCCAACATTTCGAGGGCCCACCAGGGTAGTGAAGGAGCGGGGTAGGGGTGAGTGGCATGAGCGTGCGTGTCCGCCGTAATCACTTCCGACGGCGTCAAATGACCAAAAGGGGTCAACTCTGATATGTCACGACTTGCCTGCCTCATGTTTAATCCCCGAAATTGAATTCAGGAGGGGTGGCAGGTAAAGGTGGCAAATTAGAAAAGCCAAAAGGATAAGAAAGGGGTATTTCAATAGAGGAGAGATGAAAGTTAGAGTTTAATGTGACTTAAGGAAATGTTCGTTTATTGTTCGACTTGTGTAATGTGTACACGGCCAATTTATTATTAAAATAACGTGTCCCGTAATATAATACTATACATAATATAGTAATTTTCACCAAAAATCTTGTCAATCTTGATATGCATGCATTATGAAATGTAAGGTAAAAGGTGCAAAATAATGTCTTGTCTTGTTTAAAATAATTTTTGAAATAAAATAAAAAAATTTACCTATACAGACTTCATATAGTTGTTACTCTTTAGACCACAACTGACATTAATATGCCCGAGTCACAAAAAAGAATGAAAATTCCATTTCCCCTATGACCCTTGTGTAGGTTTCTTAAGACTCGAATTCAATAAAATTGCACACTTCCAGTGGTAAAGTGGGAGAAGCCAAGGAAAATATAAAACAGACACAAAAAGTAAATGAATTAATTATCCACCTTATCTTATATAAACCTACCAAATCTTTTATATCCATTTTTCCTGACTTTTCGCACTTTACCCAAGGTTATAGGGTCTTAGTGATGACTAAGTGAGTAGCCCAAGCATTGAAAAACAATAATTAATAATGCGTTCAACTTAATTTATTTAAGCACTTCGGCACCTGCATTTATAGTATTCTCAATTTTAAAAATAATAGAAACTAAAACTTTATCCGGTACATAACATCTTGAACCAAAATCAAGAAAACAAAATCCAACAATAATAAGCTGCAAATTCCAATGCACCGCCATAAATAAAACAAAGATGGCCACAAAATCTGGAGCAGATGAACATCAGGAGAGTTGCGGGAGAGGGCAGGGATGGAATGGTGCGGGGTAAAGAGAGAGAGGGGGGGGGGGGGCATGAAAGAAGAAAAAGGAAGAGACTCCAGCTCCAGGGCAAAATCGATTTCTTGGAAGAGTTGCTTCCAGCAGCAGATGCAATGACCACGCCCTGACTCCATGTCTTGTCAGCAGACAACAGCGCAGGTCGCTATCTTGTCAGCGATGCGCAAGTCCCCGCGTTGTCTTGTCTCCAGCCATTGGCCACTATCTTGTCCCGCGCATCCCTCCCGCACTCTCATTGGTGCTCATCTTGCCAGATTTCCCGAAAAGGCTGGCCCATTAGATTTTTATCTTGTCTCTGGCATTGTTATGCTTTGGGGAGTGTTGGTATATATTGTGTTTACTATTTTTGCTTTGTTAAACAGGTATGTATGCAAGGCCATGCTCAGGTTTTTGTTAGGGGGGGGGGGGGGGTCCAAAATTGTTTTACGTATTTTATTCATGAACGTCTATTCTATTCAGTGTAAAGCCCTTTTATATCGGAGGGGGTTCAGACCCTTTGGACCTCCCCCAGCTGGGCACGGCCGTATACGTATGTATCACTTATTTGCATTGCAATCGTATTCGGCCTTCGATCGCATAGTGGTAGCTTGTTCGTACTTGTGCGAGTCTCTACACATCAAGCGATCGGGGTGACCTGCCGTAACTCAACACAGGTATTACTTACAGAGGCGACTGAAGAGGTTATTCAGATACATTCATTGAATTGTTTGCATGCGAATAATCTTTTTATGAAAACCAAAGTGAAGTAAAAACGTTAATTTAATTTAATTTCTAAGTGCTTAGTTTTAAGTACAGTTTTTATTAACACTGACTTAGACATGTTATTAATGTAAATATTACATCTAAGGGACAATATAGCAGAGTTAGGGCTATAAAGCCCTCTCTTACACTCAAATAGGAAGGCCCGGGACCGCCTGCTTTACATGCCCTCCGAAGCATGGCCAGAAAATTTAGGAAGTGTAGTGTAACCAACCATCACCTTTCGGGCGAAAGTCTGAGACCGTAACACTACTCTACATGTCCTGGCAATCACTTATCACGTATCCTATCTATAACCAGCCATTAAAAATACGTGGCAGGTTGCCCAAGACATTTTTGGCGGGAGCTGATGTCCCATCTCGGTACTCTAGTCCAGGGGTTCACAAAGTGTGGGTCGCGAAAAATGTCCAAGTGGGTCGCGGCGTGCTGGTCTCGTCTGCCAGTTATACACTAGATAGAATTGAATTAAATGACAAGTTTTTTTCAATTTAAGTCATATATTTTTTGAAGATTGTTGGGAACGGGATTGGCCGATAAAAAAAACGCGGAAACCCACCATTTTCTGCTTAAAATTTCAAAACTTTCCTACGGGGGAGAAACCCGGCCGGGCCCGCTTTTTTGAGTTGTAAAAAGAATGCGTGGAAACCCATTTCCTTTGGCCTATCCTTTGAAAAATTTGCCTCGGGAGAGGGGGGGGGGGTACTAAGGCGAGGTATCATATTTATCCATCCCCTGGCTTGCCCCCCCCCCCCCATGCTCCTATTCCTGCGTACGCCCATGGACTGTAAGGCTATTTTGTAGGAAGGAAATCGAAGTAAAAATTGCAATGTAGAATTTAGTGGGTCGCCATGCAATTTGACATCATTTAGGGGTCCGCGACGAAAAACGTTTGAGAACCTCTGTGTCTAGTCAATGCCTACAACAAGGGCGGATTTTAGGGGGATTCAGGGGTCTGGTCCCCCAAAAGAAATGAACTTACACTAGATAAAAATGGGTCTACAGTGGGAATTAAAATAATAATGTTTTTTAAGGTTATAATCCACTGAATCTGCCCGCTGACCCCCCCCCCCCCTAAATTGGAGGCAAAATCCGCCTTTGGCCTACTATGCTACAAAAGGCACGTATCAGGTGTTATAATAGCCCATGAATTTCCGCAAATTTGAGTTAGGCTAGGTCTCCTTAACTCCTTTATCTTTATTCTATGATTATGACACGTGATGTGTGTGATACTCACACAGCATAGTCAGTAGTACACAATACTGTATAGGAACACACGAGTATGCTATTACAGTATAACTGTAGCCTGTAACTTAATTAAAATATAAATAATCCAAAGCCCCTTATTATTTTTATTTTGTTAACTGGCAATAAAAAATGGAAAACACTACCGTGAAGTACTATAGGTACCTATGTGGTGTAATGTATTAGACCGAATCAGTTAATTTATCGTATATATCCACTGCAGCCTGCAACTGATAATGTTAAACCGCTTCAGCCAGTGTACGGCACCTACTTACAATGTGATTCCATACACAGATATGATATGACGCACATGAAAATCCGGATTTTGTTATGTATAGCCTATCCTCTTACTGTTGCTATTTTTGTTAGTTATAGCTGTAAATCCCATAATTATTAAGACAAGACAACACAGAACGCTTAAAAGGAGAAAGGAAGACAATAACTTATAGGGAAATAGGGCCATAAAAATAGTAAATGCATGAATTCATGAGTTTCTACTACTGACTTTGTAAACAGAGAACATTAAAAATGTAGGTCTGGGCTGTAGAAAAAAACCTTTTCAAAATCAAAGAAAAATTTAGACCTAGAACTATATCGAATCGAGTGCTTATTCCTTCGGAGCCAGGTGCCTCTGGGCTGTCTCCCATTTGAAAATATGCATTTTTAGATCCAAGTTTTGTTTGCGCCCATCTAGCATCCATACAACTTCGTGCATCTTCAGGGGGCCTGCCCCCTGCCGATCTTCACCGTCATCAATATCACCAACGGATACAGCTACATCTGGTGCGACCAGTACGTCCAAACCTTCTCAACTGTGGCTAACCCCCACAGCATATTTACTTACTTCGTCTCTCTTCAATCTTCATCAACATAAAGGGCTCAGGTACTCCAGGTTCCCGACCGCTGTCTTTGATAGGGAAAGATGGTCGCAACTCGCTAGCCAATGAACCAAAGCTCAAAGTATATATTAAATTATGCTGATGACGGATCGTAAAAACGAAACTGATCAACCTATGATATTTACCTAAGACAAGAACAGAATACCCATATACCCATAAGGCGCAAATCTCAAGTGTTAGCTTTCTTAGCACACGAAGTAGGCTACGGTACGGTAATATAAAGAAATATAATAAAAGTAATATAAGAAAGACATTAAAACCAAATGAAAGCCTTACATAGGCAATTCAATGCAATGCAAGGGCCAGGAGAGGGTAGCACCAGTAGGCTTATTTTTTCTGAGGTAAGAGCATCAGCAGCAGCTGAAGTATAATATCCCATTCCCATCAATCATCCCCTTTGAACCTGCGCCTTGATAACAAAGATAACGGTAAGATTTAGCACATGCGCCCATTACGTACCTGAGGGCAGTTTCCTTGCGACGGGCTTGGACCGCATTCTTTCTACCACCAGCAGCACCTGTAGGTCCACCGGTCCGCACTTATAGGCTACGGTACCTATATCTCACAAACAGCGTCCACTTCAACTACTAACAATGTCCTATCACCTGATTCCGGCCGTGGCAAGACAACAGCGCCCTGCGGCCACTTCGCGAACACCTTCCACAACACACCTTATGCCCGGGAATTTCTTTGTGCTTGTGATTTGAATAAGAGCGTCATTCTATAAGAAGACGGACGTTTACTTAACTGCATGTACCTAAATGTAACATTTTAAACCGTTGGAGAAGACTAGAAAATAAGTTCAGTCCTGGTCGCATCCCTGATAGCAACTTGGAAGTAACTTCAGCCAATGGGAGACGCCCCTCAGATCAAGAAAAAAGTATGTCCATGCGATGGTACGGAGAGGGGGTCTGCGCAGGTCCCCCCTCCCCCCTTGCCCCACACCTCGCGGTCTAAAGCCACACTATACCGGGATGAATCCGCAGTACAAGTGGAGTTACAATCGAAAATTTAGCCAGGGCATTCTCGAGCAATAGCTATCAGAGAGTAATATTGCACCTTAACTTTCATTGTCGTCCTAGCTTTTAAACAACTAATATTTATTTCATTCGCGTAAACTAGTGGAATATTAATTATAATAAAATAAGTAAATAAAAAAATAAATTTCCTTCCTTCTTACAATATACAATAAAACAATCTAACCATTTTACTTATTATTAATTTTCTCCGTAATGGGCCCCTATATTGGTTATACAATAATAGTTAGTGTATATATCTATAGGTTACTTGTGATAATGCGATTTACAGATTAGTTTTCTTATTTATTATTACTTTTTTACTAATAAATGAAATCTTGTAGTAATTGGGACACCAGACCGGTTTAGCGGCCAAAAAATTTTTATTCGCTGGGTCGGATTCGGAATCGGATATTTTTCAGTCAATTAAACTTTTGTGGTTTAAGTTATGTACATACAGTTTCTAAAAAGGGATGAGATTATTAGGTACAGTACAGTAGGGTACTTAGTCCTCAGAAAAAATTTGACAACAAGCCGGTTTTTAGTAGAATCATGTAATTTTTCAACATTGTCACGTTGAATACATTTTGGGATGCATGACTGGCGAAAAGAACTATTAAAGTCAGCTGAGGTATAGCAGAGAAGTAATATAGGTACCAACAGGCATTATTCAGTGGCGTCAGCGCTATTTTGCTTTTTTCTTTGGGGGGCTAACGGGGGATAACACTTATAAGACTTTACTGATATTTCAAATAGCTTTTCAGCTAAATACAGTTTCCCACTTGTTTTTAATTTTTTGATTAACTAAGGTGCTCTGTTCAGCTGGAAGTTTGTATTGTATATACCGTAGCTAACCAAAACTCTTTCAGAATTGTATTTGGTGTTTTCCTAGGACTACAAATGACGCTCCTACCAGTATTTTGAGTTAATTTTACCCTTGTTATATTAAGGCATGTAGTTTATACTTAGTACTTTTATACATCAACCGGGGGATTCAGGCAGGGACGGATTTTATTATTTATTTTTAAAACATTGAAAAAAAAAAACTGAATGATATTGGCTAATACAAATATTGAGGCGAGGAATTTATTTTAGCAAATATAACATTTTTCATTGTAAGCCTGTAATTTTATAATGGGACCAAATTGAGCAGTGTGTGTCAGAACAAGAAAATAAAAATAAAATAAAAAAAATTTCGGCGTGTTTACATGCTTTGCAGTCACAGAGTAGTTGGGAAGTAAATAGGATGCTGTCACACGTTCCTCCCCCGCAAATGGGAATTTATGTGGTAGTTCATTGCAATATTTCGGGCTGTGACTTAATGATTTCGGTTTTATGGAGCTGCCAGGGCGACAGGGCGACTTTACTGATGGAATGGAGGAGGAGGGGACTGGGAAATATTATATACTGGCACAAGTTATTGTAGGAAATGTAATGTAATGAAATGAAACACGGCAGCACCGATTGAGAGGGTGAGGGTCTGAACAATACAACAAAAGTCGTATAAATGTTTGTGATGTATGAGTCAAAAGTGCACCCCCCACTATCTGCTCTGTGCAAAAAGTCAAATTTCACAAGAAATAACTACATAACGTCTAGCGACCTATCATGGAAAGAAACAAAAGTTAAAATAAATAAAAATTTGATGCGAATTTATTCACTTTCTGTATCATATTTCTATTTTCCCTGACACTGCCAACTTTACCACAAGTAAGAGTATGTCTACTTGTATATGAACTGATTGAAATCATAAAAATTACTTGTAGAAAGGAAGAAAAATTGGTTGTCTGTAAAGTCGGTTTACGGACGATAGTTTAACGTGACAACGTTAAAACAAAAAAAAAATTAAAGTAAAAAATAAAATTTAAATTAAAAAAAAAATTGTTGTAATAAGCAATGAAAACCACACTAAGATGCGGCGTAACGGATGAGCGTCACACTTTTTCGTGCATGCACCCAGTGTTCCAGCCAGCGTTCATCGATTTATTAGACGTTGTCACGTCAAAAAAATATCTACTGGGAATATTTTGTCAAGAAACAATAACCAGATTGTAACGGTCAAAAAGGAGAATTTTTAGGTAATTGAGGAAGGGTGAGAGATTGATGAAGGTGGAGGCTGGTGGATTTTATGTGAGTTTCCCATCGGAAAACTCATGATAAACGGCAGGCATAAAAATAGTTGTCTCACGCATTAAATTGAACAATGTTCTCATTTTCGTTGATTTATAGAAGTCATTAGAAACATTCTCTAACTTAGTGCCACTTCGTGTGTGTCCATTTAGTTGTTAAAACGGTAAATTACTTTAACTTGAGTCATAGCACTCCAGCGGTTCCCACACTTTCTTGTCCGTGGACCACAAGATTATTTTATGATTTTCCGCGGACCCCCATGGCTGAGATAGGAAAATCGTTAAATTCTAGGACCAAAATTAAGTAGCTTGTGCCTAAAATTACGTGCTAATATTTGAATAAATGTTAAAGTAAAAGTAAAGTAAATTCGTGTCGGGGTGGTACTACCCGTGGTACAGGAGTTTTCAGGTTGCATCAACAGCCTCCTGTTTAACCTATCGACAGTCAGGGAAGACTGCCGGCTTTACATGCCCTCCGAAGCATGGTAGTCAGAAGATAAATAATTGTACCACTAGAAAATTTTGGCATTCGGGTGGGACTCGAACCAGTCACCTTCTGGATGATAGTCCGAGTCGTTACCTCTACGCCATTCTGACTACTGAATGAATAAATGTTTAGACCTGGTATTGGGCGGATTTTGTAGTTCAGTGCCAAGACTTACTGTATTTTATTTCAAATTTCCAATAACTATATATAAGGTATTTTATTTTCTTATGTCTTACTTTGGCCCGTGGACCACCTGATATATGACTGTGGACCACCGGCAGTCCATGGAACACAGTTTGGTAACCCCTGTACTAGAGTTCTACAACCAGTGCCGGGTTTGACGTGGACCTAACTTAAAACTTTTTCAAGATTTCAAATTATTTATAAAATATAGAGGAGCATTTCTCCTACTTTCATTTATGATTTTTCATGACAAATTCTACTCTGTAAAAAACGCGTAGTGGGGGTGTCCGATTTGCTACTAAAATAACTAATCCTTTAAAATTTCCCAATATCAGTAGAATTTACCATGAATGGTCGGGAAAGTACACCCCTTGGCAGGTTATCCAGCTCATTCTACTGACCTGTAAAATTCAGGCTTATTCAAACTAATAACTACACTAGGTCTATACAGTCTGACTCAAATTACGTTTTACCAACGCTTTACTTTCTCGAAAAGAGTAGGACTAGTTCAGTAGTTCGTGTTGTTCATGTACCCACAGTTTAAAAAGTTAAAAGTTAATTAATAAATAAACATATATATATATTTCTGTTTAATTATCATTTCAAGTAATCAACAAGAAAGTAGGTATATAGTAAAGTTGTAAGCATACTTTGTTACCTGCAAATGAACTTTATTTAAAAAGATACACCAAATGACACTTTTTTCTTTAAAAGGGAGAGAATTTCAGCAATTTTCTACCTCCTCAAACGAGGGCAGGCAGCAAAAGTGAAGCCAATCCGCCTCTGTAGACTTTAACGTAGCCAATTAACATATATGCAGTACGGTACGGTAAATAGGCTGGCTACAGTCATTGTAAAGAAAGTTAGGAAGTTCGTAGTAGTGATACTTTCACATAAAATGGGATTTATCAGGTTGTGAAAAATTCTTAGGCCGAATCCAATTAAAATAATTATTGATGTATGGATACAGGCTATCGCTTTTTACACGTAGGGCAGTTTATAAAGAAATTTGACCGCATTAATTTATTTCGCCACTTTACATAAACTGTAATTTGAGAGATAAGTTGGGCAGCTATCAAGCACTACCTAACAATTTTGATGAGATTTATGTTTTAACCACAGCGGGGAAGCACGAAGCTTAAACTCCGTATCAGCACTTCCATCAAATCGCAATTAGGCTATTGCTCACTTTCCTTCTTCACTGCGAGGCTACAATTAAATGGAACCTGCCCTCGGTAATGATTAGGGGAATGTAGACCAGCGTTTATGCAACTCAATGACGACAGTATTTTGCGTGGTTGCAGAAAGGGCAGTATTAATGTGTTATAGTAAGGCGTGGATGGGACTCGTATCTGTACTTGGTTAAGTCAAGCTTTTGCCTGTTTCATTGCGTCAATGGTAAGCTTGCCTCAGCTTATACATTATCGTTTATCGTGTAGGTTGACATCGAGAGCGTATATACTTGTTTGCCAATGGTCAAAAATTCATAAGGAAACAATACAAATACAAATACAATACGTGGATGGGGCACATGATAAGGACTCCTCGAGGGTACCAATGCCAGGGGCTGACCAATGAAGACGTACGCGAATGACCCCAAACTAGATATGAGATGCGGAACGTATTGGCACTCAAGAGAACGGCCCAGGACAGAGAAGAATGGAGAAGATGGAAAGATTTGCTGCAAACCAATCGATAGATTAAGACTAGGGAAGAAGTAAGACGTCGCACATGATGCAAAAGGTCTTACGTTGAGAGGAAAACTCCTTTTCAAATAAGGCTTATGTCCTAAATGTTTTAAATTTACCGTGAAAAGCGTTTTTTTTTTCGTTTCCAGAAAAGTAACGGTGCTTCGACATTCATCAATTTGCCAGAACCGAGTCGAAGGTTACATTTTATTTTCTTCCGCCCCCTCCCCCTCCTCAGGTGAAAAAGTTGTGCCTGTGCTTGCGAACTAACTTCCTACTATGCCACCAGGCACATCAGATGTACTACATCATGTTCTACACATCAGGAGAGCACAGAGCGTTAGCCCTGCTGCCACCACAAACCCATAATTGGCCCACATAAGCTAATAAAGGAATTAAATTATGCTGCAAATGTTGTTGGTGGGGGCAAGAAGCAGCAGAAGAGGTCAAATAGTATCAGGGTCTGTTTTCAGACCGTCACACTTCCACGAAAAAAAAAGTTTATTGTAACATTTTTTAGATTCAATTATCGTTGTTACATTTTAGCTACATTTCCTGGTCATGCTCCCGAGGGAATGTAAAGCAGGTGGTCCTATTTTAGTGTAAGAGACGGCAATGTTGGTTTAGTAATAGAACAAAAGTCGTTATTTATTTATGTTTCACTTATGGGTAACGGCCGCTCCGAAAGGTATATAATGAGTCCGTTAATTCTACTCCATTCCATTTCTTTGGTTCTACAGTGATTGAAGGGCTCTGCAGCGAAGCTACCTGCAGAAACATGTCCATAATTGCACGGTACGTTGAATAATTGGGAGGCAGTGGACAACGGCAGCGGGCTGCGGCCTGCGGGACACATGCACTGCTCAGATCCTATCGGACGCCCGCACGGCACCTCAAGGACTCGCATGCAACTCTTCTAAGTACGTCTTATCTGCCCCATAATCAAACATCTAGGCTATCGGGGAGACATTCTGTGACGAATAGCCCTTACCGTTTGATGAAGCTCGATATTACAGTTGCATAGCTTTAAAATTGCAGGAAAATACCAAACAGGAGCCATTTTCCGACAATAGTAATTAGCCATAGTATAGGGATAGCAGGGGCGTTTACATAAAATATTTCCCATTAGGAGGGGCATGAAGACGATGAATTCTACCAACCAACCCGGTTATCGGCTTATCGCTCACTGTTGACACGTACATCCATTAGCTCTGTTCTGTTCTGTCAAATTCTGCATTAAATCAACTCACTTTAATTAATTTATAACAGCAGGTATGGGAAAAAATGACTGGGGGAACTGGGAAGAAATAGTTGAATAATCAGAAAGGGACAAACTGGAGGGAGTGGCGGAGGCTTACATATTACACCGGGGCAACTGATGGTAATTATTGACGGCGATGAGTAGAGATACTCACTATACAATGACGATTACCCTTGGTCACAACTTGTGGAAACACAGTGCTTCTTAGTTCTTATCTAATCTTGACTTGCAGCCACTAGTAGTCCGACCAATTTGAAAACACAAGATACTGCTATGTTTGATGGCTTCAATGACCGTGTACATGATAGATATAGCCAGTAATTTGTTACACTTGCTGGTCTGATGAGATTTGGTAGTTGTGTGAGGCGGTTATTGAGTTGCTCAGCTATGATAGGAATGCCTGAACCATAGCAAAGTAAACCAATTAATAAGGACTTAATTGAGCATACCTCAACTCAGACTGTGCAACCAAACAAAGAGAGAGTCTAGAAAGTCTGGAGAATTTTTTTTTTTCAACGCCAGCATTTCTGCTTTAAGCAACCTTATTAGCCTGGAGGGGGGAGCGAGTCTGTTTATTAACTTGAGGCAACCTAAGGGCAGACTCAGGGAGGAGGGGAGTTGACTGACAGGGCGGACTATAGTTGATTCCGAACCACTTGGGGAATATAGTAAAGATCTACGGTATAGTGATTACATCTTTAGGCATAATGGTTTGGATGCCAAATCTTTAAATAAATAAATAGGTATTTTATACATTATATTGCAGATTATACCGTATGGTATATATAACACAGACATTAAATTAACTTTGGGTGAAGAGGTTACCTCCTCGTTGTAACTGAAATTAGAGGATATAGAAAAGAAAAACCCACGCCTAACCCGGGCGTCGTTAGGCATAGATCGTGGATTCGGATCCCGCCAAGCCCAGTTTTTTTCTATATCCTCTAATTTTGGTTATAAATAGGTAGTTGAACTTATTAAAGAACGTGAAATTTGAGATTTATGCTCCTCAGAATACAGGTACACAGCACTCTGTCGTCACCTACGGCCCACAGTACCTATTTACATAGACTTACTTTAAAACCGCTACTAAGTCAACAATCCCGAACACACACTCAACCCCCCAAACAGTAGCTCATAAGCTAGATGAAGCTCAGGGAAAAACACCTGTTCTGACATGGCCGTCCAAATGCGAGGCGAAACTCATCTTCTGTGGTCCCAGAGAACAGGAAAAGAGGAATATCGAAGATGTCACTGCCGAGAAATATCCAGCCACAAATGGACCAACTCACACTCTCACACCAAGACGCCTTATATAGGAGGCAGTGGAAGTGCGAGTGCCGTACCGATAACCCGTAGGGGAAAAGGCGCGGAAAAGTAAATGTAAAGTAGCCTAGTAGGCTAGTTTAAGCAAGAAGCATTTAGAAATAAATTATTATGAACCAAATTATATAATTTCTCTTAATAATATTTTGCATCTTACCATCAACAAACAAATTACAATTAATGCAGACAAATTCAAATAAAATCATTTAGCAAATTGCAAACTAATCCCCAAGAGCTTAACGGTTTACTTACTTCTCGAGTAGCCCATAGGCAGTTTCATTTTTCTTGACCCGGCAGCATTCGTTATCAGTCGAGTGTTTCCGACTATTGGCAAGGCAAACAATTTTTAAAATTTGTGTTAAAATATCTGAGTGAAAGTCATGTTTACAATACATCTAATAATAAAAAATTGTAATGCGACGTAGTTACAAGGAATAAGTGGTCAAGGACGTACAAAGCCATAACTTTAGTAAATAATACAGTTTTAAATGGTTAATCTCAGAAAATAAGTTACAATGAGTATAATTATTTTTTAAAATAGCAGAATCAAGTGGCCAACTTTGATTACTTTGATATATATTGTAGTTTGATTTGTTCCAAAAGGTACGCACGTGCAATCCTACAAATCATTTAGTCGCAACTTGCCGTTATACACGACTGATTCCAAAAGTGGCCAATTAGGGTCGGACTAATAAAAATGAAACTACCTATGCGAATTATCATTAATTAATATGTTTTCTTGGGATTGACTGGAAAGGCGACAAACCTGATTGTTGGGTGCATAAAGATCCTACGAAAAGGGATTGAGGTCGTCGTTATAAGAAACTTGCTCGTCTTCATCGTTCGCGAACGGATTTTGACGGTCATCAAAGTCATCATCATCATCGTCTTCAAAAGGGTTTAGATTGCTGACTAAGGAAGTGCCAGGTTCCGGCGTTCTGGAAAAAAATAAAAACATATTCTTCTTGACAAAATTAAACAATTCCAGCATTTCTAATATTGAGGTCTTCTAATCGGGACACGGAAGCTGTTAACATCTCACACCTCAAGCAAACAACACCAAAGTGAGGGTCCTATGAATCAATTGCCTTAGTAAACTTTAAAGTTCAGAAGCAGAAAGCTAGATATTGAGTCCGCATAATATCAAATGGGAGAAAATGCGAAGAACGAAGAAGCCTGCTAATGTTTTTTGCGTAGTTTGACATTCGCGGTGTGAGGTATGCATTAACTTTCCGTTTGGAAGTACTATCTGCATCATTTGTGCAGTTGCGGGGATGAGCTCACAGTCGGGCATATACTCCTTGACTGCCGCCACCTCGCTCAACGCCACACATGGCCACCCCAAATGTCACTTGCAGTGACAATCAAAAGAAAAACGACTGCAGTGCTAAAGTTTATAACCTCCTCTGGTTTGATTACCCAGATTTAACTAGGGAAAATCACACACGGCGGGAGTAGAGGCAACACCCAACTTGCAAACGCCCTTAAAAACTATTATAAAAATAAAAATAAAATAAAAATCTGCTTCATTTAATTGAAGGCATGTTTTTATTTATTGCCCAGTGGATCCTTAGGAGTGCTGGAATTTTTCAAACCTTGGTTACTGGTTGGTAATGCCAAATTGTTGACGAATCCTATAGTATTGATCACAGTCACAGCGAATCTAAATGACTTCAATACTTACAATATACTATTGGCACGTAATTGTAAGTTATCTAATTAATAAACGTTCATACCTCCTGGGAGTTAATTCAGAAGCCTCGGGTACACTATATGCAATTCGATCCTCTACAGGTGGACTTCGTCTAGGAATATTCTGTGGAGGTGGCTCCAATTTCTTTGCTGTCGTGGGAGCAGGAAAAGAAATCGTTGGTACAGCTGAAACTGGAGCGCCAGGAATTATGTTTACTCCTGAAAAACACATATTAAAATCATGGAATTAAATAAATACAAAATAAAATATTAATAATAAAGGCTTCTAAGTTTGTGACTTTAATTCAAGTCCCATTCAATTTATTACCAACTGTAACGCCCTTAGACGTTACTTGGTTGTTTTCCACCTTCATTTGGTCATAGCTTGATCTAAATCAGTTAAAACCGAGTTAGGTGAGGACTTTTCATTGCTTTAGTTCTAAGGTCATCAGCAGCAGATCGATCTACAGCTAAGATAAGTCTGGGCAAAGGCTATTTATCGGCATTCCTGCCGAGAGTTGTAGACCAAACTCGCTGCCTGCTGGCAAACTAACTTAAACGTAAAGAGAATGATCTTTTATTCTGCTGGGATATACTGAATTGCACAAGTGAGAAGTGAAGTGTTCCAAGGTAATATTACTGAGTATCTGCCTTATGATGAAATAAGAGTAATAATAAAAGAGACTTGGGGGAAGGGGTGCCCCTCCTCCATTTTTAGCTCCATAAAGCCAGTCATGATGTATAAACTTGTAGCAACGCCGGCCTGCCTATTCGTTCTCCCCTATCCCCCAAGGCAGCGCCGTATATTTTCCCCAATGCGGGTAAACGCCGGGAGTGGACCCTTCTAGTTTATTTTTCTTTCAATCTTCTTCCTAAAATGTCTCTTCTACCGAAGCTTGGCGATCATCATGGAGTAAATACTGTACTTTGGACTCCTCCAAAGGATCAGTATCGAATGTACTCAGTCATGATGAGTATACTAGGGAATTGTAATGTTGCCTTCTGCCATTAACTCTTCACTCTTCCCAACCCCAGGACAAAAGAGCGCCCTAGCAGTGACCCAAATTAGAGGAAACAGAAAAACTGGGCTTGGCGGGATTCGAACCCACGATCTACGTCGTCTTAACCGCTGGACCACAAGCCCCGACAAGAGCAGTTGATGTATATCCTCTACTTATATGCTCGAATTGACATGATTCATAATGTTAGACAGGTTAGCAAAGCTTCACAACTACCTTACCGAACAAGTCTGTGAGCTTACTTATAGCCATAAAGGTGAAATATACACCATATAATACTATCATGCCCTGGCAGTGGTTGCTTATTTAGTGGCGGCAACTATTCGCCCCGTCACATAGTCATCCTCGGGCTACGGCGGCTTTTTCTAGACAAGCCTGCACCACCACAACCTCCCGATTATTTCGTTCAATAAACTAACCTATCAGCAGCCGAAGCACCAACAAAATAGAGCAAGTTACGCTGGGATTATTGCAACCAACCCGCTTGAAAGCAAACACCATTCGACAGTTTTGTCATTTCGGGTGACAAAAATGTTCCACCTACATATAGCATGCAACAATTAACAGAACCTACCTGAAGATGGAGCTCGAGCTGGTGGCGAAGAGGCGTCCGGTGAAGGTACGGGCACTTTATTGAAAACTCCTCTGCCAAAATAGTCGGCCACAACTTCGAAGGCGTCGTTGGTTTTCTTTAGTTGATCATGAAACGCCTCGTGTAGGCCCTGGCTGTTTTCTTGCATCTGAATCATGTCTATGAATACTTTGTTGTTTTTCCGGCATACAATGCATTCGTTTTCATTTTCCGAATAGCGCTGCAGACATCTGAAATAGCAATGTACTAGTTATACTTAAAATGGGAGTATTTGCTATACAATGAGGCTGCAGCAGCATGTTTTATTTCAACTGTAGCGGCTTCCTACACGCAATTTTCAATATTTATTACTACTGCCCGAGGAGCATATCCGTAACCGATCAGACGGGGACATGGCTGCTCCCTTTTTCTTTCCCTTTCAAGTACTATAGATTGCTTACTGTTGATGATACGAGTGCTGACACAAAAAGTGAACAGATGGAAGCTCCAACTGCCGCTGACAAACGCTGCACCGCGAACACTGGAAGATAACTGTTGAGTTCTCGATATCTTTAGTGTGGGTCCTGACACGGCTCGTCTCCGAACTGTACTTTTCAATCAGCGCGGCTTCTCGAGCCATGATCTCATCCTCCGCCTGAATTATCGCGGAAAAGAATCTACGCGCCTGCGCTAAGGTCGTTCCTTCGCCCAACGCTTCCAACGTCATCAGCGGTGGCTGTAATCTTTCCTTATCTGGTAAGAAGTCAAAGAAAGAAGGGTTAAAATGGGCCAGCAAATAAACAATGCAATTAACATAGGAAAGTTGAGACCGATGAAAAACAATTCAATAGAAGGGAATGGAAACTTCAACCTCATGTTAAAGATGATGATCTTAATATAAAACACCAGGCGTATGTCAACAAAATACAAAGAAAAGAAAGAAAATTGTCTTTATTTTCCGTATGAGCGCATTTTGGGCCTTTCGGCCCACTCTTACAATAATTAACCCATTCATGTAATACAATGTCGTTATATTATTTATCAACGGGAGAAACATCAGCAGGCTGATCGTGGCGATTGGTATTAACTTACTCCTGGGATTAAATTAATACCAATCGCCATGATCAGCCTGCTGTTGGTGACTGATTCATACTTTGTTTACATATGGCATGGGTTTTCATATTTTGATCGGAAAGTTATGATGACTGTACTAGGGAATTGTAAAGCAGTGGTTTCCCGTTGCCTTTTGCATCCTTATGCCATTGACTCGCCACATTGAGTTCCTCCGCCTTCGGAGTCCAACCCAGGGGAAAAGAGAGCCACTACTACAGTAACCTTTCAGCACCAAAGGTATTAAGAGACAGTTGGAGGAGGAAAAGGGGAAAAATGTAAAAAGAAAATATATCATGAACTCACGAAATATCAATCGTAGAGTTGTAAAAAAATGTCAGAACAAGCAGAAGAAATTTTTCTGAGCATTTTGATACATGATATATACCTCTTACTAACACCGATTGCCCACTATTTTATCACTGGTAAAAAAAAGATTGATATGGTAGTCCCGAGGAAGGAGTTCAAGAGAAGTTCACATTCCTTGCTAATATGCTAAATGCTAATAACTTCCATAAATTAATTAGAGACCATATCTTAGAGGAAGCTTCCAATAGGCTACTGTCACTGAGCCACTACCACAATAACAATGACAGAACTACCTAATTTTGACGATATATGGACGATATTACTTTCTAATTTCTTGTTGATTTGTTGTAGTAGAATATACATATAATTAATTTATTTTGTATATCTCCGTCTATAAAAAAAAATTTAAAATATTTTTTATAATTTAAAATAAGTCAGGTCATTGGTCAGGTCTTGGAATTGAGTGGATTCATAAAACTTTGTATATTTGGTGTCCATGACTTCGAATTACTTCCTGCCTTAAAAATGAACAGTAGTTTATTCACGGCATCTCAAATCACTTCCTAGTGACTAACAACAACACAATAAACCATATTTCACGATCGTGAAAGTGAATATTCAAGAGTAATGTAAATAAAAATAAATAAAAGCGTGAAAAATAGACTGTCCCCACGGAAAATTATCATTTTTCACGTGGTTTTATAGCTCTGCTAATAACTTTTTTAATTTTTTCTTTAACTTATTTGGTTAAGTATAAATCCATCTATCGCACCTTTACAAAATTATTTTCAAATTCACGTGTGTTAATATGTTTTCGCTACGTTTTTAATTTGTCCTCAAAACTTAATTCCTAAAAAATTCCTGAAAGCGACATTGCTAAAGAAGGGTTACATAGTATTTTTTATACTTTCTTCGTAGTTTTTGAAAAAAGTGCGGGTTTGCCCAATGTTTAGACCGTTTGGTGCAACCCTATTTGTTTAACGTACCGAGCTTTAGAGCGAAATGCTATTTTTTTTCCTGATTGAGACGATTCCTGATGGAGACTTTTCATTGTCACTATCAGGGAAAACAACAGCTTTTTCATTTTAAACACGGTAACTTTAAAGAATAGGATTTGCTTTCTCATTTTCCTACTAGAGGTAAAATTGCTTCGAAAATAACTTAGCCGTTTCAATTTCTCAGATTCGTCTCCCTCATGACACATAGCCTAATGTAATAGTACAATGATGACAAATAAGTAAAAGAATCCATATATTATTAGCATAGGGGCATATTACACACTGACTACAACGCTGGACGTTTTCAGCGGTCAGAGCTCTTAAATTGTTGGATTTGTCCCGTCGCCATTACGAATTTTGCAGTTCAAAAAGAAAATAATTGATAAAAAAATAAAGAATAGAATGAAAAGATTACCATCATGTGTAGGATGTAAATATATTAATGTGTAACAAAAGAAATAAGTTTAAGAGTCTATCACAATTGATTTAAAAAAAAAAAAAAAAAATTGTGAATTCACTCATATTTATTAATTTTGTAGTAAGACCGTCCCCAATTTTGGTGTTTGCATCTCCTCCTAAGTATTCTCTTCTCTTCTTCTCCTTATTCCCTAATCTTTAAGTATTGATATCATTAATCAACTGGATGAACACTTTGTACACACAAACGTACCTTAGGTATTAATTTAAGATAATTCAAATATTTACCTATGGTAGACAGAATTTCCGAGAGAACATGCTGAGGCGTATCAGGCTGTTGGGCGATAGCCCACAGAGCATGAATCCAAATGTTGGGGTCCTGGTGGCCGAACCTCCTACACGCTGCAAGAACCGACTTGTAGTTCTTCTGCTCCACATAGGCTTGCACCACTTGATAGTACCTGGCCAAGATAGTATTAATATTAAGTGGTTAAACCAACCCTGGAATAACCTCATATGCCACCTCGTGCTATAAATGCAGATTAATAAATAATTTAAATAATAATAGAATCTAAAAGAAATACTAAAAGAAGAATTTTAAAGAAAATGTATTTAATTACTGTTAGAAATCGAGAAGAGTTAACTTAAAACGGACTATCCATATTACATAAGAAATATCGTAATCAACACCGACTGGCCCCAGTCATGGCCACAGCTATAGAACACCTTCCGTCGAACTCCTCGACTAACCGTTTTTTATGTAAAGCATGTTCCATAACTGTAGCCCATTGGTGTAAATGAAGGCCACAATATTATTAAATAAAATATAGAGAAACACTCTCTTTTCTACTAATTTCTCAGATGAAGCTCCCCCAACCCTGAAAAATTAGATTAGATTAGATAAATTACGCCTCTTAGGTTTTCTCCTCCCTTAGGTGGCAATTCCACCGGCGATTTTACTTCATTTGTGATTTGAGATTTTTTGTTTGTTTTGTTTTGAGGAGACTATTATGTAGATACTTAACTTCTCTATTATAAATTAAGTTATAATAGATAAGTTAAGTAACTACATAATAGTCTCCTTAAAACAAAACAAACAAAAAATCTCAAACCACAAATGAAGTAAAATCGCCGGTGGAAATTGAAATTGATTTGAGTTATTACAGTAATTTCAAAGGAACAAGTATGCACAGTAAGTGAAACTTACATTTTATTTTCTTCATATAGGAGAACTCTGCCAGGAGAGAAGTCGTACATCTCACACAAAATGAAGACATGTTGCCGATCATATGGAACATCGGGATTGTTGAGTAATTTCATAATGTTTTGCTCCACTGTAGATTGATTACGATTTTCGTTTTTACTCCAAAGCACCTGCAAATCAATTCAAGCCAGAATTAAGTTAGGATTCCGATGTGAAACAACGTTTTCGTGTGCAGTTGAAATATATCCTATCCTACATGTATATATCGCTCCTTGATTTGCCAACTGTTTTCACCACAAAAATTAAATTTTTTTCTATTACATCAAAAATTTTCATTTTTTTACTCTTTTTTTTACGTCCCATCATCCTATCTATTCCTATCTGGATATCTGGAGATACATAGATTAAACCACCGGAAAAAACTGCAGCGCTCTCCTGAAAAATTAGCATTTTGGAGTTAGAACAGTTGCCAAATCCAGGAGCGATATATTAAATTAATATTATACTTGTATATGTATGTATTATCATTATTATTATAAGCGTTAGCTTGGGGATGCGGGATGGTATTATTATGTATTGTATTTTTGTAATATATGCTCCTTGTCCAGGGAATACTGAACAAGAGGAAGAAAGAAAAAAGAAAGAAAGAATATGGAGAAAGATTAAACAAAGTACTCATACCAAGCCGGCCGCCTTACCAAGTTGAATCCAGCGGACTAGAGCAGGTTCAGAGATGCAGATAACTTGGTAGTGTGCACAGTGCCGGTAGGGAAACATGGTAGGACTTGTCCTGGTCACCTCCGAACTAATCGTGTGACTTCACTGTGTTTCCCAAGTGGTTCGAAATCCACTATAATCAGGAGGTCCCCTGTCCTATGGGCCCACACTGTGGCCTGGGACTCTGTCCAACCAAACTACTACTACTCATACCAAAGATATTAAATGAACTTCCTCCGAAATAAAAAATTTAAACAGATGGGTGAGTTAAAAGCGGGGATGAAAAAATGGTTGGTCAATGGGAGGGAATAATAATAAAAGCAGACTATTAACATTTAAAAAATAAAATAAAATAAATAAGTAAATAAAAATAAAAAACAGTATAAATAAAAAATAATAAAAATTATTATTTTAAAAGAAGAAAAAATAATATGATTATATCTTGTATTAGCAGCACTGTACAAGGCGCCCATTCCACTGACCGGCTAGGGCTATTTACAAAAACAGTGACGTGGTAGCAGACATTCAAGACTTAGGCGGGGTTTCCACCGACCTCGCATTGCAGAATTGGCGAAAATGTATATTTTCCTCTATGCCATAGTTAAAATTGATCAATGATCATACAGTAAAATCACAAACAAACAAACTAAAATTAAAAAATGGCGTCATGGGATATGTTAAGTACAACCATTTTAATAGATTTCTATAAAAAGATAAATTCTAATTTCCGTCAATGCCATTTGCATTCTGCAATGAGAGGTCGGTGGAAACGCCACCTAAGTCTTGAATGTCTGCTACCACGTCACCGTTTTTGTAAATAGCCCTAGCCGGTCGGTGGAATGGGCGCCTTAGTCCTTTGTCCCAATCAAGCTTTAGCTTGGGGATGAGGTATGGTATCATTATGTCTATTGTATTTTGTAAATATTAAGGCACTATATACCCGGGTATTGTCATCCGCCATGTTGTATACCATATTTCCTATATGGTAAGTATTGTAAGAAAAGTAAAAAATTGAAAAAAATTGAAAAAAACTAATACACGTTTTAGTAATTTTTTATTATACACTTCCCTACTTGGTAGCGCGTTTTTTAAATAAAAATAAATAAAAAACGATTAATTTCAAAAAATAAATAGGTAAACACCCAATGCTTGACTTATACACAAGACGTATAATGGATACAACATGGCGGATGACAATACCTGTCTAATATAGAGCCCTAGTAAATATATGCTCCTTGTCCAGCGGATACTGGGCAAGGAAAAGAAAAAAAAATTATATTATAAAAATTATAATTAATATTAAAATCTATTCCTATCTTGTTCTTGAATATTATTGAAAATCGCAACGGTTGGAAAATAGACCAGAAATACCAGAAACTAGCTAAGAATGTAAGGATGTTCAAATGTTTTAACAAAATTTTCCTTACCAAATAGTGTTCCACAAGAGCATTGTATATTTGTGTATCCCAACCAGTCCTTGAATTGACAAGATGCTCCAGAAACTCGACTAAGTATTCAGACTTGAGAAGAAAAAGATGCAGAAAGTCCTGAGGCCTCGCAGAAGCTTGCTTCAAGCCATCCAATTCAAACAACTGTTTCTCGGTTGGCTTCGTTTCCGAATGGTACGTGATGCAAAGCTCCTTCAAGAATTTTGTCGTCTCGACAGGTGCGTGCTCAATCAGGACTCCACCAAACTCGAGAATGCATTTTTCTGCCTGTGGGAACGTTAAATCATCGTCAATAATAATAAGAGTAAGAATATCTGGGAATGTCGGGAGAAATATACGTCCTCTATCGGCTGCATTACCAAGGTGCATGAGAAAAGTTCAGTTGCCACAAGATACCAAAGAGGAAGAGACCCACGGTTGATTCTCGTAGTAGCAATTTGCTTTGTCCTTTGTAAGAAGAGGGCATGGTGAATGGTGGTTCATACCCACAGAGTCTACCTTAGAAGATTTCTATGGTCTGGCAATGTACAGGGGGAAACAGTGCACTTTCGTGGGGCCGGTTTCACGCCAGCTTCCGAAATCGTCCAAAAATCTTCTGCTAGCCCTATGACTACAATGGAGAAGACGCCAGCTAATCACGACAGCAAGAATCGTTCATGTGTACCGGGCATAGGAACTGGGTCTCGCTAGGTGAGTAGAAATGAGGGGAATTTTTATAGTTTATTAAAAATAAGTACAAAACCTCGTGGAATTAACCCGCGATATTAAGTCTAGCAATTCCGCGCTCAGTCTTAAGGACCAAAATAATAAACGCGCACGTCAGCAACCTAGCCATGTTTCTCAAGATCAATGGGTTAATTTTAAGAAAGGCATAAAATTCACCCAAACGGAAAATAATGATAACTTTCTTTCATATTTCTTTCTTATAAAATAAACCAGCAATCGGGTGTTCCTCGGGCCATATCTACCCAAAATTAAGCAAGGCAACTTACATCGTAAAATTCTAGACTAGAGATATAGCTGATGGCGTCTGCGTATCTTTTCATGTCTTCCAGAAGAATTCGCATAACCCACTGATGTCTTCCGTGAGCCTTCGCTAACGACAAGGCGTCTTCTGCGCTGACTCCTCGCACCACTTTCAGAGCTATGTCTATGTCAAAGTCAACTTTTCGGCCTTTGGTCTGCAAGTCAAGACGTTGCAATGTAAGCAATAAACAACATCGAACGGTAATTTTCTCCTATAATAATATATTTAACCAGTGACGCATAGGCACATTATGTCAGATTTTCCTGGATGTGAAGAACAGGAACGCTCGATAACTGGATGACAGAGCGGCTAGGAGAGCCCTCAACACCACACCCCAGGAAAAAACTAGTGGAAATTCCAAAGCTATGATAGTTGAATGCCGTCGTGACTGACATGAGATAGAGCGCTGGACCGTGTGGACTGGCACAACGTTATACTATATACATGGGGCTTTCCTAGGTTTGAAAAGCCCTAAAAACTTTTTAGCGAGAAATAGCTTCCTAAAATTTTTATCTTATAAACAGTAAGTCTTGTTAGGAACTGTTAGGAAACTTTTTTCATACAAATCGCAGTGCAACAACTTCACTGACTTACCATAATAAACTCTTTGAGATCTGTGGCTTTGCCCAACTTTATGTAACAATTGAGCAGAAGGGTAGTGTGATCACCAGTGGCCATTCCTTTTCTATGCAATGCTTGCAGATATTCCATTAGTTGTTCCATGTGTGCAGAATCCATAAACTGAAACATTCTTCAATTTTTTAGCCTGCCTAGTATCATGTAATCATGTTCTATTATATGATATATGAGTGAGATGGGACATTCGAAATTTTTTTAATCCTGGGGCCACCTGGTCGGTTTTTCCCAGAATTAAAAAAATATTTTTGGCGCGCTCGAATGCCCCATCTCTCCTATGTAGAACTCTAAGCTTGCCTCTGTCAGCCTAGTTCAGTATTGAAAGCATGCATCACAAAGCGCAGTCGTTTTATTGTTCTCGCAAATTTTAGTCCATAGGTAATGAAACAAATAGTGAAATATCGCACAACTGAACCCAAGCAAGGGTAGTTTTACGGTTCTAGGTCTAAGTTTGTAAATAATACAATCATTTACGAAGAAGCTATGTATGTAGCAATATTACGCACAAAATTATGGTTGTATCGAATCGGACAGACCATTCCTACGTAGGAATTTTAATGATCTTAGGTCACAACACTACAGGTCCTTTCTGAAATTGACTTAGTGTCATTATTTCGCTTTTGGCATAATGGAAATGTAACAAGCGTCAATGACTGGAGTAGCCATGAAATATGGCTGACCCCTGTCAGTTTGAAACAGGTTTACAGCGGACGTGAGCAAATATTTAAGTCCAATGATCTTGCAAATAGGCCAACAGTCATACTACGAGTTGGCGCCGCAATGATTATTATTGGGTACCGCAACGCGAAATCAACTAAATGACGAGTTTATAGGACTATTACAAAAAAGGGTATTTGGAGCTGCGGCTCCAGCTTATTGGGCATATTTTTTAATTCAACGCTATACATTGTCATTTGAGGACTTCGATAGCATAATGGTAGCTTGTTCGTACTTGTGCGAGTCTCTACACATCATGCGATCGGTGACCAGTCGTAGCTCAACACAGGTATTACCTACAGAGGCGACTGACGAGGTTATTCGGATACATTCATCAAATTGTTTGTATGCGAACTTTAAAAAAAAAGTTGTCATAATTATTTGGTTCTCCGAAGTTACCTTCCTGATGATGTATGACGGCTCCAACTTTCCAATAGTTTTGATGTACTGTTCGATCGCACCAGCTCTGTCCCCTTTGTTGTGTAAATGATCCCCATACTGCCTAAAAATATCAACTAAACCATCTTCATCATAGCGTTGACTTTTAGCAAGCCTGAAAAACAAACATAATAATAATTAGTCAATAAAATCGAGTCCGATCCTCTTCTTGTTCGGCGCTACAGCTCGAGGTGAGCTCTCTCCCTTTCCCCAGACATCACGGTCCTTTGTCCTCCTATGTAAAGCCACCACTGTCATCAGGACATGTAAAGTAGTTGTAAATTTACTAAGTATCGATAAGAATACTGGGCTTGAGTGGCGCTCACTATGGAAAAATAATTCAATTATTGGAGCAATGAATTAACATAAAACTGTTTCTATATTGACAGTGCCACTTAAGCCCAATCTTCTTATCGATCATAAGCAAACGACGTCAGATCCGATCGAATGATGTTTTGCTATATTAGTGGTCTATTGTATATTAATGTACTATACGTGCATTCATAATGTAAACAAATTTGATTTATCATTATAATGTTAAGCCGATTTAAGCATTACTAACGATTGCCAGGTGGAAAAACCTTTAAATAAACCTGTTCAGTTTGCGCGAATGCAACACAATAATAAAATTAATATAATTTAAGAATTTTCATTGAAATGTAATGGCGAGCCTAATCACTGCGCCGTAGCGCTCGCTTCTCTACTATAATCTGAATAGTAACTTTCGTCCTCTGGGAGTCTCTTATTCTAACCCATAGAAACATTGGAACTCTGTCATTAGGGACAGAATGATGGCTGGAGTGCATTAAGTGGATTCGCTTCAAATTTGGGTGATTATTAAAAATTCAAATTTGTAGCACGTTTATTTATGTTTAGCGCTGTTTTGTGTGTAAGTTTAACTATAACTATCAGTATCGTATTTTTTATTTGCAAAGAGGGGCAGCTATAAACAGATTAATATCTGGTTTCTACGATCGATATCATGTGACATGGCCCCGATGTAGTTTTCTCTTGTGGTAAGCTTTTGTATTTGAGTTATCTTAAACGGACTGAAAGACAGAGACTGTTGTTTCCTATGGGTTAGAATAAGATGCCCTACCCCCAGAAGGTCAAAGTTAAAAAATTCAGACTATTGCGGCTACAAACAAGCCAATAATTTTGTGTTCAGTACCTTATAGCAATATCGTAGAAATTCTTCTTAAACAGCAGTGACATCTTCGACTGGATATCCTTCTCCGCCAGGTGGTGAATCTTATGATCCTTTGTGACTATGTAAAAGGAACCACATTCAACGAGGATGGCAGCCACTTCAGGTAGCGTTGAACTCGAGACTATCATATTATTGTGAATATCAAGTAGGGTCACTGTATAATTCTCTGAAGGTGTACCACTGCAATAGAAACGGTATGCTTTTATAGTAAAATGACGCAGGACTTGATCAAATATTGACACACCATCACATAACTGTCGGAATGACTTCTAATCAAAGGTTTCTAGGTTTCCTTTAACATATTTATTGCATGTAGAGAGGTTTATTCACTAAAGGGCCAGTGGTAATTATTCTGAGGGCTTCTTATACACGTAGGCCTACCTGAACCTTTCGGAAAATATTTATATTGTCTCCGCAAGCCGTCAGCCCGTACCACGGACAATGGACAAAGTGAGACATGGTTACCATTGCCACATTTAAACAGGTATGAGCACAAAATAACCAAATCCGTGGACGAGGGCCAGTTACATCTGACATGCAATTTTGTCTCCTGCCACGTCTTATTGTACCCTAAAGCATTGGCAATGATTGTCGATGAAATTTCCGAAGCCTGGTCAAACAAGGTTAGGAGGCATGAAGTCAAAATTGAGTTGGCCTGCTAAAGACAGAAAACGAAAACCTAGATCCCATTGAGTAGCAGTGCCAAACAATAGGAGGTCATTAGACACATTGGAGGAAACGGATCAGTGTTACAGCTAGATGTTTCAGCAGCGCCACTAATCTTAAGTTTTAGTTGGGTTCCTTTACTAAGTATACCTCTTTATGATTTACAGGTATAGTATGCTAATGCAGGTTTTCTGTTTGATGGGCTACCTACAGGATCCAAGCATGGATTGCGACGAAATTCAGCATGCAGGTTCAGAAAAACCATATCTCTGCACCTTTTTTTTCTGTTTTGGGCTAATTCACTTTCGGGGGGTTGTAATTGAATGGTGAAGTTTTACGTCGTGTAGTCACACACAAGCCCAATTTTCGGTTTTCCTATAATTTTGAAACGATATCATGGAGAAAAAATAAGCTAAGTTGGAAATGATCGACTTCGATGGCCAGGTGGTAACGTGCTTGAACTCGTGCGAGTCTTTACACGCCATGCGATCGGGTACGTGTCGTACTAACCTACAGAGGCGACTGAAGAGGTCAATCGGATGCATTCATTAAATTGTTTGTATGCGATTAATCTTTAAAAAAAAAAAAAAAAAAAATGTAAGGTCCGGCACACACGAACGACTTTTTTGCACCAACCATTCAGCACAACTACAATGGAAAAAGACGTCGGCAACTCGCGAATGTACGTGTGTGCTGGGCCTAATGCTTGTAATTTAAGTAAAACAACATTTCACTTTAGTTATGAAACGATATCATAAAATAAACCACGTTGGATATGATCTAAGAAAAATTGCAACTCACTTATTTACAACGGGTCGCATTGGATTATGAGAGGACTCATCTTCTTTGGCAACAACTGCGAGGAAGGTTTTGGACCACTGAATGCAAACTTTTTGCCCGTCCATGGCATAACATGGGCCCTTGCCATCAGCAGTATAGCAGAAGACGGCTTCCTCACGGGCAACCACGAAATGAGCCTCGTGTGGAAGATCGGCCATTGCGCAGCAGCCAGGAGAGCACCCCTCTGTGTCAAGTGTCCACTGGACATAGAATAGAATAATAGTGCGATCAACAGATAGTCCAGAACGATGGCGTTTGCAATAAAAAGAAGGGCAGTAGTACCTATGAAGTGCAGTCAAATTAGAAAAAAGGCAATACAATAATATAGAAAAATGAACACTGAAGAGGAAATAGCCCGTAAGGCACAGGTCTCTTTATAATTCTGAAGGCACATGGCAGACAGACTCAACAGTACCTTAACGGTACAAATGATCCTAATACACATTTATACTTTACACAGTTTGCTTAAAAAAAAGCTCTTATAGGCCTCAGACTCAACCTTAACGGTACAAATGATCCTAATACACATTTATACTTTACACAGTTTGCTTAAAAAAAAAGCTCTTATAGGCCTAAAATACATTGCTTACCTCTAACCCCAACTCCCACATGAGCGAAGTGAGCATAGAGGGGAACCTTTTGTAAATAGGACGGGGTCACCCAGACCATCCATTTAAATCAGGGTCAAACTATCTTTTAGTAAAATTAATTGTTTTCCTGGCCGGAAATGATTTAAGGGGGAAGAGTATCGCGGAATTTTCAAATGTAAACATGTGTCAACTTACACGACGTGAAATAAAAGCTCTATTCGAGGCATTTAACTTGGTGTGGCTTTCAGGTATAAGCAGTCTTTTCACTGGATATTGTAAATTAAGTAAAGACTTGAGCTTGACCTGCCTGCACAAGCCATAGTTCCACATTACAATTATCCAATGAAAGCAGAACCTGTGCTAGACTTCACGAGAACTTTCATTTAATGTCCGGTTACTAGGCTAGTCATCCTAAGTTTCACGATTCATGCTTGCTATACATTACAAATATCTACATACCTTAGCTTCTCTATCTTTTGTAGTAATGTCATAAGACAAAACAGACGATTCCGTAGTAACATACAAGTAGGACGACAAAGCCGATGTCCGAAAAGCCAATCCAGTGATGGGATTACTTCCAGAATCTTTGAGGAGTCGTGGTTTACTGCTGCGATCGCGCGCCACATCGCCACGAAAAAGTAGAATGGACCCATTTTGAAATCCAACTGCCATAAACAAAGCACTTTCATGTACTCCTAGTGCTGTCACTTTTACAGCTTTCTGGTTTGGAATGAGCCGTGTTACTCGGACACATCGAGGAGTTCCTCCCTTATCCGTGATTTCCAAATTCCAAACTTTAAGCACAGGATTAATACCAGCTTCATCATCGCCAACTGTTACTAAATAAGGACTGTGCTTGATGTATTCAGCGTGGGTAATTTTTATGTTGTGTGCTTTGAAGATCGTGGCTTCAAATAATTTATTCAGGATGACAATGTTTCCTTCTCCATCTCCAAATATAAAACAAGTGTGACCACTAGTTGCGACGGTCAGGAAGGTACCTTTTAAAGCAGCTTCTAAAGCTCCCTTGTCTACGTTGAGATTCAGATCAAAAAATTTAAATTTGCGCAGCTGAAACATTTTTAAATAACTGCAAGTAACTTGAAGGTAAAGGCTTATTCTAGCTAAGCAATGGCGATTTTTAAAAACCAGGTGCCTCCAGTGGTCAAATATTTCATTATAACTGGCATGCCGGGTAAAAGTCTAGTTATGCTACTCCTAATAAAATAATACAATTTAGTTACGTATCGTTTGTTTAGCTTGAGAGAAACCCATTTCTGAATGAAAGGTCGGCGAAACATAAATTATTTACTTATAGCCCATTTAGTATCGGATTTTTGCAGTTAGCATATTACATGCATATATGCACTTATTGCTTATGACAAATTTTATGGAAGAAACACGTCAGAGGTGTGTAAATAAAATAATCCTTGCTTATAATATAAATCATCTTGCCAATGTGACGATTCCCTTCCACTTTCTATGCATTTTCATCCGAATTTTCGAACCTCGGTGTAGAATAACTACAATTTTGCCGCATGCCGTAACAAGGGATGGAAAAACTTAAAAATTAATAATTCCTGATGGAAGAATTCATGACAGGTAATATTCTTGGCCTAACGAGGATACATTTTGGTTTCATAATTAAAGCTGCCAACAAGATACTTCTACGCATTTGTGCAGAACAGCAGCGAGCAGCCAAGTTTTCATTTGGTAAATATTGTACAATTGAGTTCCTTTATCATTGATGATGGGCAAAATATTTAAGAACGTGATGAGTGAATAGTAGAATTTAGAACTTTGCAGCTTCAATTTATTCGCCGACAATGCACGGCCTAATTCATATTTTCTAATACTCACCTCAGCCATAATTTACATTACTTCTGACTTTTATGACTAATAAAAGTAATAATTGGCCAAATTATTGTTTTGACATAAATGTTATGGCCATTATTATTTATTGCCAGTGTTGCCGGACGTGTCATATGAAATATCACGCCACTGACGTTCAAAATTCACGACATATCACGCAAGCAACTAATCGGCTAATATATATGCATATTAATATAATATATACATATAATATATAATTTATATTAAATTTTTTAATATGGTAACTAAAAAATATGTCATTTGTTTTGCTAATTTTATCTAACAATTTCTATGCTTAGCTTGTAGTGGGGCTGAAAAATCTGTGTGAATTATTTTTCTTACTTCCAGTGGCGTAACGATAGTTTTTCGAGGGTGGCGGTGTTTAATTTGCCCCCCCCCCCCCCCCATTTTCATGATAGTGTAGAATAAGGGGAAAACCGTTCTCAAGGACTTTCGCAGCATTTAAATTAATGACATTACTGTCCGTCGCACAGGGGCCCGGGGGTTCGGGAGACGTGAACGGGGGCCCCCAAGGGTCGTAATGAATATAAATACAAGCAAGGGGGGCCCGGGTCAAACTTTTTGAAAAATAAGCCTGAAATGATGGGGTTTTACGCAATTTGATAGGAGTAATGTTTCGATTTTTACAGGCGATGTAGATAGGCTAAATACGAACGAGTGAGTCTGGGGGTCTCCCCCGGGTGAAGATTTTTGTAAAATACCTGAAATACGGGGTTTTACTCATCTTGCCAAAAATGTTTAGATTTTGTAGATAACGACTTTATTAAGTTGTTACGTTTTGATGATTTTACAGACAATGAATATAATTACGAGCAAGGGGGGCCGGGGGTCTCCCCCGGGTGATTTTTTTTTTTTTTTTTTTGAAAAATAGGTCTGAAACAGTGGGGTTTTAGGCATTTTGATAGGTTAACGCTTAGATTTTACAGGCAATGAATCCAATTACGAGCAAATTCTTGAAAGATGAGCATGAAATGGTGGGGTTTCATGCATTTTGATAGGAGTAACGTTTCGATGTTTACAGGCGATGAACATAGGCTAATTCCAAACGAGGGGGTCCAGGGGTCTCCCCCGGGAGAAGATGTCTGTTCAATAGACCTGAAATACGGGGTTTTACGCATCTTGCCAAAAATGTTTAGATTTTTCAGATGAGCACTTTATTATGTTATTACTTTTTAAATAATTCGGCCCAACATATTGACTTCCTATAAAATCTTGAGGTTTTAAGGCTTTAAGTGGTCGCATTATTCGCTTGAACAAAAGAGTTCAACCTCTTTTGAGACATTGTGGTTCGTAAATAAGTAGTTTTTTTTTTATTAATTTTCAATCAGAAAAAGACCTCTCACACGTGGCATTCCTTTGTTCTATAATATGCATGTTTGTTATCTTGTTCGATTTTGCGCCCATTTGGCGCAGAGGCAGACAAATATGAAATAATGAGCAAATCACAATGGCCGCCCGCCGGCCGAGTAGATTTGGAATATGATTTTTGGAGTTGTGTTGGGGTCTTGGCACTTGTGGTCTGTGGTCCTAGATCAGGTAAGGTAAACAGCATTTTTCGGCATTTTTTTTTTTTTTTTAAAGTTTTCATTTTTCCATGGTTTTAATTTTTTTATTATTTTATTGGTTTAAATTTCAATATTTTTATTTAGTTATAAAATCAATTTTGTCTAAAATACACGCACTTTACACGCACATCACGCAAGCTCTGAAAATACACGCATTTCGTGATTTTTCACGCAAAACGGCAACCCTGTTTATTGCTTTAATTTAGTGACGTCACTGGTCACTCACGTCAGACCATGGAGCTAATAAAACTATGGAGCCACCATGTCGTATTTCGGCTGTGCTGGAGGACTGAAGCCACGACCACGCCCCCTCATAAGTGCATTTTGGCGGGAAATTCAAATTTAATAGTTTTATTATATGTTTTCTTTATAGTTTTCTTTGTTGTTTCATATATAATTATATTTATTATTTACATTTATTATATATATTGTTTAAAATTTAAATTCAAAATACTGAAAGATCTGCATTAAAAAAATTTATTTTTATCTAAAAGTAGGGAAAACTTTGCTAAAAATATTGTTTAAAATGTAAATTAAAAGTACTCCAAGTTCTGCATAAAAATATTGCTAGTTAGCTGGCATGATTTTCCGTTCTAAATATTCTTTAAATAATCAAATAAAAAATAAAATGTTAACATGGTATCAAATGGCAAAAGGCTCAATCTGGTCCTATACTACGGAAATAGCCGAAGTCAAGGGGCTTCAACCCGAATGTTTACGATGAGCCTATAGTTTTACTATGTCTATGGTCAGACATCAACATGTTAGCAGAAAGCTTTTAGATTTCCTTTGTTTCCTTTATACGCGACGATCACATAAATGCTGGACTGCCTCCATGTTATTGTACTGCGCATGTGTCAGACAAAGTGGCAATTTATACACTCAACTCTCAAGTTCGACTGCCCGGGACCATCGTTCATTATAATATATAGGTACCGATAGGCCTGTATTTTAATTAAATTATTTGCTATAAGATGGAGAAAACGAAACGCTTTTTAGAATGTTAGCTCTGTAAGGCGGTTATTCCCATTGTCATTTTTTATGCATTAAAAAATGATGAGATTAAATTTTGTTTTAAGGAAACTATTACTGTATGTAGATACTTATTACTGATGTCTCTAGTGCCATATTTTAACTTAATGTATAATAGATAAGTTAAGTATCTACAAAATAGTCCCCTTAAAACAAAAATGTCATCATTTTTTATTGCACAAAATATGAAGAGAAAATGACAAGTGACAACCACCTAAGCTGGAGAAATAAAGTCTTAGCTGTTTCTTCAAAACTCACATTGTACAGAAACCTTGTACTTCATCAAGCAATCTATTAAATATATAATTTATAGGGACTATCATTTTAAACCAAAATTTAAATTTACCGCCCTTTTTACAAGACGTCTATGCTCGCGCAATGCGCATGTGCCACGCTATGTTGACAGTTAAGTTGCAGCTTGCAGCCATATTTGTTTTATTTTCAAAATTGTTTGATTTCTTTTAATTCAATATGATTTGTTCCGGTAAATCGCATAAATGCGGTTATGTTATCTGGGTAAGTAATGCTAATACCCTTTGTAGGGCCTACGGCCTATACAGGTGCGTTTGACTGGCAGTCGGTGTAAAACGCATGACGATTACCGGCTTCGTTGGATGAACATGAGAACTTTGGAACTGTGAGATTAGAAACAAGCATAAGAAGAACCTGATGTATGTGAGTTCCTGGTGGATAGTCGGTGCTCTGATTTTATATTAGAACTAGCACAAAAATACTACAACAACGGTACAAACAGTAAACCCATTGGCGTAAATAGGGGGGTCCTGGGGGGGGGGGGGGGGGGCTAAGCCAATAACCAATATTTCAGATCTATTTTTTCAAATTTTTTCTTCGGGGGAGACCCCCGGGCCCCCCTTAGTGATGAGTTTATTCGTCTGTAAAATCTCAACTATACTGCTTGCAAAATGCGTAAAACCTCCCTAATTTGGACCTATTCATCAATTTTTGTCTCCGGGGGAGACCCCCGCGCCCCCCTTTCTCCAGGGAAAATATTCGTAAAACCTCACTTATTTGGGCCCATTTCTCAATTTTTTTTTTCTCCGGAGGATCAAAGTCTTGGGGGTCCTAAAGCCCCCCCCCCCCTAGAAATTTTGGGAATTTACGCCAATGAGTAAACCGTTGCTTTACATTTACGTAAACGTCATTACTCTAGCTAGATGTTGGTCTTGTAGGAAACCTATTTTTTTTTTTTTAATTTTTTTAACATTTAGTTATTCATTAGTTTATTACCGCGTCACTTCTCTCAATTTGTGTCTGATTTTGTTTTCAATTTGATACATTCTGTTATCCTAAAATGTTTATTTAATTGTATTAGGAAATTCCATCTTGATATAGCGTATCGTGGGCTTGTAATCAGTTTTCCCGATTTCTTATCTCGTAATTTTGTGAATTCTTGGTGCCTCGTGGTTACTATGTTGTTATTATTAGGTATTCTGGGGCGAGGCTTCTATCAAATTTTCTTATTAGTGACAGTAAATATTTTCTACATTCCTTATTATCCAGTCCAGTTTCGTCTCCATCCTCGATCCTCATGGCTTTATTTAATAGTTTCTGAAGTTCTTACGTAATTTCTTTAGTAGAATTAAAACCACAGAGAAGAACATTAACTGAAGTGAAGTTTTATGAGTGCCATTTATGTACATACAGTATATCACTTAGTGGTTTCGTGAGACAATACTTAAACCTTATGAAGAGCGACAACTACTGTTTTAATTTTTTTATTATATAGTCGTAGTCATATTTTAAAATACCCAAGTATTTCTTCTCGGGTAAAACCTCTGCAATACAAATATTATAGTCCCTTAGCAGCCAGAGCCTGATCGACGATGTCACAAATTGTAATAGATTGGAATAATTATTATGAAACAAAGTAAAAATAGCCACCAGAGAAGGTATTGTTCAATAGAGGGGGCACTCCAACCGCCGATATCCTCGGTTCGTACTCAGATAAGATAGAGAGGTCAATAAATCTGCCCTTTAAATAAGTTTTAAAACAGACTGCATCCAACTGCCTCTCTGCTAATGGCATCTTATCATGTAAACAGTGTACGAGGTGACGAGTATCGGTAGGAGTCCCTGGACTTGTTCATGCGACACCTATATAGGCACATCAAACCCTCCCGCCGAGCGTGTAATATGCGAGTGCACAATGCTCCTAATCTGCAGTCCAGGACTCACCATAATCGCCATGAGGCTATATGAAAGATATACTGGTCACAGAGAGCACTCCAGAAACTTTAAACAGGGGTCTGCAATGACCAAGATACGGATAGCTCGTTATTCCTGTATCAAAGGTATCTTGCGAACCCACAGTGCTCCTAATCTGCGGTCCAGGACTCAACGTTATCGCCATGAGGCTATGGAAGATATACTGGTCACAAACAGAGAGCACTCCAGAAACTTTAAACAGGGGTCTGCAATGACCGAGATACGGATAGTTCGTTATTCCTGTATCAAAAGTATCGTGCGTTCCCCTGCGGAATGCCCCCAATACCGTAATTTATATGAGTATGAAACAGACCATAGTATAAGTATGCCATCAAAATATACTGTTCTGGGCTTCTGGCACCAGTCGGCCAAGTTTACGTGGCAGGAATACGATCCTAGCACACATTATTAGTACCCAACAAATTAACTGCACCAATAATGAGCCTACTTAACTCTTAAGTCATCTTTTTTATAGGCTTTTTTACTCATAATCATTGCCTTAGTCTTGCTAACATTTATTATTTTTTCTTCTTCTTCTTCTTCGGCCGGTACTCCCCTGCGCCGAAGGAATATATTTATAAATTAACAATTATACCCTTATAATACAAATAACCTGTGGGCCCTCAAGTTAATCAACTTTATTTGCATTAATTTTTAACATTAATTACATTAGTTGTTAGCATTTATTATTAATTTGTTCACCTCTAACCAACGGCATATTCTTTCAATATCTTCGTTCATCTTTTGAACTACAGTATTTCATTTATCAACAAGCGCGGCAGCGCGCGACCAAGTTCCATATACACCCCCGATGAGCTGCCCAGCAAGTATATCTCCACGGCGAGTTTACGGCATTTTAGCCACTTTCCAACCATCACTGTAGCTCACTCAGTTGTCCGATTGACCTCTAACTTTGCATTCAGGCCTTAAATACAGCACGGAATCCCAATTTAAAAATTCAGCACTCTAGCATGATTGGTTGCTGAAATCCAAACACCCCAAAACCACGCTTTGCGTGTGGACTCACTCACTCACTGACTGACACAAATTATAGCCCACTTCCAGAAGTGCTGGAGATGTGAAACTCAGGAATTAGTCTCTTCTTACCATCAAACCCCCAGAATAAATAAATAAAACCGAAAAAGTTTTATGATAACTTAGCAATCACGTAATGAATTTTACGTACTTAGCTTATGGCCGAGCATACCTATGGCACGCTCATCCCATCCACGTTTGCAGGACAACTGAAATTTTGGATTGGGTTCATTCTTGCCATTTCCCATTTTTTCCACTTTATTCAGAAAATTGATTACGTAACTTAACGTATAGTCACTTAACGAAAGCTAGCTTCTAGATGTGCTTAATTCCTACGTAGGTAGGTAGGTATATAGTGGTTCGCATGTTATATATTGTTCTTTCTTTCATATGGGCTTTCTATAACTTGTCAGTCTTCTAGTTACCCTGGTGCTAGCTAGACTCTTCCCAAAAATTCTCGAATCTTCACTTTTCAAATTTATTCTCGATCTTCCATTATGGCTGTTCCGGTTCCAGCATTTTTCACCATACATAGTACAGCCATGTTTGGTGAAAAGATGACAAATTCTTCCTGTCTTTCAATTTTTTTAACACTCCATGCATACATGTCAAGTTATTTGTTATTTGTGTAAAAAATACCAAGTTCCTTCGGCCCATCAAAGTTGTGATATCCAGATGGGCCAAGTTCCTTTTTTTCTGCCTATGTATATGTTGTGATATCAGGGCCAAGTTCTTGTAATTTTTCTCTTTGAATATTTTCTCTAAAAAATTATTTTTTTTTTTTTCAGAACTTGGGTGCTTCCCTTGCAAAACTCTTCGTAGTTTCCTATCGTTTATTAGAGGTATACCTACGTAACGACACTGTGGCCTCAGTTGCAAATTTGCCATTTAGCCATATCTTATGCGTCATCATTGCCCAATTACAGCAAGTGTCAGTGTCAAGGTACATAAGCATGAAGAAGCACCAAGTTCTGAAAAAAAATTTAAATTAATTTTTTAGAGAAAATATTCAAAGAGAAAAATTATAAGAACTTGGCCCTGATATCACAACATATACATAGGCAGAAAAAAAGGAACATGGCCCATCTGGATATCACAACTTTGATGGGCCAAAGGAACTTGGTATTTTTTACATGGAGTGTTTTATATACTAGGCCTGCTGGTACATAATACAATATACATATTATATTTACCTATTACGTTTAATGAGCTAACGGCCGTACCATGTTGAATCCACTCGAGCAGAGTATGTTTCAAACTGCGGCAAACTTGGTAGTGTGCACAGCGTTGGCAGGGGAACATGGTGGGACATAATAACGCGATGATACTATACCAGTCAGTCTACGTGCGTGTCGAGTCCTGGTCGCCTCCGATTTAATCGTGTGACTTTACCATGTTCCCCAAGTGGTTTAGAATCCACTATAATTAGGAGGTCCACCCTGTCAGTCAACTCCCCTTTCCCCGAGGTGAAAGAGTCTGCCCCTAGGGTGCCTCAAGTTAACAAACAGACTCACTCTCTCCGCCAGGCTGACAGGGTTGCTTAAAGCAGAAAGGCTGAAAGCAGGTGTTGGAAACAAACAATGTCTAATGGACACTACCATGATGCAATATGTTTCCAAATAAATAATTAAATATTTGATGATGAACAGCACGTTTGAGAACACTCTTCTGAGGTCCATCGACCTCGCATTGCAGAATTGACGAAAATGTTCATTTTCCTCTATGCCATAGTTAAAATTGATCAATGATCATACAGTAAAATCACAAACTAAAATTAAAAAATGGCGTCATGGGATATGTTAAGTACAAACATTTTAATAGATTTCTATAAAAAGAAAAATTCTAATTTCCGTCAATGTCATTTGCATTCTGCAATGCGAGGTCGGTGGAAACGCCACCTAAGTCTTGAATGTCTGCTACCACGTCACCGTTTTTGTAAATAGCTCTAGCCGGTCGGTGGAATGGGCGCCTTATCTTCTTGTGGCCAGCGTTCCATTTCGCCTTTGCATGGCCGCCCTTATTTTTCTTCTTCTTTTATAAGTGTATGCATATGTTTATTAATTTGGTTCGACTTCGGTTCTTAGCCCTTCTCCCCTTTATCCATAGATATGTTCATAAATGTACTGCGCCATGTTTTATGCTAATGCGATAGTGACCGAAGAGGTGAAAAAAATGTGATTAAATTTGTATTTACATTGAATACCTGTTCTCATGACGTCATAAATTTGCCAGGTTCATGTTCCCTGTCTTTTTCGATGTGACGTAACAAAGAATATGGGTGCCTGGTTTAGGTTTTTATATATTAATGGTGAGCGGCAAGGCTAACTCTGCAAGGTTATCCACATTCACTTCGCAGACTTGCCGCCTGGTTTTTACTTAAAGCCTGGAACCTACATAGATTCGACTTGTACAATGATGTTCTATCGTTTGTACAGGGGTGACTCCGATCATCCGCATTACAACAGAATTCACCAAGTGACTTGAAGTTGTCCTATGTTTTAGTTAGGGTATTTTAATTGCCCTTAGATGGTCAGAGCAGCCCTAGTTTGTGTTTTGACACGCAAACTATTGGTTGAAATAAACTGCAAATTTTCTTCAATTTTTTTTTCTGCGCCGAAACCAGGCGAGTTTTGTAGCCCTTACTGCAGTCTATGGCTGGTTGTAACCCGGTTCGCTCCCTCTTTGTAACTTATGGTTTCACTTTGTGCCCCTCTCGTCACGCTTTTCCTTAGTTCAGGTACCTCTGTCAGCCCCTGGATCAATTCCTGTTTTTGATGAGATATATAAGTACCTATGACATGTGACCTTCGCATCGCAGATTATTAAAAAAAAAATTGTCAGCATTGCATTGCACTAACCAATTTTATTAATTTTCCGCCATTCATCCTAATCTCTCTTCCGAATTATGAAGAGGGGGAAATTCAAGAAGGGGAATTATCAACAGCTGGTATGTACTTGTAATTGATAAAATGGTCGCGATATGTATACAGTATGTATAGCAATCCTACCATAGCCATAGCTATGAGCCGGTCATCTAGATGCATTCAATGTGTGAATTCTTCACCCAGTTGCAGATTTAAGAACCGGTCCGAGTTTACTCGAACGTGCTTTCCAATTTATCAATTAGTAGATAGAGTAAATGAGTAATTTCATGGGAAATAATTTTCCTATAGTTAAATTTCGGGTATCGGGGGGGGGGGGGGTTGTCCACCTGACGTCACTGGAGGTGAGGTAAATTCTAGATAGGTCAGACCAACACATTACCACACAGCAATAATGGCAGGGCACGCAATGCATTTGACCTTGAATTTTCTATCATTTGTTCAAAAACATTTTTTTTTGCACAAAACCAAATAGTTTTTTGGGAAAGCAACCTGTCCGGTTTCGTTACTCAATTTTACACCTAAAACATACCTGAAGGTACAAGTCATCGATAGATAGGTTCCGCAGAAAAATTATTTTTTAATCATTTTTCACGAAAATTGAGTTATTTTCATTTTTTTACCCCCAGAAGCAAACTATCAAGGGGCAAGCGACCCCCCGCATTTTATTACCGGCTAGAATATATGTGAATTTAAAACAAATCGTTGGAGTCGTTTTTGAGAAATAATTTTTTACTTTTTTGGAGTTTTTTGAAAACAAAACCCCCCAAAATTGAGTTAGCTAAAAAAAAAAAAAAAAAAAAAGATCATCAAAATCGACAGAGTAGTTTGCCCGGCAATCGATGAACATACAGAGTGACAGACAGACAGACATTTCGTAAAAACCACTTTTTTGTGTTCCTTGGACCTCAAAACGTGTAAATGCGTTGAAATCTCGGAATCGAAAATAGCGACCATCACAAAACTTTCCTTATACTAGGCCTACGTATAAATTAGAAACTAGGGTATTTGTTTGGCTGGTGATTTAGTGGTTGACCGATGTTGACTCGTGATAGCTGAGAGGTGTTGCTTCATAATCAATGGCTGGCCCAGTTTGCCAGCGTAATACAAATTAAGCGAGTTTGACCCTAACCCGGTGATTGACCCCAACACACAGCTCAACAATCGAAGCTGTTGCGGTTTCGATGCATTGTATGGTACATATCTGGACCTGGTGCACTGATAACAAATGGGCCTGAAACTGTGTTAAATTTTTTTTTTTTAATGAGTTTTATTTTTCATGTGTCCTAAGGTAGCACCAGTTCCTGCATATGTTGAATTATGCAACCAAATTACTTACCCGCTCGAAAAATCGTCAGATAGGCCTCAGGGTCTATTTAAATCATATCAGCCTTGCCTCTAAAGGCCTACCTACTACGTACGTCAAAGGAGAAAAATACGTAAACAGAAGAAGTAACGCAAACAGTTAAGGTCAATGTAACCAAGAGAGAGATAAGATAACGTGTGCCATTGTAAATCAATGTTAACCAACAAACAAAAAAATGGTCTAAAGCGACCTCACTTTCGGACCAACAAATTTGGAAGATTTCCAGGACGGGAATAAGAGGGTCATGTAACGATAAAATCAAGGACAGTCTCTTTAAAGCGGTAGTTACATTAATTATTAATTCGTGTTTTCGGCAGCAATAGGTTCCTCAAGGACCTAGGTATAGGTACAATTTGCATGACGACAATATATTTTGCATCAAATGACTTGACATCTGTAGTTGTTAATTTATGCGGCTGTGGACTCTTTCGAGAAAGGTGTGTTCTTCAAACCGGAAACCATTCCTCTCTCTGTTCATGCTTTCTTTTGTCCTCTTTGTCCATCTATCGTTTCCTTTCCGAGATCTTTCTTTCTCCCCCCCCCCCCCTCTCCCTGTCTCTCCCTCATGCATTCTTGTGACCGTCCCACTTTGAATCAAGTACACAGAGTATTTAAATAGGGGTATTCACTGTGTTTGGTTGAAAAGGGAATCGTGGGAAATAGAGAAATAGCTCAGCGTGAGGATACTTCCGTCAACCATAGAAATAGAGAACCCTAACCTAACTTACCTCCAAAGTATCTTTACCTTTGGATGTTAACTTATGAACATCTGCTGTAGTCCACTTCTTGCCACATGTTTCCTTTTTTTATTAGTTTCTGTCGCAGAGCTCATTTTTTAAATTAAATAAAAATAAAAAGCAAAATTCAAGTTCAGAACAACAACAAATATGGCCGTTTTCGATTTCCCAAGTGCAGTTCCCCAACCTACCGGTCGGGTAAAGTCGGAAACTACCATCCCGTGGTTGGAGACCGTTATCAATAAACAAAAAATAACAAAAACTTAGAGTTTTAGAAAAACTTGTTATAACAACCCGAATTAGTAAAACCCAAATAATCGTTAAGAAATTAACTTTGTCTAAGAAACCTACTTGTGTTAGTATAAAACCCTGAGCGCTTTCGGCAAGAACTGCCATCTACAGAGGGAAGCCCACTAGCATAGTTACACCTTATCTGCGATTTGAGACTTGCTCAACTCGAGGAGAAGATGCTAATGTGACTAGGGAGAGCTTGGTTTATATAGGACTGGGAGCGGGGGGTGGGAGGGGGCGTGGCTGGCTACCTATTCCTAACCTACTAGCTAGATCTATTAGAGGGGATGATTGTGTGAATGTTATGTCGTTTGTTAATTTTTCCCTATTGTGTAAAGCTCTTTTGATTTCAACATTTTCAAAAAAATTTAAAGTGTAACTTTTCTTTATTTTGTGTAGGGCTGTCCAATTGTGAGGATCGAATGTGTGATTTTCCGAGCTAAGGTGTTTCGCGAATGTGCTGTTGGTGTTGGTGTTATCAATATGGCTGCTAGTGTAGCCTGCAATTTGGCGGGGAAACCCAGTGATATGTGTTGGCTTATGGTTAACGGGTGCCTCGTAGGGCATATTATGGCTCCCGCCGCTCCAGTTAATGTCTCTTTATGGAAACTACAGATACACGTTTCCATGGCATTATTTTTCGACGCAGAAAAACTGGAGTTCTATTTTTCGATTTTCCCTCAGTTTCCTACTTTCCCTTAGTTTTTTATATTTATTTTTTATAAGGTGTGGGACTTTCTCGAGTATTTGCGCCGGGCGGTGTTAATTTCTTATTAGGTTTTTGTTGGTAGTTGGAGTAGTTAGCTTTTATGTGTCTGTAGGTGTTCCATGACACCAGTCTTGATAAGAAAGTTTAATGTTCCTAATTAAACTTGGAAGGGTGTGTGGTTTGTGTAAGGAAAGTCTGGCTGATGGTCTGCCGAAGGTCAAGTGCGCAGAGCCGCAGAACTTTCTGCGCCGCAATTCTGCAGTCTGTCCTGCTTGTAGGACTGTTAACCGCTATTTTAGTTTTTTTATATTGCAACCCTACACACAGGGAACATTTCCTTTGACATTCATTTCCCCCAGCAATACTTAGCTTATGTGGCAACATTAGATAAACTGTTAAAAAGTTCATAAACCTGCGTTATCGTTGGTGTGGCTGTTTATTTAAACCCCCATTCTACAATGAAATCCAAATTATTGCTTTCCAATTTATACGTAGTATAAGGAAAGCTTTGTGATGGTCGAAATGATCGATTCCGAGATTTCAACGGATTTACACGTTTTGAGGTCCCAGGAACCAAAAAAAGTGGTTTTTACGAAATGTCTGTCGCTCTGTCTGTCTGTTCATCGATTTCCGGACAAACTACTCAGTGGATTTAAATGAAATTTGGTATGTAGATTTATAAAAATCATGTCTCGGGACTATTTTTTTTAATTTTATTTTGGGCTAACTCAATTTGAGGGGGTTTTATTCTCAAAAAACTCCAAAAAAACGTCTAAAAAAAATATTTCTCAAAAACGGCTCCAACGATTTCTTTTAAATTCGCATATATTGTAATCGTTATTAATGTTGATAAAATGCGGGGGGTCGCTTGCCCCTTGATAGTTTGCTTCTGGGGGTAAAAAAATAAAAATAACTAAATTTTCATGAAAATGACTAAAAAATAATTTTTCTGCGAAGCCTTTCCACCGATGATTTCTAACTTCAGGCTTGTTTTAGGTGTTAAATTGAGTAACGAAACAGGACAGTTTGTTTTCCCAAAAAACAATTGGATTTTGTGCAAAATTCTTTTTTTTGAAAAAATGAAAGCAAATTCACGCTCAAATGCATTGCATGCCCTGCCATTATTGCTGTGTGGTAATGTGTTGGTCTGACCTATCTAGAATTTACGTCACCTTCAGTGGACGACGCCCCCCCCCCCCCCCCGTGATATCCGAAATTTAACAATAAAAATTATTTACCATGAAATTAATTATTTTCTCTCTCTCTACTAATCGATAAATTGGAAGGCATGTTCGAGTAAACTCGGACCGGTTCTTTTTTTTTTTTTTTTTTCCTTCGTGGGGCCTACTCGTTTGAGTTCCTATAAGCGTCGACCTAGAAGGTCTTTTGCTTCCACGTTTGCCGTCTACGCCCATCTTATAACACCAGTCTTTTTGATAAATTCTAGTGTTTTTGTGATGGGATTAGATCGGATGGTTTCCTCTTCAGACCTAGGGTGGCCAAGAGTTTGGTATCGAGTTTGTCCCAGCGCTTCACATTCAAAGAGAATGTGTTCAGCTGAGATGGACCGGTTCTTACAGTATATTTTGTTATTTTTATCTGTTTAATCCGATTTAATTTTTTCCTATATGCACGTTGACTATTTTTTTGGCGCCCGGGGTGGAAGGCCCCCCCCCCTTGACACGCTACTGCTGCTCTGTAGCCTCTACTGGCAGGAAGTATTTTTTTTAACTTGAGTTAGACCACAGTTCTCCATTCTGGCACTATGCCCTGATCGTGAACATACACAAATTTACTTATATTTAACTTGTTCCCTATTTGTGACTTAGCATAACTAATACAAATCGGTGACGCAAATAGGAAAAATATGCAAGAAGGCTTGTGTTAGCACCGAATCAACACTTTTAACTGGTTTTATTCCTTTCATATCCGTACAAGTAATAATCCTCTCCTAAATATTATTTTGCTGGGATATTTTTAGCTGACATGGAGACATGGGCTTTTAATGTAAGGAGCTGTAAGCGAACAGGCGTCAGCTATATGGCAGTCCAGTGCCGATGCACACGTACTGGGTGACAATGAAGTCCAAAATATTTATTTTTATTCAAAATTTCGGAAGTTTTTCGAATCTTTATTTAATTAAAATCATACGGTAAACCGTCTATAAAATCCATAAAATACTGCCCTTCAAACCAACTAGGCCTACTATACAAAAAACATAAAACCGGTTTTAGACATAAAAACATGGACAGACACCCCGCCTCCCCCAAATCCTTGCATCCAGCAGCTATCACTAAATCCACAGCGTACTTGATAATGGCACAAATGGAAAAAGACTAACTCCAGACGCTCACTTCTTTATTAATTAATAACATTACACAATCATTATACTCAATACCAAAATGTACGTGTACAGCATTGGCAGCCCTGTGTACCCGTTTTCTGTAGACCTACTAACGCGAAATTACTCATTGGACAGAAAACGAACTGCATATAATTTACTGTACCGACCTCATGATTTAACAATGACTTTTCGTCTACTTAACTATATAATATAGTACTTGTATGTAGTTTACCTGTTTATTTGTATATTTTTACGATAAAACGTACTTGTAATCTGAACCTGAACACCTGTACCGTTATATTATATAAGAAGGCCTATAGTCTGATTTATTTTTACATTCAGTTCATGTATAAGTGTTAAATAATAATTACTGTTACTGTTCAGTTGATGTGCCACCCTCACATGCTTCGGCTTGAGGGGGCCCAGCTTTGAAGGCTTGAAATCAAAAATTGAGTGAAGACCGAAAAAGCGTTCTAAGTACCATCCCCAATAACATATAAATCGGGCTATGTGCAGAAAAATTAATTATAGTTAAAAAAATCCAATAGAGGGCGCGCGAGGTATGTGCCACATGATCTCAGTGGGTTAAAAAAATTATTATCTCGAAATAAAGTTTTTTGCACTTAGGTCGTTTTTTTATTTCAAGCCTTCCTTTGTAATTCACGTTGTACCTATTTTTTTTTTTTTTTTTTTTTTTTTTTTGATAAATAAACGGATTTTATCCGTCGGTGTATAAATTTAAAATTGTTTTTGCTGAGTTTAAAAAAAGAAAAAGTGACCTTCCCTGCAATCCAAACAAGTGTCGGTATCTGTCGGATGCATGTTGATTGGTGAAGAGTGAACCTACACTGCGTAAACAGTAAACACTTAAAAGTGTAAAAAGTTTGCTCACGACCTTCATTGAATAAGACCCCAGGAGAGTTAATCGGGCAAAGTTCACTCATGCACGAGTATGGGTGAACTTTGGAACGAATGGAACGAAACGAAGGGTATACCACAGATAAACTGCAGCATGTTGTTTATGCGCCATTAAAAATATTGATAGCGTGCTCTTGACGGTATTAGGTACTTAAGCCTAATGATAAATATGAACCACGGCACCGTTAACTGTATACACTGAACCTAATTGCTAGGCATTATGTTAATGGAAAATGGAAACACATCATTAGACACCAACGAGCTGAAAGCCTGAGTGACCGCAGACCCGTTCAATTCGTTTACTCATAAGCAGCTCATAGCTGACACAAACAAATGAATTCAAGCTTTAAAAAAAATAAAATCAGCTAGGCACTTATGGAAAAGTCACTTAATATTGATTGATATATACATTACATTAAGGTGGCTCCATCGGCCCGTGAGGATCTCTCGCCTGTCGCACCAAGCCCCTCCAAATATTGATATATTCTTTGCTAAAATACTTCGGGTTTGTTACCTAATTGCTGAATAATATACGGATCTGACCAACATGTGTTCATTGCTTGCATTAATGATGTCAAAATACGTATTTTGTTTATTTGCAGTTGATCTACCCATGTGTATTGGAGAAAACGTGCATATCAACTTCAATTTTCTTCCACAATATTTCCAATAACAATAAGTCATTCGTAAGTATTTTTTTAACTATTCATATATAACATGTACTTTTTTTTTAGCAAGGTCAGTAAATCAAAAGCCAACTTACAAAAAGAATAATACATGCTGGTGAATAATTATCTGGAGGGTAATTAAAATTATTTAATGCCTTGGAGTAGGGAAATGTTAAATAGTTGATTTGCCGGGAGAGAATTGACACAATATCATGGACTTAAGAGGATATGCTTCGTAGAAAGTTGGCACCCCAAAATTAAGTACTTTTCATTTTTTATTTAATTAACTCAGCAAGTTATTAAAAATTTGGCTCATGGAAGTTGTAGAAGACTATTTCGTGCATCATATAATCGGCTATTTTTTCTTTTCGGTTTTGTAGTTCTTCCAAAAATCCCAGAATACGCGAAATTTGTGTGTTCTGGTATTTATGGAAGAACTAAGGTACCAAAAATTTAATATTTCCTATTAAATTATGCATAAAGTAGTCTTCTACAATTTCCATGAGCCAAATCTTTAATGACTTGCTTTGTTAATTAAATAAAAAAATAAAAAGTCAATAAAAACAACAAATTTTGGGGTGGTCATATTCTACGTGGCATGTCCTCTGAAGGTAGAGATTTTCGAATATTTTGTAAACCAATGATACTGCGATTGGTCGAAGTTATTTAGTTTCTCATTCCACAATGATATGAAAATGATAAAAATTCGTAAAAGAAAGAAGACCAACTCGACTGATATACGATTATTCTATTACATCTCTTTAATGTCAGGACATGAAGCGTAGTGGTACGGACTCAGACTTTCCCCGAAAGGTTGTTGGTTCGAGTCCCACACTGGCTACATTTTCTGGCCATGCTTCGGAGGGCATGTAAAACAGGCGGTCCCGGGCCTTCCTAGTTGAGTGTAAGAGAGGGCTTTATAGCCCTAACTCCGCTAGGTTGGCTTAGTATTAGAAACAAAAAGAAGTCCTTATAGTCCTTAATGCAATTTATCTGTTCTTCCAGAGCAATAATATTTCAAATGCAAACCTTATGCGAAACCTTGCACTTTTTATGAATTTCTTATAAGACTATTTGCATATCTTCGCAGCTATGGCACGGGGAATTGACTAATTTAGTCAAAATAGCGGAGGCCTCCTATGTTAATAAAATATTTGGAAATCTCTGCCTTAAATATATATTATCGATTTCGATCAATGGAAAAATACTAGTTTACATAATTTACGTTCTTGACGTCATGCTCAGTTATTAATTGCTGTATCAGTAGTTCTTTGACACTTGGTAAATCATGGCAATGGCAATAGTTTATAACCGTTTGGGTCATTAGGTCACTGTAGACCCGATTTGTGTGCGGGTTTCTCATTGTCCTCTAGTCTTGAAAATGTAAACAATTGACTACGCTGATGTTCCCAAATTCGACAGCCTTGCTAAAAGTTAGTACCGGTACTCGTGATTTTTTTCGTAGGCTTATTTGAGCTATGTATTTCATATTTAACTACTGGTTAACGAAAAAGTATTATGTGCCTATATTTAAATTTATCAAATTATGTATTACTTTATACTGTATAATTTATTAAATATAAAATATATGTGAAATCTTTATTTTGGCCTCAAATCTAACAGTGAAGTTTTGTCCCAATTTATCCAAGTGAATTCACCCGTTTTTTGCGGTAGTCAACCTGCTATGGCTTTAGACAAAAATATTGACAATATTTTTTGTCCTTTATCACCTATCGGTGTTATTCTCTCGTGCCTAAGTAGATTTATATCTAGGGATGTTTATTTAGAATAATTAGCTACAGGCTACTTGACAATTTTTCCAAACCCTGTTTTAATGTCATATCTCTATATATAAAAATATATAAAAATATGAAAATGGTCACGCCATCACGCGTGAACGGCTGGACCGATTTCACTGCTTTTTTTTGTTGTGTTTGTTATTGTCAGGAGACAGAAAACATTTAAAAAATTGAACGGAAAATAAGAAAATTCTGGAAATTTAAGTTGTGTCAAGCGAGCCCCGAAGGGTCGAGCTGCGTAAAGCCCAATGTAGGGGCGAGCTACCGCAGGCGCAAGGGGGGCGGGGCCGTGAAGCCCCGCTTGTTAGATTTATTTTATACCTCTTAAAATTATTTTTTAGATTATTCAATTATTTAATGTTGATGGTTAAAAATGGGGTGACATGGCTGTAGAATGTGACGTAACTGCAAATGCAGAAGACGAATAGTATTTGTTTTGTATCCGGAAGGTGACATCATTTTCTTGTCACTGCGGCATTATGTTTAGGCTATCTTTTTTTTTTTTTTTTTTTTTTTTACAGGAAAACGATCTTTGTTCAAAAAAATTTAATGTAAACAAAAAATTGTGAAGGTTAGCTGGAAGAGTAGCCCTTCGGGGCTAAAGCTCGCCTGAAAATAAAGACGATATTTCATTTCATTTCATTTCATTTCATTTCATTTCATTTCATTTTGGCTCTTGTAATCCACAGTTAAAAACACCAGCATTTATTTAAAAAAAAAAATTCATGCAAGAAACTTATTGTATTATTTTTGCTTAACAATATATTATAAGCTACCTTGTCGAGCATATTTTATTGTTACTACTGTCAAGTAGCCTATTAGTCCTGCATGTATCACTATATTAAGTTGGTGCTACAGCTGCTGGGGGTCTCATTTTGTACTACCGGTCATTTTGATTACGGCCATGGTCTGAAAATTGAAACTATTTTTGTTAGGCTATGGCCACACTCTGTTTTTCCTTGGCGTGACACGGAATTTCCGGTATAGGTTATTACTATTATAAATTATGTACATTAGCGATAGTGAAAAGAATGAGGTGATAACACATTTGCATAATATTTGAGCCTGGCATATGAAGTGTGCACAGCTATCTGTCAGGTTATTTCAGTACAGCGAAAACAAACCGTTCCTATTGGCGCTGCCGTTCAGAGTCCTTGGTCCGATAAAATTCGACCAATGACCAGGTTAAAACGTCCTATATTGCATCAGGTTTAGATGTTTTACGTAATGAGCGCCTGTAAATTGTAATAATTCGCCATGTTTCTGTTTTGTATTCGGAGATAGGGTTATATGTGCATTTATAAATTACCTCAAAACGGGATACCTGGGTTTAAGGTCTCTGCGACTATCCCACCCATATATAGGCCTAAACATAGTAATCATATCGTTTACTTAAGAGTAAAGAAAGTCGTAGTAGGCAATGGTCGATCTAAAATTTTCGTAAGGTGCCCATTCCATTGACCGGCTAGGGCTATTTCCAACAACGGTGACGTGGTAGCAGACATTCAAGACTTAGGTGGCGTTTCCACCGACCTCGCATTGCAGAATTGACGGAAATGTTTATTTTCCTCTATGCCATAGTTAAAATTGATCAATGATCATACAGTAAAATCACAAACAAACAAACTAATATTAAAAAATGGCGTCATGGGATATGTTAAGTACAAACATTTTAATAGATTTCTATAAAAAGAAAAATTCTAATTTCCGTCAATGTCATTTGCATTCTGCAATGCGAGGTCAGTGGAAACGCTACCTAAGTCTTGAATGTCTGCTACCACGTCACCGTTGTTGGAAATAGCCCTAGCCGGTCAATGGAATGGGCGCCTAAGTGGAAAAAACTTCAAATCTAGACGTGAAATATTAGGTTTTATTAAGAGGATATTGACCCCCCTGGATCATTCAAAAATCAGTCAGTTTCTATTTTTTATTTAATTTACCACGTAAGCTATAAAGATTTGGTCTATGAAACCTGTAGAGGACCGTCATACACGATATCAAAGGATATTTTTACTTTTTGGTGCTGCCATTCGCCATGAACTTTAAAAATGCTTGAAATTTTAATCACTAAAGTTCATAAATATAATTTTACAACACCAACAATTAATAATACCCTATAATATTGTGCTTAAAGTAGTCCTCTGCAGTTTCCGCCTTCCGTAGATTCTTTACAACCTAGTACGTAGTTAACTAAATAAAAAAATATTTACCAATAAATGTACCGGTAAGGGTGAGCAAAAGCAAAGTTCCACATCATATTAAGGCCTTGAGACTTGTGATCTTGAGCGTTGAGCGTTGAAATGTTGAATACATAGAAATATAATAGAACTGGAGCGGCGGGAGCCATAATATGCCTTACGAGGCACCCGTTGACCATAAGCCAACTATCAGATATAAGTACCAACGCAAAAAATATCGAAGTCTTACACATTGCAGCATAGCAAAGCGGATACCTGGACCCGGTCAAAAACTCTACTTAGCTTGTGCAGGCTACACTAGCAGCCATATTGATAACGGTCTCCAGCCACGGGATGGTTGAATATCCATTTTATAAACAAAGCCCTGTTCCTTATTTCACCTGTATTATTTCAAATAATTGCAGTTTTACCTATTGCTAATGCTAGCGCTTTGCAGTCAAATTAAGTGTTCATATTACCAGGCATATGCATTTAATTACAAAAGTTGGAGGTTTTTCTTCCCTGTGGGGCACGTAAAAATGTTCTAAGAGGTATGTTTTTAAATGCTTCATGCACGAATTTGAGGCCTATAGTAATAGTAATTTTAGTTTGACTAGATAGCTTAGGCACCCATTCCATCGACCGGCTAGGGCTATTTACAAAAACAGTGACGTGGTAGCAGACATTCAAGACTGAGGCGGGGTTTCCACAGACCTCGCATTGCAGAATTGACGGAAATGTTTATTTTCCTCTATGCCATAGTTAAAATTGATCAATGATCATACAGTAAAATCACAAACTAAAATTAAAAAATGGCGTCATGGGATATGAAGTACAAACATTTAATAGATTTCTATAAAAAGAAAAATTCTAATCTCCGTCAATGTCATTTGCATTCTGCAATGCGAGGTCAGTGGAAACGCTACCTAAGTCTTTAATGTCAGCTACCACGTCACCGTTTTTGTAAATAGCCCTAGCCGGTCGGTGGAATGGGCGCCCAAAGCATGTCTACGCGTATACTTGTCCCTTCTATCGAATATTACTATGCCCCTGCGGTTTAAAACGTGTATTAGGAACCTCCTACAAAGTCATTTCCAGGCCAGTCACGTGACCCCCTCCGGTTTGGCCTTAAGAACAATTTTTTTTTAAAAGAAAAGTTTGAATATGAGAGCATTTCTGGTGCTATCATAGGAATGCTTGGAGGCTCCCTTGCTCGAAATAATTGCACATGTAGAAATAGTAATTGAGTAATATTTTCCACTTTCACTTTGTAATACTTCGTCATAAAAATAGTATAGACATGTGAAGTAGTGGTACGGACTCGGACTTTCACCCGAACGGTTGTTTGTCTAGTCCCACACTTGCTGCATTTTCTGCTTCGGAGAGTGTTGAAACGGGCCTTCCTAGTTGAGTGTAACAGAGCTTTATAGCCCTTACTTGGCTTAGCAATAGATAGGTAATAGTAATTAGTAATAGAACTAAACTTGATTATTGTTTTCTTATTTTTATACGTTAGTGTAAGGAAAGCTTTGTGATGGTCGAAATTTTCGATTTCGAGATTTCAACAGTTTTACACGTTTTGAGTTCCCAGGACCCCAAATAGTTGTTTTTACGAAATGTCGGTCTGTCTGTTCATTGTGGGCAAACTACTCGGTGAATTTTGATTCAATTTTCCTTGTAGGATTGGTAGGAAAAACAAAATCTCCGAAGCGGCTCCAACGAATTTCTATAATTTCATATATACAGTATATTGTAGTCGTTATTAATGTAAACAAAACACAATAGGTCGCTTGTCCCATAATAGTTTGGTTCTGGAGGCAAACATATAAAAAGACTCAATTTTCATGAAAAATTAATTTTTCTGTGGAACCTTCCTATCGATTCTTTCTAACTTCAGGTATATCCCAATACATTGCATACCCTGCCATTATTACTTTGTTGAATTATATTGGTCTGCCCGTTCTAAACCATGCAATCGTCCCATCGATCAATTTCAGAGCTTTGGGATGGGGAAAGTCGAGGCAACCGAAATTTTCCCTAGGACAATTATTTACCATGGAACTAAGCCGGCCGCCAAACCAAGTTGAATCCAGCGGACCAGAGCAGGTTCAAAGCTGCAGATAAATTGGTCGTGTGCACAGTGCCGGTAGGGAAACATGGTAGGACTTGTCCTGGTCACCTCCGAACTAATCGTGTGACTTCACTGTGTTTCCCAAGTGGTTCGGAATCCACTATAATCAGGAGGTCCACTGGAGTCCTATGGGCCCACACCGTGGCCTGGGACTGTGTCCAACCATACTACTACTACCATGGAACTACCTACTCGTATTATCTATTACTCGTATATATTGGCCCCTATACTAATTGATGAACTCATACCGGTTCTTTATTTATAGCCTTATTTTATCAATTGTGTTAAAAAGAAATTGGGATTATTTATGTTTTTATGTTTCTCTCTTCATTCCCTTTTTTTTTGTAGCTGAATTATTTCGACAGCTATCGTGTTATATTGTATCAATTTTTGACACATTTTTCGTGACGTATCTACTCTCCTTGTGAGCCTAAACAGTCTATAATCCTGTCCCAATTTCGGTCAAAATTTTCAACTCAATTTAGCCTATGTGCTTACTGCACGTTATCTCTACCTCAATAAACCCACTTTACCCAGCGAAGGATGCGCACATTGATAGTTATAAACAAACCTGCCTGTCCTTGTGACATAGTTTGATATCATGCATCTTCTTAAATTGTACAGTACCGATTTCCATTAGAAGCGTACGGCTAGCACATATATTAATATGCCCAAACCAAGCAAGTTAAGCTGCGAACGCATGCATGAGTAGTCCATGTAAAACTTGGCGTTGTCGGTTTGGTTCCTTTACCCGGTTGTAGTAGTTGGGCGACTGCGACTGTAGTTCGCTGTGTTGAGATTTTTCGTCCAAGTTTTTGATTGAAGATTTTACATATTGCGCGTGTGCCCCGACATCTGTTTTGTGTTCAAGAATAACTTCGGAGTCAGTTCTCTATACAGCGGGACGTGTAACTGGTGGACTTGGACGAAGCAAGTGATTTTATTTAACATTTGTTGCGGGACACTGTGCGTGCAGGCTGTTACACTGGCAGGGCTTTTAAGGACTAAACCCCGCGTTGGTATGAGGCGCGATATTTCCTCTTCCATTAGACACACATCAAGCGATCACTTTTCAGAAGACTCCCCCTGTATTTAGTACACGTGGTTGTGAAATGAGATACGTAATTCTCATTTCCAAGAGCGGCTTTTTTATAATTAATTAATTTTTGCAATAGATCTTCTGTACCCCTTTCTCCTTCTTAACCCCCCTTCGAGATCTTCGAGCTCCTTGCGACGCAAAGAAATTAGGCCAAGGGAAGCCTATCGCAGGGTCTTGATCTTGTGACCCCCCTCATCCAATTATAAGTCACTGGCATCTTAAATTCGTCGGCACTTTTTTACAAGTCATGGCTCCCACTTTGGACAAAGCTGCTTCTGAAAGCTCCGAGTCCGACAGTGAGATGACTCTGGACAACAGCAATATTCTGTCTTCCAAGAAGAATTCTTATAATAACGCACCCCGAGGTAAGATATTTGCTAAGTCTGAAGAAAATTTATATTTTTGTATCCCCCCTCCCCCACACAAGCTGGCTGATTGCCATTATGGAGGAACATATGGCAGGCGTGGGAATTAGGGGTAGCCAAAGTGTTGGCGATTCGTTATGAAGCGGGTCATTCCCATGAGAACTTGGCTGCAGTGGTCCACATTGAAATGGAACTTGGTGTGTGCTTTAACCTGAGTTCTATGTAAGAGAGATGGGACATTCGATGCAGCCTAAAAAGTTTTTTTTATTTCTGGCCTTCATCAGCTAGTCAATAAGGTATACGTGGCAGGTGCCATGAGATATTAAAATAATATTTTAAGTGAATCTAATTCTTCTACTTTACGGCATCGATATTTTATCAAAAGTTTTTGCACAAAATCGTCTAGTGTCCGATGGTCTCTCTAGCAGTTGTGTTCAAGTCAACCTACCTTTCGTATATACAATATAATGATCATTACAAATTCCCTGGAAGTCGCCATAAAAACTCACAAGCACATCCTGCTTAAAACTTATCCTGAATACTAATCAATGACCATGCCTATTGTAGACTGGAGTGTTGTCGGTTATAAACATGTTTTAAGCCTACAAGTTTCTAACACTGTGGTCGCCAGGTGCCACAATAGTATGGGAGTGGTCTTAGAGAAAGGAAGGTATAGGAAAATGGACGGAAATGGGATTCTAACCCGAGTCTCCACCTTGCCGGGGTGGTATGCTGACCACTGCGCCAAATCCGTCTGTAAATGGATGCCATTGGCACAGCATATCAAAAAACAGTGCTTCTTGTTGGAATCTCTAACTTGCAGAAATTTGTGGTACTGAACAGCTGAACAGTCTGAACACTATGCATCCTGCTGCTGCTATATATTCGATGGTCTCAATGACCGATTTGCATGATAAAGACTGCCAAACACCTGCCAGAAAGTGTAAAACAGTTGCAGGTCTGATTGGAGTTGTCAGCTTAGTGAGACTGTTGTTGTGTGGCTATGCTACAGCAACGAATGATACCCGGACTATAGCCACGCAAAAACAAAACTTAGTAACTTAATTCAGTTTTCTAATGATGCTGTAGAATCTGCCATCTGGGATGAGCTCTGCAACTGAACTCGGTTGCTGCTGCTGAGCCTCCAAGAGACAAACTTAGAAGGCTTCGCAGTTACACTGAGGATGTTGACGAAACGTTTGGAAGTACGCTTTCAGAACGACCACGACCTATCATACCGGATTCCAATGCTTCGTTACGTAACTGCGGCCGCGAAAGTCTTTGTAAATATATTAGTTCAGTTTAGGTAAGGAATGATGTAATCAGAAGAACACAATGTGGAACCTCAAGTTACAAAAAAGAGGTGAACCGGGTTAGAATTAGCCATACCCCGCCAGTTTTGACCTAGGAAAAAAATAGTGACTGGTCAATACCTTAATGGACTATGTATTGCATCGCAATCAATGAAGTTGTCAACATTAGGCCTTTATCCATAGAAAGTATCGCATTTATAGCCTCACTTTCTATTGCAAATTGAATGAATATTAATATCCTGTGGGGTTGTATTAGGGCAAGAGGTATAGTTGGAAAGTATCACAGGTGGTGGGTATTTCCTTCGAAAGCCATTAGTCGACGTGTTTCTAAAATTTGATTAGTGATTTTACATGTAATTAAAGGCGTACGCAGCTTTCTCTCTAGAGCGGTGAGGTTGAAATCTTTTCATAGCAACCCACCCCACCCCCATGAAAAATAACTCTTAGGTCTAATATGCAGATTTTAAGGACCAAGATTTATTCAAGGTTCCGAGGGTCTCCCGGGGGGAAATATTTTAAAAAGATAGGTGCGAAATAGTAGGGTTTACATATTCATTGCACATTGTTTTTAGATTGTACAAACGAACCGTGTACTCATAAAATTGCAAACGGGGGGTTACATTTACTCCGAACGGGGGTTCCGAGGGTCTCCCCGGGGGAAATAATTTTTAAAAAATAAGTGCAAAGAAGTGGGGTTTACACATTTTCATTGCAAAAATCTTTTTAGATTTTACAAACGAACCGCGTACTCATAAAATTGCAAAGGGGAGGGGGGATTTTGATATAAGAGGCCCGAAATAGGGGGGGGGGTCTCGCATTTGGAGAGCAGTATTGCTTTGATTTTACGGTCGAACTAAAAATAGGGGTCAAATTGCTCCTCGATATCAGCAACTGTTGTCCCCTCCTGCTGAGTGCTGATAATTTTATTGACGAGGAAGTTGCCTGGCTTATCGGTAAAAACCCCCATGTGGTGCTATTTATTATGTAAGATTAACTTGACATTAAATAATAGCTAATCCTCTTGATAACTTTGATGATTATAATTTGATGTATAGGCAGGTTTAAATGGTATTACAGTGGTGTTAAGTTGCGTTGATCCTCACAGATTAAATATTGTAGATTGGGTGACAATGGAGTTTTTTTTTGTCTTAACCTTCACTTTAGCGTTTAGTGGGATTACCGTGGCTTGACCCACAATAAATAAATATTTCTGTTAAATTATACAATCAAGTAATCGACAATAAAGTATAAAGTAAAATCGTCAAAATATCGTCCAAATCAGGTAATTCTCTCATAGTCATTGTGCTAGTGCCTCAGTGGTAGTGTAGAAAGCTTTGTATGGTCTCTAAGCAATTTAGGGAAGTTAGTAGCATTTCTCGCCGCTCTCAGTTCCATCGGAAGTTTTCTAAGGCAGGTGAAACCTTTTAGTATAGGATCCAGTCGCTCACACTTGGCTGTGTGTGGTGCTAGCCTTACAAGGTCTCCCCGTTGTCTCGTGTTGTAGGTGTGGGTGTCCCCATTTTGTTTAAATTTCCCCCACACCACAGCCTTCATTTTTTGCATGTATGTATGTTTTTTATTCAATCGAAAATACGTGGCATGAATGCATGCATGTACTCGTACATACAGTACCTTGTTGATTGCCGTTTCGTTTTGAATTGAAAAGATAAATTAGGCTATTGTGTTGCAATAATTAGACTAATTCAAAAAGTTCCCTTCGATCCTCTCTCATTTTTCAATATTGTTGGAATGAACCAATATATATACATATATGCCCCAGACTTCAAACCCTCTGGAGTCAGGAACTCCAACTTGTCTTCACAATATGCCATACTATTCCGTGGGTCACCCGCTATGGGTCTACGCAGGTACCCAAAAGTTCTTGAAGGTTTGGGTATGGGTACCTAACTAATATTGTGCTTCGAGTTATGCATTTTTGGCGCTTCTTACTCAAGAGATGTTGTAGCCTGGGACATTTTCTATTTAGATGACAATCTTAAACTAGCCATAATTGTTGGCTCTTCACCTTTAGCTCGCAATAAGCCAGAAGTAAATTTAATGAGACGTTTAGACGGAAGAAGTGGGAAGTAAGGTTAAAATCCCGAGTTAAAGCCAAATAAACAGTTGGGTTCCGCGAATCAGCTGCTTTCTTTTTGAACTACAAATTCATTAATGTCCGCTCGAGTCTGCACTGAGTGGCTGACGGCTCCTAAGCACTTTACGTAATGTCAAGTCACGTCATTCCTTCAATTTAGACTTGGTAAAGCATCTAACGTTTTCTCTGATATGCTTGTTTGCTCTCTAATTAATGCGTTTGCCATAGCATCTTGTTTGTGCCGAAGAGACAGTAAGTTGCCGAAGAAAACCAATCTGTTTTTTATTGGTATCGTCATATTCCCTCGAAGGTCGAGAGTATGTGAATCGGCTCCACAGAGAATTTCAATGTGAGTTCTAAGTAGTGCTGACATGAATGGCTGTCTGCTAAGGGCAAAAAAAGAGGGAAAGTGCGAAGGCCTTGTTATTCTCGCCAACCAACCCTTAGGGTTCTTCCAAATACATTCTAATTCTAATTTAGAAGGGAGAGAAAGTTGACAACCCACGAAAATCTTAATTAGGCAAGCAATCTGGTTGAGGCGTAGGCCAAAAATAGGAGTGAATTTCGGGTTAGGCACATAGCACTCTCGCTTCGCTAGACAAGCCCTCCTTCGTAGAAATTTACACTTCACTGTCCAAGTTGCTAATTAAACAAACACTATTATTGTTCATTGCCACTGCAACACCTCGATTCTTCCTTGTTTCACACACAGAGTTCTCTGGGTTGGGCGTTATTTTAATGAAAAGTTTAAGACAAAGTATTATTTTGAGACAATCGGACAATCATCAGTCAGTTTTGCGAATAAAATCTAATTTAACATTATTACATGCAGATGACGATATTTTTCGCTCCTCACCACTTGGTCGAGGTATGTTAGTTTCCGTTTTTTAACCGTCAGCAACAACTCGGGTTCTGTATCCGTGACCTTAGCATTGGGGACACCTGTCTGATCACGATCTGTACACCCACATTTCAAATGCCCTGATTATGTTCTCCATAGCTTGTGTCAACGTCCATCCCTCTGTACCATTTGTTATTCTTTTTTGCTCGTTAATTATGAAATTTATAACACCGAAGACGTTCCATTGGCCCACGGAGGTTCGTCGACTTACCTAGTTAGTTACAAAACAGTCCGCCGCCACGTAACCTCCTATGTACCTGATAGAAAATACTGTGAACCTTGGTATTTGATGATATTTCCGTTTGTAACAGCCTCCAGAATATGTAGGACCGGCTGAGGACTCGTCGGTAGCCTCCACTGAGTGTTAGGTTCCGGTGTTCCCACCGGCTAGCTTCTTCCTGTTTTCATGGCCAACCACTGCACTTGGGTCATCGACTGCGCGGTCAGGCCACTCAATAAACAGCCCAGTGGGTAGAGATGTGGGCGATAACGGTTCGAAACCGGAGAAAAATTAAATTTTTCTCTTCAAGCCCTCCTACTTTCCGTGAGCCTACACCTGATGTCAGCGAGCGAGCCCCTATTCTAATACTATTGCAATACCACTATCATGTGAAACTTGGCATTTTTAGAACCGACCTGTTCTGTAGCTTTGAATACGGTACGATCATGTTACTTCACATGCTCTCTCAAGACTATGGAAACCGTTTAAATACTATATTATATGCTCTTGTTACCCTTCCCCCTTATAGAACCATTGGATATTTTATGATGAAAGGATTTAAATGTTATGTTAATTTTGCCTACTTTTGTTACCTTTGTAAGCCCCAAAACTCCATTTTGCCCGCTATTGATCTGGCTCGAAGGACCAATATGAGCGGTATAGCGGGCGAATGACTACATCGGTGGTTAGAGGAACACTTCAAACTGGACTACCATCTGGGACCCCAGGTCCCCACTACAGCGTTTGAACCCATCAGCATCGGAGGGATGCTGCTGTTCTTTGACGCAATTTAGGTTATGTTGCCTTCATACGTAAACAATATTAAAGTAAACTAACGCGTATTCTATGCATTCATGTTCATTGGTGCTTAATTTGGCCTACAGCAAGTCCGAATTAAACTTACGAGGCAACCGGGCGCCCCATATTTCTCAAGAGAAATCGATCGTGCTGCTATCAACTAGGTCACTTCTCTTAGAAGTAATGTTCATCTACATTTTGATGTGTAGGATGTGACCATCACTAACAACTATTAATTTATTATAAGCCATGCCTTGAAACCCCTTCCTCCGGACAGCCTTACTATCTTTTCTTTTACAACTCAAATTCTCCAACTGTGTAAGTGACAGACTGCTAGTATATATTCAAAATGTATGCTATATGACCATTACTTCTAAGGGGTGTGACACTGTGACCTAGAGTTCTATTGTATACAGGAGAAAGAATTATTTTTGGCGCCCTCGAATGTCCCTGCTAAATATAGATTAATATTCATTATTTCCAGCTTCTCATAAAAAAACGCCCCTTTGTTCATAAAAGTAGTTTTTACAAACAAAAATTCCTTACTTATTCTATGTTTGCTTTGTTTCTAAATTTGTCAATACTCTTCTCTTCTTTTTCGCCAAATGCTATTCTTAGAATCCATAAGCTAAAGCTACACATTGCCAACCAAAAACTGGCACAACTTTTGCACTCTTTTAAGCATCCTTAATTATTTAATTTTTAACTGTCCCATCTCTCCTACATAGAACTCAGCAGGGCTGCAGCAGCCCGATCATGGTGATTTGGGATTATAATAATACCGGAGTTTATTTTTTAATACCGCAGTAGTAATGTGTCACGTCACGTGACGTTGTTAAACTATGCGCGGGAAATCCAAATTAATAGAGATAATGGTTGTATTGTTTAATAATTGAAGGAAATACTAAAAAACATTAAAATAAACGGGTAGAATTTTGAAATATGATGAGAATTTTAATTAGTGTGTCTACATCTAAGGGAGAAAAAATTGAAAACTCACCAAAAATATTAATGTATCAATTTGATTTTCTCGCGCATCTTGCCCTCATTTCTTTAAAACAATTGAATAAACCCCGGTATTATAATAATCCCAAATCGGCATGATCGGTCTGCAGCTCGTTGATCCCAACATGTTTTCTTATGAACTCGAATGAATATGAACATAGTCAAAAAAAAATTCAACTGGATAGCCGAGCTGTTCTTTCGTTTGTTTACCGTTATTACAGCTTGTTTATTATCCTAACGAACGATATTGCCTGCATATTTGACATCATCAAGGATGTGGGTTGATAAATATTACGTTGTTTTGCTGACTTGTTGAGATCACCTTTTGGGAACTCCTACATCTGTGTGATAAGAGGTGTTATTTGCGTAGTTGTTAGAGATAACGTATGAATTTATAAATTGACTTCGCGTGTTTGTAGTTAAAAGACCGAGTTTCATGATTTGTTGACAAAAATTGCTCGGCTTCAGCCTCAGTTCCTAAATGGTTAATGTCGCTTCTTTAATTTTATTTGCCAATTAAGTCGGGGAAAAATTTAACACTGTGGTGTTGCCCTTCATTACACCTAACATAATGCTTTAATATTCTGATGTCAGTCCTAAATTCATATGCACCATTATTAACTTGGACTGATTGACTGTCAAGACATGTAGAGTAGTGGTACGGACTCAGACTTTCACCCGAAAGGTTGTTGATTCGAGTCCTACACTTCCTGCATTTTCTGGACATGTTTCGGAGGGCATATAAAGCAGGCGGTCCCGGGCCTTCCTTGTTGAGTGTAATAAGAGAGGGCTTTATAGCCCTAACTCCTCTAGGTTGGCTTAGTAATAGAACAAAAAAAGTCATTATTATTATTGTTTTCAACTGGTGCGACAACCCACCGAGGACTCAGACCGCTGCTCATTTTGGAATGGTTTCATCAGCATCGTGCACAGAAGCTGCGTAGAAAATTTTAAATTTGTTTCTTTCAATCTTGCTAGAAAAAAATGTTTGTAAGCAGACTCTGATTAGCCTATCGTAGGTGGAGATTTTGTGTAGGCTACTATCTTTCAATGTGACCTTTTCGTTGCGTTCTTTCGATGTTTAGCCTCGTCATTCTCACTTGAAGATTGATGTTGTTGAACTTTAGTTTTCTTGCAAAGGTGCTAAATTTGACCTTGGCTAAATTTCAAGTAATGACTGTAATTTGAGAACTAATTTTAAACCCCGCCCAGCGCGCACATTCTGAGGAATTCGGCGAGATCTACCATCCATGTATTTCAGATTTATTGTTACTTTCCTAATTATATATATTTATACAGGCGAGGAGAGACATTCGCGTCCCGCTAAAAATGTTTTTTATGTGCCTTCTGCCACGTCTCCTATGGCCTTTCATTTAGGAGGTACGATCTGAAATAAAAAATATTTTGGCGGGATTGAATGTCCCATCTCCCCTATGTAGAACTCTAGTTAGTATAAGAAAGCTATGTAAATTGTGTTGGTCGAAATCTTTGGTTTCTAGGTTTCAACGGATTTACCCGTTTTGAGGTACCAAGACAACAAAAACCTAGGTTTTTACGAATTGTCTGTCTGTCTGCAGCTGTGCGTGAGTGTACTACTCGATTGATTTTTATGAAATTCGGCATGCGGGCTCATAAAATTCATGTAACGGGAATTTTGTTGTTGTATCTATTTAAGGGGGTTTCACAAACAATCTGTGATCTTTGTACACCTGTAAGGCTTTTCCCCTCTGATTGTTTTTTTATTGTTTAAAAAAAATGTACGATTCTCGCGGTTTCATTCTATAAATGAAATTTATTGTAATGTCGCCTTTACTCAAAAACAACCTGAATATTTAAAATTTTCTGAGGATCCCTTCCTTGTGGAGGTTTTCCATAACTGCAGGCCTACTTGGCGATTATCTTTTTAAGTCCTAACCTGGGCTTCTTCTCCTGGTTATACAGCCATTGATGAGCTTTGGCCTGCTAGACAACACTCACTCCTCCAGTCATCTCGGTTTTGTACAACGCTCCACGATCTACGTACTCCCAACTCGCGAAGGTCAGTTTCCAACTCATCCTTCCAGCGTTTTCGAGGACGTCCGGCCAGTTATGTCTTCCTGTCATGCTTGCTTTGTGCAACTTTTTCGGCATGTGTAACCTGGGCTTAAAAATGTAAACAATATAATTTTGCAATGGAAAGTGCTTTTCAAAATTGTTTGGTTTACATGTTTAACCCCAAGAATGAGTTAATACCAATCGCCATAGGAAGTATGTATAATATATATAGTAAAATTGAGCCTCCCCTCCTCTTTACGAAAACTCTGTATCCGTCCCTGTCTTTTCTAGTTGTATTTTTCAGTATGAAAGTCTGTTTAACCTCTTTTACTGTCTATATTAAAACGAGTCGTGTCCACTGCCCTCCCTAGATGTTATCACCTTCCGGCCTAACCCGTTCGACTGGTCCTTCCAGCATCTGGAGCAGTCCGCACCTCTTTGGCAACATCATTGCTTGTGACTTGTAGAATTCACAGAGGAAAAGTACGAAGGGTGTGGTATAAGAGTGAGAAGTTTGCAATATGACCAGGAAACTTGCTTATTACCGTTAAGGCCAGGTGCCACCGTCGCTTGAAAAGTATCTGAAAGGAATAATGTAGTACTGGTCGGCACCAATAGTAATGGCAATGGCCATAGCGGCGGCAATACTCAATGGAGAAACTATAGTACGTTTATGGCGGGTATTCCACATACGTACATCGTCAATGAAAATTATGAAATTGAAGGACATTCCAATTTTTCATTGATGGCGGCCATTCCACATGTTTTTTTTTAAAAAATTGACAATTTTCTATTGAAACGTATGCGCCAAATGTTTGAAATTTGTTTGCATTTGTTTCTTGAAATTGTATTTGTTTTCTTCGTCGCCTTATTATTTAAACCTTATTATAATTTTTATACAGAAATGCTTTCTTTTTAGAGAAATCAATTAAAATAGTTGTACTTGTCATATCCCATGACGCCATTTTTTAATTTTAGATTGTTTGTTTCATTGTTTGTGATTTTACTCTGTGATCAATTTTAACAATGGCATAGAGTAAAATTGAAATGTCCTTCAATTTCATAATTTTCATTGACGATGTACGTATGTGGAATACCCGCCTTATAAATGCGTAACATCTATGAGGGATGGGACACGTCGTAGGAATGTACGAAGCTAATATGCCGGGACGTCCACGAAACAGTTGGAAGGATAAATTAGAAGCCGAACTCTGGGAGTCCGTAGGTGTTAGAGCGTCGTACAAAACCCAGATAACTGGAGGAGTGTTGTTGAGCCGGCCAGAGCCCACTGTAGAATCAAAAGAAGAAGTTCAGCACAATCATCCAGCAATGCATGGCGGTGCCGTGTAGACTCATTACTGAGGCTTTTCAAATGATGATAGGATGGAACCGACCTAAATTGTGACGAATGACTCATAGATTAAAAAATGCCAAGAATGGAATTGGTGTGGTATGCACTTTTATGTGATGCATGTCAAGATCGGCTTGCATCAATTGAAATGTCAAGGATGGCACATTGAGCGGGATTGTTTAGCTAGAGGCTAAAATGGCACAGACGTGGGTTCGAGCCTTGCTCCCGCTGATTTTCTGATATTTTAGAAAATTATTGTACTACCTGCTCTAAAGGTGACTCGTATCATAATTGCTAAGGCTGCGGAAAGTGGATTCCTAAAAGAGCCGCTACGCATATAGGAACAGAAAAAAACATGGTTTTCTTCGTATTCCACTTTCCATAGCATTACTAGTGATGATGGGAGCGTATTTTCCGTTGTAGCCAAGCTAGCAGAAGATTTCTTGTCGATTTCAGTAGCCGACCTCACAAAAACGCACGGGTATCCCCCAGACACGCCAGATTATAGAAATCTTCCATCCACCAAGCCCATACAATGGAAAAGACGTCGGCGGCTTCGGTGGCAAGGTGGTAGCGTGCTTGTACTTGTGCGAGTATCTACACACCTTGCGGTCGGAGACATAATAATAATAATTGTTTCTTTATTCCACTAGGCTCCCCTGGCGGAGTTAGGGCCTTTCTTACACTCAACTAGAGAGCTAGTTAATTAGTGTTACAAAGCTGTAAATACAAAAATAGTTGCAAATATACAAAAAAAATTTACTCATTCACACACTCATTCACACATGGATAGCGAAACCACATCATTAGCCTAATTAGATGCTCCCGATAGCGAACTTTGAAAATTGGAAAAGAGGGAGATTTTTTTATGTGGGTGGGGAGGGAGTTCCATAGGAGAACTGACGAGACGAGGAAGGAGACATGAAAGGTTTGGGTTAAATGAGTAGGTATAACGGAGACGTGTCGCAACTCGACACAAGTACCTATAAGGTGACTTAGTGAGGTGATTGAAGAGGTTAATCGGATACATTAAATTGTTTGTAAGCGATTTAACCTTTTGTAAAAATCGCGACTGACGGAATAGTCCGTTTGTTGCGAACCTTATTAACGAGCATATTGTGAAGTAGGCCTATCTGGCCTATCATTATTCTGTAAAGCATTATTCATCTTTCAATGAGTGTTTGTTTAATTTACCTTATATTGATTCAGCTTTCGTTCAGTCATACACGGGCATTTTGTCGTTACGACTCAACGTTAACACCTGTGATATTGCGTGGTGTTTCAGTGCTTTCGTTAGAACTACTAGTAATAGCTATTAAAAAAAAAAAAAAACGTAACTGAGCAGGACTCGAATCCTGCACTACCGATGCCTTTCCTGAGAAGGTTGCCTCTTCAATTTAAGTCAATGTAATTACTGTATTTAAAATTTGTACCATATAATACAACATTTGATGAAATACAATGTAAAACGGACCATTTTTTCTTCTTTTAAATAAATATTATTCGCATACAAACAATTCAATGAATGTACCCTAATAACCTCTTCAGTCGCCTCTGTAGGTAATACCGGAGTTGAGTTACGACAGGTCACCGATCGCATGATGTGTAGAGACTCGCTCAAGTACGATCAAGTTACCACTATGCCATTGAAGCCCATTTCGAAGTAAATGTCTTTATACTAGTAAAGGCGTAAGCTTTAATTAGTTGCATTACACAGCATTGCTGCCCACCACAGTAGTAAATAATAATAATAATAATAGTTTAATTCCCAAAATGAATTCAGTTACATAAGTTTATACATAGAAAGTTTTTTCTTTGGGTCCCTTGCCATTGTGCAGCCACTTTGCACGTGGAGGCAAGGTGCAGAAAACAATATAAAATATTAAAGTATATAAAGTAAGACGTATTAAGTTACATAATATGCGGTCCCTCTGCCCATTTTACAGTAAAGCGCAATATTTAACTCGCTGATAAAAATTTGTTGATGAACACTTTGCAATCGGTAAATTGATAATCTAAAATTGAAAATTGGTAAACTACAAGTATAGTACTACCAACAATTAATGTTTATCAAACGTGTAATATAGATTATTATTATTGTATGAAAGGCCATCCAATTGGGCCTAATTTAAGCAGTACCGCGACCTTATTTCAATCATTGATTGTTTAAATCAAGGTGAAACATTTTGGGGGCTTACTTTTATTTTTATTCAACTCTCAAGGTGGACCGCCCGTGAATGACTATGCTACGATAAACCACGATCTCAATGGGGTTCATTTGTGGCGTCATTTTGTAGATGGCAGCACCAGTTGCAATGATATCAAAGCGTTGATTTTTCCATAAGCCTCAATACTATTTTAAAATGATTTTTAATTACGTAATATCATGGAGAATATATATATTAAATTATATGTATCGAAATAAGGTCCTGGCATAGTAAAAATATTATAAAAAATATTAAAAGAATTAATTAGATGCTAAGAGCTTAGTTTTCGCATGCAAACGGCGGCCAATTTGAATAATATGGATATCGGTTTGTCGTCAGCGAACCTAGTGACCAAAACTGTCCCTACAGAACCTCATTGGAATTTGGAAAATACCTGTTTAACCTACAATCTTACGTTAACATTTAGAACTTCCATTCAACAACTTTATTAGTTTAATTGACAGTTTAACACCTAAAATCGTCGTAACCTTTACGGTAAATTATTGAAGTTGTGGTAAATTTTGCAGTCATCGTGATGAAGTGCTAAAAATTTGTTGGCTGGTCATCGGAAGTACAAGCCCCTTTGATTGAATAAGCTATATTTTGGTGCCAAATCTTTGCTGACGTCAGCAGCATACTGGGGACAAACATGTTGTGACTGAGGCCACACAAAAATTAGTCAAATTTTATTTTGCTTCTCTTATTGACGTAATTACCCACTTGTTTTCGCAAATCAAGATTTCTGTAATGTTCTAAATGAAACCACAAAGGGTGTTTAATTATGAATCATTCGTTGGCTCTTGGAAATTTGGGTTGAATTAGTTGATGAGTTGGCTTAATGTCGCCTGAGTAGGAGTGAACATCCGAACAAACTGTTTGACCAGGACTGAACCACTATAGTATAGAAATCCATAGAGAAATAACGTCAAATCCTTAGATTTTTATTGGTTGGGTCCGTTTAAATGCCAGCAGTTTCCTATCGAAAGAGGTCCATTAAGAAAACAATGAAACAATAAGTTGTAACTCGTTGCACGCGCGTTTGTATCGCTGAACTCGCTTCCTAGGTAGTCAGCACTGAGCTTAAACATTTTATGGGACAAGGTGACTAAATTTGTTCTATTTTTTTTGTGACAGACATATTATCTTCCCTATTGACCCAGCGCAGTTTTTTTATAATTCTGAGAAATGCAGAGGAGGCAATTGGTTCTGTATATTCTTTTGTGTCTCTTGGCAATTGGCACTGTGTCTTAGCTGTTGTCTCTTTCGCGCTGGTTTGACGTAGTGACACCTTGAGCTCAATATCCCTCTTCTTCCAAGTCAATAAGGAACATATTTGACACCATAACTTCAAATGTCTTCAATAGTTGAGCTAGTTTCATTCAAATTGCTGACCTGGCTTGGTTCGACAATATGTTATGCAGTACAATATGGCAGACTGAACAATTACCCAATAAGTTTCCCCACACAGATGAAAATTCTAGTTCTTGTTAATAGAAGTTCAACAATGGACAATGCTTTCTCCGGTTTTTTCGCTCGAATGTGTCAAAAAAAATTTCTGTAGGATAGAACGAAATAAATTTAATGATTACAATTGAATTACAGAAATACTGTATGTCTACTGTCATTTTACATGCATATTTAAGTTACGGTAGGCTACGGCTAACTTCCTAGCTACTATCATAGAAAGCTTCTCAAAATTCACTAAATTGACTAGATGAAATGGCATTTTTTAGAAAAATGTACACTACATAGGTGGCCCATTTTAACCCCTGGCCGGGTTTTATGTTTTGTAAATCTGGCAAGCCTATTTCTAAGCTATGAGTGGATAGAAAGCTTGCTGGTCTTGCATTCTCTACGCTCACTGGTTTTTCCAATTATGGAATTGTCTTTACTGTTATGTTCATCGAATGAACCCTTAATCTTGCAATGAATGCGGATGCACGAAATACCTGTGATTTACACATTTGTGTTGCCAAGCTTGTCTCATTCTTATGTGTGAAATTAGCAACATTATTAGCGAGATATTGAAGGTATTTGATTATGGACCTTTGAGAAGACAATTATCCCAATACCGTTCAATTCATAAGACAGCAATTGAGTACACTGTACACTGTAGCCCCCCGAGGTCACCAGAGGAATCTAACTTTGCAGAACGGTAACTTCGACACTATGATTGCTGATAACATTACAGTTTTTCCCGTTACTTTATTTAATACTGAAGTAATTAAACGTCGACAACGAAGTTGAGCTACACTAGTATTTTACCAATTTCAAGCCGTTTCACCTAGTTCACTTAAAGGATGGTCTCTGCTGTTGTATTTTCGACTGTTGCTTACTTGTACCTTTCTTTATTGCAGATGCTAAAGGAAGGAGTTTCGGCGCGCTTGTGGTGGCATTCGTGGGACTGCCTGCTAGAGGCAAGACTGCTTTGGCACATAAACTAGCGCGATACTTGAAATGGACTGGCACATCCACAGAAGGTACGTTACTTCTTAGTGCACGGCTTCCAGCTCAGGTGATGCCGACTGCCTGATGTCTCAGAAATATCCTTTCTGTTAAGCGCTTATTCCACCTACGTCAATAGTCAATAGTAAATGTGGTAGCAGATATTTTTATCATGCCTTTAATGTCTGCCACCACGTCAATACCACATTTACTATTGACGATTGACGTAGGTGGAATAAGCGCCTTAGAGCGTACATCATTGGCGTAGATAGGATCTTGTTAAGTCCGCCATCATTGTGTTATGTGTCCCATTGTGTGCAAGGAGCTGAGCATTGCAGGAGGATGTACTCAAACGTCTCATTAGTCAACCCACATGCAACACAACTTTAATTAAGCCTATTGTACAGGTTCATAATTGAAACTAATTTAAAATTATCTGGGCTAAACTCTTGTTTGAATTTGATTGAATTATATGTACTTGCTCTTCATAGCAGGTACCGCGTCTTCTTGTTGACGATTAAACTGTTTAATAATTAATAGCTTCAGTCTCAATTCCATTCAAATAAACAGGTTTTTTTAATCTCGGCATTGTGATAATCAACGTGACCTGATAATCAATAATTGACACAATTTCTTAATAGACTTTTAAAGTACGGTAGTTAATAATGATGGCTTTCTGTTTCATTGTACCCAGGGGCTGAAATGTTCCCATACACTTAATTAGTAATCTAGGAATTCATATCATCACTCTCAAAAACAATTCAGCGGTAGTAAATGGAAATGGCGTCTTAAATAAAATACAATACTTATTAGAAAAGTCCGTTTAAACTAACTTGCACTTTCCATTATTAGCAATGCTCATTTGCGATAAATGAACAGACATTAAATGTGCAATATAAGGAGTGTATTTAAGTCATATTGCTGTTTTCATTTAAATTTAGTTAGATCCATTCCATGAAAATGCCTGTTCTATCAAGTGTTTTTTTTTTTTTTGTGGTGAGTAATTACATTTACCATAGGTGGAATTTGGCTTTAATGGATCTGTCGACTTAAATTAAATGACCCGTTCTTTTTTTCCCTAGTTTTAAATTACCACTTTTTGGCCTCCATTTAACCATTTTTTCTCAGTGATCGTCAAAAAATGTGTGTGGGAATAGAACAACTTTTTGGGTTAAAGTAAGAATGAGCTATTTATAAGGTCTAACATATTTTGTAGAATACCCCAATCAGGGTTGCCAAATAAATGTTTCGCATTTACGGGACGCCCCGTTCCATATACACTTTTTTCAGGCTCCCTAATTTTTTTATAACCTGAACCATTATTTGATTTATTTCATATAATTCTGATGAAGTGATGTTATTGTTTTGCAACGTTTGGCTTGCGACTTCATAAATAGGAAACACGTTGCCTATGAAATTAAATATTGCTGCTATGTCATTATATTCACAGGCTTCAACTGTGTTATCGTCACTAATGAGCAGTAATTTTAACCTAAGCCTTTAAATACGGGACATTTTCCGTCCCTTACGAGAGGCGTAAGGGACACGGGACAAACCCTTCAAATACGGGACTGTCCCTTGAATTACGGGACGTTTGGCAACCCTAACCCCAATCACTGGCGTATCGGTAGCAACAATGAGTTCTACTCGATACTGCCGCAGGTTTTTTAACCAGGTTGCTCTTCTTCGTCCGGAAGCCCTGGTTACTGTGGATGTTAGGCCTACATGTACAATATATTAATAGTTTGGCTTACCAGAGCTTTGCACTACTAATGCATTTTTTTTTTTTTAATTTGCAGTGTTTAGCGTATGCGACTACTGCCGTCGCCACATCGAGCTTTACAACCACAACATGTTCCGGGCGGACAATCACGAGGCCCTGGAAATGCGGCAACGTAGCACACTGGAGGCCATGGAGGACGCTACCCAGTGGCTCAAGGGTGGCGGCGAAGTCGCGGTAAGTGGCAGTTTGCCAAAAATATAGAAATATAACTTATGCTGAGGCTATACTTATTGGCAACATTGCAATATCAAGCAATGTTTTCAATGTTTCTTCTGGGATTATGTTAGGTGCCCATTCCATTGACTGGCTAGGGCTATTTCCAAAAACGGTGACGTGGTAGCAGACATTCAAGACTTAGGCGGGGTTTCCACCGACCTCGCATTGCAGAATTGACGGAAATGTTTATTTTCCTCTATACCATAGTTAAAATTGATCAATGATCATACAGTAAAATTACAAACAAACAAACTTCTAAGTCTTGAATGTCTGCTACCACGTCACTGTTTTTGGAAATAGCCCTAGCCGGTCAATGGAATGGGCGCCTTATGGGCACGTAGCTCGCCTCGTAGCCTATTGAACCTTGCCCTGTGTCTACGCAACGGCCCCGTCGGTGTTCGGATATAGTTGGCATTATTTCGTACGTATGGTACACTCCGGCGCATGTCCCAGACTATTGTCTAAACGAGGCTTGCTAACCAGTGATACAGCTGTACTTGAGACTCCTACCCAGACTTGGTGAACTCATGCTTACGCTTGTTACATTGTGTCCATGGTAAAAGCTCTTGCTTGTCTCAGTTTGTCCATTATCACTTGTAGCAGGTGTAGGTTGACATCGAGGACGTTTACCAGTAGCCAAAATTCATGCAGAAACAACACCAATAATGTCCGAAAATCAATGGGGTCGTTGGTATTGGTCAAGGTTCATTGGGCCACAATGAGTTAGCTATAGGAAAATATATTAAACTATAGGGAAATATATTAAACTAAACAACTTATTCAAAAAAAAAATACAATGGGAATAATAATAATAAGTGGACTTGAAGCAGCTACAGGACTGTAGGACCTGCATATAGTAGTTAAAGAAATGAATACATACATACATACATATAATCATTTCTTCGTTTTGATGCCTAGTGGCTTGCGGTTTTTCTGAGCTGACTGAACGAATACATCGCATGTGTCTTTTGGCTTTCCTTTGAACCGTCACCGTCTGCGAGGTGATAGCAGTGAAAGTTGTCCTGTTTGATATCGTACCTCAGCTTACCACTTACCACTTGTATTGAGGTAGTAGCCCTGACCGGCCGACCTACTATATGCTGGTACTTGGAAAACTCACTGTTGATAAGACTAGCCCATATATTATACTATTCTGTGGACTAGCCTCTTTATATGAGGGTGTTTCTATCTCTAACCTGCTGCAGTATCCATGATTTAGCTTCTGCAGTGGCCATAAGGAAATAAATAATTACTTTTGTTCAATTACTAAAGCGCCAGCCTGGCTGAGTTAAGGCCATAAATCCCTGCCTTATACTCAACTAGGAAGGCGTATGCTTTAAATGCTTTTTGAAGATATAAAATGTAGCCAGTATGGGACTCGGAACAAGTATAGCTTTCTAGTGAAAGTCCGTGCCCCAAATTTTCGCTGCCACACAATGATCAATTAGTCTATAAGCTACGGGGTTTCCTACAATAATAATACGCAATAATGTACGTATAAAGTTTATTCGCAGTTGTTGTATATCAATGAGGCTAACATCAAGACGGGACTTAGGCAACATTGTACTTGTGTCATTACGCACGAAATTATGCGCGATAGACTTTACATCGATCCAAGCTGATCTCTTTTATTTTGTAGTTATATAAGACCCAATCTCGAATATTGTTCAATTGTATGGCGACCGTACCCAATGTATCAAATTGACTATCTCACCAAAATAAATCGTAAATTTATTAAGATTTTTTTTTTTAATAAAAATAGGTTTGAAGTGCCACAATATTCCTCTTGAGTTTCTACTATCTACTTTGAAACTGCAGGATGTTGAGAAAAGGTTGTTGTTGTTGTTTCTAACGCCTGCTTTCAGCATTTCTGCTTTAAGCAACCCTGTCAGCCTGGCGGGGGGAGTGAGTCTGTTTGTTAACTTGAGGCACCCTAAGGGCAGACTCTTTCACCTCGGGGAAGGGGGAGTTGACTAACAGGGTGGACCTCCTCATTATAGTGGATTCCGAACCACTTGGGGAACATGGTAAAGTCACACGATTAAATCGGAGGTGACCAGGACTCGACTTATACTGCCTGAGCGAGTTATCATGTCCCACCAGGTTCCCCTGCCAACGCTGTGCACACTACCAAGTTGCCGCAGTTTGAAACATGCTCTGCTCAAATGGAATCAACATGGTAAGGCCGTTGGCAATGAGTTGTTGAGAAAAGGTTGAAAATAAGTGATCTGATGTTCTTTCGTGCCCTTATAAACTACTGAGCTTGTTAGAAAAACCCATCTCAACTGCAGCAATCTACATCCACGTACGAGAAACCATTATCTACCCACAACCCACATCATTACACCAATTATGGACAAAATTCCCCTTTGGCAAGTAAATGATGCCAATAGCCACATTTACTTCTTCTTCTGTAGTCGTGATGTATTGAAAGAAAGAAAATTGTCTTTATTTTCCATATTGGGGAATTTTGGGCCACTCTTACAATTACCCCATATTATTGAATTACGTGTTGTAAACTAGATGACTGTGCGGGTTAAGTAAATTTTAGGTCGTATTTTTAGATTATGATTAATTTTATGGTTAATTTTAATTACTAAATCATTTACATGTAGGCTGGAATATTTTATATTCAAAACTGTAATGGGCCAAGATATTTCATAAAAAAAATAATAAATTACAACTTCTGTAGAGTTAAATCAGTTTATAAAAAAATGTTTGGAATGTTTGGGAATGAATAACAAATGATGACCGCTGAGGTGTGGGATGATGTAAGATCACCTGCCAATGACAATATGTGAAGCTGCTGAAAACTCTGTCCTATAAGTTTTCATGTTGTTAGCTCAGATTTGAAAGAAATAGAAACTCTGGTACAGCTTCAATTACCTGTCTGCGATAAGGAATGCCGTCTTACTGGCACTTGTTTCTTGATTATAATGGCTAGTATGGGGTTTCAAGGCTAAATTAGGCTACTACTGTAAAACTAGTGCATTTAATTAAATTTTTAAACTGGAAATATAGTGGGGTAAATTCGACGGGAAATTAGCTAACTATTTTTGACATGAAGGGCACTTTGGCGTTTTAACTGGTTAAACTTGCGAGCAGAGCAGCAGGAAGTGTAGGTTTTACAAAGTTAGATGATGGTGTACAAAAGGTTGTAAATCTAATGTATAATACCACGCAGCACACGTCATCGTTTATTCCCGTGCAAGTGCTATGCAAGTTGCATCGCGGTCGTGCCTACCATTGGTGTAAAAAACATCAATAGTTCAAATTTCGACGTTAGGCCTATGAGGTATGTACGCGTCTCCCTGTCACTCTCGGTGTGTCTTGTTTATTATTTTAGCTGATAGAGTAGACCGTAGAGGATAAGCTAAAACTCGTGTAATAACGATACAGTTCATGCAAATGCTGATAATTTGGGGACAATTCTTGTTCCAATTGGGGTCAACGCCCAACGGACTCGCCTCAGCAGCCTAAATGTTCGTAGAGTCCACAAAACGAAGATTTATTGCCCTTTTCTTTTCGCTGCGTTGACCAGTTTTCTACTTACGGTCTGCATTGTACATAATATGGAATGGAGTGTCGGAGCAAACGATTCGTGAATAAATCCCTATACACACAATGTCTGATGGGGATTGAGCTCATGATCTTTTGTTCCCTACTCGTTCTCATTAAGGAAGTTGTGAATATACCTGTAGTTATTTTTTTCCTAAAATGCATCTAAAAATAACTGGGTTAGCTGAAACTATGCCACCAATAGCTAATAAACTTAACTGGCTCGATGTTTATATCAATGGCCTTGGTCAGTGATTCTATTAACGGGATTTTAATGGGTTTAGACCTAATGTAGGCCCGCCCATAGACCCACCCTATTTGCTGATATATCGGTGCCCCCCTTTGGCAACCTATCTGTTGACAAGACCAATTCTTCCGACATCAGTGTGTAATGTATAGGTACTTACTTGTTCTTTTACGTCGCCTTTGTCCTCAAGGAGCGGCGTTTCCAGACAGCTCTGTTTATTGCGAGAGACCTCAGATCGTGTTTAATTTTTCTGGGGAGTGTCATCTTCGGTCTTCCCCGGGAGGCGATGTCCTGGGAGTGCCATGTTTTTTATACGCTTTTATAAAGACATTTCATCTCTCCTGTGGACGTGCCCCCACTAGCCGAGTCTTCTTTCTCTCATTTTCTGAGTGATTCGCAGTGCCAGTGCTATCGGTACACGATAAGCAGTGTATTTCGGTTAGTCTCAGATCACTTCAGGCTATTAGATTCACAACTTTTAAAGGTGCATTCAATAACTTCAGTTCTTAAACACTCATTATAACCCGGTTGGTTTTTAACCCATCAGAGTTGTTTGTTGTAGTGTATAATTTGCCAGATCTAATAGATGCTCGGGTCAACGGCAAACGGTTTGGTTGGTAGAATTCAGTGGTCTCTGCCCATGGAAAGAAGTTGATAGCTAGAGGCGATCTGGTCTGCCCCCCCCCCCAAAAAAAAAAATATTTTATTTATACGCCACTCAATTTTACTGTGCTCTTAATTGATTGCAGATCATGGATGGTACAAACCCCAATCGAAACTACCGCCAGCTTCTCCACGAATATTTTGTCAAGCAGTTGGGCTACAAGATAATTTTCATCGAGTGCATATGCGACGATGATAACGTTCTTGAAAGGAATATCAAGGTACCGTATTCATATGATTACTTATTATGGTGTTGCATCTAGTTATCAGCGGTTTTTACTTGTTTTTCCACCAATTTAGATCATATATCTCAAGTGTTAAATGCTCTTAGCTTAATATTAACGACGGGGTTTCCCGACCTATTATCCCGTTGATGCAATTGCAATGGCGTCTTGACTTATAGTATATACATATTGATTCATGAGTCACGGAGTCAACGCAGTCTGATGATTGGTGGAAGTCTCCCTATATCGTTCAATATTTGCTGAAAATTTAGTGGCTTCACATGGTTGCTTCTGTAGGTATATGTTGAAAGCATATTAGCTAAATTTGAATTATAATATCCTTGTATTAGTTAATGAAACTGGTAGGTCAATTATAGAACATTTCATTGAAGACTATTTACGGTAATTAAATGTCAATGGCGTCACCTTGTAAGTTGTAGTAGTATTATGTCAAGATGGTTAGCAAACAGGCTCGAAAATTAGTTTTAAATAGAGCATGAAGCATCCGCTATCGTGCCTGTTTGTGCAGGCGACCTGCGTCCTTGTCTATTGTTATGACAAAAGTGTGCTATTTGCACTTGCCTTTATCAGATGCGAAATAGTCAGCGCATGTTGTCAATTGGTTAACTGTGAAAACGTTTGACAACACACTGAAAATCACGAAAAAAGTACTTGTACGCAAAATGTATGTCCCTTGTTTGTTTCATTACAATATTATTCCACAAGTCACTGAACGAAATTAAATTGAATAAAAAAATTCGCTGCAATAGTTGTTTTAAAATATGAAGATAATAAAACAATTCGAAGATACTGAGCAAGGCTGCGAGGAATTCGCCATCTGTCGACTTACTACTAGTAGCTCTTACTCATGCCATATTACTTTTCTTCTCAGTCAGTTTAAAGAAAAAGCCAGTCATGGACTGAAATAGTGATCCGACCACCATTAAGTGCCGCCATCTCGAAAGACTTTAAACGGATCCACCAAGAAATTGTATAGAATAGAAAAATATTTATTGCGGCATAATGATTCATATGAAACCTGACTGAAACATTAATCTGGATGATAGGATGTAGGGATATGCTTATGCTACAGTGAAGATTAAAATTATTTAAAATTTGACAAGTGTAGCCTTTTTGCTCAGTGAAACAGATAAAAGTAATTCAGAAAATCTTTGTAATTGCAAAATTTCAGCTCAATTGGTATCACAAAGAGTTATTGTGTTAAATAACCTCATGATTTAGAATATAGTCTAAATTTCGTAACATCTCTTCGCCTTTAGTTATTAGAGTACTTCGCCCATACATCTGTGCTGGTTTACTTAACTGGGATTTTGGAACGGCGGGACTCACTGTCCAAATTCTTATCAGCACAATCAACAGAACTTGTCTCCAAACATGAGACCCGGTCCTGGTAGCTTGTGCAATATTAAATGCCTTGAAATATTGTTTGCTTAGATGATTATTATTCTGCGCTTAGATATTTCCATGCTATACAAACACACTTTCCATCAATAAAGATTTTGAAGAAGAAATTCGCATATAATATATTAATTTCTGTCTTTTTTTGACAGGAAATTCTTCAGTTTAACGTTGATTACAAGAAAATGAAGAAAGAAGTAGCGATGAACGATCTGCGGAGTAAAATTGAGCATTTCAAAGAGCAGTACGAGACCATCAGCCGCCGGCAAGAGTCTCACCTCAACTACATTCAGGTCATCAACTCTGGCGAAGACGTTTCCGCACACAAAATAGTCGGACCTTTGCCCAGCAAAATTCTTTACTACATTTTAAACTTCCGCTCAACGCCCAAGACGTTGTACTTCTCTAGGGTAAGTTTATAAATTTAGCGCGAAGTTTTGGTGGCTGCACGGCGATTTGCATATGCGAATTGGTAGACTAAAGCCAATGGTACTTGTATAGAAGGGTTTTTAATAGCGAGTAAGAATTGCTAAGGAGAGATCAATATCGTGTTTGCTCTTGCATTGTTGGTAGAAGGCAGACTACATGGCCTTAACGAGCTCTACGTACCTTGTAATGTAATTGGTTGTTGTATTACATCGGCTTTGTAGCGAACTTGATTGCTTACTTACATATTTTTGGTCATACCTACAGTAATAAAATAGTATTTAAATTAACTATTTACAAAAACCAAATAAGAAACTATCACCGTATACTTACACCGACCGGTGCAAATAGTCGAGTGTCCCGCACGTTAATTTAAAAAAAAAAGTATTAATTTTATTTTTATTAAATATTTAAATAAAAATTTAATAAACTTTCAAGGGTTATTTTTATTTTTATTTATTTTTTAAAAGACTTTTTATGGACCCAGGCCTACTTATAGGGGCCCGTAGGTCCCTTGTCCAATGCCAACGACCCATGGATTTCGGACATTATTTGTATTGTTTCCGTATGCATATTTGGCCATTGGCAAACTGGTATACGTTCTCGATGTCAACCTACACCGGCTACAAGCGATAATGCACAAGCTGAGACATGCCTACCATTGACGCAATGAAACATGACTTAACTAAATACAAATACGAGTCAACTTTCAAGGGTTTGTCCGGTTGCCATAAACCATACGTAGAATAGCGCGGATGTCACAGTCATCTCCATCGAGCTTCTGGGCTTAGAATCGCATCTTTTTTACAGCATGGAGAAAGTGAGTTCAACCTTCTGGGCCGTATCGGTGGTGATGCGAATCTGTCACCCCGTGGGAACCAGTATGCGGCTTGTCTGGCGCGATACTTCAACCAGGAGGTCAGCGTCAGCGGTCTGCGTGTTTGGACAAGCCAGAAGAAACGGACAAAACAGACTGCCGCGGGTATTAATGCTCCTAGTGAAGCGATTGACGCCCTGAATGAGCTCGATGCGGTAAGTGGAGAATTAACGTCTTTACCGCTGATTCAGAAGATAGTAGCCATAATTGCTATTACTATAATTACAGCTTGACTTACGAGTACGTTGTTTCTTTAGGGAGTATGCGAAGGACTGACTTACGAGGAAATGCAAGAGACTCACCCTCAGGAGTTTGCGTGGCGTGACCAGGATAAGTTGCATTACCGATACCCGTGGGGGGAGTCCTACGCGGACATAATGGCGCGGCTCGAGCCAGTTCTCATGCAGCTCGAAGCAGAAGACAGCATTCTTGTCATCAGCCACCAGGCGGTGCTGCGGTGCATTCTTGGATACTTCCTCGACAAGGATCCAGGTAATTAAAGTCTTTTAATTTGCTGGTGTCATGGATGTTAATAGGGCACTACCACCCTTATAAATAACTGCAATCTACAAGTAATGTCTCCGCGAAGAATACTGGACGACACCGGCATGGGGGTGTCGTCCATTATTCCTTACTGAGACCGGAGCTCATGACAAGAGGTAAAACCTCGCAATTACTTCACTAGCAGAAAATTTAAAAGAGGAGTGAAAGGTGATTCAGTGTTTTGGTAATGGATTGAAGTGTATTGGTTGTGAGTATCTTTATCTTTTTCATCTCCCTTTTACTCTTGAACCAAATACTTCTTTTCATGAATAAGGAAGAATTGGTTATGCTGTAGCTTAGTCGACATTGCATTAGGAAACTGACGGATCATATTGAAATTTTGGCCTCATTCCATCGTACATATTTGCCAAAAGTACGAATAATTACGGCATTTTAAAGATGTTGCTACAGCAACGAATAATAAAAAAATGTTTCCAACGATAGTGCCATGCTTCCATCAATTGCACAATAGTATGAGAGAATATAACTGCAAAGGCTTTCACGGCCGGAGTCGAATGAGAAACCAGTAGAATCCGGGCTGATGGGCCGTGGTCGAAGTGAAAGTGAACTTCCAAACGTTTCGTCAACATCTGCGGTCGACATCTTCAGTGGAACTGCGTAGACTTCTAAGATTGTATCTCGGAGGCTCAGCAGCGACTGTGAGGGCAGGAGGTTGTGCTCTGAAATTTATACTAAGATGCGGGGTGGTGGGGGGTGGAGGCGGAGTCATCCTCGCTCCTGATTGGCTCCCTACTACCTCAACCTGATCTCCGGATGATGACACCAGTTTCTTTGCTGTAGTCTTCTTTAAGGCTGGATACCAAATTCTATTGACCTTTAATCCTTCTTCTTTCCTATTGAAGTTATGCGGGTGCTTGTGGATCTCTATAGCCTCTCTGTGTAACCGAGGGTGGTATGAAGAAGTTGTAGAAAGTACTGTAGCCTCTTGAAATTGTATTATGTGACCGGTTTGTGTTAGAACATGCTCAGCGATTACAGACTTCTCCGACTGTAGAAGACGGCAGTTTCGTTTATGTTCATCAATCCTGGTTTTTAAGCTTCGTTTCGTAGTACCTATATAGACTTCTCCACACGAACACGGAATCCTGTAAACACCTGCTGACGTCATCGGGTCCCGGCTATCTTTGGCTGATCTGTACAAACTATTTAATTTTCTCGTAGGCTTGTAAATAGTCTTCAAATTGTGCCGTAAGAAGAGTTTACCTATACGGTCTGAGACTCCCTTGATGAATGGAAGGCAGAGTAGGCCAGTAGTACTTGGGGGTGCGTCTTGCCGAGCGGATCTATTCATGCGGGGTCGGATGGCGCGGGCTATTTCTCGTGCGCTGTATCCATTCGATTGCAGTGCCGTGTCTAAGTGCTTGAGTTCCCGTTGAAGAAATGTTGGTTCGCAGATCCTGTTGGCACGGTGGATGAGTGTCTTTATCATGGCTCGTTTTTGGCTCGGATGATGGTTAGAATTCTTGTTCAAGTATCTATCCGTGTGGGTCGGTTTTCGATACACTGTGTGGCCCAGAGTTCCGTCTTCTTTCTTCGTTACCAACACATCAAGAAAAGCCAACCGACCATTGTTTTCCTGTTCCATCGTGAATTGGATGTTTGCATGGATCGAGTTTATATGATTCAGGAAATTCTCCAGGTTCTTTTGGCCATGACTCCATACCACGAAGGTGTCATCAACATACCGGAACCAACATTTCGGCTGTAGAGGGGCTGAGTTCAAAGCTGTATTTTCAAAGAACTCCATGTAGAAGTTAGCGACTACTGGACTGATTGGGCTGCCCATCGCGACTCCATCCAATTGTTCATAGAAGGTCGAATTCCATTGAAAATACGTCGTTGTCAGCACATGGTGGAACAAAGCAGCGATGTCATCCGTGAATTTTTCTTTTATCAACTCCACAGTCTCCTTGATGGGTACCATTGTGAAGAGTGACACGACATCAAAGCTTACCAGTATATCATCAGGTTCCAGGCGGATGGTTTTCAGTTTTTCGATGAAGTGCGTAGAATCCTTGATGAACGACTCATTATCCCCTATATGTACCTGAAGGAGTTTCGTAAGGTACTTCGCTAAGCCATAAGTGGGGGATCCGATCGCACTAACAATAGGGCGCAAAGGTACATCCGGCTTGTGGATTTTTGGTAGGCCATATAGTCTCGGTGGCAAGGCTTCTGATTGAACCAAATCCCGTTTGTCTTCAGTGGGTAATGAGGAGTCTTTGACCAGCTTCCTAGTTTTGGCCAAGATTTTTGAAGTTGGGTCGCGGTTCAGAACCTTGTAGGTAGCCGGGTCAAGTAATTCTGTAATCTTCCTCTGGTAGTCTATCGTGTTCATGACCACCGTGGCATTCCCTTTATCCGCCGCAAGAATTAAGATGTCCTTGTTGTTGTTTAAGCTCTTTAATGCCGCGCGTTCCTTGGTGGATATATTGGGCACCGGGGGTTTGGCGTAGTGAACTTTCAATTTCAGAGCACAACCTCCTGCCCTCACAGTCGCTGCGGAGCCTCCGAGATACAATCTTAGAAGTCTACGCAGTTCCACTGAAGATGTCGACCGCAGATGTTGACGAAACGTTTGGAAGTTCACTTTCACTTCGACCACGGCCCATCAGCCCGGATTCTACTGGTTCCTCAGTATGAGAGAAGCTGTACAATTCCATTTTACGAACCGTCACATTGACTAATCAATAATTTAAATCGCGTTCTACTTATCAATTTTTGGTATAATTATACTTTTGTAGCCTTTTAAAGTGAGTCGTCTTCAATTTTTAAGTGATTCCAACTAGATTCGTATGGCGCAAACAGAAAATAGATATGACGTAGGAAAAATTTGAAGTGTCATCCTATGCATAATTATGTAACCTTTTATTACAGATGAGCTTCCTTACTTGGACGTTCCCCTTCACACCATCATTCAGCTCACTAGCGAAGGCTACAACTACAAAATGGAGCTGAAACGGATAGGAGTCGACTGTGTCAACACTCTGAGAACCCAGCCCAAGGTATTATTGTACTAACGCATGTATACACATAAATATTGACTTTTTGTTCTATTAATAAGCCAACCTAGCGGAGTAAGGGCTATAAAGCCCTCTCATACGCTCAACTAGGAAAACCCGGAACCGCCTGCTTTGCATGCCCTCCGAAGCTTTGCCCGAAAATTTAGCAAGTGTGGGACTCGAATCAACATCCTTTCGGGTGAAAGTCCGAGTCTGTACCACTATTCTACATGTCCTGACACATGACTCATGTGCCACATACTGATAGTACCTTTAAAGGGGCTGTGAATAAACAAAATTGTTTAGTTTGAAGAATAATAACATTTTGTCAAATGAATACGTTATAATAACTCAATCTAGTGAACTAAAGCAAGTTGTTGTTGTTGTTTGTTTTCCAACGCCTGCTTTCAGCATTTCTGTTTTAAGCAACCCTGTCAGCCTGGCGGGGAAATGAGTCTGTTTCTACCCCAAGGGCAGACTCATTCACCTCAGGGAGAAGGGGAGGGACTGACAGGGTGGACCTCCTGATTATGAGAAAGAATGAAAATTGTCTTTATTTTCCATATGGTCGAATTTTGGGCCGTTTGACCCACTCTTACAATTAACCCATATAATTTTAATATTATAGGGAATTCCGAACCACTTGGGGAACATAGCAAAGTCACACGATTAATTCGGAGGTGACCATGGCTCGACACGCCCTGGTGTTAAAATGTCAACATTTTATTTGTAGAATGGTTGCATGATAAATATTTTATTACTGTATTTCCTCTAAAAAGTTCGTTTTTAGCCAATACTATAATGTTTTGATTATGTTACTGTCTTACACCGCTTCTAGTCAGGCAGTATGCATAATAGCTGGATAAAGTATTAAATAAAGCTTCATTAATCACTTTGACGAAAACCATCAGTTATTACGAATAATGTCTGGATATTATTCAAAATAGCTATGTCTATAACACTTTGAACGGGAGGGGGGGGGGGGGGTGGTGGTTTTGGCCCAGGGGATCATGAAATAGAAATTTTCTGGGTTTCTATAAGTTCGCGTGCCTAGGGGAAACCGTACGCGTGCGGAATCATCCATGTGTACCGAGTCTTTATACACCATGCTGGAATCAAATTGGTGGATGACAATACCTGTCTATAGGGAGCCCTAATAGAAAGTTGACGAAATGTAATAATATTTAAAAATGTTTCTTTTCCATTTACAGAATTGCACACCGAGCCGCTCAGCATCAGACGCATTGAAAACAGTCCCTTCTCACTTTGATAATTTGAAATTCTTGAATCAACAAAATTTAATTGGACCTCTCTAAAGAACATTCTGTGGTATCGTCTTCTCGTGTTATTTTATATGTTAGAAACTAAGTGTCTCGTATTGATTAAGTATTCCATTTGTTTTAGCTTTTATTTTCTTTGAATTACGAGACTGCTTTTAATATTAAGTAGTGCGCAACAGTCGTGATCAAAGCAAAGTCTGCAGTTTTTTCATTGTTTATTATGTACAGCATGACAGCATCTCCACGAACTTGTTCCGGATACATTTTGAGTAAAATTACCCTTCTTGCACGCAATCCCTCGTACGAAAATTATATCTCAAACAGTGTAAGATAAAGAGGCCAAGCGTACCTGTCTTCTTACATATCTTACACTTCCTATGCAACTGCTGCGAGGGCTAACGTAAAAGAAGCCTTATTTTACCCGAAGTAAAGTGAAGATTACGTGAAGCTGCTATAATTTGTTTGTGTTTAACATATTATTAATTGTTACTTTGACTGTTTACATTAATTCATAAGTCCGTCCTTTATTTTGGATTATTATTATTATTAATTAAATTAAAAACGATAATTCACCGGCTGAACTGAACATAGGTTTTCCGTTAAATTGTTTTTAATTTGTTTCATGGTATGTAATTAATTTTTTTAGCGTAGGCTATTTCTTTTCATAACACACTTTTTATCGCATTTTTTAACGAGTATGGCAAAGGCCACAGAAAAGTGGGATTTTTGCATGAATTTTATTTTTAAGTGATGTAATAGGCATATGAGATTTTCCCGCTCTTAAGTGTAGCTAATTTAATTTATGTACACTTAATAATAATGGATGTCAGGTGATGTAGGGTAGAAATTTCGAGGGGCTCTAAAAGAATACAGAAGAATTAAAAGTGGTTTTGGCACTTACCACTCGTAAGAGCCTATAAATTGACAGCGTGTCGTCAGAATTTTCTCTAAAAATTTAATTAATTGATTGACAGTGTGGTTCCAAACCGTGAAAGATCGAATAACTTGTAATACACATCTGGTGCACGACAAAAACCAAAGTATAAATGGGCTCCGAGTTGTTTTGTCGCTAAGCCAGGTGATGCCTAGTTTGGTTCCATTATCAAACTTGGGTCTGGTAGAAAAAGAGAGAATATTCTGTTTAGTAGTCGCCTTGGTTCTTAATAATGTCTTCATCACAGTGGAATCTGGATATATAAATCGAAATTAGAACTTTTACTGTACGTTTTGTAGTTTTTTATTCGATGTTTTTATCATTATTGCACAGAAATTTGGACTTATCACTTAATGTGTTAATGAATGAAATGGCCACTAGCCAACGCCAGATTCCACTAGAGATCAAGATACCTCATCATTAATGCACATGCTCAAAATATTGCCCAATGAACCGTGTCTTGGCAGCTTAAGTCTTGTTTTCATTTCCGTGATCTTTAAAGGTTTAAGTTTTGACAAGTCCCGTTAATTTTGTACACGTGTAATTTTGATTTGGCAGTGACGTTAAAACTAATGATTCTTACCAATCTTTACATAAATTGAAAAAGAAACATTGAACAGAATAGAATATCAAATATGCAAGCATAAACATTATATGTAACGGCTGGATTTCTTCTTTTGGCGTCGCAGTCAAACTAATCTGCTGCCCAAGTCATGCTTCTATTTTTAAGTATTGCCTGTTAATGTATACCTTGCTATGTAGGTGTACACGATTAATGCAGCAGTGCGGTTATCGTATGATTTAACCCTAGCAAAAACTGTGTGAGAAATTTGACATAGTTTGAAAAAAGGGAAAATGCGGGGCTCCATTTGCTTTTAAGGGATCGTATGTGACGTCAAGGGCTCATTAGTGGTGTACACTTACAGTATACAATGCTTGGCGACAATGTTGACTTTGCCGTTTATAGCCATGTGCCTTAATTGTTTGCCGAACTTGGATGGGGTAACTGCTTGTCATAGAATACAATATTTTTTCTATAAAGTTTAATATACATTTAGAATATTTTATCATTCAGCTTCTTTCATTGTTTTACCCCTTAACATCTCAAGAGTGTTAGCCATATTAAGAAGAACCCGTACATGCTTTCCTATTTATGAATTATTATAGGTAGAGATACTGTAGATAATATAAGAGGCTAGTTCCTAGGGTTAAATTTCGGTTACCTCGACTTTCCCTACCCCCAAAGCCCTATATCGATCGATGGGACGATTGCATAGTATAAAACGGGCATGCCAATATATATTGTATTACAACACAGTAATAATGGCAGGGTATGCAATGTATTGGGGCATGAATTATCTGTAATTTTTCCAATAAATATTTTTTTTTCAAAACCAACACTTTGTTTGGGAATGCAATCTACGAGGCGTGTTCGTAAAATGAGGAACGCAACGTTGCCGTTTTCGAACGCGCAGCGCTAGATAAAATCCTACCACACCTTTCTTTTCTTGTTCCCTCCTCTTCTATCCACCACTAACTAGACCTCGCTACGATGCTCGGTCTGGGCTCAGCAGCCCAGATGCCTCTCCCGCCAGGTGCGAAGCCCGATAAAAAAAAAGAACTTCACCCATTGAAATTCATCGGCAACTTACCTTGGCATATGACCCAAATGTTTTGAACATCAAAAACGTCAGGAAGTGGTGTAGGGAATTTACAGCGGGCCGAACAAACGTCCACGATGAGCCAGGCAGAGTACGCCCATCCATTTCTGACGAGACCGTTGCACGCGTAGAAGCTCATTTGCGCGATGATTGGCGTTTGACGGTTAGGGAACTAATGTTATTTGTAATGTTTGCCCCCTGTAACAGCGAATTTATAATTTCGAAATTCTCCAGTCTATTCAAAGCTTGATAAGTTCTACAATATTCCCATTCAATTTAACTGCAAAAATTATATTATTGATTCATTCGTAAGTGCCAAAAGTACCTCCTAATAAAGGTGTGTCGGGAAAACTCAGTCTCGCTGATTTGGGTCCCGGCGCACTCGAACTTTGATGGGAATGAAAGAGCCGACGAGCTGGCTCGAAAAGGTGCAGAAACGCCATTCATTGGTGCAGAACCTAAGTACGGGATGGCTTATTGCCAGGCCCGTACTTCTGTACAAAAATGGGTGCAGAGAAAAACTGCAGAGGAATGGAAGAAAGTCCCGGAAAGCAGATTTGCTAAGAAGGTTATTCCGGGTCCTAGTAAGAAGCTCACCGATCAGCTTCTCTCTTTAAGTAGAGACCAAGCTAGAAGGGTGGTTGGCACGCATACGGGCCACGGCCACTTCAACAAACACATGCATAGGGTTGGCGTGAAAAACGACAGTAGATGCAGACTGTGTGAAGTTGAAGAAGAAACAGCTGAACACATTCTCTTTGAATGTGAAGCGCTGGGACAAACTCGATACCAAACTCTTGGCCACCCTAGGTCTGAAGAGGAAACCATCCGATCTAATCCCATCACAAAAACACTAGAATTTATCGAAAAGACTTGTGTTATAAGATGGGCGTAGACGGCAAACGTGGAAGCAAAAGACCTTCTAGGTCGACGCTTATAAGAACTCAAACGAGTAGGCCCCACGAAGGAAAAAAAAAAAAAAAAAGTGCCAAAATATGAACTATTTCGAAATGGAGACCTAGTATTGAAGCTCAGAAAATACTGCGACAAGTTAAGAGAACTGGTCCGAGTTTACTCCAACATGCTTTCCAATTTATCAATTAGTAGGGAGAGAAAATGATTAATTTCATGGTAAATAATTTTCCTATGGTTAAATTTCGGATATCACGGGAGGGGGTCATCCACCTGACGTCACTGGAGGTGATGTAAATTCTAGATAGGGCAGACCAACACATTACCACACAGCAATAATGGCAGGGCACGCATCGAATTTGAGCGTGAATTTGCATTCATTTTTTCAAAACATTTTCTTTTGCACAAAACCAAATAGTATTTTGGGAAAGCAAACTGTCCGGTTTCGTTACTCAATTGACACCTAAAACATGCCTGAAGGTAGAAATCATCGATAGAAAGGTTTCGCAAAAAAATTATTTTTTAGTCATTTTTCATTAAAATTAAGTTATTTTTATTTTTTTACTCCCAGAAGCAAACTATCAAGGGGTAAGCGACCCCCCGCATTTTATCAACATTAATAACGACTAGAATATATGTGAATTTAAAAGAAATCGTTGGAGCCGTTTTTGAGAAATAATTTTTTAAAAGTTTTTTTTATTTTTTTGAGAATTAAACCCCCCAAATTGAGTTAGCCCAAAATAAAAATAAAACGGTGCCGAGGTATGACTTTTGTCAACCTACATGCCAAATTTCACTCAAATCCACCGAGTAGTTTGCCCGGAAATCGATGAACAGACAGACAGACAGACATTTCGTAAAAACCAAAATCCGTTGAAATCTCGGAATCGAAAATTTCGACCATCACAAAGCTTTCCTTATACTAAGTATAAATTGGAAAGCAAAAACGGTGTCCTACCACGGTTAGAAACGTTTTCGTGAGCAATAGTGGAAGTACGCTATACATAGGAAACATACTCTATAACAATCAAGTCAGAATACTTACCAGCCATTGTTATGAAGTACTGTGGCACCTCCATGTTTCAATGGAAAGATAGATAGCGTGCCTCCACTATTCCCCACAAAAACACTTCTAAGCGTGGGTGGGACCGGGTCAAGGTCAATCAAAACCCCAATTAAATTATTCAATGAAGAGGTCATTTAATTTCCAGGCAATGTCGATACAATTTACAGCAAATACATAAGAAGACAGCTCTAATCCAGCAGCGCAATTACAAAAATTCCTGATGGCACTGAGTAATCACTAATAATAGTGATATTGTGCAGCATCATACTGCGGAGCAGGTGCCTGAGGTTCATAGTTAGGAGGGGGATAATTGGTATACGTTGCTTCCAGGGGATACGACTCTGGGGGAGGTATCGAATATGCGTCTGTTGACCAACTCTGAGGAGGGTAACTCGCGTACGCTTCATTGGGGTCAGCTGGATAACTATACGACGTTGTATCTTGATAAGCACTGTAGTCCGGATAGCTCTGCCAAGTCGTTTCAGTGGACGCCGCAGCCTCAGGCTCAGGAGCAATTACCACGGGTGCAGGTATTACCACGGGTGCAGGTGGCACCACCATTTTTTTAGGAGAACTGCTCACCGCGACTAAATGTACTCCACTAACTGGAGGTGATTCTACTGGTGGTGCTGGCTGGACAACCGCAACAGATGGTTTCGGGGGAGGTCTTGGTGAGACGAGACCGCTTAACAGATCATTTGGGTCTATCGGGACCATCCGACTTGTAGCTGAAGGTGTTGACTTCACTAAATCTGCTGCTCTCTTAATTTTTAAATCTGCTGCTCTTTTATTGTCTTCCAACTTCTTTTGCTGATCTTTTATCATCTGCGCGGCTACGGCTCTATCTGCCATCTTTTTCTTTTTGGCAGCCGATACGTTCTTCCTCGCTGCTTTAGCAACGTCTTCCAAAGAATAATCATCGTCATCATCATCGTCGTCAAAAGAAGTACTTTTAGTTTTAACAGGATTCGCTCCACCTTCTCGTGATGAAAAAGGAGACAGTCTGCCGCTGGGCAATGGCCGCTTAGGTGATGATGACTGATTCTCACCAGTGTCAATAAACTTCCGTAGTTTTTCAACTTCTGACGGGTCCTTAGCTTCTACATCTTTTAAATAAGTAATAAGGAACTGCTGTTCTTCTCTGGAAAGGTCTTTAAAATTTTGCAACAGCGTTTTTAAGTCATTTTCCGTTAAATCGCTCATATTCTTCAATGAGAATGGTTTCGGCGCGTCATCCGTATAGGACTGCAGCAGTTTTAAGCTTGAGCTGTGGTTTATAGCTGACTGAGCTTTAACCACCGAAGACAAGAGAGTTTGCAAATTTGACGCTGATTTCTCTTTGTTCTCCTCAGGAGGCGAAACTTTTGCTGCTTGCTTTTCTTGTGCCATGCCAACAACAGCATTGATTAGCTCCTCCAATTGCTCTTCAGACACATCAGTCTTTCCTTGGGCAATAAGTGCTGTAGCTATTTGCTGTGCAATCGCCATTTTGTCAACAGCGCCAACACCAGGAACAATTAGTGGAGCAACAGGAAGATCAGCTACGACTGACGCAGCAGCTTGTCTCTTCTTCATTTCCTCATACGTTTCGAGTAGTGTGGCGACACCGGCTATCGTTCTTTTTGTAGCTGTAATCATATGTTTTTCCACAATTCTTGCGAAAAGCTGACCCTTTAATTTCTCCTTTACCGTGTCAAGTAAAACAACATTTTCCTTTATATCCAACAGTATGCGAGCTCTATCTTTTCCAGTCTTCTCTAAAGCGAGAGCTTGCGCAAGGAGACTAACTATACGTGGACCAAAGCTGCCCAACTGTGATTCTAATGCGGTTAGTAGGCGAAGGACACAGATGATATCAGCATCATCCGATTCTTCTTCCTCGCTTTTTAAATCATCTTTGTCCTTACTCTTGATACCATTATTTTTTGAGGGGTATATTTCAACTACGTCATCTTCTTTCTCATCCATTTCAGCCAGTTCCGGATGACCAAGATCTTTACAAAATACTTTTATTCTTTCCTTCTTTTCAGCTTCAAGTAATTCCTTCACTCTTCCGGTCCAAAACTTTATCCATTCGGGCTTGAAGTCATACTTTGAAGCATCTTTGCCCTCCGCGGTCAGCTCCTTGTAACGACGGTTCCAGAATTTTTTCCATTCCTCCGAATACATTGGATGCTTCTCTGGAGTCTTCTCGTGACTTTTTAGTTTTGAATTCAGTTCGTCGTTAAGAGCATCAATGTAACTTCTAACCTGCTTACGGGCTTTGTTGTTCTTTTCTCTAGCTTCTTTAAATTCCAAGTCTTCTTGTTGCAATGCAGGCGTGGTTCTCATTTTAAAGCTGTAAATAGAAGAAAAATATCTAAGGAACTGCAAATTTTAGAATAACACTTCTTAAAAACTATGAACACAAAAGCCCATTCTTAAAATGGCAAAAATCGGTAATGATAGCTTTTTTTATTTTCAGTAGCCAATATTTACTAGCTAGTACTAAGGCTAGTTTGGGCTTAATGTTGATAAAACATTGATGATCCGCACGCAGACAAGTTAAAATCAAAATTGTTTGATCATCATCATTCCCTACACCCAATTTTTTTTATGCGAAGCCTAAGTAACAATGTCCCACTTGGATATTAGAGTATTTCCTTTAATGCTAAGAATCCCTAAACAGCAATTTTCATCTGTTTCGAGCATACGTACATTATAAATTTGAAAAGAAAGTTAGGGTTATTTTAAAAGATTTTTCAATCCTCAGAAGGACTTCGATTGAGGTCCTGAGAGTAAAATGACAATACCAACCTGACAGGACGAACGGGCGCCCATGTTTTCGCAGGGGGAGGACGGCGGTAAGGTGAAATGGTACCTCGTCTAAGAGGAGACCTGCGTTTGTAATGAACAGGAGAGCGCCCTCTAGAATACCGCCTGGGAGAACCATTTCGTCGGCGTGGAGACCTGGACCTGGAGCGGGATTGTGTGCGGCGAAATGGTAGTTTACGTCGCTGCGACTCATAACGCCGACCACGCGATTTGGAACGACTTCGCCGACGAGAACGGGAGCGAGAACGAGACCTCGATCGAGATGACGAGCTTAGCGACGAAATTGGTGATACAGAACTTCTTCGAGGCCGCTTATAAGGCGGCGGACGTCGTTCCGCAATTGCACTTAGTTTCTTATTGGGATCCGCTCTCTCTTCAATTACTTTAATTTCTTGCTCTTCTTCGTCCACTTCGGCCCACGCCTTTTTCGTGAACTTGGATAAAAATTTGTCAGACGCGGATAATAGTTTCACTTCTTCCTTTTCTTCTTCAGCGATAAGTTTCATGTCTACGGCAAAACAAATATGATTGTATTAATCCATGCTGGAGCACTTCCCTAATAAATTATTACTTGATTTTTGCACATAGTGGCAGAAAGAACAGCTTCAGAGAGTTACAATGATATATATAAAATCATTATAAATACAGCAACCTGTCTTTTTTTTAATTGATTGAATGAATGAATAATATAATTATAATAAAATAGGTCGAGAACAAATGCCTACGGGGCCCACCCTAGTGTTTGTAGTAGTAGTCGGGACCCAGGCCGCAATTTGGGCCCATAGGTCCCCCCTACGGGGCCCAATGGATTTCCCGTGTTGCGTCCCCTTAAACAACAATTACCACTATCTAAGATGAAAATTAAAACTAAATTTAATTCAACACATAAAAAAGGATTATCTTAAAAACTACAGTTATACGAAGGCAATCAATATTAAAGCTTACATTATTTTGACAGGATTAAATGACTAATTTACAGTTCTCACAACATTGGTTACTAATTTTAGTAGTATAGGTAGTCCGGTTAGCCAGAAAGATATTTATGCCTGCCTTAAATTTCTGTAAAAAGGAAGCGGGTAATGTTCTCCGGAAAAGTATTAAAAATGATGACTGACAGATACAGGTGTGAATGTTTCAATAGAGATGTGTGTTTCTGATTAATACAATGTCGACCCATGCAAAACCGAGTTCCCTTCTCATGGTAAATTAGTGCACCTGCCATCTTGGGTATTGACAGCTAAAGTTGGAACATCAGATTCTGCATACATTTCTGTTGATCAGTGGCGGCAGGGTTTATACAACGCCAATTTATGATCCTTTTCATAACAATCTCAATTGGTTCCAAGTGGGTTATGTCAGTCCCTCCCCAAGCCAGGACGCTGTACTGTACTAGATTGGACTAGGGCAAGATATACTTGGCGTAGGGTGCATCTGTCCAGGATGTGTCTGTCTAATAATTTTGTAAATTGCTCTTCGTAACCCTTTTGCAGTTAGGCGCGGTTCCCACCGACTTGCAAGTGCAAAATACACATACGGTGACGTGGTATAAAGGCGGGGTTTCCACCGACCTCTCATTGCAGAATGCAAATGACATGGACGGAAATTTTTGTTTTACTCTATGCCATAGTTAAAATTGATCAACGATCATAGAGTAAAATCACAAACAAACTAAAATTAAAAAATGGCGTCATGGGATATGTAGTAAGTACAAACATTTTAATAGACTACTATAAAAGGAAAATTTAAATTTCCGTCAATGTCATTTGCATTCTGCAATGAGAGGTCGGTGGAAACGATAATAAAACGATTAACGATATCCGCTACCACGTCACCGTATGTGTATTTTGCACTTGCAGGTCGGTGGAAACCGCGCCTTAGGAGAATGTTGTCTTTCCATCTCAAATTTGGGTCAATAATAATTCCTAAATATTGGCAGTTATCTTTCTTCGTGATATCATAGCATTTATTATAATTTTTTCTGGCTGCAGTCTTGGTGTAGCTTAAATTGTATGTTCTTGCCCGATCTGGGTGATTCTGAAGGTTATTTATTTTGTCTAAGAAATGTTTAGTGTGAGCAATTTACGTCAAGCCAGTCTTTCACAGTTTTCTATTGCAACACAATTGATCACCGAGAGCTTAGCTATTTATACTATCCTTAGCAAAGAAATCTAAATTTGAATGGGTGTACGTTGCGATAGCATGTTTTCTTGTTTTTCTCAAAGTCGACACGATTGCATCAATACTGTGTACAAAAACTACTTACGTGGATCTGACGCAACTTTCTTGATAAAACTCATGCTAACTAAGTTTTCATAGTTAGAATCAGGCGCCTCAACAAAGTGCTTTCCGTTAGCCATTTCTTTGAACAAATCGTTCTTGGTCTCTTCAAAATCGGCTCCATCTATAATGACGGGAGTTAAACGTCCGTATTTATTTTCAATAGCTTTAACGACTTTCGCAAGTACTTCACCGGTGCCACGTCGGTACTCAGCTAACTTTGGAATCGCCAAAAACACTTCGTAAACACGTGGAAAGTATCGATTCTGAAACGGAATAAGTATATATATATAGACACAATTATTAAAAATTATGAGGATCAAGAATATTCACTGTTCCCAGATGTGCATTTACACAAAAAATTTTACACTATATCCCGGCCTGCCATATCACATGATAAGACTACTAAACGTTGTCATCCGGGGAGTGCAGAGCGTTACAGTGTGGCAGTGAGTCTACACAAGCTTAATTATAGTGTTTGGCACGGCTCAATCTATCTATATACTGTATCTATCTATAATAATTTTGATATTTTTGCTTTCCTATTTATACCATAGGGTAAGGTTCGAGCTTCGAGATTTCATCGGATTCACACGAGGTCCCATGAACCAAAAAGTGAAAATATCTGTCTGTCAGTCTGTGTTTCCATTTCCTGCCGAACTACTCGATAGAATTTGATGAAATCGGGCATGTAAGTTAACAAAATTATTTCCCAGTGGTCATTTCTTATCTTTTGATAACTTAGTTTTGTGGGGGTTTTCCCCCAAAAACAACTAAAAATTGGTTTTCTTAATAGTGATCCAACGATTTCTCTAAAATTTACATAATTATTTATTATTATTAATCCCATTTAATGTAAATAAAACTCACTAATTAATTCGCATCTCCCTTGATAGTTTGCTGATTAAAATAGAAAAGGCTCAATTTTCATGAAAAATCATTAAGATTTAATTTAAGGAATAAATAAATAAGATTGTTGTTTCTATTACTAAGCCAACCTACTTATCGATGCAACCTAACTCCACGTATAAATAGAGTAAAGCTGGCCATTCACGAAGGCTCCAAACGGACTCGCGCCAAGCCAAATGGCACGTCCTGTTCCATTTGGCGTTAGCGCCATTTAGAGGGGTCATCACGACTACGCTGAACCAGTCGCTCCAAATCTTTCAAATTGTACAGTGTGACGATATGGAAAAGGTACTTTTACACTGTACAATTTGAAAGATTTGGAGCGACTGGTTCAGCGTAATCGTGATGACCCCTCTAAATGGCGCTAAAGCCAAATGGAACAGGACGCGCCATTTGGCTTGGCGCGAGGCCGTTTGGAGCCCTCGTGAATGGCCAGCTTTACTCTATTAAAGCTTAAAGTAACAAAACCAACCAGGTTTTGAAAAAAAAAAAAATTATTGTGTAATATTGCGCCCATTCCAGACTATGGCACTTTGTCATCGTGTGCAATAGGATAGGGAAAAGCGAAGCAGCCGAAATTCAACCCTACGATAATTATATAGGTACCAAGGAACTAGAGTATTTATTACGGTACCTATACTAATGAATAAATACTATGTAAGCATGCACGGGTTCACTCGTACCGTTCATTCACATTGGTCCTTGCCATTCATAGTTCGCTTATGTGTCGTGCCTCATATGGGATACTATTACATTATTTTATTATATGGGTGAGGGACTTCTATTCTTATTTAATTTCTATGTCCATTACCGACACAAAAATGTCAGAACATGAAGAGTAGTGGTACAGACTCTGACTTTCACCTGAAAGGTTGTTGGTTCGAGTCCCACACTGGCTATATTTTCTGGCCATGCTTCGCAGGGCATGTAAAGCAGGCGGTCCCGGGGTCTTCCTAGTTGAGTGGAAGAGAGGGCTTTTTAGCCCTAACTCCGCTAGGTTGGCTTAGTAATTGAACAAAAAAAGTCCTTATTTATTTATTTAAAAATCCGCCAACCCACCTCGCCTCAATTGTCCCTTTGCGCAGAAAGATGGCCGCCGCCCAGGCAAGGTTTGGCTGTTTATCATGGGAATGCAGGGGTTACCGTTTATCAAAGTGCAAGGATAGATCTCTATTTCTCCTCAATTTCCTCTTAAGCATGCACAAATGCAACTACTACAGTAGAAGAGAAATGAATTCATATTTACGTTACGACTGCTGTGCATGCGAAGATATCACCCTACACTGATGGCAAATTAGATAAGAATCGCCAAAACAAAATTAAATTTAAAAAATTACCCACGTCTCTGTCAAATTTCTCAAAACAACTTACAATGTAGCGGAAACGATGATTAAAGGACACTAAATGAGAGAAGACCGTGCGACCGTCGCCTCTCTTGTCACAGAGCATACAGACGTAGCGCGGCTCGATTTCCATCTCCGTGGCAGTGACTTCTGCCAGGAACTCGAGTCCAATCAGCGGAGCTTTCATCTGGTCCAGTTTGGTACTTATCTCGGGAACGCGCGCAACCAGCTCTTCAAACCCCGGAGGAACGGGCTCTCCAGGCGCAAGGTCCACCAACTTCTCTGCGGGAGGGTCTAAAACAAAAATAAGAGTAAACAAACAAGAACAAAACTTTTTATAACTACTATAACTAGAATTAGTAAAACCCAAATCGTTACAAAATTAACTTTGTCTGAGAAACCACTAGTGTTAGTATAAAGCCCTGAGCGCTTTCGGGAAGTACTGTCATCTACAGAGGGAAACCCAGTAGCACAGTTACACCTTATCAGCGATTTGAGACATGCTCATTGGTTTATATAGGACTGGGAGCGGGAGGAAATGCCACTGTCGTGCCGCTGACCCTCCTAGAGGACAAAGGCGACGTAAACGCAAGTATTGTGTATTATCAATGTTTATATATTTCAGATGTTTAAAGAGCGATTTGCCAATACAGCCACTGCGGAACGAAAATCCAATTAATTAGTTCTCACGCCATGTTGTTTTCCAAATATTTGGAAGTCCAAACCTTTTCCGAAAGTTTCATACATACCTTCAAATGGAATTTCCATTGTCTTCTCCTTAATTCTGGAGAAGTTTTCGGGCGAAAATGTATCCGAGGCCATTTTTTTCCCATGATTTTTTCCATTGAGATGCTGAGTGACACTGGCAGGGGTGACCAGGACAGCTTTACAGACGTGGCACATGTACCGTCCCTTGGGGTTGGCCGATGTGTCAAAGCTGAAGACATAGCCTTCGTTGCCATCGTCAAGGGGGACTACGATATTTAGAAGATCATTGATCTGCAACACACCACAACAATACCATGGATTGAAATTCGCTAACTTTAGCCCAAATGACCTAAACTGCAACGAAAACGGACATCAGAAGAACAACTAAATTGTAGATTTCTGGTGAAACGTTAGTTTCAGATACAGAAAAAATTTTAAGCAAAAAAAAGGTTTGAAATGTTTTTGTGCTTAAGTACCAAACACATTGTGACGTCCGAGAACATTTTTGTTGCAGTTATAGGCAACCATAGCATCAAACAAAATATTGGGGCTAAATACATGAGCGTCCATAGTGAAAGACTAGTGGCAATGTAGCCTTTTGCTATTCAGACCATTATGCATAATCACACCTTTAAGAGTATGATTTAAATGATTTTTTTATTCCACTTCTCAATTTAAAGATGAATGTAAAATGTACTTAAGGGATACATTTTTTAGTTAAAGGTTGACTCAGCGTAACATGGCCATTAACTGCAGAGGCACATTTGATGGTTTGACCATTATCCACGATATTTGTGTGCCGATTGTTGAAATTGAGACACATACTCTACCTCATGGCTGGTCTTGTAGCGATTTCTCTGCTTTTTAACTATCCCGCAATTAACCATTCAATTTACATTTAATTAACTTTTAACAAATGATAAAACCTATAATCAACCTAAAACTACAATAATAACCGAGAAATATTGTTCGTTTGCAAGCATTAAAGTAGTAGTAGTGTTCGTCGGGTTAATAACGACTTAGGCCTCAAATTTGGGCCCATAGAGCGACCCCGACTTGACTGTCCTATGCCCCAGCCCATAGGACAGTGGACCTCCTGATTATAGTGGATTCCGAACCACTTGGGAAACACAGTGAAGTCACACGATTAGTTCGGAGGTGACCAGGACAAGTCCTACCATGTTTCCCTACCGGCATTGTGCACACAACCAAGTCATCTGCAGCTTTGAACCTGCTCTGGTCCGCTGGATTCAACTTGGTTTGGCGGCCGGCTTGCAAGCATTAAAGCTTCTAGATGAATCTTCAAGATGTTGGTCAAAGCAATAAAATGCACAATTCAGCCACGTTTTAACAGAAATTTTCTGCTGAACTTGGCCAAGTGTGCTACTTTGATGATGACTTCCTTGCAGACTCCATCAAGCAAATTCTGGGTAGACACGAGTAGCTATGGTCCAGCTAATGTCCTTAATACAATGAAGTATAATTTGAGAGTGAAGTGATGAAGAATCCTGACAGCTCCAATTGAAGCTGCGCAAAGGTAAGATGCTGCTTTGACCCTAAATCCGATACTTATTTTTTATTCAAATTTCTTCGAAAAAATTTAAAAATAGAATGCATTCAATTTGTGGATACGTAGTCGGTCATTATGTATTGTCAAAGACTTTAAGATGTTCGAAAATGTCCTAAGCATAACATAAACAAATGAGCTCATCCGTGAGCGCCTGATTATGGCAAAAATGTTCAGCAAAATAAAGAAATTATTATTTCCTATCAAACAAGTCCGAGCTTGGCTGCATGCCTTCGCAGTATTGTTTCGATATACCTGTAAACTATAAAATACGATTAAAAATTTCAGTTGTATTGGTCATTTAAGGTTTGACAATACATAATGGCCGACTAGGTTCATAATTAGTTTCTGCATCATTTCGCAGAGAAGTTTCACGATTGCGCCACTTATTTTTCATAATTTGGTTAAAATTTCTGTCCAAAACATCAATAAAATTTAACCGAAATTAGAGGACATAGAAAAAACTGGACTTGGCGGGATTCGAACCCCGGTTAGGCGTAGATCGTGAGTTCGAATCCTGCCAAAATTTAAACTCCTGCATTATAAACAAGTTATCCACCAATTGCAAAAGCTACATTTTTAATGACTTTCACAGTAACACGAATAAAAAAATAGTGTCGGATTTTACGACCAATGTCTTGATACTGCATAGGTCTTCTTAAAACGTCGAAGTTTAATTTGAGAGCGAAGACTGACATCCGACGACGAACAATGCTGGCGGCTCCAATTGAAGGTACAACGCTCAAAGCTCCTTTGAGGCGCAATGACCATGGTTTTTTTGACAAAATAAAATCAATGTCTGTAGAACACGGCAGTTGCAAAACAGCAAATATACACAGTCACAGTTTACTGACAGCACTTGCATTGGTTATGAACAGAAGAACAAGTAGCCTAATAGTGGCTAGACAAGGCCCGGTACACTGGGACAATTTGGACGTCACTGACTTGCTGAGAAATTCGTCATGGTAGCAAATGGGTAGTTTGAACACCACAGAGTCAACTTCACAAGATTTTTGAGACTGGCGTGAAGTTGACCACAAACAGGTGCAGGGTTTTTTCTCGACCAGCCCAGCAAACGCATCAGTGTCAAAAATAATCGGAAGTGCGTTCAGAAATCGACCGTTTGTTGCACCAACCAATCACCAACTCATTTGTTCCCATGACAAATCGTCCGTGAACCGCTGGCTTTTGAATCATCAGCGTGTAAAGGGCCTTACCGATTGTAAAACTGGCACAGTCTGCATTTTAAAGAAAAGTGAGCAGTCCTAACGCAAGGGTAGGCTAATTACTGGCCTAGTTGTCAGTCCTATGTTACTTTATTTTGATAAGTAATAAAAAAGTGAGAAACAATCCTATCTAAATTTTTAGTTAAAATATAAATAAATAAAACAAGCCTGTTTAAGCAGGCCAAGGTCGTTAAGGTCCCTAAGCATCATCTTCCAGAAAACTTTCAAAAGGTAAACATACCAACTGGCAACTGCTATTGGTAGGATTGCAATTAAAAGCTTTCAAGAAGCCGTCTCTGGGTTTACCCGAGGAACGTTTTCTGGAAGTTTAACTTAAGCTAGCCACAGGAGCATTCGTTACATTTCATTTGATTAATAACTATTATATATATCATTACTAATTTCCATACATTTGTACGAAAATCTTGCGCAGCATTGCTCGAAGAATTGGGTATGATTGATTGATAATTTATGGAATTGATTCTTTCATTACATACAATATTTAAAATATCAACAGTTCACTCTAATTTGTTAACCAATGTTGCAAGGACATCATAGAAAAACTTCTTACGGTTTCATAATTATCACACTACCAGTACAGGGCTCCAAAATAAAAATTCTTACTATCACAACATCCAATCCCGTAGTTACAAGTTTATTCACATGTGATTCAAATAAAAATACATTTAATCACAATTGATATAATATGACGTGTACATCGTTAATAAACAATAAAATATTTGCTGTATCGAATATCGAACCTAGTTGCAAGAGTAGGCTATAAAGAAATCCACATTTACTAATTAAAATCAAATCTTTCATAATCACAAAAAAATTTAGGTTCACATAATTACATTAATTATACCTCCAGATCAAATATTGAATCCTATTTTAGTATCAACTTCAGGCCTAGCACCAACGGAAAAGAATGCTAATCCGGAAATAAGTGTAAATCATCCTAAATAAACCCCCAATGAATGTAAATTGACTTACGGAAATTAAAGTGGATCATAAACAAAACGGAAATATTACATTTTATAGGAAATAATTATTAATATAATATAAATTTTAGCAGGACTCTCTATAAAGGTATCTTCACGATGTTTATATTTCCAAACATTTAGCATGCTGAATCACATAGCGAATTCCACAATATAATAATTATATAAATGATATGGGAGACCGAGGTCATCCCATTCACAGTATACAAGAAATTGCGTTACAAATATACAAAATATGTTCAAAAATAATAATTATAGGCGGGTATTTGAACCGTTAGGTGGGGGATTGTGATAGATGGTGGTGATGGTATGCTATCAGGATAACGAGGTTGCCCAGGGACCGTCTAAAACAGTTTGCTACGGTTTGTGTTTGAGAGAGTACGTTGAGTAGTTTATTGTGTGGATGTTTGATTTAAAGTTATATTTGTGTATCAAGGTTTATTTATTATCAAAATTGGACTGTGGAGTTGACGACAGTGCTATTGCCAAGAAGGTGGGGTAGAGTTTGAATATTGATGGTAAACCGGTTATGCCTGGGTTGAGTAAACGCAGGGCGGTGTAGAAGTATATGTAAAATTGTGAGATTGGTGTTGCAGTGACTACATAGAGGAGCTGGTTCGCCGCAATCAGATGGACGTGGGTCAACCTTGTAAGACCTACTCGTAGCATATTCAACATGACCTCTTTTTGTCGGTGTTTTCGAGAGGATGTAGGCCATTTATTCAACGTTGGTATGATGTAGCGGAATTTTTTTATTGATGTTTATCGGCCGGAGCCAGTCTGTTTGCAATTGGTTCAGTATTTTACGGCAGGATTAACATCGTGCCTGATGGTTGTTGCCCATGGTGCTGATATGAGGGTGGTCGACTCCCTTGCGGCTAAATCAGCCTTGTGGTTTCCTACAGTACCCACATGGGAAGGTGTCCAGTAGAGAACCACAGTGTGCACTGCAAGGACTTCATGCGTTGCTTCCTGAATCTGAGAGATAAGGAGGTTTATAGCATTGACGGCTTGCAAGGCGCCAAGACTATCGGAGAAAATTGTTTTGTGTGTCAATTTATTATGGCGTGTGTTGTAAATGGCTAGGAGTATTGCAAACAATTCAGCAGTAAAACATAAACAATGTGGCAGCATTGGAAACAAGTATTTTCCCCCTTTTTTTCTTTTACGAAATAAGTTGGTAAAATCGAAAGCTTTTTCAAAAATTTTAATCAATATTTACGACAATATGGTAAATCATAATAATTCAATTCAGATAATAATTCCCAACATTCTGTTCAAGGCAACCACGCACGACAGTAGACGATAGCATCAAAATTTTACTTGGGAAGTTTTTGCAGACATGACAAGGATGCAGCAGGTAGGAGGTTGCCATCCGTATAAACTTCAGTTCCTTCTTAGTCGTAAAAAATGTATTCTTAGCTGTAGTAGTAGCGTGAGGATTAGCAATTACTGTTCACAAATAAAAATCACTAAATAGGCCGTATGTCCGTTCGTCAAACTTTTTAACATAAGTAACGAATGACTTTCAGTACAATAGGAGATGATAAAGTAAAAATAATAATAATAATTTCGATATCAATTTATTCATAGCAGATGCGGGTCACAAAAAGGTAATATTGCAAAGAAAAACTACATTAAAACTTGTTAATGTACCCTTAAACAAATGTTCAATATGCTAAAAATTTACACAGTATGTCGCCCACATTGCAAATACTACTTTAACACTACTTCAAACAACAAATATATTGTATACAAAGATACAACGCATCCGCCACTTTTCTGTTATTTCATTAACAGATGAATTACAATACAACTACGCATACCGAAAGTAACAGATACAATTTGAATTACTTAAATCTACCCTACTGTAAATTACACGTGGCATTTAATCCTTGTTTAGTTCATAGGTAACAAAAATATTATTAAAATCAATTATAAACATATAACATGAATTCAAATTATGGCTTATTTCACAGGGCATGAACCAAAAACGAATAATATGATAGCCCTAATCATAATAAAAGCGGTTAAATAATTACCTGCGCTTCCAAATCTTCTCCCGCCATTGCGGATCTTGCTGCAAATGTTAAAAGTTGGGCGCAAAAATGAACCTGAAATTATAATCACTTAATATTACTTCAAGAAGTTAGAGGGCAGGTAGTGACAATATTTCAAGGCAATTATCAACTAATATCACAATCAACATAAACCAGCATAATTTAATACTCACCGTAATGCAATTTACTTACCGCAACTAAAACTGACGCTCAGCGTCTATGATTAAAGGACGGAGGCTTTAAAAAGTTGGACAGCAAATGTTCAGCCCGGTAGTTTACAATGTAAATCCTTTGGAAAGAAAAAAAAAATTGAAAATTATTTTCAGGATAACTAACTTGCAATATTTGATAGGTTCCCTATTACAGTATACCACACTACTATGCTATGGTCTTCAAGAGTTCAGTTTTAAGGCATTCCGTTGCTATCATAAAATTAAATAATTCCTTTAAGAGTAAAAAGGTACGAAAGGCAATGAAAAAGGAAAACGTATGGCTACTGAACCTGTTTATATACATGATAATCAATGGGGCACCATTTATTAAATACCTCCAATAAGTGTACAGCCACCGTTTAGGCTACTCCTTGAAGCGAAAGCGTATGTTGGAAATCTCTATGAATATAATAAACTTAAGCATCAGTCCTGAATTGAAACGCTTAGAGGCCAAGGGGTATAAGGGAATAAGGACAAAGCTAAACTTTCAAGATAATTGAGACTAAAATTTGTAACTCAATTGCAAATGACAGATCCCGATGTGCCTGTTGGTTTCTAGGATAAAGAGCAGCTAGAGTAGCAGCAAGAGCATTGAATCTAAAACGCAAAAATGTCACTTGTACCCCTTGGCTTTTAGGCGCTTCAATTAGTGAACTAAAATGTTTTGCTGCATTGTTGACGTCCGCTTAAATTCGCCACTTCTGCGGTACGTTACGTAATATTAGTTAGATAGAGAAAAATATTTTCGCAAATATCTTTTGCGTTGAATTCACTGCGGTGCCCTTAGTAAGTAAGAGGTGCTATTTTAGAGTTAGCAATAACATGGTATTCCATCAAATGCATATTATCGTGCACACGACAGTGGAATTAAGGAATGAAAGTAGAAGTTCTAACTAATCAGAATTATATGATTATTTTTTGTGACAACCTGTCACTCTGTCTCTAGTCTAGATAGTCTAATATCTGTGTTTAGTGGTCTTAGAATGTTGACCCCCCCCCACAAACAAATAGACAGCCGACTGCTAATCCGTTTATCCGGTGGAAGTACCCCTCACATATGTCCATGCTTAAATTAGCCAACCCACACAAGATTACGACACATATCCATCGCACCTTTTTTTTAATATGGTCATTAGTCTAATGTGCTATACACGAATATAGCCTACAGAGCGGATGCTACAAATATACTTACCTATGTAGACAATTGCATTTCATGAGTAACTTCTATCGTTATTTAACAAATTATTATATCCAACGCGAGTGTGCCAACATGAATAATTCTCAAGTTTTTCATTAGGTTAAATGTTGAGCGACGTGGTCTTGAATCATTTTGTTCTTTCAATCTGAATGAAAGACCTTTTAGGAAGTTAATTTACGCTCGCGACTACCCAACATAACAAGCAGTAGTTTTTCCTGACTCTAGCTAGCATGTTTGTTTGTTATCCAACGTCTGCTTTCAGGATTTCTGCTTAAAGCAACCCTGTCAGCCTGGCGGGGGAAGTGAGTCTTATTTCTCAACTTGAGGCGCATCCTAGTAGTAGTAGTGTTCGTCGGGTTAATAACGACTTAGGCCCCATATTTCGGCCCATAGAGCGACTCCGACTTGACTGTCCTACGCCAGCCCATAGGACAGTGGACCTCCTGATTATAGTGGATTCCGAACCACTTGGGAAACACAGTGAAGTCACACGATTAGTTCGGAGGACAAGTCCTACCATGTTTCCCTACCGGCACTGTGCACACGACCAAGTTATCTGCAGCTTTGAACCTGCTCTCGTCCGCTGGATCCAACTTGGTATGGCGGCCGGTGAGGCGCATCCTAAGGTGAGACTCCTTCACCTCAGGGAGAAGGGAGCTGACTAACAGGGAGGAACCCCTGATTATAGTAGACTCCGAACCACTTGTTCCCTTGGGGAACACAGAAAAACAGCGTTTCTCAACCGGTGTGCCGCAAAAGGTCTGTAAGCGTGCCGCAAAAAAAAGACATTTAATATTTACTACAATTTTTAATGGATATGTACATTTGAAAAACATTTTCTTGTTTTTAAATATTTGCTTTACCACTAACAAGGAGTTTTTAATTTGTTTAACCTTGTATAAACATACCATGTATTACTATTTTCTGGTTTTGCCTAACTGAATGTAATGAAATGATAATAACACAGTGTGCCGTAAGTAAATTTGATTGTCAGCTAGTGTGCCTTGAGGTAAAAAAGGTTGAGAAACGCTCCAGTAAAGTCACCCGATTAATTATAATTCAGAAATTAACCGTTCCATCACAAGTCACCGTTTCTACCGTCTCAATTCCCCGGCGTTTGTCTTCCATTAGCGTCTGCCAAAATGGTCACCGTATTTCTATCCAAAATAATAATGATAGACAGCGTACTAGATGTTCACTTTCAATAGCTTATATGTTAGGAGTATAATTAACGACTAATACGTATTTGAATAAATGGTAACAATTAGGCTGCAGCGTAGTTAGACGCCAGTCGAGAAAGTGCGCTTTGATATGGAAGCAGATATAATATAAGTTCCAACCCTCACGGGAAAACTAGTAACCAAGGAAATCATATTGTTATTTCCACTTTAAAAATGTCACAGTTTCCCTAAGTACGGACACTAAAAGTGCCAGCTGCCAGTACACATTTCATGAGACGTTGTGACAATTTAGATCTTCAAACAGCGCATTTGTATAGGATGTCTATACTATACAAGTAACTATACAACTAAAATTCACTTACAAATTGATGAGGTTAATGAGAAATAACTATATAAAAGCTCCAAATATCAGAGTCGAACGACCTTGCCACAAAATGATAAATTAGATTTTTTATTTTTTTACTCAAAACATAACTAAGATGGTGGCATCAGGCATAGACAACACTAGCACATAAAAATAATATAAATGCCGGTCAGCTGATCTGCCTGACAGCCTCCTTGATACTGCGCATGTGTCAGGACAGGCATAGACAACAGATAACTAGACTCGTCACCGGGATAGGGATTCAGTTCGCGATAGCAGCGCCACGCCGCGCAGCGGAAATTTTTTCTCCGTCCACTTTCCTTGAACAACAGAGCTCAAGTTAAATTCTTTTGTAAATATTTAAATATCAAATTAAATATTCATGGGAATAAAATGTATTTTAAAAATTGTAATGATTTTTTTACAAATTCTAAAACTATCACTAAAATCTCAATTTGAAACATATTTTCAAAAAGTTAGTCCAAAATCAAGGACTGAAGGACGCACGCCATCCAGCCTACCAGCCAAAAGCCATTACTGTCACTGACATTGTTTTGTTTACATTTTCAACTGGGCACTATTATATTTTAGATTTTAGTTTTAGTAGAAAAATGCCGAAAGCTAGCAAAAGAAGAGTCCGATATTGCTCGGTTGTGGGCTGTTTCAATTCAATTAATATGCCAGTCAAAAGGGTGATAAGTCCTAGGGAGAAGGAATAGGTAGTAGTGGGACGACCACGGATGCAATGGCTACAAGGCATCGGGGTAGCTGTGGCTTGCCTAGTAGACCAAGGTCGTTCATGGGTTTCAGTTTTGACTTGGTAATGTCATTCATACGACTATGCTATGTTTATGCACATTTTGTCCATGTTGAGCATGGCTCATTCTCTCATCGTGTCCATTATCCCTCGTATAGTAGATAGCATAAGTTGACATCGAAGACGTTTAACGGATTGCTAATGGAAAAAACAATCAATTTTGGTCGTTGGTATTAGGCATTCGACATAGGACGAATGGGTTACTAATAATAATCTAGAGTAATAAACAATGTGCTACGTACGGGCTATGAAAAAGTTTTTTAGGACATTACGGGCTCTAGACTGTAGCGCCAAAGAGTAAAAATAAACTACCGTATTAATGGGAATGTTCAGTACAGTATAAAAGTATATGAATAAAATTGAAATGTGGAAATTTAACGTTTGAACTGCAATTGACTAACGCTGCTTACTGTATTACCGATACTTATCTACTTATCATGCGTAAGCTTATTAGACTTTACACTGCCAATGGCACATTACATAATATAAGCGTTGTAATACAGTCAACTGTCATTATAATGGAATATAAAAAAAATAATATTAATCTCCATTGGAATATGGCAACTAAAATGTTACAGACCAAAATTTGAATTTAAGCGGGAACGCTGCAAGCGCCGCGGTGCGGAAAAAATAATCTCCGTCCACTTAGCAGAAGACGGTTCTTAGTGGAAGAAAGGCAAAATTCCATTTTATACAGCGTTGACAGCCCCCTGAGGACAGGCTCTACCCCTGCAACGAGGAAGGCGTACAACTTTTACAAGTTCCAGAATTTTAAAATATAGCCTAAAAGTAAAACCTCCAGCACTCATTTTTATCAATAGCTTTTCATGGTCCTTAAACGTTATTATAAGCCTAAATGCAACCAGTATGTACTGGATTTTGATCATAGCATACCTACCTGTAGGTTTTACTTTTATTTTTAATTTCTGGAACTTTGACTTTATCAAATAGTTAAGGGCCAACCGGAGACGCCCATATTCCATTTTCTGTTCAAACATCAATTTCTCATAAAATATGGAACGCAGAACAATGAAAAAATACTGAGTCACAAGAAGAATTTTTTCTCCTAATTTTTATATATAGTACCTATCTATATAGTATATAAATAACCCTAATTCGCCGCAGTTGATGAACTCCTTCAACTTGAACTCCTGAGTGACCGTATTTCTGCGTATCAAGTTCACTAACTATAGCCGATCGGTATTGCGATGATTGCAACATACTATATATACATCAAAATTAGGAGAAAAAATTCTTCTTGCACTCAGCATTTTTTCATTGTTCTACGTTCGATATTTCATGATAAATTGAAGTTTGCACAGAAAGGGAATATCGGCGACTCCGGTTTGCCCTTAATTATTAGGTATTATTAATTATGAAAGCTAACAGTCTATGTCTCAACGTGAAAAAAAAACAAAAACCATTCACATACACAAAGGGCACAAAGCCACTATAGTATTGAATTAAAAATAGGGGGTGAATTAATCGATAGTATAAAATACCTTGGTATTTATGTTGACTCTTCCCTTTTGTTTAAAGATCACTTTAGGTACATTGTTGATAAAACTAACCGAAAAGTTTCACTGTTATATAGACTTAGAAATTTACTTCCAATGCAACAGAAAAAAATGGTTTATCACTCTGTAATTCGACTTCACTTCCGTTATTGCAGTACCTTATTCATTAATGCTAGTAAGGAGGTCCTTGGAAAAATGCAAGTCATTCAAAATAAATGTATGAGGTGCATCTTAAACCTACCGTGGGACACCTCTAAAGATAGGATCACAGAACAACATAATATATAAGAACGTTAACTCAATGGTAATATTTTGTTAGGGAAAGACTGCCAACTGCCAAAAAAAAAATAATAGTAATGTTGGCCCTCCCGCGTCAGAATCATTCGCTCCTTTTTTCAAATTTTGTGTGGCCGGGGCCCCGGCCGGCCCGGCTCGCGCTCCCTTCCTATTTAATATTATATTGACCTATTTTGTATTATATAATTGATTTTTAATGACTACTCTGGTATGTACTCTGACAACGTTGTTAGTATTCACCTTATTTTAAACAAAATATTTTTTTTTTCATAGTTCCACACTAAGCCGTACTTAACATATTAAATACAAAATTAAGACATACTCAATGACCAACACACATTATACTTATTAAGAAATATACATTTCTTTTTATTACTAAATTGAACTCAGTCCATACAAAATCCATCTACAAATTATTTGTGATAACGTGAATAGCCCGAAATGTAATGTATCAACACGTCGAAATAGATTGTTATGTGGAAATAGGAATACATTCTCGTCCTTGCTCTTCTTCTGGAAAGTCGAGACTGACATCTTGAGCAGGTTCCACCTATACTCATCATCGGTTGCGAGCCTTCCCTTGCTCGGTGATGAGCCATTCGCCGCCAATAAACCGAATCCTTCAGGCTTTTGCATAGCGAACAATGTCTTCTTCTCCCAGCATCACGTCTATCTTTCTCCTCCTTATCAAGGCGGCATGCATGTTCATCCCGAACTAGATTCTCTTAATAAATCGCTGACATGACATCTCCTGAAAGTTCAAATGATATGATAAGCCAAACTACCCGCACAAATATGAAGAAGAAAAAGTAACGATGCTTCTCCTTTCTCCGATCACATGGTGTGTAGAGACCTGTGCATCTTAATACCTTGCCACTTCATATACTGTAGGTACCGTAATTGATCATTTATATATTAATTTCCATTATAGGTTACTAATTGATCGGAACATGAGTAGGCAGCCATGGTACAATTACTGACCATGGAAATTTGACATTACCTACACTAATTAATAAAATTGAAAGCATATTTGGGTAAACTCGCACCAGTCCGTTACACAAGGATATTTCCACAAGTCTAACAACATAGATAGTGTCACTTTTCCTGTTTCTGGAACCGTAAAAGCAGCATGTAAATCTGTCGAATAGGTACTCGAAATGCCAATGCTTTCGTTATAATAGCGTAGGTCTACACATAGGAAAGGAAAAATAGCAGATTAGTTAAAGAGCCCATAGGAAATTGTCAGCCCGAAATTTAAAACTTTTTATTTAATTAACTAAGCAAGTTATTAAAGATTTGGCTCATTTCAGTTGTAGAAGTCTACTTTATGCATCATATAATAAGGTTATTTTTTACAAAATATTATCATGTCGATGAAAAAGCTACAATTTAAAATATTAGAAATACTATATCTTATCATAGGATGCATGAAGTAGTCTTTTACAACTTTAATGAGACAAATGTTAAATAACATGATTCGTTAATTATTTCGGGCTGCCAATTTCCTACGGGCTGTACACCCTTAATATACTATCGTCACCCCTATCTGAGATTGCTAGAAAATACTTACTTTGCACTATGGAGTTCAACTTGTCAGCACCGACGACTGCCATTTTCTTACTTCTTACTACTGGGTTCCAGCTTCAGGTGATGCCGATGGCCAGATGATTCATTCACCAGTGCCCAAAGATTCTTCCGTCCCAGAATTTTTTCTATTCCTCCTCCTCCCAATGCCGTCACGAGTAAGTCCTTCTCCCTGCTTGGAATGGACCATTGCAGGAGAATATGCTCAAGAGTTTCTTCATCCATTCCACAGGCTCGACACAGTGCTGAATCCACCAGGTTGAAACAGTGGAGATATTGGTTTGTGGCTCGAGCTGCGAAGGAGGCAACCTCGCGAGGGATTCCCTTGAAGTTCGCCGAGTCACCAGGCTAGGGCTGAAGTAGGTGTAGCGACCTTCCAACCCTACTTCCCGCACAGCGGTTGATTCATTCCATTTTCAACTCCTGCACTTCGGATTTTACGGTCACAACTGGAACGACAGGCTCCTGTACAAATCCTGGCCGCTAGGAGGTAGCTGGAGTGACAATGACGATGGAGGGCAGTGGCGTAGCCCCCCCCCCCCCAAAAAAAATGAGCAAAACCGCTTCTTTAAGATATTTCGGTAAATATTTGAGTCCCCCATTTTCCAGTTTTAATGATAAATTTATGGTCTGCAAGTTCAAAACTGTTATGCTGACAAACTATTTCAGGCCTATCTTATAAAAAACATTCACTGAGATAGCCCCCGGGCCCCTCTTATTACCTGTAATATTCTCAACATGTAAAATATAAACATAAATGCTTTGAAAGTGTGTAAATTCCACTATTTCGAGCTTATTCTTTTTCAAAATAATTCTCCCGGGGGAGACCCCCGGGCCCCCCGTTCTCTAGGGTATAATATGTGAAAACCTCACTAATTTGGGCCCATTTATCTTTTTTTCTCTGGGGGATGAGTCTTGGGGTCGTAATGCCCCCCCCCCCCAGAAATTTTGGTTATTTACGCCAATGCACCCCATTCGAAAACCTATCGGAAGCAGGCAAACTTTATGCACTGATGTTGCACGAAAACTAGACCCCCACCCGAAATAAATTCTGGCTACGCCACTGGTGGAGGGACTGCCTGAAACGTGGGCATTACGTTGGACGGATGAATTTCGCATAGCCTACCGCTTTCCTAAGAAAAGCGGAAAACACAATCTTTCCATCATCATTCAAATGCAACTTATCACGATTATTAAAGAGCTCTTTCTTAATCTGATAGGTTCCATTTGATGAGATCATGAAGGGAATATACGTCCGAGAATATAGAACATTGTTTCCGTAGCGCCTACAGAGTTGACAAAGTAAAACATTACTCGTGCGTATTTTCTCTCGCAATTCTTCGTCGAATCTTGGCAAAATCGAGGACACTACAATGGAACAGCGCTCAATAACATGGAGCCGGTCCAGCAATTTCCGCATTTCGGCCACAAACTCCTCGGGCGTTTGACGGGTATTGATGTTCCGGGCTCCAATGTTATTGGTCCCAAAGTGCACAGTAACGATCACATACTTTAAACTCGATTCTACCACCATCCGACAAATTTTCATGGTTGTCAATCGATTGAGCTTTGCGCCACTCCAGGGCACTACTTCAGCGACTCGTCCGTCCAATTTAACCCCACGGACCATAGAGTCCCCCACAACGATTATTCTAGGCTTACACTTCCTCGCTATTGTCTGAAACAGAATGGAAATGCGCTCATTATGATCTTTTCAAACATGTCAGTGTGTTTTAATTTTATAACATGTTAAGCCAAAAGAGACCTTAAATGACCTATCTAATTACTTTAAATGGCTGATAAACATAGTAGTTTCCTTACTAACTATTATGTAAAACTTGCCGTCATTCATTGTTAAATCACATCATCTTCGCAATAGCATTGTAGGCCCTCGGTGCTAATTTATAAAAAGCAACAGCTAGTGCTTTTTGCTTGTTATTCCATCTTCTGCCCTTGCCTGGTCTGCCTCTGTTGTGCAGTTCTCCTTCGACAATATGGAATGCTAGAGGAGATAGCTTGTCTTGAAGGGCTTCATTGACTTGTACCTCCAGATCTTTCAATTTATCCTTCAAACCAGCGGCCTCAGCGCACTTACGTATGTACCCAGTTCGAAAAGCCCGAGCCATTTTTCCAAGCTTAGCCCGTCGTGGGGTAAGGTCTTTCTTCATCAATCCCAACTGTAATGGGTTCAGCTTTTTGTTTTCTAATAGGCGACGTCTCTTCGGTGGACTAGGGATGAAAAGTTTACGCTGGGCTTTCAGTTTCGATGTCTTGCATTGATTGGTATCCATGGATCTAGCTTGCTGTGCGATAACTCCGTCTCCATGGTCATCCGTATAATGTACGGAAAAGTTCTCGCCAGCAGAGGCAAACGAATTCTGTTCTTCGGCATTGGAGACTGTCATTGGCGTCCTTTCCATTTCATGTGAAGTTACTTCCCAACCCAAAGGTGTGCTCTCATGCTGAACGAGAACTCCGTCACCTTGGACATCCGTATAACATACGGAATCAGGATCAGAGAAGTTCTCGCCAACAGAGGCGAATGAATGCTGTTCTTCGCCATTGGAGACTATCTTCGGCGTCCTTTCCATTTCGTAAGAAGAAACTTCACAATCCATAGCTGTGCGCTGATACTGGGCAATCACCCCATCATCTTCTGCATCCGGTTCGAGTTGTACTGAGCCAGCAGGAGAAACAGAACTATTGGGAAGGGTATTGGGGCATGATGTGCGAGTAGGCTCTGGGGTTGTACATAAGAATTCATGGGAAAGAAAAACAGGTGAATTATTTGCTTCACGGCTGCAACTAGCAGGTGGACTTGGATAGGTACGGGAAGACTCATCTGACCCGACTATGAGAATCCTCACAGGCAAGTTAATTCGGGGAATCGAGCCACGAATCAGCCTTTTCGTAAAGTGGAGATCACGATACTGAGAGTCAGCGAAGTGTCTACCACAAATGGAGGCTCGTTTGAATTTTTCACCGTAGTTAATCGGTTTCCCTGACAGCAGCGACCAAACCTCTTTGAGATCTTTATTAGGAGGAAACATATGCATGGATACACCGCATTTCGATTTCTGTGAACAAAATTCTACGCAACACCTAAGACTCATCTCTACCGGTTTTAATAAAATAAATAACTGAAATAGTTGAAAAAATTAAAATACTTATCTGTTGTCAATTACTGTCAATATTTTCTCACCAGTTCAAGTGCTCCAGTGTCCAGGTGGCTCCTGCACATAAAAATAGTTTAGTTAGGCCTCCTGATCATGGCGATTATAATAAAGGGGTTATTATAATTCCCAGATATTAAAAATGTAAACAAGAGAATTTTTAAATCATAGTGCTATTCAAAATTTGTATGTTTACAGTTTTAATCACAGGAGTAAGTTCATGGCAATCGCTATGATCAGTCTGTAGGTGGAATGACTTTAAAAGGTGTGTTCAATTAGTGCCACATAGGCTACTATTTCTACTTGTAATTGAACATTTTATTTACCTTACAAAACCTTATTTTTGCCTCCACAGTCAATATTTCATTACAATTCAGAATATGTTAAAATGTTAGTGGAATAAGGTCACTGTCAACACACAAGTTAGGTTGTATATGCCAGCTACATTAAGGTGCAATTTGTGTATCAAGTTATTGTGTAGATTAAAATGCAATTGTAACGTAATTTGCCTTTTTCAAACAGTTACTAATAAGATCTTACACATGGTCAAAACTGACTCGTAAGTGTCCAACTAAACGTGATTAAATTATTGTAGGTCACACATTTCACATTTTTTTGTTAACTAGGCATATATGGTTGTGCTAACATCTTACGGGCATATCTCATAGCACTGACAAGAGATCTATCAAAGTGAGTGCGTAGGTTTTAAAAATTTGAATTTAAAAAATTGTAATTTACCAAATGTACCTTTTACTATTTTTCCTTCTCACTTGAACACTTCACAAACAAGGAATGAATGATGAATTAAACAAATTTTAGTTGTTTTGCTACACAAATGAGTTGCACATGCTATCGATTTTCCATTTTGAAAATTAAAACCATGTAATATATGTAAGGTGTTGGATGGTATACAACTGAAAATGTTTAAAAAAAACAGGCACATGAAATATGTTTACTCACCTCACTTCCCGTCGTAGTTCAATTTGATATTGGCTCACAAACTTATTAAAATTTATAAAATTATTAAAGGCCGCTGTGTGTTGTCCAGTCCAGTCCAATGTCGGAACTCGGAATCAGGGGGCTGTCAACGCTGTATAAAATGGAATTTTGCCTTTCTTCCAGTAAGAACCGTCTTCTGCTAGGTGGACGGAGATTATTTTTTCCGCACCGTGGCGCTTGCAGCGTTCCCGCTTAAATTCAAATTTTGGTCTGTAACATTTTAGTTGCCATATTCCAATGGAGATTAATATTATTTTTTTTTATATTCCATTATAATGACAGTTGACTGTATTTCAACGCTTATAGTATGTAATGTGCCATTGGCAGTGTAAAGTCTAATAAGCTTACGTATGATAAGTAGATAAGTATCGGTAATACAGTAGGCAGCGTTAGTCAATTGCAGTTCAAACGTTAAATTTCCACATTTCAATTTTATTCATATACTTTTATACTGTACTGAACATTCCCATTAATACGGTAGTTTATTTTTACTCTTTGGCGCTACAGTCTAGAGCCCGTAATGTCCTAAAAAACTTTTTCATAGCCCGTACGTAGCACATTGTTTATTACTCTAGATTATTATTAGTAACCCATTCGTCTTATGTCGAATGCCAACGACCAACGACCAAAATTGATTGTTTTTTCCATCAGCAATCCGTTAAACGTCTTCGATGTCAACTTATGCTATCTACTATACGAGGGATAATGGACACTATGAGAGAATGAGCCATGCTCAACATGGACAAAATGTACATAGTCGTATGAATGACTTCACCAAGTCAAAACTGAAACCCATGAACGACCTTGGTCTACTAGGCAAGCCACAGCTACCCCGATGCCTTGTAGCCATTGCATCCGTGGTCGTCCCACTACTACCTATTCCTTCTCGATCCCTAGGACTTATCACCCTTTTGACTGGCATATTAATTGAATTGAAACAGCCCACAACCGAGCAATATCGGACTCTTCTTTTGCTAGCTTTCGGCATTTTTCTACTAAAAATAAAATCTAAAATATAATAGTGCCCAGTTGAAAATGCAAACAAAACAATTTCAGTAATGGCTGGTAGGCTGGATGGCGTGCGTCCTTCAGTGATCAGTCCTTGATTTTGGACTATCTTTTTGAAAATATGTTTCAAATTCAGATTTTAGTGATAGTTTCAGAATTTGTAAAAAAATCATTACAATTTTTAAAATACATTTTATTCCCATGAATATTTAAATTGACATTTAAATATTTACAAAAGAATTTAACTTGAGCTCTGTTGTTCAAGGAAAGTGGACGGAGAAAAAATTTCCGCTGCGCGGCGTGGCGCTGCTATCGCGAACTGAATCCCTATCCCGGTGACGAGTCTAGTTATCTGTTGTCTATGCTCGGAATGTCCGTTGTTTTCATAGAAATATATTAACTAGAACGGCGGGAGGCATAGTAACCCTTACGGGGCGCCCCTTTATCATAAGCCAAATATCAGAGATAAGTATCAACGTTAAATATGTCGAAGTCTTACACATTGCAGAACGGATATCTGACTCGGTCTCAACCCTGTACTTAGCTTATAGAGGCTACACTAGCCGCCATGTTGACAAGGATCTGCAGCCACGGGATGTTTGTAGTAAATCACAAACAGGTATTACCAACATAAAATTAAAAAAAATTACAATTTCGCGGTTGGCTATCGTGTGTTGGGATCAGGGCCAAATGGCCAATCAGAACAGTTCCCGCGTATAACAAAAACCTCCATTGAAGTTAAACGCCCCTGGATAGGATGCTCCAAGAACTAGAGTGGTTAAATTTTCAAGACCAAGTATTTCTGGATGTCATGACTTTTATATATAAGATAGAAAACAATCTTCTCCTGGCATATTTGAAGAAAAATAAAAACATTAAAGATGTTCATAGTTATGACACCATCAGCAGGAATGCTGATAACTTCATTTTAGAACATAAAAAATCCATGTTTGGTAAGAATTCTGGGTTTGACCTTGGAATTAGTCGTTATAATAAACTCCCGGCTGAAATCAAGAAGAACAACAAGTTGAACGCCTTCAGGAGTGCTTTGATTAAAATTATGCGGAATAGTTAATTGCAAGGATCTTTGTGGTATCACTAAATCAACTGTACGGTGGTCGATCGATTATTGGCAACTATACAACAGCAACAACTTAACTAGTTACTGGACCTTTTTTTTGGAAAAAGACAAAAAGTCATCGCAGCCCCCTCCGAAATAAAATCCTGGCTAAGGGCCTAACTGGCTATATGCTGTATGGCACAGCACATAATGTACCTTATAACACTAGCTAGACAGTAAGTACCAAAAATGGTGTATGGTAGGTTGGTTAGGTACTGTAGGCCCTATATGCAAAGTAGTAGGCTATTTATTCCATTTCCAACCATAATAACCATATAATACAATTCAGTAGATTCTCGATTTTGTCATGGACAATAGTCAGAACAGTAACTAGTTAAGTTAGTTGTCATAATTAATAATACCAAACAATTAACCATTTGATAAAGTCAACGTTCCGGAATTTAAAATTTTGCCTAAAAGTAAAACCAATATATCGGCAATGAGGTACTACAACGCCCTACCCATCAGCCTTACTAATAAGGATTTTTCAGGATACAAGGCCGTGGTGACGAGGAAAATTAAAGAATGACCACTGTACAGCTTGGACGAGTTCAGGGAAATAAGCTGGGATGCTCAAACGTAAACCCCTCCCCCCATCTAACGTATGCTTCCGCATGAAATTTTCTGTATCTGTTCAAGATTTTTTTTTTGTTTTGGGCGCCGTCTAACCCACCTTGGTGGGTCATGGACAAAGATTGACTGATTTAATCGGTATGCTATGATCAAAATCCAGTGCATACTGGTTGCATTTATGCTAATAATAACGTTTAAGGACCATGAAAAGCTATTGATAAAAATGAGTGCTAGAGGTTTTACTTTTAGGCTATATTTTAAAATTTTGGAACTTGTAAGTTGTACACACGTTCCTCGTTGGATGGGTTGGGGTTATTAAGTCATGACACATGCGCAGTAACAAGGAGGCATTTATGTGATAGTTAGACAACCACACTATGATCACACTGTCCACACCATGGAGCTAATGGGGTTCATTTGTGGCGTCATTTTGTAGATGGCAGCACCAGTTGCAATGATATCAAGGCGTTGATTTTTCCATAAGCCTCAATACTATTTTAAAATTATTTTTAATTACGTATTATTTTAAAGTGATATTTTTCTATAAATCATGGAGAATATATTTATTAAATTATATGCAGCGAAATAAGGTCCAGGCATAGTAAAAATATTATAAAAAATATTAAAAGCATTAATTAGATGCTATGAGCTTAGTTTTCGTTTTCGGCGTTTTCTAACATTTTGAAAACTTTGAAACCTTTGAAATTGCATTAGCGTAGTAAATAATCGTGTTTTGGGATCTCTAGTCGTGGCTTTAGAGTAAGAGACGTATTCCTGATTCCAAATAATAATATTGTTCTGGATTTTAGCAATCGTGAATCTACCACATTGGCTTTACTACCATTATTATTAATTAAATTAATTATTAATAGACCTATATTGAAATATATACGCACTAATCTGAATTGATTAAAGAAATGGATTTGAATGGAAATATAGCAATATGCAACATAGCAAGTTACAATCATGTGAGTTGCCTAAATTAACTTCCAATAATATGTAGCTTCTAGCTTGTAACATTTGTCTGTAGTGCTGTTAGGGACCACTAATGGTTACTGTGTTGGGATCATTTATTTCATTCCATTATGGGTTCAAGAATTGAAATTGAAACAGGAAGCTTACCAATTGAATAGGCTTAGGTTCACTGACAGTATTATGCCAATGGACGTAGCTATATTAATAGCTCTTTTGCAGAACATGGGTATCTGCGACTTCCATACATTAAAATCAAGTGAAATCAAAAATTTCGACCGTTAATAAGCATTCCTTATACTACGTATACATAGGGAAGCAAAAGAAGGTCCTGTTAATGTCAATTCGTCTTGGTTTCATTAAAGGTTAAAAGACTTGCTGTTCCCTCCAGATTAGAGCCCCGAACGCGGAGAGTGATTGTGTGAAGCTGTTGGGCTTAATAGTGGACTCAAGTTAAATTGGACTGCTTACTCATAGCATTTTTGAAATAAAAATGTCAAAAGTACCAAAAAGTATCTGCTAATGGCATATCATGCTCCTTTCCATAGACACATTAATTACGGCTTACTTCTATGGGGTCATTCTCCAAGGGTGGTTAATTTTCTTCTATTGCAGAAGAAGGCTGTCAGGATTGTGGTGTTCCCAGCAGTCTTGCTATTAAAAAAAATTCAGGATTCAAGCCCGTTGTCACGAGGAGGATGAAGGAATGTCCACTCCACAGCATGGATGAGTTCAGGGAACTGGGATACATAACTCATTAAACATGACAGAGCTTTCAGCAATGCGTACATGAGGGAGCTGCCGGCCATTTTTTCATATACTGTAAGTTATAATGAGAAAAAGTTTTGAGATAAACTGGAACATTCCAACTACAAACTATAATACCTATTATATATTGACACTTCACTGATTCACCGCTAATACCAGAGTACTTAAGTTCTTAATGAAGGGCGGTAGGCAGATAATATAGTTTTTTTGACGAACCCTATAAATAGTAAAAGTGGGTCAACTCGCCACGACGGCCTGATAAGAACGTTTAACTAAGCTGAACCATTTTCTATGTCTGCATCATGTAGTCTTTACATGAATTAGGCTGAGATGCGAATGCTAACAACTAAAAACCCAGTCAAATAACTTTAGTGGAGTGAGGCATCGGCATGACACAGTCATAATTTTTTATTATTTAAAATTCGGCATGACGTGGACCTATTCAAATGGAAAATATTTTGAATTGCTACTTTTGTATTAGCAATACTTCCTGAATCACATAACCACCAGTTCCTACCCACAACTCAATTTTGGAAGCTAAATATGAGATTCAGGAGTAGCAATGTAATGCTAACGAATTTGATTTTAGTTTAGCTTATCTTTTTATTGCGAAAAAAAATAGAATCGAGACAATAGATATGTTGTTTCCACGAAAACATTAATTTGAAGGCCCAATAGTTTGACAAATTCATCTATGCTGGTTATATAGTATTTCTCTCTCTCTTGGCTTGTAGATCACCTTTTATTCAGCCTTACATAATTTGAATTGTTATAGGTCTTAAAAGTTCTAGCAACCGACCACGCATTAGATTCTACTCGCCACTATTCGCAAGGGGAGAGTCCGAAACTAATACCTGCTAACCTATTCAGCATTGAATTAAACGCTTCAAATCAGCAACATAGTAGTTCATTACTGTGACGTCAGGTTAAATGGAATAAGAAGGAGAAGCTCCTTCAATCGTACCTGATTTTCGTAAGTTAGTTTAATAATTATTTTATGTTTTACGCAGAAACAAATGTAACCTGACCTAGAATGTGTCTTAACATCATGAGTGGGCAACTTACCCAATCTTATTAAGAATGGTAAATTCACATTATATTGTTGTATTAAATGGTGTATATAACACTAACATTAAATTAACTTTGGTTGAAGAGATAACCCCCACGAAATTAGAGGATATAGAAAAACTGAGCTTGACGGGATTCGAGCCCATGATCTACGCCTAGCCGGAGCGTCGTCTTAACCGCTGGACCAGAAGCCCCGACAAGAACAGTTGATGTACTTATATGCTCGAATTGACATGATTCGTATTGTCAGTCAGGTTAGCACAGCTACCGAACTAGTCTGTGAGCTTCCTTAATGCTATAAAGGCAATGCTTTACATATTATATTGAAGTATTATATGGTTTATATAACACTGGTCTTAATTTAACTTTGTGTTAACCTGGATAACATTACGAATCATGTCAATACGAGGTTATAACTTGAAGGTATACATCAGTTACTGTTCTTGTGCGGTCTTACGTTCTTGTGCAGTTAAGACGACTCCCTGGTTAGGCGTAGATCATGTGTTCGAATCCCGTCAAGCCCAGTTTTTTTATATCCTCTAATTTTGGTGAACTTCACATTTTTAATCACATGTTAAGACTTTATAAAATTGCCATAGTATGCCCGCAGGTAGCCTATATGCCATAAGTGGGTACCAACGGCCACCAGGTTCCCCACTCTCCCTGTCGATATCTATAAGAACCCTGCAACGTTTCGGAAAAAGGGAGATAGCAAACTCTTTAACTGGACAAGCATAGCATCTGAATTTGAAACCCCGAGCCGGTCCAGGAGGCATAATTTGCATTGGATTTGGCTTTATGTTGTGTGTCATATTGTCTCGCCAATTAGTGACTGGACGTCATACCATGAAATTTGTCCTTACTACGTTTACTATACATGCGTACAATGGTTATTATTGCTATATATTTATGTATTATTATAATTTTCAAGATGTTTCAATGTTGGTGATATTTGAGAAGGATCTGTAGAATCAGGAGGACCCATTGCGCCATCCTGCACTTCAGTTTATTCAGGAGAAGCTGCGAGAAAAGTTGTATGTGCTGAAAAGGACTGGCACTTGTTAAAATTCAGACCATCATTGTTATATATTTAAAATTAAATAACTAAGTCTGGAATGTAGAAACACACAGTTCATAAATTTTGCAATTGTACGAAGAAACCATCAATCGCAATTTTGTGCACGGGTTATACATACCTAATTTTATTGCTTTTATAACCAGAAATAAGAAAAGAATTTTGTTTCATTTCTTATTTCTGGGTATACAAGCAATAAAATTAGGTATGTATAACCCGTGCACATTGTTCTTAATTTGCTGTTATATGTAAAAAATGGAAAAATTCCAATAAATGAAAATATATATATAAGAAGTGGACGTAGAGATAATTTATCTTATATGATTATGATGATTTTTAATATTTTCATCCGTTGATGGAAAAACTCGTAATCATGTCAGTTATCATTCATAATTTTCAGCTCTATGGTTTCCAAGAAAATAATGTACTAGGCCTACTGCCTGAAAACATTTCCAGGCTTTTTTCTACTCATTGCTAAGCAACTCCGGGAAAATATCACAATCCATAATTTTTAAGACCGCCATTAATTATACGCGAAAGTAAATAATGCTATGTACAAATTCTTAAGAGTGTACTGCCCGTGGGAAATTGACAGTCCAAAATTTAATAGGCCTACTTATCTTTTATTTAATTCATAATAATAACCTTTATTTTCATTATATAAATGTAATGGGATAACTAAGCAAGTTATTAAAATATTAGTTCATTTAAGTAATTGTAGAAGACTACTTTAAGCATAATATACGATAATAGGGTATTATTAATTTTTTGTTTGTAGTTTTTTCATGTTATCTATTTTATGAGAAATTTTAGCCCTCAATAAATTTTATGAAAAAGCTACAGTAGGTACCAATGAAGTAGTCTTCTGCAACTTAAAGAACCGGTCCGAGTTTACTCGAAAATGCTTTCCAATTTATCAAAATTTGTAGATAGAGAAAATGAGTAATTTCATAGTAAATAATTTTCCTATGGTTAAATTTCCGATGTGCCGGGGGGGGGGGGGGGGGGGGATTGTCCACCTGACGTCACTGGAGGTGAGGTAAATTCTAGATAGGTCCGACCAACACATTAACACAGAGCAATACTGGCAGGGCACGCAATGCGTGAATTTTCTATAATTTAAAAAAAAAAAAATGTTTTGTACAAAACCAAATACTTTTCTGGGAAAGCAACCTGTCGGATTTCTTTACTCAACACCTAAAACATACCTGAAGGTAGAAATCATCGATAGATAGGTTTCGCAGAAAAATTATTTTTTAGTCATTTTTCATTAAAATTTAGTTTTTTTTTTACCCCCAGAAGCAAACTATCAAGGGGCAAGCGACCCCCCGCATTTTATCAATATTAATAGCAACTACAATACATGTGAATTTAATAGAAATCGTTGGAGCCGTTTTTGGGAGATAATTTTTTTTAGAGGTTTTTTTGGAGTTTTTTGAGAATAAAACCCCCCCAAATTGAGTTAGCCCCAAATAAAAAAAACTATCCCGAGGTTTAATAATTTTTGTGAACCTACATGCCGAATTTCATCAAAATCGACCGGGTAGTTTGCCCGGAAATCGACGCACAGACAGACAGACAGACATTTCGTAAAAAACACTTTTTTGGGTTCCTGGCACCTTAAAACGTGTAAAATTGTTGAAATCTCGGAATCGAAAATTTCGGCCGTCACAAAGCTTTCCTTATACTAGCCTACGTATAAATTGGAAAGCAATGAACATAATTTTTAATAACTTGAGAGTTAATTAAATAAAAAATTAGGACCGTATTAAATTTCGGGCTGCCAATTTCCTGCGGGACGTTAGGACGTAGGCTATACTCAGTAAAGCAAATATTTTCGATACGTGATCGCAATTTTTTAAACATACCTACTTGTTTACGTAATTACAATATATATAGTATTTCAATGGGTTTCAACTTATTAAAGTTTAGACTAAAACCCTCATAAATAGGTTTCCTGCTTTTAGTATTTAGGCTTTAGCTAGCTTCTTGGGCCCCTTTGATAGAGATACTTGATACTCCCTCGTTAAAAAAGTTTTAAATGAGTTCAGTTGTGAAATCTAGTGGGTATAACATCTTCTGATTTAGTAAGACCAGTAAGTCTGTCGAACATTGAAAAAGGGTAAACTTCCAAGGTCTCATACAAAAAAATTCAGCACCAATTTGATATCCTATGGTAAAAACATTGTATTTGACATCCGTCTATTGCTATTTACAATACATGTGCTATTTTTTGGCCTACTTAATAAGCATACTTTAGTTGTATTAATTTTCACTGTTTTAAAAGACCAACAAAATTGCGCGGATCTGTTCAAACTTTAATCTGTTGACACGATAGTTAAGTAGATAACCTCAAATATAGGTTAACAACCGCGTCGGTCAACAAGGCAGAAGAAAAATCAAGAAAGGTAAGTTCTAATATAGTTTTGCATACTGTGTACTACTTAAATAGATTGTTTTTGTTGGGAGAGCTTAAATTAAGATATTATGCAGGTTAATTTGACAAGATTTGTATGAATTTCTTCAATTAAGGGGGGTTGTATTTCAATGTATTTATTAAAAAGACGTGGCAGTAGCTTTTTTTAAATTAAAGCGGGAAGAATGTGGAGGGGCCACGTGACAGCTAGAACCACATCTTTTTCAAAATTAAAGCGGGAAGAACAGGTATTTTAGCACTCAGATTGACACTGGATTCCCATGCTCACAATACGAACATGCCACCTCGTTTCAATTTTTGTACATAGGCCAATCAATAGCTTAATAATTTACTTGGCAATAATATCATTACTCCCTAGTTTTATATTAATTAGGCTAGGTCACTTTAATCATTTTAATGTCTTTCAATGAGCGGAAAGCGCATACCTGAAAAATATTTAATGTGCTGGCTTAACAGTACCGCATTACTCTTACTATTATCTAACTAAAGGTGTAGCTTACTTCATTGTCTTCTTTGTTTTAGGAAAGAAAAAGGAGACACTGTGGAAGCTTAATATCAACTTACAATATTAAAACATCTTCATAAAATGAATAATAATGCACTAATCCAAATCCAACTTTTTGCTACTGAGATATACATTTTCGAAGTCAACGTGGTGCCACAGAAGATGCCAACTGCAGCTGGAACAATTTGGAAATCAGCGACGATCCATTAGCCTGGATTCTTCAGGTCCATTAAAATTTTGTCTAGTTTCGAATTTGTCTTTGTTTTTCATTCAGCCGGCCCTCCTTCCGTAGATATATGTTAATGCTATTCTCGGATAAATGCGTTTCTTTAATTAGTTTACAACACAAATGACTAACGATTTACCCTGATAATGTAATAGAGGGCTATTTCAAGCATTTTTAATTTTCAGCGTGCGACTTTTCCATGAATTTTACTATGTGTTAAATTTTATGCTCCAGTAATTTTCATTAATTAAATTACAGCTCCAAAATTTAGAAATCCCTCATGATATTATGATATTAGGGTGTATGGAAGCCTTCTACACCTTTAGTCTACAATACTATACCTAAAACTGACAGAAAAAATAAAGGCAAGCATAGGTAGTGTATGTAGTGTAATACGAATAAACATAATAGTCTCCTTAGCAACTTTGTAAAACTTGCTGTCATTCATTGTTAAAAATAAGTGTAATATGAGATAATCCATAATGGAAGAACATCCGGGTTCTAATGTTCTATTATTAAAATTATAGCGTTGATGATATCTTTCAACTCAAAATAACGTACCAGCATGGAAAATACTACATTTTTACGTCCCAAATAATGCTTTTCTACATTTCCCGTCTGCTACAGTCTTTTTTTGCAGTTTTTCTCAGCTGGTCGCTCACGTTTACACTTGCTTTAACATAAGCAGCCCTGATTTATGAAATTAGGCGCTACTGACTTATGGCCTTCTTTACACCAAGACCTAGATTAATAGCTGCAACGACGTTAGCGACAGTGTTGCTCACCGCCGCAATTACTCTTTCCTCCTGGATCATTCCTGAGGATTCCATGATCTTCTTTAGACATTTCCACAAGTTTTCAGCTGTATGTGTGATGCATCTATTTCTTTCGTTGCGATGTTAACGCAATGACGACAACCAACTGAAAAGAATTCAAAATAATTAGGAAAACCATTGAAGTGAAAACCATTTCTGAAACGTTGGGCTCTGTGTGCACTAAGAATACAGCAATTTGCAGCCAAAATATATGACTCAACACATTAGGTATAGACCTACATAATACGTATTTCTGTAAAATTATTATAAATCGTTATTTAATCGCCCATTGAAGACAGATATTAAAATAAAGTGTAGGCCTATACGTTTTAGACCTATTATACGTATATTTTGCAGCATAACCTACATAAAAATTTAATTATTTTTTAAAAAGTTTATTATTCAGAGCTTACAGATCAGCAATCAGAAAAACGATGTGCACGTTTAATAAACTCTGCTGGAAACCATAGATTCGCTTTTGTAAAAAAAAAACTTTCCATAATGGATTTTACCATTTACCTAATTTTGAATAATCATGCATTCTTAATTTTTTAGTGCAAACGTTCAACTAGGCGTGGCTTGCTAAAATACTACATTAGGTTACATAAAAAAATTGACTTTAAAATAATACCTTTAAATGCTGCAATATTGAATGAAACGTGTCTATGTCTAAATTGAGCTTGAGGTTGACTTGACTTGACGCTGGTGAAAACGGTTGTTCATCAAGTGCAAAGACGATTTGGTGGAAACAGAGTTGTAAAGAATCTATATGGACAACAATAGAACGCCTATACAGCGCCACATTGCTGTTCTGTGACACGTCATCATCCAGCCAATAGATGTCAAACATCCAGTCTTTTTTCTGAAATCATAGAAAATACTACAATACATACTATAATCAACAAGAGCGTGCACTCATAACTAGACTAACGCTCTTCCGATTTGGATGTTAATAGATTCGTGGCGGCTCATTCCTGCTTGGCTGATCCATAGGATAAGTGTGAAAAATGTTTTGCTCGTTTCACTATTGATTCCCAAGTTATTGCATAAGGGGGTTGGAACCCCATCGTAAAAAAAAACAAGCCTTTTACTCGAGGAAATGTCAATTCTAAAAAAATATTATAGTAGGCTACATAAAACACAGGACATGTAGAGTAGTGGTACAGACTTCAACAATCAACCGAAAGGTTGTGGGATCGAGTCCCAAACTTGCTAAGTTTTCTGGCCATGCTTCGGAGGGCATTTACAGCAGGTGATCCCGGGCCTTCCTAGTAAAGTGGAAGAGAGGGCCTTATAGCCCTAACTCCACTAGGCTAGTTCGGTAATAGTACAAAAAGTCAATATTATAAAAAATTAATTTTAAAATAATACCTTCGAATACTGCGATATTGCAGAAAACGTGTCCGATTTCTGCATCAGGCTTCATCGAGCTTGAGGGCGACGAACATAATGACTGCTCAAATGCTGGTGAAAACGATAGTTCTCCAGGCTGCAATCTGCAAAGAGGATTTGGTGTCAACGTGAAAAGATCGAAAAAAATGTAACGTCCTTGAGCTTCTAGTGCTGTGTTCAGCTAAAGTTAAGTTAAATCTAGTGTGTTAAACTTTATACATTGAATCTTGGCTTTTCGCTTTCCTATCTATACGAAGGTAGTATAAGGAAAGCTTTGTGATGATTAAATTTTCGACGGATTTATACGTTTTGAGATCCCAGGTTTTTATGCAATGCCTATTTGTCCGGCGGATAAGAAAGAAAGAAAATTGTCTTTACTTTTCATGTGGGCGAATTTAATTTTGGACCTTGGAATTTTACAAAGTTTTGTACGTAGGTTCACAAAAATCATATCTCGGGACCCTTTTTGGTAAAGTCTAGTTAAGCTACTCTGCGGTTCAAAAAGTCAAACAAAAATTGGTATAAAGTGGAAGGCAAAGTTTCCATTGGTAAGGTAATTTATATTTTAAGCATAGATTGTTATATTTGCATCACATGTTCCTTCTATCAAGTTGGTCATAAGCAATTAGTGCCTATACCTGCAATGCGAACTTTAGACATAAAATAGAATGTGAGTAAATAAGTACGCTTCGCCGACCTTAAATTCTGTGTTGTTGTTGAAACTCAGAAGCGCCGCGCGCTTATTTAGAATCTCCAACTTCAGATTATGGATTGTCTATAGCCTTTGGTGCTGTATACAACACAATACGATAATTATTATATTTCCATAAAAAAGTTAAGTGACATTAACAATAATATCAGGGTTACCAGATGTCCTCCTTTTTCGCCTTATTTAATAATGAAAAAAATCCTAGTTTAAATATTATTTGATCAAAATTAGTCCATTTGCTTCACTGACACGCTAGAAAGTCTTTTATACATTCGAAGTAATGGAGGGTTGGAAATCGATGACAACAAACTGTTTGATCAGTTCCGATGCCTGCAAACCTTTGTGACTTGCCAAGAAGAAGGCTTTTTTGAACAATTGATGCATTTGCAATGGATGCAATTTTTTGACTGCACCAGTGAATTAGAAAATTTTTCGGAGCTGTTAAAAATTTGTCAGTTCTTCTTCGCTATACTGGGATCCAACTCCACTCGAAAGAGTGTTTTCTCTTATAAATACTCAATGGACTGACGAGAGGAATAAACTCTTGGTTGAGTCGGTGAAGGGAATTGTAGCTGTTAAGTACAATTAATTTTAAACATTTAAATTGTACTGATTTTTACAGATATATTTCTAGCAAACCGAATTTACTGAAAGAAATATCATCAAAAATGAAATACGAATAAAAATTATGTTAGTAGATATGTAAGTCTTCAATAAATGGGAATTTTTTGCGTATGTCCTCCTTTTTCATAAAATGTCCTCCTTTCCAAAAATTTGATCTGGTAACCCTGATAATATGCTGCAGGGCTCAGCCCGTGTGCAGCTTAAATTTGGAAAAAGCTTAATCTACGTGAATGTAAGTAAGTCAGTCTTCTTTGTATTCTTAAAAACGATGCATAACAAAATTATAGGATTTTGTTAGGGGTAGCTTTACTAGACTTTTACTAGCCTATGTTACTTATTTACAGCTACGTACTTAGCTTCTTTACGCCGTATATGCCATGTACGGTTACGGTTATACTGTAGGAGCTTGTTTCACAATTTTCCTCTCAAACCTCCAGCTGCCTGAGATCTGTCCGTAACCTGTTCTCTTACAGTACTCTCTCACTTCAGAGGCTTCGACGCACCTTCTGCCTTTTGTGCTAAAGCCGTCCCAATACTCATTCCACATCACAAAGTCGCAAACCGACATGATTCTATTCTTCACAGCTTCTGCCACTATGGCATGCATATATATACATTAAATTCAGATATAATTTTATTACAATCCGTGTAAAATATTGAATCTTTTCTCTCAGTTTTTATTGCCCTTAATAAAATTTGAAAGTCTCAATCACTTAACCAGTTAACCAACACTCATTCAAAATGAAAGGTTTGTTTATGTTTTAGTTGCGGAATGCTAGTGCCATAGACAAAAAACTAATTAGTTAGGCTAGTGCGCTACAACAATTAAAATTTACTTAAAATTCATTTTTTCTGTTAGAAATATTAAATCCTTTTAGGAAATTATTGAATTTTCAAATGCAATTTATGTTTTATAGTGAGAATAATAATAAAAGTAATAAGATAATTAGGTTTAAATTATCTAATTTAGTTTCTTTTGCCACGAAAATGCCCCCCTAAAGACCATGGAGGTATATGGAGTCACCATGTCGTATTTCGGCTGTGCTGGAGGAGTGAAGCCGCGGCCACGCCCCCTCATAGGTGCAATTTAGCGGGAAATTCAAATTTAATCGTTTTATTAAATTTTTTCTTCATTGGTTCCTATTTTGTTTAATATTAATTTATTATTACATGTATTATATATTGTTAAAAATATGAATTAAAAGTATTAATTAAAAGTTCTGCATAAAAATATATAGGCCTATTATTATCTAAAAGTAGGGAAAACTTAAAATTATCAGTTGTTACCTATAATTTTGTGTCACAATTTTAAAATCTCAGTAGACAGTAGGGCTATATTCCTTGGCTTGTGATCTGCCTATCCTATACAGTAGAGTTAATAATTATCACAATGAGAACCTGCGTTTGCACTTGACGTAGGGCCCTACCGGTACAGGTGCGGTATACATTAATTGTACTAACATAGTAAATTTTTCTAGCTGTTATGCAGATTCTTCATAGGACCTCCTGTGGAGTCTATACATATTATATATAGGTTCTTTGAGTCGCATATTAAGTATACATCAGCAAAAACTCGTAGACGAAACCTGAGCTTTTGTAATACAAAGACGGCAATACGAACTATGCCAGGAGTTAGAGGCCAGATAGTCTCTTGTAGACCGTTGTTTTGAAATCTGGAAATCCTGATTTTTTGCCAAGTTAAGCCTGAACTTCGAACAGAGAATCAAATAAGTAGGGACGGATGCCAAGGCGTCTTACATTAACACTAAACTCTCCCGAAGTTGTATGGGGGCCAGATATTATACCCAACTGTTCACCGTCAAACATCAGAACGATTTAGAGCACAGCATTCAGCAATGCGGTCAGGAGGGAGCTTTGGTTATTTTATATTTTATATTAGCTAAATCCTAACTATAATGCCGGGCTATAACTAACACTATATTCAGACTAACTCCCTGTTTTATGTTACAATGGGTATATTTCTGTTTTTTGACGATGCCTATACTGGTTTTGGCGACTAGCCCAGTTACTAATGGCCAACTTTGAACTTTAACTAGCCGAGCTCACCAGTCACCACCCTTGGGAATGTTCCCGAAAGAGATACTGGACTGCAACAGGCGGCACAGTCATGTTCCAATGCATGTGGCCGCCGTCCAGTAACTCCCTACAGAGACATTCAGAGGTTTCAATTTTTGATAGAAGGTGAATTTTATACCAGAGTTGGTCATTTTCAACTTCAGTTTATGAACCGAAACAAACCTACGACTACACAAACTGAAAGAGGCAATATAGAACGACAATGTTAGTGGTGCTTTAATAATAAAAAAAATTGAAAACGTAAAGTTCAAACTGGAGTTGTGGCAGCGTCCACTTTCTTAATTAAACAAATTGTTAAAGAATAAGTCAACCTGTGACACTTAACAAGATACATACATACATAGGCCTACATAGCGTTCAGCAATGAGCCAACAAAACATACAACTACAAACTATACAAAGTTTTTAATTTTAACAATGAGTGACAGCAAGTTTTACAAAGTTACTAAGGAGACTATTATGTTTATTAACCAGTAGAATCCGGGCTGATGGGCCGTGGTCGAAATGAAAGCGAACTTCCAAACGTTTCGTCAACATCTGCGGTCGACATCTTCAGTGGAACTGCGTAGACTTTAAAGATTGTATCTTGGAGGCTCAGCAGCAACGACGCCCCATCAGCTCGGATCTTCATAACACAGAACTAACAAATCAATTTCCAGAAAACAACACTAACTTATTAAACTTCACACGATCACTGCGAGCAGCATTGACGTTATATTTACAAACATGATAGCACCTAATGCTCAGATATTTTTGAGACACAGATTTGATCAAATGCAGCAGGTGGTTGTTTTCACTGCCTTGATCAAACATATGCTCGTTAAGGCAACTAAATATATCTTTATCTATTACCCGCTTGAATACGGTAATATTCATTCGCGCCAGTGAAAATGACGGGTTCATGAATACACCGCCACTTTCAGATAAAGACTGCCGGAAAACTTTTTCTGCTAACATGCAAATTTTGACAACGTCACTGGAAGGAGTGACAAGGCCACCCATATTCTTTTTATTGATTAGAGCGCAATGAAAATGTTTCCATTCCACTAACGCTAAAATGCATGGTTCGCAGCGAAGGACCTTCGACAAGCTCCTGGATACGAAACCAGCAATATATTCTACTACTCTACTGGTAAGTAGAGTGATCTGGTCCGCTCCTGGGATATAGTCGTGGTCCTCAGGAATAGGGTCTGGCATCGGTACTACCTCTGCGTCAATACAGCTTGTCAGTCGGATAATTTCCGTGCTATTGCACGTTAAAATTGAAATATTTTCAAGAGGAATGCAGTTGCCACTTCGGTCTGCATGAAGCTCCATGTGCACAAGCTGTTTTTTGTATGCAGAGACGAATTGCCTAACTGTTGGGTTGTTGTTAAACCCACCAGCAGCTCTTATTTGGCCAAAAAACAGCTCGAGGTGGTCCTGGGAAAACTTGTACGTCGCTAGAAACAGAAGTTTCGGCGGCGAAGAATAGACCAGGGATTGAACGAGAGCAGACAAGCTCTTTATGCATATACGGAATCCCTGAAAGCCCACCTTTCTCGGGGATTCCACTATCGGCACGTCATTAAGGCGCAATTTCAAAATATAGCTATCTGCTTTAGCGAAGATGGTTTTGACACTTGCCCAATTAGATGGCGAAATAGGCTTCTTCAGTCTCAACTGTCTTAGGGACATGGAATTAAAGATGTCAAACAAGTCATTAAAGAGCCGAATAAATTCGACAGTGGCCTCAGACCCCTCAAAACCATCAATGCTATCTTCGTTTGCGGTTTCAATGGCATCGGCAACTGATTTGCTAAAGACTTGAGTTGCCAATTTCACCTTCATTTTCTGTTTTTGGTAGCTGATGTGCAGCTGGTTTAACTTGTTCCCTAATCTCAAGCCTTCTTTTTTTTGAACTTCGTGCAATTTTTCAATATATTGCCACCTAATAAACGATTTACCGATCGTAAGAACCTTTCTCTCTCCCAGAGTATTCCTAATTAACTTCACCATGTGGCAGGGATCTGGGAAGACGTACAACTTTACACCCGTGACTGGATGAGGGAAATCAAATTTGGGGGCTTTCCAATTCATGGCATCGCACCCCAAACTTGATGTCATCGCCAAATTGCAAGAAGTTCCGTCAAATGTCAGTGAAACCACATCGATGCTGTTTTCGTGGCATAAAGCCAAACATTGTTTCACTAAATTAGCCTGTTGGTCCCCAGACACACCTCTGGTCAAAAAATACCCAACAGGGACTTTCCAGTTGCCATTCAAAGCCACAAGCATGAACACTAAGGCATTCTTTGCAATGGTGTTGGTCTCTTTCTCCAAAGGAACGCCATAGTCCACGTAGCCGTGATAAGCCTTTCCATCAAATTCCACAAATTGCCGTATTGCCATTTCGTCGACCATAAGGGAGTAGAAAACCTTTCTTTCCGCCCCCTTAGCTTTCAAGGCATTGAAAGCTTCCGTCGTGAATCCTGCTTTGCCATCCACGCTTTTGTACCACCTATAAATGGTGTTTGAGTGAGGGAGAACACTGTTAAACGTCGACCTGACATACCTGTAAACAATAAAAAATAACATTCAGAAATCTAAAATCCACAAAGAAACAGCCTGACATAGTTCGGTATGGCTGACATTTTTCTTTCATATCTTATTTTTTGACGTGGTGTTTCTTGACTTCAGCGCGCTATATCCAAAGTCGCTCCAACATTTCCATGACCAATAAAAACAAAATTTGTGTTCGGGGGCTGTGACGTCATCACCCATGCATTCTTATGGGAAATTTTGGTCAAAATGGTCCGATTGCCATGAATGGCACATGGTTGGAAAGAGGAGGTGATTTCGAGCCGATTCGCCCGGTTTTTACTCGGATGCGTTGGATACCGTTCAATTTGAGGGCGTTTCAAGGTTCGTTTCCAGGGATAGGAACACACGTTAGGGGGGGTGGGGTCACCGGTAGATTTCTTTTTGATGCGGTTTTTTTGATTCCATTTGCGGTCCTGACCAATAGTTGTCATTGAGGACCATACCGATTCGATGGGGTTTGCGTTCTAGACGCATTTGAAAAACGATCCCTATCCCTTATACATAGGTTTTTTTACATTTCATACAATTTTAAGAAATTCTCTCGATGGTTAGTCGACGTTTTTCACTCAGACGTGGGGTTTTATGTGGGCGACAAGAAAAATGCAAAATCCCGGTTCTCACTGGTCAAATTTGGCAATTTTCCCCGTTTCTTTTTTAATATCCTTGTTGCGGCCCTGACGCCCTACATTCATCGGTACACAATGCGCGGCACATGATTTCCCAGTAGTTATATCTTATACATCCGAGTTGCTATGGAAGGATTATTAACCAAATATTTGGAATTCCCTGCCTTAACGTAACTTACCGGTAAGCCTTAGGCGAATAGTAATGTAAAGTTAGAGCGAAGGCTCGTAATTCCTCAGGATATTTCTTTCCTTGGCGCTTTCCTCTTCCAATAAGTTTTAATAAATTTACGTTGCCAGAACCTAAAAATAATAAATACAATAGACTAATTAATCGTAACCAAGGTATTTTATGTAGAAGAGAATTCCAAGCATTTTGCCCCTTATTTGCTTGAACTAGGTCGGTGTGATCGGTGGGATGGTGGAAACTTGCTTGCAATTTCTGCGATGTGGTTCTGAACAGTCAACATAAGTCTTTTTTAACTTTTCTGTGGTAGGTTCAGTTACAATAATTTTTCCCCTTCTATGCGAACTTATTCAACACGGTTTACTGCTCTGATTTTACAGTTATAACCTCAGAAGATATATATACAGGCATTTACATATTGATATTTATGTGGGTATATAACGTACGTATCGAACATGTTATGATGATGGTGGCGTAGTTGCACTTATTTTTTACATACCTAAATTGGATAACAAGGTGGCTTCTTCAGTATTAACTAAGTTTTTCGTCTGAAGTTCATGCAAGACATTTTTCAAACTTGCAATTTTCTTAACCTTCCTCCTGAGAGACTGTTGTAAAGTTTTAACTTTCTTCTTAAATTTTGAGGTAGTGTTATTTAGTTCAACCTTCAATTCTGATTTGGTCGGCGAAACAATATCTTGCGGTACCGGGGGAGGGCACAGAGGAATATCATCGGAACTGAAACTCGATGTTGAAGGCTTAGGTTCAGGACGTTTTGAATAGTCTAATTTCCGCCTTTTATTATTATTCTGAAACAGTGAACAAAGTTTATTAACACCGACATTCTTAGTTATGAAGAGGCTAGCGGCCCTTGATGTTCGATATTGTGCGTGCGTCAAGTCATGGGATTTTTTTCATTGTGTTTGTGTTAAAAACTGGTAATAAAATAAAGATTTTTTCTTTTATGCAAAAAGTAGCTCGCAGACCTGTCTAAAAATCTTTGTGATGAACGTCATAATAGTAGAAGATAGAGAAACGTAATGTGTAATTTTCAAGAACTTACTGTGTCTTGAAAATATTTTGGCAACTCCTGAAAAATATGAGGTATCGCATTATGTTTTAGTATTCGCCTGTGGTATCCCTCCAAAAAATCCTCCTCTGCAAAATGTTTTGAACAGAGTGCGCTGTTCTTGTTGGGTACCCATTGATCCCTTTTAGTAGCTTGTGTCCACTTCTGGCGTATTTCAGGGTTCTTTGGAAATCTACAACAAAATTCAAACCATTAAACATGGACTAGGCCTACCTTTTTTAGATTTAATACCGTATGTGTTGCAGGCCATGAAAGGTTCCAACCAAAATCTGATAAAACCTCAGTAGTCTTTAAGTTATCACAGTGTTCAACATAATTTTGTTAAGCTGTTCAAGTTAACAGTTACCCATATTAACAGGGGGATTGGGGGCGTTGCAAGTAGTCCCAATTAGGCTTAGACGTCAATACATCTCTCCTGAAAAACCTAGCCTGACAAATAATGTTAAGTGACCTTTTAAACAATACAGTAATTAATCATTCATAAAGTGAAGTCTGAAGTAAACTTTGTTCATTTATAAGCACCTACTGCTCCTATTAAATACAAGTGTTATAAATGTACATAAGTTACATGTATGTAGGCCTAGTATGTAGCTTCTGCCAGTGTTGCAACCAATTTACATAAAAAAGTTTTCTTAGTCAAGTTAACATTTATTATCTTTCATAGATAAAACGGGAATGTCCTTATATCAAACTCGATTTTTAATATCTTTGAACTATGCAATGTACTTTACCGTATCCGAACCTACGCTTTTGCTTATAATCTAACCTTTAAAATTCCATAATTCTCAATGAAGTATTTTTTTTAGCAACTGTCAAATCAAAATGTATGCACAACTTGTAAATAATAGCACATGTTAGTTTTTTATAGCCACTACAATATAGTTTCAAATGGGCTGTACTCACATGTGCAGGCTCACACTTCTTCCAATGTTTTCTTCGTATTGTAATTGTCTAATGGTTTTGAGCTTCCCTGTCCTGAAATCGCAATGAATCGCGCAACACGTTGGCATGATTTCCTGTTTTAAATAATCTTTAAATAATTTAATAAAAAATAAAATGTTAACACGGTATCAAATGGAAAAATGTAAAATCTGGTCCTATGCCACGGAAATAACCGAAGTCGGGAGGCTTCAACCCGAATGTTTACGATGAGTCTATAGTTTTACTATGTCTATGCTAAAGACAGGTGCCTCTTCCAAAACAGGCATAAATGAAGTAAAAAATGTGTATTATTTTATACGTAAAAATATACGTCAATAATTCATTAGACAATAGATAATTAATAAATGTCTAGTTTGTATTTCAGAAATTGTTTTAAACTAATTTTCTAGGGAGAAAATAATGTTTTTATCAAACGATAGTCGAATGGGTCTATTGTAATGCGTACATAACAGGCTTTAAACACATTGAACGACCATACTTGATAGCTCCTTTATGCACATACTATATTTTTGCAGATAGAACCTTTTTGCACGTACTTAATGTTTTCAAACTTTTCAAAGTTTTCAAATTGTTAGTATAGCTCTTCATTTTCGCCATCCCGGGGCTGTCCCGTAAGGTCTATTATGGAGAGGGCCGTTACCCATATGTAACTTATAGGCGACACCAAGATGTAAAAAAAAAATCAAAATCAACAATATGGCAGCTGCAACGTTTGTTGTGTCGGTGGCTATCTAAAGTATTTTCATGTTTGAATTATTCTGTCTTAACTTTGAAGTTTCTTTATTAAATAACCACCATGTGGAAGGAGTGCAAGATGTGGGATGTAAAAATACGAAATGCCCGAGCCATGCTTATTTTCTCCGGTAAGTAAAATGCAATTTGCCATTTTTGCGCCAACCTGTTAGGGTTAGGCCAAGCATGTTCGCAAGGTTTTATTTTTAATGTATCCAGTTAAACTATATCTTATGTTATTAATACCGATTTAATGAAACCTCTTATAAAAATACAATTATGCAGATTCTTGACCATCCAGAGTCGAATCGACAGTTGCACAAGTTGCAGTGAGATTCAAAGTAATACAAATAGCCACCCAAGAAGATTGCAGGGGTGCTGCTACAATAACGCGATTTGTAAACTCTCTCTACCCTAACTCTTGAAGGTAAACTTAATCAGCCTGTACAAAGGTGTGTCAGTAAGACCGCCCTTACAAATGCTTGACTCATTGTCAAGGCCAAGCCCAGCTTATAAATGGAAAACTGGTCAAAAAGCAACGGAAAGGATTGACTAGACGTAGGATATTTATTAAGTACAGTATATGCAAGTTAACTCGTTATAAATTCCTTTCCTTGACGTCAATAACATTACTGCTGATTAAAGACTATTAAAAACTGCATTGGTACATACCGGAACCTAAGCCTTATGTCCCTGGGAATTGGTAACAAGTCGGCTTGTAGTTTATGAATTTGTTATAATGTTTACACATTTACTTTGCTTTCTACAGGATTCCAAATATGGGAACAAAACGGAGAGTCAGCTATGTATGCTCCCGCCACGTAGAGCCAAATTAGTTAATGTAGTTAGGAAATCGACGATATTTAGTGGTACGTACCTACTACATTGTGGACTGTTCTGATATTGGTATTACAGCTATTTTGGGCTGTTAATGCCAGTATATTAAATTAAATAAGTGCATAATATCAGGCTAAACTAATTGTCTTCGATTATAGTTACACCTTTCATGTCCTACAGTAACCCACTATGTTTCGTTCACCATTTCCATGAGAGTCCATATTCTAAATTAAAATTAAAGAAACAAAACAATAACTAATTCATGCAGATACCTGTAGGTACAAAGTAATAGTAAAATATTAATAAATGCGTGGCCTTTTCAAAACCGAACCAGCACTTAGTAGTTTAAGTAGAAGCTTACTCCTAAACGCCCTCAAAACAATTTTCTTGTAGGACTATCAACAAATTACTGCACTTTGTACCTTTACCAGCATAACGTGCTTCAACTCTTATTTCAGAAGCAAGGAGTCAAGAGGTTTTTCTGGGTATTGTATGTTATGCAGAACTTATTGCTCCTAAGTGTATAACTACTAAAAATGGCGAGGAGAAATCGTTCAAGGCGCAAAGCAGAAGCATCCAAATCTCTGCTGGACTGCATAGAACTCCGAAAGGAGCAAGCCTGCCAGAGCCATCAAATCGAACAAAAGAGACGCATTCAAAGACTTCTTGGGAAAACTTGATTTTAGAAAAGACGTAAGTAAAGCAACCCGTTTTGTATCGAGTCTGAATAATAATAATAAGCAACAACAGCTACCACTCCGAGGAGAAACAAAGATTAACGTCTCACAAGCAAATCGCAGAAGTCTTATGCAAGCAATTTCAAAATTGACAGAAGGGCAAAAGCCAAACTAGTTAAGAGCCCCCTGCCTCAGTGCCTCGACAGAAAAATGACGTGCATCTGTCTAGAAAATTTTACATTTTTGGAGGTAGAAGCAGCCTTTGCTCAAACCAAGAAAAATAAGGCTGCAGGCATCGACGGCATTTTCCCTGAAATGGTTATTAATCTGGGCTATAGTGCTAAGGCAACATTACTAGAGTTTATAAACCTGACGTGGAATTCCAGAATTCACAGCTAATGGAGAAAGAGTGAAGTGATCCTACCTCTCTGAAGAAGGGAAAGGACCCATGGAGGCTAGACAGCCATCTACCCATTTCGCTCACCAGCTCCTTATGCAAGGTCGCAGAGAGAATGGTATTAAGCAGGCTGCTCCTTCCATTCATTTACCTCGGCGGCCTAGACAATGCACAAGCTGGATTCAGAAAACACAGGAACACTATGGACCAGGTAGTGGACTTCACGCAACATGTTAAGGACGCTTTTCACCGAAAAATGTCCACTGTCTCAGTCTTGGTGGACCTAAAAGCAGCTTGTGACACCGTATGGAGAGTATCCTGTTCAAGATGGCCATAAATGGATTCTTCTTCTTCTTCCCCCTTAGTGCCGCGTGCGCACCGTGGGGGGTCGCCTCGAACCCATTTCCTGAAATCGCCCTGGTCGGACGTTAACACCTTGAGCTCGGCCATTGCTTTCCCTCTTGCTCAAGCGAGTTGTTCAATCCTTTCCTCGAGAGTTGTCCTCGGTCTGCCGATGGGTCTTCTTCCTTGCGGCCTTGCTTCCGCCAACCTCCGGGTGGTCCTGTTTTCGTCCATCCTTTGGACGTGGCCGAACCATTGCATCTGCTTGTTCTTGTCCATAAATGGCATCTCTAGTAAAATCTTCTACTGGATAAATTCTTTCTTGATAATGGCACTGAAGAGTACTTTTCCTCAGCAAAACATCAAAGCTCCGCTTGCAGCGGCAAGGACTAGCCAAGGGGCTGTCATCAGTTGTCAACTCTTCAACTTGATGGTAAATGACGTTCTGAACACCATCCGAGCTATGCCAGGAGTTGAAGCTTTGGTATATGCTGATGACTTACTCATCTGGGCATCCAGCAGCGACCTGAAAAGCCAGGAATCTGTCCTAAATTAAACATTGAGAACCTCGCGAAAGGGGCTACAAGCAACTCTGTCTCACCGTTAGCTCCGATAAAACGGTCAGCCAGGTACTCAGCCTGTCAACGAAACAGCCTGAAGTCAAACTTACCCTCTAAGACGCGGAACTGGAGCAGCAGGATGCAACGAAATATCTGTCGATTGACAAGAAAATGACGTGGAAATCCATAGCTGACAAAGCCTGATAGAGGTGCTGTCTATTTAAACGTCCAACAGCTACAAAATAGGGTGCCACTCAAGACGTGCTGACATCCACGTACAAAACCTATATTCGCCCCATACTCGAGCACGGTAGTGAAGCCACTGTAACAGCGAGTGCCAATACTACGCTAAAACTGCATGTTGCCCAAAATGCGTCAATGCGAATTATCACTGGTGCCCCAAAATCTACACCTAAGCTGCCACGGAAGTCCAGACCGGAATAGAACCCATGCAATGCCACAGAGAAAAAGCCGCACTTAACTTTTGAGAAAGACAAAAACGCTTACTGCCCCTAAAAAGGACCCAATATACAAAAGCTGCTTCCCGGCTGAAAAGAAACTCAAGTTACTGATCATGGCAGACTCCATCAGAAAAAAAATACGACATACTACTGGGTGAAGCAGCGCCTTCCCCCTGCCAACAATAAGCCTTTCTCTCGCTTCCAGCTGCTGAGCTGCACCTAGTCAATCACGATCTGCTAAAACACGTATCCACTGATGTTGCTCTGCTTTAGAGACCATTCATACTAGATACGCAGCAAAAGAATGGCTCCACATATACTGCAATGGCCCCTCCATCCTTTATCTGGAAAAAAAGAGCAGGTTTTTTGTCCGAAGCTTTCCAAGACGCAGTGCCTGTAGGTGCACCTCTGGGCTCTGACCAACTACGACGGAGATATTGCAGCAGCATGAGTCCGCTAAAAAATTGTAAGAAACGAGACAATAAAAATAAAGTAGTGTTCCTGATTGATTCTTGCTCTGAGTAGCAACCGTGCCACGGTTGCGAAATAGCAATAAACTGCCGCACGCTGCTATCAAATTTGCTAGAGGGTGGATGGCACATCGTTCTGCAGAGGATTCTCAGGCATGTAGGAATCGGCGGCAACGAAAAGGCAGACGAGCTGGCCAAAATTGGAGTAGCCGGCCAGTACACTGTCATACACCTCCGCTAAATCCATCATAGCCAGAGCTGTAAGGGCATGGGCCAGAAACCGCCACAGACATACAAGCGCAGGAAAAAACTGGGCCACCCTTATAGACTTGCCAATACTCCGGTTCCTGCCTAGGGCATTGAGCGTTGCTGTTTTCAGGACCACCACCGGCCACGACTACCTTCCTTCCCCCTGCATCGCATCGGGGTCTTTGCTTCGGACGTCTGTCCCCTGTGTAAAGGTGAAATGAACGCAAAACATCGACCCGAGTGCCCAGCCCTGTCCTAATGCTGTGTCGTCGTATATTCTATATAGCATAAATATAGTACTTCCTTTTTCATATCGGTATTCTCTGAAACTAGAGGTGGGGAATTTTTGCTTACTTTGCTTTTTGTTTCAGTCAGAGGTTACAAAATAATCTACTACGGCCAAGCCGGCAACAGTTCAAGCAGAGTTGGAGTCATTGTTGAAGGAAGCCTGTAAAATTCAGTAGTTGAGGTGACCAGGAAGAGCGACCGGGTGATGCATTGTAAGTTTCTATTTACTGACGAAGCAGTAGTGCTGAACGTGATAAGTGGATACGTGTAGCAACGAGAAGAAAATCCTAGTCAACCTGAACTTCGATGAGCTTATGATGACTCTACCGGATATTGAAATGGTTTTTTAAGAGCCGACTTAAATAGGCATGTTGGTCACGAGAGAACTGGCTACTCCACAGTACATGGTGGGGAAGGTTTCGGAGCGAGAAACACGGAAGGCGAGAGGATCCTGGAATGGGCTGAGACGCAGTAACTAAATATATGTAACACCATGTTCAAGGAGAGACAAGAGCACTTAATCACCTATAAGAGCGGAACGCACCAGGCGCAGATGCTGAGGCGCAGAGATAGACCTGCATGCATGAACTGTAAAGTGATTCCAGGGAACTGCGTCTTTCCGCAGCAGTGGACAGAAGAATCCGGGCTTATAAATAGGCAGTGGTCGATTTGAAAGTATGCTTCCCAACGTTTCGTCAACAACTGTAGTCAACATCTTCAGTGACACTACGTACACTTATACTACTAAGATTGTATCGCGGAGTTACCGTAGCAAATGATTGAGTTGGTGCAGGTATGGTTTGTTGCGCATACGTTCTCGTTTGTGATTGGCCCATTGGCGTCATTCTCGTTGTTGTTGTTTTGTTGAGGGCTGGATACCATATTCTATTTACTTTTAATCCTTCTTCCTTTCTGTTAAAGTTTTGCGGATGTTTGTAAATTTCCATGGCCTCCCTGTATAGTCGGGGGTAGTACGAAGCCGTGGTAGAGAGTATTGTAGCCTGCCCAAAACGTACAGTAAAGGCTGTATGGTCTGTTTGTGTTAACGCATGCTCTGCAATTGCAGACCTCTCTGGCTGAAGAAGGCGACAGTTACGTTTGGGTTCATCTATCCTTGTTTTCAAGCTTCTTTTTGTGGTCCCTGGCATCTTTGGCCGATCTGAGTAAGCTGTTTAGTTGTTGTATAGGTTTGAATATTGTTTTCACATTGTGACGTCGAAAGAGTTTACCTATGCGATCCGTCACATTTTAATGAAAGGAAGTTGGACCAATCCCATCGTGGCTGCTGGTTCCTGCCGGTCGGTTGTATTACATGGTGGCCGTATTGCGTGTTTTATTTCTCGCTCTGAGTACCCATTCGATTGTTGTCGATCCAATCAAGGAAACATTGGAATTGATAAAAGAAAAATTCACTGACGATATCACCCAATGGTTCCACCATGTGCTGACGAAGACGTATTTCCAATGGAATTTGGCCTTATATGAACAATTGGACGGAATGGCAATGGGTAGTAATATAAGTCCGGTAGTGGCTAATTTCTATATGGAATTCTTCGAAAAAACGGCATTGAACTCAGCTCCTCTGCAACCGAAATGCTGGTTTCGATATGTGGATGATACTTTTGTGATATGGAGTCATGGCCAAGAAAACTTAATCAATTTCCTGAATCATATGAACCTGATTCACCCGAAAATACAATTCATGATGGAAAAGAGATTAATTGTGATTTGTCGTTTCTTGACGTGTTGGTAATAAAGAAGGCGGAACTCTAGGGCATACAGTATACCGTAAACCAGCACATACTGATAGGTACCTAAATAAGAACTCCAACGACCATCCGAGCCAAAAGCACCATGATAAAGACGATTATTCACCGCGCCAATAGAATCTGTGAACACCGGGCACTAAAAGAAGAACTAAACCACTTAGACATTGCACTACAATCGAATGGGTACTCAGAGGGAGAAATAAAAAGCACGATACGGCCACCGCGTAATGCAACCGATCGGCAGGAACCAGCAGCCACGATGGGATTGGTCCAACTTCCTTTCAATAAAAATGTGACGGATCGCATAGGTAAACTTTTTCGACGTCACAATTTGAAAACAATATTCAAACCTACACAACAACTAAACAGCTTACTCAGATAGGCCAAAGATGCCAGGGACCCACTGACATCAGCGGGCGTATACAGAATTCTACATAGGTAGGTACCACAAAAAGAAGCTTGAAAACAAGGATAGATGAACACAAACGTAACTGTGGCCTTCTTCAGCCAGAGAGGTCAGCAATTACAGAGCATGTGCTAACACAAACAGGCCATAGGTACTGTACGTTTTGAGCAGGCTACAATACTCTCTACCACGGCTTCGTACTAGCCCCGACTACACAGGGAGGTCATAGAAATTTACAAACATCCGAAAACCTATAAAAGAAAGGAAAAAGGATTAAAAGTAAATAGAATATGGTATCCAGCCCTCAACAAAACAACTACATTTTCTGGCCATGCTTCGAAGGGCATGTAAAGCAGGCGGTCCCGGGCCTTCCTAGTTGAGTGTAAGAGAGGGCTAACTCCGCTAGTTTGGCTTAGTAATAGAACAAAAAGTCCTTATTATTTATTTACAAAGAGAATACGTCAGTGGGCCAATCACAGCAATCAGAAACGAGAACTCCTGCTCAACAAACCATACCTACACCAACTCAATCAGTTGCTATGGTACCTCCACGATACGATTTTACCAGTATAAGTGTACGTAGTGTCACTGAAGATGTCGACCGCAGTTGTTGACGAAACGTTTGGAAGCCTACTTTCAAATCGACCACGGCCTATTAGCCCGGATCCTTCTGTTCATTTAAAAGCCTTTGAGCCTAAGATAAGGTGGTTTGACCTGTCCAGAGATGGTATACGTGACTCCTTCAGCCAGGAAGGCACGAGGAAACTGCCAACTTTGAACGACCAATAGGAGGCGTTAGCTATCAAGAAGCTATGGCAAAACATTGAGGCAGCTCTACTGTCCTCAGGGTCGGATGTGCTGGGAAAGACTAAAGGTGGCCAGCTAGTTCAGAAAGATACGTGGTGGTGGAACGAAGATGTGCAAAGCAAACTGACAGATAAAAAGAAGTCATACAAGGAATGGCAAAAGTCGAAATCAAGGGCCGACCATGAGTGCTACACGGTCACTAGACGAAGAGCGAAAAGAGCAGGAGCAGAAGCCAGAGACACAGCCACTGAGGAGTGACTGAATACCCGAGACGGAGATCAGAAAATATTCAAGAGCTAAGAAAAGGCTGAGCGATAAACAGGACATTGCCCAGACAGTTATATGTATTAAAGACAAGCAAGGAAGAGCCCTTACCCAAAGGGAGGCCATTAACTAGTAATGGATGGAGTACTTTAGTGGAATTATGAATGTTGGAAACCCAAGAACCCAGGTCCTAAATGCTGAGGAACGTAATAATGAAACAATACCACAGAGGCAGAAGTGAAAGAAGCACTAAAGAGCATGGCAAATGGCAAAACCACGGGCCTGACAGCTACCCCATTGAAGCTTTCAAGGCACTTGGGGCTACAGGAGTAACTATAATGACCAAATTCATCAACAAAATCCTCTACGACCCGCAAATTCCAAATCAATGAAGAAAAGAAAGGGGGACGTGCAATCCTGCGGAAAATATCGACCCATAAAACTGATTAGCCATGCGATGAAGTGGACTGCGCGAGTAAGATCCAAACTGGAGAAGGACATAACAGAAAACCAACTTGGCTTCATTGCAGGGCAAGGGACCACCGATCACCTCAGGACCATGCAGGATAAAAAGGAACCACTCCACCTAGCCTTCATTGACCATGAAAAAAAAAAATTGACCGCATAAAAACTAAGTACATGGAAAGTGGAGGGATACTTGATGAGCACACTGTTGAAATAGAAGGCGCTCAGCTCGAAAAAATGAACAATTTTAAATACTTATGGTCCACCCTAAAAATGGGAGGTGGGTGTGAAAAGGACGCTTGCAGTCGAATCTCGATAGGCTGGCTGAAGTGGCGAGATATGCGTGGTATCCTAACAGACAGGAAAATGCCCAAAAACTAAAAGGGCTACTCTACAAGCAAGTGGTTAGAACTACCTTGATTTATGGCTCAGAGTGCTGGGCCTTGAGAAAGGCCGAAGAACAAAGACTGCATGTGGCCGAGATGCGGATGCTGCGACGGTCCGTGGGCTTCACACTAGCTGATAGACGCCAAAACGAAGAAATAAGAGCTGAAATGAAGACCGCAAACATAGTCGCATAAAGCGCGGGAACGGCGACTATCATGGTGGGCCCACGTTGAAAGAAGGCGGCCAGATAAGCTTATCAGACGGATAAAACGTATCGAAGCCGAGGGAAAGAGAAGACGAGGACGGCCCAGGCTGACGGTAAAAGCGAAAGCCCGCCAAGACCTCAGAACTGTAGGAGCAATCGCAGTCGAAGCCCAGAATCGCAGAGTGGAAAAGAACATGCCGTTTCGCTGACCCCTCCTAGGGATAAAAGCGAGGAAAAAATAAGCCGCGCCGCTGTCAGATATTCTCACCACTGTCCCGTTATCACAAGTGATAAAAGTTCAAGTTCAGGTACTGGCAATATTTTAACTTTTAAAACAGGAATCAATAGCAACCACACACAAGATCACAAGATGCATGTACTGTATATCTTATGAAATATATTACTCTACATTTTTGTGTACAATATGATTAGCCACAGTTATTGAACTAGAAAATTGTAAAAAGAAAAATTCTGTCGGTGAGAATGTCTGGTCGAAAGAGCTCAAAAATTGTGCAAATCGGAGCTGGTTACGGCATATAATGCGGCTTAAAATTGTAGATAGAATTAGGCGGAACTGATCCACAATAACATATGTTAACAGTGACCGGTTTCGGTAAGATACCATCATCAGACATAAACAAACAAATGAAACACGCCATTATGTACATACCAAGGGGGTGGGGGATACAATATTAATTGGTAGGAGGTGGGCGGGGTTGGGAACATGACCTTACGAGTGGGGAGCAATTTTCCAACATTTTCCCAAATTGCTCCCCACATGTTATGTTCCCAACCCCGCCCACCTCTTGGTATGTAATATAATGGCGTGTTTAATTTGTTTGTTTATGCCTGATGATAGTATCTTACCGAAACCGGCCACTGTTAATATATTTTATTGTGGGTCAGTTGCGTCTCATTCTTTCTACAATTTTAAGTTTGATGAAGTTCCACGAAATCACTTTGGAGAATCTCACTATGATATAATACGGCTTTGAATGTATAAAACTGTTTTTCTGGGGGTGTCCGAACGACTCAAAGTTTTCATCTATTGTTTCAGCAAGAGATCGCGCAGCTGTCGGACGGCGCCATTAATGCCACTTTGACCTACTCAAACGAAGGGAGCCGATGAACCAATGGAGGAGCAACTTAAATTATATTTTTATGAAGCGCCAGTAGAATCCGGGCTGATGGGCCGTGGTCGAAATGAAAGTGAACTTACAAACGTTTCGTCAACATCTGCGGTCGACATCTTCGAAGGTTGTAGCTCGGTGCCTCCGTAGCGAGTGACTGGGTAGGGGGCTGCGCACTGACCTTTATACCTGGACGTTGTTGTTGTGTTGAGAGCGGGATTTGCTCGCTTTCAGGACATGTAGAGTAGTGGAACGGACTCCAACCTTCACCCGAAAGGTGTTAGTTCGAGTCCCACACTTCCTACATTTTCTGGCCATGCTTCGGAGGGCATGTAAAGCAGGCGGTCCCGGGCTTTCCTAGGTGGGTGTAAGAGAGGGCTTATAGCCCTAACTCCGCTAGGTTAGCTTAGTAATAGAACAACAAAAGTCGATATTTATTTTATTTAACATGTTCCTCTGGGGAATTTCCATTACCTTGTTTTTCACAATTGACCGACGTCATCCTTTTTGTTGTGGTTTTGTTCAGCCCGGATACCAGAGTTTGCTCACCTTAAGCCGTCAACCGCAGATGTTGACGAAACGTTTGTAAGTTCACTTTCATTTCAACCACGGCCAATCAGCCCAGATTCTACTGGGTCTTCATTCGACTCCGGCATTGAAAGCCTCTGTAGTTACATCAATTTTCATGAGATTTCTCTATAACTTGCACTGTCGGGGTTTAAGTTCTAAAAATTATAAGTATGTCGCCACTGTTTCTGTATTACGCATTTACATGTCGATATTTTTGCTTCAACGAGAAGTGTTAATTATTCTTATTAGCCTACATATTACCATGAAAATTAAGCGGACAGAAGAATCCGGGCTAACAGGCCGTAGTCGATTTGAAAGTAGGCTTCCAACGTTTCGGTTGTATCGCGGAGGTGCCGTAGTGACTGACGGACAGGGATGCAGGAATGGTTGGTTCGGTGCGCAGGTGCTCTCGTTTCTGATCGTACTACCCCCGACTACACAGGGAGGTCATAGAAATTTATAAACATCCGCAAAACATTTAACAGAAAGGAAGAAGGATTAAAAGTAAATATGGTATCCAGCCCTCAACAAAACAGCAATAAAGAGAATGACGCCAACCAGAAACGAAAGCGCCTACCCACCACACCTGCACCGGTCTTTCTGTCAGTTGCTACGGTACCCCCGCGATACATCCTTAGAAGTGTACGTGCACGTAGTGCCACTGAAGATGTCGACCGCAGTTGTTGATGGAACGTTTGGAAGCCTACTTTCAAATCGACCACGGCCTATTAGCCCGGATTCTTCAGTCCCCTTGTTAGACTGACGGCCGTGAAAGCCTTCGTTAATACACCATGAGAATTGTTTTCGTTACTTACCTACTGTTTTTTTCTTACATTGACATAACATTGCCGAAACCGGTTGGGTTTTTTCTATGATATAACGTAAAACTTAACAAAGTAATTTATTTATAATGAGAAAGTTTAGAGATTAATCATATAATAAATTATTTTACCTTACTCAGTGGCGCTACAGCCTGGTTAGGGTCTTGACTTGTTCTCTATTGGTAAGGGTTGATGGCAATGGTGTAGTACTATTTAACAAAGGGCTAGTTGGACTTACATTGCCTGTCTGTTAATAGTCATTAGAGGATAGTCATCGAATAGTTAGAGCGGAGCCCATTGTCAGGGGAAGGGGGTGAAGATTTGAAAGTGGGTGCTACTCCCATCATCATCCTTAGTAGGACTGGTTGGGTTTCTGACCAACGGACTCCTTGCTCTTGTATTCTACTCTGAATTATTGAGTACATCCCATCCCCTCGAGAATTCAAACTACCGTTCTCCCGATCGAAATGCAAGTTCTCTAACCACTCGACCACGGCGCTCGGCGAGGAAAATCCTCAAGGGGGTCGGATTTACTTAATAATTCATAGTAGAATACAAGAGCAATTGAAACCATCAGGACTTAGCCTGATGCTGGGAGTAGCACCCACTCCCGAAATGTCACCCCCTCCCGCTGACAATGGCCTCTACCCTAATTATTCCATGACTATGAGAGCCATGTCTCATACTCATGACTATTAACACTACAGACAACGTAAGGCTACCTGCCTTTGTTAAATTGACTTGTTTTAAAAGGTTGAAACGGGTCTTATTCTTATGCTGCCTTCGTTTGAAATGTGGTAATCCCAATGTTAGGCTGGCTGGAAAATGCCGAGAAAGACTTCATCCACCTCGTCGCACGTAATTGCGTGACTGGCATCCAGAATGGGCTTGGCGGGACATCGCGCGCCTAAAACAATAACCAAACATTCTATTGGAACTACCAAATGAATAGTTCTCGTCGGCAAACCGAAATTCTATTATCAGTATGCTATAGTAAATATTTCTATGATTGTCTCAAATAACTGTTGTTAAATGTTTGATATGTGAGATTATTACTTAGTTCCCTGAACTCGTCCAAGCTGTGGAGTGGACATTCCTTCCTTCTCCTTGAAAACTCAATTAGTAAGGCTGGGCAGGGCATTGTAGTACCTAATTGCCGAGTTTGCTTAAGATGCGACAACCGACTCAGCCTGCATTTGGGGTAGGCGTTTCATAGCCTGAACTTTATATACATTCGCGTGTCCATGAAAACGAGTATTTAAGTGGGTTGTCCAAAATCGAGCAGCTTGGACGGCTTTGACGTTTGCTTCATACAGATCGTCTGTTTCGACCTCTCTATAGCAGCAAATTACAGCTATTGGGTACATCTTGCTCATCGGTGTAGGTTTGAGACATCCCGTTATGATTCGCACCGTTTCGTTTACATCCACCTCTTTCGGCATGAACCGAGTTGTGCGCGCAGGAACTGCGTATTATCCCTCTGAGAAGCAAAGCCCAAGTGCAGAGGTTCTCAGTGTTCTTGTCTCTGTCAGACTGCTTATTGCGGAGATGAAAATAGATGGATTTGATTTCAGTAAGTTGTTCTTATAATACTTACAAGGGTACCAAGGGTCAGTCCCAACTCGTACTGAACCACCTCGAACGTTTTGTCTTGTGCTGCAACAGCTGCGTCATCGGCATGTACAAAGTGTTTAGTGAACCCTGTCGTGGGATGATCGTTAGTGTCGATAAGAGCTAATATCCCATCCTGGGGAGGCTGTTCTTTTGGGTTCTCCACCGACTCTTTCTGAACGAGATAGTTTTCTCAAATAAAAAACTGAAACAAATTTGAAACATTAATTAATGTTGCGTTCAATAAATGGAAATGATGTTAACTTGTACATACCCTACCTACACGAGAATTATAAAATATAGGTTATGATAACAATGTATTCAAGTAGAGTATAGGTACTTTATGTCCGAGGCTGGCAGACAGCAACCCATTATGGATTCAGCGTTAGACCTAATTAAATGCATTGGTAGAGTTGCCATTGATATAATTATTGAAACAGTAAAATATGTTAAACCCCATTTCATAATATTATAGGCTAGTTTCAAGTTAAACAATGTTTAACTGCATATAAGTACTTCAGGTGGCGGGTAGAAGTGAAATGAAATTAGCATAAGTTAGCTATGATTTCCCTCATTCATGTTTGCCTTCGCATCAGGCTGATTATGATTATTAAGTTATTGTACTGGAATGCATGTTTGCATTAAACAAAACAGTAAGGTATACAGGTTAGGTTAGGTTAGCTCAATGATAAGAGCAGTTAGGGAAGCTGGAGTTAAAGGTACAACTTGTCGATGGATAAAAAATATGCTCTATCGTAGAGAACTACAGGCCTCGTTGTTTGATACCGAGAAGGTAGTGTTGGCGACCAAAGGATGCGCTCAGGGGGGTGTTCTCTCACCTCTACTGTGGAATCTGGTGGCCGATAGACTTTTGGTAACTCTGAATGGGGAGGGACTGTACACACAAGCCTTTGCGGATGACTTTGTCATAGTGGTGGTGGGTAAATTCATCGCTACTGTGATGGAACTAATGCAAAGAGCTATTAAAATAGTAGAGAATTGGTGTCTGGAAGAATCCCTTAGAGTTAATCCTGCCAAAACTCACATTATCCCATTCACTCGCCAACAAAGGGTGAGTGATAGGGAACCTCCAATACTATTTGGAGAACAACTCAAATGGGCGAAGGAAGTCAAGTATTTGGGGGTCACTTTAGACCGGACTCTTACTTGGAATGCCCATCTAAAGTCTAGAGTAATCCAAGCGAAAAACTGCATGTTTGCATGCAGGAGAGCGATTGGGAAAACTTGGGGGATAAGGCCTAGAATGACTTACTGGCTATATACGGCTGTCATAAGGCCTATAATCTCATATGCTGCTGTAGTTTGGTGGCAGAAGGCAAATCAAACCACAGCGAAATTAACACTAAATAGTGTGCAGAGGTTGGCTTGCATAGGAATAACAGGTGCAATGTCTACCACTCCCACTGACGCCCTAGATACCCTTCTGGATCTCCCATCATTAAATTTATTTATTATGGGGCAGGCCAGAATGAGTGCGTACAGATTGGAGCAAGGAGGACTCTGGGAAAATTCCCTCAGAGGACACTGTGCTATAAAAAACTCAATTACTGAGGAAGGCATTAGTATGCCATCTGATCAGATGTTGCCTGAATATGACTTTAGGAGGCCCTTCGAATCCAGAATCTTAACTCGAGAAAGCTGGACGGAGGGTACGCTGAGCCAGGAGGCTGGCACACTGGTATGGTTTACTGATGGCTCTAAGACAGCAAATGGTACGGGTGCGGGAATTAACGGGGTGAACCCAGTTAAGTCCATCAGCATAAGCCTGGGAAAATTTTGCACGGTTTTTCAGGCTGAAGTCTGTGCCATTGCTGAGTGCTTAAGGGAAATTCTGAGAATGGAATATGAGAATAAGACCATTCACATTTTTTCTGATAGCCAGGCAGCTATTAAAGCTCTGGATTCTTACTGTACTAAATCAAAGTTAGTACGGGATTGTAAACAGCTCCTACTCAGAGTAAGTAAAAATAATAAACTTAAGTTGGAGTGGGTGCCGGGACACTCTGGAGTAGAGGGAAATGAACGAGCCGATGCATTAGCAAATATAGGTTCGGACTCAATATTTGTTGGACCAGAGCCAACCTGTGGTATATCCTATGGAAGTGTACGCACTATAGTTGACAGATGGATCCAGACCAAGAAAATTGAATCCTGGCACAATATGACAGAAAAACGAAGTCTAAAAAGACTTGGAATAAAACCATCAAAAAAACTTACCCAAAATTTGCTATTACTTGGCAGATTAGAAATAAGGAATATTGTTGGTTTGCTCACAGGGCACTGCCACCTAAGGCATCATCTGTATAAACTCAAAGTCCACACGGGCAGTAGAGAATGTAGATGGTGTGAAATGGAGGACGAAACAGCAGAGCACGTTCTCTTAGAATGTGAAGCTCTGGCCAAAAACCGTTTCAGGATACTGGGAATACCAGGGTCAGAAACGAAGACGATTCGTGAAGATCCAGTAGGAAAAACCCGCTCTTTCATCAAGAAAGTGGGTATATTCCAGACATGAATCTCCATGACAAAGCGGCTGCAATAGATCTCAAAGGTCGACGCAACGAACCTTACCTTAAGGAGGCACCGCAAAAAAAAAAAAAAAAAAAAAAAAAAGGTATACAGGTTGTGCAATGCGTAGGCTGATTGCTGAAGATATTTCACGCCAATAGATATTTGCACTATGTTTACAAATCACTACTACAATAAAAACAAATTGGTGAAGTGGTTAGGTTAGGTTTAGAAACTACAGACGATGACGCATTGTAGGGCCAATACTAGTAAAATAAGGTACTTACAAGTATTATCTGGCAACTGAGTTACATTCAATACTATTTTTATTTGCTTCAGCAGCAAATTACTTAAAAGAAACATCGTTAAAAAAAGCCCGCATTGGCAGTACAGCGGGCATTTTATTTTTATGTTTTGTTTACACGTCAAGGTCTCCAGGAATGCTTGAAAACTAGGATTCTATGCTTAGCTTTAAAAGTGCGCAATAGTCTCCACAAGCTGAACACTAAATTTTAATGTTTCTCTTGTGGAGACTATTTCGTCTGCTAGAGCTCCGCCCTTTCCGCCATCTGATAACGGTTAATTTCCAATCTAGGGAATATAGATCGTTTGTTTTCGCCATCCCGGGGCTGTCCCGTAAGGTCTATTATGGAGAGGGCCGTTACTCATATGTAACTTATAGGCGACACCAAGATGTAAAAAAAAAATCAAAATCAACAATATGGCAGCTGCAACGTTTGTTGTGTCGGTGGCTATCTAAAGTATTTTCATGTTTGAATTATTCTGTCTTAACTTTGAAGTTTCTTTATTAAACAACCACCATGTGGAAGGAGTGCAAGATGTGGGATGTAAAAATACGAAATGCCCGAGCCATGCTTATTTTTTTCGGTAAGTAAAATGCAATTTGCCAGTTTTGCGCCAACCTGTTAGGGTTAGGCCAAGCATGTTCGCAAAGGTTTTATTTTTAATATATCCAGTTAAACTATATCTTATGTTATTAATACCGATTTAATGAAACCCCTTATAAAAATACAATTATGAAGATTCTTGACCATCCAGAGTCGAATCGACAGTTGCACAAGTTGCAGTGAGATTCAAAGTAATACAAATAGCCACCCAAGAAGATTGCAGGGGTGCTGCTACAATAACGCAATATGAAAACTCTCTCTACCCTAATTCCTGAAGGTAAACATAATCAGGCTGTACAAAGGTGTGTCAGTAAGACCGCCCTTACAAATGCTTGTCTCATTGTATCACGGTTATGGCCAAGCCCAGCTTATAAATGTAAAACTGGTCAAAAGGAACGGAAAGGATTGGCTAGACGCAGGATATTTATTAAGTACAGTATATGCAAGTTAACTTGTTATAAATTCCTTTCCTTGACGTCTATAACATTACTGCTGATTAAAGGCTATTAAAAACTGCATTGGTACATACCGGAACCTAAGCCTTATGTCCCTGGGAATTGGTAACAAGTCGGCTTGTAGTTTATGAATTTGTTATAATGTTTACACATTTACTTTGCTTTCTACAGGATTCCGAATATGGGAACAAAACGGAGAGTCAGCTATGTATGCTCCCGCCACGTAGAGCCAAATTAGTTAATGGAGTTAACCTCGTGTGCCCAATAAGCAGTCGTATTATTAATAAGCTAAGGTTTTTGTCAACCGACTCTTTCCCTACATGAGTTGACACATAAAAATATGACGTAAAATTGGCTCCAAGATATGTGACCTAATTGATTGTTCTACCATTGGCATTTCCTGTACAGTTTCTGTTTAAGCTCTTCTTAGATTTTTCCCCATTTAATGTATCTACTCATGATCCATTTTCTTTTGCTGACAGATAAGGTTAAGTGTAGTCACATCCGTGAAATTACCCGAGCAGTTGCAGCAGATTAAGAAGAAACTGGCGTTGAGACTGATCAAATTCGAGGATGCAGCTGTAGACTTGAAAGAGTTTAAGAGGCGGCACCCGTTTGAGACTTCACAATGCCTGTTCAGTTCGATTGTGAAGCATTTCAAGAGTGAGCTTCGGTGGCAGGCTGCCGCCATCTTGGGCACCGTCGACTTCCTCGGGAACCCGCTGGGACTGATCAATGACGTGTCCGAGGGGGTTACGGGACTCTTCACCGACGGCAATGTCAGCGCCCTTGTCAAGAGTGTCACGCACGGACTGTCCAATTCTGCTGCCAAAGTTACAGGTATGAGTTTTTTGTTCGTTGGATTTTTATATTTTATAACTTTCGTGCCTTTATGGTCTGATGCACACGGACGATCGCGGCTCCGGTGACGCGATGGGAAATTTGTCATTGTGGCAAATGCTTAGTTGGAACCCCAAAGAAATCTTCTGAAGTTGGCGTGAACCCGGCCGCAAGCGTTTGGACGGTTTTTCCTTCGACACGCCCAGAACACATGATTTAGGCAGTTCTCCTGCATGTCGCTGTATGGCGTGTTCCAACATGAAGCAATGTGTTTCAGCAAGCTTTGCCAATCATGGCTGTACCCTCTTAACAATTAGTTTATAATTGGTGGCTGGTGTCAGAAGTAATCTACGACACTTTCTGAAAGGATGGCTTATGTGTTTTAACCTCGATATACGTTAGAATAAGCTGACATCACAAATAGGTAAATAGGTGCTAGGTATCCTGACATATATGAACTGTGCTGACAAAAAAAAAATGCAGTTTAGTTATATTTTTAATTTAATTTAGTTCTAGCTCAGTTTAGATTTAGGCTAATTTTTAGGGTTTACGGTAATAGCTATGTGATTTGTTCAGATTAGAAGGTAGGATCAGAATACTAGAAGAGCACCATTTAACTAAAATATCTTTATGAACAACATAATTAAATATCTCGTGAAATATCGCTTGTACAGCTGCCTCTAAGGCGGGGTTTCCATAAACGTCAATGGTCAATGGTAAATGTGGTATTGGCGTTTTAGCAGACATTAAAGACATACTAAAAATGTCTGCTACCACGTCAAAACCATATTTACCATTGACCATTGACGTATGTGGAAACCCCGCCTTAGCAGAAATCCCCTGTATGATGATATGTACCCGTCGATTACACCGAATGACCTCAATTATTGAATTTGATCAATAAATTAGCGGAAAGTGGAAGTACCTAGTTCGAAAACTGTGCCAATCGATGTTGGTGGCGATATACCACATCAAAATGTACATGAGGAATTCTTCTAAGGAATTTTACATTTTTAATGGCTCTATACTCGATATTTCCTGTATATCACATATATATATATCCAAAAAATGGATATTGGAGGTGTCCGATTTGCTCGATTTGCCAATTTAGTGGCAGGGATGGATCCTTGGGGGGGCGGTGGGGGCGGTCGCCCCCCCCCCCCCCCGAGAAAAATAGCTTTATACTAGATAGAATGGACTTTTGAAGGAAATGAAGAGAAATTGTTACTCAAGTAAGGGAAACGCGATGTTTTTCAGGTCACCGCCCCGCCCCCCCCCCCCGAAAACTTTTTCTGAAACCGTCCCTGTTTAGTAGTTGGTCTCTAAAGTATATACCCTATTTTTGCTATATAATTATAATAAATTACATAGAACCCCAACAAAATGTTCTTTGCGGGTTCAGACTGACCTGTAACTGGGTTGAATAGCCTAGCAGGAAGGGCTTTAAAAGTCATCGCTATAAGAGCATTTTTTTGAGTGACTTTATTACGGATTAACATTTATTTCTAGAGTCTCTCTCTGATGGGCTAGGCCGTGTGATTATGGACGATTCACACGAAGAAGCGCGGCAGCGAATCCGTAAAGCTCACTCTGGGTCGAGCACAGACCATCTGTGGGCAGGCGTCAAAGGCCTCGGCTTCGGCGTGTTGGGAGGCATGACGAGCATATTCAGGCAGACGTACCAAGGTGCCGCACAAGAAGGCATTCAGGGTCTTATTGCTGGCTTTGGGAAGGTTGGTCAACGCAATTTTTAATATTCGACGCTAATTATTAGTCTCTTTAAATACCGTCTGGATTTTATGTCACCTATAGATGTTTCGAGAATTGAAGAGGGAAGCGTTTAACCAAGAGAACTGGAGGATAGTATGTAGAAAGTTGCTGCGAACCAATCGACCAGATTGTGACCTCAGAAAAAAAACGATTCCATCCATTCTCACCCATATTGCAGAACAGTAGAATCCAACAGGGGTCCAATACACGAATAGTTTTCCTGCATGCCTTTAGGGGGGGGGGGGGGGCAGAACATTTCTAACTTTAGTTTTATGAATACTAGCTTGATATAGACGCAGAGGATCGACCGATCGAGGATAAGGGGTTCTTTGGAAAAAATTTGTTGGGGATCACTGCTGTACCGTAGAGGTTAGAAATCATGTAACGTACTCAACGAAAATCTGTATAATTCAGAAAGTAGCAATTTCATTTATACCTAATAACTTATTTTCACTGCACCAGTCGAGTTTTATACCCGGTCTCTTGGTGCTGTTTGTAGATATTGGAATTGGGCCCGGGCCCACCATCTCTTGAGAAGTATATGTAAGAAATACAGGACGGCGCAACCATCTACCATACCAATGTATGGCGGCGCCGTAGAGTATGCCTTACTGAGACTTTTCAAGTGAGACTCGTCCTTGCCTGCCTATGGTAAAGTTGAAAATGCCAGAGAAGATGCAATTCGAAATAATAAAGGATATAAATAAACATAAAATAAAATTGAATTTTTATTTGTTTTGTTGTATATCCACAGGGGATTGTTGGAACGGTAACGAAACCTATGGTCGGCGTATTAGATCTGGCCTCAGAGACTGCCAGTGCCGTTCGTGATTCCAGCAGAAGTTCCGACAGGCCGACAAGATATCGACCCGCTCGGGTTGTTTTAGGACCCGGGGGCCTAATGCCACCATACTCTGGAAAACAAGCCCAAGGTCAAGAATACCTGTACAACTTCAATAGTCGCGATTATTCTGAGACGTAAGTTCATTACTGAATAATATTTTGTAGAATAATCAACACCGATTATTGCATTATATTATTGCAGTAATATAGGGTATTTACATTAGTTGAAGAGTTAGTTTTAACCGAAATTAGAGGACATGGAAAAAATTGGACTTGGCGGGATTCGAACCCACGACCTACACCTAACCGGGGCGTAGGATCGTGGGTTTGAATCCCGCCAAGTCCAGTTTCTTCTATATCCTCTAATTCCGATTATTGCATCTGAGCATGGTGAAAATGGATCTTTCTGAGTATCCTAGCCTTTGTTGAATTTGTCAAAGATGAGATTGATTATATAGGTACTCATAAATTAAAGTTGTTTTTATTAACAAAAAAGATGTACCTACAGCATAAATTACAGAGGCTGCTCCGGTCCTCAGGTCGAAGCTTGTGAGAGTGGCACACCAACTACTAACAGCAAGAGTCTAAGCAAAAAACCGCGTAGACGAATTTCCTTGTTACATAATAAAATTGTTAGCTTGTCCATTAACGTCAAAAATTAGAATACAAACATACATTCTGAGTAAAGTCAAGGTGACTGAAAAACCATTGTTGCAGCCTAAGGTATAACTAATGAAACTTATGAACTTATGAAACTCGTTTTCTATCCAACGAGTATTAAACCTGCTGAGTTGTCCATTTTATTATAAACCGCACAATAACACCTTCTTATATCTTCATCCACCAAGTCAAAATGAAAACTACGCATTGCAATAATTTTAAAAATCATTATTATAATTTCAGTTTGGTGGCGTACGACGTCCTTTTGAGCGAAGGCGAGGATTTAAGAATATTGATTTCAAGTGAACATATTCTGTTATTCACATCTACTGCAGCTCCAGTTGTTAAATATCATTTGAGGTGAGTGGCCGAATTAATGAATTAAATTATTAAAGGTTAAAATATGATGTAGAATAGTGTTGGTTCGTTCATGTCTACATTTCCACACCGGTGTAACTTAAAAATTTAAGGTACAACGTACATTGCCTGACACGTATATGTCGTTAAATCCGACTTACGTTCGTTGCAATGAGGCAATAGAAAGCAACTCTGCTTGTCGATTGCTGCATGCGGCTACTATAGTTTTACACCCAATGATCAGGATTATATAGTACCTACCTACTTATTTAAACATTTCTGAAACATTGTTAGCAAGCTAGCTCGCTCGTTTATATACTACAATGATTTTTTTCGTTAACAAGTATAAAGACAAACATAACGAAATGTGGAATCTGACGTGCAGTAAGAACACTAAGAACAGCTTAAATAGCTTATTATATGCAGCTAGGCTACATCAGAAGGCTAAGACATTAGCCAAGAAGCTGGCCGGTACACTGTATTTTTTTTACTGCGAAAATATTAACGTGTCAATTGGTCCCTTATCACAAGTAGATTGTACCTCCAATGATACAAAGGTAAAATAATTTTTACTATTTCTGCATTACAGTGACGTGTGTCACAGTCAAAGTGTTTCCATTGAAGACCAGCAGCGAGGTATTCTTCTGCACTATGTGGAGCTGGAGCTTCACGCCTCTGGTATGAGTGCCTTGGTCACGCAAGATCCCCCAAAGAAGAGGCCGAAAATCCGCTGTGATTCGAGTGATATTGCCGAACGGGTGGTCCAGCAAATCAACTATGCTCGGACTTTGTTTGAAGAGACGCGCTACACTGTTTCTAACACTAGCGACCCGACATAGCAGAACTGTGATAAAGTAGCTGAGCATAAAGTAATAGTGTAGCAGCCTGTTGACTTGGGTTAAGCAGTCATTTTTTCAAGGTTAAAGCTGTTTGTGGAGGTTCTATATAGAAGAAATGGGAAATTCGCTACGATAATAAAATAGAATAGATCGTGCCTAACCATAAGCTAAGTATATATGGTGGTTTTAGGCAAATCGTCGTGAAGGAAATGCTTCCAGGTTGAAGGATTTCAATCATAAAATAAAAGAAAATATCGGAAAATGTACACAAATGAACAATTTAACAGGCGGGACAGGCAATAAAATTCCGGTGATGTAACTTCTGAATACTCGACCTTGAGTCCCTGAGTTTTTTAATAGCTTTGACTGTATTTTGCTCATGGAGAGAAAGAACCATCCGCTCACACTGGTAAACAACTTTTTTCTCCTTCATTGTTGGCCATCTTGCTAGCCTGGATATTCGCATTTCGCATTCGCCTGGTACCATCAGTTACGCCTTTTTCGCCCTCTGAGGCTCTGACTGGTAAAACAAACGTGGCAGGAGGCACCAGAAATTCAAAAAAATATTTTTCCCAACTCTTAGGCGGGTATTCCACCGGCGATTTTACTTGATTTTTGATTTTGTCATTGAAGTTTTGTTTTAAGGAGATACTTAATTAGATACTTATGTATATACTTAGTAAGTAGTGTTCGTCGGGTTAATAACGACTTAGGCCTCATATTTGGGCCCATAGAGCGACCCCAACTTGACTGTCCTATGCCCCAGCCCATAGGACAGTGGACCTCCTGATTACAGTGGATTCCGAACCACTTGGGAACCACAGTGAAGTCACACGATTAGTTCGGAGGTGACCAGGACAAATCCTACCATGTTTCCCAACCGGCACTGTGCCTGCTCCGGTCCGCTGGATTCAACTTGGTATGGCGGCCGGCTATGTATATACTTAACTTATCTATTATAAATTAAGTTATAAGATGGTAGCAGACATCATTAATAAGTCTCTACCATATTATAGCTTAATTTATAATAGATAAGTTAAGTATCTACATAGTCTCCTTAAAACAAAACAAACGTCAAAAATGAAGTAAAATCGCTGGTGGAATAGCCGCCTTATTATATTAGCTTGAACTGTAAAATCTAACCCAGAGTTCTATATAGGACGTGTAACCACGATTTTATTTCGGTTCATGTAGGTTGTTACTACTCCCCACAAGATATTAACAGTGCTCTGAATGATGCATTGGCGGAAGTATGTTGTCTTCCGGGCAATTTATTAACCAAATCATGATCTGAGTTACTGTATTAAGGCGGCTATTCCACTGACCTCGTTTTGCATAATGCAAGTGCATGACGTGGTAGCAGACATCATTAATAAGTCTCTACCATATTTTAAGGAGACTATAATGTAGATACTTGACTTATCTATTATAAATTAAGTTATAATATGGTCGAGACTTATTAATGATGTCTGCTGCCACGTCATGCACTTGCATTGTGCAAAACGAGGTCGGTGGAAAAGCCGCCATAGGCCTAGCAACATCTTTAATCTGCCCTTTAAAGAATCAATTTTTTTTTAATTATGGTTTCTGGCTGGTCTAGAAACTACGGTTCTAGATTTTTTAGTCCTTTGTTATTTACTGACCTTGAAAAATGGCTTGTACAATTTAGAATCTAAGTAAAATGTTATTCCATGGTATAATTTTTATGCAAATTTGCTGAAACTTGTAGACAGGTTTTTTATTGTATTCGATAATATTCAAACCCATCTCTATGCAATTTCTATAGTAATTTCATTGGCATCAGAGTATGAAAAAAATCTCTCAACTATTGACTGGATCAGTCTATAGAGAAATCATGTTAAAAACTGGACATAATAATTTGTTCTGATTTTGGTGATAAATTGTGGGTCATTTTAATGTCTGAACTACAAAGCTAATTTCAAGTTTTAAAATACCCAATAAACTGTAGAACCATTGCCGTTTGAATAAAGTCATTTAGTCGAACTGGCAGAATTCACTTACAATATATATTTATAAGTTCCTGTTTATAAGGTGCTATTTAATACGGCAAGAGACTGACCAGGCTGCTGCTATTGCAAACTATTTTACTTGCCCAAAGAAATTTAGTTAGGCTACATAGGCTAGTAATAAATAATTAAGGACTTTTTTTGTTATATTACTAAGCCAACCTAGTAATAAGCATAAGTTAGGCCTCATTCATTATTGAGTTATTAAAGGTTTTATTCTACTTGCTAGATATTTTTTTGAACATTGACTGTTCAGAAAGTTAGTTTCGTACGTTTCATGATTCCCTTTCCATCTGTATTGTACTAAAAGGCAATCGGAGGGGTATGTGTAAGCGTCAATATCTGAAGAAATATCAATCGTAGAGCTGTCAATAATATCAGGACAAACAGAATACATTTTTCTGCGCATTTTGTTATAGAATTTGTGCCTCCTTATAACCCAGATTGGCCTTAATTATTGAAATTGGTACAAAAAGACCCTCATGTATCGAAATGTAGAGGAGCTTTTCTGCTAACTTAAATGCTTTTCTTTACGACTTTACGATCGATATTTCCTGCGAAAATCGACTTTGTATAAAAAACGCGTTGTGCGGGTACTCCGATTAACCCTAGCATTCTGACAGTTTGTTGGCATTCTTTGACTTGGGTCTGAGTCCTTTTTAGAGTGTATATACCTACATCATGGCCTTCAATTCACTCGATTTTTTATGTAAACTATTTCAACATTTTGGAACGGGTCTCGGTAGCCTCACTTAATGTAACCTACATGCTACGCTCCTTTAATTGAAGACCTTGAATATAAGGTATAACACTTACCTTTTTTTCTATTAATAACTTAGCGGAGTTAAGGGCTATAATGCCCTGCCTTACACCCATCTAGGATTACCCCCAGACCACCTGCTTTACATGCCCTCCGACGTAACCAGAAAATGTAGCATATCTGACCCAAACTAGCAACCCTTCGGGTGAAAGTCGGAGTCCGTACGACTACTCTACATGTTCCCTTACTTCTGCTGCTGCATTTATTAGTTGTTTTACAAAGTGTGTGATGTTTGGAAACGACTCTCTGGCCCTAATAGGGGGCCTATGCTAGTAGCAGCAAACCCGACTCGCCGTATAATTAAAGCATAGGTTTATTATACATGGTAGGTAAATGATAAAGTCTACGTGCTTGCTAATTTTCCGCTAAATGAGAAGATTTTGTAAACCTTCCCTAAAGTCGAAGGTGTCCAGTTCTATTAAGTACCTAGGGTAGGTACATGTTACTTGAATTATTCATTGCAACATTCGTTGCAGATTATTTCTTAGCTTTCTAACACCATGTAGCCTAGGCTTTTCCAATACAATCACTTGGTTCAAATCGGGCAACTTTGGTTGCAGTCAGAAATCAGAATACAGTTGACAGTAAGTAGGCCTACATACACAGGCTAATAATAATAACGGTAGTTTTACTGAAATTCACCAAACATTTAATCAATGAAAAAAATACTTTCCAAATTAGGAACTTAAATAGTACGCAGTCTTATCAAAAAACTAGAGAAAGTTTCTAATCAGTCCTTCAAAATAATCTTAAAAAACATGAATTAACCGCTTAATCCACTTCCGATATGTTGGGTCCTGATCCATTTCCTCCCATTCCTGGGCCACCGCCCTGATGCATCTTCATCATGTATGACTGACAGAATCCCTGCAACTCCTTCAGCTTGTGTTCAAACTCCTCCTTGTCCGCCAGAGTGTTATTGTCCAGCCACTTGATCGCTTCCTCAGATTTCTCTCGTACTGCAGCCTTATCAGATTCGGACAATTTATCTCCTGAATCTTCCACAGCCTGCTTGACGTTGAACGCATAACTTTCGAGCTGATTCTTGGCAGTGACCCGTTCCCTCTGCTTCTGGTCTTCTTCCTTGTATCGTTCTGCCTCGGACAGCATTTTGTCAATATCAGCCTGAGACAGCCTTCCCTTATCATTCTTGATGACAATATTCTTCGACTTGCCAGTGCTAGAGTCTTTAGCAGTCACATTGAGGATTCCATTGGCGTCCATGTCAAAGGTGACTTCAATCTGAGGAACACCTCGAGGCGCCGGTGGTATTCCAGTGAGATCGAATGTGCCCAATAAATTGTTATCTTTGGTCAGAGCTCTCTCTCCTTCAAAGACTTGAATAGTAACTGCGGGCTGGTTGTCAGAAAATGTGGTGAAGGTCTTGGTTTGCGTGCAAGGGATGCGGGAGTTGCGGTCGATCAAATTAGTCATGACACCACCAGCAGTTTCAATCCCAAGGGATAGTGGTGCCACGTCAACCAGAAGGACGTCTTGAATTTGGGAGCTGGTATCTCCGCTAAGGATGGCAGCTTGAACAGCAGCACCGTATGCCACAGCTTCATCTGGGTTGATATTCAAGTTCAATTGCTTCCCATTAAAGAAATTTTGCAGTAGCGACTGGACCTTCGGGATTCGTGTAGAGCCACCAACAAGGACCACATCATGGATGGAACCTTTGTCCATTTTTGCGTCCGTCAGAGCTTTTTCCACTGGCTGCAGGGTGCCTCTGAAGAGGTCGGAGCAGAGCTCTTCGAAACGAGCTCGCGATATTTTCGTGTAGAAGTCTACACCTTCATGTAGAGCATCAATCTCCAAGCTGGCCTCTGAGCTGGATGACAGGGTACGTTTTGCTCTCTCTGCAGCAGTTCGAAGACGACGCAAGGCTCTGTTGTTGCCAGAAATGTCTTTCTTGTTCTTGCGCTTGAACTCTTCAACAAAGTGATTCACTAAACGGTTGTCAAAGTCTTCTCCCCCAAGATGAGTGTCCCCTGCAGTAGCCTTGACTTCAAAGAGGGATCCTTCATCAATGGTAAGAATAGAAACGTCGAAGGTTCCGCCGCCGAGGTCGAATATCAATACGTTGCGTTCACCTTTTAGATTCTTGTCCAATCCATACGCCAGCGCCGCAGCGGTTGGTTCGTTGATAATACGCAACACGTTAAGACCGGCAATAGCTCCGGCATCTTTGGTGGCTTGACGTTGAGAGTCATTGAAATAGGCAGGGACGGTAATAACGGCATCACGTACCTGACTACCCAAGAAAGCTTCCGCAGTCTCTTTCATTTTGGTAAGCACCATAGAACTGATTTCTTCAGGTGAAAACGTCTTCTTTTCACCCTTGTAGTCGACCTGAATTTTGGGCTTGCCACCATCACTAACCACTTTGAAAGGCCAGTGTTTCATATCCTGCTGGATCTTGTCATCAGAGTATTTTCGTCCAATTAGCCTTTTAGCATCAAACACAGTGTTTTGAGGATTGAGGGCAACTTGATTTTTGGCAGCATCACCAATTAGTCGTTCAGTATCGGTAAAGGCGACGTAGCTGGGTGTAGTCCTATTACCTTGATCGTTGGCAATAATCTCAACTTTACCTTGCTGCCACACTCCGACGCAGGAATAGGTCGTCCCCAAATCGATTCCGATTGCTGGTGTCTTCATATTGAATTTATTTCTTCACACAACTGTTTAAAAAAGAACTTGCGAAACAAATGCACTGAAACTGAAGTGAAGTAACACACTAAAACTTGCACTCTTGAGTCTGTCTTGACTTTTAAATTCACTGTTAATCGCGGTAATGTTTCCACAAAACTGATTGGTCTCAGGGCAGCGCGACAATATATATCAGCCAATAGTATTCGAGAATAATCTAGCAATGGTTATGGAATCCACTAGAACAGTTTGGAACATTCTGGAAAACTACACCTATACTTAGCTTATGGGCAATGATTCGGCCAGCTGATTCACGATCATTCACGACCTTGCAGTGAACTTGTAAACAAAAGTCAAAAACAAAATACAAATATGAAATATGGCCGCAGCGCTAGCTAACATTCCAAGAATGAGCTAATTAAATTATTAATAGAAATAACACATTTAATTATGAAAAGCAATATTTATGAATATAAATCATGGATGGGCAACTTACCAGATTTATTAAAAGCCACGCCTATTGTCTGTTTAGCAATACCAGGTCAGTTATTGCCTATTGGAAGAAATAGAAAGCTAAAACGGTAATTCAACATTACCTACGTGCTGTATGTGTAGGAAATTAGAATGTGCATTATTGTATTATTTTTAATCTATACTTGACCTCTATAATTATATGTTGTGTGATTGAAATAGGTTTTTGCAATTTTCATGCTATGTGAGGCTTGTTCATTATTTACAAGGCTTTGCTGCAGGCATAAGAGAAAATACAATACAATACCAAAATTAAGAGTCCCTGACCAGCCAGAGCGGTATCGACCGTGTCAAATGCAAATAGCCACCCGAGAGGGTTTCTTACGAAAAAAAGGAGGAGACACTTAAATAGTCCAGCAGCTCCTGGGGTCGTACTCATCCAAATTATTTAGAGAGGCATCAATAACTCTGTTCTTAATGAATGTTCTGAGACAAGCTGGATCCAACTGTCTGACTAGAAATGGTAGCTTATTGTTAAGCCGGTGTGCATGTATCGGATAAGAATCCCTCGACTTGTTTAGACGACACCTACGCCTATCAAACCCTTTCACCGATCGTGTACTATAAGAGTACACTGTAGTCCGAGCTGGCAATCCAGGATTCATCTTAATAGCCATGAGACAATTAAAGACACATACTGGCCATGCATAGTGAGCACTGTAGCGGCTTTAAAAAGGGGTCTGCAGTGAGCAAGATAAGAATTTTTTGTGACAATGCGGATAGCTCGTTTTTTTAGTAAGAGTACCTTGCTTACTCCTGCAGAGTGCCCCCATGCCCGAATATCATAATTTATATGGGTATGAAACAGACCATGGTATGCCATCAAATGATACTGCTCCGTCACCAGTCTTCCAAGTTTACGTAGCAGGAAAGCAACTTTAGCAAGTTTACTACATATACTATTAACTTATGGTCCCCCCATGATAGTTTGGAGTCAATCATAAAACCCAACAGCTTAACTGCACCAGTTGGATGTTCAGTAGCACTACTAGACAAGGAACAGATAATTCTTTGTGTTTTATTATTGTTGATTTTATGTATGTTATTGACAAACCATACTGTAGCCTCAAGAAAAAGAATTTAAAAGATACTATGCAGTGAACATAAGCAGTGACCTCAAAAATTAAATGGTTTGGCTAGGCCCATTAATATTGTAGTCTAAAAGCAGCAGTAGCCAGGGTAGCCACGCAGGAGATATTGTATGCACTCGGTAAAATTTAAGTGCGGAAATCCCTAAACCTAAAAATACACGCCTAGGCCTATCTCTCTAATTATTATTAAACTATGCGTCTGACTGCGTAAGATGAGCAAATTTCTTTGATGGAATGAAGAAAATATAAAATGGTACGGAACCCTACTGTAGCAAAGCGCTACTCCTAATTTGAGGGGGCGATCATCAATGCGAAAAGGAATGAGTACTGCCAATATGAACTCCTCTGTAAAACCCCGCTATTTCATGCCTATATTTTAAAAAAAATCCTGGCTACGGCCTTGGTAGGTATACTCAAGGGCCGTACCATATTACCACTTCCTTTTCAACGAACTGCACCAGATAGGTGAGGAGGAGGCGGTCCAAACATTGGGATTGATTAGTTCCGGAAAGCATATTTATTTACGGAAAGGTGCATGTTTGGTTTTATAATTGCAGGATCTCATAACACATTCACGTACAGCCTGACGAGGTGGTCTTCCGTCAGCCCCGATGCGCCTGCTTTTGTCCGAACCCTTAGCCATCTCTTCAAACCAATAGCCAACCCAATTATTTACAACTGGTCCAAAACTCAGAATTTGACTGTACGACAACAACTTGAAATTGGCATCAGGTATTTAGATATAAGGCTTGCGTGCAAGCGCAAAGAGATCTTCATCACGCACGGGCTCTACGGTGGAAAACTTCAACCATTCCTTCGTGAAATGAATCAATTTTTATCAGAAAATCCGAAGGAAGTTTTGATATTAGACATGCAACATTTTTACGAAGTTTCCGAGACAGACCATGCTCATTTAATCGCCATGTTGGAAGCAGTATTTGAGGACAAGATTTTAAAAAGGCTGCCGTCTCTGGATATTAAATATTTGAATCTCAATGATTTCGAAAGAGTTAAGGCCCAAGTTTTAATTGTTTACCGCAGCAGTGTCGCTAATGCTAGTCAACTAGTTTGGCTGTCATCCTGTTGGCCTACTTATTGGCCAGATACCCCTAATGTTGCTGACTTAATAATTAAGCTTGATAATGCTCTTGTACGAAGAATCTCAGGAAAAGGATTTGTAAGTCAGTTTATTTTGACGGTAGATGTGCCATATGTTCTGAAACATATAATGGGCACACTAAGACAGATTTCAGATGGAATCAAGCAGTATTTATCGCCATGGGTTTTATCGAAGGTGCCAGGGTCTCACGGTGTAAATGTGATCATTTCTGATTTTGTTGATGCCGATTTTGTGGCAAATGTTATTTCGTTAAATTTTAAGGCTGCAAATTAAAAAGTTGATATTGCCATCATTAGTCATTAAGAATCTCTATTGTACATTTAATATTTTTTGTATTAAAAAATTACAAAACCTTTACACTTTTTTTGACTCTAACCATAACCTAACCAAGTTAGTAGTTGCTTTCTTTGTAACATGAATTCGGTGAAGGTGGTAAATGTATCCGTCCCGTATTCAATCAAACACTATGTATATTTCTGTTTCTTCTTCTTTTGAACCATTGGCAGAGGTCCAGGAAACTGGAATACCGTGTGACATGTTGTGCATATAGGACTAAACTTGCAGAATACTGAAAGGAAAAATATAAATGCAAGTGTATTTGTTAAGTGATAACTTTAGAAGGAATTTGCGTTCAATAATCAAATCCGATTCCGAAATAATCTAAAAATTGCCAGATTTGAAGTATGAGAATTAATAAACTATAACACAGTTCACTTATATCTGTACACACTCCCTAATTCAAAGTGTTGGATTTTTTTAAAGTGGGGTAGGCCTACTTACCTACTACCTAACTGGAGTTGAAAATCGTATGAGAATACTAAATTACTTAGGCCTACTTTCTTACTTTACCTTACATCCAAACATTACTACTCTATTACAGTCCGATTATGAACTGAAGATAATTAAACACTACTTCATTCATTTCAATAGGTATATACTTAAAAATATGTTTATTTTTTATAAAATGTAACTTTCTAAGAAAAACTGGTCTTGTGTGTCGGGTCGTCCCTTAATGTTCCCAATAAGTTTTCTAAATCATGTTTAGCACTGCCTTACCACACTATAGAGCCTAAAGTGCGATGACCGAGTCCAACTACTAGATCAAGCGTTTCAGAGTCCACATGGCCAAATTGGGTCATAGAAGTCCGACCGATGCAATGAGTCCAAGGAAACCGCGGAACAAGTGGTTGGCCACTGTCCAGCCCTGTGGCGGGCGCGGTTAGACGGTTTTGGGGCTGCCTACATCGACCAGATCGATCTGATTGACTTGACATTGAAGGAGCTTAACAAGGTTAAGCTGATGTTTTGAGCAGTTGATTAATTGGCAATGGTCATAGTCATAGAATAAATGGTCAAAGTATGAATGATAGGGATGTCATCCCAATAATCATGCTGTTCAAAGGGTCCCGAGACATCCCACCACGCCCCACCAACGGGTGCCGGGCCCCCGATTCGGCTAAGCTCTCTTGCCTAGTCATACATAGATAAAACGAACGTCAAGCCAGTGGGAAAACTTACTTGATAAGCAAACAGAGCAGACGAAGCCAATGTCAATCAACTCCCGATGACAAAAGCAAGCGGCGCGGTAGTCGACGCGGACGGGTGGTGGTAGGACTAAACAACTTCGTAAAGGAGGTTCGGGTAAGAAAACCCACTGAAACAAATAAACCAACGCTGATAATTGTTAACTAGTTAAGGTAAATTAACCTAAGCCTTTGGAGTGAATATACGCATTTATATGTTGTATATACATATGATGTTACTTCTTCGGCTTCAGCCAACGCTGGTCCTAGGCTGATTGGCCATTAGGCGCCGCGCCGCATCGTAGAAGCGGTGTCTTTCTCTCCAGCGTGGTAGTTGAGTTTTCTGCGTGATCGGCGTTCCCTTCCCCTTGCAGACAGGGGGCATTCGGATGAGCCGTTCCAGTTCTAGGGACATGGAAGTGGCTTGAGGTAATCGTGTCATGTAGCCATTCGAAACGCTGCCACGACGCAAAGTACTACCCATCGTTTGCCAGCTACTCCAGGAATCTGTGATGGTGTTCTTGACTGTTTTGATATTTCTGCAAGTGGAGGTGCAGGTCTAGTGCAGATTTTGCAATAATATTCATAGGCAATATATACATAAGGCTCAGAAACCCGGACCTCGACGAAAATTCCCTTAGGGTCTGGGAACGAAAGATCTTGCAGTGCAATGGGAAAATAGTTAAAAGATAAGGTGCCGAGATTAAGAGGCTTTACCAAAGCCCATGAACCGTGAACGTCAAGACAGGGAGACAGGTCGCTGGGGCATGTGGAGGCGGGGATTCCACCGACCGGCTAGGGCTAAATACAAATACGGTGACGTGGTAACAGACATTCAAGGCTTAGGCGGTGTTTCCACCGACCTCGCATTGCAGAATGCAAGTGGCATTGACGGAAATGTTTGTTTTCCTCTATGCCATAGTTAAAATTGATCAATGATCATAGAGTAAAATCACAAACAAACAAACTAAAATTAAAAAATGGCGTCATGGGATATGTTAAGTACAAACATTTTAATAGATTACTATAAAAAGAAAAATTCTAAATTCCGTCAATGTCATTTGCATTCTGCAATGCGAGGTCTGTGGAAACTCCGCCTAAGTCTTGAATGTCTGCTACCACGTCACCGTTTTTGTATTTAGCCCTGGCCGGTCGGTGGAATTCCCGCCATAGGTGCCCGTGCCCAAGAAAACTCGCAACACAAGACCAGAAGATCACTGGAGCGCCCGAGTAAGATATGGATGGACCATGTCCTGGAGGATGTCAAGAAACTCAATGTGCGCAAATGGAATAGAGGAATGGCGGACGGAAGTTTATGCTGCGGCCAAGGTCATTCTAGGACTGTAGTACCACGATGATGATAGACAATATTCAGGGATCATTTTGTAGTGTAATGATTAATTTATCTATCTATTAATACTTATTGTGCTAGACAGAACTAGAAAATGAAGTAAAAACATTTAGAACAGAATCAATGGGTAGGAAAATTTTGCTTTTTGAGACCTGTGATCTTAGCCAGGGCAACTTAACATGATGTACATACTGATCATAATTAATATGCCTACGAGTAGGTATAAACCTACTTCTTGTATGAAGGTTTGCCAATTACAAAGCCACAATTCATGAGTTAGCGGGGAAATACGATGCCGAAATAAGTTAGCTGAATGGTTTGTTTATTAAAAAGGTTGGGCCAATTGCAGGTCAGCCATATGAATCCCCGCACACCGACGGTAAATTATTATTATTTATTCCTTGTCATTATGTTGTTCTCATTATTACTCCATTGACAAGACAAGTAGATAGGCAAAGACGAAAAAAAAGACGATTCCAATATTTCAATGGATTTACACGCTTTAAGCCCGGCTTAAACTGAGTTTAAGGTACCAGGAACCCAAAAAAGTGTTTTATATATGAAATGTCTGGCGATTTGTGGGTAAACTACTGGGTGGATTTTGTTTAAATTTTGCATGTAGGCTCACAAAAATCGTATCTTAGGACCAATATTTTTATTTTGGACTAACTCAATTTTGGGAGGCTAAAAAAATTATTCTCAAAAACTACTACGTTCTCTTAAAATGCACACACATTTTCTTGTAGTGGTGGTTATTAGTGTTAACAAAACCCAATAGGTCGCTTACCCCTTAATAGTTCGGTTCTGGGGGCAAAATATAAATACATAATACTCAAATTCCAAAAAAATGACTTAAAGAAAAATTATCTGTGGAACCTATCAATCTATGCTTTCCAACTTCAAGTATGATTTATGTGTAAAATAGACCAACAAAACTAAACATTGCTTTCTCAATCAAAGTTTTGGTTTTAAATAAATAAAATAATCATTTAGGAAGTCATTGATAATTCATTGCGGAATACGTAGCATACCCTGCCACTATTACTGTTTTGAATTAGAATGGTCCGCCCGTTCTCTAGAATCGTCCCATCGATCAATTCAGTGCTGTGGGATAGGGAAACTCGAGACGGAAATATTTCAAATGTAACTTGCCATTAAATACTGAATTAGAGCTGTTATTTGCGGTATCTTCAAGTATAAGCCGCCTGAAATATCACATCCTTGCTGTAAGAGGCTGAGGTCGTGGTCGAGAGTGCAAACATCTATAAGAACGTTCTGCTTCTGTGCAGTGAAAAAAACATTCATGTAGTCCATATACTGAGACGTTGAATCTTCACTCCCAGTAACCACAAGTATTCGAGAATTCATTTTGTCACCTGCGGGTAATTCTCGCTGGATCCTGGCAACAGAAAGAAAATTCAGATATAATTTAGGGCAGACCGGTGACACAATGATCTTTTAAACGGCCACAACCGGTACTATTCACAAGGGAGTATGTATCAAACAAGTTCATTTTGCCAGCGATAAGCTTACCATTGTTAAAACAGTTGGAAGGAAAATCTAAAAAATATTTCAGCATGTCCCTGATTCCTCTGAGTAGTTGATATGAAGCATTCCCCTAGTTTCGCATATTTTTCTTGCTATTTTAGCCGCCATTAAAAAAGTTAAAGATTCAACATTGAATTTTCATAACATTGAACAGTAATACAAAATGTACATAGGCTACATAGGCACAGGCAAGTAATCACTATTATTGTTGAGGATTTTCCTTCTTGCCGTAGAAGTACACCAAGGTGTAGGAAATAGTTCCTTCCTAAAAAAGATTAGGGCAATCCATGGCCGGTTCCTAAAGACAATACTGTATTTTCTGCTTGAATCAAGTTTTTAATAAGAGCCACTACCGACTGTACTTTGTTTACTCAACTAGACCTCTGCCTATGCGGTATGGTATGATGTTAAGACTTGTTTAATTTGCAACCGGCGACCAATAATTTTGGATTCAGCTGACGACCCAATGAGTATCGATTCAATGACGGCCAAGGTCGAAATTCACGTCTAAGCCGTTCCCCTGTTGCATCGGGTCCATGACAAGTTTGTCTCAGTTTGTCCAATATCGCTTGTAGCCGGTGTGGCTTGAGATCGAGGAAGTGTGTCCATGGCAAGTTTGTCTCAGTTTGTCCAATATCGCTTGTAGCCCGGTGTGGCTTGAGATTGAGGAAGTGTATCCATGGCAAGTTTGTCTCAGTTTGTCCAATATCGCTTGTAGCCGGTGTGGCTTGAGATTGAGGAAGTCTATATCTGTTTGCCAATGGCCAAAACTTCATACGGAAACAATACTAATAATGTTCGAAAATCCACGGGGTCGTTGGCATTGGGCAAGAACTTGTGAGCTACTCGGGTCAATTCCATCAGGACATTAGGTTTTCTTTCCTAATTATACGTAAGGAAACATGTGATGGTCGAAATGTTGGATTTCGAGATTTCAACAGATTTACACGTTTTGAGGTCCCAGGAACCAACAGTCGTTTTACGAAATGTCTGCCTGTCGGTCTGCCTGCTCATCGATTTGAGGGCAAACTATTCGGTGGATTTTGATGAAATTTGGCATATAGTTTCACAAAAATCATATCTCGAAAACATATATTATTATTTGGGCGTAACTCAATTTTGGAGAGCTTAACCCAACGTCTAAAGACTTTTTAAACGGCTTCAGCATTTATTCTTTTTAAATTATTAACTGCGCATGTTGTAGTCGTTATTAATGTAAACAAAGTCTAATAGGTCACTTGCCCTTCGATAGTTGGGTTTAGGGGGCAAAATTTTCAGCGGAACCTTTCTATGGATGCTTTCTAGTGACAGGTGTGATTAGGTGTTAAATGGGGTAACAAAACCGAATAGGCTGTTTTACCAAGCAATGTTTTTTCATTCCGCAAAACATTGCGTAACCGGTCATTAGAATTGTGTTTTATTATATTGGCCTGCCCGTTATGACCCTCGTCATACCGCTCAAGTCAGTGCTTTGGGATAGGGAAAGTCAAGGCAACCAAAATTTGACCTTATTCATTTAAAATAAAACTACTAATTTTATCTATCTCGGTATCTATACTAATTGATATAGAAAAGAATGGACGGGTTCACTCGTAGCGATTCTTATTTTATGAACATTTGGAACCATCGCAAAAGGCTAACATGGCAGACCCACCTGTGTATGTAACATAATGCCATAGCAATAGCGCCGGCCAAAAGTGATTCACACATGCCTAGGTTTCTCATTTGACGAATAGTTTCTGCTTCTTTCTTAATTAGCAACTGTAAATTATCCTTAATGCATTTTTCGACTTGAGTGAACAACTCATACTGCCCATCTTGCTGCCGGAGGTTTTCCGATTCCCAGTCATCGCCAGGATAGAGGAAGCCAGTTCGTTTGGCGTGGCACCCGATCACTGCAAGCCGGTTCTTTGGTTTCAGCATTAAATGCGAGTTACAAAATGAAATTAATGAGTCCAAGCACTGTGTGAGAATGGTTTGCTTATCTCGGAAAATAGGTTGCACTGGATTCGTGTCAAGTACCACGACGAGCAGACTCGATTCGACATCTATAACAATGAGAATGCAAATTTGTACGATATGGCGGTTCGCTGTTATATTTAAGACTGCAATAGCACATGTTGCTGAAACGTGATATTGTCGTAGAATTTCAGAGAGCGGGTGTCCTCATTATTATTATTATTACTTATATTACAACAGGGCAAGGACATTGCCCCTTAAATGTAATACATATAGTCTAATCCTTTAGACAGACGATTGGCCTGCTCATTGAGACCGGTATATCTGACAATTGGTTTGTTCCTGGAGGATGCACGGCTAAAACTATGATCGGCCAAGGACATAAACCCTGGCACTGGCTGTCACGAAAAGCAGCCAGTCAACATAGTACATGAAAAAAGCTTAGGCTTACGTATACATTACTCACAATTAAGAGCAAATCAGACACCTCTCTAGACTTTCTGCACGAAGTCAAATTTCTCATGAAATATTGATCATAAAGCCATAATTGAGATATTATAAGGCAGAAGAAATATTACTCTATACTCGTATTTTGATATTTAGTGTGGGGCCGACACTTACTAATACTATACTTAATTTTTTTTTCAGCTTCCAGCATTTCTGTTTGTAAACAATCCTGTCATCCCGGGGGGGGGGGGGGGGGGGGAGTGAGTCTGTTTATTAACTTGGGGCACCCTAAGGGCAATCTCCTTCATCACAGTAAAATTTTTTTGTTCTTTTACTAAGCCATCTTAGCAGAGTTAGGGCTATCAAGCCTTCCCTAACACTCAACTAGTAAGACCCGGGACCGCCTGCTTTACATATCCTTCGATGCATGGCCAAAAAATGTAGCAAGTGTGGGACTCGAACCAACAACCTTTCGGGTGAAAGTTCGAGTCTGGAGTCTGTAGCACTACTCTACATATCCTGACGGGAGAAGGGGAGTTGACTGACAGGGTAGACCAATTATAGTGGATTCCGAAACACGTAGAGAACATTGTAAAGTCACACAATAAATTCGGGGGGGAGGGCCGGGTTCGAGACGCACTTAGAATACTGGCAGAGTCTGTGCGTTGTAATTTGTCCCACCATGTTCCACTACGCCCTGCATTACCAATGCGTACCAAGTTTGCAGCAGTTTGGAACAGGGTCTGTTCTTGTGGATTCAACTTGGTATCGCCGTTGTTAGTAGGGCCAATGGCTAGAGTGACGTTGGGGCTCGCTTGAAAAAAATAGGGCTCAAATTGCTCTTGAACTTCGGTGGCAAGGTGGTAGTGTACTTGTACTTGTGCGAATACCTACACAACTTGCGGTCGGAGACGTGTCCCAACTCGACACAAATACTTATTAGGTGACTTAGTGAGGCGATTGAAGAGGTTAATCGGATACATTCATTCAATTGTTTGTGTGCGATTTAACCATTTTATTAAAAACAAAACACTGCTCTTTCGCCCGAGGCCTAGTTATTAAACGGCCGAGGCTACATACCTAGTATACATAGTATGCAATCTATCAACATTTCGAGGAGCGTTTCTTCTAATTTAAGGCTTCATGGTCGTGATTTAAAGAGAAAGTCATATGTCCAAAAGTCAAATTCGCTCTTAATTTGTGAAACAGCCCGGCGGGGTGCTATCAGGCTAATGTTATAGTACGATAACTATAGCATCATTGACCAGAGGAAATGTTGAAAGTAAGGGCGTTAACATTTTTAGGCGCAGCTATCAATTTGTTTGACTGTGAATCGTGATACACAATTCCCATTTTGGTAATTAGGCCCAAATAAGCGTAAATAAGCCGCACGGACCCTACCAAACCCCTATATGGAGACCTAGCAGAATTAGGGAGGGTCTAAAGCAGACTATTTGATTTGCCAATCAATCCATCCTGAAGGTATATAATCTCCATTTTAAAGTTCAATTTTAGACAGAACTAATTAAATATTAAATACATTAAATAATTCATAATGCATACCTTCAGCGGCCATTATTTTTGTTTGCAAACAAGAGTCATAGTCATGACGATGGAGTTCTTGCGCAGGTAAAACAAAGATGGCGGGCTGTCGGAAAGGGTGGGGGTACCCCTGATTCTCGGACATCACCCCCTTATTTTAACATGGAGTGTATAGGCTTTCCAATGAAATTTATTTTATTTTAAAAAATTTTAGCTTATAAACGGCAAGTTAGTGCTATTAATATGTTCCTTCACTGACAAAAAATTACGGCAAAGTAGCTGCAAATAATTGTCGAAAAATATTATTTACTTGTGTATCTAATTTTATTTCATTGGTTGTGATACTTCCGCGAGGGCAGAACAGATTTTGAAATGGGTATGTGAGCCTAAGCTTGCTTATACATGTTACAATTCATGTATTAGTAATGATTTATTACCATAACCATACAACTTTACTGCATAACTACCATGAAATATAGCCTAGTCGGCTGGGCTGCCGACACGCTAGCCTATCATGTTGTTTGTAAATATTAGTAGCTTAAAAAGGGTTATTGTCTCTCCATAATACAATCACTAGAATTCAATTTTTCAATTTTCAATTATTTTACGTAATTTATTAATGAATTAATGGATAAATTCTTCAAACAATGCAGGTTTACCTGCAGAAATTTATTATTAATTTATTGTGGACTTCGTTCTGCCACAAAGATGCAACCTCCACTTGCATTTCTTAATTTTTTCCAGTGGCTTGGGGAACGATATAATTCGGACCTCTCTCATATGAGTTCTGTCCTAGTGTAGGCTATCACTATTACACAAGCCATAGCAGCAATGCTTGACCATAACGCTAGAAATATGAATAATAACAACTAAAATCTGTAAAAATCAATAGCGCTCAATGCATTTCATATCCTCCAATGGCCGAACAGCTGATTTTGTATACATTATTTTCGCAATCACGCATGCGGTGTTAGCTCCGCCCTCTTACTGTGACGTCACTACGCAAGAACTCCATATAATCACTGAACTTATGCCAGTTATGACTCTGTGGAAATCGAAATAATCGAATATTCAAAACAAAACAAAATATCCTTTGATTTCACATTGGCTAAATTTCTTAGTTTATATTTCATTTAAACTAGTAATGCACCGACTTCTTAGACTTAAAAAAAGGCAGGAGGCTTTTCCTTTTCTGCACAAAAGTGTAAGCACCAGTGAACCCGTGTGTCTTGTCTGCTTTCATCGTTTACAATTTGTTTTTCAAGAAGGTGAGCGACCATGCTACCATTTTTCTTCTATTTTTCTAATAATTAATTTAAAAGACATATTTGATGTATTCCGTTCTTATACTATATTGTTAGCAGTAATTAGTAATATTGAATTTCATGAAGCCTTTAGTTAGTTACTGACTTACAATTATGCATTTCCTTGTTTCGATGGATCCTAGACCTAGTTCACCTAGTGTGTTCCTTGAGGAAAATATGAAAATCTACTGTATGTAGTTCAGTATCAGATCAGATCTATTTTTATGTATTATGCCAGATGTCAATATTGCCATATTTGTTTAAGGACGGAGATCAGTCCATTCAACGCCCTCAAGTAATGTACAGTATACCTCGGCAATAAAACACCTTCTAACAAAAAAATTGAAACCATCCAAAGGAAGCAAAAAAGATCAACCCATATTAAAATCGTTGGAAAATGTAATTGAGCGCTCTTCAACTCCTGTTGATATTGTTCGGCAACCCCGAACTGCTTCTGCTGCAAGCAATATTTGTTCTACTGACAAATTGAATAAAAATGTCCAGTTTACTCCTAACAGTCTTCAAGTGGCTGCATCTGTTAGACATTACGATCCATTAGTGGTCTTGCCCACAGAAGACTTAAACGCTGCTATTGACGACCTATTAAAAGTAAATGATTCTTGCCAAAGCAATGCAACTGCTCTTCCAAAATTTGCAGTGCCTTCTAAAACAATGGATTTATTAAAAAGTATTTCGTCGAATGTTTCAATAAAATCCATCATTAACGAATTTAACAATGCTTCAAAGATTGATAACGAATTTGTAAGTGTTAAAATTGGAGATCGGATTAAGCCAAAATTAAATCGTAGGCCAAAAATTAAGAACTTAGATGAAATCGAACTGTGCAATGATGAAGTGGGAAAACACTTTAGAAAGGAACTCAGAAAAAAATTGCGCTTACGTTCTCCTGAGGAAATTCGAGATGTTGCTGTAATTAAGGATGAAATTGCAATGGAATATGGTTTGGTTGATCCTGATTTAACAAATGAAGCACTATCTCCATGTAAAAATTCTGTCAATGCAGAAAAGAAGAAGTAAGTTACTTATTTAAATTGCTCTTATCCTTTTGTTAAAATACCGAAACAAGTCATCTTTACTACATCTGCGTCAGTACAGTAAATAACAAGTAGCTATAGGGAGTGATCTCAAGATAAAATAAATTGGCTACAGAGTATTTGGGGCAATTTAGGGTGGCTTCAACTATCGATTTGACAGAAATCACGTCATCTACCAAAACCAAATCCGTTTTGAAATTGCCTCCTGTCACTATTCATCCCATCCTAAAGCGTTTAATAACCGTAACCTCGTAATATCTATTGTCAAAGAGTGGAAATCAATTATAATAGAATATGCAGACAATTTCATAGAAATTTTCTATGCCAGCACATTTCTGAATTAGAACAACCAGTTTAGCTTTACTCTTTTAAGTTTATGCATTGTATCGGCTATGTAAACCCTAAATAATACACATTATTATGTGGGGTATATAACCCTGACTTTTTTAAATTAACTTTTGGTTGAAGAGGCTTACCATGTTGATTCCATTAGATCAGAGCATGTTTCAAACTGCGGCAACTTGGTAGTGTGCACAGCGTAGGCAGGGGAACCTGGTGGGACATGATAACGCGCTTTGGCAGTATAAGTCGAGTCCTGGTCACCTCCGATTTAATCGTGTGACTTTACCATGTTCTCCAAGTGGTTCGGAATCCACTATAATCAGGAGGTCCACCCTGTTAGTCAACTCCCCTTTCCCCGAAGCGAAAGTCTGCCCTTTGCGTGCCTCAAGTTAACAAACAGACTCACTCCCCCCGCCAGGCTGACAGGGTTGCTTAAAGCAGAAATGCTGAAGGCAGGCGTTAGAAACAACAACAGCCTGTCTAACATTACGAATCATGTCAAAATACGAGCATATAAGTAGAGGATATTCATTTCCTGTTCTTGTGCGGGCTTGTGGTCGATCGGTTAAGACGACGCCCCGGATAGGCGTAGATCGTTGGTTCGAATCCCGCCAAGTCCAGTTTTTATTTATCCTCTAATTTCAGTCCTAAATAATACTGTTATATATGGTTTCATACTGTATAAATATCTGTAACCATGCTATTTTCATACATTTTCATTTCTAGAGTCAAGAAAAAAGGTTTCAACGTGAGCTTAAAGAAGAAAACGCGAGAAGCAATAGCAAAGCAAAAAATTAAGGTTCTGGAAAAGGGTAGTAAAGAAGAAAGTTTAAATGCGAATTTCTTTTCTTATGTTGATGTATGCGTTCATACGGGGAATGTAATAGACGCCTTCATTGCTTTGAAAGCGTACAGAAAGAAACTTGCCCTTGCAAAGGAATGGACTCCTAAAGTAACGGACATTAATATTTACAACGCCATTATTACAGGCCTTGGAAGTCAGGTAGGTTAGTCTTTCACAATATTGACACAATGTGTACTAGAAGCAAAAGATTCCAGTTCCAATTGTTTGCGATAATGAGTTATTGGTATCGTCGGAATCGTCTAGAAAAAAGGGCTACAAAGTGACAATGTTGTTAGGAGCAAAATGGGACTTCCTAAGTGTTGAAATGTAGCGTGAAAGAATCAGATTCCTATGTACGTTATCAGCTAACCTACAGTTTTTGATCTCTCCTGAAAAATTTAGTTGTGGAACTGGAACCTTTTGCTTCTAGTAGCCTTACATGTGAAACGAAAAAATGATCTTGAAGAATTGGTATGAAGCATTTGGAAATTGCTTTGTTTAACACTATCGAACCTGCAGACGCGAACATTTTAAGTCTTGTTTTGCTTTTAGGGTTATTCGAAGAAAATCAATGACTTAATTGCATTTGCTGAAGAGGATGGATTAAAATTAAATGCCCATTCGTATGCTGGAATGCTTGACTGCTTAATAGCAAAGAAACCGGATTCTATTACCAGCTTTTTGAATGATTTAGCTAACAAGGTATTGTACGAGAACTGCATTATTAAACTCTTCTAAACTCTCGATAAAAAAAATGCGAATGTTTAGTTAATTTGGGTTTCATTAAATAAAAATTGAAAATATTATGTTCCACGTTAATGACTTTTTCAAATTTATGCAATGGGGAAGATAACGTAACATTAATAAATGAAACTCAGAGTTGCTCAATAAGCTTAGGCCTATGGTTTATGTGGAATCTGAAGAAAGCAGTCATATTTTGCCCTATTCCAATGCTTGGCAATTCCATTTTCCACTGCTTTAAATATATACACACAGTATATAATAAATGTAATTTAAAAAACTGCTTATAAGATCTTTCTATTTACAATTTGTCATATCCACTGAATGGGTTTTTCGCTAGGAAAGATCTATTCATAAATTGTCAATAAAATGCCAATTTCATAAATTATAGTCATTTCTTCTGCGACGAATCGCCTCAACAGCCAATGCCAATTATAATTTGCTAGGAAAATAATCCTTAGTTGTTTGTCTAGGACATTGACATTAATGAAGTACTTCTCAGTCCTCACTTGTCTGTTGAGAGCTATAATCGCCTTGTTGAAGCAATCCGAACTGTCCAATCTGACTTTGTACACAAACTACCTCCTTTAGACTTAAGATACAACTGCCAGCTACTCAATCACTTCAATGATCAGCCCAAACAGTACTCGTAAGTAATTTTAAGCATTCATTCTGAGAATCTGCCAAAATTTTGGAATCAGTTTTGTAAGCTTACTACTGTCAATTTACGTATATGTATCAGTTTAGTACGATAGTTTTTTATTTCAAAAAATAAAAATGGCTTCCCTTTATTAAGGGAGAACTATACTTTAAGGTACTCCCGATTTCCTAGGTAAACCAATGTTATGCCTTTCAGGAAGGAAGTAACAGCATGCAAATAGCTGATTTTTGCCTCAATTAAAATATAAGATAACAAAAGTCGCCTTTTCTTATGTTTTTTTTATTTTACAAAAGAATGCGCTAACCCCCTTCAGCAGCCTGATCGGGGCGTTTATAATACCGGTATTTATTTAATCCACTGGTAAACAAGATAATTTTATAATGGAAAGTGCTATTCAAAATTTGTTTGTTTACAGTTATAATCCTAGGGTATATATTTGACCCCGGTATTATAAACGCCTCGATCAGACTGCAGGTAGTAAAACGAATTCGAAAAACGTATTTAGTTGCACGATTTCCGTACGAAAACTCCCACAAACCACTGGGAAAACTTCGCCTGATTGGTTTCATATTTTTTTTCAGATCTCCGATTCCATCTCATCTCAATGCTGATAATTTAAAGTCTAGATATAGAGACCAGTTGTCATTGGAAATGAACAATTATGTTAATGTTAAAACTGTAGAAAAACGTTCCGAGCCAATAGAAAATGTTCAACGCTATGTAAGTTAGCTAACACTGGATCAGTCGATGGTAGTATCAAAAACGTAGAAGAAAAAGTTTTGAACTTCGAACAATTGAGCCGCAATTTTGATAGTCAATCCTGGTCAATGTCCTTTGATGTGTAGGTTGAGACAAATATAGTTGCATTCTAAATCTACCACAGTCTACAGACCCGGATTTTCGTTTCTATTGTTGACACCCGAATGTATCCGGTTAACCTCTTCAGTCGTGTCACTATAAATAACTTAATGCTTGTTTGTGTCGAGTTACAACACGACTGTGTAGAGACTCGCACAAGTACAATCACGAACCGTCATGCCACCGATGGCGATAATATTGCCTATGATGGCACTCAGTCTTGCAATGGAAAAATTGCCCCATTTTACTTCAGCTTCAAATCTTGCCATATTGTGTGAATAGAATACTAAGCGAGCAATGGTAGCCACTGTGACGCCATTGCAGTGCTGGTGTCTCAATTATTATTATAAAGTTGTTTTCACTCATCCTCTTGGCTGGTTTCTACTCGGAATTATGTGAATAATCTATAATTTATCCCTATATCTATTGAAGAAACTGAACTAAATATAGTTTTTTATTCCATAATTATTTTAACTCGGCTATTAATTTCAGCGGGAACACTTAAAAAAGGCCCAGGATGAATGGAACGAAACGGTTTCGAAGGCTTTTGATCGAGATTTAGAAGTACTGATGGCTCAATGCCGGTACAAATCCCACTTCTTCTTCACCATATACCCTTATCTCATGTCGATACCAAAAGAAGAGCATGTTGAAATAATCTTACAAGAGATTCGGAAGCTCGCGGAGGGCTCTGAAACTTATAGTCCAACTACTAAGCATCTTTATAGAGAACTTGGCACCCAAGTCTGTTTGAGGTAAGTGAGCACCTTCAATGGCACAATTGGAATGGCAATTGTAGTATGGATCCATTCGTTGTTTTTTTTTTTCCCCATGTGTGGCCCATGGAAGACATGCCACACATGGAAACAAAAAACAAAATTTAATTGAAATGAAAATCGAATGTACCGTATACGAGTAGAACAACGTAAGTGCTGTACAATAGAAATGCAACTTGGGACAAGCTGCATTGGCCCAAGTCTTTTCGTTAGGAGTGCGCGATGTTCAAAATATATTTCAATGTTATTGCTAGTCGCGATCAGGCTTGTGTAATAAGTTAGTCATATTTTCTTGCTGCCAATTAGTTGCATCATACTTGGCAAGATTCACTATTTCGTATTCCCTCTATCCCACAATAGGGACACCGGAAAGGACAGTCCGCAATAGTTATTGGTAAGTGAGCACCTTCAATGGCACAATTGGAATGGCAATTGTAATATGGATCCATTCGTTGTTTTTTTTTTCCCCATGTGTGGCCCATGGAAGACATGCCACACATGGAAACAAAAAACAAAATTTAATTGAAATGAAAATCGAATGTACCGTATACGAGTAGAACAACGTAAGTGCTGTACAATAGAAATGCAACTTGGGACAAGCTGCATTGGCCCAAGTCTTTTCGTTAGGAGTGCGCGATGTTCAAAATATATTTCAATGTTATTGCTAGTCGCGATCAGGCTTGTGTAATAAGTTAGTCATATTTTCTTGCTGCCAATTAGTTGCATCATACTTGGCAAGATTCACTATTTCGTATTCCCTCTATCCCACAATAGGGACACCGGAAAGGACAGTCCGCAATAGTTATTGGCCATAGCTTGTAGAAACACAGTACTTCTTATCGGTAGTCTTGACTTGCAGCAACTTGCAGTCCGACTAATCTGATCCACATAAAAAAAATCCAATATCTGCTATGTTCGATTAGATTAGATGGTCTGTGCATGATAAATATTGCCAGTAACGTATCAGAAGATTTTCACACTTGCTGGTTTGATGGGATTTGATAATCATATGAGGCGCTTATTGAGTTGCTTCGCTATGGTAGGAATCCCCGAACCATAGCGAAGTAATCAAATTGATAAGGAGTTGGTTAAGCATGCCTCAACTACGAAGGTGCAAGCAAACAAAAAAAAATCCCTTCAAGAGATTCCCCTCTGAGGAATAATAGTAATAAAAATAAGTTTACAATAAGAAATACACAATAGACCAATAAGGATTAAGTGCATACGATAAGCTATGTACCCCAATTAATTAATTTAAAAAAATAAAACCGGTCCGCCATGTTAGTATTTCTTGCTTTTTTCAGTTACTGTAAATTAGAGAATGTGACATGCCCTCGGTCTGGCCTAGGCCATTGACGAGCGAAGGAAGTCACTCAGTAATGTTTCAGTTTTAGACTTAGTTCTCCTGCAGCTACCTCTCTTTAGAAAATTCAAAATGAAGGCTCTATCTGCTGATCTAATAATATATAGCTTTTTCGTATTTGTGCCAGTCGGATCAAATTTATTTTGACACGAAAATTTAAAAATCAAAGTTAAAATGCTTAGTCGCATTCCTGACTCGTATCTTCTTGGTTAAGTCATGCGTTCGCCTGTTTCATTGCGTCAATGGTAAGCTTGTCCCAGCTTGTTATTATTATCGCTTGTACCCGGTGTAGGTTGACATCGAGAACGTATACCAGTTTGCCAATGACCAAAAATGCATACGGAAACAATACAAGTAATGTCCGAAATTCATGGTGTCGTTGGTATTGAACAACGGACCTATGGGCCACGATAAGTAGGCCTGGGTCCATAAAAATTACAATTACCAATTAGTCGCATTCCTGCTGTACCTAACGTCATCATCTGTTTTAAACAGGTATCAAACTCGGAAGAAACAAATTAGTGGAGCATTGGACCAGCTTAACAGCTTGTATGAAAAATACTGCGATTGGTATGCCAACCCCGATGGAAGTGCTTCGAACACAAGAGAGAAGTGGCAACAGTTACTCCGTGATCACGTGGCAGCTGCGCGTCTGGTAATACTTTTACACGTTGTTTTCTTAGCGTTACTGACACAGTCCTTTGTAAATCAATTATCTCAAAGATTTCAAATGATCGAAAGCAGTATTTCCCATTAGAAAGTTTTCGTGGACCCCCTAAAGCCTAATCGCAGGTACATGAAGGTAAGCTGCGTAGAGTCTGCCTTTGTATACCAGATATCAAAGCCTTTTTTTTTGTGCACATGATGGTAGTTAACCAAATCGTTTAACGAATTTTAAATGCGACATTTCTTTATTAACTCATGCGTTATTCAAATTTGTAATTTAATATTTATAATGTACGAGTAAGTGCGGGTTAAATTGTATTATGAATACTACTCTAGTAAGTGCCCACGGCCTTACCATGTTGAATCTATTAGGGCAGAGTATGTTTCAAACTGCGGCAAACTTGGTAGTGAGCACAGCGTTGGCAGGGGAACATGGTGGGACATAATAACGCGCGTCTACGTGCGTGTCGAGTCCTGTTCACCTCCGATTTAATCGTGTGACTTAACATGTTCCCCAAGTGGATAGGAATCCACTGTATTCAGGAGGTCCACCCTGTCAGTCAACTCCCCTTTCCCCGAGGTGAGAGTCTGCCTCAAGTTAACAAACAGACTCACTCCCCCTGCCAGGCTGACAGATTTGCTTAAAGCAGACATGCTGAAAGTAGGCGTTAGAAACAACACTATTAAGTTTGTAAGCTATTAATAAAATCTTAAAATGAAAACCTTCGTCAATACGAATAATTTACTTATTTTTACGTAAAATGTTTGTTGATTTTTAGTGTGGTGGGGAACCTATTTGGCGGTCACATGTTTTAACTGAAGTAGGACGGTTTCTCTACAATATTATCATCAAGGATGTCAAAATAGACGCCAACTGCATGCGCCTCACTGAAAATCCAAAAGAGTATGTATTATTTTTTAAGGTTTTCATGCAGTTGTTCATGCAGTTTTCATGCAGTTGTGCATGGATATTAGTTGTTCTATTTGGCAATTCCAGGGGGTTTTACGGTTTCTCCGTCAATTTTTCTAGTTAGAATAAATGATTTTAATAAATATAAAAAAAACTTGCAATCAGCGTCATTTTGCAGTACTAAGTTTTATTCTGCCATAACTCAGTGTCAACTCTCAGATAGGGTGAGTCCAAGGCCTAATAAACGCATACCTTATGCCTTAAATACAAGAGGAAAAGCAACTTACCCTAATACTAAGTTTATATTATACTAGTATAATAACAATAATAAAAATTCTTTATTTCCAAAAAAATAAAATTATTCAACAAAATGCAATTAGGGCTCCCATGCCTTCACAGAAGCGTGCGGGATACATCCTACAAACTCCAGTTCAACACTATTCTTCTATTACAATCATGATATAATATTAGTTACATTGCCATTAGTGTTTGGTTTATATATATATATATATCAATGTAGTTTTTTATGCTCGTAATTGGCCTTGCTAACTTATTGTAACTACTAATAAATTCGTTGTAATAGTAATAAGATTTGTATAAGAATGAAACTGCTCTATGAGCCTTTGTATATTTGGGAGAAATAAGACATCCGATAATATTCATTCTCGTTGGTATATTCCTTGTCTGTGGTACCAAGGCTGGTAATATATGGTATATAAATAACTTTAGTATAACCTTCCTATTCATCGACAACCGGCCAACCTGGCACCCTCTGAGTGGTAGCCCTTTCGCCTTCCTCGAACCCGGCCAGCCGCCATCTTCAGCCTCTAACCTAGGCCGTCTGCTACTGTCTCAGTTCATATCCTAGTCGACCGCCTGCAGGCTTAGTTCACGAGGCTCGGAATAGGGTGCACCGCCAGAGGCGTACCGCAACCATCGGCGCACACATCATGCCAATATTGACTTAGAGTACTATTAAACTATTATACCTATTAATGTATTACATCTAAGAGCCAATGTCCTTGTCATGTAGTAACATAAGTAATAATAATACATAAAAAATCAATTTAACATTTTACTAAAAGATATTTTGTTTCCCCAAAACATGTTAACGCAAAATAGTTTAGTTGCAAGAGTGGGCCAAAAGGTCCAAAATCCGCCCACATGGAAATTATAGACAATTTTCTTTCTTTAAAAATTCCTCTTCTAAATCTGATATGGCCCAGCAGTCAATATTTCAATGTGTTTATCGTATAGTAAACAGCAATTAGATGCTCGAGCGCGCATGATGGCGTTACTTCGAAGTATGTCTAATATTAATCAATATTGTCTTTCAGGCATTTGCTGCCCGCTTTTTACACATTGTTCCGGGTCAAGGGACACACTGCTAAGGAGGAAGTCAAGCCACATCCTACACTGTCTCGGCTTTTCAGGGCAGCTGCACCCGAAGAATTGGTGTTTGAGGTGTCCAAAATACCGATGGCTTGTCCTCCACAGCCTTGGAACACTATTACGTCTGGTGGCAATTTGGTCAACAAAACTGAGCTCATTAGGTCTGTACAGTTATTTCGAAAGTAAAAACGTTCAGAGTCCCATCATACGTGTATATGAAAACTTAAAATGTTATTGTCAATGTAGCCTAGTGTATTTTTACAAAGTGGGCTGACTGGCAACCTTTATTTATTTATTGAAAATTTCAGGTTACCTTACCAAGCTGTTGCTCAATGGAGGGCTCTTGAAAAGACACCTGTGAATAATCTTTACCCTGCCTTTGATTCCCTCAATCAACTAGGTGCTGTGCCTTGGACCGTAAACGACTATGTAAGGACTATAGGATAACAATTTTATTCAGGACTGGAATGATTAAAACTACACATAGGACATGTCCTAATGTAGGTGAAAAAATTATACGAACGTTGAAGCCTAGACGGTTTATAAAAATTCTTCTAGATACTTAATACTCTATAATACACTTATACACTTAAGAGGATATTCTACGTAGAAAATGAGCACCCTGAAATCTGTTGTTTTTATTGACTTTTTATTTTTTTAGTTAATTAAAAGCAAGTCATTATGTCATGGAAGTTGTAGAAGACTACTTCATGCATTATATAATAGGAAATATCAAATTTTTGGTACCTTAGTTCTTCCATAAATACCAGAACGGACAGGACAGGACTAAAATTTCGGGTATTCTGGAGTTTTTGGAAGAACTACAAAACCGCAAAGTAAAAATACCCAATTATATGATGCACGGAGTAGTCTTGTACAACTTACATGAGCCAAATTTTTAATAACTTGCTGAGTTAATTAAATAAAAAATAAAAAATATTTAATTTTGGGGTGCCAATTTTCTACGTGACATATCCTCTTAATACTCCATGAGGGCCTCGAGTGACATGCACCATATTATAGTAGTAGAAATACGATATGTTTTGTATTCTGAGTAAAATAATATTTTGTTATTCTTTATTTACATAATATTTTAGGTTCTCTGCCTTAAAAGACCCATAGTAGTATGGTTGGAAACAGTCCCAGGCCACGGTGTGGGCCTATAGGAAAGTGGACCTCTTGATTATAGTGGATTCCGAACCACTTGGGAAACACTGTGAAGTCACACGATTAGTTCGGAGGTGACCAGGACAAGCCCTACCATGTTTCCCTACCGGCACTGTGAACACGACCAAGTTATCTGCATCTTTGAACCTGCTTTGGTCCGCTGGAATCTAACTTGGTATAGCGGCCGGCTAAGAGACCCATAAGTTAAAATTATTTTGTTTAAGGCATTGTTGTTGTTAAAACAATTAATCAATTTACATGTTAAATTAGTTGTAAATTGGCAGGTACTCGATGTAATGCTTGAGGTGTTCAACTCGGGTGGCTCGGCAAAGCTGGATGTTCCTGAGCCGCCTAGTTCGTGCCCTCCCGCTGACCCCGTTAACGAGGACATGACTCACTATGAGAAGTTCCTCGCATACAGACAGAGGCTTTCTGTCCGGAGAAAGAAAGCGGAAATGTACAGCCTCTGGTGCGACGCTTTGTACAAGCTATCTCTTGCTAACCATGTAAGTTAATATTGTGGGCGATAGAACCTAAATGATGTTCAGAAATGGATTAAATTCTCAACCACTCAGTTCAACGATACACAATTATAATGATCTCTAGATCGCCTCTGACTTGATCAATGTTTGTAGGGCATAAACAGGTTTCAATGTAAAAAAAAAAAAATGACACTGAAATTGTAGTTCTGATGTAAAGTTTAGGTATTATCTAAATTCAAGCGTCTCCCATAGATTACTATTCATCTTTTGATTAACCACACCATTTAATTTATTGGATAATTATTGCAGTTCCGAAAGAGAATATTCTGGCTACCCCACAACATGGACTTCCGCGGCCGTGTTTATCCAGTGGCTCCTCACCTAAATCATCTAGGCTCAGACCTTTCCCGCGCTCTTCTAGTCTTCGCTAAAGGGCAGCCTCTTGGCGAAGACGGTTTCAACTGGCTCAAGGCAAGTTCATAGCTTATTCAGTGCCTTCTTCCGATAATCCAGCTGAAAGCCGTTGTTCCATTGGAGTTGTCCATTGATTTTGGATAGTACGGATGTTGCGTCTTATGGATCGTAAAAATTTATGGTGCGGATCGTCGTTACATGCGTACTACATATGATTCAGATTGCATTTTTATTGCCGACAAATATTATTTGAAAATGTTGCTAAAACTGTTTGGAAAATGTGGCATACCACTGAAAGAACTTCTTGAAACATTATGTCACTAAAATATTTAAACCTTAAAATGTGTGGGTAGCTATGACTTAATAGGCATTCATCTTCTAGATTCATGCGATTAATCTAACTGGGACTCATAAGAAAAAATCGATACTGGAGCGTTTGGAATATGCCAATGAAATTCTGGGTGATCTCATTGACTCTGCGGAACGGCCGCTGACCGGGAAGATGTGGTGGGCCCAGTCGGAGGAGCCGTGGCAGACGCTGGCCGCTTGCTGCGAAATCCGAAACGCCGTCGCCTCTGGCGACCCTGCCGCCTATGTCTCAGGATTCCCGGTCCATCAAGACGGCTCCTGTAACGGACTGCAACATTACGCTGCCCTTGGGCGGGACCAGGTGAGGAAATATAACATAACTAAGTAACCTAATGGGTACTTGTGTCGATTTACGACACGTCTCCGATCGCAAGTTGTACAAAGACTCGCACATGTACAAAAAACACGATACCACCTTGCCTCCGAAGTCACTAGGCGTTGGCTGTACCAGTCGTCGCTGTAAGGGAAGACAGTGCACAGTAGCTCAGCACAGAAAAATGTGCTGAAGTATACTCCGTAGTCTATTGTTTGGCACCAACTCATTTGCTCCTATGACAGGTCTCATAGTGTTGTAAAGCTGCCTTTAAATGCCAACTAAGAAATTCTGAGTAGTAGTGTTTATTGCTTTCCAATTTATACGTAGTATAAGGAAAGCTTCGTTTTTCTCTAGGCTGGCGGTGAGAGCGTCAATTTGACGCCAGCGCCAGTGCCGCAGGACGTGTACAGTTGTGTCGCTGCCATTGTCGAGAGAGAGCGCTCGAAGGACGCAGCCAATGGCGTACCCATCGCGCAGGCGCTGGAGGGATTCATTTATCGAAAAGTCATAAAGCAGACGGTGATGACCACGGTGTATGGGGTCACCCGCTTTGGAGCCAGGCTGCAGATTGCTCGCCAACTGAAAGGTACATATTGTGGGAGTACATTGTTACAAATAAGTTATTGAAAGCAGAAACACGTAATAATGATGACATTGTTCGGTACCGAGTATTTTTCGTCAATACTTATAGACTTTTTCCATATATGATGTAACCAATTGATTGATGAATGATGCACTTCGGTTGGTTGGCTTCTTAACAGAGGAAGGAGCTCAAGAACTGTGGCCAATCGGTGTTAGTTAAGGCCACATGTCATGTATCTAAATGTAGAGGAGACTTTCTGCTAATTTAACGGCTACGGCTCTGCGATCGATATTTCCTGTGACAATTGACTTTGTAAAAAAACGCGTGGTGGGGGGGGGGGGGGGCACTCCGATTTGCTCTTAAGAAAAAACCAGACGAGGTGTAAAAAAAAACAATATTATCGATCGTAGCGCAAACATAATTAGATCACATCCCTTAGAAGAAATGTTACTCTAAATTTTGATGTATAGTTTGTTATTATATTGGCCACATTTATTGAACTTTGTAAAAATAGTGAGGTTGTTAAGGCCAACTTCCAGGAGGAATTATACATTTATACAAACATACAAACTCATATAATATGATTACATTAGTGAATGTGGCGGGTCGTAATTCGCCACTGCCTTCTCCACTGACGTAGTGGTTGAGGTTGCACTGGAGTGGGGGACCAACCGGCTCACAGTACTGTAATTGGGGCGTCTGCCCATATATAATTGTTAAATATATTGAGACTAGTTTTTGAATCCAACCTGTGTGGTTCCTTCTCTCCAACACCAAGAGCACAACCCTTCCCCGTACGCCGAGTTCGAGCGGAAACAGGTGTCGTGGAGAGTTCCAAAACTGTGGCCAATGTACGACATATACTGTATATCAGAGTGTGGAGGGAAGTTTCGTCTAAAGCAGTGATTCTCAAACTGAAGGCCATGGACCACCAGTGGGCCACAGCACCCCTTGGATCCTTAAAACGGGCCACGGCATTAAAAGTTTGGGAACCGCTGATCGAAAGGATGCGACCGTATGCATACATGTATACATGTATTGATAATTTCTGTGGGTTTTTTTAACTGATTATTATTATATTAAATAAATATTGAGTCACATGAGTCACGACTTAAACGAACTACTAGCTGTGAAGGTACATATATAATGATACATTCAATGATACATTCAATTACTACAACCCTACCAAACTAAGCTGGGCGCGCCCACCCCATGACGACCCCCATCAAGAAGTCGAGTATCATGTCACTCGGGTAGTATTAACAAAAGTGAAAAGAAAGAAGAAAGAAAATTGTCTTTATTTTCCATATGGGCGAATTTTGGGTCTTTCGGCCCACTCTTACAATTAACCCATTGAGGGAACTCATCGTCCACTTCCCGTGGGGCCTTAAAACTTGCTGTTCATGTTGGCTTCACGTAATAACTTACCACTTTCAGACCTGGACGACTTCCCACAGCAGCACGTGTGGCCTGCTTCGATGTACCTAGTCAATAAAACTTTCGAAAGTTTACAAGAGATGTTCACGTCGACCAAGGAAATACAGGATTGGTTTACGGAGTGTGCGAGGCTGATCGCCCAAGTCTGCGGCGAGAACGTGGAGTGGATCACCCCACTAGGCCTGCCCATTGTACAGCCTTACTCGCGCTGCCCGTCCAACCACGGCTCTATCGATCATGTCAAATTCATTGGTGTCCAAGCTAGCACTATTGCTGATGCGTTCGAGTAAGTACGACAATTTGTCCTCGATTCCATAATAATGATTCACTCTTGAAAGCTGGGTTTAAAGGCAATTCACGTCATGTGTACCCAAGGTCTGCTGTACAATGTGTGTTATTATATTCCAATCAGAGCGAATTCACCTTTCACGATTTTTATTGACACAAATTTAGCGGGGATCGCAAGTTCACACCTATTTGATCCTGAAGTTTATCGGCTCCCACCAAATCTGGGATTTTCCTATGTTGAAAGATATTTCGAAACGAAATGTTTGTGTTCTCTCCTTTTGCAAAGTATTACAAAAGACTGCTGGATTCCACTTAGAGTAGGAACACAGGATTATTGAAAGTCACCCTAAGACCCGATCCCGCCATAGTTTGAAACTTATCGGTTAGGTTAGGTTAGGACGGCGCCTTAATATACCACAGCTTGGCGGTGCCGTGCAGTATTCCTTTTCAGGCAATGATAGGACATAAGGCCCGGTCCTAACACGGCTTAGAAATTGTTAGTGTTGTTTTGGAATATGCCGGCACTCCACTGTCTCCATTATTCCTCACAAAAACATTAATAAGCGTGGTGGGAATGGCCACAATAGTTTTAAAATCACTACACTACAGTATGGAGCTGGGATGTCTGAGATAAAATAACAAATTCTTCTATTTTAGGCGTCCTAACGTAATGAAGCAGAAGAACGCGTTTGCACCCAACTTCGTGCACTCGCTGGACTCGTCGCACATGATGCTGACGTCGGTGTCGTGCGAGCGCGCGGGCGTCACGTTCGTGTCCATCCACGACTGTTACTGGACGCACGCGTGCACAGTCCCCGACATGAACCGTATCTGCCGCGACCAGTTCGTCGCTCTCCATTCCCAACCGATTCTCAAGGACTTGTCTGAATATTTTGTTGAAAGGTGTGTATGAAACAAACTATCCGACAGTCTTTTACTCAAGTCCCACCACTCTAAATAATTGTTGCATCTCTAGAGGGGCAACTGCCCTTCCCTGTCTATAGACTCCTGTCTCCACATAACTGAAATTGATTCGCATTTTTTCTGTTCTTATAGGTTTGCATACCCGGAAGCAACGTTTACCAACGATGGGTCGATAGCAGATCTAGCGAAAAGAAACTTAAATCGTGCCTTGCGTTCTCTTCCCCGCACAGGCTCTCTGGATCTTAATAACGTACTCAAATCTTCGTACTTCTTTAGTTGATTCCCTTTACCGCTCTTAACAATTTAACTGTGATAGTATTTTATTATAAAACATGGAAAACAGCCGTGATTTGTGAAAATTCAGAGATGCCAACATGAAGAGTTCATTGCTAGTGAATACTTCATTTATGGCTCTAATCAGAAGATACTATTGTAGTTGCGAAATTTACCCCAGGTGTGCTCGGCTTGAAAAGGTAGAGGATTCATTTATTAACGGCCTTCCTCACCGGAACATCTGGCGAAGTTGGGCTTAGTGGGAGAAACAATCTGTCGGTTCTGCAGGCTGGCACATTTTAACTAGCTGCCCAGCCCTATGGCGTCTTCGCTGGCGACATGTTGGAATAATTGGCGTACAGGAGAACCCCGTTGTCATCATTAGTCCTACAGCTTTAGCAAACTTCGCCAAAGAACTGGCTATGTAGTCGCATTGCCCTAGGCAGTTCGATGGGACCTCGAGGCCTAACTCTGTCGCCTATACATATTTTACTGCTACTACTACTCCTAGTCTATTGTATCTCGTTTGTATTCTGTGTTGAAACAGGTGCATAGAGTTCTTACTTACGTTATGGGCAAATGATAACACTAGCAAGACCATGTTAATTTACGTTTTGTCTGTGATAGGCATCGTTTCGAGTACTGAATGTTTGACTATAGAAATCCCTACTACAATATTTGGCGCTAAGGCGTGTATTCAACTTGTCATATTTTCTTCATTTGGGCATTAAAAATGATGAGATTTTTATTCCAATGAGACTATTATGTAGATACTTAACTTATCTATTATAAATTAAGTTATAATCTGGTAGAGACTTATTATTGATGTCTGCTATCATATAACTTAATTTATAATAGATAAGTTAAGTATCGACATAAAAGTCTCCTTAAAACAAAAATCGGATCATTTTTTAATGCACAAATGAAGAAAATATGACAAGTGGAATACACGCCTAATGCATTCATTATTACCTGGGGGATTTCCTTTCTTCGTCTAGAAATATGTACATCACTGCGTTCCCCGGTTTACCAATAAAATGTGAATAAAAAACATCAGCCAAAAAGGGTTTGCCATAAATATAATACAAAAATTAATTGTCAGACCAAATGTAAATAATAAAAACAGCCTGCCTCAGCTGGTAGTACGAATATTCAGTGGTGGCAGTGGCGAGGCTGAAGCTGAGGACTCGACTTTGCATGTTTGGAAAAGGCTGGGAGCCGGGGGTAGCAGCGTGAGCAGGGGCTCGGTGTTGAACCCACGATCTGGCGTGGCCCGCTGCCTCGACCGCCGCGGAGCCGCTAAGGCGCGCAGCTGCGGCTTAGCCAATACACTAGTCTTGCTACGCCGCGCACTTCTCACTAACAATTTAACTTGTTGCTCCGCACTCTCATCTTCCGCTATCTCGTTGCCCTCCCGAACTACTACCTCCATTGCCGCATTGGGGTCGCTCGGGTTTTGTGAGCACTGTAAATATACAATTGTTTCAATTAATAACGCGAAAGTACAGCTCTAGTAGAGACCTGGTAGCAAGGTTTATGTAAACACAAACCCAGGAGCAAGGTAATATGTAATTTTCTATACAGTAGGAATAACCAAAATGGTATAATCTTCTTGCGTGTTGTCCTAGCAACTGAATTTTTGATAAAAGACGATGACAACCTATCACGCATAATCATATTGTTGATGGTGCATCACGCCATCATCAGGCTGATCATGGCGATTATAACACCGGGATTAATATAATACCCTGGTATAAAAAATACAGTTTTAATCCCAGGGTATTATTTCAACTCCGGTATTTATTTAATCCCCTGTAGCCTGATCATGGTGATTATAATATTTATTTAATCCTCTGGTTAATTAATTAAATAAATACCGGTATATAATCACCATGATCAGGCTGCTGGTATTAGAAATGTAAACAAGATAATTTTATAATGGAGTGCTATTCAAAATTTGTTTGTTTACAGTTATAATCCTAGGGTATTTATTTAACACCGGTATTATAATCGCATCGATCAGGCTGCTGCAAGCAACAAACAAATTTTGAATAGCACTTTCCTTATAAAATTTTCTTGTTTACATTTTTAATACCAGGGTATTAAATAAACCCCGGTATTATAATCACCATGCAGGCATTGTTTGTACTATCGTGGCATGTGGTCAGAATTCTTGGATTTGGAGTCTGTGTTTTCAAAAACCTCAGAAAATATTATAAAGTAAATACTAGAATATTGTACATCTAAAAGAAAATATGAAATTATGTACTGCATAATATGCTGGTATCAAAGTTGAATGTTGTGAAATGAAAGGAATAGTTAATCAAATGCTTTTGCAATTACACAAAAAGAGAAGCTGATGGTAAAAAAAAAACATAGGTATATATTCTCTGAGTTTTAGGTCAATTGAAGAGAATCATACGAGCATTGGCTAATTAATGACTATTTTGAAAGGATCGTATACTAGGCACACAGAAATGTTGCCTATACCTTTCCAAAAATCTTAATTGCTTAATTTTGAAATTACAAAAAGGACCGGAACGACTATAGTCATTTCAATAGCTAAGAAATTAACTTCATACTTGTTCTATTCTACAATGTCTACACTCGGAAGAACACCAAAACAAGGGCAACATCGAAGATTTTATTACTAAAAGTAGTAGTAGCAAAAAAAACTACTGCTAATAGAAAAGTAAAAATCCTGATACAAAAGTCTTAATGCATTGATCGAAAAATTTTCTTTTATACCAGTCGGGTTTTTGACCTGATTTCTAATGGGATCCAACCAAGTTTGAACAATACAATATATTGATTTACGATGTTTTAATTTGGTGAAATGTCGGTATGAATAGCTCTTTTAGGTTATTATCAACTAATATCTTACTATATTAAATTCAGTCTTATTTCATCAAAATTTAATGTCACTCACTGTAACAGGTTTATCTCGGCTGGGACAAAGCTCCGGCATTTGCTTAACCAACTGTCAGGGACTTCGTACACCTGAAGGATTTCACATTGTACAATGTAGACATGTACAAGTAATTAGGGCAATTCTACTGCTGTCCATGTATAATGCTGTATACTATTGTCATGTCATTCATTAAAAATCAATCGACTGTCGCAGCCACATTTCCCTTAGTTCTTTTCATCATTTCTGCTAAGGGATGCAATATTTTTGACAGCTCTACGATCAATATATTTTCATGATATATGATTTTTACACTTGTCCCTTAATATTTACATGCAAAAGTGGCAAGGTATTGTATTTTTAACCTATTGTTATTCTAAACAAGTTTACTATCTACCGAGAATACTAGCGTTACAAGAAACGATGACCTATGGGGAGGGAGGACTAGCCAACATATTGCACCTCAATTTTATAAGTTTGAGCTACTCTAAACTACGTATTTATACTGTATATTTGTACCTTTACTAAACACGCCTCTAATACAGAACTACTGTACAAAGTTATTAATTTTAAAGAGCTTCACGCTAACTTTACTGGGGAATCTACTAGTTTATCGAAACCAATAATACAACAGCGGGGGTGTGGAGCAGTAAAACTTACTCTTCTCTGCTCTTTTATACTGGTGATATACCTTCCTCATCATTACGTAAACTTTCTCCTCAAAAAATCAACCATAAAACAAGTTTAACAACAATTTTCACACGCCTTAATCTACAAGGAAAGGGGCCACAATATAGCTTTACGCTACGACAGGGTTACGTAGATATACCTAATACCTAAGGAGCACACACATTTTATAAGGTGCCAGCAAGTGTAATTTTTTATAGCCAAGACATGACAGAAAGATGTGGTTTCGATAAGGTAAAACGGGGAACAGCCAGCACAAATAAAGGCTCGAGGGATTTTTGAATACAACAATTACCGTACCATTCCTATTTCATACGCTGCTTCCACAATTGGTTTCTATTAGATTTCAAATTTTAGACTTCTTTATCTACCTTAGTACCCTTTTCAGGCTGTCAAGGGTCTCTCAATTCAAACATATCACAATCAACTTCAAGTTTGGAACATACATAGCGCCATGTTTGAACTTTCTATGATATGAATGAGGAAACTCCTGATTATAGTGAATTCCGAACCGCTTGGTTTCAGCGGCTCATGTGAATAATTATTTCTAATTAGACATAGGTGAATAGGGGGCGGTACGGGACCAGTGACGGCATTTACGAAGGCCCAGTACCAAATCCGGTCAGACCAGCAAGTGTGACCAGTCATTGTTTAGGGTCAATCACATACACGGTCATTGACGCCATCGAACATAGGCGGATATTCCATCTGTCAATAATCCATCATTTGTGCATCAATAACAAGTCTCTACCATATTGTAACTTAATTTATGATAGATGCAGTATATGGATGCACAATGTTTTCAGTTTGGTCGAGTACCGATAAGAAGCATTCTGTTACCAAAAGCTATGGCCAATAGCACAAATATAGATGACGTGAAGAAATTCTAGAATGGAGATAAAAATAAAATATATTTTGGGTGTGCATAAAAACGTCACAAAGTTACCATACTTTTGGGGTACGATACAGTAACGTAAGACAAAATTGACGAAGCAAGAGTTCCAAATGTGAACGAGGGATGCGTTGAAGTAGTACAGTGGATTGTTTTGATCTTACCTTAGTTCTGCCACCAGTGAAAGGCACTTTGAGGTGTATTTTCTGTTGACATAATGATTCTAAGAGGACGATTCCCTGTGCACGATTTGTGTGGTATTTCGTTTCCCACGCGTCAAACATCATATTGTAATATCGTGGTGAATCGAAATATTGATGATAATAATGCGTATGTGGCGTTGGAAAAACTTTCTCAAACCTGAAATAGAAGAACGTTTGCAACCACAAATTTTGATAATAATATCACCACAAATAACAGCAGATACGATTTTCGAAATTTTCGGAGTTACCTCCTCTGACGTCGAAAAGAAAATGAGATACTTATTAAGCCATTTCTCACGGGAGTTGAAGAAGGAAAAAGACTGACAGGAGTGGTGCTTTATATGAGTAAATGGTACGCGTATAAGCATATGATTTTTCTCAGTAATTTCTTAGTAATTATGGGTGCGATTTTGTTCAGCAAAGTTCAAAATCAGTATTGGTCATTCGAAAGAATTTCGAAACCCCACATCACATCGATATTCCAGGTTCAGTTCGTCAACGTCGTCCAAAATCAAATCTTTCATGAAATCACTCGCGCTGTAGGTAGTCCTGCTTTTTAGACTAGGTCGAACCCAAAATCTTTTCTTCCTGCGCATAGGTGCATGAGACAAAATCACGGCAGCAGCGGGGCGGCCAACACTACATCTTCTTCCTCAAGCATTGCGAGCGATACTGACCCCGCTATCACACGTCCACACTGCAGCTGTAGTGTGGACGGAGGCCTACGTATACGTATACGCATTGCGTAAATGCACCAGTCTGGACGCAGCTTAAGGGAGAAAAAATTAAAAACTCACCAAAAATATTAATTTAACAATATGAATTTCCCGCGCATTTTGCACTCATTTGTTTAAAACAATTGAATAAACCCCGGCATTATGGTAATCGCAAATCGCCATGATCGAGCTGCTGGTCCCACCAACTCTTACAAAGTATTCGAAAGTAATACTGGTATGACCCAATGCATAGAGGTGTAGTGGAGCGTTCCTTCCCTATAAGGCCTGACATGGACATCATCATCACAATACACTTGGCAACTTCCCATGTTAAATGATCACAATGATCCTTTTTTGATTTTATAATCTTTATAACCAATCCGATTTTTTTTTTTTTTTTTTTTTTTTTTTTTTAGAAAATACACGGATATAATTCCTACAGAAGAAACCGATTTTTTGAGCCATGTACTACTTTACTTTAACGGTGCCTTATCCCTCCCACGGGGTCGGCGGCACGGACCTTGATCTTCCAGGTGTTTCGGTTTTGGGTATCATCCGGCGAGAGACCGAGGGTCCTGAGGTCCTCCCTCACTTTCGTTTCAAGGGACATCCTCGGTCGTCCTATAGGTCTTGGGCCCTCCACCGTACTATGTTCTAAAAATCAATCAGTTTGATTTGAAGGACTAACCTAGAAATTTGCGTAAGTTCATCTTCGAATTGGATTAGGTGTTTAACATCGTCAGGTGTTAGTTCTTCAAGTATTGAATGCAAATACTGCAACAAAAATTGAGTTTTATGGAACAATGAAATTCTGAGAAGTCTTATGAGCAAATTGGGCACGTGAGAAGCTTTGAGATTTTTTTTACGAAGTCGAATTTCACAGGAAATATCCGTTGTAAAGCTAACAAAAATATCGTATTCCTTGTAGGAAATACTTTTCTACATTTTTATGTGTATGCGATTTTGACAACCGTAACACCGATTAGCTTCAGTTTCTTTTCTTTCCTCTGACCGCTCTCACACACAAATCAATTTCGATAATTTTGGCCAATCGGTGCTAGAAAGGGGAACATGTAATAGGGGAAACTGGTTAACTTCCATGCGGTCGGCTTCACGCCAGTCTGAGAAATCTGATGCTGATTCTTGTTTTTCAACTACCCATTTGCTACATGGAAAAAAAACGCGCGTGTCGAATCGTTGGTGTGTACCGGGCCTAACTCAACAATTTACCCTTACCTCGTCACGTCGAAGGAGATTGTGAGAGGCATGTTTAGTACGCTCTTCGCAACTTAAGCCAGTCGTGTAAAGTCTTTTGTCGTAACAAAATGAATGCGTTTTGCCAGTCAGTCCATAAGCTTCTAGATACGCTGCTTCCTGATCCCGCGTCAACTTAGCCGGGATCTAAACGTTAAAAGGCAAAGGGTTACGCAAGGTAACACTGGAAAGACATTCGAGCAAACTTTTGCAGGCATGTTCTTCCGTTATTGGATCATTTATTTGTATAAGCTTACAAATCGGAAGAACTAGTCCGAACCCAGATATAGAAAGTGACTACTGGCGGTTGAGATGCCTCCAATTTTAGTGATGTGTAACTCTACGCAGAGTCGACTCAAACACACTGACTGAGCGGAGTCGACTCCATGACGACTCCCCGTTGCCTTCTGCATCCTTATACCGTTCGTTGACTCTTCATTGAGATGACCAGTTACCCAACCCCAGGACAAAAGACTGCCCTGCCCAAAAAATACTGTTTTTCGCTTATCCCTACTCAAACTCGGCCCCCTATCTGTTTAGTCGCCATTAAGCGCTTCCATCTTCACCACGAGGGGGTACAGATTAGGGACTTTCGCGTCTCCACATAAGGCATTACTCCGAAACTCAGCTACTTTGAAGAATGATTAATCTTATAATCGTATAATTACCTGGAAACCAGCTATGTTAAGTAGCTCACGAACTAGTGGACCCTTGACAGCCAAGTCAAGAGGGGACGCAGAATGGAGGGAAGGAGAAATATTGACTTCAAGCAGCCACGGTCGCAGATTAGAGTCCAACAGAACATCGATACCAAATAGCTCGTAAGAGCAATATCTTGACGGTAGATTATTTCTAGTTAAAAGCTGAAAATCAATGATAATAACATTAGAAATTAGAGCTTTTCCGCAATTTTCTTTCAAGGCTATAAAATATATAATATACATGAATAAAGGTACAGTTCTTTTGAAAAAAAAAATTGATTTTTGTGAACCAACATGCCAAATTTCATCCAAATCCACCGAGAAGTTTGTCCAAAAATCAATGAACTGACAGACATTTCGTAAAAAACACTTTTTTGAGTTCTTGGTACCTCAAAACCTGTAACTCCACTGAAATCTCGAAATCGAAAATTTAATTAATTTATAACATGTTATATAAAATGAAACAGCAATCATTTGTGTTGAAAAATTAACTCTAACTCCGGCGTTTAAATTCATTTTAATTTGTGTATAGTAGACTAATATCTATAAGTCTTAGTCTAAATCTAATATGAGTAGGTACATTATTGTTTTTCCATTCATCGTTATGTCAGTAAATTACCTGAATATGGGATTCGCCGCTAATGAGAGTCTTAATTACGAGATCAGTTACTTTTCTTTGCAGCTCCTTCACATTGACCCCCTGTCTCTCCAGATACGACCACAGCGTTTTTAGGGTCCTTCGACAAGGAAAATAAATAATAATACAATACAAAGAAAACTATCAGAACCACAAACAATATCAACCCAAGCGTTGGCAAAACATTAGATAATTTATGCTTACTCACCACTTATGTCCTTGACAGGAAGACGCGTCTTCGTTGGCACAATAATTCGTGCTTAGTTTGTTTATGCTATAATTTGTCAGGTGCATAAACCGATCTCCCAAACTGTCCATATTTTCTGAGTATTTAACTAAAGAAAAGAAGGATACAAATTAACCCAGCAGTCCTACCATGCCGTTTACGAATCAACCTCACCGGGAATAAGATTAAATTATTCTGCATAAACTCCAAGGTATCACGTGACAAGAAGAACCATGCTTTCTGTTTATCTAAATTAGTATAGGTACCGTGGTAAATAATTTATAATACATTCCAGTTGTTTAGACTTTCCCTATCCCAAAGCACTTAATCCATCGATGGGACGGTTGTGGTGAAATGAAATGAAATGAAATATCGTCTTTATTTTCAGGCGAGCTTTAGCCCCGAAGGGCTACTCTTCCAGCTAACCTTCAAAATGGTGTGGTGCCTTCAAAGTGGTGCCTAGTCTACAACGGACAGACGAATATTATTACAACACAGTAATAACGACAGGGTATGCATTGTATTGGGCATGATTAACCATAATATTTTCAAACGACAATTTTTAGTCAAAACCAAAACTTTTATTGGCCAAGCAACCCGTTCGCTGTTGTTACTGTTTCACACCTAAAACATCCATGAAGGTAGAAGGCATCGATAGACAGATTCCGCAGAAACATTTTTTAGTCGTTTTTTTTTTATGAAAATTTTGCTCACAGAACCAAACTATCAAGGGGCAAGAGACCTAATGGTTTTTTTTTTTTTTTTTTTTTTTTTTTAACATTAATAAAGAGTACAATATACTGTATATGAATTTCAAAACGCTCGTTTTTTAGAAAACATTTTTTTGAAATTTTTGGTGAGTTAGCCCAAAAGAACAAAAAAATTCCCGATACATGATTTTTGGGAACCTACATATGCCAAATTTCGTTAAAAATCCACCGACGACCAGTTTGTCCACAGATCGACGAACAGACAGACGGACACACAGACAGACATTTTACATAAAACCACTTTTTGGGTTTTTGAGACCTCAAAATGTGTAAATCCACTGTAATTTCGAAATCGAAAATTTCGACCATGATAAAGCATCTAAAGAGTGCAAATTATTAAATTGATCCTCGGCTAAATTTTTGCCTGTTATTGGCTAATATTTATTTTTATTTTTCCTCACTTAGATTTTGACAGATTATTTATAATTCTTAATGTATTCCAAAATTAAAACCTGTACATTGTAATGTTTATTATTGTATTTCATCCAATTATAAATCTATGTAATAATATTTTTGTATTCCTGAAATACATTAATTTGAATTTACCGCGCATTTTGTACTCTTTTCTGTAACCGATAAGTTAAATGCTTTTATCCTTGACATGTGACAATGTTTATTCAAAATGATTTAATCCTATTCCTGGTAATCTGTTAACGGTCAAGTAGGACTTTTTAGTATAACGTCGGCTATCTGGTAAGACCTCGTAACTGACATTTTAACAACTTTACAGGAGAGCGAAAAGAATGAAGTATTTTTTTATTTTTACCCATGGAATCTCCATACACCTGATCACCCAGAGCCGAAAGGGATTTCTTTTGTTGCAACCCTACAACTTGGTCACATTTCCTTTCACGGCATTTACCATTTTCCCCTACGTTTCACCGCTATTGGGCATACTTAGCTTATGGTTAGGCGCCATCCATTTTGTTTTATTACAGTTGGTAATAATAAAGAATATAGAAACATAGAAGAATAGAAATAATAGAATAGTCTTACCTGATGCAAACCGCACGAGGCCGTCATCATAGAGGTAAATGCGCAAAGGGTGAATGCTTGTCATTAGAACATAAAGACGGAGATCAAATTTGCTTCCGTTGATTAAATAAGGCTGTGCAATATACTTTTGTACTATTAAAGGTTTGTTCTTGGGTATGTCTGCCCACTTGTGAACCACCCGTATGCCGGTCCCTCGAGCTGCAGCAGGCTGGAAGAACCAAGAAAGCTGTGTTATCGTATAGTAAGCGGTAAAAAAAATATAGCACGCTGAATATTGCTGTTCAGTACATCCCGAAACTTCACGAGATTGCCAGATACTTACAGGCTTTAATATCCATTGTCCTTTCCCAGAAGATTTCTCCCAAGCAGTCCTCAAATTTTTAGCATCTTGTGGAAGAATATAAGTCGTCGGTAGAAATCCAAAACTGAAATAAATAAAAGAAAATGACAGCAATCGCGGGCGAAACTGATTTACGACCAATTTGCGTGTTGCGGCATCTAAAACTTTCCGACTTTACGGCAAAGCACGAACTTTGAAAACGCTCAAATGGAGCGTGACTCTATCCGCTATCACCTCAATTTCTCAAATAACTTCTCAGCATCAGGAAATATTTGTTCTGACAGCTTTATTTCTTCCACGATAGGAATTATCTATTTTGCCCAACACATCAACACCTGGCAATGTAATGTAACGATAATTATCGTGGTATTTATCTAAATAATTCATTAACGGTTGATAAAATGCATTGGTAAGTCTAATGGTAAGTTCAGAGAATTTACCTTGGCCCCCCCCCCCCTTATAATGGATTATGACTATTATAATGGAACTTTCACTCACTGACTCACTAACAGATAACTTAACTTACTCTCTCTTGCCGAATTTGATCGCGAGACGATGAAGGTTTTTCCACAGCCTATCTTTTCTTCCGATTTGGAATGTTCCCGGAAAATGATTGAGCTTCTGAAAGTCTTTTAAAGTTTTGAACACAAAAGAACTCATATGTTTTCCCCATTGGCCAGTCCAATCATTCGACTCTAAAAAAAGAAAGAAAATGTATTTTCAAAATGGGTGAATTTTGGCCCACTCTTACAATTAACTCATAAAAAACAAAGCCGAAAGAGTATAAGTTATGTCGGCACGCAACGGGGCAATTCCCGCTAGCGAGTTGATATACAGTACAACCTGTCACAGTATAATTTGCATTTTAAAAAAGTTGCAGAACGTTAACATGCCCATTTATCTCACGCATATTATGCTCCTAAAGTACAGTAGGCCTATATAACAAGCTTGGTCGGGGTACGGTAGCTCTAATTGTCTCTAATGTAAAGTTACATCGATGCCTTCAAGTTATTTAATATTATGAAGAAACATGATGAAACTAATATTGCAAAAACTACAATTTGACACAGTTGTATGCATGGAGTTGGTTCACACACATCATTATTAACCTATTGTCAAATTTAAAATGGTTAAAAAAACATGGCTGCAGTTTTATTAAAATTTCAACAATTTATGTTTAATTTGTTTTTTCCTCTCCCCCCAATAAAACATTTATTACTGCATACAAATTCTTTAATTTCATCAAGGATGTCATGTGGGAGCCAGGCATCATGCTTGGTCGGCATAATTATTATTTTATTTTTAAGAATAAAATCATTCCATTGGCTACTTACTTCGTACAAGTTTAAAACCAGAATTGACGAGGGTTCTGCGTATAACGATAGGAGTGATACTACTCAGTTTCCATTTCAGGTGTTTAGTCACGTCAGACGGCAAAGGTGCCCCTACAATGGACAAAAATACATTTTTCAAAGGCGCGGTTTCCACCGACCTCTACGTGCCAAATACACATACGGTGACGTGGTAGCAGACATTCAAGACTTAGGCGGGGTTTCCACCGACCTCTCATTGCAGAACGCAAATGACATTGACGGAAATTTGAATTTTCCTTTTACAGAAATCTATTAAAATATTTGTACTTAACATATCCCATGACGCCATTTTTTAATTTTAGTTTGTTTGTTTGTGATTTTACTCTATTATCATTGATCAATTTTAACTATGGCATGGAGTAAACCCAAAATTTCCGTCAATGTCATTTGCATTCTGCAATGAGAGGTCGGTGGAAACCCCGCCTTTATTAATGATATCTCCTACCACGTCACCGTATGTGTATTTCGCACTTAGAGGTCGGTGGAAACCGCGCCAAAGCACTTTATAACAACTAAATACTAATACAATACCACTATAATAACTATTTAGTTTAGACAACGACCTCAGGTCTGTACCTACATAGTTTTAAAGCACGGAATATTAAAAAAACGTGCTATCACCTGAGGATTGATTCTCACTCCTAATCGCTCTTTATTCGGAATTCGTGGTTAGGTGCCCATTCCATTGACCGGCTAGGGCTATTTCCAACAACGGTGACGTGGTAGCAGACATTCAAGACTTAGGTGGCGTTTCCACCAACCTCGCATTGCAGAATTGACGGAAATGTTTATTTTCCTCTATGCCATAGTTAAAATTGATCAATGATCATACAGTAAAATCACAAACAAACCAACTAAAATTAAAAAATGGCGTTATGGGATATGTTAAGTACAAACATTTTAATAGATTCCTATAAAAAGAAAAACTCTAATTTCCGTCAATGTCATTTGCATTCTGCAATGCGAGATCGATGGAAACGCTACCTAAGTCTTGAATGTCTGCTACCACGTCACTGTTTTTGGAAATAGCCCTAGCCGGTCAATGGAATGGGCGCCTTAGCAACGTACCCGTGTCCTCTATTAATGAAGTTAAGGTACCTATCAGGGTTTGGGTTCAATTTTCCCTTTTACATCGAGTCTCGAACCTCGCAACGCTTGCTGCACCGACAAAATACAAGACATACCTGAAATCTCTGCATATGCAACATTTTATAACGCCATTATCAGAATTTTTGACCATATTGAACTAGTAAGAAATATTGTATATATACACATAAAGTACATTAATTAGAAGCTTTCCTTTCATGAGCATTGCGTTCTTTCAAATTCTCTCTATCCACGTCACATTTGGTCGGGTCTATTAGCCCTTATTGTCACCAGGTGTAACTTGGGGATTCACTTTGTCTCCCTCTGGTTACACCTTTCCTGTATCAGCAGTCTCTATCATGTACACGGTGCATACATGATACATGATAAATAACAGAAATACGGTCCAATGGCGGAATGGTAGATAGAATAGATGGAAATAGAGTGCCCAAGAAGCTCATCTAAACAATGATCCAGATGATAGAGGATTCTTGGGAAGATCGAGGAAGAGGGGGAAGGACGACACAAGTGGCGACCTCCGGAAACTTAACTGGAGAAGAAAGTGGCGGAATAATGCGATGGCAACAGCCAGGTTCTTAATCGACTGTAGTCAGCAAAAGAAAGAAGAGAAGCAGACGGGTTTTGTGGCAGCTTCTATCATGTACACGGTTACTGAGACCAACCTCTGCTGTTATTGACAGCTAGCCGACAAGTTCCAAACTGTCCAGATTACAATGGGTCACTTTGCGTGCCATTTTTCAAAACCTTACAGAACATAGCATCAGGTTCAGGTCGGTCACTTTGGCAAGTTGCTGCATGTCGGATTCCTACAAGAAGCAATGCGTTTCCACATGCCGGTGGCAATATTTGGACAGTAATTTAACTGTATGCGGCACAGTATCACTAAAAATGTTACATGACCCACCTTTGGTATCATATAACGAGAACTTGACAAACGGTGGTACATTGGAAAAAAGGCTGAGCCGGAAGAGGTCTGCGGTGGTTGTCGTGGCAGTAGTAACAGTACTTGTCCAAGGCACGGGCTGCACCGACGTCTGCTCCTCCGTGGCCGTCTCCGCGAGACTAATGGACCCCAAACACTCACGAACATGCGAGGGAGTGCTCGAAGCAGTGGAACCAGACGCTGCACTATGCGACGAGTAGTCATCTGAAACAATGTTAGAACCTTTCAGTCTCTCAAGTTTTAGAGCATAGCATAGCTTTTTAGTGTCACAGGTTGGGAGTGCTCTCTGGTGGTTAGGGACGGAGGGAAAGCACCCAGGGAACGGCCACCAGTTGGTGTTCCGGGCCTCACCTCGCAGCTAGTTTCAGGTATGCGCCGACGAAGCAGTGACGCACCCTCACTCCTCTTGTCCGCGTCGTGTAGCTTGAAATTGTGGTCTAACTTTACTATCAGTATATAAGCCTACATAATTTTAGAGTACCTACACGGCTCTAAGATTCTAGAGGAAGTGAAAAAGACTTAGAAAAACTGAAATGATTGACATCTTCTCGATTGGGCTTACCTGGATAACTATTCCCGTTACGGGTCTTTATGGGAGGCAAAGCACAAACCGTGGGTGCTGAAGTCGACGGCATGGAACACAGAGTGACAAGAGCTCAATACATGGGCGGGACATTGAATGGGTTATTTATTGCACTCACCGTCTCCCATCCATCACACATTCACACACAATGAACAATTTCATGGCAGCAGACAAAAATTACCATCCAAATTATTTGATTGCCGAGTGATAACAGTTTTTTAGCTCGCGTGCGAGGACAAATTAAATGTCTAGCCATCAGCGCATGAAGTATATATAAAATATGCACTTTTTCAGACTTTTAGCCGAAAGGTTGTTGGTTCGAGTCCCACACCACACTTGCTACAATTCCTGGCCTTGCTTGCTGACGGTATATCTATTAGAAAATTCTGAACCACCTTGATAGTGAGCAAGGGACGGCTTTATACCCGTAACTCCGATAGGTAGTTTCAGTAATATAAGAAAAGTATTTACTTATTAAGATTTATCATATCAAGCAATGGTTCAGGAACGTTAAGCGAATGGGTAACAGCTGGTGCGCGAGGAAATTGTTGGAGCAAAAAATAGAAGGATCACGAAGAGAAACACCACGAGATACAGAAACCAGATTGAGGACGATCTCACGTTCAGAGTGGGACTGGTACCACAGGAAGTGTTTAATAATCACAAGTGGAGGGACAGGAAGGAGTTGATGAGGTTCACTTATCACACCCGAGCAGCTAGACCTGATTATTATTGATGACGATGATGTCAGCTTAATTTTTTTTGGCTGAGGAAGAAAGGAGGGGGAAAAGTTCGTAGGAAGAATACATTTTGGCATAACTCAAATTAAGCAATTGAAACGGACGAAACACTTTGTTCCATCCAATAGGTCCATAAGCATAATAACAACGAATAAGTTCGGTGTTTCGTTCGTTGCAATTACTGCTCCAACAGTATCTACAGGAATTCGGGGTTTGTCAAAGAGATCCAAATTTTAACGACTAATATTTGGCCTCGTCAATGGCAGCCTGGTTGGTGTGATTGCCCTGCCAAAGGTCGTCGACCGTGACTGTTGTTGGGCAGAGTAAGCCTGGACTCGAAAAAGTGAAGTAATTTTGGGGTTTGTAAGCGCGTAAGTCACTACCCATCCAAAAAAGTCACAACCAGTAACTTTAATGAAACCTTCACGCATCCAACTGATTTCCACCAAGACAACCCAGAGTGAAAAGAATTAAATAGAATCAAAACCTAGCATACTAAAACTGTGGTTAGTTAACTAAAATGTAAAGATCAGAGACAATAATAGAAAACAATTACGAATGACCCAGTTCATTGTTTCATTTTTAGACTTTAACGGTGGGTTTAAGGTTGACATTGCGTAAGAGAAAATGTCACCGTGCCATAGCAAAATAAACTTGAACTTGCGATATTTAAAAATCGAATAATAGGTAGTTACAAATAAGACTCGTAACCTCTACAGTACATTCACGAAATCCAACGCGCCTCGGTCGGTATGATAATACAATATTGTAACTGCCACCTAGCACGCCAACTCTGGATAACGCAACTAAGCAATTACACGCCTCCCATATCATTAAACTAACATGCGCAGTAGCATATGCCTTGTCAATAACTTGGATTTGATACCAGCTCTGTTGACAACCACGTTTTTAGTAATGAAATTACGGACTATAGTAGCATAATCCGAAAGATGGAAAGTTCCGATTCCCCACTACGGGTATACAAGTTAAAAAAATATTAGTGACGTCAAATGAACACCGCTCCTAATAACAAGGCTTTAGTGCTAAGCGCTGCTTCTCTTATGATGCTACTTCATGTCCAAGGGATCACGCTGGTCCCACACCTAGTGGTCCCACACCTCTTAGTATAACAATAGCGTACATAACACTTTGAAGGAAGCGGGATGAGTGATTGGCAAATATTGGTGCCATACTGTATTTGAATATGATGACAATGCATTTGAGCGTGAATTTTCTATCATTTTTTCAAAAAATAATTTTTTGAACAAAAACCAAATACTTTTTTGGGAAAGCTACCTGTCCGGTTTGGTTTTTCAATTTAACACTTAAAACATGCCTGGAGGTAGAAATCATCGATAGAAAGGTCCCGCAGAATTTTTTTTTTTTTTTTTAGACATTTTCATGAAAATTTAGTTATTTTTATTTTTTTACCCCCAGAAGCAAACAATCAAGGGGCAAGCAACCCCCCGCATTTTGTTAACATTAATAACGACTACGGATATAATGTGAATTTAAAAAAAAAATCGTTTGAGCCATTTATCAGAAATAATTTTTGTAGACGTTTTTTTGGAGCACCTAAGCCCATACCTCAAGTTAGAAAGTATCAATTAAAAGGTTCCACAGAAAAATTAGTATTGAAAATTAATTATTTTCAATATTTTTGTCCATAGAACCAAATTATCAAAGGAAAAGCAACCTATTGGGTTTTGTTTACGTTGATATTTAGAAAAAAAACGTTAGCGCCGTTTTTTAGAAGATAAAAAAAATTTAATCCGTTTTTTTTTAGTTTCAGGATGGGAGTAAGCCCCCCCCCCCCCCCAATCGAATTAGCTTAAACTAGAAATAAAATAAATAAACCTGAACGCCAACTTTAAACAAAGTCCATCGAGTAGTTTGCCCGCAAATCAACGGACCAACAGACAGACATTCTGTAAATCCTGGGTGCCTGAGACCTCAAAACGCATAAATCCGTCAAAATCTCGAAACCAGACAAGTCGACCATCAAAGTTTTCCTTATACCAACGTATAAATAGGAAAGCATTGAAAGCCATGGTTTACATAATATATACGACTATACAGTGCCGGCAAAAAAAATCATTACACTTGGGTGGCAATTAAAAACCTGACAAGCAAACATCATGTCATGATTTTACTTGCCATAACCACCCTATTGAATTCGTCCGTGCGCCACTAGGCCGCGCATGCCATCTACTCCAGTCTCATTGCGTCACCAGTTCTTGTTCAAACAGGTTACAAAATACGGTGATTTTTGTTGTTAGTTTTTTTTCTGATTTGGGAAGTTTGCTGAGTTTTATTTCATTTACAATGGGGCGTAAGAAGCTTAAAATGGAAGAAAAGTCGCGGGCTCTAATACTTCTGGAAAAGGGCGACACGGTTAGCTCTGTTGCGCGTGTTTTAGGAGTCTCAAGGGAGACCATTTACCAGCACAAACGCACAGCCTCAAAGTTGCTACCAGGGGAAGTCCCGATCAGGAAAAAGGGGTGTGGAGCCCCTATAGAAAGACCTCCCAACGAACAGATGAACTTCTAAAGCGAGAAGTATTGAAGGCTCCATCCATAACAGCTGTTGAATTAAAACATAAACACCAATAAAATAAACAAATAAAATAACAAATAAACTCAATGAAAACTGATTTATTGTATTTTTTTCACCTTGTCAAGATTTTTTTGCCGGTACTGTATTAAAATATAACCAATTCGATTCGTTAGGGACCACTAAAATGTGTGTGAAAAGAGCATAGTAAACGCTCAAGCCAGTGTAATAACTCACACTTTCCTTTAAAACCAGCGCTACTCACCACCTAAATTTGGACCCTTATGATATGCGGGCAATTATATACTAGTATATACGTGATATAGGGAGCAAAATTTCCTACCGTCTTCGCTGGGGTTGTCGTCAATTTGACAGGCAGTACTAGTTTCCACAGCCATGCTACTCTCGCCCTCAGAATATCTTTCAGCGTCCTCCGCACTCTCCCTAAATCGCACTTTCTGCAATGAACGAATAACTGTATAAGTTTTAACTATTTGAAAACATTGCCACCTAAAAGTCAAGCTAAAACAGGAAACTAATTCTTTGAACCAATCAAAACCACGGTATCAATTTAGACTTGCACTGGAAAAGGAGCCACTCACCGGCGTATAAAGCTGCACTCTTGACATGGACGGCGGAACACTTCTGGTTTCCCGCTGAAACACCGGTCTTCTCCTGTGGGAAGGCTGACAGCACAGACATGAGTTGGGATGATTAGGCAGCATACGATAAGCCCGCTTTCGTTGCGGTGAATGGTCCATAGCTCTCTTGTATATTCCTCCGCCGCTAGCTGGCTCCGATTCAGATCTTTGACGGAGACGTTTCCCCTCGTAAGTCACACCATTTTTCAAATAATTAAGCTTTACCTTCAAATCTACCATTTCTTCCATAAATCGTTGCCTTAGGGCAGCGGAATAACGTTGACCGTCTTCAAATGTCATAGATTGCCGGTTCCAGTCACCACTCCCTGTCATAGGCTCACAACAGAAGCCTTCGTGTGAACGTTTAATTGTAGAATGCCATTCATGGGGAAGGTTATGGCCATTATAGCGTTTTTTGCTCCTCGTATAGGAATCCATGTCACCGGCGGGGTAAAGATGTTCGCAGGGTTGGTTATATCGAGAACGTCGATATGAAGGGCAGTGATACGTCCAGCATCTGTTAATTTGTCGCAAAGGATCACTGCAATGCTGGGAACTAGGCTTTGATTGATAGTCACATGAAGTGGCCCCAACTGGTTGTAGAAGGGGACAGTAGGCTTTGCAGCTTTGGCTACGATAGTCGCAAGTACAGTCTGGAAAGAAAAGGTTTTGTAAATTCTTCAACTATTTTAAATAAATAAAGGCTTTTTTTTCTCTTACTAAGCCAACCTAGCTGAGTTAGGGCTATAAAGCCCTCTCTTACACTCAACTAGAAAGGCCCGGGACCGCCTGCTTTACATACCTTCCGAAGCATGGCCAGAAAATGTATGAGGTGTAGGACTCGAACCAACAACCTTTCGGGTGAAAGTCACCGCTACGCTATAGTTAAGTAGAAGACAATTGATGGCGTTCAATATGGCAGTTCAATATTTAAATATCACCAATCAACGTTACCGTCCAGTATTCCTTATCAAGACTCTTCAAGCAATGGTAAGAACAAACTTCCTTTTAAAAAAAAAAAAAAAAAACCCCAAAGCCCAAAAGTGGACTCATGGAGAAGACTCCCAGAGCAGACTCTTATCAGTTGTATAATTGAGGTATAAATCAAAAAAGCCAATAGGTCTACATAAACAAAGTTGATAAAAACCATCGTTTGGCTTTGTCACCATTCATGCCGTCTCCAGCAAAAGAATACCACAATCATGATCCATATTCTTCATATTCAGACCATTTCACCTAATTTAAAACAGAGATCGAGCAATATTTCGAACCCGGTCAATGGTGTTAATAGGAACTCTAGAAAACGCGGCAATCATTCAGGGCCATGGAGTTTACGTTCAATATCTCCACATAATAGACGTTCAGTTTACAACTGCAAGGTCACCAGTGCTTATACGTAATTTCTAGATACCTCTGCGAATTTTAAAATGCTAACATAATTGTTTTTTTTCAAATTACGTACCTGAATGCATTCTAATTTTCGAGAACCTCTATAATTTTTAAATTAATTTACTACATTCTAAAACAAATGGAACAGGGATTACCCGCACGCACGAGACATTGCTGCATATTTGTAGAACAAAGGACCTAACTGCAATCAATAACTGCGCTGAAGTATGGTCTTTTTTACTACCCTTTGGGTTTATTGATTTTGCTATTTGCTGTAAATTAAGTTGAAAATTTAAATTAAGAATTCAATACAATTTTTTTAAAAATTCTTTGATAGCTAATTAATATACTTACGCAAGTTTTCTGGAGTAAGGGGTAGGTGATAACGTTGGTTGGTTTTGGAGCTAAGCAGTATATATTGCACACCCATGCTTAGCTTACGTGTCATTTAATACATTTCACCGCCTTTTAGGAAACAACTATTACCCGCTAAACATACATTTTTTAAACTTTTCACCAAGTTCAAAATATTACATTTTTATAAAAGTAAGATTATTATTATTAATATTATAAAATTATTTAAATATTTGAATTACATGTTTTTTATATTAATATCACACAGGTTTTTATTTACTTCTCTTCATTTTTTTAGGCTATCAGGCTGATCAACATGTAATGCGCAAAATCCGATTATTAATTACGGTATTCAGTAGGCCTATTTTTTTGGAATAACATTCCCCAGGCCCCGTTTTTGTAGCAATATTCTCCGTCTGTAAAATCTAACCGTTAATGCTATAAAATGCGTAAAACCCCACTACTTCTTTCTTTTTTTTAAAAAAAATAATCCTATTTTGCCTCCCGAGCCCCTGGGGGACTGAGCAACTGCGCTAGGGACGTTGAGGGCATGTCCCCTGATTCAATTTAAAGGTTATGAGCCTACGTCCATGAGATAGCATTTCCAATTCTTTCTACATTTATATGAAAAAATGGGGGGTCCAAATGGCGATCCTTAGAAAACTTATCGTTACCGTACGCCACTGATATTACAGTACAAATATTGCATAGGCTACTCACTATAAGACTTATATAACTGGGATTTTTTATTAGGATGCGAAAGCATCCCACCCACTAGGCCTATATGTGGCATGTTCTTTCCATTCTGCTATGCGGTTGGTTTGATAGGTACTTATTGTCATTGCGCGCTCCAAGCTAAATAGGCTAATTGCAAAACTTCTATAGTATACAACATACTGTGCGTATTGAACCAAGTCAAATTCTCGGGCGAAAGATAAAAAAAGTGTAACTGCAAAGGCTTTCACGGCCGGAGTCGAATGAAGAACCAGTAGAATCCGGGCTGATTGGCCGTGGTCGAAATGAAAGTGAACTTCCAAACGTTTCGTCAACATCTTCAGTGGCGCTGCGTAGACTTCGAAGGTTGTACCTCGGTGGCTCCGTAGCTCGTTGGTTCTTCATTCGATAAATGATAAGAGGAAGGAAAATTTTTGATGGTCGAAAGTTTTTAGATTCCCACGGATTTACACGTTTTGAGGTGTTTTGAAGCTTTGGCAGGAAACAAAAGGGGCTTAAAAAAAAAAAAAAATTGCCAGAAAAATATTTAATTAATAGCCTGACAAATTTTAATCAATTACATACGGTAGCTTTTTATATTTTAAATAGATGGATAAATATTATAATGATCTGACAAAAGTAAATTTACTAATTGAAAGGACAATACACATATATTTTTAAAAAAATTCTGCAAGACAATACTTTCCAAATTTTTGGTGAGAATTGCGCGCCTGGATCACCGCCCTGTTGTTTTGAATTTTCCTTTGACAAACACAAGTCTCAATGGACTTCCGGTGACTTTACCACCCTGGAATGATTTTCACTAGTTTTTTTATTTAAAATACCTAATTAATTCATGTTGCTAGTATTTATTTTTAATTCAATATGATTCTACTGGAAATTAATAATAGGATAGTTGAAGAAACATTGACGTTAAAGATAAGGAACGCTCTGGCTGGGTAAGTTTTATAAAGTGACTAACCGGTAGGGCGGGTTAGCTGCTATCCTGGGTGCAGTCACTGTCCTTATTTAGATAAGAATGAATCGTACTATTGACGTAAATGGGGCGTTTTTCCAGCGCCAGTCATCACTTTGCACACTTGCGTTGTTGAGTGTTAATTAGTCAAATGAATGACAATAATACAACAACTGTCAGTGTTACGTTTTGGGGTTAGGTCTTTATTGGGAGTGTTTGTGATAATTGTGGTCACTGTAGTCGTGAAATATGTTGCTCCTTGAAGTTAATAATATAGGGGTGGAGCTCATCTTAAAACAACAAATTACCAGCTTCTTAAATGAGTATGTATTGTGTTGTATTTACAATATTAAATGTATCCACTTTTTCTGAACATAACTTGGCACACATTTCCTTTAGCTCACAGGTTCACAACGCTCCCAATTTATCCATCATTCAGATTTAGTTGGCTATTTACTAATTACTATCATAACTAGAAGATTTTCCGATATTCAATTACAACAACAAATTAACTGAAGCTTGCATTGTATATTACTTAGAGTCAGATTTAGTTAGTGTAAAAGAATATGATTATACGGAAACGTGTTTTGCATTCGTATAATCCTACTATTTCCCTGTATATGTCTTTGATTACATTTAAATTATAGGGATTTAAAGTTACTTGGGAAGCTGTCCCAATTAAAAACAAATTTTGACCAAGTGTTTTATATTTCAGTTTAAAAGCAGAGTCAATAGACATAAAAATAGCGGATTTCGATGGTGTCCTATTTCATATTTCTAATTTTAATGGTGACAAGTCAAAAATACGAACCAGTATATCGTTAAAATTTTACAAGCAACTTCAAGAGCATGGCGCTGATGAGCTGTTAAAGAAAGAATACGGGTCGTATTTAATTGAACCTGAAGATGGATTTAACGTAACCTTATTACTCGATTTAGAAAATTTACCTCAAGACTGGGAGGATGTAGTCAGAAAATTCGGATTGCTAAAAAGAAATTGTTTTGCGTCAGTATTTGAAAAGTATTTTGACTTCCAAGAACGAGGGGAAGAAGGACATAAGAGAGCTGTTATTAATTACCGATCGGATGAAACCCTGTAAGTATCTCAGCACATTGCTTCTTTTCCATTAGGAACGGTTAGCAAAATCTTTCGTCCAAAGCAATCGACGGAAGTACTGTTGGACCACTCATTGAATCGAACGAAACTAGTTTGTTTGATTTTGTTAATGTAAGTAAGAAGTATTGGAATAAACAAGGTGTTTCGTACTATTCAATGCCTGGTCCAAACAGGCCTTGACTATATCATGAAAAATACGGGAAGACTGGCTATACTTTTGCCTCCAAATTCCGTCAGATTCAAATTTGTGAAAAGAAATCGTACTAACTGCATAGTCGAACGTCCTAAACGAATACTACATTGTGAATTGTAAAATGTAGACAATTTAGACATTTTTATATTCAATACAACTTTTTATAATGTATAATAAACATTAAATAAGTAGATGTTAACAATTTTAATTTTAAGTGTTATTTAATTTAATGAAAACAATTCTTTTGAACTTTATAGTCAAATAAAGTTCGGGTTATACCGGAAACAAACAAACCACACAACTTTTTTTGCGTATATGCTTAGGCGAGGATTCCACCGGCCGGCTAGAGCTAAATACAAAAACGGTGACGTGGTATCAGACATTCAAGACTTAGGCGGGGTTTCCACCGACCTCGCCTTGCTAAATGCAAATGACATTGACGGAAATTAGAGTTTTTCTTTTTATAGTAATCTATATAAATGTTTGTACTTAACATATCCCATGACGTCATTTTTTAATTTTAGTTTGTGATTTTACTGTAAGATCACTGATCAATTTTAACTATGGAGAGGAAAACAAACATTTCCGTCAATGTCATTTGCATTCTGCAATGCGAGGTCGGTGGAAACCCCGCCTAAGTCTTGAATGTCTGCTACCACGTCACCGTTTTTGTATTTAGCCCTAGCCGGTCGGTGGAATCCCCGCCTTAGCAATTTAATTAAAACATTCTTGGGTCCAACAATAGCTACTTTACCCTCGTTATTTACAGTAGCCTTCATTAACCAACGCAGCAGCCAACTTTTACAGACCCTTACCGAATTAGATTAAGGCAGTATGTCTAGAAGTAAACAACCCACTTAGAACTCACAGGAGGTAGTTATTTACCAAGACGATACATACTGTAGTAATAATCCGTCGTCAGTCTTGAAATAGAGCACTAATAATATCACAGTGTATTACGTCACCTGATTTCCTCGCGAAATGACTCACAATCTCAGCGGTGAACAAACCGTTAAATTACCATTACTATCCATTGGCTTTCTGCCGTGTGATAGTTTTGCACCTTTGAACCTTCTCAATCAGTATTTCTACCATAATTCTTGTTTTTTTTTGCAGATACGTAGAAGCGAAATCTGATAGAGTAACTGTAGTATTCAGCACAGTCTTCAAGGATGTAGACGATGTGGTTGTTGGGAAAGTGTTCATGCAAGAGTTGAAGGAGGGGCGGCGGGCTAGTCACACCGCGCCCCAGGTCATGTTCAGTCACAAGGAGCCGCCACTGGAGCTCGCCAACACCGACGCCAGGGTGGGCGATAACATCGGTTACGTCACGTTTGGTTAGTACACTCTTGATGACGCTTGGGCGGCACCGCCGTCTCTTAAGAGGATCTGTCACGTAGAACATTGGCTCCCCAAAATTAAATACTTTTTATTTTTTATTTAATTAACAAAGCAAGTTATTAAAAATTTGGCTCATGTAAGTTGTAGAAGACTACTTCGTACATCATATAATCAGGTATTTTACTTTTCGGTTTTGTAGTTCTTCCAAAAATCCCAGAATACGCGAAATTTTAGTCCTGTCCTGTCTGTTCTGGTATTAATGGAAGAACTAAGGTACCAAAAATTTAATATTTCCTATTATATAATGCATGATGCATGTCTTCTACAACTTCCATGAGCCAAATCTTTAATGAATTGCTTTGTTAATTAAATAAAAAAATAAAAAGTGAATAAAAACAACAACAAATTTTGGGGTGCTCATTTTCTACGTAGCATGTCCTCTTAATACAATATATCGCCTTGCCGTGCAGTATTCCTTACTGAGACCAGGTGGTGATGAGACCCGCACTAAAGGTGGTTGGAGTAACAAGTTGGAGTAATAGCTCCTACCGGTATATGCTACTCACTGGGTCGTACCGACTCTTGGAAATTACTTAATTGACAGAAATCTGCTGAAGTAGGGCAGTGGTTCCCAACTGTGGAGCACAAAACTTGGAGTAAATTCTTCGCGGAGCCCGTGATGTAAATTGGCTCTGTGTCTACCTGTGCTATACCCCCTACCGCTATATTCTACTAACGATAACAAAGCTTCTTATGAATTATATATTTATTGATGCAGCATTAATTTAAAAAATGCCTGAGGTGCCCCTGGGTGGCAGGTCGCCGCGGAGCCCTTGGGAACCGTGGTGCACAGGTCGGGGCCCACTGCTCTAGGGTTTTGCACCAGCCCCCTTGCTCCGATGACAAATTTCGCATGGGACCGCTGGCGTTCGATTCGTCGAAGCGTACGGCCCATGCACATGAAGATATAATTTACAAAGTATGTGACATAAATTTGAAATGGTTTGTAACGTGTTATCGTACTTGGTACCATGGTTGCCAATGGCTAATAATGTAATTTTTCATACTAATGTATGAATATTTTTTACCTAGTATTTTTGTAACTAATTTGGGGATTCTACAATATTTACAATCCAAATGAGAAACTGTTCTTTCTTAAAAGAAACGAATGCAAACAATCATTTTATGTTTTGTGTAATATGTGACTTTCTTTTGACTCATCAACATCTAATTGCTCATGTTTCAGTATTATTTCCAAGACACACAAACCGAACGCGGAGAGATAATACAATCAATTTAATTCATATGTTCCGTGACTATCTTCATTACCACATTAAGTGCTCAAAAGCTTACATTCACTCGCGGATGAGGGCTAAGACTTCAGATTTCCTTAAAGTCCTGAACAGGGCGCGGCCTGAGCCGAAATCTGTTGAAAAGAAGACTATCACGTAAGTAGAATTATTTGAGAACTAGATTTATTCCTTTATTTTATTTTATAGAAAACTAATTGCATACGTACACAATTTAAACTGGGTCGAAGCCAACGGCCTTACCATGTTGAATCCATTAGAGCAGAGTATGTTTCAAACTGCGGCAAACTTAGTAGTGTGCACAGCGTTGGCAGTGGAACATGGTGGGACATGATAACGCGCTGAGACTATACCAGTCAGTCTATACGTGTGTGTCGAGTCCTGGTCACCTCCGATTTAATCGTGTGACTTTACCATGTTCCCCAAGGAGTTCGGAAGCATAATCAGTAGGTCCACCCTGTCATTCAACTCCCCTTTTCCCGAAGTGAAAGAGTCTGCCCTTAGGGTGCCTCAAGTTAATAACCAGACTCACTCCCCCCGCCAGGCTGACATGGTAGCTTAAAGCAGAAATGCTGAAAGCATGCGTTAGAAACAACAACAACAATTTAAACTAATTTTACTTGCTATGAATAGTCTCTTCCGACAGTCTTACAAATGATGAGTACTATGGGCGACTGTATGACTTTTAGAGGCACTAGTACCAGCATCCTACCCACTGCGCCACCGGGAGGTCATGCATGACATCATCCATGGTCTTCTCTATTAGTTCCTTCCTGATATTAACTTCATTTTTGTTTGTATTGTTTTAGTGGACGGACGTTTATTAGAAAAGAATGATTCCTATAATGCCTTAGCGGGAATTGGAATATCAAGCGACAGAACGGATTGCTTGGACTGTCTATTAGAGTGTTAATTCCTTGTTCGAATACTTCGCGAAAGAGTGGTGCCAAGTCAGCCGCAGTGTTAAGGTTTAATCCAGTATTTGTAGGATTAGAAGAATCAACAAAGTGGTGCGCAGTTACGGATTGAAGGTAGTGTAAAATGGACCTTTTAGGGGTGAGGTACTGTAGTTTGGCGGTAAATGTGCCTGTCTGAAAGTAATCCAGTTGTAGGTGTGCCTGATGCGTGTCAGAGCTCGACTCCAGCAAGCCCCACACTCTAGCCACTACAAAATACAGCATTAAAAATGTTGATGAAAACATGTTAAATTGGGAAGAACAGATGCCATTTTTCAAAAACCTGAATGGAATTGACATTTGCCTGTTTACTATTACATATGATAAACATATTTTTCTTGGGTAGCCTGACAGCCATATTTGATAAACCTATTACCAATACAAACATTGTCTTGGACTCGACAAGACCGCTGACTATTAGTGGTACTCATAAGCGAAGCTTGGGGGTTAGTTGTGCAACCTTCTGCATGAACATACACAATATATCCCTCGTTATAAAGTGACTTAATCCGGGGCCCGACATACTCAGTCACATTTCATTTGAAATTTCCCCGCATATCTCCTTACTTAGCTTATGGCTAGACGCCATCTATTCTATTTCTTTGGTTCCAACGTATAAAAAAAGAAAATAGTATAGTATACATTTTCCAGAAATTATTATAGCAATGTTTGTACAAATATGCACCGCAAGAAAAGGCCGGTGCGCAAATGAAAAACAAATAAACAATCCAACAATTAACAAAGGGTTAGTTGGACTTACATTGCCTGCTGTGTTATTAGTCACTAGAGGCATGGACCTCATAGCCATCGAACAATTAGGGCGGACCCCTTGTCAGGGGAAGGGAGCGACGTTTCGGGAGTGGGAGCTACTCCCATCATCAGGCTAAGTCCTGAGAAGGACTGATGGTTTCTGGACGATTGACTCATTGCTCTTGTAATTGTTCGACGACTACGAGGCCCATGACTCTAATATGACTATTAACACAGCAGGCAGTGTAAGTCCAATTAACCCTTTGTAAAATAGTATTACACCATTCCCATTAACATATACAGGTGCAGCAAGTTCTGCCCACTTGGCCTTGTGTCCCTCACAATCTAAACAGCTTAATTTTAAATATATTGAGCTAATGGCGAAAACGACCCTTTTAGACTGTGGATGGCTAGCCGGCAATATTCCGGCGAAGAACCTACAATGGTTTTCCTCCTTACTCGATTGCTCGTCAATTGGGATAACTTTTTGACAGCCACTGATGAAATTTCTTCGGGTTTTCCATCGAACAATACCTAGGCCTAATTTTTTTGTATATAAACTGTGAGCCTGTTCTTCAGCGAAAGGGTCAATGTGAAAATGTGAAGCTTCTGCTACGTGCCAACTAATGGAAAATTAAGAGAAAATCGTAACCCCCAGTATATTTATTGCACAAAGTCAAATATCACTGGTAGAACTATTAATGAGATGACAAAGTGAAGATATGTTCCTCTACATTTTAATTCATGTCATGTGGCCATCAGGAACCCGTTTAGCCACAATTTTGGAATAAAGGGGCCTAACCTAACCTGATATTTTTTCGCGCCTTCCAAAACTGGTGAAACTGTGATAACTATATTATATATCAAATTAGAGGGAATATTATATCATATTATATTATGAATTATGACATTTGCCCTGTGAAATTTGACGCAGCGCAAAAGGCATAGTGGGGATGTTCGGTTGTCTCATAAATAATTTTGAAATTTTCGAAGCCAATTAGTTTTTAGAGGCTTATTTTATTCATTATAACTCACTCCGACTGTCCATAATCATGGAGTAAAAGTTGTCAGTTGTTTAAATAGTGAAATAACAATATAATCAGCCCGGGATTTTCGCTTAAACTAACATGAACTGCAGGCCCACGGTGGGGAGGTTTTTGCATGATTTCAGCAGTCAGCGACATAAGGTATCACCATTGCACCAAAGCTCAGCTGTTATTCTCAAAATTCACATCTGTGATTGTTGTACAATATAGTCTCTAATGTGCTGTAAATTCTGATTTCGGTAAAGCGCATAGTTCTCTACATCATCATAGCAAAAGGGGGTGTTATAAAAAAAAAATTGTGAACTGGTTTGAACCAAAATTTGAAAACACTGCCCCTATGTAAACACCTTCTAATGTTTTTACTATCTAAATGTCAAGTTTTCGCCTTGTTTACCACATGTTTAGGTACATTCTAATGATTAGTCTGCGAAATTCACAGAAGGGCTGTATAATGGGTTTGGTTGATGAGAAAATGCTTAAATATTGATAATACCGATTTGAGTAGCTCAAATGAATGTAACAACTCCCCTATTTCATTAATTTTCTTAATGTTGGTAACCGCGAGGAGATACCTTTGTTATAAGTAGGACTCCTATATTAGGAAATACACAATTAACATTTAGATTTTATGAAGGGCAAGAATCCTTGACGAAGGACCTTGTGCGATAATTTATTTTATCATCTAATAAATTTACAAGTCAATATTTTAACTCACTTTCGTTTTTATTTAGCGAAGAGCATTTATGTATTGTGTAAATAAACCAATTGTAGTGGGGGCATCAGGGGAGTTTACGGATTATTTCTATTCGTAAGGAAGTAGTTAATAGAAACCTTTCATTATTAAAGGTAACACAGAAGATGTAGTCGTTGCATCGCTAGAAATTTTAGGTTTTTGAGGTCTTCCCCTCGAAATTAAAATGGTAGAGTAACGGTTATACCGTTATTTGTGCGTATTAAAACGTTCAGCAGATTGGTTTCGATTTATGTGGCTTCTTTCTAAAACGGCCGTAAAGCTTTTGGGCTTTATTGTAATTCTTATGAGGTAAAGGTTGACATTTGACGGCATTTCTAAAATCATGACAAACCGTATGAGTTGGATATAAACTTATTTACTCATACAATAGTTGCTTATCAAATGCAATTAGGAAAAATAAATACCCACATAGTGTCGTTTGAACCTCTGCCGAACGTTTAAAAGTACTATGAATTGTTGCCATAGAATTTACTCTAATGCACACTACTTGCTCTAGATTCATATCCTTAACAAGGCTGTACACTCAATAACACGGAACTATGGTACTACCCGACCGCGATAGTATGACACTTAGAACACTTATAAAAGTCGAACAAACTCGGCATTACCCTTATGCAAGTAACAAAGTGTTCCAAGTGCCATCCTATCGTGGTTGGATTGTATCTTGATACAGGAGAGATAGGACATTCGCTTCCCGCTAAAAATATTTTTGTAATTTCCGGGAACACCTGCAGTCATTGAAAAGACTATATAAAAATTATATAAATAATTTTAGCGAGCTCGAATGGCCCATCTCAACACTAGTGGTCCCTTCCAGTTGTCCCTTTCGAAACGGATTTTGAACGTTAGCGTTGGTTCTTGTACACAATTTCGCCACATTTTATTTTTCCCCTGTGCATTGAGCACTGGTGGCCCCATTTGTAACCCATCAGAATCGTTTAAACTGTCCGTGGGACACATAATGGTGAAAAGGGTAAAGGCAAAGCTTTCAATATATTTTGTAAAGAATGCCGAGCCATTTTGACTGTCGTAAATGGGTGGAACTACCCCATGCCCAGTTAATTTATATATTGATTGAGCTATTTAGCTCATAAATCAAATGGATCATGTCTTCCTGGAGAAAATTCCCAAATTTCCGTTTATACTCCTCCATTACTTGGTTATCAGTATGAAATGTATTTCTCTGGAAGTGTGTATTAGAGTTTTTCCCGTGTCCAATTGAGTCTTATTTATTGTTGATAAATTGGTCGACAATGCTGTTTAATTTTAAAATATTGTTTTATTTTAAAATAATGTTATTGACAAATTGAAGATAATACGAAAATGTTTAGGAGATGGTAGGATACCGACTTAGGTGTTTTGTGCATATTGTAATTACATTTCTGTGATTTGTTCAGTTGTATAGATTTAACGAACAGTTTAATTCCCTTTTCCAACATAATATTTTCCAATTTGATTTCATTTTTTATTTATTATCAAATAGGAAAGTTGGAAAACCAAATACTATAGAAAGATGACCATTGATATTGATTTACTGTGGATTACCTTAAAATCGGTTGGTTTACATTTTCTTCATATCATTTAATACTTAATTTATAAAGATTTGGTCTTTCCAATTGGTAGAGGCCTATTGAATGCACCATACACCATATTATAAGGGGGTTTTCATTTTTTTCGTTATAATTGTTCCATGAACTTGATAATTCGGTACATTCCTGCTGCCTATAAGTTTCACAAATAAACCCTCACCAAATTTAAAACAATCATCTGTACTTTGTACTATGTATGAAATAGTCCTCCACCAATGAGGTTCATTTGTGACGTCATTTTGTAGATGGCAGCACCGGTTGCTAAGATATCAAAGCGTTGATTTTTCCATAAGCCTCAATAATATTTTAAAATTATTTTATTTATGTATTATTTTAAAGTGATATTTTTCTATAAATCATGGAGAATATATATATTAAATGATATGCAGCGAAATAAGGTCCAGGCATAGTAAAAATATTTAAAGAATTAATTAGATGCTAAGAGCTTAGTTTTCACTTGCAAACGGCGGCCATTTTGAATAATATGGATATCGGTTTGTCGTCAGCGAACCTAGTGACCAAAACTGTCCCTACAGAACCTCATTGGCGAGACCAAGTGTTTAGATCTTTAATATGACATTATAAAAAAAATATAAACCAGCCTATTATGGGGTGATCCAGGAGTGACCAATGTCAGTGGTCAGCTCCCTCTTCATTTTTTGACTGTTAAAAACATTTGCTTGGTGCAATCCAGAGCAATTGAGCAAGTGTGTTGGCGAGTGTTGATTCAATAGTAGCTCATTACAACTTGAAATTCTGAGAATTATATCCTGTTAGTTTGACATCGCTATAAAATGGCAAAAATATTTTTTCGTGGGTTGCGTTGTAAACACAACGCAACAAAGGAACATATCCCTTTCCTGTTGACCCTGCCGTCTGGAATTCCACCGAGCACCCAATCCGTATCAAATAGGGGACGCAGGTTGACGAAGAGGGGGGGGGGGGGGGGGGTCACGTGCTTGTGAAATCCTCAAAGACGTTCTATTTGTCACCTGTATTTTTAGGTAAGGGACACCCCGACCAGGTACTACGCGTAGACAGAAATGGGAATGGTTTTTTGTCGCCTGCTTTCAGCATTTCTGCTTGCAGCAACCCTGTCAGCCTGGCGGGGGGAGTGAGTCTGTTTATTAACTTGAGGCACCCAAAGGGCAGACTCCTTCACCTCGGGGAGAAGGGGAGATGACTGACAGGTGGGCCTCCTGATTATAGTGGATTCAGAACCACTAGGGGAATATAGTAAAGTCACACGATTAATGCGGAGGTGACCAGGACTCGCCACACACGCACTTAGACTGACCAGTATAGTTTCAGCGCGTTATCATGTCCCGCCATGTTCCCCTGCCAACGCTGTGCACTACAAGTTGGCTGCAGTTTGGAACAGGCTCTGTTTTCGTGGATTTAACTTGGTATGACCGTTGGCAACTGGAATTTTTCTATGGCCGGAAGAAAAGACGATAATTTTTCTTTGCACAATCTTATAACAGTTCTGTGACCATAAGCAAAGGATGGGGAATGAAAAAATTATATGTAACCCCTCGGAATAATTCTCGGTCAATTTTCTTTTGCAAGTTGCTCTGAGCCTATTAATGTGAAATGGTGCTGTATGCTATCCGAACTGATAATGTTGATGTGACTTTTGCGGTATCGGGAGGATGCTAAAATACTTAGCATAGTGGAAGCCAAGCTGCATAATGTAATGGAATTTATTTCTAACTAAATAAAATTAATATACAATGTGGAACTGTTCATGGTAATAGCAATGAACTTATCAAACAAGTCGGTGAATTTTTGTGCTAATGTTCACGATTTGCCACACTATTATTTAATGGCATTGAAATGGTCAGCGTGAACGGCTGATTCTTTCTTATTTATAGTTTGTGTTACATTTACTTTAAGTGATAACAACTTTAAATTGGGGGCATTCACGAAACGCAATGTTAGAAACTAATAATTAATTCTAGGGTCACTATGACGCAAATGTTTTAAAACGTCGAATCGTCTCGTGAATACTTCTAATGTTTCTCCGCTGCGCGGAACCTAGCAGAATTTTGGATGTTCGATTTGAGTACATGTTACTTTCAGCTATTTCAGAGGACGTCACAGAAATTAACAGCGACTTTGAGCAAGTGGCAAGGCAATTAAGATGTATTGTCGGGCCTTACCTTTATGAACTACTTATATGAACCAACGCGATTCCTGCAATCCATAGTGAAAGTTTTGGAGTGACTAAGAAACTCTCACCTTATGTCTAATGCCGTTGTGTTTGGAATGCATGGTATCTCTACCAACTCCGCAGCGCTGGCGTATTGTACAGTATATAAGGAAACTGAAATTAGAAAACGTAAGACGAAATTAACCAATTTGAGTTATTGCAATGTATAATTTCCGAGATCTAATAGATGTTCGGGTTTGGTTGGTAAAATTCAACGTCGTCTCGTTGTTAGCTATTGGTGGCCTGGCCTTGCTCCCCCCCCCCCCCCCCCATATTTTATCTACACGCCACTGTTCCACAGTGTATATAATAATTTATTGTCTTGTCCAATCATTAGTAGCTATCGTAAACCTGTTATAGTAGTCATATATTTTTTATTAGCGCAATATAGTACAGTGAATTGTGAATTTCAGCCTAAGGGTTAGATTTGTTCACCTAAGTACCTATTAAAAAAGCGCGAGTGTCTGATAAGTTGCTGACCACTTTCTTCCAAATTAAAGCTCCTAAAGCTTGCTACTTTAATAAACTTTTAGTAACCATTATCACATGCAGTGAACGGTAGATTTGATTTTTAAAAAAACTTAACTGCTAATGATGTTTACCGAGGCTAACGATGCATTGAGTCTGTGACGTCATCTGAAGTGTGTCTTATCTACTAATGCGGTGTGTGAGTTGACATTAATGAATGTAAAAGCGAGGTTACTCCATGCATTTATTAGTTTGATGGGAATGTATTGTACAGAAGCTCTGACCATGATGCAAAAATTATTTTACAATTCTTTGTTAATTAATTTTAAATAAACGATTGTATTGAATGCTTTTGGAATTTTTGCCACTGTACATCGACATTCTGACGACATAGCGGGTATAAATTTTGAACTAGCAGCACAAGTCAGTCACGGATACGAAACAAATGGGGGGGGGGGACATCACATGTCTCATGGAATATCAATCGTAGAGCTCTCATAATTATCAGGACAAACACACGTTTTTTTTGGTATTTTGGTGTATGATATGTAAGTCATTCTAACACGGATTGGCCACAATTATTGAGTACGATTTGTGCAAAAAACCGATTGGTGTGGTAGTCCCGAGGAAAGAGTTGAAGAACTGTGGCGAATTGGTGCTAGTGAAGGCCACATGTAATATGTCGAAGTGTAGAAGAGCATTTCTGTTAAGAGGACGTGATGCGTAGGATATGAGCACCCCAAAATTTGTTGTTTTTATTTTCTTGTTTAATTAACAAAGCAAGTCATTAAAGATTTGGCTCGTGGAAGTTGTAGAAGACTACGTCATGCTTCATTTAATATGAAATATTAAATTTTTGGTACCTTAGTGCTTTTATTAATACCAGACAGGACTAAAATTTCACGTATTTTGGGATTTTTAAAAGAACTGCAAAACCGAACCGTGAAAATACCCGATTATATGATGCACGAAGTAGTCTTCTACAACTTAGATGAGCCAAATTTTTAATAACTTGCTGTGTTAATTAAATAAAAAATGAAAAGTATTTAATTTTGGGGTGCCAATTTTGTACGTGACATGTCCTCTTAATTTACCAGCTATTTTTTACGGCTCTACGATCAATATTTCCTGTGAAAGTAGGGGTATTCAGATTTGGTCATAATGATCGCCATGGCCGTGCCCAAGGGGGTGGTCCATGGGGTCCGGACCCCCCCCCCCCCCCCGAAATAAATGTATGTAAACCTGTATGGTTTGAAGAATTATCCCATTAATTCACTAATAAATTACGTAAAAAATTTTTGTGTCCCGATTCAGGGGCTGGCTTCTTAAACAAAAAATTACTAAACGTGCGTGTTTATGAACAAAGGTATAGGAAGATTGACTAAATACGATAAGTACTTTTTTTATTTGAAGAGTTTCTTAAAGAGACTGCAGACCTGGCTCGTCTCTCCGTCTCTAGTGGCACTTCATGGTAGCTCTTGTTACCAATTGTATTGTTCATCTTATTGATCAATATAATTTATCCACATTAATCAAATTGAATAATTACTTGACTAATTATGTTGTCAAGCCAATAGAATTGTCTTTGGCGAAGAGCAGTTATGGACAGCTGGACCCTTTTGAAATGAAGACTAAAAAATGACGTAACATGATGGACGAATCGTTAACCTCATTGTAAAAAGCACCTGCTGTCACGCTGCTGAAAAAAAAAGTAAAAGGGCGAATTGGGAAGGGTGTGGTCGCTGTAAACGTAGTCAATGCCCATCTGTGGAGCTGCCCTCACCGTCTAAGGCTTGCTCCTTTGATCCGCCATGTTCATCACTTCCGACGCAAACTGCACTGGTCAAGTATGTCAATTTTGTCTTTCGGGGAGAGATTTCAAAATATTATCTGTACATGAAAATATGGAATGGCCATGTGATTTTGACGAAATTAACTAACTCCTCATTCCACAACAGCAAAGACATTAAAGTGGTCAGATGTTAAATTCATGCATATTCATATTTTTGCCCCTCCGCCTACTCCGGTCGTCGGGGTACGTTTATAGAAACAAAAGTGGACCTCCTGGGTAAATTATCCTTCTTACATTAACAAACAATACATTTAGTAAGTACCCCGCCCACAAATGGGCATGGGGGCCTTACATTAACAAAACAAAATAATACCGTAGTAATATTTATGAAAAATACACGAATTTACTATTATTCTATAAAATCTATTTAACGCATTTTAACAAGTTTTTCTGAAGTAATAATATTTCAGGTGAAAAAATGTTACTTTCCTGTGAAAGCTTGCATTTTCTGAGTTTTTTCACCTGACCACTTTCACATGTTTGTAGCTGTGGAGCGAGGAATTAATTAATTTCGTCCAAACCACACGGCCATTCTTTGCTTACAAAATATTTTGTCATCTCTCCCTTAAATCTATGTAATTTGAATCGACGAGTACGTCATAGTACAAGTAGGTCACAAAATACAACAAAAACCTGCGCTCACTATTATTGCACTTGTTACCTTGTATTGTACACTCGTGGCGTTGACGTATTGTATTTTACTGTCCAAAGTATATGTTAAAAAAAAAAAAAAAAAAAAAAAACATTTCTGACGTGAACAAATATAATATTTTTGACGCTTATGATATACTTTTCCAGAACTGTGTCCGTATGCTGGATGTTGCTGCCAGCACTGCTACAACAGTAGCGGTGACGATCCCGTGGATGGAAACGGAGGGAGTCCAGGGTTTCCGGATCTGGCAGCTCATGTTCCTCTGCTTTGCATCTCTTCTTACAGTCAGTAAGTTTGCTTTTGATTTGTGAGGCATTTCCGTCTTGGACAACCAAAGGGGAAATTCTCTAAAGATGTGCCAATAAATCAAGTTTCATGGGAAATATTAAATAAATATATTTCTGTTACATTATACAATACCGTACAAGAATAAGAGAGTATAAAATAAAATCGTCAAAATCAGGTAGTTCTGTCATTGTGCTCGTGCCTCAGTGACAGTGTAGAAAGCTTTCTCTAAGAGATAGTTTCTAAGCAATTTAGGGAAGTTAAAAGCATTTCTCGCCGCTGAATCGGGAGTTTGCTAAGGTAGGCGAAGCCTTGTAGTATAGGATCTCACACTTGCCTGTGCCTGGCGCTGGCCTTACAAGGTCTCCCCGTTGCCTCGTGTTGTAGGTGTGGGTGTCCCGTTTTGTTTAAATGTCCCCACACCTCAGGCTTTAAGATATGTAAAATTCATCTAAATATGTACAGACTTGGGGCTGTCATGATTTTTAATGATTTGATGTGAGAGCGACAACTGTCACGAGGTCCCAGTTTTAGCCTGTAGCACACTCCCCTCTTTTGGAGCCTGAGTATAGCGTCCATGTTCCCTATGGAGGTCCCTCCCCTGGCCAATGAGGTTCATTTGTGACGTCATTTTGTAGATGGCAGCACCAGTTGCACTGATATCAAAGCGTTGATTTTTCCATAAGCCTCAATACTATTTTAAAATTATTTTATTTATGTATTATTTTAAAGTGATATTTTTCTATAAATCGTGGAGAATAAATATATTAAATTATATGCAGCGAAATAAGGCCCAGGCATAGTAAAAATATTTAAAGAATTAATTAGATACTAAGAGCTTAGCTTTCACATGCAAACGGCGGCCATTTTGAATAATATGGATATCGGTTTGTCGTCAGCGAACCTAGTGACCAAAACTGTCCCTAAGAACCTCATATGCCGCAGTTTATATGGCTCATTACAAGTGAGTGGTAGGCCTGGAGACTAACCTCCGGAGGACACATGGAGCTAAGGCGCCTGACTACAAAGAGGCCACTATTTAGTTTTTTTAATAGCTCAGCCACGTGTTTGCTCCAGTTTAAGTCCTTGTCAACTTGCATTCCTTAGAATCTGATGAATATTGATTGCAGAGCTATCATTAAGGTCTATGTAGAAGGAAAAAGCGTTCCTAGCATATATATAGTATACCGTACATATATGAATAGTATCTAAGGCAGTAGTTCCCAACCGGTGGTCCGCGAGAATGCCTGCAGTGACTTGACAGTTGCTATGAACAAGAACAATAAGGCGAGAATACAACTTTTAAAAAACATGCGTGCCCAAGTTTCACATTAACTTTGTTGCACATTAAAATCATATTGGAAGCTAAATATAGTGATATCTTACAGAAAGCCTTCGAATTCTTAAACAAAAAATAATAATAAAAATAAATGTAAGGGGTGCGCAGCGACTCATTTTCAGCCTGAATGGTCCGTAGACCGTCACTGGTTGGGAACCACTGATCCCAAGTATAGTCTATAAATACAAGACTAGGCATTTATGAAAAAAAAAAAAAATGAATGGTAGGGGTGTCCGATGAGAGGAGTTCCATAACTGTGGCCAATCTGTGTGTTTGTGACAAACATCCTGTATATCAAATGTAGAGGAACACTTCTTCGTGCGTCTTGTTGGTTCAACCCACCTAAAATATCTAGCGTGCCATCTATGCTTTGAACAACTAATGTAAATGCCGAAAATGCAAGCTATAGTTCTTCGCCTTCAATTTTGCAGTAAAAAACACATAAGCGAGAACCTACTTAATTTGGCTTTTGAATCCGGTTCTAGCAAATGAGATGACATGAAGTGCAAATTATCTAATGGATTATTTTTGTCTGACCAGTTATCGTACTTTGCTGCTGCATCCGTTTCCGGATCCCACGCACCAAACAAGAGATAGAAGCCGACTATATTAGAAAGAAGATAACACGCAAGTTTGAGAAGCAGCTCCGCCTTATCCACAATGCGGACATGGACGAGATGGACTTGAAGAGGGCTTTGGATCGAATCCGCTCAGAGTTCAAGTCCGACACAGAGAGCCTCGCCCAGTCCGATGCCTTGTCTGGTGCCACGCTCAGCTCTGGCAATATGCACGAGACTTATCGGAAGGCCAGTGATATTGGTTAGTAAGTTTTGCATCGTGTGTAAAAATTCTGGGCAACACAGAACTCGAACTCAAAGTCTCCAGGGCATCGTGTTACCATCTACATTTACCATACCATATATCTACCATCAGAATGATTAGTATATAGTATTAATTTTAAAAATATGCTTCCACCCTCATCTTGAATCTCAAGATAAATTGTATTTTTCTTTCGATGTTTGTTGGGAAGGCCATTTAGGATAATCAAGCAGTGAAAAGTTTGGATTGGATTTTTGAAAAATGTGAATGGCCGCCATATTGAAATTTATTGTCGGATTTAATTTTTCTGGCCTGGAGTCACAACTTAGTCTTCGTCCCTGTGTACCGAGCATAATACTGTATTCTCTGTTCATTATTTGTCAGCTTTTATTGTTTCTATTTTTATATCAGATGGAATTACAAGGAAAGCTACGCTTAGTATTATTTATTGCACTTTAAACACGAATTAATTATTTTTTCAGGTGTTTCTTTCGATGAACTTCTAGAAAGACAAAAGTCGGTCGGAAAGAAGTTTCCATCTCTTGCTGGAATGATTGCCAAATTCCGCAATCCCAGACGACCCATTCAAGTTCAGGAGTAAACATTAATGAAGAGTGTTGTGAGTCACAGTAACATGATCATTTGTATTGCTCTGTTGAAAATGTTATTTGAAATGTGGAGTAAAGGTAAACAAATCGTATTAAAAGTTTTGGGGGCTATAAGTCTCTTATGTTAGGTAGGTAGTTTGAAAAAGAGCTCTTTTCTTGTATAAATTATTTCTTAGATGCTGTACCCTTTTATTACGCATATTTTTTTTTATACATTTTTCAATTCTGTTGATTATACAATTCTATCGAAGTACAATCTAAAATATTTTTCGGTTTAATATTTAGCACTCTGATCCAAGTATTTTTTCTTACCTAGTTTTTTTGTAATGATTTGCTAATGCCCACAGTTTTATACCATTTGTATTCCATCCCCCAATAGGATGTAACTATCTCAGCTGTATAAATTAATTTGACCTCCCTTCCTTCAATAGTGTGAAACGTACACCATTTACTTGTCGCTTAAGTACGCACCTATACGTAAATTAAGAGGCAGCTTGGTTAGCCAATCATGTAGACTGGTGGTACGGACTCTGGCTTTCACCCGAAAGGTTGCAGCTTGCTGTATTTTCTGGCGTGTAAAGCCGTGCTAGTTGGAGTGCATGAGACATTGGCTTTATTGCACTAACGCCGTTATATTTTGGATACATAGCGGAACAAAAGTCATACTTTATTTATTAAGTAGGTATAGTAAAATTCCTATGCCATGCATTGCTTTTGTCGTAAATTTGAGGTGATAATAATAAACAATTGCAATTAAATATGTTCCTTTAGCTGTACGAGTACCTATCTATATGGAAGATAAGGCTGTTAGTTAGCTGCTACCTACTACGTCTGAGTCAGCTTTCCTAGAGATACATATGAATAATAACTTCCCATACAAAATAATCAAACCCTGTGTATTGTTGAACATTTAACAATTTAAGCGTAAGTGCAGATTAGCAAAAATAAACCACTCTGCCATGATCACATTCACTTCACCTTTTTTCCTTGTCCAGTACAATATATTGTAAAAGAAAAATTTAATACATTAATTAATAAGGCGGGGTTTCCACCGACCTCTCTTTGCAGAATGCAAATGACATTGACGGAAATTTGAATTTTTCTTTTTATAGAAATCTATTAAAATGTATGTACTTAACATATCCCATGACGCCATTTTTTAATTTTAGTTTGTGATTTTACTCTATGATCATTGATCAATTTTAACTATGGCATAGAGTAAAACAAAAATTTCCGTCAATGTCATTTGTTTATGCAGTGAGAGGTCGGTGGAATACCCGCCTAAGTCTTGAATGTCTGCTACCACGTCAATGTCTTTGCATACTGCAATGAGAGGTCGGTGGTAACCCCGCCTAATTATAATAGCTCTTCTCTGCAGTCCCCGTCAGAAAACAATTAACTGATTGTAGTCGATCACCATCACATCAATAATAGAGTACTCAATTGGCTTAAGTTTAGATATTAAATCTAAGTGGTGCTGTCTAGCTAATTTTAAAATAATAATAACAACTAATTCACAGAAGCCTTTAACTGTTTTTAAATTCCCTCCTAAACAAAAAATGTTTGACGTCATTTGATATGCTTGTGGCATGTAACAGTTGAGATGTCTGAAATCAAAGAAGATAGCCTACATACTGTGTACCGTAAAGGTATTACCTTACGTGATTTATTTTACCCTGTTGGACTATTAAATGCGGCCACATAAAATGATAGTCGATATTTGAAAACAATTGTGTTGTGCGACATTACACTAAAATTATTATGCAGGTAAATACATTACATTAGGTATATACAGGGTGATCCAGAGCAGTTGTACAACCCCACTGACTTCGTTATTTTGGGGAATATTGACGTCGTAATAAAATATATAGGGGTCAAACCTTTCTATGGTACTACATAAGTCTGCGTACTCAAAGTAGGTACCACTTTTTGGGGAGGCATAGGTGGTATCCCAGAATTTCCAAATGTATGCATGGCTCATGTTGGACATCAAATGAAAGCTCCTTTTAACACCTTTCATTTGACATATCACTTGTGTGCCTGAGGCTTAAGGTACATTTGCCCCAGGCACCAAAGTAATATGTGAAATGAAAGGTGTTAAAATGAGCTTTAATTTGATGGGCAACATGACCCATGCTTATTTTCAGGCATATGCCCTCAAAAATTTGTAGGTACTTTACGTGCCTATGCAGACCTTTGTAAGACCATAGTCTCCTATTCTGCAATTTTTACTACACCTCAATTATAAAGAAGTTAGGGGGTGGTACGACTGCTCTAGATCACTTTGTATAATAGCATGAGCTGCACTAGGATATTGATCTATCTGGCATTTATATAATGACAGCCTAATTTGTATGATCTGTAAAATTTGGCAACATGACGACAAAATTTATGGTTCATTTATCGCATACATATATAGTATTTATCTACTTTGCAATTATATGGTTGGCAACTGTGCAAACTTTTTTAGACATTTCTAATGCTTTCAGAGGAAGCTGACCGTAGATATTGACCACCCCTGATTCTCATCGAAATCTGTCAGTTTTATTTTTAATTTAAGGGAGAGATTTCAAAATATTTTGTAAGCAAGGAATGTTTGAATTTTTATTTAAATTGCCAAATTTAATTAATTTCTCGTTCCATAGTCGCAAATTTTTGAAAATGGTCAGATGAAAAATTCAAGCTTTCAAAAGGCAGTCTATTTTTTTCCCCGTTTATAGATAGCTGTCTATTAAATATTAGAAACTAAAGTTAAAGAAAATGTAAAAAACAGAGAGGGGACTCCAATTGGACTTTGGAAATTTAAAAATATTTTGTAAACTAAGAATGCACGACTCAATTTAAAACTAATGGTTTACTTTTCTAAAGTTTGAATTTTTTATGATTTTTCCTATGGCCATGTCTCTGTGGCTGTAGAAGGCGGTCAAATTGGCTGAGGCACTCTTTGTCTAAAAAATATTTTGAAATCTCTGCCTTAAGCGAGGTGAGATCATCGGAATCATTGCTTATTTCCTCTTCGTAAGTCATCAGCAGGCAATGTGAAAACATATACACTAAAGTAAAAAACACCCCATTCGCCCAGCCATGTTTTGCACGTTCAACAAATTTAAACCTTCTGCACGTACTCTTCCTCACTTTTACTTCCCACCCTTGGCACTTTTCAATTCGTCTTGTATAGTTTCTAAAATAATGTTATTTTTGTTTGGTCCTAACCTTTTTTTGTTTTCATTAGATGAGCGCCCTCTTTCTCTGTTCTTTCCAATTGGCCCTTGCGGCGACAGAACAACTTCATCCTCGACTTTGATGATAGGAACTGTGGTGAACGCAGATTTCGATGGTGCAATTCCGTCAACTGCAGAAGTGGAACGTTTGGATAGTGCTGACGAATCAGCTGCTGCTTTGCTTGCTGCAGTACTGGATTGTTCTTGATCGTCATCGTCAACACTTTCTGATGGGCTTCTGCTTCTTGGTATGGAATCTGTTAACGATTTAATTGCTCTCAACTTAACTTTGCCATAGAAAAACAAAATGCTCTCCTCTGATTGGCGCGGCGCATAACTATGACTCATGGAGAGAAAGAAAGAAAGAAAATTGTCTTTATTTTCCATTTGGGTAAATTTTGGGCCTTACAATTAACCCAAGAGAGAGGTACAGTTCAACTTGTAGAACCTCTCCACATATGTGATGTACGATGATGCTTCGCGCCAATCACAGCATGGCCTGTTGGATTTTCTGTAGGAATTAAATAACTGATTGGTTAAAACTACAACACAACATGGGCGTCGGCCATCTTCGGGCAGGGAATGGGAGCTGCCCCCCCCCCCCCTGTCCTATAGGTGCAACAATGATTTTTTAGTTTTATTTTATTATTTAATAATATAATTGGTTTTCACTTTTTAACGAATATTCCAGCCTTAAATCTAGTCCGAGACCTGGCGACGCCCTTGCTCTAGATTCTAAAATATCAGCTTAATGTCGAGTGTAGTTACAGAAATTAAAAGAAATGTAAGCATCAAATATCTCATGAAATATCAATCATAGAGCTGTAAAAAATATCAAACAGAAAACATGTTTCTGAGCATTTCGACATAATATAATAATATGTAGGTACCTCTTTACATTTGAATTGTTCAAAAAACAATTGGTGGGGTAGTCCCGAGGAAAGAGTTCAAGAACTGTGGCCAAGGTCACATTATTTTCATGTATATTGGAATATAGAGGAGCATTTCTTCGAATATTTTGGCAGATCTAGGTTTTTCCCGTGAAAATTGACTGCACAAAATGGTGTGTCTGATTAGCTAATAAAGAAGCGTGTAGCGATAGGCTTATACTGTAACACATCCAGATACCCCCTCCGCCTTTAACCGCCAACTCGTTGATAATATTGTATGGGCTGCCTACCATATCCTGTATTGGCGAATTCTCCCAAAGTGTAAACGCCTAGGTGATATTATTCCAAACCTCTATCTTTATTTAACGAAGACTACAATAAAATTATTGCCTCCGTTATGAAAACTCAAATAGGCGTGGCTAAACAATAAAGGCAACGCCTTAGCTTAACCATGCTCACCTTGTATAGGTAGGTAAAATTTTATTTGCGGCAGATCTAGTTACCTACCCGTTACCCAAAATTAAATAATTCTATGAAAAAATATGGATGCGGATCTAAGCTAGGCCTACTTTGATTACTAATTTCGATAATCTGATGCACTCACCTTTTCTCGAATAATTGGTGCCATGTCCTGCAGGCGGAGTACTACCATGCCCGTAGCGAAAAAACGGATGCATTGTATAACAGCTGAACCTCATGGGTATATCATGTATTAGGCCTACATTCGGTAGCAAATGGGTTTGTTACTGCTTATTCGATATCATCACAAGAAATTCCGTCAGAGTCAAAAACCTGGAAGCCAGAACGTCGATAGGACGGTAAATATAACTACGGTGTGTCCTACAGGTCATAAAAGTCGCTAATGACTAACATAGGGGGAGGTTTTGCTGGAAAGGTGACAATGGAGGTGGAGTCGTAAGCGAAACAGAGGGATTGTGTGTATTTGTTGGGGAGAGTAATAGAACGCATGACCATTTGGAGTGCTGCTGCTCCCATTCAGCTGCTGATTGATATGCGCGTTAACGAGGTTTTGCTGCGAGACAATCGCATTTCTATTTGTTAGAAACTAAAAAGTATATTGGCAATTAATTAATTGAGCCTGGATGTTAAAGCAGTGAACCAACCTTTCAATCATTAGGGCCATTTATACTATGTAGGCCCTACAGGTAGACCTATAAACGATATGTTTAAAAGTCATGATGGAATGTCAACGCCACCATGGATCTCTTAAAAATTTGCCTTAGAACCACCTACTTCCAACTAGGACAAACCTACTACCAACAAAATTATGGAACGACTATGGGTTCACAATTATCACCCCTCATAAGCAATATACGAGTAAGTATATAGGTACTTCGAGAAATTAGCATTATCTTCTACAGATCTGCTTCATGCAAGCCAAAAATCTGGAAACGCTATGCAGATGATGCTTTTTAATCTAGCTCCATATGTATGGACAGACGCCTACAACTCTTGAAACACCTTAACTCCCTTAGGCAAACCATCCAATTCACAGTGGAATTAGAATCCAATAATACACTGCCATTCCTTGACGTCTTAGTTAGAAAAAAATTGAGACAAGCTAAAAAGCACTGTATACCGTAAGCCCACGATACCTCAATTACACCTCTAACCTCCAGGTAAATAATTGCGAAGGATTTAAACTAAAATGAAATTTTATATAAATTATTGTCTCCATAAAATTCCCTCTGTACTGATCATGGCGATTTTAATCCCGGGGTAATGTAATACCATTTCACGTGATGGTATTAATTCAATTGTTTAAAATAAAATAAAAGCAAATGTCAGAATTTTTTAAATTGTGATGTTGACAATACTGAAGAACTGAACTGACGCGACGCTGCCGTAGCAAATATAAATAGCAAATATAAACACATATCGCCCTAGAAATAAACAAGTTTTGATTTTGAATGAATATATTAAGGATTACAAATAATTTGTCTAAATCCAAGGCAGAAAAAATGAAGAAACTCACCAAAAATATAGCTGAAGATTGTTTAAATAGACGCTATTTGAATTTTCCGCACTTGCAACGATTTCCAACACACAAAAAAAATATCTGAAATTTGCTTGTCTTTTATTTTAAACAATTGAATTAATACAATCTCGTGACATGGTATTATATTACCCCCGGGATTAAAATCGCCATGATCAGAATGAAATAAGAGTAACAATCAGAGGTGGAATGATAACCTGCCATCCGAGCGAATGGGGTTCGAGACACAGTTGTGCAAATTTTAGTTTGGCCAGCCGGCTTATGTGTTTTTTGTCAATATTAGTTAATAATTTCATGGTGGTAGGTGGACGTCTGTGAGTTGATCGGCGCAGCGGCCTATGTGAGATATATTTCATGCCGTAACATATACCGTAAGCCCACGATACCTCAATTACACCTCTAACCTCCAGGTAAATAATTGCGAAGGATTTAAATTTCGGATGCCTGAAGTTCCCTATCCCAAAGCGCAATTTGTGAACCCACATGCTAAATTTCATCCAAATCCACTGAGTAGTTGCCCACAAAATGCACAAATCGAGGAAGAGGCATTTCGTAAAAACCACTTTTGGGTTCCTGGGATCTCATAACGTGTAAATCCACTGAAATCCCGAAATCGAAAATCACAAAGCATGACAACCCTTACCATAGATAACGGAATCAGAATTAATTAGTACACCGCAGTATCTTACCTATCCTATAACCTACTAGTATACAGGGCCTGTATAATAAGTAACCGGACTGACCCCAGGAAATTTTTTATTGGCAAAATATGTACAATTTTTCTTTAGAAATCTTCAAAGTAGTCCCCATTGGAGTCGATAACACGCTGATACCGGATTTTCCAATCCTCGAACGATCCCTGGAAGTCGGCAACCTCGATGCTGTCTAGAGCCCTCGTCATAGCACGTTGAACGTTTTCCAGAGTCCCGAACCGCGTCCCCTTAAGGTGTCTCTTGATCTTGGGGAACAGAAAGAAGTCCGCTGGTGTCATATCCGGCCTGTAAGGAGGCTGTGGCAACGTTGCCCTTGACTGACTGGCCAACTGTTCGGTGACGAGCAGGCAGGTGTGCGACGGAGCATTGTCGTGATGGTGGATCCACGAATCGGCAATGTTGTGAACGGCCATCTTATCAATTCCGACCTCATCTGCGATAGCCCGAATGCTCAGACGACGATCACTGTTCAACACATCACGCACTTTTTGCACATTTGTGTCCGTATGACTCGTTGATGGAGGACCGACGCGCTGTTTGTCATGGACGTCATCGCGGCCCTCCCGGAAATTTCTGTGCCACTGAAACACTTGAGTTCTGGACAGAGCATCCTCTTGGATAATTTGAAGAGTTTCCGTGGCCGTTTTCTTGAGTTTGACACAAAATTTGATGCTAACACGTTGCTCGATCGTACGCTCCATTTTCACTCCGACGACGTAACTGAACACGCACTCCGCTCTCGCTCGATGCTATCTCTCCAATCGCTGGGAGGCAATTTCTGCAGCCCGGTTCCCTTTCCCTAGACCCCCCACCACCACTACAGCACCAGATACCGGTTAGCAGACGCTTTGACGGCGCGGGGCAGGCTCAGTCCGGTTACTTATTATACAGACCCTGTGTATACTACGGAATTAATGTCAACACGGGACTCGGACATCGAATGTAAAATTTCCTTCTAACGGCAGAACCAACAACGGCACCTACTTATTCTTCAAGTTAGATTATATTGTGTCGAAGTTCGTAGCCTATTTAAAAGTTATAAAGATTTCGTCCACTCAATTGGCAGAGGTCTATATCGTGGATGCGTAGTAGGTAGGTAGGTACCGTACTAGGCCCTACTGCGTTTTTTCTTCAAGTTTTGGTTGCAGTGGGTTCCCCGTGAAACCGATAGGCCTAGATGTAAGCAATTTATCAATTCATGGAAAAATTATAATTATACCAATTGAGCGAATTAACCAAATCTAATTCTTTAATCAGCCTAGGCTATAACAAATCTAAGCAGCCTTTGTAAAAAATATAAACCAACCTATTTAGGATTGATCCAGGGGTGGCCAATGTGCACGGCAAGCGTACTCTTCAATGCGCTTTTAGTTTGAAGGTTCCCATTCACCGATTCACATGCGGGGTTGAGCTATAGGCCTAGCTAGATTAGAGCCGCGTCAATGGAAGAAATAATATAAATTTTAATAGAATGCGACAAAAGGAAAATACATTATAATGTTATATATTATATTATGTGATTTGGATTTTGAACTTGGTCAAAATCTACTTTTGTCCCGTCTCGTTGGTTTGAACTTGACCAGCCACAACCTTCATGAGATAGCCTAATGAGTTGAATTTTTTAAGTATCATTACTTATCCTTGTTCGATCTCGTTCTTATTTTGTTCTCTTGATTCACTGTTGAGTAGGTGCAATATAAGGTCTAATTTTGGTAACTTGATGCAATGGAACCATATTACTCCTTATAGATAACTTTAGATTTAGTACAAGTGTTGGAAGAACCACAAATCATCAACATTCAACAGCTCACATCAAATTATCTGTTAGCTAATCATCTTAATTGGATGTTAAAAACGTATTTAGTCTGCGTCACGAATGAATAGGCCAAAGAAAAAGTTAAATAGATGAAGTTATTAGTAAATTCCAAAGTTTTGAAAGTAAGTAAAAGTGGCGCGTAAATCACAAAATATCAGACATAACGTTTAAACCGCAAATAAAATTATTGATATTTATTTCTATATAAAATAAGTTAATTTTAATAATTTAATTATGAGCCACCTTTTCAGAAATTTAAAAAATTGAGTTTTAAATTTTACGTTTGCTCTGACAAGTCTGCCGCGAGCAGCGTGCAGCCAGCGCAGCCTGGCGGCCAGTGTCGGAACTTGGTGCTATCACGGTGCGATTTCGGGGTGGAAAACGGTTTATTTCAGTGTTGTGAAGGGTGTAATTTTCCCCGAATGAGGATTCGACAGCAAAAGGAAGGCTACAGCACGTAGTCATGAGTGGCAAGTGCAGGACCGGGTCATAGCAAAGTCTGCCGGGCACCGGGGACACTGGAGTCACCAACATGGCTTCCTCCAACAGAGGGGTTCAAATTGGCTCCGCATGGTTTCAGCGTAAGGTCAACCTCAGGCCGCAGCACAGAGGTGTTCATTTGGTCACTGAGGAAATTCTAAGGCAAATGCCCGAAATCTGCCAATTTTCTGTCGGGCTATTCCATGTACAGAGTGAGTATTGCTTAGGGGCGAGTTTTGCCCATATGCTGTAGCCTATGCTTAGCTTATGACGGTTAGTTGCGTATACTGCTGGTATTGCTGCTTCAATGAATTTATTATTTATTATCTTTATTTTTTGAAACTGTTACCACAACAATTTGCCAGAATCGTTTTGTACAATGTCTGAGAAGTTTTGCTAAGACTATTGAACAGCTGATGTCCCCTGGCTCTGCAGTAATTATTATGCTTATTGACAGCAGCATGACCTTGTGAATTTCTGAGATACCCTTTTAACCCCTTATTATTTTTATTGCTTTTTTGCAAAGTCTTATACCCAGGAGGTAAGGTAATAACGCAGTGTGTGCCTAATTATGCAGCTTAGGCCTATTTGAATTTTCTATCACTATTTCTCTGCCGAATGTTACTGGTGTACCTACTTATTAGTGGTAATGTCAACAACTTAGCCCAAACCACAAAAACAAACAACGATATCGATTTAAGTCATTGACCCAGACTTGTATATAACTGTTGTGGTTGTCCAATTATCCCATTTTTAACCCCAGGAATAACTTGATACTTAACGGCATAGTAGGTCCGCTGTACTGCTGTCCTCCGCTGTCGGCCGTTATGTTATGTAACAATTTTGTGTCCTTCGTGCACTTACCTACTTATTGTGTGTCCATATATTATCCACCACTAATTTATTCTTATTTGTTTCAGTATTGCACACATCCGCTAGTTTAGCTTTAAATGAAAGTTGGGATCCAGATGTCAGGTAAGTTTCTCCATAATTAAGGCATTAAATAAATAAATAAGGACTTTTTTTTGTTCTATTACTAAGCCAACCTAGCGGAGTTAGGGCTATAAAGCCCTCTCTTACACTCAACTAGGATGGCCCGGGACCGCCTGCTTTACATGTCCTCCGAAGCATGGCCAGAAAATGTAGGAAGTGTAGGACTCGAACCAACAATCTTTCGGGTGAAAGTCAGAGTCCGTACCACCACTCTACATGTCCTGGCATTAAGATATATTTATAAATAAGAAGATACCTGCGGCCGTAACCCGCGGTTACTTTATTGCTTCAAATAGTTCAACAACCATTGTGTTGGATAAAGTCAAAAAATTGAATATTACCTTTTTTCCGAAATTAATTCACTATTAAGTGAAGCTGTCCGTACACACATTATCCACCCCTCCTGGTTCACCCCAAAATAGGTTGGTTTATATTTTTATTTACGTTGTAAATATTTGGGCTACTGAATTGGTAGACCATTTTCAACGACCCTATTATAACGTGTTTTTCTGTTATAATTTTTCCACGAATTCGAAAATTCGGTAAATAAAAGATCGTCGTATTATTATGCATGAAGCGGTCCTCTACCACTAGAGTGGACCAAATCTGAAATAAAAAAATAATTTTAACCAACCTATTTTCCAGAGGCAGCCAGCTTCCACTTCATCCCCATTATTATTTGTTTACAGTCCTTTTCCTATGTCAATGACTCCATTGCGCTGCGGATATTATTGCAGAATTACAGAAACAACATGGAATCAAATTCATGCCAAGGGCGGTTCCCATAACCGCTTGTAAAACTCGGAAGGAAATGCTGCACGGCACCGCCATGCATTCGTAGACGGCGGTATTCCTTGCTGATACTTTCCAAGCGGTCGTGGGACTGGGCCTAAGGGCATACCTATCTACTGCTAGGCTACGTATCTATGCAGTTAAGTTGGGTATTAATCTAAGTTTGACGGGCCCCTCTGAACCACTCCACTAGCCAAATAGTTATTGAAAATCAAATTTATAATAAATCTGCGATTTGATTCAAATTTGATGTCAACATGCTCTGGATTCAAGTTATCATGAGCTGGCTTTCCATTCACTCATTAATATTTGAAATGCAACCCCAGGAATTGGACCTTTCACACTATTCTTCAACACCCTTTCGGGTGGTTCTTCTTCATGTTGCTTGCATTCTAGGGCTGACAACTTGTCACGTGGTCGATCCGCCTCTGGCCAGTCAAGGACCTCAATATTTTTTTTTTTTAAACAATACCGGTACCTCGTATGCATTATAAACAGTGAGTGGTAGCTAAGTCAGGAAATTTGCAGTTGGATTGAACAAGTTCTAAATGAAGAACCAGTAGAATCCGGGCTGATGGGTCGTGGTCGAAATGAAAGCGAACTTCCAAACGTTTCGTCAACATCTGCGGTCGACATCTTCAGTGGAACTGCGTAGACTTCTAAGATACAATCTTATAAGTCTACGCAGTTCCACTGAAGATGTCGACCGCAGATGTTGACGAAACGTTTGGAAGTTCGCTTTCATTTCGACTCCGGCCGTGAAAGCCTTTGCTGTTACACAAGTTGTAAATGCTTCCATCAGAATGCAGAAACTTCGGTGCCGGAATCTGCGGTTGGACCTGTGAATGGTGAAATATTATGTGTTCCCAATCGTTTTATATAGTATGGAGGGATGGACGTTAACCCAAGCTATGGAGAACAGTGTATTTAAAATATGAATGTGAAGACAAATGCTGCGTATATCGAGATATCGTGTCATTAATGCCGAGGTCCTAAGGCGAATGGATGCAGAAGCCAAGTTGCTGCTGACAGTTAAGAAACGGAAACTAACATACTTCGCTCATGTAATGAGGAACGCCAAATGCCACCTTCTGTATGTTAAATTGAAGGGAAAATGATAGGAAGACTGAGGGCTCCCGGCAGAAGAACGTCCTGGTTGAAAAACCTGCGGCAATGGTTTGGCAGAAGCACGACGTTTCCCTCTTCAGAACAACAGTTTCCAAGGCCCAAATTGTCATGATGATCGCCAAACTTCGCTAGAAGAGAAAGAAACACGCTAGACAAAGAGGCTACATCTATATGAGTTTCGTTATGCTTCTGATTATTTCACCCTCCATTGATCGCTCAAACTTATGTCTGTCCCTGTCGCACGGTCTCAAAGTACAATTTAGCTGCGGGTCGCAGAGATGTGTACTTCGTAGTTTTTTTCTACCGGAGTGTTGCGTGTGGTATAGTGTGTGGATCGAACTTGTATTATAAAAGTTGTGTTGGGAAAATTCTGAAAACGTTCCGTAATCGACTTTCCTTGACATCGCTGTTCGACTTCCGATTGGAAAGCCTTGTCCTCATCAAGAATCAAATTACAAACTGAATCCTTCTTACTTCTCCTCAAATTATATACCATATTGATTCGAATTGATAGATAGCCTACTATTGAAACATGTATATATAATGTTTTGTGTCCACCTTCTGACAACATTTTCCCTTATCACAAGAGTGCAAACCACACCAACCCCACTCAGCACCGCACTACTGTACCATACAACAAGGCAACCCGTTAACCCCAATGGACTGTGCTTTTTTATTATGGTTCCCGTGTACCACCTGAAGAGTTTCAAAAATCGCCGCGTACCTCAATTTTTAATAAACCTTTCTGAGTCTTATTAACATTTAATTAACTTAATACACATAATGTACTAATTGCACCAGACACTATAGTGAGAGCCCTGCTCTTGTGAAGCAGGGAGTCAATGTCTGGCTCAAATGAAGACATTTTCACCCTTGAGTCTTCTTCAACCGATAGTCTGCTCTTTGTTTTTGTGTATAGCAGTTCAGAGAATCCGCCTTCTCATAAATATGTAGTTACGAATGGCATTAAGAACTTAACTGCCTGCTTGTGTGCTTGCTATACGCTTTCATTTTTTTGAGATTTGCAACGTACCACCTGGGAACCTTCCGCGTACCACAGGCTGGGAACTTCTGCTCTAAACAATAAAAAGATGTGGGAATTGTTGACAGAGGTGATTGACAAATGGAGAATATTTGAAAAAACAGCCAAAGGTATCGTTTTATGGGTCATAGGGGTGGAAAGAATTTGGGTACACAAGTTGACGGCAAATAATAAAATATTGGTTTCTAGGTAGCAAGGACAGGCGATGAATTTTGTTGTAAATCAATAAGATAAAATATTTAAACCTTTTTGAACCGAGTGTCTCAAGCTGTGTTCAACGGCATTTTTATTTTATTTTCGCCTTGTCTTCAGAAGATTGCTTTCTCCGTGTGGTATATTTGTCTTATGAGCTGCTCCGCTGTTCGAAGTTTTTCGCCGCAATCTCTTGACGCTTTGAGCGGTACAACTTCTATGAGCCCTTATTTTTGTTCGAAACTAAAATGAAATTTTATATAAATTATTGTCTCCATAAAATTCCCTCTGTACTGATCATGGCGATTTTAATCCCGGGGTAATGTAATACCATTTCACGTGATGGTATTAATTCAATTGTTTAAAATAAAATAAAAGCAAATGTCAGAATTTTTTAAATTGTGATGTTGACAATACTGAAGAACTGAACTGACGCGACGCTGCCGTAGCAAATATAAATAGCAAATATAAACACATATCGCCCTAGAAATAAACAAGTTTTGATTTTGAATGAATATATTAAGGATTACAAATAATTTGTCTAAATCCAAGGCAGAAAAAATGAAGAAACTCACCAAAAATATAGCTGAAGATTGTTTAAATAGACGCTATTTGAATTTTCCGCACTTGCAACGATTTCCAACACACAAAAAAAATATCTGAAATTTGCTTGTCTTTTATTTTAAACAATTGAATTAATACAATCTCGTGACATGGTATTATATTACCCCCGGGATTAAAATCGCCATGATCAGAATGAAATAAGAGTAACAATCAGAGGTGGAATGATAACCTGCCATCCGAGCGAATGGGGTTCGAGACACAGTTGTGCAAATTTTAGTTTGGCCAGCCGGCTTATGTGTTTTTTGTCAATATTAGTTAATAATTTCATGGTGGTAGGTGGACGTCTGTGAGTTGATCGGCGCAGCGGCCTATGTGAGATATATTTCATGCCGTAACATTGAGTGACATAAGGCCCGGTACACATGGACTGTTTTATATTTTTATGTTATGGCCACTTGCAAGGCGATTCTGACAGTCGCGGTTTGTGGACGTCTTTTTTATTGTAGCCATAGGGCTAGCTAAAGATATCTTGTTGATTTCTCGACAATTTCGGAAGTTGGCGTGAAGTGCACGGTTTTCTCCCAGTCACATGAGATCATAGAAATCTTCTGAAGTAGACTCAATGGGTTTGCACCAGCTATTGACCAAGCAAAACACGACTGCAAGAATCGTCTGTGTATTCCGAGCCTAACTGTGTCACAAAATACAACACAACAGAAATTGGAGTCTTTGGCAAATGGCTGTTTAAGGGGGGAGGGGGTCGTTTTATTTGTTATTTAATGCTCTTACAAACAAAGCATTCCGCAAGAAGTCAATGAATTTTACGTAGTATAGAATTTGAGGAACAAATATTCTGAGACATAGCTGAATATTAAGCCCCCACCAACGCATGAAATGTACCAGTAAAGAATACTGGATGACATTGCCGTCTACTGGTATGACTTACCGAGACTTTTCAAGCTATGATGGGAACCGCCCTAAATGTAACCTTTTGTGGTTCGTGTACGTTAACCAACGAATTTAGTGGCAATTTTGAAAATAAAGTATTACATTGCAATTGGGTCAGGATTTAGACGATTCCATCTGGGAATTGCGTGTCCTGAGCTTTGACTCTTGCTGGTGACATTTTTCACCTGAGCCCATTCCGCATCTCCCAAGTTAATGAGACCGCTGTAGTTTGAAAATGTGCGGTACTAACCACAGTAAGGGCATATTCCTACAATGGGGTACTTGACAATTTTTGAAACCCGATTTTAATGTATTAGTATATTTATTTTAACTATTTAAAAAATGTTGCTTAGTTTTTTCATGCAAAAACATATTGTATACTATGCTACCTTATCTAGCCTATTTTATATTTACAGTCGTCAATTTGACTATTGATACACAGTATGTATATATTGGTTGTATAATGTAAGGAGAAATATACACAATAAGAAATAAAATATAAACAGTAGATTATTATGTCATAGTGACTTTTTGTTCTATTATTATGGTATAGACCAGTAGGAGGGGAGAAATCCAGGAAAAATTCCGAAAACCCTAGAAACATTTATTGTGTTTAATTATAACATTATAAAAATCAACACTCGTACGAGGTGAGCTTTCCGCACTGGAACTGCAAACTGTTTTGTGTTCTGTGTTTTTTTCGGATACTAAGTGAACAATGAAGGAAGATTAAGATACTTTTTTGTTGGATTTACGATTATCTGCACTACAACTACCTACAACAAAACTTAAGTTTGCGAAAAAGAAAAAGAAGAATGGTAATTTCAGTATGTTTATCAATTTAATATACAGTATATTTAATATTATGCCATCAATTAGACACAATACATTTTTCCAGGTTTTTAGAATTTCTTCCTGATATGGATTGTGTTGATTCCCTGACTACTGGCAACCTAGTGGAGTTAGAGCTATAAAGTTAGTTATTGAGTGCTACCCTCGCATGCCGCTAGCATGAGGGGGCTGTTCAGCTTTTCCCCTGAAAATGTAAAATTAAGAATTTTAATAATATAATAATTAAGAAAAATACACGAATTATTATTATTATACTATATATTATCTTACATTCAACTCCTCCGAAACATGGCGAGAACAACCTTTTGGCTGTTTCGAACCTGAAATCATAATGTTTGTGTACCCACTTTCTTGACACTGCTATTGTGGTCAGCAATATGCCCAACAACCGTGTATTTTTCCCTTCCGGTGAAGGTAATGGACTATATCCATTTCGGTTGGGTAGAAATGTTTTTCTTTTTCTTTATCTACCTTGGTAGTACCATCTTCATGGTGTCAAGAGAGTCTCGTTTCATACATAACACAATCTCTGTCGTTTGCAGGATTTTTGCGTGGACATTTCAATTTCGGTTAAGTCTCCAACCTCGTCCTTCCGTTTCTTATTCCATTTCTCTTCCAACTGACTACCTATATATGCTGGTGTCCGAGCCTGCCGTCATGACTTTGAAGTTATGATTCTGTTTAGAACCATGTTAAGTCTGTTAAGATCTAGTGGAAGTCACCTTGGGTCTCCGTTGCGGAATTTACATTTTGATTCGTTAGTCCCCCCTGACGGGCATGTTGCTCTGTTTTAATGAAACATTTTCAACCTCCTGCGGCTCAGCCTATCGATTGTCATGAATTTTTCATTAAATTTGTTGACATATGAAAAGAAATGGTAATATTTTCCTCAAAATCACTTGAGTATGAATAATAATTACCACTACTTTACGATTCCATAAATAGTGGTTCTCTGCATCACTGAATGACTCAAGTGTAGGAGATATTTTCTTGTGCTCAATAGTCTTCCTATTTGAGTGTAAGTAACTTCGCTACGTTTGTTAGTAATAGAACAAAATAAATAGTCGATATTTATTTATTTAAACTACAATATAATTCAGTAATTATTCTACCTTCATTTTCGAATGTTTGTTTCATCCAGTTTTTTGACTTGATGGGAAATATTTAATGACATATCTTCTTATCTTTCGCGGTAATTGACATACTGTGTATACCATCAAATAAGAATGTTACAAAAGTCAGGCATCGATAATCAACTGTATCATCTTCATCAAACATTTCGATTGAAAACCAACGATATTGGGCAAATTTTTATAAATAAATAAATATTGACATTTTTGGTTCTATTACTAAGCCAACCTAGCGGAGTTAGGGCTATAAAGCCCTCTCTTACACTCAACTAGGAAGACCCGGGACCGCCTGCTTTACATGCCCTCCGAAGCATGGCCAGAAAATGTAGCAAGTGTAGGACTCGAACCAACAACCTTTCGGGTGAAAGTCCGTACCACTACTCTACATGTCTTTGACTGTGTAATTCAAGCCAAAATTGAACATATAATGTTGTCGGAGTACTTACAGGGATATTTAACCCCTGGTCACCATCCCATACTGTACAGGAGAAGTGAATTCTATTGTCCCCGCTATACAAAGAGATTGTGATAATCATTATTGTATCGCGGCGTGCTATGATTTCGTTATTGATGATAATTTATTTCGTATTTTCCTTTACGATGAAGATTGAGAACGTTGACCTTATTCCTGTATTAACACCTGCTTACTTCCTCCCAGAGTATGCAGCATATCGTCGCTGATACTCCAAAATGTCGTATGTCAAAAAAGCTTACTTCTCAGGAGCAAAAAAAACTGTCTTACTGTTGTCTTATTATTTTATTTAATTATTTATTATGTTTATTTATTCATTGCGTCCTTCTTATTGGCTGTTGACAAGCGACTGTTTGCTACAAGGTGTATTCATTTATTTTGGTCGCCATGCTGTGTTAACCTGATAACCTGATAAATCGCATTTTTGGACATACGACATTTTTCAGTATTAGCTACGATATGGGACAATAGCTGTGTTATTTGTATCCTAAATAAACATAGCCTTTATTGTGAAATTTTTATGCCTTCATTTCGATTAGGGTTATACACATTATAAGTTGACCACTCACTACTAGAAGTGGTTTCCAATCTAACAGCCTTTCTCAGTTTCTCATAGAAGAATAGTCTGCGTGGGTCCTTTGGGGCCCAGAATACGTATACCTACTACATAAAGTCACATAAGAAAGGACAAAGCGTCTGATAACGAGCGCAATGGGAACTGTAACCCATAGAATAAATATTTAAATTATTAATATTAAGTATTATTTATTATTATTAATTATTTTATTATTTAAATATTTGCTGTAACCTGATGCAACGTAAATATTTTCTCATGGTATAATGATTTACTGAAAAGCTTTTATTTGTTGCAGAGATGACATGGAGATGATGCTTAATAAAATCGTGCCTGAGGTGAGTTTTTTTTAATAACCCCATATATTATTATTATATATATTGAAGGTACTATGAACCAGCAATAACTCTGTTTTATTAAAACTTGTTAGTAGAACGAGAGTTAGTAAAATAAACATTAAAAAAATAACTATGTCGAAGATACCCACTAATGTTAGTAAAAATAAAAATAAAAATAAACGAGAGCGTTTGGCTAGAACTGTCATCTACAAATGGAACCCAATAGCACAGTTACGCCTTATCGATGATTCAAGACTTGCCGAAGTGAGCTCAACCCAAAAAGATTTTTTTCGGTACAGCAAGTCTCTGCTTTAACACGGTTGCATAATCGCGTTATTGAAGGAATTTACCAAACTCGATCGGGGGTTTTAATTTATACACAATTATTTTATATAATATATATATAATATATATATTTTATATAATATATAATAAAAAATTCATTTAATTCACAATTATTTTATGAATACTGCTAAAACTATGAGAAAAGTCTTATAAGTATACCAATCAAATATCTCATGAAATATCAATCGTAGAGTCAAGACATGTAGAGTAGTGGTACGGACTCTGACTTTCACACAAAAGGCTGTTGGTTCGAGTCCTGCACTTGCTACATTTTCTGGCCATGCTTTGGAGGGCATGTAAAGCAGGTGGTCCCCGGCCTTCCTGGTTGAGTGTAAGAGAGGGCTTATAGCCCTAACTCCGCTAGGTTGGCTTAGTAATAGAACAAAAAGTAATTATTTTTTAGAGCTGTCAAAAATATCAAGAGAGCCATTTCATATTTTGATAAATGATTTGTACCTTTTTAAATACAGATTGGTCACAATAAAATTATTGAATTTGATTTGCACCAAAAGCTATTCATGTGGTAGTCCCGAGGAAGGAGTTCAAGAACTGTGACCAAATGGGTGTTAGTGTCATTTATCGAAATTTAGAGGAGCAATTCTGCTAATTGAACGGCTATTTTTGACGGCTCTGCGATCGATATTTCCTGTGTAACTTTGTACTAAAACGCGTAGTGGGGGTACTCCGATTTACTCTTAAAGGATGAAATGTAATTTTAAAACTTACATGTAAAATACGAAAAACAATCTAAGTACATTTCAGTTCTAATTAAGCATTCTATGCATACATTCTAACGAACTACAATACATTGTCAGGCGGCAATTTTACAGGCGAATTTACTTCATTTGTGATTTGAGATTTTTTGTTTGTTTTGTTTTAAGGAGACTATTTTGTAGATACTTAACTTATCTATTATAAATTAAGTTATAATATGGTAGCAGACATCATTAATAAGTCTCTACCATATTATAACTTAATTTATAATAGATAAGTTAAGTATCTACATAATAGTCTCCTTAAAACAAAACAAACAAAAAATCTCAAATGAAGTAAATTCGCCGGTGGAATTTCCGCCTAAAGCCACGGGTTAAGGGAGCGTTTGGAGTCAAGGGTCAAGTTAAGCTAACTGGCAAGTGTCTAATTGACTGTAAATAAATAAATATTGACCTAGCGAAGTTAAGCTATAAAGCCCTCTTTTAGACTAAACTAGGGGGACCTGGGACCGCCTGCTTACATGACCAGAAAATGTAGCAAGTGGGGGACTCGAACCAATAACCTTTCGGGTAGAAGACGGAGTCTGTACCACTAGTGCTGTACCTGCCGTGACTATCATTAGTTAACCGCTACCCTATTGTGCACTTCATTTTACTGATTGTGAATTTTATGCTCCTAATAAGATATATATTTTTTATATCTCTATATATAAATTTAATCCCGTACAAACGATTTTATGAATGTATCCGATTAACCTCTTCGGTCACCTCACTAAGTAACCTAATAGGTACTTGTGTCTAGTTACGACACGTCTCCTATCGCAACGTGTGTAGAGACTCGCACATGTACAAGCACGCTACCACCTTGCCACCGAATTCGCAGGCTAGTAAGGTGGCCATCCGCGGCTCAATCAATCAACGATTCAGTGATAATTTGATTTACCTGGTGAAATTACGGGCCACCATACAATATGTAAACCATTTTTAAAACAAATAGCAAATTTGAAATACAGCCTGTACTGCTGAATTCACGATCTAACTCCCGTTGCTTTATCGCGACGAAATCCGATAGTTTGTTCTCATAATTTTCTGTTAGAGATAAACATATCACTAAGGAATGGAAGTTAATCCATTAGATTTCTACGCTGGAAGAACGCGTTTAAAGTAGTTAATTTACTTTGTCGCCATGTAATGAAGATAGAAGAATCTAGATTGCATGTCTTTCTTTAAGTGAAAACAGTAGAATCAACTTTGAAAAAGCCGTAATAAATTATTATTAGTTCAATAAATTATCTGCTGCGTCTTCAATACAATTTCAGTGAATTTGTACTGTTCACAAAATGAATTAATTAATGCCATAAAATGTTTACTTATACTATAAAAAGCGAGATAATATAAATAACAGATTATTAGCGATGTATATATCTTACGACGCAATGTGTGGCTCAAACAATAAAAATAAGAGCCCATTTCCGGCTCCCCTTTAGTCGTAGCACGACCACTTATCCAGGTAATCTGAACAAGGGATTTGTACAAAGTAAAGTGGATAGTATGCAAATGTGGGGCTCCAAATTCGGCATATAGCAGGCTGGAGGGGCACCTCTTATGCTTATTTAGAACCACTCGCAACAGATTTGCGTAGGTCTGTGTTAAGTCTTACAGAATTTTCCCGCCATTAGCGATTTAAAATTATTTTGTGTAAACTGTGAAAGGATTGTTGTCACGTTGTCGGTTTGGTAGGACTTTACTTTTCTTATTGTTGACTGAGAATAAATATTAAAAACAATGAACTTCAATTATGTTCTTTCAATGTAATTAAAATGCCTTCTTCTACGATTAAGTAAAATCCATAAAAGTCTGCTCAATGGAGTGAGGAAGGAGGAGAACATCTCAACACTGCAATGGCGTATTGTAGTATATATTGAATTATAGCATTCTCAAACTAATGAGATCCAGAACATGTCTTAATAAACAAAATTTATAAATAGTCCAATTCCCGATTGTCGAATTAACATCGCGGTTGAGAAGATTATTAGACCATTTTGATCAAAGGCTCCCTAAAGTATTTTAGAGTATGTAAACCTTGTTTTTTTGTTTGTTTTAGGGGTTGCCTTACAGACACTCATGTGAGGGGCCTGACGATATGGTAAGTCATCAAGCTCATATTTAATTCGATGTTTTGTATGAAATAATTTCTTAATTGAAAATAAGAAATAGTCTTTAATGTGCTGTCTCCCAAGTCGAAAAATTCCTTGAAGGACATTATTTGGATTTGCTTTAATACTTTTGTACGTTTTATTTTCAGGAAGTAGAAACTATAACGTAGAATTAAAAGAGCGCAGGTAGTGTGTGAGTGTTTTGTCTGGTTTGGCCTTTTTGACGTGATATTCGTAAGGCTGGCTTTAGGTCAGTTAACTAGCTAATGCAGTGTTCAGACTTGGAATAACATGTGTGAAAACCAAAGGATTTTCGTGGAGAAGTAAGAAAAAAATGCGTTAATAATAGGGGTCTTCTCAGTGTTGGTGTTATCGAGTTATCGAGTTAGATGTGCTATCCAAGTTAACACACAATCGTGAGTGGACCTCGGGAGTGCGTTATCATGCTATATCGAAAGCATTTAACAGGGTAAACAACGTGGTAGTAGTCAGACGTTCGTGGCACGGTTTTAAAGAAAGTGCCAGAACTCTATTCTAGTGCCACATTTGTTTATATATTTTGGTTATTACAATTTTAAGTATTTACGGTAATTGCTTGTGACATAATAGATAATACAAATAAATTTAAATACTACAAAATTATAAACGCGTGTTTCAAATCAATCGTCATATACAAAGATGGCGGCGGTCGAACCTGAGCTATCGATCGGAGCGCAAGCTAAATAACACGTTAACCAACTTGAAAGTGAGTTTAGAATAGCACACTGGTTAGCTTGGTTATCGGGTTAACTTGATATAACACACTTAACTAGGTATAACTTGATAACACGAGCACTGTGAAGACCCCTAATGTGGTGGTTCCATGGCGCGGGGCCCCTACCTTAGGATATATTTTCTCGGGCGATGTGGGTGGGGGGGGGGGGGGTTAAACTGACAACCATGTAGCCACGTACTCATGGACAAATTTAGTCCTTATTTTCAGTAATTAAAAAAATATATGTATATTAAAAATTGTGCGAAGCGCGGGGCCTGTGCTCTTTGTCACACTCGCCACATGGTAAAACCGGCTATGGTTACTGACATAGGGTAGCTCCCACCTTCCTATGGTAACTGAAAACCGACAGTTACTCCACTTCTAAGTAAAATTGTTGGGGGTTTTCCATTCCAAAGCCTAAAGACTTGATACAGAAAAATCTATAGATAGTCGCGGCCGCCCATTCGAAACTAGATTCTATTTCTAACTTTAGAACATGAATTTAATTAATTTTATTATTTTTAGTTTGAAAATTCTTTCATGTGAAGTGAAGTTGTGTGTGAAACTGGTATATAGCTTATAATTGGTGACTCGTCTAAAGCCAGACTTGTGGATTTTGCACATTTGCCGTTCGCGCAGCTTTAATTATTTTCACTGTATTGTGGCATTACGTTGAGAGCAAATCGAAGTACCATAGTACAAAGTCGATTTTCACACGAAATATCGATCGTAGAGATGTCAAAAATATCCATTAAATTAGCAGAAATGCTCCTCTACATTTCGATACTTGACACTTGATGATTGATACTTCACTAACACCAATTCGCCTACCACACCTTTTTTTTGTACAAATTAAATTGTGGTCAATCTGTGTTAGAAAGAGGTAATACAGTGTATCGAAATGCTCCAAAAAGCTCCTTCTTCTGTTTGTCCTGATATTTTTGACAATGCTAAGATCGAAATTTCATGAGATATTTGATGTTTACACTTATAAGACTTTGGCTTCTCCCTCTCCGATTGAATCTTAAAAGGAGGATTTAAGAGGACATGCTACGTAGAAAATGAGCACCCCAAAATTTGTTGTTTTTATTGACTTTTTATTTTTTTATTTAATTAACAAAGCAAGTCATTAAAGATTTAGCTCATGGAAGTTGTAGCAGACTGCTTCATTCATCATGTAATATGAAATGTTAAATTTTTGGTACCTTGGTTCTTTCATAAATACCAGAACGGACTAAAATTACGTGTATTCTGGGATTTTTGGAAGAACTAGAAAACCGAAAAGTAAAAATACCCGATTATATGATGCACGAAGTAGTCTTCTACAACTTAGATGAGCCAAATTTATAATAACTTGCTGAGGTAATTAAATAAAAAATAAAAAGTATTTAATTTTGGGGTGCCAATTTTCTACGTGACATATCCTCTTAAGGGTAAACATTCAATTTTGTTTTGTAAACAAAGGCTGACATGAGTTAATTTTACAAATTTTTACAAAATTAACTCATTTCACAATTTTATTAAAATAGTCTTTTGACGACGTTACAAAAATTACAAGCTTATGCAGTAAGCAGTAAGAATAATAAATTGTCCGCGTCTCGAGATAGTTTGTATTTTTAAGAAGTTTTCAAAGACGATTATCCTTATATGTTTATAGCCGTGGATTGAGAAATTAATTAATTTCGATCAAAACCCGACCCCCCCTTTGTTTACAAAAAAATTAGAACGCTTTACCTTAGCTTTCTTTGCATCGCCTTTATTCTGATTTTTACTTAATATGATAATCATGCATTTATTTTAGCACAGGCAAAATTCTAAATTGCAATATGAAATATTTACCTCAATCCTATAATGATAATTGACGACGATCACGTTTTCCCAGGCTATATCTTTTGTTGTTTTTATTTTTACGCTTACATATTGTAAAATAGGATATGCTGTTGTTATATGTTAAGTGGAGTGAAGTGTGTTGTTGACCGAGTGGGACTTTTATACATGCTGCCCATTCTGTCGTTTGTAAGGGCTTTTCATTTCCGAGATTTTTCTCCCCATGTAAAAAATGTAACGTTGTTGTCAACGTATATGGCGTCGTAAAAGAAACGTAATCCCGTTAAATTGCTTCACCTACTGTATGTTTTCGGTAATCCAACACATACTGTACATAATGATCATTGCCCCGTGCGCTTAACTACTAGTTCAATTATTAATCGTTGGCAAAAAAAGGAAATTAAATAGACGTAATATTTTAATTATTTTTTTTTACAATGAGGTAACATGGGCTAATACCATTACGGTACGCAAACCTTTTACTCGATCCATTAATCAACATGGTGGACTAATATCCGCGATATCTGATAGTATTGCCAGTTTACTAAAAGTCGTGGTTTGCATTATAATATTTGAGCTAGCAATTGATCATGAAACAAATTGCATAATACCAACTGGGAAGAGCCTCAATTAGCTATGAAATACAATGAAATCAAGCTCATTACCGAATTACAGAATTTAAAGCCCAATTTGACATTTGACCCCCCCCCCCTCCGGGACACCAACGCCACTCGTTTTTTTTACAAAGTTGAATGTCACAGTAGATAATCATTGTAGAGCTATATAAATATCATAAGTATTAGAATAAATATTTCTCGACGTTTTGACATATGATGTGGCCTATCTTTTTCATTTCATTATAATTTTCCTTTCATTTCAAGTGCCGGCCACATATCACTATACCAAAACTTACGGAACTATTTCTTCTAGTATCTGCCTATGATATTTAATGATATACAATGAAAATTTGCAGTTAAATTCGACTTCGGACAAAAAACGAGGGGCGTTGGTGTCCCGGGAGAGGCGGGTTACCCTTCCCTGTTACTCACCAGTATGTGTAAATTGCCAATTCTTCAGAACCATGTGCAATTCGTCAATTTAAGTGTTGCTTTATGCCTAATTTATGAAAGAAGCCTAGGATGCTAGCAGTTGCCTTTTGTTTTAGCCGGCGCACGTAAAAGCCTGCTTCCTGGGCTCCTCGCTCACCATCCCCATCACGGACGGCAAGCTCAACTTGGGCTCGTGGCAGGGGATCTGGCTCTGCGAGCACCGCGACCAAGCCGGCTCGCGGAAGCTTGTCGTCACCGTCAACGGCAGCCTGCGGGACTCCTCGAGGAGCCCTCTCAGCCCCGTCTCCCCCATGGCGTCCACCAGCAGTTAATAATGCCCTGTACAGACTCACTGGCGTCATAGACAATGATCACTATTAACTGCCATAAGTTACTCTATGCCGAGTCGGAATGTATTCAGGGAGGAGCCTTGCTTAGTTGATATTTCAGTGAGCGCTTTGAACGGCTTGATGAGGACTATCGAGAAGCCCACAGTCACGACTATTTCATTGCCCCGGGACAAGCCGGAAATCAGATTTTGTGGGAGAATCTTTCCAAATTTTTGGAAAACAACATGGCAAGAGAGCTAATTAATTAAATTTGAAGTTCCACTGTGGCTGTATTGACTAACTCACTCTTTGAACACCCCCTGAAATATGTATAAACTTTGATAATGCATAATACATTTGTGTATATGAACTCTTGTTTATTATAAAATAAGATAATCTAATAAGGAAGAAGCAGACGACGCATTCCTGAAATAAGCCTTACTATATCGGATTATCCCAACTGTCCATTTAATGCTTGTTCGAGACCCTGACTTTATTTTCACTAAAGCTTCCGCGTCGAGACCTGACAGCGGGGTCAGGTGTTGAATGACCCGGACCGAGAACAGATTTTTCCGGTTCGGTCCAGTTGTATCGATTTTCATTAATTTTGATGTACAACTTTCAGGTGCATTCCTAATTGTATCCATCACATTCGGCAATGTCCAAAGTGCTCTATTTGTTTGGTAAACTGTCTCACATTTGCCAAAGGTTAAACCTGTCGTATGGCCGTTGCCAGTCCCCCCCCCCCCCAGTGGTAATTCTTATAGTTGTTTTTTTCATCAAGATTGTTGTATTGCAACTAAAAAAAATTCTGTTGTTCAAAAATAACTCCATGAATCCACTAATCAAGGCTCACCTCTTTTGAATTGTGAATGATGGAAGATGAGTTAAGAATCTCTTCCATTTTAAGACTCAACCATACTTTAATCGATGCTTTTTTTAATAATCTAAATTTTAATCTGACCTGGCAGCGAATTATTAGGTTAAGCTCTTCGGCCCGTTACTCACGGGTTGATTCGAACGCCGGTGACTCGCTTAGAAATTAGTCATTGTAGCAATGGGGTAGTCGGATAGCCACTGACTCGACTCCGATTTCGGAGACTGGCGTGAAGCCGACCGCACGCAGGTGCACGGATTTCCCCTTGACACCCCCAGGATACGCCAGCTCATAGAAATCTTCTGAAGGAAACCTTTGGTTTTGCACCAACCATTCACCAAGACCATTTCCTCCCATGACTAATTTCTCAGCGATTAGCCGGCGTTGGAATCGTCCGTGTGTACTGGGCTCTTCTTCCTCAGTCACACAGGGATTTTTTTATGGTAGACTGCGACAGTGTGACGTAAGCTTATACGATTTTCATCAATCACTAGATAGCTTACTTGTTAATTGGGTATCTTACATTTGGGCTTCACACGTCTTCTCCCTTCTTCTTTCATTTTTCGAGGCTGGTCCTTTTAACTCTGCATCCACAAGTCGAATTAGCTTATTGCTGTTTTGCCCGTGGAATCCTTAAATCTATACATTACTGGGATGTTGTGGTTAGCAACAAGCCCGAAGATTTTCCTCTGTCGGTGGTTAAGAGAATATAATATATTGTTCGGAGCTATTTAATGACTGTCCAGACCAGTGGTAACCATTGTATGGGTCGCGACCCAAAGTTCTTTTGTTGGTGTCGCGGAATTCATCTAGTTAAGCATTGTATTACACTACGATTTAAGGCAGATTCCAGCAATTGCAAAGGTTTAAATTATTATTGATTGATTTGAGCAAACTGTATATTATAAATAGCGCCTTTTGCGTTAGATAAGGATCCGTTTATAGTAGGCGGTTGCAGGAGCGGGTCTGGTGTAAAATAAACCTAAGAAAAGCTTGCAGTATATTTGTGTAGAACGTAGTCTCTTTTGAGATATTTTCATAAGGCTTATAAGAAGGAAACACTTTGCCCAATGTAAATACGGAATTGCAAGCATATTCTATGTTATTTTACGCCAGACCCGCTCCCGAAGCCACTTGCTATAAACGGGCCCTAAGTCTAGCACATTCGGAAAGTTTTTGTTTTTTATATCGGTAGTCGACCTTTTTCTTCTAAGACCAAGCGGTAAGGTAAATTAACATGTGAAGGGCTTCAACTTATATTTTAATTTTCTCAATTGTACGTATGTACAGTAAATGTATTGTAATATGAAAACAATTCAATTGTTTTATTCAATGTTTATAAAGGGCATTTTTTATTTTAAACAAAATGGTTTATTTTTAACCTCTTGTTGCTGTCTTTATTACAAGAATGGTGATAGGGTAAAATTGATCGGTACTAGTTATTTTGGGTCTGTACAATGTTGTATCAATCAACGTGACATATGACATACTTCTCATACTGTAGTCGAGAAGAAGTGGGCCAGATATTTAATATTGGATTGTTGATAAAAAAGAAAATATTCCTCTACATATAGTCCATATTAAGTGTTACTAAGGGTAGATCCTAATATGATCCCTATAATGTTATTGCTCACTTTATGAACCCAATCGCCGATATTCTTCAACAAATGCCGATTCGACAAACTACCCCATCGAGGTCATTCCGTGTTTTATGGTGATCTATAGCGCCATTTTTATTCAATTACCACTATACCAAATTTGTGGCATGTTTCTTACTCAAAACTATTTTTTTTTTTTTTTTTAAACTTTTGACAATATGGGTTTCATATCATATTTTTGTCATTATTTTTTTTTAAAAATTAGTGCAGATGGTATAGTGAGCGATAAGCGTTATAAGGAAGTAGATAAAGACGAATTATATTGAAACTTATTATGTTGAAGTGTATGGAGTTTATTGTCGGATGTATTATGGAATCCGCACTAACCCTAATTGACCAAGGTTAATAAAGGAAATTCAAGGATTTGACTTTCACGATGCATACTTAACACAAAAAATGTAGAGGAACTTTCTTCTAATTTGTGAGAACCCCATTGGTGGCTGTACAATGAATTTTTCCTCTGAAAATGGAAAGTGGTTCACTGCAGGGAGTTTTCCTTAGTCTGCGCACGATTGTACTGTCAAATTACATATCTTGTGGTCCTAAGCCGAGCGTCAATGAACTGCGTTGAATTCAAAAACAGTTGAGTCGTCTAGTATCAAAGTCGCCAATGTAATTTTTGACCAATTTTTCAGAAAGCACAAAACCTGTAAATACAGTAAAAATCATACTCAACTGGCAATACAGTTACTGAACTATCAGTTTACTTCAATGCAGTATATTATTTTTACCGTATTAACAGCTTTTTTGGTTTTTGAAAAATTGATCAAAAATTTCATTGGCGACTTTAATACTAGACGATTCAGTTGTGAAAAAGAGCGGGTCCCACCATCTCTTGAAAAGTTTCGGTAAGGAACATGGACACGTCACCACCATGCATTTGAATATGACGTGTGTTTGTTCCATTGGGCCAGTATTCCTTATTACTGAGATGCGGCCTAAGGAGGTAAGACCCATAAGATAGCTTTTGAAAATATGGCATTCAAGTGCTTCAAGTATCTCTCACGAAAATGTCAGATTATGTATTTTATGTGATTCTAAAGGGACGGTGTCAAATGTGTCTTGATTACTTGCTTTCTTGCCATATCGAGTCTATTTACTAGGAAATTTCATCTGCAGCCCTACGATGCCGTTTAGAGATTAACTTAACACCCACCGGGAATAGGATTAAATTATTTAAATAAACCCTAAGGTATCACATAACAGGATTAAAACCATTTAACTTATCGCCTATTAATACGTATTGATTCAATTGTTTTTAACAAAAGAGTGCAAAATGGGTGGGAGATTCAAATTAATAAATGATCTTAATACAAGAATATGGTTTCATTGTTTTTTAATTAAAGGAAATACAAATAAATATTAAATGTGCAGACTGTAGAATTTTGGGATATAGTAAGATTTTTAATTATTTTGTCTAAATCTAAGGCAGAAAAAGTTATAAACTCATCAAAAATATAGCCGAGGATCAATTTATTAATTTGAATTTCCGCGCATTTTGCACTCTCGTTCAAAACAATTAAGTCAATGCGTATTAATAGCTTATAAATGGAATGCGTTTAATCCTGTCATGTGACACCTTGGGGTGTATTATTTACAATAACCTATTCCAGGTATTAAGAGTATGCTAGCAGTACACATTGGCCACCCCTGGATCACAACAAAATAGGTTGGATTTTATTTTTTATTTAACTTTTTTATTTATTTTATAGAAATTTGGTCTATCCAATTGGTAAGAGGACTATTTCATACACCCTATTATAAGGTGTTTTTTTTTTCATTTTTAATGCTATACTTTGTCCATGAATTGGATAATTCGGTAAAATTCTGTCTATTATCAGTTTCACGGAAAAACTCCTGCACCAAAACAAAAAAGTCTTTGAAATAGTCCTCTACCAATTGAATATACCAAATTTCTATAAAATAAATAAAAAGGTTAAATAAAAAATAAAAACCAACCTATTTTGTTGAGATCCAGGGATGGCCAATGTGTATAGCCAGCTTCCTCTTAAGTTAAAATGCAAACGGCATAGTAGGGCTGCTCGTGAGAATATATATATATTTTTTTTTTTGCAACACATTTTTTCAAACTTTTGTCTTCCGCAGGACTTGAGAAAAAATAATGTAAATTACAAAGATTTCAGATGCTATTCTTGCGCTCGCATATGCATTCCATTCACTTTAAACTTTAAAATTTAACTTTAAATAAGTGCATTATACATAAGAAAATACAAGAAACTTGTATTATTATTATCATAGAACATTTAATGGGGCCGCATTAGCCTCAAAGCAAACTGAAATTTGTTATTCTTAAGAATTCTTAAGACTGTAAAAGCATGGTTTTTCGTAAAGCTAGCTCTTTCGCTAGTTGCTACCATTCATTCCGACTATAGTAGTTTTAAGGATTGTTTATAGCTTAATGATGATGGGGGACCGTGTTACACACACCCTACAAGTTAACTGAGACGAAAAATTTAGCAATAAATGGCGATTTTACTAGTGAAATATTGCAATCGCAGGCTACGCATAATTTGTTGGGACTATCCAGTTTTACGAGGCATACCTTCATTGTTTTATTCCTTTTTTTTTAAGGTTAATCGCGTACAGACACTTAAATGAATGTATCCGATTAACCTCTTCAATCGCCTCACTAAGTAACCTAATAGGTACTTGTGTCGAGTTACGACACGTCTCCGATCGCAAGGTGTCTAGAGACTCGCCCAAGTACAAGCCCGCTACCACCTTGCCACCGAAGTCGCTAAATTATTGGTTGGAAGCCTGGAGATAAGTTAGTTTTTTTTTTGTAACTTTAACTTTTAAACCGTCCTTATCCACCAAAAATCTTTTATCTTTAAACCGTCATTCAAGTTTGGTAAAATTTTAGCTGTCTATTTTTTTATTTTCATCATAAAGTTACTTTAAATAGAATACGCCTTTTAGGAACAATTCATTTCAGCTTAAGAATGACCTCGTCAATAGGCCTATATTTCTGCTGTGCAGAAAAATAACTACGCTCCAGTAACAATTACTTATTAATTTTAGTATAGTCAAGAAGATGAAATAGACGTACTTAAAGATAATTTTTCTTCGTAATACCGTATAGAAATCGATAGAATCCACCATATTGTTTTAGAAATAATATTGTACCTTATATTGTTAATAGCCAATTTCTATGACTCACGACCACGCACATGAATGAATGGGTTAGCAAGGCAAACATACGCTTTATACACAAAAATCGGATTTGTTAAGCTGGCTTGGTAGAAAATGTGAGTTTGCCTTTTTTGTACAGCTTTCAGAGGAACGAAATGTTCTAGTAAGCAACCTCAGTTTTAATCATTATATTGTTCAGGTCATTAGGTAGGTACATTCTGGTACTGTGCTTTTCTTCAAATTTAAACGTAACCATCTTGATCATGATCGCAGATCTTGCAGAAGTTTTTATTTTAGTGAGCTGATTGTTCTGTTTAACTATTAGGGATGTATACGAACCTTTTCTTTTTGTCTAAGCTAGTGTGGCGCTAAGAGGAATATAAAAGGCATATCGACGAGGATTTTGAATATTTCACTAGGTTCGGTTTGGCGTAATAGCCTATCAGAAAAATACATTTGTTTTTGGTGCAAGGTTCGTGCATCAGTAAAAACAAATGTTACATGCACGAAAATTAATCAAAGATTATTACAAACGAAGAGGGACTACCTCTTTACAGTATGTTTTTCATGGTCAGATAAGAGAGTCAGCTATTGTGTTATATTTATTTTCATTGTTAAAACACACGTACTGTATCTTTTTTATGTCAATATCAAAAAATATTGGAGTCCCTTGGTCCATATGGTTAATTTCACTAACTCATAAGTAATTCCATGTGGAAATCATTTTTTTTAAACTATCAAGAACTCATGTTTAATAGAATTTCATGACATTAACAACAATAACAATGGTTTACATTAGAAGTATGGCTCTAATACATCAGTCGTATCAACAAGTGATGGCCAGGACCGAGGACCGAACGATACAGACCCCTGATATTTTCGGTCCGGTCCTGTTCGGTTCGCCCTGATTTTTTAATGTATTACGGTCCTCGGTTCGGTTCAGTTCTCATTTCTCCGGTCCTAGGTCCAAAATCCGTCACCTACCATCCCACCAAAGAGAACTTTAGGTTTTGCCACAGGAATGTCTAGGGAGATGTGAGTAGTTTTTTTTTTCTAAAAAGATTAATCGCATACAAACAATTTAATGAATGTATCCGATTGTCATGGAGTAATGACTCTTTCAGAGGCATAACGCAGTAAATTTTTATTTTATTTATTTATCTATGAGAATGATATCTAAATATGAACTGTACATTGTAGCCGGGTTGACCACATTGGTGGGACCGGCAGTAAGTGTTTCAGATCCGTGATCCCTAAAATAAATTTTGATATTATTTCCTCTTAAAACGGGTATTGTGTAGATGATGAGGATATATTGTAATTCTGAAATGTGCCGGTTTTTTTAATCACCGTAACCCCAAGTGACTTAGATAAATGTTTTCTTTGGTTTAGGGCTTAGTAGGAAAATTGTTGTGGTTATAGAAACCATTGGTGATCCTTTTCGCCCCACAACTATTGCAAGTCACTTGGTTATTGCTATGCTTTCTCACGTGAAACATAATCATCAATTATATTGTAGTATTATATATACCTTATAATACTGCAATATTATGTGTAAAGCATTGCCTTTATGGCATTAAGTAAGCTCACAGACTTGTAAGGTTAGATAGTTGTGTAGCTGTGCTAACCTGTCTAACATTACGAATCATGTCAATACGAGCATATAAGTAGAGGATATACATCAGCTGTTCTTGTGCGGGCTTGTGGTCCAGCGGTTAAGTACGACGCCCCGGTTAGGCGTAGATCGTGGGTTCGAATCCCGCCAAGCCTAGTTTTTCTATATCCTCTAATTTCGGTTATAATCATTAATGCTCATATACTGTAAGTAATTCAATTTCTTGTTAAATTTTGGAGGTGTAATCAACCAAATTGAAGTACAGTATAAGAAGCATCCGAACTATAAATACAGTAGGTATTTAGTATTAAATTCATCGTTTTCATAGGAGGGAGGGTAAACCCAACTACATAAGTGACTTGCTATGGCCATCGTGGTGGAATACTATGTAAAATACTGTGTCGTTAGCGTTACCATGTCCGGTTAATTTCCTACATTGATTGGGCGAATGAGTGTGATGTCTACAAATGCAAAAATATGTTGTAAATGATAGAATCTGATAATATATTGTGAAAGTGATTTTAGAAAATTCATAAGTGCTTTTATTTTATCGTTAATCAGCCCGATTTTGTCTTTAAAAAAATTACATGTATACTTGTGTATCTGAGTACTCGTATACAGTATGTCATAACAATTCCAAGCCTTCAATAACTGCCTAAACTGTGTTAGTGACGATCGCATACTATACGTAAGGCGGGGTTTCCACCGACCTCTCATTGCAGAATGCAAATGAAATTGAATTTTTCTTTTTATAGAAATCTATTAAAATGTTTGTACTTAACATATCCTATGACGCCATTTTTTAATTTTAGTTTGTTTGTGATTTTACTCTATGATCATTGATCAGTTTTAACTATGGCATAGAGTAAAACAAAATCTCCGTCAATGTCATTTGCATTCTGCAATGAGAGGTCGGTGGAATACCCGCCTAAGTCTTGAATGTCTGCTGCCACGTCAATGTCTTTGCATTCTGCAATGAGAGGTCGGTGGAAACCCCACCTTAAGAATTAAACCAAACCTTTTCTTCGAATGTAAGGTTCATACAAGAGCATTGAAATATTAATTGAAAGTTTATTGCTTCCTTGAATTAATCAGGACTATTTAAATGAACAAGTATTAATCGGACAGCCGTATGAGCTCATTGGGTTCACAAGTAATAAGCCTTTTGCCTTGACATTGCTATAAAACTTGTGACAAGTTCAACAATGAAAGATCAGTGACATAATGCTTTATAAATGGACAATCATTGTCTGGCAATGAGAGAACATCTATAGTCGTCAATTGTCTTGTTTAAACAAATGAGCATGGACTGTCCGAGAGATACTGTAAATAATGCTCCTACTGGTGATTTTATCCATTGCAGTCTATCACTCAACCAAAACTAAAAAAATAAATTATGGTACTAAAATATGTATTACATTGAATAAACAAATATAAACTAATAGATCTTAGGGCGATCCAAGGGAGGCCTATCCTTACGGCCAGCTTCCTCCTAGACCCGGTACACATAGACAATCGCAACGCGCTGGGAAATTTGTCATTGTAGCAAATGGGTTGTTGGTAAACCCCAGAATGGCCAGAATCAACTTCAGAAGATTTCTGAAGCTGGCGTGGAGGTCCAGGGGTTTCCTCTCGACGCGCCTCAGCGTAACAAATCTTCTGAAGTGCGTTCGGAAATAGACTGTTTCTTTTGCACCAACCTATCACCAACACATTTGTTCCCATGACAAATTTCTCAGCGTCGAACGTCTTTGTGTTATGGCGGGGTTTCCACCGACCTCTCATTGCGAATGCAAATACATTGCCGGAAATTTGAATTTTTCTTTTTATAGAAATCTATTAAAATGCTTGTACTTAACATATCCCATGACGCCATTTTTTAATTTTAGTTTGTTTGTGATTTTACTCTATGATCATTGATCAATTTTAACTATGGCATAGAGTAAAACAAAAATTTCCGTCTAATAGATTTCTATAAAAAGAAAAATTCTAATTTCCGTCAATGTCATTTGCATTCTGCAATGAGAGGTTGGTGGAAACCCCGCCTGACGTATATTGGCAATTCACAGCCTTCTATACATTTCATCTTACCAACGTCCAACGTCGTGGGCTTCCTTGCAATATCAATTGGGCGCTTTCTTCCATTACTGTGTGTAGCTAAATCCAATCATAGGCACCATTTTACCTTGTTTACTCATAGTGTAAACGAGGTGGAGCATCTTTATTTAATTGCCTTCTAAGATTTAAAAAAAAAAAAAGTGCCTCTGGACAGGTTATATAAAAGGTTTATTACGATTTAAAAGATTAATTAGTACACTGCTTATTTTAACCTGAAGGAACTTCGTTTCCATCTTCCTTACTGTCAGCAATCGGTCTTGGTCCTGGCCCGATGTCTTTCAGCTTGCCCTGCACCTCTAAAAATCCTCCCTTGATGTCATCCAAGGCTTTCGACAGGCCTTGCTTTATCTGGTTGTACTCTGACGTGACGAGATTGAGCCTGCCCAACAGGAAGTTGAGGTTTTCGTCTGCTTCCTGCATTCTTTCACTGATCATTGCCACTTTGCCCCCCATGCTGTCCATCACCTTCAATGAAATTATTATAATAGAATGTCAATGTACGATTAGCCACTTAGTTGTGGAATAGTTTTTACGTTTTTTTCGGCTTTGGTCATCAGAGTGTCTTATCACGAAACCACCAAGTCAAGTTTTACAGGAAAATATCAATCGTAAAGCTATCATTGAGAAAGAAATGTTTCTGTACATATTTACATTAGGCGGGGTTTCCATTGACCTTGTTTGCGAGAGCTACCGTGATAGCAGATATTTTTAGACTGTCTTTAATGTCTTCTGCCACGTCAATAGCACGGTAGCTTTCGCAAACAAAGTCAATGAAAACCCCGCCTCACCATCACCTGCCACTGCGCTGTGGAGATAACCCCACATACTGTGGCAAAATGTTGATTGTAGATGAACGTATTCAGTTTACCAATTCCTCATTGATTGCTCTACAATCAAGATTTCCTGAGAAATTTGACTTTGCTTCTGTTTTCCTCTTCGGCCGGCTCTTAAAAATCATAATAATTGTCTGCCGACTCTCTCTTTAAGATTATTACGGAATGTGTGAAATGCTGCTGGAACTCAGTATTTATTAACCAACTCAAGCGATAGGGTCACAATTACAAATTAAAATTACAATTACAAATCGTATATGGTCTCCTGTTAGAAAACCGATTGTCTTATGAGTCTTGACTTTAGACCCAGACCTACTTATATAGTGGCCCATTGGTCCCTTATCCATTGCCAACGACCCCATGGATTTCGAACATTATTTGCATTGTTCCCGTATGCATTTTTGGCCATTGGCAAACTGGTATATGTTCTCGATGTCAACCTACACCGGCTACAAGCTCCTGGTACTCACTATTGACTCAGAAAACGTCTAAGAATGGCTTAAAAAGTTACAATATTGATCGTTTGGACGGTGAAGTGAGCCCCTGAAAAGTACTAGCCAATTTTTTGAGTGGTGATCGACACTTATTTACTGTGACAAAGTATTAAAAAGTAAGTGTGGAAAATATTACTGAAATAATGACACTTATTGTGGTTGTCAATGAAAAAAAGACAAAAGGTAGTGATGATTGATTACCTTGACGCTGCCATTGACGTAGGTGTCTGTCTGCTGTTGCAGTCGGTCCAGAGCTGTTGCTGACGCCGTTAACTGCTGATACATGGTCCCTATTTGCCGCCAGACCTGGCTGATTTCCTGTTCGATTTTGCTCGACAGATTGGCTAGGGCTCCTGTTTGGCTGTCTAGAATCGTGGCTTCTATGTTATCGAACCGAGTGTGGACAGTTCCGTTGAGGGACTTTCCTTGCAGCTTTACAACTTCACCAACCTGTTAAAAAGAACCAACTTCCTAATTTCTACACCTTTCGTAAAGGAGTGCCCAGTCCTGGTAGAAGACGGGAAACTCCAAACGGACGACATCTTCCGGGAAACAGTAAGGTGCCCATTCCATTGACCGGCTAGGGCTATTTCCAACAACGGTGACGTGGTAGCAGACATTCAAGACTTAGGCGGCGTTTCCACCGACCTCGCATTGCAGAATTGACGGAAATGTTTATTTTCCTCTATGCCATAGTTAAAATTGATCAATGATCATACAGTAAAATCACAAACAAACAAACTAAAATTAAAAAATGGCGTCATGGGATATGTTAAGTACTAACATTTTAATAGATTTCTATAAAAAGAAAAATTCTAATTTCCGTCAATGTCATTTGCATTCTGCAATGCGAGATCGGTGGAAACGCAACCTAAGTCTTGAATGTCTGCTACCACGTCACCGTTGTTGGAAATAGCCCTAGCCGGTCAATGGAATGGGCGCCCAAGGAGTGCCCAGTCCTGGTAGAAGACGGGAAACTCCAAACGGACGACATCTTCCGGGAAACAGTAAGGAGATACTAGTCAGCGCGTCGCCAAATGGCGAACCCACCAAGGGTGGGTGTTGGCTCAAGGGCGGATTTTGCCTCCAATTTAGGGGCAGATTCAGTGGATTATAACATTAAAAAACATCATTATTTTTAATCCCCACTGTAACCCCATATTATCTAGTGTAAGTTCATTTAGTTTACACCCTGACCCCCCCCCCCCCCCCAAAATCCGCCCTTGAGTTGGCTAGTATGTAAGTAAGTACACCTTTCGTGAATGGTCATTGATGACGCGGCGTTGCTAAAAACGTTTTTAATCGACAACAAAAATAACCATAAATTATTGTTCTGTCAACTTTAAATGTAACCTCGTACTAAAACAAAAAATAGCACATCCTATTCCAAATCGGAAATTTCTTGAGATAAAAGCTAAACGAGCGTTGCAACCTGTTAAAATTGCAAATTGCGCATTTGAGCGAGCGCGCAATTCCATATCAGGCAACTTCAGCTTCGCATTGTATGAGAAACGTTTTTTGTTCACAATATTTTAACATCGACTTCAGATCTATTGTTTCTTAATGCCAACTAAAGTCCTCGCTCGGACCAAAATTCACCATGTCTGAAGATTTTCCTCTTATTTGTTGATTTTGTTCTGGTGTGTTGGCACCAAAGCAACATATTCAGGTCAATAGTAATTTTATTAGACTGTTTCAAGGAAAATGAGTAATAAATCACTTATATACTGGGGACATCGTATAATTAAATTCGCTTGTATCTGATTTTGGAGCCTCGTCACACTGCACTGAGTGATTTAATATACTTATCTCTAACGAAGACGACAAAGACCCAGACCATAAACTTAATAGATTTTGGATACGAAAGCAGTATTAGTAGAGTAAACAAGACTTAGAAGAGTCACTTTACAACTTCTAATCTTCGGATCTAACAGCAATGATATTGTCTCAGTTAAAGAAACTGCAGCCGTACCTCGAACTGAACGGAATAATTTATCCGGAAGTAAGTGTAAATTATACTAAATAAAACCATGAACATAATTTGACGAATTAAAAATACAAAAAAAAATTCAACCGAGTTTCATTTTGGTGGTGATTGTTGCTAAGGCGCCCATTCCACCGACCGGCTAGGGCTATTTACAAAAACGGTGACGTGGTAGCAGACATTCAAGACTTAGGTGGCGCTTCCACCGACCTCGCATTGCAGAATGCAAATGGCATTGACGGAAATTAGAATTTTTCTTTTTATAGAAATCTATTAAAATGTTTGTACTTAACATACCCCATGACGCCATTTTTTAATTTTAGTTTGTTTGTGATTTTACTGTATGATCATTGATCAATTTTAACTATGGTATAGAGGAAAATAAACATTTCCGTCAATTCTGCAATGCGAGGACGGTGGAAACCCCGCCTAAGTCTTGAATGTCTGCTACCACGTCACTGTTTTTGTAAATAGCCCTAGCCGGTCGGTGGAATGGGCGCCTAATGCTACCCTACCCTACATTTTTTCAGTGCTCTATTGTGTCAGCATGACAAATAAATAAATATTAACTTTTTGTTTTATTACTAAGCCAACCTAGCGGAGTTAGGGCTATAAAGTCCACTCTTGCACGCAACTAGGAAAGCCCGGCTTTACATGCCCTCCGAAGTATGGCCAGAAAATGTAGCAAGTGTGGAACTCGAACTAACAACTTTTCGGGTGAAAGTTGGAGTCTGTACCACTACACTACATGTCCTTTAAAAAAAAAAAAAAAAAAAAAAAAAACAGTTGATTGTCTTGGGGCGAGTTACTTTTAATACCGAATTTAAATGGTTTAAATCATTCCCCAGGTAAGTTATTCTCATCCTTTGGTGCTATGCCTGCTGGCTGTTAGAAAACTAATTTGCCTACTCACCTCTAATAATATCTGATGGACTCCGTATTCAATGCGCCTCTTGGTGTCCATGACATTGTCTGCTGTCTGTATCATGACTTGTTCCACCTTGGACAGTCCTCGCACTTCCAGCAGCAGCTGCTCATAACTCTTGCTCACTGCCGCATTGAAACCCTCCGTCATTGACTGCACCTCCGTCGCCGTCTTCATGATATCTTCTTGTCCAATCGCCAGCTTATCTGTCTTGTCCTCCACTTTCGAGGTTACCAACGCAACTCCTCTGTCCGTTGCTCCGATCAAATCATCTCTTATTTCTTGTAACTGCTCTCTTGTACCATTGATTGCTCCTTGCACGTCCTTTGCTGTTGGCAATTTTTGAATCTCCAAAGCTGTCTGCGACGCCATGTTTAGTATGCTATCTAACGCGACACTTTGCCGTTTTAATGTGTCTTTGAGTTCAATGCTGGGCCCACTGTTGGTACTGCCTAACCTCTGTAGAATTTTTTCAGTTTCTTTTAAATATTTTTTAGTTTGCTCATCAGACTCAAGGATATGCGATATTTTATCCAATTTGGCCGTAACCGTACTTTCTAGTGGGCTCTCTTGGACTGTATAAGTAGCTGTGCTTCCCTTTGATGAACCCTGCAGTTCTACCATTATTTTGTCCAGTGTCAGCTGGACATTTTCAACCGTGCCTGTAATTTTTTTGACTTCCAATAACTCCCTCTCTTCCTTCTGTAATTATTACAAATCGTCATTAGAGTTGCAATAGTTCTGTAGCAGTCAAAACGTAATACTGAGGTGAAATGAGGCTTACCTTATTAATACCGGCTTCCAGAGTTTTTATCCGTTCACTGAGCTGTAGGATGGTTTGGTCTTGGCTGCGATACCTCTTGTCCAGCCCAGCCAATGCCTTCTTCAACTGTTCTCCCAACTGCCTCTCCCTATGTTCATGTCTTTCCAACTTATCACTGCTGTCTCGAAAGATTGTGACCAGTGACAATATGGCATCTCTAATTTCCTCATGCCTGAAAAAAGGTAAGAATTGACTTAGTTTCTTTGATTTGTTGCTTAGCTTAGCTAGTGGCGTGACATTACGCGATGGCTCATATGAGCAAGAAGCAGAAGTCAAAAATCCGCGCTTCTTCCAGAAACAGGCACAGCTGTCTTACGGAACATGCCAATGACCTGTCCAAACTATCATTGCTGGAGACATCATCTATCGGCAACTTTTAACTCCGTACCCTGTCTATATACCTAGATAGCTGTTGGGCACTGCAGAATATTCAGATAGCAAAAACGAACGAATCACGGAGCTAGTTTATTAGCACGCACAACACAGCTTTGGTGTAAGATAATACATTAATACGTAGCACAGCATTTCAACCTAGTTTTATTAGAAGGTCTGCAGCCTGGTATTAAAAATGTAAACAAGATAATTTTATAATGGAAAGTGCTATTCAAAATTTGTTTGTTTACATTTTTAATACCAGCAGCCTGATCGAGGAGATTATAATACCGGTATTTATTTAATCCCCTGGTAGTAAAAATGTAAACAAGATAATTTTGTAATGGAAAGTGCTATTCAAAATTTGTTTGTTTACAGTTATAATCCGAGGGTATTTATTTAACCCCGGTATTATAATCGCCTCGATCAGGCTGCTGGGGATTAAATAAATACCGGTATTATAATCGCCATGATCAGGCAGCTGGTCGGTTCTGCGTTCTAAAGGCTAACGCCGCTGTGACAGAAAAAAATCTTTATTTCCATGCTTAAACTTTAGTGTTTGTGATGTAAACTGTTAAATACCCTAGGTGTTCTCTTATGCATGATACCTGTGTCGGTCCTACGTATTGTATATCCGGTTATACAATACGCAGCTCAATATTTAGGGGGGAAAACAAAGCGATATGTAGGTTGGGCTTAAGGAACCCAAGGGCATAGGGTTCATCACCATTAATAAGGGGAACCATTGGAAGAAGCCAATTTGAATGGGTCTATTTTGAGACACCTGTCGGACTATAAAAAACCTCCCCTGCTTCGTTTTTATGTGACTGGATAATGTGATATATAAAGGACCAGGGGGCATAGTTAGATTTATGGATAGACAGGTATAGTTGGAAGCCTTTCGTTTTTTGTTGCATTGTACAATCACTACTTTTTGTTGTCAATCACTAAATGTTCCAACATTAATTAACTAGGTAGTTTTTTCAGTGCTAAGCTATTGCTTGTAATTGTTGGTACCAAAACCTCCATGTATTTGTACACTAAATAATATAGCCTACATCAAGGAGTATAGTAATATAAATTGCCTGCCTACATACTGTAGCTAGTAGTATCTACGATCTTCCTATTTTAGTTTCCTCCAAATTCCAAAACAAAACTTGTAGTTCTAGAAGTGAGTAAAAAAAATAATTAATCCTACAGTATGTATGGTATAATTTAGTGGTCGGCAAAGTTCGGTTCTGGCTTTAGCGTAATAAAAATTTACTAAACAAGCAGATTTGGCTCACAATTTTTTTTTTAAATGTTCATATTTGGCTCTTTGGCTAAAAAGTTTGCCGACCACTGCCGGCCGCCATACCAAGTTGAATCCAGCGGACCAGAGCAGGTTCAAAGCTGCAGATAACTTGGTCGTGTGCACAGTGTCGGTGGGGAAACATGGTAGGACTTGTCCTGGTCACCTCCGAACTAATTGTGTGACTTCACTGTGTTTCCCAAGTGGTTCGGAATCCACTATAATCATGAGGTCCACTGTCCTATGGGCCCACACCATGGCCTGGGACTGTGTCCAACCATACTTCTACTTGCCGACCACTGGTATATTGAAGTAGGGATTATGCTATGAGATTTTCTTGATCTCATCATACCAATCATGTTGTTTGAGAGGAAGAAACCATCATATATACGAAGACTGTTTAACACTTACGAAACATCTCCAGAAGGCGCAGAATTGACTTCACTGAGAAGTATTGTGGATAAGAAGAATAGGCAGGTCTTGAACCGAACCATGGTTTTGTCTGCAACTAAAAATAGCATGCATGGATGAAAATGCAGATGTGGACGATGAGGCCATTATTAGATCATTATGACTCGGCCGGTTGAGGTGCGCCTGGAACTAATAGATGGTTCCAGGGTGCTGCTGGGAACGGCGAGGCACTTACATGTGTAATTTTAAAATTAAACCATGCATTTTCCCCTGGAACTATTGAAGAATGAAGCCTACTATCTTGGATTTAAAAGCAGGACGCTTTAGGTAAATCCCATAGAGACCAGATACCCCCGTCCCCCACTATTCTTTTTTACCTAGTCGAATTTCGCAGAGCTATCAATTACGTGAGATCGTGTCCCTAATGCTGAGGTCCTGAGGCGAATGGGTACAGAAGCCGACGGTTAGGATACGGGAACTAACATACTTCGGTCATGTGTTGACGAACGAAAAGTATCGAATTCTGCATGTAATAATCTAAGATAGAAGGACTGAGGGCTCCCAGCAGAAGAACATTCTGTTTGAAAAACCTGAGGCAGTGGTTTGGCACGACTTCCCTGCTCAGAACAGAAGTCTCCAAGGTCCAAATCGCTATATATGATGATTGCCAATATTCAATAGATGTGGCATTTAACTAATAAGATACATTACGTCACGTTCGTTATATGAAATGTTCCTCCACATTCATTGTGATTAAGAATAACTTATAGTAAAGTTTTAGGTCACACAATTATAAAAACACATCGTACATTTTGAAAAAATAGAGTATACACTGGCACTGATTGAATTTAGAATTGGAACTTGGAACCTTTTTATTAATGAAGTTTCAAAAATTCCTCGTATCTGTACTTAGTTATAAGTCATGCTTTCGCTTGTTACATTGCCTTCATGATAAGCTTGTCTCAGCTTGTCCAATATCGCTTGTAGCCGGCGTAGGTTGACATCGAGTATGCATACCAGTTTGCCAATAGCCAAAACTGCATATGGAAACAATATAAATAATATAATAACGAAAGCTTTCACGGCCAGAGTCTAATAAGGGGATAGAAGAATCCGGGCTAATAGGCCGTGGTCAATTTAGAAGCGTACTTTCAAATCGACACGGCCTATTAGCCCGGATTCTTCTGTCCCCTTATAATATAGATAATGTCCGAAATCCATGGCGTCGTTGGCATTGGACAAGCCTACCAATAGACCACTTTAAGTAGGCCTAGGTCCATTAAAAAAAGTCCTTCTGGACAGTATTATTATTATAGTTATGAAACTAGTCAGACGCACCATGCCAACTGGATGGTGGGTACAAGGTACAATTTAGTTATTACCGGAAGGTACAGACTGCACCACATTCCTGCATCTTCATAATTTACGAATCATAAGCGCTCCCATGCTCCCACATCATTTGTCTTCTTTCTCCATTCAAAATTTATTCATTTTCAGTACGATACAGCTCCGTATAGTAGTATATTAAGGCTACTTCTGCATTTAAGGTCGATTGTTGGTATAAATTTTATATAAGTTATACGTGTGTGCGGGTCGTTAACGCGGAACCCGGCTACACAATACTCATGGCTCGGTATAAGCTCCTCAATAATACCTTTTCCATAGGCGCCCATTCCACCGACCTGCTAGGGCTAGTTACAAAAACAGTGACGTGGTAGCAGACATTCAAGACTTAGGCGGGGTTTCCACCGACCTCGCATTGCAGAATTGACGGAAATGTTTATTTTCCTCTATGCCATAGTTAAAATTGATCAATGATCATACAGTAAAATCACAAACAAACAAACTAAAATTAAAAAATGGCGTCATGTTAAGTACAAACAATTTTATAGATTTCTATAAAAAGAAAAATTCTAATTTCCGTCAATGTCATTTGCATTCTGCAATGCGAGGTCGGTGGAAACACCACCTAAGTCTTGAATGTCTGCTACCACGTCACCGTTTTTGTAAATAGCCCTAGCCGTTCGGTGGAATGGGCGCCATATGTGTTGATACAGTGGGAACACCTGTCATGACCATCAATAGTTTCCAAGAAAATTGCTAAATAAAAAATAAAAATTGGTCCCTCTCATTGCATCATTGCACACATTCTGCTGAAGTTTCTCAAGCGCTTTAGTTTAAAATGATTCCTGGCAGACAGGCTGCGGATAAACTTTAAATAAATGTTCTTCATCTTCATCCGGATTAAGCATGCCTCTTGAGTTTCAACAGGCCAGATGGCCCAGCTCCATTCAGCCGGTCTGAATGGGTATATTGATGTGCTGAGGTAACTCATGATGAGACTGACAACATGAATAGGCCTATATGCTTGGCCCGTCTAGACGATTGCTTATGATAGCATATTCACTGTGACGAATGCCATTGTGGGGTTATTAAAATTATTGTAGAAAAATATATATCCACACTAAAACGGGCCTAGCCTATAGGGAAATGTTGAATTTTTTAAACTATATTACTGTATTGGGATATTAAATTGATTGATTGATATGGTCACAAATGGTTTCTCAGATTTATACCTAGTGCTGCGATATTACTCCGTTATGGACTAATAGGAGTAAAATAGACGTAACCGCTCATTTCGCTTTTGCTGGGTCAAAGGGAAGTAGCTGCATTGTCAACAAACTATTATTTGGTATCAAAAAATCAGGAAATAATTCCGCATCGAATGAAATTCAAACTACAATATCAATTAATTCCCTTCCTGAACAAAAATTTCCCCACATGTTGTGCTGATTGGCAGAGAACTTCTGGTAGTATGTAATGGGGGGGGGGGGGCGCTGCTCAAAGCTGTCAAGAGTGAAGGGAAAGACTAATTTAAAATACCGAAAATGTAAAATTACATTTGTAACTTACTAAAATATTGTTAATAAAAATGACAAATACTCCTATATATTTTTGTCTGAAGAGGATATGCTACGTAGAAAATTGGCCCCCCAAAATTAAATATAAAATATTATTATTATATTATATTAAATATAAAAAAAAATTTATTTCATTAACTCATCAAGTTATTAAAAATTTAGCTCATGTAAGTTGTAGAAGACAACTTTGTGCATCATATTATAGTCGAGTATTTTTACTTTTCGGTTTTGAATTTTTCATAAAATCCCAGAACGCGAAATTTTAGTCCCCTCTAGTTTTTATGAAAGAACTAAGACACAACAAAAATTATATTTCCTAAATCTTTAATAACTTGCTTTGAATGGAAAAATATTGATAAAAATAGAATTCCCTCTTCGTACCATACTTTTCAGTATATGGTTGCATAGCAATAATCTATTTTTGAAACAAAGATTGACTCGGTTGAAGAGACAACCTCATTAGGAAAATATTTCGGAAAATAAAGCATAAAGATAAAAGACGGCCCGGCGAGATTCGAACTCCCGATCTATGCAGAGGTAACACGATGCCCCGGTAAGATAGAGTTTCGAGTCCCGCCGGGTCCAAGTTTTTTTTAAATATATTCTTCGACCATAATATAATACAATAGCCTATATTATATATAATACTATAATATTGTATGGTCGAAGTGGACATTCTGTTATCGGATATATACAGGTACCAACAAAAAAGAGATTTTGGGCTTTAGCTATAGGTACGGCTACACTACATCATCTGTTTTGTTGCTAAATATGGGTCAGTTGCCTTTGTCATTACATGTTGCAAAAAAGGGGTCAAGATAAACATGTATTCCGACGATGACCGATTTATAGCCTGATTACTAATCTAACTGATGCTTCTTTGGCTTACTCGACTCTGTTGCATTAAATTTGCAATACTTTGCGGCCTATGAATATCACGGGCCTTATAAACAGTGTTGGTAGTGTTTCCGTGTATCCCATGTTGACAGAATAGTGAGGAAAAATTAGGCTAAAGATAGGCAATTAAAGGGATAATTATTATTACCGTACGCCCCCTCCTCCAATATACACGATTTGGCACAAAGTAGAATTTCACAAGAAATAGCCATCAAAGCCATTAATGAAATGTCATAAACTTGAAGAAGTGTTCCTTTTCATTTTAATACGTAGCATGTGGCTGGCATTAACACCGTTAGGCCACAGTTTTGGGAGGTACGGAATAGGTTTCAATAAAAATGCAGCATATTGCTTGAATATTATTATGTTATAGACTGTAAGGCCGCAAAACGTGGAACAGAGAGCTAAATTGTTGATTTCTTTGATTGAAGCCCGTCGTATCTCTAGCCTCTAAATTCTAATTATAGCCAGCCAGAGCTATTACTTTCTGTGACGAGGGGTCGAAGCTCACAAAAACTCGAGCTGTTAAGAGAGGGTGGATAATGCCAGTAGTTAAAGTATATCCCATTTCATAGACTCCTTTCATTTATTTATAGGAAACAGCATTTCCCTTAATTTTTAGGCGGCCCATATAGAAGAGCAATTCTTGTGTAAACTCCGCACCTCCGCACCCTTGGGTATATAGGTACCTTAGGGGGGGGGGGGGGTATAACCAGTGAATTGTAAGTACTGAGAGACCCGTCACAGCGAATTCCCTCTTAAGATTTCACACCCCTTTAATTTTTTCGCTTAATTGAAACTGAAGCGAAGTTCAAAATATAGGAATCAATTAGCGTATGACTCTCCCCTACTATGTACAACCTACCCCTTTCTAGGCGCGTACCGTACTTTTAGCTTCGCCACTGGAAAAAAGTGGGCGTTGCATAAATTAGCAATCCAACAATAATTAGTTCGCATTATCCGTTCAAATTCAATTCAAGACTATTAGTCCAAAATGACTGCATGACAACATAACTGCCAGTTATCTAACGTTAGGATTTTATTATATTATTAAGTATACACATTTTGTTTCTCTAAATTTTGACGATGTCTAAAACTAAGATGACATGCCTAGGCGGTTGGCTTAGTTATGACTGGTGGAAATACTGAAATACTGATTTAGGGTGGGGCAATGGTTTAAGTCCGTATACTTATTACAAAACATAATAACCCTCTAGCTCTACCCTACGTTACTCTCAAATTTTAAACAACCAATGTACCTAATGGCTTTGTTCGATTAGGTACTTAGTCAACCTAGCGGAGTTAAGGCTATGTAATCTCTTCCCCTAAACTAGGAGAAGTGGGACTCAAACCAACAACCTTTCGGGTGTAAGTCAAGAGTTCGTACCACTGCTCTACATGTCCTGATTATTATACATATTTATGCCATCACTTGCTTAAGATGGGTAACCTGAGTCTAGTGCAATGAAAAGTAGGCTAAATACCAAATTTTCCTGTTAAGTGAAGAATAGGGAATTCAGAAATGAGCGAGCTTTTTTATGGTATTAGATATGCACATGGTTGGGCAGATCCAGTCCTCCTATAAAATTAAATTATAATAGCATCTTTATTAGATGGGTACTCCTAAAGTAGGTTATAATTATGTAAATTTATGCAAACTTTAACGGTACAGTACCTAGCATATGCTATATTATGCCGCCATCGTCGCTATCATGAGCTTGCAAACTGACCGATGTAGGCTATTATACAATGGCTAGAAATCAACGTAGGTACCTAACTACCGAGCTTACTTCTTTTGCCCAATAAAATTGTCACCTGCATCGATATGTCGACTGTTAAAATGTTTTTACTGGGTACCATCTTCTCTGCGTCGAATGAAATAAGCCAGGTTGTTGTTGTCCGTGAGTATAAGTAACGTAGAGACGCATAATTAGTCTCTCCATTTATAACTATATTAATCACAGACTAACTTTAGTCCATGCACTAACGAACTATTTCGCGCAGGGCCAAACGAAAGGCTCCTATCGAATCCATTTCTTTAATAGCACTGTCTAGTCTGTTATATTCCAAAAGTCTTTTCTGAAGTAACGAATTTCTACCTATCTCCAGGGTCCTATATTGTAGAGTGAAGTCGTTCATTTCTCTGGTGTTGTACCCGTGATTGTCAGAGAATCGCTTTAGTTTTAGGTAACTTGGCATTAGTCCTTTTTTGATCTTGTGTATAAAAGTTGAGGCGTCGGTCCAGTCGGTTAGGCATTAATTGACAATTTCAAACAGGCCTATAATATGATTATATATATATGGCTATTGGCATTCGCAACATAGCAAAAATAATTTAATTTACTCTGGACAGCATATTGGAGTTACTCACCGAAGATGTTGATAGGTAAAGTTGTGAAGCGTAACCCCACTACAGACAGAAACTGTCTGTGTTTATGGTTGATGTCGACCGTTCCCCCAACTTCATCAAACTCAAACAAATTTCAAACTTTATGAATGCGCCAAAATGGCGCGATATATTCTGCTCTGTAAACTCTCCCACGTGTTTGTTAGCTTTTCGTATTTCTGAACGTACGCTGTTGTAAACAGTTTTGTATACTCACTAAACTGGCATTAGTAAATTTGGGTAATAATTTTTAATTCCACTGCTTAATTTATATTTGCTGCTGAGTAACATAAAAATGAGCGCTCCTATATCCAAAACTGCACAAGTAAGTTTATAAAGCTGCTAGATATGTTTTACATCCAGGCTTCTGCAATAATTTAACCTTATCTGGTTAAGCATTGAACGACAGCCGGGGACCGGGATGTAATGTTTTTAAATTAATTAAATTAAATTAACTTGTAATCTCTTCTATTTTTCTATTTCTTGAACATTGCGAGCCCTTTGGGCCTTCACTTTATTCTTGATTTCGTTTTGTAGCTACATATATGAGAAATATTGCGTTTAAAATATTGATACAGCGCGAAATACCCTTTCCTTGTCACTCATGAGTCATGACTCATAATGAATCTTTAATAAATACATGCATCAAATTTAGAATGATGGATTTCAGCCCCAAACAGCCTGGTGTGACAACTGACAACCCTAAATTTTGACACTCCGGTTTTTCGGAAGACTACCTATTGGGCAGCAAATGTGTGTCAAACACCTACTACCTACATTATCTATTCGAAAAATTCTAAAAGTAAATTGTTGGCATGTTGCTACTTATGGTTTTCCTTCTGACTAATCAATGCTCGACCATCCCATAGTACTCTCCAATAGGCCTGACAAAGACCTATGTCATGTCTGTAACCTCGACAAGGTTATTTTTCTCTTGATTTTGGCTGCAACGTTCATTGAGATCTCTTTCCTAAAATCATACGTTGACTAATCTAATGGTCCTGGCCCCTGGTAACACTCCCAAGAATAAATGAGGAAGGAAATTGTAATGTTCGAAAACCACACCTGTATTTAAACTGTGTCCTGTTTCAGACCAATCAGACGGATCAGAAAGAAAGGAAAAAGAAGGAAACAATTCTAGATTTGTCCAAGTTTTTAGAGAAAAACATTCGGGTAAAATTCGCTGGTGGCCGCGAGGCAGCGGGAACTCTAAAAGGCTTTGATCCACTTCTCAACCTTGTACTAGACAACACGACGGAATTTCTACGGGATCCAGACGACCCGTTCAAACTTACAGAAGACACAAGAATGTTAGGTTTGGTCGTTTGTAGAGGAACCTCTGTAGTTTTAATCTGTCCAACCGATGGTCTCGAAAGCATTTCAAATCCATTTGTCCAACAAGATGCGTGAGGAGAATGTGTACAATTAAGTTTCGGTAAGTCCGAATTATTCTTATTTCTTTGATCCTAATTTCCATCAGTAATTTACCTTTATTTAGTTTGGGCTTGTTTTGTAACCTTCACCGCTTGTCATTGTTGATTGAGAAGAGCTGTATTACAAATCTGATTCATAGCATTTTAAATGGATGCTATTGTTATATTACCTTTTTTCTAATTAAAAATAGGTAATAGGTATCTATCTACAACTACCTATCTCAACGATTGGTTGGCAGCAACTCCCAGCATATCATCCTCCACCTCTCTCGATTTTGCCCCATGAATTCCTTCTTCGGCCTTCGGTTCCTGCCACTGTGCCCTCAATGATGGTGTGTACCAGATTTCCCTGTCTTAATAAATGCACTACCCATTTATACTAAGGTGTAAATAGGAACCAACTGCCCGTGCCACCCAACGGGTAGTTGGCACCGAGCAAATGTACTTGCAGTTAGTCACACTTGCTTATCGTATCCACGTCACGTTAATTTGTAGTTCAATAGGTACGGCTTTGTCGGCTTCAAATAGGTCAGCAGATGCACATCTTGAGGCATACTAGCCAGATGGGGTATGGGAGACACTTAGTCATGACCTATAAATCACCGGGGAATTCTTTGGGATATATGTTCGTTTCAGTATATAAAAAGAACTACCCTACAATGTGGTAAGCGGGTTCGTTACACGAAAATGACAGCAATCTATGTATTTTAAACTGGTAACTTTATTTATTGCGTTTGCAATTACATGCTAAATAATTCAAATTGCCACTCTGCATATAATTTCACTGCCCCTAACCACGCGATCTTCTCCATTAGTTATTGGTAACTTAACATTTCAGACGTTTCCTAAGAACTACAGTATATAAAATTAAGAATTATTGCAATAGTCAGTAATTTAAATAACAGTTAACAAAACAAACTTTGGCACAATAATTAGAATAACTTAATTAAATACTACACTATAATTTGTATCGGAAAGGAGGTGCTCATTTGACTAATTCTGTCCGAATTCATTCCTTATCCATGGGTACTGTTCTGGACATTCAAAACAAGTCGTAAGGTACCGTTCACCTTGAAGGATTCTGCTCTGCAGACGACAGGTTTTAGGTAGATTACACGCCACATCCAGGGGGTCAACCTGAATATAAATAAATACATTTTTGTTAGGCGCTGATTCCACCAACGTCAATAGTGATATTACATGTTTTTTGAGGAGTGGTAGCAGACAATTTTAGACTGTCTAAAAATGTCTGCTACCACGTAAAAAACATTTAATATCACTATTGACGTTGGTGGAATCAGCACTATATTGTCCTTAAGAACTGCGGCTTCTTATTAATTATACACATGGTGTTTTATTGTATTATATCTACTACATCTTTGGTCTGTTGCACACGGACGATTCGTACGCCGGCGGTTCGCTGAGAACTTCGATATGGGAAAAAATGGGTTGGTGCAAAACCCCAGAGTCTACTTCAGCAGATTTCTGTCGCTCGCTTCTTGCTGACTCGTTTTTCCCCCTCTTCTCCAGCGACCTAGAAATCTTGTGAAGTGCGTCAGAAATAGACTGTTTTTTGAACTAACTAATAACCGACCCATTTTTTTCCAATGGCAAATATCTCAGTGCGCCTGCAGCGAGGCAGTCGTACTGGAGTATCGGGTCAAAATTTTAGCCGTGTGAACTAACATGTATTGCTATTGTTTTATTGGTGGCGAGTATCACAATATTGTCATCATAAATCTATTATAGTTTCGCATCGAATTATCGCAGTTCCGCATTATAGTTTATACTCATTTGTGTTTTCTTGTTTCCTTCATGCAAGCCCTCTATAAGAATATACATACTTAGTAGTCTTCTTATTAACTTTGTAAAACTCACTGTCACTCATTGTGAATAAAATGGTGATTTGATTAGCATCTATTCTCATGTTGCGTCATATACTCAGTATTTATTTGGGCAATATATTGTATTTCATTGTATCTTACCTTCTTTTTACATGTCCAGGGCTCAAAGTGAGCCAGCTGATTTATGGGGGTGGGCTCACGCATCCACTGTATGACTTGCCAGTTGGTTAAGAACCAGACATCTGAAAGCTGTGTCATGTCCTCCAAGAATTTCTGGAATGAAAAATCGATATATTATGACATTGTGTTAAAGATTGAACTCTCGTTGGATTGATTGTGGGTCCTTATTATATAAACTAGCGTGGACCTACGACCTAACGTGAGCTGGCGTAACGCCTTTACTGGCCATTAGTAGAAGCTTTAATGTTCCTACTTCCTGGGAACTGTTCTTATAGGTGGACTGTTTGGTTCAATCGGCATTGCTCCCCATCCCCGAAATTCCCCTTCTCAATACGCCTGTGCTCAATCTGAACAGCATCTGAAACACTTTGCCCCGAATTAGTTCACGCCCAGGCTCTCAGTAACTCTTCTTTACAAAAAAAGCACCTATGCTCAGACTGAACCATCTACTGAAAACTTTGGCGCAGACTTCATCAAAATTGTAGATGTCCTCGTTTTGTCCGTAGTTAAGAAACAGACATACCTTGAATGCACGGATATATTCAGGTTTTTTGAACCAAGTAGAATGAAAATACAGGCCAAGCGGAGCCCGATTGGTACGGTAATGTCTTTGGAAGTTGTGATGGAGCATTCTGTAGATGTCCTCGCCCGAGAGGTTGGGTGGGCAGCTGTCGACCATGGCGCAGGTGAACCCCTCGGCGCTGAGCTGGTTCATGACGAGCTCCCAGACACCGGGGTACGAGCGTGAAGGGCACAGCTGTTTGGCGCCGTTGCACTTATGTGGCATCTTGTGGTCTAACGTGTATGGCCAGAGGGGCACCTCCGAGTAGGGCGCCACCATCGACGCGTCATATACAAAACCAAATTCCTTCATCATTAAGAATTGGCGGTTCCAGCCTATTCTTAGAAAGGGCACTCGCATTCCTGTAAGTTAAACGTATTTCTTATTTTCATGCATTTGTACAAGAGGCCGGACAGGTTGGGTTTCTAAGGAATGGTGAAACTAAATGGTGTTATTACTCATTGACTGGCGCAAATACCCGAGATGGCTAACATCTGTAAATAATGATTAAAAAAAGTGACATCATTAAGACCCAATCGGACTCCCCACCCCACCCGCGGGACACCAACGCCACTTGTTTTTCGTACAAACTGGAGGGGGGGGGGGAATCCCGTCTTAGTAAGCCATTGCTACTAATATTCCTGAATTTAGTATTTTTATTAATTAATATATTCATTACTACTATCATAATTTAATTAAACTAAGGCGTGAATCCATGCAGGGGAAGTCTTTACTTCTATGAATTAAAATGTTGAATTCATGATGAATTTGGATATCTTTGTATCAGCTCGAACAGTAAGCTGTACAAGTTTTAAACTGATATATGCAATTTAATATGCCTTAAATTTTTTCGACTCCATTTAAGGGGAAGTTGACGGTTGCGTTGACGTTGGCCACCCCTGAATCACCCCAAAATAAGTTGGTTAATATTTTTCATTTAATTTAATACTTAAGTTATAAAGATTTGGCATATTCAATAGGCAGAGGTCTATTTCATAAACCATATTATAAGGGGTTTTTCATTTTTGTTTTAATCATATTTCCATGAACCTGGTAATTCGGTAAATTACTCTCGCCCATCAGTTTCCTCGTAGTACTATGTATGATATTTCCTCTACCGATTTATGAGACCAAATATTTATAACTTCAGTATTAAATTGAATAAAAGTATATAAACCAACCTATTTTGGGGGATCTAGGGGCGACTTCCTGTTAAGTTTGACATTTGACTTAAGAAACACGGATATAGCAGCCAAATAGCTGAGTGTCACCTTTAATGTCTTCCATATGCACTCCTCCGAATTTGTTGATGATATTAGCTTGTCCGACCATTTCATCGAACCAATCTTCGATTGTAGCATTCTTGCTCCACCAATCTTCTGGTCCTCTATGCCTGAAATGTTGTTTACGTTAAATTATGTTTGAATTCGTTATCCAAATAATTACATAGTTTACTAGGTTTTATGTACTGTGCCCTTTCCATCAATTCTTAATTCAATTAACACCTACGGTGTCTCATATTAGTTTTTATTTGTGATGAACAATTTTTTCCGTCATAATACTTACTCCTAACATCTTCCCTGTAGGCTTTATTTCACATCTAGCATTAGATCTAGGTTCAATCAGAATCAAATTTTTTCGTCATTCCTACCCATAACATTTATCTTTCCTGTATATCACATCTAATATTAGATTTGACTTCTTTCTAGTTGACGTTTGTCCTAAACTTACGTAATAGAGTGAACCGCGATTTCATGGCCATCGTTCCACAATTTCTGTATTTGTTGATAGTTGGTGTATTGATGTGAGGCAAAGAATGTCCCGCGGATGGGGCAGTTGTTAGGGTTTTTTCGGTCTGGCGTAAAAAGCTGGTTCTTATACAAGTCCCAGTTGTCCATGTTGACGGCGTCGTCGAATGTTAGAACAATCATTTGGGGGACCTGCGATAAACCGTAGGCATGTATTACTCAATGCAGCGTTCAAAAAATGCATTACCAACCAAAGTAACTGTTCAAGTACTATATAACAAAAAGCATGCACTTTCCATGAATTTCATTTCTATGGGAATAATGCATTGCCCGTAAACCCTGTTTCTTTGACTTACTTCTCTGGGTTCTAATTGGTCCGGAATGATCGTGCCATCCTTAGAGCAGAAACAGTCGGGTAACCGGCAGGTCCTAGGATCACAACTTGTGGCAGCATTGGGATCATTGTCCATATCTTTAATAAATGGAGAAGTTGTATTAAAGTGGGTTTCGTCAGATTATATGAGGAAATGTCAAGGTCATCCCAAGATCTGTTTCATTCTTTTTAATATTAATTTAGATAATTTTAACCATACGGCAAGGCATTGCGGTATTATATGGCATATATAACACTGGCATTAAATTAACTTTGGTTGAAGAGTTAACCTCCACGTTATAGCCGAAATTAGAGTGTATGGAAATTACTAGACTTGGCGGGATTCGAACCCACGATCCACGATTTAATGTCAGTGTTATAAATACCATATAATACTGCAATGTATTGAATAAAGCATTGCCTTTATGCAATATAGTAAGCTCACAGACCTGTGCGGTAAGACAGTTCTGTAGCTGTGCTAACTTGTCTAGCAATACGAATCATGTCAATTAGAGCATTAGTAGACGATTTGGAGATTGCTGGTTTGTTTGGGCTTGTGGTTAAGACGACGCCCCGGTTAGACTTATATCGTGGGTTCGAATTCCGCCAAGTCCAGTTTTTATATTACTCATAAACACGACAACCCTAGAGCCTGATCTTGAATAACATTAAAATGACTCATATCCTCTAGAGTTCTACATGGGAGGGGTGGGACATGCGAACGTCCCAAAAATATTTATGGAATCCTGGGACCAACTGGTAGGCTACATGTTTTTTATCATTGGTCATAGGAAACGTGGCGCCGGGATGTAAGAAATAATTTGCTTGAATGTCCCATCTCTCCTATATTGAACGAACACAGACTTGGATCAAATAAATTGTGTAACTGTTTATTGCAGCAATCTACCAATATTCCGTTAATCAAAAACAATTACATAAATAACGTCAATGGTATGTGTGAAGTCATGGATTGTGTAGAAAGTACCTATAGAGATTCCTCCAATAAAATGGAAAGTTGTTGTCAGCTTCCCTATAGCAAGGCAATAGCTGGTTTGATTTTGATACGTAGTTGAAGACTAGAATAATAATTCTACAACATTGAGCACTTGTTTCATTAATTGTCATGATTACAGTAGTATTGTGATTGTCCTACCATTCCTTCTTCCGCATCAATCATACGCTTGTTTAATCGTGATTTACTGGATATGATACAGGTCATTGTGGAAAGCCGTGGGCTGCAAATTTAATTATGAGGTAACTTCCAGGAACTTGACTCCTGCGCTCCGGCACTTGTTTAGACACGAGAGAATACTTTTGATATTTAACGTACAATCGAGTTCGATGGCAAGGTGGTGGCGTGCTTGTACTTGTGCGAGTCTCTACAAGCCATGAGATCAGAGACGTGTCGTAACTCAACATAACATACAGAGGCGACTTAAGAGGTCAATCGGATACACTCATTGCATTGTTTGTATGCGATTAGCCTTTTATTAAAAATAAAAATAAAAAATAAAAAAATAAATGGGTACCTAGCTTCATTTCTGCCGACCCGGCACAGTTTGGCCATTTTCGGAATCAGTCGGGTATTCTGACAAGTGGTGACCAAATAATCTGTTAGATTGCACGTACGTACCTTTTTGAACAAACCAAACGTTAAGGACATATCCCCACTTGATTCAGGTTCCTTTTTAAAATAAATATACACATTGAAAATAATTTCCCGAGTTTTAACAATTTCAAACTTTCTTTACTAGAGACATGGTTTTGTACATCCTTGACCTATTATTTATTTCAACTACGTCACAGTTCAAATCATTTATTGTTCGATGTTGCCTCATAAAAATATGTAAATGTGACTTTCACTCAAATTTTTTTAAAAATTGTTACCTCGCCAATTGACGGAAACACCAGATTGATTACGATTGCCGCTGGGTCAAGATAAATGAACCTAATTATACGTACTGTGAGGGGCGAAATGGCAGGATTTCTGGATATCATATCCGAAAATAGTTAATCGAGAAAAGACTGGACACTGCGGCACTAGAACTCACGATCTACGTACGTCTTTCCTGGGGAGTTACCTCTACACCAAGTGTCCGCTTTGTCTACGTTAGACTTGATCCTCTATATATTACGCGAGGTTCATAGTGAACCTACTCAACTATCTAACTAAACCGGTCTGCGAGCTGCCTAATTCCACAAAGCGTTATCAAATTTTAACATTAAGGCCCGGTACACACGGACGACTCGCACGCCGGGAACTCACTGAGAACTTTGTCTTTGTAGCAAATGGGTAGTTGGGTAGAAAACCACACAGTCAACTTCAGAAGACTTCTGAGACTGGCGTGCAACCGACCGTACCACAGGTGCATGGTTTTCCCCTCGACACATCCAGGACACGCCAGCTCAAAGAAACCTCCTGATGTAGACTCTGTTGTTTTGCACCAACCATTCACCATCCACGACACATGATACATTTCTCAGCAAGCCACCAGCGGCGGCGTGCGAATCGCCTTTGTACACCAGGACTTAATTGACTTAGGTTGAAGAGGCAAAACCACCTGAAAATATACCGTAATACCCGAAGGTAGAGAATCAACAACAAAAAAACTGGACTTTGCGGGAACATGATGTCCCGGAAAGGCATAGACGGTGGCTCTCTATTTTCGAGCATGTAATGTTCTCAGGTGGTGGACTCTTCAGCCTATGTTAATTTAATGTAAAGGATACTGGAGGCCTAAAAGCTAATATTGTCGATAAAAAAACACTTACCGCAGTATTCCTCATCTGATCCGTCGGGGCAGTCGACGCTTCCGTCACAGAAGTACTCTCCCTTGAGGCATGTCCCATCCGCACAGCCTAACTTGTCTGGATCTGCACAGTTCGCGGCCTGCAGAAGAGGTTTGGGCGCCTTGTATTCAGCGGCCAGGTCGCAATTGTCCACATTGAGTTTGAAGTCGCAGATTTGTCGCTTCACATCGAAGAGAAGTCCAGAAGAACATTTGAATTCAAACACCTCTCCATCTAATTCAGAAAAGGGGTTTAATAAATTGTAATAAGGCTTTCTGACCACGCACCGGTTTCGGATACAATCTATCATCAGATGTATTCGAAACCGGTCATAATAATCACTTACTTATTGTGGATCATTGCGCTCTCACGTCTCTCTAAGATGTTCTCCAAGTTTCACGAAGCCACCAAGGAGACTCTCACAAGGTTTCTGGAAGTTAGTGAAACGTATGAACTCTCGCTACAGTGCATGTCAATAAAGCCTAATACAGTTATCTTAGTTCTTACCTAAGCAGAGGTAGTATTTGGCACATTCGCTGTTTATCCAGACCCTGTCTTGCCTTTGGTTTGGATTCCTGTAAAACCTCCCATCTTCCATGCATGGCACTTTAACCTGATATCCGGCTGAAACATTTTCTCGCTATTACTCTGTGAAATTAATGATAACTATAATTGAAGCGCCTAGAAGCCAAGGGGTGCAAGTATAATTTTTTGCGTTTTGGAGTTAAGTGAACCATGTCGTTACTCTAACTGCTCTTTATCCTAAAAACCAATAGGAACATCCGGATCTGTCATTTTGAAAATGCTAGAATTCGTGGAAAATGTACAGGCATACCCCTTTCCCAATTGAGTTACAAACTTTAGCCTCAATTATCTCGAATGGTATTTTTGTCACTTGCACCCCTTGGTCTCTTGGCGCTTCAATTCACAAATCGTCCGCCCCAGTTTGCCCCCCTCCTCCAACTCCCAAAGCGCCAAAAACTGATTTTGAATTTTTGGCGCCACGCGACCAGCCATTAAAAAAACGTGCCAGGATTCAAATAATATTATTAAATCTCTCCTACATGGAACTCTGAATATACCTATGTACATAGAAAGGACGGGAAATAATCATCTATGAGAAAATCAAGTCAGACACATGTGAGCTATCACCACGTTATGACACAAGAAAAAAAAGAATCAGCTTTCAGTAACCGATGTTGAATTCGTATTGGAAATCTAGAAGATGAGGCAGGCTAAGTTGCGAGTGTAGGCTACTCTCACTCTCGTGGGGGCCTATATGATTACTACCATACGAGGAAAGATGACATCTTTATATCACTTTATATAGGAAGTGCATGTGTCATTGTCCTGAGAACTTTCAGTTTACCAGGTTTCACGATTTTTTTTTAATTTGTATCTCATAGGCTATGGTTCTGGGCATGTACTGTACATCTTGTATTGTATTATATTTAAAACTAGGCACCGGCAAAGAACTTCTATCGCACTGTGGAAAAACGTGTGGTTGTGCTGGTAATCGGGTATATGCTTGCTTATTAAGGCGGCTATTCCATCTGTCAATAATCCGTCATTTGTGCATCAATAATAAGTCTCTACCATATTAAATAATTTAATTTATAATAGATAAGTTACGTATCTACATAATAGTCTCATTAAAACAAACATCTCATCAATTATTGATGCACAAATGACGGATTATTAACAGATGGAATAGCCGCCTAAGGACCAAAAAAAATATTTTTCCGCCAAGTCAAATTTCCCATGAAATATCGAACGTAGAGCCAAAAATGAGGTGTCATAAACTAGCCTATAAAAATATATATTTCCCCTATTTCCCTCTCGCTTTAATGTGCATTATGTAACCGACAATTAACACCGAATACCGATTGACCACAATTATTTGATTTGTAAAAAATTACAGTCACTGAGGATGTCAGGTCAAAGTACGGTAGTTCCAAGGCTAGCCAATTGGTCACATATAGGCTTACTATATTATGTCAAAATGAAGAATATGTCTTATACAATATCACATCTCATTCATGACTCTACGATTGAAATTTGACATTTGTGCAAAAAACGGAAAATGGGGGGGTCCATTTCTTCTTACGATAGGTGCCATAATGAGAGTAGTCATAGTAGGTACGTATTTTAATGGATTTTATTAATGCTTAGGTCGTTATCGGGAATTATGTTATGTTACCGGAATGCTAACATATATAGCCCACATTGCCCGATAAAAACATTTTCAGTTCAATCTACTATCGATGGTCGTAGTTATAGGAGTATATCGTATATTAATTGTTATCTTGGTTCGGCTGAACTATCTGGTTTCCTTCTTGTCCTAAGCGGTCTAATAGCCTATATACGGGGACGGGTTTGACGAGAATTAAAGTACTTGTAGAGGACACCGTCACACCGTGATTGGTTAAACTTGTTAATATTTCCCTATACACATATCATATGCAAACTTTCGCAATTCGTCGAGTCACTGACCCTTTAGGCTGGCACATTGTTTAGTAAACTCGCCCGTGCCTGCAGTGCAATGACTGCATTGATGAGATCATATCTTGAGGTACTTCTTAAGGACCTAATTAACCAAATCGGTTCAACCCACACTTGGTTGTTTATAAATTTCCAACGAGGCATTTCTTCTCTAACGCATCTGCTACATCCTAGTTGAGTTGATGTGTATTTAATATAAGTAAAATCATGCAAAACGCTACGTATAGACATTATAGAGCCGGTCAATTTATCATTATATTGGCCCCCAGTTTAGGGTCCCACCGCAACGCACCTCCACTATCCGTTTCCTTAACAATATAAAATAGAACAGTTTCAACAAGCTGTGGTAAGGCGCGGTTTCCACCGACCGGCTAGGGCTAAATACATATACGGGGACGTGGTAGCAGACATTCAAGACTTAGGCGGGATTTCCACCGACCTCGCATTGCAGAATGTAAATGACATTGACGGAAATGTTTGTTTTCCTCTATGCCATAGTTAAAATTGATCAATGATCATACAGTAAAATCACAAACAAACAAAGTAAAATTAAAAAATGGCGTTATGGGATATGTTAAGTACAAACATTTTAATAGATTTCTATAAAAAGAAAAATTCTAATTTCTGTCAATGTCATTTGCATTCTGCAATGCGAGGTCGGTGGAATCCCCGCCTAAGTCTTGAATGTTTGTTACCACGTCACCGTATTTGTATTTAGCCCTAGCCGGTCGGTGGAAACCGCGCCTAATGGCTGAGAATTCACCCGGCTGGATCACTTGGGACAATTTCGACTATTCCCATTGTTATGAAAAATAACGTAAAGGAACTCTGCCATCACCTTTAGGGGGTGGGATTCAATAGGAGGAGCGTCTTTTCAATTTTTTTTTAATGGGGAACGGCGCGGTATACTATCATCAAATTTGATCTGGTAAACTAGAACACGTCCTTGATGTCAACCCACACCGGCTACAATCGACCATAGACAACCTGAGAAGCTGAGACTTGCTTACAGTTGATTGGTACATGGAACAGGCGTGAGTGACATAACAAGGTTTGGGGACGAGTTCACCCTCACTTACTCAGAACAAATTTATGATTGTCTTTTCAAAGTGTGAGCCCGACAGACAAGTTAGCCTTTTTAGGTTAAACTCGGAGGGTGTAGCCTACCTGATAGGATTGGAGCGAAAGTGAGGAGTACGGAGAGGAGAGCGCGGCCGAGCCTGGGCGTGGGGACCGCCATACTCGCACTGACCAGCCGGCCGAGTGGACAGGTCCGTGTGACCCCCTTATCAAGACATTACTGCCCGCACTGGCTCCTGGTCCAGCTGGGTTAGATAACAACTGCCAATGTACCCGGTACATGTAGTATGGTGGTAACAAGCCAGACTTTCACCCGAAATGTTGTTGGTTTAAACTTCGAATCCTATATTAGCTGGCTCAAATTTCTGGCCATTCTTCGTAGCTACGAGAGCTTATTAGTTTTGAGGGGAATATTTTGGACTTTGGCCTACTTATGTGGGCCGTTGAACTCTGCCTTTCGGACATAATTGGAATTGTTCCCGTACTAGTTTTAGCAGCTGGCAACCTGGTTCACGTCCATGCCAACCCACACTGGCAACATGCTTACCATTGGCTCAATAGAGCAGGCATATGTGCGTGACAACCATGTTTGGGTACGAGTCTAGGAGAGTTTAAGATATAACTCCAACTCTGTTAGGTTGGTTCCTTAATAAAAAGTAAATAAAAATTGTTCTCCAAAACATAGCCAGAAAATGTAGCAAGTGCGGGACTTGAACAGTGGCGGCGCCAGAAATTTTAAGGCGGGGGGCATGACTTCTATCTGGGGGGGGGGGGGGCAATGAAAAAACAAAATATTTTTTATTATAATTATTTTTTTTATAATTAACGTATGTAGTCTTGTAACCAGTTTGAATTCTGACGTTTTAGAATTACAAAAATTCTGCTATATGACATGTAAAATATCTCAAAAGTGGGGGGGGGGGGGGCAGAGAAACTTTCGGGGGGCCAGGCCCCTCCGGGCACCACTGGACTTGAACCAACAACCTTTCGGTTGAAAGTCTCCACCTTTACAACACTACAAATCAGACCTACAGTTTGTACAAGGATGTGATTGTTGTCATATTTATAATGCTGCCCACAAAATATTTCTCAGCTCAATTAGGGATGGACAATAATAAAAAAATATAGAGTATTTTTATTATATTTGTAATAACAATTATATGCAGTCTATTCTTAGGTAAAATTTAACTTACTGAATATAGTGATTATTTACAATCGAGATAATTAGTAGAATGATGTCTCACTCGATGTCTCGTCTCACTTATCATGTAGACAAAAATCTCGTATTTCTGCCTTTATGTCTTTTAAGTAAATTTGTTATCAGTGTTTGGGTCGCAATGCTGGGCAGCAGCTCTTTTTGGCATTGGAATGCAGACTATTTTCTTTTACATCACAAAGGTGTTGTGTGGACGCATATGGAGCTACATTCCTATGCCATTCTACTCTAGTTACCAATCTCATACAATGACATATTCTAGGAACTGGACAGGAATGTTCTAATAACGTGGTCCAAATCCTGGAAAGATTGCTCAAAAGTGGTAGGTATAAGTGGGCAAACTGTTTTAGACGGTCCCTGGGCAACCTTGTCCTTGATTCTGTACACTTTTGAGGCTTTTCCCCCTCCGATTGTCTTCTAATGGTCGGTATAATGTCAATTATTCTGTTATATTGATGTCGATTGGGGGTATGAATTTCCAGGAACGTCCGGCAGTAGAGCTATGCAGTAGCTCGTCACTAACACTTAGGCTGTCCTGTGGCATGCATACCATTCCGATCTTAAACTGGCCCGTGTGAAAGAATAGCAGGCTGTACTCGTGGTAAATACTGCCCTCCACATCGATCTGTAATTTATAAAATAGCTCAGGTTTAGGCCTTTTACGCAGCAGTAAGTAGACGGTGACAACATTATCATGATAGAAGAGAAGCGTGTTCCTGAATGTCATTAAAATGCATGGTTTTCTTAGATTTTAAATAGAATGACGTGCTCCTACACATTAGGAGGAAGTTGTCCGGTGCTTTGCTTACGGGACGTTTTCGCGCCCTATTATCAGAGCTCAGGCTTAAAGGATAATCGGGTATCCCACAATTTTTGTGAAATACCGATCGTAGCGGTATTATTGAAGGCTTCAATGTAGATAGATATGTATGTATGTTAATGTATTTTATTGTACCGTATATGGCCGACACTGATTGGATTATGAAGATGTGGATTTTATCGGAAATAATACAAAACAAATCTATAGGCCTAATTATAGATGTATAAATAATAAAAATGTGCCCACATCTTCCATTGCAATGACTATTCAGTTATACTGAAGGCTGAGGAAAACATCTTCCATCTACTGAGTCTTCTCCATGTGTAAAATTCTTTGTCATATTTAACATAGAACAAAAGCCTTAATGGGCAACTTTCCTATAGAAATAAAAAACAACAATGTTGCAAAATGCCATCCTCTGATTGGTGGGTCAATTCCCAAATATAGTGCTCATTTAAAATTAATAGTTGCTATTGGGCTATTAGCCTATCAACTAAAATCTTAAGTTGCAGTAAATTGAAAAATTATTTATTTCGGGAAAGAGCGCTCTACCCAAGCCTACCAATCAACAATCAGAGGGAGGATTCTCCATAAGTTGGGGGTGTAGAACCAAAAACATTTTTTCGGCAAAATACACAGTCGTTCCTTGTCAACAAATTATTTTAAAATCCGTTATTAAACTCTTAACTGCCTCTAACTCTAATGGGTTAATTGTAAGGGTGGGCCGAAAAATTCGCCCAAATTGAAAATAAAGACAATTTTCTTTCTTCTTTCTTTCTTCATTTAGGGACAACGTAAGTATGCATTTTTTTAACGCCTGCTTTCAGCATTTCTGCATAAAGCAACCCTGTCAGCATGGCGGCATGAGGCACCCTAAGGGCAGACTCCTTCACCTCTGGGAGAAGGGGAGTTGACTGACAGGGTACGTAATTGTACAAATATTTGTTGAAAACATGAAATGCTTCGACATTTTCTCCTTTGAATAAATTTTTGCTGCACAATGTCTGCCTAACGTAAAAAAAAAAATAATAAAGCACCATCCTTACCGAAGGAATGAAAACTTTGTCTGCGCCCGAGTATGCCAGCCGGGTGTCCATGCGGTGGTTGGTCGTGCCGTTCCTGTAGTCCTGGTAGCACTGCAACAGTAACGCCACAGACTGCAGCGACTGCTCCGAGAAATTGTGGATGGTAACGCCGATTGTCAAACATTCCCCCACCTTGTGAACCAGCTCTTCCTGAGGTTTGATTGGAGCTGAATTAATCGTCACGTCTGCAAAAAAAAAGAGATAAAAGTTACGACAGCAGATTCCCCCGGGTAACACCGTGGATGGTCTGCTTTCCTCGTCTAATGGCATAATGCGGCAAACTTATAGAAAAGTGCATTTATGGCATCCCTCTGTCTTGGCGTCTATTGGGCGGTCGCCTAGTCAGCTATAATGGTGGCGTCATCTGCGCAGAATTAATAATTGAAGACCGTACGATGCTCACTTTATGGACGACTTCTCACCAACTGTAGCTTTTCCTATCGTAAATAATAATAATAATGTCCTGAAAGGCTTTTTATGGACTCAGGGCTACTTATAGTTGTGGCCCATTGGCCCTTTACAAATGCCAACGACCCCATGGACTTTTGGACATTATTGATATGGATTTGTTGAATTTTGGGCCATTGGCAAAATGGTACACGACCTCGATGTCAACCGAAACCGGCTACAAGCGATAATAGACAAGCTAACCATTGACACGTTGTAACAGGCGTAAATAACTTTTCCTATGGTAAGTGGAATCCGAATGATATTTCACTCCAATCTAAGCAACGATTGGTTAGAATCATTTTCCAATGCATGGCGAAGTACTGCAATAACCGTTACCTTTGCCTTTAACCATATAACTAAGGAAACCAACAGTTGGTGGGAGCCGCATTTACCAGTTGGACATTAAGTACTGTCACTCAACTTTCCATAGAATTTCTGGATTTAAGTTTAAAATTGTTTGTAAACAAATGCCATATTGTTGTTCCTCATGCATGAAATGACTATTCTATCTGGCGCATTATTGAGGAGAAAGCCTGTGCGAAACCCCACAAAAATTTGGACTCGCTGAAGAGGTCCATTTCGAAGGTAGTCGAAGACATAGACATGGATGCAGTGCGTACTGCTATCGATGATTGGCCCCGTCGTCTTCGAGCCTGCATTCAGTCAAGAGGTGGGCATTTTGAATAATTTTTTTCCCTGTATTCCTTGACAACTGTTTTACATATCCATTAAATATTTTGTTAAAAAATGTTATTATTCTACTGACTTTGTCTTAGTTTTAAGTGTGACAGAATTTATCATCCAAATTGGTAGAATCTATACATAGGTAGAAATCCTGAATCATTGTGAAAATACCCTCATGGCGATCATCAAATTGCGTACCCCATTGTAGGGGAGACATCATGACGAGGTCTAACATGTCGGACGTGAGGGAGATACCGGCTAGTGACGCCCGGCCCGTGTTCCCGGTCGCCGAAAGTGTCCACTGAAGATCAACTAGCGACGCTATGTGCTCACTGCACACCCTCTCCGTATCGATGTGCGATTCCACAGAAATCTGCAAGGAACATCACAATCATAAAATGATATCGCTTCGTCGGAAGTACTTTTTTTTGTATTTTTTTGTATTTTAATAACACGCATGAATTTTAATAACTTTAATAATTTTAATAACTTAAATAGGTACGTTGTTTTTAATAACACGACCTGAAGTTAATTATTTTGTTTTGTACCACAATTTTAAAAGAATTTATTTTGTATTGTAGATTAAGTGTTTAGAATAAGTTTTAATATAAATGTTATCTATTAGGTCGAGGGGCCCATCACGGGAATTCCCAAAGGTGCCCCTCTGAACCACTAATGAAATGTATGTAGAATGTATTCCTCGATAAATAAATTTTACTTTACTTTTACTTTACTTTACTTGCCATTTATTGCCTGATTTATAGAAAACATAACATAGCACAGAAAATCATAACCCAGCCCCAAAGTTAAAACTATATTTAGTATAGGAAGAACCGTGCCAGCGGCCGTGAACCCTATCGATAAAGTTCGTATACAAAGTTTCCAGGTTTTCGTTTTCTTACATAAACGCTAGTTTGACAATGACCACAGGGATTGATTGTGCTATGCTTAGTATCTGAAATTTCAACTACTGGAATTAGGGAAAGGAAGACTTGGAAAAATGAACAGACACGGGATACGAACCCGAGTGTCCACCTTGCCGGGGTGGTATGCTGACCACTGTACCAAATCCGTTGCCGTCTACGCCTCAACGACTTCTCGAGTATATACAAACTCCAATGCAAGTTTTGACCGATACATTTATATCTACTAATGTCTAGCCCTGCATGTCGGTGAGCTACGTTAAGCGATAACACCCTTTATTGATATTTCAATATTGTATGTTATCATGTAACAACAGTTAGAAGTCGAGAGCCTATTTAACTTTGCTGAAAGCCTTTACAGGGTTTTCATAAATGAGGCCTAAGTCAGTTGCAGCATGGTATTCCTTTGAATTCCGCTGGACGGCGTCAACCCCAGATCTTTTTTAACTGGCAAATATCTTACAGATTCTACAATAGAAGTTGGTATACCGTACGCATAGTCGATAAAAATGATTGCAAATGAGCTACTTATAGGTAAATAACTACTTTTGTTTCTTAACCAAAAAATAATTGTCATCCATATTAAATACACTCGCATATTGTTCCAACATTGGATCCAATACATATGGGTCCAAGAAGAATAGGAACGTAACATAAACATTCCAAATATTTCTTCGGTCGAATACCTAAATATTAGCATGTGTACTCAGAGCTATTATTACATCAAATAATATACCATTTGGGAGGGACATTTATAGTAGACGAGACAATGAGTGGAATTAATAAAAAGAAGTACTTGACCAATTTGCAAATGCTTGAGGAGAAGACAAGTAGGTTTTGCTTCGAAAAGGAAAAAGGGGGTTTTGTACGGTAATGGAACAAGTGGTGAATCAGACTCAGTAGAAGATGATCCTTTTTTTATAAAATACCAGTTAGACTCCCTCCCATGACTAGATTCTTTTTTTGTGCATGTTGTTTTCTTTTGTTCGTAGGTAAAATTAGGAAGGGCATTGAGTGTTTCCCCCCGCGCCCTTAGGCTTGGGGATGCCCTGATTATGGAAAAAATGCGTATAAATTCAGAAAAATAAAGAAATTATTATTATCATGACTATTATTATTACGATTCTGCCATTTACTTTTGAAGCAAATACTTCTTTTTATGATTTGCACAGAATTACTATTATAACCCGCTGCATTCCGCTCACTTACCTCCTCACTTGACAAACTAGCAAACTTCGACAAAGGGCAGCGAGGCAGTGGAATAGGCACGCGGCAAGGCTCATTAGCTTGCATAAGAATACATTTGCTCGACGTGTACTTGAGCTCCAACTCGTGATTGGTCATGTTGGCAATGTCGAGCACCAAGTAAAACTCTGCGCTCCTGAAAAACATAAACATGACCTTGACAACCATCGGCATAGTTTGTGGAAAGAATCACTATTCTTATCGATAATGTTAAGAAGCGCTAAGTTGCACTCCAACCAATCTGAACACTGCTAAGGCGCTTATTCCATCAACGTCAATAGTGATAGTAAATGTAGTATTGATATGGTAGCAGACATTTTTAGACTGTCTTTAATGTCTGCTATTACTATACTATTATCTATACAGACTCGCAGGCAGCGATTAAGGCTGTGGAGGCTATAAAGATCACATCAAAAATGGTGTGGCACTGCATCAACCTCCTAATAAAGGTGTGTCGGGAAAACTCAGTCTCGCTGATTTGGGTCCCGGCTCACTCGAACTTTGATGGGAATGAAAGAGCCGACGAGCTGGCTCGAAAAGGTGCAGAAACGCCATTCATTGGTGCAGAACCTAAGTATGGGATGGCTTATTGCCAGGCCCGTACTTCTGTACAAAAATGGGTGCAGAGAAAAACTGCAGAGGAATGGAAGAAAGTCCCGGAAAGCAGATTTGCTAAGAAGGTTATTCCGGGTCCTAGTAAAAAGCTCACCGATCAGCTTCTCTCTTTAAGTAGAGAGCAAGCTAGAAGGGTGGTTGGCACGCTTACGGGCCACGGCCACTTCAACAAACACATGCATAGGGTTGGCGTGAAAAACGACAGTAGATGCAGACTGTGTGAAGTTGAAGAAGAAACAGCTGAACACATTCTCTTTGAATGTGAAGCGCTGGGAAAAACTCGATACCAAACTCTTGGCCACCCTAGGTCTGAAGAGGAAACCATCCGATCTAATCCCATCACAAAAACACTAGAATTTATCAAAAAGACTGGTGTTATAAGATGGGCGTAGACGGCAAACGTGGAAGCAAAAGACCTTCTAGGTCGACGCTTATAGGAACTCAAACGAGTAGGCCCCACGAAGGTAAAAAAAAAAAAAAAAAAAAAAAAAATGTCTGCTACCACGTCAATACTGCATTTACTATCACTATTGATGTTGGTGGAATAAGCGCCTAAGTTCGATGGTCTCAATGACCGAGTGCATGACGGATATTGGCAGACTTGTCACACTCGCTGGTCTGAAGGGATTTGGTAATAGTGAGATGGGATGTTCCCGTATGAATACCCTAACCTTAGGCGGCTATTCCACCGACGTCGTTCTTCAATGTGAATGTGCATGTCGTGGTAGCAGACATCATTAATGAGTCTCTACCATGTTATAACTTAATTTATAATAGATAAGTTAAGTATCTACATTATAGTCTCCTTAAAATATGGCAGAGGATTATTAATCCAAAAGAATCCATGCTGCCGCCTACAGGTATTGAACTAGATATTGACGTCATCGTGGAGCCCGCAGCCCTCATGTCGCTGGGCTTTCTCTACCAGGGTACCGCCAACAGGCACATAGCTCAGGTCCTCTTACAAGAAATAGGACGGCCACCTGGCCCAGAGATGGAGAGCAGTGTCGATCGGGAGAGTTACTCGCTGGCTGCTGGACTGGCGCTTGGCCTTGTCGTCTTCAGCCGTGGAAATTCACTTTCAGGGCTTGCTGACATGACAATCCTAGACACATTGCACCATTTTATGGTGGGTGGTCCTAAAAGGCCTTACCTCGGCTCACAACGCGACAAGTACAAGACTGCTAGCTTTTTAATTTTCGAAGGAAATCTCGTGAACACACACGTGACAGGGCCTGGCACTACCTTGGCTTTGGGAATGTTGTACTTCAATACCGGTAATGATGTCTGCTACCACGTCATGCACATTCACATTGAAAAACGAAGTCGGTGGAATAGCCGCCATAGTGAAGCAAAACGGACCCCAATTTAAAGAACCAGTACGAGTGAACATGCTTTCCAATTTATCAATATGATTAGTACCAAAATAAATAATATGAGAAGCTCCATGGTAAAGAGTCAGTACGGGTGAACCCGTACATGATTTCCTATCTATGAATTAGTTAGGTACCGAGATAGATAATATTATATGAGTAGTTCCATGGTAAATAATTGTCCTAGGGTTTAATTACTTCTTTTAAACAAATTAAAGGGCGGTGTATCAATTCCGTCTATCATATAGATCAGGGGTTCCCAAACGTTTTTGTCCGTGGACCATTAGATTATTTTATGATTTTCCGTGGACCACCATGGCTGTAGCAGGAAAATCGTTAAATTCTATGACCAAGATCAAGTAGTTTGTGCGTACAATTAGGCCACGTGCTAATATTTGATTAAATGTTTAGGGCATCGGTTGGATTTTATAGTCCAGTGCCAAGACTTACTGTATTTTACTTCAAATTTCAAATAACTCAGCTGTTTTATTTTCTTATTTCTTACTTTGGTCCGTGGAACACCTGATATATGCCTGTGGACCACTGGTGGTCCATGGACCACAGTTTGGGAACCACTGATATAGATTATACATATTAAAATTGAACTTACGTTTCGGCAGGTAAAACATCCCATCCAGTTATATTTATTGACGGAAGTATTTCTAAGCTAAGGTAAACGGCACACATTCGGCAATATCCAGCTTCCAAGCCAGGGCCCCCTGAGTAACGGATTTTAATATGTCCTTCCACATTCTGAAATGGTAAGAAATACGATAAAGATCAGATATAATGTGATGCTAGGCTTTTTGGAGAACATTTCGGATAGCCTAAGAGCGGTCAGTTGGCCGTCGAACTAAGAAAGTTTGATTTAAAAATCTATTCCTCCTGGCACTTGGAAACTCCCGTACCGTATATGGCCTCTTTAAGTACTTATTGTCTCGTCTAAGAGTGCCAAGTTAACTTAGCGGGAAGCGAGCCTTGAGGAACTTCGTAGACACAAATTGGCTGCCAAACAGCATGAAAAAAGTTTCAGTGCCTCAGCACCCATGCTGATCTCAAAATATTGGCATACACGTGTATAAGACTTACCTTTGAAGCGCATGGTAGAGTAAGTTTGGAGACAGGGGATGCGGGCAGACGCGCACTGCTATTGGACCTAACACTACTGCTCGACCGAAACGACATGGAAGACGGCTCTGCCTGTTTTCGGCTCATATTTGGAGAACTCAGGTGTGACGGTAAAGATGTCGGCCCCGACCCCAGAAAACTATTGGGCTGACTGCTGACACCAATTATACTTCCATCTGCAAAGGTAATATTCGATTTAGGATAATGGGTTGTCTCATCAAGTTTTCGCATTAAAATCGAAGACTACTGAACGAAATGTAAACATGTGATCATCATCATTATGATATGACAATTAAACCACAAATTAAAGTGCTAAAAAAAATAATTGAGAATAGGACCACCCGGAGGTAGGCGGAAACAAGGCCACAAGGTAGAAGACCCATCGGCAGACCGAGGACAACCCTCGAGGAAAGGATTGAACAACACGCCGGAGCAAGAGGGAAAACAATGGCAGAGCGCAAGGCGTTAGCATCCGACCGGGGCGAATCCAGGAAATGGATACGGGGCGAATTCCCGTACTAATGGGGAAGAGGAAGAAGAAAAAAAATAACAACAGAAAAATCCAATAAAATGAACTGTCACTTTGAAAGATGTAAGTAAGTGTAATAACGGTCATGTTACATACTGGTGATTTTTTTTTTTATGTGGCTGATATGAAATTACATTCAAAAATATTTTATGACATCTGGGTATTGTAGTGAAGGCAACACTGTACGTGGAACGGGATTTTGTGGGGGTAAGCACACAGTTTTTCGCGTATTTTCCTAAGTTATTCGTATGTGCACACTTACCATCTAAACCAGGTGAAAGGAAGTCAGACACTGCGTGGACACCCAGGGTCAATGAAGCAGTGCCTGAGGGCTGGACAGGTAGCTGTGCTTCCAACCGGTCCTGGTCCCAGAAGAACGTTCTGTGCTGCAACTCCGGGTCTAAAACAGACTGCAGGGACACTTCCAATAGCTCTATAGGCTCTTCCCCAACATTGCTGAGTGTAAGAATGCATTCAGAACTGGAACCGCAAGTATGATCAAACAATTATCAGTGTTGAGGCTTCTCTCACTAGTTAATTGGCTTCCTTACCGCCACGCTTAGAAATGTTTACGAGAGGAATACTGGACGGCACAGCCATATTAATTTGCATGGCCCAACCGTCAAGTACCTATTCTTTACCGACCGCGGTTACGGAAACTGTCCAAGTGTTGGTGGAATTGGGTCTAACAGAAGCACTGTTTCGGTTACCCAGTGCTCTATAAAGCAGAGTTTATCTAGAAGCATTTTCCTATAATGCGAGCCATTCCGACTGCCTCCTGATACTTACTAATAAGTAGATCTAAGGTACACTCATCATTCTGCATGCCTCTCACAAGTACTTGATGAAGTGAGGCTTTCGGTTAGAGTAAACCAACGACTGCAGTAAGGGCTACCAAACCCAACAGGTTTCGACCTGGTTATCTCTATCTTACGCCTGTCAGAAGCCGCAGCTTGTCCATTTTCGCTTGCAGCAGATGTAGGCCAGATATACGTCGAGGACATGTACCAGATTGCACAAGACCGAAACGGGCAAGGTCCAATGATTAGGCCAATGCACCCTCAAAACGCTATTTTAAACAACAACAAAAAAAAATACCTTTCTCCAGCGTAGAGTGTCAAGCTGCCATTTGCAGTGACATGCGCGGGGTCGCCTAACGAGCTGAACGTGGCAGTTCTGGGCAGTGACGTGGTGACGTGCATCTTACACAGCGCCGGGATAACTTCTATGGTGTAAGTGTGTGATGGGAGCCCACGAATATACTTCAATTTGCAATTGGACTTGACTCCTAATGTGTGCGTTGAATAACCTAGATACAAACCAAATGTTATCCCTCACTTTGTGATAAGTAATTAGAAATAAGAAAAAATTAATCATTGTATTTCCTTTTCCCCTAGCGATACAAGTCCCAGCAATGGGTACTCAGTACTGGAGTACTGGGGGTTGGTATTCTCTAAGTACCGCATGTAATATAATAAACTACAATATCAATGGACATTAAAGTACTTATGTAAGTCAAGCTAACGCCTGTTTCAATGTCAATGTTAAGATGTGATGATTTCCTAAACTAGCAAATTAATTCTGACACTTCTTGTCTGAATTTGACTTTGTAGATAACCAAATAAGCATGTACCCATTGGCACTTGTGGTGAGTGCCTTGAAGCCATGGCCTCACGGCTTCCACAAACATGGGCCCCCCAAAGAGCAACGAGGGGCCTTCCCAAAAATCCCCACAATAGAACATAAACAACTATAAAATTGAAAATTACTTTTCTCATTATATTTTATTTATCTTTACGTTGATAAGAAACTCCATTACTTTTTACTTTGCAGCCATCGCATTGCCTTGTTTACTCCTGGCGCATATGCCACAAGTGGCCTCGCGCCCTAAAAAAAAAATAATAATAACAACACTTATTTTTTTGGTTTCTCACACCTGATGCGCCGAATAGGGCCACCTGCTGTGGCTTTACAATGGCTGGTCAGAGGAGACGTGGCAGAAATGAAAAAAATTACTTTTGGTGGGAAGCGAATGACCCATCTCACCTATATAGAACTCTCTACCTGACTCCCTACCCCACGGCGACCATTCGTAATGCCGTAACCGCGCGTCAAGGTCAGAAATTATCTAGTCGTAGTAGCTATTGTTAGTACCAACAAATCCTATCCCTATTTTTTACCCTCGGTAAACGTAAATGCTTTTAAATGGAGAATACTTACCTAAAATTTGTAAATCACCTATTTCTTTTGGAATTCCAGTTAAGGTACACGGTAACATGGATTCCGCAGGTATTAGAACCGAATTTGGAATGCTTTCAAAAACGACGCCATTAGTCAGTAATCTCTGCAAGCAAGTTTTTAATAATAATTATTAAGACATTAAGCAGACAAAATTCTATTGATAAATTGCATATTAACAAGCACCGCTACTCTAGGAAAAGGAACATGTTTCCAAAAGCGTTTCAGTGGCTCTGCTCCTCTCATTGGCTTCATCTCAGCGACCCAATTTATCTATACTGGTGATAACCTTATCCAGAGCTTTACACAGTACCGTAAGTTGTACCTTTAATACATGTAAGGAACAAGCGTTTTAGAGATTCTTAGTCATATTGTATTAGTTGAACATTCTCAGAATTTTACAGCGCCTATGCGCACGAAGGATAAGTTTTAAGCACGATTTTATTACATATGAAGCATTTAAATAAGGTATGGCAATAAGTATGTTTGGCGTGTTCCTGGGGTGCTAAGGAAAGTGCAGACACTTGTTATGCGAAATTTGGCGCACGCTGGACCTTATTCTCAGTACGAATGCGCCCATAAAAGTGCTCATTGCAATAACTACAGTGCAGTATAACATTCAACGAAATTCTGAGCTCCCCTAACTTAACATTAACAATGCTTACCACATCTGAAACATTCAGTTCAAACGGCAACGGATTAAAAAGTTTGATATTAACTGAGCAAATATCTCCCTCAATCCACAAATAATCAATTTTGCCGCCAACCTTCTGGATCCGACGGTCTAGTGAGCCAAAATTTATAGGAGTAAACAGAAAAGGCCCGGAATCTTCCTTTAATTTTTCTAATTTTTGAGGACGGAGATGAGGAGGCAGATTTTCAACCTGAAACAATAAGTTCCACATCTACACTCAGTATGCAGTAAAAAGTTCTGTTAATCATACTAAATTGAACAAATAAATAATTATTACATTGGCATCCTTACCATTAACATTCATAAATGAGAAGCAGAAGAAATGTTCCTCTAGATTTTAACTAACATTATGTGGCCGTTTTTGGAAACTGACCTGTAGATGATGGAGCGCTGTAAAAGACTGAGAAGACTGGAGGAGTGTTGTCGAGCAGGCCCAAGCTCATCAAGGGCTGTAGAGCCACAACAAGATATGACCGTTTGGCCACACTTTTCGAATGCGAAAAAAATCATGCTAAGAATAGGTCTACGTCTTCAAAAACTATGGCTAACCGGGATTAGTGCCGGCTACATGCTATGTATTAAATTGTAGATACGCATTTCTTCTACTTTATGGCATTTCATTTATGGCGCTACGATAAATATTTTATCAGAAATTCGACTTTGTACAAAAAACTTCTAGTGGAGTTTTCTAGATTGTGAAGATTATTTTGATACAAAATCACAGGGTTGTCTGACAGACTTTTGAGAAGTATCTTCTTGAGCCCCTAAATAAGTAAACAGTTGGAGCGTCTCAGATTGATCTGAGAAGAGGAAGGGAATTCCAAACTGCCTAAGACGTGACAGCGAAAGAACTGAGATATTTTTCACGTCGGGAATAGCTAGAAGATTTCATGAATTTTACTGGAGAGAAACTGAGGTATGGTGGTGCTAGAGAATGGAGAATTTTATTAATCAGTCGCATTGTACAGTTTATTACGCCTATTTTACGAATAATTAATTCCATTAAGCAGTGCTTACATACCTGGAATGACCGAGCTAAGGGGATGTTAGTAAGGTTGGCAGGAGGAATAACGACACCTGTGTCCAATACTAGTGGGACGGGGGAGCCTTCGCACTGCGCAGACAAGCCTTGAAGTCGCAAGGCTAGATCGCGCTGCTCGGCTTCGCTCAGCTGCGACCACAAAGTTTGTATTAGAAACGTCATATGCCTCGTAGCGAGTGCGGGGTGGTCCATTCGACATGCCGCAGCTATGACCTCTTGCAAAAGCTGGATTTGCAATGACGGCCAGCCCATGAGTCCATCTAAAATGATAAATGAGAGAGACGTAGGAATAAGAATCATTCAGTTCAGGCCCGGTACACACGGATCATTCGAAACGCCCGAGCTGCCGACTTTTTTTTTCTCATTATTACAAATGGGTAGTTGGAAAACCACAGAGTCAACTTCAAATATTTCTTAAACTGGCATGAAGCCGACCGCAGGAAAGTGGACTGTTTTCCCCTCGACACCCCCAGCTCATAGAAATCTAGTAGACTCTGTGGTTTTGCACGCACCATTCTCCAAGCCCACTTATTATAATAAAAAACGTCGACAACTTCGCGTGTTGAATCGTTCGTGTACCGGGCCTTACAGCAAGAACCTTGCGAATCGTAGATTTAAGATGTCTGCAAATAATTCAAATATGCAGAGTACGGGAGATGCTATGACCGTAAATGGATAATGCCGGGCTTATTAGTGGTCGTCATATTATTCCCCACTGCAAAATAATAATAACTCAATTTCTCAGTTTAAAAAAAACAAAAAACTGGTTGTTACCTTGTTTCCAATGCTATTGACTTACCGTCCAGACTTCAATCACTTTCATTTAAAATGAGTAGAATTACAGTCGCAGAACATACAGGGTCAATAGAAACGTAATATAAATCTACCATCGCCTGAGTTGTACGTTTATTACTAACATAATAAAATATAATAGATGCCGCTAGAGGTGAAACGTAGGCGGAAATTTCAAAGAAAATGTGACCGAGTTCGTAGAGTTCCAACATAAAAAAAATAAAATAGCCGCAAATGAACAAATCAACAGGCAGGGCGACCAACAGAACTCCGGCGCAGTAAGTTCTGCACACTTGATCTTGGGGTCCTCGCAATCTTAATAGCTTTGTGACTGAATTTAGCTTATGGCGAGAGCCTCCGAGCTTAATCTCGGTTACAGTATGAATGGATGGAATATGGATGCCCATCGTACCCGTCTGGTTTATTACAATAATCACCTGCTGGAAATTCCGTTGGATCTAAAGAGAGTTTATGGCCTTCAAGAGCCTGAAGCATGTAATGGTAGCATTGGCTCCAGTCAGGACTCGGGTTTTGTGGTGAAACAAACCGTGTTGCTGCAAGACGGCTTAGGAAGGCAGCTTTTCGCGAGAATCCAATTTGTCGATACAATTCGGCCAATGTTGTAAATCTGAGGATCTTTTCCGCTTCACTAAGTTGAAGATTAATGAAGACTACATTTTGTAGAACAGTTGCGGCGTTTAGTGTTGCTCCCTTCTCAATAGAGATCCTTGCACATTTGAAGCAAGCCTCTGTTTCAATGATACCAGCATTTTGATACTAAAAGCACAGATTAATATTACATTATTATTATATATAAAATTGTAAAACCTGGTTCGCTCGTAGCGTATATGTGCATAATTATATATACTTATATATACATACAAGCGGTTCCGCAGCAGCCGGAGGCTGCTGACTCCGCCCCTTGCGCCTGCGGCGGGCGGCAGCTCGCCCCTGGCGGGGCCTCCCAAAGTTGCCTGTAAATGCGGGTGGCTTATATCGTCATGGGTGTCGTATGAATCGTCGTGTCGAGAGCTATCCATTAGTGGCGCTACACATAGTATAACATGAATGGCGTAGGAGCAATTACCCTATAACACGCGGAATCTGGGATGAAGCAAACTATCTCGCTGAAAAGGCCATGTCCGCTCTTCCTCTATATCCTTGCTTTGCGTTTTTGTTTTCATAATTTTTGCCTTCTTGCCTTACATATATATTGCAGTATTACATGGTACATAACATAACACTGACATTAAATTGACTTTGGTTGAAGAGGTAACCTCCTCGTTATAACCGAAATTAGAGGATATGGAAAAAAACTGCTCTTGGCGGTATTCGAACCCACGATCTACGCCTGTGGTCCAGCGGTTAAGACGACGCCCCGGTTAGCCGTAGATCGTGGGTTCGAATCCCACCAAGTCCAGTTTTTTCCATATCCTCTTCGGTTCTTACCTTGCTATAATGCAGAATAGCTTCACGATAAAATTTTGGAACATCAGAACTGCTAAGGCAGTTTTGCATTGTCTTGATTGTTTCTCCTGATGATGGCACGGCGCCACTTGGCAGGGAATTGGTCGTAACCGATGAACTTCTTGACTTTACAGGGCTTCCATCTTGCAGAGAAGAATTCCGTTGAAATGCGTAGGATCGTCTTAAATGGGGATAAAGTACAATTGCAGATGCCGATGCAAGGCCTTCAAGGGAAGCCCCAAGCCACAGCCAGTCATTGACTCCTCGCAGTATTTCTGTTGCAGAGTGATAGAAATTCAGGGTCTCTGCAAGGAGGCCACACTGGAGAGATAGATCACCTAAATGCTTTGTCATTCGCCCAACGCATCGTTTCCGATTAGTTCGAGATTCTAGATCAAGTCCAATAAAATCTTTTTTCTCAAAGGGAGCAAGTAAAAGAGATACTTTTTCAACTTTTTCCCTGCTCCTTTCTTGCCTCTTTGACTCCAAAACCCAAAAGAGCGATGAAATAAATTCGTTCACATGTGAATCCAAATCTACACAGGCTTCAATGTCGGAATAGTAGAACGCGCGAGTTTTGAAATTACAAGGAATAGTAAAAGGTTCTCCTACTTCACCATTAGGAAGGACTGGCCGCAACTCTTCGTTCATTCCAAACACAATGCATTTCGAATCGTACACAGTAGAAATATACTTCACTTTCAGAGTCTCGTGTACTCTGCAAACTTCATTAAATTCTGTTTGTGAAGAACATTTTCCAACTGTGAGTAGACCAAGCAAACGTCGGTGAGTCTGGAAATCTCCCCAGTCATTGTTCTCAACAGGATATTCTTTTACATATCTAACTGATATGTCGCGTGTATTGCCCGCTGAATCCGTAACTTTGACTCTGTTTATGCGACATATTCTCTCAAATGCTCTGTTAAAAAGCTTAGGTTTTATCTCAGTACCTGAAAATTAATAAAAAATGCAGCCATCACTCCACTGATAAAATTGTGTTAAAAATTTACGATTATGGTTTAGGTAGCATACTTTGAGCTCGTCAGTACGGCTGAAGTATGCCAAGTTCAAGTGTTGGAAGGTTTCATTTACGCTCATTCCATAATCTCCAAGCTAAGATATAAAAAAAATAATCGTAATAAATACGAACATCCTTTCGATATTTTAAGGAAGTTCATTAATAATGAGCTGTGCGATAATCTACACTTAACAACGAGTCATTTTATTTATTGATAAAGTCCCTTACCGTAATTTCTGGAGAGTATTGGAATATATATAAAGTTTTTGCAGGCCTCAAAAAAATTGATCAGAGAATGAGGGATTTAGAACAAATAGTTCAAGATCTTTCATTTCTATGTAGGGCGGCAAATAATTGATAAATCTGTATTCCATAACATATTCCACGTATTCCCATAATGTATTCCACGGGAAAGTTAGCAGTCAAAACTGGACGACATGTACCCAATCTACTCATGTATTCGCTCTGGTTTTTAAATTTGAGATAAAACATGATGTCAGTTGGTCAAATTTCCTGTTCATACGGGAGCGCAGTGCGCTAATACTGCCTATCGTCCACATACATAGAAATGTCATGTGTTTTTTAGTATGTTTCTGATACTACAGTTTTTTTTTTAATGATTATCTGTTTAATTCACATAACAATGAATATCCAAAACATAATACATACCGATTAACTTGACTAGAACAAGGAGTGAACTATGGTCATGGGCTGTTTGTTCATAGTCTGGGTGTGACATGCCGGTCTCTGGGGCCGGAACAGAGAGAATAACGCTTACGGCAGATCGCATTTGATTACCATAACTATTTATAACAATGATGGGAAATTCGCATAAAAATATTTAAATAATATATTAATTTGACAAGCAACAACTAGCAGAAGAATAGCAGGTTGTTGATGATGTGAAGCATAGACAATAGATGAATAGATGTGAACCATGTGAACTAGTGCAGTTGCATGTTTGAAAAAAAAAAACATGACTTTTTCTGTGTATATTTTCCACCGCCTTGTAAAAAGGGCGGTATATTTAAAATTAGGTTTAATGATGGGCCTTATAAATAATAGCCATAATTTTCATCCTGTACACATCACACTTCTCCTTTTAGGGAGATTCTTCTGCCTATTGAGATGGTGACCAATGTTGGACTTATTATTATATTTATGTGGCCTCTCATTAAACCAAATTTTAAATATGCCGCCCTTTTTACAAGGCGGTGGAAAATATACACAAACTGACCGGACTACCGGTTTTTGTTCTTGAACAACAAACAAAACACAACATATTTACAGACTAAATGTATTTCTATTTTCAAAATCAGGGAAGTGCTTGCTATTTTTTCTTTTTCAATTCGGACAAAAAGTTGGCTCCGTCGCCTCCGTCAGTGCTCAGGCCTAGAGTGATTAACCGGTTTGTATTTTAAAATTGTTAGTAGGTACTTGAACTTATTAGACTGTTAGTATGTAATTACATTTAAAATATGACATATAAGAGTATAAGTCTGCATCATGAGAATAAACTCCCTCTACTCTAGTTGGTCCAAGTCAATGGTTGTCGCCCCCCCCCCCCCTAGATTAAAAACCGCCTTGAGGTTTGATTCACATAGTGCAGATGCCCCCTCTTGTACACCTTTCCTTAGCTTAGGTAGCTGTACGAAGTACCCCTAGCTAGTCAAAGTTCTATCTTGCTTCACTACAGTCCGGAGGGTATCATTCGTTCCCATAGGCAGGCCATAATGTTGAAGCCACTCAACAACCGCAACACAAATTTAATAACCAGATCAGACCTGAAGGTGTTCTGTATATTGTGATTGGTGTTTTGGTACGGTTATGGTGTATTAAATCATGTAGGTATATACATGTAGTCAGAATGGCATAGAGGTAACGACTCGGACTATCATCCAGAAGGTGACTGGTTCGAGTCCCACCCGAATGCCAAAATTTTCTAGTGGTACAATTATTTATCTTCTGACTACCATGCTTCGGAGGGCATGTAAAGCCGGCGGTCCCGGCAGTCTTCCCTGACTGTCGATAGGTTAAACAGGAGGCTGTTGATGCAACCTGAAAACTCCTGTACCACGGGTAGTACCACCCCGACACGAATTTACTTTTGCTTTTACTTTACACGGTAATTGAGACCACCAACGAAATAGCAGCAGTAGCACGACGTACAATGTTCAGGTTGTTCTCGTTGACAAGTCGCTGCAAGTCAGATACAAATATGAAGTACATGTATACAACCCGACCACAATAGAATGGCACTTGGAACACGTATAAAAATCGAAGAAACTCGGTGTTCCGATTATACAAGTTTTCGAATATACAAAGTGGTCGGGTAGTACAATAAGTTGCCTCGAGCAGTAAGAAATTTAGACACGTCTTGTTACGGGACATACAGCATATAAAGGCTTATTGACACACCTCTTTACAGCCTCGTAGAGTTTTGCCCCAGGAACTGGAAGGTGTAAGTGCACCCACCCCCTATGTACAACACCCTTTCAGGTCTCTGTTTGAGTATATTTATTACTCGCAATTTCGTTGTGGTTCATGGCGCGGTTGATCTGGCTCTTGCTGTTTGTATTATCATTTTTTTTAGTCCGTGGTTTCCACAAACTATGTCGTAATAGTTACATAGTAAATAATTGTCCCGTGGTTAAATACCGGCTATCTATAGATTTTCCCTGTCCTAAAGCACTGGATTGATCAATGGGACATTTGCATAGTTTTTAATAATATAATAATTAGGGACTACACAACAAATAATAATGATATGGTATGCATTGGAGTTGGGATTATTCATAACATCTTCATAGAATATTAATTTTTTCTTCGAACCTGAAATTTCGCTTTGGAAAGCACCCTGTTCAGTTTTGTTACTCTATTTAGCACCAAAGTCCTAAAACATACCTGAAGTTAAAAAGTAACACAAAAATTAGTATCTTTTAGTAATTTTTAATGAAAATTGAGCCTTTTTTATATATTTTTTATACATCCTGAACCGAACTATCATGGGAGATGTAACTTAGTGAGTTCTGTTCGCATTGATAAGTACCTACAAGATACATATTATGTGAATTTAAAATAAATTGGCATCTGTTTTGGGGGTACAATGAATAAATTGAAGTTATCGAAAATGTGAAATAAAAAAAACACCCGTGGAATATACAGTATATTTATGAACCTACATGCTGCGATTGGAAAACACTAGATTCTGGAGGTGTGCCGCTGTGGGCTGTGGTTGAATCAATTTCTAACGAGAAGTTTGGCCCCAAATCGAGTCGACCATCAGACATTCCGTAAAAACCACTTTCGTGGGCTCCTGGGACCTAAAGAAACTTAAATCCCTTGGAATCTCGAAAATCTATTATTAAATATAAAATAGAAAAATCTAGTATTGGTGAAGGTTAATGGCAATGGTCTTATATAGGAAAGGTTAGTTGGAGTTGCATTGTCTGCTGTGTTAATCCAACTATCCCTTTGTTAAATATGGTTGAACAAGGTTTTATACATAAATCTCAATGTTATGAGCTAAAGGCTAGCAATTTGACCATCACCAGGTAACGGTATATACTACGTAGTATGTATGACAATTGGCTGTATTAAGCCATAACAATATTACACGGGAATATTTTATGACGATCTATCCTTGACATCTGGGGAATAGGGACTCGTATCTGTACTTGGTTAAGTCATGCTTTCGCCTGTTTCATTGCGTCAATGACTCAATGGTAACCTTGCCTCAGCTTGTCGTTTATCGCTTGTAGCCGGTGTAGGTTGACATTGAGAGCGCATACCAGTTTGCCAATCGCCAAAAATCCATAAGGAAACATTACAAATAATGTCCGAAATCCATAGGGTCGTTGGCATTGGATAAGGGACCCATGGGTAGGCTTGGGTCCTTAAAAAGTCATTAGATAAATAAATAACTATATAACTACTAAGGGCACTAAGCCATGTAACAATATTACACAGGGGAATATTTTATGACGATCTATGCTTGACAAAGCGGGGAAATTATTGCGCCCAGCGCCAGACGGGATTTCTATTTTAGCCCAATTTGAAAAGATTCAAGAATTGAATGCATTAATATTTAATATTGAAGACTGAAGGCGACGACGAAAGATAACCTGTTGAAACATGCCAAGGGGAATGCCCACTTCTCTAGCCGGTGGGAGCTCGCTGCACCTGCTACTGGCAGCCGCAGGGTTGCCAGATCGCATCATCATCAAAAACTTCCTTCAGCCGGAGTCAGATATTTTTATTTTCTTATTTTGGCATATTATTTTACTTTCCTGGATAATTTCTTTGGTTTTGTCGGGAAAACGGGACATTTTGTTGTCCCGAATGATGATGGGGACAAGGGACTGGGGACTAGTTGAAATGAAAACGGTTCTCTCCCGTTTGAAACTATTCCAAGAAGTTTGCTGTATAAATAAATCAATAAATACTGTCTTTTTTGTTATATTACTAAGCCAAGAAAATATTACTAAGTCAGGAAAGCCCGGGATCGCCTGCTGTACATGCCCTCCAAAGCATGACCAGAAAATGTGGGACTCGACCACTCGAACCAACAGCCTTTGGGGTGAAAGCCTGAGTCCGTACCACTGCTCTACAATTTATGAAAGTAGACCCATTTAACTGAGCGAGTTATACAGTATTAGCTAATTTACTTTCAATGACACTTTGTTTGATTGTTTTGATGTTTTGATAGGACCAAAATAATCAAACGAACGTGTTTTAATAAGCACCTAACTAACCAGGGACGCATCGGGAGGGGGGGGGGGGTGGGGTGGTTGTCGGTCAAAATGAGAAAAATATATGTAGGATTGATTAAATCAGAGCGTAATAAATTGATTTACAATATAGTTACAAAATTTGCGGGGGGGGGGGGGCGGCTACCCCTACCCCCTGCCCCCTATATCCGCCCGTGTAACTAACCGAGTTTCTCTTCAATCCAGGTTTTTATAAATGGAGCTTCATTTAGTTCATGATACTTTAAGTCGAGTTATCTGCTATATATGGGTTTTAGTAGGCATATTAATCGCCTAGCAGTAATTTATAGTTAATTACTGCTAAACTACTGTAGGTAACTACTGTATATGGTCCAGCCGCATAGGCTTGTTATTTGTGGCAACTGGAAAATGTGTCGGGGAGCCCGCGTTGGGCATATTAACCTAGCACCCAAAGCAGTAAAGCAATTCACAAAAAGATAGGCTACCATTTTATTAAATTTCGGAGATGTAACTACAGGCGTACGGCTGTGGCCTGTTTTTATTAAATTTCGGAGATGTAACTACAGGCGTACGGCTGTGGCCTGTGGCCTCAATCAAGGACGTAGTCCCTTTGACCCATCAGGGTATCACTCAACCCTCCCTATTTTGAGTGTAAGAGTGCCTTTATTGGCCCCTTTATGCTGGACCCCCCCTCCCAAAAAAAAAAATCTGGCTACCCACTGGTATATGCCAAACTGAAACCTCCCGGATGTTGGAAAATTAAATCTGGCAGACTTTTTTTATGACCACTAGGTGGATTTAGTAATACAGTAAAACAAAAGTCATTATTTATTCATTTATAAAAAAAAATATTTTATTCATTATTGTAATGCAGGAGCCTTAGATAAAGAAGTAACTGGAACGTATTTTTTTTCCATCTGGCAACGCAGACATACGCCTAGTAGGGTGGCCTTGAAGGGATGGTTTTGATTGGTCGGAAAAGTCGGGTGACTAGACTGGAGTTCTCCCTCCCTCGGGCGGGCGGCCGGGCCCTCGGCTCGGTCATTGACCTGCAGGCTGCTACCCTGAGCGGACCCCCGACGGCGCACCAATGTCCGCGCCCGCCATTCTCACAATAATTCAGATATTGAATATTCATTCAGTGTGTCTGCCATTGACCTATTGCATGTGTTGTGTCGAATACTTATCGTTGTCTATTATGACCCTGTGAGCTGATATACCTGCTTCAACTTTTCGTAAGTTTTTTTTTACCAATTCTGTACCAATTATTAAAATTGTTTGTTTATGGTTTTTTTTTATGGATTGCGCAATACGGCTATACCTAGACTTGTAGGCTAGCCTTGTTCTCTAATGAAAATAGTGTGTTCATACACAAGTGCCTAGGCCTTTTTTATATATTATTTAATTTCTTCAATTGTGCAATACTGTATTCGAATCCATTGTGTTTTTGTTTTGTTTTGCGTAGGCCTACTTTAGTGGCCATAAACATTATTTTACTCTACCGTATTGCTTTGTAATGAATTTGGGCGTACATGCTCTCATTGTCAACCCGCATCGGCTACAAGCGGCTTTGGGCAAGCTGAGACAGCTTACCAGTTACCATTGACACAATGTGTAAATAACTGGCATCCCAAGTTTGACCAAGTCCCATGTTCCCGTACCCCTGCGGTTTTAAACATGCTTAGGTAACTGGGTATTATACCTTTACATTATAAGTATACTGATTTTTGATAATTGTTTATTAACATTTCATCTTGACTCTCACTTTGTGTTTGCATTTATAATTAATCAATTTCGTCAAAAATGCACGGTCACTCATTTTGTATTAAATATTTTGAAGTCTAGATGCCTTAATAATAATGCCTATGTCCTTTTCGTTGGTAGCCTAGTAAAAATCATGGTAAACCAAAATGTCTTTTATTTTTGAAAAGGTTTGTTACTATATGCTGAAAATGAAGCCAACCCTGGTGCTACCCTTGTTTCGAGTGGTGAAATACAATTTTCCTGCAATAATTTAGTTACTGATTATTATCATTTAATACATTTTATTTTTGCAGGTACACACGCTTAACTACCTTCTTCTTATTCCGGCTGCACAACATTCGATGAGCCTACTCTTGAACATCGCTCCACCATGCACGGACTCCCAACTTTTTGCGGTGTCGTGGACATCGCTGCCGGCGTTTCCTGTCATGGTTGCATTGTATCACGCCTACCGTATATTATGGCGCTGGGTTTCTACTATATCTGACAAAGACAATTGCGTGTGCTGCATGGGCCCGTGACTTTGTACGAGCTCATAGCCGTTGGGAGAAGCATATGGGTACTACTTCCGCAATTTCTGCCATTTTCTGTTGAAGGTAAGCCACTATAAATAATATTTTGATAACCTTTAGGCTTAATGGACAGCAGTTCAAGAAACTAATTGTGACTTCATAATGTCTGCTGGCACGTATTATAGACTACTATACAGCTGAATCCCATTTTAGGATCCCGGCATTGGCGTCGCCAAATCGAGGAAAATGCATCTGTGTCCATTTATCAACGTATGCTTTCCATGTAAGAGTTTCTCCAGTGACTACGTGGAAGTGATACATTACTAATGAAAATAATAAAATCTACTTTGCACTGATTCCACTCATTACATTTATGCTGTTACTATATAATATAATATAATAAATATAATTAATGGAATTAATGCAAAGTTGTTTTTATTATTTTTATTAGTAGGTATGCTTTCCTATTTAACTAATAGTAAACTGTAGATGTGTAATACAATATGATGATTGCAAGCAGCTCCATGGAGAATACTAATTTTCCTATAAATCTTCGAATTTTCCCTAATCTAAAGCACTGGATTGATCGATGGGACAATTCTATAGCTTAGAACAATGGTAATTTTCAAGCGATTTGAGCTTTTGGAGCATTTGCTTTTGCTCTTGAGCAATTAAGAATTTCAGTTTTTCTTCGAAGAAGCAAACTATCACAGTGTTTTTTCTTCACATTGATGAGAACTAGGCTACTATATTAATTAATGTAAAAAGAAATTGATGGTTCAAAAATTAGCCTCTTTCTAACACAATTAGCCTATCCAAATTGATTTATTGCAAGAACGGACAGCGAACGTGTCGGGAGAAAGGAGATAAAAAACGGCGTGACAAAAATTTAGAGTATTTCTTCTAAAGGATGTGAATTTTTTATTGGTCTACCATAGATGCTTACTGTGAAATTTGATTTTGTTAATGCACTTTATTATTTGAATTATTTGTCTTTTAATATGAAACTATGTTTTTCCAAGGGTTTTTCCATAATCCGATCCGGTGGTGGGCAGTGGCTATCAAGTAGTACTTCTGGAAATGTCTTTTCAATGAAAGCCTCAAGTGGGCAGTGGCTGTACACGATCAGCGAAAAAGGCGAGAGGCGTCAGCGAGTAGACCTACTTCAGCAACAGCTGCCTAACGATTCGGATTGAAATCTACTTGCGCCATTCCTGTCGCCAGGCCATCGCTAAAAAAGAACTACTGGCAAGGCCAAAGGACCAGCCCCGAAGGTGCCTAGGTAAGTTGGTGTGTTACTACGGTAACGTTTATTTTTATCCAGAACATATGATATTATTATATATTTTAGGGAGATTCATCTACCTATTGAGATGTTCAACTTCCGGAAAATTTCTTCACAACTTTTCATTTCATGACCCCCTGAGCCTAAAACCACCCTCCGTTTAAAATGTTACACAGTATATATATATGTGTATATATATATATATGTGTATATATAGCCTACTAATATATGCATGTATTTCGATTTTACAAAACACTCTTACTTCCGTAAATATTATCCGATCTTGATAAAACTTGGCCCAAAAATTTACCATGCAAATGTCATGATCGAGTTCGTTAACCAGCAAGATCCACTATTTAGTTCCAAGATGGCGGCCGATTCAAACCTCATATATCAGTTAATATCGCAGAGGAATGAATTAAAATCTGACTGAAAGCCCGTATTGTTATCTACGATATTGGTGATCAATCCTTTTTAGGACAAATCAACCGTTTTAAGACGGCTTCCAGTCAAAGTGAAAATAATTTGATAATTAACTAATTCGGGTTGTTATAACAAGTTTTTCTAAAACTCTAAGTTTTTGTTATTTTTTGTTTATTTTTATTTTTTATTACATACATAGCGTAGGTGGCTTAGAGGAAAAGCAGGGTCTGCGGAATCTCCCTACACCTGATCGGCCAGGGCCGAAAGGGACTTTTTTATATTTTAAAAGGGGGCCAGTACGGGACTCCGCCCTTTGGTCTCTCTTCCATTTCTATTTGATTAACTGCGGGCCTACTATGCAGTTTACTATTAACTTATTCTAGGGGTTAAAAATGTGAACAGGACAATTTTGAATACCACATTTCATGCAAAATTTACCTTGTTTACATTTATAATCCCAGATTAAAAATAATCGCCATAGTAAGCCCGCAGTAGGGTAATGTAGTTTTTCAGTTATATCTTTCTAAATAATTAATTCATATATTTCCATTTTCAGAAAGATGCGAGACGAGACGCAGACGAGGCTGCGCGAAGCTGTCTGAAATCATGTATTATAACGAGACAACTCATGGGCATAATTGTGAGCACAAAATATGTCGAGTACTGATCAAGATCTTTTACTAGCCTACACATGCCTAGTTTCACATTGGTTCGTCATGTCTCTGCGTTTTTTTATTGGACTTGGCCCCTCATACGACGGTCTGTACAATAAGGTAGACTATATTATACTGTATGTAGTTTTAGGAGAATTCCTCTGTAAATTTAACGTATTGCCATTGGAGCAGTAGTTGAAGATCCGAACAATTCGTCATTTTTATGAAAATTGGGATACTTTCTTTGCCCCTTAACCCCTTAACTTTTATTTTAAAATGCATTTTTGGGAGCCATTTTTAAGAAATATGTTTAAAATAGATTAATTTAAAATGTCCCTGGTAAATATTTTAGCAAACCACAGTGCATTCGGAATTTTAAAAATTCCGTCGGTTAGTTTGACAGAAAATCCGTGAACAGGCAGGTAGACCTTTTTTTGTGGTCCTGAGACATCTAAAGGTGTAAAGCCGTTGAAATCCCAAATCAACAATGAATGCTACTATAATAATGATAAACTACACTGAGTTGGGTCATATGTCCCAGCAGAAAAATCACGATAAATTGGCATAGGCTACTGTGCTAGTGTTACGCGATCAACAGTATTCTTTCAAATGATAACTTGCATCTCTTACATCATTTAGTATATTGTCTGTTATCCGCGTACTTGCACAGTAAGCATCAGGTAACTTACCTTGATTTTTCTGATGTTACGTATGGCTCAACTCAGTGTTTTTGACAGTTAAATGAGCCCAATACAAGCTTAGCTTTTGTTCCGTGCAACAATTTTTTCATGCCTGTAAAATATTTACTCTTTAAAAGACCTTTACCCAATGGAAATAAACAGACAGCTTATAATATGTGTAACAAACTAAGCAGACACGCTGGCCGGCGCATATATGCTCGAAAGAATCCCTCGGCTAAATATTAATAAATAAATAAAAATGGCAGCTAGCTTATCTCAATTATATATTTTTTTCGCTTGCAATGGACACCAGGATATATGGCCAAAACGCCCAAGCGGTCTGACTGTTGATTGAATGAAATATATTGAATCAACAGTCAGAGCGAGGATTCTAGAAACTTTTCAAAATTTATTATTATTACTTAAGTTATATAAAAATATTTATATTTATAACAATAAAAGAAAACAATTTTTAGGGCGACCGCGTCCGGATTCTGGTAACTCGGTAATTTTGGTCGCGCTCGCCCTAAAAGTAAAAGGATAATTCTTATGTTAAAACATCACAATTTCAATCACACAAACCTTTCATAGGTTTTGATTGATGTACCCACGGAGGAATTTATACATATATTTATTTAGTAGGAAAATAGTTAATTTCTTAGTGGGTTTGTTGTATAATTAATTTCATTTTGTATTGTATGATAAATATATTTCTTTCTTTCTTTCAAAACATGGGCGCTATAATTTGAAATTGACTACGCAATCAAAGGAGGGAATTCTATAGGAAAGTGGGATAAATGGGAAACTTTTGAAGTAAAAACGGAGATGATAGGTAATTTAAAACCTTTCTTATTTTCTTTTCAGTCTGACTAGAGTAAGAGGTAAAGAAGCAGTCTTCACTCCACACCCCTGCAGTCCACGACCAACGTTACCGACGAGTTAAGATCCGGAGTCATCGTCGCCGTTGTCAGAAGTCCATCCCCGCCGCATCCTTGAAGCCTTTTCTGTGGGACAACCGTTGCCCGCGGCGCGCGCCAATTGTACTGTTATTAGAGACTATGAACTGGACCTAGTGGCAGGACATTTACAGTCATATGGTTTGCCAGCACGTAGGCCACGGTGGCCACTTCAAAGGTATCTACTAATTTTGAATATTTTAGTGTTTTCGAGCAGAATTATTTCTACCATTGCTACCGCTCTTAGTCAAGTCCTATGAATCTCAGTACTTTTCTTAATTGACGTAGTTATGTTTGGGGAAAGTCCAATCTCTGTACTCAAAGAAGACATTGCAGCATGTAAAGGACTTGTAGGCTACAAAATTTACATAGTGTATATTATGGCGTAGCCCCAACATAACAGGATAAACTGACGCAGAGTTAAGAAATGGTTCGAATGAACCCGTACATTTACATAAATGCGTAAGAAATCGTTTGAGACATTTTGAGAATTTTTTGTATCCGTTTTAAAAAAAAAAAAATGGTTTAGGGGTATGGGATTTCAAATCGTGTAAATCTGTTGAAATGTCGGAATCCAACATTTCGACCATCACAATAAAGCTTCCCTTAAACTAGCGTGTAAATAGGAAACCAAAAATGACTGGGTGTGTTAACACTCCAAGTAGTTTTAAAACTGGGCAGTTGATTTTGGGGAGATTCATCTACTTATTGAGACGGCGACCAATGTTCGACTTCCTGAAAATTTCTTCAAAACTTATCATTTCATGACCCTTGCCGCGTTTCCCTTGTAAGCCTGCAAGCTGATGGTTCATTTATTTTACCAATTTCTGGATTTCCTCGCAAAATTAAATTTTAAATTAAATTAGATTCCCGGAGGCTCCCCTAAGCCTGATTGATTTAATGAAATGGGGCGGCGTTCTTGCATGGAAACAGAGCACTTACGATACCTACCTAATGGGAACCACAGCTAGGTAATTACTTAAAATTACTAACATCGGGGGAAAGGGCCCAGAAAAGCTCCGTTTCCCTGTTAATGAATTTATTTATTTTATTTTATGTATTTTTTTTCATCGCTTGATATGTAAGGTAGGCTAGGTAAAGGATACTGCACGGCGACTCGTATCTGTACTTGGTTATGTCATACTTTCGCCTGTTTCATTACGTCAATGCTAAGATTGCCTCAGCTTGTCTATTATCGCGTGTGGCCGGTGTAGGTTGACATCGAGAGATACCAGTTTGCCAATGACCAAAAATTCATACGGAAACAAGTACAACAAATAATGCCCAAAATCCATGGGGTCGTTGGCATTGGACAAGAGACCTATGGGCCTGGTTCAATAAAAAGTCTTTAAAAAATAGTAATAATAATAATCATACTGCGCTGCACGGCCATGCACTGATTGATGGCAATTCCGTTCAGTATTCCTTATCATGACTTTTCAAGTGATGCGCCTTTGGAGGAACAAAGACTTATTGGCAGAAATTGGCCCGTTTTGAAATTATGGGAGTTTTACAAAAGGAAGGCGCATTCACTGTGTTTGTAGAAAAGGGAAAATAGAGAAATAACTTAGCTTGAGGATGCCTCCGCCAACCATAGAAATAAAAAACCTAACCTAACTTACCTCCAAAGTTTCTTTGCCTTTGGCTATTAATTTATGAACATCTCATCGTCCACCTCTTGCACATGTTTCCTTTTGTTGCTTTTTATTAATATCTGTCGCAGAATTCATTTTTTAATTTAAATAAAAATATGTAGCAATACTCAAATGCAAATTAACAACGAGCATGGTCTTTTTCGATTCCCCAAGAGCAGTTAATTGGATAATGTTCAGGAAACAGGTTCCCTTATGGCATAGTTTTTCTATGAAGTTCAATCTTACCTTAGTTTCCTACTTTCCCTTAGGGTAAACCCAACACAGTGAATACGCCTTATAGATGCTCGATCGTTGGCTGTTCAGATTTATAGTTAAAGTAGTATATAGATTTATAGCTTTATAGCGACCTACCGTGCCTACTTTCAACCTAAAAAATTTTCGCAGAGTTTTTTTTAAAAGTCGCATTTAGATAAAGGGACCGCAAAACATCTACAGCAGATTAGTAGGAAATTTGACATGGAAATGTCGGCCGGTCCTACAGCATATCTTGCACAGTGCATGTTGTGTATGAAATAGCAGAGCACATTCTGTTTCTCGTCAGCATTTCATGCCGTCCTTAGGTTTCAGCAGCTATGAAGGAAGCACTGTCATTCTCGATTTGCTGAATCTTGTGTCCCAGAGTTAATGTCTATTGATGGCAAGATTCGAAAGCGTCAGTACCGATTTGGTTTATCGGCTGCTGTTGCATGCTGTCTGCGTTGTAGGCCAGGCAAGGTCTTCTTATTAAGGGGCGGGGGAAATTCTTTTTACGTGTTTTCCAAAAGATTGCTTCGCAAAATGAATGAGAACTAACCTATAAGTTCTTTAAATGCTGGTTTAACTTCAGTTTGTAATGCGACTGGGATTTGGAGTAGATTATTGGAATAAGGCAGTCAGAGTTGTGTGGTGATCTAGCAATCGCAGCTGAGCTCATGAAATGTGGACATTTCGGATGAACGGTTCACCTAGGCCACGCCAGACAGAAAAACGACGAAGGTCATCATGACTTACCATGTTTATTTAGTAGTTTTGGGCAGCTGCGTGACGGAGAGTCTAGGATCAGGTGAAGTGACTGTGAAACGGGAAGAAAGAAGAAAAGAAGAGGAACAAGTGATATTGTAAAGTGCTTAAGCTTAAATTAGGTCTTTGGTGAAGTGAAGTGTAGTGAATGTGAATTGTAGGTTTTAGACTCCCACCGCCACCCAGCTGCCTTGCGTCTTTCTATATACTGCCTTACAAAAGAACAGCGCCCTAAGAAACTTTTTATATCCAGGGCTCCTTCGTCGCTCTTCTGTCTGGCATGCACTCTGGATGCGTTCTGAACACCGAAGTCTACTTGTCATGGACTCAGCTACCATCGTTTCCCCGCTATGCAACTCTTACACCTAATTGTCAGTCCTCATTCTCCGCTGAACTGCCCAATGACCATGGCACTGGTCAGTTCACTGGTGATAAGGCGAATTCCAATATGAAACTTCCGTCACTCACTCCATTCCAAACTGAATTTGAACTATAAAGTCCATTAAGTTGTTGCTTGAGACCTGAAACGAATTATCTGTCAACCATGTGAATGCATTCATATGGTTGTCTGATTGATTCATCTCAGATGCCAAGGAACGGCTTAACCTTTGAAGAGCTTGTACGTTGCCCGAGTTTAGGTTGCGAAGAGTCCTCTTCTGGAAAACACGTTTTAAGAAAAATACTCGGCGTCTTAAGAAAACTACTCGGCGTCTTAGGAAGTTGGTCTGTCGCTGGTATATATCGGGGGCTGCGTCGCACGATAGCCGCCAATAAATTAAGTCGTTACTGAGCTGAATGTTGTCATTAATAGTGCAGTAGCTCGTAAGGGACATAAGATTAAGCACATTGAGAATGAGAGTGTAGCCTTTAAGGTGGCTGAACTCTGGGGCAGTGTGCACTGCTGGTTAGGAGTAGAGTACGCATGCTATGGACACACGACGTGGGTCGTGCAAGGCGGCTTGTTGGAGCTGTGTTTACTTTCTTTCTAGTCAAGTTTCCCTACCTATCCAGACCCGTAGCCAAGGGGTGGCTAAACCAGTGGCGTTATGCAAGGCATAGGGGCCCGGCCAAAGGGGGGCCCCGCAGAAAGGAGAAAAACGTAAACTTTTTGGGATTTTCTGAAAAAATATGGAAAAATGAAAATGAAATTTTAGGCATTGTGTAATTTCAACAAGTTGAAGGGGGGCCCCATTGCTCTGTCTTGCGTAAGGGCCCCCAATAATTAATTATACCACTGGGCTGGACCATGTACTGGTGTACTGAAAAATCCCTAATGATGTAACATATCATAAGCTATATTATAGCAAATGACAAATGAAATTTGGATAGCTGCAAAATAATCAGCCAATGAATGCTATGAAGGCGCTGCGGTGATAAGTGGAGACAGAAAGGGCGGTGGAGTCCAAAAAGTTCTATAAGGGCTAAAACTAAAAAGACACATTAATTTTAACTGCACAGTTACAACGAAGGCTACATTTAGTTGTGGTCAAGACAATTATAAAATGTCTGAACTTCCAGACTGTTTCTACCACTGGGATGTATAGAAGTGTCTATATTGTCTATTGAAGTCAAGAATTTGTATTCAATGGCAAATCATTGCGTGTAGTCATCAGATTCAGACCCCGCCGTGTTTTAAATAGACTGAACCAGGTGTAAAAAAAAATGCAGTCAGTACGGTGCCAGTGTTTTCCCTGCGAAGCTCTTTTTAAAGACCACTGTTAACGATAATAAGGTGTTTACTTGTTTTGGATGTAAATCTTCTGAAATATGAAGATGCTTGCTGAAGTTGCATACAATTGGAAAGAGCAATGCCAAAATTGTCAAGTCATTGCGATGACCAAGGCGTCACCTTAAAATAGGCGGAAATACTGACTCCATAAGATACAGTTTTCTTGACATCGGCCACATGGGTGAAGTTTGAATGCACCAGCTACAGAACAACACTAAACTTCATGCATGATGCGAAAATGAATGCAGACAGTTACAGGCAGACTCGTTAACGAGCAGTGTCAACTATAATACCAATTGCTTAAATTGATGTACTGGATGTAAATCTTCTGAAAAAAAAAACAACTGAGAGCGAGCAATGTATAAATCGTCAAGTTATTGATATGACGTCAGCAGGGCGAAAAATGCTGACGCGTAAGACAGCTAAGGAGGGCTCGTAACTAAAATTTGGTGGGGGGGTCCAGACAAAGCGGACCCTCTTCCCCTTTGCTACGCCACTGATGCAGCTACTGAAAATATATAATTGCGTGTTTAAACTATCCCCTTGGAGCGTAGGCTACGGGTCGGGATGCTGTAAGGTCCCGTTGCGACTTTTAAAAGGTTCTATGGGTTGGTCCTAATGCCCGAAAATTAGGTAACTTCACGTCATAATGACGGCTCGTGGGTGACCAGAAATGAAAATCTAGATTTTTTTAAGCTTGGGTAAAAAGTACACGATTAGTAAGAAATTATTGCCAATGTAGAAGTTGAAGTAGGGCTATTATAAATTAGTAATATTTTTTTTACTTGACAAAGTTATTTTACTTTTTCATTTTACTGCCGGAGTATTAAAAAGTGAATGTTGTAAATATTAACTTACAGTAGAACTCGGTTTATAGGTAGAGACATAGTCGGACCACGCCACAAGTTCTTTACCATAGCCTAATACTTAAAATCAATAGCAGCGGGCGAAATGATAAGACCTATGATTCTCAAAGGACTGTCTTATATTCCAAACAAACTTAGACTAATCCTTGACACCCACCACAGCGTGTGAACCCATCCGCATCAGAGAATTGCTGCTATTGTCATGATTCCCATTCATTTCTAAAGTAGACGAGACATGCATCCAGCACTCTTTTGGCAGGTAGGCTGCCCACATAAGCCACCTTCCTATTCTATTAATATTATTTAATTAAATATTCATTATTTATTGGAGAATCCATCAATGAGAAAGGGATTTTCTCTCCACGTCTTGACGTATTTCTGGTTCAATTTTACCTCTAAAATCTCAAGAATCTCCTTCGTACGTACATATATGCAAGTGAGGGGTTTGCTATCTACAATAATATTTGTTGGGTTGGTTAGGGGTTTTCCCGCCATTTTAGATCGACAGGTAGTGCTCCTAAATAAGCGAGTTAGATTTCTGTGGCACCCTATTATATGATAGTTATGAAGCTTTCAGCAGGACCAGGAAATCTTCTACCTTACCCGGAGCCCGAATTTCTTTGTTGTTGTCTTTTACTATAACCGAGTTCTACTGTTATTATGAGGTTAGAAGAATCGGTACGAGTGAACCCGTAAATGATTGCCTATTAATCTATTAGCATAGTTGCCGTAATAGATAGGTCAGGTCAGGCTATGTAATTGTCCTAGGGTTAAATTTTGGTAGCTTTTCCAATATTCTAAAGGGGTTGATGAGACAATTGCAGACTAGAGTGGGCATGGTATGCAATGCATTAGGGTATGGATTATTTATCCATATTTATTCCAAAAAAATGTTTTAAAAATCAAGACCTTGCATGCGATAGCAACATGTTCAGTTACTCCATAGTATTTAGCACCTAAAACATACTTTACTATGCCATTTGGTATGATCTTATTCATGGGGTTAAAAATGTCCAGCCAGGTTTTTTTCCCTAGTATGTATTTGAATTTTTAGTTTTTATGCAGTAAATGTTGATGTCCCTTCTATTTTCGGTACGGTAGGTAGTCAATTGCTAGAGTTATTGGTTAACTCAAGGACGGATATAGGGGGTTGTAGCTGCCCCCCCCCCCCAAATTTAGTAAAGCTATTGTAAGTTAATTTATTATTCTCTGATTTAATCGATCCTACAATACATACGCGCATACGTTTTTCCTATACTGACCCACAACGACCCCCCCCCCCCCAAACTGGGCCGTCCCTGGGTTAACTGATTAAATTAGTTTGAAGCGATTAAAAGCTGATAAGTTATCCCAACGATCGGGCACCAAAAAGGGCTTTTTTAAGTGTTTAATTTTTGTTAAACTGAAGTTTGGCCAAAAGAACTGTAGTTAGGCTATGAAAAAATTACTTCAACAGAAGTTATAAACCCTTAGTATAGTTTACTGCAGTGGTCGGCAACCCGTGGTGGGCAAGCCAAATTTGGCGCTTTGGGCTCTCGGTAGTGGCGCTTCGGCAAAGCTATATTTTTTAGCCATTTTATATAAAACTAAAAAGGCAAAAGGTTTAGAATAGTACTAGAAAAATCATCAACAGTCTGGACACCATTAATGATTACATTGCCTTACTCTATTCTATTTCGTATCCTGAGTCTCTATTATATAAATGATAATGGAATATTCGTGTTTAACGGCATAACGTTGCTGATACTTCAAAATGTCGTATGTCCAAAAGTGCGATTTACAGGTTAACACACCATGGTGACCAAAATAAATGAATGTACCTTGTAGCAAACGATCGCTTGTCAATAGCCAATAGGAAGGAAGCATTAAATATATAAAAATAATAAATAAATCAGACAAAAGTTATGCAGTGATTTTTTTGCTCCTGAAAAGTAAGCTTTTTTCATATGCGACATTTTGCAGTATCAGCGACGACAAGACTTTTCAGCCCGAGAAAGAGTCCCCACACGCTGCGACCAAGGGGCCAAACCCGTCACTGGCATAACATATGGACATGTAGGGTAGTTCACCCGAAAGGTTGTTAGTTCGAGTCCTACACTTCCTACATTTTCTGGTCATGCTTCGGAGGGCATGTAAAGCAGGCGGTCCCGGGCCTTCCTAGTTGAGTGTAAGAGAGGGCTTTATAGCCCTAACTCCGCTAGGTTGGCTTAGTAATAGAGCAACAAAAAGTCTTTATTTATTTATTTATTAACATACAGATTGTGATTTCTGTTGCTTCTTGTTTATTACAAAACCCAACTCACAAGCCTACCGCGCAAGCTCAATTTCTAGTGAAAATCGTTCGCGCTTTTGGAAAGGCCTCAGCTTCAAGAAACCCGGAATTTGGCTCACTTGTACAAAAAGGTTGCCGACCACTGGTCTACGTATGTTCTAATTAATTCAAGTATAAAAAATAGTTATCTTCGACTTAGGGGCTCATTATACATTTCTTATTTCATAATTATAATATATGTAATATTATAATAATAAATAATTATAAACTTACACAGGTATCTAATTTAAAAAAAAATAAATATAATTTGATAATTTGCCTAGTCCTACATTGACATGTCCTCCTAAGACATTCATGAAAAAATTCCAGTTTGGCGTTGGCCGATCAGGTGTATGAAGATTTCATAAAAGCACCGACTAGCTTCGCGGGGTGGCGGTTTCTACTTCCCTTATAAGTTATTATTATTACAACATTGGTTGCCGTCTGAATAGGCAGATTTAATGTCCCTAAAACTGGACCTTTTCTGAGATAGACTATATGACAGTGATGGTACCTATTCCTTTTGGCCTCTGAAATATTCCGATACCTATTTTGCAAAATTCCGAAATTTTTTCTGTGGGTTTTTTTTATTTCACCGAAGTTAAAATAAACATTCAAAACATCATCCAAAAAGTTTGTCTTAAGTTAATGTCTAATAGCGCTCTGCCTTCTATTCTGTAATGTTACCATTGAGTTCCGAAAATTACGAAATTCTGTGAGCTGTACAAGGTTCCATCCCTGATATGTTGAATAACATGTTAAGGGGGGGGGGGAGGGGGGCGTGCACTAGACCTCTAGACTTAATTGATATTTCATTGTATAACATGCCTACATTTCTATATTTAAGGGAGAGATTTCAAAATATTTTGCCAACAAGAAATTTTCGTGGATTTTTGACGAAATTAATGAATTTCTTGTTCCACAGCCTCAAAGTTGGGAAAGTGGTGATATGAAACATTTTATTGAATAGTTTTAAAATCAGTCGGGGAAATAGACTGCTTTCTGATAAAGCTTTCATTTTTTATTAATTTTTCATCTGACCGCTGTCATACCTTTGCGACTGCGGAATGAGAAGTTAATTAATTTCTTCAAAAATAGGCAGTCATTCCGTGTCAACAGAATATTATTTAAATCTGTCCCTTAAAACAGATATACGTGTGTTATACTTATGAGTCAAGAACGGCTGGACAAATTTCAATCATCTTTGATTTGTTGTATTCATCCCCACTCTGAATACAAGAATACCTATTTAATTAAAATACCGGAGACAAATAATAAAATAAAACAACAAACTCAGCTCATTAAAATTAAGCCCAGCGGTACGAAGTAGGTCTACCTTTCTGCTAAATAAAACCCCTCACTTATTGAGTTATTTTTTTAAACTTAGCTTAGCTAAAACTGTCTACCGATCATTAGTATTTTTTTAATCAAGTAGGCTACAAGTTTTTTTAGGTATGCTGCTTGTGTCATGCTAATGCTAAAGCCGTATCGACGAGGTCGTTAGCTGTGCAGAGTTTGGGTTTATTGTGAATTTTAGCAATAGATATTCCTAAAGTACGTTAGACTACCCCCGGGCAACAACCACAATTTCGGATTACTAATGATGTTGAGGATGATGATATTTTTTCAAAGTACTTACTGTATTATAGTTTTTCAATAATAACAAGACAATAATAAATTGTTTGGCGCTTTTCTGATCGTTTTATATAACTGCGGTACCTACATACGAAGCAAATGATGGTGGTAATCTGAATCGGAAACATTTTTTGAATTTTTGTAAGTAAGGTTTGCAATTCCGTTTTGAATTTCAGCAGCCTACTTGCTTATAATTTACATAGGTACTTAATAGCCATGGATCGATAATTATTGAGAGTAAGCGGAACGTAGAAAATGGGCACCCCAAGATGATTAATTAATCTTTAAGATTTTTTTTACTTAGACGCCCATTCCATTGACCGGCTAGGGCTATTTCCAAAAACAGTGACGTGGTAGCAGACATTCAAGACTTAGGTTGCGTTCCCACCGATCTCGCATTGCAGAATGCAAATGACATTGACGGAAATTAGAATTTTTCTTTTTATAGAAATCTATTAAAATGTTTGTACTTAACATATCCCATGACGCCATTTTTTAATTTTAGTTTGTTTGTTTGTGATTTTACTGTATGATCATTGATTAATTTTAACTATGGCATAGAGGAAAACAAACATTTCTGTCAATTCTGCAATGCGAGGTCGGTGGAAACGCCACCTAAGTCTTGAATGTCTGCTACCACGTCACCGTTTTTGGAAATAGCCCTAGCCAGTCAATGGAATGGGCACCTAAGCAAGTTATTACATATTTAGTATATTCACGTTGTAGAAGACGTCATATTTAATGAATTTTTAATGTTAGGTAGACAGAAGTTCATTCATGACAAAAATAGAACACAAAATAAAAAATACTAAATAATATGATGTATTAAATAGTCTTGTAGAACACGAGTGGACCAAATTTTTAATAATTTGCTTTATAATTTATATAAAAAATTCTAATCAAGTTATAGGAAGTGGGGATGACATTATTCTACGCTCCATGTAATTATTCTCTTAAGCCAGAGATTTCAAAAAATGTGTGAACAAAGAGTATTTGGCGAAATGAATGAATTGCTCGCAAAGATATGAAAATAAGAGTTTTGCAGCAAATTTAGATTTTCTCGCCTGAAGCTCTTAGTGAAAGCGCACATTTTTTAAATGAATTTTTCATGTGTTCACTTTCATATCTTTGCGGCATCGCGAAATTAATTCATTTCGTCAAAAAAAATTTGAAATCTGTAGGTACTTAAAATAGTGGCGTAATCGTTCTTACACGTACGGTTCATTGGCTATTAATTATTTTTCGCATTTCATTTAGTTATTACTCTTTTATTATTTCTTATAATTAACTTATTACTCTTTTGAACCAGGTCAATCCTATTGTGCGGAGGACTTATGAAATGTTATTTTTTATTTTTAAATTTTCTATTTCTTTGTCTGTAGGCATTGTAAATTGTGCATTGTTTAATACTTTGATATGCCTATAGTTATTGTTGTTGATTTTGGGAGATTCAATACTGTTAGTTACGTCCGCGTTTTTAATTGTCTAACGGAATGTGATAATTGTTGTTCTTTCTATCTAATGTACTGTATGGGATATGTGATACTGACAGTGACTCCCTTCCACATTTGCTGAACGTTACTCTAAGCTTCATACCTAAGCTTTCGTCATTGCTGTAAATTCTTTATGCTGAACGTAATATAATTGAAAATACGAGTAGATGAAGGTGTTAACTATAGCATTATTGTAGTTTTGAGATGGACCCATTCAAAGTGAGTTACACTATACCGTATGTTACGGAGCTTCATTGGCTGATTATCAGTGTTCCTGATTTCTCGTCAAACTGATCATATAATAGCCTACCATAGCATTGAGCGTCTCTCAACACCTCTTTATTTTGAAAATAATGAACAGATGAAACCTTAACACCTTCATCCAGTCGTGGACGGTTTTGTATTGTTGTTCCTGCGTAAGATCCCTCCCATATCCCATGGCTATAATGTTAAATTAGAAATTACATTTAAATAAACAAGCGAAGTTTTATTTTAAAATTTCCACTTTATCATGGGATATGTGAGCATTAGTTACTCCTCTGAAATACGGTAGGGAAAGCACCTTAACAGCTACGGTACCTTAGTTTGCGTTCGATTCGCCTGTTTTCGCACGAGCACTTTTGGCGAAAAGTTATTGCCGATTGGCGTACCTAGGCCTACATGCTTATGCATCATTCTTTTGATAGGTTTAAAGTCTATGGCAGGCAATTATGCAGAGGTGGGTTTTTCCTTTGACGAAAATGGGCGAATGAGACTACTCCTTCAGAGCTGTCAACTCACTTTAACAATAACAATACGTTAAGAATCAGTCAAATCGTTTATTTAGTCTCCTCATCGAAAAATCATAATAATAGCCGCCATTTTTACCCTTCTTCATTGAGCAGGCGTCCTGCCGCCTCTTTTGTCTTCTTCCACGTCTTCTTCAAGTTTTCAACATCCTCCCACCAAAGAATATCTTAATATCTTCTTTCTAGCGTAGGCGTGCAGGCAACCGGACCACCCGGCCACAGCGGGTCGTCGTGTTATCCGAAAGGAACCGGTCCTCTTGATCCGTGTCCGAGCTTCCATCACTTATGTCAGTACAGCGACTCATCTCACAGCGGGTCGTTGTGTTGTCAGAAGGGCTCTTGTCCTCTTGATCCGTGCCCAAATTTCCATCACTTAAATCAGTACAGCGACCCATCTCCAAAGGGTATATCAATTGAGTAGGCCGCGTCAAAACGCCCTTAGCCGTGCGCACGCGAGCAGACCGCACCACACCGTCTCTTCCTGGAAAAATTTCCTCAACTCTTGCCAGTGGCCACTGCAACCTCTTCAACTCCGATCCAAGCAGCACAAGATCTCCTACCTTCAAGTCACCAATAGCGTTTTTAGGTCTAGGGGCCTTCAGATAACCGATGTACTCTCTTCGGAATCGCTCACGGAGAGCTTCGCGAATCGATTGTAGGTGCCGTTCCCGACGTTGCAACATGGCAACTTCGTTTTCTTCTAGTTGTGGGATGCCCTCTCCTCGCAGCTCTCGCAAAAACAAAGACGGTGTCAAAGCCACGACTTCCGCGGGTTGGCAGGAATCAGTCAGCGGCCGATCGTTTACCACCGCTTCCGCCTCGCAAAGCAGTGTAGCCATCTCGTGATAATTTAGAGAGGCATTTCCCATGACCTTCCGCAACACTTGCTTCGTCAAGCCCACGATCCTTTCCCACCATCCTCCCCACCAGGGAGCACTGGGAGCCGAGAAAATCCATTTTATCCGCTCGCTCACTGCATACTTAGTCGCTTCGTCGCGAGAAATCAAATTCGCTGCACCAGTAAAATTAGTTCCGTTGTCACTGTAAATTATACTGCATCTTCCTCGTCTTGCTACAAACCGCCTTAGTGCTTGCAGAAAACAGATGGTTGAAAGCTCAACACAAAGTTCAAGATGAACCGCCCTGACAACGGCACATGTAAAAAGACATATCCAAACCTTGTCCCCAGAGCTTAAAACTGAAGGACCAGCAAAATCAATTCCAGTAATTTCAAACGGTGCCGCATCTCTTATTCTGTTGTTCGGGAGAGGGGGTAACGGTCTTTGGAGTGGTCTTGAATGGTGTCTCTTGCATATAACGCACTGCCGTACGATGGCTTTAACGAAGCGCCGGCCACCTAGAATCCAGTATCGTTCCCGTAGTTTGGCAAGTAGCGCTGTCACTCCGGCGTGAGCCTTTTGGTGTTCCTTTTCTATTAGCCTCTTGACGAGGACATGTTCTCCAGGTAAGATGACAGGTAGCTTGAAAGTTTCGATGTCATCTCTTAAAGTGATTCTCGTCTTGAGTTTGATCAGTCCATCTTCTTCGCAAATATTAAGCGTCTCAAGCCGTTTATCCTTGGGTCCACTAAATTCCCGTTGTATAAGATGCATTAGGCCCTTTTCTGCATAAACCACTTCTTCTAATGCAAGCTCCCTCCCCGATGTCGAATCAGGTTTTCGTTGTGCGTTGTTACAAAACCGTCTCATCCAAGCTGAGATACGAACAATTTTCTCATAATCAGAAAACTTGTGGTACCATTCGCACAAAGAGTTTCTGCTTACTATATGTAGGACCACTGCCGTTTTCTTCAGTTCCTGACTGACTTCGTCTTGATCGAATTCATCGGATGCAGATGGCCATAATGTGTGATCAGCCCTCAACCAACTCGGGCTCTCCCACCATTTTGACTGTAGTAATTGAAGCGGTGAACAACCACGAGACGGTAGGTCGGTTGGATTTAGCTTGCCAGGAACGTGACGTACTTCTGCAACTTCTATCGTTTCCCGAATTTCTTTTACTCGATTTTGTACGAAAACCGACCACTCCGCATGCTGACGGATCCATTGGATGACCGTAGATGAATCGGACCATAAAATTACATTAGGACGCTCAGGAAAGTTCATTGCTTTCAGAACTGTGTTGAGGAGGCGAACCCCAATGAAGGTAGCCATAAGTTCTAATCTGGGTATAGTAGTAGTAGTTCAAATTTTATTAACAAGTCTTCTACCGTAAAATCTATAGTTTTTTACTTGAAAAAAAGGCGTTTACAATACCACAACATTGCGCACCATTTTTTAATACCCCGGGGCCCGTTTGCAGTTACTAGGTACTATGAATTTCGTTTTTCAAAACAATTCCTATTATTAAGCCTTTCACCAACTTTTAGCAGTCATCGCCTATAATGTAGGTTTACGTAGGCCCTACATGACCCCAAAGGGGAGTCCTGCATACGTGGCTGGTAGTAATACCGCAATAATAGGCTAAGTATTGCCAGTTGCGGATCTTACACGTAAGTGAATGGTAAGAATAGGTTAAGCCACTACCAGATTTTTGTTTAGTTCCCAATGATAGTTAATAGAAAAGATGGCGCCTAAGCTAAATAGGTATTGCCGATAGCGGAAATGGCAATAGGAGCGTTGGCGAGTGGCAAATGAATAATACAGGTGCAGTACGTCCTGTGAAAGGGCTTATGGCTTGAACGGGTTACCGCCGTTTCATTGCATGCACCAGCCCCTTCCTTCCTGTAGGCAATAATTCTTTAAAAATATTGAAATTGGCGGGAAGGTAAACGATTTTTTGCGATGTTGGTAGGCAGTTCACCCACGGCCCCGTTGGAGTTAAAATCCATCCTGTGATTGTAGCCCGTTATCAATATGGCTGTAGCGTAGCCTGCACAAACTAGTGATGGGCGAGTTTGAAACGTTTCAATACAGTGTGTCAAACATCTAACTGTGTCAGAGAGTGTTGAAACACCTTTTCAGATCTCATGAAACTGAAACAGTGCCAAGTCGGTACTCGGACCTGGCCCAGCGCTGCACTGACGCAGTGACGCACTGCCTTACTTGAATCTTGAGGCGAGTTTTGAGATAGTGACACAGGACACACTCGAAGATTCTATTATGTTTTATTTTTAAAAGATTTATGTCAGGCTTTAAAAGTATTGTTTGACTAACTCAATTTATTTTAAAGCTGTGATTGCATATAATAACGTTAAAAGACGTGTTGGGGCCTTTACATTTAGTGGTTTGAGTAAATCAACTTTGAATTTAAAATCTCTGAAGCAGTGTTGAGACAGTGAGTTGACACACTCGAAGATAGCCGACAGGACCCGAAGTATACGATACTATTATGTTTTATTTTAAAAGATTCATGTCAGGCTTTAAAAGTATTGTTTGACTAACTCAATTTAGTTTAAAGCTGTGATTGCATATAATAACGTTAAAAGACGTATTGGGGCCTTTACATTTAGTGGTTCGAGTAAATCAATTTTGAATTTAAAATTGTAAATCTCTGAAACAGTGCTGAGATAGTATCACTGCAACTTTAAAAATATGCAAGCGTGTAATATTAGGCCAATTCGACACAACTTTGACTGTACTATGAACAGCAGTACGATAACAATCGAATGAAGAAAGTAGCATCAACTAGGATTTTATCAAAATAGTCGTTAGAGGTGTAGAGAACTACATAAATTCGTGGGGTGTATGACAATTAGCTTAGCGGGAAAAATTACTGTGTGTAGGATTCTAGCCTCTGTACGTTTCATTTTAATTGGTATATTGTTAGCTACAGTACATCTTGTACAACTGTATTAAAGTAGCTATACACTGTAGTTCCAATTGGCAGCTCATAATGGCTCATTTGCAGCATACTAAACCTATGCTGCATACATAAAGACATAGCTCTGTATTGCAACATGCGTAAATGAAACGCATCTTTTGAAGTTAGTAGGCTTAGTAGATCTATTAGCTGTAAACAATTTTACAGCAGATCTTGGAGTACGGTACCCAATTTCCAAAGGAGAGATGTAGGCCTATTTAGTTTTTAGAAATACAGTTCGCGTGTACTGGAAGTGTATAAAACGCAATATAACATAGGTACATACTGTGTATTGTGAGGTAGGCTATTATCAAGTAGGTATGTAGTTATTAAGGATGCAGCAAATTATTAAAAATTTGAGAATTCAATAAATCACGCATGCCTTCCCCTGGGAATTATAAACGTTTCTGCTATTAAAATCGTAAACCCTCCTATTTTTGATCTAAACTTTTCGCCCCAGGAGTCCCCTGGGCAATATGAATAGGTAGGTAAGCATTCCATAGTGAAATCTATACTTTAATGCAGTTAAACGTAAAACCCCATTATTTTACACTAATATTTTCAAAAAATGCAGCAAGTGCGTTTTTTCATTCATCATGTCATTTCGAATTTGAAAGTAAAACTATGGGATCTTCCAAAAATTATGTTTACCCACATCCCTACAGTATGAAGTTATATATTGAATGATAAGCAATAGATCTAGCCTCAACTGCAATGTTTAACTAATAGAAATAGAAGACAACAAAAATTGAAAAATAACAAACAGACAAACAAAAAATACATTGGAAGTGAAACTATTGTTATGTCTAATTTGCGCATCAGTCTACCTGAGAGTTGAGACCCTTACCCATCTCCCAAGAACAAAGAGCGCGCGGTAGGGGCTTCAAGGCGCAGTACTAGTACTAGCACCCTGCATCATTGTATCAACATATGACACTGTTTCATGTAGCTGTGTTGAAACATCGAGGTGTGTGTGTCATAGTGTATCAATGCAGCTTGGTGTTTCAGATTTGCCATCACTAGCACAAACTGACACCAGGGCTGCCGTTTCATTATTTTCATATTCCCGGAATCACTGCTTGAAAAGTCCCGGAAAATTCGAAAGTTTGCTGCCTAAAGGTACTACCAACAAACCGGTATAAAATTTCGGCTCCACTAACATCATAACCAAGAAGTTTCTTTTTTAAATTTAGAGTTTTTTTTAGTTTAAACCTGCATTAAAAATATTTTTAGGCTATTTGGAGTAATTGTACGTTTTTTGCTATATCAAGTATTCAGAAATGACTGCATTTTGTCTTAAAAACACGTTTGTAGGTTAGGTTTACGCCATTTTTTTTAATATTTTTTTTTTAAATTTGCCGTGCTAGCTCGATTTAGCGCAATTTTTCATATTGCGGTAAAGTCCCGGAAATTGATAGGTCCGGAAAAATTCCGTAACTTTAAAAAATTCCCGGAATTCCGGGACTATTCCCGGACAACGGCAGCCCTGACTGACACATGGTTTAGGCGCCCATTCCATTGACCGGCTAGGGCTATTTCCAACAACGGTGACGTGGTAGCAGACATTCAAGACTTAGGCAGCGTTTCCACCGACCTCGCATTGCAGAATGCAAATGACACTGACGGAAATTAGAATTTTTCTTTTTATAGAAATCTATTAAAATGTTTGTACTTAACATATCCCATGAAGCAATTTTATAATATTAGTTTATTTGTTTGTGATTTTACTGTATGATCATTGATTAATTTTAACTATGGCATAGAGGAAAACAAACATTTCCGTCAATTCTGCAATGCGAGGTCGGTGGAAACCTCACCTAAGTCTTGAATGTCTGCTACCACGTCACCGTTGTTGGAAATAGCCCTAGCCGGTCAATGGAATGGGCACCTTAACGAGTATTCCGTAAGAGATACTATGGCTCCCACCGTTCCAGTTAATATGGAGAAATACATTAAAAGGAGAAGTGGGCATTAAACCAAATTTTAAATATGCCGCCCTTTTTATAAGGCGGTGGAAAATTAATATATTTTTATGGTTTTACCAACAATAAAAACTAAAAATTTTAAATGAGTTTTTATAACTAAAAAATGCATTCATACGTAAATTTTGAATATAACTTATACTATTTTTTGGCGTTTAAATAAAAATAAGTTACAATTATTGCACTAAATAACTTAATTTTTAATTTTTTTATGCCACGTATATGAACTGTTGGCCAACTGTATATGACGTCCTACAATCCATCTCAAATGTAGAGGTAATCTCAAATTTTATTATTATCTGGCGATTTATGTATTTATTAGCTTCATAGAGGGGAATTATTCTGATATTGAAACATAATGTTTTTATTTTCAACCGTAGGAAACTCAATATTTGCTTTCAAGCAAAATTTATTAATTTTCCTCTACTTTCAATTTTAACATTTTTAAATACACAATTCCTTTACTTCTTCAGTCATCTAAATGTTAAAATTAATTTTTAAATCTTCTTTAATGGCATATTTATTATTTATTTATCATTATGGTTCTCTTAAATAAAGCATTGGATAATAAAAGCTTAAATTAATGTGAGGCAGCAAACTTGTAAAAAGTATTTCCCGCCTAGTCTATGTAACGCAAACAAATATTAGAAAGGTAAACTGGGCCGCAGCCATTTCTGTCATTTGAGGAAGTTATTTTTGTCAAAACGTTATTTTTATTAGATTGAACTGTAATTGTAGTTGTTAATTATGCTATGTGTCCTTCTAGATGTGTGAAGCTTAGAAATGTACCACTTTTAGTATGTGACGATGGTGACCTAAATGTTCGTTAGTGGCAAGAGTAACCCACCCAGCCGTTATCGCAAAGCTGTTATTGTGATGATTGTTAGCTGACAAAGTAAGACAGAATGGCGTCGGGTGCCTCGTCGCTGGATAGCAATGGTAGTGGGCCACCAACCATTAACCAGCACTACTTGACTCTTCGTAAGTTCGAAGACATGAAAGATGAATATGATGCCTTGCGTAAAAGGCACGAAGACCTCATTGCGAACCACTCTGCAGCTGTCAACAGCTTAGAAATTGCACAGGAAGAACTAATGTGTACCAAAAAGCAAGCAGATGTACTAGAACAAGATATTAATAGGGTGACCCACGAAAGGAATGCCTTACAACAGCAATGCACCGCTGCAATTCGCCAATGGGACAAAACTTTAAGGGAAATGAATGAATATCGCGAAGCTTTGGACAAAGCACAGCAAAATCATGATGTTAACGTAAAAGAAGTGACGCAGGCAATGCACATCAAAGCAGCTAAGGACTTGAAACGCTTGACCGAAGAGCGGAACGCTGCGTTACAAGAGTCTGCTTTAATTATGAGTGAAAGGGATACCGTGTTGAAGGAAATGGAGAAACTCTCTGAGGACCTTACTGAGGCGTTCAGAAAAATCAACATTCTGGAAACGCAAAATAAAGATTTCATAGAGGAGAAGAAAACTTTGTCATATCAGATTGAAACATTGAAAAGAGAAATACAATCAGCATTGCATGATCGAGACAAAGCTCTAAAAGAATGTAACGATTTAAGGGAAAAGTTCGGAGAATATACTGCTAAAGAAGAATCTATTCAAAATTTTAAGGCACGCATGGACTGCAGCCCATACTGCCGTGAGCGAGACAGCATGAGGCAAGACCAGGTCGAAGACTCAGCAAACAACAGGGACATGTATGGAAAATCCCAAAAAGAACGTGTTGATAACCTTGACCAGGCAAATCAAGAAATAGAAAAACTTAGGAAACAAATTGATAAACTTCAGGGCGAACTAACCGAAGCTATTCAAGAAGCTGAGGTGTCTAAGCGTAGAAGAGATTGGGCTTTCAGTGAACGCGATAAAATTGTCCTGGAAAGAGAAAGTATCCGAACACTGTGTGATAGTTTGCGTAAGGAAAGGGACCGCGCTGTCTCTAATTTAGTTGTAGCCATAAGAGACTCGGATGACATCAAAAAGCAGCGGAATGAAGCTTCGAAAGAACTAAAAGATTTAAAAGAACGAATAGAAGCACAAATGGAAAAAGAAAACAGAATCCAGCAATATCACGGAGACCACAATCGCAGTCATGATTCAGCAATCGATGCGGACCTTCACGAGTGGGACGTTGAGATTCTGGAGGTCGACCTGAGCTCTGTTTCCAGCGGCCAAGACTTAGGTTTCGATCTGGTTGGCGGTCGTGATGACCCCCACTATCCTAATGACAGCAGTATTTACGTATCCTCTATTGGAAAAGGTAGTGTAATGGATGGGAAACTAAAACCAAATGACCTTATCACACGTGTAAACAATATGGACTGCTCTAATGTTAGTAAAAGAATGGTTATGGAGACAATACGCATGAGTGGCAATGCGGTCAACCTTATGGTGAAAAGAAGACGCGTTGGAGGTCGGTTTCTATATACTACTCAACTCCAGTGGCACCGTAACTTTGAACACGGACTCACACTTGAGGGTGGAGTTTACATATCAAAAATTAGCCCAGGCTCGTTAGCGGCAAAAGAAGGAAACTTGGCAGTTGGCGACCGGGTGTTAAGTATTAATAATAAGACTATGGATGGATTGAAAAGCCCTAGGGATGCTATGAATTTGCTTGAAGATAGTGTAGATTTTATTACAATTACCACATTGAAAGGAATGAGTGTCGGTGGCAGCTCAGAGGATGATCGTGGGTTTGGTAATTGGCCCAAAATGCCTGCTAAGAATGACCACTACGAGCCTAAACATTATATTAAGATGGTTAATAGCTCATCCCAGACTGAATACAGGAGCTTTAGTCCTATTGTTAATCAGGATTATGTAAATAGACCACTTTCATCGAGTGACTTTGAAACAGTCAATAAACCAAAGCTAAATACTAAAGAAAAGATTACTACATCCCCTGGTGCGTGGGATATGCTTAGGGAGAAGTTTCAAAACGCGAGAACGCCAAAAAGTGTTAAAAGAGAAGATAAGAAACACAGAGACTTGTCTCCTTCACATGACGAATTCAAGAGGGAACAGGTTGATGCTATCGCCGAGTTGGACTCTGTAATAAATATTTATCATGCCAAGCAGAGCAAGAGGAAAGAAAAAACTATAGAACAAAACGGAGGAACATGGCCAAAAGTAAGGGCTGGCCCCATCATTCATCAAGGCACTGGCACCGTCCATCACCCTAAGAAGACCAAAGTTCGTCAACCGCTCTCCGTGGTTTTAAGTAATACCACAAACGTTTTTCAACCGGAAGTACGCACTCGAACCAACCGTGCGTCAGAAGCCCAAAGACCCGTCAGCGACTTTGGAACACTCCTTGCCTTCGCGTCGAAACCGGTCCAGCTACTCAGCTCTAGGAATTCTTTCTCGCCTACTTCACTGAAAGAACCTAGTATTGAGTTCGATCATGATGGCCACGCCCCCTCTGACGGAAGTTTAGACTTCTCGGTGCGATCTGGGACTACCGATAAGGACGTTATTGACTATTATGTGCGTAAAAGGGGCAATAAATATGGGAGTAACGACGGTGAAACTAACTTGGATGGCCACATGCGTCCACACCGGCAGCTTTACGTGAGCCCCAGTGCCGGATTGAGGTCTCTCCCCCACTACCCATACCCCCCTCACCCTCACCCTCATCCTAGTCTGCCAGCTCGCTACCCGAGCCCTTCGCATAGCGGGGATTCTATATCAACATACTATTTCGATACGCCGTATACTACTGCACAGCCCTTCCACCGCCATTCTCCATCTATGGAACTGCACTATGCCAAATCGCGATCGATGCCTCCAGGGCATTCACATCCTGTCTACCGTTCGGACGAAGTTCCCATGCACGGTTATGACGGTGGAACGTTTCCTCGAAACCGTGAGGCGCGCATTCGCATCCCTAGCAATCCAAGTGTGACCAGCGCTGGAAAAGTGTCGACGGGCAGCATCGAGCGAACGTCTGAACGGGGCTCCCCGATGCCCACGTGTTATGTCGAAATAATCAGCCCTGGCCGGGATGGCAAGCGTAATACAATAGCCGACTACATGTGGATACACAAGTAAGAAACAAACAAGTTTTGAATTTCCTGTAGAACTTTGGGCCGTTCCCACCACCCTTACAAATATCTCGGTAAATAATACTGAACGGTGCCGCTATGCATTGGGACATGGCAGTGCCGTCAACGACATTTGTAATGGTGGCATAATATCTTACGGAAAAAAATCTAGCTGGAAAGATGATTAAAAGTAGGAAGATGATTTTTTTAATTTTGCACCCTCAAAGAAATTTGAATTTGATGTCTTCCCATTCGTTTTCCTTTGAGCCAATGGGATCTATTATAATTTGGAAATATCAGTACTGCCATGGATTTTTTTTTTTTTTTTTTGAATTTTTTTATGCTGTCAAATTTTTTTTTATTTGTCAATAGGCCGGCGCCGGGAGAACTGCGGAAGGTTCATATTGAGAAATCATTGGAGCCCTTACGGCTGGGAATTCAAATCTGCTGCCCAACTGGTGGAGGAATATTCGTTTCACACGTTCGAGACAACAGTTTGGCGAGCCAGGTTGGGCTGCAAGTTGGCGACCAGGTCCTGGAAGTCTGTGGTATCAATTTGCGAAATGCCACTCATTCTAATGCCGCGACCGTGCTGCAGCAGTGTGGAGACAGCATCACAATGCTTGTCCAGTACAGTCCCGACAGTAAGTATTGCAGAATGTGTAAGGGTTTGTCACATCCCCCCGATATTTTGACATAATTTCTCTATTGCTCAGAATCCGTGTATTATTAAATTTCTTTAATATGGCACTTGCAGTAATGTTATATCAGTATCTTAGCATTACATTCAAACATAGAAGGTATTCGAGACTATCTGAAAACCATAAACAGCACCAGGCCTCTCTCCAATTCCCTTAAAAAGTTTCTGATGGAAGCTTGCTACTACGTACGCTATCATGTTCACATCATCTGACTTCGGCTTTGTAATTGTAGTAACATTATAATTGTGTTTGACAGAGTACCACGAACAAGAAGGTTCTGCAGGATCAAATGTGGATGAGGACAGGTCGCGTTCTGGTTCCCCGACTCCGTGCAACTCTCCGACTGCCAGCCGCAAGTCGGCGTCCGCCACTGGGACAGTCCGCAGCAATACTGGCAAATCTACTCTCACGAGAAGTCATCTCTCACAGGCCGTGGCTACTTTGTCCAGGCAGATGCCTATATCCAGGTATCAGTAGAATTTATGTAGTAAAGCAGTTTTTTTCTAACAAATTTGGAGCAAAGACTCCGGCAGAAGTGGTGGTTCTGTATTTATATAGTGCATCGTGTTGGTTTTGAATGCCTTTGTCTTTCTCATATCATTTACCCTTGATAAAACTTCTTAGTACGATAAAAATCAAGATGGGCATTTCAACATTAATTATCTAAAGACAAACTCCATAACCTAAAAAAAAGCTAGTAGTTTATTAAATTAACCTTTGAGAAGATCACTTCTAGAGGAGCTGTTATCCAGTACCTACAAAAATGATTATGTATACCAGATTTTCGTGACTTAATAATTGCCTTACCCATTTCGCTCTTCTACTTTTTACGTGAGGTAGCTGATGTCTCTCTTCTTCAATAGCCTCTAGCACTCTTTCATTCGCCACGTGGTCCCTCCAGCTGATCCGAACCATCCTTCAGTGACATCACATTTCAAACGCTTCAAGTCTCTTCAGTTCCTTATCTGCTATAGTCCAGGTTTCACATCCGTATAATAAATCACCCCATACACAGGTTTTAAGGAACTTCTTCCTTATGCTTAGTCTTATTCCAGGATCTTAGATTGTATGATATACAAGCTCCATAATTACAAAGGCTTTTCTCTATTACTCGAAGCTATAATATAGTACCTACACACCCAGGGTGCAACGAGGTCATCACCCGTCTTCAGTGATGGTGTGGTGGGGGGTGTCGTACCAGGGGGTGACAACCCTGCATTTTTGCGAGAAAAAAAAAAAACGTAAAAACTGGAGCTAAAGTGTAGAAGAAAGACGTTTTGGAAGGAGTAGTGAAGTCCCTCAATGCCACTTTGTTCAACAGGCACGATTGGTGCTTCCAGTAAGATTCAGCGCCTGCGCACAAAGCCAAAACCACTCAGGAGTGCCTGAGAACCAAAGTCCCGGCCTTTATTGCTAGTAGGTTGGTAGTCCAGACTTGAACCCCCTGGACTATTCATTGTGGCCTGCTCAAAGCGTCACCCAAATTTGGATAGCCTGAAGCATTCCCATTTCCCGCATCAAGGCAGCCCAAGATCTAACTCTGGAAACCGTCCGTGCCGCAAAATGATGGTGGACATTTTGAAATTTAGTATGTTTTATTACTCAAATATGAATAATTCAATATAAAAAATAATAATCGAACCATATTAAACTTTTTGATTCCTTTCATCATGTCATAACCTTAAGGACAGAACTTATGGCAGGACTAGGTAGTATACGATACCATATTCTGTTTGCAGAGCTGATGGACACAAGTCGGTACACGAGCCTCGCTACGTGTATATTGACAACAACAAGTGTAGCGATTTAGGCATCAGTCTTGTGGGTGGAAACGCAGTAGGGATCTTCGTGCACGGGGTCCAGGAGGGCAGCCTCGCTGAGTCAGCAGGTCTACGCACGGGTGATCAGATTCTCGAATTTTGCAGTACAGACTTGCGACAGGCTACTGCCGAGGAAGCTGCCTATGAATTAGCTAAGCCTGCCGACAAAGTCACAATACTGGCGCAGTATAACTTAGACCGTAAGTATATTCTCTAGATTAAGTTTTTGGTTTGTTCTTTTACAGAAAAGGCCGGTGAGGGATCAGATCCAAAGAACTCTCGACTGCAATTCGAGAAATTATCAGTCTGGATTGTTTGCTGTGGCTGTAGCCAAACCCCACACCTCATCACCATTAACTGTGATCAACTCCAGTTGCGCGAATATGATGTAGGAGGCACGTTCACTCCTTCCTTCCCTCCATTCTGATCATTATATGGTTTCTGCATCTCTTCCATGGTCTTCCTCTCTTCCTATACACTCTATTTCCAGGCACTCCTCCCTATCCTCTCCTCCAATGCCTCCTCAACCCTGTACTCTCTTCTAATCCCTTCAAATTACAGACCGGCCGCCATTTTACTATTTTAAAATTATATTAAATGTTGCAGGTTATAACCAGGTGAAGGATGCCCCGGGTGACAGCTTCTACGTACGCGCGATGTTCGAGCGGACCGGTGACCTCAACGACTCTCTGCGCATGCGATTCCAGCGGGATAAAGAGCTGCGTTTCCACAAGGACGACGTTCTCTACGTGGAGAACACCATGTGCAACCCCGTGCCGGGGTACTGGTTTGCATGGCTCCTCGACGAGGATGGCCAGAAGAAACAGTGCGGCATGGTCCCGAGCAAGTTCAAGTAAGTGTCTTACCCCCTTCGGCGTAAATCCATAGAAACAACTGGGTGCGGTTCCAGAGAGTCAAAAACTATGCCCATAGACAAGCATCGATCCCGTCGAACTGTATTTCTTTAACAAAATAATTTCATCATCCTTATAGTATTGGTATACATATTATGCTGTGTTTATGTCAGAAATCGTATAGATGATCACGTCGACGGATTACCATGCTTTGGGACAGGGAAAGCGTGGTTATTTGTCCGACGGATGAAACTGTCTGGCATTGAGTCGGAATTGCTCCTACTGGTATAGCATTAACTCAAATTCAGGTGTATCGGAAAGAATTTGTCTATTATTTACCAAGCCTAATGATTGGCACCCTCAGTCGAGATAAGGCAGGTATTGAGCCTGCTACTAGTGCCTCACATTATGGACTATGGTGAACAAGTCATGACATTTTGAAAAAAAAATGAATTTTTAGAGGTGATCGGACGCTGTCTATCCCTCCTTGGTGGGTCATGGACAAAGATAGATTGATTGACTGAGGCTGTCAAGTCGAAGGATTTCCAAAACTGGCCAATTGGTGATAGTGACGGCCACACGCATTAAATATTTCTTCTACTTTACGGCATCTCAGTTTTGGCTCTACGATCGATATTTCCGGTGACATTAAATATTTTACGGTTTCCCCCTCCAAATTGTATAAAATCGTACAAAAATGCGGGATGTAGATGCTAGACTGATTAAAATTTAAATGCCCAAAAATAGGGAAGGTTTAGAAACAATTTCCATCTTGGACCCCCGCTCAAAAATCTTGGGTACGGGGTCTGCTGCTGACAAGCTCTTTTTGGCGGGATTTAAATGTAATGAAGCAATCTTTTGGTTCGCAGAGTTGAGGAAGACCTGATGCAACGCAGTATGGGTGACTTGGATACGGACTCAAGACGTAGTACAAGCTCTGCCCGCCGGAGCTTTTTCAAACGGAAAAAACATCAGCGAAGCTCATCCCGCGACTCGAAGGAACTTGCTAGCTTTTCAACTGTAAACCTCGGATGGTACAGTGACTCTGGCACACTCAACGAGGAAACTCCCGTCATTTCCTATCAAAGAGTCGAGCGCCTCAACTGTAAGAAAATCACTATTGGTGGAGTAGACTGCTAAGTCTCGGAATAGTTATTACCCTAATTTTTAGCTTATGTAGGTTCCACAGGTTGGCAGTACAAGCACAAGAATTACACGCAATATCTCAGCCTATAGAAAAAGAACTGCCTACCCATTTTTTGATTACGAAAAGCATTCATTCTTTGCATACAATTTGCATATTTGATGACCACTATTGGAATAGCCTTTCCCGTTTTCATATTTTTGTTTCTCTTATTCCCCTGCCTATAGAGGTTATTGAGACACTATTGTTGTTATGATAACATATGATATTACTAATAGCTTTTTTTCCGCAGATTCGATTTATCGGCCAGTGATTCTTATCGGGCCGTTTTCAGAATGCGTAACCGAGAGGCTTCTTCAAGACTTTCCTGTGGACTTCAACCGTTGCATCTCCCAGATCATAAACTGCTCCCAAAATGCCATTGAGAAGGGAATGACTGACATGTTTATTGACTACCGTAAAAAGAACAATGGCAACTACTACGAATGCATTACCCTTGCTTCTGTGCGTGAAATCTGTGATAAAGTGAGTATCGCGTATGTTATGGCTAGACACTTGAAAATATAATAATTATTATTTATATTTAATTATTGCAAATAGTACGCTTTCAAGTTGACCACGGCTCATTAGCCGTGGTCATCACACATACATTTCTAAGATAATTTTTATATAATAGCTACGTATAAGAGTGTACAGCCCGTAAGAAATTGGCAGTCCGAAATTTAATACTTTTTATTTTTTATTTAATTAACTAATCATGTTATTGGAGATTTGGCTCATCAAAGTTGTAGAAGACTACTGCATGCATCATTCTAAGATATTTTTTATTTTCGAAATTTTAGTTTTTCATAAACATGCAAATATTTTATAAACAATAACTTTTCACGTATTAGCGATTTTATAAAAAAACTACAATTTGGAAAACTAAAAATACCTTATTATATGATGCATGAAGTAGTCTTCTACAACTTTGATGAGCCAAATCTTTAATAACATGCTTAGTTAATTAAATAACAAATAAAAAGTATTACATTTTGGGTAGCCACTTTCCTACGAGCTGTGCACTCTTAACAAATGCGTGTCTCCATCCGCATCTTACCATTTTATTGATTTGAACAAACATTTTTAACAATAATTATGATTTTTTATGAAATTGTCATTCGAGCAAAGGGGCGTGGTGAATGATTGGTGCTAAGCCATAGAGTCTACTTTACCGGGCCTTACATCAAATATTTATATAATGTGCACTATATTAGTAATTTGTAACTACTTATTTATAGCTTTCTTTATAATACGAACGTTATTTTGTTGCAGAAGAGTCATTGCATTTTAGACATGAGTTTACCCGTGGTCGAGAGGCTGCACAAGCATCAAATCTACCCCATTGTTCTCCTTATTAAATTTAAGTCAACCAAACAAATCAAGGAGGTAAAAGACACGCGCTACACCATGGATAAGGTCTCCGCGAAAGCAGCTAAAGAAATGTACGAGCATGCCCTGAAGCTAGAGTCTGAGTACAAGCATTTCATATCAGGTATGTTCATTTACGACTTGCGTCTTGTAAATAATAAAGTAGGATAAACCCTGGACCTCACTATTGTCAGAGCCTTAGTTCCAACTTTATCTTATTTTCACCATTCGGTATTCTGATGTCTGATTACGCCATGGCCGTTACAATCGTCTGATCAGACGGCTGCAGCGGCCATTCTAAAGAGAGCTTAGAGTCGCTTATGTAGTCCTGAGCTAACCAAAAGCAACGGCAGTGGCGTAACCAGACATCACTCTACCGAATTGCGAAAATATGGAGCTAAGGCTCTGACTTTAGTCCGGATTATCCATCTACCATTGGTAGATAAAATCCGTTCCAGTTGCCTGGGTGTGATACGTGAGCCTCCTGCACTCCCTCCTCTTGTGATTATTACAATGCGCTTTCTCTGGTACCAGTCCCACTCTTCTAAAATCGTCCTCAATCTGGTTTCTGTATCTCTTGATCTTGTCCTTCGTTTCCCTCTAGCTAGCCATTTCCTCGCTAATTTGCTGTTAAACATTCGCTTTACGTGTCCGAACCATTGCAGTCTCCTTGCTATCCTCTCGATAAACGTAAAATAGGATTATATAGACCAGCAACGAGGAAAAACAACTAATTTTACCGGGAAGGAGCACCGTGTGTACATTCTCAAATCAAACATTACCAAGCTCCTTTCACTCAAGACCAGTATATACCGTAAGATATTTCTTTTCAAATTGACACAAAAAAGAACCCGGAACTGAAAAATTTAAAAGTTTAAAGTGGAAATGTAGGTATTTCCCTATGCTAAGGTTAGTGTCAAAATTACGGTTCCACTTCCTTGGGCCTCCACAAGTCCACAAACAAGCTTCGAATATCAAACGCCGCGGAGGGACTGATTCGAAAATTAGAAGGCCCGTGTTTGCCATGCGTTTCGCTTATGGGGAATGCCGACCTTAACTATGCCATTGACTATCTGGACGGGTAGAGTAGTGGCACAGACTCGGACTTTCCTCTGCAATGTTGTAGGTGTAGGTACCACACTTGCTACATTTTTAGGCCATGCTTCAGAGAGCATGTAAAGCAGGTGGTTGAGCTGAAAATTATATATTTAATTTCTAGGTTCATAAAAGTATTTAAATTGATTTTACACTTTTCTCTCCTAACTTGCTTTCACTTTTTCCGCGCCATTTCCTCGTGGAGGGTCGGCGGCAGAGCTGCGCGTCCTCCCTTGTGAGCCCGGTTTCTTGCAGGTCGTGTATAATTTTCCTCTCCAGGGTCAGCTTTGGGCGCCCACGTGCTCGGCCATCGCCTCTCCCACTCTGCGTATAAGCGCTGATGCCTCTCTCCTCTGCACGTGTCCCCACCAGCTGAGCCTCTTCCCTCTTAAATTTGCACCACGTCCGTTGTTCGCATTTCTTCCCGAATGTCCTCGTTTCTGCGCCTGCCATTCAATGTTACGGCACATGCCCTCCGCAGCATCCTCATCTCCGCTACGTGGATCATTTGTTCTTCGCGTTTACGCACGGCCCAACATAGCGCCATATATCTTACATGGCCTGACCACTTGTTTGTATTTGCGACTTTTCAATTTCTTTGGCATCCTTCTGTCAGTCAGGACCGCGGACATCTCTCGAAACTTGGCCCATCCCGCAGCAGTACGCGCCTTCACATCGTCATCGCAGCCTCCGTTTTCGCCAATCGTGCTGCCTAGGTACTTAAATTTCCCTACTTTATTTAGCTGATGGTTACAAACGCTTATGCTACCGGGAGTCTGCTTAACGCACTCAATGTACTCTGTCTTGCCTCTGTTGACCTTTAGGCCTTTGTCCTCCAGCGTTTTCACCCATTTGGCTAGCTCAGTTTTTAAGCAGTCCCTAAATACTCGCATACCTACTGTTTCAGCTGTAATCCAAGTGACCGGCGTCAGCATTCCGTACATGTGTACGCAAATCAAAAGTGCGATCGACCATGAGCAAAACAAGACACTGTGGGTGCCCTGCAGCTCGTAATAGCTACAGTAACCAGTACATTGTGTGTAACAGTAAAATCTACTCACTCATGATAGGTAATATGTGAATCACCATTGCTTGTCACTGAGTCACCATTAATTATGTGCGTCTGGATGTTGCGCCCTCATAGCCCACAACTGAACAACTAGGGTCCAACTTTTCTTTATTAGATCTGACGCCATTGGTTTGTAAATCGATTGGACGACTTGCCGTTGCGAGAGACAACCAAGCCCAGCCTTAACAATTTGTGAGAAAATGACGTCAGATCCTATAAACACAACTTGCACTGTAGTCTCCCAGGGAGATCCAATACATTTTAATGGGGGAGCGGCCAAGAATTTTGCGAGGTGAACATTTGGAGCGCATAGCGGCCAAGTGGTGAAAGTGTCATTTTTTGCGATTTGGAGTTAAGTGCACTAGATGCTGTTACTCATTATGACAATGCTAGAATACATGGAAAATGGGTATATCTGTACATTTTCTGTTGAGTTCCAAACTTAAGACTCAATTATTTCGAACGTTTATTTTTGTTACTTGCACCACTTGGCGCTTTAATTTAGGTGTTCAATGATATCATAAATAAAAAGAATATGCCAGTTACTTTTTTAACCCTATGCTAAATTGTAGACTATTTATTGTAATGCAAAGGTTGCAGTGCGGCCAGTCATCATAGTAATATTATTTGTTTTGGTTCCTTCATTGGTGACTTACATTGTATCATAGTGCACGTTAATTTTACGACAGACTTATGTTGACATATTTTCATTCTCATTCTGCCCCAATATGAGCAAACGCCACTACATACCGATTGCCTACTTTCAGTTTTTTTACTCGTAAGCTATGTGCATCCCTTTGGTGTTTTCCATCCATTTTCGCCGCTGTTTCAAAACGAGTAATTACTCTAAAATTCCAAGGTGTGTGTGTGGTATACATTTGAATCAATACAAAAGATAGATCTTGGCACCTTGCAGACGAAATTACATAATATTAGTTAAGTATGACAGCTTGACAGTCATATTTTATTAAACATGCTCAATCTCGCTGGGCAACAGCTTGGCATGGCAGTTACTTTAATATAATGACGTGGTAAGGGCTCTTGCTCCCTTCAGCACATGTGTTGGTTCGAATCCCATATTTGTTACATTTTCTATTGCCATGATTCTGAGGAGCATGTAAAACCCTCCATAGTTGAGCAAGCCCTAATTCGTTGGGGTGGGTCAGTGAGAGGATTTCTGAAAGGAAAGTAATATTTAACATCAAGGCCTTAAAACCGGTCTAATACTATTGTAAGCTATCAATTTAGACTGCCTGATTTTTCCTAAATTTGTGTACGAAATTAGTGATAACGATTGCCTTTAAGAACTCTTTAGACCAACAGCCAAAATTTATAGAAACGTTTACACAATTGCGTTGTGATTTTAACACTGAGAAATTGTGGCAACTATTTTTATCTAACTGCTTGAGTGAACTGAACATTTTATCCATTCAGTGCCTGTGAACTGTGGTTGTGACCAACAAGTAGTGTGTATGTGTGTGTGATTGTTAATATATTTTACCAAGCCAAATATTAATTGTGTACGTAAGCTGTGTAGCGGTTGACTTAAAATAGTTAGGATATTAGTTAATTGCTTTAATTTTAACAGATTGTATTATATTAATGAATCTACGAAAAGATTAGTTAAAATTTGTTACAACTCAAAAGCATGAATACAAAAGGCGCTTTGTCATTTGAAACTGTAAATGAGAATAAAACGTTTAAAACCTAAATGCATCTGTATTTTGTGATGTAATATATTAATTGATATTCTTTGATAATATAGGAATCGCATTACACTTTTTACTAAATTTTTTGTGGCAGTAAATGCGACGATTCCAGTGATACCACCAAATCAAAAATGAATTTTTGTGGCAAATCGCTTTTTGTATTATTGTGCTCCCCAACTATATTTATTTGCTTAGTTGAAAAAATTTTGCTCACCCCTGGTCCATCCTGTTACTCTTTAGTACTTCACATGTTTTTTTTTAAATATATTAATATACCCTGGCAACTTTTACTTTCGCAGTAAATTAAATTAAAAATTAAATGTGACAGGTTTAGGGATTAACAATTTGTAGCCAGTCTACTCCCAACATCCTCTTAAGGCTACCGCAGTTAATACTTTTAATACAAATTTGTCAGTTAGTAAAATGAATAATTTTGTTCATGAAGCCGTAGAATGTGAGCTGAAGGCCTACTAGCCCCAAGCTTCTGCTTCATCTGACTCTGGCCGTGGAAGCCTTTGTAATGGACAACTTCCTGTAGAAAAATAAAACATGGCAAAATACCCTCCTCTGATTGGGGTCAATTCACAAAAATGGCGTCTATGATTGACTTTAAAGAAATCGTCGGAGCCGTTTTTGGGAAACACATTTTTCAGTTTTGTTTAGGGGGTTTTGGGGCATAAAACCCCCAAAATGAAGTAGTCGAAAAAAATTGAAAGAAAGGCCCCTGGCCAATATTTTTTTCTGTACATGCCGAATTTCCTCAAATTCTATCGAGTAGTTTGGCCCCATGTTACAGACATTTCGTTACAACCACTTTTTTTGTTCATGGGACCTCAAAACATGTAAATCATTGAAATCTCAAAATCACAAAGGCTTCCTTGTGCTAACGTATAAATAGGAAGACAATAATGAAGTTGCCTTTAAAATTAATAGCTTTTATAACGCTATTAGCCTGTCATTTGGGCGTAGATTACCAACTAAAGTTGCTGTAAATTCAAAAATTATTTATGGTGAGAAAGAATGTTTTCTATCCAATCAACAACCAGAGCGAGGGTTCTCAATAAGTTAATCATGGGCGCTATAATTGAGAATTGACCCCAATCATATCAGCTAATTCTATGTGAAAGTTGTCCATTATAACAATTTTGTGTCATTAAGATAGTTATGCGTCATAACCAAACCTTTACAAAAATTGTTTATTAACTTAAGTAAGTTAAAATAATATGTATATGCTGTTGTCAGGCGTGTGAGTGTGAGTCCGCTCCATTTATAAACTAGACTTAAAAACGATCGATTTCTTTGTATAAATTTAAAGTAACGTATGCCGTTTGGCCAAAGAAAGTCCTATTTGTATAAAATTAGTAATGTAGATAGTCACACAAAAATGTATTTCTAAATTTAAATAGACGCATTAGCGTAAACTGAGAGGAGATTTTTGCAGCGAACCGCTTAATTTACAAAAAAAAAACTTTTTTTCATTTTTAATCTGACCACTTTTAACTTCGCGGCTGTGGAAAGAGAAATTAATTAAATTCGGCAAAACTATATGAACTTGTTAAAAAAATATTTTGAAATCTCTCCCGTAAGTATCCCTATATTTATGGCGTAATAATGATAATAATACATTTCGGCCTATCTAGTCTTCCATGAAATGTGCACTTTCACTTATGTTGAAGTCCTATTTTATTCGAATTTTGATATTTACTTGAGAAACTTAAGCGGCAATTCCACCGGCGATTTTACTTCATTTGTGATTTGAGATTTTTTGTTTGTTTTGTTTAAAGGAGACTATTATGTAGATACTTAACTTATCTATTATAAATTAAGTTATAATATGGTAGAGACTTATTAATGATGCCTGCTACCATATTATAACTTGATTTATAATAGATAAGTTAAGTATCTACATAATAGTCTCCTTAAAGCAAAACAAACAAAAAATCACAAATGAAGTGAAGTCGCCTGTGGAATTGCCGCCTTAAGAGCAAGCTGGGCGTTGACTTTGGCCGCCCCTGGATGCCCCCAAAATAGGTACCGTTATATTTTTATTTAATTTAATACTTCAAGACTATGAGGTCTGTTTCTTGCGTAGTACTACTCGGTTAGTTTTGGTGCAGGGGGGTTTCCGTTAAATATGGGTCTACCAATTGACTTAATTTATGACTTAAGTATTGAATTAAATAAAAAAAATAAACCAACCTATTATGGGGGGGGAGGGGGGGGGATTATTCCGGGTGGCCCATGTCAACGGTCTGTTTCCTTTTAAGGCGGCAATTCCACCGGCGATTTTACTTCATTTGTGATTTGAGATTTTTTGTTCGTTTTGTTGTAAGGAAACTATTATGTAGATACTTAACTTATCTATTATAAATTAAGTTATAATATGGTAGCAGACATCTTTAATAAGTCTCCACCATATTATAACTTAATTTATAATAAATAAGTTAAGTATCTACATAATAGTCTCCTTACAACAAAACAAACAAAAAATCTCAAATCACAAATGAAGTAAAATCGCCGTTGGAATTACCGCCTTAAAAAAAAAATTTTTGCAAATTTCAAACCCAGGCTCTAGTCTTAATGTTCCCTGTTATCACTTTTATACAAATAAGATTATTATATAACGCAGGTTCAAACAATAAAAATTAGTGTTTCTTCCAACTTTTACTTGTACAATAGGTATTGACATTTTTAAAAAGAGGCTTGTTTATACATTTTTGTTTTGAAACGTAATGCTCTTAACTCGAGACTGTTTAAATTGCTTCATATTCAACATGCTTTTATTTTATAAGTTTCCTAAGTTTTATATTCTATGCATAACAATCGTTTTTTACCTATTGTATGTTTCATGTATAATACTTCTACAAATCATTTAGTCCTATTTGTAATATTATACAGTGCCTACATAATGTTAATATCATTTTGTAAATTTTGTTCTATATTAATTTTTACTCTGGTCACTAAATAAAATGTCTTTAAGCGCACATAGTTATTTGTAGCTTATGATATTATATCTGCTTATAAGATGTCACGCATTTGTCGCTCCATTTGGGGGCAATACATGGTGGAAGATTTAACTATGTCGCATTTATTTACTCCCCTACATAAAAAAAAATGAGGAAACTTTCAAATTGAAACTTATGTCGAAAGATGTATAATAGGCTTAGATAATTTATAAAAAAATAAATAAAACAGACACTGATTTTCAAAAGTGCCATAAACACGCACACATTATAAATAACACCATGCTAGCATAATTTATTCAAAATTGCCGCCTACCGCCTAAAGATGTACTAAGGAAGCCATTTTGAGGAAATTATGCAAGCGTGTCGTAATCCATAATATGGGCAGTTTATTTGGAAAGTTTGAAAATCTGTGTCTTTTATTTTATTTTTCTACAGGGTATGTCCGGAAAGTAATGAGCCTAATTATTTTGTGACGTGACTATGCCATGCGGGGCGGAAGTATGGGGAGCCTCTTTAGCTATTCAAAAAAGCCATGGTTGGTCGCCTTCGAGCTCTTGGGGAGTTAGGACGTGCTTTTACGTGAACCTCTGTTTAGTGACCGCGTCGTAATTAACATTTTTATAATAACGTTATGCGGTAAAGTTTAGTGTTAAGCTCAACAAGACCCCAAAGGTAACATGGGACATGCTTAAAGAAGCCTTCGGGGATGCTTCCATGACCTATTCACAGGTAAAAAAGTGGCACAAGTCGTTATGGGAAGGTCGGGAAGACGTCACCGACGAAGGCCGTTCTGGACGCCCATCAACATCGCGAACGGACGAACAGCTCACCCATGTGCTCGAATTATTGAGCACAGACCGACAAATGAGTGTTCGTATGTTGTCGAAATTACTGAACTTGCCAAGAACCATTGTCCATGAGATTGTTTCGGAAGACTTGGCCATGCTGAAGATTTGCGCAAAATCATGGCAATGCACACAGCCTTTGTTGTCACCTCCTACTTGATTCGGATTGGTGCCCCCTGCTCCAGTCACCCTACAGTCCAGAATTAGCCCCAGCCGACTTCTTTTTATTTCGTAGACTGATAAGGGACCTCAAATGACATCATCTGGGCCCCCTGGAGAGCGTCCAAGTCCAAGATACTACTTACTGAACAGTATTCCGGCAGAGGAGTTCCAGGGAGCTTACCCAGCATGGGAATCACGTTGGCAAAAATGTATTGAAGTGGAAAGGTCTTATTTTGAAGAATATTAAGTTTTAGTACTTGTATGTTCAATAAAATATTTTTTTAAAAATCAGGCTCATTGCTTTCCGGACAGACCCTGTATAAATAAACTATAAATCTCTAAATATTAGTGTAAATTTCTGCCACTATTCTCCTTGCACAAGTCATCAAGAAATTATTTCAAGTACAGTGACTGCGGACAGTATAGATATTTAAATATTAAGCAACCCATTCATCTCTGCAGAAAAGTTGTTATGCAATTGGGGAAAAGTTACGTCCTGGCGCGAAAAATGGGGTGCATAACTACATTCCTGCAGGCATGAATATCAGTAGCCTACTTAGAGGGTAGCAGTGGCGAACTCAGCTGTTTATTTTGCTCCTCAGGTATAAACTGAGAATAAAAACAAGACTGTATTTGATTTAAGTACCTAACTCATTTAGTTTTTCCGAGCAATTGTGGATGGTATAGTACATACAGAACGAAATAAAACCATTAAAAGAAGTACATTGCAATAACACTTCATATTTCATGTTTTTCAACAAATTAAGTTGTAATTTTCAATTTTGCCGCATTTTTAAAATTTTGGTGGGGGTTATGACCCCCGAGACCTCCCCTCTGTGTCCGCCACTGACTGCTAGAGGTATTTATGTACTCGTAATGCACGAACTCATAGTGCACAATAAGCCGCCATTTTTGTAATTTTCACTGTAAGTATTTACGTTAGGTTAGTAGAATTGTTTTAAAGTTAGTACTGTATGTTACTACCTATATAGTAGCTGTTAGCAACTAAACCGAGATTCGCACAACTTGTTGCTTACGAATGTTATGGAGAATATCGCGCACATATATTTATTTATTTTATTTTCTACGGCGAACAGCAACTAAAATAGATGTTTTTCCGAAATTAAGTACAGGTATAACCTTTCCCGATCCTGGCGCGGTTAATATGTATCTCAAGGACGGATACAGAGGGGGGTAGGGGGGGTAGCTGCCCCCCCCCAATTTGGTAAATCTATTGTAAATTAATTTATTACGCTCTAATTTTATCGACCCTACATATGTTTTTCCTATTTTGACCCCCCCCCCAAATGGGCTGGATCCGTCCCTGATGTATCTACGTAACCACATGTTTGGCATGTTTGTGAGGTGGCAACGATGGCAACATTATGCAAAATCTAACTAAAGCAACTAAGCTTATAATTCTGATAGCATAAGAAGGCTTAATAGCTAATTGCTGGTGACATCAAAGGGTATGAATGACGGATAGTTAGCCTAAGTTAGGCCTATCTTGCTAGATCACATTTGGTTTTTAATTTTTTTAAACAATTATTGACCAGTCCAGTCAGCCGAGATAATGTAAGTCGAAGTTTTGGTGTAAAATGTGATTGGCCTGGACCAGTATCAGGTATTGAACAGGTATTTGGTGGTGACTGCGCGGGCGTTAGTCCAACTCAGGGCGTGGCCGTACCTGACCTTGAGCCTTAGATCGGGGCATGTGCTGGCCTTCAACGCTGCAACTCTGTGCCCGAGACCTTTGTTTTCAGCAAAGAAAACAACATCAAGCTTAAACCTATTGTACTTATATAGATGGTGTACTATGCTGTATGGTGCCCAAAAATTATCTACAGCGCAGGCTTAGCCAACCGTATAGACAGCAGCCTTTAGGCCCAGGGTATCTATTCTATATTTTGGGCTATGGCTACTTTTGTAGTTTGAGGTGTAGGCTACTTTTTTGTGATGTTTGGCGAACCCGCGATATGATATGAGGGGGGTTGGGGCAGGGGCGGGCACAAGGGGGGGGGGGTCGTAGGGGTCATGACCCCCCCCCCAAATTTTATTGGTAATTGAAAAAACAATACACATAACATCTTATTCAGGATTTTATTATGTTCTGGTTCTGGAAGCCCTGGTGATGACCCCCCCCCCCCCAAAAAAAATATCGGTGTGCCCGCCCCTGGGTTGGGGTGTACTCGGGATTGGGGGTATGCAAGATTTTGGGAAATGATGGAAGCCAAATAGGAGCTATTACGATGGTTCATACCTAGCTACTACAAGTGCCAATTCAATCTAATCGAATTGACTTCGATGGCCAGGTGGTAGCGTGCTTGTACGTTTGCGAGTCTTTATGCGATCGGAGACGTGTCGTAACTCTACAGAGACGACTGAATAGGTCAATCGGAAGCATTCATTAAATTGTTTGTATGCCATTAACAAAACATGTAGAGTAGTGGTACGGACTCTAACTTTCACCCGAAAGGTTGTTAGTTCGAGTTTTACACTTCCTACATTTTCTGGCCATGCTTCAAAGGGCATGTAAAGGTCCCGGCCTTGCTAGTTGAGTGTAAGAGAGGGCTTTATAGCCCTAACTCCGCTAGGTTGGCTTAGTAATAGATCAAAAAGTCCTTATTTATTTATTTATTTAACCTTTTTTTTTATTTTAAATCCTTCTTGACAGTCGTAGGTCCAGCCCTCCATTTGCCATTTTCGTGCAAATAAAATATTTATCGCAAAGCTATAAATACAGTGACATAAACTTAGGGCTTGGATAATAAATAAATAAATAAATAAGGACTTTTTATTGTTTCTATTACTAAGCCAACCTAGCGGAGTTAGGGCTTTAAAGCCCTCTCTTACACTCAATTAGGAAGGCCCGGGACCGCCTGCTTTACATGCCTTCCGAGGCATGGCCAGTAAATTTAGCAAGTGTGGGACTCGAAACAACAACCTTCCAGGTGAAAGTCAGAGTCCATACTACTACGCTACATGTCCTGATGTCAAACATGGTGCCGTCATTACTAACACCGATCGGGCACAAATGAGCTTACAGTTAAAAATAAGATAATAACGGTCACTGGATAAGGATGTCAGATCGAAGGAGTCCCGCACAACTGTGGCTAAATGGTGTTCGTCACGGCCACATACTATCAAAAGAACCGGTTCGAGTTTACTCGAACATGCTTTCCAATTTATCAAAATAGATAAAGGAAATGAGTAATTTCATGGTAAATAATTTTCCTATGGGGGGGGGGGGCGGGGGGGGGGGGGGGGTTTCCACCTGTTGTCACTGGAGGTGAGGTAAATTCTATAGATAGGTCAGACGAACACATCACCACACAGAAATAATCGCAGGGCACGCAATGCATTTGAGCGTGATTTTTCAATTATTAAAAATAAAATAAAAATTACGCTGAACCATATAGTTTTTTTGGAAAGCAACAGTTGCGTTACTCAATTTAACACCTAAAACATGCCTGAAGGTAGAAATCATCGATAGAAATTATTTTTAAGTAATTTTTCATTATAATTTAGTTGTTTTTATTTTTTTACCCCCAGAAGCAAACTATCAAGGGGCAAACGACCCCCCGCATTTTGTCAACATTAATAACGACTACAATATATGTGAATTTAAACGAAATCGTTGGAGCCGTTTTGGAGAAATAATTTTTTTAGAAGTTTTTTTTTAGTTTTTTGAGAATAAAACCCCCTAAAATTGAGTTAGCCCAAAATAAGAAAAATCGCCCCGAAACATGATTTTTGTGAAGCTACATGCCAAAATTAATCAAAATCGACTGAGTAGTTTGCCCGGAAATCAATGAACAGACAGACATTTCGTAAAATTTCGTAAAATAACTGTAAACAAGATAATTTTATCATGGAAAGTGCTATTCAAAATTTGTGTGTTTGCAGTTATAATCCTAGGGTATTTATTTAACCCCGGTATTATAATCGCCTCGATCAGGCTGCAGGCTGCTGGGACGTCAAAACGTGTAAATCCGTTGAAATTTCGGAATTTCGACCATCACAAAGCTTTCCTTATACTACGTATAAATTGGAAAGAAATGAAGAGAGAAATTTCTTCTACGATATAACATCTCATTTATGACTATTGAAAAAACTGAAATTTGGGGGGTTGATTTGCTATTAAAGGCTATGCGTATCTAGATTACCTACGTATGCACAGAATATTATTCGGATAGTTCGAATCAGATTGCATGGCCTACTATAGGCCTATAGGCAGTATAGAAAATTGGCTAGGTCCACTATTTAGTCCAACCAATGGAGCTCCCGGCTCCTGGTGGTCCTTAATTCAACAATCTTGAATAGGTTGGACCCCAGCCATTAAGAAAGTGCCGGGAGGCAAACCTGATCGTACATTGCTACCAGGACATATTTATGTACGGGTTCGACGTTCTCTGACTTATGAGCTCGCATCTAGATCCGTTTCGGAGAACAAAGGGACTTACACGTGATGGAAAGCCCCGGTAAGCTTATCAGAGGGAAACAATGCCATTAATAAGCTGTGGGACAGATTAACCCACAGCTCCCACTCCCCACTAGGCTGATCCTATAAGATAAATATTACTGTAGTATACTGGCCGATAAATAATATTAATAATATTTGAATTTTGTGCAGGTTTAATTTACATGGGGTTTCGTCTTAAAGTGAGTGTATAAACCAGAAAGTATTGTATGCCCTGCCACTAGAACCCCTAGAGCCCTGTTACTTTCTGACTAAAGTGACATCTCCGCGAGCTCCCCCATCGGAGCCGAGTTCCCTAATATATTTAATCGCATCATCATAATCATATAATAAGGAAAAAAATTTCACAGAAACGGCTCAAACGATTTTCTTTCAATTCACATACGGTTAACGGTAGTAAATTGATTGTAGTCGTTATTAATTTAAACAAAACCCATAAGATCGCTTGCCTCCTGATAGTTTGTTTCTTATGGGGTAAGGCGCCCATTCCACCGACCGGCTAGGGCTATTTACAAAAACGGTGACGTGGTAGCAGACATTCAAAACTTAGGCGGGGTTTCCACTGACCTCCCATTGCAGAATTGACGGAAATGTTTATTTTCCTCTATGCCATAGTTAAAATTGATCAATGATCATACAGTAAAATCACAAACAAACAAACTAAAATTAAAGAAATGGCGTCATGGGATATGTTAAGTACAAACATTTTAATAGATTTCTATAAAAAGAAAAATTCTAATTTCCGGCAATGTCATTTGCATTCTGCAATGCGAGGTAGGTGGAAACGCCACCTAAGTCTTGAATGTCTGCTACCACGTCACCGTTTTTGTAAATAGCCCTAGCCGGTCGGTGGAATGGGCGCCTTAAAAAAGAATCAATTTTAAAGAAAAATGACTACAAAATAATTTTTCTAATAAACCTTTCAAACTTTCTATCGGTGCTTTCTAACTTCAGGTATGTTTTAGGAGACTTCTTGAGTAAAAAAGCGAACAGGTTGCTTTCCCAAGCAAATGTTGGTGTTGAATATAAAATTATTTTTTGAAGGAATTATGGATAATTCATGGCCCAATACTTATTTTATTACTACTGTGTCGCAATATATTGGTCTGCCCGTTCAAGACTATGCAAGTGCTCTGGGATAGGGAAAATCAAGGTAACCGAAAGTGAGCCTTAGAACAATTTTTTGCCATGGATCTGCTCACATTATCTATCTCGGTACATAGGCTACACTAATAATTAAATAGGAAACCATGTACGGGTCGCCTCGGTGTTCTTTGGAAAGGGGCACATGGTTCAAGCAAGGGCGGATTTTAGGGGGGTCAGAGGGTCCCCCCCAAAATAAATTAACTTACACTAGATAACAATGAATTTACAGTGGGAATTAAAACTAATGATGTTTTTTAATGTTATAATCCATTGAACCTGCTCGCTGACCCCCCCCCCCCTAAATTTTAGGCAAAATCTGCCCGTGGGTTCAAGTCTTGTCTCATGCTGAAAAACCCGGTACACGGCTCTGATTAGACAGAATAGTATGCAGTGGCGGATTTACAAATAGGCATTAGGTGACTGAGGCGTACATTTAATATATTTTTTGGTGCATACGTAAAAAAATTAAATTTTTTTTAGTTAAGGATAAGAAAGTAGGTTATTTATATATATAAACATAAAAAATAGTGGTCTTATTAGTGAAACCCCCCCCCCCCCCAGTGGCGTAAATAACACACACATCCCCCCCCCCACTATACATACAATAGTTATTAAGGTCTGTGACAAGGGCAATGTCTATCTCCACACAAAGCTAGATCTGGCCCTGATAATAGGCTATGCATTTACCCAGTGCCGGAGTAACCCCTGGGGGGTCGGGGGCTCAAGATAGTCTATGTGGGGGCCGTGGGTGCAACTGCAAACTCCTCAAAAATTCATAAATCTTCCAGCAAAACAAAAGAAAAACACATAATTTCCCACCAATTTCAAAACTTTTAATGTTTTTATATTTTTATCTAAAAAAATTTCGTTTGGGGGGGGGGGCGGAATTTTAGTCATTTCTGAGGGGGCCGAGGGCCTGTGCCCCAAGTGCCCATGGGTTAATCCGGCACTGCATTTGCCAACAGTATTTTGAATTCTCATCTACAATATATAATGTACAATATATAACATTATACCTGACCGTTCGATTAGCTCCCACGCCTGCCAAGTGGGCAATGCCCTGCAAGGCTGCTGCCAAAAAAAAACTCTTTGAATTGATGATATCACAGACAAAATACGGCTCCACCCAACTCACAGGTGATATACATTCCAAGAAGTCATTTACGTAGTTATCACCGGGCGATCAAAAGCAGGCCGCAAGTATCTATATTGGTACCCAACACTGACTTTTGCATTTCTTTCAAATCAGGGACTGTGTTGACATTGAACAGACCCATGTACTTGGCTGGCGTGACCTTCCAGCGTTCTCCAGACATTTCCTCAATTTCTTTGTGTGCTGATTCCAGCACATCTAGCTGTACTTATTTCATGGAATAGTGATTCATGTCATTAGACAAAACCAGGACAACTATAGGGAAAGGTCATTCATTCATTGATTGCTATGTGGGTGTAACGAATTCGAGTTAAGTGAAATGGAACAGGAAGAAACATAAAAAACTTCCTAGAAAATCATCAGGGTGGCTTCGACCTTTATATAAATTCTCTGGTTCCTATTGACAATGCCAATGCTTGGCGAATTTGAGAAAGAAAAAATCGTGGCAGCAGAAACTAATTTCTCTTAACAGTGGTTTAACAGTGACATTAGACATTATTAAAGTAGGTCCGAACCAAGGGCGGATAAATAAAATGAACGTACACAGGTTTACAGTGGGAATTAAAAAGAACCAGTCCGAGTTTACTCGAACATGTTTTCCAATTTATCAACATTAGTAGATAGAGAATATGAGTAATTTCATGGTAAATAATTTTCCAGTGGTTAAATTTCCGATATCTCGGGGGAGGGGGGGGGGGGTTGTCCACCTGACGTCACTGGAAGTGAGGTAAATTCTAGATAGGTCAGACAAACACATTAATTACCACACAGCAATAATGGCAGGGCACGCAATGCATTTGAGCGCGAATTCTCTATCATTTTTTCAAAAAATAATTTTTTGTGCAAAACCCAATATTGTTTTGGGAAACCTAAACCTATCCGGTTCCGTTACTCAATTTAACACCTAAAACATGCCTGAAGGAAACATCGATAGAAAGGTTTCGCACAAAAATTATTTTTTAGTCATTTTTCTTTAAAATTTAGTTATTTTTATTTTTTTACCCCCAGAAGCAAACTATCAATGGGCAAGCCACCCCCCGCATTTGGTCAACATCAATAACGACTACAATATATGAGAATTTAAAAGAAATTGTTGGAGCCGTTTTTGAGAAATAATTTTTTTAGACTTTTTTTTGGCGTTTTTTGAGAATAAAACCCCCCAAATTGAGTTAGCCACAAATAAAAAATGTTTCCGAGGTATGATTTTTGTGAACCTACATGCCAAATTCCACCCAAATCCACCGAGTAGTTTGCCCGGAAATCGATGAACAGACAGACCAACAGACCGACAGACCGAAAGACCGACAGACCGACAGACAGACAGACAGACCGACAGACAGACAGACATTTCGTAAACACCTCAAAACGTGTAAATCCGTTGAAATCTCGGAATCGAAAGTTTCGACCATCACAAAGCTTTCCTTATACTACGTATAAATTGGGAAGCAATAATAATGTTTTTTAATGTTATAATCCACTAAATCTGCCCTCTGACCCCCCCTCCCTAAATTGGAGAGAAAATCCGCCCTTGGTCCGCACCTTATACCAACCCTTGCTTATCGGAAAATATCTACTGCTTACGCACACGTCATAGTCAGAGTTGTATTGAGTAGAAGCACGGACTATAGTTGTTGGTTCGAGTCCCACACTCGCTACATTTTCTGGTAATGACTCTAAGGCCATTTAAAACAGGAGCAGGTCCTAGGCCTTAGTCTAGTGAAGTGTAAGAGATGGATTTATATGTATACGATACCTAACCGTAACTCCGCTAGGTTTTCTTAGTAACAGAACAGAAAGTCATTATAAATTATTTATTTATAACAGTGGCATTGCTGTACTTATTGCAACAAAGAGATCTGTAGAAAGGTATGCGTTAAAAAATATTGCGACGTTATATACCCAATTTATGTAGCTTATTTCAAAACTTAACCTTAAGGTATTTCAGTTGTGTGCTGGTACCTTGTATGTTGGTCATGTACCGTACAGAAAACCCGTAGTTCCGTAGTCTAGCTGCGAATAATACACAATAATGCAGTACCGTACAATGTAGTCGGATTTTTATAATTTATATACTGTAGATTATTATTATGTTATAGACTTTGTCGTGGCCACTCTGACCTTCTTCTGGCTCTTGGCGTGCTCTCATTTGAGATATGAATGTCCCCGAGCTAATCAGGAAGCTGGAGCAATAAAATCTGGCCTGGCGGCTACAAATACGGACAGCTCACGTATTTTAGTCCATCACTTCAAAATTTCCCCCTTGGCTTATCTGACACCATCGCTTTTAAATATCTGCTTGGGGCCACGGGGGACCTGCAATACGCCAGTATGAGACAGTATCAACATAATGTAAACACAAAGGCTTTCAAGACAGTTATACTACGTAGATCCCCGCTGATGGACCGTGGTCCCGCTCTATCTGACCGCGGCTCATCATCCCCGATGTATATAATTATATAGAAGTTCTGAGTATCAGCATAATTAGGCACATTAAGGCCTGTTCCGACGAACGGGGGCTAACTATACGCCGATTCAGTAAGATCCGATACGAGTGAACCCATCCAAGCTCTTCTGTTTATGAATTAGATTAGGTACCGAGATAGATAAAATGACTTACCCCCGGTCTCCCCCAGTCATCGGATCGGGCCCAGTGGCGGCGCTAGAAATTTTAAGGCGGGGGGCCATGGAGGGTCATGATTTCTATCTGGGGGGGCCAATGAAAAAACAAAACATTTTTCATTGGGAGTAGGTATACCGTTCACTAATTCTGCAATTTAACAACATGTAAAATATCTCAAAAGTGGGGGGCCCCGGAGGGGCCGGAGAAACTGTTGGGGGGGGGGGGGGCTGGCCCCCTCGGGCACCCCTGTAGCGCCGCCACTGATCGGGCCTAAGCATTTAAAACTGCCAATCTACGTTCTCAATAAAGGATCAAAGGTCAAAAGATCCCTAAGGCGTCCGAGGAAGAGGTGGACGAATGATGTCCTGCAGGACCTCAAGATGAAGCTCAATGTTTGCACCTGTAGGAGTAAGGCGACATCGAGAGACACATAGCGGACGGAAGTTGTTTCGGCAATGTTTTTCAAGGATTGTAGTGTTTCGACAGTGTTGAAGTAACAACCATTAATTTATGAGGCTAGGTTTAGCAGGTTGGGTATTTTACAACACATACCATACAAGCTATAAAAGCTATAGTCGATCCTAAAGAATCCGTTTCTTTTGACTTTTTGAGGCTTCAATTGAGGCCAGGGTTCAACTAAAATTTTGTGTGTGTACTTCGATCATAACAAGCAACCATAAATGGCTATGTCTCAAGTACCCAATGCCGATGACATTCTGCAAATTGAGGTACAAATATTGACAATGGGAACAAACTATGACTAAGAACAATGGCAATTATCACATAGCTAGCCCGTGGGAGGCTGATTTGAATACGGCCAATACTACATTGGCGGATGTGTTATTGTGCCCATACGGAACAACGTAAGGGCTAGCGGGGACAATGGGGTTTATATTCTTCTTCTTTCTTAAATGCCTGTTCTATCGAAAATAGCTGATCACCATGGCAATTTGGCCCTTGAAGACTGCTGATTTGAAAAGGGAAGTCGTGCTCTTGCCACACCACTGCCTCAGGATTTTCAACCAGGATGTTCTTCTTCTGCCAGCAGCCTGATCGAGACGATTATAATACCGGGGTTAAATAAATACCCTAGGATTATAATTGTAAACAAACAAATTTTGAATAGCACTTTCCATTACAAAATTATCTTGTTTACATTTTTAATACCAGGGGATTAAATAAACACCGGTATTATAATCACCTCGATCAGGCTGCAGGAAACTAGAGGCAATTTTCTTTCTTTTTTTTCTTTCAGTCCTTCTATTTTCCCTTGGATTATTCATCCTCATCACATGGCCAAAGTATGTTAGTTTCCGTTTTTTACCGTCAGCATCAGCAACTCGGCTTTATATACCTACAGGCTTTGGCCGATCAGGTGTAGGGAGATTCCGCAGACCCTGCTTTTCCTCTACGCTACCTACGCTATGCACCTATACATATGTAATAAAAAATAAAAAATACTTAATTATTTTCCCGACCACAACATAAACAAACAAAACACTCTTGTGTTCCAAACAATGACGACTATGAACATTTAGCCTACCTACTTATTAAATTACTTTTACTTTGACTGGACGTCATCTTGAAATCGTTGATTTGTCGTAAAAGGAGTGTTGATCACCATTATTGTAGATAATAAAACGGGCTTTCAGTCAAATTTTAATTCATTCCTCTGCGACCAATATTAACTGAGATATGAATTATATAAGGTTTCAATCGACCGCCATCTTTAACTTAATAGTGGATCTAGCTGGTTAACAAACTCGATCAAGACATTTGTGTGATCAATTTTTGTGCCAAGTTTATTCAAAATCAGACATTATCTACGGAGGATACACTGTTTCCCTAACATCGATACGTCGGTGATGAAGTGAAAAGTTATGAAGAAATTTTCCGAAAGTCGAATATTGGTCGCAATGTCAATAGGTAGATGAATTTCACTAGAAATGTACCCTATTTATAAATAAATAAATAAAAGATATAAATAAGGACTTTTTATTGTTTCTATTACTAAGCCTACCTAGCGGAGATAGGGCTATAAAGCCCTCTCTTACACTCAACTAGGAAGGCCCGGGACCGCCTGCTTTACATGCCCAGCATGGCCAGAAAATGTAGCCAGGGTGGGACTCGAACCAACAACCTTTCGGGTGAAAGTCAGAGTCCGTACCACTACACTACATGTCCTGACACTACGCTACATGTTCATTTATGCACCGTAGTAGATAGCAGGTAGGTATACAAAACAATAACCCCAGTACCCATTATTGCCTTACCAAACACCGGATCAACGATATATTGAAAAGTGCATAAGCACGTCAAAAATTTGGAACAAAACCAGGCTGGATGATCCAACGAGCTATCCATCCCCTTAGTATACGAGTATCTCCCCGTCAACAGCCAGGACAGGCCCCGGGGCAAGTGACACCCGGGCCCTGCCAAATGGCTACCAACAGTCTCGACATCGGTCTTTCTCCCACTGTCAAAGAGTAACTGACCAAAGAGCTCAGAATAGTGGCTTTCAGTTCTGTCATAGCATACGATGCAGATTTTATGTTCTCAGACAGTTTTTTCGGTAAAAGCACGATTTCCTTCTCAGAGCAGCATTCTCCAGGGTCCAAATTGGCATGATGGTCGCCAATCTTTGGTAGAAAAGCATGTGCAGAAGAAGAAGATACAGAATACAACAATGCACATCTTTCAAGGGCGGATCAAAGATTTCCATCTGTGGGGTGCAAACAGGGTCCCGGACCAAACAGAAATTGACTCCTCTACAGAAAGCTCTTTATGTAGTATATCCAGTCCACTATAAACTACAAACTGTGAAACTATAGTGAGCTTGGGATCCGGGAGTTTTTCCCGGCTCCGGGGGAAATGCAACAATTCAACTTCCAGGGTCCTGGACCAAAGAGAAATTGGCTCCTCTCCAGAAAGCTCTTTATGTAGTATATCCAGTCCACTATAAACTACAAACTTTGAAACAAGTGAGCTTGGGATCCGGGAGTTTTTCCCGGCTCCTGGGGAAATGCAACAATTCAACTTCGAGAGTGCCGGTACCGTGTACGGCACAGATTTTTAAGTTTTTAAGTATTTAACATGCGTATTTTTTAGCCCCCTCCTGCCACTGATTCTGTGTTTGGAACTTTCTCATATTTTCCCACAGAGAATGTTTGAGTTTTTAAATTGTTTCAAGTTTTGGTTTAACACTAATGAGCAGTATAATTAGTGCAGGGGGTCGGGGGAACTCCCCACAGCAATTTATAGGTATAATGTGAAGGACACTGCACCAGGCCATGAATGCAAGAAGTTTAGAAGTTTGAAAGAGATTAAATAAAGACTGCGCCATTCCCCGATGTTCCCTCCCTAAGCTAGGCGTGTCCACCAAAGTGACAGCCTGACAAGCTTATTCCATGGTGACATGTGACTTCTTTATGATCGGTGTAACTGGGCAGTGTGATAACTCGTTCAATGGAGCCTAATTTATTAAAATCTACCGCCACATCTCGTGAGAAAGCGAGTTGCAGGTTTCGTTGCCTTATAAACCTTTTTTGTGTAGTTTTATGAACGATACAGTACTTGACTACTTGATGTAATTTAAAACGTAAATATATATTTACTATTTGCACTTTGACAGATTCTTTATGCCTATATATTCAAAATCGTGTCCAGGGGTAGGACACCTGGGACTACCCCGAAATATTAAAGTACTATAGGCTATAGACTTGAAAGTTTTTTTTTTTCTTAGCAAAACTTCATGTTTTTCAGTAATATTTTTCTTTGCGGCTTCGCCACTCCAATAAGCTGCATTAGTGCCTCTGTCCTGGTCCTAAGCTCCTAATCCAGCACTTCCAAACGCTTCGTCAATATCTGCTTGGTAGACTTCTTAGAATACTTCTGAGAAGTCAACACAGTTCCACTGAAGATGTCGACCTCACAAATTGACGGACGTTTGGAAGTACGCTTTCAGAAGTCAGAACGACCACGGCCTATCATCCGGGATTCTACTGCTTACGTAACTCACGTAACACCGGCCTTTGTAAAAACAATTTTTAATTGCACTTTCTTTTAATATTATCTTGCTTAAGCTTTTAATCCCAGGTTAGGATTAAAAATAATCGCCATAATAGGCCCACCGAAGAGTGGAAAATCGGCAATAAATCCGGGATGCAAAAACAAAAAATATTTTGCACCTATATGACGTTATTTTCATGGAAATCCGACCAGAATTAACTAGGTACCTAGCAGGTTTAAGAACCATTTAGCAAGTATGACAATTTAGCAACCAATCAGGTGAGGTAGTTACGTCCTACTCTGAAATAATAAATCCGGGATAGCCTACGTGCGCAAGCCACTATTATCAACCTGCAGAGCGGCAAATCTGCAACAAATCCGTGATGTAAAAACGAAAAAGTTTTTCACCTATATGACGTTATTTTCATGGAAATTAACTGGGTAGCAGGTTTACGAACCATTTAGCAAGCACAACAATTAGCAACCAATCAGGTGAGGTTGTTACATTCAATGTCTTGGACATGTTATTAGCGAGTATGTGATTGAATATTGAAATAGGCTACTGGACCAGTTATTTTACTGTAACTTATGTGCGTATAAGCTAAATCATTCATCCATACCTCCTGTCCTTGCTACAGTATTGCAAAATACAGAGCTGCACCTGGTGCTTACATGTAAATAAATGTTGCAAATTCCCAGCGCCTATCCATTCCGGCCTGAGGGGCGCAGATTTATGTTTCGCATTGACAATATGTAACAAAACAGACAAAAAATAAATTTTAGATGTTTATATTCCAACAAATTTCAAATAAACCCGCGAAAACCAGTCAATTTAATCAATTTTTCCACTTGCCCCCCCCCCCTGGATCCAATCCTAGATACGCCCATGCGTACACTGCATATATTAATGTAGAGGAACACTCCTTCTTCCTACTAATATTTGTCAAATTTGATTTTTTACGCATGAAAGGTTTCTCCCTTATGGGTGTCACCTACAAACAAATGACGCACACAATCTGGGTGCGTTCAAAACCAAATGACAGGACACATGGATCGTAGAACTATCATTGAACTATTGTAGTTTGAAGCAATTTTCCTATACGTTTGAAAGGTACAGTATAGTGTGTAGCCACACTAACACACTACATTCCTACGACCAATCCGCGTGTATATCCAATACAATACAAATGCAGGCTTGTTTCATTTCCAGCAATGGCAATAAATCTTTATAGCTCTTTGAAGTTGTCAATTCTTTACTATCACGATGGCATTGCGCTCTTAATAGCGGTAATAGTATAGGAAATCGCCGCATTCTTGTCGTTGAGGAAAGGCTAGCTGCCGTGACTGTGACTCAAACATATCGTGATGTACCGTACCGACCTAATTACCGCAGAATATTGTGTACCATATCGCAATATAGGACTATAAAAATTATATTTAAAACTATATGTACAACTGACTGGAACCAGTTTTTACCATTGTACAGCCTTACAGGTTTTCATGGGTTCTGTCGCCACAACTAGGCAATACAACGTAGGTCAGCATAACTTAGTCAAATAAAAATAATTAAAGAGGAGAGAAGTTCTACGCCTTTAATTTGTCTAGGAAACCCAAAATCATTTATTGTATTTTGTTTTGAGTTTGGAGTGGAACAAGTTTAAATCGGATCTGACCTCACTTGCTTGATTTGATTAGCTGACACATAATAATATTAAAGACAAACAGCCGTATACACCCTAACACGCATTACACGGCAAATGTATAAATATATCGGTCAAGTGCGGTAATAATCCAATTAATAGCTATCTCGAGGAAATGGCTTGAAGGGTACATGATGAAGATGCTAAGGACAATATATATTGTCATCATTACGTCTGCAGGGGAAGAGACATGTCAATTACGGGTGTCGATTTAAGTGTTCGTCAGAATGCGGAAGACGACATACTGTACCTAGTAATTTGAATCAGGTTGTGAGTAATCAAAGACCTTCAAGACTATACCTATGACACAGAGAGTCTAGTCTGTCTGCCACAATATGTTTTGTTACTGAAAAGTAGTTCAAATTCACATGGCTAGTGGGAATATGGGTATCCGAGCAGAATTAAACAGTGCCAAAAATGATAAATAAGGTATATGTTGTACTTATGTGGTAATCGTAAATGTCCTTTTTGTGTTCCTGAAAATTTTATCGTCACTGACGACCCACAAATTTTAAACCTACGTCAAATCGGTAATGTTTTAGGGAGATTCATCTAGCCTACCTATTGAGACGGCGACCAATGTTCGACTTCCGGAAAATTTCTTCATAACTTTTCATTTCATGGCCGACGTATCGATGTTAGGGAAACAGTGTATCTTCCGTAGATATTATCTGATTTTGATTAAACTTGGCACAAAAATTGATCATACAAATGTCTTGATCGAGTTCGTTAACCAGCTAGACCCGCTATTTTGTTCCAAGATGGCGACCGATTAAAACATTATATAATTCATATTTCAGTTCATATTGATCGCAGAGGAATTAATTAAAATCTGACCGAAAGCCCGTATTATTATGTACGATAATAGTAATGAACACTTTTTACGACAAATCAACGATTTCAAGATGAAAATAATGCCATACTTAAGTAAAAGTTCATAGTCGTCATTGTGGTTCGAAATTTGAAATACAAGAGTGTTTTGTGTGTTGATGTTGTGGTCGGGGAAAGAATGAAGTATTTTGAATTTAATTTTTAATTTTTAATTACATAGGCCTACATAGCATAAACGGAAACCGCTTGCATGGAATCTCCCTACACCTGATCGGCTAGAGCCGAAAGGGATTTTTGTTCCCATATTGTCTCCTAAATGTTGTTGCTGTTAATTCATCGTCACCAAACCGAACTCAAAGCAAATCCTACTTGATAAAAATGAATGTGCTCTGTGTACGTAGGCTACAGGATTTAGAGTCTGAGTACAATTCTAAAATCGATTATATATATATTGAACTACAATATAATCAACAACAATCAATGTAAATGTTTTTTACTGTATACGGATGATTCGTCACTGGATCCACACATTTTCTTTGAATTAAATATACCCGTATACAGAGAGATACCTTACCAGTGGAAAGCTCAAAAGCAATAAAACGAGACAGGGATTGTGATGGAAAAAAACTCAGCAATGTAAAGTCTTATAAGAGTACAAAAGAGATTGGATTGAGTTGGAGAGAAGCCTTACCCGTGCAAAAGAAATGCGACTGTTATATAACGTTATAGTCAGAGGCGGACGCAGCAACCGGCACTGCGGGAAATTGCCGCCCCCCCCCCCCCTTTGGAGAGCAGTTATATTCTTTGCCTCTAAAATCTAAGTGTTACAGCACTCAAAATGCGCAAAACCACACCATTTCGGCCCTATTTTTCAAAACATTTCTCCCGGGGGAGACCCCCGTGCCCCCCTTGTCCATAACTATATTGATTATTTCTTGAGCAACTTTTATGAAATTGGGTGGAGCGGCGCCAAATTGTACACCTTCGAAAACCTATCGTTACGCCACTGACAAGTACCTCCCCCTTTTTTGAGGTCTGGGACCACCACTGATAACAGTAATGCCTCAAACATTATATACAATTAACTTTAACATTAACTCAAACATTATATACAAGATGGGAATATTTTGGAGAGAAACCTTTCCAGTGCTACGCAATAGAACGAGAGAGAGAGAGCGCTGAGCGAATCGGCAAATGAGAAACCCTAGCCTCCAAAACCCTAATCTTGTATCAAATCTCAGAATTATCTAAAAACTTGTTGACAAAATCGTGCACAGCGTATTACCTAAAAAGTTGTCTAAATTAAGCAAAAAAAAGCCATATATGCTTCGACGAAACTCCTTATTGTTTACACATGATTGGTTTATAACATATGACAGATGAAAATGTGAGCAAAAAATGGAAAATGGCGGTGTGTGCGTGCGGGTGTGCGCTTGCCTGGCCTTGTCGCAGGATAATAAAGAAATTAATGGCGGCCGAGTTGTCGCGAATATTATACTGACGCACTCCGGGGGGCAGCTCCAGAAAACACTCAAGGACACATTACAGACATTCCAGCTGCGTATCCGGTAGGTTGTAAAACAAAAGGAGCGGCAGTAGTACGCATACTAACTTTACTGTATGATATATGTAAAGGTAGTTTGATTATTGAAAATCTTGCCAACTAGGCTATACCAGCTAGAGATGCGACATTAAGAGTGTAGGCCTACAGCCCGTAGGAAATTGGTAGCCCGAAATTGAATACTTTTTATTTTTTATTTAATTAACTAAGCAAGTTATTTAAGATTTGGCTCATTCAAGTTGTAGAAGACTACTTCCTGCATCATATACGGTACCTAATAAGGTATTTTTAGTTTTCGAAATTGTAGTTTTTTCATAAGCACAATTTTACGCGAAAATTATGGTTTATAAATTATTATCGTACTTATGAAAAAACTACAATTTCGAAAATTAAAAATACCTTATTATATGATGCATGAAGTAGTCTTCTATAATTTTAATGAGCCAAATGTTTAATAACATGCTTATTTAATTACATAAAAAAATGAAAAGTATTAAATTTGGGGCTGTCACTTTCCTACGGGCTATACACTCTTAAGATTTGATTTTATACAACTGTAAGGCTTTACTCGCTCAAATTGTATATTAAGAGGAAACTCCTTACATGTGAACAAAATCATTTATCTCATGAAATATCGATCGCAGGTTTATCAAACAATAACATTCTAAAACGCAATTAGACCTCAAATTTTAAATAACTCTAGTGTACATTATGATTTAATGTGTTACCCTGCTAATAGACGGACGTATATATCTGGACTCGGTTAAGTCATGCTTTCGCCTGTTTCATTGCTTCAATGGTCAGCTTGTCGCTTGTAGGTGGTGTAGGTTGTCATCGAGGACATATGCCTATATCAGTTTGTCAATGGCCAAAAATTTATACGGAAACAATGCAAATAATATCCGAAATTCATGGGGTCGTTGGCATTGGACAAGGGAACAATGGGCCGCTATAAATAGGCCTAGGTCTATAAAAAGTCATTCAGAACATTATTACACTACCCTGCTAATAAAAAAAGATATCGTTTGTGGACCGTATGGCATAAACCCCGTGTACCTTCCTACCTGTACCCGCTCATATTTTACATTACTCAGTTCTTACATCACACGAAAAGAGCCTTTCAACTCATGGAGCTAATAAAACTATGGAGCCACCATGTCGTATTTCGGCTGTGCTCGAGGACTGAAGTCACGACCACGCCCCCTCATAGGTGCATTTTGGCGGTAAATTCAAATTTAATAGTTTTATTATATGTTTTCTTTATAGTTTTCCTTGTTGTTTCATGTATAATTATATTTATTATTTACATTTATGTTTAAAATTTAAATTAAAAGTACTGAAAGATCTGCATTAAAAAAATTTATTTTTATCTAAAAGTAGGGAAAACTTTGCTTATAAAATATTGTTTAAAATATAAATTAAAAGTACTCCAAGTTGTGCATAAAAATATTGCTGGTTACCTGGCATGATTTTCCGTTCTAAATAATCTTTAAATAATCTAATAAAAAATAAAATATTACCACGGTATCAAATGGCAAAAGGCTCAATCAGCTCCTATGCTACGGAAGTAGTCCGAATGTTTACGATGAGTCTATAGTTTTACTATGTCTATGTTTCAACTTCAAGAGTCCACCGTAAGAAGTTACAATTAAAAAACCGCGGGGGTGCCCGATTTGCCCTCAATCAAATGCGTGGTCATATAAACCAAAGTTCAAACGGCTTTCTAATGCGATAAGTGGGGCAAGTGCACCAACTTGCCAAAATATCTTTACAAAATCTAACATTCCTTCAGCGACTAACCTTCGTTAATTAAAACAACGATCAAATAGGCGTGTTATCGTATGTAAAGCAAGCAGGGTATCAATAGCCTACATCAAAATCTGATAGCCAGCGGTCTGCAGACCAAGCTCGTGACAATTAGCGTATTATAAGGACTTATTATCACGTGCCAGCCTAAATTTTTTACTAAGTTTGTGGAGGTTAAGTCAATGCGCATTCCAAGCCATATCAATCCATCTACTGTGTGATAAATATACCGTATGACAATATGATAACTGACATTGACATGACAACATATTGTAATTAGGGCAGTTTGGAAGAGTGACAAAAAAAATTAACAAGGCACGTCGTGTATGATTATTTTTTATGAGAGATGACCATACAATGGTTTTTATATTTTTGAAACTTTTCAATTTTATATTAAACTGTTATGCTTCGTTAAAAAAAATAGCCCTATAGCCGCAGAAAAATTTAAAATTGGGCTACGCATATTGCGCGCGAAAAAAATCTCATTACATAAAGTGTTTGACGTTATAAAACATTTGAATGATTAAGTTATTCATTTCAAATCTTTGCAAAACAATATAGCTTACAAAAAAAAAACAGTTTTGCTCCATGGGCTAGGCCCGTTTTAGGGGGAAATTTTAATTCAAATAAGATTAACAGATTTAAAGCAATTTATAATATTTGTTGTGTTGTAGGTATACAACATGCAGTACCGTATAGGAATGCATGTACGTAACATGTTTTTGTTAGTTTACAGTGTTTACGAGACTCAGATTTCTATAAGCCATTTATGAATATTTTTCTGAATAAATTATAGTTTGGGTAGCTTTTGTATTCATTAACATACCTTTCCCAATATAGGCTGATTACTTTTGAGAGTAGGTAGCTTGTGACGGTTGATATGGACAGTGGGTTTGTTTGTCTGCATCTAGTGTTATGCTGATGTGTTGCGGGAGCGTCTTACTGCCTAGTCCGACTAATACTGTCAGCAAAAGGTGACAGCAAGTAAGATTCTTTATTACTTTATACAAGGCCCGTCCGTGGCTGTTGAGCTATTCGACACCGAGCAGTAGCGACTTGTAGTGTCGTGGGTATTGGGTGGGTGCACACCCTCAGATGATTCTCGTCTATGCGAACGATGTTGCAAAGCGGGCAGGTGTCGTCAAAAAACAAGAACAACAAATCAAAATATATCCAGTAAAAATCGGCTTGTTCAAAAAAGGCGTAGTGCCGGGGTTATTCCCATTTGCCCTTAATCGTGTTATTTTATAATAATATAATTCCTGCTGGTTGCAAATTCCACATTTATAAGCTATGATCTAAATAATCTACTGTAACCTTTAACTAGAATAAAATTATGTTGCCTATAACAAATAAAGCCAACTAAAACCATCTTTCTGTCAGAAAAGTCGAACCAGTGCACCTTAACCTTAACAACAAGTGATATTTCTGATATATTGTCATTTAGGAAGATTATCGTCCAACTTGTTTTGTGAAATGGCAATCGCATTCTTCTACATCAGTGGTCTGAGGATTTATGGCAAAGGATAAGGCGGGGATTCCACCGACCGGCTAGGGCTAAATACAAAAACGGTGGTAGCAGACATTCAAGAATTAGGCGGGGTTTCCACCGATCTCACATTGCAGAATGCAAATGACATTGTCGGAAATGTTTGTTTTCCTCTATACCATAGTTAAAATTGATCAATGATCATACAGTAAAATCACAAACAAGCAAACTAAAATTAAAAAATGGCGTCATGGAATATGTTAAGTACAAACATTTTAATAGATTTCTATAAAAAGAAAAATTCTAATTTCCGTCAAGGTCATTTGCATTCTACAATGCGAGGTCGGTGGCAACCCCGCCTAAGTCTTGAATGTCTGCTACCACGTCACCGTTTTTGTATTCAGCCCTAGCCGGTCGGTGGAAACCCCGCCTAAGGAATAACAATTGTAAAAAGAACCAGTACCAGTGAACCCGTACATGTTTTCCTATACTTATCAATTAGTATAGGTACCGTTTTGGTTTCATAGTGAATAATTGTCCCGTGGTTAAATATCGGCTGCCTCTAGAGTTTCCCTACCCTAAAGCATCGAATTAATCGATGGGATAATTGCGTAGTGTAGAATGAGCAAGCCATCTAAGTACAGCTCATTGAAAGGGTCGCTGACAGCTTTTGCTGATGACACGGCTTTGGTGGTATCTGGTCAAGATTGGAACGAAGTTTACAGATTAGCTGAGGAAGATATTAATCTCATTAAAAAATGGTTGGACGTGAATCTACTATCAATAAATATTGAAAAAACTAATTTTATAACCTACAGCATTAATACTGCTGGGCAACCAAACTTAAACCTCTCAACATAAAAATTCATTCCTCTGTTTGTATTCAACAAACGAATTGTGATTGTGATATTCTTAAGAAAGTTACTTATATAAATTACTTAGGTGTTACCATAGACCAAAATTTGAAATGGGATAAACACATCATGGGGATTTCAAACGGAAAGTTGAGGTTCGAGACTCGACAAAAAGGAAAAATTGTCCACCTGGCCTGTGTCCACCTAACTCTAATGGGTGCCTACCCTTAGTTGGTGGGGAAAACGCGGCTGCCGGACATGTTGCTGACCACAACATCTCAATAGGACCGCGGTGAAGGCCTAAGAGGGAGGCTCCTCTATCGGTCTTCAGGCCTAGACCCTCATTAAGTTGTCGTGCTACATTGTTGTTGTTGTTGTTTTTGTTGTTGTTGTTGTTGTTATTGTTGTTGTTGTTGTTGTTGTTGTTGTTTTCTTCCAAAAATTAATTGAATTCATTTTTTAACGCTCTTTTATCAGTATATACTTTTGCCTTTGGTATTTAATATTGGACGACTCATGAGAGGACTGATGCGTAGGCAATGAAAGGTCTTGCCCCTGCAACAAGTCATTTTTGAGCAAGGACATAATCGTCCACAGCTGCAAATTGTCTTCTCATCTTCATTTCCATCCAATTGCCATAATTGGAGTCACCAGGCCCGTATTCAGGTGCAGACGGTCAGCATAGACCATAGAGACAGATGAAGCCTAATAAGTTGTAAGTAAATACGCTTACTACAATACGGAAATAGGCTACGTCACTATAGCATTCATCGGTGTACAGGAAGATGTGGAGTGGTGACGGATTTGGTGCAGTGGTCAGCATATCACCTCGACAATGTGGACACTCGGGTTCAAAACTCATTTCCGGCCCCTTTTCCATTTTGTTTCCGGGGGAGGCAGAGCCGGATGGATGATTTTTACCCTGTGGATACTGCACTGGTCTACATGCTGTAAAATATTCAACAGCAGTATTCAATATGCCATGATAACAGGTCCCTATCGAGCAAAAGCAGTCTAAATTCTGACAGCTCCTTAGGCATTCGACAGCGGAACGGGGCAAGACCAGAGTACCCGGGGGTGCTAAGTAATTCTGGAGTCTGTTTTCTTAAACCTATAGGAGCGAGTTTAGGAACAAGTTTTGGCCTCTCGTCACCAGATATACTGTACATAGAACGGCTGCATGTCGATTCCCGACCGAGTCTGCATTTTCTTTTGTTCACCGATAACCTGAGGGGAGAACAATCGTGGATCTATGAAGTATGGCATGTCTCTTAGAAGAAATACTCTTCTGCAATATGATATACTTTAATATAGTCACTTTGGAACTGGATTTGGGTTTTTGTTTTTTTAACGGCTAGTGGAATACAGTTGTGTAGTGGAGAGAATTCCAAAACTGTGCCCAATCGGTGTCAGTGAGAGCCACATACCATCAAAATGTAGAGGAAATTTTCTTCTAAGGGATGTGACATAATTAACAAGTAGCTCTACGGCGGGTTGTTATGGAATTTGTCTTGACAACAAAAAAACGGGAATTGCTGGATGTCCAGTAACTCCAGTTGTATATTGTTAATTAATATACGTAATATTCTTTCATTTCCTTAGAAATTTCGCCTGCATATATCATTTACTGGCAATTTCTTTTTCATATGTACAGCAAGTAGGTATATTATGCTAACGGGAAATGCCACTGAAAAATTCCCATGATGATGACGTCACAGATACATATGTCATCAGGTTCGCGGGCGAAGCTGCCGGAAATTAGAGCAAACTGGCCAGCACTAATTAGCCTTGCGCGTGCGCGGGAGTGGACTGCATTGTTTCAGGCCTTTTCAATATTCCGAGGTGACAGCTGGCCTTGTCAAAAGGCACACCTGGTCAGAAAAAAGCAGCGCCACCTACACGAATACCAAATAAAATTTTATCTCAAAGATTGTCACTAATGTATCGTATAGGCCTACTAGTTATCAGCAAGGTCAGTTTTATGAAGAACGGGCCTGCTGCGAGTGCCAGACAGTATATTCACCCGTTTTTTTTTGTTTTTTTTTTTTTTTAAATTGGGGAACAGGTGTTACCTGTGTGCACTTAAGCCTATTGGCCTATTGTGCCTATATCTACATCACTGCTACATCACTTTCTCGAGGCCTATCTCCCTCAGGAGAGCTAGGATCTTGAGGGGATTCAGAAGTGGAAGGTCTTTTACATGTAACTGCAAGCTTCCCGAGCATACTGCTCTTCTTCGTGCGATTGCATCGCATCGCACCGCAGGTCCTCCGCACCTTCATTATAGAATCTGCAAGACTATAGTTGTCTCCCCAAGAGACTCCAGATATTTAACGCCAGGACCAAAGACGCCAAGGCCTGTTCTTGGTTTTGTACTTCCTAGCCCAGAGCCATCAGTAAACCACTTCATTGTATGACTATTGAGAATTCCTGCTGATTCGCAGTATTCTTTCATTGTCCCTAATATAGTTTCGAATTCCCTCCTAAAACAGTATTTTGGATGGATTCTATCGCTTGGCATATCCAGGCAGTGGTCAGACGTAGTCAGAGAGGCTGATTCTCTCTTAATTGCCCTTCCACTCCTAGTAATGCCATTTCTGCTGAAGTTTCCACTGCAGCATGGAGGGGTGGGAAGTCCAGTACTATCTCCATTGCTGCAGTGGGACAGGATTACATAGCCCCTGTAAAGCATCATGTTAGAGAATACGGGCTTCTGAATGTAGCCATAATTTGGATTATTCCGAGAAAAATTCTCATGTGGTTTGATTTTGCCGTGTCCATGAAGCCATGACCAATGGTATAGTTACAGCAGGAAAAGACAGGCTGAATATTCACCCGTTGTCATGACCCAAAATCCAGGGGTACACCGCTAGCTACTGGCATAGCTTGTGCAGGGAGTCCTCCCCTTTGGAAGTATTCGTTTGGAGCTGAATAGTCACGTCTCCAAAAAAAAATGCGGCAAAAGTTGCGACAGCTAAATTAATGGAACACAAACTATCGCCGTAGAAGGTTCCCATACTTGGTTACGTCAATATAAAGCCTGGTACTGTCAAAAATAAGCAGTTCTCAGCTTGTCCGTTGGCATATTTTGCAGTCGGCGTGGGTTAGCACTCTGCAAGAAATGCGATAAAAATAGTGACAGCTAAATTTCTGGAACACAAGATATCGCCACAAAAGGTTCCCATACTTGGTTACGTCAATATACAGTGTCAACAATAAGAATGTCTGAGCTTGTTCGTTGTCATTTGCAGTCGGTGTGGGTTGACACGCGAGAATGTGAACCAGTTTGCCAATAATTGAAGAATAGGCACTACATAAAAGTCGGGACCTGTATAGTAGTGGTACAGACTCCGACTTTCACCCGAAAGGTTGCTGGTTCAAGCCCCAAACTTGCTACATATATTTCTTGGTCATGCTATCGAGGACATGCAAAGCAGGTGGTCCTGGGTCTTCCTAGTTTAGTGTAAGAGAGGGCTCATAGCCTTTCAGGCTCCGCTAGGTTGGCTTAGTAATAGAACAAAAGAGTCAATATTTATTTATTTACATACTCAGGGACAGATCCAGCCCTTTTTGTTGGGGGGGGGGGGGTAGTTGGGAGTCAAAATAGGAAAAACATAATTATAAATAAAGACTTTTTATTGTTTCTATTACTAAGCCAACCTCGCGGTATTAATTATGTAGGATCGATTATATCAGAGCGCAATAAATTAACTTTCAATAGATTTACTAAATTTTGGGGAAGCTACCCCCTCCCCCCTGCCCCCCTGTATCCCTCCATGATCATAATGTTATATTCGCCCCATTAGCATAGCTTGTAACAGAGGTCTTCTTGTTGGAATATTGACTTGCATCAACCTGCAGTCAGAGCAATGTGGAAGCTGTGTACCCTGAGGAGCACAGAGAACAACTTAGAAAGTGTTCCCGATCGGTAATGTGGCAATGAACAGCACCGTAGCTAGAAATTTTTTCCGGGTGGGGTTCATCTGACGTCAGGTGATCTGACGTGAGGTAACCTCAATATATTTAAAACTCCATTCTATCTAGTGTACGCTGCAAATATTGGGGGGGGGGGGGGTCAGGCCCCCGGAACTCCCCCTCTGGATACGGCCTTGGCAATGTGTACAAACCGGGAACAGGCCTATAGATATGGGTAATTTATAATGGATAGTGTACATGGGTTTCAAACAAGTTTGAAAGAAAAATGATCTACTTTGGGCGTGGAACCAATAGATTCAGCAGGATATATCAAGAGAAGTCGGCAGCTTTTGAAGATTGCTATCTATTGAAATGTAACTTGTTTTTTTTTCTTAGAGAAAATTATTAATTTTAAAAATATTGCTATGAAAACGGGTTTCGTTAACCACAGGTTTCCACAAACTGGAAAATGGCGCGAGATCCGACAATACATGAATTCTATAGATTAAAGGACACCATGTTATGATTAGGCTAGGCTCAAATGGCCGGGCAGATATTGTCATAAAAAATAAGTCAGGACATGTGGTAAAGGCCGTTGGTTCGAGTCCCACACTTGTTACCTAGTCTTTTTGTAAATTATTCAAAGATCACCTTCCGTTCTTCTTCTCGAGTTGCAATCTAGGGATTGGTTTGCAGCGAATGTTGTATTCTTCTCCTCCACTCTTGTCTGTTTTGTACGGTCCTTTTCAGTCCTCTATAGGTATCGCACTCTAGGTCCTTCATGACATCCTCTAGGTACTCCTTCGTCTGTCGTCCACTTGAGTTGGTGTCCTCAACCATACTCTCAATGATGTTCTTGAGGAGCCCTTCGTGTCTCAGAATATGCCCCATCCATCTGCCTCTTCTTGTTGAAATGGTGGCCATGATAGCTCTATTTTCGTTTATTCTATGGAACACTTCATCGTTGGTTATGGGGTCTCTCCATGGGACTTTAAAGATTCTTCTGTAGCACCACAACTCAAAGGCTTCCATTTTTTTTTTTTTTTTGTCATGTTCGTAAATACACCATGTTTCACTTCCGTACAAGAGCACACTCCACACTGGAGTTTGTAGAAGTCTTTTCCTTATATTCAAGTCGATGTTCGAATATCTTTGACTTTATGTTAAAAGCTAGTCTGGCTAACTGTATTCGGCTGGATATTTCCTGGGATGTTGTTCCTTCTTGCGTTATTTTGCTGCCAAGGCATGGAAAGTGTTGTACACTCGTTATTGCAGCAGCGTCGATAGTTACGCTTGGTGATCACCATAATTAATTTTGGTTTTGCTAACGTTTAACTTCCGTTAGGGTTATTAAACGTGATATTATTTGTGTTTCCTAGGTCGGCAACATTCCTACAATCAGTACTAAACCTGAGCCAGCCTTGCTTATAAACACAATAAATAACGATCCATAAGCAGTGGGCGTAATTGACACAGACCCAACCCTGGCTAAAAATTAACCAAAACCGGATCACACACACATTCTATTATATTTATGACAGCCGGAAAATAATTTGGGCCTCAGCTCAATGCCTATACAAAAGACCACTCCCTTCAAAATTCGCATATGCCTGGATAATAATATTTGAGAAGGTTTATAGCAATTACAATTAATTAAAATAAATGAGTTTACAAAGGTCGATTAATATGAGACTTCCTGCCTAACCTTGCATCGGTTAGGTTTCCGATTTTACAACTCTAGCCTATAATCAATGGACCTCTTTCGCATGGGAAAATTCTTGCGCCCAACCAATCATATACTACCAATCAAAACAAAACAATGTAAAAAAAAAAAGATTTCACAGGAAATATTGATAATAGAGCTCGAAAAAATCCCCTACCGAATTAGGAAGATGTAAATAAATAAATAAATAAAGACTTTTTTTGTTCTAGGCTATTACTAAGCCAACCTGGCGGAGTTAGGGCAATAAAGCCCTTGTAAGGTTAAACTTGGGAAATGATAGAAAATACCAGCAGGCAACACACAAAACCGGATAAACTCCGTGATCTATCTCAATCCAACTCCACCTTAACAAGGGTGGCCACAGCCGGTGCGTCGGTAGCTCAGGGACGGCAGAAAATAAAGGGCGTGGATACTGGGGCTTCAATCCAACAATAAAGAGAGTTCCCAACCTTAAGAGATAAGGAAGAAACCACAGAGAACAACAGGTTATCCGATGTAGTAAACAATATATTAGGCAATTCCTACAAACGACCGACAATGTGGCCGCTGCCAAAATCTCTTCCAGCACAAAACAATATAAATAACAAAATTGGCATAACGCCGGAGATCCGACCTGGTTCGTTGAGGGACGGAAAGAGTAAGTCCGATTCCATCCGGAGTCCCGGATTCAGAACTAAATCTGGACCACTCCCTCCGTCCGTCACCGAACCCACGATCATCCAAATTAACATGACGAAAACAACAACAGAGAATAGCTGAGGACTGGACTTTTGTAAAGAAAGCTAAAACTCAAGGTGCCAGCCGACAGTTTCTCCAATAATTTAAATGATTTCCCTATCCTGAGGACTGGACGCCCATCTATTCAGGGAATGGATTATGGCCCCAGATCGTGAAGAAGAGCGACACGCTCCCTTCACCAACCGAATCCATCCTCCACTCCCGGAACAGCGACGCCGTCCTTCTCACAATTTATAGATCATACAGCATATTCAAGTAAACAGTTCCTTTCAGGTACAAATTGGTAAAGACACTTACAGGTTCCAGCGGATCTTACTGCTAAGTAGTTATACGAAGTGAAGTAGAGGGATAATTTGACCCAGGATCCCTCGGTCCTAGCCCATGTCCTTAGCCTCCGTGCATCATCGGGAACTGCTAGCCCTTTACAGGCCTAAGACGCTCCTACCGGACATCCATCTTCCTCCTCGACGTAGCTCCCCATCAGGGGAAATACGCCAGGACTACGCCTCCTCGGAGCTCCTTGAGCCTTCCTTACGTCCACATCCGACCGCCGGTGGTGGTCCGGATTCAGGACTAGTTGGTTTCTTATGCACTCTTACATGAGGAATTTATGGAAATTCTTCCCGATAAAATTAGAACTTTACTGCTTAAAGAACGCTTCCACTCTGAATCTGTGACATTCGTACTTGCCCAAGTTAACTAGCTGTCTTCTGCTATGGGCAATGGAAGAAAATGGCGCGGAAAAGTTAATAGTTGGCGCAATTGATATTTTTCTATAATTTCTTCTGTTTGACGATAATAGGACGTTCCTGTGACTCATTTTACAATATATATTTTATTACTTCGTTAAAAGTTTTATGGATCCACTTTACCTCTGGGTATTTTATTAAATTTTGGAAATTCTCGGATTTACCGCCTAATTAGCGCAAAGTTTGCCTTAACCATTCGAGAGTCAGATCTTTGTTAGTTTTTATAAATAATTAAAATGGCGAAGGAGGACCTAAACAAGGATTGGATTATTGTAAGTTTTCAGATTTTTGTTTAAATTGTAAAGAACCATGCATTTCGACCCCACGGTCGGAATGAATTGAAACGGTGGCGGAAATAACCCGCTACACCCTCTCTTACACTCAATTAGGACCGGCTGTTTTACATGCCCTCCAAAGCGTGGCCAGAAAATGTAGGAAGTGTTGGACTCCAACCAACAACCTTTCGGGTGAAAGTCAGAGTCCGTACCACTACTGTACATGTAAGACAAAAATGAACTAATGTGAGTTTTTTTAATGCATAATTTGCCAGGTCTAGATCAGGTTGATGTTCGGTTGAACAGTCGTGAACGACAAGAGGCTTGATATAATTTAACGTCCCACGTCAGGACTTTGATAGTTAAAGGCGATCTGGTCCCCCCCCCCCAAATATGATTGTACTGACTCTAATGTAAATCGTACTGAACAGTAGGCTACTGTCGCCGTACAATCTGCCGTTGACCAGCGGGCCTTTTATTTACGATATGAATACCCGTGCACGGTGCATGTGTAGCAGATCTTACAAACATTTAATTTGCACAAGCACAATTAGACTGCCTATATGAGGATAACCTCCGATAAAAAGTCATTGGCTACCACATAAATAACTCATTAATTCAACTGTCGAAACATATAAACTCAATTGGAATAATTCGCGCCACAGGTCCGGGTTTATACAGGCACAATGCCGACTAGCTTAAAAGGGGCATAGCCCAATCTATCAATTTAGACTTAAATGTTTCTCATTTCAAGTGTTTTTTCAGATCACATAATATAAGAGCACAGGTGATTATTATGCGGTATTGTTCGGTAGCAATAGCTAGCCGCGGATAGAAAGCAGTACTAAGAGCTCTGCATTTTAGTTTAAAGACAGCATTTTCAAGTATAAAAACCTACACAGACATCACCTGAAGAGTGCTACCCTTATGATATTTATGTTGCTACAGTTTGTTGTACAGCAAAGTGTCTTTTAACTTGTTCTGAGGGCAGAACTGGGGTAGTGAAAAAATTTTCCGAAGTCCAGGTTATGGCAAAAGGTTCAATTGGTTCTACGGTTGTGAGGTACTTGCGGCTACGGCAGATACTACACCACGGTCAAGGTCAGGGAGTGATGCTATCTATGAAATCACGTGCACCAAGGATTACAATAAGCCGGCGCCAAATATCGCATATGAAAGGCCGAAAAGGGAAACAAAAACCCGGGCCTATGTGTGTTAATAACAATGAAAAACAACCGGTCGGAGTTTACTCGAACATGCTTTCAAATTTATCAATTAGTAGGGAGAGAAAATGAATAATTTCATGGTAAATAATTTTCCTACGGTTAAATTTCGGATATCTCGGGGGGGGGGGGGGTGTCCACCTGACGTCACTGGAGGTGAGGTAACCTCAATATATTTAAAACACATTACAACACAGTAATAATGGCAGGGCAGGCAATGCATTTCAGCGTGAAGTTTCTATCATTTTTTCAAAAAAAAAAATTTTGCGCAAAAGAGAATAGGTTTATATATATTATATATTATATATATGTTATATGTTATATTTTTTTACCCCCAGAAGCAAACTATCAAGGGGTAAGCGACCCCCCGCATTTTATCAACATTAAGAACGACTACAATATATGTGAATTTAAAAGAAATCGTTGGAGCCGTTTTTGAGAAATAATTTTTTTTGACGTTTTTTTGGAGTTTTTTGAGAATGAAACCCTCCCAAATTGAGTTAACCCCAAAATAAAAGAAATGGTCTCAAGGTATGATTTTTGTGAACCTACATGCCGAATTTCATCAAAATCGACCGAGTAGTTTGCCCGGAAATCGATGGACAGACAGACAGACAGACAGACAGACAGACATTTCGTAAAAACCACTTTTTTGGGTTCCTGGGACCTGAAAACGTGTAAATCCGTTGAAATCTCGGAATCGAAAATTTCGACCATCACAAAGCTTTCCTCATACTACGTATAAATTGGGAAGGAATAAAAATACTTGTTGGTAATTAATAATATGTAGTTGAGAAATATGGGGGCTGACAGTGGCGGATTCTGAAGATGGGGGAGGGGCGCTGCGCACGCGCACGAACGAAGATGTGCCCTACACCCATAGAATGTAGGCTAGTAAGGCTTCAAGCTTCTTCAAACAAAAACCGGGGCCAATATGCTTGTGTAAGGCGCCCATTCCATTGACCGGCTAGGGATATTTCCAAAAACAGTGACGTGGTAGAAGACATTCAAGACTTAGGTTGCGTCTCCACCTACCTCGCATTGCAGAATGCAAATGACATTGACGGAAATTAGAATTTTTCTTTTTATAGAAATCTATTAAAATGTTTGTACTTAACATATCCCATGACGCCATTTTTTAATTCTAGTTTGTTTGTTTGTGATTTTACTGTATGATCATTGATCAATTTTAACTATGGCATAGAAGAAAATAAACATTTCCGTCAATTCTGCAATGCGAGGTCGGTGGAAACGCCGCCTAAGTCTTGAATGTCTGCTACCACGTCACCGTTTTTGGAAATAGCCCTAGCCGGTCAATGGAATGGGCACCTAAAGAGTGTATAGCCCGTAGGAAATTGGCAGCCCGAAATTTGAGGAGGCTGCTTACAAACATGGCCAACTCCAAGTTGTAGAGTTTTTCAGGAGAGTGGATTTTCTGTTGAAAATTGCATTAAGTTTATAGCTAACCCTAGACTTCTCAGCACTTCTGTGCGCAATCTGGCTGCTTTTGTCACTTAATTTTACAACGTGCAGGTGGACATTAAAATTTTCTGCAAGGTCTTATCAAAACCCCAATTTGTAAAAAAATGAAGTTGGCCACGTTTGTAACCAAGCTCCTCATTTAGTACTTTTTATTTTTTATTTAATTAACTAAGTAAGTTATTAAAAATTTGGCTCATCTGAGTTGTAGAAGACTACTCCATGCATCATATAATAAGGTATTTTTGATTTTCGAAATTGTAGTTTTTTCATAAACACGATTTTACGCGAACAGTTATTGTTTATAAATTATTATCGTGTTTATAAAAAATCTACAATTTCGAAAATTAAAAATGCCTTATTATATGATGCATGAAGTAGTGTTCTACAACTTAGATGAGCCAAATTTTTAATAACTTGCTCAGTTAATTAAATAAAAAATAAAAATTATTAAATTTCCTACGGGCTGTACACTCTTAATAACAATTAAATATTAAAACACTTGTTGGGCTTTAGTAGGGAGTTTTCGCTCTAGTAAAATGGGAGCCGTTCAAGACCTTTAAGCTTCTCAGGACCGGCACGCAGAACCAAAAAATTGAATGTACGTTACAACATAGGGAGACTAATCATGCTGCGAGTGGAGGGCTCTTATTAACATGAGCAAGCTCATATTAGACCCGTCGTCATGAGATGCAATCACCCCTGACATAGACCTACTTTCTAGCCCGATCAAACTGCCAATTATTAGCCCACTCATGGATTAAACAGCATATTTAGACGTGACAAGACTGAAAATGGTCCAACTGGGACCAGAAAATTCTTGTAACTACTGTACCTGGTTTTACTTTCTATAAAGAGGTAGCAACTTGATTGCATATGTGTTGCGGTAACGTCATTATGTGAGATTACTGCATTTACTAGTTTTACACGTAGATCGTATTTGTTTTAACAATATTGTTGACCGTTCATTGATTTCTCCTTATCTATGTACTGCAATACGAGCCTCCTGTGCATTGTTTTCTTGACAAGTTCTGTATAAGGAAGACCTAGGTCTAGGTTCTTGTGCCAAACAAGGAAGTTATGTGTAATTAAAATGCCTACTGCAACTTTTTACTCGATTGATAATTCAGTGTATTCACTTTCATTCGATCAAGGTGTAATAAAGTAAATCGTTTTTTTCAATGGCAGGATCATTGACTTCATTACGATCCTCAGAATTTATTTTAGGCAGTAATAGTAATAGTAATAGTAATAGTAATAGTTCCTTTATTGCACTAGGCTCCCCTAGCGGAGTTATTAGGGCCTTCGGGCCCTTTCCTACACTCAACTAGGGGGCTAGTTAATTAGTGTTACAAAGCTATAAATACAAAAACAATTGCAAATAAGCTTACCAAAAAAATTATAACACTCGTTCACATCACATTCATTCACACATGTCAGTGTCCCGAGAGCAGTATTGTACTGTTAGCGCTATGCAACAAACGTACTATCCGATCACGATAGGATGGCACTTGGAACACTTTGTTTATTCAAAAACTTGCATAAGTGGAACACCGAGTTTATTCGATCTTTATAAGTGTTCCAAGTGCCATCCTATCATGGTCGGGTATAGCATGTCCACGCATGGTACAATGGAAGCGTCCGAATTGTGGTCGAGTAAGGTAATGGTCTACTAGTAAAACTACACTGAGTTGAGCCGGTATGCTTAAGTCAACTTACCTTTATTTTTCTGCTGTGACGTATGGGTCAACGCAACGCAGTTTTATTATACTATTTTTACTATATGTTTGATACCTCTACCTCTTCGTTCTCAAATGGGGTAGACTCGAGGCTTCACTCGCGCTTGGATATAAATTTTAGGAGAGCAGACGAACTTACAGGGAAGGATTCAACCTGGTATACAATAGTCCACTCAGTTATTAATCACTTGCATTCCTCATCTTCAGGTCTTTGGCGCCTTGAAAAAAATTGTCATAAACTAGGGGTGGTTCCAGGCATGTCTCAAAAATCTTACAACTTGTAAATTATTTCCGATGGATTATCCATGCTTAGTAGTAGTAGTAGTAGTAGTAGTAGTAGTGTTCGTCGGGTTAATAACGACTTAGGCCTCATATTTGGGCCCATAGAGCGACCCCGACTTGACTGTCCTATGCCAGCCCATAGGACAGTGAACCTCCTGATTATAGTGGAATCCGAACCACTTGATTGTCCATGCTTAGTGATAGGTTAAAGCATTGCATCAGAGAAATGTCTTCGTCCCTTCTAAACGAATGCGCTTTCTCATAGAATGAGCTGTGCACTGTTTTTCCCACACCCTCGCCTGGTGTCCACCGCGTCACAACCGCCTGGCCTGGACCTCGCCAGGGAGGTGCAGTTCCAGACTCCAGTGTCCAGTGCCCAGTTGGATGGCAGCCGTGGACGACATCGGTCGTTGGTGGTGCGCGAATACCTGTGCGACACGCGAGTGCCGAACCTGTGCCAACCTACGAGAACAAGTGACATGTGCCCCTCAGTTTTGGGTTTGCAATCCTTTTGGTGCCTTATGGGTTCTGTCTCCACCTCTGCGGAACTCGGATTTCTCGATTCGATATTTTATTAAGCTTCGGTCTCTCACGTGAATATACCACTTGATTAACTACTTTTTCGTCACACGACGTTTTCTTCGTGCATTGAGAATCAGCAGCAGCTCATGTAGGCGTGAATTTCTAACTGATATTGCATGACATGTAGACTTTTTTTTTTTTTAAAGGTTAATCGCATACAAACAATTCAATGAATGTATCCGATTGACCTCTTCAGTCGCCTCACTAAGTTACCTAATAGGTACTTGTGTCGAGTTACGACACGTCTCCGATCGCATGGCGTGTAGAGACTCGCACAAGTACAAGCACGCTACCACCTGGCCATCTAAGTCGATTTTTTACTGTTAATTTTTTTTTAGCCAACGGCCTTACCATGTTGATTCCATTAGAGCAGAGCATGTTTCAAACTGCGGCAACTTGGTAGTGTGCACAGCGTTGGCAGGGGAACCTGGTGGGACATGATAACGCGCTTAGGCAGTATAAGTCGAGTCCTGGTCACCTCCGATCTAATCGTGTGACTTTACCATGTTCCCCAAGTGGTCCACTATAATCAGGAGGTCCACCCTGTTAGTCAACTCCCCTTTCCCCGAGGTGATAGAGTCTGCCCTTTGGGTGCCTCAAGTTAACAAACAAACTCACTCCCCCCGCCAGGCTGACAGGGTTGCTTAAAGCAGAAATGCTGAAAGCAGGCGTTAGAAACAACAACAATTTTTTTTTAAATTATTACTTATATTACAACAGGGCAAGGACATTGCTCCTTAAAATTTAATAAAATTAAACATTAATGTAATATAATACATATAATCTAATACATAATAATATAGTCTAAGTCAATATGATAAATAAATAAATAAAACTACTTATAAACTAAGCACAGAAGAATTAATTAAAAATTGTTTTACAAATAGGTCACAACATACATACATAGTTGACAACGGAAAAAATAATAAAAAAATAAGTAAATAGTACGCATACGGTTAACTACTCAGGTGTTATAACAAGCAACAGGCGGATGAGACGTTTATATGATGATAAGCCATTTCGATTTATGTAAATTGTTAGGTCCAATTACTGTGATAACGTATTGTACAGGCTAGGCAGTCGACGGAGTGTGGAATTCCACCTATAATTTGTAGTGGATAACGGAACATGGAAGAGGCTGTTTCGACCAAGATTTCGAGAAGTTGGTACGTGGAGCTGGAAATTTGACGGTATACATCTTATTTAGGCGAAAATACAGGTTCAGCCTCAGGATTTGCTTTGGGAGCGAAGAGGGGGGCGAGATTTGGTACATATAATTCGCTGCTTTCGTAAATTGAAGGGTAAGGCCCGAAAAGCTACTGAATCTGAAGGTCGGAAATGCAGCAGAGGAAAAAAACACTTGTAAACCCTTGTAATATTAGCCGCCAGGTCTCTCAGATTTTGTAGATTCCTAGTTCTTATAAGCCACAATATCATTTTCCATGTGAAAGCGGGACAAATGCCCCCGTATTACAATTTTGTCGGAGCACTTTTAGTCCCTCACTAGCCTGTGTAGGCCTATTGTTATAATCATTATTATTATTATTATTATTATTATTATTATTATTATTATTATTATTATGCTTCTTTTATCGGCTAATAAAGATCATGTGTCATGCAAGTCGAAGGGGATAGATGAACCGCATCGTTTAGCAAGTTGTTGAGTCATTTGCACTGGCTTCACTCGGAAGTGATTTTAACCTTGCAAGATGCAGGTCACCCCTTCAAGAAACAGCCTGTCTACCGCATCAGAGCAGACATCTTTACGTGTTCTTCAGAAATGCTGTTAACCCGTCAAAGGACTCTGAGACAAGAAGCCCAGGCGACTGTTCCATATACAAATCAATTGGCCATATTGGCTGTAATTATCCCTATGGAAAAATAGTTGTCATAAAAGGTCCCACTAACGCAAAGTTGAAAGGAGCATAACAAGTGCCTCCAGGTAATGTTATAGGAAAAACAACCATTGGCATTGCTTGTGGAAACACAAGGCCTCTTGCAGGAACGACGAATCTAGCCCATTGGGGGGGGGGGGGGGGGTTGTGGGTCAAAATAGGAAAAACATACAGTAGTATCGATTAAATAAGAGCATAATAAATGTACTTGCAATGCTTACAATTTACTAGGGGGCATTCGTCCATGGCGTCTTGATGGAAATATTGACACGCACCAACCTGCAGTGTTGAATTTATGCAAAGTTGGACACACGACATACCCGTATATTACCTACCACAGCTAAAAAAGTGCAAATGTTGAATTCCCGCAAGAACCTAGCCCTTCATTAAAGAAAAAGGTCTTGAGGAGAAAGTAGTAATGACACTCAGCAGGGAACAGAATAGGCCATGCTCAGATGCGTACTCCCAAAATAAGAAAATTTGTAAATAATATCCAGACCCACAGCTTTTCTTCCCCACCTCAGATTCTATCCAAAATACACAAATAAGGTAGTCGCCTTGAAATCCAAGTAGGTGGGAAGGTGACTCCTGGAAGTAGAGTAGGTATCTGTAGACAGATATAATAAAAGCTTGTATTGGGAATTATTTAGGTACCCATACTGTAAACAAGTTAAGCTCATAAAAACTATGGCCAACATGATATAATTGTTTGGCAGTGAAAATAAGCCGTGACCGCGGCGGGCCATTATCTTCCATCTCAGTCTCATTGCCAGAAATCAGTTCACACTGGCTCTTTATATGGATCCATATAATCAGACATGAAATTGCTGTTTTCTTGCCAATGTTACGAAAAAGAGCCAAGTCATTGAGCTCCGATTACGCCTCGTGTCCGTGGGTCTGTCGTGAAGCCTTGGAAAATGCGCGACCATATCGCTTGCACATTGGAAAGCGACCTGGCGCACTGTCATTTAGATGTGTCCGCAAAGAATTGGGTTTCCCATGCATGAGTTACGCAAGTGGAACAGGATGCGTAATGCGCTTTGAAAGGAATTCAAACCCGTCACGACCACGTTGCAGATAGCCGCGTGAAGTAACCCAAGTGAGTGACAATGTCATTAGTGAACTACACAGTGCCCTATGTGCCACCTCCGCCACCTGCTTCGCTTCTGCCGCCCGCACCTCCAGCGGCCACGCGGTTTCTCGGTCCTGAGTTTGCCGGGTTTGGAGGAGCAGCAGCGATCAACTCCCTATTGTACGAGTCTTCGAGACAGAGTGCCCGGGCACCTCCACCAACCCCTAACCGGAGACAAACAACACACAGTCGAGGCACAGCCCCGCAGGCTCCAGATCCAAGGGACCCCTACGCTAGTTATTATCCCTCTTCGAGAGTGTCTTCCCAGTACTTGCCCCTACCCCCCCAGCGAACGGCACCTACGGAGAACAAACAAACTTTTCAGAGTAGAAGGCCTCCTCCGCCTCCGCAGCCCGAGGAAGAAGACGATGGTAGCTGGCCTGATCGTCCTCCGGGATACACGAGAATAACTAATACGTTTAATAGTGCTCCAGAGCCTGGTGCTAAAACTTCTGTTCACGCGGTTATAGATTTCGACGATGATTTCGATGACTACAGCTATGAAGACGAAGACATCGAGCCCCTGCCTCCTGGGGAGCAGAGGCAAAGGAAGCCCCAAGTTACACCCATCGAAGGCCCTATTTTCATAAAGAACGGGAGTGTGCCCGTCGTTCCTCTGTACTCTTATCCCACCGTCAATAATGGGTCCCTCGTTCAGATTCCGGTAAGTGCCTTTTATTTTAACTTGATATATTGTACTCTCGACTGCTGGAAGGGAAAAATGACCAAGTAGCACGCAAGCGAATTGATGTGATGTCTACTATGGTTTTGACATCGTATCTTTTAATGTTAACAACAACACTGTCCTGTAAGTTAATTGAGAAGAATGAAACCGACGAGATGATGTCCAAAATGTCAAATTTAAGAGCAGAGTGAAAAGACTTCACCATCAGTTAAGTAGCTGAATTCTCTGCCCAGTGGGTGCTGTTCATCGGAACTCCTTTTTTACAGTTCCGCATAATGGGTTGTCCTATTTATTAGGCTACAATTATCTCAATTTGCAAGTATATCACATTCAATGCCCATTGCCCAATAGTATATTAAACTTGTTACAATTTATTTCGCCAACTCAGCCATTATTTCAATCCACAATTCAGAAACAACGTCATTCTGACTCGTTTATACGAACATAAAAGCACCCGGTAAGCGCAAGACTTCTGTCGGAGTGATAGAAGTAGGTGATATAAACACAAGCCTCAAAGTGATCAGACAATTTATCGTTTTCATTTAAACGTACAAGGGAAGACAAGTTGATATGGTTGACAATGGGAGGCACGCCATATCAAGACAACCCACAGATTAATGCCACTCCTCTCCCTTCCAGACTACTCTGATTTTCAGAACGTACATGATTACATGTAACCGCTTTTGAGAGCGCTCAATTTATGATTTACATTTTTTTATGGTGACATGTAGAGTTCTTAAAAAATTTTATCTCATAGCGATTTGTCCAAGTTTATTATTTTGAAGACATCCATTTATTCTTTTTAATACAGTTAATAAATTAAATAATCTACCAGATTCCTGTAGGCCTACTATGCCGTTTAGTATAGTCCACCCAAAATGAGAAAAGTATGGATTTGGAATGTTTTGGTACTGTGCGACACTGTAAAAATTTACATTTAATTTATATTAGCTTACTCTTGACTGATAGTCGTTGGAGACGTATATAGGTATATTTTTGGATTCCTCCTATATAGAATACTATACCAGTAGATCCTACAAACTGCGTCACAGGGACGGATCCTTGGGGAGAGAAATAGCTTTATACTAAATAGAATGGACTTTTGAAGGGAATTTAAAAAAAAATACTCAAGGAAAAGAATCGCGATATTTTTAAGGCCACGCCCCCCCCCGAATTTTTTTTCTGAAACCGTCCCTGCTGCGTCATAGGCTTGTTTTGCAAATGCATGGATGGACTGGTGACCCGGTTGCATCTTCATCGTCCAAAGGCCTGTCGTACTTTCACGGGAATATCGAATTTCAAGCTCCCTTACGTAACGCCCAGTATGGCCACTTCCGCCGCAACGGTCACATCTTCATATAACAAATATCTTGCTTTGCGGCGGACACGTTATAGCAACATTACTAGTAGCCTTCTACAATTTCTACATTCAGGACCGTAGTGAGGGACAGACAAATAATATGCCTTGTATTTATGGATGATTGGCTTGCTACAGTCAAGTAATCACCGCAGTAGTCATGATTTACAAGTGTGTCCACATAGGAGGCTGATAGCAATGCATTTTTCTATATGTAAAACATGCATACTTCGAGCGGTCTTGGGCGACATATTAGGTATAAAAATATATGCAATGATACCCGCAAACCCTTATAACAATAAGCTCTTAAAAAACAACCGGGGACACATATCCCATGAAATATTGATCTGTCAAAATATCCTTTAGATCCTTTACCGGTAATGCTCCTCTACGTTTCGATTTATTATATGTGTGCCCGTCTCAGGCACGTAGCCAGGGAGGGGGCTTTGGGGGATGAAGCCCCCCCCCCTCCCGAAACGTAAGAAAATATCCTTGCAATGTTCAGTTTGATGCTTCACCTGTAATTATTTTCTCCCTCTAAAAACACTAAAACTGTGTTTTTGCATGTAAATTCTTAAACATTTCCGGGGGGGGGGGGGGCGGACCCACCGTTTTACTGGGGGTATGCCATACCCCCCCCCCCCCAGCCCCCTGGTAGTTATATGAAAGTACTACCATAGCTAAAAGCGCCCCTTCTGGTGTCCTGGATGCAGTCATCCTCAATACAATGGCTGATTAATGATTAAAGGTCGCAGTTTCCAACCAATTATACGATCGCGATTATTTTAAATCACACAACAATAACGGCTCCACCTTCCCCTGGAGCGATTATATTTCCAATGACAGTCTAAAACCTACTACAGTAATGATGATGATGATCGACACATGTCGAATAGAATGGAATAGAATAGAATAGAAGCTACAATATAATGGCTATTAGTTAGGCTAATGGTCTTAGAACGCGTTTAACCAATAAAGAACAGATGGGATTGATTTTTTTTTTCTTTTAAGGTTAAACGCATACAAACAATTTAATGAATGTATCCGGTTAACCTCTTCAGTCGCCTCACAAAGTAACCTAATAGATACTTGTGTCGAGTTACGACACGTCTCCGACCGCAAGGTGTGTAGAGACTCGCACAAGTACAAGCACGCTACCACATTGCCACCGAACTCGTTAACTTACCTAACCTAAATTAGAAAGCTGAAAGGAACCTTGGCAGTGCTACGCCTTAAAACAAGAGAGAAAAGGAGAGAATCGCCTCATGAGAAAGCTTAAAACTCAGTTTAACGGCAAAAATAAATAGGAGTCGTGAAATTAATTTGGAGAGAAATCTGGACAGTGCAGCGTCTTAAACCAAAACAGGAAGGCATGGAAATGAGTTAGAGAGAAACTTTAGCAGTGCTACGCTTTAAAACAATACAAAGCGGTATGGGAATGAGTTAGAGAGAAAGCTTAGCAGTGCTACGCCTTAAAACATGAGAGAAAAGGAGCGAATCGCCTCATGAGAAAGCTTAGCTTAAAACTCAGTTCAACGGCATTAATAAATAGGAGTCGTGAAATTAATTCGGAGAGAAATTTGGACAGTGCAGCGTCTTCAACCGAAACAGGAAGGCATCGAAATGAGTTAGAGAGAAACCTTAGCAGTGCTACGCTTTAAAACAATACAAAGCGCTATGGGAATGAGTTAGAGAGAAACCTTAACAGTGTTATGCCTTAAAACAATGCATAGAGGTATGGGAATGAGTTAGAGAGAAACCTTAGTAGTACCATGCTTTAAAACAATACAAAAAGGTATGGGAATGAGTTACAGAGAAACCTTAGCACTGCCACGCTTTTTAAAACAATAGAAACGAGATGGGGCTGATATGGAGAGAAACCTTAACAGTATTATGCTCTAAAACAATACAAAGTGGTATGGGAATGAGCTAGAGAGAACCCTTAGCAGTGTCACGATCATAACCAATCGAAACGAGGTGGGACTGTTATGGAGAGAAACCTTACAAGTGTAATTAATGAATTGGTACTGCCATAAAACAATAGACCCGGGATGGAATTGAGGAGGGGAGAAACTTTACAGGTGGAATGAACTGGTCCGCATGAATGACCTAGAGAGAACCCTTAGCAGTGTGCCGATTAAAAACAATCGAAACGAGGTGGAACTGTTATGGAGAGAAACCTTACAAGTGTAATTAATGAATTGTCGTAAAACAATAGACCCGGGATGGAATTGAGGAGGAGAGAAACTTTACAGGTGGAATGGACTGGTCCCACTTTAAAAGCAAATCGGAGTACCCGCCCCCCATCAGTTTTTTTTTACAAAGTGGATTTTCGCAGGATATATCGATCGTCTAAAATGACATGAGGATAGGGCCTTTCTACGATTATGGAAACGTAGCTTTGCCACCCTCGGCTGCATTCCCCCCCCCCCTCTTCTTCAGCAGTGTCCTTGCAGCCTGACATTACCCGAAGGAGTCCGACAGGGACACAAACAATGATGGCGGGTGGCTGGGTGAGCGATCTCAGCGGCGGCCGGTAGCCGTTACATTATTTAAATGTACTACAATGCCTGCGCTGACCTCGCTCTTTCATATTATCCTTGACTACGCTCTTAAAGCGCAACTTCCATACCGGCCCGAGTTATTTATTCGCAAATTAATGACTTCCGCACATGCTGAACCTCGCCCCGTGTCCATATGCCTACGTGGGTCCGACCACCTATCCTGACAAGCTTTCCATGCTTGCTTGGAGCTCCAGATTAGTCCAGTTGGCAGAGAACTGAATTGTGAAATGGAAGGTCGAGGTTCGAGGCTCGCCATAAAAGGAAAAGCTTCCGACAGGTTTCGGGCCCACTAATCCTAATGGGTACCACACCATCACCGCGGTGAAGGAAAAACACGGCTCCCGGGCATGTTGCTGACCTCAACATCCTAAATAGAGTAGTGGTCCAAAGAGAGATTTGTCGTGTCACACCGTTCTTTATGCTGCTTGCCAAGCTATTAATTATGGCAAGAGTGCAGGCGGGTTTTTGACGCATTCTAGATGATTCACGGAAATGTCGAATGTCGAGCTAAAGAACCCCCTCCATCCACAATATCCGCGAGTTACTGCATTTTTGTTTGTTTTTATCTTTTATAAAAGGTTATTCGCATACAAACAATTCAATGAATGTATTCGAATAACCTCTTCAGTCGCCTCTGTGGGTAATACCAGTGTTGAGTTACGACAGGTCACTGATCGTATGGTGTGTAGAGAGTCACACAAGTACGAACAAGCTACCACAATGCCATCGAAGTGGGATGTTGACAATATTTGGCGAAAGTATGGAAGGGGATGTCGTTACCACTCCTTCGTGCTTTTAAGTGGACGAAAACATTTCGTAATAATATGAGGGGGGCGTAAAATGGGCTATAAAAAACATTTAGCCCTGACCCACCAAGGGCACCATTAAATTATATTTATTGAAGACGAATACCTACATTATACAGTAGTTAAAAATTTGTATAACCTGCGGTTTTCCACCTGCATTTACTAAATGTTTCCGCAGTGGGAGACCACCCTTTTTCCCGAAATCGGAAAGGAAACAAAGTAAGAAAGAAAATTGTCTTTATTTCCACAGATCGAACACAAAACCGTAACTTTCTCTGTTCAAATCGATTACCTATTTAAAAATACATCAGTAATTAATATTATTTAAAAAAATACCCGTGGTGCTTGTTCCAGTCTGTAAGAGTTCGCGAACTGCCAAAAAAGACGAGTCCTGAGTACAGAACCTTAATTTAATTTTCAAGGGGCCCAACACAGATTTGCTGGCTTAGTGATGACCACTCTGCCCACTTACCGCTGGTTAATCCGGCCCTGAGTCTATCCCCAAAAAAGAAGATAATAGTAAAGAACCGGTCCGAGTTTACTCGAACATGCTTTCCAATTTATCAAAATTAGTAGATAGAGAAAATGAGTAATTTCATGGTAAATAATTTTCCTATGGTTAAATTTCCGATATCTCGGGGGGGGGGGGGGTGTCCACCTGACGTCACTGGAGGTGAGGTAAATTCTAGATATGTCAGACCAACACATTACCACACAGCAATACTGACAGGGCACGCAATGCATTTGAGCGTGAATATTCTATCATTTTTTTGTACAAAACCAAATACATTCCTGGGAAAGCAACCTGTCCGACTTCGTTACTCAATTTAACACCTAAAACATGCCTGAAGTTAGAAATCATCGATAGAAAGGTGGTTTCGCAAAAAAAAAAATATTTTTTAGTCATTTTTTATTAAAATATAACTATTGCTTTCCAATTTATACGTAGTAGGCCTATAAGGAAGGCTTTGTGATGGTCGAAATTTTCGATTCCGAGATTTCAACGGATTTACATGTTTTCAGTTCCCAGGAACCAAAAAAAGTGGTTTTTACGAAATGTCTGTCTGTCTGTCTGTGCATCGATTTCCGGGCAAACTACTAGGTCGATTTTGATGAAATTCGGCATGTTGGTTCACAAAAATCATACTTCGGGACCATTTCTTTTATTTGGGGCAAACTCAATTTGGGGGGGTTTTATTCTCAAAAAACTCCAAAAAAAATGTCTAAAAACATTATTTTTCAAAAACGGCTCAAACAATTTCTTTTAAATTCACATGTCTTGTAGTCGTTATTAATGTTAACAAAATACGGGGGGTCGCTTGCCCCTTGATAGTTTGCTTCTGGGGGTAAAAAAATAAAAATAACGAAATTTTCATGAAAAATGATTAAAAAATAAATTTTTCTGCGAAACCTTTCTATTGATTATTTCTACCTTCAGGCATGTTTTAGGTGTTAAATTGAGTAAAGAAACTGGACAGGTTGCTTTCCCAGAAAACCATTTGGTTTGTGCAAAAATTTTGTTTTTTTAAAAAATGATAGAAAATTCACGCTTAAATGCATTGCGTGCCCTGCCATTATTGTTGTGTGATGTGCTGTCTGACCTATCTAGAAATTACCTCACTTTCAGTGACGTCAGACGGGAACCCCCCCCCCCCCCCCCCCGAAATATCGGAAATTTAACCATAGGAAAATTATTTACCATGAAATTAGTCATTTTCTCTATCTGCTAATTTTGATAAATTGGAAAGCATGTTCGAGTAAACTCGGACCGGTTCTTTTTATTTTTTTTACCCCCAGAAGCAAACTATCAAGGGGGATGCGACCCCCGAATTTTGTCAACATTAATGACGACTACAATATATATGAATTTAAGAGAAATCGTTGGAGCAGTTTTTGAGAAATAATTTTTTTTGACGTTTTTTTGGAGTTTTTTGAGAATGAAACCCCCCCAAATTGAGTTAGCCCCAAATAAAAAAAATGATGTCGAGGTATGATTTTTGTGAACCTACATGCCGAATTTCATCATAATCGACTGAGTAGTTTGCCCGAAATCGATGAACAGACAGACAGAGCGACAGACAGACAGACTGACAAACATTTCGTAAAAACCGCTTTTTTGGGTTCCTGGGACCTCAAAACGTGTAAATCCGTTGAAATCTCGGAATCGAAAATTCGGACCATCACAAAGCTTTCCTTATACTACGTATAAATAGGAAAGCAATAAAATAACGCCAAGTGCCCGGGTCGCCTCAAACCGGTCGATGGTCTGCAGAGCAGTACTGTACCAATGCACCATGGTATAAAATTATATACGGTCCCGGTAACCTACACAATATTCTGCATAATATTGCGTGCAAACTAATGCCATTAACACTGTATCACTTTAGTGATCTCTTGACATTTGCTCTTATATTTGTATCATTCTGCCCATTAAATTATGGGTTGGGTCTTTTATTCCAGGAATTACTGAATAGATAAATAAATAATTGTGTTGTATATCAGTTCCGGCAGCCGTAGTCCTACAGAGATTTATATTGATCTTGTACCTTGACATTTTTTAATTGTTCTTAGGTTCAAATTAGATTTGCTTGCTTTATGTAGGCTTCTATGCGACTGCCATACCCATTACCCATACTATTTGTACTATTGCGGTATTGTCTTACTAGGCCTATACTTAGTGTAGGTGACAATGAGTGGGTAAATCCTACTCAATTTTTAATATAATCCAGGACTACTCGGAATACTGAATTAAAGAACCGGTCCGAGTTTAATCGAACATGCTTTCCAATTTATGAAAATTATTAGATAGAGAAAATGAGTAATTTCATGGTAAATAATTAAATAATTTTCCTATGGTTAAATTCCCGATGTCTCGGGACGGGGGGGGGGGGGAGGTTGTCCATTTAACGTCACTGGAGGTGAGGTAAACTCTATATAGGTCAGACCAAAAAATTACTACACAGCAATAATGGCAGAGCACGCCATGCATTTGAGCGTGAATTTTCTATCATTTTTTCAAAAAAACATTTTTTTCACAAAACCAAATAGTTTTTTGGGCAAGTAACCTATCCGGTTTCGTTCCTCAATTTAACACCTAAAACATGCCTGAAGGTAGAAATCATCGATAGAAAGGTTTCGCAGAAAAATTATTTTTTAATCATTTTTCATGAAAATTTCGTTATTTTTATTTTTTTACCCCCAGAAGCAAACTATCAAGGGGCAAGCGACCCCCCGCATTTTGTTAACATTAATAACGACTACATGACATGTGAATTTAAAAGAAATGGTTGGAGCCGTTTTTGAGAAATAATGTTTTTAGACGTTTTTTTGGAGTTTTTTGAGAATATAACCCCCCCAAATTGAATTAGCCCAAAATAAAAAAAATGGACCCGAGGTATGATTTTTGTGAAATTACATGCCGAATTTCATCATAATTGACCGAGTAGTTTGCCCGGAAATCGATGAACAGACAGACAGAGCGCCAGACAGACATTTCGTAAAAACCACTTTTTTGAGTTCCTGGGACCTCAAAACGTGTAAATCCGTTGAAATCTCGGAATCGAAAATTTCGAACGTCACAAAGCTTTCCTTATACTACGTATAAATTGGAAAGCAAAAATAAACCCATGCGGCACGAAACATAAAATGGTAGGTATATTTTCCCCGATAATGCTTATTAAGGGGAATCTTTCCAAATTGCTTCAAAACAACATGGAGTGAGAGCTAGTTACTTAATTTCTCGGCCCTAACACTTAGTGACAAAAAATGCTCTTTGAACGCCTCCTTAAATATACAAACTGTGATAATACGCAATAGATTTTGTCTTGTGAACTATCATGAATCATAATCGTTTATTTTTATAAAAAGATTAATCACATACAAACAATTTAATGAATGCATATACATGTATTCAGCAGTCGCCTCTGTTGGTTGGTACCAGTGTTGAGTTATGACACGTCTCCGATCGCATGGCGTGTGGAGAATCGCACAAGTACAAGCACGCTACCACCTTGCCATCCAAGTCGAAATATCAGTCCTATTTCTGGAATACGTCGTCTGCTTCCTACTTTAGATTATTTTATTTCACATAAAAACAATAGTTGATATAATCAAATGTATTGTGTATTATCAGTCAGTTTATGCATTTCAGGAGGTATTTAAAGAGCGATTTTGCCCATGTATAGCCACTGTAAAAAGAGATTTTAATTAATTAACTCCCACGCCATGTTGTTTTACAAAATTTGGAAAGATTCCTTTTAATTAGCATACATTCCGTTTTCTGTTCAAACTTCAATTTCTCATGAAATATGGAACGCAGAACAATAAAAAAATGCTGAATGGCAAGAAGAATTTTTTCTCCTAATTTTGATGTATAGTATGTGGCCTTAACTAACCCCAATTTACCACAGTTTATGAACTCCTTCAGCTTGAACTCCTGAGTGACCGTTATTTTTTGCGTATCAAGTTCACTAACTATAACCGATCGGTATTGATGATTGCAACATACTATGCATCAAAATTAGGAGAAAAAATTCTTCTTGCCATTCCGCATTTTTTCATTGTTCTGCGTTCCATATTTCATGAGAAATTGGAGTTTGCATAGAAATGGAATATCGGCGACTCCGGTTTGGGCTTAAGGATTATGCTTATCTATGATTGACTGAGCTGCGGATGACCACCTTACCAGCCTGGTTAATCCCGTGATGGTGACTATCCTCACGATTACGCTCACAGCCACAATAGATCTCTAGGTGCAGTTGCAATGATACCTTAACAATAAACCCTCTATGATTTCAGTGACTCTATTGATCGTAATCCAGTCAAGTGTTCCTAGAAATCTTGAAAATTAAATAAAACCAAGTATTGTTCCTTCGACATTACACCACGTGACCGGCTAAGAAATTAAGTAGGTTAATAAATGGACAGGACTTGTAGCGTAGTGGTACAGACTCCGACTTTCACCCGAAAGGTTGTTGGTTTGAGTCCCACACTTGCTACATTTTCTGGCCATGCTTTGGAGGACATGTAAAGCAGGCGGTCCCGGGCTATCCTAGTTGAGTGTATGAGAGGGCTTTATAGCCCTAACTCCGCTAGGTTGGCTTAGTAATAGAACAAAAAGTCAATATTTATTTAATAAATGAGTGTCGATAGGCTCGTTTGCAGACTTAGCACCAACAAAATAATTTATCTGAGAATGAGAGGTGTTCTGAAGCTAATTACAGTTGCCCCTCAATAATCCGACACTTTGAAACCCGACGTAGCCTACTCTGTAGTCCGACGAGCCACCGGGGCTGGCTTGTCACAGCCTTTTACGTCTTATACCAACATTCTATAGGTACAGTAGACACGACATACTTTAATTACATTTTTGTAACTGTTTACAGTACTGTAGTGTGTTTTTACATCGTTCTAGCTATTTAATGATTATTAACACTGTATAAAAAATTACGATTATCGAATATATCGATCCAACGCATTACGGAGAAGCTTTTTTCGATAATCCGACATTTTCGCTAATCCGACACCACGTCGGTCCCGTACCTGTCGGATTATCAAGGGATAACTGTATAAATTGTCACATGATATTGCACTGTGCCTCATCCTGATTTCCGATGATATTTGCACATTTCATGCACAATGCACAGACACCACCTCAAACGTTGATCAGTCGGATGCATTCACGGAAATTCCGAACAAAGTGGCCTTGCTTTTCCTTTAGTGTCCTTCTATTTGTTGACCTTATTTCATGGAGTATGTAAAAACTCACACACGGCAGCCTGTATGTATCAGGAACACTGTACACTGTACCTGTTTCTGGTAGAGCGCCAAAGTTGACAGGCGCAGGAGGCGCCTGCGATCCTATCAAGTACATTCTATTTTATGGTGTTCGCCATTTCAATGGCCTGGTTTAGAACTGCGGGAGGTCGAACGTCCATAAAATCAGTGTTTGATATAGCACCCGCACCTGGGCTTAGTCACGAGACGAGACAATTATTTCTGCAAGACGCCATATGAGACTTTTATTATCATGGGGATGAGGGACTGTCCTCTATTATACTACATATTGCAAGACAAGAATCCGGATGACATGGGGCGAGACTCTCGGGTGCACTTAATAGCGTACTCCCCGTATGAAATTGGCAGCACAAAATATAATACTTCTTATTTTTTATTTAATTAACTAAGCAAATTAATAAAGTTTTGACCAGTCGCGTAAATTCCCAAAATTTCTGGAGGGGGCTTTAGGACCCCAAAACTTTGATCTACGGAGAAAAAAAATCGATAAATGGGCCCAAATTAGTGAGGTTTTACCCATATAATACCCTGGAGAAAGGGGAACCCGGGGGTCTCCCTCGGAGAAAATAAATTGATAAATGGGCCCAAATTAGTGAGGTTTTACGAATATTCTACCCTGGAGAAAGGGGGGCCCGGGGGTCTCCCCCAAAGAAAAAAATTGATGAATAGGCCCAAGTTAAGGGATTTTTACGCATTTTGCAAGCAGCTCAGTTGAGATTTTACAGACAAATAAACCTACCACTGAGGGGAGCCCGGGGGTCTCCCCCAAAGAAAATTTTTGAAAAAATAGGTCTGAAATATTGGGGTTTTAAGCATTTTGAGTAATATATTTTTGTGAAAGTACTTGGTCAATATGTTGATTTTTTTCATGATGTATTTCATGTGAAATAAGCATACCAAGAATTAATTTCCCATTCGTTATTGTGGGTACTATGCCTTTCGCCTCAATAATGTCTTTGTCACCAGAAATTCAGAAATTCTGGGGGGGGGGGGCTACGGGAGCTTCTGGGGGGGGGGGTGGCTCAGCCCAGGACCCCCTATTTACGCCAATGTTTGCATGCAGTACTATTGAGGTATTATAACGAAAAATAAACCTACCATTGAGGGGGCCCGGGGGTCTCCCCCGGAGAAAAATTTGGAAAAATAGCTCTGAAGTATTGGGGTTTTAAGCATTTTGAGTAATATATTTTTGTGAAAGTACTTGGTCAATATGTTGATTTTTTTCATGATGTATTTCATGTGAAATAAGCATACCAAGAATTAATTTCCCATTCGTTATTGTGGGTACTATGCCTTTCGCCTCAATAATGTCTTTGTCACCTGAAATTCAGAAATTCTGGGGGGGGGGCTACGGAGCTTCGGGGGGGGGGGCTCAGCCCAGGACCCCAATGTTTGCATGCAGTACTATTGAGGTATTATAACGAAAAATAAACCTACCATTGAGGGGGCCCGGGGGTCTCCCCCGGAGAAAAATTTGGAAAAATAGCTCTGAAGTATTGGGGTTTTAAGCATTTTGAGTAATATATTTTTGTGAAATTACTTGGTCAATATGTTGATTTTTTTCATGTAAAATAAGCATACTAAGAATTAATTTCCCTTTCATTATTGTGGATACCAAGCGTTTAGCCTCCATAACGGCTTTGTCACCAGAAATCCTGGGGGAGGGCTACGGGTGGACCTGGGAGGGGGGGGGGCTAAGCCCCCCAGGACCCCCTATTTTCGCCAATGAACTTGCTTAGTTAATAAATTACATAAAAATAAGAAGTATTAAATTTCGAGCTGCCAATTTCTTACGGAACGTACACTCTTAAGAGATAACACCTCACTAGGCGTTTTTTACACATAGACCCTAGTCAAATTTCATATGAAATATCGACCATATAGAGCATAAAGGGGTAGTAAAAGAAGTAGTAGAAATTCTTCTCTGCATAGTAAAAGTTAGTATGTATAGCCGGCACTGACTCCTTTTGGTCACCGTTTTTGAAGACTGCTGCATTTCTTTCACGCCTTCAACGCTGAAGCCAGTGCGGGTGGACCTCAAGGAGGTGTACCAAGTGGCCAACGACAAAAATTCGTGTGGAAACTAATAATGTCCGAAAATTCATGGTGGTGCTGGCATTGGGAAATGGTCTACTACAATAAGGGGGCCTACGTCAAAAAAACTTCAAAAAAACGTTTTAAAAAAACGACCTGCCCAGACTCTAGCCCTCCTGGCCAATTCATTGAAAATGGTCTTATTATCTTTCAGAAAATAAGTAAGCATCCGCAGTTGAATTGCTTGTTACTGGCCTGTTGAGTGTATGATCCTTAAGTTGCGGAAGCTGTTTGGTGTTCATCAATAAATAAATAACACTTAATTACGTGCTAATACGCATGAATAATGAAATAACAAACCATAAAGTTGAAGTTGCTACTGTATTGAGCTCTCAAGGCCCTTGGTAGAGCCACGATAGGTACTAGATGGTGAGTGGTACGTACTATGTACATATAGTACAATACTATTATACGACACCCTGAGTAGGTACCTATGTAATGAAGCACATCATTCAAGCTATAGCAATAGTCCGTTGAATAAAAATTAAACCAAAATTATAAGAAATAACGTCTGAAATGAAATGAAATGAAAAACGTCTTTATATTAGGCAAGCTTTCGACCCGAAGGGCTAGTAGTAAGCAGTATTTTTTTTTTTTTAATGATTTTTTACGGACCTAGGCCTACTTATACTGGCCCATAGGTCCCTTGTCCAATGCCAGCGACCCCATGGTTTCGGACATTATTTGCATTGTTTCCGTATCAATTTTTGGCCATTGGCAAACTGGTATACGTTCTCGATGTCAGCCTACACCAGCTACAAGCGATAATGGACAAGCTTACCACTAACGCAATGAAGCAGGCGAAAGCATGATTTAATCAAGTACAGATATTTGTCACCCCGAAGGGCCACTCAACCAGCTAACTTAAGCTTAGACGCCCATTCCACCGACCGGCTAGGGCTATTTACAAAAACGGTGACGTGGTAGCAGACATTCAAGACTTAGGTGGCGTTTCCATCGACCTCGCATTGCAGAATGCAAATGACATTGGCGGAAATTAGAATTTTTCTTTTTATAGAAATCTATTAAAATGTTTGTACTTAACATATCCCATGATGCCATTTTTTTAATTTTAGTTTGTTTGTTTGTGATTTTACTGTATGATCATTGATCAATTTTAACTATGGCATAGAGGAAAATAAACATTTCCGTCAATTCTGCAATGCGAGGTCGGTGGAAACCCCGCCTAAGTTTTGAATGTCTGCTACCACGTCACCGTTTTTGTAAATAGCCCTAGCCGGTCGGTGGAATGGGCGCCTTATGCATGCGAATAACTAAGTTGCTTTTAATTTATTTATTTATTTATTTCATCATTTTATGGGGAAATAATCATATTCCGATTAAAAAGACTGAGGACTGGTCTATGATCCTCTCTCTTGGCGACTGCTCTATTTGGGATATTGTGGTCAGCAACATGGCCGGCAGCAGCGTTTTACCCTAACCTACTCACCAGAGTTCGTTGGTATGAGGACAGGCGGAAAGCTTGTCCTTTATTATGCCATGTCTCGAATCACGACCTTCATAGTTCACTTCTCTACTACTCTCTACTCTCTACCCACTCAACTATTAATTTTGTAATGTAACACAATTTATACAGTGTGTTAAACTTTCTTACTGTAATTGTGACGTAATTGGCTTCTGACGCATAAGCCAAATCAAACCGGCTTTCATATAATGCTGGGTCCGTTCTTCGTAACCGCCACTACCTTTTTAAGAGTCCCACAGTTTTTTTATTTATAAAATCCAGTTTCACCGGAAATATTGATCGTAGAGTCATAAATGAGGTGTCATAAAATATACGAAATATTCCTCTACATTTTGATGTGGCAAATGCGGCCGTCAATAACATAAATTGGTCACAGTTTTGGACATCCTAAGTGCCCATTGTCTTAAACAAATCAATTTCAATAACTGGGGCAGATCAGCATTATTGACAGCCACACAATGTACATCAAAATGTTGTTGAACATTCCTTCTACTTCTTGACATCATTTTTGATGTCAATTTATATTTCCTGTGAAATTTCCTTTTTTACACCATTAAGGTTTTTCCCCGTCCGGTTGTTTCTTAAGCGTATACAATACACCAATCTACTATACCGTACCTACCCACACAACTGTTGACTGTGTAAAGCTCATCTTCACTAGACCTATATAGTGACCTAATGATGTGACTATTCTGGAATGTGATCTTCTGTTATGTAGGCCAAGGCCGCGATGTAGGGCAGTACATAGAGGCCGCACTACGACGATCCTCACACAAGTTCAGTAGGTAACTTAATTAATATATAGAATAGGGGCGTATACAAAAAGTTAACTAATGCACGTCAAGCCCCACCAAATTAACGTTCCACTATTACTGACAGTTATGCTTATTCACTGCGTATTTGTCATTCATTAAAGTCTTAATGTTGTTTAAACTTGTTTAACACTGAAATGATTTTTTTCGCCTTATAAGATATAAGGTAGCGTCCTAAGCGCCTAACGTTATCATTAGGTAAGTACCTACTCATTAGGTGCCCATTCCATTGACCGGCTAGGGCTATTTCCAAAAACGGTGACGTGGTAGCAGACACTCAAGAGTTAGGTGGAGTTTTCACCGACCTCGCATTGCAGAATTGACGGAAATGTTTATTTTTCCTCTATGCCATAGTTAAAATTGATCAATGATCATACAGTAAAATCACAAACAAACAAACTAAAATTAAAAAATGGCGTCATGGGATATGTTAAGTACAAGCATTTTAATAGATTTCTATAAAAAGAAAAATTCTAATTTCCGTCAATGTCATTTGCATTCTGCAATGCGAGGTCGGCTCCCTCCCCCTCTCTGCCCCTCTCTCCCCATATCTCTCTCTCCCCCCCTCTCTCTCTCTCTTTGCGCTGTTAAACTAGAAGCATTCATTAATTTCTGACAAATCAAAATTAATAGGCTATAATAATATATTAAGAGCATATAAGAGCATTGTCACCTCTAGGGATAAGGATGGTAAAGGTATAGTAGATCTAGGGCTAGGCCATAATTTGTTTTTTAAAGGTTAAATCGCGTACAAACAATTTAATGAATGTATCCAATTAACCTCTTCAATCGCCTCACTACGTCACCTAATAGGTACCCGAAATTAGAGGATATGGAAAAATTCGGTTATAACGAGGTTACCTCTTCAACCAAAGTTAATTTAATGTCAGTGTTATATATACCATATAATACTACAATGTAACCTAATAGGTACTTGTGTTGAGTTACGACACGTCTCCGACCGCAAGGTGTGTAGAGACTCGCACAAGTACAAGCACGCTACCACCTTGCCACAGAAGTCGCCAACAAATTATTTAGAGCTCTTGTATAAATTGTAATACCCCCTGGTTATAGACATGCGCACATAAACCTAAATAGAGTATGTATGTACTGTAGATTACTGAACTAAAAAAAATATGGAACACTTGTTAAAAAGTGAAAACTAGTAAAATTATTAAACTATTATTTTTAAATAATTATTGAACCTTTAAGGGAGGGGGGCAGCTGTTCTCCCCTAATGACGCTTGTTCAAGGCCGTAGCCAGGATTTTTTATTTTTTTCGGGGGGGGGGGGGGGTTAGAAATTTCATTGGGTATTACATAGTGGTTTTCATTTTTCCTCTCAAAATCCGATTCTATCAAGTATAAAGCCATTTCCTATCTGTTTGCACCCCCCTTGGCTACGGCCAAGCGTTTGTACTATTATTAACCCAACCTAGAGGTCATATAAAGCCCTCTCTTGCAGTCAAATAGGATGGCCTGGGACCATCTGCATTACATGACCATCGAAGCATGGCCAAAAAATGTAGCAAGTGTGGGACTCGAACCAAAAAACCCTCGAAATCCTAAAGGTATTTCAGTATATTACTGTAGATCAAGTCAAGTTTAATAATATGTCAAAGTCTGAATCTGCCTGCACGCATATGATTATGCAATAGATAGCATTCGCGTTGTTCAAGTGTATAATCACATAAGCGTAAGATATTGTTTAACTGTTTTTTTTTTTTTGTTTTTTTTTTAATCAATCAGTAAATTACTAATATATACATACTATACATAACATAATATAATCAGTAGGGAAGGATATTGCAGGGACTACGGAGGGATGAAAAGGTTCCCTATACAGGGGATACATTTTAGGGTCAGTTCCAATAAAGTCCATGCACCATACATAAATAGCACCTTCGGAATCTGCCAGTAATGTTTGCATCAGAGATTCAACTATATAGCCTTAATGGGTAGAAAGACCTAAAATTCGCACAAATAAAAAGAACCGGTCCGAGTTTACTCGAACATGCTTTCCAATTTATCAACATTAGTAAATCCTAGAGAATTTGAGTATAATTTCAGGGTAAATAATTTTCCAGTGGTTAAATTTCCGATATATGGGGGGGGGGGGGTTGTCCACCTGACGTCACTGGAAGTGAGGTAAATTCTAGATAGGTCAGACCAACACATTAATTACAACACAGCAATAATGGCAGGGCACGCAATGCATTTGAGCGCGAATTTTCTATCATTTTTTCAAAAAATAATAATATAATATAATAGCAAACTATCAAGGGGCAAGCGCCCCCCCCCCCACCATTTTGTCAACATTAACAATGACTACAATACATGAGAATTTAAAAGAAATCGTTGGAGCCGTTTTTGAGAAATAATTTTTTTAGACGTTTTTTTGGAGTTTTTTGAGAATAAACCCCCCCCCCCCCCAAATTGAGTTAGCCCCAAATAAAAAAAATGGTCCCGAAGTATGATTTTTGTGAACCAACATGCCGAATTTCATCAAAATCGACCGAGTAGTTTGCCCGGAAATCGATGCACAGACAGACAGACAGACAGACATTTCGTGAAAACCACTTTTTTGGGTTCCTGGGACCAGAAAACGTGTAAATCCGTTGAAATCTCGGAATCGAACATTTCGACCATCACAAAGCTTTCCTTATACTACGTATAAATTGGAAAGCAATAAGACAATTTCCTCTCTTTTCCTCTCTACCTTTCTTTCTTTCTTTCTTACTTACTGTGTGCGTTGCTCTGTAACAGTAACAATTTTATTCCGTTAGAAATCACATCTGACAGCTACTTCAAAATTTTTGAATTATGTCCCTTGAACCCAAATCTACACATTTAGCCTATCATCTTTATTATTCGGTGTTCGCATGATGTGGGGAGCCGCCATTATTCGAATTCGTTCATTGGTACAATAGGTATGCTAATATAGCCTACTGACATGTACAGCAAGTATTTATAATAATAATTGTAGCCGGCAATCTATTGTTCTCTTACGGGTACTTTCCCATGGACTACGGTGTTTCCCAATTATTGAAGCGTGCCAGTCAGTGCCGCGCTCCCCATTTTTTGTAATTTCAGGAAGCAATGATGCCCTTCGGATAGCTGTCGGGCATGCGCGCATACTATCAATGTGCTGTCTTTTTGCCGCTCTGATTTAGACACGCTGGTTCCGGCGTTAGTCATGCGTTAGATGAATGAAGGAGGCAAGCACGTCATCTTAGTGATTTTGCTCGGCAAAAATGGCCGGATTCCCTCTCATTCATTAAGGAGCATCAAGAGATTTTACTGACTGCTTTAGGACCCCTATAGTAGGCTAAATCTTTATTACTGCACATGTTATGTACCAATCAAACCATCCCCAATGGAAGTTTTGGCCACTTTGAAAAGACGTGGAAGCTGACTAGTGCCATATCTTTGCCCCTAAACTTAGCCTACTTTTGAAACTGTTTGAAGTGATACATGAACTTTTAGAGTTTGTAGATTTATTAGGGCAGAGTTTTGAACCAAACAAAAGCAAAATGGAAGTTTTGACCCGATTCACCACTTTGACCCTATTCACCACCAATTAGGTAAATTTATACAGTTTTAACACTGTGAAGTGGAGAAAGTCCTTCAATTCACCCAACAGTGGCAGAATAAACTTAGGGTTTGAGCGGTAGCCTCTCATCCTCGATAAAAAGCAACACATAAACATACAACGCGGAAGCCCCAAAGGGCGTTGTGTTATGATTAATTAAAAAAAAAAAAAAAAAAAAAAACAAGGTACCGTATTTTGTTATTTTGTTTTTGCCGTATATGCACGAAATATCGGATCTACAGGCTACATGACTACATGTAGATAGGTACCTCACCAGAGATATAAAGTTTTAGAATGATGACGGGGGCAAAACTAAGTCAACCTTATGACGTCATCAGGCAAGATAAGGAAAAATTGAAAATATAAGAGCAAAATAGTAAGGTGTTACGGTACGCATTTTAATAGTAGTAAAGTATAGCTGTAGATTTTACAAAACTAAGAAAGGGATGCTAATATTCAAATTGCTGGGGGGGGGGGGCAAGTTGGACCGTGCCCCCCCCCCCAACTTTACGCCCCTGTACTTCACAAAGCACACCTCACTTGGAGTGGACTTTTTTCTTGGATATCTCTTTGCTTGTTTTTCAAACCCAATGTTCCTTGAATCATAATTGCATGGTCGAATTTTAATCATTTAAAAAAAAATAATGATAATAATAATAATAATAATCGCAATATACTTAGAATAAAAAACAGTGTGGATGTTTGTACAAGCTACGGACTCCGTTGCTTTTGGGTTCAAAACAAAAGAAGATTGAGTCCTTCAGTGACTGCTGAGGTGTATAAAATTGACTTAGGTTGGCGCATCCAGTCCAGGGGGACTTTTGGCCGCTGCCACTACATCACGCCCCCTCGAACGATCTTGCGCCGCTAGCTTCCAGTCGTGCACATCTTCGAGCACTTGGTCTCTCCATCTTAGTCTTGGCCTACCGGGACGCCTAAGGTGGTTGAAGGTGTCTTCAAAAACTAGCTTCGGCGTCCTCTCCGCTTTCATACGGTGTACATGACCCAGCCATTGGATTCGACGCCCTTTTAGTTCTAAAATTATGTTCAGAGAGACGAATTCCTAGGGTTTATGTTGGTCTATAAAGCTATATGATCTATTCGGTTACGTTTGGGTTGGGCTATCAACAATAATGGAAGACGAAGTCCCTGACTGAAGCAGCGAGCAGGTGTTTTAACAGGAGCATTATGCATAGGTATTTAATGCGTTGACTTTGATCTATCCAGTTTAATTTGGGTTGGGCGGCGAGATTCAAGTCGACCATGGCGATAATTCACACCTACAAAGCCCCCGCTATTACCTCACACATCGTCAGGCTCGTGCTGGGACTTCCCGAGCCCATGCCGTCATCGTTATGACATTCCCATTTCGAATAGGTTCCCGCGTTTTTATAGTCTATGGTGGGTTTAAAATGGGCGATGAATCACAAATAATTCATGCAGATTACTTATTTTGAGGGCTTCAGCCCTGGTTTGGGGCGATTGATACGCATTGCGCAGTCGACAGAAACTATAGTCTTTGCAGACACTTACAAGCTTTTGTAAATTTTGTGGAAAAGTATTTTACCTCGGAGTCGGAGTAATAGCAAAAAATTATAAACAATATTATTAAGTGATATTTACACTATTTAACATTTTTTAAGAACGGAGATTTTACTGTAAAAGACGAGGAATACGTTCGGTACCGAAGTTGAAAGAAAATAAAAAAATCGTGAGGTCCGTGAGTAATATATCTTTTAAAAAGTGAAAATCACGAAAATACTGAACACGTTGGAAAGACTAAGATATTGAAAGACCTGGAGTCTCCAGTAAATTTTGTACGGGTGTAACGTGAGGTCCTAGGGGACGAGGCTCTAGCGAATCGGAAACTGTTAATAAACAAGTAAAATTTACATAATTTAATTAAATTAATTTAATCTTGACTGAACAGCAATTATTTATTTTGGTTTCATCACAAATTGATACGTTAAGCTGACTGCTCTTTCGTGTTGGCGTATTATCGTAATCAGACAACCCGACAACTGATTCGCCAAGCCGCCGTGCGGACTTTGTAATAAATGCTACTCACCCCTCTCAAGTATCCGCCTATGGTCTGGTCTGATCTGATCGGCCCATTGTAAAGCACGTACCTCCATCAATAGGGTTGAAGAACTTGACATGCGAGGCAGATGGGAGGACGGCCCCCCGTCTGTGGCCGGGGGCGGCACATGATTCGTACAGGTACAGCACCTCGACAAGATAATGACCTAACCAAGGCGAGCCGGCAAGGCCGGTCGGGATGGTCCACATCCGCCGGGCCGGGTCATCCAGGCGCCTCAGGTCGCTCAGTCGGCTTTTGCGGTGCGGGAGTGAGTGCCACCTGCCTCAAAATGTGCCATACGTCGAGTGCCTTGTGACTTATCAGTGCTTGCCGGCTCAGTGATTGTTGTTGAGGTTAACTTCTGGTTATCTTACCTATGCAACTGCAATGGACCTGTTTCGTAAAGGAAATTACATGCGCCCAACCTATCGGATGGGCCCAATCGTGCCCCAACCAATTTTAAACATTCGTATTTGAAGTCATTTCTCTGTGGGTTCCTATATATGAAAGAGGTCCATTAAAGTTAATTGAATCAAAACACTAGTTTTTCCTTTTTTTCCTTCCCGCTACCTGGCAGAAGTATTATTATTTCCCTGCATGAGAACTATGATTTACATCATTTTTCACTTCGTTGTCCCATTCCAGAGGGAAGTGGGTCTATAACCCAAAGTGAAAAGTTTGAAACCCTTCTATTGTACGGTTACCTATTTTTGTCCATATTATTACAATTATATTCCAACCCCCTCGTCCGTGAGAGTTCTCTGTATACAGTATTCTTCCAATCTTAGTGAACCAGCTATGGGGTTCATCATCTACCCGACACCGCCAACCTTCTCCCTGCCCACGCTGACGAAAATCGAAAGTTTAGCCAGGTCTACACCCCTGTCATTAGCCGCAGGACAGGGGTTTTTTCTAGGCATTTTTGCACACCCTCAATATTCATTTATTTAGCCTTGCAGATAGTTTAAGCATTTTTTATACTAATTTTATAACAAGTAACGTGTGATTACCGGAAACATCACTTTCTGACCACCCAAGGTCCATCCAATAAGGCTGGTGATGTGGTCCTGGCGGACACATGAACTGATTTGGAGATGTGTCCCAGAAGGACGCAGGGGCGTTGTTGCGTCCTTGACTGTGTAATAGACAATGACTTAACGGGAGCAGATTTTCCATTGACTAATTTTTCAACGCTTGTCAATATTCCATTGACAGTACTGGATCAGTGGCAATCGGCTTTTTGACGGCGATGGATCTCCGACTGTCGGTAGCGGTGAGTTCAGATTTCCTATTCCTAGCCGTCCAATAGCCGTTTCAATACTCTCCCTGCTACGATAAAGTCTACACAATATTCAATATTCTGTTCCCAGTCAATTTTTCAAATCTTGTTGCTTCCTTTCTCTAATTTACATAAGTGAAGTCAGAGTAATTCGGTACCTCTGTCAGCAGCAAATGAGCCTCTGAGATATTCATACTATCTTCGAAGCATCTGATAGTGCCACTGAAGATGTCGACCGCAGCTGTTGAATGTTTGGAAAAGTGGTTTTAGATCCAACACAGCCCATCAGCCCGGCAGAGAGCGTTGACATGGCCTATCAATGACTAGTCGTCGATTAATCTGAATATTATTCAGAATGGTGTGCCTGTAGTACAATATAAACAATGCCGGTACCTCGGATGCATTGTAAACAGTGAGTGGGAGGTGAGTCAGGAAATTCGCTACCGCATTGAACAAGTTCGAAATGTCTCCATCAGAATGCAGAAAGTACTTCGGTGTCGGAATCTGCGGGCGGACCTACGATTGAGAATGGTGAAATGTGCTGTTTCCAACGCCTGCTTTCAGCATTTCTGCTTTAAGCAACCCTGTCAGCCTGGCGGGGGAGTGAGTCTGTTTGTTAACTTGAGGCACCCTAAGGGTAGACTCTTTCACCTCGGGGGAAAGAGAAGTTGACTGACAGGGTGGACCTCCTGATTATAGTGGATTCCGAACCACTTGGGGAACATGGTAATGCCACACGATTACATCGGAGGTGACCAGGACTCGACACGCACGTAAACTGACTGGATTAGTCAAGTATCATGTGACACCATGTTCCCCTGCCAAGTGCCAACACTGTGCACACCACCAAGTTAGCCGCAGTTTGAAACATTCTCTACTCTCATGGATTGAACATGGTAAGGCCGTTGGCAGAATGGTGAAATTTTATGTGTTCTCAATCGTTCTATATGGTATCTCCTTACGATGGACGTTGACACAAGCTATCAAGAATCAAGAATCAGTGCATTTGAAATGTGATTTACAGACGAATGCTGCGCATATCCTGAAGATATCGTGCCCCTAATGCTGAGGTCCTGAGGTGAATAGATACAGAAGCCGAGTTGCTGCTAAGGTTAAGAAATTGCAACTAACATACTTCGGCCTTGTGATGAGGAATGAAAATTATCGCCTCCTCCTTTATAATAATCTAAGGCAAGATAGAAGGGCTCAGGGGTCCAGGCAGAAGAAGAACATCCTGGTTGAAAAACCTGCGGCAGCTAGTGGTTTGGCAAGAGCACGACTTAGCTTTTCAGGGCAGTAGTCTCCAAGGCCCAAATTGCCATGATGATCGCCAATCTTCGATAGAACAGGCATTTAAAGAAGAAGAAGAAGGAGAACTCGGTTACTTGGTTTCGTCTGACTTAGCCTATGGGACGATCGTAAGCTGCAAGCGTTAGCTTGTCCATTGTCGCTTGCAGTTGATGTAGGTTGACATCCGTTTGCCATTAATAGGGAAGCAATGCCAAAATTGTCCGAAATATTAGTGGGGTCGTTGGCACAGGGCAATTTGGTTCAATGGCAATAACATAAAATTAGCCTAATATTTATATGGAAATTTTCTTTCGTTGCAGATACTCTGGACAGCCCTCTCTTTAGCTCTAGGTTTGGAAATTCGGGGAGAAGTCATTCGCGGAGTTCCCTGTATCAAAAGGTTTCACCAATTATTTTGCCCCACAGCGGGTAGCAGTTATCCATTGTAAGTATAATAATTCATCATTTATTTAGGTATTCACTCCCATAAGTGTATCATGTTGATAACCTGATTTTTTTATGCTGCATAATACGTCTGAAGGAGCCCTATAGATCTTTTTGCCGTGGGTTGCTAGTTGGGCCATAAACTGTCAAGTCATTCCCGAATTGGCATCCCAGACTTGTTTATATATTTACACACTTCTTATCGGGTTTTGTTTATACAAGTGTACCTATCTAAGTAGGTGTGCCCAGAACTTCCTTACTAGGGCGGATGTGGTCCAGCGGATTGTGTGCACTGAACGTTTCGCCGAGCTCTGCGCCTGACATCTTCAGTGGAAGATATATAATATATAAATCGTTAATTTTACGAAGACATTACCTCGCAGACTCGATACGTAGTAAGTGCGAAGAAGAGAAAGTTGTAGTATACCTATGTATGTGGACGTTGACACAAGGTATGGGGAACAGAATCAGTGCATTTGAAATGTGGATATACTGTACAGACGAATGCTGCGTATATCCTGCAGAGGTCACTGCTGTTGCTGCTCACAGTTGAGAAACAGAAAATAAGATACTTCGGCCATGCGATGAGAAACGAAAAGTATCGCCTTCTGCATGTAATAATCCAAGGGGATATATTGTTAAAGGACTGAGGGCTCCAAAGTTTGCCCAATGTCTAAATTTCACAGTAAATATATATTGCAGGGGTACCTAAATAATTTTAGGCATTAGGAGAAATATTTCTCGACATTTTGATATGCATATATGATGTGTGGTCGTCACTAGCACCAATTGGTCGTCAGAATTGATTTGTATAGAAAAAACAGTTGGTCTAAGAAGCGCCTCTGCATATAAATACTGTAGGACCTACAGTGGTGTAGGTAGTCTACAAAATAATCATCATGCAATTCACGCTCGTTTAAAACATACAGCAAATTATTTTTTTGTCCTATCAAACAGCTCATTACTGCCAATTACAATTTACGGCGCAATGATTAATGATCAAGCTGTTAATGAAAACTAATTAAATAAGGTTTCATCAATGTCTTCATTAGGAATTACGCGAGCAGCTATAACTACTCAGTCAAACCAAATGCACTACCGTATTACTATAAGTATACAGTATCAATTTTGTGGTGTCTTATTTAAGCATCATTCATAAATAGAGAGTACCAAGAAGACCTACGGTACGTCGGTACGGTATAGTTTGTTTCCAAAAGCTGTGGCCATGTGAATAGGACCACCCGGAGGTTGGCGGAAGTAAGGCCACAAGGTAGACTCGGCAGACCGAGGACAACCCTCGAGGAAAGAACTGAACAACTCGCCGGAGCAACAGAGAACCCAATGTCCGAGCTCAAGGCGTTAGCGTACAATCGGGGTGAGTTCAAGAAATGGGTACGGGGCAACCCCCTCAAGCTGCGCACGCGGCACTTAGAGAGACGAGGAAGAAGAAGATGCTATAGCCATTAGCTAAATAGTTAATAAATAATAACAATCATTTAATAAATAAGGGAAATCACTGCGTGCGTTGCTAAAAAGAAGGCAATACTACCGTGGATTTCCTCAGAGTATATCGTTAGTCCAGGTAACGTCATTTACAGTCTGACAGCCAAGGTCTTCATTATATCGTAGTAGGTAGGTTAACTTATGTATTTCCATGTGTAGACTGCATTTACTCTTACGTCCACGCACAATTACCACTTGCGGGAATGTGTGGTGAACGATAATCAAGTAGGCTCATTAATAAATTATAAATGCTTCCTTATGGGGGAATGGAATCGTAGACCACAGTCCCGTCGATTCACATAAAAAACAAGGATTTTACCATTAATAGCACCCAGTACCATTAAAGTACCCGCAGTATCTTCAAAGTAGCTGAGCTTCTGAGTAATGCGTTCTGGTCTCAGAGGCGAAAATCCCTAATCTGTTCATCCTCGTGATGAAGATGGAAGCGCGTAATGGAGACAGAACAGACAGGGGACCGACTTTGAGCCGTGATAAGCGGCAGGGCACTGATAAACACAGGGCACAGGACTGTCCTGGCCCCTGGGGTTGGGAAACTGGCCCCTGGGGTTGGGAAACTGGCCCCGAGGCAGAAGAACTCAATGAAGAGTCGACGGCATAAGGATGCAGTAGCAACGGAAAACCATTGCATTACAATTCACTAGTAAAGTCATCATGACTACAATTGCCATGATGATCGCCAATGTTCGATAGAAGAGGCGTCAGGAGAAGAGAGAATAAGTACCGCAGTAGGCTACATACTGTAACTTGGTGTATGGTTCTTACTTAATTCAGGTGCTAGATACTTACAAGGGCTGCCTAGGAACATTAGGGAGGTGGAAGAAATGACAGCTTTTAGAAGTAAGCTAAAGAGGCACCTCGTAGACCGATGCTTATATGTGGAGGACATGATGTGGAATCAAGGCAGCTCGTGTTCTTTTCATGATTCTATAGGTATATTGCTCTAGGTTATTTTTAAGTGCTTTATTTGTTTATCAATTTATTGACTTAACGCCTATTGTTTCATATTATGACTCAATACAAAGATATTCTATTCTATTCTATTCAATAGCTTCTCGCACCCGGGCCCAAGTGCTTTAAGTGTGCCTAGAATTATGTTTTATATGGGAGAGATATATTTATATGGGAGAGGCATTCGCTACGCCATTTTTTTTTTTCTGGTGCTACCTTCATCGACCAATCAGAACACGCCTTGGACAGTTCCAACCAACAATGTTGTGGCTCCAAGGTTACCTCTGATTGGTCAAAAGAAGACATGTGAATTAGGGCAAAGCTTTGAATGGACGAAGAAGATGTGCAATGGCACATTATTGGCGAATTTTGGGTCTTTCGACATGTACGCTGAAAACATCCAATGATTCATTTATACTATCATTTTTAATTTGCAGGGACCGGATAGAAAGGTTCATAGATGACAATAAAGCGCTGATGAAAAGAATGTACGGGGAGTTTCAGATGTCGACAGAGTACGGCCCCCCAGCACGGGAAACGTTCGACAGGAGCAGGAGGAACAAACGTTCCGACGAGGGAGGAACAGCGGGTCCGGACCCAGTGGCTGAAGAGGGCCACGATGGTGGCAGCGACTCTTATTTTGCCAAACACAGGAAGACAAGGCAAAGTTTGAGAGATACTAATCGAAACAGCGAGACCGGCAGGTAAGTTGCAGTAAATGATCTTTACGGTAACAATACATACAATTATATGAGGAGCAAACTTTCAAAACGTCACAAATCCATGAAAATTAAAAATTGATTTTCCATCTTGAAGATGAGTTCAATCAGGATTGATATTCAAAACAAAAACAAAAAACTTTTAACCCAGTCTTCTGAAGGGTTAAAATCTTATATTCCCATTATAATAGACTAAAGCCGAAATAATTGTTTTTCGTGTTTGCTGAACATTTTAACAAAAATGGATTAGTGCCGTTTTGAAAGTTTGCTCCTCATAATATACAGACACTCACCGATTTACTTTTTGGACGCTCGAGCACTTGACGAAATATAAAAATTCAGTAGCCCTACACTTTGCCTAATATCTTCCATGATTGTCTCCTTGCTTTCTAGGTTAGGTTAGCTCTAGCTTTCCAGGGTAGCTCCCCCCCCCCCCAAAAAAAAAATTTTTTTTTTGGTAAATCTATTTGTAGCCTAATTGTAATTTAATTTATTACGCTCTGATTTAATCGATACCTACTACATATGTTTTTCCTATTTTGACCCACTACTACCCCCCCCCCCCCCAAATGGGCTGGATCCGTTCCTGGTTCAGTTACGGATCCAGTCCATTGGGGGGGGGAGTTGTGGGTCAAAATCGAATACACTTTACGTAATTACTTATTTAAGCGTAATAAATTAAATTACAATAGATTTACTACGTTTAATTTGGGAGGAGGAGCATCTACCCCTGAATCCGTCCTTGATCTGATTATGCGATTTTTCCCAATAGAAGGTTTAGAAAGTTTAGATTCTACACATAAAAACGTAGCCTAATGATAGGCCCTACGTATTACTGCAAACAGGGGTTCCGGAAGTATTTCCAGGGGGAAAATGTAACTTCAAAAATGTCCAGCTTTGGTCACAAATTTCATAGTCATGTTGCTGCAGTCCCTGCAGATAAAAACCGTTTGTATTATGTTGCAGGGTGGACGCCTGTGAGTCAAAAGTGGAAATAGTAACCCCATACTGGGCGTCCAACAGCGCAGGCAAGGTCCGTGCGATTGTTAACACTCAACATTTTGAACAAGCCATTCACCAGGAAGTTTGCTCGTAAGTAAACGTGTAGGTTTTAGAGTAGGGTAAATTGTTATAGGTCTTCATGTGGGGCTTTACAATTATTGTATTTAAATTGTTCTATATTTAATACATTCATTCAGGTATATAATAGGTCTCAGAATCGAGCCCGGCCCAACTTTTATTTAGTTCAGTTCAGCATGAACAAAGCTAGAGAAATATAAGGACCACCACAACAATCTCCGAAACTGCACTTCCTAATAATCAGTAAGTGGGGTTTCCATTGACCTCGCATTGCAGAATGTACATGGCGTTGACGTGGTAGCAGACATCATCCGTAGGAAAAATTGTATAAATCTGTGCGTGCATTCAGCAATGCGAGGTCAATGGGTATAGTAAGACTATTTACTACCCATCAATGCATCAAATTAAAATTAACTAGTAAAATAAGTGAACTTACAGTACGCACCTGCTTAGTCTTCAGTTGAAATGTTATGTAGATCCTGGACCTGCGTCGCCTGCCAAATGTTGAATACAATGCTATTGATCAATATTCAATATAATTACTACCTACTGTATTTACTTAGGTACTACTGCGCATCCATACTTATCCCTCACTAAATAGGCTGAAGTATCGAAGTAAAAACCACTTTTTACACACTAGCTGTAATGGGTGAAAATTATGTAACCATTAGGCGCACATTCCATTGACCGGCTAGGGCTATTTCCAAAAACAGTGACGTGGTAGCAGACATTCAAGACTTAGGTTGCGTTTCCACCGATCTCGCATTGCAGAATGCAAATGACATTGACGGAAATTAGAATTTATCTTTTTATAGAAATCTATTAAAATGTTTGTACTTAACATATCCCATGACGCCATTTTTTAATTTTAGTTTGTTTGTTTGTGATTTTACTGTATGATCATTGATCAATTTTAACTATGGCATTGAGGAAAATAAACATTTCCGTCAATTCTGCAATGCGCGGTCGGTGGAAACGCCACCTAAGTCTTGAATGTCTGCTACCACGTCACCGTTTTTGGAAATAGCCCTAGCCGGTCAATGGAATGGGCACCTAACTTAGTCACAACAGTATCAATCACTATTAAACTCAATAGAGAAACATTTCACGGCCTTGCAACCTTGCGGCGGTTTGCCCCATAGAAATACATCAACTGGAGCGACGGGAGCCATAATATGCCTTACGAGGCACCCGTTACGCATAAGCCAACTATCAGAGAGAAGTACCAACACAAAAAATATCGAAGTCTTACACATTGCAGCATAGCAGAACGGATACCTGGACCCGGTCAAAAACTTTGTCCTTAGCCTGCACAAGATAAGTACGCAATTTGGCGGGGAAAAGCAGTGATTAGTGTAGCCTGCACAAGCTAAGTACAGAGTTTTTGACCGGGTCCAGGTATCCGTTTTGCTATGCTGCAATGTGTAAGACTTCGATATTTTTTGCGTTGGTACCTATCTCTGATAGTTGACTTATGGTTAACGGGTGCCTCGTAAGGCTCCCGCCGCTCCAGTTAATGTATTTCTATGGGTTTGCCCTTTACCGTACATTTTGCGTTTTTTTTTTTTTTTTTTTTTTTTTTTTTTTTTTTTTAAATCTGAACAGTTTCTACTTCAGTCATTTTTAATTTTACCATTTTATTTTATTTATTAGGAAAGAAAAGTAGGTAATCTAATTGAAATATTTTTTGTGAATATATATAAATAGGGAACGATTTCAAAATAATTTTTAAACAAGGAATGGTTGTGTATTTTTGAAGAAAAAAAATTAATTTCTTGCGCCTCGTCTCCTATGAAAAGAGTAAAGACATAGCAGTCGACCCCAGGATGCAAAAAATATCTTTGACACGCTCGAATATCCCATTTGTCCAATTCCGATACAATATAATATATACGGCCTAATGCGATGGTCGGAACCATATAGACTATAACCATATATATTATAGTATTCTGTGGTCGGAACCTTTAACCAGCAAACCGATTAAGACTTAAAAAACTTCTCTTAGTTTAGTCAGACCTTGAAACCCTGACCTATGAAATGATTAGGTATATTTGTGGGCCTAGATACCTATGGGTAATGTTGAGTTCATTTCTTAGCCTAATTCTAATTACGGTATGTTTTTGTTTACAGTAAAGTGCAGACTTCACGTTGCACAGGAGACTGCGGTTGCGAACAGAAGTACAAATGGCACCGACTGCTGGCCTACGACCCCGACAACGACTGCAAGGGCATCTTCATGGACTGGTTTCTCTTCCCATCCTGCTGTGTCTGTCGCTGCGCACCTCTCTTCCCCGCCACCAGCAGCAATAACAATGACAATAGCAATACTGACAGCCAGAATAATAATTAAATCTGTTGTACCAATCTTAGAACAGAAGCACCTGAATATGATTTGTATTGCTGACTGCTGAGTTCATTGTGTGTACAGTATATTTATAAGACTATTTAAAATCAAAAGAAGGCGTAAGCCAACTGAATGGAATTGTAATAAGCTCAGTAAAAATAGGCTATAACGCTAGCCTATAGTCTATTTTACATTCGAAGACGCGTACACAGTCATATCAGAATTGTAGACTAATGAAGTTTTTTACTTCATGACCGAAAATGACAAAAAATCAAAAATAACCTACGTATTGTATGATCCAATTGAAGGCATTCTAATAATAGACCAACAGAAGTCTATGCGTAGACTATAAAAGGAATAAATTTGAGAAAGGCAACCACTGATCTGCAGCCCAACCGAGGCTGCGTGTTAACCAAATAATGGATAGCCTAGGACGTGGGTTAGATTTCCCATTCTTTTGTATACTGCATATAGCCCAGATTTTGTAGAATCTGTATGTATTATTATTTTCATAGTTCATAGGTGTCCCAATAGGACCAATGATGTAGGCCACGGGTAGAGGGCCCATCAAACACACCGATTGCACTTCATTACTACATTACAAACATAGAGCTGCAGCATCGCATTAGCCCAGCCACGCTAGATGGGATAAGTAAGTCGACACCAGCGTAGTTTTCCATGAAAGGTGTTCAAAGTATTCTTCTAGGCCTGGTCTCCACAGCGTTGGGCATCTGAAGAGCAGATGATTGTGGCGATCTTCCCCTCAGTGTCTGCATGATGTATTTTTTCCAATGGTGGCGTGAATGGTTGTAAGATGCTTCTTAAATGGGCCGTGTCCAGTTAGGCCCGCTAACATTGATCCGAATGGGTTCCTGCTGAGTTGTAGCAGTTTTTTCGTCCAAGAGGGACAGAGCTGTCGTATTAAAATTTTGAACAAACCGTTTGCCTTTTTTATTTCAGAAAGCTACGAACTTCCTTTTACTCTCTTCTCTTGCCCTTCTTTTCACCAAGGAGAGTGATATTGACAATACAGGTTCAGGAACAGATTTCGAGCCATCTCTGGCTATGGGATCTGCTACCTTGTTTCTTTCGACACCCTCATGACCAGATACCTACTCAAATTAGATTAACTGTAAATCCCAATTTATTAAGCCTCCTCAGTTTAAATAAATATTATAATAAACGGAAATACTCCAATTTTGTCAAAGTTGATACAAGCGGAATAATAACGGTACCTACATACCTATATGGTATTATAACGCATGTTGTAAGGCTTTCCTCCTAGTGCTATTTTTACTGTTTCATGGAATATATCTATGTTACACTTCTGGTTTGTTTACATTGCAGCACTGTTGCAGACCGTGTTGTAGGCATATACAGTACATACTGCATATATGCACAAGTATTACAGGAGCATGGAGTACATACGAATTGTATAATGCCCGGACTACCCCTAGAGCTTTAGGTTATCAAACTGAACGTTGCATATTTAAATAAAGGCTACGCTTGCACACCCTCTCGTAGCATAATCTATATTTTTACAATTTAACATAAAACTACCGAAGAATCCCGGTTCCAAAATGATAGCTACGCTAATAGGCAATTTAATTTAGGTACGGTATAGTAGGCTATACTTTCTTGCAAAGCCTGGTTTATTAAATATCAATAGAAATAAAAAGAGCATTGTCAATATATCATTGCACGACACAATTAAAGCTCTAAAAATGTTACGTGGTAATTAGAGAATATGCGACCGTGGGAAATGTACGTATATTTACATGTAGTACCTAGTCTACCTACCAGCAAAAGACTTGCCACAGGGACAGGGGAGAATACCTATGCACATGACTTTTGGAGTTCTTGCCTACTAGCATCATTGAATAAAATGTGAAACAGCTGTTATACAGGTAGATCGGAGTCTTCAAAAAAAATAGTGACGTTAGGAGATTTTACTCAACATAAAAAATAAATAGTCGGAAACAAACTATGTTAATTAATATCATGGGACCGCTAGTAAATGCAATTTTCTGGCCCAAATTATCCTATTCCTAAGCGTAAAGCGGCTTTATTTGGCCTCCTGATTTTAGCTGTAAAGATGGTAAGGAGCCAAACCTGGCGAAAAAGCCTAATTCTACATTACTGTCTTCTTAAAATCTTATCCAGGCCTATTACTTATCGTAGTTATAGCCTCCAAAAGTTTGAAAAAAAAAAAAATAACTTCAAAAACTTTATTCAATTATTAACATACTGAAACAACCACGTAATAAATCAGCAGTGCAAACACTTAGCATGCGGTAATATTAGAAATTACACTTTAGTCTTGCCTAGTTTCACAATTAACTCTAATGCTAATCTGTAGGATATCATATACACACTACCGTGCCTATGTTAACTCAAACAACACATTTTGACATTAACAATTAACAAGGCATTCATTACGGCTCTAACAAGAGGAAAAGCCCGATTATAGGTATTAAAAGGTAGTGAGTTAAGATTACTCTAGTACAGTTCTGAAGCAGAGACAAAGAGAAAATGAATCCAGCCAATGGTAGTTTTGACAGACTATTGAGTTCTGCGACCCCAACAAAGGTGATCCACGACCCGTAGGTTGGCCCTAGGTAATGATGGGCGAACTAAACCACTGAAGATGTACAATTTAACAGCCTACAGCCAGAATCCTTCAGAAGGCAGGTTACAGCAGAGTTCGATAGCGCATCGTATTGGGTACCAATGTTAGTAGGAACATCCTTGTGATTTGATAATATCCAAGAACTACACATTGTTTGGGAATCCATTTGATGAGGTACATATAGGATTACTGCATATGGTAAATAAACAAATTACACAACTATCCATTAGGACATTAGTTTCAAACATAGTTTACTTGTACCATATGTTATTGATTTTTTTAATGACTGCCACCCTTGTTTTCAAGTCTCATCAAAGGTAGAAGGATGGATTTTATCTAACTTGGCCTAAGTTTTTTAAAACACGTTACGTGAATTCAAATTACCATTTACCACTTAAAAGGAATCGTTTCAACTTTGCCACACCTTTTACAGTAGCCTAATTAAATTTTTAATTGCAAGCAGTTGCGAACGCTCGAGTTCTATGCATCAAGCAGTTTGTCTAATATGCTTATTAGGAATATGCTTACTCTAAAAATGTCCATAAATCACAAGATTATATAAACGAGCAAAACAGCTCTTAGTTTTTATGTTGTGCGTGCAAAGCTAAAAAATATAAAAAGCTCTAGCTTAAGTTCAATTTGACTGCAGCAGTCAATGCCGTAGCCAGGGGGGGGGGGGGGGGGGGTTCAACCCGAAATGAAATGGCTTGATACTAGATAGAATCGGATTTTGAGAGGAAAAATAAAAACCACTATGTAATACCCAATGAAATTTCTAAACACCCCCCCCCCCCCCGAAAAAATCCTGGCTACGGCCTTGTAAGCAAGCATTTGGAAAACGTGTTAAGATCGTTCTCCCCAATTTCTAGAAAACGAGTAAGTGTCGCCCAGAGACGAGACAGCTTGGTCCTATCAACAACATACAATTTTACCAACTTAAAAGTTTCTGCTGAGTTCATTTCATTCCTACCAATAGCAGTTGGTGGTAGGCTTTTTGAAATTTTATAAACAGAATATTTTCTGGAGGTTGGTGGGAACAGCCTTTGTGTGTGTACATTAATCAAATATTATATTTAAAGACTAACCATAATTATGTAGCCCGCTGATTGAAGCTGCTAATTAGTGAATTCCATTCTAACGCAGAAAAAAAAAATGATTGAGAAAGCAAATTTGAGGAATAACATTTTTTTTCAACAGAAAAAATCAAATTGATATGAAATGAAATGATATGAAAATGAAATTGATTTGGATGCAGGGATCTGATTCAGTAATGGACAGATTTAGAAAAAAAAAATATCAGTTTAACATTAGAGCAGAGCATCGAAATTCAAATCTAAAATCTAATTTTGCTAAGGCTTGGCCTAATAAGTCACTACCACGAACGAACGAGTGTTCCCAAATGTGGATCGAAATCCCATTGAACGATTTTCCTCCAACCGTTGTAAAATTTCCTTGTGGTGATAATATCTGTAATATATGTCTAATATATGTCCATCCAAGCAACTTACTGGTTTGAAAGAAAAACTCCACATACCGATGATATTATACACTTATTACCTAAATATCTCATATATGGCATTTAACTAAGGCGGGGTTTCCATTTACCTCGTTTTTTAACGTGAGCGAGATATTGACGTGGTAGCAGACATTAAAGACAGTCTAAAAATGTCTGCTACCACGTCAATATCTCGCTCACGTTCAAAAACGAGGTCGATGGAAACCCCACCTTATTAACGTTTGAAGTACTGTCAGCTCAAGTACAACAATAACAAATAGATTAAATTTCAAAAATTTCACTTTATGTTTATTTATTGTGCATTTGAAAAATGTCAAAGGTTTGCAGTAATGTACAAAATAAGCCATCACCAGAATTATAAATATCTTATGGTATAAAAAACCTGTAAAATTTTCTATCGCTACTACATTGACCCATCTGACTTTGGCGATAAATTTGAAATGAACATGATCATTAAAACAAATCTTCACTTAGCTTAAAGCTTCATTACTAAATATTGTACGCTACTGCGTAATTCAAAAACACTCATATCCATCATGATGGCCGGCAAAATTAGTTCTAAGAAGATGAAATATTAACAAGAAAAATAAAAACGACTGCAACTATGTTATAAGTTAGTAGGAATTTTTCATTAGAGTGAAAAGAGCGCAGGTTGAAAAAAAATTCTTTCAGACGGTTTACACATGGCTAAGTGCACCTTTTATAAATAATCGAGTAAGTTTATAATAAAAAAATATCTACTGTACAGCCAGGAGTACCTCTTCTCCCAAAGTTCCTCTCACCGGTGTACAAGTGGTCAATCTTACTACTACCATATCTGGCGGCGATTATTGTTCGCTTCCATACGTTGCATCCTAATAACAGCTGATTAAGACACTCGCCAGGTACGAACCTTAGTTCTCCAAAGGGCGGAGCTTGAAACTAGTGTCTATCCATCATCTATCGAATGCGACTTGAACTGACCCTGACTCCAACATGGCTACTAGCAGCACTATGGGGGTCTTCCACGAACGATTGAAAAGTCTCGGTTAGGAGTACTGGACGGCACTGCCATGTTACAATGCATTGATAGCAGTACCGTGTAGTTTTTTTTTTTTTAATGAAAGGTTAATCGCATACAAACAATTAAATGAATGAATGTATCCGATTGACTTCTACCGTCGCCTCTGTAAGTTAGTACCAGCGTTGAGATACGGCACCGGCACGTCTCCAATCGCATGTGTAGAGGCTCGTACAAGTAAAAGCACGCTACTACCTGCCACCGAAGCCGATTAGTACTCCTGACCGAGACTTTTGAAGCGGTACTGTACGGTATGTATACAATGAATACTGACACAAAATTTGCCATATCAAAATTATAGAAAATGTAACAGACAGTCTTTGCCAAGTACCGATCGAACTACACCAACTACAGACCAGGTATTTGTAACCTCATGGGTGTGTAGGGTAATTAATGACATCTCTTATATAACTTAGTGAATCCAGCGGAGTTAGGTCAATAAAGCACGGCGTTTACACTCAACTAGAGCCCCAGGCCGCAATATTAGAAGCATGTCCAAAAAAATGTAGCCAGTGTGGACTAGAACCAACAACGTTTCGAGTTAAAGTCAGTGTTCGTACCACTACTCTACATAGAGAGGTAGTTTGGCTGGGAGCACCAGGGAATAAGGTCCGTTAATACTACTATAGATCACTAAGGTCAAACTAATGCATTGACTCCCCATTATTAATCTAATCTCTACAGCCAGTTCAGTCCGCATCCCATAGATGGCGTCAGCAGTGGTTCCGCCCACTAGAGAAATGCTCATTTATCGGGTTCCTTAATCGACGATATTCTCTATCTTGTCAGCAATACTGAGGCTTCACACGCACAGCTTTCAATCACAGCAAATACAACATTGTCGGGCCCAGGGAGCCTCAGTGACGGAAGTTAGGGGATTTGACGTAGAACTCGTTCTCGGTGTAGTAGCGCGTGAGGATGTAGACAACGGCCTCGTAGGTGGCCATCATGATAGCGGTGTTGGGGATCTGGCGAACGAGCTGGGTCGTCAGCCCGCGGTACAGCCCGCGGTGCCCCTCCTCGTTGAACACCGTCGCCAGTGTCTGCCAGAATGTTCTATACTTTGAACCTTCTTCGCGAAGACGTGTCCTAGCCACTTCTGTAAACAACAATATAAAACTGTTAATGAGTGTGGAAACAATATCATGAGCAATAGACAAGACGAGCTGCTGAAATGAAGTTCGTTAGAATCAGACGATTTTATTTTATACTTTACTTGTATTATTTTATACTTTACTTGTATTGTATAATTTAACGGAAATATATATTGTATTGTAAAAAAAACCGCCCAACAGAGGATGAAAAGGGATAGAATTTAGAAATTTAACGGTTAGGTGAAATTTCAGCGTAGTTGAACCATTGGCGTCGAGCATAGCGAAAAAGAGACTAAAATAATAATAAAAAGTGGAGGTAAGACTATTCCCCGGCAAGACATAGGTCGTGGGTTCGAGGTTTTTCTTGTTTCTCTAATTTCGGATGCAATGCCCTGAAGAGGTTGCCTCTTCAACCCCCGTTAATTTAATCTCAGTACTATATAAGACATAATACTGCAAATAAAATTAATTGTAATTAATATAATTAAAGGTTTTCACAGCCGGAGTTACGTGATAATAATTAAACTACAATAGTTGGTTTGAATTGCTAAGGCGCCCATTCCACTGACCGGCTAGGGCTATTTACAAAAACAGTGACGTGGTAGCAGATATTCAATACTTAGGCGGGGTTTCCACCGACCTCGCATTGCAGAATTGACGGAAATGTTTATTTTCCTCTATGCCATGGTTAAAATTGATCAATGATCATACAGTAAAATCACAAACAAACTAAAATTAAAAATGGCGTCATGGGATATGTTAAGTACAAACATTTTAATAGATTTCTATAAAAAGAAAAATTCTAATTTCCGTCAATGTCATTTGCATTCTGCAATGCGAGGTCAATGGAAACGCCACCTAAGTCTTGAATGTCTGCTACCACGTCACTGTTTTTGTAAATAGCCCTAGCCGGTCGGTGGAATGGGCGCCTAATTGTCAGTTAGCGACCTCTAGGAGACCTCTGGACGAGCCCCATTGAAATTGGCACTGGCTTACGTTATTAAACCGTCTCTTGCTGCCGTTCTATTGGTGGTGCAGGATTGGAGGCAAAACTTGTATACACAGCTAGTGAAAAAGAGATTGCACAAAGGGCCGTCCCGTGTTAGGCGGCTTATTGCATTCATAATAAAAGGTATTTAAAAACAAACATGGGGCGCCTTTAACGAATTGAATCATGGGAGTGGCTCAGAAATTAATGAGAATTATTCAATGACGGTCGACGTGCCAAATTGGCTTGACTCCAGTAATTAAGGTGGCGTGATAAAACAAGAAAACAATAATCATTGCTTAATCATAACAATAATAAAATGGCCTCCAATGGGCATTACGCTGCCAGTACTTTACGTAATGTGGGCCAACAACACCTACCCCAGCATAGATTTTTATGCGCCTATTCCACCAACCGGCTAGGGCTATTTACAAAAACGGTGACGTGGTAGCAGACATTCAAGACTTAGGCGGTGTTTCCACCGACTTCGCATTGCAGAATTGACGGAAATGTTTATTTTCCTCTATGCCATAGTTGAAATTGATCAATGATCGTACAGTAAAATCACAAACAAACTAAAATTAAAAAATGGCGTCATGGGATATGTTAAGTACAAACATTTTCATAGATTTCTATAAAAAGAAAAATTCTAATTTCCGTCAATGTCATTTGCATTCTGCAATGCGAGGTCGACCTAAGTCTTGAATGTCTGCTACCACGTCACCGTTTTTGTAAATAGCCCTAGCCGGTCGGTGGGATGGGCGCCTAAGCATCAAGTCGCATCAATTGAAATTTCCTTTCATTCCTTGCCAAACGTACAGAAATCTCTCAAAATTCAAAATTCGAATTCCATGTAGGCCAGTATCCGTATTTCGCCCACAGTTAAATTAGTAGAGTTATCATTCAGATACTAATCGCGAGAAAAAGTGTTCTTATACTATAATATATATTTTAGTATGTGGCTGTCACTAACACCAATTGGCCCCAGTTATGTAAATCCGTTTTTAATACAAAGCAATTTAAAATCCTGTGGCCAATCGGTGATAGACGGCCACATACTACAGTGTAGTGAAACAGTACTTCTTTCAACTAATATCACAATTATAGCTTTATTATCGATAGTTCCCATGAAATATGAGTTGTACACCTGTAAGGCTTTTCCCCTTCGGCAGTTAAGTAAATACCTGCTACCCAACTTAATCATACGTACTCTACACCAAATAATGAGGTTCTGTAGGGACAGTTTTGGTCACTAGGTTCGCTGACGACAAACCGATATCCATATTATTCGAAATGGCCGCCGTTTGCATGTGAAAGCTAAGCTCTTAGCATCTAATTAATTCTTTTAATATTTTTTATAATATTTTTACTATGCCTGGACCTTATTTCGCTGCATATAATTTAATATATATATATTCTCCATGATTTATAGAAAAATATCACTTTAAAATAATACGTAATAAAAAATAATTTTAAAATAGTATTGAGGCTTATGGAAAAATCAACGCTTTGATATCATTGCAACTGGTGCTGCCATCTACAAAATGACGTCACAAATGAACCTCATAAGGCGCCCATTCCATTGACCGGCTAGGGCTATTTCCAACAACGGTGACGTGGTAGCAGACATTCAAGACTTAGGTAGCGTTTCCACCGACCTCGCATTGCAGAATGCAAATGACATTGACGGAAATTAGAATTTTTCTTTTTATAGAAATCTATTAAAATGTTTGTACTTAACATATCCCATGACGCCATTTTTTAATTTTAGTTCGTATGTTTGTGATTTTACTGTATGATCATTGACCAATTTTAACTATGGCATAGAGGAAAATAAACATTTCCGTCAATTCTGCAATGCGAGGTCGGTGGAAACGCCACCTAAGTCTTGAATGTCTGCTACCACGTCACCGTTTTTGGAAATAGCCCTAGCCGGTCAATGGAATGGGCACCTTAAGAAGTCTTACCTATGTCAATATCTGATCTTTACACTCCCAAAAATTTATGACAATGGCAAACGGAGAATTTTTTGGAAGGTACTGTATGCAATTCATGAGAGTTAACAAAACTAGGTAGATGGTACCAAACAGTGTGATGAAGCAAACAACCAAACCGTACAAACAAACATCGAAGGATTTTGTATAAGAAGTGTTGACCGAGCATGTTATCGCCCGATAATACAGATAGCTTCATTATTTATAGAACCACTTTACTTGACAGCGAACCATTGTTTGTCAACTGCTGCGCAGTAAAAAATTCTCACCTATCTAGGCAAACCCGTTGCCGAGGAAAGCTGAGATTGAGCACATGTTATGAACAAGGCTACATAAATCAAAAGTGCATTATGTAAAATTTAAGACTACCAATGTCTTTGTGACGTCATTTTGTAGATGGCAGCACCAGTTTTCCATAAACCTCAATACTATTTTAAAGTGATATTTTTCTATAAATCATGGAGAATATATATATATTAAATTATATGCAGCGAAATAAGGTCCAGGCATAGTAAAAATATTATAAAAAATATTAAAAGAATTAATTAGATGCTAAGAGCTTAGCTTTCACATGCAAACGGCGGCCATTTCGAATAATATGGATATCGGTTTGTCGTCAGCGAACCTAGTGACCAAAACTGTCCCTACAGAACCTCATTGATACATTGAAACTATTTTTTTTTATCGTTGCGTCCACTTGTCCCCACATATCTCAGTCTTAGTCGTAGGGTGAGTTCGAAGTCAATACGATACAGTTGTATGATATTTTTAGGCTAACTGTCCAATTTATTACCGATAAAAATATATAGAAATAGAAAAAAAAATGGCCGACGCGATTACATAACTTTCACTCATAAACAATAGTCCAGCTGGCAAGTCTTATTCAAAGGGAAAACAAAAAAAGTTGCCGAATTTCGAGTTTTCCCAGATAAACCGCCTATGAAGAATTCAATTCCACAGCATGCCTCAGTCAACTTACCGTGATTTTTCTGCTGAGACGCATGGCTCAAATTAGTGCAGTTTACCTATCGCAACCAAACGCCACTGAAATCCACCGTCAAGGATAGTAATCAATGTATCGATTCAAAGGCTATAGACCCGGTTTCTTTGAGCCACCACGCTTGGCAAAATACCTCAGTAAGGACTACTGGACGGCATCACCATACAACATCAAGTAACCCTTACCGACATCCTCAATCTTTCCAATATATATATATTTTTTAAAAACATCCAACTGTCAACCTACCATGGGGATAAGCAATACAGGAAGCAATAGTCTTGGAAACAGCGCCAGCCACCATAAACTCAAGGAAGTCGCGAGAGCTCTTGCTGTCGGTGGGCGATCGGCTGTGGTAGACGATGAGCTGCGCCTTGAGAGCTTCGTAGATGACGAAATGGACGACGGTCTCGGAGATGCCGAAGTAGGAGGCGGTGATTCCCTTGTAGAATCCTCGTATGCCCGACCTTTGGTAAATTCTCCGGATACATTCCGCGGTACTCATTCGTACGTCCAGCTGAAGCCTAGTCTTCACAAACCAAATGGGGTTCGTCATAGTGCTTGCCGTAAATCCTGCAACAAAAGTAAAAAGTTATTAGTTATTATTAATTGTAACAGGATAGTCGCTGATTGGTCAATCTCGACAATCCATTGCTATCTGTCCCTACTCACGCGTAGTTTTGTAAAGCGTCCTGTTAAGGAGGGGAGGGAAGGAAATTTTCGATAGTAGAGTTATTATTACGACATTAGTAGGGAGAAGACGTGTTCTTGTTAAATTTTATCGGTTTTGGTCGCAAGATCGTAGCGTGCTTGTACTTCTTCGAGTCGTAACTCAACTCGGATAGTAACCTACAGAGGCGACTAAAGAGACCAATCGGATACATTCATTAAATTGTTTGTATGCGATTAACCTTTTATTTTGTACGCTTCCCCTTTGCAAAATTTCGTATTTGCCGCACCTGTCGCAAAAGCTAATTTCCAAGTGTACGTTAAGTACGATGCTTAAACTAAGCTTTGAATTAATATTTTTAGGCTCCTGATGCTGTTTTCTATTTTTTTCCTGCCTACACCGTTCGACCTGTGCAAAACTCCCACAGTTATTACTAGTTAGACTTAATGCAAACAATGCCTCATGCCGTTGCCGACTTTCCCAGCAATCAGGTACTTCTTCTGGTATATTACTGCCAATGGCTCTGCATTGCACGATATGTTCGACGTCTATACAGAGCAGCCATTTTTCGGTCTCAGCCAGAGCACTTTGCTCTAGGATTGTTTTTATGCACTTAATAATTTGGTGTATTGTGTAGAGATTTTAAGTCTTAACGGGGTCGAAGGAGGTTAGATGGTGTTCTTAACATACTGTAGCCGGATTTTGGTTTTGCGGGTTCTGCTTGAGGTTGAGCCCCCCCCCCCCTCCACCTAAATCTCAGGTTGATTAAATCATTGAACGGAAAAAAAGATCCCAGCTTCCGAACAACACGCACATCATATGGGGCATACGAAAGATAATTTTTATTTTATTCTATAATTCTACAATATTTTTGGAATATAAAATTTGAACTGAATTAAACAAGACGAGTAAGTTAAAGTTAAAATAGTTGAGTGCGGTAAAGCACTGCTGGAGACTTCTCGTGCATTTGCGGGATTTAAGAGTTATCTAGCCTTGAACTTGTGTGGTGAGTTATCATACTCGTTAGGTGCTGCCAACACAATTTATGTATCTAAAAATAGCGCTAATCCAACTTGTATTCATACGACAAGACATCGTACGACCCATTGAGAGGTCCGTCAACACGATCGGTTATACTTCACCTTAAAATGATATGATAATGAAACAAAACCAAAAATTGGTGTGGCGAGACGAGAGGAATAAGGGCATCTTTGCATTTAATCAGGAATCAGCTATATTTGTATATACATTTAGAGTTAAAGTGCGAAGAGGCTTTTTCCAGTTGTCAAAAAAAAATCTAATAAACACAGTGAAAGCATTGAAAAAGATTGTTGTAAATAGTAATATACTGGGTACTCCTTTTTTGTAATACTGTACTCTTTCTTTTACCTTCCCAAAATCCAGATATACTTTATTTCCAAGAAAAAGGTTGGCAACCCTATAGTCCCATTTGCAGATTGCTCATTCAATAAATTTATTTCAATAATGATTCAAACTACATGGGCTTTAACGGGTTATCTATACTATAGCCATACTATCTTCGACTAATTTACCAATCGGCATGGAATAGGCTAGACTGACAGAATACGAAACCCTGTGACTACCAGAGCTTAACGTGTAAGTTGGGTTTCCGATTTTCTCACTAATTCAGCCCTAAATAAGTCAACGACCTTATCAATGTCGCGTCTTATCATCTCATTTATATGACATATGGCATGACACGATCCCGAAACGCTCGATCCGCTTTAATTAAAAAGCTATTTATATAGTAGAAGGCCGTATTTAAAAAATAAATTAATTATTAACAGTATGATTAGCCATCGGCATAGCTTGTGGAAACACAGTGTTTCTTGTTGGAAACTCTGACTTGCAGCAACTTGTCAAAGTCATCACTCTCAACACGGTGCATCCTGCTGCTGCTGGCCTCAATGACCGTGTACATGATAGCGACTGTCAAGAAACCTAACAGAATGTGCAGAACACTTGCATTTTTTTGTAGGCAATTTTGTAGACAGATAATTTGTGAATTTATAAAAAATACAGTGCAATGACAATTTCAAACCTATGTCCCCTCACGCCGAAGCGTTGTTGGGTGGCTACACTACATAGACGAATCATACCCGGACTAATTGCGATGCAAAATTACGACTTAGTTCAGGGGCTAATATAAGGAAAGGTGTACCCAGACAATATAAAACCTCAGTTTTTAATTAGTTACTAGTTAACTTGTTACAATAAACCACAGTCTGCCGGAGCAAGGACTACCAGAAACCGGGATCTGACAAGAATATAACAGTATGATTAGGGCAGCTACTGTTGTTCATAAGCGAATTTGTCATATTATTGGTTGATATTATTAGGTTGGTTAGTGTGATAGGTTACATTTCTGCTACATTTGAAGGCGGCAAAGGGTTTAGTACTAAGTTAAAATAATTTATTAGCCTATAACCTCTAAGCCCCAAGGGACATGAAAGAAGAAAAATGACTCAAAAGGCGCGACAACCCCATGTTAGCCAAGCAGCTGTTTTCTGTGCTAAATTTAGAATTTGTTGACAACTGTACAGTTCAAGGTAATGATGGTTATGCATCATATACAATCTATATAATCGGTTAACATTGTTTTCACCTTGCAATTACGTTCGACAACAACATTTAATTATTTGCGCATTAAGATTAAAAATGAAAGTTAAGAAGTGAAAAAACGCGGTCTCGGCGAAGGGTAGAGGGTTTCGAATCAGCTGGTCATTTGTTGAGTGGAAAAAAGGCGGTAAGCCCTTATTCCTTAGAAACAGTTAAAAACGATTGAATTGAGTTACCCGTTTCGCAGCCACACGGTATGGGAGTGTTTGGGCTTAGAGTCGGCAAAATCATGGCTTTGACTGATATTAAAACTAGGAAGTTGCCAGATGGTTTACTTGACGTTTTATGCGTGCTCTTGCCAATCACAGCCTATCTCAGTCCTATTAAAAACGCTATAAAAAACAACCCACTAAGGCCAAGTTCTCGACGGCTTGTGAGTAGGTTCATGACTTTTGCACTGGGGTGTTCAAATAAATTACCGGGATGCGCCATGTTTTTTATTTTTTTTATTTTTAAGAGCCGATAATGGTAAGTTTTAAATTAACAATCATACCTCAGCTTAGTATGACACCGTTTTAGTCCAGTGCTGGAACTGGACCTGAATTTTGAAACGGAAGATCCAGGGCCCACCCAATCCTAATAGGTACGTTACCTTCACAAGTAGGCTAAAACGCGGCTGTCAGACATATTGCCGACCACAAGTCTCAAATAGAACAGAAAAGGAAAGAGGATCGTCTACCAGTCCTCAGGCCTAGACCAGCAATGGGTTGTTGTGCAACGGCGTTTTTATCGCTCCCAGTCAGTCAAGCGATAAGTAAAACGACCCCTAACCTCTACACTATTGACCGGTTCAGAACCAGATCTTACCTCGGCGACCCATAGATAACCATAGCTATCACAAGTCCGAGAAATCCGCCCAGAACTGGACAAATGCTACAGATAAATCTACGTAAACATGGCGTGGCCTTATCCAAGCATTTCCGCGCGTGAAATGGGCCATCGCCACAGAAAATAATAGGGGCCACATGATACCAAACGTGAACATGAATATAATTTGCCAGTCATGCCACTCAAAGTCGGCACTAATTGCTGTTTTTTTAGCACAAAGAACGTAGGTAATCATTCTATTTATCCAGTTGTTTAAATAACTAGTTAACCACTCAGAGTGTAACACGAAGATGGTCAGTTCGAATTTATGGTTGGTTTGGTTTTCCAATGCCAGCTTTCAGCATTTATGCTTTAAACAACCTTGTCAGTCAGGCGGGGGAAGTGAGACTCCGTTCAGTCCTCAATTATGTAGCAAATTAGCTATATGAGGTTCTGCAGGGACAGTTTTGGTCACTAGGTTCGCTGACGACAAACCGATATCCATATTATTCAAAATGGCCGCCGTTTGCATGTGAAAGCTAAGCATCTAATTAATTTTTTTAATATTTTTTATAATATTTTTACTATGTCTGGACCTTATTTCGCTGCATATAATTTAATATATATATATTCTCCATGATTTTTAGAAAAATATCAATTTAAAATAATACATAAATAAAATAATTTTAAAATAGTATTGAGGCATATGGAAAAATCAACGCTTTGATATCAGTGCAACTGGTGCTGCCATCTACAAAATGACGTCACAAATGAACCTCATTGTATGTGCTACGCCCTAATCGCTCACCCAGAGACAGATCCGAAGTCCAAAGAACACGAGCCCCCCCCCTGACTTATTATCTTACAAAATGAACGTGGATGGTAGCGAATTTGAATTAGTTTCAACTGTAATCGCGATTAGAAGGCATGACTGATATTCGATATGAATATAGTTTATTAATAACAAAGATTTCAATTCAACTATCGTTGATATGTACAGTTAGGTATAAGAGAGGGCCACATACAGTTTAAATTACATTGAACCCAATATTCAAAGGCAAAACTTCATAAATTTTCCAATTACGCTAACACCTCGCTAAAACGTGTTTTCCTTGGTTCCAAGAATAAGCAAAAATTAAACAGCCTTGGTTGGTACATCTGTTACATGATTGTAAAGGTCAAATTTCTGTCGTTTGGACTTTGAATGTATAAATAGCATTGTAAATTGCAATTTCCGAGGTTTCCTGACTAAGCTTTTTGGGTCACCAGACACGGGATATAGAGTTGTTTCTCTCACAACTGAGTGCTTACAAACATTTATCTTTCAGCGATCTTTATACGTCCATCATCAGCCTGACATAGATACAGATAGGATGTAAATGGGAGTTGCCAAGTTATCCCTAATAATAAAATGAATGAATTTTGGTTCTATTAATAGACCAACCTAGTGGAATTAGGGCTATAAATTCATCTCTTGCACTTAACTAGGAAGGCTTGTGAGATCTTCCTTGGTGACTTCGTGCAACTTGGGCAACATCTTAGGGACGAGTAAGAACTCAATGATCCACAGTAAAATAATTATTAATATTTCGGATGCAATCCATCATCAGAATCTTCCCTAAGAGATACAACTAGGAAGGCCCTGGACCACCTGCTTTCCTTACCCTCCGAAGCATGGCAAGAAAATATCGCATCTTAAATTATATTTGAGGAGCAAACTTTCAAAACGGCACTAATCCATTTTCATAAAATGTTTAGGAAACACGAAGAACATAATTATTTCGGCTTTATTATAACGGGAATTTAAGATTTTAACCCTTCAGAAGACTGGGTTAAAATTGTTTTGTTTTTGTTTTGATTAGCAATCCTGATTCAACTCATCTTCAAGATGGAAAATCGATGATAAAATCAATTTTTAATTTTCATGGATTTGTGACGTTTTGAAAGTTTGCTCCTCATTTAGTAGTAGTAGTAGTAGTAATACAGCATTTCTATGTCCCTAGATTTTGCAGCATTGGCCCTAATTACATTCCACACTCCGATCCAATAAATATGGGTAAACGAAAAATTGGAACATGTAGCCTAATACCAAAATCCAGATGCAAATCCAATTCAATCAAAATATTTTTTTTGATGAAATAAAGATTAGATCGAATAAATATTAGAGTGTAGTTAGGGTCAACACTGCATATTTCTTAGGCGGCCATTCCATTGGCGAATTTACTTGAAAAATTGACTTTGTCATTGACCTTTGTTTTGTTTTAAGGAGACAATTCAGTAGATACTTAACTCATCTATTATCAATTAAGTTATAATATGGTAGAGACTTATTAATGATGGCTGCTACCATATCATAACTTAATTTATAATAGATAAGTTAAGTATCTACAGAATAGACTCCTTAAAACAAAACAAACGTCAATGACAAAGACAATTTTTCAAGCAAATTCGCCGGTGGAATGGCCACCTTAGTAAATATAAATATAAGGACGATAATATAGTAGAAACTTTCAACAAAATCAGAAAAATTTGTGAGTAAAGAATGTGAAAAATTATTATTCCGGTTTGTTACAATCCTGTTACAATATACGATATACTGTATATTTTTTTTAGATAAATTTAATACTTGTCTTGAACATTTACAAAATGTGCCTTCCAGTAATTAAAAAGATAGTCTGTATTGATGTTAGATACCGAAATCGAAACAATCCACTCTCTCCACCTAATTTGGAAAACGAGATTAATTGTGTAACAGTTCACTGGACTGGACTACAGTCTACACTGGACATGGGATACTAGAATATATAAGAGTACCTTCGAAGTAAACTTTATATTTTAAGGATGAAAATTTATCGCAACAAGAGTATGCAGAAACAAAAATGCACCGATGTGGGTGAGAGAGACTGGGTGAAGAAGATGTGAACAATGTAAAACAAATTGAGACAGAAAAAAATGATGTTTCCAATATTTCTGGTAAATCACCAACACATCCAGCAGTAGGCACAGGTGGCGAACACGGTTGCATAATCGCATATTAGTAGTAGTTTAGTTAATCTTGAATGGTTTTGGAGTGGTTACAGTAAAACTACGCATTAATGAAGTTTCATAAGCGTGAACTGTATAGTTGTAGCAGTATGTGAAATGTCTACACGCGAAGTCCAGTATACAGTAAGTTTTCTACAACGAATATTTCAAAATTATGTGCAATTATGTCTAAACCCTTGGCTAGCAATAAACTGCAGTTTTTGTCATAGGTGGACTTTATGGAGAGACAGCGGACATCTGCGTCAATCTATCAATTGTTGACCTTAAGGACGGTTCCCACTATCGCTTGAAAGTCTCGGTAAGGAATACTGCAAGGCACCAGTGAGCACCACCATGCATTGGTAGATGGCGGTGCCTCGAACGATGATGGGAACCGCCCTTACTGGCAAGGTATACCGTACATACAACTACGCATTACCTTCAGGCTATCATAATAATTGCGCAATTTAACCCATTATCATCATGAACAAGGTAAATAAAATACCAGATTATAAATCAAGCAAATAAGCAGATACTTGAGGCAGTCAATATCACTGCAAATCAACAACAACACGCTAAAAATAGAAACTGGTCCAGGCAAATGAAGTCAAGCAGACGGGTAGTTCGAGCGAGTACACGTGCCCCACACGTGGCTTCTAATATTCCTACACCCGTATTTAGCTGTGGGAACGTAAGAAAGTTAACCGATGGGGCAGCCCAGTCGTAAGTGCTACCATCTTTTTACGTTTTCGTGTTGCACGTGCACGCAGTCCGTTCATGTTGTGAGGCTTTGACCTAGTCCCGAGCCCTCCCGGCTCCCATTTCACTCGCATATTGTATTCGTAATACCAGCCGAGTATTTTCATTGGGTTCCTAATGGAATCTTGAGCACCGGCTGGTTTTATTTAGTTACCATCAGGGCTGAATTATAATGTAGAATTCACTGGATTGACTTGTTGGAATAGACTCAAATAAAAGATACGCATTGCACACTATCAGTTGTCAGCTGCCATGTCAGGTCCATAAGAAATGTAAGAAATGGACAGGGTGTCTTGAAATTTAAACTTGAATAGTGTAATCATTTTGCTTTATTATTTATACTATAGTACAATTTTCACCAAAAATAATCCTTTTGGCTTTTTCATGATCGAAAATGTCTAATTCAAAGGAATTACACGTCACGTCATGTACCTGACTGTTTTGGACAATGGTCCCAACAAGCATTCCAATGCTTTGAATGTCTGGCACCATAAAATAAATATAAATATCATCCCATGGATGGTCGGATCCCAGTAGAGAGAAGAGACTGGAGACCAAGCAGCTACAATGGTTCGGCCACGTCCAAAGGGTGAAGCAAGGATAATCCGGAGGCTGGCCAGATCGAGGACAACACTCGAAGAAAGAATAGATGGGGGAAAACAATGGCTGTGCTCAAAGCGATGACAACCGAACGAATGGAGCGTAAGAAATGGACCCAATACGAGACCCTCATGCTGGGTACGCATCTTAAGAGTGTACAGCCCCTAGGAAATTGGCAGCCCGAAGTTTAGTGCTTTTTATTTTTTATTTAATTAACTAAGCAAGTTATTAATGATTTGACTCGTTTAAGTTGTAGAAGACTACTGCATGCATCATATAATAAGATATTTTTAATTTTCGAAATAGTAGTTTCGCAAACACGATAATAATTTATAAACCGTAACTTTTCGCGAAAATCGTGTTTATGAAAAAACTACAATTTCGAAAATTAAAAATACCTTATTATATGATGCATGAAGTAGTCTTCTACAATTTACATGAGCCAAATCTTTAATAACTTGCTTAGTTAATTAAATAAAAAATAAAAAGTACTAAATTTCGGGCTGCCAATTTCCTACGGGCTGTACACTCTTAATTCGTAAATTCAACAAAATTTGGCGGGGTCCAGTGGCGCTCCCTCGTGGGTATTATTAGCCTGATAAGAGCAAATCGGAGTACCCTCACTACTCGTTTTTTGTACAAAGTTTTTGTACAAAGTTTGTACACAGTTTTTCAACTCCTTTCTCGGGACTATGACACTACTCGTTTTTTTTTGTACAAATCAAATGTAATAATTTTGGCCAATCTGTGTATCGTACGTAGGTATGTATCAAAATGCTCAGAAAAAATTCTTCTGTCTGTCCTGATATTTTGAACATCTCTAAAATTAGTATTCCACGAGATATTTGATTTTACAAGTATACGGCTTTCCCCCTAAGAAATAAAAGGGCAGATCCCTTAGTAGAAACTGTAGAAACAGGATTTTTTGAAGGGGGATTTTTCATGAGCAAAGTCATTTCCAAAGGACGAGAATTTGGCTTCAGAGGAAAGTAGAGAGTTGTTATGTCCAACGATTCAATGAGGAAATAAGCAAAAGTAGGCTAACGCGTAATTCAGCATTTTTCGCGTTGGCAAAAAACAATACACACAGTAAAGCCAATTATAAAGCAAGTGCTGAGCAGCGGTGATCATTTCCAGATTTGATTTGTCACTGTATTTTCAGTTAAATTGTAAATTCGTCATTACAGGATTTTGTTATCCAACAAGGTATACAGCCAAACAGGATAGGGAACGTAGATATTCGTGGACCATCCAAAAATCAGTCAGTTTCTATTTCCTATTTAATATACTACGTAACCTATATAAATTTTATCAAATATCCTTTCTTATCTAGATTCTATCCCAGTTAAAGAAGACTACCTTTATACACAATATCATGGGGTAAATTAAATTTTTTAAATTAATTAATTACAACACCAAAAATTACAGGGTGACAGATTTGCTCTTAAATAGTGATATCTTAAGACGGTCGACACGTTTAAATGCGCATGCCATAATGAATACTAATCTATGAATTTGCGGAGCAGTATCAATATAAACAGCTTTAACAAATATTTTTACCCCCTATCAAATGCATTTCTTTGTTCGTAAATGTCCTTTGATGCAAAATGGAAACATTCGGGTCAACGCGAAACACAAGACGGCATCACGAGGTCATTTGCATTTGCCATAGATGTGATAATATGCTTTCCAAAAGAATAAGTCATAAAACACTTTGTAAGGTAAAGGAAACACATTGTCAACATTGAAAAAGCAACTAGATAAGCAGTATGTGCAAGTGGAAAATTACACAAGGACAGCAAGCGCACGTCGTATATTTTTTCAAAGCAAATATCAAAAACATTGAAATGTTCCGACTAGGTACACCTTTTTATGCACTCAGGAATTAGTAGTGGATTAAAAGGAGTAATTCTTTTAAAAGGTCATAAAATGTCTAACTTATTATTAGGAGCTAAACTAGAATGGAATATGGCAGACTTAAAAACTAAATGACCCCCCCCCCCCCTCAACTTTCGTAGACATTTTTATATTGCGCGTCTATGTGGGCCTCATTATTCGGCCAAAGTACTAAGAAAAAACATGATTCACATAAAATGTAAATAAAAAAATTACCTGCACATCCCGCTGCGCAAAGATGAACAATAGCCGTGTTGGGAGTAAGGAGTGTGTTGAAGAATTCTTTGGACTGGGAGTAAGCACAGAAATATATAGCACGCGATGGAGCAACTCCGACCAAATTCGGGCCCAGACCGCGGAATAGAGCACGAGGACCTTCGATTTCGATTATATGCCTGAAAAAAATAACAATCAATTTAATTATATGTTACAAGTAAGGGGTTGTCCATTAATCACGTGATTTTTTAAAACATTTTTTAACCCCTCCCTCCCCCTTGGTTATACGTGGTGAGGTTTTAAGACTCCCCCCCCCCCCTCATTAATGGACAGCCCCTAAGTATGATTTTTGACCCATTCACCATAGACCAACAATTTTGATCAAGTATGAAAGAAGTACTAGCAACACAGTGACAGAATGATCCTGCGTGACATACATAATATTTTTGGGCCATTGCTGTTATATTAGCTATTAAGGGCAAACCGGAGTCGCCGATATTCCATTTCTGTGCAAACTTTAATTTCTCATGAAATATGGAACGCAGAACAATGAAAAAATGCTGAATGGAGAGAAGAATTTTTTCTCCTAATTTTGATACATAGTATGTTGCAATCATCAATACCGATCGGCTGTAGTTGGTGAACTTGATACGTAAAAAATAACGGTCACTCAGGACTTCAAGCTGAAGGAGTTCATCAACTGTGGTGAATTGGGGTTACATACTATACATCAAAATTAGGAGAAAAAATTCTTCTTGCCATTCAGAATTTTTTCATTGTTCGGCGTTCCATACTTCATGAGAAATTGAAGTTTGAACAGAAAATGTAATATCGGCGACTCCGGTTTGCCCTTAACTTCTCGCTGCGGGAAGAGGCCCGCGACGACTTTGAATTCTAACAAAAAAAAAACGCTTGGCACTCACTCATGGCCCCTAACATCTATCAGACATTGCAAATTATGAATTACAACAACCCATTTAGTAAATTTAGTCTTTTCCCTTATAGACGCCAGTGGTCCCTGGAGAAAAACAGCGAATTAAAATTTTAAGACTGGCCACCGTTTCATTCCAACCAACGCCTGGTTTCAGATAGTGAATTCATACAGTCACAAATTCACAAAATAGTCATTTCAACTACAATTAATTTTAGTATCCTGTATTTTTTGACTATCTAACTCTTGAGAATGCCTAAGTACAGACATTGGCGTAAATAGTGGGGTCCTGGGGGGATTTCTGGTAACAAAGATATTATGGAAGCGAAAGGCATAGTATCCAGCACAATAACGAATGGGAAATTAATTCTTGGTATGCTTATTTTACATCTCCGGGGACCAAAGTCTTGAGGTCCTAAAGCCCCCCCCCCCCCAGAAGTTTTGTGAATTTACGCCAATGAGTACAGAGGTCAACCAAAACACAATCAGTACAATGTGTTGAGGGTCAGGAAACAGGGTAATTTACAGTAACTAGAAACATGGCCGTGCCCAGGGGGTGGTCCATGGGGTCCGGACCCCCCCCCCCCCCCCCGAAATAAATTTTTGTAAGTAGCCCTGTATGGTTTGAAGAATTTATCCATTAATTCATTAATAAATTACGTTAAAAAATATATATATATCCCCCCCCCCAAAAAAAAAAATCAAAACCTGGGCACGGCCTTGACTAGAAACATGCAAAAAACCATTTTTATGCCTAAATTAAATAATAAATGAATACATTATATTTTCAGGGGTAAAGGGACTTCGCCGCCAATTGAACGCCCAAAAGTATGCGTCACCTCAATTATTTGAGTAGGCTACTAAAGCAGATCCCAGAGGCCAGAGGTATACTGTATATTGTGATGGATTCGGTTCGGTCCGGTCCAGATTTTTGACCGGACCCGAACCGAAAATACATTGAAAATTAATCATCACTAGATATCAACCAAATATCTGGACAATTTCGAAAACGCTTGAACCATTGGGACAACAGGGTGACCAAATTTTGCATCCAGGCTTAAAAGATGAATATATCGTACGGCAGGTCCGTACACGTCTTTTCAGAAATCCGATCACCTACCAGGCGAAAAATTTACCCTTGATCGGTAATCGAACCCAAGATTTTATGGTTCGTCGTTCAGTTCTGAGCCTTCCTCAAGACGTTTCTATAAATAAACATAACAATTACGCCCAATAAAAGAAGCGGAAGCTAGTTGAGTTGTTGACATGATTGAAAGCCGTGAACTTGGGGGGACCTTGGTCTAACTGTAACTAAATAATGGTGAGTCGCCTGTCATTTCACGGCTATTTCGGGGAGAATTCCCACAGCTAACCTTTTGATTGGCCGGTTCTGTTGCCGAGTCACTCCCATTGGTCCAATGTAAATATCGTACGAGTTTCGTCAATATCCTGTACACTCGCAGATAGCGCCATGTTGTATAATCATGTACATTGCTGATAGGCGGCTATTCCACCGGCAAATTTGCTTCACTAAAATTCACTTATGTTTAAATTGATGTTAAGATTTTCTGTGTTTTATTTTAAGGAGACTATTATGTAGATACTTAACTTATCTATTATACGTCAAATTATAATATGGCAGCAGACATCATTAATAATATTATAACTTAATTTATAATAGATAAGTTAAGTATCTACATAATAGTCTCCTTAAAATAAAACAAACAAAAAATCACAAAACACAAACTGAATTTTAGTGAAGAAATTTGCTGGTGGAATGGCCCCCGGGCCCCTTTGCAGCAATATGAATATAAGCATTCCTTTGTTAGCTTTGTAAAATCTACAGCTATATTTTACTACTATGAAAATGCGTAAAACCCTACTATTTTATTCTTATATTTTCAATTTTTCCTTGTCCTGCCTGATGACGTCATAAGGTCTACTAAGTTTTGCCTCCGCTATCATTCTAAAACTTTACGCCTCTGGACATTCCCTCGACTGGCCCCTGTGTAGTGGCTAGCAGTTCAAGAAATCAAACTATTTTCGAAATAAACGAAAGTTTGGCCAAAGCTACGGGAAAGTATATTAGGGCTTGTATGGTAAACCAAGCAATTAACAATGATTACGTCAATATGGGCTTCACTCAAATTTGGGTCAGCGCTGATAGCACCGAAGTACTACGATATACAAAGTAAATGATTTAAAGTCTTAACGAAAACATTTTCAAAAATACTTTTATCCACTTACCACTCACTACTATCTTATCAGGAAACTTGTATCAACTTTATCAATCTTCCCTATCGGTAACAGTAATTACGGCCCTGCTCAAAATTCAGCTAAGCAATTAAAGTTGGGTTTTCCTAGGTCCGCATTTTGTGCTGAGCGCATTGCGGACCTCTCTCCGCACAACGCAGTGCGCTGCACGGTTTCAGTTGTTTGCTGATGACAAGTGAGTAATAAACATGAGCTCTGATCCTCTGAGTAAGAAACAACTAACGTTGGTGATGTTATTAGAAGAGGAAGAAGAGATCGAAGATTAATTTGACTTTATTGTTGGTCGTTTTTGTAAAGTGCGAAAATCTGCCAGGTCCATGTACACATCTAGAGAGAAAGAAGGAGTATTAAAACTTTTAATCCAGATATTTGCTCGACGACGAAGTGAAATTCAAACCTTTTACGCCCAAAAAAATGTCTGTTACGCAGCGCGGCCCGCAGTCCGCACTTGACTGCTCTCAGAGGACTCCGAGAAGACTAATAAACGAGATATGGACTACCACTCTCGTCAGTCAGTTGAGAAAACTGAACTTTCTATACATCAGGCTGCGGGTTTGACAATTGAGGGGGGGGGGGGGGTGTACGAAGCTACTATACGATGAACGAATCTAAGATTGGGATCAATATAGGTAATGAAATAGCGGGATACACGGTTTCCCTACAGACGTCCCGACAAACATCAAGCATTAGGTGCTCGACATATGGTTTAGGCTAATTACGATTAGTAATGGCAACTCCTCCGCAAACGGTCCCAAACCCGTTTGAAAAAGGAGGAGGAGGGGGGGGGCGCGGTAGTGAAGGCGATGGCGGGGACCCTTAGAGGCGGGGGTCCCTTATTAAATGCCTTAAAATAACGTCAATTAGCGCCCGCCTTTAAATAAGTGCAAGCCCAATGTCAATGGCTGCAATGGCGGAGGATGGGGCCTAGAAACACCACAACGGCGGAGGAAGCAGATGAGCAAGGGACCAGCCACCCAGCTTCCTTGAGAGAAGGGTATTGACCCCAGCAGAAAACTCCAGCGTAGGCAGCCTGATCGAGGCGATTATAATACCGGGGTTAAATAAATACCCTAGGATTATAACTGTAAACAAACAAATTTTGAATAGCACTTTCCATTATAAAATTATCTTGTTTACATTTTTATTACCAGGGGATTAAATAAATACCGGTATTATAATCGCCTCGATCAGGCTGCTGGGAGGGAAACCATCTCTCCACTATCGCTAGGTCAATCTCCTGCACAGTGGTACGACCGATTCAAATCACAAATAGAAGCCTCGGAAATAGATAAGACGGGGCGGTCCCCTCAAGCTGCGCACGCGACATTAAAAGGGAAGAGGGAGAAGAAGAAGATTAGTGATGTCATTCATGTCTAATAATATATGCACATTAATTTACGGCAAGTTTAGTTATATAGCATAGCAGAATTGCAACCGGATTAAAAGAATGAACAGAATCAGCATTGAACCCGACGCCACTGGTGACGAGTTAAAGCATAATGGAGCTTCCATCAGAAGCATGGCATGGCAACGGCAATCTGTTGTAATCGGCATGAATGAATACAATGCTGATGCAACAGCATTATCCTATCCGTACAGATAAGTTATTTCTAGCAACAGGCCGAATTGTTTGTCACACTTGCAATGCCTACGGTCACACAAGTTCAGGAACCCTTTTCTAACTTTTACAAAATAAATGCATGACCTTAGATCTAATCTAAAATTAAGTGACAAGTTCCCACTTCCCAGCTGTTTGACATGCCTTCTCCGTACCGTCACTGAATTCTGAATTTCCAATATGACGAGAGAAATTATTTTTCACAAAGAATATGAGTGAAGAACTGCATCATTCCGGCATTCCACCTATTGCTGCTGCGGTACTTTGGTTGATTCAGCATTCTTTCGTAGGTACTATATTCCAAAGTTTTTTTTGTTTTTTTTTTTTGTCCTCACTGGTTACTCCACCAAGTGAGGGAAATATATTGAAAAAAAGTATGCTACAAAGAGGATATCGGCGCAGGTACCTCCGGATGCAACATCCAATGAGGCCCTGGGCCCAAACAATTACATACCAAAAATTATTTTTGTTTCCCGTTGGATTCTAATATATATAGTACATAGGTAAGGTAAGGTATATTATAAGGTAAATAAGTAAATTATAATAGAACTATAATGATTAATTAAATTAATTAAACAATCATTATAATTATATTAGATAAAAATTATAAGGTAAAGATATTATATAAAAAATTATAAGGTAAATTAATTGGAAAAGTATTATTTTTAAAAAAAAAAGAGAGCTTTGAGTTGCTATACGACTTGGAGCCATTTTTTAACTAATTTTTTAACTTGACTTATACGCTGCTTATTTTTAAGGTAATCAGGCATCCTGTTAAATAATTACAAATACAAACACTATGTTGGTACGGTCACCATACTTGTTTCTGGTCGCAGGTATTGGGAGCTTATGACTGTTTCTCGTAAGGTAGTACGGAATATTTGTATTAGTAAATGTTTGATTATAATTATTATTTAAGATTATTTTGTAATTCAGTAAATTCCTGAGGGAGAGGATGCCACATGGCATGAACAAGTTATCGGTTTGGTACTTTTTTAAGTATCTCGCGGATAATAGGTTTTTTAATACACGGTGTTGCAACTTCTCATTAGTTAAGCCACGGAAAAAGGAATCCTTATAAATATTTTTGTCCTCCTTCCATTTAGTAAAATGTCCTTCTTTTTATTAACAATAAGATTTTGGCATAAATATCTAAAAAAAAACCTATACGAATATGGAAAACGCGGAAGCTTCCTTCGCATTCCACTTTCCATAGCTTCCCCTCAGGAAATGGGTTAGTATTAATATTTTCTTTAAATAAAACATATCGACGCTATTATAAATGTGAGACTTGAAGGATTCATACACGAATAGCCAGTAAAAAAAAACTCAAGGTTCGATGTACATTAAATGTATAAATTTATAAATTTTATAATAGCGCCCGTCAACGCTATAAACGAAGCTGCACGCGTGCGGCAATTCAAAGGAGTTACCAGTTCAACCAATGTTAATTTAATGTCAGTGTTATATACACCATATAATACTGCATATAAATATAATCACTAGGCTAGATTATAAATTAACAGTAAACAGTAATAGAGTTAAGTAGTAGGTAAGCCAGTGAGCTAGGTATAAACAAAGATTTCCGTTTCGTTCAAACAAGAATCGCTCATCTAGTATTAACATAGCTACCCTGGCGATCGGCCAAGTCAAATGAAGCCACGCTTAGTCGAAAGCACGCCAAGCCAACGTGGCTGCCTGCCGTCGTAGATAAACACTGAAGAGCTATGATTTTCGACCCACCATAAACTACATGAAAATATGTAAGCAATCGACAGGACATTTTCCAATGAGGAACTTGTTAGTATTTCCTTATAGCGAAAGTATTCCCTCATTTGTATTTATTTTATAGGGCCTATAAAAAATTACGTACGATTTATCTCCACCACCGGTAAAGACGCATCCTGTTAGCTGAAGTTTACATTTTATATTCTGATGCTCATTTAAATAAGGTTCAAGTTTCTTAGATAAAGTATGCTATTATTTTTCGCTTGTATATATGCTTCACAGAGGGTTTTATTTCAAAGTATAACAACATTTTCTGCTATGGCGCTTATTCCACCGACATCAATAGTTCACTATTGACGTGTTTGACGTGTTAGCAGACATTAAAGACAGTGTAAAAATGATCTGCTACTACGTCAAACACGTCAATAGTGGAATAAGCGCCTATGCTGTGTGTACTTGCCTAAGGCGGAGATTCCACCGACCGGCTAGGTCTAAATACAAAAACGGTGACGTGGTAGCAGACATTCAAGATTTAGGCGGGGTTTCCACCGACCTCGCATTGCAGAATGCAAATGACATTGACGGAAATGTTTGTTTTACTCTATGCCATAATTAAAATTGATCAATGATCATAGAGTAAAATCACAAACAAACTAAAATTAAAAAATGGCGTCATGGGATATGTTAAGTACAAACATTTTAATAGATTTCTATAAAAAGAAAAATCCAAATTTCCGTCATTGTCATTTGCATTCTGCAGTGCGAGGTCGATGGAAACCCCGCCTAAGTCTTGAATGTCTGTTACCACGTCACCGTATTTGTATTTAGCCCTAGCCGGTCGGTGGAATATGCGCCTTAAATTAACATATGTTGAAGAGGCAACCTCCTCGATACAACCGAAGTTTAGGAAAATCTGGACTTGGCGGGATTTGAACCCACGATCTATGCCTATCCGGGGCTTATACTTTCTAAGGCGGCAATTCCACCGGCGAATTTACTTCATTTGTGATTTGAGATTTTTGTTTGTTTTGTTTTAAGGAGACTATTATATAGATACTTAACGTATCTATTATAAATTAAGTTATAATATGGTACAGACTTATTGATGATGTCTGCTACCATATTATAACTTAATTTATAATAGATAAGTTAAGTATCTACATAATAGCCTCCTTAAAACCAAACAAACAAAAAATCTCAAATCACAAATGAAGTATATTCGCCGGTGGAATTCTAATAATATTCAAATATTGGAGTGTTCGTAGTAAGTTGCTAGGTTCAGAGTCCCCGTTTCTGAAATAACGTAAATAAAAACCGCCTTTATGTTTTTACACGAATAAACTTCTGTATATCTTGCGAACCGGTTGGAATTTCAAAAATCATAAGAAACTTCTTGTAACAATTTGCATGTTCAAGCCGAATACATAGCCGCAAAAAGAGGAATGAGGCTGTGCCTCCGAACAAACGCTTTGTTGCGTATACAAATAATGATCTAAATATAGCAGTACTTACTTAAGACACTTAATTAAGCCCATAGAAGGCCTGCCAGGAGCAGTGCAGTTGGACAAAGACAGTATTTGGGTTGAATGACGAGTGGCAACTGTGGTGATTCTGCGACGGGGTGGCAGCGTGGTGCAAGTTCCCTTGCTGCCGGCATTGGCGCTGGCGATGGGGGGGACTTGCATGTGCTCGAAGCCAGAGTGCGAGGACTGAAGTCGGGTCTTTACCACCTCCAGCGGGCACGTCAAGATGGCGCCGGCTGTACCAGCCACACTAGAATAAAAGATACAGTTCAACAATACAGACAGTGGCGTAAAGATAATTTTATAACGCATTTGGCATCCTCCCACCATTTTATAAAAATCTATAAAAATGGATCAAGCCGTTCAACTTTGAACATTTATTAATTTGACTGATAAATCGTCGATGAAGGCATGGCAGAATTTGAGTAGGGTTGTCATTTAAGAACAAACCGCCAGCAAATTCCAGCGATCAGAGATATGGTGTGATTTTAATTAATTTTAACATTATATATATATATAGGGCGACTCCAGTCAACTTCGTGACAGTTTTCTTTCTTTGTCGTCAAAAAATGTCAAGAAATAAAATAAAAAAAGTTAAAATTTAAGATTTAAGATAAGCATTGAAGTCATTGGGGTAGGTGAACCATTGTCGCCACATTCACAAGAAAATCAGATGTTCACACCGGGGCGCCAAATTGGATAAAAAATAGTCAACATGCCTATTATGTAAAGAAATTTACATTATTATATACCAATATATTATATATATTATAAAGCAATTAAACATTTAAAAATAAAAATAACCAAATTACTGTAATTATTTGGATTACATTGGGGAATGGAGGTTTTTTGGCTGCAGCCTACCTGAAGGCTGAAATAATGCTGGTAAACGGTAACTATATAAAATTCTTCTATTTCTAAACAGGCTGCTGTCAATACACGTAAACCCGCTAGTTCGGGCCTATGTTTTCAACAAAAAAAACTTTACTGCTACCAAGATGCGTAAAACCCTACTATTTCAGGCTAATTCTATCCACACAAAAAATAGGTACTCCTCGGGGAAGACCTCCGGGCCCCCCTCTGTTTATATTCTTTGCCTGAAAAATCTAAATGTCACTGCTATCAAAATGCATAAAACCCAACTATTTCAGTATATATATATATATATATTTTTTTTCAATTTCGCCCAGGGCAGATCCCCAGGCCCCCTCCGCCCCTCCCGCACTCTACGTCGTATGCGCAAGGGTCATGCACCCCTGATTTGAAAATTGCGTGCGTCATGTGTGTAAATTTTTTTGAATGGGGGGGGGCAATTGATACGCCCCCCCCCCAAAAAAACCCATCGATAGGCCACAGTAGCAGTCCTGCCGGCCCTTATAATAGACGTTCACTCAATGCTTTTATGTAATTTCAAATGACTATTGGAGTGATAATTTATCACTGGTTGTACTAGGCTACGTCGAATTTAATTATAAGAGTAAAAAGATGTTTTAAAATCTACCTAGGACTAGGGATACCTACTTATTTTGATAGTCAATTTTGCCACTGTGCCGATAATGTAACTGTTAATGGATGGACTGATCAAGTAAGTTTATACAGTTAAATATGAGTGGTAGGCGGTGGTCTAGACCGTGATAGTGAAATAGGTATTTGATATTCAACGGTACCACTAAGTAAGCAACAGTACATGGTAGCGTAAAAAACATGAAAAAAGTGATGTTATCTCACAAGGTTTCAAGGACCTGCAAAGCCGGTATTTGAAATTGCGCAGTAAGTCACGTAGGCATAACAATATAGGCTGGGCTAAGATTCAATAATTTTTCTTTCTAATAATAAATATGATAATTAGTACTTACCCTCCAGCTACAAGATGAATAACTGTGTCTCTTTTCTGGTGCATTATACTACAATATACTTCTACATTTAAACAAGACAAGCCCGAAATTAACCATAACCAGAAACGAACAACCTCACACTTCCAAAGATCGACTGCGACTAATTTTTATTTGACTTCGGCATTTAGAGGGCAGATGCAACGCTGCCAACAGTTCGGTTTATACTATTTTCAGAGACTAAAACTAGAATCATACAGTACTCTTCTTGAAAAAATTTCTTAGAAAATGGAAACGTCTAACAAATTGTTTTATATCCCGTAATTAATTAATTTAAGACATTTTTACAAATTTATTTAAAGAATTTGCTAGACTGAAAACATAAACATTAAAATTAAAAATGGCGCTCATATGAGTCTTATGAAATGTTGTACTGACTTTTTTAAGTTTTTAATATACATTTTATAAGATGTAATATTTTTATGCAACACAATCTAAAAATAGGACTTCCTGTTTCTTGGGTTCTCATTGGTCTTTGCGTTGTTATGGTCCAGCAGTAGACAACGACCTTAAGTTTAAATATAAGATGATGAGTTATGTGTACCATTTTAGAACAAACAGAATCATCTTACTATTCTTACATCGTAGTATGCCGCTGAGGCTGAGCAAATCAGTAAACATCTGTGAAAGGGGAAATCAATAATTTATTTTCTCGTTTTCATAGAAAGCTTGAATTATAAGAATGTCAACTGAGCGATTATTTAGAAGTGATATTAGGTGAGCTATATTCTTGTTCAATTTTAGTGAAGGTATTATTTCAAAGTGACAGTAATTTTACTAAGCCTACAGCTCTTTTGCTTTTCAAATCTTCCAATGCTGTTGATAAATAAGAACAGACAACAATTTTATTATTGCTTAAACCAAAGAAAGGAAAGAGTTGTAAACTGAAACCTAAAACATTACAGACTCTTAATGCTATACCCAGCATAGGCGTAAATTGGGGGGGGCAAGAGGGGGCAACTGCCCCCCCAATAATTCAAGGTAAAAAGGAAATTTTCTTGAGCTGATGGAGCTTCGTTCTTGCAACAATGAAATAATTAAACGTATGCTTTGCCAAAGAGAGAGAAATTACAAATATATTGCTCCAAGGTTTCAAAATCAGTTGCTGCAACTTATTGGAAATCAAATAATGAATGAAATATCATGTCAAGTGAAAAGAAACAAATTTTTTGCATTAATGGCTGATGAGACACAAGATATTGCGAAACATGAACAAGTGGCTATCGTTTTGAGACATGTTGATGAAAACTTAAGGGTCCATGAATCATTTGTAGGATTTTACCGAATTGCCAAAACTGACGGTGAATCACTGGCAAACCTCTTGCAGTCCGTTTTAACATCGATGGATCTTGATATACAAAACCTTCGAGCCCAATGCTATGATGGTGCGTCCAGTATGAGAGGACCGTATAAAGGAGTTGCATCAAGATTGTTGGAAGTGAATCCAAAGGCCATGTATATTCACTGTTATGCGCATATCCTAAATTTATGCATCGTCAGCCTTTGCACATCAGTTTCCGAGATAAGAAACGTATTTTTTGATCTTCAGTGCCTGTACAACTTTATTGAACGATCATACAAAAGGCATGCAATTTTTGAGAAAATTCAAAAAAGCCTGTGTTCCTTTTATGGAGGAACAAAAACACTGAAATCTTTAAGCGACACTCGGTGGTACTGCAGGGTGGAGGCAGTACGATCCCTGTTGGACAATTTTGATGCAACCATCATGGCATTGAACGAGATTGCCGAGACTGATCCTTCTGTCGGTGGAGAAGCCAATTCTCTCGTAAAAAGGATGGAAGACTTCCATTTCATTTTTTGTTTAGTTTTTCTAATGAGAGTATTAAGCCAATGTGACATTCTGTCGAGAACTCTGCAGTCTAGTTCCATCAACTTCGCAGCCGTGAACGAAGTCGCACAGAGTACTGTCGAAGTGTTGAAATCATTTAGGAGTGACTCCTTCTTTAAGCAGCTGTGGGACTTCTCCAAGCAGATAGCTGAAAAATGTGGTTTTAAACCAGCATCGCTTCCCAGAGTCAAGAACGTTCCTAAGAAATTTGGTGGTGGCACAAAAAATTATTTTCTGTGCGCTGAAGACTTCTATCGAATTGAAATTGTCTATGCAGTTGTAGATACATTAATTGAAGAGCTTACAAGCCGTTTCGAGGAAAACAACCTCAATATTCTGCAGAAATTATCAAGCATCGTAACTGCAAACACAGTGGATCTTAATGCAGTCAGCGAAATTTGTAACTTTTACAAATTACCGGAAAACCAAACAGTAGCCGAATTAAGCTGTTTGTACAACATGGAATCCATGAAAAATAAGTCTTTTGACGAAAGATGTTCTGAGCTTGTAGAAAAAAATCATAAAGAAGCCTTCCCGGTGGTTTTCAACTTATTCAGGCTCCTGCTGACAGTGCCGGCAAGTTCAGCATCTTGTGAGCCGTCATTCTCCTGTCTAAGGCGGCTTAAAACCTACACCAGGAATACTACTGGCCAGGATCGGCTGTCCTCACTTGCTCTTATGGCGATCGAGCGAGAAATCAATATTGATATCGAAAAAGTAATTGACGATTTCAGTTTAGGAGAAAACCGTAGGATGCACTTTAAGTAAAATGTACCTCAATAAATTATGGTGTTTTAAATATAAACATTTTTCTTATTTTCTTATTTTTTTTTTTTTTAGTAAAAAAAGCCTTTCTTCATTTCTTCTTGATTACTACCTTACCTACATTTATATTTGAGGGACCCTACCCCCTCGGCAACTTTGCCCCCCCAATGAAAATGGTGAATTTACGCCTATGATACCCAGGGGTGGGGGGGGGGTGGTCAGCCGGTTTTAACGCCACCCCTCCCCCAAAAAAATACCTAGCGGAGATCCCCATGCCCCCTTGTTTGCTGTTATGAGTCTTCGTCGGGTAAAATCTTGTTTGTTTGTTTTCCAACGCCTGCTTTCATCATTTCTGCTTTCTACAACCCTGTCAGCCTGGCGGAGGGTGTGAGTCTGTTTATTAACTTGAGGCACCCTAAGGGCAGACTCATTCACCTCGGGGAGTTGGGGAATAGAATAGTCAATAAGGTTACCAAGACACGCACTTAGTCTCAGCGCGGTATCATAACCCAACATGTTGAATGTTCCCATGCAAACGCTGTGGGCACTGCCAAATTTGCTGCAGTTGGAAACAGGCTCCGTTCTGTTGGATTCAACTTGGTGTGGCCGTAGGCTGTCGGGGAAATCTAAACCTTACTTCTAACAAAATACAAAAACGACCACTTTTTCACGATTCACGCCTATTGTACTAAAACAACAAGTGTACATAAGTTACATTTACTTGGACGTTCAATAAATACATAGGCTATACGTTTGCTAAGAAGTAGAAGATAAATACTGGCCGAATTACCTGAAAGTAGGACCTTTATCAAAGGGCGGTAAAAGAGATCGTGAAGCACTATAAACAAGTCTGTAATGCTAAATAAGGAGCAGAACTAGTCAATCTTAGCGTAGCTAACTTACACTAAATTATAATGCATTTTATTATTTTATTTTAGTGCCAAAACCGAATCACCTGTGCACACTTGCATTATGAAGATTTCGACTCATCATCGCGGGTTGTATTGTTATCTACTTCTTAGTGTATGGATATTCTTACTAATAGCTGGTAAGTTGATAAATTAAGTAGCAATAGCTTGTGCATCAGCCGTCAGTGGTCAGTGGACGATTGATAAAAGTAAAATAAGTGGGCTGAAAAGATCAAAGTTCATTGGAATCATCAACTGCAAAGGCTTTCACGGCCGGAGTGGAATGAAGAACCAGTAGAATCGGGGGTGATCGGCCGTGGTCGAAATGAAAGTGAACTTCCAATACCGAGATATACAAGCGAAGAGGACTTAAAAGTCAATCAAATGTGGTATCCGGCGCAAAACAACAACGAAGAGCGTCAGCCATTTATGAAAAACAAGTTCATGGAAATTCCCCAGTCGAAGATGTTGAGTTGAGAGCGAGAAGTCGCTCGCTTCCAAACAGTGCACAGCCCCCTACCCAATCACTCGCTACGGAGCCACCCAGGTACAACCTTCGAAGTCTACGCAACGCCACTGAAGATGTCGACCGCAGGTGTTGACGAAACGTTTGGAAGTTCACTTCCATTTCGACCACGGCCCGTCAGCCCGCATTCTACTGGTTCTTCATTCATAGGAATCACCGGGACAATTCATTTTAATTTTGGTTTTAAATTCAAGCAGAAAATAACTTCTTTATTCTATCGGCCATCGGGTTATTGTCTTTAACTATTATAAATTATGTATGTAAAAAAAAGTTGAACTAACATTTGCTTAATTTATGATGCAGGAATGTACAAATACACAGGGGGCGACGTCAATGCTGAATTTGGGACTATAGGAAATGATATTTCAGATTATCCTAAGGTCCCCAAGTGGGATATCAAAATGAGGAGAATTCTCAAGGTATGCAATCCTCCCTCTCAGATGGTGATCGGCAGCGAAGGTCAGGTTTTCACCAACCACAGCCTGGAAGGCATCATTATCTTCTTGAGGCATGGAGACCGCGGGCCTATGTCACATGTGCGCAACATAACCGAAGTAAACTGCGGTGCTGATTTGCTGGATAGCCACAGCTTAGCTCATAGTTCCGAATATCCAGCATTCAAAGCTTTTCTGGGGAACCTCACCACACAAGTGGCTCGAGAACGGTTCCTCGGCAGATTCAGTGACTTCCCACTAAGCCCTCCGTTATCGGGTGAATGTCAGCTAGGTCAGCTGACACCTGTGGGTTTGGCCCAAATGTTACAACTGGGTAAACTCCTCCGAGAAGTATACGTGGACCGATTATTCATGAGAAAAGGATATTTAACTCGCGAAAACACCAAACTCTACACTACCCGCTATCGAAGAACAGTACAAAGCACCGTTGCATTCCTCTCATCCTTCTTAGGACCGGAAGAACTTTTAAAAATGACTCTACATGAAAGTTTTAGTGTTGCGTTTTGTTTCGATGATTGCGCATGTCCAGCTGCGGAAAAATTCGCTCACAGATTTGCGTCTGAACGAGCCAACCATTTTCGAGCTCATCCTGCAGTTGTCAGCTTGGTTCAGCATGCTGCTCCTCTGGTTTATGATTCTCTCAGTGCACCTCTTGCATCCGATCCTCATGCACTTCGAGATGCATTCCTTGCATACGTTTGCCATGGAGCACAGTTGCCTTGCTCTGACAGTGAGTGTTTGAAAATAGATGCAGTGACAGGTCTCTTTGCCTACACAGAATGGGAAGCTCGTCAATATGCTAGGAGTGGAACATTGAGACGAGGCAGTCTGCTGCGAGCCTACGGTGCGCTTCGTAGTGTTGGGCAGCACCTTCTGAGCCTGGTGTCGGAGCGTCGTCCACGTTTCGTCCTTTACTCCGGGCATGATATGACCCTGCAGTATTTGACTGCAGCTCTTGGCATTTTAGGCGATGCCGTATCTCCTCACTACGCCTCACGGCTGATTATAGAAGTGTATAGAGCGGATGATTCATCTGCTCCTCCTTCTCCCAGAGATTTTTCCTTTCGCTTGGTGTACAATGGCCGCGACGTAACGGCACGCGTGCCGTTTTGCAGGGGGAAAAGCAACTCGCAGCCAATTCAAGAGGCCGTTGGTGATACCGAGACTCGCCGTGTACCATTCCTCTGTCCTATTGAGTCTATTGTTCGATTTCTACATGATGACTATTTTCTTAATTTTAATGCTACAAATTTTAAAGATGCATGCAGCCCGCATTCATAGGTGTAACCCTGTGTTCCATCTGCGTGTTATGTATTCTTATAAACTGTATACAATACTACCTGTTTTGGGTCCTATCATGATCTCTAATTTTATTTATTATTTAAATTTATATTACTGCCTAGTCTTCATTGCCTTCTACAATGTTTCCATGTGCCCTTGAAAAGAAAACCGCATATCAGAGTCAAGCTCGTCTCTAGTTACTGTACATAACTGAGGTATTGTGCATATACACACATTCTATGTTTTTGTTTTAAATTAGAACTTAAAACTACACAGAGTATAAAAATACAAATAAACTTGCAAAAGCGTTCTCCGAGGTGTCAATCCATCCAATTTGAATCGTCCGCGTCTGTAGCCTAAATGCGCGGAAAAAAATTAGCATACTATGCTTCTCAGCTAGGCAATATCTCTAGACAGATCTATGTTTTGTCTTTTATTTTTGTGAAATTAGTCACTGATTATTGGATGTACGGTTTTGGAAACTAGATTTTTAACTTAAAACCATAAATAAATATAAAAAAACTATTACGCTTTGAAGTAGGTGACGTGATAGGGCCTACTTTATTAACATTTGCCTAATCTGTATTACATGTGTGTGGACACCCAGTTGCAATAGACAATATTCATAGTCTTCCTCTGCTTTTCATTTATTTTATTTTATTAAGGAGAACTGTTTTAATTTAAAAATTGTAACATCTTATCTCTATGGGCAACCCGTGGAAGAGAATTAATGACGCCATAATTTGTTACGCTTTTTCAATCGGACATAGACTAAGCACTGTTTTCCTTGGTTTGCGGACATACAAGACGATAGGACGCAAACCCCCCTCCCTCCCAAAGCCCATAACCATAACCTCTTAGCAGTCTGAGGCGTTTTATACGCGTGGATGTCCATCATAAGAGCAAATGGGTCGGTTGGTGCAAAAACACAGAGTCTCATTCGAAAGATTTCTCAGCGTTCTGAGTAGACTCAATGTTTTTGCACCAACCAATGTCCCATTTGCTCCAATTGCAGATCTCCCAGGGTGCACCCAGAAAACGCCTTCGTGTACCGGGCCATATTAAGTATTTCTGTGGCCAACCATTTCAATACTTTGTAAATAAATTGTAGTACATTCCAAAGTAGTGCAAAAGCTTGAAAAATTATGTCATATTATTTTAATTTTAACTACGGTAATTATGTTAATTTATTGTAATTGTTTGAAGAGATTCACTGCCACTTTTAATTGTTTCTCGACGCAGCCGTGTTAAGGGATAGTGACCAAATTGGTCTGCATTACATTTTATTTGTTGCGTTATGTTGCGCTTAGTAATATATCAAGTCGTTATTTTGTTTTATTTAATTTTATGTGATAATAGACACAATAAGTTTATAAGGTGGTATTTGCCTTTTAATTTGATGTCAATATATAGATATAGGCTACATACCGCGCACGAAAGGTTACTTGAACGTACTTAATATTTATTTAATGTCTGACCGTTCAGTATTGCACTTCAGAAGTTTAATCGTTTCTAGTCAATAAGATATTATTGTACAACGACCAACTTTATACATGAATGAGACGTAATTGCTCTACAACATTGGCGAACATTACATTTATTAATAAAAATGAATTGACTTAATAGTACCATCCTGATATCCCTACACCAGTCTTTACGACTAACATATGAGTTGCCTATCTTCAAATAGGTATGTCTCAATTTTTTTCGAATCTGAGTTTTTGATTGGATTGGATTCCTTGTTTAAAGGCCTATCGATAGACACTTTGGCGTCAAAAATGTTTTCTCCCATGTTGTAATTGTAATTTTTGAAGGACTTTTTATGGACCCAGGCCTGCCCATAGGTCCAATGCCAACGACCCCATGGATTTTGGATATTATTTGTATTGTTTCATTGTGCATTTCTGGCCATTGGCAAACTGGTATACGTTCTGATGTCAACCTACACCGGCCACAAGTGACAATGGACAAGCTGAGACAAGCTTACCATTGACGAAATGAAACAGGCGAAAGCATGACTTAACCAAGTACAGATACCAGTCTTCTCCCATGTTAATAGGTAATGCAGTAATGCTCCTCTACAGTTAGACTTACTTTTAAGAAAGTCTCTCCATCCTTTCTTTACATCAAAACGTGCTAGCTCCACCTCAGCCAATCAGTGTTCGCCATTGTGATTAATAGAATACGAACATGGCTCCCACATATTAATCACGAGTTAAGGGGGACAAGGAATTGAGAGAGAATCGGTTTTCTAGTTCTCCTGAAAAGTAAGGTTAAATGGAGATAGACCCATTTGAAAATAGGCAACTCTATGGGAGCGAAAGCTGGACACCTACAAGCGACCTGAGTAACATAAACGCGACTCAGATGAAGTGCCTAAGACGGATTACAACATATCACAATTAGCAAGAAGAGAAGTTCAATAAAATTTGTGACGATAAATGGTCTGTTTATATTACAAAAATAACCTTTTCAACAAATTTGATAAAATTTGGCAACACAAAATAGCGAAACTAGCACTACAGGCTCATGGTAAATTTTCGTAAATACGGTACTTCCACAATCAGTAGCCTTATCATGACGATTGTAACAGTTATAACATGGTTCCTATTTCACTAAGGGTCGTTCACAGCTCACTTAGAATTATATCGGTGAAGTACTGGACGGATTGCATTGGAACATGGCGGTACCGTCCAGAGTTCTACTGTATATATGTAACAGAGATGGGACATTCGAGTGCACCATAAATATTTTTTGAATCCTGGGGCCACCATCATGGCGATTATAATACCGGAGTTTCAATAATACCCAGGTATTAAAAATGTAAACAAACAAATTTTGAATGGCACATTCCATTATAAAATTATCTTTTTTTGGCGCGCACGAATGTCCTACATCTCCCATATAGAAGTCTAGCGCCGTCCAGTGTTCCTTACCGAATTATTCCTAAGGCTGGTGGGCACGGCTCTACGTTCATATTAGCCAATTAGGGCTCTATTAATAGTAGTCGATTTGCCGCGCGGCTAGCATATAAAATAAATTTTAGAAAAGCTTGCAGTTTGTTCATTTACATAGGTCGTAGCCTATGTTTAATAGAAATTTCAGAAGGCTTATAAAAGGAAAATGGTTGCACAGTGTAAACACGGAACTACTAAGCAAGGTATGTTTATTTTATGAGCTGAGCCGCGCGGCTAGCCGCCCGGTATTAAAGGGCCCTTAGAGTTTTTGATGTTGTATCTACTTATAATTAGCTAGGCTACGAGACAGAAATATTATGTGCGCTGAACTCGTAGGTCTATCATCTTATGAGTGATTAATTTCTGAGCGTAAAATCAAAAATGTATAAAATACTTAAAAATTTATTTTGAACTTTGGGAACAGCTTTTGAAAATGTTACAGAGTGTGTGGCCTTAGACAATAGGTATAATTCATGCTTAACGCTCCAAACAGTGATATTAGGCCTATTAGATACAGCCAAATATTGTTAAAATAACTACGGCACATAGAGAACGAATAATCATTGTGATTTTACCACATACCGCTTAAAGTTACTTTAACTTGCTCCCACAAAATTGAACAGGCTTGCTACACAAATCTACTATCAAGTTGGTTTCGCACAAGTCTAGTGTCATCATTATATACATATGTCTTTAAGTTGTCATATTTTTACAACGATTATTCAGCAGAATAATAAAATACATCTATTTATGCTACTTTTCTCAAATAGAGCCCTGAGATCTAACGCAAATGCAATGAAGCGTGGAAAACGAGAACGGAATTGCAACTACCGTCACTAACAAACATATGCCCAAACTACCAAAGTGGCCTAACTATAGCTACATCCATCGAAAATTATTTAATGGCAATGAAAAGTGGGCAGAGGCAGGAGCGTAGGCAAGCAATGGAAAACTAGAGGGTCGGAGGATGCTGTCAGTGAGGTCCTGGAACAACGCCAATAATACCCTCAATACCCGCCATTTATGAAGAAATCGTAAAACACAGGTTCCCTACAATATGCAATGTATTTATTTAATTTTTAACCAAGGGTATTGTAGGCCCAGTAACTTTTTTAAAGAGGCCCACACTTTTAGTGTTTATGCGTTTGGCGCTTTTTTAAACCAAGTAGTTTTTATTTTTTATTTTGAATATCACATCAAACAAACAAAAGTTTTGTTTCATTCTCCGACCCTCCGACTGATAAAGCAAGAGAGAGAGATGAGCCAGTCAGTAGACGTAAGTCTAACTAAGTCCACTGAAATAAATCTAGATAAAAAAATAAATTCTTTTACAAATAATAACACTACATATATGTATACACCATTCATGAAAATTACGGTCCATGCATTGTTTAACAAATTCCAGTCAGGAGACAATTTGGTGCTAAGGTTTTATACAATTGTTACATTTAAAAGTGTGCTTTTCGAACGGGCTGTGATATTAATCCATTCGACACTTCCTATGTATAAATATGTATGATATGCTACAAGCATTTAGGCCCCTCATGAGTGTCTCATGTTGTTCAAATCTTTTCGAATACATAATTATAATATCTAGTGTAGCAGATAATATATGAGCCTTACCTCAAAGCCATTATAAATTCGATTATTAAATTATTATTGTAGTACTGTGCCAATAAAGCCCTATCTAGATAGCATAGTAATATACTAGAACTCTTAAAAATCAACAAGTATAAAGAACCAACAACCCATTACAGCAAGCGATACTTGCCAAAAAGAATGCTAAGAGTCCTTGCTTTACAATCCACTACCGACGTTTTCGACGCCCAAAACCAATTTATTGTACGTTTTATTCATTTGTTCGAGGAAGATGAATGTAAGTACAGTGTGCGGTCCCAAGCGAGCGTAGTATGGAGTGAAGCCCTTCCACAGAGCGAAGAAGCCCTCGTTTTTCATCACCTGAAAATGAGAACAATTTTGCATAAACTAACGTAGTACCATATTTCTTTTTTTATAATTACGCAGCCCATAGGGTAAACGCGCCTTCTGATGTGTAGACGCTGTAATGGATATATGTTATGGGCAGATGAGTCTGTAGTTTGGGAAGCACATTAGGCACCGAAGTTACCCAAGTACCGTCTAAAACAGTTAGCCGTTGGTTGCATCGAAACTGTACTTTTTAGGCTTTTTCATGATCGCAGGGTCGAGAACCATGCATTGAACTATATATGCTCAAGCAATGACCCGACTGGATACTGCACACGATTGGCCATTTTATTTATTAATATTTAATTAGCATTGTTTTCGCCAATGGCATACTAGCACAAGCCCTTTTGCGTATTCAAGAGCAAATTGGCAAGTTGCTTACCATTCGCTCCTTGAAACAGACGTATGCCGGACTTGAGCCAGCTATAAGTGCTGGTAAGCTATATACCTCGAAGTACAGCTGCCTGTATTTGGCCCCAAAGCAGGTAAAAATAAGGGGCCTTGCGTTATGGTAAAAGTATGCACAAACAAAGATGCAACAGTAAACTAAACAATGCACAGAGCAAATATATACGTTTAAGCTCAAGTGACGCAAATTTCACTAGTACTGGAAGTCATACCTTAATTAAAACATCGGCAGCTCCCGAGAATTCAGGTTTCCCGTTTACAGTCTTCATGTTCTGGATGCGGGTCTTGGCAATGTCCACAGGCATAGAAGCAGCAGTCGTGACTAGACCAGAAATCATACTGGCGACAAAGTGGCAGAAGACGTTGTCGTGGAAATAAGCTGTAAAAAATGGCATAGAAAATAAGACGAACATATTATTAAAGTATTAAACAATACTGGCACTATTAAGAGACAACCAGATCCGTTTTACATCCAGACTCAAAATTCGCAAGAAATTTCGTATAGTTATCATGGATATATTATTAGGAAGAAAAAGTGTGCCTCTACATTTTTATATGGATGCATGTATGTGGCCGTCACACACAGCCAAGTAAATTCTTCCCCTGGATTATCTGTTTTTCATACAAATCAATAAAATACAAGTGTTTAATATTTAACAAAGGGTTAGTTGGACTTACATTGCCTGTTGTGTTAATAGTCATTAGAGGCATGGGCCTCATAGTCATCGAACAAACAATCAGGGCGGAGCCCATTGTCAGGGGAAGGGGGCGACGTTTCGGGAATGGCAATGTAAGTCCAACTTACCCTTTGTTCAATAGTATTACACCATTACCATTAACCTTTGCCAATAGACATAAAAGTGTTGCTCATCGGTGTTAGTGACCACTTATAAATACTATATTTAAAAATGGATCTGAACACGTTTTTTCTTTCTACTGATAACTCAATGATCTAAATTTCCTACAAAATCTGATTTATTACACCTTTCAGGACCTTCCGACCAACTGCGTGATAGCTCAATGATTAATGATGAAGTTTACAAACAAATTTTACACCATCCGAAATTTTAATTTATCATAAATTACTTTCGTTCAGATATCCGGATCCGATACATGGCCATAAATTACTGTTTCAAAGATGGGAACCGCTCCTAGCAAAAACCATCCCCAGCAACTTGTGGCGGGACATCGCTGTGCCAGCGTTCCGAATGGCCACAGGGCATGACTACCTCTAGAGCCACCTGCACAGAATAGGTATCACTGAGTCATTCAGGGGGAGGGGAATGGCGATCACCTATTCAGCTGCACTGGCATTGAGGTAGAAAACCAAACTACGGCACAGGAGGGATTGGCCCAGATCTACTACGAGCGGCACGGCGTCAAATGGCCTACCAGCCAAGGACGAGCGTTGGCTGAAGAAGAAGACTATTTCAGAGATGCTGCAATTATCAAATCAACCATCAATGTCGAAAAAATTGATGTACAGTAGGCGAGAACCATTCTGCTTGTTTTTTTTTTTTTTTTTTTAATTTGGAATATATAGCCTAGGCCTAAAACTTCTTTGGGATAGTGTTCCTTATTTTTGGTGGTGTAATATTTACTGAGATAAAAACCATACCCTCGAAGACCGCGTGCTACAGAAGATATCCGGTGAGACTGTGTTGCTCTTTAGGATACCGCCCAACTGCTGGTCTGTCCACTATTGCCATCTGGCCCCTGCACGATTGACGATTGAAGCGAAGGAGAAAGCCATCCAAGCTGCTCTATTTTGGAAATTAAATTTATGCGTGTTTACCTTGACACGCGAAAGAAAGAAAGAAAGAAAGAAAATTGTCTTTATTTTCGATATCCGGGCGAATTTTGGACGCGAAGTAGGTAAGTATAAAAAAATGCTTTACTTACGAGTACTGAGCAGGTACTGTTTAGTTTGTGAGTAAGAAGCTAACTGCGCTGCGTTGACGACCATGGCACGACCCATCGTGGGAATAGCTCCTCTCCACAGCGTCGCCACCCCCTCTTCCTTGGTAATCCGCATTAGTGCTTCGACTACGTTCTTGTAATTGCGTCGCTCAGCGAGAGGCAGCCGTCCGTCCGCCGTCATTCGGATGAGAGCTACCTCAGCAGGCGTGCCGACAAACGCACCAGCCATCCCAGCCAACATACCAATACCAGCTTTAGCGAAGAACCCGGGTGGTTTTCCATCAGTTCTGCAACATTGGTCTACGTATTACTTATTATTAGCCTGCTTCTAAAGAACTTCTTCTTCTTCTTCTTCTTCAAGTTACAGCCGGATGGCTGGTTGGCAGCAACATGAGGATTTTCTCGGGCGCCCACGTCGGTTGACGCCCTCTATTGTTCCCTCTATGATGCAGCTTACGAAGTTCTCGTGTCGAAGCAAGTGTCCAATCCAGTGAGCTCTTCGAAAGTACATTCAATCGCTATCGCTGCATTATCAAAGACCTGGTACACACTGACGATTTGACATGCGCGAGTTGCCGGCGTTTTTTTATTGTTGGAATTAAAGATTAAAGATCAAAAATTTGCAAACCCACCGAATTTACTCCAGAAGATTTCTATGCGCTGGCGTGTCTAGAGAAAAACACGCTAGACTCATAAATCCTCTAAAGTTGACTGTGTGGCTACCTACAATGAAAAAAACGTAAGGCAACTCGCGAGTGTCGGCAGCTGAAATTATATACCGTGTTACATATTAATATATCATGTATATAATATGCAGTGTTATATATTGTATATCATATAATACTGCAATATGTAGAATAAAGCATTGCCTTTATGCAATAATGTAAGCTCACAGACCTGTTCGGTTAGATAGTTGTGTAGCTGTGAATTTAAGATTTAGAGGGAACTGCACTTGTCGGGGCTTGTTGTCTAGCGTTTAAAACGACGCCCCGGTTAGGCGTTAATAAATAAATAAATAAATAACGGCTTTATTTTTACCTGGGCGAACCATAAGACTAGGGAGTCTTCTATGGGCTAACCCAGGTAAGGCAAGGTATGGTTAGTATTACAATAATCAAGATTCTTAAGACTAGTGTTGTTAGTATTGTCCTAAAGTTTCCCTAATTCAATAAAACACAATCAAAAACAAAACAAAGAAAGGCGTAGATCGTGGGTTTGAATCCCGTCATGTCCAGTTATTGTACTTTCATGTGACAAACATGAGAATTCAACGAAATTTGAAACCCCCCAATATATATATATATATATGATCATATACTCCCTTTGTGGCTTACGCGCTGTATGTTTGTATGTAATACAATACTGTGGTTTTGAATGGGGTTGGTATGGTGATGTGCCCTAGTGTGGTTCGGCAAACTGCTATCAGGAGGGCCTCTGGGCAATTCGTTGTCTAAAAAAGTTGGCCTTTGCCTACTGTAGGATTTTTCAGTATAATGGGTTAAGGGTTTTCACAAACTTTTAAAAATGATTGGCTGGAACAATATTATAATGTAGTTTATACGTAAAGCAATACCTACCCTGTAAAATTTTCGAACAGCCACGTGTACACCCCTAGTCTTGTTGTCGTGTAGGTAGCTTGACGAAGTAAACCAGCTGACAATCCACTGTACATAGCCACAACGCCTTCATTTTTTAAAATGCTTGAAAATGCGTGAAAACTTGTTTTGTATTCTTTGGCTTTGCCTCCCATTCCGCTTAGCTGCATTCTATTTTTGACGAGGTCAAGGGGCTGAACAAAACAAGTAGCTCCCATCCTAAAAATAACAATAGTAGACAGTTCTTCAAATATTTTAAATCTATTATAATACCAAAAAATAAAGGCTAGTTTAGGCAGAATAAAATGAAAGTTCAGGGACCCATTTTTTATAGGCTGCTATTGTACTAGGATGACTTTAAAGTTGAATATAGCAGGAGGTTTACGAGTAGACTTATTACATTCGAGTAAGTGGAAGTACGAGCTCCATCAAAGCAGTGAACCGTTATTTATGCAGGTAGCTAGACGAAGAACGAACTCTGCATATACTATAGTTACCGTATAAGGAATAATTGAAACATAAAAGCCAAAGCGTATAACTGCGGTCAAACTCATTTTGAGATAAACTCACTTGAAGTTAAGAAACTTTAACCTTTTTCATTGATGAACTGATTTTCAAATGCATTTTATTCAGGAACTGAGCATGCTACAATTATATTGATTAAATTGATAAAATAGATGGCCTCTAAAATAGATAGTGCAGTTACCTCAGTTATATCAGTTGTATCAAAATTCAAAAACAAAATTAAGTTATAAATACGCTTTGACTATTATACGCCTCAATTGTCCCGATCACAGAACAACATAATATAGATCCCGATGGTCCCGATCATTGAAATGGTATTGTCGCATTTTTTTTTTTTTTTTTTTTTGGTATGCCGAAAACAGTAAGTACAGTTCAATACTGAGGATGGTCACAAACGAAGGTTATACTTAATGATTACACTTGACGTTTTTCTTCCAATCGCCCATGTTCAGTTCGTAGAGAGAGCAAAGGTAGCCTATTGCCGAGACTCATCATAGACTGTAGCCTACATGAGAGATAATGAGAAGAGCTAATAGAAATGTCGCCTAGGAAATTCTGCTTTAGTTACTTCATCTAAAACGAACTCCAGTTGCCTGCGCGTTATACGTGTATGTGAGCCCCCTCCACCTTCTTTACCCCCACTTCTGATCATTCAGAACTGACTTTAGCCAACAAATTATATTCAGGTCTATTTCCGAAATTAATAGAAATATAAGTGGGCTATTTAATATTCAGCAATAGTCATTGTTGCATGTACCGTACCTAATAACAAAGGGCTGTTTTCATAGTTTACCGGTGAGTTGCTTAACAAAGTCAATAATAAGTGAAGCGTTAAGCATTGCATTAATTATAGTGTGTCAGCTGATAAGAACATTCTCATTTGAATTATTAATTACTTGTCAAGCTTATCACTATTGTCACCACAATGTATTTAAATACCCACTGATATACTCCAAATTAAAGACAATTTTTACATTAATTTTAATTTGATTTGAGGAAAGGGATATCGTCACATAATTAAATTTTAAGGTTTTTATTTTATGGGTATCAGCCTGATGGTCCATACTCGTTAATGAATTAGCATTGATTTTTTTTATAAAATTTCAAACAAATACAAAATACACAGGTAAAAGGGCATAGGCAAGCTGTCATTCTTATTGATGATAATTGTCCACCATTATTGACTACGCCGGCGTTTAATTGGGAAAAGTCGGGGACAAATTTCGACCTTGGCTCCCTCCTAAAGAAAATCCTGGGTACAGGTCATTGCAGGTGTGCAGGCGCGGATCTACACAGGGGGGCTATAGCCTACCTATAATATAGAACCCTTATTGCTCTGAAATGCGTAAACCCCCAATACTTCAGCCCTGTTTTAAAAAAAAAAAATCGAAATTTAATTTTAGCCCCCTCCTTGGTTTCATTCTATATCCGCGCCTGCAGGTGTGTGAATTTCAAACGGGACATTAAGTCAAGTCTAGGGAGGCGGACTTCTACATCCTCTCTAAATCGGTCTTAAAACTGATGTGAATATTTTCAATTTTCTTCAGCGTGTTTCATTTTAACTCCCCTAACTATAAGACAATACAGTCAACTTTGTTCCTTTCCAATTTATACGCAGTATAAGGAAAGCTTTGGGCTGGTCAAAATTTTCGATTCTGAGATTTCAACGGATTTACACGTTTTGAGGTCCCAGGAATCCAAAAAAGTGGTTTTTACGAAATGTCTGTCGCGCGCTGTCTGTCTGTTCATCGATTTCCGGGCAAACTGCTAGGCCGATTTTGATCAAATTTTGCATATAGGTTTACAAAAATCATACCTCGAGACATTTTTTTTTGGCTAACTCAATTTGGGGGGTTTTATTCTCAAAAAACTCCAAAAAAACGTCTAAAAAAATTATTTCTCAAAAAAGGCTCCAACGATTTCTTTTAAATTCACATATATTGTAGTCGTTATTAATGTTGACAAAATGCGGGGGGGATCGCTTGCCCCTTGATAGTTTGCTTCTGGGGGTAAAAAAATAAAAATAACTCAATTTTAATGAAAAATGACTAAAAAATATTTTTTCTGCGGAACCATTCTATCGATGATTTCTACCTTCAGGTATGTTTTAGGTGTTCAATCGGGTAACAGAAACGGACAGGTTGCATTCCCAAAAAAATTTCTGCTTCTGTGCAAAAAATTATTTTTTGAGAAATTATGGAAAATTCAAGCTCCAATACATTACGTACCATGTGCCATAGTTACTACTGTTACAATTTATTGGTCTGTACGTTCCAGAATATGCAATTAAGTTGTAAGTGGTTTTAAATACGTTGAGGTGGACCTCCCCCTCGAGGGATCTCAAATTTAACCATAGGGAAATTATTTCCTATGAAATTACACATATTACAATATCTATTAATTTATAAATTGGAAAGCATGTTCGAGTTAACTTGGACCGGTTCTTTTATTAACGGCTGCGTGCTGCATCATGTACCGCATACAGACAAAATATTTCATCTAGTCTATGGACAAAATGTACAGTTCCAGTTCACTTTGCCTCGATCATTGTTCAAAGACATTAGACAAGAGAACAAGACAGCCATAAAGACCTCTGCTTATTATTATGCGGAAAGTAAACTTAGTGACCCGCAATAAATTATGTAAACCGCGTACGGTACGTAGCTCGGGACACAGCTGGTTAAATTTCTAAAACGGATGGATGATTGACAACGCCAGTACCTATGCTGCATTAGGTACTGCAATAATGCAGACTGCAATTCATTATTGATTTGTGCTATAATTAATTAATATCCAAAGGAATACGCATGGAAGTCTATCACCTAATTAATATACGACATGCGTGATAAGTAATCTTAGGCTATCCTAGGATTTTAAATAACTCATTAAAAATGACCTTAGTTATGACCTTACATAACTTCAAAATTCTAGAATAATTCATTTTTCAATAAATTATAAGCTTACCCAGCAATTCCTCCAAATGCAAATTTAACATATTTTGGCATTGACTTGGCTTCTTCACGTGCCATTTTAGTATTGGGCTAAAAATATAAAATAAAAACGGAATGACCGCTCAATTTGAGCTCTGGAAGCTGGAGCGAGCGAGTTGCAGTAGCAGCAGAAGTTAAGAACACAACAGCTGTTCTACACACCGCCTTCTATGAAAAGAAGTACTATTGGCGCCAGTTTATGATTTTTTTCTTCGAACTTATATGGATAGAGCAATAGTTCTATATAGGTTTTAGGACTCCATAGAACCCTAGTTAATGCCATCCAGAGTCGTGCTCTTCCATTTCCACACAACAATGTGGACAATTACAATCTGTAGGTACATAATATAATAAATTTCAAAGGTTATTAGCTGCCCACCTCCAAGGTAATACATAACTAATATAGAACAATCTATTACGTCCAATCAAAACTTTGGGAATTGACGTCCTTACTCTACTGATTTCTATATGAAATTAAAATTTTTGAAGTTTTCCGAAATTTCTATTTATTCACTATCTTTATTATAGAAATTATTGTATCATATTTTATAGAAAAACCCACTAGGACATAATTATAGCTCTTGGGTGACACAGCCACAGCCATTAATATAGATTCTCTGCTACTGACAAGAGCCTGGCACGTAAGATGTTTTCCGTCCATCTCTTCCCGGGTGTACCGCCGTAACCAAGCCAATGGTTGGTAGGTTTCAGCCTACTTTAGGATTCAAAAATACCAACAAAAAGTCTTAGCGTTAATATATTCTACTTTGGCTATCTATTCCATAAATCTAAGACTAAGTATCTCCAAGGTTCAAGGTAAATTTAAATCGACTCAGTTATTATTAAATAATGGAGATATGTATATTTTCAAAACTGTGTAGCATATTTTCAAAAACGTACAGTATGTAAATATAATTATATCATATACAATACTTTACGTGCCATTTTGATTTTTCAATTCGCATACGGTATATAAAAATAAAATGCACAACGATATGATACAGCCTCCTAGCACAATAATCACCTCAGTCAGATCTTTAATACGAGTATTCGTAATTCTTCAGGCACCCAGTACTAATTTTCGTTACCGCCACCGTATCTCTTGGTATTCAACAATGTGAATGACCACATACGATGCGAAACCAATGAGATTTGGTACCGTATACCGGCGTGTACTAGGTAATAGGTGTAAATGTTGCTGTTACAGGGATAATATCAATTTTAAAGGTATTGTTTAATAGGCAATATTAAGCTCAATACTATAAATTTTCCGAAACAACTTATACCAGGAATATGTTCACCATTATTGTCTTACAGGCAGGCCATTCCTAATAGTGCGTTTCAAACCCATGACGCATTCTTAAAGCAGTATATAAAGGCAAATATATAGTAATAATAACGAGACTTAAATAAAAGCTCTGCATAACATTACTGGGAACATCCAGTTCAGAACACATTTAACAGTTTACCAACTTATGAAACTAATGTACGAATAGTATGACAACCAACAAATACAAGGTTACTGACTTTGTTTGAATTTCATATTTTACTGATATATAGCTCCCAATTCATCCAAAGCAAAACCATTTCATAAATAAAAGATAAATCCTCAAAGACTTACTTAAATAGGTATATACTGTAAAATTATGCACTTAAAAACAAATTTATATGCCTTAACTTCTTTCTATCTTTTACTTACATACTCGTGCGAGTACGCTTCGGTTCATGAATTGTTTTTAAAGATAACTTGCCCCAAATAGTAACAACCTTTTTTTTCCTATTTCATTGTCAGTAACCAAACGATAACAGAAACTGTTAAAAAACCTAAAACATATACCTACTAATCATAAACTTGCATTGACCTCTCTACCTCAACGAAGCTGTTACAAAAAAAAAAAACATTTAAGTTCACTTCAGCATTCACTCCAAATATCCATATTGTCATACACAGTGCTCAAAGCAAGAAAGCTCAGGCTTTTTCCTAATTCGCAAATGAACTCCCGACACAATATTACAGCTTCCAGGGATTATTTAGAGTTCTATAGGAGAGATGGGACCTGCACTTCCCGCAAAAAATGAATTTTTTGCGGGCTCGAATATCCCGTCTCTCTTATACAGAACTCTAGGATTAATGAGTCATGTAAACAGGAGGCTGGATGTCTATACAGTAGCGTGAGTATCACAAGTCTTGTACCGCTCATTTCCGAGCGCATAAGTTCATTTGAGGTACTGGTCGATGGATTTGACCAGGCAGAATGCAAGGAATACTCCGAGGATCTGCACCACGCCCAGTGCTATGCTGACGGAGATGACCACCGAGGCGTGCTCCAGAATCAGACTTACAAACATGTCGTAACATCCCTGAAACAAGAAGACATTACACGTATTACATAGAGAGCTCAAGCTAATAGGACCCTTTGAACAGCATAAATATTGGGATCACGCAGTGTATTCCATTATTCTCTATTACCAATTAATTAACTATTGAAAAACATTAGCTTAACCTTGTTAGCAAAGACAACCATGTACTTAAATGGCAAGTCAATCAGATTGACCTGGTCGATATAGGCAGCCTCAAAACAGTCCCACCGCAGTGCGGGCCACGTCTCCAATGACCAGCCATTTAAACGATGTCGTAGGTAAACCCAGAAAATTTTGGCGGGAGAGAATGTCCCATCTCATAAGCAACTTTGCCAAAATAATGCATCTATTGACAATAGTTTGCACCGGGCAATGCGCCGCGACCATATCAGCCCACTGTACAAAGTATTAAATTTCCTAACCACTGACCAAAAAACACAATACCACGCACTGATGCTAATGTATAAAGTAACCCACTCAAGCGCACCTTCCTACATCATACAAAAATACCCAAAATTACAGTCACAGCGCAATGGCACAACATACGAAATACCACTACATAAGACCACAAGACATGGGCAATCTACAGTAATATGCGCTATTCGCCACTGGAACCGCCTACCATTGGAGGTTAGGGCAGCTAGTTCACTCAGTAGCTTTAAGAAAATAATTAAACAATATATCTTAGATAACGCTTGAGACTCTCCGGTCTCATAATGGTGACGACAATGGATCCTTTTTTTTACTCTCTTCGTCTCTTGTTTCTTCTCTATTTAATTTTAAGCATCAATCAATAATTAATACAATATTTTTGTTTATTAAGGTTAGCATGAAAAGATTATAGCCTTATTGTTCGCCTTTTGTTTTGTATTTTTGCAATAAAGTCGTTTTCAATTCAATTCAATAGTTCGGATACAGAATGCCTACTAAGTCAGCACTTTATCGCAGGATCTACCAGCGTCACAAGAATTTTACTACAAATTGTTAATACCAAAGACATTCAAGGAGCCCTTAGAGTAGCTAGAAACAGAGGCAGAGCACTGGAAGCTTGCTGAGTTATATATAGGAGAGATGGGACATTCGCTTATGTCAAGGATATATTTTGAATTCCTGGTGCCATCAACTACGTTTTTGATGTTCTATAGGCCTATCTCACAAAAAGAACTCTAGTTGGGTCCATAACCTGACAGAATTGAAAAATGAGCATTATGCATAAAAGCATTTATGTAGTTATAAATACAAAAATAAATAAACAGTGGGAATAATTTTACAATAAATAATTAATGTGATAACTAAAGAAACAACATGAAAAATGTTTGTTGTGGAACTAGGCAACCGATCGTGATATCTAATATTCTTCTAATGTTCCCCAATGTGGATAGCATTGATATTTCAAATTTGTTGTGTTTCGTACTACATTGTACACAGTAGGGGTCTTCACAGTGTTCGTGTTATCGAGTTATACCTGGTTAAGTGTGTAATATCAAGTTAAGTTAACACACCGATAACCAAGCAAACCAGCGTGCTATCCTAAACCTACTTCCAAGTTGGTTAACTGTGCTATTTACCTTGCGCTGCGATCGATAGCTCAGGTTTGACCGCCACCATCTTTGTTTTTGTTGATTGATTTGAAACTCGAGGTTAAAATTTAGTAGTATTTAAATTTATTTGTATAATCTATTATCACAAGCAATTATCGTTAATACTTAAAATTATAATAACCAAAAAAATATTAAACAAATGTGGCACTAGAAAGAGTTCTGCCAATTTCTTTAAACACGTGCCACGAAAGTCTAACTACTACCACGCTGTTTACTCTGTTAAATATTTTCGATATAGCAAGATATCTCACTCCCGAGGTCCACTCACGATTGTGTTAACTTGGATAGCACATCTAACTCGATAACACCAACACCGTGAAGACCCCTAGTATGTTATAGTTAAAGCTTTTCGGATATTGCATTCAGACTGAACTCTCTATTAAATTCTGGTAGCCAGGTTGCAGTACGTACCGTATTTCGATATGAGTTGCTGTCGGTGGGGTTGTGCGGACAATTGGGGTCCTTCAAAATGAAATTGTGCGTGGTGTTTCCCTCACCCTCCATAACACAGCATGCCGATGGAATGGTCAAGTTACCCTCGCTCCATTTCTGTGACATCTTGAAATCGTCGTACCCGTCTACTCCGCAACAGTGAAGCTGCAAAACAATGCAAACATTACCCAGGACATTCATATTTTTCAACTGGAATCAAAACACTACAGTTGTGAGCAATCAACCTCTAACTGTCCGTATTAGACATCTTTCAGCCTGCATATGGGTTAATTGTAAGAGTGGGCCGAAAGACCCAAAATTCGCCCACATGGAAAATAAAGACAATTTTCTTTCTTTCTTTCAGCCTGCCTATGGCGGAAGTTTGAACAATATTCGTTGACGTTTTGATTTTCTTCAATATTATCAGCACATACATAGCCACAATAAGAAGCTGATTGAAGAGCTAACTACGGCCCTACACAGTCTAGAACACCCGACGTCGCTTTCAGACTTTTCGAATGAATAATAATTTCGAGCACAGCGTTTTTTTAGGTCATTACACACCCATTAAAGCAACCAGAAACTTTTATTGCACAGACAGGAACTGGCAAGCCCCAAGCAGCCAGCAAGAAAACACCCAGTTAGAGATCAAAATAGGAAAATTGGGGCGTTCACTCCTGCCAAGGATATTTTTTTAATTTCTAGTGCCACGGCTTCTTAACCAATCAGAGCTCACTTTCTGTACTAATGAGCAATGAGAAATTTCGTCGTCGCTGCAAGGTGTGCTCTGATTGGTTGAAGAAGACGTTGCAGGTGGAACCAGAAAATATTCCAAAAATATCCTTGGTGGGAGTCAATTGGGCACGAACTTGTCTAGTTCAGGCACAAACTATTGATTTCTTTCAGAACCCTGTTTTGGCGGCTAAATTTTTGTCAAGTCTTTGAATTGATACCTACTTGCCAATGTCTTTTTTATTTGGCCAGCACCAAGATCTCAAACCTTTTTCAAAACAATCAGCCACCGCGCCATCTACCTCAACTGCTGTGACGACTGCAGGATATTTTATGTCATTGTATGTATCGGCTACATATTCGCCTACATTGGCAGTTTAGTATTAGAATGGCGCATATTCCACATACGTCAATAGTAAATGTGGTTTAGACGTGGTAGCAGACATTTTTAGTATGTCTTTAATGTCTGCTACCACGTCAAAACCACATTTACTATTGACTATTGACGTATGTGGAATAAGCGCCTTATCGGCATCATTATCAATAATCAGCCGGGGTATGATACCTGACACTGCCCACTCCCTCCTATCTCTACACTTCAGTATTATTGAGAATCCAAATAAACTTGCCTGGAACATCATATGGTTCCAGAAGACAGTGACACCGTCCTCCCTGCCAGGACCAGCATAGTAGTTCTGTATTGTGCTTTTCAGGAATTTTCTGGTCTCTTCCTCAGCGCGTTCCCGGTATCCCACGGCCAGCGCGATAGCGGCAACCTCCAACAGGAGAACAAGGATCAACGCTACGCCATACTGCAACAAAAACATTATATGAATTACCATGATCACCATGAAACGACACGCAGCACCCCATAATAAAAGAACCGGTCCGAGTTTACTCGAACATGCTTCCCTATTTATAAAAATTAGTAGATAGAGAAAATTACATGGTAAATCATTTTTCTCTAGTTAAATTTCCGATATGTCGGGGGGGGGGGGGGGGGGTGTTGTCCCCCTGACCTCACTGGAGGTGAGTTAAATTCTAGATAGGTCAGACCAACACATTACCACACAGCAATAATGGCAGGGCACGCAATGCATTTCAGCGTGAATTTTCTATCATTTTTTCAAAAAAAAATTTTTGCACAAAACCAAATAGTTTTTTGGGAAAGCAACATGTCCGGTTTTGTTACTCAATTTAACACCTAAGACATGCCTGAAGGTAGAAATCATGGATAGAAAGGTTTCGCAGAAACATCATTTTTTTGTCATTTTTCTTTAAAATTCAGTTGTTTTTATTTTTTTACCCCCAGAAGCAAACAATCAAGGGGCAAGCGACCCCCCGCATTTTGTACACTACAATATAGGTGAATTTAAAAGAAATCGTTGGAGCCATTTTAGAGAAATAATTTTTTTAGACGTTTTTTGAAAATAACCCCCCCCCCCCCCAAATTGAGTTAGCCCAAAATAAAATAAAATTGTCCCGAGGTATAATTTTTGTGAACCTACGTGCCGAATTTCATCAAAATCGACTGAGTAGTTTGCCCGGAAATCGACGCACAGAAAGACATTTTGTAAAAACCACTTTTTTTGGTTCCTGGGACCTCGAATGGACTGGAAAGCAAAAAAAATTATTTGACATTAATTAATATTGTATATCATCTGATATGTAATTAATAAAACTAGGCTAGTAAATAGCTAAAATGTGAATAATCCAAATAAAAACTCGTTGTCTGTAGTTTAGGCCACTGGCAGAGGATTTAATTAATAATTAATACTATTATAAATTAGCCATAAAGGGTCTTGTAGCATAAGATTACGATAACACAACGATTCTAAACGCACAAAAACATTGCATTAACGAAAGACCACAGCTACAATACAAGACACAGACACATTTTTACTACCTCAGCAGGTTCGGCTGAATCTAAGCATTGCTCAACGTAGTTCTCTGGGCCCAAAAGTCTATAAATCTACTCCCGGATGAATTAAACTTATGAACGAATATCAACTTTAAAAAAAAAAAAAGAACAGTGGACGTTATGGCGGCTCACTAATGACTCACTAAGAAAATATTTTAATTTATATACACAAGTATACGTAGAACAGCGACACCAGCAAATACGCAAAAAGGAAGGATAGGCATCTACACGATACCGAATATTACAGCACATTGTAGAGTGACCTTAGCCGCCCATTCCACCGACCGGCTAGGGCTATTTACAAAAACGGTGACGTGGTAGCAGACATTCAAGACTTAGGTGGCGATTCCACTGATCTCGCATTGCAGAATGCAAATGAAATGTTTGTTTTCCTCTATGCCATAGTTAAAATTGATCAATGATCATAGACTAAAATCACAAACAAACAAACTAAAATTAAAAAATGGCTTAATAGGAACTGATAATTACAAACATTTTAATAGATTTCTATAAAAAGAAAAACAAACATTTCCGTCAATGTCATTTGCATTCTGCAATGCGAGATCGATGGAAACCCCGCCTAAGTCTTGAATGTCTGCTACCACGTCACCGTTTTTGTAAATAGCCCTAGCCGGTCGGTGGAATGGGCACCTAAGAAAGATGTCGGTAGCGACTTGGTAGAGGAAAACTAAAGACCGCGAAACTGCGATTTCTGGAAATTCGGGATAATTTTTTTGATTTTCCCATTAAGATATGGCCAACATACTGACATAGTATTCACGGTTTACCTGATAAGCTAAATACTATACTGATACAATCTGTCATCGGTGGAAGCAACAATACAATAGCGTGCAGCAGCAACCGCAATCACACCTTACATAAGGCGCATATTCCACCGACGCCAATAGTTCACTATTGACGTGTTTGACGTGGTAGCAGACATTAAAGACAGTGTAAAAATGATCACACAAATGAAACACGTCAATAGTGGACTATTCACGTCGGTGGAATAAGCGCCTAACTTTCTTTAGAAATGATAATCGTTTTAATACCGGGAAGTCTAACCATGTTTGGCTTAAAAGGAAGTTCCAAAACCACTTTCAGATATAGAAATAGCCAGGCTAACTGCAGGCGAATGCGTGGTGCGTACAAGATTGAGCAAAACGCGCCAACAACTTATCTAACCTAACCCGTTTTAACTTTCGGCAGCATGCATGGACGCCTTGAGGCGACATTCCCCATGTATTTTGTATATACGTGGTTGTTCGGGGCGGGCGGACCGTGGAAAGGGCCGCGGTTTATGTTTCGTAGACTGAATCCCACGCGGGAAGATTCGCCTTCTGCCGCTAAGCGTGTTCACTTTCAATGTTTTATGGAAATATTGTGGTTTGTATTGTATGCACGTCATCTCGTGTAAAGAGTACTGCCTGAATTGTTATACAACCGATTTCCCTAGGTATTGTACCTTAATGGTATGGTGTTCGAAAACAAGCCAAAACCTCTCTTTTACACCGGTTTGACATCTCAAACATCCATTGCAGTGCCGCATATATAAAGGGGGAGGGGGTGGCAAGATTAGATCACCTCTAGCTACCAACTTCTTGCCACGGCGACGTTGACACGAACATTACGACTGACATTTGTCAATTTCTTCTTAAATTTCTCCATTTGGGGAGGGGGGGGTCTAATCTATACGATCATCACTCCAAGTTACAGGCTTTCGAGGGCTTTCTCAGTACGGCTAACACAATATAATATATAATAGATTTTGAAAGGATGCCACCATGATTTCATTGCATGGGTTGGATGTAACCAAGTTTGGCTGGGGTGTGAACCCTTTATATACTGATCACTGCCCATTCCCAGTATGTTCTTCTCCTTCTTCCTTGGCGCTACAGCTGGGGGTGAGCGTTAGCCTCTCACACTAACTCTCTCCAGACAACCCGGTCGGTCTTCTTCTGCCAAGCCACCTCTGACATGTTTCCCAGCCCACTTCCCTCCTCTATCTCCATCAATCTCTCTATCGGTCCTCCATTCTCCCTCAATGTATAAGGAGTTTGGAGCTGGGGGAATCGCTCCATTTGCCCGAACTACCGAATTCTTTGGGCTGTTGCGACGTCTTCTTTTTCCAGGCTCCCGCTAGTTCTTTTCCTCCAGACTCTTTCTCCGTATATGCGCCGTACGATGGCATCCCCAGTATGTGCCCAGCAACAATACTCCGGTAAGTAAATAGGAACGATTGCACGACCGGAGTGTGTTGATAACTGCCATTAACAGGGCTGAAGAGAACTTGCAGAACGCGACCAGAAGTATTCTTTAATCAAGGCCCAGCAGCCCGCAGATTATCTAGACTATTTCAGTTGAGAATGAGTTGGTGGTTATCCCGCTGAGTTATCAGGGCAATACCAGCAGCAGTACTTCGCCACTGCATGACTTGCGTTGGCCGGTAGTAGATAACTAGCCTATGTCGCTGCTGCGGAACTGCCGGGTCAATGTTAACTGAGGAAGTAGGAGTTAGCGATGTTTGGCTAGATCCCACTGACCAACATTTAGCAATGCTGCAATGCACTTAATATCTCCCACTAATTGCTTGCATACTTAAGAAGGCACCTCGCACTAATTGAACTGTGGCTATAAGTCTATCGCGTATATCACAGGCCAATACCTTTTACGAACCATGCCCCCAAGCCCTCCGAAGTCAAAAAATGTAAATGGGGTAAAATCATCATACTCGTCGCATTTTAAGAGCAAATCGTGCGTGCACATTTACGCGTGCGCGTTCACATCGAAGCATTGCAGTATTGGGTATTGGAGAACTGCATATTTCCAGCTCTAGCACGAAAGTATATACGTACATATTTTGACGTACTTGGCTAAGTCACATTGTGTCAATGCAATGGTAAGGTTGCCTGAGCTTGTCCATTATCACCTGTAGTCGGTGTAGGTTCACAGTTTGCCATCAGCCGAAAATGTTTCCGGAAACATTACCCATAATGTCCGAAAATACATAGAATCATTGGCAGGGCATGGTTCATTATTCTACAATATAAGTAGAGGTCCATAAAGCCATTCAACGTCATATGATAATACACATATTGGCGTATTTTTAATTCTTGAACACAATCGCATAAGCTAACCATTTCAACAATAGGCTAAGGTTCAAAAGAGTGCAGAGAAACAAATAACTCACAAAATCATGTCTCATAAGTAAACACAAAGTCTCACAAATAGGGATGCCCTGACAAAACAACCCTATAACAACGGAAGGGAGAAGACGCATCCCTTCACACAACAGTAATACGGAAACGGAAGCCAAAAGAGATCGACCACCGCAGGGTGTTTCCAATTATTTCAAATTTTGGCGGCATCTGGTCATTATCTGTAGCGTTGAAACACACGTAACATATGGCACCTCTCGCTGCTTACAGGATCCATGCGAAATTAATCAGGGCAGCTGACTCCAAAAATAAACACCCGCGGATAGTTTGCACTAATTTATCGTCACTCGTTGGCAATTCGTAAACAATGGGTATGGGTACTGAAAGATCGTACATACGATTCATACCGTACTTAGTCGTAATCATTTTGACTAAATTTAAAACTCTAGTAACCTCGGCAGTGCACGTTTTAGTGGTAAACAGTAACATCTCTTGTTGACCGCAAGCGGGCCCAACGCATGGCACCTGGCGTCATCGCCGGTTTTACCATGTGGCAGGTGTGACAAAAAACACAGGCCCCGCGCTTTCAGGGGGCCCCGCACAATTTTTAAAAATAATACAAAAAATATTAATAATTTAAATAATTTGTAAAAAAAAAATGTAAAAATATGAAGCTTTAAATTTAAGCGGGAAATGTGCCTGCATGTAGCCTACATGTGACGCCCAAATTATTATTATTTTTAATTACTGAAAATAAGGACTAAATTCGTCCATGAGTACGTGGCTACATTGTTGTCAGTTTACCGTGTACCCCCCCCCCCCCCCCCCCGAGAAAATATATCCTAAGGTAGGGGCCACCTCCACTACAGACAGGCACCTGGTAAAACCGGCCCTGGCTATATCTCATATGGAACACACTGAACTTTTCATTGTTTTGACGGGGTTTCCACATACGTCTATGGTCAATGGTAAATGTGGTATTGACGTTTTAGCAGACATTAAAGACATACTAAAAATGTCTGCTACCACGTCAAAACCATATTTCCCATTGACCATTGCCGTATGTGGAAACCCCGCCTTCTTAAACAGTCAGTTGAAAAAAGCTGTAGGATGGTTGCAACTTGCGCCGCAAGGCCAGTAAAACAAAAGCATGGAATAACGTCATCGTACTGTACTCCGAAGATGGCGAATAAAATAATGTACCGAAGCCAAGGTCGTCGCATCAGCCCACCTATTGTAGGCCTACGCAATGGTGTAGCAGTCCCTTGTAGGCTACTTTTCAGCTTGTTGGAAACGTCCTAGGCCCCAAAAAAAACCGTGCAGGCTTTATATTACGAGAGAGAGCAACATTTTTGGACATTTGAATACTTTGATTTCCAAATTCCAAAGGTTTTAGTCTCAGTGTTGTTATTGTTGTTGTTTTGAGACTACTCTTGCCACATTATAATAGTGAAACTAAAACATATTTTTGGCGGTAAGCGGAAGTCCCATCTCTCGTATATAGAACTACCATCCAAGGACGGGTAGCTACCCCCCCCCCCCCAAATGGGCTGGATCCGTCTCTGCTACCATCTAGTATTAAAATATATAAAAAATAGTGAAACGTTATGAAATAACGAACACACCATGCTGACACGCAATTTAATAATTTAATTCCTGCGATCAATTAATAGTGAAGCAGAAGTGCAGAGACACAACAGGCAACAGCAAGACCGGTCATGGGCACCTTGCACGCAAGTGAGAGTGCTAAAATTAAGTCACAATGTAAAGGGAGTATATGGTGTGGCGTAAGACATAGTATACTGTGGGCGAAAATACATAATGAAAGAGTCACTTTTCTTAACCTCAGCTAGGTGTGCCATTAGCAGCACATGCTGTAATGAACAACTATTGGCCAGTTACCAACTCATCGCACTTTATTCTTGCGCAGGCTAAAGAGGTTCTATAAGATATTGATTAGAATGATATTTTATGATAATTCATCACGACAATGCCATTTGCTCCCATGCTATGAAAGAATAGAGAAATAGCATGATTTTGGGTTTTATCTGTTAACTTAGAAATAAATTAAAAAATAAATTGGCCGCCATCAGACGGTAAAACTTTCACTCATAAATGTTACAATTGACAATTAGGTCTTCTTATAATAATTCAGTTCTCTTTCTGCGCGTAGCGAGGAGGATTTTTAAAGACTGATTACTTACACATGTGAGAAGGCATCTGGACTCCCGAAGAGCACCACAGTAGCCCAGGAAGGAGATAAAGAAGACGAAGGCCCCAGCGGCAATCAAGAAGTATGCAGCCTGCTCCACAACCGACGGCTGCGTGAATTGCGACAACTGCAAACAAGCATATTCAATGAATTAATGCCAAAATTAGCATGGACGAACTTATCTGCATGAATATCACACACAGCTGTAGAGTGCATTGTTAGTATACCAGCTGAAATGCCGTATACACATAATGTTTATATTTATATATTATATTTATGGGGCAACTACAGGGTGATTGAAATGCAGCAATCATACAGTATATTATGGCGGTTGGAGAGCAAAACTAATAAATACGTGCAATCTAGGTTTACATAACCCCTCCTGACAGGACTAGGGACATCATACCTGAACCTGAAATTGGCAAAGTACGGCCATACCTGTACTTTTTAAATGACAATCCCTAATTTGTATCTTTTTTTTCTATAATTTCTTGCTCAACTTTCGTCGTCAACTTCTGATTTCTGAGATTTCAGACGTTAGCACTCATTCTTGTCGCCAACTGCATTTCTCAATTCGAAATGCAAAGTTGAAAAATTGAGATTGAGGTGGTCTCGTCTCGTCTTTGTCTCGAGCCAACTATAGAGACCAGGAGTATTGGAGGAAATAGCCAGAAACCGGTATAATTTCCCATATGCCTCCCTTCCCATATGATGTCTACCAGTACATCTGTTGTCTTTCAGCTACCATATTATTGTTAAGCTCAGCGAAAACAATTGTTGCAATTGTCGCAATTGCGACCCTTCTTCGCTCTGCAGACGGATGTGGAAACACCCAATTTTCGCAGCATCCCATTACCCACTTAGGTGTCCATTCCATTGACCGGCTAGGGCTATTTCCAACAACGGTGACGTGGTAGCAGACATTCAAGACTTAGGTGGCGTTCCCACCGACCTCGCATTGCAGAATTGACGGAAATGTTTATTTTCCTCTATGCCATAGTTAAAATTGATCAATGATCATACAATAAAATCACAAACAAACAAACTAAAATTAAAAAAATGTTAATTACAAACATTTTAATAGATTTCTATAAAAAGAAAAACAAACATTTCCGTCAATGTCATTTGCAATCTGCAATGCGAGGTCGGTGGAAACGCTACCTAAGTCTAGAATGTCTGCTACCACGTCACCGTTGTTGGAAATAGCCCTAGCCGGTCAATGGAATGGGTGCCTTAACAACAAACGCCCCTATAAGCACCAGTTTACAACTCTTAACAATGTCGGCTAGCAGCTTTATACTTCTGAAGGCGCCTTCTAAGTAATGAATTCCTAACAAAGGACATCAGCGTAATTACTCTTCAATACGTCGCAAAAGCATCCGAAACAATGCACGCGGAAGTCTCGCAATACGGGTACACGTGCAACGAAGGGGTGTGGTTCATAAGAAGACGGGGTAGCAGAGTAGTTAGATTAGCCAAGTCTTGAGCTTGATACAGTGCGGACGGATTTCCCACCCCCAACAGTTATGTGCTTAGCTGACGGTCATTGACCTGACGTAACTACGACTTGCACCCCTTCTCACCACGTGCCCACTTTCGCAACCCCTTTCTGTCTACTATACAGAAATGTTTCCACGAGAACTGCGATGGATTGGCTGTGACCGAGCAGAACTGAAAAATGTTTCGTCCACAACTGCGGCACCAAATCAGCATTTTCAGTGGAGGCGTAGACCGCCAAGGTCGTGCAGTATAGAACCTTTTCCAAATCTTCATATAGTGAAGTAGTGTTTTAGAGAAACCTCATCGGTGCAACGCTTTAAAACAGCAGAATTGAGATGGGATAGGGGCGCCACTTGGAAAAACCTTTAGCTGAAAGACAACTTAAAATATCAATCAAATTTGGCACCCCACCCCGATACCTGACACCCCTGACCAAGAAGTAATTGAAATGACGCCAGTGAACTAGTTTAAACAAAAATAAACATGGCTTTAAGGTATCCCTTATTAGGCTCAGTACACACGGACAATACGAACGCCGGCGACTCGCCGAGAAATTGGTCATAGGAGCAAATGGGTTCATGATTGGTTGGTGTAAAACAAAAAACAGTATATTTCTGAACTTCAGAAGATTCCGGACAATCAGGCATATCCTGGGCGTGTTAAGGGGAAAACCTTGCGCTGGTCAGCGTCAATAATCTTCTGAAGTGGACTCTGGGGTTTAGTTAGCACCAACCCATAATCCATATGCCCCAATGATACAATTCCCAGCGCGCCTGTCCCGTTCCGATCGTCCCTGTGTACCGGGCCTTGACTAAAAAAAGCAACTGCAAGAAACCTATCGATACCACCCTTAAAAGAGGATACAACAATTTAGTATTTTCATCATTATTAGGCTACATCTTCCTACACTTTTTTCGGTGGGAATGTTATGCACAGCAGAGGCGGTCCCAGACCTCATAAAAGGGGGAGGCACTTTTTAAATGTTTTGAAAAATAGGGTTTCTATATTACGGGGAATTAATAAAATTGTGCACAAGGGGGGCTCGGGGGTCTCCCCCGGGAGAAATTTTTATAAAAATAGGGCAGAAATAGTGGGGTTTTACGCATTTGGAGTGCAGTTAACACTTGTATTTTAGAGACAAAGAATATAACTGCCTTCCAAACGGGGGGGGGGGGGGGGGCAATTGCCCGCAGTGCCGGTCGCTGTGTCCGCCTCTGATGCACAAGGAGAAGGCCTTAGAGCCTGAGTTTGTGAGGTCCACACAATCATACTGAAGGTGAAGGTTTCTACAAGGTTAAATGTACAATTAACAATTGTGAGCCGTGAGAGACTTCATCAAAATACCTTTACGCTGTGCCGCTTATGCTTTGATTAAATGCGACAATCTATAGCACAGGCTGTGCAAACATTAAGTCGGGTCGAAGGTTCCCATTCCATTGACCGGCTAGGGCTATTTCCAAAAACGGTGACGCGGTAGCAGACATTCAAGACTTAGGTGGCGTTTCCACCGACCTCGCATTGCAGAATTGACGGAAATGTTTATTTTCCTCCATGCCATCGTTAAAATTGATCAATGATCATACAGTAAAATCACAAACAAACAAACTAAAATTAAAAAATGGCGTCATGGGATATGTTAAGTACAAACATTTTAATAGATTTCTATAAAAAGAAAAATTCTAATTTCCGTCAATGTCATTTGCATTCTGCAATGCGAGATCGGTGGAGACGCAACCTAAGTCTCGAATGTCTGCTACCACGTCACTGTTTTTGGAAATAGCCCTAGCCAGTCAATGGAATGGGCGCCGAAGCACATGAAAGAACCGGTACGGAGTGAGCCCCGCAATCAACACCTTGGCTCGATACACGATGCACGAAGTAGTCTTCTACACTTTTAATAACTTGCTGAGTTAAAGAAATAAAAAATGAAAAGTATTTAATTTCCTCTTAATTTATTTTTCCATCAAACAATCTGGTATTACTCTATTCCCTATCCACGATATTCAGCCAACGTCGAGCTATGATCACCGAAGATAACAAATCCCGAATCCCGAAATGTTGGTAGGAAGCACTGGTGGCTGGCTCCAGTAATGGGGGCAGCTGTCCCGCCTGGAGGCTCCAGAGGTTCCAGCTGGCCAAGGACCCTGGACGACGCATTCCAGAGCAGGTACCGAGCAACTTCCCTTTTTTTTAAATATAACCAACGTATACTGTTGGTAGACTATACGCTCATTAGGCTAGCTGTTCCCATTAATGTTAGTTACCTTGCAAGGATGCCTAACCAACACGGTACAACGAGTTCCCTTTTAGTACGTTCTGTACATCATATTCGTTCGAAAATCTGGAGTCTGTAGTGGTGATACGTTTTAGTATTAATTTGTATTTTCTCATTGAAAAAATTGCCCGGCATGGGAAACAAGCTTGTTATAGAGCTTTATTGCTGTCTAAATGTATATAAGCCCTAGCACTAGGTGATACCACCCCGAGCCTGAAATGGGGTGGATGCCTTTCTTGTAGGAAACATTAGAAGCATTATTTCGTTCGGGAGGGGCCCCCCCAAGGGACAGGTATGTATGATTTCGACGTGGACCACACGACTTTATTTTCCCATACCAAAGTGTTGGTTTTTTCGGGATTCTATAGAGTCATTGTTTTACTGTGGTAGTAGCTTATCCTGTAGTAAAATTTCCCACATCAAGTCATAAAATACGCAAAATTATAGACCTAATCATTTCCTGACGCTAAAACCGTTAGACGGTGGTTGTAAAACAACGTCACTCCCACACAGCGGTCGGTGGACTCTTAAACGATTCTTAAATGCCATCCTTTCTGTGAGCTATAAATTACAATGCAAAATGTCAATTTAATCGTATCCAGGCCTAGGCCCGAAAACTTTTGACCAAAGGCCTTCGTAAGGCGCCCCTTCCACTGACCTGCTAGGGCTATTTACAAAAACGGTGACGTGGTAGCAGACATTCAAGACTTAGGTGACGTTTCCACCGACCTCGCATTGCAAAATGCAAATGACATTGACGGAAATTAGAATTTTTCTTTTTATAGAAATCTATTAAAATGTTTGTACTTAACATATCCCATGACGCCATTTTTTAATTTTAGTTTGTTTGTGATCTTACTTTATGATCATTGATCAATTCTGCAATGCGAGGTCGGTGGAAACCCCGCCTAAGTCTTGAATGTCTGCTACCACGTCACTGTTTTTGTAAATAGCCCTAGCCGGTCGGTGGAATGGGCGCCTTAGCACAGTTGGTAGCTTGCTCGTACTTGTGCGAGTCTGTAGACACCATGCGATCGGAATCCTGTCGTAGCTCAACACAGATAATACCTACAGAGGCGACTGAAGAGGACAATCGGATACATTCATTAAACTGCATTTATAGGCTATTAATCTATTTAAAAAAAGGAGTCAATAGTCCCAAACGTTGAAACTGATTTGCAGCAGCCTTTCATGACACGGGGTTTAAAGTTGGGTATTTAACAAAGGCTTAGTTGGACTTACATTGCCGGTTGTGTTAATAGTCAATACAGGCATGGGCCTCATAGTCATCGAACAATTACAGCGAGCCCATTATCAGGGAAAGGGGGCGACGTTTCGGGAGTGGATGCTACTCCCATCATAATTAGGGTAAGTCCTGAGAAGAACTGATGATTTCTGGCCGATCAACTCATTGCTCTTGTATTCTACCCTGAATTATTGAGTAAATTCGATCCCCTTGATGATTCGAACTCCCGATTGAAATACAAGCTCTCTAACCACTCGGCCACGGGCATCGCCAGAGTATACTAGTTTGAAATTTTAAACTTCTAATTGAACCTCCCTTTTTCCCTAACCAGACTAGGCTTTCACTGTTCAAAATTGGAAGTGGACTCGATTGCACCAGAAAATTCACGTGTGACCTAAAAATCGGCTTCATAGAATTTACTTCAGACTTTCTGTTCCGATGGATCCACATTATTATATATTTTTTTTTAATTTTCGTTAGCCAGTACAGAAAGGAAAACAAATTTATAAATAATTAGATTACTCGTGACTTCGTGGTATTTCATTTTAATAAACAAAAAATAACAAAAACTTAGAGTTTTAGAAAAACTTGTTATAACAACCCGAATTAGTAAAACCCAAATAATCGTTAAGAAATTAACTTTGTCTAAGAAACCCACTTGTGTTAGTATAAAACCCTGAGCGCTTTCGGCAAGAACTGCCATCTACAGAGGGAAACCCACTAGCACAGTTACACCTTATCTACTAACACAAGTGGGTTTCTTAGACAAAGTTAATTTCTTAACGATTATTTGGGTTTTACTAATTCGGGTTGTTATAACAAGTTTTTCTAAAACTCTAAGTTTTTGTTATTTTTTGTTTAAACAAATTTACGTCATCGATGCCTAGGAGCTGTCTTAGCATTGAAATTACAGAAAGACTGGGTTCGGGCGATCTTTTGTTATTATTATTTTTTTACATCCAAGTGGGTTTACTTTAAAAGTTTAAAATAAGAAGAAGCCCTACCTACATAATAATTGCATCTTACAGCTTTGTTTTTAACTTTTAAGATTTTATGTCTTCTCTTTCATGTCACCGTAAATGCACATATTAATTAACACCCAGAGCATTTCCGAAACAATCTAAATCACAAGAAACCTAAACAAGCACGTAGCCAGGATTTTATTTCGGGATGGGCTAACTACCTGGGGGTTGGGGGGGGGGGGGATGGAATACCCCCGGTAAAACGGCGGGTCAAATCTTCCTTAATCTGCGGAAGTATCTTGCACTATCGAATCCACTATATATACACTGGATCGAGCGAGAACAAATATAAATAAACTAAAAAATCATTTCCCCCCCCCCTTTTTTTACATTTCGGGAGGGGCTTCAGCCCCCAAGGCCCCCTCCCTGGCTACGTGCCTGAACCTAAAGCATATGTACTAGGAAATCTCATTTGAATACCGACTACTGTAAATGAACCGTTAAGAATAATCAAAATGTTACGTAACACAAATGCATTCATAATTAACATGGTATTATTAAAATGTCAGTTTGTATCACAAAGCAGACTATTAATCAGTGCACGTATATGCAAGGAAAAGGTCCTGTCTGTCCCATATTAAATGGTATAATTAAGTCTACATATAACCGCCAGCTTACACAATCATCGACTGATGGACGGGGAAACGAAGAAGATCAACAACATATGATGGTATCCATGCGTGATTTAACAATTCACGCCCCGAGGTATTTGTGCCAATCAAGGATATTATGAGAGGCGCAGGCAATGCACTTCGATATTTGATAGTAGGACAAACACGACGCACTTTAATCAAACTAAGATAGAAAATAGCAAATACACAAACAATACAACAGAGTTTGCTCAGCAAATATTTTGGATCACTCCAAAATCGGACATACAGTTTTATATTTTTTAGTTAAGAGGAAATTGACCGTTGGCATTGGCAACCCTTGGATCACTCCAAGATAGGCTGGTTATACTTTTTATTTCATTCAATATGTCGCTCATGCACGAGAAAAGTGACACATTTCTAAATATAGACTTTTGAGATAATTCAAATTTTAGTTCTGACCATTTTTTAGTTTTTACTTGTAGTACTATCGAGGCACTTAATACTTTCAAGATGTGACAGTTTACTTGAAAGAGAAGCGTAATTACTACGTCAACGCCTGGAGCACATTCCGAATTATGTCAGTATTGCCAAACCCGAAGTAGTCAAACTTGACAATGGATCAGTGACAAAACGCAATCTTATGGAAACAAATTGAACTAGATATGTGACACTACATTCATGTATAAATAACTACATTTTGCAATTTTTTGAAATGTGTCACTTTTCTCGTGCATGAGCGATGTATTGAGAAGAAAGTACCCTATGAAGTGAGCAGTTTTTCTGATTTGGTCACTTTACTTCGTAGGGGACTATTTCATACACCATATTATAAGGGGGGTTTTTCATTTTTGTTGTTAAAATTTTTAACTTGATAATTCGGGAAATCTCTGTTGTCCATCAGTTTCACGGAAAGACCCCTGCACCAAAACTAAATGTATTGAATAGTCCTCTTATAAATTGACGAGACTTTATAGGTAACTTAAGTATTAGATCAAATTAAAAAAACAGCCTACTCATTGCAGCATTATATATAATGCTGACTTTAAACTAACTTAGGATGAAGACTGAAGAGGCAACCTCTTCGTTGTAACTGAAATTAAGAGTGTACAAGCCGTAGAATGGTGTTTTGACCGCGAGTATAACCACCTTCTAATTATGCTTTTATTACATTTCTACCATGATTAAAAAGGTAATGATGTAATAATGATGTATAAATTTAATGACTTAGAATTCAGATATGTTCTATATGTACTTCTGAGAAAAAATGGTTAAAAAAGGATCTAGAAAAATCTAGTGTGATTTGAAACCACCATCTATGCCTTTTTGGGGTGATCCAGGGGTGGCCAATGTCAACAGACAGCTTCCTCTTAATTTAATGCGGAAATTATAAAAATTTGGTCTACCAATTGCTGCATACGATAATCTACGAGGCTATTCAATGTCCTTGATAAAAACACATGTCTATCGGGAGGAAAAAATATCAATCAATTCGCCCATCAAGAATTAACTTATTATGAATTAATGGCACTGGTAATAGGTCTTAGCACATAGCACCACGCCCTACTTAAGGGGTTTGGGCAAAGGCATCCAGAATAGATGTGCATTAAAAATGTACAGTAAATGCCGAGACGGAGCAAGGTCGGACTCGGAAAATCAGGTCTCGCCGATTATAGTAAACACTGATGGCCAAGTAACCTTTCCAATGGCCTTGCCACGTCAGCACATCTCTACAGCCAGCAAAGGAACCATCAATTTCATATCAGACGACCGGGGGAGAGAGACGAAAAAATCGAACTTTAAACTTTAAGTTTCAACTTTTAGAGCGATATTATTTTATTTTAAAAATATTGACACACTGCCGACGAGATTGTCGTTTGTACCAATCACAGCCAAAACCTATATTGGAAATCGAATAATCGATTACATAGCCTACCCAATATTGAGTAGCTGTCACATTCACATGGATATTGGTAGAGAACTCGACAAAAAAAAGGGGAAAAAAAAATCCCAACTTTAATGGGTACCTTATATTCAACATTGGAAAACATGGCGGCCATGTCGCTGTCCACAACATCCTAAGTAGAGCAGTGGTCTACAAACTAAAGAGACTAGAGAAGTTCCTCAATCAGTCCTCAGACCCAGGCACACAACCGGTTGTCGTCCAAGGTGTTTTTTTTTTTTTTTAGTTTTTCCTTCAAGACCTATCAAGACTGTCATTTCAATATTTTTCAAGGGGGGGGGGGTACAATTAGGTACATTTTTAAACAAGTTTCAAACGGTTTACTCGCTAGCCAGGGTTTTTTTAATGGAAATGTCACCGAAATTAGCCTTACTTTAGAAGCTATAGGAACAATAATATAAAATAAATACTGGATAATAGGATGATATATTTGTAGTTGTCGTTTACCACCTAAGGCGCCCATTCCACCGACCGGCTAGGGCTATTTACAAAAACAGTGACGTGGTAGCAGACATTCAAGACTTAGGTGGCGTTTCCACCAACCTCGCATTGCAGAATGCAAAGACATTGACGGAAATTAGAATTTTTCTTTTTATAGAAATCTATTAAAATGTTTGTACTTAACATATCCCATGAAGCAATTTTTTAATTTTAGTTTGTTTGTTTGTGATTTTACTGTATGATCATTGATCAATTTTAACTATGGCATAGAGGAAAATAAACATTTCCGTCAATTCTGCAATGCGAGGTCGGTGGAAACCCCGCCCAAGTCTTGAATGTCTGCTACCACGTCACTGTTTTTGTAAATAGCCCTAGCCGGTCGGTGGAATGGGCACCTAAGTTAAAGTTGATAAACACATTGTTTTCCGATCGACCTGTCAAAAGCTCAGGTCCAATCTATTGATGTGAGCTGAGGCAAAAACATAATAATAATATATTGCAGTATTATATGGTATATAATACTGACATTAAACTTATGTTGAAGAGGCCAACTCTACGTTATAACCTAAATTAGAGGATTTAGAAAAATCTGGACCTAGCAGGATTCGAACCTACGATCTATACCTATCCGTGGCATCGTCTTAACCGCTGGAACACAAGCCCGCTTACCTAGACTTCACTAAATCCTAAAGCCAGGGCTGCAAGTGGCATTTATGCCTTGTGGCATTTCGGAGCTAAGTACAGTAAGTACACCATGCTGTTCCTCTAGCTACTCTTCATCCTAGAAACCAACAGGAACATAGGGATCTGTCACTTTGACAATGCTAGAATTCATGGTAAAGGGGCGTACCTACACATTTTCAATGGAATTACAAACTATAGCTTTAATTATCTTAAAGACTCAAATGTTTATTGTTGCCACTTACACCCCTAGGTCTCTAGACGCTTCAATTCGCCATTGAACCCCGGATGTTTCGCACAGCTTCAGAGCAGAGAACAGTCCACACCCTGGCGTCCATTAATTTTTTGGTCGTGCCCCGCGATCCGGGAAGCGAACTTGACCCTGAGCAAGGAATCCAAGCCATGTCCATTGTCCCGGCAGTCATCAACAACGAGGTGGCCACACCCCAGGAATCCTGTCTTCGAATTACCCAATCAATTAACATGGGCAGCAGCTCCCGTCACCGTTACTCCATAAACACACGTTCCAATACCATAGTAGGGGGCCAAGTCACTGCTGCCACATGTTGGCTGCACTTACTTGGCACTTAAATTGGACTTAATAAACATTCTTGTCTTATAGAAGACATAATAGAAGAAGAATAGAAAGTCACTTTCTGGGAGGTCCAATGCGAGGAATAATGGAGTGGAATAAAGGGCGGATTGGACGCGCCGTCAAAAGCCATGTAGGCCCGGTACACACGGACACTGCTCGACGTCTGTGTATTAGACGCTGAGAAATTTCTGAAATTTATAGTTGGAGCAAATGGGCTTGGTGAATGGCATTTCAAAACCAGAGTCTACTTCAGAAGATTTCTATGAGCTGGAGTGTCGTGGGGAAAACCATGCACTTTCGTGCGGTCGGCTTAACGCCAACCTCAGTAATCGTTCCAACTACCTATTTGCTCTAACGGCAAATTTCTCAGCGTGTGACGCTGACATCTGACGCACAGAAATTGATGGCAGGCTGTTCTAAATCTCCCCAAAATAGTCTTTGTCTTTTTTTCTGGCAAGGAACTCCAAAGTCTGGGGGTGTTCACTGCGAAAGAATGGCTGTAGTAATTAGTTCGGTGTCTAGGAATAAAAAGTTTGTTAGAAGCTCCAGTGCTAAAATTGTGCTGGTAATCGGACAAGTATGTGAATAAGGATGATACGTGGGATGGTTGTTGCCTTCCAATTTATACGTAGTAATTATTATAAGGAAAGCTTTGTGACGGTCGAAATTTTCTATTCCGAGATTTCAACGGATTTACACGTTTTGGGGTCCCAGGAACCCAAAAAAGTGGTTTTTACGAAATGTCTGTCTGCATCGATTTCCGGGCAAACTACTCGGTCGATTTTGAAATTTTGAACTGTAGGTTTAATAGGTTTAATTGTAGGTTTATACAAATCATACCTCCAGACCTTTTATTTTATTTTGGGCTAACTCAATTTGGGGGGTTTTATTCTCAAAAAACTCCAAAAAAACGTCTAAAAAAATTATTTCTCAAAAACGGCTCCAACGATTTCTTTTAAATTCACATATATTGTAGTCGTTATTAATTTAGATAAAATACAGGGGGTCGCTTGCCCCTTGATAGTTTGCTTCTGGGAGCAAAAAAATAAAAATAACTAAATTTTAATGAAAAATGACGAAAAAATAATTTTTCTGCGAAACCTTTCTATCGATGATTTCTAACTTCAAGCATGTTTTAGGTGTTAAATTGAGTAATGAAACCGGATAGTTTGGTTTTCTAAAAAACTATTGGGTTTTCTGCAAAAAAAATTTTTTTTTTAAATGAAAGCGAATTCACGCTTAAATGCATTGCGTGCCCAGCCAGTATTGCTGTGTGGTATCTAGAATTTTCCAGTGACGTCAGGTGGACAACCCCCCCCCCCCCCCGAGATATCGGAAATTTAGCCATAGGAAAATTATTTACCATGAAATTACTCATTTTCTCTATCTACTAATTTTGATAAATTGGAAAGCATGTTCGAGTAAACTCGGACCGGTTCTTTATTATGTAATATCTTAAAAAGTTATATGCGTGAAAAAAGTTATCTGTATATAATATAGATATGAAAGTCATTTATCGCTACTGTATATAACAATTCCTGTATTGTAGCGGTGATTTAAATGCTTTAATTCAACATGCGCGTACCTATTTTTCACTTATCTTTTACCTTTTATTAATACTTCTATTAAACCTTGAGAACATCACGAAGGCTATGATAAACAAACAGTTTCTGTAAAGCGTGTAGCTTTATCAAAAGTACAGGAAGGCATGCCTTTATGAAACGTTAGGTACAATGTATTAAGAGACATATTCAGCCGTATTCATAAAAACAAGCATACGAGTACACTTCACAAGGCTCTATTAACATTAGAGCCTATTGTTGTGTTTCAATAAATAAAAAAATTGAGTATGAGCATTTGCATCAGGAGGAAAAATTCAAGCATTTCCTTGTGGCGACGAGTGTCGTTTGTGTCTGGAAGCAAATGCTAATAATGAATGATTATGAAAAAGAGCGCATGCCCTTACCTCTTATTTCATTCTTTTACTAATGAAGTAAATACATTTATGATTTTTGGCTAATAGCATTGGTAAGGAATCTCGCTTAATATATTTAATATTTTTGTTTTAAATAAAAAGGTTAATCCCATACAAACAATTCAATGAATGTATCCGATTGACCTCTTCAGTTGCCTAACTAAATCTTCCTAGTTGAGTGTAAGAGAGGGCTTTAAAGCCCTAACTCCGCTAGGTTGGCTTAGTAATAGAACAAAAAAGTCAATAAGTCAATAGGTACTTGTGTCGAGTAACGACACGTCTCCGATCGCATGGTGTGTAGAGACTCGCACATGTACAAACACGCTACCACCTGCAGCCTGATCGAGGCGATTATAATACCGGGGTTAAATAAATACCCTAGGATTATAACTGTAAACAAATAAATTTTGAATAGCACTTTCCATTATAAAATTATTATGTTTACATTTTTAATACCAGGGGATTAAATAAATACCGGTATTATAATCGCCTCGATCAGGCTGCTGGCCATCGAAGTCGCTTACTCAATGGATTTTGCTAATACCGATAATACCTATATACTGCCCCCGAACCCATACGAATAAAATCACGACAAACCAGAACCAAACAGAATCATGGGTAAGGAGGGCCCCCCAGACGGACCACTGCATTTTTAGAGGTGCAAAAATTATTTAGAAAACTATGTTCAATTTAATAGTTATGTACATTCGTTTTCTCTTTCACGTTAAAAAATACATACAGTATATCTATTTCTTCAGTAAAAAGAACCTGTGCGAGCGAACCCGTACATGCTTTCCTTTTTATCAAGTATTATAGGTACCGCGATAGATAACATAAGTACTTCCATGGGAAATAATTACCTGGGGTTAAATTTGGGTTGTCTCAACTTTCCCTATCCCAAAGCACTGAATTGATTCATGGGACGATTGTATAGTCTAGAACGGGCAGACCAATGCATGCAATAACAACAGTAATAATGAAAGGGTATGCAATGTATTGAGACATTAATTAACCATAACTTCAAAAAATATTTTTTAATTCAAAACCAAAATCCATGAAAGCTCGAAATCGAATATTTCTACCATCACAAAGCTTTCCAGATACTGCATACAAATCAGAAAGCAATAAACCATCACATCATACCCTATGTAATAAGAAGTGTATGTCTTACTTAACCAGCCACTTGCCAGTACTGTCATCATAGCCACAACCTCCTCCGAGACCCGGCGTCGCCCTTGACTAACAATCTTGTACTAGCCACGGCTATGGGCGTCTCTGCGTGTAGATAATGCTAGTTTTTTGCTGCAGACATCTTTCACTCAGGAAGGATGAATCCCCCACGACTCCCCAATTCACCATTAAAGATCAACGTTCGCGGCCCTGACTCACGCCTCATCTGACACCTGACGGTGCAGTTAACTCCATCTAAGTAGCGGTGCTGTGTGAACCGCGATATTGCAGGTCACTCACTCTCGCGGTAACAACGGAACGCATATTATGCGGAAGATGGACGGACAACCGCAGGTTATGTTGGCAGCAATTATTTAAGGTAGCTCCCATAAGTACGCGCAATTAGTGCATAGTTTATATTGTTGGTCTACGTCGATGACGCAAGTCGTGCTATGCCACCGTTACAGTCACTTTCTCCAGCTAGACACGACTGGGCGACAAACTTTCCTCCTCAACAGGTGTACAAAGAAAATATTGTCAACAGTTTTAACAAAGTAAATGAAATAATAAAGTACCCGGCGAAACTAATGGAGATGGCGAACTTGACCGAGCAACCTCCACTCAACTCCTGTTGAAAATGAAAGATGGACAATCTTCTTTTAGACTGTGCAAACTAGTACTCCGTTATGAGCGTGGTATTAGGAGAAGCGAAATTAGTAACAATTATTATGACGACCCTATAATCAACGAGCAGCAAATACCGGTCCGGTGACTGCTTAAATGTAGAAAATAATGTGACCTGTAATATTAATATGGTAATGGAGGTTACAATTATATCCCATAAAATCAATATATTTAATTCCGTTTTCCAAATCCAAGCCAAACCATCATTTTCCTAGAACAAAGGAAAAAGAGGTGCTTCCTGATTGGTTTATAGCAACCCACCAATCAGCTGCCGCTTGCCTTTATTTGAATATACTACAATTTTTATTGAAGTTATACTTCTTTAGCCGCGTTATAAAAAAATGATGAGAGTAAATTTTGAAGATGCGCGCGCATCTGTAACACCAACAGTTCACAGAATGAAGCTTCCAAAAAAATACAATAGAAATAGAACCTCGATATTAGTCGCGCATGTTGGTACACTCGTCACCTCTGATCACTGTTTTCTGGACAGGTATTGTCATCCGCCATTTTGTATCCGTGTTTTAGGCGGATGACAATACCCGGCTATATAGTGCTTACTGTTTTCATATTTATAGTATTTACCAACATGTTTCTAGTTTCTACATTCACAATACGTGTTTTACTTGCATACAAGTGCGAATTATATATGTGCTAATAAATTATATTCAGTAGTGATTTAAATTGAATATTTTGATTGATATTATTTACTATTCGTGAATATTAGTGAAAAAAAGTGGTTACATACTTTTTCAATTGCTCCAATATAATTGAGGTTTAACTATCCGTACGTATTATTTGTTGGTATTTAAATTAATTATTGTCATCCGCCATTGCAGTTCTTTTCTATCTTTTACTTTCTTAGGCGACAATTCTACCGACCTCGTTTTGCACCGTGAGCGTGACATTGGCGTGGTAGCAGACATTTTTAGACAGTCTTTTATGTCTGCTACCACGTCAATGTCACGCTCACGGTGCAAAACGAGGTTATTTAATATTTTTAATGTTAAATATTTATTATTGGTTATTCAATATTTACAAAATTTTATTATTTTATTGTAATTAATTATTTGCATGCAATTAAAAACTATGTTTTTAATGATGCCAAAGAAGTATAACTTCTCACGCGCGTACATAAGTACACACACCCACTTTTATAAACAAACTTCTGCGATTGGAAGAGATTTATATCTGAACAACACTATCATCTTTAGCACCTAGTCAAGAAAATGAGTGTGTATCGGACGATTTGGCCCCTTTTTTGCCGCTTTCCTTTCGGCTCTACCTGTTATAACAAAATTATTATTGTGATATCATGCTTCCGCTTGTTAAATTGTGTCAATAGTCAGCTTGTCTTAGTTTATCCATTATTGGTATCGCTTGTTGCCAATGACCAAAAATTCTTGCAGAAACAATATAAATAATGTCCGAAATCCATGGGGTCGTTGGTATTGGGTAAGGGACCAATGAGACACTATAAGTAGGCCTGGGTTCATAAAAAAGCCCTTCAGGACATTATTATTTACTACTTCTTCTGAGATCACAAACTTAACGATTGGTTGGCAGCAACTCCCTTGCATTTCATCCTCCAGCTCTCTCTGTCCTGCGCCTTCCTCTTCAGCTCTTAGTACGTTCTCCGCTGTTTTTCAGTTGATTTATGAACTCCGGTGGGTTGGCTAGTAAGTTTCAAATGTTTTCAAGTTAGAGAATTTAAAAAAAAAGGAACTAAATCTCTCTTCCCGCTCTTGTCAACAGCATGAAATAAAGTCAATAACCACAACAGCCATAATAAGTTATCATTTCTTTGCCATCGGCAAACCCGAAATTTCACGTCATCCAATCAGAGCCCACGACAATAATTCAGCAGCATACTACAATATTAATGCATGTGTACGACAAAGACAATCATCAGAGCTACCTCACGCAATGCATCAAGCAAAGCCAATCAAAATTGATTTCAAATGGGGCAATACGGATATAATATTACAATAGATTGCTTTCAAAAGAGACCAGTATAGGTATCTAAATTGAATTTTTGTTTGCCCGTGCACGACTTATTAAAGGCTCCCACGATCCGCTTTGCAACAAAGTTAAATTTCATAGGAAAAGCACTAGATTAGAGAGCTTTCGTAAATAGATGAAATGTTCCTCTACAGTTAGTATGTGGCTGTCGCAACCAGCCATTGGGGGCAGTGGCTTAAATATAATATACTATATATTTGGGGGGGGGGGGGGCAAGACCAGATCGCCTCTAGCTATCAATCTCTTGCCGCGGGCAGACGCTCGAGGCGACGTTAAGACCCGGTACTCACGGTCGACTCTCCCAGTCGCGATTTGCCGACATCTTTTATAATATAATATAATAATATTTAGAATAGGGCTTGGCGTATGGTTGATGTAAGCCCAAAGAGTATGCAACAGAAAATTTCTTTGATATGGCGTGTCTAGGGGAAAACGGTGCACTTTCGAGCCAGCTCCGAATTCAGCCTGACATTTTCTGCTAACCCTATGCCTACAATGAAAAAACCGCTTAACACTCACTGTTGACCCGAACATCATTCTCAAGGAACAATCGTACACTCTACACGACATTATGTACAAAATCAAATGTTTCATAAAATATCGATCATACCATACCATGTAAATTAGTAGCAGTAGTAGATGAGATGCTACTCTATATTTTTTAATACGAAGTATATTATATAGTCGGCTAGTTCAGGTTTGATCACAGTTTTTGACCTAACCTAACCATGAATATTTTCACACCATCAAAAACTGTGGCAAAAAGGTGTTAGCACCGGCTACATAATATTGCATTTGTGTTCAAATGTAGGCTCTATGATCGATTTTTCCTGTGCAATTCGACTTTGCACAAAATTGGCACTAAAGACAATAAAAGAAAGCACATCGTTCACCCTCCCTGCCCTTCCAGCATTATCCAGACATTGAAAAGGACCGTTACAAGAATAGCCCACTGGAACTAGCACAGGAGAGTCCACCGCGTTGACCCCCTGGCCTTTGACCCCTAATGGCTTCCCAGGGCTAGCTCTTCTGCCCATCCAATAGGCAATAGCCGCCACTCATGCAAAGCGATCTTTATCACAAAAGTAACTAAGTAAAATGCTTGAGTGATTCTATCCATGATTTAATGATGTACTACGCGGCTTTCACAAAATAAACCAATAGAGCGGAAAAATATATGATTTGGGTTTAACAGTGTGCATATATAACAAATACCCCTATGTGTCGTAACGATGTGAAACTTTTGTAGTGCAGGGAAACATTTAAATTTTTGATCAATTCAGAGCTCTATATGGGAAGAAGGGTCATTTGCTTCCCGCCATTTTTTGTTTTTTTTTAATTTCTGGGCCACAGGCCACTTCTCCAATGACCAGTCATTGAAAAGACGTAGCAGGTGGACCCAGGATTCTAAAAATATTTTTTGTGAGCTCAAATGTCCCGTCTCTCCCTAATATGATATACCTATCCGAAGGCAAGCGAGACACCTAGCGGACAACCCCAACAATTAGCCATCCTCTCTAGACCTAAACACCTAACGGACAACGGCAATACTGAGGTCTCCCGACGCTGAGGCTGCTTCTAGTTATGATCCGTATCAGTTTCAAAATCCCTTCCATAAAAAGTTTCCCTTCAAAAAGTGGTAATACATGACACCATTCAAAAGTAATTTTTGCTATATCTGTTAGTGCTAGATCTTCAGGTGCTGTATGTATTTAAAATGGAGATTGTTTAATAGTTAGCAATTTTCAATAAACAAAATTTTGGTGGAAAATGCCAGAATCGATTTCAATACCCCCAAAAATATAAAAACAAAAAAACTAGGTCAACGGAACTTTCCGTGTAAGAGTACATATAATATTTTCTGAATTAAATAGGCATAATTTTCAAGCGCAGAGTTTATAATATTTAAATAACTAAGAACAGTGGGTTCAAAGTGTAACGTCCCTGGGTCCACCAGTGTATTTATTATAACACTAAATTTTATCGAAGAGGAATTGTTTACTAAAGATAGGAAATATCACGATATGTAATATCAAACACAGTGCAAATAATTGGATCAAATAGCCCCTACGGTACAGTAATATCCTTCAGGATATTAGGATGTAGTTTCGTTCCATAACTTAGCATACACCATTATGGCTTATAACGGTCCCTACTCAGGGACGGTTCTATCCAACGAGAGAAACCAAACGTGGATCGGTTGTGCTTGGCATCGTGGATGGGAAAAAAACCGAGTGTGGTTAAGAAAAATGAAGAAATTTTAGGGGACAAGGTTTCTTTCCTCCATTTAGGGGACACATGGACTATGGAGGAAAGAAACCTTATTGGTATAAAAATAAAATTTCACCGGAAATCACTAGACGTCCCGATTTTGAGGGCAATGTCCCGACGTCCCGAAAAGAGAGCCAAATCATCAAATGTCCCGGTTTTAAGAGCAATAGGGCAATCCAGAGTAAGGAAATGTATGAACATTTGATATTTTCCCAGTTTTTCAAGCAATGCGTTTCTGATTTGAGACTGAATTAAATCGCATACAAATATTAAGTTGAATGAAATTATTTCCTATGACACAGTGCATAAGAAATAGAACTAGTGTACACACAGTATTACGCATGTATATTGTGCAATATAGTAGCCAATACTAGTTAGAATGTCATTTCAAAATTCTAATTTACACTGGAGAGACTCGACTTTTGCTCTCCGTCCCGATTGGAACAAATGAAAATCTGGCCAGCCTACACATGTCATATCAAAATGTAGAGGTACTTTTGCTAATTACTTGTGGTACAGTAATATACTTCAGGATATTAGGGTATATACTTTCTTTCCATATCCTAGCATACACCATTCTGGCTTATAACGGTCCCTATTCCGGGACGGTTCTGTCAAACGAGAGAAAACAAACGTGGATTTGTTGTTGTGTTGGATGGGAAAAAAACCGAGTGTGGTTAAGAAAATTGAAGAAATTTTAGGGGACAAGGTTTCTTTCCTCCATTTAGGGGACAAATGGAGGAAAGAAACCTTATAGGTGTATCCGATCGTCTATTTCCTGTGGAAACAAAAACCGCGTAGGTGTACTCCGATTTGTTCTTAATAGCGATGATTTTTTTTTTCATAGCAGACCCGACCATGAACCCTTTCCTTTTCAGCAGAGCAAACACTTGGCCCGGGCCTGATGAAATGGGTGAACAGCAGTGGGACTCGCATAGATAACAGCTCACGTTCTACACCGCCAACACAGCATCTCATCGAGCAATTTGCCTCATCTACACCATTTCCCAATGTCCTTGCCGCACGAACCAGAACTAATTATTGCATTGGGGGCGCCTACCAGCGCGGCAGCGGCTATGTACCTAGTAATACCACGTGGTACGCAAATAACAGTTAAATTACACTGGTAGTACTATTGTATTTGTGGTTAACAAATAGGGCAGCCATCCATAGAACGTTTCACATCATAGCGCCCAATACTTCCCCATTGTAGGGGAACTCAAGTGATTAGCGTACAAACCGCGGACAGCGGTAGTTGTGGATTAACGTCAAAATATAAAGGCGCGTGATCAGATCCTATTATTATTATTATTACAGAGACTTTCACGGCCGGAGTAACTTCATGAAAAAGTAGAATCCGGGACGATAGGCCGTGGTCAATCTGATAGCGAACTTCCAAACGGTTCGACAACATCTGCGGTCGACATCTTGAGTGGCGTAGCAACTGAGTTGCTGCTGAGCCAATGAGATACAATCTTACAAGTTTCCGCAGTGCCACTGAAGACGTCTACCGCAGTTGCCGAAGTAACAAAATTCCCAAGAAAGTTTCTTCTAATAGGGGATGTGATATTTTTGATAGCTCTACGATCGATATGAAATATGACATATTTCATTTTTACACTATTAACGCTTCCCCCCTTCGATGATCTCTAAAAGGACTGTCTTAGCGGGAGGTCAGCGATGCAAAAACAGTTTTATAAGTTGGCAATAGCGACAGATTTAGCAGAGTGGTCCCAAGTTACGACAGTGTAGCAGCCTGCGTTATAATCTATGCTCTGATTGCCTGGCGGACAGCACCCGCCCTGCTCTGTGACATGGTCGCAACTCGTAGCCAGTCATCAGGTTCTTTCATGCTACCATACCATTGTCATGCTACACGTACCGCCAAAACAAAGGATACAACTTCATTTTCGACACTTTCACTAAAATAATCTTCACGAGAGAGAACGCTCGGATGATTAGTTAAAAACAATACCACTCACTTTTGTGTATGGATACCAATTTTAAAAACGTATTAATAAATAATTTAATTATAATAAATCGTAATCGTCTGGAAAGGAATGGAACGGAAAGAAACATATAATAACAACCATCAGTACCGTGCATTACATAGGCTACAGCCAGTGGCGGTTTTAGAATTTTCAAAATGGGGGGGGCATTGACAAGAGATCAAACCGACTAGTTTAATACTGGGGGTTTCCAAACACTTTCCACTATATTTTTTTCAAAAGGAGTACACTAAAATGCTCCTGTTAATTGTCATCTATTTTCTCTTATCATTGGTTCCGCAATCCCAAACTCTCTTCTCAACACTTCATTCCTGATTTATCCCTTCTTGACGGGTTCCCATTAACTTCATTTCCGCGGCGTGTAATTCATTCACTGTCTCGTCTGTTAACAGTGACAACTGCCACCTAACTACATCTACGGGATTTCTTCAGAATCATGATGTGTACAGGCTAATGCATAAGTAGTAGCTTCGACTTCGGAAGCATATTAGAGAAAGGAAGATATCGAGAAACGAGCAAAAAATTAAATATCGTGCTGGATATCCTACCTACACCTATTATTGCCTCCGTAAATCCTATAGAACGAGAGATATTTAAAAAAAAAATTAACCAGTAGGAAGACGAAGGCGCACAATGTGTGGGAATTGGCGGCAGCTCGGAATTCATTAAAGAAATTCCCAAGCGCGGCGAAGTCAACTGGAAACTTCCTTCCATAATAGGTCCCAAGAAAATGCCCCGCCATTTTCAATTCCCTGCCGTCTGACGAGTTGTCTCATTACAGCATCTGTGTCTCAGTGTGTAATGCCCAGGGAAAAAGGGGGTAAATTTAAAAGTAAACATTCTTATTCTGGTAGACTGGTAGGGTTAGTCGAGCCCATGGTAGCAAGATACGATAGTTTATTCAAGACTTCAAGTGCTTTGCCGTGGTTGCCGGGGACTCTAAGGTAGAACATGACCGCATGTGTATGTCTAAGGGATGTCAGGGCCACTGTCCAGGATCAGACAGACAAATTTAGTGAATCGCGCGCAGTAATAACGCACAAGCCACCTTCCCTTACATCACATCAAACAAAATAAAACAGCAGTCTGGTATTTCAGGCAACCTACCTTTCCATGCGTTATCATAATTAAAGGTAAAATCGGCATTAATGGGCAGTCGAGCCGTTGTTGTACCCAGCTTTTACAAGGGGAATCTTTTCAGGCACATTGTAAGTTAACGTTGGTTTTATTTCTCAATGGTTAAATATTTTGTATTTAAATGATTTATTTATTAATTTTTAGTCTGTTATGGGTCATCTGGGCCTACAGGTATTGTGTATTTCTGTTACAATACACGTTTTTGATTGATTGATTGATTGAATCTTTCCAAATTTTTGGAAAACAACAGGGCGTGGGTAATTGAATAAATTTTCGTTCCACATTGGCTACATGACTATTTGAAGACCCTGCGATATTTTGATAATATACAATACATTTGTTTGCATGAATATTGTGAACATGGTATTGTTAATCTATAAAATAAGATAATTTAAAAGGATGAAGCAGACGAAACATTCTAGAAATATAGATTGGCACAAATATTTGGAGAGTTCCACTTAACATAAGAAGATTCTCAAGACTCTAAAAATTTAAAAAATATCGTCCTAAGGAATCTGCCGAATCCCATTTAGTTAAACACCTTATTAAGTGAGAGTATCTAAAAGCCATTTGGGGTACCGTTAGAAGCAATAAAGAAAGCACAGCATGGAAAACAATATATCACTCGAGACCACCACGATAACGCCAAAGGCGCCACAACACCAATGCCTAAAATACACGGTACCGGTATGAGGCTGCTATTCTTTATGCTGGCTATAACGGAAAACAAAGGGCGATACAAATTGGATTGGATTTGTTGACTTTGTTTGGATTGTGTGTAGTTTAAGCACTGTCGGCGTTATGACAAAACCAAATGCACATAGAATGGTGCTCGGCTCAGGCGCGAGAAAGTACAGTGAAGTAGATATAACAACTGAACGTCGGAATTCCCCCGGTGAAAGAGTCTGCCCTTAGGGTGCCTCAAGTTAACAAACAGACTCACTCCCCCCGCCAGGCTGACAGGGTTGCTTAAAGCAGAAATGCTGAAAGCAGGCGTTAGAAACAACAACAACAACTGAACGTCGGAATTGCCCGATGAATACAGCTCAGCCCTATAGCCAGATAACATATTCAGAAATTAGAAAATCAACCGAATCTAAAACCCACGATCGTGGTATCTCTACGTTAAAAGCCCGCCCTGCCCAGACTTCACGTGATTCTCTATAACTATATCATACTCATCGACAAGATTCAAAATCTGTTGAATGGGAGCCACCACTGCGGCACATGAACTACCAATCAACCTAGAGGTACGATGGGAAACCACCAAACCAAAGGTCGCGTCTGCGTCTTTCACCGACCTACGAGGTCCTCGGTGCAGGCTGCAGTGGTATCCTTCCAAGAAGTGATATTTCGAGACATTCTTCACCGCGGGAGAACAAGCGGTGTTAATGCAGTACATTGTTCGCGGTCATTGCAATGACCAGAAAGTGACCGCGAGTTTGGACAGTCCAGGAGAAAGGTAAATTCCCGTGTAAATGTCAATGAGCAAGAAACCGCTCGGTCTATACATTTGCATAGGCCCGGTGGACAAAGGTAGTTCTACTCCAACAGCATTGCTAACAGATCTGTCATTGGAGCAAATGGGTTGGGGCGAAAAACCAGTGCAACAGCAGTAGCTCAGCAGAAAAATATATCTATTATTTCGTTAAGTAAGCGATATTATCAGTGACCGATTCATATATACTCGTAAACTAGACTTAAGCGATGGCCACGTGTCAACAAGTAGGCTACAATCATGATTTCACTGTAGACTGCCCGCGGAAATCCTGACCAGCAATTCCATGTATTGCCGCATAGGCAATCATTACATCGTAACATATGGTAACAATACCTTCTCCAGAGCAAAGGTACCCATTAAACGATTTTGTAATGCATCGTACTTCCGCCAAGATTTCAACAATCATATGGTCCAGGGAAGGCTAATATTTCGCAGGAATTAAGCGGAAGCTCACCGTTGACATTGGCCACCCCTGGACAGTGGTGTAAATTACACCCTCGCCGGGGAGGGGGGGGGGAGCAGCATTGCTGGGGGGGGAGCAGCATTGCTGGGGGGGGGGGGGCGCACTTCGGCCTCCAAAAACAATAAAATCATTTAGAAATCTACGTAATTAATAAAAATATATAAAAATATTCAATTTCAATTTGTTGTCCAAGTTGACTATAATACGACTATTACTGATCACTCATGAAAAAGATGAAATAATGAGACAAGGTAGGGGGCACCAAAGGTGTTGAAAGGTGTTGGGGGGGGGGGGTGTGGGCGCAGCAGAAGTTATTTACACCACTGCCCCTGGATCACTCCAAAACAGGTTGGGTTTATGGTTTATAATAATTGGTATTTAATTTAATACTCAAGTTATAAAGATTTAGCCCATTCAATTGGTAGAGAACTATTTCATACACCATATTATAAGGGGATTCTAATTATTGTTATAATTTTTCCATGAATTCAATAACTCGGTTTATTTCTGACGCCTATCAGTTTCACGGAAAATCATTATATCGCAATAGCTCCACTTGTTGTTATGATAACATAAGATATTAAAAAACTATCTAACTGGTATTCAATCCATTTCAGGAGCTTTATTTATCTCATAACCTTTCGGTACAATTGAGCCAAATTTCGGGTTTTCTAAAGCTGAGACCTTTCCAAAAGAGCCAAAGTTTGTAGAACGATTTTCATGACAGGTTGCGGTTATAGTTGTCTTATGGTAAACAAACAGAAATCAAAATCTGTGTGTCATGCAGTCACGATAAAAAAATTACAAAAGTATAGCCCCTTCGTAAGCTTAACACTATGTGGGTGTCCATGCTGTCAATGTCGAGTCCTTTTTCTATTGCTGTTGACAATCTTTTTATTCCTTGTTATTTTTAAAATAGCAAAAAATTATAGTTTTGCCGAAGCGCCACTACTAAGAGCCCAAAGCGCCAAATTTGGCTCGCGAGCCACGGGTTGCCGACCACTGGTATAACTTTACTAATGCCTTAACATACTCATTAACAGGCCATATTTGACCGCACCCTTAGAGTAACAAATACCGTCTCACTCATCATAAATATCGTAAGTGGTAACCGTGAATTTAGCAAACAGCGGCCCGATCATGGCGATTTGGTATTATTATAATACCTGGTTCAATATAATACCATATCACGTATAGGTGGTATTAATTCAATTGTTTAAAATAAATGAACAGTTAATTTCAGAATTTTTTAAATTGTGATGTTGGCAATGACATGGTCACATGATGTGACATGGTATTATATTAACCCGGTTTTAAAATCGCCATGATCGGGCTGCAGGAGCATAATACTGCGCGCTAAATAGTACCAGCAAAAAAGACAATTTCAGTTAAGACTGGAATGCCGAAACTAGGGTCCAGAGCTCGATGTATAGTTACGGTAAACACATAGTAAGTCTAACTCTAACTCCAGGCTTAGAAAACAATAGCACATTTGCATTTGAAATAGTACTAAATACCAAACAAGGTATGCATAAGTATTTTTTGAAGGTTTCTAAATGGTGAAATGTCTTATTTAAATATCTAAAAGGTGGGTGTTGACAAGGTATACTATTACAGGTAATGTGCAGTATATGGATTGTAGCTATGCAACCTGTTATTTTATTATCTTAAGAGGACATGCTACGTAGAAAATGAGTACCCCAAAACTTGTTGTTTTTATTGACTTTTTATTTTTTATTTAATTAACAAAGCAAGTCATTAAAAATTTGGCTCATGGAAGTTGTAGAAGATTGCATCGTGCATCATGTAATCATGATAGGGAACCTCCAATACTATTTGGAGAACAACTCAAATGGGCGAAGGAAGTCAAGTATTTGGGGGTCACTTTAGACCGGACTCTTACTTGGAATGCCCATCTAAAGTCTAGAGTAATCCAAGCGAAAAACTGCATGTTTGCATGCAGGAGAGCGATTGGGAAAACTTGGGGGATAAGGCCTAGAATGACTTACTGGCTATATACGGCTGTCATAAGGCCTATAATCTCATATGCTGCTGTAGTTTGGTGGCAGAAGGCAAATCAAACCACAGCGAAATTAACACTAAATAGTGTGCAGAGGTTGGCTTGCATAGGAATAACAGGTGCAATGTCTACCACTCCCACTGACGCCCTAGATACCCTTCTGGATCTCCCATCATTAAATTTATTTATTATGGGGCAGGCCAGAATGAGTGCGTACAGATTGGAGCAAGGAGGACTCTGGGAAAATTCCCTCAGAGGACACTGTGCTATAAAAAACTCAATTACTGAGGAAGGCATTAGTATGCCATCTGATCAGATGTTGCCTGAATATGACTTTAGGAGGCCCTTCGAATCCAGAATCTTAACTCGAGAAAGCTGGACGGAGGGTACGCTGAGCCAGGAGGCTGGCACACTGGTATGGTTTACTGATGGCTCTAAGACAGCAAATGGTACGGGTGCGGGAATTAACGGGGTGAACCCAGTTAAGTCCATCAGCATAAGCCTGGGAAAATTTTGCACGGTTTTTCAGGCTGAAGTCTGTGCCATTGCTGAGTGCTTAAGGGAAATTCTGAGAATGGAATATGAGAATAAGACCATTCACATTTTTTCTGATAGCCAGGCAGCTATTAAAGCTCTGGATTCTTACTGTACTAAATCAAAGTTAGTACGGGATTGTAAACAGCTCCTACTCAGAGTAAGTAAAAATAATAAACTTAAGTTGGAGTGGGTGCCGGGACACTCTGGAGTAGAGGGAAATGAACGAGCCGATGCATTAGCAAATATAGGTTCGGACTCAATATTTGTTGGACCAGAGCCAACCTGTGGTATATCCTATGGAAGTGTACGCACTATAGTTGACAGATGGATCCAGACCAAGAAAATTGAATCCTGGCACAATATGACAGAAAAACGAAGTCTAAAAAGACTTGGAATAAAACCATCAAAAAAACTTACCCAAAATTTGCTATTACTTGGCAGATTAGAAATAAGGAATATTGTTGGTTTGCTCACAGGGCACTGCCACCTAAGGCATCATCTGTATAAACTCAAAGTCCACACGGGCAGTAGAGAATGTAGATGGTGTGAAATGGAGGACGAAACAGCAGAGCACGTTCTCTTAGAATGTGAAGCTCTGGCCAAAAACCGTTTCAGGATACTGGGAATACCAGGGTCAGAAACGAAGACGATTCGTGAAGATCCAGTAGGAAAAACCCGCTCTTTCATCAAGAAAGTGGGTATATTCCAGACATGAATCTCCATGACAAAGCGGCTGCAATAGATCTCAAAGGTCGACGCAACGAACCTTACCTTAAGGAGGCACCGCAAAAAAAAAAAAAAAAAAAAAAATCATGTAATAGGAAATTTTAAATTTTTGGTACCTTAGTTCTTTCATAAATACCAGAACGGACTAAAATTATGCGTATTCTGGGATTTTTGGAAGAACTACAAAACCGAAAAGTAAAAATACCCGACTATATTATGATGCACGAAGTAGTCTTCTACAACTTCCATGAGCCAAATCTTTAATGACTTGCATTGTTAATTAAATAAAAAATAAAAAGTCCATAAAAACAAAAAATTTTGGGGTGCTCATTTTCTAAGTAGCATGTCCTCTTAAGAATCGATTAGTTACTATCTAAATCTGGGAAACGTTAACATTTCCAAAATTGGCCCGCGTACGCAGCGTTTTGTCACGCGGTAGTATTTTTCAACGGCTAGTTAATTCCTTCCTCAAAATGGAATTACATTAAGTTTTATAAAAATTAAAATTGAAATAGGCTACAATTAAATGAGTTTATATTGCAGCTATACATTTACGACATGGTATTCTGTTAACTATATAACCCACTGGTTACTAAAACCGTGTCTACGGCAGTAATTTTCAACGACTAGTTTCCTACTTAATCCTTTCTCAAAATATAATTACAATGAATGCGTCGTTTTCTGCTATATCAAGAGTTTGTTATAATTTTATGGTGATATTATTATTTCAAGTGGATGGGGAGCTGACATGCAGGACTCATTATCACCACAATAGAGTGCAATATTGAGGTCACCAATGGTTGTGGCTGACCAAGGAAGGCGTACGCAGTAGACCTCAGGCATGATATTGTTGAGATGCGGAAACCTACCGAGAAACTTAAAGAGAGCACAGAGAGGACAAACATAAAGGAGGAGAAGATGGAAAGAGTTGCTGCTAACCAATCGATAGATTGCGACTGAAGAAGACGATTTTTTAAGGAGTGAAATAACAAATCAGATAAAATGTATGCCAAATATATTTTTTTCTTGATGCCACCCGGGTGACTCGTATCTGTACATGGTTAAGTCATGCTTTCGCCTGTTTCAATGCGGCAATGGCAAGCTTGTCTCAGCTCGTCCATTATCGCATATATGAGAAGGTTGACATCGTGAACGTATACCAGTTTGCCAATGGCCAAAAATTCATACGGAAACAATACAAACAATGTCCGAAATCCATGGGGTCGTTGGCATTGGACAAGGGACCTATGGGTCATAAAAAGCCCTTCAAAAAATTACAATTACCATTATGCCATCCGGGTACTTTTGTTACATTCTATTGGTGGAATGGTCGTTGTAGAAAAATGCCTAACTCTTTGCTCCCAAACAATAAGACAAAGTTACCCTATTGTTTAACTTATGGAACACTTTAGCACCTGCAAATAACGGCTCCCTAAGCTCTATTTTTTTCTTTACCTATTCATAAAGTAAGAGCATTGAACTTGTCGCCATCCATCAGAGAATACGACATCAAATAGACGGGAGGTGTGAAGTCGCGAGGGTCATTTTCCGGTGCAAATGGAACCACTTCCGTCGCCTGCCATATTTATTTCTTCCACCACCCACTTACACACATTTGTTGTGGGCGCAATTGCATGATTATCTATCCGGCAAAGGCAACACTATTTACGACAACTCCGTCAATGGGTTGAAAAATGATCGTTTCCAACAAAAAATCGAAAATGAACGCCAAATTACAGATAGATGGATAATTTAAGCATACAACTTTGCTAAGTCAAATACATTGTCAAACCAGTTTGTAACATATTACATTACATCGCCTTAATGAGGTAATGATCATTTGTTTTAAACGCATGCCTGTTTAAGATATTTGTTTCTACATTTAGTTTATTGTGGTCAATTTGTATAGTAAATTGCAGTGATGGTTAAAGCTATATACCTCGTTCATCTGAAATATTCTTGTTTAATTGTTTGTTTTCCAACGCCTGCTTTTAGCATTCCTACTTTAAGCAGCCCTGTCTGCCTGGGGTTTATTATTTGTCTGTTTATTACCTTGAAGCACCGTAATGGCAAACTCACCTAAGGGAGAAGGGGAGTTCACTAACAGGATGGACCTCCGGATTATAGTGGATTCCAAACCACTAAAATATTCTAGAAACCACCATCCGTACGTTTCTTCCATATGGTGAGAGTGGACATCAGGTTTACACGTTACTTTACCTACTCTGTTTACAAAAACACAAAATATGCTTACCTCATCAGCAGCACCCGACGTACTCTGAATGATCTTCGTGACTTGAATGAACGATTCTTTGTCAGCTGCCAACCATATTCCCACACCTAGCACAACGGTGCCCGCTATCTGAAAACAGCAAGAAAAAAAACACAAGTTGAGCAAACATAAAGTAAAGTACGCTGCGCGAACAAGAATGTCCTTTATATATCAAGATTAATTTGTAACATATCCTTTAAATACCGTCTATATTAGATTATAAATAAACTATTTATACATAGGTACTCATAAAGAATAGGGACGAACCAAATTTTCGATTTTGAGAATTTGTGTTGTTTTGACTTTAGAGAGTGGCGTACATCATGGTATCTAAGAATAAAAGGGCCTATGTACATTTTCTTACTCGTTTTATGAGTGAAAGTTATACCGTCTGTTGTCGGGCAATTTATTTTATTTCATATAATAAACTTACGAAAAAGAAGAAATTGAAGAAGCAAAGAAGATATTTTGCAAAGCACGCTCCACAATCTACCGACATGGTCTACGTTTTCGTCGTCTCAGCATTCAGGCACCTGTAACAACAAAAACTTTTGTCATTTCGCAAAAATTATGATGACTTCTAGATCCGGACTCATGGGCCGTGGTCGATCTGAATGCAAAGAAATCTGTTCACATTAGCCTACTCTACCACTAAAACCTCTTAATTTAGACACATTTTTCTCAGCAGTAGTATAATCATGGAATTAAACATTCCCCTGACTCTTACCTTATTATGTAATGCAATGGGATGTAGCCTATGTTATGGTACTTTTGTAGAATCTACTTGAGTAGTCCTACATGCCTGCAAGGGGTAAATTACTAAGCTTAGCATGGGTTTTCCTTGAATATTTTGGATGCACCGTATGGGACATTTTCGGAGTCATCATTTGTTAACAATGTAAATAAATGGACCTACCCTACAGAATAAGATATGTTTGTGCTCTTTAATGAGAATGCGGGGGTTAGGAACAATGCTCCTTTTACTGAAATTAAATGCGTATAGAATTTGACTAATGTCCCTGCCACCTACGATTGTATTGTAACAAAGAAAAGATTTGTTTTCCCCGAATTTCGGGTACCCAGTATGAATGCTATTTGTAACTGCCAAATCTCATGTTGAGTTGGTTTGAAAAAATGCGCCAATGGGCACTTATTAGCCTGGTCCAAAAATTAACCCAATTATGTTTAGCTTAGCAAAAGAATAACTCTGCTAGTAAATGCCATTAAGTTTGTATTCTCTTAACTTAAATATATATTAATATATCATATCACTTCTTCTTCACTTCTTGAAACACTTGAAACCTTAACAAGTGTGTAGTCATTTGACTATTTTGACTCATTTCAGAACCTACAGTACAACTGCAGTATAAATTGCTGGAGATTTAGGAAAGCCCGAACAAGTCCTCGAGAATCCTGGTTTCCTACAGTACTTTTGTTATTAGCCTGTAATTTTTTCTTTCGCAAATTTGCGTTTGAACATTGAAGAAAACAAAGCTAAAACGGAAATGGTCTAAATACACAATACATTGAGGTTATCGACTTGACTGAAATGCCCCCATTTATATCAAAATGAAATCATTAATTTCTAGGGAGGGGCTCAAAACCCATTCCTTTACATTCTATTATTCTACTTTGGAAAGCTGACACATTGAAACCTCCTCATATTGTCTTCACGTAGCTTTTCTGTATTTTATTACTTTCGGCATCGAATATTGTTCAATGGAAAAACACAAGCCAACAATTTCTTTTGTGCTGGAGAGCTCGAAATAAAATTGAAATTCTATAAGTATTATGTAGGATTTTCTCTCGCAATATTGAAAATTTTTTTCTGCTTCGACAGACATTGAATCAAACCTATTTTCGTCCCCATTTTGTTGCATACCTTCATTTTTATATAAGTTTCTAATAAGCACAGATCGGGCACGGCTCAATTTGCTATTTTGGGCACTGATTTTTGTACCACGTTAATGGTCATGGTCCACATCCTACTTAATTTTTGTTCCATTTACTAAAGAAAACTAAATTAATAATTTTTAATTTAGTGCACCTCACTTCGGACTTCGGAAATAATTGAAGAAGCCCATTATCATAGCGAGGAACAACCAAGTCCAGTCTTATTATGAATTATTAATAAGGAAAATGACGTCAGATTCAATCAAAACAAGTCCCACTATAACTATAGCACATAACCGTTAGTGGTACGTATAATTAATTTGATCAATTTCTAAGTATTAAATATCATTATAGAAACCGGTCTGATGGCCGCACGATGTCAAATGATTTGAGTACTAGTTGTACAGAAGAAAAAAAAATAGTGCAGGAATATAATACCAGACATGCTGGATTAATTTCTTGATTAGGTACTTTACATTCAAGATTTAAAAGCAATTTACGTGCTGTTTCCCAATTCAGGGAGAAAATGATTACCCCAATCACGTAAGTAAATAATATAATTATTACAAAAATTTTATGCACAGTTTACATTGTCTACCCCAGCACTAAGTACTCTTAAGAGACTTGTATCGCTGGGGAAATTTCGATATAACAGTATTATAATGCATAGACAATTTTAACAGTTAGTTTAAATATTTAGAACACGTACCTGTGGCATAGTGAGAAAAGTCTGGGAACATAATAATAGAACCAGAAATTAGAAGTAAATAAATAAATAAATAAAACTTCTACTATAACTATACAACGACTCAGTGCCAATCAGAAAAACTTATACTGATCAGTATCTGTCTTAGGCCATATAATAGTATTATATGAGGAGGCTGTTTACAAACATGGCCAACTCCAAGTTGTAGAATTTTTCAGGAGAGTGGATTTTCTGGTGAAAATTGCATTAAGTTTATAGCTAACCCTAGACTTCTCAGCGCTTTTGTGCGCAATCTGGCTGCATTTGTCACTTTATTTTACAACGTGCAGGTGGACATTAAAATTTTCTGCAAGGTCGGATCAAAACCCCATTTTGTAAAAAAAATGGAGTTGGCCACGTTTGTAACCAAGCTCCTCATATGGTCTAAGCCAAGGTATCTGTTGTTAAATTATTTACTTTTTTATTTCGGTTTTATTTTCATTGACTTTTTGCAAAGGTCGCTACATACAGACATTATGGCTGAATGCCAATAATAATAAAAATAAAAATTATAAAACCGGCATACAGTATATTGCAAGTATAACTACTCCTATAAAGCCGCTGTAGACTTGAGAGAAACTCAAAAGAGTAGATATATATTGGCTTTTGGTCAATCTGCATAATTTAATGCAATAGCACCATTATGTCTTGGAACCAATTAAAAATGCTTCGTTTAATATAGTTAATTGCCATTAATCTTTTGATGAATGTATTACACTGTTTTTCAAATAATACCGCCTAATGGCTAAGCTGTCTCCATCTGGTTATTTAAATTTTATATTTGTGACAGCTAAGCATGACGTAGAGTACCAATTTGGCTAAAAGTACCTTAAGGGCAGTCAGTGGCGGCTCGTGGTGTATCAAAATGGTGGGGCAACGAATTGTAATAAAGTAATAGCATATAACTTACCACTACTTGAATATCAAATAGATTCTTCGGCATTTCGATGTAGCAAACAAGTCTATCACTCGCTCTTTACATTTTTGTAATATTTGTTTACATTACCCTGCCTGCCCGTTGGGCAGAACCTGACTTCCCTAGTCAAAAATTCTTCTTTGAAAAATTTTATAATAATCATCAGTCATGACAAAATAGTGAAACTCTTCTCAAAAATAACTCTTATAATTATGATTTTAAAAAAATACCAATATTCAACGTTATTATCAATACGAAACATTTAAAGTCATTTTTGGGGCGCTGCCCCGCTGCCCATGTAAAAATGCATATGGCATGAATTGCATTGCAAGGTCCATAAGAGAAAAGTTGTGTACACCTTTTCAATGGTGCGAACGATCTTCTTAACTTTTGCCTGACTCGGTTGCCATGGCGACCCGGGGCTAAATTGAAAATTGCCCCAAGTTGCCCAGAGCACGCACATAGCATAGCCGAATTGTAGCAGTTGCATTTTTCTTCAGAATAGTATATTATTATTTTATTATTATTATTATTATTATTATTAAAAGGAAATTGCTTTGTTTGCCTGTAAAATTATGGGAGGGCTGTAGCCCCAGTGCCCTTATGGACGAGCCGCCACTGAGGGCAGTCTCAAATCTGAGTAGACAGATAAAATTGAAGTCATCGTCATTTAAATAAATAAATAAATAAATAATTATTTATTTGCAAACAGATCTAAAAGTCCAATAAAATGCAAATCTAAATTTCAGCTAGTGGCGAACTTTTTGAACTTCTCTGTTTACGATATCAATTAATTAATAAAATTTAGAGCTGAAAGGTAGCAGCATTTAACAGTTCTCAAGGATAACCCAGTCTATCAATCAATATCACAATATAAGTAAGGGGTTTGGTTCAATAGTATATGTATATTCTCTCCACTCAATTTGTAAGTTATGGTATATTACGAGTATTACGACAGTTATTGTTGTGTTATTAGATAACAGAAGGAATTCACGCACTTGGTTTAAATGACTCATGCCTATCACGATGCGTCAACTGGGGAAAACCTAACATACTGTCATATGTCATATGTGTAAAAAATTAAAATCAGAGAAATATCTATAGCAGAGGCTGAGACAGTCACTGAGGCTATGCAGAAAGAAAGAAGATTCTTTCCTCTATAGTAGGCATGTGGACAAGAGGTGGCCTACGCTATGTATATTCTCTCCACTCAATTTGTAAGTTATGGTATATTACGAGTATTACGACAGTTATTGTTGTGTTATTAGATAACAGAAGGAATTCACGCACTTGGTTTAAATGACTCATGCCTATCACGATGCGTCAACTGGGGAAAACCTAACATACTGTCATATGTCATATGTGTAAAAAATTAAAATCAGAGAAATATCTATAGCAGAGGCTGAGACAGTCACTGAGGCTATGCAGAAAGAAAGAAGATTCTTTCCTCTATAGTAGGCATGTGGACAAGAGGTGGCCTACGCTATGTATATTCTCTCCACTCAATTTGTAAGTTATGGTATATTACGAGTATTACGACAGTTATTGTTGTGTTATTAGATAACAGAAGGAATTCACGCACTTGGTTTAAATGACTCATGCCTATCACGATGCGTCAACTGGGGTAAACCTAACATACTGTCATATGTCATATGTGTAAAAAATTAAAATCAGAGAAATATCTATAGCAGAGGCTGAGACAGTCACTGAGGCTATGCAGAAAGAAAGAAGATTCTTTCCTCTATAGTAGGCATGTGGACAAGAGGTGGCCTACGCTATGTATATTCTCTCCACTCAATTTGTAAGTTATGGTATATTACGAGTATTACGACAGTTATTGTTGTGTTATTAGATAACAGAAGGAATTCACGCACTTGGTTTAAATGACTCATGCCTATCACGATGCGTCAACTGGGGAAAACCTAACATACTGTCATATGTCATATGTGTAAAAAATTAAAATCAGAGAAATATCTATAGCAGAGGCTGAGACAGTCACTGAGGCTATGCAGAAAGAAAGAAGATTCTTTCCTCTATAGTAGGCATGTGGACAAGAGGTGGCCTACGCTATGTATATTCTCTCCACTCAATTTGTAAGTTATGGTATATTACGAGTATTACGACAGTTATTGTTGTGTTATTAGATAACAGAAGGAATTCACGCACTTGGTTTAAATGACTCATGCCTATCACGATGCGTCAACTGGGGTAAACCTAACATACTGTCATATGTCATATGTGTAAAAAATTAAAATCAGAGAAATATCTATAGCAGAGGCTGAGACAGTCACTGAGGCTATGCAGAAAGAAAGAAGATTCTTTCCTCTATAGTAGGCATGTGGACAAGAGGTGGCCTACGCTATGTATATTCTCTCCACTCAATTTGTAAGTTATGGTATATTACGAGTATTACGACAGTTATTGTTGTGTTATTAGATAACAGAAGGAATTCACGCACTTGGTTTAAATGACTCATGCCTATCACGATGCGTCAACTGCGGTAAACCTAACATACTGTCATAAGTCATATGTATAAAAAATTAAAATCAGAGAAATATCTATAGCAGAGGCTGAGACAGTCACTGAGGCTATGCAGAAAGAAAGAAGATTCTTTCCTCTATAGTAGGCATGTGGACAAGAGGTGGCCTACGCTTTTACCGATTTTACATAAATTGATTAGTATAAAAAGCTGATATCATGGGCAGGGACGGACCCAGCTCAATTAGGGGGGGGGGGGTCTGACTAGAATAAAAGTATGTAGTATCGAGTATCGGTTAAACTGCCATCGCCATCTTTGTTTTGTTGATTGATTTGAAAAACGCGTTTAAAATGTTGTCGTATTTAAATTTATTTGTATAATCTATTATCACAGCAATTACCGTAAATACTTAAAATTATAATAACCATAATGAACAAAAAATATAAACAAATGTGGCCATAGAATAAGTTCTGCCACTTTCTTTAAAACGTCACGAACGTCTGACTACTACCACGTTGTTTACCCTGTTAAATATAGCATGATAACTCACTCCCGAGGTACACTCACGATTGTGTGTTATTAAACAAAAAATAACAAAAACTTAGAGTTTTAGAAAAACTTGTTATAACAACCCGAATTAGTAAAACCCAAATAATCGTTAAGAAATTAACTTTGTCTAAGAAACCCACTTGTGTTAGAATAAAACCCTGAGCGCTTTCGGCAAGAACTGCCATCTACAGAGGGAAACCCACTAGCACAGTTACACCTTATCTGCGATTTGAGACTTGCTCAACTCGAGGAGAAGATGCAAATGTGACTAGAGAGAGGAAACCTTGGTTTATATAGGACTGGGAGCGGGGGGAGGAGGGGGTGGGAGGGGGCGTGGCTGGTTACCTATTCCTAACCTACTAGCTAGATCTATTAGAGGGGATGATTGTGTGAATGTTATGTCGTTTGTTAATTTTTCCCTCTTGTGTAAAGCTCTTTTGATTTCAACATTTTCAAAAAAATTTAAAGTGTAACTTTTCTTCATTTTGTGTAGGGCTGTCCAATTGTTAGGATCGAATGTGTGATTTTCCGAGTTAAGGTGTTTCGCGAATGTGCTGTTGGTGTTGGTGTCTCCTATACCTGCTATATGTTCTCTGACCCTAGTTTTAAAGCTTCTGCCTGTTTGGCCTATGTAAATTGCGTTACAATCGTTACAATTTAGACGATAAACTCCATTGCCTTTTTCCTTTTCTGGTTTGGTTTTGCAGTTCATGAGTTTATTGGCCAAATTGTTGCGGTTGTACGGGGCTGGTGTTTTGTCTGTTGTAGAAGAAATGAGGTTACTTATTTTTTCAGTGATTTTTTCTATGTATTGTATCCTGAAATATGATTTATTGGTTACCTGGTTTAAGCTCTCTGGGGGGTAAATTAGTTTGAGGTTGTGTTTGATTTTGTGATGTCGTAGGATTCTGTCTATTAGGTTGAGATTGAAATTGTTATTTTGGGCAATTTGTTTTATTGTATTTAATTCATTATTATAGTTGGTTTCATTCATAGGGATGTTAAGGAGTCGAAAAATCATACTATGGAATGCTGCGTGTTTGTGCTGGAATGGGTGAGAAGAATCAACAGGGATTATATTATTGCTATGGGTTTCTTTACGAAATATCTTGAAGTCTAGGGTACTATTATTTTTGGTGATGGTGAGGTCTAAGAAGTTCAGGGAGTTGTTTTCTTCTACTTCCATGGTAAATTGGATTTTTGGGTGAATTGTGTTGATAAAACTTAAGAAATTGTCTAGTTGTCTGTTACTTCCTGTCCAAATGCAGAAGATATCATCCACATACCTTGTCCAGAAAGATATACATTTTTAACTAGGGGATTTTTATTGAGTAGAAGTTTGTGTTCGAAGTTATCCATAAAAATTTCCGCAAGAAGGGGAGAAAGGGAAGAACCCATAGGTAGGCCTATTTTTTGTTGGTAGTAGTCGGATTCGAAACGGAAATAGTTTTGATGAGTGCATGTGTCTAACAGAAGGAGGGTCTCAGAAATAAGGCTGTTCGAGGTATTATTGTGATAGAGTGACTGGGCAACTAATTTACGTACTTCGGGTACGGGAATATTAGTAAACAGATTTTTGACATCGAAAGAGACGAGTTTGGCATTGCTGGATAAGGAAAGGTGCTTAAGGCGGGAAATCAACTCGAATGAGTTTTTGACGCTGTGGCGAGGTGTGAAGTGTGTGTTAACTTGGATAGCACATCTAACTCGATAACACCAACACTGTGAAGACCCCTTATATCGCAAGGCAGGGCCCGCGTGCGACTTATACTATCTGGCGCTTGTCCTACATTTACTTATGTATCCATATAATAAACTCATAATTCAATCTTGAATTTGTAAGTACATTACAGCATGGATAAAATGAAATAAATTAATATTGCATTCAAACTTGAACTTGTCGGAGTGATACAGTCAATAATTGTATGTAGGGAGGAGTAGGGTAGTGACAAGGAGATATTAATGATAATGGTGTAATATTATCTAACAAAGGTTTAGTTGGACTTACATTGCCTGTTCTGTTAGTAGTCCTTAGAGACAGGGGCCTAATAGTCATCGAACAATTAGGCAGGAGCCCTGGTGTTAGTGACAGGTATCAACTATACGCCAAAATCTAGAGGAAATATGAATACTTCCTCCTACTAATGTCTCAATATAGCTCTAGCTAGACTGGTGTTTCCTGTGATATTTGACTTTGCACAAAAAAAAAGAGATTGAGGTACCCGCCCGCGTTGGGGTGTTCGGTCAATCAAAATGCATTCATCGGGAAGACTTCGTTAAAAGAAGAGGCGCTGAGCCGCTGACTGTGACTTCTGTGTACCACTGTACCTATATCTAATCAAATCAAATGTATTTAATTCTATATCAAAAATACAAGACACAAATGAACAATTCCCAACCCCAAATGGTCCTAAGAATGTTAATATTACATTAATATTAAGGGATGGCAGTCGGTATGATGCGGTCAATGCCGTACGAGGCCATAAAGGTACAGTGAAGAGTGGGAAGACTGAAAAGAAATAAGAATTTAGTGAGTGGACAATGAAAATTTACCTGATGAAAGAGAAACCATAGCAACAGCTGGCAGACGAGGACAAAGTCGTTTTTGTTGTGGAAAGTCTCTGGAATGTCACAAGGGTCTAATACCACAGGCTGCCCCAAATTCCAAAACCTCGGCAACTTTTTACTGCCTTGAAGGTTGATAGCTTTCTGGCGGGATATTCATTACTTATCATGGTGCTCTGAACTTAAGAAAAGTGGTATGTTGACATGCTGTATACAATACCCGTAGGCATATCCTATGATAAGCTACGCTGGGCATGTTGTTTCAATGCACCTGATTTCATGAGACTACTCTCTTACTTGTTGGTGGACGCATTCATATGAATAATTAAACTTTTAAAGCCACCCAACCCCTATGAATAGTAATGTAATGAACTGTAATGTTTGTACACAAGACTATTAATCACATTCCATCTAATTATGCACACATTTTTCATTTTTATACCGAAAATGTGTTTGTCAGCGTGATATTGACGTGGTAGCAAACATTAAAGACAGTCTTTAATGTCTGCTACCACGTCCATATCACGCTGACAAACAAAAACGAGGTCGGTGGAATCCCCACCCAATGGCATTTATTTCATTTATTTTCTTGTGAAATTCGGCTTGGTAAAAAAAAAAAAAAAAAAACACGGCAATCATAATGGGAGACTAAATCTAACCACACTCACCAGTAAACAACGTTGCAAAACAGCCAATCGCTCCATAATAACGAAAGGAGAAGAAAATTGGTGTAAATAAGATAGTCGGTAGCCATTTTAGCGGTTACGGTATCTGCCTTATAATTAGTCATTACCGTTCAACAGCTGCCATTATCACCACCCACAAGAAAGCCAAACCTCGTTTACAAGGTGATTGCCGAGTCAAACGACATCTAAACTTTGTTATCCAGTCAATCCAACCACTGATTATGTCTGCCGCAGTTGTAGGCGAAACGTCAATATCGAGTTTCTTTCAAACCCAGATGATAGCATTTAACAAAGGTTTAGTTCGACTTACATTGCCTGCCGTGTTAATAGTCATTACAGGCATGGGCCTCAAAGTCATGGCCGTAGCCAAGGGGGGGGGGGGGTTCATGGGGGTTCAACCCCCCCCCCCCCCCCCAAATGAAATGGCTTCATACTAGATAGAATCGTATTTTGAGAGGAAAAATAAAAACCACTATGTAATACCCAATGAAATTTCTAAAAAAATACTGCTGAAATAGTGGGGTTTTACGCATTTTGAGTGCAGTAACACTTTGATTTTAGAGGCTGCGTCCGCCTCTGGTTTTCAGGTTATCGATATTTGGCCTTAGCATTCAGCATAGTTTTTAACTGGACAAGGGCGCCAAATTAACAATAAAAAATAACCTCTGGCGGGAAAATGAAATTGTTTTAATTAAGAAAAAAAAACTTTATATATTTTTAAATTGTCGCTTATTTATGTTTTGCCTAGTCTTAATTCTAAAATGGACTTAAATTTGTCCCATAGCGCAGTGGTGCCCCTAGCGAGCTGTTGCCGGTGCACAGTTTGGGAACCACTGCCAATACTGCCATTGAGTGCCATAGTCCATGGAACTGCCCTCAATGCCAGCGACCCCTCTACCAGGAGGATATGCCAAATGTTTTGATGCTTATACATAATGTATGTACAAATGCTTGGCCATTCTTTGCCTTTTAATGATTACGGTCTAATTTGTTATTTAAGCGGCCCCCACACGGTCAGTAATAATGACATTACCTTATCAAGATGACAGTAATAATGGTCGTGTAAGGTCAAAGGTGGACAAAGTTGGAATGACGAAAAAATAGGGATCCGGATTTTCTGATCACAGCTCCATTATTACTGAATAGTAATAATTATCGACCGTGTAGGGGCCGCTTTATACTTTGATATCTTGCCAATATTCATAGTTAAGGTGGAAAAGCCTTTCAGATGTACCGAATTAAGTATCACATCCCTCATATGATATACCCCCTCAGCCATAACGGACTTGCGTACAGTGAAGGTGTCGGTAGGGAGTTCAAGAACTGTGGGCAATCTGTGTTAGTATATTGAGTTGCCTATTAGCAAAAGAAATCCTATCCACTCAGGTCGATTTTTCAGAAACCGCAAAAAACTGTTGTGCCGTAACGCCATGACGTATAACATTACAGTTTTTAAAGCTAATTTTAACAGTGTTAGAATTGCTTTTGCGTCTCAATATCTGATTTCGGATAGAGTATTGAAAAATAAAAAAAAATGGCGCGAATATCTCAAAACAAGAAAATGGAGAGGATTGCTTTTGCTAATAGGCAACTCAATTATATAGTTATATATATATTTTTTTCCTAGCTCTTCAATATTGACATTTCCTGTAAAACTTGATGTTACTGAGAAGAAAAAAAAAAGGAAAAGGAAAATGGAGGTGTCTGTTTTCTCTTAAAACAGTCAATAGTGTAAGTGGCCACCTACTGACTACATGACAGAACCTCGAAATAGAGCAGGTGTTGGAGCAGTTACCTCCAGGCGGGCGCCCGCCGCCCAGGCAGGCCACGTAACCTGCTGCAAGAACCACCTACGAGCGCAACCTTCACATTAAAATGCATAGCAAGGTAGTCCGACGAACGGCGGCGGTCCAGTATTTAAAGGTTTCGTTACCTAACCATTCATAATAAAAATAAATTACAACAAAACTGACGCTTGGCTTAAAACACCAGAGAAGATCCAACACAACACAAATTTCTTGCTGGCTTTTAAATAGCTGTACGACTGCGCATTTTTTTAAATTTTTTTCAAATTTTTAACATTATGTGTACAGTGGCATATTGGTGTACTTGTGCGAGTCTCTAGATACACACAGTGGCGGATTTACCAGTAGGCAACTGAGGCAAATGCCTATTTCTTTTTTGTGTATATTATGTTTAAAAAAGTTTAAACAATTATGTATAACATTATAGTTAAAAATAAAATAGTGGTTTTATTATTTTATTAGTGAACACCCCCCCCCCCCCCCCTATACATACAATAATTATTTATGTCCGCGACAAGGGCAGTGCCTATATCCGCGGAAAAGGCATATCCTGGATACACACCATGAGATCAGGTACCTGTCGTACCTCATCACAGGTATTAACCAAAGAAGTTATATAATACACTAGAAGAATCATTGGCGCTAGTGTCGCATGGTCATTTGACTTCCGCCATTTTTGGGCTCACAGCAGGGGGTATTCTGTATTTTGTTTTAAAACTAAGAGAAAATGTTTTTTTTGTTGCCCTGTTATTATTGCCTATAATATAATTTTGCATTTGCTACATTTTAAATTTAATAGGGTACAGTACAGTTGCTTTTTTGGATGATTGAACTTATTTGATGCTATTGTTTATTTTTAATCCACATAATTTTCAGCTATTTTGGGAAAGCATATTAATTATAATAGCGAAGTTAGACAGCCTAAATATTTAATAAAGACACATTTTTTTGGTTTTAAAAATCGTGGGTTAGGTACCATAAGATAACTATAGTTTCATTTGGCGCGAAAATGTGAGGCCAAAAGATGGCGGATCTTCTATTGGTCCCCTGCTTCCGCAAGCAAATCATATGGAGGTGTAGGGGCTAGGTATTAACTTATCTACAGAGGCGACTGAAGGGGCCATTCAGATACATTCATTGAATTGTATGTGTATGCTATAGAAGAAGTACATACGATTTACATCTGAATTTGGGTATTACACTTTCCAATTTTTCTTAGAACTACAATATATACCTGTAGTAATAGACCAATAAGGGGAATTGTGAGTACAAATATATTGTGAGTCAAGAAACTGTTATGTGCTGGAATGTTGGAGTCGAAAATCTGTGATATACAGTAGATATCGTACCTAACAAGTTACAACCGTGAACCGTATATGGTGGCGTCTTATCAAGAAAACATATCGCAACAAACCACGCATACCTTTAGCGCAAAAGCTCCCAATGTCATGTAGTAAATCAGAATTGTACTAATTTTAACCGAATTTCTCGTTTGGTGGCCATCATATCAACAATATTCATATCCAATATCCATTGTCATTAATTATTGTAATTGTATGTGTTGGTATCAATACATATTATTAATAGTAAATTAGTGTTTTATTTTGGTACAAGAGGATGCGTCCGTCAGTCAGGAAGTGCGTTACCAACATCTGCAGTGACCTTGGCTTGAAGTAAACAATACAATAGCTCCTTGTGTAAGGTTTTCAGGGCCACCCAGAGTAAATCGGACCTAATTCCATAAAATGCACTTGAAAAATATTGTAATAATAGTGATACAACGCAGTGGCGGCTCGCTTGGAGGCAAATGAGACAGTGCCTCAACTAATTTTTAAATAAAATATTGTAGATTAAAGTAGTTCGTGTTTTGAAATTCTAGAAAAAAATATCCACAACAAGGTAGGTACAATAGCGTTATTGAGGGTACCTCCCTTATATAGTAGCTTATAGCTAAAAGACAGGTACAAATTTAATGTTGGCTGTTAAGTGCTCAAATATGTCGTGAATACATTTTTTTAATGCTTTTGTTACTTCAACTCATTTAGCCGATGAGGCCACTACGTATTCCAGGGCACGTTAGCGAACTAAAACCATTATAATAATCTTTACTAATAGCCGATGAGGGCTGATGAGGCTGCTGCAGATTTTACCTCAATCTTATGCATTAGCATAACACATACAGCCATTCCTCCCCCAATCCAGCCAACTTGACTACGCTATTCGCGAATCGCGGGTGTTAAGTCTTCTCAATATTTTCTTTGCTTCCAGGGGGAAGGGAATGCCGATCACCTATTTAACTGCACTGGCATTGAGGTAGAAATTGGGATTGGCCCAGCTCTACTATGCGGCATGGCGTCAAATGGCCAAGGACCGGCGTTGGCTGAAGAAGAAGAAGTTATTTTCTTTGTCTGCTGTGCCTCACCATGTTTTATCCCCAAGAGCCGCTACTGATAAAATCTAATTGTAGAATAGCTTCAGTTGGATCCCTTAAATACTGATTTGTGCGCCACTACTTGATCACTTCCTATCGTTTTGCCGCTGTGGCGTCTTTGCCAACAGACACATGGATCAGTATCAGCGCAAACTAGGCATTATAAATGCACAATAAGCACAAACTAAGCACGAAAGTGTGTTTTATTAATCAACAATGTATGTGGGCAACGCAAATTGCCAGTAGCGTCAACAAAATACAAACGTATCCAATACTAAGCGTAGCGTTTAAGAGGAAGCTGACCCTAGGGGATCCTCTAGCCCCCTCCCCCCCCCCCGGATTTGAAACCTGAAGTAGATCAAAATTAGAAGTGACAAACACGTATTGTTGAAAGACAACCGTATATTGTATTGTTGTTGCGGAAGGGAATAAACAAGCTATTAATTCCTGTGAGTCAAATTACATTAATTGGGGGGTTTATTTACACTTATAATTCTTTGGCGTTGGTGGACCGTATGGAGGGATAGGAGATGCTTGCGGCGAGACTACGCAGTCATTCTATCCGAAAACGCGCTGCCATTGTTCTCGGAAAGTTCACAGCGGAATTTTAATGCCCATTCTGGACAAGGTATTCTCATGGCAAGTTCAATGTCTTACAGTTACAAACTACGGCTAGGCTATAGCTAATTTCTGTCGAACGAACTTTGCTCCCAACAAACGCACAATTCGTGTTCAATGCAAATCAAATAAAGTTCCAAAACTGTGGCCAATTGACGTTATTGACAGTTGAGGAGCATTCCTTCTATCTACTAATTCCTCAATGCTAGCTCTATTATGGGTATTACCGGTGAAATTTGATTATATCCACATATAAGGCTTTCCCCATTCGCCTGTCCCCTAAGGCAGAGGGCATACATTGTGTAATTTTGACTAAATCAATTTATCCTCGATTCACAGCAAAAATCTTTAAGAATAAATCTTTTAAAGAATTCATACATTTCTCGAAATTCTGACTATACAGTATATTAAGGGAGAGACTTCCAAAATATGTATGAATGTATGAATTAATTAATTTCTTGTTCCACAGCCACAAAGTTATGAAAATGGGCAGATGAATGAATGAAATGAACAAAGCAAGATATTAAAGATTTGGCTCATTTCAGTTGAAGAAGACTACTTCATGCAACATACATAATATTTTTAATTTTTTGTACCGTAGCTTTTTCATAAAAATGATTGTGAGCTACATATAATATTGTAGATACTGCGTAAATTACAATTATAAATTATAAAACTAAAGATGGTGTTATCGCTGAAACAGCTGTAGCATTTTATTTTTAATTATATTTGTGGAAATTGTGCACAAGTTTTATAATTTATTGTAATTTGCACATTATGTTTCGTTTCCACGCAGTTACGAGAGAAACCCTACATTGGGTTATAATAGATACCATAAAAAAGCTACAAAACCAAAAATTAATTATACCCTATAGTATATGATGCATAAAGAAGTCTTATTACAACTTAAATAAACCAATATTTTAATGACTTAGTTAATTAAATAAAAAATAAGAAGTATTAAATTTCCTAAGGGACGTGGTACTCTTAAATAGTCTTCTACAACTTGAATAGACCAAATTTTTAGTAACTTGATTAGTAAATTGAATAAAAAATATTAGGTATCGGAATTTCGGGGGCCAATTTCCCTACGCTCCAATAATTTTTAAAACCCTTGCGATGACGAAAGCGACCATATTTCTATTAAAAACACAATGGACTAATTGGTAAACGAGTCACTGTTGTACGTATCTGTAACTTTCACCAATAAGAGAGGGCTCTACATCAACACTGCAATCATTCCAAATTTTTCGGTCTCGAGCCAAATAGGACGTACACATGAATGTACCTGGCATGAACAAAGAGAAAGGGTTACGACTGGCCTCCGGACATTTCTGTGGATGGATGTGTTTATTATGAAGACTGTGCAAAGAATGGTGGGAGTGGGAGTGAAGAATTTTTGAGTATAATTAAGGTGACCAGATTCTGAGAACTTCAAAACGGGGGTGTGAGGGGTGTCAGGGCCCCGGAGATAACAAACCGTCAGAAAAAAATGTGAAAATGAAGGTTCAAAATCACTCGTTTTAAAGGACTTGAGTGAAGTTTTTTTGGTACTTTTAAATCTTTTTATAATCATCGGGAAAATTGGCCTATTTTAATTTACGGCAACTTATTCAAATCAAATAAAAATTATACGAAATTTCCCTTGAAACCTTTGAGAGTCGCAGTTTTAAACGGTTTTAACTTTTAAGCTATAAGCAAGCGTCGTCTGCTTATATTTTATAATAATTTTTTATTAAAAAGAGTATTCTTACATGTGGGTGGGGACAAATTCGGTTAAAACGGGACAAATCGGCGTCCCGATAGGATTGCTCGGGACAACAGGACATACACTTAAAAAACGTCACCTTAGGTATAATACGCGCAATGTCTTACATAAGGTTTGCCTCGCTCAAAACTTGGTTAAAAGTCTGGCTGATGCCAGTTACAAGCCTCAGCTTGTCCATTGTCACTCGCAAATGGTAAAAAATGGTAATAGAAGGCTAGAAAGGGACTAGCCTGAGATCAAACTTTGTGCTTGAAAACCCGTCCTTCAACAAGCCAATGAAGTTAAAAGTCCAATTGCCATAATTACTAGGTATGGGTGAGCTCACCGGAATGGGACCAAAATGAGGCACGACAGCATTTTAAAAGGCTCGTTCACAAACTTAGTTTAGCCTGGCTTTCGCTTGTCGTCGCTGACTGTGCAAAACCGCGTAACAGACTTTTCTCTACATTTGCAAGAGAGCGGAAAAACTATTGCGCCATACATAAGCGGTAATGTTTTTAGCTTTCTTCTGTGTTACAATTTCAAAGTCAAATCCATGCGGAAACAATACCAATAATAACCGAAAAAAATGAAAGGAGGCGTTGGCCGGGCAAGGTTAAAACGGCCACTAGTCTACTAGAAGTAGGCTTGCGTCCATTAAAAACCCTTCAAAAACAGTAATTTAATTGTAAAGACTACACTAGAAGGCTAAATTGGAGGGACCAACAGCAACGAACAGGCCAGCAACGGAATATAGCACTAGGCTTCTATATAGGAGAAATGGGACGCCTAAAATGTACAGTCATGGCCGTAGCCAAGGGGGGTTCACAACCCCCCTCCCCCCGAAATGAAATGGCTTCATACTAGATAGAATCGGATTTTGAGAGGAAAAATAAAAACCACTATGTAATACCCAATGAAATTTATAAACCCCCCCCCCCCCCCCCGAAAAAAATCATGGCTACGGCCTTGTAGTAGAGTATATTTGAAAATCTGATATCACTAGCCGCGATTCCTAGCCCAGTGTTAAGAATAGTAACAATTTGGGGCAAGGGCGTGACGCTTCTTTATCTAAGGAATGGTTTCACTAAAGTAAAACAATTGCATTGCAGAATCTCTTTGCCACGAAACCGCTGGAAGGATGAAATAGAAAGTCTATACGCATATATGTACATGCTGTATATTTTCTTAGGTACAGTGAACCCCCGTGCAAAACCGAGATTATTAAAGGAGTGTTGTGGAACAGGCCAAAGTTTTGGCTTTTGGCCGAACTGAAGTAGAAGATGAATTACATTTTTGAATATTATGCCAAGGACTCTAGATTTTACAGAAGAACTACAGCATGTCAGCAGTAAGAGAAGAGCTGAAATTTATACTCTCATTTATGGATCATTGACTCATGGTTCGTATCAATGAATGGTTGGTGATGAATTTAGTCCTCAGAACTTTCCCTCCAGATAAAGAATAAAGAGTGACAAAGTAAGCTGATTTCCACGACTGGTCAGAGAGAATTTACGAATATGGGCGGGCAACTTTGACAAGCCAATGACCTCTACTGACAGGTGGATAAGAGCACGTGTGCGACTGTGCGTCTGCAAACGTGCATACTGTATCATATTCTGTCTTATATATCGTACATAGACACTGAGGAGACTGCTTGTAAACCGTGACTACCCTACACCGAAGCCAATATTGGCCTAGCTTGTGGAGGCAAAACAATGCAAGCACTAAAGACCAGGCCGAATCGTCCGTGTCACAATCTGCAATGAAATTGAGAATAATAACTACACTAAAATATCCACCTGAAGGGTGTTGTACAATAGAGGGTTGGGTGAACTTACATCGTACAGTTCCTGGGGTTAACCTCAACAAGACTGCCCTTTTTATATTTGACATCTAGGCACATCAAAACCTCCTGCTGAGCGTGTATATTGTAGGATTATATTTGTCCCAGCAGAGGGCCCGCAAGCCAGAGGGCCATTATTTATATGGGCATGGAACAGGCCATAGTACGTATTACATCAAGCTCATCTTTGCTCGTCAACAAAGAGCTTCATCATAGTTGTTGAAAACTCTATACTGCAGCAACATGCCACAGGGAACAATCTGAACACTGTACCCTGCTGCTGGATGACCTTGTCATTGGCGCCTGAAAGATCTTTATGGCATTCGCGACACTGCCAAAAATACTCTCAGAACCGGCAAACTCTGATGGGAATGAGAAAGTGTGTGTGGGACGAATGATACAGTGGCTATATAGCCAAGCAAAAGACGACTTATTGCTTTCCAATTTATACGTAGTATAAGGAAAGCTTTGTGAAGGTCGAAATTTTCGATTATCAGATTTCAACGGATTTACACGTTTTGAGGTCCCAGGAACACAAAACAGTGGTTTTGACGAAATGTCTGTCTCTTTGTCTGTCTGTCATCGATTTCCAGGAAAACTACACGGTTGATTTTGATGAAATTCAGCATGTAGGTTCACAAAAATTATGCCTCGGGACCATTCTTGCTTTCCAATTTATACGTAGTATAAGGAAAGCTTTGTGACGGTCGAAATTTTCGATTCCGAGATTTCAACGGATTTACTCGTTTTAAGGTCCCAGGAACACAAAAAAGTGGTTTATACGAAATGTCTGTCTGTCTGTGCGTCGATTTCCGGGTAAACTATTCGGTCGATTATGATGAAATTTGGCATGTATGTTCATAAAAATCATACCTCGGGAACGTTTTTTTTATTTGGGGCCAACTCAATTTGGGGGGGTTTTATTCTAAAAGAACTCTAAAAAACGTCTAAAAAATTATTTTTCAAAAACGGCTTCAACGATTTCTTTTAAATTCATATATATTGTAGTCGTTACTAATGTTGACAAAATGCGTGGGCCGCTTGCCCCTTGGTTTGCTTCTGGGGGTAAAAAAATAAAAATAACTACATTTTAATGAAAAATGACTAAAAAATCATTTTTCTGCGAAACCTTTCTATCGATGATTTCTACCTTCAGGTATGTTTTAGGTGTTAAATTGAGTAACGAAACCAGACAGGTTGCTTTCCCAAAAAACTATTTGGTTTTGTGCAAAAAATTATTTTTTGAAAAAATGATAGAAAATTCGCGCTCAAATGCATTGCGTGTCCTGCCATTATTGCTATGTGGTAATGTGTTGGTCTGACCTGTTTAGAATTTATCTCACCTCAAGTGACGTCAGGTAGAGAACCCCCCCCCCCCCTTACTCATTTTCTCTATCTACTAATGTTGATATGTTGAATTGGAAAGCATGTTCGAGTAAACTCGGACCGGTTTTTATTATTATCATTTGAAGGGCGATTTACGCACTTTATTGGGTCATTGAACCTTGCCTCATCAGCGACCCTTTGGATTTTCGCACATCTCTGCTCTTTATAATATAAAGAGATAGGCTATATCATATTAGACTTGCTAATTTATGTCATGAGAAAGGGACTGGGGTTTACCATCATTGCACACGGAGAAGGGGTGACATTCATTTGGGACCCGTCAGGCTCACGAAAGTACTGAAGGGACCCTTCCAACTTGGTTAGGCTGTTTAACAAGCTCCCACAGGATCTAAGAACCGTTCCGAGTTTACTCGAACATGCTTTCCAATTTATCAATTAGTAGTTAGAGAAAATGAGTAATTAAATTAGAAATTTCGTGGTAAATAATTTTCCTACGACTAAATTTTAAATTTTCGATATCGGGGGGGGGGGGGGGTTGTCTACCTGACGTCACTGGAGGTGAGGTAAATTCTAGATAGGTCAGACCAACATATTACCACACAGTAATAATGGCAGGGCATTTGGCTGTGAATTTTCTATCATTAAAAAAAAAATTCACCAAAACCAAAAAGTTTTTTACGAAAGCAACCTGTCCGGTTTCGTTACTCAATTTAACACCTAAAACATGACTGAAGGTAGAAATCAGCGATCGAAAGGTTTAGCAGATAATTTTCATGAAAAATGACTAAAAAATAATTTATTATAAGTTATTTTTATTTTTTTACCCCCAGAAGCAAACTATCAAGGGGCAAGCGATCCCCCGCATTTTGTCAACATTAATAACGACTACAGTATATGTGAATTTAAAAGAAATCGTTGGGGCCGTTTTTGAGAAATAATTTTTTTAGACTTTTTTTGGAGTTTTTTTGAGAATAAAACCCCTTCAAATTGAGTTAGCTCAAAATATAAAAAATGGTCCCGAGGTATGATTTTTGTGAACCTACATGCCGAATTTCATCAAAATCGAATGAGTAGTTTGCCCGGAAATCGACGAACAGACATACAGACAGACAGACATACAGACGGAGCGACAGACAGACATTTAGTAAAAATCACTTTTTTGGGTTCCTGGGACCTCAAAACGTGTAAATCCGTTGAAATCTCAGAATCGAAAATTTCGACCATCACAAAGCTTTCCTTATACTACGTATAAATTGGAAAGCAAAAAGGGAAGTAGTTAGCCCTAACGCCTTCAAGGGCAAGGTAAAGGGTCTCCAAGTGAGTGGCTGCCCTTACTCTGTCAACGTATTCCTAGCGACGTTGGCAAACTGCTATGCGTCCTCGTTCCTCCATGTCAACCTACACCAACTAGATGTTAAAAATGGACAAACGGAGACAAAGATTCCATTGACACAATGCAACAGACGTAAGCGTTAACTTAGTAAAGTTCGGGCTGTTGGAGAAAACATAGAAGGGGAGAACTGATTTTTACAACAGGTTAGTCGTTTTTGGTAGTCTGTTATCACATTAGTTAATTATCACCTAGGAACAATCACTTCCCTCAATTTGTGTCTAATTTTCCACTTTGATACACTCAAAATAATTATTCAATACAATACTAGTCAAAACAGGACTTACATACTATGTAGTTCCGGGGCAAATATAGCTACCGGTGGATGATTAACGTTCGACAAAGGCTATGCTAGACTTGGCTGATTATATACTGTATATTTAAAATTCAAGGTACTTTCCAGCTCGTAATCAAATCATATTTTAACAATTTTATTCACAATAACATAATTTTATTTACAGACGCATACAGTAGGCATTCCAAAAATGTTGAAATTTATGTCTCTACATCCCCCACCCAACTGTGGAAACTATGTTTTTCGTTGGGGAACTGTTCAGCTAAATAGAAAATTCCACTCATTTAAATATAACGAGTTTCCGTTCTGGTCAAGGTTAAGTTCAGCTACCCCGCTGTATCAAAAGTCGAATGAAAATGCTTATAATATGGAAGGGAAACATCCCATTTGCAAGGGAATTCATATTTTAAGCAAGGGTTGTCTTATTTACATGCCTCTGACAATGTTCCTTCCATAAAAAATTTTATGAGCAATTTGTCCCTATACCTGCCCATGCAAAAATTCGAAGTAAATTCGGCTGTAAATCAAAAACTAGACTATACTTTTCCGACTTTTAATTCTTTCGGAAATGGGTTTCTTTAAAGCTAAATCAACGATATAGAACCAAATTTTGTGATTTTATGAAGGGTAGCTAAACTTAACCTTTACCTCCGTTCCTTATTACTGGTAGCTATAGTAAACCTGTACCGTTTAACAAATTAATTTTAAGTTTCAATCTAATAAGCCAGGACTAATAAGTCATACAGTTCCAAGGATTATACCTGAACGTAATAAAAAATGTTGGTTCATTGTTGTCAATGAACACCTGTTGCACTACGGCCTACGCCTTGGCATTTCATTCTCTCCGCTAAAACTGTTTTGTCAGAAAAAAAGAAAGGAAACTATACTGGAAATTGGAATACCGGTAAAACCTTTACGAAATACTTAACCTGCGAGTTCTCTTTTATATTAAGACATTTTGTTCAGCTGAATCAGATCGTTTGATATGAAAAACTAAAAAAACTGGCGGTACACGTGAAATTGAGTAAATATGAGAAAGACTTACACAAATAACAAAAGATGAAAACTTGTTCGAATTGGACGATTTGACACAGAATAAACTAAAACTGGCAATTACACACCACAATCCACATACGAACAGAGAACAACCGCAACTGATTACTGAAGTACTGAACTGAATTCTGATTTCCCAAACTATCCAACCGAACTGGAACTAGTGGAACTCTGGTACTGGTAGTGCCGCGGCCGCCAGTCAGCCAGTGCCGGTAGTGCTGTAGTGGACAAGTGGAGGAACTGTGAAACACGGTAACTACACTGCACTAGTGACTAGAAGTCTTGGAATAATCTACCATCTAAAAGTAAAATCTCGATTGTGGATTGAGTCGATTCTGGAAGCTAGCCCACTGGCCAATGCAGCCAATCAGCATACAGCCATGCAAAAACTGAAAAACGGGAACCATAGACAATAGAGCAATATACAAAGTAGCTCACTATAAATTGCAGTTTGTGCCTTTCTTCTGCTAAGGTTCCGTCTTCTGCATCAGCTAAAAAGTGGATTATTCCACTGCGCGCTAGAAGCTTTCCCGCTGAAATTCAAAATCTCTTGTTGTTCATATTGTTGTACCATTTCAAAATGTGAAACAATTTTATTCAGTATCTCGGATGTGCGGACGATTTCAATATTATGGCTATGACTCATGCCGAAGTGGAACAATGGGGTTCATTTGTTGGAAAAATTTGGCGGAGAAATAAGTCGTGGTGATCATTGCTCTTGGAAAATATAGAAAATAACTTAAAATAAATAAATTGGTGAGTCTTTTTGTCTGATTCCAATTAATTACTTGATATGGACATAAAATTCTACGAAGAGCTAACTTCGCTGAGGGGTGAAATGGCCAAATTTCAGGCCCGGCTAGACAGCACCACAGAACAACATAATATATAAGAACGTTAACTCAATGGTAATATTTTGTTAGGGGAAGACTGCCAACTGCCAAAAAAAAAAAAAAAAATAGTAATGTTGGCCCTCCCGCGTCAGAATCATTCGCTCCTTTTTTCAAATTTTGTGTGGCCGGGGCCCCGGCCGGCCCGGCTCCCGCTCCCTTCCTATTTAATATTATATTGACCTATTTTGTATTATATAATTGATTTTTAATGACTACTCTGGTATGTACTCTGACAACGTTGTTAGTATTCACCTTATTTTAAACAAACTATTTTTTTTTTCATAGTTCCACACTAAGCCGTACCTAACATATTAAATACAAAATTAAGAAATACTCAATGACCAACACACATTATACTTATTAAGAAATATACATTTCTTTTTATTACTAAATTGAACTCAGTCCATACAAAATCCATCTACAAATTATTTGTGATAACGTGAATAGCCCGAAATGTAATGTATCAACACGTCGAAATAGATTGTTATGTGGAAATAGGAATACATTCTCGTCCTTGCTCTTCTTCTGGAAAGTCGAGACTGACATCTTGAGCAGGTTCCACCTATACTCATCATCGGTTGCGAGCCTTCCCTTGCTCGGTGATGAGCCATTCGCCGCCAATAAACCGAATCCTTCAGGCTTTTGCATAGCGAACAATGTCTTCTTCTTCCAGCATCACGTCTATCTTTCTCCTCCTTATCAAGGCGGCATGCATGTTCATCCCGAACTAGATTCTCTTAATAAATCGCTGACATGACATCTCCTGAAAGTTCAAATGATATGATAAGCCAAACTACCCGCACAAATATGAAGAAGAAAAAGTAACGATGCTTCTCCTTTCTCCGATCACATGGTGTGCATCTTAATACCTTGCCACTTCATATACTGTAGGTACCGTAATTGATCATTTATATATTAATTTCCATTATAGGTTACTAATTGATCGGAACATGAGTAGGCAGCCATGGTACAATTACTGACCATGGAAATTTGACATTACCTACACTAATTAATAAAATTGAAAGCATATTTGGGTAAACTCGCACCAGTCCGTTACACAAGGATATTTCCACAAATCTAACAACATAGATAGTGTCACTTTTCCTGTTTCTGGAACCGTAAAAGCAGCATGTAAATCTGTCGAATAGGTACTCGAAATGCCAATGCTTTCGTTATAATAGCGTAGGTCTACACATAGGAAAGGAAAAATAGCAGATTAGTTAAAGAGCCCATAGGAAATTGTCAGCCCGAAATTTAAAACTTTTTATTTAATTAACTAAGCAAGTTATTAAAGATTTGGCTCATTTCAGTTGTAGAAGTCTACTTTATGCATCATATAATAAGGTTATTTTTTACAAAATATTATCATGTCGATGAAAAAGCTACAATTTAAAATATTAGAAATACTATATCTTATCATAGGATGCATGAAGTAGTCTTTTACAACTTTAATGAGACAAATGTTAAATAACATGATTCGTTAATTATTTCGGGCTGCCAATTTCCTACGGGCTGTACACCCTTAATATACTATCGTCACCCCTATCTGAGATTGCTAGAAAATACTTACTTTGCACTATGGAGTTCAACTTGTCAGCACCGACGACTGCCATTTTCTTACTTCTTACTACTGGGTTCCAGCTTCAGGTGATGCCGATGGCCAGATGATTCATTCACCAGTGCCCAAAGATTCTTCCGTCCCAGAATTTTTTCTATTCCTCCTCCTCCCAATGCCGTCACGAGTAAGTCCTTCTCCCTGCTTGGAATGGACCATTGCGGGAGAATATGCTCAAGAGTTTCTTCATCCATTCCACAGGCTCGACACAGTGCTGAATCCACCAGGTTGAAACAGTGGAGATATTGGTTTGTGGCTCGAGCTGCGAAGGAGGCAACCTCGCGAGGGATTCCCTTGAAGTTCGCCGAGTCACCAGGCTAGGGCTGAAGTAGGTGTAGCGACCTTCCAACCCTACTTCCTCCACAGCGGTTGATTCATTCCATTTTCAACTCCTGCACTTCGGATTTTACGGTCACAACTGGAACGACAGGCTCCTGTACAAATCCTGGCCGCTAGGAGGTAGCTGGAGTGACAATGACGATGGAGGGCAGTGGCGTAGCCCCCCCCCCCCCAAAAAAAAAAATGAGCAAAACCGCTTCTTTAAGATATTTCGGTAAAAAATTCTCCAGAGAGTCCCCCATTTTCCAGTTTTAATGATAAATTTATGGTCTGCAAGTTCAAAACTGTTATGCTGACAAACTATTTCAGGCCTATCTTATAAAAAACATTCACTGAGATAGCCCCCGGGCCCCTCTTATTACCTGTAATATTCTCAACATGAAAAATATAAACATAAATGCTTTGAAAGTGTGTAAATTCCACTATTTCGAGCTTATTCTTTTTCAAAATAATTCTCCCGGGGGAGACCCCCGGGCCCCCCGTTCTCTAGGGTATAATATGTGAAAACCTCACTAATTTGGGCCCATTTATCTTTTTTTTTCTCTGGGGGATGAGTCTTGGGGTCGTAATGCCCCCCCCCCCCAGAAATTTTGGTTATTTACGCCAATGCACCCCATTCGAAAACCTATCGGAAGCAGGCAAACTTTATGCATTGATGTTGCACGAAAACTAGACCCCCACCCGAAATAAATTCTGGCTACGCCACTGGTGGAGGGACTGCCTGAAACGTGGGCATTACGTTGGACGGATGAATTTCGCATAGCCTACCGCTTTCCTAAGAAAAGCGGAAAACACAATCTTTCCATCATCATTCAAATGCAACTTATCACGATTATTAAAGAGCTCTTTCTTAATCTGATAGGTTCCATTTGATGAGATCATGAAGGGAATATACGTCCGAGAATATAGAACATTGTTTCCGTAGCGCCTACAGAGTTGACAAAGTAAAACATTACTCGTGCGTATTTTCTCTCGCAATTCTTCGTCGAATCTTGGCAAAATCGAGGACACTACAATGGAACAGCGCTCAATAACATGGAGCCGGTCCAGCAATTTCTGCATTTCGGCCACAAACTCCTCGGGCGTTTGACGGGTATTGATGTTCCGGGCTCCAATGTTATTGGTCCCAAAGTGCACAATAACGATCACATACTTTAAACTCGATTCTACCACCATCCGACAAATTTTCATGGTTGTCAATCGATTGAGCTTTGCGCCACTCCAGGGCACTACTTCAGCGACTCGTCCGTCCAATTTAACCCCACGGACCATAGAGTCCCCCACAACGATTATTCTAGGCTTACACTTCCTCGCCATTGTCTGAAACAGAATGGAAATGCGCTCATTATGATCTTTTTAAACATGTCAGTGTGTTTTAATTTTATAACATGTTAAGCCAAAAGAGACCTTAAATGACCTATCTTATTACTTTAAATGGCTGATAAACATAGTAGTTTCCTTACTAACTACTATGTAAAACTTGCCGTCATTCATTGTTAAATCACTTCATCTTCGCAATAGCATTGTAGGCCCTCGGTGCTAATTTATAAAAAGCAACAGCTAGTGCTTTTTGCTTGTTATTCCATCTTCTGCCCTTGCCTGGTCTGCCTCTGTTGTGCAGTTCTCCTTCGACAATATGGAATGCTAGAGGAGATAGCTTGTCTTGAAGGGCTTCATTGACTTGTACCTCCAGATCTTTCAATTTATCCTTCAAACCAGCGGCCTCAGCGCACTTACGTATGTACCCAGTTCGAAAAGCCCGAGCCATTTCTCCAAGCTTAGCCCGTCGTGGGGTAAGGTCTTTCTTCATCAATCCCAACTGTAATGGGTTCAGCTTTTTGTTTTCTAATAGGCGACGTCTCTTCGGTGGACTAGGGATGAAAAGTTTACGCTGGGCTTTCAGTTTCGATGTCTTGCATTGATTGGTATCCATGGATCTAGCTTGCTGTGCGATTACTCCGTCTCCATGGTCATCCGTATAATGTACGGAAAAGTTCTCGCCAGCAGAGGCAAACGAATTCTGTTCTTCGGCATTGGAGACTGTCATTGGCGTCCTTTCCATTTCATGTGAAGTTACTTCCCAACCCATAGGTGTGCTCTCATGCTGAACGAGAACTCCGTCACCTTGGACATCCGTATAACATACGGAATCAGGATCAGAGAAGTTCTCGCCAACAGAGGCGAATGAATGCTGTTCTTCGCCATTGGAGACTATCTTCGGCGTCCTTTCCATTTCGCAAGAAGAAACTTCACAATCCATAGCTGTGCGCTGATACTGGGCAATCACCCCATCATCTTCTGCATCCGGTTCGAGTTGTACTGAGCCAGCAGGAGAAACAGAACTATTGGGAAGGGTATTGGGGCATGATGTGCGAGTAGGCTCTGGGGTTGTACATAAGAATTCATGGGAAAGAAAAACAGGTGAATTATTTGCTTCACGGCTGCAACTAGCAGGTGGACTTGGATAGGTACGGGAAGACTCATCTGACCCGACTATGAGAATCCTCACAGGCAAGTTAATTCGGGGAATCGAGCCACGAATCAGCCTTTTCGTAAAGTGGAGATCACGATACTGAGAGTCAGCGAAGTGTCTACCACAAATGGAGGCTCGTTTGAATTTTTCACCGTAGTTAATCGGTTTCCCTGCCAGCAGCGACCAAACCTCTTTGAGATCTTTATTAGGAGGAAACATATGCATGGATACACCGCGTTTCGATTTCTGTGAACAGAATTCTACGCAACACCTAAGACTCATCTCTACCGGTTTTAATAAAATAAATAACTGAAATAGTTGAAAAAATTAAAATACTTATCTGTTGTCAATTACTGTCAATATTTTCTCACCAGTTCAAGTGCTCCAGTGTCCAGGTGGCTCCTGCACATAAAAATAGTTTAGTTAGGCCTCCTGATCATGGCGATTATAATAAAGGGGTTATTATAATTCCCAGATATTAAAAATGTAAACAAGAGAATTTTTAAATCATAGTGCTATTCAAAATTTGTATGTTTACAGTTTTAATCACAGGAGTAAGTTCATGGCAATCGCTATGATCAGTCTGTAGGTGGAATGACTTTAAAAGGTGTGTTCAATTAGTGCCACATAGGCTACTATTTCTACTTGTAATTGAACATTTTATTTACCTTACAAAACCTTATTTTTGCCTCCACAGTCAATATTTCATTACAATTCAGAATATGTTAAAATGTTAGTGGAATAAGGTCACTGTCAACACACAAGTTAGGTTGTATATGCCAGCTACATTAAGGTGCAATTTGTGTATCAAGTTATTGTGTAGATTAAAATGCAATTGTAACGTAATTTGCATTTTTCAAACAGTTACTAATAAGATCTTACACATGGTCAAAACTGACTCGTAAGTGTCCAACTAAACGTGATTAAATTATTGTAGGTCACACATTTCACATTTTTTTGTTAACTAGGCATATATGGTTGTGCTAACATCTTACGGGCATATCTCATAGCACTGACAAGAGATCTATCAAAGTGAGTGCGTAAGTTTTAAAAATTTGAATTTAAAAATTTGTAATTTACCAAATGTACCTTTTACTATTTTTCCTTCTCACTTGAACACTTCACAAACAAGGAATGAATGATGAATTAAACAAATTTTAGTTGTTTTGCTACACAAATGAGTTGCACATGCTATCGATTTTCCATTTTGAAAATTAAAACCATGTAATATATGTAAGGTGTTGGATGGTATACAACTGAAAATGTTTAAAAAAAAACAGGCACATGAAATATGTTTACTCACCTCACTTCCCGTCGTAGTTCAATTTGATATTGGCTCACAAACTTATTAAAATTTATAAAATTATTAAAGGCCGCTGTGTGTTGTCCAGTCCAATGTCGGAATACTCGGAATGTCCGTTGTTTTCATAGAAATATATTAACTAGAACGGCGGGAGGCATAGTAACCCTTACGGGGCGCCCCTTTATCATAAGCCAAATATCAGAGATAAGTATCAACGTTAAATATGTCGAAGTCTTACACATTGCAGAACGGATATCTGACTCGGTCTCAACCCTGTAATTAGCTTATAGAGGCTACACTAGCCGCCATGTTGACAAGGATCTGCAGCCACGGGATGTTTGTAGTAAATCACAAACAGGTGTTACCAACATAAAATTAAAAAAAATTACAATTTCGCGGTTGGCTATCGTGTGTTGGGATCAGGGCCAAATGGCCAATCAGAACAGTTCCCGCGTATAACAAAAACCTCCATTGAAGTTAAACGCCCCTGGACAGCACAGCGAACAGTCCGGCTGATGGTACCTCACTAATCAGAGAACACTTCAGCATTTTCACAAAAAAAGTGCTCGACCTTGTCGGGAAAGTGCATGAAAAACTGGGGGAAACGAACGAAAAACTTGACAATTGCCTGCAGTATTCTAAGACGCAACTGTCTGTTAATAGACGGAGTGCCGGAACAAACTAAGGAAAATTCCATGAACATAGTGCTAGGTTTCTTCAAGGACAAGTTGGGTCTTGAAATGACTGCGAATCACATCGACAGAGCGCACAGAATAGGACCGTCCAAAACACCGAAACATAGACCAATCATTGTAAAGTTCGTGAGTTACCAGCACCGCTCTGAAATATTCTTTAAAAAGAAACGCCTTAAAGGAACTCCATACGCAATCACCGAATCCCTCACCTCGACCAGAATGTCACTTTTAAAAAATGCACGCTCAATTTGGGGAGTGCATCAAGTAGGGGAGACTGGGGCACTTTCGGCAGTTTCAAAGTAAGTATAGACGAAAATCCACATGAAGGCACTTTTAACATGAAACTTTTATTTTTTATATCCGTTACTTATTCAATTATTACTTCCACTTCAAATTTCACCTTATATTTCTCAAGCCCCGTGGCAATTGCCAAATATCCAAAAAATGGGCAAATTGCCGAAAGTGCCCCGGGGCGGGGCACTTTCAGCGTAGGGTTGGGGCAGTTTCGTCACTATACAAATCAATTGGAATTCACATGAGACATGATCTGACGTGATGATAAATAATTAATTAAGACTCACTCCAGTTTATAATTAAATTTTAATCAATTTCAGGTATGAAATATATCTCCCTACTTTTGCTAAATTTTGTAGGAGTTTTTAGATGCCCTACTACATCTACATAGTCATAATTTAAGATGTCATCCTTCTCAGGCCATTTCCATAGCCGACCACATCTTTTCATTGCCTTTACGGTAATCCCATTTTCCGTAATGGCAACGACCTGCCCTGGGAAGACGGTCCCGTCATAGTTGACCGCGACGTACTCCTCTACGCGATTTTCGATAGCTGGTAGGTCTGCTTTTTCTTGTTCTGGATCTTCTTCATTCCACTCTCCTCCAGACGAACTCGGTAAAATGCCCATTTCCACGTCACTGTCGCTGGAGTCTGAGTTTGTGAAAAGTTGCTTCTTGCACCTGACTTTGGCTGCATCTCTAGTGCTTTTCATGTTTCGTCTCCCTTCGTCTTTTTCTTTCTTCTTTTGTTCTTTTTCTTTCTTCTTCTGTTCTCTTTCCTTCTTACGTTCTTCTGCTTTATTTGCTCTTTCCAATGCTTTCTTCGCTTTTTCTTCGGCTTGTTTTTCCTTCAGTTCCAAAAGACTTTTTTCTGGCGTGAGGGTGTATATAGTCGATTTTCCGACCTTTCTTCTCTTAGGACCATTTTGTTGGGACAGTTGTACTTGCGGCCGGGGGCGTACGTCCTCTGGCGTAAGAATTGGTACCCTTGATGGTCTTTCCTTCGGTGTCGAAGCTGAAATAAAGGAAATTGTATATAAATGTTGGTCAAATTAGGTACCTACATAGACGAAACCATCTGCTAACAAATGAGAGCCTCAACTATTCTATGGAGATAACGCACCTTCTTCCACTTGTGGTTCCTCTTGTTCTGTTAAGGTTTTACTGCAACATGGTGTCTCGGATCCACTCGGTTCTCTTGGAGGTACTTCCTTCGCCGTCGAAGCTGAAATAAAGGAAATTGTATATAAATGTGGGTCAAATTAGGTACCTACATAGACGAAACCATCTGCTAACAAATGAGATCCTCAACTATTCTATGGAGATAACGCACCTTCTTCCACTTGTGGTTCCTCTTGTTCTGACAAGGTTTTACTGCAACATGGTGTCTCGGATCCACTCGGTTCTCTTGGTGGTTGATGCCAAATCGTAGATGGTGCGAAATCATCGTCAGTAAATGCTTCAACGTTTATTGGCCATAGTCCGGTTTTCTTAAAGCCGCTCATAATGTTTGAACTCGAAAAGCCTTTATAGAAGCTGTCTTTGGTTAATTTTGCTATGTCTTTCATACGGATAGTCTTGCCGGGGTTATTTGACATCCAGCGTTGGAAGGCCTGGGCACAGTAGGTTTTGAAAGGGAAATAAACACTGACGTCCAAGGGTTGAAGGCGATGGGAGGTGTGCGGCGGAAGGGTCAGCATGTGAATGCCATTATCGCGACAATAAGTAATGCTTGCCAAAGAAATGTGGGTCTCATGGTTGTCCACTATTAATAAAATTGGGTGGTCTTTTGAACATCTGGATTGTTCTTTGAAATGCCATAAAACATTGATGAAGGTTTCCTTCGTGATCCACCCTTTAGGGCTCCCTAAAGAAACTGACCCGGGTACGCCGTCAACAATGTAGTCATTCAAGTCACGTACCCTGGGGTACAAAAATACCGGCGGCATTGCTGAACCGGCAGCACTTATTATTCCGACCACGGTCACAGTCTGTCCTTTCTCTGCAGATGAAGCTGTAGCGACCTGCTTTTTCCCTGAAGCTGACACAACTTTGACAGTCTTCAAGACAGTCTGGATTCCGGTTTCATCCAAATTATATATGTCCTTTGCAGTAAACTTGTATTTTTCCATTAGGAAAAGGTAATTATCAAAGAAACCCTTGACTGCAGTTTTATTAAAGGCTGCTGCTCTTGCTACACTGCATTGCTCAGGCTTCCGGAGACTTAGTTTCGGATGCCTTTTCATGAAAGCGATCATCCAATCTATCCCAGCTATTTTGTTTGATTGCCATGACACTGGCAATGAAATTTTCAATGCGACGCCATAGTCATAGGCCAATTCTCTTATTTGCTTATAGGTTAGTCCAGAGTTAAGCCTGTCACAACCGATTAGATATTCTTCGATTTTTTTCTCATGCTCGGAGTTAAAAATCTGACCAACTGAATATTTTGACGAAAATTCTCTGGCCTTCTTGGGTTTCACACCCATTTCATCGTCATCACTCTCATTTCCCGAATCCTCAAATTTCCTTTTTAGTTCTAACATTGTATACTTCTTAAGTAAGGTATCAATTCTTGAATTGAGAGTTTGCCTCGGAATTCCACAGTTGCGGGCTGCAATAGATCTTTTTTCCCCACGTATAATATCCTTCACCCCCCTCAAAATCGCCCCCTCATCCTTTTCCGCCCTTCCTGTTTTTTTCTTGTAACAGCGTACCATCTGAAACAGGAATTATTTAGTAGTAAGAAAATACCGATCACAAAATTTAATCATGGGGCAGTTTCGGCGGGCGTCATACTGCGTGCCGAATCTGCCCCAAACTAGTGCTGAAACTGCCCCGATTGCCTCATCTTCTTGGATATGAATTGCCGGTATGGCATTAAGAATAGGTTAACTAGAACAATGCTAAAAAGGTGCGGAAATAACTCCTTAAAAGCAGGAAATAACTGCTACTTTTTAATTCCAGTAACTAGGGCCACGTCACCAAATCGCATCCAGACAAAAATAAGGATTTCACTGTCTCAAATATAAAATATTTTGTAATTCTTACTTACCTTGTTTATTTGGAAAGAAAACACAATGTGGCCATTTTAAAACGTGGCAGCAGACTATTCAACTTGTTTTAGCCGCCAAATTCACCATTGTTTTTAAAATACAGCATCTGCTGAAACTGCCCCGCTGCCGAAAGTGCCCCAGTCTCCCCTATACAGTAGTGATGGGCGTATTGTTATAATGGCTGGACAGAAGAAAGTATTCATCACTACGGAAAAGGAGCTACGCCAGTTGCACCAACTTAACAAGGATTCGAGCCCTCAAGAACCTGAAGCAGGAGCTCCGGCACAAACGGCGGAAAACTTTGGAAAAAGGGAGACCCGGAGTAACAAAAAGAAATAACATACACCGATGTGATGATGATGAGAACCTCTCCAAATGAACAATAGACTATAGACTATTAACAATGGAAAACAACTACGAATTATAGCATACTATGTAACAAAAAAGAATCAGCCAGAGCTAGGACATGTAGAGTAGTGGTACGGACACTGACCCTCGCCCGAAAGGTTGTTGGTTCGAGTCCTACACTTGCTGCACTTTCTGGACATGATTCAGAGGGCATGTAAAGCAGGCGGTTCCTGGTCTTCCCAGTTCACTAGCCGCCTTACTAATAGATTTACTTATTAATTTATTTATAGGCTATTGGTAATTTTTCAAGTAAGCAATGACCGCGAGAAGGAAAGGAAAAAAAATATTGAACGAATTTCTAGGAGATCTTGACAATGAAAAAATAGTTATAACAACACATGTTGCGAATACTAAATTTAATAGCAATTATTTTACTCCAGACTCTTTAAAAATTCTGCACATGAATATAAGGAGTATAAACAGGAATTTTGATGAATTTCTAGTGAATATGCAAGGTATGAACACCTTATTTGATATAATTGTACTAACTGAAACACACCACTCTGCTGAATCCGGTTCCACATATACAATACATAATTATAATTCTTTTTACAGCTACAGTATAATAAACAAATGTGACGGGGTTGCGATTTTTACCAAGTCTAGCCTTGCAGCCAGTGTTACCATCAGCAACTATACCGGGCGCTAATGCTTCAATTATATATTTAAATTTGCAAAACAAAAAATATGAAATTTTAGCAATATACAGACCTCCATCATGCGGCGCATTAACTACATTTAATGACGGCTTAGCCAACTTTTTAGAAAACCAGAAAGGTAAGCCGGGTATGACAATTTTATACTGATGGGTGACATAAATATCGACATATTACAGGATAACCAGACTACAGACACAGCAAACTATTTAGATATCCTAGCCTCAATGGGCCTATTCTCAGCAATCAATAATTACACAAGAGAATCAATCGCAACTAAAAGCTCATGCCTAGACCACATTTTCACCTCCAATCCTGAGGGAGCAGACGGCCACATACTACGTACTAGCATAACAGACCACTACATAACAGCCATCACAATAAAACATAGTCATAAAAACACGAACACTGGACAGTCAATAAAGAAGAATCGAGTGGTCATAGACCAACCACAGCTTAGCTTGAGATTAATACACGAAACATGGGATACAGTAATTAACGAACGGGACATCAATAAATGTACAAACAACTTCATCCAAATACTTACTGAACACATAAATATGTCTAAAAAAAAAACACTCCATGCCCTAATAAAACAACAAAACTAAAGCCTTGGATTACCAGTGGCCTACTACGATCTATCAGAAAGAGAGACCAATTAAAACGAAAGCTGGCAAAAAGCAGACAAAACGAGGCACTCCGGGCAAGCTACAACTCGTACCGAAATAGTCTGAAACAATTAATTAAGGTAACAAAAAACGACTATTACAAAAATAAAATCCAGGAAAATAAGTTTAAGCCACGCAACATTTGGAAACTCATTAACGAAGCAACAGGCACAGAAAGGGCGCACAGCGATATAACAGAAATAAAAACATGTCACAATACTACTATTACCATGGCTGATAACAAGGGTAAGGAGATGGCGGACTCTTTCAACTTGTATTTTTCTAGGGTAGGAGAGGAGCTGGCTGCAAAACTGCCTAACACAGTAACCTTACAAATCATAGAGTCACTCTAAACAGTCACAACAGTCGTACAATTCAAACACTGTTTCTTACACCGACTGATGAAACTGAGATAGAAAAATACTTACGCGAACTCAGGACAAACTCATCCCCTGGACCAGATGGAATACCAAATACAGTTCTAAAGACACAGCGAATGCACCTACTTAAACCAATTACATACATAACTAACCTCACTATGGAATCTGCTACTTTCCCGGAATCTTGTAAGCGTGCAACTGTTATTCCTATATTAAAAAACGGAGACAAAACGGACATGACTAACTACCGACCAATCTCGTTAATCACAAATTTGGCGAAAATTATCGAAAAGACTTTGAAGCACAGAATAATGAATTTTTTCCAAAATACAAACATCTTATCTGACGGACAGTACGGTTTTAGGGAAGAACGGAGCACTCAGGACGCAATAACTAATCTTACTGGACTACTCTATTCTGACCTAGACAAAGGACAACATCCCCTATGCATCTTCCTGGACTTCGACACAGTCTCGCACAAAATATTACTAGACAAACTCGAAGAGGTTGGGATAAGAGGGCACGCTCACCAACTAATGACTTCGTACCTACACAACAGACTACAACAAGTACGACTCAAACAGACGCTCACACAACTGGAAAGGAACACTATACTAAGCAACCCTACCACGGTAACGTGCGGAATCCCCCAGGGAACCGTTCTGGGTCCATTATGTTTTCTAATTTACATAAACCAACTGCTACAATTAGACCTAGATGGTGTCGTGGTGGGTTTTGCAGATGACACAGCAATATACTTCACGGGACAAACATGGGACGAGACATACGGTAAAGCTACAAAAGCAATGGTAAAAGTAAAATCTTGTCTTGACACAAACTTACTAACACTTAACATATCGAAAACAGAGTACATGACCTTCAGCAATACCATAACAGGACAGCCGAACAATTCTCAACTAATACTACACACGAATGACTGTGAACTGAAGGGGTGTAAAGATTGCTACCAAATAAAAAAAAATGACAAATACAAATACCTTGGGGTAATCATAGACCAGCACTTACGCTGGAGGAATCATATAACTTACAAATTACAGCGACAAGATTGAGACAGACTATGTATATAAATTCACTAGACTACGACACATAGGGCCTACTTGACCGGAATACAATAAGACAAGTATACTTCGCAACAGTACAATCACTTATACAGTACAGTATACTTGCATGGGGTGGTGCTCACATAACCCACATTGAACCACTTGAAACTGCCATTAGGGGTGTGCTGAGAGTTATCATGTGTAAACCATACCGTTACCCGTCCACCGGACTTTACGAAGAACTAAAAGTCCCACCTATGACGTTGACATACGCAAGACAGCTGGCACTATACAGACAACGACAACTACAAAATACAAACACTACAGAACTACTAACTAACCATAACATGGGAACAAGGCTTGGCACAGGTCTCACCCTCCAAATTCCAGAACACAGGACATCACTTTTTCAGCACTCGCACCTTTTCACATCCGTTAAAATTTACAACAGAATACCTCAAAATATCAAAATAATCCCTTACATAAAAAAATTTGAACGTGAAGTAACGAGATATCTCTACACCAATTTACAAATTAATAGTTAATAGACCCGAACACAGGATTAGCAGAGTGGCGATTCAGTAATGACATACTTTAAATCTACCTACCGTATTCAATATACATACCGTATATATATATATATATATATACATGTATGTATATGAGTGGATGTGTGTACAGTATATATATAATATTTATTCTAAAATATTCACACTATACCTCATATTACTCTTTGTCTTGCATATTATTATTGTTTGCTATATTATTATCTTGTTTGATTCCTTTTATTTTATTTATTTATTTCTTTTCATTAAATCTAATAGTAACGATTATAGATTGTAAATTTATTATATTTCACTTTAACTTTTGTAAAAGGGGGGCCCAGCACGGGACTTGTCCTTTGGGCTCCCCTTCCAAATGTAATTAAATTGTAACTGTTGTACTTAAAGAAAAAATAAAGATTATTATTATTATTATTATTTGTGACGTCATTTTGTAGATGGCAGCACCAGTTGCAATGATATCAAAGCGTTGATTTTTCCATAAGCCTCAATACTATTTTAAAATGATTTTTAATTACGTATTATTTTAAAGTGATATTTTTCTATACATCATGGAGAATATATATATTAAATTATAAGCAGCGAAATAAGGTCCAGGCAGAGTAAAAATATTATAAAAAATATTAAAAGAATTAATTAGATGCTAAGAGCTTAGCTTTCATATGCAAACGGCGGCCATTTTGAATAATATGGATATCGGTTTGTCAGGCATGTTTGTCATCAGCGAAGGAGCGAACCTAGTGATCAAAACTGTCCCTACAGAACCTCATTGGCAGCTAGCCTGGAAGCTGCAGCGAGAAGAATGGGACTGTCGATTAACTGTGACAAGACTATAAGTAAAATAATAATAATAAAATAAACGTGTATTTACTAGATCTAATGTTTATACAGTTTTTTAATAATGGTTGCGCTCCCTCGTAGTACATGCGCATGGGGAGAGAAAACCCTTATCAGGTCAGCAGATTCGAACGAGTGACCAATTTCCGATATCTCGGTTCCATCGTAACCGATGACAATAACACCAGCGCTGACGTCAAAAGCCGAATAAAAAGTGCCAAAGCGGCATATTTCTAGACAAGACAACTTTTTAACTCCCGACTTCTTTCAAGGTCCACAAAACTCTAGTGAAACCTGCTGTGGGCTACTTCTATTTGGCGCCGAATCATGGACATTGACTGATCGGGACCGGAGAATGCTTTCAGTTTTCGAAAATAAAATGCTCCGCAGGAGTCTGTCGAATCCGATGCAACGCCGAAATTCATCGGTTCATTGACGATCTTAGAGCAAAAAGACTACAATGGATAGGACATGTGTACCGGATGCCGGACTACTCACTACAGAACCCCCACCAACTGCCAGGGCCGTGTGGGAAGCAATCCCCCTCGGAAGACCTAGGCGAAGGTGGGCGGACCAGTTTCAGGAGGACCTCCTTCGAGTTGGCGTCGAGGCAGCAGATTGGACAGCGGTTGCTGAGGATCGACAAAGATGGAGGGAAATTGTAAGAGCGGCCTAAAGTCCCCTGGGCTGATCGCGCCTAATTAAGTCAAGTAAGTCAGTACATGTACATCGGCGCTGGTGTCAAAGAGGCCACATGCCCGACTCTGGACTGCCATATAGCTGACACCTGCGTGTGCTACGGAGTATTTTTCGGAGAAGATGGCGAAACTGTGAATTTTTGGAGGGAAAAGTCAATAAGTTGTCTGGAAAACTACCTGATGAAGATGTAATTCAAGTTAAGCATAACATTACATTTAAATCATTTACTTAACATGCCAATGTTTCAATGGACTTCGTTCGTACAGGAAAATGTTCGCAGCCAAACAACTCTGCCCGCATTTATTTTTTTTTTATAGGAAGTAGCACTTTAAAATAAAAATAATAATATTTAAAGCCCTTTAAGTCTACCGTATCCTACGAACTACTAACGTTTATTCACGTCAATCTTCATGGATGATGCAAAACTACAGTACCTATGTAAAGTAACGTTGTGTTCTGCAGACTCACCCTTAATTATCGAACCTGCGTGTTTTGCACAAAAATTATTTTGTTAATTTTAGTTTTTAATTCGGTCAATTCTTAGTAAAGATAGCTCATACCAGACAACTATTTATTCGACAGAAGAAATTAATTGAGGTAGGGTACGATTTGAATCGGAATTGATGTAGGCCTATTAGTAGGGCCTACACTTTCCAATTTTTCTCAGGCCCTAATCTCGGGTATTCTCTGTGTTGGTAGAAAAGGGAAAATGGAGAAATAGCTCAGCGTGAGGATACTTCCGCCAACCATAGAAATAGAAAAACCTAACCTAACTCACCTCCTCTTTGCCTATTAGCTAAGGTGCGGTTTCCACCGACCAGCTAGGGCTAAATACAAATACGGTGACGTGGTAACAGACATTCAAGACTTAGGCGGTGTTTCCACCGACCTCGCATTGCAGAATGCAAATGACATTGACGGAAATGTTTGTTTTTCTTTTTATAGAAATCTATTAAAATGATTGTAATTAACATATCCCATGACGCCATTTTTTAATTTTACTTTGTGATTTTACTGTATGATCATTGATCAATTTTAACTATGGCATAGGTGCCCATTCCATTGACCGGCTAGGGCTATTTCCAACAACGGTGACGTGGTAGCAGACATTCAAGACTTAGGTGGCGGTTCCACCGACCTCGCATTGCAGAATTGACGGAAATGTTTACTTTCCTCTATGCCATAGTTAAAATTGATCAATGATCATACAGTAAAATCACAAACAAATAAACTAATATTAAAAAATGGCGTCATGGGATATGTTAAGTACAAACATTTTAATAGATTTCCATAAAAAGAAAAATTCTAATTTCCGTCAATGTCATTTGCATTCTGCAATGTGATGTCGGTGGAAACGCTACCTAAGTCTTGAATGTCTGCTACCACGTCACCGTTGTTGGAAATAGCCCTAGCCGGTCAATGGAATGGGCGCCATAGAGGAAAACAAACATTTCCGTCAATGTCATTTGCATTCTGCAATGAGAGGTCGGTGGAGACACCGCCTAAGTCTTGAATGTCTGTTACCACGTCACCGTATTTGTATTTAGCCCTAGCCGGTCGATGGAAACCGCGCCTTATGAACATACCACCTTACACCAATATGTCCACCTTAGCAAACAAGATATATGGCCGTTTACGATTCCCCAACCTAGTAGTTAGGTACAGCGGCGTACCCAAGGGGGGAACCCCCCCCCCCCAAAATTTATCAAAATAGCATATTTTTTTAGATATTTATAAAAATAAAAAAAATCGCCGGGGAGAGCGCGGTCCCCCTTTTTCCAGTTTTGTTAATAAAGTTAATAGGCCCCTAAGTTAAATTTTTTTTTGCCAACAAACTATTTCAAGCCTATCTTCCAGGGGGGGGGGGAGCGCCAAATGAAACACCACCACGTTCAAAAACCTAGATCGTAAGCGGGCTAACTTTATGAAAACTGGACCCCCCCAAAAAAAAAAAAATTCTGGCTACGCCACTGGTTCGGTAAAGTGGGAATGTTTGGAAATACGTTTCCTTACGGCATCATTTTTCTATTCGAAAATCTGGAGTTCTATTTTTCCATTTCCCTCAGTTTCCTACTTTTCCTTAGGGTAAACCCAACACAGTGAATACCCCTTTTATCTATATTTATTTATTTTTCAATAAAGACAGATATCATTGCTCTCCAATTTATACGTAGTATAAGGAAAGCTTTGTGATAGTCGAAATTTTTCATTCCGAGATTTCAACGGATTAACACGTTTTCAGGTCCAGCAGCCTGATCGAGGCGATTATAATACCGGGGTTAAATAAATACCCTAGGATTATAACTGTAAACAAACAAATTTTTAATAGCACTTTCCATTATAAAATTATCTTGTTTACACTTTCAATACCAGCTGGGGATTAAATAATCGATCAGGCTGCTGGAACCCAAAAAAGTGGTTTTTACGAAATGTCTGTCTGTTAATCGATTTCCAGGCAAACTACTCGGTCGATTTTGATGAAGTTTAGCTAGTAGGTTCAAAAAAATCATACCTCGAGACGGTTTATTTTTATTTTGGGCTAACTTAATTTGGGGGGGGGGGGGTTTATTCTCAAAAAACTAAAATTATTTCTCAATAACGGCTCCAACGATTTCTTTTAAATTCACACATACTGTAGTCGTTATTAATGTTAATAAAATGCGGGGGGTCGCTTGCCCCTTGATAGTTTGCTTCTGGGGGCAAAAAAATAAAAATAATACATTTGAATGAAAAATGACTAAAAAATAATTTCTTTCCATGATTTCTACCTTCAGGCATGTTTTAGGTGTTAAATTGAGTAACGAGACTGGGCAGGTTGCTTTCCCAAAAAACTATTTGGTTTTGTGCCAAAAATTTTTTTTGTTTTTAAAAAATGATAGAAAATTCACACTCAAATGCATTGCGTGCCCTGCCATTATTACTGGGGTGTAACCTCACCTCCAGTGACGTCAGGTGGACAATCCCCCCCTCAAATAACCGAAATTTAACCATAGGAAAATTATTTACCATGAAATTACTCATTTTCTCTATCTACTAATTGATAAATTGGAAAGCATGATCGTGTAAACTCGGACCGGTTCTTATTTATGGGATCGATTATTCGAGTGTGTATAATAGGGGGGATATATATATATATATATACAATGCAGACGAAACAACCCTAATTTCGGTAATAAAGACAAGCCTACCTTCATTATAAAATGTTGCAATTAGAATTTAGAAACTTCCATAAGTTTTATATACAATAGCCTACGTTTCCCGTAAATCCCCCATATACTCTTAGCTTTTAAATAAACAAGTACCCATCCACGGTAAGTAGGTACCATAAATTACGGTCTGACTTCGAAATCTCAGTCTACGACCTAGGTAGGTAGATATTAACGTCCAGCTAAGTACCCATAGCCTATTATGGTCCTAAAGATGTCATTAAATTAAAGATGGCAACACATCATCATACACAACGACTAGGTTACTTTTAATTTAATGCAAGCATTTGACTTCTTTACACAATAACTAAATTTTTAACAGCTCTGTACAAGTGTTCCGGGAAGCTTAAACTACAAATGTTCCTGAATTCATCTCATTGCCAAACACAAAAAAAATGTTCAATTAACCAAATACAATGCAACTTAGCCTTCATATAAATCGCGCTCAGCAATCTTTATGTACATACAAATAACTTAAATGTAAAATGGATATTTCTACACTTATGACATTAAACGGTCGCAGTTAACGACACGGTTTCTTGAAAGAGATTTTAATTGATTTTTTTTTGTTAAAAAAGACATCGCATATACAAACAATTTCTTGAATGCATCTGATTAAAACCTCTTCAGTTGCCGCATAAAATAATTTTATGGTACTTGTGTTGAGTTACGACACGTCTCCGTTCGCATAGTGTGTAGAGACTCACACAAGTACAAGCACGCTACTATAATGCCACTGAAGTCAACAACAGTGATATACAGATAGTGGTAACATTATTTTAATTAGGCTATTTGACAATTATTGAAAACTGATTCTAATACAACCTGTAAGTAGGTTCATCTCTTAAAATGATTCTTTTCCTAAAAAAAAATTTCTTAGTAAGGAAAAATATTGCTTTGGCGTTTATTTGAACACCCCCGGTCACGTGACCTGATCCCGGCTGTGACGTCCTAATCCAGTGGAAGGTAGAAAATCTGCAGTTTTGAATTGAGTTAAAAGATAACAGCTGTTTACATAAATTAAGAATTAGCAAAATTACAGAACTTGTGCCAAGCGTTTGTGGAGGTAACACGTACAAATTTTTCTTTCACGTTCCTAAAAATTGTTCAAAACGCAGAAGTCAGTGGTTGACGTTGGTACGGAGAGGTTGTGGATTCTAGATGCAACCTCGATAGTCAATGGCGAGGCTTAGAATGTGACGTCACATCATACCCAGGTCTTCCCGCGCTTTGATCCACGTATTCCAGTTTACAATACCTACTCACATTGATTTTTTAATATTTCATACAAAAAGGTGTTGTTTTATTATTGTTAGCCTATGAGCCACCTGATCTAGTATGTTTTACATTCTATTGCTACAATTGTCAAGTAGCCTATTACGTACCAACTGTAGGCCTACTGTTCAATCATTCAATAAATAGAAGCCAAACCTATGGAGTCAGCGATATTTCGCCCAATAAAAAAGGCTTACTAAGGTGATGAAACATTGCAAACACAAAGGACTAAAAATATATAGGAAGTTATTATCACGGTCTTTCCAATCCACTGAGACAGGCCAAAAAGTAATTTTTGTCTTATGTTTACCACTGGAAACTGAGCTATCGAGCGTTCCCCATTCTAATTTAGCTTTTAGTCTGGGCAGATTAGACCGGCCATTATGAATCTTTCGTAGAGAAGGGTGATTTTCGACCGAATTAATTAATTCCTCATTCCACAGTCGCATGTGACAGACCAACATGAATATGGTTCTATGAAAACATTCATAAATAAACAATTTTTCGTAGTAAATTTCTGACAAATAGGCTGTATCACTGCCCCTTTTATAAATGTTATTTTGTCTCCCGAAAAACAATAAAGAAGCCTTTAGGATGATAGCGATAGTTTTCACTATTTGATTACACAAGTTTTAAGTAACTTGGCAATTTTACAAAATAAATCAATCCAATCGTCAGTGAGTTTCATCGAATTATCACACAGGGCTGATCATATTATTGAAACGACCCGCGAGTTCTGATAAACAATAAAAGACATGCTTTCAGTTCAAAGAAAGGCTTACATTCATTGATGTAAAATACATCAAGGCAGTGCCGGATTTGGCCTTGTGGGAGCCCCCGGGCCAGAATTGTGTGGCGGCCCTTTCTCGGGCTGAAAGGTCTAATACCCTTACACAAAAATTCCACTTTCGTCTATAGACTCAGGATGCAAAATAGAATAGAGTAATGCGATTAATAATTAATGCCACGGCACGTTCCAATTTCCCGCCAAATATTTCGAATTCTATTTATTTGCTTTAGTTTTTTTAATCTATTGCGATTTTGTATTTTGCGCCTTTTTGTGGGGGCCATGGCCCTCCTTGCCCTATAGCCAAACCCGGCACTGCATCAAGGTAACTAAACAAAAAATGTGTTGTCCATGCAATAAGTAGCAAAATATTTCTAAACAATTGAGGAAATACAAAAGGTACAACAAAATAGGAGATGCCACTCACTTATGTGGTCAAGATTCTCAAATAACTTTTACATACAAATATACAATACAATTTGGGATTTGTATACCATCAATAATGGACCGGGATATCTGCGTTCCATATGAAATGGAGGGATGGACTTTGACCCAAGAGAACAGAATCAGTGCATTTGAAATTTTGATATACAAACGAATGTTGTGCAAAATTTGGAGCGATTGTGTCCCTAATGCCGAGGTCCTGAGGATAATAGATACAGAAGCCAAGTTAAGAAACGGAAACTAACATATTTCGGCCATGTGATGAGGAACCAAAAATATCACCTTCTACATGTCATAATCCAAAGGGAAGATATAAGGACAGAAGAAGAACATTCTGGTTGAAAAGCCTGCGGCAGTGTGGTTTGGCAAGAGCACGATTTTCCTTTTCAGAGCAGTAGTCTCCAAGTTCAAATTGCTATGATATGATCGCCAATCTTTGCTTGAAGAGGCATGTAAAGAAGAAGAATAATGGTTATTGAGTACATTGCCAACATGAGCATTCACACTACGTACAATACGGGAAACGGAAATAAAATTGAAATAGTATAAAGGACTATTTAAAGTCACGCCGACCATCGTAGGTAAGAGTAATGCTTCCTTTAAACAATCCAGCTTTGGGACAGTAGAAATTCAATGTTTACCAAATGATGGTGCAAGTTAACTAACCTTAATACATGACTCTGTCTGATTCTGCCTCAGATGACTATAGGTCTCATTCTCCATTAGGGACACCCAACATAGCAATATTCATTTGCATATTTTATACTAATGAATACAATAACAACAATATTCAAGCAAAAAACCGATGGACTACAAGTAGCAAACAAAAAAACATAAGAGACGCCTTCCCCGTCACAGAATAGAGTCAGCAGCAGGATCCGTACTTGATTTTTTAGATTTAGATACACTTCTGGCTCGTCTTCCATTCACAAGTCTCGGCCTTTTCTCGTAAGCCAACCATGCCTCAAGCTCTTTTTCTTGGGCATCTACAAATTTCTTCAATCGCTTCGGAGTAGAATCATGGAAGCTTGTTGATTCAAATCCTGTGAAGGGCATATTGTCATTTGGATGGCCAAGGGGAAACCAATCTTCAATAATTGTTGTAACCGTTGACTTCGCTCTTGTTTGAGACTTACAGCGATCATTGAGAATTGAGACACCTGATTCCGCTGGGCCATAGGTTGGCTTTAAAGTAAGGTTTCTGTGATTTGCATCAACAGGTAATTTTGGTAAGTGTCCTTCCGAAGGATCTTGCGATGATTTTTCAATGGGGAAAGTCTCAATCGTGTTCAATTCTTCAGGCGATTTTCTTCGGTTACTTTTGTCTTGAAATAATTTTGACGTTGCCCTTTCCATTGGTGCTTCCCTAACTTCTTTGGGAAGATTATGAGAAAAGTGTCGAGTCTTCTTTCTCCGTTCTCCTACATCAAATGTTGGTGAATGTGAGGAAGATCTTGATCTAGCTCGTGCTTCATGTTGATACTCTTCATAGTCTTTTTTGCGAGTAGGTACTGGGGCAGACTTACTCCGGTTTATTGTAACAAATAAAGGTGATGATTTATTCCCCTTAGTCATCCCTTCAGCATCATTGAGAGCAGCAGGAGTTGGTGTGCCTTCAAAACCATTGAGCGAAACGGTAAGGAATATAGACGAAGAGGTTTTTTCGATTGGTTCTCCTTCAACTAATTTGGGAACAACTGGAGATGGAAGTTCCTTAAATACTTTGGCAGTAGCCAGAGGGTTCGGCTTTGCTTGACAAATTCTAAACAATACTGGCAATTCATCAACTTCTTTGGGAACAGCTGTGGGTGGGCTTTCGTTAGCTTTAGGGGCTTCTCCTAAAGACTTATCATCTCCGTCTTTTGAAACAACCGGAGTTGGAATTTCTTGAAGACAAGGAGTTACTGCAGCCAACGTCCTTACCTCACTTATGTTAATAAATTTCTCGCCTGGGCTAGATTTCACAGAAGGATGAATTCCAGCATTGTTTGAATCTGTTGCGGGAATAGCAGGTGGAGTAGCATCCTTCACTAGTGATTCATTGACCTGAAGATTGCTAGTAACTACAGTTGGCGGCAAAACGTCAACCTCTCTTTGATTTGAGCGATTACATGTAATATAAGCTTGACACGAATCATTATTAAGTAACCCTATTGTGGGATTTGCAGCTAGGGTCGCATTCTCCACAGGTAATTCATCAACCTGAGGATTATTGAGAGCTACCGATGGCGACATCACATTAAGCTCTCTTGGGTTTGTGCCATCACTTATCGCCGATACATGACTTTGAGAATTATCGAGAAAATCCTTTGGTGAAACAGACGGTCTCAGATCACTAGGCTCCAAATATCCTTTTATGGAAGGCGGGTGTTCAGAGAGCGAACAATAAACCACTTCAATACCATCTTCGTCACTACTCTCGTCCATATTGAAATCGCTCTCTTCTTCATCATCCCCTTCGCTTAATGCTCCGTCATCCGTTTCCCTCAGAACTCTAGGTGGAATAACCGATTTCAAACCAATTTTATTTACAACGAGCTGATTTCCCGAGCTGCTGGAAGGTTCATTGCATACGGCTGTTTCAGCTGCTATTTCCATTTTAGACACGTCGGTCAGACTGCCAAAAACCAACTCGTTCCTTCCTACAAGTATGTTCCTCGATTGTACATAAATTTCACTCAAACCACGTCTCATAAATTGAGCTGCTCCCATCTCCATAGTAACTTCATTGATGCTCTTTTCTTCTTCCACTTCAATCGCACCTGTCCTTTCTTCATTCGTCTCTTCCTTTTCTACTGAATTTACTAAGTCCCTCCGGTCTTCTGGACTATTATTATCTATCGTTATTATTTCTGGCTGAAATTCAATTGAGACGTTCGATAGGTTGTGAACATCTACATGCATATTACTGTTTTCGTTTGTGAAATCATATGTTCTAATGTTTGTCCAAATTTCATCTACGGAACAACTTTCTTCTTGGGGATCACTTGTTTCACTTGTTGCCTCCAGCTGATCGCTTTCTTCACTCTTTTCCTCCTGAATATTGTCATCCTCTCTCCTTCTTTCCTCAACACCTTCCATTGCAGTTTCCCCCCTCTCGTCAATGGTCTCTCTATTAGAGCCGAGGGATGTAGCATTGTCTTGTTGGGAATTACCGATATGTGCACATTTGTTAGAATTATCAGTAGATCTTAATTTGTTTACAACGGCTTCCAGTCTACTTGCAGAAAGCCGATGCATTTCACCGTGTTCTGGGCAGAGGCAACGAGAGCTGAGGGACAAAGGAGACGGTTTTGTATAATCCCTTCGGACCTGAAAATTAAAGACAAAAAGTGACAGAAAGAACAAGTACTTGATAACTGTAACTGATAAATTAATTAGATTAAAAAGTATCGAAGAAGTTGGCACAACTAGTTCGTATTTCGAAAACTCCTCACAGACTATTAAAGTAGGCTACAGCCAAGTAGCCTTGAACAATTTTGCATTGTTTCATGACAATAATTCAGATTCTAATTTAACAGAATGTGACTCTGAATGAACAGCTGGCTACCAAACTTAGTGATTTCTTAAGCAATGGTCAAAGATCCAATATTTCGATCCTAGTCAATATCGATATTGAATGCTGATGCTGCTAAACTTACCAGAATCGAACTAGGAGAAAGAGCTGATGAACTGGGACTGAGTTTCGGAGGGGTCATATGCAGTGAGAGTGGGCTTCTGGGAGAGACGGTAGGAGCTTTAGGGCAGAGAACACTGTGCTCAGTTAATGCATGACGCTTGGCGAATGGCGTCCCGCAGTGTATGCATGGGTGCTGAAGCAGAGGTTTTGCCGTGACAAGCCCTCGGCATGTCTGCACGTGGACTGCCAGAAGGGCCTTCCTCGCAAACCCTAGACCACACTTCTCGCAAATCTGTGCACCAAATGATTCCGACTCGGGAATCCCTGCCTTCGAGACAGTCGCCTGAAATGATTACAATATTGCTTTACGACTACGCGAGGAAAAAATACTGTAATAATGTATACTTTTTGAGCAATGATTAGCTTATGGCTTTCTCCGGACAACATCAATAATAAAATTAGGAGAGTTAAGACCACGCTCGGAAACTGGACGACATCTCGCCGAGAACATAGAAGGGAAGAAGTGGTTATGGCTCGGGTCAGAATTGGCCACACAAGGCTCACCAATGGCCACTTAATGGAAGGCGATCCCCCATCGCTGTGCATTTGCGGGGATAAGGTCACAGTCAAGCATATAGTGCTTGACTATAACCTACTTGCTCAACACCGCACATGGTCACCCCAAACATCCTTGCAGATCTTCTCAGCGACAATGAAACCAAAACGACCGCAGTCTTAAAGGTTATATCCTCCTCTGGTTTGACGACCCGAATATAACTGGGAAAAACCACACGCGGCGGGCGAAAAAGCAAGATCAACTTGTAAACGCCCTTAAATAACAAAAAAAAATAGCTTATGGGCTAACATGAGAAAAAAACTAAATTAAAACCCACTTTGGTGTCCCTCCAGTGGAACGAACGATTACGAGTGAACCCATCCATGCTTTCCAATTTATCAATTAGTATAGGTACTGTAATAGTTCCAGGGTTAAATATTGGCTCTCTATAGGTTTTCCTTACTGGAAAGATCGATGGGCAAAGTCTAGAAAGGGCATACCAATAATATAATACTACACAATAATAATAGGCATGTAATCCATAGCATCTTCAAAAATATTTTAATTTCTTCTTCTTCTTCTTCTTCGGCCGGTACTCCCCTGCGCCGGAGGAATATATTTATAATAATAATAATAATAATACCTTGCATTTGGCTGAATGTACAACTAGAGCGGCGCGCCTCGAGAACGGTTTGCCACAAATTGAGCAGTGAAGCTCGCCCTCAAATTGCGCCATCCACTTCTCTTCCTCCTTGGCCTCCATCTTGGCAATGTCAGCCTCGGCAACATCAGTCAATTGCTTCGACGCTTGATACAGGCTCCGCTTCTGGCCTTTCAGCAAAATTTGCGGCCGTAACCGACGAATCTGCTCTGCAGACTTGTTGTGGGCTGGACAGAAATGCCGAAATTAATAATACAGTTGAGGAGAGTAAGCGTATTTTTGCTTGAGACGTATTAAGATGAAAAATTTATCATGGGAGCAAAGGGGCTGGGGTGCGAAACTCCAAAGTCTACTTCAGCAGATTTTTGTCACTGGCTTGAAGCAGATGGTTTTTCCCTCTTCACGCCGGTGACACACCTACAAATCAGGATGTATGTTCAGAAATAGCCTGCTTTTTCTCACCAGCCCATTGCGTTCGAATCGTACGTGCCGCAGGGCTGGAACCAATTATACTCGTACGAAAATGTGACTTTTATGACCACCAGCAATGAAATTTATGACTAATTTATGACTTAAAGCAGTACAAAACAGACGTCTTAAGAAGGTAGGCCTACATAGCGAAATCAAAAGAGACAACAAAACATGCTACTATAATTACAAAATGAAAAATTAGGCTACTTTTTTTTAAAGTGAAATAAGCATAGTTTTTTTCTTTTCTACAGTTTTTTCGGTTGCATCAATGTTTTTCTTTTCTTTCTCTACTTCTTTTCTTACTTTGGAGACACCATCTAGGACTGCAGTAGCAAAGGCTACTTCACTCAGGTCATTTTTTTGTAAAGCAGTCTTTAATCTTTTGTTGGCTTCTTCGAATAGTTTATTTTCTATTTTCCTTTTGGTAGCCTCGTTGTTTTTCATCTCTTTTAATTTCAATTCCTCGTCTTGAAGCATAGTTCTAGTAGCTGCCATTTTAGCTTGCACCTCTTTTTCTTTCAATGTTTACTCCTCTGCTTCCTTAATTTTCTTGGCTTCTTCCTCTTTTCTCTTCTTCTTGCATTTTATATGTACTGCAGGCGTTTCTCGTCAATTTCACTAGATTTTGGGGGACTGGCACCAACTGGGCTTGATTTCCATATTTTTTTTAACTTCTTTTTACCTGCATAGCAGCATTGAGCGTCCGCTCGCTCATACTTGCCCTATTTTCCAGCAAATAACGAGCAGAGTCTGAGAATCCTCTCTCTACGTTCGCGTTACCATGTGAGAGAGATAACACTGCCTTGACAACCTTTGTGACAGTTGGATAGGACAGCTTTCCAGTAGCAGTTTTGATGGATAAAACTGAGTCCAATAATCATCAATGGGTATCGTTTTACCGTTTTCTGCTTCTAACTGTAGAAGTCGCCACTCGTCTAGTAAGAGATCTTCATCGATTTGAAGAGGCAGTGAGCGAGATACTGTCACCAACCACCCAATGCTAACAGCTTTTCTGCGCTCATCAAGATGCAAGCAGCGGCAGGCCTTTATGTACTTATTATTGATTGAGCTTTTCTCTAGTAAGTGCTTACAAGCGGAAACGAAATGGTTTTGAACATTTATGAGAAAAGCTGATCTATCAAAATCGGTTAAACGGCCGATTTCTTCAACTATCTCTTCATCTAGAATAATTTGAGTAGACGGAAGTAGGTGATTCTTTGCTAACTCCAAGTTTAGCCACAGCATCAGGTTTGCAGACCTTTAATATTAAAGGTTTAGATGTTTGCTTGAACTGGAACGGCGGGGGCCATAGTATCCCTTACGGGCACCGGTTAACCATAAGCCAACTATCAGAGATAAGTACCAACGCAGAAAATATCAAGTCTTACACATTGCAGCATAGCAGAACGGATACCGGGGCCCGGTCAAAAACTCTGTACTCAGCTCGTGCAGGCTATTTTCCCCGCCAAATTGCGTACTTATCTTGTCCAGGCTACATTAGATGCCATATTGGTAACGGTTTCCAGCCACGGGATGAACGTAATAGGGAGTTTTTATTTTGACTAGCGTAGTCAACATGCAAATAGCTCAGCTCCATCGAAGAAGGGCACAATTTTATGCAAGTGCATGTGAATGCTAGCATGTTGTGCCCTTATAATGTGGAGGCACGCTTGCAAGCTCCCGATGCTTCAACCCAAAGAATTTCTAATATAATACAATAAATATAATGCTTCTACCACGACGTTATGTTGGCGCCAATTATTTTTAAATTTAAAAAACGTGAAATTTACGGTTTTAAGTTAATATATAATAAGTTGATTATTTCCGACAAGGGAAAATACGACTTTTATGACCAAGTAAAGAAAATAATGACATTTTATGACTGCCAATGGAAAATATTACTTTTTAGGAAAAATATGACCTGATTCCAGCCCTGACGTGGGCACCAAGCTTTCAAAATGCAATGAGGATCCGATTTCGGTTATAGCAGTGCTTACTGCACAGCTACCCCTTAACCGAGTATAGAACTATTGTTTTAGGTGTATCCGATCATCATCATCAGCGTTTTGAAATGGACTGGTTTTTTTAGTGATGGAAAACCAGCGATCGAGAATTCTATAATAACTGGGGTTGACGCAGACTTACCTTTACTCAAATGACTATATACCCCCCACGGGGATGACCGGAAGACTTTGCAAACAGGACAAGGATAGCATGTTCTCGGGTCGTGATAAACAGCGGTGTGCCGCTGCAGCATCTTCTGCGACGGAAAACTGGAGTCACACGAGCTACAGCAGTAGCTGCCCACAGGCTTAGCCACCTGCCCGTCAGCAAGTAAGACCGCTTCCTTCTCCTTCGAGCTCAGCTCCAGGTCACTCAACTGTAAAGAACAAATTATTATTATTAAAAATAAGAATCACGGGCAGAACCATTGATGGAGAAAATGCAGGAGACTGGTTCAGACATGGTAGCCAACCAATGGATGAAAACAAGAGTGCGAGGAAACTACTGCAGGAATAAATAGAGGGAACACGAAGACCAAGGTAGAGAGGATGGATAGCTTTATAAAGCTAAGAAAAAAAAAGACCTTTGGGTTTACGTGTTGACTGTTACACTGTTGACAATAGAGTAGCTTGGTCCTGAGTGGGGTTGCTTTGGTGCACACCCGTGTGGTTCGTCACTGCACAACGAGGTTGCCCGACGGGACCGTCTAAAGAATTTGCCTTTATACGTTTTGCATTTAATAGTGTAGTTTCCCTTTAGACCTTTGACCTTCAGAGTACTCACCTCCTCTTGCATTGAACTACTAGCTTCTTCGCCGCTGGCTGTCTGGTAGACAGCCTCGGCTGACATGGGCATGCCCTGCAATCGGCACATGAATAGCGGGTCTGTGGATAATGGAGGTACAGAGTTCCTCACAGGCGCCTCCACGGCGCCGTTAGGCTGTGAAATCTGTCCCAGATATTTCAAAGGAGGAATTTGTGGCAATATAGATTTTCTGAAAAAACAAAAAAATGAAAATTATTATATGATGCATGAAGTAGCCTTCTACAACTTAAATGAGCCAAATTTTTAATAACTTGCTGGGTTAATGAAATAAAAATGAAAAGTATATAATTTTGGGGTGTCAATTTTCTATATTTTCCTCTTAAACTAGTAATATGCCACTGCGCCATATCGGTGGGGAATGGACTTACGCGGTAAGGTTTGAAGAAAACATTATGTGGTTATTGGAACACCACACTGAAGGTAGTAATTATGTTTCATATTTTGGAGTCAATTTTTCGCATTTCCATATCCGTAGGAATGCGAAACAACTTATTTCAATAGAAAAGTGGTTATAACAGCTCGAATGTCCATTCCCACCCATTTGTGCACTATTTTTAAATAAATAAATATTTATTTTTGTTGTATTACTAAGCCAACCCATCGGAGTTAGGGTTATAAAGCCGTCTCTTACACTCAACTAGGAAGACCCAGGACCGCCTGCTTTACATGCCCTCCGAAGCATGGCTTGAAAATGTAGCAAGTGTGGGACTCGAACCAACAACCTTTCGGGTGAAAGTCAGAGTCAGTACCACTACCCTACATGTCCTGATTTCTGACTGCAAAAATTAAAATGTAAACATTCAATGTTGACTCATGCCCGATCCTAATATTTACTCCCACCTGGAATTAGGAATCATAGTAACATTTTCAAGTTTAAACCTTACAGCGCAGGTCCATTTCCTACCACAAGGGTGGAGTGACAATACCAATCTAATAATATACTCCTCTCCGGCGCAGCCTATGTGAAAATCAGCAGGGCGAGATGAGGCCAGACGCAGACAACACCCTGTGCTTGTGTTGTCCGAGGCAGGACGTGGACCACTTGTTCCAGTGCAGCCTAAAACTTCAAAAGATTCTGGGACGCTCTCTTGGACACGAAAAAGTAAGTAGTAAGTAATATCCATCCGTCTTGTGCACACCGGGTACAGGCTCATTTTTTTTTTTTTTTTATATTGTCTCTCCCCGGATGCGTTATAAGCAGTAAGTACCCAACCCCGTCAACCCGATCACAACTATGTAAGTGAGACCAATTTAATATTCTTGATACTAGATAACGTTTTTACATAAAAATATAACCATTCCAACCAAAATAAACTATTTTTCAATAATTATTCAAAGTCTCTAGTATTATACTCACTCGGGGAAAACATTTTTCCTTCTACTAGAAGAAGCTGCATCATCCCCGTTCCCCTGCCAACTGTCATTATCTACAGAAGGTGCTTCAGGCTCGATTTGTATCATCTCCTCCGATTGGGATTTCGCCTGCAACTAATGACGAAAACCAGGAAGATTTACTAATTGAAGGTTAATCATGACATTCTAGCCATTCCTGTAGGTTATTTACCTTAATTCATTTAGGATTCTATCTAATTTCGGCTGTGTTCGCCGAATTCTTAGTGCCGATGTTATTATGTTTTCTCAAGCGGCTTCGATTCCATTAATATTCCAATTTGAGATGCTAAATTTTCCTCCTTTATTTATAAGCAATTGAGACAACCCACATGTATGACATACATTAGTGTAGTAGCGTTTGCACTCCCAACACGAGATCACTTGACACACACAAATGTTTAAATAACTCCCCAACAGCGCAAATTTTACATTCATAATCAGCGGTTCACAAATCGTATGGATACCTCAACACAATTGTTTATCAAACGGGAAAACTGCAGCCAGAAATTAGAAAGAGTTCACAGAACTTTTCAGTTCTATCAATGCTGTTGAGCCAATGAAAAGGCGACTTCATTATTTTAATTACGATAAATAGAAACAATCATAAATACTGATAATGTATGGTCCCTCACCAGTTCATTTAAAGAGCTGGAATTATAACTTTGGCGTTGTTTCTTGCAGTAAGTCCGCTTATGTGATATAAAGTTAGCGACGCTTCTAAACAGGCTTTGGCATACACTGCACTCATAAATGAGGGAGCATTGGTTGTAAAGCAGCTCCTGAAACTGAAAAAATACGGTCAAGTTGTGGCAAAATTGTTTTCATTGAGATAAGGCGCAGGAAGAAGAATAATTGAAGGCATTCAAAAGCCGCTAAATCTTACTATTTTCCCGCCAGTCAATTTAAAATAATTCAGGTAATTCAATTTTAAGGAAAACTACTGCTTTACTGAAATACGGGTTTACGGGATACCGCTCGCATTGCTATCTTTTAGCCCACAGTTCTTACAATTTTACTGTCGACAACAAGGTCACTGGAAATTGTCACAATCAGTAGAATTGCAAATCCCTACTTTGTTGTTATGCAAGACTCATGTTGGAGGCATATCAGGTAAGCAGATTGACAAATGACAGAAAAAAATTACAGGAAAAAAAAAATTGGTTTTTGAAAAGTTGAGTGATGGGTACTTGATTGAACGTCAAGGAGGTCAATCCAGCGAATAATACAATGCAATAATTCATCATTTCCTATACAATAATACAATCCACAATGGTGAAATGATGTTAAATCGGTCAGACTTATAATAAATATGCTTCTCGTTTGCTTTCCATTTTAATTTGTGTGCGACTTCAGTGGCATGGTGGTAGCGAGCTTGTACTTGTGCGAGTCTCTACACACCTTGCGATCAGAGACGTATCGTAACTCGAGACAAGTACCTATTAGGTTACTTAGTGAGGCGATTGAAGAGGTTAATCGGGTACATTCATGAAATTGTTGGTACGCGATTAATCTTTTTTATCTATATCATTAATTAATAATTACGCCTGCCTCACTGAACTGGTTCCCCTCTGAAATGACGCATTTACAATTATTTCCAAAAATTATAAGTCAAATTACCTCTTGGGTGCCAACATTCATAGCCTGTATAAGATCTTTCACCCCGCGGATACTAGTGTGCAAGGAGTTGCCCACCACCGCTAAATCTTCAGTCTCTTCATCACTCAACTCCACTTTCTCCTTCGCCGTTTTCTTCTTAGATCGGCCAGATTTCTTCGACGCATTGCTTGATTTTTGGGCTGGCACTTTCATTTTGCTCCTTAGTTATTTTGTTTCACCTGAAAGGCAACGAAAAAAACCCTCTGAATGTTTCAATAAGTTCGCAATTTTCCCCAGGCACAATGTACATATCTGTTGGACTAATAGGAATATGAAGCAAAGAAATTTTTAGCGGAAATTAAAGTTTTGATCAGATAGGTAACCTGCCCGATGAAAAAGGCCTGAACTCAATATTCGGTTAAGGTCTATTAATTGCGATAATCTTCTTTTGAGATTTTGAATGTGTAGGCCTTACATTTTTACCATGTCTTCATATACTGTGGCCAAACGGTGTTAGCATGGCTACATACTATGCGTATCAAAATTGTAATCCTCCCTGTAATTAATGCAACCCATTGCATACTCGTTATTACATGCATATTATTGTATTATACTGTATTTAATAAGCCTCTTCCATGAGTTTCGCCCCAACCTTTCGTCACTTGAGGAGTAAACTTTCAAAACGTCACAAATCCGTGAAAATTAAAAATTGATTTGAACATCGATTTTTCATCAAGAAGATGAATAGAATCAGGATTGCTAATCAAAACAAAAGTTCTCCTGTACTACATCAATTTCTTGTCCATACATAATGACCCGACTTTTGTCATCTTCTTTAGAGGCTTTTTTACTCATAATCATTGCCTCAGTCTATTAGAATAGAATAGAATAGAAAGTCTATATTGCACCGATTTTCAATACAATAGCGTAAATAATAAATGTTAAATTGTACAATGCAGTCAAGAACTTAACAGAATCCAAAGAAAAGTTCAAAGTGCTTCCCTATTCAAAAAACTCTTGAATGTTGTACAATGTCCTTTGAATAAGGTAACACTTCAAACTCCTTCTGAACTCTGCCAAGTTCTTGGCTGTCTTTATTAAATTGGGCAGTTTGTTATATATGCGCACACCGATAAAAGACGGCTTACATTCGTACCGCCGGGTTTTGTGTTGCATGGCAACCAAGTTTGACCTTGACCTCGTTCCATGATTGTGGACATGTTCTACCCGCTGGAAACTGCTTAAATTTTTGTGAATATACACAGCCACGTGCAAAATATACAGGCTAGGTACCGTTAGTATGCTCAGGTCAATGAAGTGCTGTCTACAGCTCTCTCTTTGATTAATTCCCACAATTTACCTAATAGCTCTTTTTTGGAGTTTAAAATTCTGAGCAGGTTGCCAGCACTAGAATTGCCCCAGAGCTCAATCCCATAGGTAATGTGGCTTTGAATTAGTGCATAATAAACTGAGATAGCTGTAGCAGCACCACATACTTTAACAATGTTCCTTAGTACAAACAAACCAGAGCATATTTTGGTTGATATGAAGTCAATATGGTCGACCCACTTTAGATGAGAATCAATATGCATGCCCAGGAACTTAACGCTCGATTCGTTATTTAGCATATTCTTCTCCACAAAAACACACGGTTCCGGCTGGTTGTTCGTTTGCCTCGTTTTGAATACCATTATAGAAGTCTTTGTGGAGTTAACCATCAGATTGTGTGTTGCTAGCTCCTGGGTAAGCATGTTGATCTTTACAAACATGGAGAGCTCAAGGTCGCTAGGTGTAGGAGCAACAGTAAGACATGTTGTGTCGTCCGCATATACAAAGTTATCCTTTACAATGCTATTAATATAGACTAGGAACAAAAATGGCCCCAATATAGAGCCCTGCGGGACACCAAATGTAACATCCATCAAATCTAGTTCAGGTAGATGCATAGAAGTATTATTGTCAGCCTCAATATTAGTATCAGGGAGTGATACAAACTGTTTTCTATTCGTCAGGTACGAATGCATCAAGTCGTAACCCTTCCCTCGAATCCCATAGTTTTCAAGCTTTTTCATGAGCAACCCTCGATCCACAGTCAAAAGCAGCTGTAAGGTCGAGAAAGGTAGATGCAGCAGCATTTCCAGCTTCCATCTCCTCAATAACTTTTTCAACCATAGCAGTAACATTAATTATTAACTTAAACTCATTCACCTCTTAACTGTGAATTGAGGAATTACAAGAGTGAAACAGGTAGGCAGCTAAAATACGCTCGGCAAAAGATGCCCACGATGATTAGTCCTGAATGGAATCTCATTACATAAGTAAACGTGTAAATCCATTTAAATCTCGGCACAGAAAGTTTCGACCATCACAAAGCTTTCCTTATACTAACATATAAATAGTAAAACAAACTATAATTCATTCTGCTACAAGGTCAACCTTTAAGCTTTTACCTTGGTTAAAACCAACCTGCTAGTTTATGGTCCAATGCGGCAATGGTGGGCTCGACAAGAAATTGCATATCTGCTGTAAGCCTCCTTGAATGAGGAATTTGAAATTGCTGTAAAATACATTACAAAGTTATTGTAACATGTTATAACAGAGCTTATTCACAATTGCGACTGTATAATGGTGTGGGGTCTCCATAACCTATTTAGGTTACAGCAGTTAAAATTAAGTTAGTTGTATCTAATCTAGTAGGTTGGTATGGTACCTTAGACCTAATTACTAAGCCCGCCGACAAACAAATTGAGTCTTATCCCATGGTCTTTATATAGAGTAAATTCCATTCCATCTATTTTGGGTTGTCACTTCTGCAGTATGCCAGCTGCAACAAGGGCTAACATTACCATAGTGCCGAGTTCAATGCACATTTTCGCAGCATTTAAAGAAAACATAGTCCGTACCTAGCATCTCATAATAGCGTAGGGTCTCACTTGTACGGCCTGGATCATGCAATTGACAGCGCGTACACCTCTGCTAACCTATAAACGTTGGACAATCTGGCGTCCATAGTAATAACGTGCTTGTAATTATTAAAATTGATTCACATACTTACTATTGCGAGAGGGTTTTGACATCCCAACTAAGCAGACCAGGTTAAGCATCAATTCTAATTTATTTTATGGCGGTCCATCCAGTGGTTCTCTACAGGAATTCACAGAAAATCATAACAAAAATACTTGCACTGAAGACTATATGATTAGTATAAACTCAGAGATTTTACGTATTTACTGAATAGAATTATTACCCTTTTCATTTTACATTTTTGATAGCAAACACCTTTCCCATCACTCGGACTAGGGCTTGGATTGGATTGGAAACTGAATCCTGAAAGTTGAAACAACATGGAAGCCACTACTCACTACTGCTAAATGAAAAAAAACTTACAAAAACTTTCAAGACCGAAACAACTTCTTTGGGTGTTTTAAATAATTAAAATTATTTTTAGAAAGATGAATTATAATTGGAAATTGTAAAAATTATAAACAAATTAATTAAGTAGACTATGTAGTTTGTAAGGAGGTCAAATTTTGGATTTTCGTCAGACATTATCAGCCTTATCTTACAATATCCGGTAATTTATTAAGAGTACCAGCGGGCCTACTAATGCTACTATGCCCACAGAATACAAATAATACAATAACATACAGTCAGTGTTAAAAGTATTCGTACACTTGTACATTTTTTCGAAAACCTGTCTTATTTTACTTAAAATAATAGCAGCGTCCAGCTAAAAAAATTCCAGTATACTCTTCAAGTGTGAGGTCCACATTTGAAAAATGCTTAGCCTAAATTAAATCCTTTCTTTAACAAAAAAATTATAATAAAACAAAAGTGTGATTTGCTACACGGAAAAAGTATTCGTACAGCTGAAAAAAAGACATGCGGCATGCGTCTAGTACTTCGTGGGGTATTCTTTTTGTTGTATTACGGCCTGAAGGCGCCTGCCCATCGAACTCGTCAAGGTTTGGCACAGAGACACTGGTAATTTCGCCCATTCTTCCTGTAAGATGATTTTCAGCTGGTTTCTGTTGCTTAATATCCTTTCCCTCAGGTGGCTTTCCAGATAGGACCACCAGTTTTCGATGGGATTCATGTCCGGACTCTGGGGAGGTGTGGCAAATTGTCGGCGCACGTTGAATAGCAACCACAACTTCGTGTTAGGGCCTATATGCTGTATGTTTAGGGTCATTGTCTTGTTGAAAAACAAAGTCCCCTCCCAAGCCCATCTTGCCAGCACTAGCTTAGAGATTTTCTTTCAGTATGTTGATGTAGGTCATGGTTCATGATGCCATCAATAAACACCAACTTCCCTACACCAGCTGAAGAAAAACAGCCCCACACTTCCACGGACCCGCCACCGTGTTTTACAGTCGGAGCTAAATTTTTCGGATTTAGCTCCGTATTTGCTAGTCGCCACACTCTTATCTTGCCATCCGACCCAAACAAGTTGAACTTACTCTCATCAGAGAAAATAATCCGATCAAAGTAAGTTTGGTCTGTGTTAATGTGGCTTTTGGCAAACTCAAGTCGTTTCCTTCTATTGACAGGATAGATCCATGGCTTGTTTCTAGGATTACGACCATGATATCCGCTGTCCCGCAGGGATTTTCGGATGGTAGACTCATGAACAACGACCCCTCTTGTTTTCAAGTCGGCAGCGATCTTGGGTGCGCTCAACTTTGGATTTTTCTTGATGAGTCACTGGACAACGCGTTCGTCAATAGCACTCAGTTTACGCGGGCGTCCACTTCTTGGCATGCGTTTGACGGTTTTGCGGTCACAAAACCTGTCTATTACCCCTTGGATGGTCGAATGGGGTCTACGTCAAAGTCGCGATTTGGTTGAGGGATTTGCATTGGTTATGTAATCTCATAATGATCTTCCGCTCCTCTTCAGTTGTTTCTTTCCCTTTTCGACCCATTTATAGAGAAATTAATAAGCAATGTACAAGGAAAATATGAACAAACAACTTATTTGTTTTGAAGTATCTTATCACTTGAATTCCTAGAAAGTTGGCGAGTGTACGAATACTTTGTCCGTGTAGAAAATTACGCTCTTGTTTTATTATATATTTTTTTGTTAGAGAAAGGATTTGACTTATGCATTCTTCAAATGTGAACCTCACAGGTAGGTACTTGAAGAGTACACTGGAATTTTTTAGCTGGACGCTGCTATTATTTTAAGTAAAATAAGACAGGTTTTCGAAAAAATGAACAAGTGTACGAATACTTTTAACACTGACTGTATATAACTATGCCGTTTAGTATTAACTAAATCGTGGGGTTAAAAATGTAAACAGTTTTGAATAGCACTTTCCATTCTAAAGTTTTCTTGTTTACATTTTTAATTCCATGTCAAGATTAAAAATAATCGCCGTAGTAGGTCCGCAGGAGCCCGAGCATAAATCGCGGATGATTTAACTACCTATTAAAAGTCTTCGCGTTGAGGCGCCGTTCGAAGCCACATGTAATCATCGGCTACATTGTTCTTTTAAATTAAGGGAGCATTTCTTTGTAGCAATGCATCGTCTATCATTCCTGGACAAGTTGGTTGGAAAAACGAGATTAAATAAACAAATTAGGCTACTTGACAATTTTCGAATACCTATTTTAATACCTCCTGAAGTTATTATTATTTTTTGTCATAAAAAAAAACGTTACCGGTATTTATTATTTCCTAATCAATAAAAGGTTGATGGTTAAAAAGCGGTGTGGACTGCGACATCTGCGATGCCCACGGAATAGCCGCCAGTTGCACGTCCGTCATGACAATCCGGAATATATCGTCATTTTATTGTTACCCATGTCTGCCAGTGTTTTGGCATATGTAATTTACAGCTAAAAACACCAACATGTACTGTAGGCCTATTTAAGTTTATTTATTTATTAATATTTACAATTTTTCATGCAAAAACACATTGTATTATTATTGCTAGCCTATAAGCTAATATATAGCATATTTTATTGGTACAACTGTCAAGTAGCCTATTGGTATCCATCCGCTCTCGTCGCTAATTACTAAGAATAGTACTAAATGAAAAAAAAATTAAAAATAAATTAGGACAAATTAATTTTATCATTCTAATTTTTTATATTAATTGAAAGAAAAAAAACAATTCAATGAATGTATCCAATTGTTCTCTTCAGTCGTCGCTATGAATTCAAAATTAGTGTTATAGTTACCCTCTGGAATTTTATTACGTGTTTATTCGAAAGATCTCAATACTACCATTGCATAACCCCACTACTAGGGCATATGCTCTAAGACAATGACTTATTAACATAAAAAACCTTATAACTATGGTAATTAGGCACACAGTATTATTCTTATTCATACGACACTAGCCTCAACATAGAACACCATTTTTTCCATAAGGTTACCTGTATTTCTAAGAATTAAAAACTTTTGAACTGTTCATAATAGCTTGCTCTCGCCTTGCCAATTCGTCCACAGGTGATTTAGAGTTTGCAAATGCAGTTCTCGCAAGCAATTGCTTTAAAACAGCTTCCACGCGAAGTCGAAGCGGGGCCCGGGCTAGCCGTTGCTCATGTTGCACCACAGAGTAAACGTCAGTGACGAGTTGAAAGAAGGGTTCACACAACGATCCCTTGACTTGAATACAGGTGCGCCTCAGCCAAGATAGAAGTCCGAAGCCAAGTATGATCCTAGAAGAGTTCGGTGACCGAACCATTTTTTGAAGAACCTGCAAAAAAACAGTGAAGTTAGTCAACGCTTTATCAACCAGTGCAGCAGGACAGTCATGGAGAACTTTGGTACAAAATCCTTTACCACATGACCTACCAAGAGCTGCATTCATCGCTCGTGTTCGGTGCGAAACTGGCCATGACTACCTGCAGGCTCACCTGTTTTGCCTAGACCAGGCTGCTTCAGAGAAATGCCCACTCTGCCTAAGCGGACGTATGGATGCTGCCCACATTCTTACGTGCCAATCGATCCAAAGCCGTAACAATGACATCACACGATGTCACAATGATTCCGCAAGCCGCGATATGCCGATGTCTTACATCATTGTAGAAATTGGGCTTGTTGAATAGTTGGTGCAGACAGTCTATTCAAAAGATTTTTATGATCTGGCGTGTCTAGGGAAAAACCGTGCACTTCCTTTCGTGCGGTGGGCTTCACGCCAGCTTCCGAAATCGACAAGAAATCTCCAGCTAGCCCTATGGCTAATCGCGATCGCGAGAATCTTCCGTGTGTACCAGGCCTAAGCTTCCGTAGTCCAGGTTCAATACGTGAGCCCCATCAACTCCTCATTATTTAGCACTTCCTCTGGTACCAGTCCCACTCTTCTGAGATCTTCCTCAATCTGGTTTCTGTATGTCATTCTGGGTCTTCCTCTACTTCTTCCCCCAGCCACTTTCTAGCAAACCTACTGTTACGCAAACACTCGCCAACAACACGCCGAACTCTCTTCTTATCTTACTAATCCTATCCCTTCTTGTCCTCTGACGTGCTATTGGGATGAACTTCATCTCAGCCGCTTGTATTTTACGATGTTGTATGTTGCTCGTCCAAAGGGGTATAAAAGTGAGTTTTAAATACCGTTTGCTATTAGTTCTTAGGCATCATTTCCTCACAGAGGTCAGGAACCTACTTAAAATAATTTAGTAAGAGAGACAAACCTCTAGAATGGTGCACTTTACATCATTGGAAGCGAGGGAGGATTCAAAGAAGGATAACATAATTTTGAAAGCTGGTCCGTTAACAACCAGGTTTAAATCCACTTCACTACGCATTCCATCTCGGAGTACTTCAAGAATCCAACTCCTATGTTTCCTGGAAAAGTAAAAACAGAACATTAGTCGAAATTCTAACTATTAATACTTATTATTATTTTCAAGGGCTTTTTAGAGGTATACCTGTAGAGACCCATCGAACCTTGCCCTACAAACGACCCTATTGACTCATCAAGCATTGTAATGTTTCCACATAAATTTGGCCCTTTAGAAAACTGCTACATGATAATATCAACCAACAAGCGACAATGAGCAAACTGTAATATTTACACATTTACAGGTGTGAGTCGGAATCAACCAAGAAAGGGGTCTGAACGTTCCTAGTTTCAGACTCCACAGGGTTTTCAAGTATTTTTCAACTAGTGTTAGTATGGGCTGAGTTGTCTTGGTTGTCAAAAAAGAGAATTAATTAGAAAATTCACATTATAAGGAAGTATATTTGATCCAATACTTACTGATGATTATGATCACTGCTAAAGAATAGCGGAAGAAACTCAGGCACAATATTGAGAGAAAACGCTGATTTGGCGAGAAAAAAATTGTGCAGAGAATACAAGGCTCCTAATGGCTCGGCAACTTCGAGGATAGCTCTCGCCAAAAACACAGACACAATACTCGGGATCGGTTTCTTTTCTACATCTTCCATTCCGTATCTTAAACAGTCTATGACATGGAGCCACATTGGCTTCTGCTTCGAATGTCTGTAAGAGCAACAACAAAATTAAAAGGGTGACCGTGCTGGAATGAATTCATATCACAGAGAGATTTTTTCGGCCAAGCTGGTAGCTATCTCATAAGAGAAAAACCGGACACCACCACTACTAAACGTTTTTTGTGCACTTGTCAATTTATCATGAAGTATCCTACATAGAACCATAAAGCCGTTAATTAGATGAAATGCCCCTGTATTTAATGCACACATAAATACGTGCATGTAGCCGGCACTAATACCGTGAAAAAATGCAAGATTAGGTCGACGCATACAATGCTGTTTTAAAAACGCAGTAGTAGTACTTAGCGTTGATTGCAGCTTCTCCGGGACCAGTACAAAATGCACTTGATGTAAACAAATGTCATTTTTGCCTGATGTTCTGGTGTTTTTAGAACCGCACGGATATTCTGAGTTTATTACAAATCTCCATAATCCGCATCACTGACTGAAGAAAAAACAGAAGAAGAAGAAGAAAACAAAGAAACAATAATTTATGCGTGAAATTGACGGCAAAAACTAATTAGGCAATTTTAGAACATGCTCTTTGAAATCAGATTTATAAGATTCATTTTAAAAGTAGTAATATATAAATACATACATTAGTTTTTTTACTATAATTATAAAAAAAAACTTCTTGAATCACGCACAAGAAAACAACTTTTTGCAAGCTTCTATTTGTTGGTAGAGAATTACGGAAGGGAGGACATTTTTTCCGCCTGGCCGGGATCCGGGTCTATCAGACCCTAATGAGTACCTTATCTTCTTCGGTAGGGGAAAAACGCGGCTGACGGGCGTGCAACTGACCACAAGATCTCACATCAAGCAGTGGCCAATAGAGAGGCAGTCCTTAGGCTAAGACCCTCATTGGGTTGTCATGGCAGTATTATTATTTTATTTTTTATAAAAAGATTATTCGCATACAAACAATTCAATGAATGTATCCGAATATCCTCTTCAGTCAGGCACAGGTGCTTGGTTGGCCAAGTTTCCAGCTTCCGCAGAAAGAATGAAAAAACAAAACACATTTTTGACTGTAGTGAATGTCACATTTGTCTTATTTAGAAGTCTATTTGTGCTCTTTATCAGTGACCGAACAGAACTTACTGAACTAGTTGGAGATGTGAGTAAAAGCGAGAGATAACAACTGTGGCAGCGCCTCTCATGCTGGCGTCTTCACTCGACAGCGCTGCTATTGTTAATGACAACGCGCCCTGATGAATGAACGTTAGACAGTACGATATGGCACCCGGAGAAAATAAGTTGCTGAATAAAGGGAGTAGGAAAGCAGGATCATATATGTCGCGGCTACTTTCTTCTACACCGCCCTAAACAAAACAAAAAATATTAGTAGGCCGAAAAAAAGTTTTCTTTTAAAAAACCATTGAGCTAATTCCTAGATTATAGTATATATCTCCACTCTAACAATAGCTTGACTAAATTCAAACATTGTGCACATTTTGAGCTCATTTATACACAGCGAATTTTTGAGCGTCAAAAAGACAAGTTAAGAATGTAATGAGCTAGTTTGACGGTAGAATCTTTTAGACTGACGATATAAACTTGTTCTTCTGGGCTTATACAATAGACAGTCTGTGCTTATCTTATGTTTTGTCGTTAGAAGAGTCGCTTTGTATAAATGGTCTCTTAGTCATCCGTATTTAGTCATTAAGTGCCATATTATCATTGCAGGATCTTCTTATGATGTCACTTGACTAGGATGTGACGCTTTGTGGAACACAGATTAGTCGTTGTAGTTCAACATGGCGACACTTTAATACGGTGAAATGGCAATTTTGACGGATAAGCTAAACATTGGGATACACTATCTACTGTATAATACTTTATATCAAAGGTTTCCCCACGTAGGCAACCACATCCTCACTATGAATTAGCCTCCACGATATGATCAGTTCCACTGGGCAGTCAACAGAAGAGACCCACTAATGTGCAGTAGTGAACCAAATTTGGGGAGCCTAAATGATAAATATTACGATGGCGCCTTCTACCAATTCATCAAAATTAGGCGCGGTTTCTACCGACTAGCTAGGGCTAAATACAAATACGGTGACGTGGTAACAGACATTCGAGAATCGCAGAATGCAAATGACATTGACGGAAATGTTTGTTTTTCTTTTTATAGAAATCTATTAAAATGTTTGTAATTAATATATCCCATGACGCCATTTTTGCTCTTCAATTTATACGTAGTATAAGGAAAGCTTTGTGACGGTCGAAATTTTCGATTCCGAGATTTCAACGGATTTACACGTCCCCAAGGACCCCAAAAAAGTGGTATTTACGAAATGTCTGTCTGTCTGTGCGTCGATTTTCAGGCAAACTTCTCAGTCGATTTTGATGAAATTCGGCATGTAGGTTCACAAAAATCATGCCTCGGAACAATTCTTTTTTATTTGGGGCTAACTTAATTTGGGGGGGTTTTATTCTCAAAAAACTCCAAAAAAAAGTCTAAAAAAATTATTTCTCAAAAACGGCTCCAACGATTTCTTTTAAATTCACATAGGCCTATATTGTAGTCGTTATTAATTTTAACGAAATGCGGGGGGTCGCTTGCCCCTTGATAGGTTGCTTCTGGGGGTAAAAAAATAAAAATAGGCTACCTAAATTTTAATGAAAAATGACTAAAAAATAATTTTTCTATTGATTTCTACCTTCAGGTATGTTTTAGGTGTTAAATTGAGTAACGAAACCGGACAGGTTGCTTTCCCAGAAAAGTATTTGGTTTTGTAAAAAAAAATGTTTTTTTTTAAATAAAATTATAGAAAATTCACGCTTAAATGCATTGCGTGCCCTGCCAGTATTGCTGAGTGGTAATGTGTTGGTCTGACCTGTCTAGAATTTACCTCACCTCCAGTGACGTCAGGTGGACACCCCCCCCCCCCAGGTTTCGGAAATTTAACCATAGGAAAATTATTAACCATGAAATTACTCATTTCCTCTATCTACTATTTTGATAAATTGGAATGCATGTTCGAGTAAACTCGGACCGGTTCTTTAATTTTAGTTAGTTTGTGTGTGATTTTACTCTATGATCATTGATCAATTTTAACTATGGCATAGAGTAAAACAAACATTTCCGTCAATGTCATTTGCATTCTGCAATGCGAGGTCGGTGGAAACCCCACCTAAGTCTGCTACCACGTCACCGTATTTGTATTTAGCCCTAGCCGGTCGGTGGAAACCCCGCCATAACTGATTAATTGCACCGCAGACGCCTGTACCAATAAGAACGAAAAAGAATGCAGAGTGCCTTACGTGAAGAGACCTATGGAGAGGAAACTCAGCAATTGACTTTCTGACTTTGGACAAATCAAGCAGCTGAAGTACACTCTTCATAGTGGCTTGCCTCCATAATGACAAGCCCACATGGCCCCGCACACTATAGTGGCTAATAGCTGGTATACCCCAAAATAGGGGCTCGAACTTGGATAGGCTACCACAACGACGCTCGTACATACGCAAAATCTGAAAATGACATAATAAACATTCTCACGTCCTCATGTATTATGAAACGTTAGGGGCAAGTGAAGACGGAAAACCTCGTAGGAGTAAAAAATTTAATTTGAAGAAAATCTTTTCATTGGCTTCCAGTCAGAACCCATGCATGGCCCCACCCCATTCCTAATCCAAATCATTATTATAAATAAATAACATGTAGAGTAAATGATTAAATAAATAAGGACTTTTTATTGTTTCTATTACTAAGCCAACCTAGCGGAGATAGCCCTCTCTTACACTCAACTGGTAAGGCCCGGGACCACCTGCTTTACATGCCCTCCGAAGCATGGCCAGAAAATGTAGCCAGTGTGGGACTCGAACCAACAACCTTTCGGGTGAAAGTCAGAGTCCGTACCACTACGCTACATGTCCTGAGAGTAGTGTTATAGGCTCCGACTTTAACCCAAAAGGTTGCTGGTTCGAGTCCCACACTTGCTAGATTTTCTGGCCATGAGGGAGGTCATTTAAAGCAGGTGGTTCTGGGTCTCACTAATTGAGTGGAAGAGAGGGCTTTATAGCCTTAACTCCGCTGGATTGGCTTAGTATTACTAGTAGACCATGAAGTCAATATTTATTTATTTTTTTAACAACTGATATAAAAAAGGTATATTAAAAAGTTAATAAATAATATATTACATATTTTCCATTGAAAATGTCAAGTACACTATAGAGACATGTATCGCTAGTCTAGTTATGACTTAGGTGGAAAGCCTTTGGCAAGATGTAAAATAATATGAGTTCTAATCTGCATCTTACTACGACTAGCCTCATGACAAAACATAAACTATAGGTTATACCTGCAGCAGCTGCTGATCGCAGGATGATAGTGTCCCATTGTAGGCAGCTAAAAAAGTAGGAACTTGTCCCAAACTCATCACCGTTGGGCAGCTATCAATTAATGTCAGAATTAGTGATATTATTTCGGCTAGAACAAAAATACAATCACATAGATTATTCATGATTACATTAAGGCCCGGTACACACGGACTGTGACTGGAGTCTGCAGTCGCAAGTCGAGTTTTAATTTATTGTAGCCATAGCACTTGGTGAACGGTAGGTGCAAAACCAAGGAGCTTCAGAAATCGGCAAAAAATCTTCAGCGAGTCCATTTGCTACAATGAAAAAAAACCGGTCCGAGTTTACTCGAACATGCTTTCCGAAATATCAATTAGTAGAGGTACCGAGATAGATAATATAAGTGATTTCATAGTAAATGATTTCCCTAGGGTTAAATTTTAGTTGCCTCAATATTCCCTATCCCAAAGCACTCAATTGATCGATGGGACGATAGCATAGTCCAGAACGGGCAGACCAATACATTACAACATAGTAATAATGGCAGGGTATGCAATGTATTGGGCCATGAATTATCTATTACTTCTTTAAAAAATAATTTTTTGTGCAAAACCAAATCTTTTTTGGGAAAGTACCTAACCTATTCGGTTTTGTTACCTACTCTATTTAACACCTAAAACATATCAGAAGTTAGTAAGCATCGATAAAATGGTTTATGAATTTTTCATGAAAATTGAATACTTTTTTTTACCCCTAGAACCAATTGTTTTTTTTTCCATTAATAACGATTAATATGTGCATTTAAATAAAATAGTTGGAGCCGTAGAGCAATTTTTAAAAAATATTTTTGGTGTTTTTTTTAAAGGGTGAAACCCCATAAAATAAAAACAATAAAAATTGTCTCGAGGCATGATTTTTTTGAACCTACATGGCAAATTCAAGTCATTCAGTCCATACAAAAACCCTTCAATATTGCTTTTGTATTGTGGCAATTCAGAGGCAGCCTTAGCCATTGCGAGGCCCTTTGTCAAAACTTGACGAACGAAATGAAACACGGGAATTCCCCGAGCGATAAGGGAGCAGACGACTCCCGAGCTGACCCGAGCAGTGGCTTAACGATAGGTTTCGAGGGGGGGGGGGGGGTCGTTGTATAATTTGGCACCCCCCCCCCCCCCATAAAAGTATACAAAAATCTATATTTTTCTAATTTGCTTGGGTCGTGCGAGGCCCCTGCAAGCGCGAGGCCCTGGGCGATTGCCCCGTTTGCCACCCCCTAAGGCTGCCCCTGTGTGGCATCAGGCATCAGCCAAATACTGATTTGTAAACTTACCTTTTACCGGGTTAGATGACAGTAAAATATTGAGGAACTGATTTTGCGATGTACAACTGTAAAATAATCCAGATAGAGCTTCATTGGTCCATCCAGACTTGCAGGCTGCAGTAACTACCGCATTTAGCATTCTTATTTTATTAGGATCGGTTGTTAAGCTCAATTGCCTGAAGAGAAGACAATTATGAAGTCAATTCATCAATTTACTTTATAATGCGACTAGTTTGCTGCTAATTTAGGATAGGAAAATAGTTACTTCACAGGAAAAATTATGTAAATTGTGTTAATTAAAAAAAATATTTTTACCCACAGAAATACAAACATTGCACTTTCTTTTCTTAGGCCACGTTTGGAAATGGTGGAGGCACGCAATGCATTAGAACATGGGGTGCCTACTCCATAACAATGGCTCTTTTATGGACAAAATGTAATTTTATCGAACGTTGAAGTAGGTATCAATCTTCCACCCACCACCCGTCATATGAGTTTTTAGATACAATTAAGCACGCTACGTGTCAACGATGAAATTATATATAGCAAAATGTAAAGGCAATGTACTGCCATACAAGTAAGCTCCCAAGAGCGCTGTTGATAATAAAATGTAAATGATTTTTTTTCCAAATGGATATGACCTAATTTATAGCTCTGCTATCAATACTTCCTAAATTATGTACATTTAATACAATAATATATATTTGATATAAAATTGATACACTGTATATAAAATGTAATTTATACACCTGTAAGGACCGCCATTTTGGATTATTCTAAAAGAAAGCTTTTCATTTCAAGTTTGAAAATTAAAGAGTTGCTAAAGTATTAATACATACCGAACCGTTTCACACTTAAAATTCTTGAATTCATCCGTCATAACGAACATGGACCATACTGTGGAGCTTGCGGAGCATTTTACCAGACTTTCCATTGCTTCAGCATGCAGCAGCCAATCAGGTTCACTTTTGGAGGCAACAGAAAGAGCTTTCAGACAATGCATTAGTATGTCTTCAGAGTCGTCACTTGACTCAAACCTGCCAACTATATCCGCCATTAAACAAGGCCGCGGACATCCATTTTGTAATGATTTCCTAATTGACTTTTGCTCGTCTGGATTTTCTAAAATAATCAAGTATGCATATGAGACGGTTTTTAGTTAAGAGGAATCTCTAAATTTTTGGAAACAGTAAGAGTTAATTAATTAATTTCCCATTCCACGGTTGATATGTTTGCCGAATCGCTTTTTGAAGACCTTTCGAAATACATTAACTTTGATAATACACAATGCATTTACCTTTTACCTACATGAATTACCATTACATGTACTATTATTAATAAAATTCCATAATCTGAAAAGAAGCAAACGGCGCACTCCTTTATCGAATTTTTCAGATTAACGATGGCTCATTTGAGATAAATCTATAGTGTATTATCACAGTATATGTGCGAGGACTATCCACAAAGTACATTACGTTTTCGTCTGTGTCCGTAAGGGGCGGGGGTTGCGCGGCCATCTTGGTGTCACGGCTTTCTGCCATTCTATCGGCATCCAGCCGTGCTAGTGAGAGGTTCGTGCTGTACTCCGAAGTGGAAGACCCAGCATAGTGACTGCCGAACTTATCGAAAAAGTCGATGCCGCGGTCCGTGAAAACCGAAAATTCACAATAACGGAACTCTCTATGAGTTTTCCACAAATTTCACGAAGTTTGTTGAACGAAATCATTACCGAAAAGCTTGGTTACTATGCACAAGTTTTGTGCAAGATGGATACCCCAGACGGCCAAATTTTACGACGAAGGAATTTCCAAGCTCGTCCATCGCTACGATAAGTGCCTTAACTTAAATGGCGACTATGTAGAAAAGTAGTATTTAAGTGTGGCTTTCATCATTATATAATAAATTGTATTACCAATACTTTGTTTATTTTTAATTCCAAAACGTAATGTACTTTGTGGATGGCCCTCGTATTTTACCTCAAAATAATTTATTGTGAAAATAGGACCGCCGGGATAAGAAATTAATTAATTAACTCTCACGTCATGTTTTTTGAATGATTCCCCTTATCCTGCATTTCTGACATAGGACGGGGTCCTTTGGGGTTCACTCCCTCGCACATAGTCACCCAAATAAAAAACTAGCAGTAGCGGGAACCGATGAAACCTATATCTCAAAACTTACCGAAATGGTCTTATGCCTGTGCTTTGTAAAACATTGACATAGTACTGCAGAATGTACTGGATAGTAGAGGTCTAATTTGTGTCTTATACATTACAGTACTCATAAATACTAGGAAATGTACAGTACTCAGCCTATATACAATTCAATACAAACACGTATATAAAATGTATTCAAGTTGCATAGACTTTCATTAAAAGTAGGCGGGAAAATACCTCATTTACTACAGAGCACACAACTTACTCATGTTTAATCGAATAAGAATGCGAACAATATTTATATGTTCGGTAAAATTCTCATACTCCGTTCCACGAATAAATTTTTTCAGCGGCTTGGAAACAGCTGCATATAGAGATTTCAAAGCTTCCTTTATCCGGTTTGCAATCTTCGTCTTTTGAATTTTCGTGTCGGTTGCAGATGGAGCAGGCCAAATTACGTAAACGTCAACGTCCAGATTAACCTTGATTCCACGTAAACAACTATGATCTAAAAATCAAAATATAAAAAGTAAAAAGTCGTTCACACGCTAATTACATAATTATATAGTCTGTAGTCTGTACCCATTACGACGAGTAAGAAATAACCAAATTTTCTTATCAAGTAGATGTCAATTATTATTACCTTCATATTTAAGAATCCTATCCAACAGGAAAAGAATTGTCCATGGATTACACGAATTTTCACTAAGCTGTAAAGCAAAGTCTAATAGCAAATCCGGTTTGCCAGGTAGCTGAAGAAATAGCTCAGTAGCTAGAAACAACTCACAGCTGACTTCTGAGTAATGGTGTCGGACAACTTTTAATAGAAAGTCTGAAACACAAAGCAAGCCTTCAGGGAAGATTCTAAATTACGGAAAGTTCTCTTACGAAAATTAATTCAGGCGAAAAGAAGGTTGTTCCATCTACACAATAGACAATCAATGATCTGAAGTTGGAGATTCTAAATAAGCGCGCGGCGGTTCTGAGTTTCTACAGCAACAACAACTCATAGCTAGCTGACGTGGAACGATATGTCTGCCTGCCTCGGCACCCGCTCGTGACTATGTGACTGTCATCAGCCTCAACCATAATGAGCAGAAGACTTCGACTGGACTAGCCTGCGCTAAAAGGATACTGGGCATACTTTTTGTTATTATTATTTTTTACATTAAAAAAAATAATATTTTCATATAAATTAATTTCATTGATAGTAAAACATTTCTATGGTGCTGTTATCGAAATCCACCGAGTAGTTTGCCCGCAAATTGACCAACAAGACAGCCATTTCGTTTAAATCACTTTTTTGGGTTCCTGGAACCTCAAAACGTATAAATCCGCCGAAATCAAAAATTTTGACCATCACAAAGCTTTCGTTGTATGGTGTATACATAGGAAAGCAATAAAACATAGGCTACTAGAATAATCACGATTGACAATGGTGAAAAAGGAGCCTCATAAAACGTTTTGTGTTTTGCGCATTACAGAGCACATTTCTTTGGTTTCAATTCAATTTATTCCATGACTTAGAAAATGTGAGGAAAAAATAAACCAAGGTTTCTTTACTGCCTCCACAAATTCAATCAATTTATAACAGTACTTTGTTTTACCGAAATGTTGTTTTGGCCAAATACTTACCGGTAGTTGTACTTGGTACCTACCTGATTTTAACTGGAAGACACTCATAGGAAAGTTTTGAAGAATAATGAGAAGTGCACGTTCATAGCCGAAGCCACCACGACAAAAAACTGATTTTTCTAGCCTTTCCACCACAATTTCTATTAAATCCCTAGACATCTCTCTTGAACCAATTTCCTTTATGAGGCAGTGAAATAAATTCCCCCATATTGCAAGGAGAGGCACATCATCTGAAAAATGAAATAGCCGTTTATTTTGGAATATGTAAAATAGGGTATAGAATCACAACCAACCAGTACTAAGTAACCATTGCTGGGGAAAAGATAATACAACTTTTCATTTTTCAGTCAAACCGTCTGTGGTCAAGTGGTTATCAAAATGCAATGTCAAAGGGCCTATTATATCATGTAATAGTTGAATCATATGGTAATAGAGTAAAACCAGTAGGCTTGAATTCAGAAATTAAAATATTTTAAGGTCAGCAGTATTACCAAATCGTTAGACAGCTTAAAACGAGATGTTTATCAAGCTTACTTTACGAAAACATTACTACAGTTTAGGTCTACTTTACGTACGTTTACTGTACGTTTTACAGGGAGTTGACAGTTCTTGCCTATGTGCACACAACGAGTTAAGTCCTTGGTCTGAAGTGGCATTGCTAACTGACAATCTAGTCAATTAGCTAAGGTCTAAGCCATGGTATGAGGAATTGGCCGCATAGAAAAAAAAATGTTTACAAATATAGCACAGCTTTGGCAGGGGAACATGGTGGGACATGATCAGTTTAAGTGCGTGTTGAGTCCCGGTAACCTCCGAATTAACCGAGTGAGTTTACTATGTGCCCCAAGTGGTTCGGAATCCTCAATAATCAGTTAGTGTTCAGTGTCAGTTAACTCCTCTTCTCCCTGAGGTGAAGGAGTCTGCCCTTAGGGTACCTCAAGAGACCCACTCCCCCCGCCAGGCTGACAGGGTTGCTTCAAAGCAGAAATGCTGATAGCAGGACATGGGAAACAAGTAAACAGAACTTACCTGAGCACATCAATTGAATGAGCGGCTCCAATTCTTTAACAGTCGGCTGCAGAAACTCCATCCAGAAATAAAAATCCATGGATTTCAGAGCTTTTTGTTTCTTAAGCATCTCCTTAAGCAGAACCATGAATTTATTTCTCCATGGTATCAACAGCGAAGTGTCCAATATTCCTCTTTGCTTCACAGAGTCCCTTTTTACTAATTTTAAAGAATCAAATACACTCTCCAACCATCGAGTGAAAGTCAGCCGCGACTCTTCACCAAAAACACAAAAATTGTCCAACAATGTAGAGTCCTTCATTAACGATTCCACACACTTATAGAAGAATATAGCTGGGTCGGAGGAGCCCAAAACAACAGTTGGTGTCGTTGCAGAAGGATTGATGCCATTTAAAACAGCCTCAATACAAATTTTGCATCTGCTTTGCATTTCTTCGTCAAAATTTTCTCGGAGCAGGCTTTGTCGTAAGTGGTATAAAGTTAAATAAAATAAGGAGCACCACTGGTAAGTATCTAATTGATACTGGGATAGATTTAATTCATCCTTGCGTCTTCCTAAAAGCCAGCTGCACAGTTCTTGTTCTTGTTGTTCTGCAAGTATTTTGGTATCGAAATTTGTGATGTAAGAAAGCATAGATGTCGAAAGCCAACGCTTGTTGCTTCTGATTGCTTCATCCAGATGTGGACAAGGGCCGTAAAAATGGAGAATTTTTAACGTGATTCTTTGAAGGAAATCGGTCAAGTGTGCTTTTTTGTCATCAACATATCGTAAGATTTCTGTGAAAAGGGAAAAAATAAGTGGAGCTGGCTGTCTCCCGTCATTGCAGATTTGATCTGAAAATTAATAATACCTGCTTAGTTAGCATAAAATTGGTCACGCGAGTATTTCAAAAAGAGCAATGAAAAAAAATAACTGAAAATGAATGGATAACTTTCCCAAAGAAAAGAAAAACAAGATACAAAATAATGTAACAATATACATTCTGATTTGGGGGTCAGTTCCCAAAAATAGAGCCCATGATTAACTTATGGAGCGAGGCATATATATTATCCCTTTTTATTTTATTCATTATGGGACGACGAAATAGCAGTTGGCTATGCTGATCATTTGAATTATAATGAAGCAGATTTAAAATTAATAGCTATAATTGGACTATTATTCTAAAATTTGGATGCAGATTATCAACTAAAGTTACTGTAAATTCAAAAAAATATTAATCATGGGCGCTATAATTAGGAATTGACTCCAATCACAGCAGGTACTATCTGACCACGATAGGATGACATTTGGAGCACATAAAAATATAATAAACTAGTCAAGTACTAACACGTAAGACCATGTCTCAGATATTCAATAAACACTGGTACTTAAGGTCCTATAATCTCCCACATTAGTAAATTCCCTGTAGAGCTTAGTCGTTACCCATGATATGGCCATCTTATAATTTGCCTCTGCCTTTCCGGGGTATGTCGTGATGGGTTTGTCTCTTCAACCCAAGTCAAGTTAAGGACTCTATTATTTAACATATATCTATATACTATAATATCCCATTAAAAATGAAAATGTGAAGTCATACCCAAATCCAAACCATTGGAAATTACATTCATGTTATCGAGGCTGCTGACACATTTCCTTATATTGTTTACTAAAAACTGAGCAATAGTTGTCTGCGCAAACTCGTCGACCGCCAGCCACGCGCCAATCCACAAGTCCACTTCGTGTAAATTGCTGTCGAAGATGCCTGTCGATTGCAACATGCGCACTACCGCTGTGAGGGAATCCTGACGGGTTTCTTCTGAGCGGGAGAGGATTAGCAGAGTCTTCAGTGCTTCTTCAAACAAAGCCTGGAATCAAGAAACAAATATCACTACAACTTTTAAGACTAAAATATGAAAGTTCCGTTAAAGAATTTATTATATGATTGGATCTAAGTACATTTTTGCAATGACGTAATAATTGAGCATACAAAATATTGTTTATTGCATAGTGTATGTCTGGGGTGTGGAGCATATTGTTTTACAGCAAATAATATGCAAGTAATAATTAATGTAACAATTAACCATCTCTCTTCCAAGCAAAGGCCGATAAAATGTATATGTTGTCAATGTGTTCTTAATTTAAATGACGTCTAGATGCCAAGTTTGTATTGTGATAAAGGCCCCTGCGGCACCTAATTTATGATTTTCACACAATGGCTACAACATAATGCAATCCAAGAAACATGCATCTTCTTGTATATATTTGCAAAACTTCTGCACCTGAATCCACCTCAACGCCGCTAACAGAAATAGGAATCAAAGTGCTCTTAAAACAGGGAAAACAACTTTATAGTGGCAGTGCTAACAAACTGAAACTTTACACTTACAGAATTCGGAGCAAGATATGATGAATCGAAAATTGAAATTGCCTGTAAAACGTTGACTTTGACTTTATCATCCAGTGACTCCATATTCTTTGTCAATAGCTTGGAAAGCTTACGAGGGTTCTCAACCAAGTTAGCGTCTAGTACGGCCACTTGTAAAATATATTGGGCAATGGCAGAATAGACTTCACACTCTTCAGGGGATCGGTCTGAAAGCTCTTCGTCACGAGGTGTTCGCCACATGTGTCGAATGTCGCTCATATTGGGAAGAACCTGGGTGACCCAGAAAATTAAATTAATTTTTTTTTTTTCTTTACAAAGATTAATCGCATGCAAACAATTTAATGAATGTATCCGATTGACCCCTTCAGTCGCCTCTGTAGGTTAGTACCCGTGTTGAGTTACGACACGTCTCCGATCGCATGACGTGTAAAGACTCACACAAGTGCAAGCGCGTTACCACCTGGCCATCGAAGTCGACACATTACTATGTACAGCCAGACAATTAATTTAAGACTATGAAACACTCAATTTACTCCAGTACTTAAACATGGCGTACATTTTTGAAACGAAGTAACCATCGCGGGAGCACACAGCGTTATCAATATGGCTCTAATCGTGAATCTGCAAAAGCTAAGTACGAAATTCCACTGGGTGAATGGACCTACACAAGCTTAATAAGGAGTTTTGCAGGTATCCATTTTAATATACTGCACTGCTGTTGATTTTGATGTTTTTCACGCTGGTACTTGCTTCCTATATCGTCGCTGACAATGCAAAACCGCGTAAGTTACATTTCTCTACTTTTGCAGGAGAGAGGAAAAACTATTGCGCATTCAATAACTCCTTATGATACGCGCTAATGTTCGGTAATTTCTGTTGTGTTAAATTTTCGCTTGTTACCTATGTTTGGTTTATAAGATGATGCGGACATTAAAAATTTAGCAAGTCAATGTATAACGTCGATTTCGAAAAAAATGTCACTTACGCGGTTTTGCATTGTCAGCGACGATATGTTGCTTATGTGTATCGAGCGCACTGTTTTTAATTTCAATTTATTTTTTTGGCAATCATTAGTTTAGCAAGAAATAAAAGAAAAACTAATAATGTCAGGACAGTCCGATAAATCGTCGTAAATAGGCTAAACCGGCAGCTTCGACTCGCAATTCTGCTGGCAGTTAGACTACCTGAAGAATGGGCTCTTACGTTGCCAAGAGGATGGATAAGAGCCAGCGTCTGCTTTTCCGTCCAGTTTCCCAGCATTTGGAGACAATTTACAAATTGGTTTAACTTTTGAAGGATGGCAGTTAGCAGGCACAGAGCACGATAACGGACGGCAATGGCTTTGTCAATGGACACAGCTCCACCCATATGTTTCATGATAATGCGAGGAATACAAATACTCCGTACAGCCGCTTGCAACTGCGTCTGGTTTAAGCAATCTATTGCGTCTTTGATAATGGCCTCAGCATTCAAGCCACCAATGACCTATAAAAATATTGAGCGTTATTCACATTTTTTCATGAAAGCATTTTAATGCCTGGTTCAGAAGTACAATATATCACATCATGAGATTTATTACGCTATTTACGAAATTAAAAAAAAAACCCCTTGTTATAAGCTTACTGTAAAATTATACATTAGGTGTAATATGCCTCTTAAGAAGCCTATACAGACCTATACATTGTAGTATTATATGGTATATATAACACTGACATTAAATTAACTTTCGGTTATACAGATCTAATTTAAAAAATCTATATTCTCAGAATGCAAGCCTATTACAATACAATACTTCTTAGATTTTACTTTCCTAGGTAAGACTCTCTGTTATTTACGAAACCGAGACTCGCTCAACTTGTTGCTGCAAATATTATGGGGAATACAAATGTCCAATACTTATTTATTCTTTATTTCAGCAAAAAACAAATTTGTAGATTTAATCATCCATGACGCCCGAGCATAGAAAATGTAATGTGACTTCGACAATGTAACAACTTTGACAAACCTTAGCTAAGAATCCAAGAGCTTCTGTCCAAGATGAAGCCTCCCTTGGCTCAAAGTACTGTTGCAGCTTTTCTAAATAGGGTTTTATTAAGTCTGGGCTATTAAGTAAGATATCAACGACTAGATCTGACAGTTCCTCGTTTTCCCACGGCTTCGGTACACTCTGTCAACATATTATTAATATTAATTCGTATTAATTAATGGGCGCCTTAGCGTTGCCCAGGGTACGCCCGATTGCTTTTTATCGAAGTGTATAAAAAATAAAGTGGCTGAATGGCTCCTCCTCACCGACGCTAGTAGTAGTAGTAGTGTTCGTCGGGTTAATAACGACTTAGGCCTCAAATTTGGGCCCATAGAGCGATCCCGACTTGACTGTCCTATGCCAGCCCATAGGACAGTGGACCTCCTGATTATAGTGGATTCCGAACCACTTGGGAAACACAGTGAAGTCACACGATTAGTTCGGAGGTGACCAGGACAAGTCCTACCATGTTTCCCTACCGGCACTGTGCACACGACCAAGTTATCTGCAGCTTTGAGCCTGCTCTGGTCCGCTGGATTCAACTTGGTATGGCGGCCGCTTCACCGACGCTAGGTTGGCGTAGTAATAGAACAAAAAACAGTTGATATATACTCGTACAGTATATATATGTAGAGTGATCTTCGGGGAGACTCATTTCCAGTACTATTTCATATGATGCCATTGCCTTTTCATTTTCGAGAATTTCGAGACTACCGTACTAAACATATAATACAAATATAATACAAATATAATATCGGCAAAAGCCGGAGCACTGCCCATAAAAGAGTTAAGCAGGACTGGCAGAGAATCATCCTTCACATTCTACAACATCATCAACGGAGGTCATCTTAAATAATAATAATTTTGTTGCAAGAATGGACACTTAATAAAAAAAAAATACCTCAAGAGCTGTAAATGCAAGCTGGTTCAAAGGTGGTCCCGTGCCCAATGCCTTGTCCCAAAATATCACACCATGTTTCCTACTTGCGCACAGCACGCGAAGAAACTGGGTAAGTGCAGAAGTAACTAAAAGCTTTGCCTCAGCGTCCGGCCCAACCTGCTTTTTCGGTTTCTTGAATCCTTTTTGAACTCCACGAGGCCCAATCCAGTTGTACAACCCAAAGAGAGATTGTAAGATCTGGAAAGTACTTATGTCAAATAACATTTAGCAATAATGTTGGTCTTGATAAACAAAACCAGTAGCCTGGCACAAGAATTTGAACGAGGAGGCATGTACCTCCTAGTATAACTGTGACATTTTTTAAAATAAAAGGTTAATCGCATACAAACAATTTAATGAATGTATCCGATTGACCTCTTCAGTCGCCTCACTAAGTAACTAAATACTTGTGTTGAATTACGACACGCCTTCGACCGCAAGGTGTGTAGAGACTCGCACGACGCACACGTATACAAGCACGCTAACACATTGCCACCGAAGCCGATAATCAAATCCGGAGGACAAGAACTAGTAGTTTCCAGGCGCTTTGCCATGGGATAAAACTAAATTTAATTGACATGCGGTTGCTAGCAGCCGCCTTGCGAGACAGAAGCATTGTATTTTTGCAAAAATCTTTAGCAGTTTGTTTTCAATTACTACGTACTTGAGTGTTGAAAACGTTGAGCTTCAAAGTTTTCGGTACATCGGAATTCGAAATTGCTTTTTGCATGAGAACGGTAAGAACAACTGTGACGGTGACACTATCGTCATACATGAGCCCAGGAATAATGCTGCTCAGAAGCCCTAAAATAGTAAGTAAGATTATAATGAGTACATCAAATTGTTAAGAATAGACAAGCTGTGAAGTTTTTTCTTAACGATACACGTCAAAACAAATAGACATTAGCATTCAAATAATTTTTGTTATTGCGGAGACTATGCGGAGCCAAATTGAAGCCTTCGAAGTGTGGTGTTATCGGAAAATGTTAAACGCTACGTGGATGCACCGGATAACCAATAAGGAAGTGCTGCAACGTAAAGGGGACGTGATAAAAATTGGGTGCATCTATTGCCAAGCGGAGAGCCAATTGGATCGGTCCCACGTTACATCACAATTAACTATTGCAGACGATCCTCGAAGTACATACTTATGTATGGCTATGTCGCGAGAGGCCGCCCGCATGCAGGGGCTTCAACTGCACGACGTACGGTGACCTTAAAAGGCGGGCCGAGGACAGAACAGAATGGATGATCGGGAGCATGTTAATGCATCCTCAGTATGAAACGCACTAACCTTTCTTGTCAAACAGTGGTTTGAACAGATTAACATCTCCTTTAAGGAAATATGCGATTAGAAACATGACAAATGCTTTACGAATAGGCCCTGGTTCAAGGAGCTGTTCAGTTTGTTGCGGAGTCAGAGCGAGCCAGTTCAAAATCTCCCTCCCATAAGACGGGTACAGAGTCACAATAGTGGTAAGCATTTTTAAAACAATCTGAAAATAAATCAAGAACAATGGTTTGAACTGTATTTTTATTTACTGAATATATCCTGCGAATGCGGAGCAGAAATACAGGACACTGAACACCTGCTGCATTGCACCCTGTGCCCGACCAACTGTACACTGGACGACCTTTGGAATTGCACGGAAGCTGGCGTCAAGACGGCACAGCACTGGGCCCAAAGATTCGCCTTGTCTCCATCTCTCGGACACGAAAAAGTAAAAAAGTAAGTATTTACTATTTACTCTCAAATGCAGGATAAGATAAGTCTAAATTGCACCGATTTTCAATACAGTAGCGTAAATAATAAATAATAAATGTTAACACAATGCACAATGCAGTCAAGAACCTAACAGAATCCAAAAAAGTTCAAAGTGCTTCCCTATTCAAAAAACTCTTGGATGTTGTACCTAATAACTTTTGAATAAGGAAACACTTCAAACTCCTTCTGAACTTTGCCAAGTTCTTGGCTTGTTGACTTGTTCTAGGATTGTTGACTTTGTCATGCGGCGCAAGAGCAGAGCAACATATTAGCAAGTTCCCAGGAAAAAAGAAATTTCTAGTCCATATATTATTATTTCGAAAATGCAGTAATCGCGGCGGGGGCGCATTAAGTGTAAAATTTGGGAAATGCATCCTCCTCAAGAACTAGTATTGTAGATGTAAGCATTGTATATGAACAATATTTTTTTTTGTAAATTTTCTTCTACTGCGTTATTACCATGGAAAATGTTTCCATGCGGCAAAGTAATTTCGACTTTATCTTCACATTTTGTAATGCCATGGTTTTCGCCGGAGAACTGCACAAGAACTGCCTTAATTATAGCTGGTGTACGAACTGTGCGAAGACGCCCAGATTTCTACAGGTCAGCACTAACCCTTTGTTAAATATTGTTACACCATTGCCATTAACCTTTATATTATTAAAGGTTAGGAATAGTTTGTTCATCGTTTGATTGTGTAGTAGGCAAGTTCCAAGCTTCTGGAGCAACTTAAAAATGTTCGGAGAATGACCACACTTTTGCAGTGCAGTAACAGACACCCTGTCTTCCATTTTGTCACAATTCATGGCTAGCTTTTTAACAAAATCAGGCACGTTTGGTATAAAATGACTGATCTAAATGAGCGCATTTGTTCATGTTTCTCGAACATTTTACGCATAGTGACATAATGTACGTTTACGGCTCAGAGGAAGCTATTCTGGTACAGTCAGTACCAATACTCCGCCAGTGCCCATCAGTGCCAAACAATTGGCTCGCATGGCAATTGACAGTGGGTGTACCGCCATTTGTAAGTAGAAAAAGAAATGTATTGCGTAGTAACGTTGTTTAGTTGTAAGCAACGTTACCTTTCTGTGTTTTGCACTATTCAATGCCATCATCGCTTGAATTGCAGGAACATATGTTGATAGCAGATGTTCAACTCCTGGCATAGCGTCAACTGTATAGTGATTTTCTAATGATTGTATCCTAAAAATAAGAAGACACATTAATAAAAACTATTTTGAAACTCTGAGCTATTAATATAATTTAATAAATTGAAGCCGTCTTTCTTTCTCATCTCATTCAATATACAGGGAAACAATTTAAATTATATTATACGAACTACTGTAGATATGCGTTTTTTGCCAATTAGTCCTAAAAGAAATCATCTGCTTTGCAGCTTTGAACTTTCAAAATAAACAGAACTTAGGTGCCCATTCCACATACGTACAACGTCAATGAAAATTATGAAATTGAAGGTGGTAGCAGAATTTTTAGTATGTCTTTAATGTCTGCTGCCACCTTCAATTTCATAATTTTCATTGACGTTGTACGTATGTGGAATGGGCGCCTTAATAACACTGTACCTTGAAAGAATGACGTAAATAGCTCGAAATATTGGCATTGCCGTAGTTAAGTCTGATTGTGATGTTACGTCTATAATTGACACGAGTTCAATTATAGATCCACCGCTGTCCAAATACTTGGTCACAACATCAACTTCGGACTCTTTAGCTTCGGCAAAATTGCAAAAATCTTGAATGGCTAAGGTTAGAAAAGATACGTTAAAATTGTTATGATTACGAATTGAAGAGCAGTGAGGTCCCGTGGCATGCGATAGGTTTTCGAGGGAGGGGGTGTAACATTTGGCGCCCCCCCCCCTCCCATTTCCATAAAAGTGAAATGTCGACAATGGGGAAAGCCGTTCTCAATACTCATGGACGCACGCAGCTTTTGAATAAGGACGGCATGATCTTAAGTGTCCCTGGCGCAGGCCCACGAGGGATTGGGGACGACCTCCCTCCACTTGATTTCACTGATTCTAAGCGGAATTTTTTGGACGTTTGGCATTGCAAATATTTTCATTTCAAAATACATATACCATATATAGACTATAGAGGCCTAATATTTAGAAATGCTTACAATGCTTGTCAGCCTTAGTTAAATAGGGATATACTAAGTACTTCTAACTTACATTTCATGGCATCATTCCTGTGCAAGCTTGCTCTGAATTCATCGATGGAAAACAGTCTAGACAATTTCAACGGGGCATCGCTTTCTTCGGCAATGAAGTTGTGGTCGACTTTGCGTTTTGCCATCGTAATACAATGCAATATAGCGACTATGTATAATAAAGCAATGAGTTAATATTTTAATTTCAATGAATTGAAGCAACACAGTCAGCACGTGTTAGTAAACAAAGTATAGTCAACAGCGGCCATCTTGGATTTTCCTGGTCAGCAGTCGCCAGTCAGCAGTCAGAACCACAGACGATAGAGTCTATAGATATCGAACTGAAAAATAAAACAGTGAACCTCCGATTAATACTAGAAGTAATCGCTATTTAAAACAAATTTTTATAATTAGAAATGGCAATAAACATGAAAATGTTTCATTGTCCCCTCATTTATAAATTTTAATTAAATGAATATTAATACTACTCAAAGCGTTGAGTCACGGTTAAATTAGGTATTTTTGATTGAAATTGCTATTATAAATTTTAAATTTGTATTTTTTATTTTTTTATAAGCCGAGTTTGATATACCGTAAAAATAACAATTAAAAGTATTTATTTTCCATTTCTTAGCTGTATATTTTTTGCAGAAGTGATCAAGTGAGCCCGGCCATCGGCTGCTTCTGTAGACTTATTTTCTGTCGGCTGTCTGACATTAGTGTATTTGACAATTTGAGTTGGGTGGTGTTTTTAAATTCATGTGCTGTTAGATCTCACTTAGCTACAATGTTGAATCTAAGGATAACATCTCTCCGGACCCTGAAAAAGTTGTCTGAACAGTCGCTCGCTATCAAAGCGGCACCTTCGGTTTCCATCCAGAATCATCGTTCATATGCGAGCTATGAAATCCCCGAAAAGTTTAAAGATATGCCGGACGCTGCCAATCCCAAATTCTTTGACATGGTGGAGTATTTCTTTCATCGGGCATGTCAAGTAGCCGAGGAACAGCTGGTGGAAAGTTTGGCGAAATCCAGGATCCCTGTTGAAGACAAACGGAAGAAAGTCAGGGGTATTCTACTGGGGATGCAATCTTGTGACCATATCATTGAAATCGGGTTCCCTATTCGACGAGACAGCGGTGATTATGAGATCATTCAAGGCTATCGTGCCCAGCATAGTACCCACAGGACGCCTACAAAAGGGGGTGAGTTATTAACTTTACTTCGCAAAACTTGTTGTTCAGCCTATGGGTTTTTCGGTAAAAATATAGTTATTACTATGTCAGAGGCATGCAAAGAAAACAATCCTAATTCCAAAACGCCTATGTGCGAAGGATTAATTGTTAGCGCTGATTCCACGCAGGGCAGTGCCTTTTCCAGCTTGAACAAAATCCATGCAATTCTTCATTCCAAGGTTGTCAGCTACGCCAATTCGTTGAGTATTGCCATAAAACCGCGAGTATTGACTTCTGTCCGCGGGTGAATTTAATAAGAATTTTTTTAATGAAGAGGCTTGCTTTGCCGAAGCCAATTATTAAGATGATGCCATGCTTTTAAGCTACAAGATGGACAAGGGTACAGGGACGGGCACAGCCCTATATTTTGGAGGGGTCACCACCAGGGCACCCAGAACCATCTTCGTTAAAAATCGGACAAGTGCCCACTGTGCCCAGTAAGCGTTTTATCCAGTGTCCATTATTTTTTCTTAAGGGCAAACCGGAGTCGCCGATGTTCCATTTCTGTGCAAACTTCAATTTCTCATGAAATATCGAACGTAGAAGAATGAAAAAAAAAAAAAAATGCTGAGTCGCAAGAAGAATTTTTTCTCCTAATTTTGATATATAGTATGTTGCAATCATCAATAGCAATCGGTTATAGTTAGTGAACTTCATACGCAAAAAATAACGGTCACTCAGGAGTTCAAGTTGAAGGAGTTCATCAACTGTGGTGAATTGGGGTTGGTTAAGGCCACATACTATGTATCAAAATTAGGAGAAAAAATTCTTCTTGCTACTCTGCATTTTTTCATTGCTCTGCGTTCCATATTTCATGAGAAATTGAAGTTTGAACAGAAAATGGAATATGGCATTTGGGCGACTCCGGCCCTTAGGGGGGTATTCCATATACGTACAACGTCAACGAAAAATTGAAAAATGACGTTTTAGCAGACATTAAAGACATACTAAAAATTCTGCTACCACGTCAATTTACGTCATTTTGACGTCATTTTTCAATTTTTCGTTGACGTTGTACGTATGTGGAATGGGCACCTAAAGCTCTAATTTTATCTTGTGAAATTTCCATTTTCATCCAAAGAATACCGTACTATGCAAAGTTATTGTTTAATTTAATTTCTTAAATTAAGTGACATTAACATGACATAATGAGATAATCCATTATTTTTATCATTTGAAATCTTCATCTTTATAATTAATTTGGCAATAAATTCGATTATTATTATTTTTTTTTCGCGAAAACGCTGCAAACCGCTGAAAAGAGGACATCTGGCAGCTCTATTCACCACAATTTTTTAAACTTTGGGTTGATAGATCAAAGAATCATGTTTTTGATTGTTATTTAAAATCATATTAAATAAATTAACAAGCCAGTGGTGTAACGATAGGTTTTCGAGGGGTATAGGGGTATATAATTTAGCGCCCCCCCCCCGCCAATTTCATAAAATTTAGCAGAATGGGAAAGCCGTTCTCATGGACGTACGCTGCTTTTAAATTAGTGGGCATGACTTAAATGTCCTATACACAGGAGCACGAGAACACCCCAGGCCCCGGGGGAAGTGTTTTAAAGAAATAGTGGGGTAGTACGCATTTTGATAGCAGTAACGTTTAGATTGTACCGGTGATGTATATAACAGCAAAGAAGGGGACATGAGGAAAGTGTTTTGAACATATAGGCCTAAAATAGTGGCGTTTTACCCATTTTGATAGCTCGATAGTTCGATTTTTTTGGCACATTCCAATAAAATGTTATCGATGATATGAATGAAGAATTGTGTGCTGTTGTCAACTGGCAAGAAACCTATAAGTTGAGGATAACGCCCAATAATTCCAAAGTTATGTTGATTTCCAAGTCAAACTATTCTCAGAACATTAGTGGAAAATTGGATGGAGAAGCTTTGGAGGTAGTTGAGCACCTAGGGATTGTGATTGTCAAGAAACTGGGCAACAGTTCAGAAAACTAATCAATAAGTTAAATAATTTAAAAAAATGGGTCTGTTTAGAAGAGTTCGTTATTCACTTCCAAGGAAATTGAAAGAGTTGATGTTTTAATCATTGGTGAAACCCCATATTAATTATTGCAGTATCCTATCAAACTACGCATGACAGAAATTCAGGTGGTAATCCACACCAAACTTGGAGTGATGCCTACTAGGTAAATTCTCCAATTGATGTCTCTGATATGCTGCGGGACATTAAAGTTTTATCAGTAAAGATGAAGTGTATTGTAACACTATGGTTTTCATACATAAAATTATGAACGGATATATGATAAGGACTTTGGGTGAAACACACGAGGTGAAATATGCGAAGTGATATAAACCTAGACCACGTGACATCGACATTTCGTAAGAAGAGTATCTTCCATGATGGGCTATCAAAATATATAACGTGCTAAACAGGGGAATAAAAAATGAAAACTGCATTGAGAAATTAAAGATGATGTTATTAAATAAATAAATAAGGGCTTTTTGTTATATTACTAAGCCAACCTAGCGGAGTTAGGGCTATAAAGCCCTCTCTTACACTCAACTAAGAAAACCCGGGACCGCCTGCTTTACATGCCCTCCAAAGCATGGCCAGAAAATGTAGGAAGTGTAGGACTCGAACCAACAACCTTTCGGGTGAAAGTCAGAGTCCGTACCACTACTCTACATGTCCTGACCTGTTATTAGTGACCAAGGACGGATATAGAGGGGGTAACTGCCCCCCCCCCCCCAAAATTTGGTAAACCTATTGTAAATTAATTTATTACGCTCTAATTTAACCGATCCTACATATGTTTATCCTATTTGGACCCACAACTACCCCCCCCCCCCCAAAAAAAATGGGCTCGATCCGTCCCTGTTAGTGACATTGAACAGATAATAATTTTGATGAACTGAATAGTATCCAAGTGAACTCAGTTTATTTATTAGCTACTTATAAATAAAACAACAACAAATCTTTGATGAGTGCGCACCTATTTCTAAGTCTTTTACAAGGTCTACTTAAAAATTTTTTCCTCTTTCACAAATCAGACACTGAAACCGTTAATCTACGATCGTAGATGGATGGTTTATAGGTTATACTGATACAGATGTCTTGAAATTATTCACTAAGTCAGCAAGCAAGAAAATACTTTTGAGAGATCAACTTTTTTGGATTGCACCAACTCCATTTGTCGTTGAGTAGTAGTAGTAGTCTGTTTTTTGAGAAAGTTTCAAATCAAATCAAATGTATTTAATTCTATCTCAAAGTATAGGATACAAATCAACAATTCCCAACCCCAAATGTTCCTAAAAATGTGCTTGGGAAGGGAACATAGCATACTAGACTAAATTCAATTCAATACCCAATTCTTACCCATGTATCTTCTGGCCATTTTCACATCTTTGCAGCTGTGGAACCGGAAATTAATTAATTTCGTCAAAATGATTGAGCTAAATCCTGGTTTACAAAATATTTTGAGATTTTTCCCTTAATAAGGTTTCTTACTTCTTGTTCAGTGATTATTCTCACCAACATTAATATTCAGATGCATTAGATTAACTCTAGGCAATTGTAAACTGTCCGGATGGGCTATTTTAATTGGCATTCTCTGGTGCATTGATTGCAGAAGACAGATTTATTTTTATTGACCTGTAAGTTTCACCTTCCACCTTCCACATGCCTATGAACAGCTGACTGTTTGCCATTGGCAATACACGCGTATAGCGTTGCCAAAGATGATACATCGAGTTATGCATGTTTACATTAGTATCATCTGCAGTATATCAAATTGATTATGTCACCTTCGCTTGAGATAACGCATCGCGTGACATTAATTTTAATTTATCTTCAAGGTACTCGGTGTGTTAGATATTGTAGCAGTTGAGCATGTTCTTAAGGTTTCAAGGTACAAATAACATGGATAGTTCGAGTATGTTTCACGAGCGTTCGTTGTTTTCGTGGCACTGGAGAAATCTTCCCCAACGGAATTTCCAAGTTTCTCAGCATAATACCTTAGTAGGTTGGGTTGGCTGGTAAACCACTAAACATTCGGATTTAGGTACAATACAAATATGCCTTGTGAAAAGAAAACATGTCAGTCAAATCCACGCTTCGGGGTCGACACCAACACCGACACCGAGCGCGGAACCAATTCGTGTGCAATGCATATTTAAGGCCATGCGAGTGTGGAACAATTTTGGTTATTACTACAGCCTTCACTCTGCCGCATAAGCAGATCGAGGCCTTTGGGGAGGGGGAGAGGCAAAGTTTTGAAAAGGAACTTGTTTAGTATGGTTTGATGTATTTTGTAAAAAAACGTTTATTCTGTCTAGTACTTGGTCAAACCCCCTGTATCCGCCCTTGGTCTGCCATATTGTGTGTTGTCATTGAATATATAACACTAGTGTTATATATTCAACACTAGTGTTATATATTCAATGGTGTTGTATATGAACTGACTTTGACACCGATATCGACTTTAAAAGAGGCACGAAACATAACAATGCCCACCGATGGCCAATAATAACGGCTAACGACGTTAATTTCTTTTAAGTCGCAAAACCTCATTTAGTTGGGGCTTTCCGCTTGTCCTCAAGGTCACAGCAGTTGATACTTGCAATATTTGTTGTCAACTGATGATGGAAATCAACAAGCTTTGAGAAGGCTGACATTTGTAGCCTGAAATAAAAGAACGGTACGAATGAACCCGTACAATTAGTATAGGTACCGTGATAGTTTCATGGTAAATAATTGCCCGTGGTTAAATATCAGCTGCCTATATATTTCCCCCCTCCTAAAGCATCGGACGATTGCGTATTATAAGTAGAATGGGAAGGCCAATAAAATAATACTGCGCAATAATAATGCAATACTTTGGGGCTCGTGTTATCCATAATATATTTGCTTTGCTTTTGAAAGCACCCTGATCAGTTTTGTTACTGTATTTAGCACCTAAAATATGCCTGAAGCTAGAAAGCATCGATAGAATGGTCGCTGAAAAACATTATTTTGGTAGTCATTTTTAAAGAAAATTGAGCCTTTTTATTTGTTTACACCCTGAACCTGTTACGACCTAATGGGCTTTGTTTACATTACCAAGTAGCCTACTACAATGTATGTTACTGTAAAGAAAATCGTCGGAGCTTTTTTTGAGAAAACATAATATTAGTAATGCTTTTTTGGGACCCACCCCCCAAAATGAAGTTATCCAAAAAACTAGCCCACATTCCGAATTTCGAGAAATTCTTCAAATTAGCGATAAATCGAATTATAGACAGACAGAACAGACCAACAGACAGGCATTTCGTAAAAACCTCTTTTTTGGTTGCTGGAACGTGCAAAACCTTTGGAATCTCAAATACGAAAAAATAGACCACCACAAAGCTTTCTTTATACTGCACTATCATAAATAAGAAAGCAATATTTCTCGATACTGTAATTTTGTAGCCGTGTTTATGTAATGAAAGATACGATTCTCAAGTGTGGAGGTGTGTGACCAGCTTTTCAATTCCCCCGTTGGCCTGCTGCCAATTCGAAACATAAATTGCTTATTTTTAGCTTCAATTGTAAATCACATTTTTCTGTATTATTAGGCGTTCTTTAATATCTTCTATGTAGAATCTATACTTAGTCTATATACAGCAGGTACGACGTACAGTGGCGTAAATAACGTAATAAGCGTAAAAAACACCCCCCGCAGGAGGGGAGGGGGGGCAGCATTGCTGGGGGCGCACTTGGGCTCCCAAAAATAATAAAATAACTTAGAAATCTATGTAACTTAATTAATAAAAATATTAAATTTCAATTTGTTTTTCATTTGGACTATAGTTTCACTATTGACTATCACTAATGAAACAAAATGAAATAATGAGCCAAAGTAGGGCGCGCCAAAGGTCTTGCGGGGGGGGGGGGGCGCAGCGGTAGTTATCTACGCCACTGACTACGTAGGCTTAGTTAAGAAATCCATTATAATTAATTACAATGATTGAATATTACAATTGGAGGGGGAGCCCAAAGGAAATTTTTTGTTTGTTTTAAAAACGCATGACACTCAAAATTCGATCGTAGAGCTGTCAACACCGATTGGACACAATGATTGAAGGTGCTTCACAAGGTCGTAGTTAGATTTTTTCGGGGGGTCCATATGACGTCACCGGGGGTGTAGTAATCTCAATGTGTTTAAAACTCTATGCTGTCTAGTGAACACTCTGAAAAGTTGTCGGGGGGGGGGGGGGGGCTGTCTGGACCCTGTGTTAGCCACATATCGTACATCAAGATATAAAGGAGTGTTTCTTTTAAGGGACGCGACATTTTCGATAGATGCATTATGTCCTGTGCAATTCGTACAAAAACATAGGAGTGGAGTGACTGACTTGGATCGTTGTACGCGTCCTTGTTCTTGGCACTATCAGCTGTTGGGTTGAAAGGTTTTGAGCCAGCAAAAAACACCTCGCAATCTTCGGCAATAGTGGGACCGCTTTCCTTGCATTACATCTGGATGGACAGTGTGGCTTTCGAGTTTCTTTATTAGGGTTATGGTCTTGATGCTCCCCCTTTTGGCTTGTTATGTTACTAGAGTCATAAGAGTAAAGCGATTATGCTTCACCCATGTCAAAACTCTGTTTCTGAAGCAGAGGTTAGTAATCAGTCTCCGCTAAGACGGTGCCTATACCGCTACTTTAGCCACAAACCTGTTCTAAACCTGTAATCAGGTGGTTTTCGCTCTTGGATGCTGTGCTCTGCGTCGGCCTTTTGATACGTGGTTTGTTTCGTTAACTCACCTACCGAGAGATCAAGCTATTGTCGGTTAATATTAGGTTTTTGATTTGATGGATTTGATTTTACAAAAAGGTTAAATCGCCTACAAACAAGTTAATGAATATTCAATTAACGTCTTCAATCGCCTCACTAAGTCACCTAATTGGTACTTGTGTCGAGTTGCGACACGTCTCCGACCGCAAGGTGTGTAGATACTTGCACAAGTACAAGAACGCTACCACCTTGCCACAGGTGCACTCCTCAGTTTTCTTAAAGATTGTAGCAAAGACCTATAGCTTAAAAATTAGTTTCAAGTATCGCATTCCAGTAGTTGGTTTATAGCAGGGAGTGGGTCTGGCGTAAAATAAACATAAGAAAAGCTTGTAGTTTGTTATTTACATTGAACGTAGTCAAGACAAGTTTCACAAGAAGGAAACACTGTGCCTAATTTGTGCACGGAATGACAAGCTTATCCTGTGCTTATTTTCCGCCAAACCCGCTCCCTCAACCGGCTGCTATAAACGGACCGTAGGGTCAAGAAAGAAGTGAGCCGTGTGATTGTTGATAAGAAATGCCAATAGCTGAAGGTCTCTGCGGTAATTAATGTCACAAATGCAGATGTGCTTTGATGAACTGTGAAGCTTTCCTATTAGATAAGTAGTTTGATAATACAAAGAAAGAGGCCCTATGGCCTTGCAGGGCAAGAGCTATAGACTGCTGTTGATGGAAAAGCTAACATAGTGATACTTTTTTTTTACATGACTTTGTTCTATTACTAAGCCAACCTAGCGGAGTTAGAGCTAGAAAGCACTCTCTTACACTCAACTAGGAAATCTCGGGACTGCCTACTTTACATGCCCTCTGAAGCATGGCCAGAAATTGTAACTAGCGTAGGACTCGAACCAACAACCTTTCGGGTGAAAGTCAGAGAGTCCGTTCCACTACTCAACATGTCCTGACTTCGTTGAATGTATCTGACGTGATTTGCTTAAAAATCGTTATGATGATGGGCTTAGCTGTCTCTTGCTCGGATATAGGCTTCTACTTATTGACAAGGTGACAAGTTAATGTAAGAAGCCCACTTCTATAGTAAGGGACAACCATCTTATCGAGACATAGGCAAATGACGTCAGATCCAGTCAAAATAAGTTGCACTCTACCATTACCAATGTTGTAGAAGTTTGTGCAATTTCTATTGTATTTGTAGATAGGTAATTCGTGTATTTATATAAAAAAAAAACAATGTATATGCCAAGGGTGTCACATTGTCCAAGATTGGTTTGCAGTTGAGGGCCATTGTGTGAAGTGAAGTGAAGTGAATTGTGGTGGAATTTTCCGTGGTTATTTCATTAGCATTCACTTAACATTTATAAACTTATAGACGTCGTCCCGTTCGTGAAGAAGATCGATGTCATGTTTGTTAATGGGAGAACTAAGGTTTCGAAGCAGTAGAATCCGAGATGATAGGCCGTGATCGTTCTAAAGGCGTACTTCCCAATGTTTCGTCATCATCTGCGGTCGACATCTTCAGTGGAACTGCGTAGACTTATAAGATTGTATCTCGGAGGCTCAGCAGCAACTGTTAGGGCAATACAATCTTAGAAGTCTACGCAGTTCCACTGATGATGTCGACCGCATATGTTGAGAAACCTTTGTAAGCACGCTTTCACAACGACCACGGTCTATCGTCCCTGATTCAACTGCTCTGTCACGTAACTCTGGCTGTGAAAGCTTTTGTAATTATAAATTAATCTAATTGAATTGATATAAATATATTAGAATACTAACGTTGTATTTTGTTTTGCGTGACTATGGCAATAACGAGCTACTGAACGCTTCGAAAATTAGTATTTATTGGGAAATTTCTGTATAACCTGTTTTGGACACCCTGGAACACCGTTCGCATTGTAATTCTTTTGCCATTGTCTTATCATTTGCAATTTAGATGTAGGTATTTAAACCGCTTTCATCTGGTTCCAGGTATTCGATTTTCATTGGACGTATGCCGCGATGAAGTCAAAGCCTTGTCCGCGCTGATGACCTTCAAGTGCGCCTGCGTTGACGTGCCTTTTGGCGGTGCTAAGGCTGGCCTGAAAATCGACCCCAAACAGTACAGCGAACATGAACTCGAAAAAATTACCCGACGCTTCACACTGGAGTTGGCGAAAAAGGGATTTATTGGTATGTTAATATTTTACTCGCTCTTCTCCCGTTCTAGAGATCTTCCCCGATCCCCGCCAAGACATTAACCCTGACTAACGAGAAAAGCGTTAAAACCATGTTTATAAATGTACCTAATTTTCAACTCCCCCCCCCAAAAAAAAAAAAAAATATATTTATTGAAAAGGCTACATTGGGTCGGCCCATATTCTTCCTGGCAGCAGTGGTATACTTGGGCCTCGCACACCTTGCGTGTTGTTAGAACGCATTTGTCATGGGCTGTTTGGACATCCCGTGGCTAGAGACTGTTATCAATATGGCTGCTAGTGTAGCCTGCACAAGATAAGTACGCAATTTGCCTGCTCTGAAATTAACTCTATCCCTGCTGGAGCCAGGCTGTATAAAGCACTATCAAAGGGGGGAGGTCGAGGGGCGTCATCTTTAAGACTGCCAGATGGATCATACACCGATGGTGAGGACGAACGCTTAAAGCTGCTCCTTGAGACTCACTTTCCGGGTTGTACCCCCTTTGATGATGCTTTAGAAAATGTAGCTGAAAAAAAGCCTAGCATGCATGACTGGAGGCTAGCGACAGCTGTGTGCACTCGCCTATCGATAGATTGGGCTATTAGCTCATTTTCGCATTTTAAGTCAGCTGGGAGCGATGGGATCTTCCCAGCCCTTCTGCAGGAAGGAAGGGATGAACTCATACCGCACCTAATAAGAATATTCAGGAGTAGCTTAGCCACAAGATACATACCCAAGCCTTGGAGGAATGCAGTCGTAGTTTTTATCCCCAAATCTGGGAAAAAAGACACGACGGCCGCCAAATCGTATAGACCTATTTGTCTAACCTCCTTTCTGTTAAAGACTTTGGAGAAAATTATAGACAACTATATTAGAAACAACACATTATTGCGAAGCCCACTCCACCCCTCCCAACACGCATACCGCACAGGGAGGTCAACGGAAACGGCACTATATCAATTGACAAATTTTATTGCCGATGCTATCGAATGTAAGGACACAGTATTCTGTGTTTTTACAGATATTGAAGGCTGCTTTGACAATACGTCCCACTCGTCTATTGAGAATGCCCTCAACGACAAGGAGGTTGACCCGACTATTATAGACTGGGTAATGGCAGCCCTAACTAGCAGGGTAGCGGTGGCACAGGGGGTGGCTATGAAAACCACTAGGGGATGCCCCCAGGGGGGTGTGCTGTCACCGCTATTGTGGACGATTGTAGTAGAAAAGCTTCTACAAATACTTACTGACAGGGGCATAGAATGCATTGGCTATGCTGATGACGTCGTGGCCATGGTCAGAGGGAAAAATGACAGTACACTGTGCGAGCTCCTGCAGCACGTGGTTGATATTATTGCTGAATGGTGCAAAACAGTAGGCCTCAAACTAAATGTGGCCAAAACATGTCTAGTTCCCTTCACTAATAGAAGGAAGCTATCATTGAAGCAAGTCCTCATTGGGGGTAAACCAATAGCATGGGAACGGCAAGTCAAGTATTTAGGAGTAACCCTGGATACTAAACTAAATTACAAGAAGCATATAGAAGACGTAGTGGTTAAAGCCAAACGATCTATTATGATTTGCAGGAGAATGGCGGGGAAGGAATGGGGCACTTCCCCCAGAGCCCTCCGAGATTTGTATTTATTGATTGTAAGGCCCATTATTACGTATGGAAGTGTGACTTGGGCCCACAGGACTGCAGTACAAAGTATAAGAGACACCCTCACTAAAGTACAAAGACTGGCCTGTGTATGCATTACAGGGGCTATGAAATCCTGTCCCACTGCAGCAATGGAGATTGTGCTGGACTTCCCACCCCTCCATATTGCAGTGGAAACGTCAGCCGAAATGGCAAGGCTACGGATTATTAGGAGCGGGGTAAAAAGGAGTGGAAGGGCAATTAAGAGAGACTCAGCCTCTCTGACTACGTCTGACCACTGCCTGGATATGCCAAGCGATAGAATTCACCCAAAATACTGTTTTAAGAGGGAATTCGAAACTATATTAGGGACAAAGAAAGAATACTGCGAATCAGCAGGAATTCTCAATAGTCACACAATTAAGTGGTTCACTGATGGCTCTAGGCTGGGACGTACAAGACCAAGAACAGGTCTTGGCGTCTTTGGTCCTGGGGTGAAATATCTGGAGTCTCTTGGGGAGACAACTACAGTCTACCAGGCTGAGTTATGTGCCCTTGACAGATTATGCAAATGAATCTCGACAGGGAATATAGATCGAGAGAAATTGTTATCATGTCAGATAGCCAAGCAGCCCTTAAAGCAATAACAGCATACAAAATCACCTCACAACTAGTGTGGGAATGTAGATTGAAACTGGACATATTGTCCGGTGCGAATAAGGTTACCTTGATATGGGTGCCTGGGCACACAGGCATTGAAGGCAATGAGGTTGCTGACCAGCTTGCAAAAAGGGGAGCTACCTCCCCTTTTACGGGACCCGAACCTTTTTGCGGTGTTGGGGAAACCCTCGCCCGCAGATTTGTTAAAGGCAAGTGGCTGAATACTGGACCTCATTGCCGGGCCTTCGGCAAGCCAAAATGCTCTTGGGAAGCCACCAGCGCAAAAGAGCCCAAGTATGCATTAATATGAACAGGAGACATCTGCGTGTGATCACAGGATTCCTCTCTGGGCATTGCAACTTGAATGGACATCTGACCAACATAGGTGTCAGAGAGTCTAGAGCATGCAGATTCTGTAACGAAGGAGCGGAGGACCCCGAGTATATCCTCCTTCACTGCGATGCAATCGCACTTAGAAGAGCAGCATGCTTGGGAAACTTGCAATTACATGTAAAAGACCTATCACTTCTAAATCCCCTCAAGGTCCTGGCTCTCCTGAGGGAAATAGGCCTCGAGGAACTGATGTAGATATGTAGATTCTTTGTTGTAGGGGGCACAATAGGCCCAATAGGCTTAAGTGCACACAGGTAACACCTGTACCCCAATTTAAAAAAAAAAAAAAAAGAAGAGAAAAGCGTTAAAACCATGTTTATAAATGTACCTAATTTTCAACTCCCCCCCCCCAAAAAAAAAAAAAAAAAAAAAAATATTTATTGGAAAGGCTACATTGGGTCGGCCCATATTCTTCCTGGCAGCAGTGGTATACTTGGGCCTCGCACACCTTGCGTGTTGTTAGAACGCATTTGTCATGGGCTGTTTGGACATCCCGTGGCTAGAGACCGTTATCAATATGGCTGCTAGTGTAGCCTGCACAAGATAAGTACGCAATTTGCCGGGGAAAATACCCTGCCCAAGCTAAGTACAGAGGTTTTGACCGGGTCCAGGTATCCGTTCTGCTATGCTGAAATGTGTGAGACTTCGATATTTTTTGCGTTGGTTTTTATCTCTGATAGTTGGCTTATGGTTAACGGGTGCCTCGTAAGGCATATATTATGGCTCCCGCCCCTCCAGGTAATATATTTCTATGGTTTGGAAACCCCCACCGAAAATACGGCGATACATATTATTTTCTAACTTTGTTACGTCGTTTTTGTGAGGCTACGTGATAAAGGTCAACGATTCTCTGTCATACAATGCAACCCCCCGATCTAGGTTTTATGCCCAACGCACAATGGTAGTTCTATTGCAACAGTGCTGCTGGGAGGTATGTCATTTGCTTGAATGCCTGAGACGCAGTCTACTTCAGTAGGTTTCTCTCTGCTGAGCTACTACTGGCACACGTTTTTCCGAAAACCGATCATAGAACAGATCTCCCAGCAGTCTTCTTCTGAGGTCACAATCTCATCGATTTGATCAGCAGCACCTATTACCGTGCATGGGGGTTGATATTATTTATTTGTTAACAGGGCCTGGTGTGGATGTTCCTGCCCCTGATATGGGTACCGGTGAGCGCGAAATGTCCTGGATCGCTGACACTTATGCCAAAACCATTGGTAAGTAATCTACTGGAAGTACTGCTTAACGGAAATTAATACCTTGTCCTTCTACTTATACCATTAACTTAATATACTCCAAGGCAGAAGACGTTCAACTTCAACAATGTGTTTTGTCCCCCTTGGACAACAAGCGAAAAACTGTGTTTTAATGTGAGACTATGCTATGTTTACGTATTCCTATTGGATTAACTCGAATGTGCTAAGCGATAAAAAGCCACAAATGCCGTTTAAACCACAAAGCATTTGCCACATTTTCTTATATCATACTGGATTTATATTGTAATATTTTCATTTCAACTAGTACAACAAAAAAACTTTGTTCAATAATTGCGTAGTGGGGGGATTGTTCTTAACATTGTATGTATTTATTCATAGATTAAAAGCGAGAAAAAAATTAATGCCACGCTGCTTGTGTTGATAGTTCAGTCGCCAAAAGTTCCACCCACTTAACCGCATTCCAGATAGCATGATTTTTATCATTTTTTGATTTGGGGAAAGACGAGTGCATGATCGTCAAGTTGGCGATGATAAAGTCAACTAGACAACGGCCTTGGCAAGACTGATACGATACACAAACATATTTGAGCAACTCGTTAACGGATGACACTTCTATTTTCGTAATTACTCGCAAACAACGGTTGCTAAATGAGTCTAATGCATTTTAGTGACAGGGGATTCCCATTTATTCATTAATTACCTATCAATGACTGGCCTTGTAAATTGAATACGAGTTAACCGCCATAATGTGCACTTTCCACAGCAAGAAAATCATTCTCAACCACCCATATGGCCAACACAAAAAAAATTAGCAATGATTGTAGATTTTATGGCTCTTTATAGAGTTCTTGCAGGAGAGAGAGGTTACTTCCTTGGCTTCCCTGCATCTTGTTATTGTAATGTAACTAACCACAAAACACTATCAAGCTTATTTGATGCAGTATATTATATCGAATGTTCTTACTGCGATTGAATACTCACGTGATGTTTTGTACGTGTCGTAGCCTACACAAATAATTTTTAATCGCCATCATATTAAAAATCAATTCCACTTCCCCGATTATGCCTTCACTTTTTTTCTTTTAGTACAGTAGGGTCTCGGTAAACCGGACTCCGGCTTGTTCGGTGATCGTTGTAATCCGCTTCGTGGGGGAGGCATGGGGGAGGCGTGGGGGAGGCGGGCGGGTGTAGGCTGCCATGAGCCAATGCAACGACTTTTTCAAGAAGAATTAACTATTAATGTTTTATTTTAACATACTGTTTTTCTTACATGGTTGTAATTTTGAATATGTACACCATTATAATGTTACCATTAAATATGGCATACTATTGTCCGGACCCCTCGATAATCCGGAAAGGGTCTTATTTTAGCCTCTCCGGATTAACGAGGCACTGCTGTATTTCTGTTTTGTCCCAGTATTCGTTGCGTATGCAACTAGCCTGAGTGACTCTCTGTGTGCGGCATTAGCGTAGCCTGATATGCACATTGACATAGTTGTTTGTCATTGCAGGCTACATGGACATTAATGCTCACGCCTGTGTCACGGGGAAACCCATCAACCAGGGCGGTATTCACGGACGTATCTCAGCGACAGGTCGTGGCGTGTTTCATGGACTGGAGAACTTCATTAACGAGGCCAGCTACATGAGCATGATCAACACGACGCCCGGCTGGGGTGGCAAGACATTCATTGTTCAGGTAATTGGCTTATTGCCGAGTCCACTGTGAAAGAGTGTATATTTTCTCTACTGTACTCAACATAGAGGCTTGCATTTTGGTCAATACCTCGTTATCCAAGCCTAAGAAAAAGGGAGAAATTTCGCAAAGAAAGACTTGAGCAATCGTCTTATCTTGGTGTTATCTTATTGATTGACGACAAAACACCCTATTAGATGTCCAAAAGTAAGGTCTAACGAACGGCAGATATGACCCTCGATAGATAGAGCACGAGAGGCTTATAGAGGGAGAAGTTTAGTTGGTAGAGATATGGAATGGGGGAAGGCCGGGGTTCTAGACTTGGACATAAAAGGAACCACCCTTAACTCTTTAGGGTTATGTATCTAACCTCAATTACTTCCGAGTCTGCATTTTTGTCGTTATTAAGAACACTACGCGTTTTTTGTACAAATTCGAATTCCCCATGACATATTGATTGTAGAGGCATAATTGAGAGTTGAAAATGTAGAAGAAATGCTCCTCTAGATACATCTGATACATAGCTTGTTGCCGACAGTAACACCGTTTGGCCCGAGTTTTTGAAGGCGGGAAAAATTAAAGATTAGATCAGGTCCACGCCTTCAAAAACTGCGGCTAAACGGTGTTAGCGCTGGTTACATGCTAGATATCAAAATGTAGAGGAGCGTTTATGGCGCTATAATCCATGTTTTATGTAAATTCGACGTAGTTAAAAAACGCGTAGTCTGATTTTATTTTACAGGATTGCTTGTGTTCAGGCATACGGGAAAAAGTGGCAGAAGACATAATCCATCGCATTCAAATGTCCGGCAGATTTCCGGCAATTTGCATACCAGGCAAATCTATCCAACACTGCTATAGGTCGCGAGTGTATCAACATACATTGTCCAATGTGTTTTCAGGGTTTTGGTAATGTAGGTCTTCACACGATGAGGTACCTCCACCGCGCTGGAGCCACTTGCATTGGCGTCCTGGAGCACGACGGGTCCATCGTCAACCCCGAAGGCATCGACCCGAAGGCCCTCGAGGACTACCGCACCGACAATGGTACCATCGTCGGCTTTCCCGGCGCCCAGCCCTACTCAGGGGAAGGCCTGCTCTTTGAGCCCTGCGACATACTCATCCCCGCCGCTATGGAACAAGTTATTACCAAGGCGAATGCCCATAAAATCCAAGCTAAGGTATGTGCACATTGAAATTTGAGGTATAGACCGTTATGACGTCATAAGCTGGTTAATAAACATTGATCTGTGGGCCGATAATGGCGTATTAACCATCCCGTGGCTGTAGACCGTTATCAATATGGCCTCTAGTGTAGCCTGCACAAGATAAGTACCCAATTTCGCTGGGAAAATAGCCTGCACAAGCTAAGTACCGAGTTTTGACCGGGTCCAGGTATCCGTTCTGCTATGCTGCAATGTGTAAGACTTCGAAATTTTTTACGTTGGTACCTATCTCTGATAGTTGGGTTATGGTTAACGGGTGCCCTGTAAGGGATATTATGGCTCCCGCCGTTCCAGTTAATATATTTCTATGGTATTAACTTACTCCTGGGATTAAAACTGTAAACAAACAAATTTTGAATAGCACTTTCCATTGTAAAATTGTCTTGTTTACATTTTTAATACCAGGGTATTATATTATCCCCGGTATTGTAATCGCCATGATCGGGCCGCTTGTGGTTAATTGACTCTATAGAACCAAGGATGTTTTAATGAAGCTCGATACGAAACTTGGTTTTAAGGTTGTACGCTAAGTATACGCGAAACATTTTTGTTTATGAGACCATCAGCTGCTCTGCGCCACCATTTCATGGTGATCCCACTTCGTCTAAAAAAAACATTGGAAGCCATATTTGAAACTAAAAATAAATTGTATTTATTAGTATGACTTTTTATGGAAAGTTTGAATTTCGGTATTCATTACATTCTTCTCGTAATTTTTATTTTCTTATGTTTTCAACGCCTGATAGAACCCTACTTTTTGACAAAAACAAAATCGGCTTCGATGGCAAGGAGATAGCGTGCTTGTACTGCGAGTCTGTATACACATTATGCAACCGTAACTCGGCACTAGTACCTATTAGGTTAGTTAGTGAGGCGACTGAAGAGGTCAATCGAAAACATTCATGATATTGTTTTTATGCGATTCATTTTTTTATATATAAAAAAATCAGTTACCATGACTACGCCTGATTTGGCCACGAGTTATTCTGCCTCCTTCCTCGCATGGCTTAAGAACCTCAACCACGTATTATACGGTCACCTTACGTTGTACATAGAGCTCTTAGTTAGCGTTGATTTTTTTTTTTTTTTTTGGAGCCGGCCGCCATACCAAGTTGAATCCAGCGGACCAGAGCAAGCTCAAAGCTGCAGATAACTTGGTCGTGTGCACAGTGCTGGTAGGGAAACATGGTAGGACTTGTCCTGGTCACCTCCGAACTAATCGTGTGACTGACTTCACTGTGTTTCCCAAGTGGTTCGGAATCCACTATAATCAGGAGGTCCACTGGAGTCCTATGGGCCCACACCGTGGCCTGGGACTGTGTCAAACCATACTACTACTACTACTAGCGTTGATTTTTGCAGATCATTGCCGAGGCCGCCAACGGCCCTACCACGCCGGCTGCAGACAAAATCCTGATAGAAAAAAATATCCTGGTTATTCCTGATCTGTACATCAACGCTGGTGGTGTCACCGTCTCCTTCTTCGAATGGCTTAAGAACCTCAACCACGTCTCCTATGGTCGCCTTACGTTTAAATATGAAAAGGAATCCAATTACCATCTACTCCGTGAGTACTTTAACCAAATTATCTATTACGTGTCCCCACACCTTGAGCTCTGTATAGAGCGGCCCATCAAGGCCGTAGCCAGAAATTTTTTTTCGGGAGGAGTCCATCTGACGTCACCTTAGGTGAGGTTACCGCAATATATTTAAAGCTCAATTCAATCTAGTGTACCCTGCAAATATTTCGAGAGGAGTCCGGACCCCCACTCTGACTACGGCCTTGGGGCCCATGGTTATTATTTTCATGATATTCTATGAACTTATGTAAGATTTCGTTCCGGCACCTTGGTTAAAAATCGTTCTTGTCAATATATTGACTAAGAGCGCCTTACAATCATTTGATGGCATATTTGCATGATTTTGTTAAGGTGGCTGAACCCCTGATTTTCCGTGTACGTTTCTAACAATTTTGACTTCTAATACCAGTTTCCATTGGTTTCTGCTTCCCACTAACTGCACTCCTTCACACAACTCATTCAAATGTTCCCAGAATCCGTTCAAGAAAGTCTGGAGCGCCGCTTTGGTCGTGTTGGCGGTCGTATTGAAATAACACCTAGCGAACCCTTCCAGAAACGTATCGCCGGTGCTTCGGAAAAGGATATTGTTCACTCCGGTCTCGACTACACTATGTCTCGATCAGCTAAGGTATGTACCGCCTGATTTTTGGGGCAGGATTATTGATTCTTTTGCCTTTTATCCCTCAGAGTCGGTGCAGGACAGTTTGGAGCGGCGGTTCGGCCGCGTCGGAGGCCGTATTGACATCTTACCGTCGCAAGAGTTCCAGAAGAAGATTTCTGGAGCGTCTGAGAAGGACATTGTCCATTCTGGGCTAGAGTATACCATGGAGCGGTCTGCTCGAGTAAGCTGGCATGGCGTGTGTTTTGGTTTTAGTTTTTGTGCGTCGTCTGACATTCTTTTTTTTTTTTTTTTTGCACAGGATTTGTTTTTACAAGTTTTCCCATTAGTATGGCTGTTCTTATGTAAAATAATCACGGCTGCTATCTATCGGCAACGTTTTGAATCTGGGTACCATTGATATCATTAACTAATTATAAGCCGTAAAATCGATTAAGCTGTAAAGAGGCTTTGGGTATGTAACATTTTACTTGTGGGGAAAATTCGAGCCTGCCAAAATTATTTTTTGAATCCTGGGGCCACCTGTTACTTGTAAGCCTATGAAGATACTGGTCATAAGAGACGTGGCAGGGGGCCCCAGAAATAAATAAAAAACATTTTGGCGGGAAGAAAATATCCCATCTCTCATATATAGAACTCTAAAACACAGCCATATTGTAACGCTCTGGATTCCCTCAATGGCGTCATGTAATGGTGCAGAGCAACCGAATATGCACCTCTCGCTGCACTTATCTTATTGCCTAGAACGCTGATGGCTGAAAGTGAAAAATCTAAAAACCCCTTTTTGTAATGACGCATTAGGGATTCGTTTTACCATCGACTAAAGATAAAGCTAAGTTAGCCTCAGGGAATTAATAATAATTGAAGACTTTTCATGACCCTTACCTTTAATTTTGCAGTGGATTTCAAGTTCTCTAAGTTTTCCTTGCATTTGTTTTGTTGCCTTGCAATTGCCTGCATTTATTTTCCCATACTAGAGTAGACTATGTAGATATGCTTTTGATTGTAGTTTTATACATTAGCCTATAGTAGGGGTCTTCACAGTGTTGGTGTTATCGAGTTAGATGTGCTATCCAAGTTAACACACAATCGTGAGTGGACCTCGGGAGTGAGTTATCATGCTATATCGAAAACATTTAACAGGGTAAAAAACGTGGTAGTAGTCAGACGTTCGTGGCACGGTTATAAAGAAAGTGGCAGAACTCTATTCTAGTGCCACATTTGTTTATATTTTTTGTTCATTTTGGATATTATAATTTTAATTATTTACGGTAATTGCTCGTGACACAATAGATAATACAAATAAATTTAAATACTACAAAATTTTAAACGCGTGTTTCAAATCAATCGACAAAAACAAAGATGGCGGCGATCAAACCTGAGCTATCGATCGCAGCGCTAGCTAAATAACACGTTAACCAACTTGAAAGTGCGTTTAGGATAGCACGCTGGTTACCGGGTTATCGGTGTGTTAACTTAACTTGATATAACACACTTAACTAGGTATAACTCGATAACACGAACACTGTGAAGACCCCTATTATAGTAGGTACCTTATTTTCTGACGCCATTACTTCATAAGTTTCCAGTATTCTACCTTTGCTTTTAGGGACTAAATATAATTGACCACGTCTTTTAATTAGAGTACAATTAGGCTATATCCCATTTCTCCGAAACAATTAATATTTGACTGTGCTTTGTAGTGTAGTTGTCCTCCAAGCAAAAGTTTCGGGCGTTTTTTTTCAATATTATATTTGGCATGCCTTTTATTCTCTGGACATTAGATTCGATTTTTTTAATACTTCGGATGACTAAATAAAGCAGCAGTCAATGAAAAAACGCCCAAAATTTCCTGGTGTATACTTGTCCTACTTTGCTGCAGTGTAAGAAGCCTTGTCTACAGTTGGACAATAAGGACTAGGGACTAGCTTGAGAGACTGGATTGCCAAGGTCCGCCAATAGTTATCGTAGGCAGGGGGCTGGGCCACCTAGATAGAAAGAGTACCCCAGAAAATCTGAAACCCGAGACCAGAGGGCACTCAGGTCACCAAGGCGCCCAAGGAACAGGTGAATGGATGATGTCCTGGCAGAACTCAACAAGCTCAGTGTGTGCACCTGTAGCAGGAAGGGGGACCAATTATCAATTACAGCGCTTTTAATTAACTGATGGAGAATCCTCGCTCTGATTGTTGATTGATTGGCTTGGGTAGAGCATTCTACTTGACATAAATAATTTTTGAATTTGCAGAAAGTTGATAATCTACACCCAAATGTTAGACTAATAGTCCAATAACAGCTATTAAGTTTAAAGTCTACATCATAATTCAAGCGATCAACACTGCCAACTGCTATTTCGTCTTAAAATGAATAAAATAAAATTTGATACTATATGCCTCTCTCCATAAGTTAATAATAGGTGTTGTTTTTCGGCATTAATCCCCAATCAGGGGGGGGGGGCATTTTGCCAAATTTAGTTTAATTTCTATAGGAAGATGGTCCATTGCAGATGGATGTTGTGCCTCGATGATGTTAGTTAGCCTGTTCAGGCAGTACACATCAATTAACCAAAGAATTACAGCCCGGGGAGTATTTTGTGAACGTTCAAATAAATCCTGTTAAGGGGGTGTCAAAGTTGAGGTCGGGGCTGACGAGAAGATGCTCATCGCCTTGGTGTCCGAGCCTTAGCTCTAATCTCCTCTTTATTTAACCAGTTGGTATTCGAAAGTCTGACGTCAGGTCGCGCCTGCGTTACCTTTTCTAAGGTAAGCCTAGAGCTACTTATACAACACTGAGCTAACCAAATGTAATGGCCATAGACATCAGAATACCGAATGGTCGAAAGTTGGAGCTAAGGCTCTGACAAAGGCAGTTAGGCGGCAATTCCACCGGTGAATTTTCTTCATTTGTGATTTGAGATTTTTTGTTTGTTTTGTTTAAAGGAGGCTATTATGTAGATACTTAACTTATCTATTATAAATTAAGTTATAATATGGTGGAGACTTATTAATGATGTCTGCTGCCATATTATTACTTAGATAGATAAGTTAAGTATCTACATAATAGTCTCCTTAAAACAAAGCAATCAAAAAATCACAAATGAAGTAAATTCGCCGGTGGAATTGCCGCCTTACAGATGTTGGCGTCGATAAACGTCCATATGGCTGGGTTGCCACGGCTGACGACAGCGTGTGACAGCGCTATACTGGGTATTGCAGATCTGTGCCTGGGGTAGTTCCTCATAGAGATTGAATGTGAAAGTTGTATATTTTATGATTTCAGGCCATCATGAAGACTGCGCAGCGTTACAACCTAGGACTCGATCTTCGAACAGCCGCCTACGTAAACTCCATTGAAAAGATCTTCACAACGCTCCGTGATGCCGGGCTCGCCTTCTAATTCTGCCATATTTGTTTATCGTCAAAATTATGTGAGTAGATTTTTCCCAATTGCACTTTAATTCATTCGTATAAATTCCTCGTGGTGGCTCCAGTATGTTATTCCGTATCTGACAGTATTGTTCATTTATGTTCGGTAAGGAATGTAAATTAAAAGTTTTTACTTGGTCTGTGTATCGCTATTTCATATTGTGTGAACAATATTTTAACTCTTTACATTTTGCACTAATTTAACTTAAGGCTAATAATTTAAGAAGAACAAGATGTTTTTCTAGTCTGTGACGTGACTGTTGTGGACTTGAAAGCTGCGTTACAATATATGCAAATGCTTTCAAGTATGTTCGTCTTAATTCTTTATACCCGTACGTGATCTGACTTATCTGCTACATGCTGGTAACACTGTTTGAAACTACTATATATAGTAATGTGCTGAAGGACTTTTTATGGACCTAGATATTGGAGCCGGCCGCCATACCAAGTTGAATCCAGCGGACCAGAGCAGGCTCATAGCTGCAGATAACTTGGTCGTGTGCACAGTGCCGGTAGGGAAACATGGTAGGACTTGTCCTGGTCACCTCCGAACTAATCGTGTGACTTCACTGTGTTTCCCAAGTGGTTTGGAATCCACTATAACCAGGAGGTCCACTGTCCTAATGGGCTCACACCGTGGCCTGGGACTGTGTCCAACCATTCTACTACTACCTATATTGGTCCCTTCTCCAATGCCAATGACCGCATGGATAAATGTATGGTAAATTATTGGGAAACACTCTCACTCTCTGAAACATTAAAATATCTGTACGATCTAAACGACACTCATTGTATTAGCTTTAGGCATACCACGCCGCGAAGGCAAAAACCGCGCAAACGCAATAAAAAACAATCTATGAAGCAAGTACGAATTGCAATGAACATTAATAATACCATACCCTTAATCTTACTAGACAATCGAACACCCCAGCAGACGCTTTTAGTATTTTTCATATTTCTCATAAAATGAGATTCCATAAAATAAAATAAAACTGCTCCTTTACATTTTAATACATTGTATGTAGCCGGCATGGTTTTACGATTTGTTGAAAGGGGTGACACAAGGGACATGTAGAGTGGTGGTACGGACTCTGACTTTCACCCGAAAGGTTGTTGGTTCGAGTTCTACACTTCCTACATTTTCTGGCCATGCTTCGGAGGGCATGTAAAGCAGGCGGTCCCGGGCTTTCTTAGTTGAGTGTAAGAGAGGGCTTTATAGCCCTAACTCCGCTAGGTTGGCTTAGTAATAGAACAAAAAAAGTCCTTATTTATTTATTTATTTATTTAAGGGTGTCCGATTTGCCCTTCATTGGGCTACGAAATAATGCAGAGCGTTATCCCTGCAAAATGTCGAGTATGCAATCGTGTACTCACAAATTAAATTATTACCCTTGCCAATATTTATTTAAGGGAAGGTAATAAAAGACCAATCTCCATACAATTTGAACAATATCAAAACTTTAAATGAGATAGCTCCATAATGAGTTGTTAATCAACTAAATTTTCTTAATCACAGTAAGGATAGCCATGACTAGTAGCTGAAGTGAAGTATGCTCGTATATCAACATTTCGTGTAGTCAGACAATCAGCACAGGGCTTAATGTGTCATTGTGCCGCCTTTACTTAGCATCTGAACTTCCAACTACTAAAGTAGGTTGTTTACAGATATGTGCAACCTTGCGACAAGATTGCCTGTTTTCCCAACCACGTTTTTGTTTTTTATAAATGCTCAAATTTTGGTATAGTTATGCGAACCTGATAGCTTCTTGGTAACATGGTTTTTAACAGGCATACTGTGGCTGACTATTGACTGTAGGACAACAAGCAACATATACTCGGTGACTTCGAACTTAAAACTAACATTAAGCTGGACTCGTATCTGTACTTGGTGAAGTCATACTTTCGCCTGTTTCATTGCGTCAATGGTAAGCTTGTCTCAGCTTGTCCATTATCGCTTGTGGCCGGTGTAGGTTGACATCGAGAACGTATACCAGTTTGTTAATGGCCATAACTTTATACGGAAACAATACAAATAATGTCCGAAATCCATGTGGTCGTTGACATTGGACCTATGGGCCTCAATAAGTAGGCCTTAAAGTCCTTAAAAAGAAATAACAATAACATTAAGCTGAATTCGAAGTTAACAAGTATTAGGTAGTATTAAATCATGTAAACAACAATTGAAAAAATTATCGTCATAACACAAAGAACATTAAAATGGATGTTTTTATCTGTGAAGTATTAGGAAGCGAAATTCGTTCTGATTGAACTGCATTTTAATTAAAACTGAACAAAGCGATAATCTACAGGCATTGTCTATAGACTACGTAGCCTTTTTTACTTAAGGTAAAAAAAAAATCGGTTCGTTTGCGTTTGGCTAATTGCGTTTCAATTCTACCATAGGACAAGTTGGCTGTGCTGTAATAAGAAGTCGATTACAGGTACGATTAGGAAGAAAATGGTCAGACATTATAGCCATTTCTACGTTGATGCCAGGTTGTTCGGTGTTCAAGGACAGTTTAGCCCAGGGCTCCACCATGGTTACCTACGGAGGAAGTTGCCCAACAACTTCTGCAAATGTCAAGGCCATTGATACCCAGACTTGGGTCGCCTCTCGCAATTTTCCACTTATCCTATTTCACTGCACATTTAGTTGGGTAGGTAGGCTACCTTTAAGCCTTTAATTTTTGTAAATCTGGTTAGATTTTAGTCCTGTAATTTCCGCAAAAACATGATTATGCAATAGAGTGAGGAGCACTGATTAAGAGTGTACAGCCCGTAGGAAATAGGCAACCCGAAATTTAGTACTTTTTATTTTTTATTTTATTAACTAAGCAAGTTATTAAAGATTTGGCTCATTTAAGCTGTAGATGCATCATATAATAACGTATTTTTAGTTTTCGAAATTGTAGTTTTTTTTTATAAAATCGATTAGGCTATACGTGAAAAATTATTGTTAATAAAATATTATCATGTTTATGAAAAAACTACAATTTCGAAACATAAAAATTTCTTATTATATGATGCCTGAAACTAATCTTCTACAACTTTAATGAGCCAAATCTTTAATAACATGCTTAGTTAATTAAATAAAAAATAAAAAGTATTAAATTTCGGGCTGCCAATTTCCTACTCTTAAGGTGAATATTTCCAAATGTTTGGACAACAATACGGCCTCCACTGTCCCTATATTGATAGGTCTACTCATGTGAACTATTGTTAATATATCAATATTATATAATCAATATTATCAAATATGATAATCTGAAGGGAGGAAACAGATGACCCACTCCAGATTGTTTTACGTAATAAAATTAAATTAAAAATTCACAACCGGTTTCGGCTCACGCCATCGTCAAGTGCGATTGAAAACAGATAAAACAAAAGGTATGCAAGCTAAAACAAAATAAAACTCATTGTCAGGATAACACACAGCATCGCATAAAGTAAACAATTTAAATGGAACAATTAAACATTAACCAATGGAAGCGCCAACAAGGGGGATGGCGTGAGCCGAAACCGGTTGTGAATTTTTAATTTAATTTTGTTACGTAAAACAATACAAAGTTAATTTTAACAATGAGTGACAGCAAGTTTTACAAAGTTACTAAGGAGACTATTATGTTTACCCACTCCAGACATAGGACTTTATTCCGTTTTTTTAGGTTTTAACCTATAACGAAAGGTCAATTTGCAAAAATATATTGTGCATTATTACAGTTTATATATTTTAGGAGATTTTCAAAGAATATTCAGGCCAATATGGTGACCCTGGGACATTTTTTTTAGTTTTGGTGCAGGGGGTTTTCCGTGAAAGTGATAGAGGACGGAAATTTCCCGAATTATTTAGTTTAAGGCATGCATGCCTTCAAAGTATCTGAGCTTCTGAGTAATGCCCTGTGGTTACAGAGGCGAAGACGTGAAAATCCCTAATCTGTAACTCATCAGGGTGAAGATGGAACCGTTAGGGACCTATAGCGGCCCTAGTTTGAGCCGGGTTAAGCGAAATAAACAGTCTTTTCTGTGCAGTGCATTCTTTTGTCGTCCTAGGCTTGGGAAACTGGCCCTGAAGGCGGAGGAACTCAATGAAGAGTCAACGGCATAACGATGCAGAAGGCAACGGGAAACCACTGCATTACAATTCCCTAGTGCAGTCATCATGACGAAGTACATTCGGTACTCTATAGGTACATACTTGACTTTTGGGGAGTCCGAAGTAGGGTACCTAGCTACGATTATCGAGAATTAAAAGCTGATAATGATTTATCCTGACATTTTATCCAACTTGCTAGTGTAGAACCACAATTTTCTTATTTATTATAAGAACAACGAGCCAAAATTAAATTATTTCAATCGCCAATCCTGTTTTTCGCCAATAATTAATTAATAAGTAAGTTGGCAACGAAAACCAGACATTTTCATAAAGCTTACAAGAAAACAATTTTTATCATGCCAAAGCATACAAGCTTACAAGTTACGTTTGCGTTTATCGAGAAAAATGACATTTTTGGCTATCAATTGACAATTTATCGAAACAATAACATAATTAATGGCCATATTCTTTTGGTTACTTGATAGCTGAAAAAAACATTTGATGCGCCCTCCCCTCTCCTTTTTGTACCCAGTCTACCCACTATCCCATCTTCGAGCCACTTCAAGCAATAACCTCATTTCCACTAGATCTTTTTCTTAATATTATTCAATTCTGAAATTTGCCATAAGAGTAGTGTAGCGGCGAATCGCTGTTGCTCATTTAGCATTACCTAGAGGATACGTATGGTAACGCGACGGACGCGAGCAACGTTGTCATTCAAGACGGAAAGGAGATACTATAGTCAGCGCAAGTCAGCCATTTTTTTTTTTTGGGGGGGGGGGGGGGTTCCAATTTTCATGCAACATCAATACATAAAGTTTGCCCGTTTACGATAGGTTTTCGAATGGGGTGGTGTTTCATTTGGCGCTCCCCCTCCCCATATTTTCGTAAAATAGTAGAAAAATAGGAAAGCCGTCCTCATGGACGTACGCATCTTCTAATTAGGGGCATGATCTTAATTTCCCCACCCGAGGGGTCCGGGGGCTGAAGGGGGTATCCTCCGGGGAAGGTTTTTGAAAAAAATAGGCCTGAAATTGTGGAGTTTTACACATTTAGATGTATATACGTCTTGTATATAATATTTAGGTTTTACAGCCGAAGAATAGTAGACCTACTGCAAGAAAGGGGAATTATTTTGAAAAAGAATAGGCCCAAAATAGTGGAATTTACGCGCTTTGAAAGCAGTTATGCTCATATTTTACATATGAAGAATATTACAGCTTACAAAGGGGGCCCGGGGGCTACCGTGGGGAATGTTTTTTAAAAATAAATAGTTTGTCGGCAAAACAAATTTGATTTTGCAGACGATAACATAATTAACAAAACTGGAAACAGGGGGACCGGGGTCTCCCCGGGGAATTTTTTTCTCTTTTGCTTAATTGAGGGGGGGGGGGGGGTCCGGACCCCGCTGACCCGCGTCACCAAATAGCTAACCTGCCAAGGTCGGGCGTTGGCTAGTAAGCGTTATAAGAGTAGTCTACACGGTTGCATAAGCATTTTATTGGCGGATAATATAATAATAATAATTCGTGTATTTCTCAACATTATTGACATAACAAAATATATTGTAGGCCCCAGTGGCGGGTCCAGGGGGGGGCATGGCCCTCGAGAAAAATTAGTGTACACTATATAAAATAGGACATTTTAAACAAAAACCTTTGTATGGTAAGTGGTAACATGAATATATATGTCTTCCATATTTGAACTATACATTTTACTGCTGTAAAATTGATAAACCCCCATTATTTTGTACTTCTATTTTCAAATTTTTCCCCCGGGGGTAGATCCCCGGGTCCCCCTGTTTCCAGGAACATGAATAAGCATTTAAGCATTCCTTTGTAAGCTTTAAAAAATCTATATTTTCCTGCTGTTAAAATAATTAAAACCCTGATATTTTGCAATTATATTTACAATTTTTTTCCTCCGGGGGAGACCCCCGGGCCCCCTGTTTCCAGCAATATGAATAAGCATTTAAGAATTCCTTTGTAAGCTTTTCAAAATCAATACCTTACTACTGTTAAAATACGTAAAACCCCACTATTTTGCCCTTATATTTTCATATTTTCCCCCCGGGCCCCCTCTGTTTCCAGCAATATGAATAAGCATTATTGCTGCTTATTACTCTTGTTAAAATGGGTAAAACCTCACTATTTTGCCCATATATTTTCAAATTTTCCCCCGGACCCCCCATTGGTACCTATCTGCATCAGGCGCATGAGTTTTACAAGTAATGTACTGTAAATTAATGTGCCTTGCTTCGCTAACAGACACCCCAATTGCACAATCGTTAAAAATTAATTTGGTTTGGTAGGTTACACCCACTTTTCTCGGAATGGCCCCCTATGAAAATCTGTTCCTGGACCCGCCCTTGGTAGGCTCCCTTTACCTAATGGTGTGCGGGTTACCTACCAAACCTAATAACTAATAACCTGATTAATATTTTTTGCCGGCCTTAGGGTACTTGAAGCCACTCGCTCCCCGAAGGGGTAAGAAAGTGTAGATTTTATATATGTTGCCGTTACTCCCAGCATGGGTGCCCGGGGGTTTAATTTTTTAAATGATAAATAATCCTCCCCTTGTATTTGAGCAATACCTGAATGTGACTCATTTCTGTAATCTGGAGTTCTAAATGTTTTACTGGCCTGATGTGTGACCGATGAATATATGGAAATTTGCTTAAAATTATTAACTTGCCGAAAGACTGCATAGGTTAAATTGTGCAGTATTCTTGAACTGCAGATGGTTGCTAAATACCGGTAACGCTCAAGGCAACTCAAAAGCAAATTTAACGTAACAACTACTTTCAATACCGGTAAGTCCTTAAAACTATTCTGTAGGCCTACTTTTTGAAGTCTCAAGTGTGAAATTCGATCCAGGGAGACGTACTGCATGGTCAAAAGTAGACATAATTATTGTTTCAACTCAATGCCAAAGCTGTGCTGTTCATTGTATATATTATGCTGCAGTTGGGCACTTTAGTACCACATTAAGCAGACTGGACCTATTTCATAACAAAATAAAAATATACTTTCTTGTCGTGATGCAGACAGACTTCATGGGGTCTGATGATGATCCCTATAAGGGCAACAAGTTGAAGAGCTTGGTGGCAGGGCAGCGAACTTGACAGAAACTGGCCGTGCTAACAGCTCCAGTATCAGATTTATAGGCCGCGTCGTTTGGCCTACGCCACCTACCTTAAGTTGTACCTTGTACCTGTTCTCCCATATGGATTGCGATCGTAAGCTATATTGATGGCTTGACTGATTTGCTGAGTTCTGCCGAACAGAGTTAAGAGAAGCAATGCATCGTTCAAATGAAATGAAATGAAAAACGTCTTGATATTAGGCGAGGTTTAGCCCCGAAGGGCTACTCTATCAGCTAACCTATTTTGGCTTACAAATATAATATTGGCTGTTTACAAACACGGACGATTCCAAGTTGTAGAATTTTTCAGGAGAGCGGATTTTCTGTTGACAATTGCATTAAGTTTATAGCTAACCCTAGACTTCTCAGCGCTTCTGTGCGCAATCTGGCTGCTTTTGTCACTTTATTTTACATCGTAGAGGTGGACATTAAAATTTTCTGCAAGGTCGGATCAAAACCATATTTTTTGAAAAAATGGAGATGTCCGCGTTTGTAACCAAGCTCCTCGATATCGTTCTATTCCACTACCGTTCTGAAAATCTATAGGTTCAGAGATTTTCACTCGGTACGTTTCCACCTCAGGGATTTTCTCTTCATTTTTGGACTTTTGGTCAATTTTATACCTGTTGAATCTTCCTCCATAGACTGTGTCTGAGAAAGTAAAGGATTCTAACTCCTTTAATTCTGGGTCAATTTCATCTATAAAATCTCAATAAAAGTCTCTACTAACCAAGTTACATTTCAATGCGTTTTATGCAGCTTTGGCGGGACAAATAAATATTATTTATTGACTGAGTTACTTTACTATAGATGTCTCTATTAAGAGGATATGCTACTTAACAAATTGCCACCCGAAAATTAAATAGGCCTAATTTTAATTTTTTGTTTCATTAACTCAACAAGTTATTAAAAATTTGGCTCATTTATGTTGTTGAAGACTAGGTACTTCTTGCGTCATATTGTATAATCGGATAGGCTATTGTTACTGTTCAGTTTTGTAGTTTTTTCAAAAATTCTATTTTACGCGAAATTTTAATACCCATTGGTATTTATGGAAGAACTAAGGTACAAACAATTTAATATTTCCCATTATATGATGCATGAAGTAGTCTTTACCAACTTACATGAGCCATTTCTTTAAGAACTTGCTTTGTTAATTAAATAAAAAATAAAAAGTCAATAAAAACAACAAATTTTTGGGTGCTCATTTTCTACGTAGCATGTCCTCTTTACCGAGTTTGACTGTAGTTAACTAAGTACCATAACTAATATCCCCTTTTTATTCAAGAGGAGGGGGGGGGGGCATTGTGGGAATGTGGGTGTGATTGCGACACCTTTCAGTCGGAACATCTGCTTCAAAGGTGCCATTTTATAATAGTGACCAGTAAAAACTTCTAAAACGAGGACGCCATTGGAAGACAATGGATGGCTCGTAAATTAACCGACCCAAATCTGTTTGAAATAAAGTTGCCAGTTGAATATCAAGCTAAAGATTACGTCACTGAGCAGTCACTGTTGCTGACTGCTGATGTCTGCTGCCCACCCAAATCATCCACGCAAATCCCTTTATCGCTCTTTCACATCGAGGAAAAGTAGCTACCAGTATCCATCGAGTGGAACGCCTTGTGAGAATATTTAATATTTTGATAGGAGATGTAGCCTACCTGCTTAGGCTCCTTCTTAGCATTTTAATGCTTGCACTTTCGAAATATTCACGTGAAAAAGCATTTAGAAGTCTGTATATCTTCAATTAATTTCAATTTTTATTAATTTAAAATTAATTTATCAATTTGTTTTTATAAATTAATTTCTTACGTCGACCGGCAAGTTTGAAAGAACCGGTCCGAGTTTACTCGAACATGCTTTCCAATTTATAAATTAGTAGATATAGACATGTGTAATTTCATAGGAAATAATTTCCCTATGGTTAAATTTCAGATCCCTCGAGGGAGGGGGGGGGGGTCCACCTCAATAATGTAAAAAACCCCTTAAAACTTAATGGCATATTCTGGAACGAAGAGACCAATACATTGTAACAGTAGTAACAATGGCACATGGCACGTAATGTATTGGATATAATTTCTCAAAAAATATTTTTTTTTTGCACAGAGGCAAATATTTTTTTGGGAATGCAACCTGTCCGTTTTTGTTACCCTAAAACATACCTGAAGGTAGAAATCATCGATAGAAAGGTTCCCCAGAAAAATTATTTTTTAGTCATTTTGTTAAAATTAATAATGACTACAATATATGTGAATTTAAGATAAAAAAAACGTTGGAGCCGTTTTTGAGAAATAATTTTTTTAGACATTTCTTTTGAGTTTTTTGAGAATAAAACCCCCCAAATTGAGTTAGCCCAAAATAAAAAAATGGTCACGAGGTATGATTTTTGTGAACCTATATGCAAAATTTCATCAAAATCGGCCGAGTAGTTTGCCCGGAATTCGATGAACACACAGACAGTCAGACATACAGGGCGACAGACAGACATTTCGTAAAAACCACTTTTTTGGGTTCCTGGGACCTCAAAACGTGTAAATCCGTTGAAATCTCGGAATCGAAAATTTCGACCATCACAAAGCTTTCCTTATACTAGCCTACGTATAAATTGGAAAGCAATAAGCGCCCGGTGGTCATATTGGCAGAAACCAACTTGGCGTCGCTTTCGTGTGTGTTTAGGTGTCGCAACTCAGAAACTGTCAGTAAGGCGCCCATTCCATTGACCGGCTAGGGCTATTTCCAAAAACAGTGACGTGGTAGCAGACATTCAAGACTTAGGTGGCGTTTCCACCGACCTCGCATTGCAGAATTGACGGAAATGTTTATTTTCCTCTATGCAATGGTTAAAATTGATCAATGATTTTACTGTATGTAAAATCACAAACAAACAAACTAAAATTAAAAAATGGCGTCATGGGATATGTTAAGTACAAACATTTTAATAGATTTCTATAAAAAGAATACCTTGGGTCCATCATCACGTCCGACAACAAGATCAGTCAAGACGTTCTTAACAGAATTAAATCAGCCAATGTAGCTTTCTTCCAAACAAGAGCACTATTCTCGACTCGGATTCTATCATGGACAACAAAGATCAGGCTTTACAAGACGCTAATCCTACCTGTCCTTATATATGGTGGTGAAGCATGGGCCCTGACAAAGAAAGAATCAAGAGCGTTGGCTGTTTTCGAGAACAAGATGTTACGGAGAATATTCGGAAGAGTTTTTGAAAACAACAGTTGGAGAATCCGAACGAACGAAGAAATCCACCAACTCTTCGGCTCGCCAGACGTCACACAAATACTACGAAGCAGAAGGCTCCAGTGGATGGGACACGTCGTCCGTATGCCAGCGGATAGAACAGCACAAGCAGTATGGATGGCATGTCCCAACAGAAGAAGACCTTTGGGGCGTCCGAGACGACGCTATGGCGACCAGCTAAACGAAGATATACAGGAAGTTGGCCTTCGGGCCGATAATTGGTGTGATCTAGCGAAGGACAGGATCCGGTGGCGTGGTGTTGTGAATGCGGCCAAAAGTCCCCCAGGGCTGACAGCGCCAACTTAAGTCAGTCATAAAAAGAAAAATTCTAATTTCCGTCAATGTCATTTGCATTCTGCAATGCGAGATCGGTGGAAACGCAACCTAAGTCTTGAATGTCTGCTACCACGTCACTGTTTTTGGAAATAGCCCTAGCCGGTCCATGGAATGGGCGCCTAAATATATTGTAAACTCAGTTGTGTGTCGTAGGAAGAAGCCTCAAATGCCCCTGAAAACTGTACAGCCTGTACTACAGTATTAATGCCAATTACGAATTACGAGTACGCCCAGAGGCGCTTGTGCTTCAACCGGGTCTGAGGCGCACCTAACTGCCTCGTCTCACCTTACACAGAACGATAATGTGTAATGGTATAAGTGATCTTGAATATGTTAATGGTTGTGTATGTGAATAAGGTTAAGTTGGCCATCCTGGCTGGAGAAAGAAAAGGAAGAGTCGCCGACCTCGCACCATCCTCTCCAAACTGAAGGCCGCATACCTGATGGGCGCTGCTGAGACGCTGAGTGACCAGCCGTTCATCACTCATTGACAAGGACGGCACACATGAGCCTATAAACGTCATGCCTTTACTATCAGCTATATTGGCAGCTTTGTACATAAATGGATGTATAGTATATAAACGGCGCAGTAGGTAGCTAATATACTATCTTGATTTGGTGCACATGAGTGCTTGCAGTAATTGCATTATTTTAATTGCAAAAAATGCGGAATAGCTTGGTACTATTATTATTATTATTCCGGTACTGCAGTAAGAATAGCTTACCCGGGAATAATTTATAAATTATCCTAAATAAACCCCTGACTTATTAGCCCAGAGTAGATAATTTTTTTTTAAAGACATTAAATTATAGTAGAATGAAACCCATTGGAAATGGAAGATAATATGACAGACATTAAAGGAAAAATAAATTAAGGGCGATCTGAGTTCGGGGAGGAGGTAGGGGTGGTTTTTAAGGGTGAAATACGGTACATCTTCATTTCCGGCAAAACTACAAGTCCTATGGAAAAACGTCAAACAGCAAAAAGGCAGGTAATAAGAAGATCTACAACTTTAGTGATTACACTTTTTGCACATAACCTCAAATTTTATGAGAAAAATGCCAAAACCAAGGTTTTGGTTTTCTGTTTATAACTTTCACAAAAAAATATTTTTTTACGTGAAATTTGGTGAAAACTTACCTTTCCATGTTCTAAATACACTGTAATTTTCTTGATTAAAAATAATATTTTTTTAACCTAATTTTGACTATATATTGAAAGTGCACCCTAATTTTCAATCGAAAAATCTCAAAATGTCAATATTTTTTTTTAAATTAGGTGGACTTTTTGTTCGTTGAAATCTCTACTTTCAGATGGTATAGAAAAAAATATAGCCTAAACTACGGTGCAAAATTTTCTTAAAAGTGCAAAAAACGAAATCAAAAAATGATGTCTTTAATATTTAATAAATAGTCCGGTCAATTTAATCATCCAAAATTACAATAATTCGCACCTATTAATGTACTAAAATATCATTATCATATCATATAAGGAAAGCTTTGTGATGGTCGAAATTTTCGATTCCGAGATTTCAACGGAATTACACGTTTTGAGGTCACAGGAACCCAAAAAAGTGGTTTTTACGAAATGTCTGTCTGTCGCTCTGTCTGTCTGTCTGTCTGTATGTCTGTATGCCTGTATGTCTGTCTGTTCATCTATTTCCGGGCAAACTACTACTATTTTGATGAAATTTTGCATGTAGGTTCACAAAAATTATGCCTCGGGACCATTTTTTTTATTTTGGGCTAACTCAATTTGGGGAGGTTTATTCTCAAAAAAACTCGAAAAAAAAGCGTCTAAAAAAATTATTTCTCAAAAACAGTTCCAACGATTTCTTTTTAATTCACATATATTATAGTCGTTATTAATGTTAACAAAATGCAGGGGGTCGCTTGCCCCCTGATAGTTTGCTTCTGGGGTAAAAAATAAAAATAACTAATTTTTAATGAAAAATTACTAAAAAATATTTTTTCTGCGAAACCTTTCTATCGATGATTTCTACCTTCAGGCATGTTTTAGGTGTTAAATTGAGTAACGAAGCCGGACAGGTTTCTTTCCCAAAAAACGATTTGGTTTGTGCAAAAAAAAAAAATGTTTTTGAAAAAATGAAAATTCACGCTCAAATGCATTGCGTGCCCTCGTCCTGCCATTATTACTGTGTGGTAATGTAATGTAATGTCTGACATATCTAGAATTTACTTCACCTCCAGTGACGTCAGGTGGACAACCCCCCCCCCCCCTTACAATGTGATGCGTAGAACCGCTACCTTAGCCACTTCATTTGCTATATTTTCCCCCTACGTTTCACCCTTAACGATAATACTTAGCTTATGGTTTGGCGCCATCTATTCTAATTGATTATCGTAAGTGTCCGATTTTCTATTAATGCAAAGCCACAATGCTTTTTGCTTTAAGCTGTAACCACACTTGTTAATCAGGGCATTGCATTTCGGCGTTTTGGCCTCTACATCATCTGTACAGAATTGCGACTTTGCCAGAAGTAATGCATTAATGTATTATGCGGACGCAGCTAAATAGGCTATTAGTGAAGAAAACCAACCCCATTTCTCGAAAAGCCTACATAGGGGTACATATTGTGACACTGTGCTTAATGGACATCTTTCGTATGGGAAAAATGCCCGACTAATCAGATCATGACCGTGCCCAACCAATGAGAGCGAGACCCACCATTTTGAATTTGTGTATATAGGAAACTTGTCCATTATTTTACCATATATATGTAACATTGTGTTTCGTGAGATAACGCCAAAACTGACGGTTAATGTCGTAGACTACCACTATCTATCAGTCTTTTATAAAAGGTTAAATCACGCAAGGGCGGATACAGGGGGGGTAGGGGCCTGCCCCCCCCCCCCCAAAAAAAAACTGTAAATCTAATCTAAATTAATTTATTACGCTCTGATTTAATCGATCATACATTGTATGTTTTTCCTATTTTGACCAACACCTACTCCCCCCCCCCCCACAAATGGGCTGGATCCGTCCCTGAAATCACGTACAAGCAATTTAATGAATGTATCCAATTAACCTCTTCAATCGCCTCACTGGCTCACTAAGTCCCCATATAGGTATTTGTGTCGAGTTACGACAACGTCTCTGACCGCAAGCTAAGTAGAGACTCCCACAAGTACAAGCACGCTACCACCTTGCCATCGAAGTCGCTTGTGAAAATAATCAACAATGGGCTTGGAACCAATTACACTGCCTTTGAAATTTAATAGGCTACACCGCAGGTCTTATGGTGCCTGCTTAAACTTTACAAACCCCCCTCCCGAAAATTTATCGACTTCCACCAAATACAACAGGCCCCGCGCCTTGGTAGGCCTGGCGTTGGGTGTCGAAAACACCAGCACTATTTCGAGCCTATATTTATTTTTTAAAAAATCTCGTCCCCCGACTTGGCCATTTCCAGTTTTATTGTTAAGTCTTCATCTGTAAAATCTATAGTTTTTCAAAATGCTTAAAACACCACTATTTCGCACCTACATTAACATTAACCCCCCCCCCCCCCCGGGGGGAGATTCCCGGACCTTCTGTTTGGAGTCATTCAGTGGTCATTCATGGTCTGTAAAATCTAAACTTTACTGCTGTCAAAATGTGTACACCCTGAGTATCAGGGACCGTTTCAGAAAAAGTTTTGGGGAGGGGGGGCGCTGGCCGGAAAAATATTGCGTTTCTTTTACTTGAGTTATAATTTTTCTTAATTTCCTTCAAAATTCCTTTCTATCTAATATAAAACTTTTTCTCTCGGGGGGGGGGGGGGGAGTAGGGGCGCCCGCCCCCACCGCCCCTCCCCCAGGATCCGTCCCTGCTGAGTACCTGACTATTTCGGTCCTATTTGTTCAAATAAAATTCTGCCGGAGAGAGCCCAAGACCCCCTGTTTGTAGTCTGTAAAGCTCTAATTTTCACTACTATCAAAATGTGTAGACACGCCCCATTGTTTCAAAAATATTCCTTTTAATAGGCCTCGCGCCAACTTTTCGCAATTACATATTAACCCCTCTCCCCCCCCCTCCCCAAAATGGAATCCTGCATGCGTGCCTGCTTATTAATAAAAGCAAAGGAAGTATGTAATCTGATGTTGATCGCATTGCGGAGGGGGGAATGGGGAAAATAGATATGGCTACTGGCTAGTCTCGCTTAGCTGGCAATATTCGGCCAAGGTCCGATCGACACACTGGTTTGAGGGTTGAGGCCGTTTCCCAAGGTGGAGGTTATACCATATATTTATTCTATACTATTGTCCGCAGGTTGTATTTAATTATCATTCCTGTGCTATGATACCGCACCGCAACTTTGCTCTGAATAGCATATCATAATCGCCAGCAAACAAGGAAAATTCTTAAAGGAATTCGTGTCTTAGATCTACTTCTGGTGCCTGTTTTTTTTCCGCGTTTGATGTGTTAAATGCGACCTTGAAATTCACAATTTTTGATAACTCTGAAAAATGAGAATCATTATTTAAGCTTAGTTTATGATTAATTAGGTTGTCATGGGCAGATGCATACCATAGTGCATTATTAGATAGCTCCGGCTATGTACAAACGAATAGGAGCATAATATATAATATTGAATAATGGTTTTCTATATTTATAGCCTACTCCTAATTTATCGAGCATATAGGTAGTCATTCGGACAGCTCCTAGCAACCCTGTGACTATTAAATATAGCGTAAGTATATTGCATTAATTTTTTTTACAAATGCAAAATAAAATATGAGTTGCCTATTAGCAAAAGCAATCCTCTCCATTTTTTTTCAGTTATGAGATATTCGCGCCAATCTGACACTGACAATCAGAAGAGCACTTCCACTCAAGTTTCACGAAACTGTTTTTTCTTCAGATATTTTAATTAGGCTTAGGGGAGCCTAGACGATCAAGACATCGTACCCGTTTAGTTCAGTCCCTTCAAAAGCTATCACCGGTCCTTTGTCAGACCGTTTGTGTTAGCCCAGTCCACTGAAAAGTTATACCCAGTCCTTTTTTCCAAATATTGCTGAAAATAAAATAAATTAATCTACGCCAACCTATCTGTTATTTCTTGGAAAGTAAATTGAAGGTAAAAAAATTATTTTGAACGGATTTTGAGGTTTTATGACTTTGGTTCTATTTTCATGCTATTTTCACACTTTCATGAGAATGGCCGGCAAAACCCCACTATTTCGCACTTGTAATTGAAATTCATCCCCCGGGGGAGACCCCCGGGCCCCCCTCTTCGGGTACATGCCATATAATTTCTGACATAATGAGGCGCGATCAGCCCAGGGGGACTTTTGGCCGCTCTGACAACTTCCCTCCATCTTTGTCGATCCTCTGCAGCCGCTGTCCAAACTGCTGCCTCGACGCCAACTCGACGGAGGTCATCCTATATTTCTATGCTATCTAAACCGTCGTCGTAATGACGACATTACGATATCGCACCGAAACTGAATCCTCCAATAAATTGACGTTTGATGTGCCTATGCTATCATATATACGAATAACACCATAACCTCTAACGAATACACTAGATACAATTGAATTCTCAAAAAATAAATTTACAATAGATAGGATCACTGTCGCCACAGCCACCCCCGAAAAAAATCCTGGCTACGGGCTTGTGTATATGTATTAGGATGCCAATGGTCCACATCAAAAAACACTAGCGACAATACTATGGGGGGGGGGGGGGGGGTGGCAAATTCGACCGTGACCCCCCCCTTAAAAAAATTCTGTATCCGCCTCTGGGCTGCATAGTATATTGCAGCATCATGGTACCTATTATATACCATTGAATATACTAGTATAACACTATAGTGTCCATTCCATTCCATATACAGTACATGGCGACCAATGGTATGAAAATCGCACAAAACATATGAAATCGGAAAATAGATTGACTACAGTAGTAATGGAAAGTGAAAAAAGTACCTATAAATAACTTCAATGAGAAAAGTAACAAGTTAAATGAAAAGGAAAATTAAACAATAAACTACCCTAGGCCTCAAGTTGCAAAAAGTAGTGAGTACAGCACCCACTCTCTCCGACAGCGTGAAGCTTGCGCTTTTTTCCGTATTCTAAATTGACCCTACACATCACAAAGCACACTTAAAAGTTTCTTTCATTTAACATTTAATGTACTCTTCCTTCATATATTGCCTGTGCTGGGATATACCTATTCTTATTTAAAACAAATCTTCTTAGTCTGCGAGCTTTCGGCTACTCTTATCGTAAGATGGTAGTGCGAGCCGTTGATATGCAAGTTAAACACTGACTGTTTGTACGCTGTTGTTGGTTTGCAATTTGTGGAGGAAAGTTCCGGAAAATCGGCAGTGTAGCGTGCGATTTTGTTGGGTTGTGTTGGTGTTGTGATCGAATAAGGGTTTCAATCTGTAACATTTGAACGTATTCAACAACGTACGGACCACTTAGTTATTTAGTGCCACTATCTGTGGCCTAACGTTTACTTTAATCTCCTAGTAAGTATCCAGTTTAGTAGCATTGAAAGATGTAACCCTCTTTGTAACCTTTTTTGGCTGTTAGAGGTTGCAATGCTGTTCTCACAATCTGTTGCGGCCATAAGGTAACATTGTGAAAGCAGTCCCGGGGTCTTTATCAGTAGACTAGTTGCATGTAGTCGTCGTCAAGGCTATCTGTAACTATGGGGATATTGTATTTTATAATTATTTAATTATTTGAAAGCTAAGTAGTATTGGCCTTGCTCGTTAGGATACCTATTGTATAGTCTTAGGTACCTGCAGCCTGATCGAGGCGATTATAATACCGGGGTTAAATAAATACCCTAGGATTATAACTGTAAACAAACAAATTTTGAATAGCACTTTCCATTATAAAATTATCTTGTTTACATTTTTAATACCAGGGGATTAAATAAATACCGGCATTATAATCGCCTCGATCAGGCTGCTGATGAGGCTTATATTGTAGGTAGACGTTGATACAACCTCTAAAGCTAAATGACGAGGGTCAAGGCACAACAGCGACGGCCTATCATGCTCTAGAAATAGGCTGCAGTATGTTCAATGGGCAGTAACTTGCAGAGGCAGAATAACACGAGGTTAGGCTTCCGAGCACTCGAGCAGACCTAGAATTTCCCGGTACGGCGTCAAATAGCGGTCTTGTAGGGCTGTAGGCATGGGTCTGCAGGCCTATGGTAGTAGACCTAAATCACACTAAGGTATACAGAAGACTAGTGTCAAGTCCACGAACTTGTCGAGCTTTTGAGAACCGGCACGAGTGAACCCGTCCATATGCTTTCCTATTTATCAATTAGTATGGTATTTAACGAAGGGTTAGTTGGACTTACATTGCCTGATGTGTTAATAGTCGGTGAATACGGTATAGGTACTGTATTAATTACATCATGGTTAAATATCGGTTGTCTATAGATTTTCCCTCCGGAAACACTGGATTGATAGATGGGACAATTGTATAGTCTAGAGCGACTTTGATGGCCAGGTGGTAACGTGCTTGCACTTGTGCGAGTCTTTACACGCCATGCGATCGGAGACGTGTCGTAACTCAACACGGGTACTAACCTACAGAGGCGACTGAAGAGGTCAAATCGGATACATTCATTAAATTGTTTGTATGCAATTAACCTTTAAAAAAAATTGTGCAGAACAATACCTTGCCCAGGTTTTGATTTCGGGGGGGGGGGGTCAATTTTTTTTTAAACGTAATTTATTAATGAATTAATGAATGAATTCTGCAAACAATACAGGTTTACATAAGAAAATATATTTCGGGCGGGGGGGGGGGGGGGGGTCCGGACCCCTTGGGCACGGCCATGTGCAGACCAATAATGTAATATTTCACAATAATGGGCTCGGGGTGTCCATAACATCTTCAAAATATAATTTTATCTTCAAATCCAAAAGCTTGCTTGGGAAAGCAACTTATTCGGTTTTGTTACTCTAGCACCTAAAACGTACCGGAAGTTAAAAAGCATCGATAGAATGGTTCATTTGATAAATTATTTTATAGTCATTTTTCATGACAATATTGAGTCTTTTTTTACGGCCTTAACAAAACTATCAAGGGGGATGTGACCTAGTGATTTATTTTTTACATTAACAAGTACTCCAATATATGTGAATTTAAAAGAAATCGTCGTAGCCAATTTTGAGAAAACATTTTTTAATGGTTTTTTGAGGCACAACATGTGAAGCTATGAAGCTATCAAAAAAATTAAAAACACACCCCAGGACAATTTCTTTTGTGAACCTACAGTACGTACCGAATTTGATCAAATTCTATCGAGTAGCTTGGCACCAACCTGAGTTTTTTTATTTATTTTTTTTATTTTTTTATTTTAAAGATAGACATTTCGTAAAAAATAATTTTTGAGTTCCTTGGACCTCAAAACGTGTAAACCTGTTAAGAGTGTACAGCCCGTAAGAAATTGGCAGCCCGAAATTTAGTACTTTTTATTTTTTATTCAATTAACTGAGCAAGTAGTTAAAGATTTGGCTCATTTAAGTTGTAGAAGACTACTTCATGCATCATATAATAAGGTATTTTTAATTTCCGAAATTGTAGGTTTTTCATAAACACGATTTTACGCGTAAAGTTATTGTTCATAAATTATTATCGTGTTTATGAAAAACCTACAATTTCGAAAATTAAAAATACCTTATTATATGATGCATGAAGTAGTCTTCTACAACTTAAATGAGCCAAATCTTTAATAACTTGCTCAGTTAATTAAATAAAAAATAAAAAGTATTAAATTTCGGGCTGCCAATTTCCTACTTAAAAATCGAAAAAAAAATGATCATCACAAAGCTTTCCTTATACTAACGTATACATAGGAATAAGCATGTCTCAGCTTGTCCATTGTCCCTTGTAGGCGGCGTGGGTCACGTGATGGCCAAAAATTCATGTGGAAACAACACTAATAATGTCGCTGGGTCGTTGGCAGGGCAAGGTACAATGAACTACTATAAATAAGCCTTCGTCTATGAAAAGCCCTTCAAATACAATAACTAATACCACCGAACATATGCAATATTTCAAAATGGATATTCCACTTTCACTGATTTTCGAAAAGGTTTGATTTAAGAAAAACGTATTCTTTTAATTATTGTACGGTAAGTTAAGCCTCATGTTCTCTAGCCATTAGGAAAACCTAAATATACTGTATGTGATTTTATAGGGGGTCAATCTCTATAGACCAAAGTATATTATTAGGTTCCAATAGATAACCACACCCCACCGCCAAGAAAAAATTGAAGTGTCGCTTCGGTATAGGCGGGGTTTCCACATACGTCAATGGTCAATGAGAAATGTGAAATTGACGTTTTAGCAGACCTTAAAGACATACTAAAAATTCTGCTACCACGTCAAAACCATATTTCTCATTGACCATTGACGTATGTGGAAACCCCGCCTTAGTGTTGTACTGTAGATTTCTCTAGACTCTATAGGGTTTGATCCTGAAATGAAAGTGAGTTTTTTCGGTATTGATCTAATCTAGGAACAATCCTGAACACCTGAATTGGATCATACCTATTTTCTTCTAACTGGGACCCCTCTTATAAAAGGGATAGCTTGTATGCCTTGGCCTATTGACACAAGAGCTTATGTATCGTAATGTGCCCCCCCCCCCCTAACTTCCCTTTTCAGGTCGCGTGCTTTGAGCCTCTGGGGGCATGTTATGCAGGCAGTCCCGGGGTGGGCAGTTTTCACCAAGTTTTAGAAAGTTTCAATTGCTTTTATAGTTTTATTGTTAGCTGTTGAATTTCCAATGTAGAACGCGGAAAATATTACTGAAATTATTATTGCCCAGTCATCATGATTGAATGAATAGACGGCAGAGTTTACAGTAAATTTTCTAGGCTCATCATTGTGGCAGTTGTCCACATTGACGTAACACTTGTCATCATTGTCCAAACTCATTATCATGGCGCTGTTGCACGAGTGGTCGGCCACTACAGCGTTGCTGCCGAACCAATGTGTTAGTTACCTTATCTAACATTTGCTATAATCTCATTTAACCCTAGGCCTCTTACGTTTGCAAGTCATGCACAAAACATTCCACTCTAGCGTGCCACTGAATTACAAAATAATTTGTAAATAAACCAAAGAAAGTTTTTGATTTTTATACCTTCAGGCTCAGCAGTCACAGCACCAACATAAACGACTAAACGTAAAGGAATAAATAATTTTGTAAACAATTTAAATACGGTAATAAAGCTAATCCCCTCCATCAAAACAGAGGGCATTCAACTGTTTTGCCATGTTGGTACCATTAAAGACAAGAAAAAGCAGTTGGGGGGGGGGGTGTATAATTTGGCGCCAAATTATACACCCCCTTCGAAAACCTATCGTTACGCCACTGCTCACTGCTAGGAGTCGTCTGCTCGGGGAATCCCCGTGTTTCATTTCGTTCGTCAAGTCTTGACAAAGCAATGACCTGCCGCCCGGAGCCTCGCAATGGCTAAGGCCGCCCCTGGAAGTGGTCAATATAGATGATCCTTATCTAGACCTGGGTTGTCGTACTACGACGTTTGTTTTTAGGTTTAGTAAGCTGTACATTTTCGGGATGGGATGGTTATGAGACCCTTCTTTATTTTTTCCTCGTTGATAGCTCCATAGGATGTGAAGCTCATGAAGTGAGTGAGTGACATTAAAGTCCTGCTAATGTTATGTTAATTTGAGACCGACATCAAATTTTGTTGAATCCAAAGAGTGGACTCAACAAAAGAATGTTTTTGCTTGAGTCTCATTCGACCTATATAAGTTGTTTTTCATCGCACTACTTTTATTCCTTTCTTTGCCGTTCCTCTTAGGCTACACAGTCATATAGCTTTTCCTTCATACAGTGCCTGCTTCACTTTCGTGGACTTCTTCCTCCGCCATGTAATGTCTCATTTCTTTTTTGCAGGCCTGAAAATGTCAGTAGCGGGAGTAACCCCTGTGGTGTCAGCGCTCGAGGCGGACCCGCCGAGGGTTTCGGCACTGCAGGAGCGGCTGCCCCCGCGCCCCCGGCATTTCCGGGCTCCGGCCCTTTTGGCCGAGTGGCCTCCCCGGTGGATCACGGCCCGGGACGCCCCGTCCGAATCCCGGTGCTCTTCACCCAGCTCGACGACGTCCACGCTGTCTTCCGCGTCAGACGAGCCGTTACCGCCGTGTCAACCTGTCGCTGAAGGAGGTGATGGTCTCCCGCTCATGCAGGTAAGGTTACATCGGCATAGGCATCCGTGGCTCAGTCACTCAACTGACTTTACTTAGCTTATGGTTATGCGCGATCTATTCTATTTTATATCTTTGGGTTACGGGAAGAGCATAGTAATTCACCTTCCGTGCGAAAGGAAAGGTTGTTGGGTCAAATTCCAAACTTTTCATTTATTGACCAAGCTTCTTTTACTTTCTATAGGGTGCAATACCTGTGCCTTACCGTATGCTCAGGCCCATTCACAGGATTTTCTTTCGGGGAGGGGTCCTATGCTTATAGGTACAATAGTATGTTGCCAAATGTCGCACCTCTGGAAAGTTCAATTCTATCTAGTGCAAAATCAAAACATTTCGGCCCCGCAGCCCCCCTCTACGCTTATTATGCATGCTAACATTCATGATTGTATGGGAATTCAACTTATTTTTTATTTTTTTTTATTTTTTATTTTTTATAATGATGTAATCCTAGACTAAAACAAGTACGTATGGCAGGGACGCACATCGCGCGAGCCAAGTTCTTTTTTCTTATGACTTCTATTCAAAATGCCCAATAAATACTGAGCCTACTGAGCATTGGGCCTACCTGCCTATACACCTTACAATTGTTGCAAATTGGTTTCATGTTCCAAGACATGTTTACTTAGGTCCCAACTAGTTCCCACTTCTTCGTCTTGGTAAGCGACCTTACCTACGGGAATCAAGGGCGGATTTTGCCTCCAATTTAGGGGGGGGGGGGTCAGTGGGCAGATTTAGTGGATTGTAACATTAAAAAACAATATTATTTTTAATTCCCACTGTAAATCCATATTATCTACAGTAGTGTAAGTTCATTTAATTTTTTTGGGGGGGGGCAGACCCCCCTCCCCCCTGAAATCCGCCCTTGAGTAGATTGCAGTAACTTGCTCCAAACTTCCATTCTCCTCTTTCCTCCGCCATCCTTTTCGAATTGGCAAAGTTGAATTCCTTCAAAACAGCTGGGCCAATCATATTCTACTTACTAAATAAATACGCAACGCTAGGTGGAAACATCTAGCGGCTAATCCTTTCACCGCCGAGAAGAGACCAAAGACATCTACGACCTTTGGGTGTGCACCGACTATGGCGTCATGTTGGCAGAATACTGGGCCCAGAAACTAGTACCATCTACCTCGGACACGAAAAACTAACAAACAAACAAATAAAAGGCATATAAAAATTATATAAAAAGTTGTACAATGTTAATTATTATAATTTTCTGAAGAAGAAGGAGCTTATGCTGTGTCAGTTTAAGAATGAATGGTATTTCGACTTGGCACCATCTTGGCATATATACTTAGAGGGTGGCACCAGGCGCCTTGTTATTAGTTTTTGGTGGTTGGCAGCTTGTCAATAATTCAAGTTTTGGCCGTGATTGCTTTACAGTATACAGCACGTGAGCACCTAGCTTGTGCTGACTCAGTGTCATGTCCTATTGTTAACATTTAATGTGCCAATCGGTAGGCCTACATCTGTAGGCCCTGGCTACAGGATAAAGGCTTGAGGAAGCATCATTATTATTATTTTTTTGATATGACATTCTTGGCAACAAGTCAGTAATTCAAGATTTGACTATGATTGCTGAACAGCACGCGAATAACATATGTTCGAAGGACATAGAGAAAGCAATGGTTAGCTACTTTCTAGCGCAACTACATAGGTACCTATTTTATATTATACTGATACATTATTACTATAGGCCTACTGTAAAGTTTCATATAGCTACTACCGCGGAAATATACAGTATATGCTCTATATTAATTGAAGTATAAATAAATACATAAATAAATAAGGACTTTTTGTTGTTTCTATTACTAAGCCAATCTAGCGGAGTTAGGGCTATAAAGCCCTCTCTTACACTCAACTAGGAAGGCCCGGAATCGCCTGCCTTACATGCCATGCCAGAAAATGTAGCCAGTGAAGGACTCGAACCAAGAACCTTTCGGTTGAAAGTCAGAGTCTGTACTACTACTACTACTACTACGCTACATGTCTTGTATTGTATGCCTACTGTACATGCCCTGGCACATGTGGGGGGTGGACGTCATTATGTAAGTTTTAGGTTGGCAACATGTCAATAATTCAAGTTTTGACCGTGATTTCTGAGCAACTCATATGGCTATTTTGACCACCTCACATAAATTATGCTGACTCGGGGCTTATATTGTTAACATTTATTTTATTAATCCAATAGGTCGGTCTAGACGGTACACCCTGGAGTGCTTACGGACCTGTGTGTGCTTATAAATATATGCATTATACAAGGGGGTACAGTACAGTAGGTACTTCTTTGACTCGTATATGTAGCTATTTCCTGTGTGTGTACGCAATACGTAATACTTTACGCAGGAAGGCATCCACAGATCATTACATTGGCGCTGGCGCCGGCTGAGGAAAAAAATTTCTTATTAGATAGTACACCCTTTAAATTTGGGAGTCTGTCGTTATCAAAAATAATGAAATATATTAGACCGTGCCTAACCATAAGTATGGCTGTTTGGCCATTGTCTAGACATTATTTATACTGTATTTGGAGGAAATTCGGTGGAATTTATTATGACCACGTGATAGGCTTTGAGGGTCACCAACGTTGTAGGAAGCGTCACTTGCCGTCATAGCGCGGCAGCATGAACTAGAAACGTTTTAATTTGGAACTGTTTTAAATAATATGTTAGTTACTAAAGTCACGGCCGTCCGGGCGAACAAGGACGTTCGTCTATGGGCCATTACCAGAACTTGACTTTATGTTCTATTACTATGCCAGCCTAGCGGAGTTAGGGCTATAAAGCCCTCTCTCATACTCAACTAGGAAGACCCGGGACCACCTGCTTTGCATGCCCTCCGAAGCAAGCGTTTTTTTACTTGCCCAAGACGAAGCCCCGTTTCTGTTAAATAGGCCTAATATGTACTGCACAATAGGCTACAATATTTACCGTAATTTTACATTTTAGAAACTAGTGAAGAGGACATGCTACGTAGAAAATTAGCACCCCAAAATTTGTTGTTTTTATTGGCTTTTTATTTTTTATTTAATTATCAAAGCAAGTTATTAAACATTTGGCATTTGGCAGTTGTAGAAGACTACTTGATGAATTTTATAATATATTTTATATATTTTAATAAGAAATATTAAATTTTTTGCCCCTTAGTTCTTTCATAAATACCAATAAGTACTAAAATTTCGCGTAAAATATAATTTTTGGAAAAACTACAAAACTGAAAAGTAAAAAGACCCGATAATATGAAGCACTAAGTAGTCTTCTATTGTACAACTTACATGAGCCAAATTTTTAATAACTTACTGAGTTAATGAAATAAAAAATGAAAAGTATTTAATTTTGGCGCCAATTTTCTACCTAGTGTATCCGCTTAAGCTCCTTCTTTTAATACCGTCCGTTTACCCTTTTCTCAAAACGTCGAAATAAGTCCCTCCGCTGCCGTGTCTGCAACTTTTCTCCTTGAAGAAGAGCCATTAGGTACCAAAATGAATACCTGTGCCGATATAATGTCTCGTGATGGTATAATTGAAGGTTAAACAAGACAACGATCGGTAGACGCGCTAATTATCCAGTTAACCACAAGACTAAATGAGCATTAGTGCCAACACAAGTAGAACAACATTGCAAGAGCTCGTTGTAAAAACCCCTTCAACTAATCGTGAGTCTGCAAAATGGAGATAGTTTAGTGAACAATAAGATGCAATATCATGTAAACAGAGCGTAGCGTACGGTACCAAGCGATAGCCAAGTGGTCAGTGTGGTTAGTTTAGTTGCTACATTCTGAAAAATACGGCTATGCTGGGGTTTTTCCTATTTTTTTTTATTTTTATTTTTTTTTAAATTAAAAGGTTAATCGCATGCAAACAATTTAATGAATGGATCCGATTGGCCTCTTCAGTCGCCTCTGTAGGTTAGTACCCGTGTACAGTTACGACACGTCTTCCGATCGCATGGCGTGTAAAGACTCGCACAAGTGCAAGCACCTTACCACCTGGCCATTGAAGTCAATAATTGGGGTATGTACGTACCTTGGCTTTTGCGCTTTCTGAGTTCCTCGACGTCACATTTCTTCTCTAATTTCTGAGATCTTCACTAGTATCACCCATTCACCTATTTCTCGGTCTTTTGTCTTCTCGATCATAGTTACACTCCTCAGACACTCCATTTCCTCCCATTCTCTCAACATGACCCAGCCATTTCAGTATCTCTGCTTCTATGTCGTGTACGCGTATGCTACAATGTATCTTGAATTTCTATAAATAAAACTTCTTAATGTTATTACTAGTAGTTGCTACAGTTGGCCTTTATATGTAGACTGCCTAAATTGCCCTATGCCATTTTCAAACGCTTTTAATAATTAAACTATAATCTGCGATAAAATTTATCGCTACAGTATTTAATAGGCCTACTGAATAATACTTAATAATTAATGCAGAGCTATTATTGTATTTAAAACTAATAATACTTAATGCTTAATGCAGCGATTTTTACGATGTGTACAGTTGAAAAACATTAAAGGCCAAGGTTACATTGGTTCTATGCATAACCTACCGAGCTTATCTTATGCATTGTACTTAAAAGGCGTAAGCATGACTTAACCAAGTGCGGGAACGAGTCACACCCAAGGATGGCTACAGGGGGGGGGGGGCAGGGTGGTAGCTGCCTCAACATTTAGTAAATCTATTGTAAGTTAATTTATTACGCTCTGATTTAATTGATACTACATATGTTTTTCCTATCCCCCCCCCCCCAAATAATGGGCTGGATCCGTCCCTGGTCACACCTCTGTGCTATTCGGCAGTTTTTATGCCTAAACTTATCCCATCACAGGAGAGGGGGGGGGGCATCAGTGCTGTTATCTATGAAAAAGGTTATTGCCACTCTATCGAGTGATATTACGACCTTGATGCTACAATTGCAAAATTAATTAAGAACCCTGTCCCATTTCACAGATAACCTATGACAGGTTATCATCAGCTTACTTACCGCGTGCATAGTAGCTTACTTCATTATAACCGAAATTAGCGGATATAGAAAAAAAAAAACTGGACTTGGTTTCAAACCAACGATCTACGCCTAACCGGGGTGTCGTCTTAACCGCTGGACCACAAGCCCTAATTTCGGTTATACCGAGGAGGTTACCTCTTCAACTAAAGTTTATTTAAAGTTATATATACCATACAATACTGCAATGTACTGCATTATATCTACTGTGTATAAAATTTGCTCAATGTGAAAATAAAGACAATTTATAAATAATGTATGTTATCATATAACAAAAATTAGAGGTGCAGGGTACCCATTTAACAATGTAGAAAGACTCTACAGGCAGGGGAATTGAAGAGAAGATGACATGGAAAATTGGACGGGAACGGGATTCGGTTTTATTCTGTCCTAAAATCTAGCCTATACCTATACCTAGATATGTATGTATATCGTACACGCAAACATCCAAGCACCCTGTATATAAAATTTTGAATGGGGGTGGTTTCAGGCTCAGGGTTGGGGGGTCTCGAAACAAAAAGTTATGAAGAAATTTACCAGAAGTCAAACATTGCTCTCCATCTGAAGCTCAATCTTTTACTAGCATTGACTTAGATATGCTATATTAATTATAATTATAATATATTATATTATTTATATTTATTATAATTATAAAATATTAATTATAATTATAATTAATTATATAAATATATATAAATTTATTAAAAAAAACATTTACCTCAATGACAATATTACAAATGGGAGGGGGGCCCAAAGGACAAAACCCGTGCCTATACAAATATAAAAGTTAAAATATTGTAAAAACAAATAAAATTAAAAATTAAGAAAAATAATTGTGCACACAGATAATGTTATAATAAAATACATTTTATTTGACATTCAATACTGAGAGAGCAACATCTACTTAATAGTATAATTTTATTTGTATGTATTAAATCTAAGGGACATTGTCCTGTAGTAATATATTGCCAGTAAATAAATAAACAAATATCCCTAATATATGACTATTATCATTATTATTTATACCCGGCATGAGGGCATCACTTGTCAAAGATGATAATATTATCATCTGCATTATGTTATGTAACCTAACGTATCCTGATGCAGCTAATTCACTAAAAGTCGTCAGCAACCCTAACGTGGGTCAGAGGGTGGCACCTCGGCCTTTGGTCTCGCGCGTGGCAAATTTTGCTGTCGTTATAGTTTAAATATTGATTCTACAGTGTTTTATCAGCTTCAGGGCCGCGTGGGTCATCATCTCGGAAGCTACCTGCCAGATTCTTAAGCTCGGTAAACACGGACGAACCACACCCCGGTGACTCGCTGAGAAAATGGGTATAGTTAGGAAACCACAGCCCGTCAACTTCAGAAGATTTCTGAGTCTGGCGTGAGGCTGACCGCACATCCGTGAACGGGTTTCCCCTAGACACACCCAGAACACGCGTCAACGTCAAAGATATTTGGAAGTACGTTCAAGAAGTTGCTTTTTTTCCACCAACCAATCAATCACCAACCCATATAGAGTGGTCAAAGGCGGGGATTCCACCGACCGGCTAAATACAAAAACGGTGATGTGGTAGCAGACATTCAAGACTTAGGCGGGGTTTCCACCGACCTCGCATAGCAGAATGCAAATGACATTGACGGAAATTAGATTTTTTCTTTTTATAGAAATCTATTAAAATGTTTGTACTTAACATATCCCATGACGCCATTTTTAATTTTAGTTTGTTTGTTTGTGATTTTACTGTATGATCATTGATCAATTATAACTATGGCATAGAGGAAAACAAACATTTCCGTCAATGTCATTTGTATTCTGCAATGCGAGGTCGGTGGAATCCCCGCCTAAGTCCATTTCAGTAAATTTTTCAAGAGAGCCGAAAAACTGTAACTGAGTGCCTTGTGATTGCTTCTAAATCCAATCTTTGAACTAGTTCAACACAAGAGTATCCCAGAATTAGCTTCTGACAATAAAAACAATGGATAGATTTCAACCATCAGGCGAATCCATCAGCGCCAAAAATAAATTTCCGGAATTTGTGAACTTTGCCTATAGTTTGCATCTATACCACTCATTCGTTATTCTTCTGATTCCTCATCCCTCTTAGTGCCGCGTACCCAGCGTGAAGGGGCGTCCAGGACCCATTTCTTGTATACTCGACCCCCACTCATTTGTTCCCATGACAAATCGTCCGTGACTCGCGCGGGCCGTGTCGTCCATGTGTCTCGGGCCTAAGTTTGCGACACAATCCATAAGCTTGGGCGCTGCTCTGGCATTTATTTATTTTTATTTTTTATTGGCTTAAGGGTATACAGTATACTGCTCTGGCATCATTTCAATATTTTTCAAGAGGGGCAAGATATGACCCCCCCCCCTGGGACCCCAAATTACGCCAGTGGTGCTGCAACTCGGAAATTAACCTGAGAAACTTTAATCAAGCCGGCCCTTGCTGAAGTTCGAGCTGAAGACTTTTTCGACTTCCATATAGAGTGCAATAATACTTTTAAATTTCCTGCTATACAGCCCCTTTGGGTGATTCCCACTATGTCCTAGTAGACGTCACTGCCTGCAAACTTTCAAAAGGGAAACATGCCAGCTGCTTAATTTATAAAGTAATTTTTTTCCAGCATTATAATAATAATAATTATTATTTTTTAATAAATAGACGTTTTGTTCTTTTAAGACCTTTTACACTTACCTTAGGTCCTTTTACACAGATGTAGATGAAATTAATTTAAAGAAAAATTAATTTTTAAATTATTTTTTTGGAAGTTGAGGTTTTATCGAAAGATGGTTAGATGGAAATGAACTCAGTAAAAACTGTCATGCAGGTAAGATTGTGTTTGACTGTCGTTAGGACTAAAGCTGTTATACCCCTGTGTAAGCATGTAAGCTACTTTATTACATATATTTATTAGGACACGGTATATGGGAACCGCCCTTAAGAAAGAATTATTTTTATGGAACCCGTTATAACGTTAATGTTATACTGTAAGCGTTTCTTAAAGGGTGTTTTTAAGCCATGTTACGCAATTAGTCGCCATGACAACTTGATCATTTTGACTAGTTCTACAGTGGACTGATAACGGATAAGCCTATCCCCTTATCAGACCACAGCTTTCACATGTTTTGCTCATTCATGTACAGTACGATAGTTTTCTATTGCTCAAATTAATGCAATATTGGCAAGTAAATAGATTATCGAATAAATTATGTGGGTACCTTAGTAGCATTTACTTTTGGTAAAATGTGGTTTTGAAATATTCATTTTGAGAAATTAAAGATATCCAATCGGGCTAATATTATACGCCTCCATTTTCTCTACGACTCGTACATGACTTGTTACTTCACATCAATGGCGGATCCACGGTCATGACCTCCCTAAATGATTAAATTCATAAGAAAAAGTAGTAAAACCTAGTAAAAAATTTTTTTTTGTTGAATAAAACTCAACTTTTCAACAACTTCCAAAGAACTCAAACAGAAGCGGCACTAGAAAATTTTCAGTGAATAAGCCAAGCCAGGGCCGGCTACTTGAAAATCGTTGAAAACCTATTTCAATGCATTAGGTTGATTTATTTCATGTGCCCTTAAAACTATTTTTCATGAAAAATAAACGTTATTTAGTAAGGAAGAAAATAGGTGTTTTTCCTATCAATTTAAGGTTGATGGTGACTGCAAAATGTGACGTCACTTGTGATGGTTGCGGTCAAGCTGCCAGTAGGGGAATTACCACTAGTTGCATTGGTAGTGACGTCATGTGACGTCATTTTCTTGTCACCGATGTCTGCCGGCATTTTGACTCTTGTAATCCACAATTGAAAACACCAACATTTATTTATTTTTTATTATTTTCAATTTTTTAAATTCAAATAACAGAAAGAAAGAAAATTGTCTTTATTTTCCATATGGGCGAATTTTGGGCCTTCGGCCCACTCTTACAGATTGTATTATTATTATTGTTACTAATTTTATTATTATTGTTAACCTATTTTATTGTTACAACTGTCAAGTAGCCTAGTGAAAAAACAAGATTCTCACTTACTATCTCATATACTAGAAATATTTTAATGTGGTTCAAAATGTGGGCTAGTCATATGGACTGATCTCAAACAATTCTTAAGTAATCGCATAATAAATAGTATTATTTCTGTCCTTCTGTCCACCCTGATCTCGGAAAAACATCTCGCGCCGCAAATATGTACGTGACCTTTAAAGTTTGCGAACTTTTTGTTGGTTTAACGTGTTGGAGGTTGATAAAGGACAATCACCCGTCCTTGACTTTGCTCCATATCAATGTCTCAAACGACTTTATGACTGCCTTATCACGTGCCGTGCAAGGTACAAACTGCAGCCGGCCGCAGCCACGCCCGCAATACAAGTTTGAATTATTATCGACATGGGTGGAAATTATTTAAAAAAAAAATGGCAAGAGTCAGTACGCATTTCACTGTAAATAATGAGATTACTCGTGACTTCGTGGTATTTCATTTTAATAAACAAAAAATAACAAAAACTTAGAGTTTTAGAAAAACTTGTTATAACAACCCGAATTAGTAAAACCCAAATAATCGTTAAGAAATTAACTTTGTCGAAGAAACCCACTTGTGTTATTGTGTTATTTCACTGTACAACTTCCGTATATAAGCATAAGCATATAGCCTGCTTATATAGCCTACTTATATAGCCTACTCCAGCATTGATTCTGGGGGGGGGGGGGGTGGTTAGAGCTGAGAATTATAATAATTATTAACACGAAATGGCACTTTTACAACGTATTGTTACATTTGGGAATCTAGCCTATGACTGCTTTTTGAAAATAATTCCAAGACTTATTCAGGAGAAGGCGTCAGATCGCGATGAAAATTCAACAAACACAAACCATTCGATCTATCCAGGTTCGTTCGCTGGCATAGCCAAGTTTTTGGTCGGGGAAAGCATGAAAACACTCTTTCGGCAGTTGCTACTGAAACTGGTAGGGACACCAAAATTTTCACCAAACAATTTACAGCTTGAAAGAGCGTTGTCCGATTTTTTCCATAATTTTTGAAGAAAAAAAATAATTCGCCCCAATTGTTCCTGCCTAGATCAGTACTTGGAGTTCTGAGGCGAGGTGTTGCAGAATCAGTGTAGTTGATGGCCGTTAAGAAACTAAAATTCTTTGGTCATGTGATGAGAAACGAAAAAGATCGCTTTCTGCGTGTTATACTCCAATCGGGAAGATAAAAGGACTGAGCAGAAGAACCCGGCAGAAGAAGAACATCCTGGTTGAAAAGCCTGGGACATTGTTACGGCTCGAGTCAAGAGCACTCCTTCTCTTTTCTGAGCCAAGGGCGAATCCAGCCGAAAATTTAGGGGGGAGGGAGGTCATAAGTTTTTGTAAGTTTAAAAGGTAATTTTTGTTTGTTGAAAAGATGAGTTTTATTCATTTTTTTATGCTAGGTATCTTAAAAATTTACTATGAATTTACTCATTTAGGGGGGTCATGACCCCCTGACCCCCCCCCCCGTGGATCCGCCATTGTTCTGAGCAGTAGTCCCCAAGGTCCAAATTGCCATGATGATCCCCAATCATAAGCAAGAAGAGCCTTATATAGAAGAAGAGTAATTTAAAGCAATAGGGTCGTTAGAAAAATTAGTCCTGTCGAAAAAAGGAGGGCAGGTCAATAGACCTGATAGAGAATTTGAATTGACGACATATTAGGCTGTTATAGATGCACGCGACCCGCGCCTTCTACGAATGTTCCCTTCCAAAGTAACCTCATTTCAGTCCATGGAACTTTGCTCTACTTATAATTATGAATTTCCGTTTGGTGTGTTTTAGTCCTATTTACTGAGACAGAGCTAGGCATTCGGAAAAAGTTTGCCTAGTGAGATGCTTCGTGTTCTCAACAGGAACGTTACTGCGACCCAAAATTCTGCTCCCCGTGGATTCGCGGCCCACCACTGTTGTATCTTCAAATTTTTAATATGAGCCAACTAACATCAAAGTATATACCTGTAATAAACCAAAATACAATGATACAATAAAATTTAATTTAATTTCTTTAATAATTTTGCTTTTTGAAACTGGGTAAGTTGCAAAATTTGACTTTGTGTCTTCGCGACCCTAGCACATTGACTGCCAGTCCAAATTATCAAAATTCCGGAAGAGCGCAATGTCCGACATTTTTGGCGGACAGCATTTTTTTCGTAGGAGACCGCGTATACCTCACTAAAAGGTTGGGTCCACCAATCTTGTTGGATATTACAGTGTTCAGCTTCCGTTATCTAAAAAGAGCGGACCACAATGAATAATGCGGGGTTTTTCGATCAAAATGGCGACTTTCCCAGCATGACCTCCTTAACATGGGTGGCGCGCATTGAAAATGTTCTGTCCGCTAAATTGGCGGAAACGGCAGTCAATGTGCTAAAGAATGAGCTCCCGACCCTTTTTTGGGTCGCGACCCCACACTTAGGAGCCACTGCTGTAGACCTATACAAACAGTTGCATTATTATATTTTCTTTATATTTAATTTATATTATTATATTTTCTTATTTAATTTTTAGGCGACGATTGATTGTAGATTTTCGCTGCCCAAGCCAGTCATGCATATCTACCTCTTTACAAAAATCCTTTTCGGCTCTGGCCGATCAGCAGCCTGATCATGGCGATTATAATACCGGTATTTATTTAATCCCCTGATATTAACAATGTAACCAAGATAATTTTATAATGGAAAGTGCTATTCAAAATTTGTTTGGTTACATTTTAATACCAGAGGATTAAATAAATACAGGTATTATAATCGCCATGATCAGGCTGCAGGTGTAGGGGGTTTCGTAAAAGCACCGAACCCGCTTCGCGGTGATGCCTCATTCCCTTATAATTGGTAACATATTGCGCTGTTAAAGTGCGCTAGAACATTTTACGCAAAATCGGCGACCCCGTTTCCGCCATTAGAAAAATTCTATCTATTCTATTCCGCATACTAAGTGAAATATTAATTTAAACTATAGCTAATAGAGTGATAATGAAAAATACTACAATAGTATGTCAGAGGAGGGGGGTACTGGGTTTATATCAAGGTTCAGGACATATTGCCTTTAGGTGCCAATTCCATTGACCGGCTAGGGCTATTTCCAAAAACGGTGACGTGGTAGCAGACATTCAAGACTTAGGTGGCGTTTCCACCGACCTCGCATTGCAGAATTGACGGAAATGTTTATTTTCCTCTATACCATAGTTAAAATTGATCAATGATCATACAGTAAAATCACAAACAAACAAACTAAAATTAAAAAATGCCATCAAGGATATGTTAAGTACAAACATTTTAATAGATTTCTATAAAACGAAAAATTCTAATTTCCGTCAATGTCATTTGCATTCTGCAATGCGAGGTCGGTGGAAACGCCACATGAGTCTTGAATGTCTGCTACCACGTCACCGTTTTTGTAAACAGTCCTAGCCGGTCGATGGAATGGGCGCCTTAAGAACAGTTAAGTAGTTCTTAATGACCGCAAATAAATCAGTATGATAGCGATGATAAGTGATGTTGCATAACCAGAATGCTAGTAGTGAAGATGTGGGAGGCAGGAGCCAGGAGGTCAATGGGACCGGGGCCCTGAGCGGGCGGGAGAGACGTTCGGACTGTTGTCATGACGACCAGACAGCCTTCGCAAGCTCCTCCTGGGCCGTTGCTACCAACCGAATTTTCCGCAGCAGCTGTTGCCGCTGTTGGGTTTTTGCGTTGCGATCCGGGATGGGCCACGTGTCCTCTTTCAATGCCACTCTTCCTATCGATTTCCAGTTAATGATGTATAGGTACTTTTGCAGTTTAAAGAACTGGTCCGAGTTTAATCGAACATTCTTGCCTATTTATCAACTAAGTACCGATATGAATAATATATTTCCATAGTAATTTTGTAGGTTTTAATGTCGGCTGTCTCGAAATTCCCTATCTCAAAGCACCGAATTGATCGATGGGACACAGTCCCGTAACCAGGATTTTATTTCGGGCTGCGATCTTATAGTGTGTAGTGAAATGTCCCACATCTGGAAAATTCAATTTTATCAAGTTTAGAGTCAAAAAATACCACTATTGTGGGTCGTGACCTAAAGATCGGTAGAGGTTCCTCTACTTTGATATAACTGCTTCATTGATGGTGTTGCGGAGATGTTGCTGCTTTGAGTCACCAAAACGAAACTAACAAGAATCTTACCATCACCATATGGGTGTGTGGATAGAATAGAACGTGGTAGCGGACAATATTTTCCCAATTGAATTTTGACAGGTTTTCATTTTAGTTGCTATAATATTTGTCCATAAATTTGTTAATTCGGTGGTAAATTACTGTGGCCTGTCAGTTTCACGGTAAAACCTACGCATCAAAACTAAAAAGAATGCCTTGAAGTACACTGATACTAGGTATGAACTAGTCCTATTGTACTGGAATAGGTCAAATCTTCATAAATTATGAATTAGGTTAAAATTTTATTTATATTTAATATAAAAACCGATTTTGGTCTTTGGGGCGATCCAGTAATGTTAAGCTACAGTTAAGTTTTCAATCTCTTTCATGTCTTGAATATAATTATAAATCCAACAAGAGAATCTGTTCCGGATATGCTCTTCTGATAACTTGGCAAAGTTGTCATTTTTCGCCATTCCAATATTTGAAGTTATGCCACCGGTATAGCTAGAATTTGTCGGTTTCGATAACAGAACTGATTTTATGGTTTATGGGGGTCCTGAGGGTGTCAGTATAGTCAAGTAACTTGCATTGCGCGCTGTCTTGTTGCTGAAAGTTGCATTTTAAAATTCAAGCAGTAAAGTCCTGTGAATAGCTTTGGTGAGTTTTAGTTTGGTTTTTACTTTTTATCAGCATACTATTTTCTTCAAAAAATAGTTGCTATAACTCTTTCTTGTTACAATTTGACAAGGTGACGTATTTATAGCAATTCATCGTCAATGTTTTTTTTATCCTATCCTATACTATATATGTATACATACATACAGTATGTATACAATTTATGTAACAATTTAAAATTCCACATTCAAGGAGACTTACAGTAGATATGCAATTGTCTGTCTAGCCCACCATTGCCGCATTGGACCATAATCTATAGCAGGTGGGTTTAGCCAAGGTAAAAGCTTAAAGGTTGACCTTATAGCCTTAACAAATAATATTTTATTGCTTTCCTATTTACAGTAAGTTACATAATATTATTAAACAATTATCCGCAGTACGTAATGAATTAATCAGGTGTGATGGAAACTATATTATACTATACTACAGGAATTGGTTGCGGAGAAATTCTAGTCCTCAATAATGGAGGAAGGGGTTGAGGTTTAGACTTCAGAGGATCTATAGAAGATATTTTCAAGGCCATAATCATTAATGCACTGAAGGGAGCCTAATGAAGGTTCATAACTTAACTGATTACGATTCATTGTCCGAAGTCGTCCCTTTCAGGGCTTGCAAGCCCTCATATAGAAACTTCCCCAATTTGACAATCTTTGAATAGGCGAAGTTAGAAGTTTGAACGTTATTGAACATTCCATATCTGTACGCAATTCCATTTGATTTAGGCTCGCAGGAAGTCTTGTCAGTGAGTGGTTTGATTATTCATAGTAGCGTCTAAGTTTATTTGCCCAGCACCTTAAAGCTTAGCTGACTTTTTCCGACCGCACCCTTAGTAACGTTTTTGGCCGATTGGTCAATAAGTGCAGAGGTAACTTTACAAGTATATCTTCTTCTTCTGGCTCTACAGCCCTTGCCCCTTAATGAGTGTTGGCCTGCCTGACAACCCTCCTCTAGTAGTGTCGGTTTTACAACGCTCCACCATCTGCGAACTCCCAACTCGCGAAGGTCAGTTTCCAACTCATCCTTCCAGCATTACAAGTACCTATATGGAAGTGAAAAATATATACAAATTCAGGGCCGTGCCCAGGGGGTGGTCCAAGGAGTCCGGACTTCCCCCCCCCCAAATATTTTTTTTATGTAAGCCTGTATTGTTTGACGAATTCATCCATTAATTCATTAATAAATTACGATACAAATATTGTAGGACCCCCCCCCCCCCCCGAAATCAAAAACTGGGTACGGCCTTGTACAAATTTCAAATACAACGTTTTTAACCAATTTTTAATAATTATCTTCGCATGTAAGAGCCCCGTATTCCCCTCCCTTCCATAGCTTATAATTTATAATAAAAAAATCTCGGCTTGTGCAGGGTGCAGGGTGTTCAAATTCTGTTTTGCACCCCCCCCCCTCAATAAGTCACCATAATACTCACACGGTTACTCTAACTAATACTTTGAAAAGACTGACCAACAGCCGCAAAATTAATTAAAGCTGTGTATCATGATTTAAGTTGAAGCGATTGGAGGCCAATGGGTGCAAGTGACAAAAATAAACAATGGAGATAATTGAGCCTACAGTTTGTAACTGAAATGAAAATACATAGGAATAATCCATGAATTCTAGCATTGCCAAAATGACAAATACCGATGTTGGTTTCTAGGATAAAAAACAGCTGGAGTAACAGCATGGTGCAGTTAACTCCAAAACGCGAAAAATGTCACTTGCACCCCTTGGCTTATAGGGGCTTCAATTACTTTCTCAAAAATTATACTTGTGATATGTAAGTTGCGACAATTCTATAAGCCATGTCGTTAATCTTAATCGCTGCCAAGTTTAAGTGACCTAGCAGTAGTCGCTTATTATCTACAAGCCGGCCGGACATCTAAACAAGTTAGGCCTAATTGCACAATGTAAATTTTCCACAGACCGATTAGGCATAAGTTTCATAAAAGTTAATAAAAAGTAAAAACAAATAATGATCACTTTTGACATTGAAAAGTTGAAATCGGACTGGTTTGTAAAAAGGTACCTACCGTTTGCGAGTAAAGGCTATGATTGGTCGTAGTGGAAAATTTTGACTTGATAAGGTAATGTTAGAAGGAACATATGGTACCATTGTTCCAAGAGCGAACCCAGTACTCGATGTCAGCGGGGGTCATCACAGAGTTCTATACAGAAGAGATGGGGTATTCGAGCTTCGACGTCATTTAAAAATTGTCAGGTTTTTTGGCAGGTTCGAAAATCGGTGTATTTCATAATATTTGTATAAACAAGCTATACAGCTTTCCATTTAAGAGAAAATTTGCAACTTTTCTTCTTTTTCTAAGTAAATATATTTTTTTATTTAAATTATATATAACTGGAATGTACTAGTCTGTGTTGGCAAATTTGCTCTGTAACCGATATCAGTTGGAGGTATAACACATAGCTTGGTGGGAGAGAGGAAAAAAAATGGGCGGTCGCAAATGAGTTGGTTGGTGTATAGCATTAAACAATTCGAAATATTCTTAGCACATGTGTTCAGAAATAGATCGACTCGTCGGCTGTGACATTTAACATGCCAAGTTCACTACCGAAACCATTTCATTTATCAATGTACAATGGCCTTCGGTAGCATAGTTGGTAGCTTACTCGTACATGTGCAAGTCTGTGCGCACCATGCGATCGGAGACCTATAGTAACTTAACACAAATATTACCAGTAAAGGTGATAGGATAGGTTACTCAGATACTTTAATTGAATTGTATGAATGCGATTATTCTTTTATTAAAAAAAACAACTACCTACGGAGCTTAAGTGTGTAATAAATAAATAAATAAATAACCGTGTATTTTTCATAAAACAATTTTTAACCAAATACAAAATACAGTTGAAGTGCCCCCTCATGCCAGCGGCGTGCGAGGGTAGCACTCACTACCTAATTACAGCCTGCCTAATTCATTACTGTAATTTGTTGAGTTTGTCCCTAGTCCATAGTCTTATAATTGTCCTGTATGTTGCTGTTCCTGTGTTACTGTTAGTGTTGTCTAAAGGGGGGTATTGTATTTGCTCAGGTGTATGTCCTTGGTGAGTGCGTTGTAAAGAGTCGTTGTCTTGTATCGTATGGATCGTCTTGAGTTGGTCAAGTTCATGTGGGGAAGCGGTATTGTATGATAGGCTGCTGGTCGTGTTACGGCTCTTGATCTAGGGATGCACGTGGTTGTGCCTGCAAAATTTTTTGTGATAACTTTAACAAGTTTTGACAGTAAAGAAGATATATGGGCAGCAGTTCGTGTGTTTTATACACTGAGTTTTAGTGTAATAAGCTTCGAGTGTGTAATAAGGGGGATAGCCTCAATTTTTTTGACAATATTGTATTCCTCACACGATATAATGTGTTTAATACTAGTATACCTAGGTACAATAGTAATTTAGTCGGGTGAAAAGTCTGCGTTTTGACTTTTGACAACACTTGTATTTTTGTCTAAATTTTTCATCTGAACATTTTCACATCCTTCCGACTGCAGAACGAGAAATTAATCGATTTCCTCAAAAACGCTCGATGATTTTGAGTATACCTATACAAGTACATATTGTATAACAATGTTCTGCTGTTGAACTATAGACCTTGAAGTGGTACACTAATATCTGGTTGATGTCTCGCCTATTGATTTTTTTGGCTAGACAAGGTTTGGAGCCGTTACGGATAGTTTACTTAATTGGTTTCCGAGACCTCGAACTTGCATTCAACGAGCCATTGCTCTATAAATAATTGTTTTCAAATTCGTCACTGCCCACTGTCCATTTCTGCTGATTATGATTTCACTCTCAAACCGCAAGCCTTGTTGGATTAGAGTCGTCGTCCGGTGATAAAAGTTTTGCTAATAAATCTTCATACTATTAGACGTAGACTTGATTACACAACGTGCTTCTGTAAAGCTTTGAGTTTACCATATGTATGCGAAAATCCACTGTGCTGCCTGCTTCACCAGAAGATCAACTGCGGTAGTTATTAAATTCAATAAGTGTAGCAGGAGAAGAAATGCGGGCTCTTAATAAACATGCACAAGGCCGTAGCCAGGATTTTTTTTCGGGGGGGGGGGGGGTTAGAAATTTCATTGGACATTACATAGCAGTTTTTATTTTTCCTCTCAAAATCAGATTCTATCTAGTATGAAGGAGGGAGGGGGGGGGGTTGAACCACTATGAACCCCCCCCTTGGCTACGGCCTTGAACATGCAGAAGACCCGAGTGATGGCTGTCAGCCATCACACAGCCATCACTCGGGTAGAGCCATCACAGGGCAGAGATAAATCTTAATATTTTTCTGGATGGTCCTGTAGTACAATGTAAACAATACCGGTACTGGACTAATAATCTTCTTGAGTTGCAATCTATTGATTGGTTTGCAGCAAATGTTTTAGTCTTCTTCTCCACTCTTGTCTGTCTTGTGCGGTCCTAACAATATATATATCGCACATAAAAAATTTAATGAATGTATCCGATTAACCTCTTCAATCAATCGCCTCACTAAGGCACATAATAGGTACTTGTGTCGAGTTAAGACATGTCTCCGACCGCAAGGTGTGTAGGTACTCGCACAAGTACATGCACGTTACCACCTTACCACCGAAGTTGCTACTAAGTCCATGGAGCACCAAATTATCGTCCCGTTCAAGATTTTTCAGTCTAGTTTCCCGGGTGAATTGCAGCACACTTCGGGCGCCCGGCGCCAGGTACCCGAATCGGCTATATAAATAAATAAATATTGACTTTTTTGTTCTATTACTAAGCCAACCTAGCGGAGTTAGTAGTAGTATGGTTGGACACAGTCCCAGGCCACGGTGTGGGCCCATAGGACAGTGGACCTCCTGATGATAGTGGATTCCGAACCACTTGGGAAACACAGTGAAGTCACACGATTAGTTCGGAGGTGACCTACCATGTTTCCCTACCGGTACTGTGCACACGACCAAGTTATCTGCAGCTTTGAACCTGCTCTGGTCCACTGGATTCAACTTGGTATGGCGGACGGCTCGAACCTAGGGGAGTTAGGGCTATAAGCCCTCTCTTACACTCAACTAGGAAAGCTCGGGACCGCCTGCTTTACATGCGATTATACGAGAGCTGGACATTCTGCCAGAAAGTGTAGGCTCTGGCTTTTCCCCACAGCATCGACAATGCACTCCTGTTCTGTGTTTGAATCTGGCTACATTAACGTTGACGGAACCTCCCTCTTGTTCAAGTTACAGCCGGCTGGCTGCAACATGTGGCATCGATACATCCACTCCCCTCGATCCTGGCACGCCCTCTTCAGTTCCTCGTATGTACTGGCCCTCCATCCTCCATCACTTGCTGCAGATATTCCTTTCTTGGCACCCAGGTCGGTTGACGCCTTCTATGGATGTTTCTATGATGCAACTGATGAAGTTCTCGTGCCGTAGCAAATATTCGTATTCACTTATTCTGCTTAGAACCTCCTAATTGGTGATATGGGCTTGCCAAGGTATTCATAGCGTGCGACGATAGCACCACATCTCAAATGCTTCGAACCTCCCGTCGTCCTGTGCCCAGCCAATCAATAAGAGGCCTTACAAAGAGTAATAATACCTTTAGGTGCCCATTCCATTGACCTATTTCTAAAAACGGTGACGTGGTAGCAGACATTCAAGACATAGGTGGCGTTTCCACCGACCTCGCATTGCAGAATTTACGGAAATGTTTATTTTCCTCTATGCCATAGTTAAAATTGATCAATGATCATACAGTAAAATCACAAACAAACAAACTAAAATTAAAAAATGGCGTCATGGGATATGAGTAAACATTTTAATTGATTTCTATAAAAAGAAAAATTCTAATTTCCGTCAATGTCATTTGCATTCTGCAATGCGAGATCGGTGGAAACGCAACCTAAGTCTTGAATGTCTGCTACCACGTCACTGCTTTTGGAAATAGCCCTAGCCGGTCAATGGAATGGGCGCCTAAGAGTATGATTATTATTCTACGGTAGGTTATGTCTCGGACAGTAATAATAGCGCACTATGAGTGCTATGCATTTATCTTCAGGGCTACTTACTATGTACGAGTATATCTCAATGATTTATCCAACTACCACCCGCCTCTCCCCTCATTCACGTTCTCGCCCCCGCAAACCAAGTCCTGGATCCGCCTTAGGACAAATCTGGACTGTGCAGAGTTCAGTACAGCCTCCAGTCGGCACACATTGTTTATGTTGTTGTTTCTGGAATGAAACTAGACTGGGTCGGCATTGAGTGGGCAGGACTGCCCGTTGACCTAGCCTTTTACGTCATACGCGCTGCCGTTTTGATCAGTTAGTAATTAGGAGTGACCTTGCCACCTGGCGATTGGATGACGGCGCATTTCCTGTATTGTGCCCATTGCAGACCGAAACAGCAGACGAAAATCGCAATTTGTCACACAGCATCAGCATGGGACTTGTCTGTGGCCGGGATGTGGGTCATTTTATTAATACCATCATCAGTGGCCATGATAGTACCTAATGGGCAACCTTCACGTGCATTCCAGCTGCCCTCGCTTCAGGTGTCCGTCCACCTGATCATAAATAATAAAGTATTTAGTATTGGTGTACACTGTATAATTTTATCCGAAAATAAGGAATTAAACCCGAAGATCTAGGCCTTTCCGGTGCATTGTGTCACCTTCGAACCCAATATTGTCCCAAGACAGGTACAGATGTAGGTTCGAGTCCCGCATTGTCCAAATTTTTCTTCATTCCATATTTTTGAATATGGCTTGGCATAGATACATAGATACCCTGCTGCATCATAAATTCAAAATCGTATTTTGCAATTTGAAGCTTGTCCAACGGGAGCGACGGACGACCGGCTTACCATTGAGTAGGTAACAATTTTATGTGTCGTTCTATCACGCCGGGGTCGCCAATATTGTAGATGTATTACACAAAGATTAATAGAATACCATTAATACTGAAAACACTATAAGTCATACTTATTAACCAGAAAATGTGAATGTTTCAATTGTTTTTACAAAAGACAAGACCAACTCAAAGTGCCTTTAGTTTCTGTTGCTATAGCAGTAGAAGTCACAAGGTAATTAACCACACCCACGCGGAGGTTACTGCTACGGGGGGGGGGGGGGGGGAATCCCAAGAAAGAGTAGACTGTAGAGTACGACACAGATAATAATCATTATAAAGCAAAATCAAACGTTGTGTATGATTATTTTTTGTTCTTGTGAGGGCGGAAGCGTATATCAATATAATATGCACAGTTTAATTAATATGTTCAATTATTTTTTAAACCATATAATCTACTGTATATTAAATAACCTCCAGTGATTTTCAACCTTCTAAGTGTATTTTGTTTTAAACAAAATAGTGAAAAATTCTTCTCTTTGGACTCTTGGAGAGAACGTTTATTTGCTGATAGCCTTTAAGCTAAAATAAAATTATTGAAATGATTTGTTTTCAATTTGAAAATATGCATTTAAAACAAAAAAAGTTGGTTACGGTAGGTAATCGAAAATAAAACAGAATATTTCCACTTTTTTTTAAAAAAAATTTCTACGTCTGTTACGTCACAGTAGCACGTCAACACAATCATGGCTTAGGCGAGATGAGGATTGGTATATTACATGGCATACGATTAACCACTACTCTATTTGGGATGTTGTGGTCTGAAAAGGCGCCCATTCCACCGACCGGCTAGGGCTATTTACAAAAACGGTGACGTGGTAGCAGACATTCAAGACATAGGCGGGGTTTCCACCGACCTCGCATTGCAGGATTGACGGAAATGTTTATTTTCCTCTATACCATAGTTAGAATTGATCAATGATCATACAGTAAAATCACAAACAAACAAACTAAAATTAAAAAATGGCGTCATGGGATATGTTAAGTACAAACACTTTAATAGATTTCTATAAAAAGAAAAATTCTAATTTCCGTCAATGTCATTTGCATTCTGCAATGCGAGGTCGGTGGAAACGCCACCTAAGTCTTGAATGTCTGCTACCACGTCACCGTTTTTGTAAATAGCCCTAGCCGGTCGGTGGAATGGGCGCCTAAAGCCCGACAGCCCCGTTTTTCCCGCACGGAACAAGGTAAGGTACCCAATAGCGTTGTGTGGACCCAGACCAAGCGGGAAATATTTCCTTTTAAGTCGACCCTCGAACTTACGTTTCATTGTCTAGTTCTCTATACGAACTGGACTATTCCAGACCTTCTAGTTCTATTATATTTTTGAATTTTAAAGAATGGAAATTCCTACTGTGACTGATTGATTCCCCGCAAGGGGTAGCGAGATATAAAGTTGGTTGGTTGAAGAACAATGTAGCGCCATTGAGCGAAACTATCGACATTTTGGGCCGTTTTGGAGTGGATTGGCCGTCCTTAACGCCGGCAAGGACGTCTGTCGCATTCCACGTGCTCACATGTCGAAGGATGTCGGCGGACGTGCAGGAACCAATGCGGAACGCTCTCAACATGCAGACTCTTGCGCCAATCACCGGGCTACGCTCGGGAAAGCTCGTCGCGGTACTTTCGAGTGAGCCGTTGGTGTTTGAGTTCAGTGCCAGGAAATATAGAGAAAATTTAAACGAAAACGGTGACTAGGTGAGTCTGGGGATATTTTTCTGGGGGGATTTTTAACAGGTTGTGGAGGTTCTCTTATGATATGAAAATACTAGATAAGAAAGACTATTTAGTTTTCTTGGTAAATTTTATAAGCAAAATTTTCTTGTGGACCAGCCATCACTTAAGCTAACAGACCGCAACCCCTGCTTTGCAATTATACAGTAAATACTTGCTCCAAACTTAAGATATACGTACCTGAAATCCTCCACAACTTCTTTTAGTAGTTAGACGTCACTGTTTTATGCCTCTACACCTAAACAAGCTCTTTCTGACTCTATTCTGTTACTGTACTGTACATTAATATTTCATTGATGCCATCCTGGCAGTTCAGCTACTAGCACCTTAGGGCGGCTCCCATCAGCAAGTGCAAGTAAATCTGTGGTATGGTAGGCTTGGTAGCTACAGGCATAGCATGAGGTACCTAGTAATTGGCAGGGTAAAAATGTAAAATAAAAAATAAAAATAAAAAAAATGCAAAGGGCTATTCCAAAATTGTTTTGTTTACATTTTCAGCGGGCCTAATATGCCGTTTGGTAATAACTTAACCATAGCCGATAGAGTTCTTAACTGGCTAAGCTGGGGTTTAAAATGAAAACAGAACAATACTGTAGAGTAGCACTTCTTACTTATACCTGCTTACTTCTTGGCGCTACGGCCCGTGATGCCACATCATGCCAGCCTGCGCGGTCCTGCACTCTCCTTCGCCTGAGTAGCACTTCCCATTCTAAAATTGCCTTGTTTACATTTTTAATGAGAGGGTAAGTTATTACCAAACCGCACAGCTGGACCACAGGAATCCTGAAGTTGCTGCTGTTTATGACATATTCAAGCCTTTTCCAATGCACGGGGAAAAGCTGCAGTGATCGCCTGGCTTACCTACGAAGGGGAAAAACCGTTCTAAGCCATTTTCGCACCCCCCTCCTGTTATATAACATAAAAAGAGAGTGAAAAACATCGGCCTGGCATTAAGAAAAGAGAAACAAGAAACCATTTCGAAACAAACGTGAACGGATTAACGCATAATGTGGTCTTTGAGAGAAAAGTAATGCTTTCATACTGCCACCCACGTACCCACCGTACCTAAAGAGGTTCAAGAATATCTTTTTGAGACGTTTGGGTGAAGGGAAAGTTATTTTCGGGACGTAAACAAGCTGCGAAGATGGACGTCAGCAGGGGAGCCCATTCATTGCAGAGCATTATCGATTGCTGACGAGGTTGGCGTAGGTAGTGTGACGTCATCGCTCCTACGTCACCCACCACTTTCCAATTACCCCCCTCCCCCTTTTGAGGTCCAATGGGATGCTGTCCTTTTTATTGCTGCGGCCAAAAGTCAAAGATATGGTAACATTTCAGGTTACTACAGAGGTATTTAGCTTATATACAGTAATTGCTTGGATTTTAGGCTATGCAAGCTAGGTTTTTTTCTTGTCCCAGTCGTGACTTTTGTAACAGGATACCTACCCAATAAGCTTTCCCATATTAGGGTGGCACGCACGACCGTCGATAAAAGAAGTATGGAGAATCGAATTCGAAACAAGCTGTCATGAAAATTAAAAAAGGAAAGAACATTGGTGGCTTCGTTCAAATTCACTTTCTGAGGCTTTACCTGGGGCGTAGTGTTGCTGTTGACGGTTAAGAAACGGAAACAAACATACTTCGGCCACGTGATGAGGAACGATAAAGTATCGCCTTCTGCATGTAATAATCCAAAAGAAGATAGAAGGGTTGAGTGTTCACGGCAGAAGAAGAACATCCTGTTTAAAAAAAATCTGAGGCAGTGGTTTGGCAAGAGCCCGAATTCTCTTTTCAGAGCAGCAGTCTCCAAGTTCCAAATTGCCATGATTGCCAATCTTAGCTGGAAGAGGCATTTAAAAAAGAAGAAGTGCACCAAACTATAGAAACGGGGTATATATCTAGTGTCTACACTGTCCTTAGAACCGCAGGAGTACGCCTAACTAGTCTTATGGAAACATAGCATTAAGAACAATGTAATACGGAGGGTCGTTCTAAGTGAGCTATATACTTAATAGGCTAATAAGTGGTGTAACTAAATCATTAACACATTTGTTATTGTTTACATTGTTGTCAACTACTGGTTTAAGGCTATAGTTAATTAGGTCCAATGACTAGCTTTTCATATCGTCAGACACACCCATAATTATGAGCCAGTATTAAGGTTTGATGTGTAGCAATATTTTGTCTCTTTGTTCAGCCAGACGTGTTAAGTACCGTAGTAAAATTTAGCATACAAATGAAATATACTTTTTCTTCTGCTTTAAATGCCTCTTCTATCGAAGATTGGCGATAATCATGGCAATTTGGACCTAGTCGTACTCTTGCCAATCCAATACCTCGGGTTTTTCAACAAGGTTGTTCTTCTTCTGCCTGGAGCCCTCTGTCCTTCTATCTTCCCCTGTATTATTACTAGCAGGGGGCGATACTTTTTGTTCCTCATCACAAGTCCGAAGTATGTTAGTTTCTGTTTCCTAACCGTCAACAGCAACTCAACCTCTGTATCCATTCGCATCAGGACCTCAGCATTAGGGACACGATCTCTCCAAGATAGGCGCAGCATTTAGCATTCGTCTTAATACCCACATTTCAAATAATATAGTAGTAATTAATATCGTTTGATTGATTTGCGGCATCTATCTTTGTCGTTCTTTAAAGACCTCAGCCTCTGCAACCACGTTATTCCACCACTCGTCTCTCGATGCCGTCATTCTACCCCAACATTAAGTATTTGGAGTAATGGAGTTATCGTAAATTTATTGTTGAAGCTTATGCATAAGCATTGTCCAAAAGTTAGTTATTTCCATCTTCTTCTTCTTCTTTTTCTTTTTCTTTTTCTTCTTCTTCTTCTTCTTCTTCTTCTTCCTCATCTTCTTCAGCCAACGCCCGTCCTTAGCTGGAAGGCGATTTGACGCCGTGCCGCGTAATAGTGCTGGGCCAATCCCTCCTGTGTCTCAGTTCGGTTTTCTACCTCGATGCCAGTGCAGCTGAATAGGTGCTCGGCATTCCCCTCCCCTTGAAAGCCTAACCCAGTTATTTACAAAAGGTGACAAAGTATGAAATCCAGGCACAATTTAGGCTTATTCAAAATGTGATATGTAACCCTACAGGCTATTCAACTTACAATGGCGTCTGTTGTATCAGGCTATCAGAAACAATGGATTCCATCTGTATTAGGTTGATTGTCCTACATAGCAGCTGCCAAAAACTTAATTGGTCCAGTTAATCTATTGATCCACTTCATACTTATCAATATGACTAAAAATCGCACGATATGCAGGTACAATAGAATAATTTGGTTATCAGTCATACAATAATATTATATTAATTAATGAGAGTGTTTGGGAGTTATACCTGGAGATGGAAGAGAATATCTATAGCCTAATTGTACAGTATCATGAACAAATGCAAGCAATGCCACAATGAAGACAATCAGTCACAAACAATGAAGCATTAAGGTACTATTGTACAAGTAAACTAAATACAAAGGTTGGTTTGTAAAACTCGGGGCAAATTATTTAGGATTTGATCAATATATTGGATATTGCTCAGGATTAAAAGTGATGATGCGGCTCCTCTATAATCTTCCATTTAATTTTTATGTGACCATGTATATTGGCTGCCTTTCACGACGACCTTAGTCGCCTAATCAGTCGGCCAGTGGTAATAAATTAGTATGGAAAAAATCTAACTTTTCCATCAATTTTCTGATTACGTTAAAATGTGTTCTTTGTAGCAATTTTTGGAAGAAACAATTTCTACGATTTTTGCTGCAAAATTCATGTTTTTTTTTTTTAAATTCAATAACGCAAAAAGCACCCCTTGCTCACTGCTTAAAGATGCACGATGCCTCCCCCCCCCCCCCCGCGCTACTAGAGACACAGTGACACAGTTTGAAGTTTAAAGCGATAACAATAAGATTTGTCAGTCAGTAGGCTAAATTTATAATATGGTAGCTCCCTTTTGGCCTTTACATTATTTGCCCGTATTGACATACTTTAACTTTAACATCTATCTAATAGTGTCACCATTGCCATGAGTTTTAAGTGCGTAGGCATTGGTTGATTGTAATATTAATATTAATTTTTTTTATTGATACAACAACCGAAAAGTACTCAACTTGTTTTTAATAGGCCACTGCGTAGGAGTTAGCTGGTATTTTGTTGTAGGTGAGTTGCATATGTCAAGGCTGACAGCACTTCAATTAAAAATCCTACTGTCTCCTGCCTACATCCGGTTCAATGGAAATCTATCTCATAGTATTGTAGATGTGTATACGTACTAAACATCTAGCCTACAATATATCTACATCTCAATATCTGTATTCTCAACATGGCAGTCAATCTGCTGCTTGGAAAACAATCGGGAATCATTGAAATAAAAAAAATTAAATTGATGGACATGGCCCGTAAAAGGAGGCGGCTAGTAACATTAGTGTCCCCAGGGTTTTTTTAAGTGCGTGCGGGGGGGGGGGGGGGTGTTTTCTGGGGCGTATTTATTGTGTCGAGAATTTTGCGTTAGCTTGTAAAATATTTCTCAAATAGCGTTACACACTGGCCCTTAAAAACCCTCGCGTACTTGTCTAAATTCTTACAATTCCTCTACAAGGACCGGTCCGAGTTTACTCGAACATGCTTTCCAATTTATCAAAATTAGTAGATAGAGAAAATGAGTAATTTCATGGTAAATAATTTTCCTACCGTTAAATTTCCGATATCTCTTCCACCTGACGTCACTGGAGGTGAGGTAAATTCTAGATAGGTCAGACCAACACATTACCACACAGCAATACTGGCAGGGCACGCAATGCACTTGAGCGTGAATTTTCTATCATTTAGAAAAAAGAAAAAAACATTTTTTTGTACAAAACCAAATACTTTTCTGGGAAAGCAACCTGTCCGGTTTCGTTACTCAATTTAACACCTAAAACATGCCTGAAGGTAGAAATCATCGATAGAAAGGTTTCGCAGAAAAATTATTTTTTAGCCATTTTTCATTAAAATTTAGAAATTTTTATTTTTTTACCCCCAGAAGCAAGCTATCAAGGGGCAAGCGACCCCCCGCATTTTGTCAACATTAATGACGACTACAATATATGTGAATTTAAAAGAAATCGTTGGAGCCGTTTTTGAGAAAAATTTTTTTATTTTTTTAGACGTTTTTTTTGAAGTTTTTTGAGAATAAAACCTCTCCAAATTGAGTTAGCCCAAATAAAAGAAAATGGTTCTGAGGTATGATTTTTGTCAATCTACATGCCGAATTTCATCAAAATCGACCGTGTAGTTTGCCCGGAAATCCGCGCACAGACAGACAGACAGAGCGACAGACAGACACTTCGTAAAAACCACTTTTTTGGGTTCCTGGGACCACAAAACGTGTAATTGCGTTGGAATCTCGGAATCGAAAATTCGGACTGTCAAAAAGCTTTCCATATACTACGTATAAATTGGAAAGCAATAAAGTCAATTTGTGAAAATAACTGTTACGAGTGGACTCCCTATTAATCTATTAGTATAATATGAAAGTATACCCTTGAGTTGCCCCGATGATTTTCCCTATCCTAAAGCATTGAATTTTCGATGTAACATGGAAATCCAGATTGGGCAGACTTGTACATTTTAATCAGTGACACAGACAGACACGCATTATGTAAAAACCGCTTTTTAGGGGTCTTGAAACCCAATACGTGCAAAACCGTTAAAATCTCGACATTGAAAACTTGGGCCAGCACTTGCATTATACTAGCTTATAACCAGGTAGGCAATATTAAAACAATTATACGGTATAGATATACTGTATATTGTACGAGTACTTGTACACTATGCAGCTTTCCATAGGTCTGCAATGTCGTGCAAGTGCATGTTTCTTTTGTTGGTAGCGCTCTACAATTATACTGTCTATACCGTCTGGCAACTGGTTTAAGCACTGCAGGGCTACAAACATAACAATTTCCGTGTTTTACCGTGATTTCCGCATTCAGCCTTTGAAAATGCTCCAGCATGATCACGAAGAAATTACTAAATCCTCGGAGATATCCCAATTTATCCTGTTACTTCGGGTATAATTCCTGGCATTCTCTTAGAGCCTTATACTGTAGAAAAATACTAGTATTAGGTATATACCTGGCAGTCCGGTACTTTAGGATTAGGGAAAGGCAGAACTCATTTCAATTAAAAGAACCCATGAAATTAGTGCAAAAAACTTCGTCTTCAAAGTTTCTTATTTTACTTTCAACTAATCTCACTAATGCAAGGGCGGATTTTGCCTCCGATTTAGGGGGGGGGGGGTCAGCGCGCAGAATCAGTGGATTATAACATTAAAAAACATCATTATTTTTAATTCCCCCTGTAAACCAATATTATCTAGTGTAAGTTCATTTAATTTTTTTTTTGGGGGGGAGGGGGTCCAGGCCCCCTGACCCCCTTAAATCCGCCCTTGCACTAATCCCCCCCCCCAAAAAAAAATCCTGGCTACGGCCTTGTGCATACTGTATATCGCTTATTATGCAAAAGTAGCTACGCCAGGCCTATACTTTAGATACATGGAACTTAACGTATATATTGAACGTTTTTCCTTAAGTCCCTATTCTAGAGACAAAGGCCTACGAAGGGGATGGTTATCCTCATCGTTTCTCCTGCTTCTGACGTCACAATCTCAACGTTTGGTTGGCAGCAACTCCCTACATGAACGGCCTCACCATGTTGAATCTATGAGAGCAGAGCATCTTTCAAAGTGCAGCAAACTTGGTAGTGTGACATAGCGTTGGCGGGGGAACATGGTGGGACATGATAACGCGCTGAGACTAAAACAGTCGGTCTACGGGCGTGTCGAGTCCTGGTCACCTCCGATTTAATCGTGTGACTTTACCATGTTCCCCAAGGAGGTCCACCCTGTCAGTCAACTCTTTCCCCCGAGGTGAAAGAGTCTGCCCATAGGGTGCCTCAACTTAATAAACAGACTCACTGACCTGTCGTAACTCAACACAGGTATTACCTACAGAGGTTATTCGGATACATTCATTGATTTGTTTACGTATGGGAATAATAGTTTGTTATAAAAATGTAAAAATATCTATGTCAGCCAAAGGCCAATACAATATGGTGAATATGGAAAAGTAGGCTATGCCTCTCTATCCCTCTCTTCTCTTTCTTCCTGGTTATGACTCCCGTCTCCAAGGCTTACAGTACACCTGGTTGGATGATAGTACGAAAACCCACCTTCTTGGGCCTCCTGGAAAGGATAAAGAATCCGACTGCAAGATCCCCTGCAAGCTATAGAAGCTCTTACTGCCGCCAGTATGCGCTGCCTTATCTACTGAATTCTGTCGTTCGTGTCTGTGATTGTAGCGCCGAGTTACTTGTTGTCTGCCACTCCTTCAAAGTTATGACCTCCCAATTCCCAGCAACACCCGAAACAAACAATTTTGTAAGCGTGCCGAATTACCCTTTCAGTATATCTACCCTTCATTTAACGCGCCAAATATCACTTCCGTTGACTCCTAATGGGGGGTTACTACATTGATGCTGCGTAGTCTACGGATAACAGTCATAGTTCATCTTAGCCATAAGCACCATTTAGTGGGATAGGCTGCCTGATTACTGTCTACCAGCTACCTTCTAATCCTGATACGAGATGTGCCCATTTCCCAACAACGTAAGTGCCATCAACGTCCACGATGGTCCTTGGATGCATCGCCATAATAAGCCTTTCACTGTCTAGACCAGCCGGACATGTTATTATATTGATTCTATAATTATAATTATTCTACTATATGCCATGCAAGGCCGTTGTTTATTGTACAGTATTAAAATGTCGGATAAAACTTTTCACTGTTTTTCCACTTACGTAATCGCTGACATGAACGAGGCAGCGCACCAGCCACGTTCTACAGCCACGTTCTACAGCCACGTCTGAAATGCCCCAAACAGGTGGCTATTAATTAAAAATGGCAATCACTGTCGAAACACACCTATAGGAAGACACATGGTGGGGTCATCCTATATACGAGGCAGTATATGCATACATGGTAATACAATGGACCTCTTCCGTATAGGAAATAACCATTCACATGATGGTCTCAAATCTCAACCAATCCCAACCAATAAAAACAATGGAATTTGACGTCGTTTCCCTATGGATTCATATACGAATGAGTTTCATGTGATTGTTTTTCAAATTGCCAAAAATCCATTGCTTCAGGGTTTTCGTCGACTGAGGGTACAAATTGGGCCCTGATCCGAGGGGAAATTGGATCTTCTCCCTTAAAACTAAAATAGTTCGTTATAAATTGCCTATCGTGACTCTCGCAAATATAATTCGTACAAATAGGAAGTTTTTAACATTTCACATTTCCATATTCTAAGCCCCAGCCAAGGGCGTTCACCCTATATTCCCACTTTTTGCTTTCCAATTTATACGTAGTATAAGGAAAGCTTTGTGATGGTCGAATTTTTCGATTCCGAGATTTCAACGGATATACACGTTTTGGGGTCCCAGGAACCCCAAAAAGTGTTCTGTCTGTTCGTCGATTTCCGGCAAACTACTCGGTGGATTTGAGTGAAATTTGGCATGTAGGTTCACAAAAATCATATCTCGCAAGCATTTTTTTTATTTTGGGCTAACTCAATTTGGGGGGGTTTTATTCTCAGAAACTCCAAAAAAACGTCTAAAAAATTTATTCCTCAAAAACGGCTGCAACGATTTCTTTTAAATTCACATATATTCTATTCGTTCTTAATGTTGATAAAATGCGGGGGGTCGTTTACCCCTTGACAGTTTGCTTCTGGGGGTAAAAAAATAAAAATAACTTAATTTTAATGAAAAATGACTAAAAAATAATATTTCTGCGAAACTTTTCTATCGATGATTTCTACCTTCAGGCATGTTTTAGGTGTTAAGTTGAGTAACGAAACCGGACAGGTTGCCTTCCCAAAAACCTATTTGCTTTTGCGCAAAATTTTTTTGTTTTGAAAAACTTCACGCTGAAATGCATTGCCTGCCCTGCCATTATTACTGTGTTGTAATGTGTTTTAAATATATTGAGGCTACCTCACCTCCAGTGACGTCAGGTGGACACCCCCCCCCCCCCCCGAGACATCCGAAATTTAACCATAGGAAAATTATTTACCATGAAATTATTCATTTTCTCTCCCTACTAATTGATAAATTGGAAAGCATGTTCGAGTAAACTTGGACCAGTTCTTCTTACTAGGCATTGATTTGGGATTGGAAGTTATACTCTGGATAGTAAACCAAACCCAAGGGAAAAATGTCTACCCTGAAAACTCAGGTAGTTCGCTATGAACTGCCAATTACGTGAGCCGGAGTGAAAAGGTTGAGAGCATTTATTTTAACGTGCATACATACAGTAGGTGCTATCCGTTTGACAAATCGATAAGATGCTATTTTTTCTCTTCCTTTTCAATTTGACTGCTTGTTTCTCGGGTATTGTTTTGATATATATTGTAAGTGATGTCGTTTTTGGACTTTGTCTGTTTGGCAACACATTATAAGCTTATTTATTATTATTTATAGCATATGTGCGAAATAGTATAGCTTTTTTAGCATTTCACATTAACATATCTATAGCCCCAGTGGGGGGCATTCGCCTATGCCCTGTTCTGAATCCGCCACTGTCATTGATAGGGGCCTTATGAGTTATGGATTGTAATCTTAAGCTACATTCTATAATAAAGCAAACATGGCAAGTGGCAACCCTCTAAAGAGGTCAACGTCGCCTCCCGACGTTAGCGCAGCGGAAATGAAAAAGATAAGTTAGAGATAGAGATACAACTCCCCAGGTAACTTTAAAAGATATCCTAACCCGAATACCTAGAACTAATTACTGCCAGCCAGCTCGATATCTTAAAGTTTTCAAAGCCATTAACCTATTTTGTCTGTTGGCCTATCTTTATACCGTTTACCTACACTAATAATACGATGACAGCTGAGTCCACTAACTCCCATCAGAATATAAAAAAGACAGGTTGTATTCATAGTTTCAACAATCTACGTTTCTTAAGCTTTTGCTCCTTGTCCGGAAGCAAATGCTAATAAGTAAAAGTAATAGACAATGAATATTAAAGTGAGTACACACTTTTACTTCCTACTACTATCTCATACTCTTGAAGTAAATAAATAGTTCTTTTTATGAGTACGGCTGGCTAACTTACTAAGGTAGACAACTAGGCAAGCGACGGTGTGCGGTGGCGACATCTCTATTTTTAATTCCTACTATGGCGATTATTTTTAATGTTAACCTGGGATTAAAATTGTAAGCAAGGTAATTTTAGAATGGAAATTGCTAGTGAACATTGTCTTGTTTACATTTTTAACCCCCAATAATAAGTTATTACAAAACGGCATAGTAAGCCCCCCCCCAGCGCACCATAGGTTAAGGGGGCCTAAAATGTATTTAGAAATGTTAAAAATATTGAAGAATACACGAATTATTATTATTATTATTATTATTATTATTATTATTATTATGCAGACATTGAGGAAAGGCAAGGGGTTTATGTTCGCCGATGATACGGCTATAGTAGTGGCCTGTAAGGAAATTAACAAAGCCAATAGCATTCTCCAAAAAGTAATTAAAGATATTCAAAAGATATCTCATGATATTGGGCTCACAATAAATTGTGCAAAGACCAAAATAGTACATATAAGAAACAGGGGGCCTAAACAACGGAAAAGTAAGTTCACTTTCCATAAACATGAGTGCTTACACAATGATGAAAGCTCAACAAGATGCGAATGCAGCGATTTCATAGATATAGTTGAGGAGCATAAATATCTTGGTGTTTGGATTGATGGAAATTTTAACTGGCAGACACAAATTGACTCAGTGTGTAAAAAGCTAAGATCGGCAAGTGGAGTACTACATAAATTGAAATATGGAGTTCCTTTGAAAGCTAGAAAGATGGTGTACCATGCATTAGTGGAATCAGTTATCAGTTATGGGATCACATCATGGGGACGTGATAATAACACTTACATACAAAAAATACAAAAAATACAAGATAGAATTATAACTAATATGTATTCGGAAAAATTTAACAAAAAATACAATGATACATTTTCGAAATATCAACATGCTGAATTATTAACGTGCAATAAAATCTTAAAATTTAAAATTATAAAACAAAATTATTTCGACGATAAATATAAAGCAGCGGACAAATCTAGATATACGAGACAACAACAAAGGTTACAGATACCAATTACATACAATAAATATGGGGACAGGGAAAATAATGTGCTAATAAAAAAATTGTTCAACGAAATTCCCCAAGCTATAAAAAATGAAGAAAAAATTGGGAAAGCAAAACAAGTAATAAAAAAATGGTTGCTAGAGACTCAATAGGCAAGACCTATTGAACCCACAATACCCTTAAAAAGTTGCAACATTTAGTGAAGAAGACGCCACCCCCGACAAGCGGAAGCTTTGGGGTGGTCGTGAATTGTAATTAGTCTATTTTTATTTTGAATTAATATAATCCCCTAGCTGGTGGAGTAACCAGTTAGGAAAAAAAAAAAAAAAAAAAAAAAAATTATTATTATTATTATTATTATTATTATTATTATTATTATTATTATTATTATTATTATTATTATTATTATTATTATTATTATTATTATTATTATTATTATTATTATTATTATTATTATTATTATTATTATTATTATTATTATTATTAGCGGTAAGAAGATATTGGATCAATCGTGTACTGTTCAGCCTTTGCATAGTTAATTCAAGCAAATTTACGTGTTTATTGTACGGAAACATTCATCACCAGTCCTCTGCATTTACGAAGAACAGAAATTTACATACTGTATGGTACCTTGTATATACGGAATAAAGTATGGAGATGAGAGTTGAGTATGGCTGCTGTGTTGTCGCCGCGGCGCCCCGTTGACGTCACATTCTTTATTTACTCCCCCCCCCCTCTCCTCCCTTTCCTCCCCCATTGAGAAGTTTCCTATGATTTAGGATTACATGCTGCTGCTGACGAGTCGCCATCTTTAATTAATAGCTCCCGCTTTTAATTGGTTGTTGGCGCTAAATAGAGGGGGCTGTTGGACAGTTGGGTTGGGTTGCTGAACTAGTTTTGCGATTCGATACAATTAAGGGGACTGAAACGATCAATTTTTCAGCGTGAGGCAGGAATTAAAAATGTCGTCCCTTCCCGGTGAAAGCAAAACTACCAAAGTACCAACCGCCAACAGGCGACAGTAATAAAAAATACAAAAAAAAACAAAATACCCTGTACTAAATTTTTGGTCATAGAATACTACTGGATGTTTAAAACGACAAATTTAGGCTGCATTTATTGTAGAAATTCAAATTCTAGCAGGTACCTAATTCACGTAGCCTACTTTTCCGTCCATATTAAGGGGCGACGCCACCTGTAAAATTTGGGCTGGAATTTCATGTGTAGGCAGAATACTGCTGCCGTTCTTTGGTATGGCGTAAAGTATTTTTAAAAAAAATGTGCGGACAACCAGGTTCCAGATGAGCTTTACGAAGTTGTAACCGGCTTAATGCAGTTTCCTCCAATAGTTTCAGTGCTGTATTGCCGACCCAAAGGGGGGAGCCACCAGCCAAGGGGTTCATGGATCACGAAAAAACGAAAACATGAAATAGGCAAACATTAAATTTTATATAATATTACGAAATTCATAATGTTAAAGCTAAGCCCACATAAAATCATAAAATACATCATTTATACTGCGAAAATGTGCACATAGGAAGGAAAAAATTTAAATCTTGGACCCCCCCCCCCCCCTTTCCTTAAAAATCTTGTGTATGGACCTGCCATATAGTACTTAAAATTCTCATGCTCATAACGTATTGACTGCTTTCTGTTATTCAATAGACCGCATAATAAAAAGTTGTGTGTCTGTGGTACCTAATAGAATTCTGGCTGTTATAATAATAACGGGTTGTGCTATTTTTGAAGTGTCATTATTCATCTTTGGGCGTTGCAAGGTTAATTTATACACAATAGTGTGTTGTGGCAGGTCATAGGAACCTGCCACCAGAATTGAACCAGTTTTTAAGGTATTCCCGAACACTTCCAGCTGTCCAACCGCGCAAATAAATAATAAGGAAGTTGTACATGTTTGTTTCTGCGTTAGGCAATCAATCGATCAGTAGTTTTAGGCACGGGAATGGACAGTTCAAGGTCTGATCTTATTTCGTTCTTATTATTTTTTATTAATCTAATGATTCGAATGGGCATATGGTCTTACTGTATTGAACAAAGCTAGTTGGCGTGAGGTGTTATGGCCTGTATATCAGACGCTAAAAACTGATTCTTCTAAAGCACAACTACTGCACGTCTGCACATTGGCCTACTGTATATTCGTTTGCATATAATGGGCGCAAAGGCGACAGGTGCCCCCCCCCCTCCATAAAGATTTGACGAGCTAACAATATATAGAATTGGGTTTTCTGTGATGCATTTACACAATGTAAAAAAGTTCGGGGAACTTAAACTACTACTACTAGGTAGATATAATGAATTCATGTTTATATTCCAAAACAATTTCAAAGAACCGGTCCGAGTTTACTCGAACATGCTTTCCAATTTATATATTAGTAGACAGAGAAAATGAGTAATTTCATGGTAAGTAATATTCGTACGGTTAAATTTCGGATATCTCGGGGGGGGGGGGGGGGGTGAGGTAATTTCTAGATAGGTCAGACCAACACATTAGCACACAGCAATGATGGTAGGGCACGCAATTCATTTGAGCGTGAATTTTTGAATCATTTTTCAAAAAAATGTTTTTGCAGAAAACCAAATCGTTTCTTGGGAAAGCAACCTTTCTGGTTTCGTTACTCAATTTAATACCTAAAACAGGCATGAAAGTAGAAATCATGTATAAAAAGGATTCGCAGAAAAAATATTTTTTAGTCATTTTCCATTAAAATTTAGTTATTTTTATTTTTATTTTTTTACCCCCAGAAGAAAACTACCAAGGGGCAAGCGACCCCCCGAATTTTATTATCAATCATAACGACTGCAATATATATGAATTTAAAAGAAATCGTTGGAGCCATTTTTGAGAAATAATTTTTTTTGTAGTTATTTGGGAATAAATAACCCCCCCCCCCCCAATTAGAGTTAACCCAAAATAAAAAACATTTCTGGAGGTATGATTTTTGTAAACCTACATGCCAAATTTCATCAAAATCGACCGAGTAGTTTGCCCGGAAATCGATGGACAGACAGAGCGACAGACAGAGCGACAGAAGACATTTCGTAAAAACCACTTTTTTGGGTTCCTGGGACCTCAAAACGTGTAAATCCGTTGAAATCTCGCAATCGAAAATTTCGACCATCACGTATAAATTGGAAAGCAATAAGCCCTCGAAAACTAATCGATTTGATCGAACTTTTGCACCTATCCCCCTTGTAGATTCAATCCTAGAATTGCCCATGTGTACTGCTGTAGTGCTGGTCCATTTTTTACTAAACGCGCTTGGAAAGTGCCGTATATTTGTTATATTTGGGATTGGGGGGGGGGGGGCAGATCACCTCTAGCTACCAACTTCTTGCCATGGGCATTGGCCCGAGACGATGTTGAATTCAACCAACCAACCAAGCCGCTTACTGCTCTTGTCAAATTATAATTATGCATTATGCATTACAACAGCGGTCGGCAACCTTTTTCTCCAGTGGGCCAAATTTTTTATTCTGTTCCTTCCTGCGGGCCGCACTTATTAAATACATATAGGTACCTATTACGGAAACTCTAAAAAGTAGGCATTTTATGTCCTTAAGTAGGCTATATTTGCCAATAATTAATGTAAACCTCAACAAAAATTCAAACACGCGATGCGCAAAATATCATCCAAATGGGGTCTGTGAGGCGGTTACAATACTTGTTCTTGGCATATTTCAACTTAGAAAATGATGTTTCGCACAGGTATGTGGAGGAAAACAAAGTAAGTAAATTCCGAAATAGTTTTGGTGTCCGTATGCCAGGGATTTTCAATAAAGCGCAGCCAATCCTTCTTGCTCCTCAAATCATGAAATCTGCGGGCGAATTCATCACACAAGCCGTCTAAAAAGCATGTACTTTTGTAATTTTTATGTAATTTTTAATAAGAACAAACCTTTTTGCTAAAGGTCCTTTTATAGTGAAGACCAATCGTCGCCCATATCCGTCTGCGTCTGACTCTTTGACGGTAACTGACTCTTCCCCTTCTACCCCCCCTCTTCAGAGTACCTACTACAACGTCCTTGCCGTCCTTGCTTTAATCAATTAATTGGGCTCGTGAATGTTCGGATGCATTCGTTTACGTCAACAGGAGTGGGGGGCGCGTCATTTGACGGCAATCTGTTTTGTATAGCCAACGTCAATTGCGTTCAGTGTAGACTCGGCCGTTGGAGGTAGTGGGGAGTTGTGAGATTGTGAGCAAGTGATTGTGAGGTGTGTTGCGACCGAGGGATACCAGCTTGAGGTAATTTTGGGTCAGCTGTCCTTCAAAATTTTAGAGGTCGCTGAAAGGTGAAAGACGATAATCTTCCCAAACACCCCGATAGTCTACTCAAGTACCCCCTCCTCCCCTCACGCTGCCGCAGTGGGAACCTGAGGAACCAAAAATTGTTATATAGCTTGCCTAAATTCGGGTCTAGTAATTTAAATTAACATTAGAAACACATCAGCTTGGAAGCCTTAGGTCATTAGGTACTTAATTAACTACAGTAGATTGACAGAGGCGTGCGTATTGCCTACTATGTGGTTTTTACGCAATTGAGTCAGCAATAAGGCAAGCTGCAGTGGGCTTTCTGTTTCCTTTCCCTCACCCAAGGCGAAATTTGACCCCCTCCCCAAAACTAATATGGTGGACTATAAACTAAAAACTATGACAAATTTCCGGGGAGGGTCTCCCAGGGGAAAATAAATAATTATATAAGTGATGACTTCATGTTCTATTACTAAGCTAAGCTAGCGGAGTTAGGGCTAGGAAGCCCACTCTTACACTTAACTAAGGAGAACCGGGGCCGCTTGATGTACTTGACCTCCGAAGCATGCGGACAGAAAATATAATAAGTGAAGGTTTTGAAAGTCTGAGTCCATATCACTAATTTACATGTCCTGACTCAATCATAAAGCCCTCATCGAAAAGGAAATTTGACCCCTCCCCAAAACTGAATAGCTCTCTGTAAACTAAAAACTATGGAGGGGCCAAGGTGGACCTTTTCCATGTAAACTTTTGCGGGAAGGAAAATGTTCATAAATGATAATTGATCACTTGCCCTTGCTTAGTGTCTATGTAACTACATCTTGTATTTCTGGACAATTTTATAAAACTCAATGTTAATTAAATAAATAAATAAATGGCTTCTTGTTCTATTACTAAGTCAACCGAGGTAGGGCAATAAAGCCCTCTCTTACACTCAACTATAGGAAGACCCGGGACCGCCTGTTTTATATGCCATCCGAAGCATGGTCAGAAATACCTAAAATGAGTAGAGTAGTGGCACGGACTCTGACTTTCACCCGAGAGGCTGTTGGTTCGAGTCCGACACTTCCTACATTTTCTGGCCATGCTTCGGAGAGCATGTATAGCAGGCCTTCCTAGTTGAGTGTAAGAGACGGCTTTATAGCCCTAACTCAGCTAGGTTGGCTTAGTAATAGAACAAAAAGGTCAATATTTATTTATTAATTTATTTTAAAATGGGCAGGGGGTTACCGATTTGCTCTTAACTCAGAACCTACACAACTTTGGCCACAGGGGTAGCAAACACGAAAACTAGGTTTGCAATAACTTGTTCTATTCACTGGCAAGAAAATACAGCTGTAGATAATATAATAATATAAATGTCCTGAAGGGTTTCTCATGTCCATTGCCAACGACCCCATGGAATTCTGACATTATTTATGTTGTTTCCGTACGAATGTTTGGCAATTGGCAAACTGATATATACGTCCGCGAAGTCAACCTACACCATCTACCAGCAGTAATGGACAAGCAGAGAAAAGAATCTAATTAACACAATTTAACATGCGAAAGCAGGACTTAACCAAGTATAGAAAGGAGTCAACATAATATAGGTAGATAACCATTGAAAGTCGTCAGACTGACCAGTCGAGCTGTTACTGTGAATCAGCAGAATTCATGAAAGAAGCAAATGCTTATAATTCTCATAATTGGTGCATATGATTGTGTTTCTATTCATAAAAATGTTGAACTGGAGTCTTTGCTTCAGAAGTGTTTTTCTTCATGAGTAAAAGTTCGAGCTGTATCGATAATTTCAAGCATTTCCTTGAGTCACGAGCGTCACCAACGTTTTTTGAGCTTCTGCTCACTGTCCCAAAGATAATATTAGTTATTAAAAGTAATTGTTAAAGTAAATTCATGATTGTGGAAATGAAACAAATCGCATGCTCATACCTCTTCCCTTACTTCTAGTACCTTTTAGTCCTGAAGTAAATGTCTTGCTTCTTTGACGGTGGCATTTAATAGGGGGCCCAGCTCCCTCCACGAAACGGGAAAATGTAAGACGAAGTTGATGCGAGGAGTTGCAATGCATACTTTTTCAGATGTAATATACTGTACATGTTAGGTTTGGTTGGTCGAATTCAACGTCATCTCAGGCCTCTGCCCGCGGCAGAAGTTGAGAGCTAGAGGTGATCCGGTCTTGCCCCTCCCCCCCAATATTTTATAAATACGTAATGACAAAAAGATGGCAAAGGGTTAAGGGTTAGGCCTGCATTGTAATACACTATTGCGGAGTTGATACAATAATACTAGTACAGTAAGTGACTATGTCCAATAATAAAAACATGGTATGACTTATTGAAAGTTTTGTTGGCATTATTAATACACGTGTGGCGGTGTGGGTCAACCTACCGTATATATATATATATATATATATATATACATTAATAACTTGCATGGGGATTTATGTGCTAAATTGTTTATATTAGGATAAACTGACTCATATCAAGGTTTGTATAAGTATTTTATTACACCTTCTTATTACTATATTAAGTGTAATAAAATTCTGTATAAGGTTACTACTGCACCTGTGCTCCTTGCTTGCTTTTACTTGTGGATTTACGTATTGGTTTTGCACTTTCCACTTTTTTACCTGTTATTGCAAAGGCACCGTACCTCTCTCTGCTTGTTTACCACTTGAACCCCCAATATCTCACATACGTCGCTTTACTTCCAATAGTGGATCCAAAATTAAGGGGCCTTAGGAGAAGGGAAAGATTTCAAATATTAGGTGCGGTATATGAATGAATTGATTAATAGCGTATTAGGTGGTGTTGAACTATATTGTTTAAACAACAGTAGGCTACTATGTGACGTCTTTGAAGCGGAGCCTGCTATACACATTTTTTTCATTTTATCTAAACTGCTGTACAATCGGCTATCCCTTTCTATATAAATATCCTTATTAAGCCCATAGCCTACTGTATACTATACATACTACGTACTACTACTACGTATACACATTACTTCAGATTATTTACTGTACAGGTAAAATGACAGATTTAAAAAAAACTATCTGTGAGCAATCCTTGGCGACCCCCCCCCCCCTCCCTTGGGGCCCCCACTGGCACAAACAAAGATATGCGAATGCAAAATTTAATAATAATGACTGTCAAATAAAAAAGACTGATTATTTGTATTTAAAAAAAATGAATTACCTATGTCATAATTTGATATTTCGTATTAAATATTTTTTTTATCAGCAATAATTCTTGTTTTTATTTTAAACTTTTTTTAATTGACTAGCTATATACTGTATGTAAGTATCTTTAATCATAAGAAAAAATTGGATATTGTCACTAAAACAATCATTAAAATGGTTCCAAAGTATTTGTTTAGTCCATATTTAATTAATTGATATCTAAGGGGATGGGGCATGAAAAAAAAACTGGACCAGAACCCCCCCCCCCCCCCCGGCACCTTCCAGAATCATAATCTGCAAGCTTTTTTGAGTTCAAAACAATTTTCTGAATGCGGTCCTTATATTTTGCATACTCAACTACCTATAGCGCCTGCACTAATTATGATGCAGTAAAATCCGGGCTGATGTGATTACTGTTAACCAACATCTACGGTCGACATTTTCCGTGGTACTAGGTAGGCTTCTAAGATCTAAGATTGGAAGCTAAGTAGTAGTTGCTGCATAGACAGTCTTTCTCATACATCGACCTGCGGTCGGACACGTGTCCTAACTCGACACAAGTACCTATTAGGTGAGGCGATTGAAGAGGTTAATCGGAAACATTCATTAAATTGTTTGTACGCGATTTAACCTTTTTTTAAAACAAACAAAACAAAAACCTACTTCAGGGACTGGCGAGGGATGTCCCATGCAACAGCAGTGGCTTGGTTCCTAGATAAGATAGATAAGATAAGTGGTAGTTGTGGGTCAAAATAAGAAAAACATATGTAGGACCTAGTTACCCCCCCCCCCTCCTGCACCCGTCCTTGCCCCTAGGGTACCCCCAAAGAAGGGGTCTCCACAAAAAGTCGCAAAATAAAAAAATAAAAAAACCAAAGCAAATAAACTTGTCGAAATGTTTGGCGGGACTTTGGGTCACCATTTCATGCTTGATAGTATTAAGGTCAAATGGTATAGTCCACGCAAAATGAGAAAAGTATGGCCAAGGAATGTTTTGATCCTGTGCAACACTATAAAAATATTCCTTGCACCATTTTGTGAGACCTTGTTGCATTGGATGCAAGGCATAACAAAAATTGTGCAAAGAATATTTTTACAGTGTCGCACAGGATCTAAACATTCCATGTCCATACTTTTCTCATTTTGTGTGAACTATACATAAGACTGTTCTGCCCGAGAAAGGGTCCCCACACAATTCCGGTCCCCCCAAAAGGCCGAGCCCGGCACTGAGTGGTAGAAAGGTAGGCAAACGGTTTTAGACGGTCCCTGGGCAAAAAAAAAACTGAAAATGTCGGCAGCAGGTGTAGATGAAAGTGTTTGGAAGTGCGACCAGGTTGTACTGCTTCATCAGCTACATATTGTAGTTAGTGTGCGTGTTGGCATGCTACGAGGAAGGCGGAAGTGGCATATACAGTAGATAATGTATGGTGTGGTTTATATTGAATCGCGGTATATTGTCACCTGCTGAATGCCGACCACACTTTGACATGAGCAGAACTCTAATTATTGTTCATGATTAGCCTGTAGTCCCTTACTTCCTGATTTTTGTTCATATTGTTGTTTTCCTACTGACTGTACCTCCCGACTAAAAACACAGGTGCCACAGGTCATTCGACTCCGTTTGGTGCTGATATCTCACTTGTGCATTTATTGTTAAAGCGTTAAAAAGTCATAGATGCATGTGTAAAAATAAAATATCTCTTGAAATATCATTTGCAGAGTTGTTAAAAATATTAGGACAAACGAAAATATTGAAATTTTGAAATGTAGAGAAACATTTCCGAGAATGTAACGGATATTTTGACGTCTCTACAATCGATATTTCCTGTGAAAATTGACTTTGTAAAAAAAAACGCGGTACTCAGATTTTCAATTAAGAAACAATTGAAGGGGGAAAATCAGTTAAAAAACAAATAACAAATATCTCATGAAATATTCATCGTAGAGCTATCAGAAATATCACATGCCTTGGGAGAAATTCTCCTCTACACGGTGTGTGCCCGTCTATTACTACAAATGGCCACAATTATTGAGCTTGATTTGTGCTATAGGTAGCCAAAACAAAGACATAACAAAAAAAATAATAATAATTTATTTTAAAACTCTGCATGTAAACCATATAAAATTTGTATGTAGTTGTTTACCTTGTTGGATGCTGAGCTATCGTTCCCAATCAGGAAATTTTCTTAAAAAATCTTCGCTATATTTAACATCATCAACATTGAGGGACGTAAAGAATTGTATGTACTCTCGCTGAAGGGCATTTAAAAGGGAACATTTTTCTTTAAATTTCATGCCCTCGATTGGGGGTGCCGATCGTTGTCTGCACTGTCGCTTCGGTTTCGTCTGCAGGAACATCGCTCGTGCCATTCCAGCTACTTGTTTCAGTTGAATCTGAGATAAAAATGCTGCGTGCATAATGTTTTCGTTTTCCCTGAAAAACCCACTCTCACATGCCAAAATCATATTACGCGGCAGACTATTTACGTCCTGTAGAATTTGGCGAACATTTCTTTCGATGGACCTGAGAACTTCCATTAAGGGAATCTCACTAATTTGCTCGGAAACCAGTACTCTGTATAGACCATCGATTGAAACTAAAATATTGATAACATTTGGATCGGTAATATAAGTGCGGGATACTTCATCAAGTAGGACAGCAGCTTCGTTTTTAAGTCTCTGTAGATTCTGTTCTTTTTCCTTAATAACTTGCAGCAATGCATCTATTTCAGCATTAACTTTTCTTTCGTCATTGGTATCTTCTGTAATGCCACCAAGCAGTTCTTGCATAGGAATAATCTTTTCTTCCCTGTATTTCAGTAAAGTGTAGCAGTCTTCTTCATGTTGTGTAATCACCTGAAGGAATTTTTCCGGACTTAATTCTTGCTTATCTCCCATGAGATGTTGTATTGCGTCTCGGATATTCTTCAACTCTTCCCACAACCATTCCTTTTTTTGTATTGAATTCTTTAACAGACCCAAGTCTCGAGATTTTTCTTTCAATTCTTCTTCGAGGGATAAAGTTTTCATGTACTCATTATCTGCCTGGTCCATCAGCGCTTTGGCTTTGTTGTGATCGTCTGCGGTAAACTCGCTGAACGTTTTGAATGCATTTTCTAGCTCTCTGGCTAACCCTTGCTGCCCCTCAACGTTACCTTTCGCCTTTGTTTCTAGCTGGTTTATAGTCGATGCTACAAAGTGACTTTGCAACCTCGTTCTGAATGAATTGCGCACTAGATTAACGTAACTATACCGAATTGTTTCAGGAAATTTGGAACAAACTTTTTTATTTTTAAGAGCCATGTTTTTATTATTTTTATATAAACTGCGTTGTACAGTACATGTATTTTTGGAACGATTTCCTAAGTTCTTTACAAAATATGGTCTTAAAATACCTATACCGATATACAGTAGGTATCAACCTACAATATAATATAATATAACTATATATAACTAAATATAACTCATTTAATCGCCAATGTGGTCGCTTTCCGGGTTTTGGCACTAAAGTATGGCTAAATTGTTGACTTTGTTTGCATGATGTAATGATGGTGGGTCCACTTGGCTGCGGTCTGAGGACAAAGACCTGGCTGACTACCTACTACTATGTAAGACCAGTTCAGGGCCAAGGTCTCCACTTTTACCTACTCAGTACCTGTCACCAGCAACAAATACAAATATTATCAAGTATTGGCCACTTTGACTGAAGATTGTGGGTGCATGGGATGCCAACGGTTGAACCGTGTAAAAAAATCCCTACTCACAGTTAGTGGTCAAACAATTCAAGGGTAAATCCACCAGAAAAGGTTTCAGTTGACATTTACTGTAAGCGGGGTGGGCGCAGTGGGGTGGGGTTCACGCTATTATAGCCTAGAAAGAAGAAAAGGACCAAAGTGACTGTGTGGATGACATTACCAAGGATGACAAGGGAAAATTTGAAGTAAAAATTAACGTAGTTCATCGTCAGATGGAGATTCACATAACATATATTGTAGGTATGTCATACATTTGTTACTTTATTTGAAAAGTACTATATTGCCCCTACATTGAGACCATATCTTCCTCATTACAACCATAGTATACTGTAGATGAATTGAATCTTAATTATATAAAGATTGTTTGTCAAATTAAATAATTTGTGATGGGTAGTCTTATCGAGTCCTTTTAAAATCTATAGTATTGTAACATTATATTAACTATAGTAGTCCAATATATTTACTATAGTACTGTTGCCTAGTCCCAAAATTGACCTGGATGGTTACTACTGGTTAATACTAAAACTACTTTGCTTACCCAGTGGAAATAACTTAATTATTTACTTTGTTCACCGCTGAAATTTATTATGAAATCAAACATGGCCTCTAAACGAAATTGTTACTCGAAATTATCTCATGATATTCGGCACGGCTATATAGATTTGGTACGGAACACATTTAGGACACGTTTGCACAGCTGTCTAATTGCCTCAGCTGCAGCAGAGCTGCAAAATAAGTCAAAAGGGAATAATAAGGCACAGCTTCTCTTGGGCCAGGAATTGGCGGATGCGTATCGCGCGTTCAACGCGTTCACTTCTGATGATTACAACGAGACAGCAGCGTTGATAAAAGAAGCCGAAACCCAAAGTAAGATAAGAATGAACCTTGAAGATGAGTTGGAAGAGAAATCACGCAATTTCTGCAACTTAAAATTACTTGTCGAAAGAAAGGCACGGTCACGAGACGAATTACGTCGTTTTAGAAATTTTGTAACAGATATTATGGGAGAATCGGCTGAATTGAACCAAGACACATTTGCCAACTTATGGGAGCAACTGGAAATTGATTGCTGTGAGAAACTGGATTATTTTGTCCATAAAGTTTCGCCATATCAAGATCTTCTAGAGAAGGATAGTATTAATCAAGCAACGGAAGAACAATTTCTGCGGCAACAAATTAGTCAATTGCAATCCTTTATAAATGCTCAGCAGAAGAGTATTCAGAGATTGAAGCATGAAGTATTGGCATTTACGGAGGAAATAACCCGGAGATACATAACAGATTCAAGTATTGTTAATATTTTGGTCTCTCTGGATGTGCTGTATTTAACATTTACTGATGTTGGTGAGGTGTCTCTCTTAGACAAGCTAAATGTCATAGATAAGTCCGTTCGCAAGATCATATATGAGGCTTCGAAAGTTCCACATGAATTGATAGTAGCCTATGGCGTGATGTTTGACAGGAAGGAACAAACAGAACTTCATGAAGCTGTAGCGGCTGGGAAACTTTTAAAGCAAATGCAAAACGTTGCAAAAGGTATGTTCTTCCAATATAAAGGGAAAAAGGGAAACATGAAAAGATCGAAACCAGCCAAAGAACAAGTAGTGGCCGTTTCGAAGTCAACGCATCTGAACGTGCTCCAACGCGAATATATGCAACTTTTTACAGATTTGCGATTTTCATGCATTGATCGCATGTGTAGTCACGAATTTTACAAGTTATTCCCTGATTGGGCTGAGAAGCAATCGTTTGAATCTCAGCAGTAATTTATCGTTGGTTAAATGTCCGTACTGTGTCTATTTTCGCAGAATAAATTTGAAGTGTGTTTCTCGATACGTGCTCATAATTTTTTAACCCTATTTTTTATAAGTGATTCATTTATTTATTGAGATTGTATTTTTCACATACTACTTAGGTAAGTCTAGGATTTATTTTAATTTTTAATTTAAATGATACTATTTTTTTAATTTAATTTTTATTACCCTGCAGGGTTGTTATCTATATAAGTACTTATCTCTTAAGACCTATGGTAACTTAATATAAACCATTTTCATGAACGTAACCGATCGGCCAGACCTTGGCAAGGCCGTTCAATCATCTTACTGGCAGGGACATTGTCTATGCCGGGTTGGCAACGCTTTACTATACTTATAACGCTCTTTGTAGGGCCTACGCATCATCACAGCGTATTGTTCTCCATTCATAACAACTTGCCACTCAGGCATGCGGCGCTCAATTTCTTTTGGAAAGCTGTAGAAGTGTATCCGCCTGCATGTTAGGGGCCACATTAATATGTGTGTAGTGTGTGCCGCTTTGCCATATTGATCTACGCCACGTGCTTCTGAAACCATAGAAAATACAACGTGCTCTTAAGGTATCGCGTTCTGTCCGCTTCCATTCATGAACTGCGCCAATTCTATGTTGCATGCTGTACATGGTACTTCTGGACTAGTTCCGTTTCATGAAAAGGAAAAGAAGATGTTCTTAATTACTTGTGTAGACCTGGCAAAGTGGCAATGGACTTCATGGGAAAGCCAAAAGTACCTCAATCTTATTGTATTTTTTAAAAAGTGAGGCGAAGGCTGACCTTTATACTTATAGGCATAAGTATCTTAGTATCTTAAGTATCTTAAGTATCTTAAGTATCTTAAGTATCTTTTGTATGGTATATACTACTGTCATTAAATTGGCTTAGGCTGAGAAAGAAACTTATCTATATATTATATCTATATCCGGAAATGGTAATAGAGGGAAATCTGGATAGACCGGGATTCTAAAAGCCATGCTCTATGTCCCGTATTCCCTCTTCCGGATGTACAAACCCGTACCTATATACTGAATGATTAAGATGCTGGGCAAGAGCAATGCACTGTGGAACACATCTTCTGCGTTTGCGCGTGCTTCTGGTGGGACAGACTTACGACTTTCGGCAGCGCATTTATGAGTGTTTCGTGAATTTTTCGTGGGCGCTGAAGTTTGTGACCAGAAGCAGAATGAATGAACGCTTAAATGGACATGTGTAATAGGCGGCTATTCCATCTGTCAATTTTACTTCAAATTTGATTGGAGATTTTTGATTTACTCTATGATATTTTCCATTTTAATTTCTTCATGTTAAAATCACACGTTGCAAGCAATAGCAAACTAAAATTAAACAATGGCGTCGTCTAGAGATGATAAATAATTTAAATTAATTTATTGATAACTAACGAATTATTTCGTAGTTTCGTAGTCGTGATCAAATTGTTGAAAACAAGTGGAATGGGGTGTAACAATAAATAGGCTAATGCAACATGGATGATTTTCCGTCAATGACAAAATCAGTGACCAGTGGAATACCCGCCATACTGATATTGCATGTGAATGACGTAATGTGTGATAAGACTGCTCTGTGGGTCCAAAGAAACCTACATCAGTTTTGAATGAACATTAAATTAATAAACATTCCTAATTCACTGAAGAAAATGTTCCCCACCCTGTGATAAACGATTTAGAATTTTATATACTGCACCTACTTAAGAGTCCACCGTATTACCAACTGTGAGATATTCGGTTACAATGCTTGACGTCAAGAGATAGATTTGTTATAATAGCGTAGTAGAAACGCAATTGCAATTTGGCTCATATCGTAAAATGGGGTAATGACCAGCCAATCAGCTTGTTACTGTTTTTTTTTTTTTTTTTTAATAAAAAGGTTTAAACGACAATTTTTCCTCTGTATGAAATAGGCAGCGATAGAGCAGGTCATGGAACTGAGGAGAATAGCCTAAAAGAAAAGCAAAGTAAATAATGATTACCTTACCTAAATAAGTCAAACTTATGTCACACAGGCTTTTAATTTTTTTTCGATTGTAAATTTCTCGCCGGTCATATCATACCGTATAGTAATTCTGTATTTAATTGTAATGCATTCTACAAGTATAGAAGCTACATGGATTTTAATTACTAGTCTTACGTAATATGATGGTATTCGAATGAGGGGGTGGGGTTGTTGTACTTATTAAAACAGTGGTCCTGTGTATCCTGCGTAATTAATCAGCAGCATGTCAGGGTCCTGCTGATTGTGATATGTCCACCTCCCCACATTTGACTTTTTTATTTTTCCTCCTATAGTAAATTGGTTTTAATATAACATCAAAGTAGCTGAGGAGCTTCTGAGTAATGCCTTATGTCTTCAGAGCTGAAGATACAAAAATCGCTAATCTGTACCTCCATGGCGTGAAGATGGAAGCGCGTGATGGCGACTGAACAGTTAGGTGGGGATTCCACAGACCTGCTGGTGCTAAATACAAATACGGTGACGTGGTAACAGACATTAAAGACTTAGGCGGGGTTTCCACCGACCTCGCATTGCAGAATGCAAATGACAATGAGGGAAATTTGAATTTTTCTTTTTATAGAAATCTATTAAAATGTTTGTACTTAACATATCCCATGACGCCATTAGAAATCTATTAAAATGTTTGTACTTAACATATCCCATGACGCCATTTTTTAATTTTAGTTAGTTTGTTTGTGATTTTACTCTATGATCATTGATCAATTTTAACTATGACATAGAGTAAAACAAACATTTCCGTCAATGTCATTTGCATTCTGCAATGCGAAGTCTTGAATGTCTGTTACCATGTCACCGTATTTGTATTTAGCACTAGCAGGTCTGTGGAATCCCCGCCTTAGCAGACCGAGTTCGAGTCAGAATAAGCAAAAAACTCAGTCTTTGCTGTCCAAGGCACTCTTTTGTCCTGGGGTTGGGGCCCAGAAGGTAGAGTAACTGATTGAAGAGTGAACCGCAAAGGGATGCAGAAGGCAAGGGGAAACCACCACCGCATTACATTTCCCTAGTATAGTCATCATGACTACAATTGTAATGATAATCGCCAATCTTCGATAGAAGAGGCATTAGAAGAAAAAGAGAATAAAACATGGTTTCGAACATACAGCTTTATGTTGACAATACGTCTCATACTTCAATTTGGTTGGTAGTCTACACAATACACAACACCTGCTGCCAATTTCATTTTGCATTAGATACGTACCTGAACTACCCTTCTGGGGAAAAATAACTTATAAGCGTTCAAAGCTCTCATCTAGGAGTTATCACCTAATCTCCTACCAGCGAGCGGGTTTCGCGGTGTCTATCCAAAAATTCTGGATAGACCTCTATTTAACTCTTAAATTGAGTTTTAGATTCTGGATTTTACTGCGTAGTGTGCCACATCAGTTAGTTAACTTATGCATTTTGTTTATTTGTTACAGTGTGGCCGGCTGGAAGTAACCCCGGAGCGAAGGCAGCGCGTAGCCATGATGGACTCACTCGGTGTTCACACCGGCGAAACCGTACAGCGACTTGCTGTGCTCTCCTGCGAGCAGGTCCGTCGGCTCAGCGACGTAATGGAGGATACTGTCAGCATACATGGGCGGGGCAACTTCCCAGCTCTCGAAGTTCGGCTGCGCGACCTTGTAACTATGGTGCGCGCCAAGCTCGAAGCTGACTCCATGAAGATCCAAGACATCCGGCTCAACGGAGGAGCCGCTTCTCATATCCTCGCTACACAGTCCCAAACTTACAACGATCTCGACCTCATTTTCGCCGTAGAACTTTCCGGAGGGCGCAATTTTGACCGGGTCAAAACTGCCGTTCTCAGCTGCCTTTTTGACCTTTTACCCGAAGGGGTCAGCCGTAAGCGTATTACCACGTGTTCTCTGAAGGAAGCCTACGTAAGTAAAATGGTGAAAGTGAACCATGAGGGTGACCGATGGTCTCTCATTTCCCTTGGCAACTCCCGTGGACACAAGAATGTTGAACTGAAGTTTGTGGACGCTATGAAGCGACAGTTTGAATTTTCGGTCGACAGCTTCCAAATTGTCTTAGATTCCCTCCTGCTCTTTTATGAGTGCAGTGAGCTGCCCATTGGCGAAAACTTTTACCCGACTGTTGTGGGTGAATCTGTATACGGGGACTTCCAAGAAGCGCTGTACCACCTACAGAAGAAGCTCATCTCAACGCGGACCCCTGAAGAGATTCGGGGTGGCGGCCTCCTCAAGTACTGTGCACTTCTCGTGAAAGGCTACAGGCCAGCCAGGCCAGACAAGATCAAGACTCTTGAGAGGTACATGTGCTCACGGTTTTTCATAGACTTCTCGGATGTAGCCCAGCAACAGGGAAAACTGGAGAATTATCTTTGGAACCATTTTGTCGGTCCGGAGGAAGAGGCTCTCATGTACCAATTTCTGATCCTGCTGTACAACGTAGTCTCCGAGTCGACTGTTTGCCTGATGGGGCATGAGCGACGTCAGACCCTCGCCCTGATTGAAGATCTGGCCTGTCGCGTCCTCTGCTCGGAGCAAAGCAAGCTGTTAACCCAGAGTCGCCCCCAGTTGGTATTCGCCAACGGTTACTACTACACGCCGCTGTGCTACCCAGTTCCCTGCACCTGTCCCTCGACCTGGATGACGTGCTCCACATGATAACTTTCTGACCCCCGATAAAAAGGATGTGTTGCTTATTTTTCTATGGATTCTAGTTTAAGCGATCACACATGGTTACCACGGTGAGTCAACATTCCTGTTCATGTTGGTACTTAGCCCGACTGATAGCTGTAACTTAGCTCTTACGATAGCTAGATGGTGCGGAGAGTAGCCAGGTCGAGGTCATCTGTGACGTAAATTTAATCTGTTTAACCCCACGCGGCCACGCTTTCACCCCCACCACTTACTCCCTCATTTAATCACATTTCCCATGCTATCGTAGCCAACCGTTATTTATATTTAATTTTTTTTAAATGACGAGGCTACCGCAATTAAGTTAACTAGGCAAAGGGAGTACATTTTCTTTGAGTTCTTTTTGGTGGCCATGAACTTTAACTAGCCTATAGGCAATGCATTTATATTGTAGTTATAGGAATATACTTTAAGGTTATGTATGTGTATATGGCTGGGGTAGTCAGGGGGAGAACATAGAAAGCCAAATAAAAAAGGTTAATAAGTAAACAAACATTCAATTGTATTTCATGTTTATTTATTTTTCCTCTTTTATTTCCATTGCTATTTTTCCTCCCTTCACCATAGAGTGCCCTTATTGGAAAGGGGATTGATAGACTTTTCAACAGAGGTCAGTTACATTATATTTCATTCCCCTTTTTATTCGACATGTTTAAAATTTGAGGTCTGTCAAATAGATTAAGTGGCACTCCTCGCTACATCACGCGTTTCGGGCTTCGCCAAAATTTGACAATATATATGGCGAATACTAATTTTTTCGTCTAAAGTATAGACAGAATAAATTATTCTTTTGCTCTGCCTATGACTGTCTAGCCCTGCAAACCCAATAGCGCTGCCAAACAAGTATATTTGACAAAATGTCCCAAGCATTAAATTTTATATTATAGGGTAGAACCGTGGATTATATTTTACGGTCATCCACCTCACCTATTTTCAAACTGTCTGCCTTACTATCTCGTACGAAATTTTAGCATTGTTATTATATTCGTTTACGGGACTTGGGTTAGCCAGTCAGTTCATATAAGTTAAAAAAAATCTAAATGCTGTTATTAATTGAATTGACAATTGAATCACCTATCCATAGAAAAATTAATTGAAAATTCAATATTAACGAAACCACTTAACTTTCAAGTGAAGTGCAGCATGGCTACCTTCCATAGAAAATAGTAGACCTATGTCTCTGAATTTATTTCCAGGTCAAATGAAATGTTTGACTATCCCTCAAAAAAACCTAATGGAGGAAATCCAGGTGGGGGAAGGGAGCCCTGCCCCTGCGGGCCGCCAGGATTCAAACATATGGCATAGCATGAAGATTATTTTTCTTATTTATCACATTTAAAATGATAATTCAAACACTAAGGAAGGCGTATTGGCTTAAAGAGTTTACAATAGGTACTGTCTACTCGTGACTAAACTGGATCTCTTTAATGTTTATTTTAATGATCATATACACAATAGGTACCAGCTTCATGATTACTTTATTTATTAAAGGACTTGCAATATAGTTTGATAGAAATTTGTAGGTCCTTATTATGTCTGCAGTCCAGTCACATAGTTGATTCAGCTGATCTTGCTTTTTGTAATTATTTAGATATGGACTCTAATACTATTAAAAAATATTTTAGTAGGCTAATGAAAATATAAAAATTTCCCCTTGCTAGAGGTACTATAGTTTGCAGTTTATGAACTACACCCCCCCCCCCCTTCCGAAAATAGATGAAGAATCTTATGAAGAACGTACCCCTGATGGCGTATCGTATTGTTTCGATCCATCCTTAGTAGAAAAGGGGTAAGTATTTACCCACTTTTCTCATGTGCAATTGGGATTATGGGCTCAAACTGTATCTATACCTACTTAACAAACATCATCATGGATCTCAGAATATCTTAAGTAAAAGGCTGACTTTAGTTTAGACCACCAAATATACAGGTTTACTATATAATGTATACAATCAATTTTTCGCAAAACTATACATCCTATCATTAAATAATAATTTGCATAAATTCTTATTATGTTATGCCTATAATAATACAAAATAGAGACTTAAATATATCTTCATCACATGTTTACACAAATTAAAAAATATAATTTAGCCTAGATATGGTACAATTCATTATGAGTTGCTCATAAACGTAGACTAGACATTGAGTTTTAATTAACTTCAAAGTTAATCAGTTCGCTATGCATGAATTAGGTAAATCAATAGTCCGCAACTCAAAACTAAGGCGGGGTTTCCACATACGTCAATGGTCAATGGTAAATGTGGTATTGACGTTTTAGCAGACATTAAAGACATACTAAAAATGTCTGCTACCACGTCAAAACCACACTGACCATTGACGTATGTGGAAACCCCGCTTAAGTATCGTCAATTGTGAATCCCAAGAAAAATTGGAGCGCAAGGAAGGTTTTATAAATGAAGATCATAGACTAAGGCGGGGATTCCACCAACGTCAATAGTGATATTAAATGTAGTTTTGACGTGGTAGCAGACATTAAAGACTTACTAAAAATGTCAACTACCACGTCAAAACTACATTTAGTATCACTATTGACGTTGGTGGAATCGCCGCCTAAAAAATATGAAACCCAAAAAGTCACTTTTGCCAACATCAACATAACAGTTTTTTAAACAGATTTTTGAAGGTTCTGCGGACCGACTATGACGATTATTTTAGATCTTAACCTGGGATTAAAAATGTAAACACGATAATTTTACAATAGATAATGCTATTCAAAATTGTTTTGTTTACACGTATAACCTCAAGAATAAGTTAATGGGACGTAGGGGAATAAGTTAACGCAGTTGCAGATGGTGTATCGAGATATCCTATGTTAAGAATCAGTGGTCCGGGAAATAACGAGGAAGTCAGAACCTTTCAATTTATTTGCCTCAAAACTCACTTTTGTGGACATTCTAATAATGTTATCTCTATCGCTCCAAATCTTCTTACAATTCTATACAAATGATTTACGTTTTTGAGGCCTGTAAAAGGCTTTTGCAAGGCATTGCTGGCGAAATGCAGTAAAACCGCGACGTGAAAGTTAACTGCACTGTCCTACGATCCTAACAACATAACTACGTTTAGACAGCGGGTTATTTAGCTACTAAATTCCTTTCCCATTATTCTTTTTCTTGTTATTATAATTATTTCTTTTAAAATGTATGTCCCCCGCTCACGTTTTTCTCAACATACAGTTTAAAAAAAAAAAACTATGGGTAACAAATGCAACTAAGGTACTTAAGGCTATCAAGGTAACGGGGTATATTAGACTCTAGTCCTTCACTATAGTAACTCAATCTACCATCTTTACCTTACTATCTATTGTAGTGCCCCTCCCCATTATAGCTACTTCAAGTTAAGAAGACTGTTGGAGCACACCCTGCCTTAATGAATAGTGCAGTTTATTATCACTCATAATCGCATACTGTCTTTTTTGACTTTATGGGCCTCATATTATTTTTCTTCTTTTCATTATTAATTTTTATGTTGCATTATATTTTATTTGCGGGGCGCGCTAGGCTATTTTTTTTACCATAAGTGCGTACACTTCTGCGGAAGCTCATCTATTAACTGTTACGAAATTTAGGTGCCAGATGGGCAACAAAGGTTTTCTCCCCTAATCTGAATAATTTGATCAGTCTCATTTGAAACTGTACGAGCCGTAGTGTGAAATTGCCCAATCTAAATCACTCTAAGTAATTTAGCACTAATTTGGAACTATTTAATCAATTTTAAGATGAACAAATGGATTTTAATCGGCAGATTCTAAGAAACCGAATCTTTGTTTTTACTATATTTATTTCTGCACACAAAAAAACTCAGAATTGGAAAAATTTTGCGCAACATTATTTCGCGGTGCTTCGCGAATTTGTGAAAATGTAAATGAATTAATTAAGTACAAAAGAGTACCAATATGATAAGATCATACCCATATTACCTTGAGTGATGTAGAACCGGCAGTTTTGCACTACTTTAACCCCTACAATCTGTCTAATTTAAGCAATACAAAACAATGGGGCTCTATAACAACATCTCAAATGGCTACTCTTCTCACCTAAACACTATTTTTATCTTATCGGAAGTTGACCAGCATTGAGAAACCTAGGTTTAAAAAATATATATTGTACGTCACCTATGGATGACCATTTAATTATAGAATAGCCTACAATTTAAGGATTGATATTGTAAAAAAACTAAGAAGATCTTGGCTTAATTTAGCCGTTAGCGGTGATTTTTTGAAATCTTATTGTAATATAGGTTGTTGAAACGGCTGTTGTATCGTATCATGTTACTGCGAGCTGGTGAAGTCTTTAAGCGCAAGTTTATTTTACCTGCCTGTCATAAATCGGGATGACTTTGCTCTACACGGGTATAATTTACCCACTTTGTGTTTAGGCTACTTTGGGCATGTGCGAAGAATATTCATTACATGCTAATTTCATTTCCACTTTGTGACGTTCAAGAATGGCTTGGCTATTGTCATTTGACTAAGATCCCGGTGAAAAAAGGAAAAATCTGTTGCGACAGTACTAAAGTAGTAAAATAGACATAACAGCCGAGATTCGGGTTCTTGTATACAAATGTATACGTAAGCTACTGTGCTCAAGTACCCTGAAGACGTATACTTGCCAACTAAGTGACAAAACAACCAATTAATTCACTTTTTAAGTGGGAAATGTTACCCACCATTTGAGCAAAGTCGCCCCGGTTTTTTGGTACTTTCTATACTTTAAGTAGCTGTAATTTAAATAAAAAACTAATTTAAATCCGAAAGCAAATCATGTCAGTAGATTACTGTTACCATTACAGGTTATCTAGACTTGAACATGTTTTTCTTTCAGAACTTATTTGAAGCTACCGGCGCGACAAAATGTAGAAAGTTTGTAAACTTCGCTGAATACTTTCGAACGTAACCTAATATTTTCATTAGAACGTATGCGGTTTCATATTTTGGAGGCTAGTTTACATTAATTTATTTCTTTCATTAGATTTAATGGGAGTCCCTAAATTTTGGAGCTAGAGCTGGTCCCAAGACAACAATTTTCATGTCGTACTTAACTTATTGAACCTTTCGCTTTGTAATTTTGAACTTATATTACTTTCCACCAAAGATGTTAATTTACTGTATATCATTGAAAAAATTGGTAGCCTAACTAACTAAGTTGCGCATTGATTGCTTCCTTTTGATCTCTCACCAGCTCGTTTTTGTTGTACAAAAGAGCGTTACCGAAAACTTGTAAGCTACATTGGGTTCATGACAGCCTCCGTTTATTTATAATGTTTATTGTATGTAAAAAACAGTCAGCAGGAATATGTGGTTTATCAAATTTTGTAGTCTTTCCATAGATTTCACTTATCAATGCCAGGACATGTAGAGTAGTGGTTACGGACTCGGACATTTACCCCAAAGGTTGTTGGCTTGAGTCCCACACTTGCTACATTTTCTGGCCATGCTTCAGAGGGCATTCAAAAAGCAGGCGGTTGCGGACCTTCCTAATTGATTGCAAGAGACTAGAGAAGGCTTTCTAGCTATAACTCCGCTAAGTCGGCCTATTAATACAACAAAAAGTCATTATCCAAATTAATATATAATAGGCCTATGTGAAACATATTACGCGATCAAATGTGCAATTTTTTTATATTGTTTCGCATTCTCTACATTTTATAGAGTGGAATCTACAGAAAGCTTACGAAAGTTTATAAGCTTATACACTAGTGTATAGTAAAATTGATTTGTTTATTTAGATAGAGGGCGGTTCATATACTATAATACTCGTTCCTACCTAACGAAAGAAAGCATATATAACTTCATAATAATACAATTCTAAGGCCGGTTTTCCTATACAACTTCTCTTGGCATCTCTATATACTAAACTGAACACGAGAAAAGTCAAATTAATTAAACATTTTTAATACGTTGTGTAACTGTGTTAGCAAGAAAACCCGACCTTTAATTCCGGTTCCAACTAAAAATGATGGCTTATGAATTTGTCAAGTCACAATTTGTTGCTATGACAACAAGACAATTTTATGGTACAACATCGTATTGGCCAGTGACGGCGAATAAGTTAATTTTGAAGGCATTGGCGGCTAAGCTGAGTGTATTTCCCGAGTAAGTAAGTAAGCAATCAATCAATCTGAACGACAGTATAGAAATTTCACACATACTGTATATGCGATGTTTTAGATCAGATATTCTCAACCCTAGGTACGCTCACCACGCCGAAAAATGTACGTAGTTACTAAAAATAAATAATTAATGTAGGAAGAAATCCGAAGCCATTTTAATTGTTCAAATTTTTGTTCCAATGGCTTCAACGCAATGCTCAAAAAAAGGCAAAGCAGGGTTCTCATTGGCTCCCTATGCAATACTGTATGTAGGTACAATAATATGTTTAAAAAAAATTAAATTAAATTTTTATTATTGTTATGTTGTTAGTCAAACGGCACTAAAAGTTTAATTAGTCAAGCTGATAAAAGTGCAGTAGACTTATTTTAATTTAACTAGGCGCCCATTCCACCGACCGGCTAGGGCTATTTACAAAAACAGTGACGTGGTAGCAGACATTCAAGACTTAGACAGGGTTTCCACCGACCTCGCATTGCAGAATTGACGGAAATGTTTATTTTCCTTTATGCCATAGTTAAAATTGATCATGATCATAGAGTAAAATCACAAACAAACAAACTAAAATTAAAAAATGGCGTCATGGGATATGTTAAGTACAAACATTTTAATACATTTCTATAAAAAGAAAAATTCTAATTTCCGTCAATGTCATTTGCATTCTGCAATGCGAAGTCGGTGGAAACGCCACCTAAGTCTTGAATGTCTGCTACCACGTCACCGTGTTTGTAAATAGCCCTAGCCGGTCGGTGGAATGAGCGCCTTACGAAAGAGATGCAGGGAACCCAATTAATTATTCTATTGTCCCTTTTTAGTTAAGGTGGGGATTCCACTAACGTCAATAGTGATATTAAATGTTTTTTGAAGTAGTAGCAGACATTTTTAGACAGTCTAAAATTGTCTGCTACCACGTCAAAAAACATAAAACATTTACTATCACTATTGACGTTGGTGGAATCCTCGCCTAACGATAATTTACTTTTGAGCTGGTGGGATACGTTGTGATTTTAGAACACTCAGTGAGGTGCGCAGGAACCAAAAGTTTGAGAACCACTGTTCAGATCTTTTTTGCATGTGAACAATATTAAGCGAAACCTGTAGGTACCTGTCCACTCAGTTCAAAAATTTATCTTGAGTCGCATTTGACTATATCTTTCAATCATTGTGAAAAAATTATATTTTTGTATTTTATTTTATTACGTAAAATTGTACAAAGAAATAATTTTTTCACAATGAGTGACAGCAAGTTTTACAAAGTTACTAAGGAGACTATTATGTATATACATATATAGTATCTTTCAAATTGGTAACCATGAAGTCTAGGTTGAAATTGAGCACTTTTGATGGGTGCTCAATTTCAACCTCGACTACATCAAAAGTGCTCAATAGCCACTCACTTTACACTACAAGTACATAGCGTATCTTGCAGTCAATCTACTCTAACTAATAACTTTCACCCATTATTACTCAACACTTGCATAATAAAAGGGCAAAATTGAAATATATCTGCCAATGTTACACGCTTGAACAATAATTAAGTACGTCCAATAATTCACTAGATTTAAAGTTCCAGATTGGGTGAGATTTGCTACAATTTGCCGACGAGTATTATAGATGTTATCCGTGCTATCAAATTTAAATTTCTTTCGGAGGCTGAATTGCATCCCTTAGTGGCCAAAATTGTTTGTAAAATGTGTATTAGCTAATTAATTTTCGTAGCATATAAGGTTGTATTTGTCGAGTGGGCTGACACTTTAATATTAAAATTGTGTTTGCGTTATCTATCAATCTTTCGTGTCATAACTGTTTTACTTTCGAAAATTAATCTTATTATTTTCTAATTAGTGTATACTGTAGTTAAGGTAATTTTCTCTAATTTTACCCAGTCGCTGGATGGACTTTTCAGCAAACAGTTTATTAAGAATATTTTAAATACAGCGTCCTTCCTCATTTTTATTCTCTTGGAAACATAAAGAAAGCACTCGGATCTGGCGAAAAAATGGAGCCCACTAGCTGATGGGTTAAACTTTTGAAAAAAGCAGTAGCAGGGCTGTGCCGCCGTAAATGGGGAAATAAATTTAAAATCTCGGTCCAAAACGATTAAACTACCATGTACTGAATAAAAAATCTCGCTTGGGCCCTAGTTGCGTGTAAGAGAGGGCTTTATTGCCCTAAATCCGCTGGGTTGGTTAAGTAAAACCAAAAGTCATTAATCAAATTGCTGCTGCCCTTTCAATAAGCTTATTTGAGCTATTTTGTGTTCCGCTCGATGACAGCATTTAATAAAATAAATATTAACGAATTTTGTTCTATTCTAGTACTAAGCCAACACAGCAGAATTAGGACTATAAAGCCTCAACTAGGAAGACCCGGGATCGGGACCATTCTTATACGCATACATATAAAATATAATAATTAATTATCATAATTTGACAGTCAGTTAGTAGACGCTTTAACATGCTGACTTCTAATGTGCCCTTATATAGACAACCATTAAAACTATTTTCAGTTGTCTGCCCATATTTTCGCCGTTTTTCGTTTGAGTTGACATTGTATTGTACCAGTAGTATAGCAAGATGGAATGATTCTACAACGACAACTTTTGTGCAATTTTTGCATCGAGGCCGTTAACTTGATCATTAAATGTGATGATAATTAACTTACGATTGTTGATTAAATTGTAAAGTAGGGCTATATATTTTCTGATGGCGACTTATGAATCATAGATTGTACAGTATATTACAGTGTCTGCTTGACAGAATTTACCAGATAAATGTCAAATGACCTATTTCAAAAATACTATATAGTCGATTTCATCAAACAAGGTTAAAGCTTGATCTATAATGTGAATGAAGTTTCTTTAAAATACTTTAGTTAGATGGTATGCCTACAACTTACTTTAAATTTTAAGGAATAGGCTAGATAAAATAATCTGTAGGTTAGCAAATTGTTTAATCTTGCTTAATGAAATTGGTCATTAAATTATTATTACTTATTAACTTTATGATCTTATATCGGAAAAAGGCATATTAAGGCCGGTTTTCCTGTGTACAGCGAATCTGGATTTATGGTCACTTTATATAGAGGCCTATATATATTGCGCCTAATACTAGGTCTATTGCCTACACTATAAACGAATATGAGGGATTGGCTTTGTCGACACTAGTTCAAGTTTCATGATCAACTTGCGGGGAACCAATGAGCTGCAAAAATCTCACGAAGTCGGTATTCGTCCCGCAAGTTGAAATGCAAAAATTACCATGACAGTTGAACAACCCTGGACATTGCCATTCCGACAGACCTATAATACCGAGCGAAATAAAATCGTAGTCTAGGAAAACCGGCTTCTACTCTGCTATAAAAAGTGCCGCAGACCATACTTATAGTTTCTAAGTACCGTACGAGTTCCCCACGCAGAAAATATCGCAATTTGGTTCAAGTAGATGGAGGTTTGTGATGCAACAATTAATTACACTATACAAGATGCAAGAGATCATTATTGTGTAGGCCGACTTGCATTTGGTCAGGCCGCCATTGTTAAAAGATGGCGGAACAGGTATTTAAATTTTACGCAAAGTGTCTTGCCGTGTCGCATCCACATGAACATGTTTCATGTGTTGAGTTATACTGATATAAAAAATAAAATAAAGCTGGTTTTTGAGCGGCATCATGGTCTTGTTTTATTTTTTACTCGTTAGAATAAATTTATTGGTCGCCTTTTCTTAAAAAAAAACCGTTTCAATTCAATCTATAGAATCATCTCTGCAGAGACTAGTTGACCTTTATAGAGTTGCCCTTTGTTGTGAATTGCGCACAATTTTCTTCTTGCAATTATTTCTGGAAACCGACCAAAAAATTTGATATATCTATACTAGTTTAAAGGCTAGTAGTTTTTAAGAGTTGGCGCTTGTAAGTCGGGTCTACCAGTTACCACTGAAGCCATTTCCATCACGCTTAAAAAGCTTTCTGAGAGGAATAAAGATGACAAGCTATGCATTGGACCATGGGGGTGCGCCAGTACTCCATAACAATGGCAGTAGACTTCTTTACCGAGCCATTGTTATGGAATATGGTGGTAAACCCATGTTCCAATGTACAGCGCGCTTCTACTGTTACTTACAAAAATCGTGGTGGAACTGGACCTTAGAGCCGCACCCGCCTCGCTTAGAAATGTACCTATTCGGGAGGAATACTTGAGGCTCACTATGCATTGGAAAATAGGAGTGCTTTTTCGTATTCTTTGCGAAAACATTTCTTAACGTGAATGTTTCTGTGCGGAACGACCATGATGTTCCAATGCATTGGAGTGCCGTCAAGTATATTCTTCACGGATCTCGATAAGTAAGACGGAACTACTGTGCACTGGTAGGTAGAAGTACTGCCCAGCATTTTCCAAGCGTTGGTAGGAGTGGGGCCTTACTTAGTGGAGTTTTTGTAGGCCTACTAGTGTAAGCAGTAAAACGAGCTTTGGTTCGTCGTCACACACGCTTTAGTTGCAGTAGTAGATAACAGTTAGTTACCGAAATCATTGCATAGTGAAGAAGCAGTAGAATCCAGGATGGTAGGCCGTGAATCTGAAATCGTACTTCAAAGCGTTTTGTCAACATCTGCCTCGACTTTTAAGATTGAAACTCAGTCGGAAGATGTCGTCCGCAGCTGTTGACGAAACGTTTGGAAAATACGTTTTTAAATCGACCACGATCTATCTGCGATTCTACTGCTTTGTCATGTAACTCCGGCGGGGAAAGTATTTGTAATTACATTACATTGTAATTTCTGGACTGTCGGTTTGCCATGTAAGCTATGAGACAATTGGAGGGGAAAAGCTTCTGGGTGTATTTAAACTCAAATTTTAAAATAAATTCTACCGTTGAGTTAAATAAAATATCACATCCTTTGCATGGAATATTCCTCTCTATTTTGATGGACAGTACGTGGTCATCACTTTAATACCGATGGGATCGGTCGCAAGAATTGAAGAGAGAGAACAAGGAAATACAGGTCACCAAATGGCTAACGTGCTAAGGGTGGGCGTTAGCTAGTAAGTAAGTAAGTGAGTAAGGATTGAACTTCATTAATGTAACAACGGGTACAGAGGCCGCCAGATCGAAGGAATTAAGGAACTGGGGCCAATGACAGCCACATACTTTACATCAAAATGTAGAAGACATTTCTTCTAAGGAATGTGAAATTTTTTATAACTCAACTATTGGTATTTTCCGTTAAATTGTTCAAAAGCGAACAGTCATTTAATACTGTATAGGTAGCCTAGATTTTTCATTTACACGATTCTCTGACCGATTTCATGACGATGACATTGGCAAAATTAGTTAGCCTAACGTACCTGCCAAAATTCTCAATAATAATTTTTATTCAACTATTCATCTCAATTTGAAGGCCTATTGAAAATATAGCTAGGCTGCAATGCTTTAGTTTCTGAAAAAAATATACTCAAAGGATACAAATGGGAACCTTAATTATAAAAAAGGGAGGTTTGAAATTCGCGAGGTAAGAGGCAACCGGACGCACCTCATTTTTTTGTGCAACGTCGAATTTGTCATAAAATATCGAACACAGAACCATTAATGAGACGCCTTAAAGTGGAAGAAATGATCTTCTACATTGCAATACATAGTAGTCTATGTAGCCGGCAAGGTGGTAGCGTGCTTGTACTTGTGCGAGAATGTACACACCTTGCGGTCGAAGACGTGTCGTAAGTCGACACAAGTACCTACCAGGTGACTTAGTGAGGCGATGGAAGAGGTTAATTGGATACATTCATTAAATTGTTTGTAAAAGATTTAACCTTTATGTAAAAAATAAAAGAAATAAAAACACATGTTATGTTGTACACAGTTTTTGAAGGCGTGGCTGAAACCGATGCTTCAATTTCTTTCACGCCTTCAAACCAGTGGCCATGCGGTGTTAGGACCGGCTACCTGGGCTACTATGTATTGCAATGTCCAGAAGCATTTCTTCTGCTTTATGGCACTTCATTTATCTTTTGGTAAAGGTATTGGCAATTGTGTAAACACATTTCACAAAGGGTTAGTTGGACTTACATTGCCTGTTGTGCTAATAGTCATTATAGGGGGCTCACAGTCTTAAGCTTTTAAAATAAAAATAAATATCCTAATAATTCTATTTGCCATCTTTCCTTATAAGTTTTCCGTTGAAGCCTGTGTTGCTCCTACAAGTAGCTTGCTAACCATCAAAAAGACAACCTAACGCCACCTCTTGTAGAGTTGTTCCCATCATCCCATCAAAAGGACATGTAGCGTAGTGGTACAGACTCTGACTTTCATCCAAAAGGTTGTTGTTTGAGTCCCACACTGGCAACATTTTCTGGCCATGCTTCGGAGGGCATGTAAAGCAGGCGGTCCCGGTTCATCCTAGTTGAGTGTAAGAGAGGGCTTTATAGCCCTAACTCCGCTAGGTTGGCTAGTAATAGAAACAATAAAAAGTCCTTATTTATTTATTTATTTAAAAGTCCAGTGAAGGAATACTGCAATATATATTGGTAGATGGCGGTGCCGTCCAGTATTTATTACGAATGCTCAAACTGTTAATTTAATTTAAGCTATCTACTTACATATATTGTACTAACCTACCATTATTACTATTATTTTTTCTTTCTTGCTTCTTTACTAATGTATTTTTTTTCTGTGATTTTTATATGATTTAAAAATAAATTATTATATTGTAATTAGTGTATTTAAATATTGTTTGTATTGCAAACTGTTTAGGGGCCCATCACGGGCCTACCCTGACGGGCCCTATATGTTTATTAATGTATTACGAAGGAAATTTTTTTGATATACATTTACTTTACTTACTTTACTTTCCAAATGTTGGTGAGATTTATGAATTCCAATAGGTATTACCATAAGCTACACCAGATGATGAGATAACGTTATAACCGATGAAGATGTTATCGCAGCTGCAACCTGTACCTGGTGCAATCAGGTCTAGGAGCAATAGCAATAGCGACGGTCAGTAGGTACCATACCTGCGGCCGCGTGATGGTACGGTCTCCTGAAGATGTTGGCTACACCAGTACCAGTGCTGCAACTTGGCCAATTAACCGAAATACCGAATGCTTCCTCAACCCGTTGCATAACGCCAATTAAAACATTCACTCTATCTAGTCAGTGCCACATACCTAGGCTTGCTGGATCTGGCTAAGGATGACCAGACCAGGTTTAAATTGATTTAATGCAACTGCATGGACTACTGATAAAGTTGGTTTAATTAAATTTTAATTTGATGAAGTTTTAATTATATTGGTATTAGGCGCGTTTAGAAGGGACAGAACCTTGAGGCTTCCTTTGATTGCAGAAGTTCCCTTAGATCTAAGCACCAGCCCAGCTGCAGACCTTTGTGGAATTAACACTACAATGTAAGGCTGCTGGCCACCAGCCACCTGCTGCGGACCTGATTTCGGATAGCTGTGACGGACCCAAGAGAAACTTAAATAAAAGCTTGACTTGGCATGGAGACATATAAGGTGAGCTTGGCTTAGAGTTTGCGGTTTGTCTAACCCAAACTCCAGCAAGCCAAACCAAGTAGAAGTCTAGGTCTATTGGCTTCGAAAATTTTGGCATAAATATAGGTAATACTTCAAATTTGGTACCTACTGCATATAATGTCTATAGTACATTAAATATATAATTATACAATATAGTATTTAGAGGAATTTTTGACATTGAAGTGTGACTGATGCGGATTCATTTTTATTCTACCAAAAAGTTAGTTCAAGCTATTTATAATGATTGGCTTATCCAAGCGTTTTGCCGAGACTGGCTTGGCGTTTGATTTGTTCATTCGTCAAACTACAAGCCACATCAATCCTTTGTTTGGGCTTGGGTCTAAGTCTAAGTTGCACTGAAGGTGATGAAGCATTAAAATACGGGGTTCTGAAAGAGTACTTTCAAACGTTTCATTAACATCAGCGGTCGACATCTTCAGTGGAACTGCGTCGACTTCTAAGATTTTATCTCGGAGGCTCAGCAGCAACTGATGATTCTACAGCGTCTACTGCTTCGTCGCGCAACTCCGGCCGTGAAAGCCTTTGTAATTATATTGAACAGAAGGGGGAGTTCCCAATCCCCTTCCACAAGTCAATGACATTTTACAGGGTATTCAGACTCCAAAATTTGGTTGTTTTGAGGATTTGGTAGGACGGTGCTCTGCTTTGGCATGTCATTGCAATGAGAATGCAAGTTGGACGTGCATGCAGACCTTGTCCTGAAAAACCCACTTCAGACCAAGGCTGATAATACTTCTACTCTCACTACAAGTACTCCAATGCACTGGCAATATCGATGAAGCCGTTGACTTGCCATAATTTAGGCTGAGTGTTCAAAATGTTTTGTAAACAAGAAATTTTACTGATTTTTTGACGAAAATAATTTATTGCTCATTCCACAGACACAATGATAACAAAGTGAACAGATAAAAAACTCATAAAAAATCCAAGTTATCGCAGGAAGTTTGTATTTTCTGAACTGAAATATGATTACCTTAAAAAAATTGGATAAATAGCCTTAAACCCATTTTGTAGCACAGTTGTAAATCTGTAAGGGAAATAAACAGCTTTCGCAGAAAGCTCGTATTTTTTTAAGATTTTTTCATCTGTTCCCTTTTATATCTTTGTGGCTGTGGAACGAGCAATTAATTGATTTCTTCCAAAAAGTACGATAATTTCTTGTTTATAAAACATTTTGAACACTCAGCCTTAAGGCAAAAAATAAAATATTATAATATGAAGCTTCACTAGTATCTGCTTTGTCGCTGAAGCATCAGAGGCGCTGAGAGGCAACCCGAGATATTGTTTATATTTGTCAGGACCTATTGAGGACTGAGGAGTGGCACGGAGTCCAACTTTCACCCGAAAGGGTGGTGGTTCAAGTTAGAACTACATGGCAGAAAACATGCGTAAGGACAAAACCCCTGCAGCCCTATTATGGAGATTTGGGATTAACATAAGACCGGGGTTTATTCAATTGTTGTAAACAAATGAGTGGAAAATACGCGGGAAATTCAACTTAATAAATTAATATTTAGGTGAGTTTTCAATTTTTTTCTCCCTTAGATGTGGATACATTAATTTTAATTCTTATTATATTTCAAAACTCTACCTGTATATTTTAATGTTTATTAGAGTTTCCTTCAATTATTAAACAATGAAACCATTCTCTTGTATTCCAATAATTTATTCATTTGAATTTCCCGCGCATATTGCAACACAGTCACGTGACACCTTACTAATGGTGTACTAAAAAATAAATCCCGGTATTATATAAACCTCGGTGTTCCATTAATCCCAAATCGCCATAATAGGGCTGCTGGAGCTTAATGGCTTCAACATTTTTCTGAAAAGTATCGCCTTCTGCATTTAATAATTCAAGGGAAGATAGAAGGACAGAGAACTCCCGGCAGAGGAAGAAAAATTTAAGGCAGTGGTTTGGTAGGAGCACGACTTCCCTTTTCAGAGTAGCAGTCTCCAAGGTCCAAATTGCCATGATGATCGCCAATCTTCGACAGAAGAGGCAGGCGCGGATCTAGAATGAGACCAAGGAGGGGGCTAAGATTAAATTTCGAAATGTTTTTTTTTAAAAAATATAGGGCTGAAATATTGGGGTTTTACGCATTTTCACAGCAACAAGGGTTCTACAGATATAATAGGTAATTAATAAAATCGAGCACAAGGGGGGCCCGGAGGTCTCCCCCGGGAGAAAATTTGTGAAAAATAGGACTGAAATAGTGGGGTTTTACGCATTTTGAGGACCCTAATGGGGGGGGGGGCTACAGCCCCCATAGCCCCCGTAGATCCGCGCCTGAGAAGAGACATTTTAAGAAGTGGTAATATTCGTTAAAAAATTTATTTTGCTGGGGTTATGTTTGTGGGGGCTTGGCCTAGTTGTTATAAGTTGGGATTATGTAGAATTCCCCATAATATACAATGTATCCGGATAACTAACATCCTTCTATGAGAAATCCGAAAATTAGCCTAGCGGATGTACGTAACCCATACGTAACTCTCATAAGCATACGTTTATTGTATTGCACGTATTGTTAATGAGTAAATCTTTGATTTTTTTTATTAAACGTGATGTAAATGACTTTGATCAGTTTTTTTTTTCATATCCGGGTATCACATTAGTAAACGAAATATTTTTATTATCTTTAATTTGACACACCGGTAGTCTATTACTCGTATTATTATTATAGTAATAAGCTCAACTGTACGAGCGTGAACTTTAATTAGCCATAAGTAGATAAGTATAGTTACATATTCAAGTGATACACGCATGTCTTTTGGACTAGTAAGAATGTGAATAATTAACAACTTACATCGTCTTGACTCATTCTATTACTATTTGTCTATTTCTTTAGGGCAGGGATTTCCAGCAAAATTTTTCCAAGGACTCCCTATAAGGAAAGTTTTGTGGTCAAAATTTTTGATTTCGATATTAGAGGTTTTGAGATACCAGCAACGAAAAAAAAGGATTTTTACAAAATCTCAGTCTGTTACTCGATTTAAGGCCAAATCACTCAATAGAATTTGATATACGATAAATTCGGCATGTAGGTTCACAGAAATGTTTTCCATTGCTTGGTTAACTTTATTGGGTTTTTATGCCCCAAAACCCCCCAAAAAACTAAAATGTTTTCTCAAAAACAGCTCTGACGATATCTTTTAAGTTCAGATGCATTGTATAGTAGTTCTTGGTGCCCCCGAACACGATAGTTACGAACATAAACGATTACGACAGGAAAAAAACAAAGATAACATGTTATATATTATGGAATTTTCCATCTGCAATACATACCTATACTATACAGTGAGTCTATTGCCGAGCCCTTAGACGTTGGTGCCACGTGGAGGCGTGTGAAGGTCACCGACACGTGTGTCTTGTAACCTGCAGGCCCCCTGGCCCCTAGAAAGGGAAAGGAGTGTCCTTGCCCAATAACGTATCATGTCAATACAACCGCATACATGCCCCCTCAGGGCTTGTCACAAGAAGGAGGGCTCGAATTAAAAAGCCTGGGCACGCGCAGATCCATGGCTCCATGGGAGACCTATTAAGTTTGGGCTCCTGTTTCTTGGTGGAAATTCTGGTACCCAGGCCCGTAACCAGGGGGAGCTGCAGCCTAAAAGATACAAGAGAAACTCAGACACCCCAATTTCTCATAAAATATCGATCATATTCATAAAGGAGTATGAGTATGTATGTATGTATGAGTAAAATGAGGAATATATATCTATTGAGAAATTATAAAAATGTTCATCTTCATTTTAATACATAGTACTGTATCTCTGTAGAAATATGGTGTTATATATGAGTTCAGGCGCGGATCTACGGGGGCAGGGGGCTATGAGGCTATAGCCCCCCCCCCCATTAGGTTCCTCAAAATGCGTAAAACCCCACTATTTCAGTCCTATTTTTCACACATTTTCTCCCGGGGGAGACCCCCGGGCCCCCCTTGTGCTCATTTGTATGAATTACCTATAATTTAGACACCTTATTGCTCTGCAAATGCGTAAAACCCCAATATTTCAGCCCTATTTAAAAAAAATGTTCACTTAGCCCCCTCCTTGGTCTCATTCTAGATCCGCGCCTGTATGAATGTGCTATAGTTTTATGAGGTGCTTTCTAATTGGCTGATGAGTTAGCGCGCGTTGTTGCGGTCGGGAAGTAAGGAAGATGGCGCGGATTGAAATAAATTGGTAAAATGTCTCTTAGTTTTGGAATTAACAGATTTAACATTCGAATTGGGTATCTGGTGTCTTGTATAAGTATCTTGGAACCTACCCTAAATAAACAAAACATTATATATGGAATTTATTGATTTATAGTGTCCCCACTCCTGGGAACACCCTACCAAAGTTGACAAAGTTCCATCACTCTGATCAGTTGTTTCGGAACGCTTTCAAGAATTGAATTGGTCTTTATAATAAATTTATACTTACCGGATAAACACGAACATCAACAATGGGCATTTAGAAAGTTAACATACGACGATTATGGCAGAGATATGGGATTAAGTTATTTAATTAAAAAATAGGTATAGTCTGTGTACGTAAGTACATACTGTATTTGCATATCTGGGGCTGCCTACGGCTGCAGGTGGCGACACTAGGTCAATGCTACTTAGCTTATTGGAGCACATGGGCTGCCAAGGTATTAACCTTACAGCACAAACTTACGGAGTTCGTTGTTTAATAAATCCAAGGTGTTGTTTTACCTCGTATTACATCTAACCATACATTAACAGAATTTTAAACAGCTTTTACTGAATCACCAAACACCATGATATCAATCAATCAATACTCTTAGTATGTCTGTCCATATTTGTCAAATAGTTGGGCTGACTATTTATGGTAGTTATAGTAGCCGTTTAGTATTGTTCTTCGGGCTGAAAAAATGTAAACAAGAAAATTTTGAATAGCACTGCATTATAAAATTATCTTGATTACAAATTCAATCCCAGGTTAAGATTAAAAATAATCGCTATACTGAAGACACTGAGGAACAATTTCTATGTTTTTTTTTTTATTTGTTCGATTAAGCCATAAAGTAGCAATCAAAACTAACATAAAAAATGTTCATGCTTAAAAACCTACGAATACGGTACGTACCATGATTTTCCAAAATTTCTTGTGCTTTGAGAATAGGGGAATAGGAGCCAATTTCTTTTTGCGTATACATTACTTACTTACTACATACTCCATGGCGCTATGACCTTGGCCTGCTCTGCCACATCGGGGCAGCCGGCCCAGTTCTGCGCGCTTCTTCGCCAGTCATCGATGCCAAGGGTTGCCAGATCCACCTCGACGTCGTCCAGCCATTGCATCCGCGGTCGCCACACTCGTCTCCTCCCTCATTGTCTGGCATTCGTTCCACGTGCCCTAGCCACCTGATGCGGGCTCTCTTGATTTCGGCTACTATCGGAGGTTCTCGGTATATCGTGTAGAGCTCGTCATTCCTACGAATACGCCCTCCCTCTCTCCCTGATTTTGCACTGGCCCATACACCTTTCGCATTATCTTACGCTCCATCTTGCGTCCCCCACTGATGAATATTCTCGCTCCGGACCTGGCTGCAGAGTCAGTTATTTGTCATAAGACGTAGTCTATCAATGCCTTTTATGTGCAGCATAACGCTGTAAACTAGGATGACTACGTTGCAAATGTAAAACACTCCAAAACGCTTCGCAGATACATTGATACCTGAAACGATTGTACCAACAGGTCCTGCGACTACGTAGTTAGTGATGACCATACGGTAATATGTTATTACAATGATGGCTATTGCATAGGGAATGTAAGGTTAGAGTGCGGCTCTCGTAGCTGTAAAAGAAGTGGTCGTAATGGTCAGAGGTTGCGCAATAGTCTGGTCATCTTTCATAGAAGAAGCAATCAATTTCTTACACACTTTATAACCCACCTACCTAATACATACTGCCGCCGGCCATCAGGTTCCATCACAATTTAACGGGTGAAAAGTTGTGGAAATATACCATTATACGGGCCCTTTTGTCTTTTAAGTGGAGTCTTATGCTACTATAACTACTACGTAACTATCATGGTTTAGTGTACCGTTATAGGCCTATACTGCCTAAGGGCGCATTGAATCAAACCATCCATTTGGCTCCCGGTATTTTTATTTTACCGAAACCGGTTGTGATAGATTTGTTTTTATATGCGGAAACCTATATTTGGTTCGCTTCCTAATGGCCAATATAAAGCCTGAAGCCTGGAGATTCATATATTGCGATGGCTTTGTAAAAAAAAACGTTTATGGGCACTCCTATATTTTGCTGAAAAAAATCTTGGAAGTGTACGATTTACCGGGGGGGGGGTGATATAAAGACCCTCACGGGGCAAAGATCCTCACACGCCTTACTTTTTCCACAAAATGTGCAAGCTGGGCGGTTAGTCTTGGTGAGATTATTGTTTTGAGGGGGCAAAGACTCGCATTTGCTGACGTTCGGGAAAACCTACTAGTAATTATCCACAGTCTTGATAGTGACATTTTCTTCTTCCATAATTAAAACCCGGATATAAAAATTCATTCATCTCTTAAATGCAGTACTGACGTTAACCACTCTAGAATTGCCCCAACAATTTAATCAGCTACATTAACGCAAAAAAAAAAAAAATAATAATAATTAATGATCTTAAATAAACACCATTGCAACCAGGTAAACTGATATAGGAGAATAAAAGCGGATAGAAATTAAATGGGAAGTTGGTTGTCAACCGAGATTAATTTTCAATGATCTTTGTTGCATAAAGTAGGCATTTTTTGAAATATATATAATATATGATGATAAAATAATTGTGTGCTTTTGTTTTATATGTACGGGTTAGTTTTAAACCCAAGTTATTTAAAATATGGGTTAGTTAAATCTTTTGTGTTGGTACTACGTCTGCGCAGTGACTTCAAATTTTTCCCAGTAAACTTGTGCTTGGTGTTGCCTTTGTTCTGATTATTTCCAGTCTTTCATTTTTCATAGATTGAAGGACAATAATGGAAATTTGTTGCGTTATCCAACGAAAGTGACTCAGCAAAAGGAAAGAAGGTTGCGATACAATACAGTTTAGTGTTCAGAAAGTTAGGCATTTCAAAACGAAGCAACACTCACTGATCGGGTGACAAAGAAGCCATGTTGGCCCAATAAAGTGTAAGGTCTTGTACTCGTGTATCTTTGTTATGGATTTCCAAGAATGGGCTCTTTGTAAAGTACCCATAACATTGTAAGTGGATTGCTAGATGGCCTGCTTCTGTAATGCCTGCAAGTTTTTGTGTATCGAATATGCAAATGGTATCCTAATCTCACATGTCTGTGATGAGCAACCAGCGTAGGTGCAATATATAATACGACATTTCGCCATAGGCCTAAATAGGTCCAGTGGCCCAGAAGGTGTCGCACGGGGTTCTCACCCCACTCTGAGGCTATAAGAAATACAAATAACATGCCTACTACCTATACCTACTATTTTGCACTTGCAATTTCAAAATCTTCTCTGGAGGGAGACCTTCGAAACCCCCTCCCCGCGAGAGTTGCCATAGTTTTGTGTAACTTACAGCTGTATAACAACTCAGCTTACGGAATTGGACCTGCTTACAACCCCCCCTTACGAAAACCCTTGGTCCATTCCCAAGGGTCAGGAACATTTATAGGAATGTGAGTGGTTACCATTGTAGATCTCTTGGAGCTCCTAAATAATGAGAGTCTCCAACGACAAGGCTCATCAGGCCTTCGGGGTTTTGGCGGCCGAAGACACACAATCGTGGCATCATTCAACACATGCTCTTGGCATTTTAGCCAATAGAGGGAAGCCAGCGTTTTACAGTGCTTTTTTCCATCCTCTGACGATAACAGTGATGGAGATGGTCTACATTTGTGCCCCCGAATGTCCAGATTAGGAAAGTAGTACGTACTATACATACAAATAGATCGTGAAAAGTCTGCGTGTAGGACTGAGTGCTGAACTCCTATATAGCTTCTGGTCCCTTTTTCAAGTTAATAACTATTTCGAATCGCATGCCAAGCTAAAATTTGTCTGTGGAAGACGCCGAAGACTGCCAACAACCCGTGCTGTTGGGCGTTTGTCCCTAAAAGGGTAAAAGACTATACAGTCAAGCAGAGGTAAAACTATTCAACAGTTGATTGAAGCCGTCTGCTGATGCAACCGTTTTGCAATTGTAAACATATTCCGCCAGCAGACAAGTCTGGACACCTTTCACTGACAGCTAATACTTGTACAATCATCCATAGTCGTGAACCTCCGCAGTAGGTATTTAATTTCCTTGTTCCATCACAAAACAACGCACGTCTTGCGACGTCCCCTTCGTGCACTCATTATGCACCCAGTGAACCAGACAAGCTGGACATGGTGCAATGCAGCGATGTCCTGCAGTATAGAATGAGAAGAACGTACCTCGGTACCATCTATTTATCTTTTACTTACTTAACTAATTGATGTGAAAACTTCCTTAGGGCGTACGTATTGCAATGTCTCATTCATGCGCACTCATTATGCAGTGAACCAGACAAGTTGGACATGGTGCAATCAATGATAATGAAGCAGAATAGATTGCGCCTGACCATAAACTAAGTATTACTGATAGCAGGAAAAGTGGGGGAAATGTTAAAGGAAATGTTTCCAGGTTGTAGGGTTGCAACATAAAAAAAAAAAAAAAAAATTGAACAATTCAGCAGGCAGGTCTGCCATCACCCCCCCCCCCCCCCTATTATTTATACTTATTTTATTTTTATTTTTATTAAGTTAGGCCTACTTTTAGTGCCGATTACCACATTATTTATATTGTTTCCGAATTTCTAGCCGTTTTGTTATGCTTAATGTTGTTGTTGTTTCTAACGCCTGCTTTCAGTATTTCTGCTTTAAGCAACCCTGTCAGCCTGGCGGGGGGAGTGAGTCTGTTTGTTAACTTGAGGCACCCAAAGGGCAGACTCTATCACCTCGGGGAAAGGGGAGTTGACTAACAGGGTGGACCTCCTGATTATAGTGGATTCCGAACCACTTGGGGAACATGGTAAAGTCACACGATTAGATCGGAGGTGACCAGGACTCGACTTGCACTGCCTAAGCGCGTTATCATGTCCCACCAGGTTCCCCTGCCAACGCTTTGCACACTACCAAGTTGCCGCAGTTTGAAACATGCTCTGCTCTAATGGAATCAACATGGTAAGGCCGTTGGCGTTATGCTTAATGTTGTTTTCCCAACGCCTGCATCCATCATTTTTTTTTTAAATCAACCCTGTCAGCCTGGCGGGGGAATGTGTCTGTTTATGAACTTGAGGCACCCTAGGGGCACCTCAAGAAGAAGGGGATGAGTTGACTGACACGGTGGACCTCCTGATTATGGTGGATTCCGAACCACTTGGGAAACATAAAATAGTAAAGTCACCGGTGACCAGAGGGGACCATGACTTGACACCCACTTGGACTATCTAAGCGCATTATCATGTCCCACCATGTTCCCCTACCAAGTTTGCTGTAGTTTTTAACAGGCTCTGTTGTGATGGATTCAACTGGGTATGACCAGACATGCTGACATTGTAACAGCTCACCCCCTCCCCTAAATCCATTCATTCAGTGAATGTGGGGTAAGCCATTGCGGGAGCAATTATGATTGAAATTGAAAGTACACGGCAAATTGTGAAGAAAGCCTGGACTTGAGTAAGTCCGCAGTGGTCCATGCGACGCTGTGTCGACAGAGACACTGATGGTCACTAGAGCAAGACATAAGGGAAGCATTTTAATAGGTTTACCTTTTTCTATCACAATAATTTGCGGTTTGGCATGATACTGCGCTCAAATTACTTTGGACTAGGGCTGGAGAAGCTAAGAAAGAAAGAAAATTGTCTTTATATTCCATTTGGTTGAATTTTGGGTCTCAGTACATTGCTATTTCTTTTCCTCGCTTTTATGCCTAAGAGGGGTCAGCGATAAGGGCAGGTTCTCTTCCACTCCTTGCGTTTCTGTGCTTCGGCTACAGTTGCTCGTACAATTCTGAGCTCTTGGCGGATTTTTGCGCTTCTACTGTTATCCTGTGCCGTCCTCGTCTTTTTTTCCCTTAGCTTCGATATGTTTTATCCGCCCTATCAGGTAATCTGGTTGCCTTCTTTCGACGTGGCCCCCACCATGACAGTCGTCGCTCCCGGGATTTATTGACTATGCTAGCGGTCTCCATTTAAAGCTAAGTATATTTCTTTCTGAATTTCATGAGGATTTTACCATGGAACTACTCACATTTTCGGTACCTGCACTAATTTATAAACAGGAAAACATGCACGGGTTCGTTCACTCGTACCGTTTCTATTTTAATTAATCATGTACAATACACAAGCGTCATTGACGATCTTAGAGCAAAAAGGCTACAATGGATAGGACATGGGCAGTGGACACCGGATGCCGGACTACAGACCCCAAAGGCCGTGTGGGAAGCAATCCCCCTCGGAAGAAGACCAAGAGGAAGACCTAGGCGAAGATGGGCTGACCAGTTCCAGGAGGACCTCCTCCGAGTTGGCGTCGAGGCAGCAGATTGGACAGCGGTTGCTGTGGATGGAGGGAAATTATCAGAGCGGCCAAAAGTCCTCCTGGGCTGATCGCGCCTAATTAAGTCAGTCAAGTAAGTAAGTCAAGTCACAATACACAATATTTTTACACAGAAAGAAAGAGAAACCTTTTCAAAGCAACTAGCCATAAATTCACAAAGCAACTTGCCATTTTGTGGACATCAGATCCCCACGTATTCAAAGAATTTACCTGACAAAACTACCCTGTTGCACGGGAGCAGAACACAATCTGCAAACTTTTTGTAGTGCCCTTTTGGACTTTTGGTGAACTAAATGTTTCTGAACGACGCCAATATAGCTTATTACTATCATATTATTTTTCTCTCATGTATACTACCTAGGTAGTCTCTTTCACACATTTAGTCTCTAACTGTTTGTTTATTCAGTGAACATTTGTGATCAGTTGGAAGTTAAGATCAAGCAAACTTCGCTATTCATAACAGTAGGAATCTTTTTTTTTTCCTTTTTAATTATGCATGAATTGTTTGTATTTATACACATAAGGACTGTGTGTTATAATTTAAATAAAAAAATTTATTCTATTCCATTCTATCCTAGGCACCGGATAAATATGCTCTCTATATTTTATTTTATTTCTTTGGTGTGGAAATATCGAATTAAGTACATAACGAGTTACTTTTTTAAATAACAACCCCATATAACTAGTGGCAGTGTTCATGAAATTAATTTCTTTTTCGAATATGGAGCGTCGGGCCTTAGGTATCATTAACATATAGTATACGAGCTCCCATGGCCGCACGTGGAGAAGGATTTGGGTTTACAAGAAGAATGCACGTGGAATTGGAAAGGTTGGCCTTGAGGTGTCACATCGAGAATCCTTGATGGCTCCATTTTGGACCAGTCCGGATTTGTTATTTATGTAGATTCAGGATCAATGATACTTATCTGTGAGTACCTACTTTCATAACAGACCCACCGTCCATTTTTTGGACGAAATCTAATTTCACAGGAAATACCGATCGTAAAGCTATAACAAGTATCATGTCCCTTCAGGAAGAATGTTCTTCTACATTTTGATGTAGCCGTCACTAACACCGGTTGGCCACAGTTTTTGAATTTCTTCGACCTGACATCTTCAGTGTTAATTATGTTTTACAAATCAAGTTGAAAAGAAATAAGAAATATATCGCAACTGTACGTAACATACATGTAGGGTTGCCATACGTCCGTATTTGGTACCGACAGTCCGTATTTTTGGGTCTCTGTCCGTGTACGTATCGTACAAAGCCCCAAAACGAGAAATGAGAAATTTTTTCGGAATTTAAAAAAAAAAGTGCTCTCGTCACCAAAATACGACTGGCATTGTGATTGAATGAATTAGCCTACAATACGTAATGAATTTAATTGAGGTATGATTATTTCTTTTACTTATGCTTAATTTAAGAGAAAAATCCCGTCAAAATTAATTTTTTACACTAGGCCTATATAGAATGCATCTTACGAACAATTAATTGTACACGGGAGAGAATGAGTTTTTAAATAATAAATAAAATAAAATAAATTAAAAGTATGCAAAGAAATTAATAGGGCGGATGCCGGACAGGAGAGCGGCGAAGCTCTGCAGCCAGTAGGACACCGCAGCCTGGGATGGTCGAGGCTGCGGTCGGAGGATGGAGTGAGTCTATAGATGTCAGGCCCAAGACTGTGCCGCATGGGGAGGTGACGTCGACCAAGTCCGAACCCTCCATTGGTTGTAGAGCTACGACATAAGTATAAATAAAGAAATAAACCATATTGTTATTTAAGTGACTAGTGTTTTAGTATATATTGTAGTAGGTACCGGCTGGTGTGTACCGTTAAATGTAGGCTAATCATTAACCATATTTTTACTTTTAGACTGCAAAAGTCTCATATCATCCGTCTGACTATACATTTAATCATAATACAATAATTGTTCTGCGTTAAGAGTGTACAGCCCGTAGGAAATTAGCAGCCCGAAATTTAATACTTTTTATTTTTTATTTAATTAACTAAGCATGTTATTAAAGATTTGGCTCATCAAAGTTGTAAAAGACTACTTCATGCATCATATAATAAGGTATTTTTAGTTTTCGAAATTGTAGTTTTTTTTATTAAATCGATAATACGTGAAAAGTTATTGTTTATAAAATATTTGCATGTTTATGAAAACACTATAATTTCGACAATTAAAAATATCTTATAATATGATGCATGAAGTAGTCTTCTACAACTTTGATGGGCCAAATCTTTAATAACATGCTTAATTATAGTTAAATAAAAAATAAAGAAGTATTAAATTTCGGGCTCCCGATTTCCTACGGGCTGTACACTCTTAACGTTTAAATTGTACCTAGAGTATATTAATAATAGCATGGTAAAAGCAAGGGGAGGGGGGTACAGGCAGTTGGTCTCCCGGCCCATAAGAATAAATCAGGCACTATTTAGGGCTTTATTACGTAGGTACTGTAAGGCATAGCCTAGGCACAAGTTAATGTACCTACAGCATATGAATGAAATGTATGAATGTGAGTGACGTAGTTATTTTAATGGTGCTGTTGTGTTCTGTGAGGACAACACGCGATATCATCTTCAAACGTTTGCTCCGGGGGCAATAAATTCATTTATTATCTTTTAGAACAGTGGTTACCAAACCTTTTTGGAGGCGGTGCCCTTTTTTACAGGGATTTAATAGGCGGTGCCCAGCAAACTTACAGCTAATATAGCATTGTACATGTAGGCCTTATAAAGAATATATCTTATGTACCCTATCTTTTCGTTTGTCCCATTGCGCCGCCGTGCCCCTAGTGATGAATTAATTGTCCCAGTTGTCCCAGTTGCCCAATTGTCCAAGTTGCACAGTTTGGGAACCACTGGTATAGAAGAAACAACGTCAGGACATGTAGTGGTACGGACTCCGCCTTAAACCCTAAAGGTTGTTCGTTCGAGTCCCACGCTTGCTACACTTTCTGGCCATGCTTCGGAGGGCATGTTGAGCAGGCCTCCCTAGTTGAGTGTAATAATAGCTTTATAGCCCTAACTCCGCTAGGTTGGCTCAATAATAGAACAATAATTAATTAATTATGTATTTAATATTAAATTATTTATTAAAGTCAGGGTAGAATAATACATTTTGCAGAAGAGAACTGGCAAATGCGAAGATTGATACCGTACTGTACTACTGTAATATGGCGTATATACAGTAGTTTCATAAAACTTCTCAGTATTAAATATTTCATTAGCGTACAAAATTTTTCAGTTTTCACCATTCCCACAATGCTCGAAGAGATCAATCGGATACATTCATTAAATATAGTAGTATATACCTGATTGTAATTTGTGAACCATTTTGAAATAAAAAAAATAAAAAAGTCAAGGTTTTTTCAAACCAAATCAAACTCCAAACGAAGGTTCCATTTTTAAAAATGAATGTAAAATTATTAGCACTTCATGAACTCGTATTAGATTTCAAAATGAAAATAGGCCTAAAAGAATGATACTGAAATTATCTCTAGCCCAAATTTGGATAAAGCGTCGCTTTGACTTGTGTCCATTATACAGACGGTAATATTAGTGTCTTATTATCTAGTAATTATGTGTTAGTTTCCAATCAATTTCCCAGTCGTAAACAAGCAAATAACCTTCTTGGGCCACATAGACGAATGAAGAAAGGAACTTTAGGAATTTATAAGGTCAAATCTTATAAGGTCAAGCTTCAAGTCATACCTGCACATTATGCCGAGTGGGCTTGATAACATATGAGTTTGATTTATGAATTAATCAATTTATTGTATACTAAACTCACAACTCTATTTAGTTGAATGTTAGGAAAAGGTCAATTCAACGCTTACCTACTCGTCCTCGTATATATCACTGAATGTGAAGGTTTTTTTTAATATAACTATTGTATATTTTTGACATCAGCATTAGTCTTTATCATTTAACACTATATTTCCGACACGCTAACGTCCCGTTTTAAGGCCAATTTATTTTTTCAATTTTTTGAAGATAAAAAAAGACTAGTCAAAAATGTTGACGAAGTAAATTCGATTGATAGCCAGTGAAGAGCCAAGCTATTTTTTTTTCTCAATCTATACATGTTAAATAGTAGAGCTTCTAAGATGGTGGATAATAACTTTGAGAGGGAAAAGCTTCACAATGGACTGCTGGTGGTATATGTAAAAGTCATCGTTTACTTATAATACAATATATATAAATGAATAAACTCATAAATAATAAATAAATAAATTCCTTATTCATAAGCCATTAATAAAAGCTAATTAAAACCCAAAAAATAATCCATTTATTTTATTAGGTCTAAAATTAAATGTTATTCAATTGGGTTGATTTCATAGCTTTGCCGTAAGTGCAATTAAATGGGGTCCCAATTCTGTACACGCAGCAAGTGAAAAATCTAGGAATTATTTTCGATCCAAATTTGTCATGGAATGCACAAATAAGGAGTATATGTAAAAAAATAAATGGAACCATCCATGCAATGTGTAGGCTAAGACACATGCCAGATGCAAGCGTGAGACAGACTCTGATACAGACTACCTACTGCCGATTTTTGAATAGGCTGATATGGTATTTGATGGCTTAACGGATTTCATTCAATTCATTTCAATAAAATTACCTATTTAAATAGGGTTATTTCTTAAGTACCACTTCTTAAAAATTAATGTCAAGTTGTCAGCACTCCTTCTTGGACTGATATTAAACTTCAAAAACAAAAATAAGAATGATAAAAAAATCATCACGTAGGCCACTGCACTGTTGTAAGTCCAAGACACCGTGCATTATAAATACAACGACTGTCACGTCCGGAGTCCGGTGACGGAACTGGAATATCGGGGGTCGATCTGATATTGTACCTACTTCCAAACAGTTCGGCAACGTCTGCTGCCAACATCTTCAGTGGCACTAGGTACGACGATTGGATCGCGGAAGATCAGTAGCAACGATTAGCCAGGATTCTTCTGGTTGTTTGTTTGTTGTTTTAGGTTTTGGTCGGTGCATGCGGTAAGGAAGTGATATTGTTATGATTATAGCATAATATAGGCAGTGGCGGTGTGACCTTGAGAGTTGAGTGTACGTGCCACGCCTAGATGTTGTCCAGCGTAGCACTGAGATGGAGCTGGCCGCACTGAATGTCAAGGTCGCTGGAAACGTTACATCAGTCCACTGCTACGCACCCAACCCTAGATACTAGTATTTAGTGTAATATATAGATCAAACGATGTCTGTATTCTATCAAATGGTGCTACATTCTATATTCGTACTAATGCACCGTCATAATCGGTATCGTGTTGAAAATGTATCCATGGACAATAAATTATTATATTTTATAATTTTTTTATCATCAAAACGCAACGCCCTTTGGGGCTCTCGTGTTCTATGTTTGTATGACAATATAGTTGTGTGGTTCTGAGTGGAGTTGGCTTGTTGTGCACCCGTGTGGTTAGCAGGGACGGATCCAGCCCATTTTTTGAGGGGGAGGGGTAATTGTGGGTCAAAATAGAACAAACATAATATGTATAGTGAATTGAAATTGAAAAACGACTTTGAATTGAAAACGACTTTATTTAAAAAAGAAAAAAAGGCGAACAATAAGACTATAAGGTCTTCCTTTCATGCTAACCTTAAAAAACAAAAATATTGTATTAATTATTGAAAAAGAAACAAAAGGCGAACAATAAGACTATAAAGTCTTGTTTTCATGCTGACCCTAAAAAACAAAAATATTGTATTATTGATAAATGCAAAAATTAAATAGAGAAGAAACAAGAGATGAAGAGTGGAATTATGAAGGATAAAATATATACGGGGGGGGGGGGGAATGTAGTATCGATTAAATTGGAGCGTAATAAATTAACTTACAGCAGATTTACTAAATTTGGAGGTAGGCAGCTAGGCTTGGCTCATTGGATACGGCTCTTCCCATAAATTATATATTCTATACACAAAATTTAAAATAATATAAAATACAACAAACAATTTAAAATCAATTTTGTTGTTTTATTTTGATTATTTCGAAATTTGGCTCAACTGATATTAAAAGGTAGCCAACCCATGAGGGAATTTCACCAGTTACTTCGTGGAAGAGATACATATAAGAATAAAATTATAAATTAACTTTGCACTAGTTCCACAAAATAAAATGTATATTTTAGCGACTTCGGTGACATGGTGGTGCGGGCTTGTATATACAGTATCTCTACACTCATTGCGGCTTGCGATCGGAGACGTGTCGTAACTGAAGAATTGAAGTTGAAAAGTTAATAAAAGTTAATCGGATACGTTCATTTAATTGTTTGTACGCGATTAACCTTAAACTGAAAAGAAAAAAACGAACAAAAACAGCTGTTTCGGTGGTGGTTATAGCTGGGTTAGAAGGTGTGTGAGTGTGTGACAACGCTATAATAAGACGCAGCTATAGGGGAAGGGGAATGAGACAAGCCTCCTAATGACTCAGATTACCTCTATATTGAATTCCTTAATTGCTCCAGATTATGCTTAAGGGTGTACTTTAGAGTGCATCACAGACCTCTAGCCGATTAAAAAAATAACGACCTAATTTCATTTCACTTACAACCCTGCCAGATTATTTGGATGCTGATATTCAGATTGTTACGTAAAGGTGACATTGAATTGGTGTATTTTAAAATTAGGATACCTAATTATATACATATTTAATTATATATTATAGTATAACTGGCAGCAATTGTGTCAAAAATCGCAATAAATTCAAAGAAATTGAAAAGTCGCATACACAAACAAGTGGTCAGGCCATGTATGCTATATGGTGCTGAGTGTTAACGCGAAGAGCAAATGATCCACGTAGCTGAGATGAGATGCTGCGGAGGGCACGTGGCGTAGTAACGCTGCACGACAGGCGCAGAAACGAGGACATTCGGGAAGAAATGCGAACAACGGACGTGGTGCAAAAACTAAGAGGGAAGAGGTTCAGCAGGTGGGACACGTGCAGATGAGGAGAGAGGCATGAGAGGCATCAGCGCTAATACGCAGAGTGGATGAGGCGATGGTACCTGGACGCCGACTACGTGGACGCCCAAAGCTCACCCTGGAGAGGAAAATTATAAGTCGTGAGGAAATGGCGCAGAAGAAGTAAAGTATTTGTCATGATATGGACACACGCGTTTATCAGTCTTAATGGTATTAAATAATATAATAGTTGAATTAATTAATTAAATGACTTTTAATTATTGCTTTCCTAATTATACGTTAGTATAAGGACAGCTTCGTGATGGTCGAAATGTTCGTTTCTGAGATTTCAACGAATTTACACGTTTTGATGTGCCAGGAACCCCAAAAAGTTGTTTTTACGAAATGGCGGTATGTCGGTCTGTCTGTTGGTCAATTTGTGGGCAAACTACTCAGTAGATTTTGATGACGATTTTATTTTATACTTTTCTTGTATTGTATAATTTAACTGAAATATAGATTGTATTGTATTGAAATTTGGCATGTAGGTTCACAACAATCATACCTCGGGACACATTTTTTATTTTGGGGTAACTCTATTTTTGGGGCTTACCCTCAAAAACCGCTAAAAAACGTATTAAAAAATAATATCTCAAAAACGGCTCCAACGATTTCTTTTAACTGAATGTATTATCAAAATAATATTCGCTGCATCTCCCTGCCTATATGACATACATAGTGGCTGGCAACGCCCATGGGGTCTATTAGGGCCGGTCTTAAGAACTTGCAGGCTTAACTCTCAACGTACCGTATGTTGCTTTCCAATTTATACGTAGGCTAGTATAAGGAAAGCTTTGTGATGGTCAAAATTTTCGATTCCAAGATTTCAACGGATTTACACGTTTTCAGGTCCCAGGAACTAAAAAAAGTGGTTTTTACGAAATGTCTGTCTGTCTGTCTGTCTGTCTGTCTGCCTGCCTGTCTGTCTGTAGTTCTGTCTGTTCATCGGTTTCCGGGCAAACTACTCGATCGATTTTGATGAAATTTGGCATGTAGGTTCACTAAAATCATACCTCGGAACAATTTTTTTTATTTTGGGCCAATTCAATTTGGGGGGTTTTTATACTCAAAAAACTCCAAGAAAACATCTAAAAAAATTATTTCTCAAAAACGGCTCCAACGATTTCTTTTAAATTCACATATATTGTAGTCGTTATTAATGTTGACAAAATGCGGGGGGTCGCTTACCCCTTGATAGTTTGCTTCTGGGGGTAAAAAAATAAAAATAACTAAATTTTAATGAAAAATGACTAAAAAAGATTTTTTCTGCGATACCTTTCTATCGATGATTTCTACCTTCAGGCATGTTTTAGTTGTTAAATTGAGTAAGGTAACCGGACAGGTTGCTTTCCCAAAAATCTATTTGGTTTTGCACAAAAAATTAATTTTTGAAAAAATGATAGAAAATTCGCGCTCAAATGCATTGCGTGCCCTGCCATTATTGCTGTGTGGTAATTAATGTGTTGACTGACCTGTCTAGAATTTATCTCACTTCCAGTGACGTCAGGTGGACAACCCCCCCCCCCCCCCCCCCCCCGAGATATCGGAAATTTAACCACTGGAAAATTATTAACCATTTAATTACTCATATTCTCTATCTACTAATGTTGATAAATTGGAAAGCATGTTCGAGTAAACTCGGACCGGTTCTTTGTATGTTTGTATGTTTCTTTTTGCAATCTCTTAAAATTTCCTTCAGGGACGACATTGACTTTGCATTCAATCAATAGATGTATCTGACAGCGACAATGATTGAATAATTATGAGGAGTCAGATAATGGCTCCTTCAAGAGGTGTCACATTAATTCTTTGCGTATATTCCTTATAGATGTTGTATATACAATATGTATGCTGTATGTATGCATATTGAAGTAATTATTAATTGAAATTAATATTAATTGTAACTTTTTTTTTAAAGGTGTGAAGGGCGTACCTACATAAGCTCCTCACCCAAAGTGAGATAATTTAGGACAAAATTAGGCCTGACTAATGTGAGTTGTAATACATAATTGGCCAGACCTAATAATTACCTAGTCGAGTCAACATCCAGTGCGGTAAAGTACGGGCAAGTGATGGTTGTGTAGGTAGAATTCAACGTCGTCTCGGGTCTCTACCCTTGGCAAGACGCTAAAAGCTAACATTATATGGTCTCCCCCCTAAACATTATCCCATGCCGCCTAGAGGCCTACTTACCTATAGGCTAAACGGGCCCAGGGCGGCAAATTACAATAGTAGGGGTTGCAGATTTTACGCCGTTAAAAAGTTAAATAAAACAAATGCAAAAATCTCTAAATGGAATTAGTCTACAAAATTGTGTGTTTGATAACTCAGCATGTATTATAGGTACTTACTTCTTGACAAAGTTGGTAGTTAGTTTCATTGGAGGGGGGGGGGGGGGGGGGCAAAAGTTCGTTACCTCAGGGTGGCATGGAGCTTAAATACGCCTCTGGACCGCGTCCATTTGTTTTAACTCTATGATTGGTATGTACTAGGTCGGGTAACCAGGTATACTCGAGAACAGTACTCTTTCTTGGATCGCCCAGTGTATACTCTCTCTTTTTTGTATTTTGAGTATTATTGTAGTACTATTTCAAAGAACTGGTCCGAGTTTACTCGAACATGCTTTCCCATTTATTATTATTTATTATTATTATTATATTTATTCAGTCCCATAAACATTACATAGTGATACATAGGTATTGCCACAGGCCAAGGCCGTGCGTGGCTAGTTAAAGGGATGTTAGTCAAGCTTAAAAATAAAGTTAGTTAAAAAAAAAATTAAAATTAATTAAAGATTACGTTAGGTTAGGTTAGTTGCTTATTTTCTAAAAGTTCACAGTGCACTCAATAAAATTGTCCTTGATGCTGATTAGTTTAATATTGAAAAGAATTGAAATAAGTAAATGAATGAATGGAATCTTATTGGAAGGGGAGGGGGGGGGGGGAGTTGAAAATTACATATTCTTAAAAGAGATTCAAGTGCTGGGAAGCTTTGGTTATAAATACTCGTAGGCTTTTACCATCCTTCAAGTTTCTGGGCAGATCATTATAGATAGAGAGTGCCTTGTATTGCGCTGTATTTTTAGTTTTACTTGTTCTTGGTTTTTCGTGCAGTAGGGGTTTTCTCTCTTTATATCTTGTGCCATGTTCGTGGGAGACTTCGGGATGCAGGCCTAAAAGCTTATTTTTGTATAACTGTATTAGAGATTGTTTGGTAAATATTTTATTGATGGTTGGGACTTTGGCAATATGAAAAAGCTCTTCAGTGGGGAATAATTTAGGCTTTTTGTACATAATTTTAAGGATTTTCTTTTGAATTTTAATTAGCCGTTCAAGTTCATTTTTATATGAAGCCCCCCATGCTATAATCCCATATTGTAAGTGTGACTGTATTAAAGCAAAGTATATGGCTCTCAGTAAGTGTTCATCAACTATATTCCTAACTTGGACGAATTTGTAAATAGATTTTCTAAGTTTCAATATAAGGGTATTAATTTGTTCCTGCCAGTTTAGTTTTTTGTCTATTATCAAACCAAGATATTTTGCGCTATCTACTCTTTGGATTCCCTCAATTCGGTAGTTGTCAGTTTGTATGTTGGTTTGTGAATTAGTGAACTCTATATAATACGTTTTTTTTAAGTTTAGAGTAAGTAAATTGTCATTCATCCATGATTTTACAATTTTCAGATCATTGTTTGCAGACTCATATAGCTCGGCTCTTGTGGAGCCTCTGCATATTAGTATCGTATCATCCGCAAATGCATTTATTTTGCTACTTAGTTTTAAGGTTAATAAATCATTTAAGATTAAATTGAAGCAAAATGGTCCAAGTACCGTCCCTTGGGGTATGCCACACGTAACGGTATCTTCATCGCTAAAACAAATGCATTTGTCAGAACTAGGTAACGTTTTTGTTTTTTGTTTTCGATTAGTCAGGTAACTGGTTAGCAAAGTGTGGACTTGCCCTCTGAGCCCTAGTTTCTCCATTTTTTTAAGTAGTATACTGTGGGAAATAGTGTCAAAACCTTTTTTTAAGTCATTTAGGATGCAAAGACTGTATTGTTTCTTGTTAGAAATATCACTTAATTCATTTATTAGATCACATATTGCTTCCGTTGTTCCCTTGTTTTTTTGGAATCCAAATTGCTGGGAAGAAATAAGCTTATGTTTTTCGGCAAAATCGCTTAGTCTGGTATATAGGACTTTTTCATAGATTTTACTGATAGCAGGTAGTACTGATATTGGCCTATAGTTTGCAGGGTCATCTGGGCTATTGTCCTTGAATATTGGAGTGACTATTGCTAGCTTTAGGCTATCGGGAAACGTACAGGTCGACAAAGATGCATTGATGGCATGAGTTAACGGTTCCGCTATATGGGGTTTGACGGACTTAAGGGTATAGTTTGTAATATTGTCATGACCGGGGGCAGAATAATTTTTTAAATTCGATATTATTGTACTTATTTCTTGTGGGGTTGTAGGGGTTAGGAACAGTGTATATGGATTAGATGGGATTGCTGCTAGGCGAATGTTCAGACTTGCTGGGTCATGGGGTATTTCACGGGCAAGGTTCGCGCCTACTTTTAAAAAGTATTCGTTAAATGCTTTGGAAGAGATGTTAGTTTCTTTAATGTTTTGTTTCTTCGTACCTCCAGTTATTTCATTTACTATTTCCCATTTTTTTCTCAAATTATGTCCTGCATCGTGTAATTTGTTTTGGTAATATGTGGACTTTATTATTTTAATTTGCGTTTTAACTTGGGCCGAGAATGATTTAGCATGAGATTTTAATATGAGGTCATGGGGTCGTTTCTTACTATTTTTATGCAATTTATCACGATGTCGTATTGCTTCAACGATTTCAGTTGTTATCCATGGTTTCAACTTTTTTGTTTTGTTGTTGGGCCTAACTTCGAACTGCTTAGTATTATTTTGTATTTGTTTCTTGAAGATATGTAAGAAATTGTTGTATGTTGCATTGCCGTCGTTATTTAAATATACACTATCCCATGTTTCCTGTTCTAAGGACCGATTTAAGGCATTATAATCAATTTTATTTATTTTTAACTTGCACCCTAACTTATTTTCAATTTTTGAATAGTGGGAAGGCATGGGTAGGGATAACAGTTGAGTATAGTGGTCAGTTATTGATGTTTGAATAACAAAGGATTGTATGTCGGTGGTGGAATAGTTTTCAGGGATATAAATATGGTCAATGCATGATTGACTTACATCGGTAACTCTAGTGTATTTATCAAGTAGTAGCTAGAGAAAATGAGTAATTTCATGGTAAATAATTTTTCTATAGTTAAATTTCGGGCATCTCGGGGGGGGGGGGGGGGGAGGGGGGGGGTTGCTCACCTGACCAACAAATTACCACACAGCCTTAATGGCAGGGCACGCAATGCATTTGACCGTGAATTTTCAATAATTTTTTCAAAAACATTTTTTTTGCACGAAACCAAATAGTTTTTTGGGAAAGCAATCTGTCCGGTTTCGTTACTCAATTTAACACCTAAAACATGCCTGAAGGAAGAAATAATCGATGGAAAGGTTTCACAGAAAAATTATTTTTTAGCCATTTTTCATTAAAATTTAGTTATTTTTATTTTTTTACTCCCACAAGCAAACTATCAAGGGGCAAGCGACCCCCGCATTTTGTCAACATTAATAACGACTACAATATATGGGAATTTAAAAGAAATCGTTGCAGCCGTTTTTGGGAAATAATGTTTTTAGGCGTTTTTTTTGGAGTTTTTTGAGAATAAAACCCCCCCAAACTGAGTTAGCCCCAAATAAAAAAAATGGTCCCGAGGTATGATTTTTGTGAACCTACGTGTCGAATTTCATCAATTTCATCGACCGAGTAGTTTGCCCGGAAATCGACGAACAGCCAGACAGAGCGACAGAGCGACAGACAGACGGACATTTCATAAAAACCACTTTTTTGGGTTCCTGGGACCTCAAAACGTGTAAGCCCGTTGAAATCTCGGAATCGAAAATTTCGACCATCACAAAACTTTCCTTATACTATACGTATAAATTGGAAAGCAAAAAAGTTTAAAAATTGATAGTTCAAGACCTAAATTTATGTAAGCAGATTAATTAAGAAAATGCTATTAAACTATAGTATTTAGTTCAAATACATGCCCATTTCAGATGGGACTCAGCGCCGTCTTGTAGCATACATCGCCTTGTTTAGCCTATTTTTAACCCTTTACCTTCATTCTTACTTTCCAAAGAAAGCCTACCCTCCCCTGATGCCCAACTTCAGACATGTACTCTTTTCATCTTCCAGAAACCTAGTCACCCCAATGTCTATATCTATCTAGGTCCATATCGTATAGGCCACAAATACTGTAGTGTGGGTACCGAGGTCATCCACCATACAGCGTATATTAGCTACCTGTACACGGTCCCTGTACCTGAAATGATGGGAGCAACCGGCAGACGAGATAGCCTCGGGCACATGTTCACATTGGCCTATATCTCGTGACGTCACCATCAGGTTTCGAACATTGCCACTATCGCCTACTATAAAATCTCAAATGTTTGTGGCTCAGGCGTTACTTGTATTAAAAACACTTGAATCTACAAAGTATATATGCATATTACGTTAGTAACATGTCTTTGCTCAATCCATTGGTATTTGCCGAAGCGTAATTTGATGCTTGCCTGTCTCATTATAAGGTGTAAATGAGGCTTTATAAAGAAATTGATTTATTTCGAATACGGTAGCGTGTAGAAGCGTAAACTGTAGTGTCAATGAGTCTGATACCTTACACTACCTCCAGAAGATATTGGGGGGGGGGGATGTAATAACGTGGATAGACCTAAATGTAAAAGGCATACTGTTCTTGTTGTGCTCCGGGGGTTTAGCCAGGTTTTGAAAACCAAACCTTAATTTTGGAAAGTTTCAATTAGATAGCCTCGCGGGCTCGGGCTACTGTAATTTAATAGGAGCGCAAAAAAGGGCCCTTTTACATGCAAAAACATATCACTAATAGAGGGTTCTGGGGTCTCCCCTGCGTGGAAAAAATGTGAAAATAAAGGTGCGAAGCAGTAGGTTTTATAAACAAACATATTTAATGCAAGTAGGCCTATTTCAACTTAAAAAAAAATGCTCCAGGATCAGAATATAATGAATGAATGATTATAATGAATATATGTCTAGTCACACGGTAACTATAGTGAAAACTCTGTTATTGCCTCAGAGATTCATTTTAGATTGCTTTGTTTTTCTTAAATAACTAGGTTTTTTCGGAGATTTGCTCGAGTACCAGGCACCAGCTATGAACCGTCCGCGTCCCACAGGTTGAGAACCCATGAGCTAAATTGTTATGTAATTAGATGGATTAATCGTAAGTTAAATTTTATTTTTGTTCTCCATGTGTAGGCATTTGTTATGTCTTGCATACCTTCCACATAGGACAGCAAAAATCTATTGTATTTGTTACGTAGGCCTATTTTAGTATTTTTTCAATCATATTAATTTTTATACTCCTGTAAAAATTTATATTTTGTATACTTATACAGTTATACTTAATAAGTAATAACAGAGTATTCATATTTATGCATTGCGTTTACAGTAAATTAGTAGAAAAAAAGGAAAGAAAGAAAAGGAAGAAAGTCTTGTCTTTTCATTGGGCGATTGAGCCTTTTGGACCTCTCTTACTATTAACCCATAATTATAATGAAATGGCTGTACACTAGCTATTACAAATCAAAAAAAAAAAATTGAAATATAAATATATATGGGGTAACTGAAAAACTAAAATGTGATTTAAATTTTTCACACCACCACCATACGCATAAAATGGTAAATTTCTTTAAACTTTTTCATTCCGGATGGGGTCCGGCAGATTTCCAAAGCTTCACCACCTGTACCGAAAAGGAAGAAGATAGCCCTGCGATCTGTGAAAGGATAGTTTCTCTAGTGTTCCGGGAGTAGAAGGAGGACAAAGGACGGAAAAGGGGTGTAAGGTAGGAAGGTGTATGCGTCTCACTCATTCACATTATGCAATGTACGGAGGGTATAAGCATTCCTGCTTTCGCTTATTTTTAAGCAATTAAATTTTTTTATAGTACTACATTTGAGTCAGTGATATGCTCATCCCTCCGCGCTCCCACAATGAACCGCAGACACATATTTAGAGACTTAGTTTGGAGTTTATTGGATTGTTATTATGATTGATAGTATTGTATTACAAGTAATATTCATGCAATATCGTGAATAGACTGCTGCAATTTTCTTATCTCACGTACAGTAGTGTATTTTAAGTACTTTTCATGCTGAGCAATTTTTTATTTATTCACGAATTTGCCAATGAAAATGCGGAGCCTAATAAATTGAGGTTCCAACGTAAAGTAAAAAAAGGGTGTGCGAACAAGGAACACCTGGGGGTCTCGAAGTCAGGACCGCGGGTCCGCGGCCAATATGGACGCAAACCCATAATTTCCTTTCAAAGCCATTCCTTTCCGCCCGTAGCTTACCTATATGTACCTATTGTACCTAGGTAGGTATGTCTTTAAAGCACTGACTTCATTTAAAACCCGATGTTACTGTTCTCATGTCAGAGAATTAGGGGCTACGAGGAACATTCGTGGAAATTAATAGGACAGCCAGAGTGGCAGCTCAGCATGGCAGCCTTATAACGCGAATCATATATTGTATACGAAATATGAATGTATTTTATCTACAAGAATTGTATTTAAATTAGGTACATACTGTAGGGTCGGAAAAAGGGGGCCCTTTTACAGACAAAAACATATTGCAAATATGGGTTTAGGGGTTCTCCACTGCGTAGAATAAATTTGAAAATAAAGGTGCTAAGGCTTTTAAGCATATTTAATTATTTAAATACTACTTTAATGCTTAAGGTCTATATTTCAATTTAAAAGATCCTTTTCGGCTCTGGCCGATCAGGGTGCAGCAGTCTGATCGAGGCGTTTATAATACCGGGGTTAAATAAATACCCTAGGATTGTAACTGTAAACAAACAAATTTTGAATAGGCTAGCACTTTCCATTATAAAATTATCTTGTTTACCAGTGGATTAAATAAATACCGGTATTATAAACGCCCCCATCAGGCTGCTGATCGAGGCGATTATAATACCGGTATTTATTTAATCCCCTGGTAGTAAAAATGTAAACAAGTTAATTTTGTAATGGAAAGTGCTGTTCAAAATTTGTTTGTTTACAGTTATAATCCAAGGGTATTTATTTAGGCTAACTCCGGTATTACAATATAATCGCCTCGATCAGGCTGCTAGTGTAGGGAGATTTCATTAAAGCACCGTGCACTTGCGCAGTACATAGGCTATAGAGTTCTAACTTTTGGAAAAATGTTCCAGTTTATTAGCGTAAATCGATATAGGCCTACCTACCTGAAAATAGAGGAAGCTTTGGAATTATATATTATTTATTACATATTAATATAATTCTATCTTTTCTAAAGATTTAGGCCTATAGTTGATTAAAAAAATATTAAAACAACAGTTACAACACAGATTTTCAAACCAGCCACAAAATATTATTGATGATATGTCACGAGGTCATAATTTTCTCAAAGTGGCCGCCTTACTTGCTTTCCCCCATTCTTTCTGCGGCAGAAAGCGGCCATTTTAAAGAAGTTATGAATGTGTGTCGTCATTTATAATATGTCACATACTTTTGGCACTCTGGAAAATCCGTGTTTTTTTATATTTTACTAAATAAACTAACATTTTTACAACTTTCGATATAAGTGTAAATTTGTAAGTTTTATTTCAGTCATTTCATTACTATTGCAATTTTTTTTATGATTTTTTTTTTGAATTCTATTAAAAATAAATAAAAAATGACTGATGGTCTACATATCACTATAGAACGTTCACTGAGGAAGCTCACAGATAACCTTCTCGATTGTGGTAGAATCTTCAACATTGAAAGAAGAGAGAGGGCGAAGAAAACGCATATACAGTATATGTAATTATGTATGTAGCATTGTATGTAGTAAACAATTTGTTTTCCATGCTATAAATGATCATAGGAGATGCATGGGAGGAGAGTGCTTTTTAGCAGGCTGTGGGCTTGGGAGACCTTGGAAGGCCAGGAGATCCGCGACTAGAGTATCCTGATCGCCACGAAGGCCATCCAGTGCCCCCTGTGCTGAGCTTATGGGCTTTCCCCGCTCCGAACTGCGCACTTTGTTCCGGATCTAACATTCTCCTAAATACGCTCGAAAGTTATCCAAACAAAAAATAAATTTGGAGCCAATCTCCAAATCGAGGTTGCGTTCAATTTCTGATTGTAAAATTTAATGAATATTATATAGGCAGCACTGGTACCCATTGATATAATATCAATTTCGATATATGTATAGGCCTATACATACGCATATATTTATATATGTACAGTATGTATGTATGTCGATTTTAGGAAACACTATGTAACTTCCGTAGATGTTATCCGATTTGGATGAAACTTGGTACCTACGAAAATTGATCACATAAATGTCTTGTTCGAGTTCGTTAACCAGCTAGATCCACCATTTTGTTCCAAGATGGCGGCCGATTAAAACCTTATATCATTCATATCTCAGTTCATATTGGTTGCAGAGGAATAAAATAAATTCTGACTGAAAGCCCGTATTATTATTATTTGGTAATCAACACTTTTTACGACAAATCAACGATTTCAAGATGATGCCCAGTCAAATATAAAAATGTGATACCTAAGTAAAAGTTCATCGTCGTCACCGTGGTTCGAAATTTTGAACACAAGAGTGTTTTGTGTGTTGATGTTGTGGTCGGGAAAATAATAAAGTATTTTTTTATTTTTATTACATAGATAGCTTTGACTAAAGGAAAAGTGGAGTCTGCGCCATGGAATCTCCCTATGCCTGATCGGCCAGAGTCGAAAGGGATTTTTTTGATTTTTTCTTGTGTAGGCCTACGCAACAAGATAAGTGATTACCGGGCTAAAGAGGAACGAAGCATTGATTACCAACCATTTATAGATTAATTTTAAAAATCCAAAAACAGGGTATAATATCTTAAGAAGTTTTGATATAGTAGAGTACCTACCGTAATCTGTAGGTGCCTGTATAAAAACATTGCCGCAGATGCTACATTTTACCCCACCATTGAAGCGCCTAATAATTCATGATTATGCAATCTGTACACTTCAGTTAAACCTCAATAATAGCATATTTACTGAATGCGGCAGAAATTAAATATTGTTATGTATGAAATCTTTAAGTTAGGTCAGGACATGTAGAGTAGTGGTACAGACTCCGACTTTCACCCGAAAGGTAGTTGGAAAGGTAGTTAGTCCCACACTTGCTACATGTTCGGGCCATGCTTCGGAGGGCATGTAAAGCAGGCGGTCCCGGGCTTTCCTAGTTGAGTGTAAGAGAGAGCTTATAGCCCTAACTCCGCTAGGTTGGCTTAGTAATAGAACAAAAAAGTCAATATTTATTTAAGTTAGGTTCGAGGAACTAGGAAAGCCCGGGACCGCCTGCTTTACATGCCCTCCGAAGCATGGACAGAAAATGTAGCTAGTGTGGGGCTCGAACCAACAACCTTTCGGGTGAAAGTTAGAGCCCGTACCACTACGCTACATGTCTTACACACACCCCACCACAACGCGCGTTCATTCATCAGCCAATCAGGGCGCACCTCATAAAACTATCTCATCCTCATACATAACAAATATGTGGATTATAATGCATTGTATTATTAAAATATTATTATTTTTTAAGTCAACGGCCATGCCAAAATGAATCCACGAGAACAGAGCTTGTTCAAAACTTCATGAAACTTGGAAGCGTTCACAGATCACAGCGTAGGCAGGGGAACATGGTAGGAAATGTTAACGCGCGAGATCACCAGTCAGCCTAAGTGCAAATCGAGTCCTGATCACATCCGAATTAATCGTGTCACTTTACTACGTCCCCCAAGTGGTTCGAAATCCACCATAATAGGGAGGTCCACCCTGTAAGTCAAGTCCTCTTCTCCCCAAGGTGAAGGAAGCTGCCCTTAGGGTGCCTCAAGTTATGAAACCGTAAACCGACTCACTCCCCCCTCCAGGTTGACAGCAGTGACATGGTTGCTTAAAGTAGCAATGCTGAAAGCAAGCGTTGGAAAACCATATATTGTGTTGAAAGGAACAGATGTGTCTTTTCTAATATACATATACCTAACTAGATTAAACCTAACATGCATTTTATCCTAACCGTCCATTATCCTATTTTTAAGAAGTACTTAGGTTGTCGCCAGTCGGGTAATATGAGCATCTCCAGCGTATAGACAATGAAGTAGAAAAAAACTTGTGACTGAGATTATGCTTGATTGCAGGTTCTCGTCATAAGCTAATCCCAGTAATAAAAAAGCTATTTAGATTGCGAGTGCGCCACATGCTGGATTGTACATTTGTTCTTAATGTGCCGCTATTTTTTATGTTGTACCCTAGAAATTCAGTCACATTGCCTTTGCCAATATTTGCCATTCCCTTTGATATTTCCCCGCATTTCCCCTTACGTTTAACCGTTATTGCCCTTATATTGATTGGCCTATTCCCCTACCTATTCTATTTTATTGCCTTCCAATTTATACGTAGTATAAGGAAAGCTTTGTGACGGTCCAAATTTTCGATTACGAGATTTCAACGGATTTACACGTTTTTAAGTCCCAGGAACCAAAAAGAGTGGTTTTTACGAAATGCCTGTCTGTCGTTCTGTCTGTCTGTCTGTCTGTTTGTCTGTCGTTCTGTCTGTCTGTGCGTCGATTTCCGGGCAAACTACTTGGTCGATTATGATGAAATTTGGCATGTAGGTTCACAAAAATCATACCTCGGGACCATTTTTTTTATTTGGGGCTAACTCAGTTTGGGGGGGTTTTATTCTCAAAAAACTCCAAAAAACGCCTAAAAACATTATTTCCCAAAAACGGCTGCAACGATTTCTTTTAAATTCACATATATTGTAGTTGTTATTAATGCCGATAAAATGCGTGGATCGCTTGCCCCTTGATAGTTTGCTTCTGGGGGTAAAAAAATAAAAATAACTAAATTTTCATGAAAAATTACTAAAAAAATAATTTTTCTGCGAAACCTTTCTATCGATGATTTCTACTTTCAGGTATGTTTTAGGTGTTAAATTGAGTAACGAAACCGGTCAGGTTGCTTTCCCAGAAAAGTATTTGGTTTTGTACACAAAAATACTTTTTTTTGTTAATGATAGAAAATTCACGCTCAAATGCATTGCGTGCCCTGCCAGTATTGCTGTGTGGTAATGTGTTGGTCTGACCTATCTAGAATTTACCTCACTCCGGTGAAGTCAGGTGGACAACCCCACCCCCCCCCCCCCCCCCCGAGGTATCGGAAATTGAACCATAGGAAAATTATTTACCATGAAATTACTCATTTTCATAATATACTAATTTTGATAAATTGGAAAGCATGTTCGAGTAAACTCGGACCGGTTCTTTATGTCTTTGATTGTCGAATAGTGACCCTAAAAAAGGAAACCTCTTTGAAATAGTCGAGGAAAAGGCAAGAGGTGTCCCCAATCGACCAACTCGGGTATTTGACAGTTCAGCAATAGTCCCAAAGATGGCAGAGCAATAATGACTTTTGTAGCATATTTTTATTCATGATTTTGTAAGTACCTAGTGCATTGAATTACTTACAGCTGCATGCATTGAGTGGATAATTTTTTTGTTGTAATTCATAGAATGATCTTCAAGATTTAATTTCCTAGTTGTAAATATTATAAAATGAATTCGGTGCGACGGGTGCGTCCCCGTTTGGATGCATTAAATAGACGCCCCTACACTAAAATAAAGCATATGCACGGAATAGATAATAATAATAGGCTAGTAATTTCCGTAAAATACTTTGAATGTTGAAATTTGACTATAACCAATATAGGCTCCATATTCCAGTGCTAAGTCTGTATAACTATTTGCATAAACGGCCTGTACAGGCTTAAAGAGTATAGGCCCTATTCTCATAAATATTCAGTTTACTTTTCCAAAAGTTTTTTTCTTGGAACTCAGTAGTGGAGGAAGCACTGTTGTTAATCAAGTACCGTACCTAATGAGGGAGAAAATATACAACATAAAGTGAACCCCTTCTTTAACTGCTGTAGGCCTACTACTCGTAGCATTTAAGATTTTTAAAATGGGGACTTACTGTACCGTACGTTCTTCTGGCAGTCACCCTGATGAGAGTACCTATAAACGAAAAGATACAGATAGAACAAATTAATAAATACAAAAATACCGACTGGTACGGTACCTACGTTATGTAAATTTTAGTGACTTCATGGCAAGGTGGTAGCGTGCTTGTACTTGTGCGAGTCTCCACACACCTTGTGATCGGAGACGTGTCGTAACTCGACACAAGTACCTATTAGGTTACCGGTACTTAGTGAGGCGATTGAAGAGGTTAATTGGATACATTCATTAAATTGTTTGTATGCGATAGGGCTCTATAATTAGACAGGTATAGTCATCCGCCATTTCCATTTTCAATCCATTTTAAACTCTGGTGTATAAGCAAAGCATTGGGTGTTTGTACCTATTTATTTTTAGAAATTTATCGTTATTTATTTTTTATTATTAACAAAAAACGTTCTAGCCTACCAATTAGGGAAGTGCTTGATAAAAAAATTCTAAAACGTGGTGTTTTCGTGTTTTTTAATCTTTTACTTTTTTACAATGCATACCATATAGGAATCAATTTTTTTTTTTTTTTTTTTTTTTTTTATCTACCTCGCCAGCGGAAGTGATGATGGCCAACCTGGTTTCAAGTACCAAGCGCCACCTCTCCAAAATGAAAGAGTGATTGGGATGAGCCTACCATATTTGGCACTTTTGCTCGATCCAACGGGGTAGTGAGTAGTAGCTTGGTTACGTAGCTAGAGAATTAGTGTTAGTAGGCAGAGCAAGGTACTTACTTTTCAGCCGTTAAAACCACCCTTGTTACCTATATTAAGAAGATCAAACTACTGTGCTGTTTAATGTAAATGGTGTGCTAGTATGAGTATAAGATAAATATTGAGCGTGTAACCATTAATATATTAGGGCCTGAGACAGTAGATAGGTGGACAGGATATAGGAAAGTGAAGTGGGGGATGAGAAAGGTAATGATGATAAGAGGTGTTAGTAGAACTATAGCTAGAAGTACAAATTGACCCAAGGTACATGCGTAAAGTCTACATAAATAATTAGATTACTCGTGACTTTGTGGTATTTCATTTTAATAAACAAAAAATAACAAAAACTTAGAGTTTTTGTTATTTTTTGTCTAGAGTGACATATATGAACAGTTATTGTTATAGAGTTTAACAGAGCCAGGACTTAAACTAATACAATACACTGGCATAGAGTTGAGTAGGGCACTATTGATCATAATGGGCAAATGACAATACCTGGGTAGCCTATATTATAGTGCCTTAAGTACGCGATTAACATAACAATAACAAAACAAAACCAAAAATGCCTCCACCTCCCAAATTTTACTGAACAATATTTAAAAGTACAGCAAGTGCTTAAAGTAGGTGCCAAACCGTCACCCTTAAATGAATCACCAGCAAAATTACTGAAAGTCAGCAACTTCACTTTTTTTTTGTGCCTACAGATTTCACTTAAAATGGATTGCTTCATAAGGAAAGGGTTAGGCGTTCAGACAAAGGCTATAGAGGGGGAGGGGACCCAGAGGTTGGGGGGGGGGGGGTGCTCAGACATCCATCATTGGTCACAGGTCATTGGGTTCCCATCCATCTCCCACCGATATTGCCCTAAACCATAACATGCTTATACCTCGGAAGCTCAGTCGACTTTTAACCATTTTATTTTAAAATACGGTATAGCTTTAGCCTGAAAACCGAGCCACCGAACCTACTATATATACAGGGCCGGATTGACCATCTCTGTGCCCCAAGGCAATGAAATTGGTGGGCCCCCTCCCCCCTCTGCCTATGTCTATATTCTTACTAGGTAAGGTGACTATAACATTGGAACTAAGAACTATTTTTTTTTTTTTTTTTTTTTTTTTTTTTTTTAAGCGCCAGACCCATGTGGGTAAACGTGCTTTCTGGTTTGTAGTTTGCCGGTGTTGGTTGCCTGTCTGTATTGTATTTATATGTGTATAAGTTTTTATAAGACTTTAGGAACCACTAACTTCCGATTTCGATGAAACATGGCACAAAAATTAATCATACCAATGTCTTGTCCAAGTTGGTTAACCAGCCCGATCTGTCATTTAAATTTTAAAACCTTAAAAAACCTTTATAAAATTGATATCATATAGTTAATATGGGATGGTCAAGGCCGCCCCCCCCCCGAAAAAAAATCCTGGCTACGGCCTTGTGTATGGTGGTTGTAGAGGGATGGAATAAAATGTTACTGAAAGTCTGTATTTTTATCCAATATAATGACAATTTGTCAAGTTTTGTGACAAATGAACGATTTCAAGATGGCGGTTAGTCAAAGTGAAAGTAATGCCATACCTACTTGCACAAAAGTTCATAGTCCTCTCCATAGCGTTTTAAAATGGGGAGAGCGGGTTCGGCGCTAGTGCAAAGTGTGATCTAGAGTACTTTAATAGTGCAATATGTAAAAATTTATAAGGGAAGGAAAATCCGCCGCACCGCTAAGCGGGGTCGGTGCATTTATGAAATCTCCCTCCACCAGATCGGCCAGAGCTGTAAGTGATTTTTTTAGTCCTAATTGGAAAATGGAATGTTTTGGGCTCATAAAGTATCTTAGGCAGACTACTAAATGATATCAGACGGCTCCAAGATAAACTTACTGTCCAACAATGTAAAATTAGTAGGTAATAAATAAAATAAACGCTAATACATAATAAATAATAATAAAATTTACCGAGAAATTCACAATAAAAGTAGGTGAATTCTTCTCTGGAAGCTCCCAGGACTATCGCTGCAGTGGTGCAGAAGATGTTTTAAAATAAAAGTTAACAAGTTAAACCGGCCCAAGACTGTAGACGTACAAAAAGACTTACAAGTTAATATATCAGGGATGACAGGACATAGCGGGCAGATAAGCCACGGTCTGCAGGATAGGGGAAAGGGGATGAAGAGGCTGAAATCCATCGGCCGCGGATCACTGGTGCTCCATAAAGCCGTTCCACTAAGACCTCGGATAAAAATTGTCCAATAAAATCAGTTGGAATTAGCCGGAGACACAAATAAAGAAACGCTGCGAGATATATCGTCGAGATGTGTCCACCTGCTAACTTGCCCACTTCAAAATGTATTCTATGACAGCGTTTTTCTTCTTTTAATGCGGGTTTATGCATTGTCTATGTACGTTATTGCATGATTGGGTATAGTGTCTTTTTTTAAGAGAAACGTTTTGTGTAAGGGCTTTGAAATAGTGATCCGAAACCATCAGTGCCGGATCACCAACTAGGCACACTAGGCAATTGCCTAAGGGCCCAGAGCTGCCTGATTTTTAAAAAGGTTAATTTATTATGTAATTTGTTAAACCATTTCATATTTTCATAATGTAAAACTAAAATTTTTAAAACAGAAAGTTTTCCCGGCAAAACTTGAAACCTTATTTTTAAATATAATTTAAAATATGATGTGATTTGTATTTAGTATTACTAGTTCCTAGCTGCAATGTTAGTCACCTTGCCCAGTAAGACTATAGACATAGAGGGGGGAGGGGGGCCCACCAATTTCGTTGCCTAGAGACCCAGGGAAGGTAAATCTGGAAAGCATTTGCGTGACGAAAAGCGGCGCTACCATCCTATTTGTTGGAAGGTAACTTAGTGACTGTTGATGCGGACTTGCGGTTGTCCACTAGGTGTCTCTAGTCTAGTTTGCCTTTTGGTACCGGAGAAGAGTGAGACATAGGCCCTACGCTCTTCTCACAGTGGTGGTCAGTGCTTAAATTAGTTTGATCGGTAAAGCATGTACCGTTCTTTGTTTTGTTTTGATATCGCAGCATGTGGGAACTAAGTACTATAGTAAGTGGTTTTTATTTTTTCATTAAATTTTTATTTTTTTATTTTTAATGAACCCAGACGTCGTCTAAGTAGGTATGATATTTTCATGGAGCTAATAAAACTATGGAGCCACCATGTCGTATTTCGGCTGTGCTGCAAGACTGAAGCCATGACCACGCCTACTTATAGGTGCATTTTGGCGGGAAATTCAAATTTAATAGTTTTATTATATGTTTTCTTTATAGTTTTCTTTGTTGTTTCATATATAATTATATTTATTATTTACATTTATTATATATATTGTTTAAAATTTAAATTAAAAGTACTGAAAGATCTGCATTAAAAAAATTTATTTTTATCTAAAAGTAGGGAAAACTTTGCTAAAAATATTGTTTAAAATGTAAATTAAAAGTACTCTAAGTTCTGCATAAAAATATTGCTGGTTAGCTGGCATGATTTTCCGTTCTAAATAATCTTTAAATAATCAAATAAAAAATAAAATGTTAACATGGTATCAAATGGCAAAAGGCTCAATCTGGTCCTATACTACGGAAATAGCCGAAGTCAAGTGGCTTCAACCCGAATGTTTACGATGAGTCTATAGTTTTACTATGTCTATGGATATTGTGAGTGTGGTAGACTAATATTGTCATAACACAATTAGGCAAACACTGTGGGATAACACTGCGCATGTTCACGTTATCATCGCTCGTTGGTTTTTGTATTTCGGTAATTGAAAGTTAGCCTACAGTACTATAACCAAAATTAGATATGGAAAAAACTAGACTTAGCGGGATTCGAACCCACAATCTACGTCCAACCGAGGCGTCGTCTCAACCACTGGACCAATTAAATTATCTACTTCTTGTGCTCTTATTGACAAGATTCGTATTGCTAGACAGGTTAGCACAGCTACACAACTATGTATACACCGTACAGGTCTGTGAGCTTACTTTATTGCACAATATTAATTTAATACATTACAGTATTACATGATGGTAGGCCTATATACCCTATAACACTGGCATTAAATTAACTATGGTTGAAGAGGTAACCTCCTCGTTATAACTGAAATTAGAGGATATGGAAAAACTGGACTTGGTGGGATGCGAACCAACAATCGGTTGCAATGTACTGTACTATATTTACACTATTATCAGGGGTACGGTACCCCTACTAAATGAGCCTATGAGTATAATACTAACTTGAGCAATAAACCGTAGGGTTGGAGAATCATCACAGAGAAATGATCGTGAAATTTGTATATTATATTGGAAGGCACCGAGTTGACGGGTTCAAGTGATTCTGTATGTTAGTGTGGTCGTATCAAATATTATTATCACTTTATTATGACCAAGTTAATCACCATCTTTACCCACATGGCACATCATATCACACGGCCGGCCATTAAACGGCATATAGCCTCTATTATTCCTGATGAGATAATTTAACGGCTTTCGGCAAGCCAACTGACAAATTTTGACTATAGTGGTCACCATATATAAATCAATAACAAAAACTTTCAAAAAATGCTTAAGGATCTCCTGGAATTATAGATCATAGATTGATTCTTTCATTCTTCATCACTCTTTGAGAACAAATTTGTCACATTTTTAATCATTGTTAAAATTAACTTTGTATAGTTTTACGTAATAAAATAAAATTAAAAATTCACAACCGGTTTCGGCTCACGCCATCGTCAAGTGAAACCGGTTGTGAATTAATTTTTAATTTAATTTAATTACGTAAAACTATACAAAGTTAATTTTAACAATGAGTGACAGCAAGTTTTACAAAGTTACTAAGGAGACTATTATGTTTACACATTTTAAATGTCTAGAAGTCGGGATTAAGTTGACCTAAACCCATAGTCTAACACGATTAGACCTATTTTTGTCAAACTTTAATTATTAATATTCACGCCTTTAAGAGTGTACAGCCCGTAGGAAATTGGCAACCCGAAATTTGTTACTTTTTATTTTTTATTTAATTAACTAAGCATGTTATTAAAGATTTGGCTCATCAAAGTTGTAGAAGAATACTTCAACAATCATATAATAAGGTATTTTTTGTTTTCGAAATTGTAGTTTTATTTATAAAATTTTACGTGAAACGCTATTGTTTATAAAATATCTGCATGTTTATGAAAAAACTACAATTTCGAAAATTAAAAATATCTTTTAATATGATGCATGAAGTAGTGTTCTACAACTTTGTTGAACCAAATCTTTAATAACATGCTTAGTTAATTAAATAAAAAATAAAAAGGAATACATTTCGGGTTGCCAATTTCCTACGGGCTGTACACTCTTAATACAATAGCTATTAATGGCTATTTTTAATTAAATTAATTTTAATAATTTTTTTTCATAGCCTTCTCTTATTTCTAACTCAAGGCTCAGGCACGCTAGCTTTTTTCTTTATTTCGCAATCATGGCAAGACTATTCTAAGACATATTGTTTGCATGCATTTTTTCGAGGCTTTCTTCATAATATTTTCAATATTTCCTCCTACCTGGCACCTTCAGGCCACTTTTCTAAATTAATACTTCTTCTATTAACTATTAACTATCACAATAGGCTATGAGCAACAGACAAAGTTATTCCCCGCGGCGCCGTTGACCTCTAAAACCTAATTTCCAGCAGCAGAGAAACTATACCAAAGGGAATGCATACGACAAAGCACATTGGACTGTTTTAGTTTCGTTCTTGGAGAATACCGTACATCCAGACATTTAAGCTTCAATTCATAAAAAAGCTACAAATAAACATATACCTATATAATATATATACCTCCCGGTAATACAATAGAATAGGAGAATTTACGGGTTAACACATATACCTCTTCTTTTGGTTTAGAATAGCCACAAAAAAAGTCCTCCCAGCACGCAGGAAAAGGAAATGCAAATATGAAGATTAACCATTGAGGCAGGTGTCCACATGGAGTTTGACGGATTGAATATTATTGTAAATAAGGGGGAATTCCTCATCAACACGGCTCATCCTTACCACACACAGACTTATCAAAAAATACTCATCTGTGCCGGTTGCAGACTTATCAAAAAATATCGCCGCTACATTTCTAATATCGCTCGATTCGCCGCCGGCTGTTCCTTACTTCTTGTTTACCATGGTGCCTACGCTTTCATGTCCTGACGTTTTCAAGCGAATCCAACATTTGATGGATATTTTCCTGCTGGTAACTGAAATTGAAATTTAGACCTCTAACAGACAAGCACGGGCAAAAAAAACACAATTTTTTTAAACGCTTTCTACCGTGAATAAAAGATATAAAAAGAATACGATAACAATTAATGACTAAATAAATAGGTGATCATACCGTTTACAAAACAATTTTCCTGCTACTCTTGTTAGCCATTCGGTCCAGCACGTCGTCAGGACTTGGAGAACAGTAAATATGACAATTTGAGAGTGGGGCATGTCCCCTGTGCCCCCTCCCCTTGGATACGTATACTTGCTAACAGACAACCCGCATTCCCGCAGACTAACAACGGTACATCATATATCTGGTATTTTATGGCAAGCAGACGGTAGCAATTTTGAAATTATTCGGTGCAGCAGACGTTGTACTTGTATAGTCAGGGAATGAACACAATGCATATCAGGACAAAACTCTGTAAAATTTGGAAAAAATGTATTGTCTTCGATTGGTCAAACATAATAAATTCTTTATGTTCAATAAAAACAAAAACAAATCTAAAAATTTGTTTAAAATAATGTATTTTGCGTCTTCTTTTTCTCAACTTTCTCTCGGGAGAGAGCCCCGAACTTATCGATACCTCGGCTGTCACACTGCAGATAATTAATATCTGATTCGTCAGTAAGTCCCCATAAAGTGATTAGCGGGGGAGGGGTCGCTCAACCTGACAAACTGAGTACTTGTCCTGGATAAGAGAGGGGGGGGGGGGGAAGAGTCCTAATTACTCTTTGGCTTGAGGCCTCATTGAATGTACAATACAGTTCCGTTGCAATTCTACATGTGGGAGCGCCTGATATTTCATGATTATGCAATCATGCACTTTCTTCTCTTACTAATAAGAATACGTTTCGTAAAAGCACAACATCTTAGAAATTAGATGGCTAAAAATGTCAGAACAGAGTAAGCATGGCGAGAAGAAGACTGCAGGGACGTTCACGAAACCGGTGGAAAGGCGAATTAGAAACCGACCCTTGCGAGTTGGGAGTCCGTTTGTGGTGGAGCGTCATACAAAACCGACCGAGATGACTGAAGGAGTGTTGTCGAGCAAGCCTAAGTCCATAAAGGGGTGTACAACCAGAAGAAGAAGAATAGATTAATAATAATAATAATTAATATTGATTTTTCTCAAATCATCTTTGTTGAAAAAATCAGGTTATTAGAAGTGTGTATTGCTTTTGAATAGGGTAAATCATAAATAAATCTTGACTTTTTGTTGTTCTATTACTAAGCCAACCTAGTGGAGTTAGGGCTATAAAGCCCTCTCTTACACTCAACTAGGATGACCCGGGACCGCCTGCTTTACATGCCATCCGAAGCATGGCCAGAAAATATAGCCAGTGTGGGACTCTAAATAACAACCTTTCGGGTGAAAGTCGGAGTATGCTACATGGGATTATATAAAAATAAAATTCATGAAAAATAATGATTTGCTAATTTGCTCAAATATTAGTCTTCTTTTCCATTCTGAAAATATATAGATATATGAAAAGAATAAGTCGCTGCAGCAATCAAGTTGTCAGTGACCGAAGAAATTGGTGTGGAAAACAAAATCTTAAAGTTGACATATTTAAAATTATTTCAATTTTTTTTTTCAACTAAATATAAAAATATAACTTCCAAACAACTCATTTTCATTCTTACACATTTTGCTGCCCTATATAGTCTAGTATAAGCAATGCAATGGGCTAAATTATATTGGGACAATTATGCTTTGAATCCTAGGGCTACCTGGTACGATGAGGTTAAAAAAAAATATGTTTGGAGCACTTGAGTGTCCCGTCTCGCCTATAGGTCCTATATAAAACTATAGGAGGCCTTGTAATACAATATTATATTATAATGCTATTTTTGCCACATGCAGAGCATGTTTCAAACTGCGGCAACCTGTTAGTGTGCACAGCGTTGGCAGGGGAACCTGGTGGGACATGATAACGAGCTTATAAGTATAAGTTCGTGTCGAGTCCTGGTCACCTCCGATTTAATCGTGTGACATTACCATGTTCCCCAAGTGGTTCGGAATCCACTATAATCAGGAAGTCCACCCTGTCAGTCAACTCCACTTTCCCCGAGGTGAAAGAGTCTGCCCTTAGGGTGCCTCAAGTTAACAAACAGACTCACTCCCCCCGCCAGGCTGACAGGGTTGCTTAAAGCAGAAATGTTGAGAGCAGGCGTTAGAAACAACAACATATTTTTGGCACAAAATTTTAAAACTTAACTTATAGGTTACATGAAGTTTTAATAAAGTGTTGTTTAATCCAATCAAGTACCGTACATAATTCTTATGAGTTATTTTTGTAAATTTATTTTTATTTTCACCTTTTTGGAGGTTTCTTTGAATTGACGTGGCCCATTTAGCCAATGGATAGTAAATAAGTAATAAATAATAAACATAGACTACTTAAACAACAATGAATCACTCCAAAATTCAGTTAATTCCATTCTTCCCCCTAAGTGAAGAAGAATCAATGGGCGTGTATACATGCTGTCATAAAGTTGTGGGGCCAGCAGGTGCCGCGTTCGGACGTGCCTCGCATAATACCAAGATAACCGAAATTCGATATAATTTGGGGGGGGGGGGGGTCTCAGGAGGCTGCAGCGCCGATTGCTTTTGTTGTTGGCAGCCTTGTATTCCCTTACGATCGTCACCGCGCGTTTCTTACCCAACGCCCCCCCCCCCTGGGGGGGGGGGGGTCCCCTCAAAGTTCTCCCTTACAGAAACATTGCCCTATCAGAAATTTAATTAAATAACTGGATTACGACTCCACAATCTCTTCTTTATTACGAGTTCATTGCACTTACGAAGTTTGTTAATTAGTAGTATAGTTTTTCTTTAACCTAAGTTTAGAAGCTTACTTATAGGGCTCCGTTTGAACTTGTATCCGAGTTTATAAAAAAATAATCAGCCATTTTCATAGCTTGTGTAAAACAGTGTTTCTTGTGGAAATCTCTGACTTGTCATAGGGAACTAATCTGATGACTGTACACATCCTGCTGCTGTTTTGTTTGATGGTCTGACGGACCGTTGGAAACGTTTGGCCATGTCCAAAGGATGGACTAGAACTTAGAATAGGACCACCCGGAAGTTAGTGGTAGCAAGGCCACAAGATAGAAGACCCACCGGGCAACCCTCGAGGAGAGAATTGAACAACTCGCCGGAGCAAGAGGAAAAACAGCTCAAGGTGTTAGCGTCCAACCGGGTCGAGTACAAGATATGGGTCCGGGCGCGAGGCACTTAGAGGGAATCGGAAGAAGAAGAAGATGAAGTATCAAAATGTCACATGGATTAGCGTAGAACAATTGAAAATACAGTACTTCCCGGTAGGGATGTGAAATGGGTAAGAGAGGCCTAACTACTACCTAAACCCATGAGGTTTCCAATGTCAAAGTCTAATTTACTAATTGAAATAGCCACAATAGTTCCACTGGGAACGCGTAAAACGAAACTCAGAAAAAGCATTTTGGTAAAAACAATGCAGGAGGAAAGAGAAGACCCTCGTCAATCCCCTGGATAAGATAGATCGCACTCCCTCCTAATGGAGAAGGAATCGGGGAAAAATTAAAGAAGTAAAAGTTAACTTCAATTTAATTCGGTATCCATCCCATTTATCAGAGCTGCCGCTGCTGACCCCCCCCCCCCTCCACCCACCGTACCAAATCCAAATCACTCCCCCGCAACGTTTCCAAATTCCCATGTTGTAAATCTTATATAAGTGTTACAACTGTACTGGAGGGTAGAAAATTAATGCCCGATTAAAGGTAGGTTATACGATAGACACCCGATCATGGCTTTGTCGTGGGGGTTATTTATTTTTGGCCTGGGTGGCACAATATTGACCTGCCCCCCCCCCCTCATCAATGCTTTTGAAAAAAAAAAACAGAAATCACTAATATATTCTGGCAGGGGAACGTGATGGTGGGACATGATAACACGCTGAGTCTATACCAGCCAGTCTACGTGCGTGGCGAGTCCTGGTCACCTCCGAATTAATCGTGTGACTCTACAACTATAATCAGGAGGTCTACCTTGTCAGTCAACTCCCCTTCTCTCCGAGGTGAAGTGAAGGTGTCTGCCCTTAGGGTGCCTCACTTAAGTCACTTAAATAAACAGACTCACTCCGCCCACCTGCAGCCTGATCGGGGCGTTTATAATACCGGTATTTATTTAATCCACCGGTAAACAAGATAATTTTATAATGGAAAGTGCTATTCAAAATTTGTTTGTTTACAGTTATAATCCTAGGGTATTTATTTAAACCCGGTATTATAAACGCCTCGATCAGACTGCAGGTTGACAAGGTTCCTTAAAGCAGAAATACTGAACGCAGGCGTTAGAAAAAAAATATTCTGATGGAATATGAGAAGGCTGTAGATCAGAAGAAAATACAGAATTAAAGAAGTGAAACGTTTATTTTACTGAAAAGTACATGAAATACTACAATAGATATATTCAGATTGTTCCAGACCACCCTGACAAGCAATTAATTTGGGTTATTTTGAGGAATCTTGAAATCCGATAACAACTACTAGCGATGGAAATTTACTGCTAAATCCTGATGGGCAATTTAAATGTACCTAGTTCACATTCAATGTTTAGACCTACATTATGTCTACTAGTTCTTGAGGAGGATGCATTTCCCCGGAACTCGGTGAATTTCCCACAATTTATGCATTTATGGAAGGCATTGTTATGAATGGAGAGCTTGTCAATCAACTGCGTTATGCAGATGACACTGTGCTGGTTGCGTCATAAAAAGAACAACTGTTCTGTAGTCGTTAGGTATATTAAATAAAATAGCAGGCAGCAATGCGGACATCTTAATTAACGTGCAGAAGACGCAAAAAAATGTCAGTGTGTTTGAGAAACATTTGAATATTTTTCTGGATGTTGAACTTGTACTACAATGTAAACAATGCCGGCACCTCAGATGCAGCGTAAGCGGCGAGTTGGATGTCAGTCAGGCGGCTACTACGTCTGTCAATAATTCGTCATTTTGGCATCAGTAATACGTCTCTACCACATCATAATTTAATTTATAATATATAAGTTAAGTATCTACATAATGGTCTCCTTAAATCAAACATCTCATCAATTTTTGAAGCACAAACGACGGATTATTCAATTATTGCTTCAGGTAGAAAGTACTATACTTCGGTGTCGGAATCTGCAGTTGGACCTTAGATTGCGAATGGTGAAATGTAATATTTATGCTTACTAAGGGACCTGGTGGTTCGTCAAGAAGATATTAGGGGTGGGAACAAAGCGTTTAGAGCTATAAGTCATTCGCATTAATGAGGGTTGCAATAAATCAGATTATTATGCCAATACCAGTTAAACCTTTCTGTAATTAACCTTCTTCGTTAAAGCACCCGGGTTCTTTTTTTATTAAAGAGTAAAAACCAACAAAAAATGCAATTAGAGATTCCGCTAGATCTAAGAATGCCACCGATGGGCTACACTACTCCTAATACAATAGATATACCTAATAAGTAAGAGAAAAGCAACTAAAATATGGTGAAATAAAGCAATTTTAGCCGTGGCTTTTATTAAAATCTCATATGGAAACGATTTAGCGGTACCCAGAGATTTACTATGCTGATATCAGTGAGTATTAACTCTACCCGTTGACAAACAGCGGGGGGGGGGGAGCAGTGGGGGTTGGAAGATGAGGGGAAGGGAGGATTTGAGTTGATATGATTTTCCCCATCAAAAATGCGAATGGAATGGGACAAGCAGTAAAATCCCCAATATATACTCTCATCTCTCCATCTTACTTTCACTCCAACGGCATAGCTTATTACTTTTGCTTCCCAACCTAGTTTAGTTATTCGCGCCAAAAAAGAGTCAGATTTACTTGTGACATTCAATGTAGGATTAATGTAATTCTTAAGGTGCCAATTTCTTCTCACTGGTCACGGTAATTTCAGTCATTACCTCGCCGGGATTGGTACGTGCAAGTGGACTATAATATGTGCCGATATTGCGCGATGGAGGCCGATAGTGGATGCCACATTCTCGCTGAGGGGCCATGTGATCTGGCGCCTGAGACTCAAACTTCTGGGGTGCACTGTTGCTACTGACGGCTGGGCTTCACCAATCCAACCCATGGCCATGGCGAGATTTGAAGAAGCAGTGGGGCTCGACTAGTGCGACTGGGGAACCTATGGGCTATGGGCCCAAATTGTGGCTTTGGTCCCAGCTACAAGTTCATACTACCTACTAAGGTATCAATTTCCTTGCTCTCTTGCAATGCATGGTGTACACGTAGGCTATTTCAAATGAAGGACGACACGCAGCGAATACTGGCAGCACAGTCTCGTTTTTAATCGCAGTCGGAGCTTTTCCGTGAGAGAATTGGTCCGAATGGTGCTACCTGTGGGCCTACTGTGGCGATTATTTTTAATCAACCTGGGATTAAAAATGTAATCAAAACAATTTTACAATTGAAAATGCTATTCAAAACCAGTTTGTTTACATTTTTAACCCCAGGAATGAGTTAATGCTAAACGGCATAGTATAGGCGCGCGGGAACGTATCTTGGATTTTAGGATTTTATTTCCGGGGGGGGGGGGGGGGTAGGCGATTAAAAAATCTAGTTAACTAACAGTAAGCTGCAATTTTCAAACATTTTCGGGGGGTCATTTGTCCCCTGCTCCCCCTGTCTACAGCTCTGGGTACTGCGATGTGTTTGGCCTTTTCCATTTACAAGTATGGCGATTATTATTACCCTATTCTAGGGGTTAAAAATGTAAGCTAAACAATTTTGAATGTCACTTTCCATTATAAAATTATTTTGCTTACATTTTTATTCCCAGGTTAAGATTAAAATTAATCGCCATAGTAGGCCCGCAAACGTGGAAGACTTCGACTTCACCTTTCTGACTCGTCAAAACCTAATTCTCATTGGGGGATCCACGGGGGAGGTCACGGGGTCATGACCCCCTTAAAAGAGTAAATTTAAAGGTATTTAAAGGTATTTTTATTAATAAAAAAACACAATACAATTAATAAATATCCAAGGGCCACACTAAGTGCACCCTGTGAAGGGCACTTGTGTCGTGGCCCTTATAACTATTACAAATCAAAAACATTACAAAACAATAATTATAAATAATGGTCTAAAACACTTATAAATCTTAGAATATTTTATCTATATTTATGTTATTTATATTTTATTTTTACATTATCGCTTCAAAATATCTTTAAGTTCAGTAAAAGGCATATTACAAATTTTTTTGTGATGTTCTAAATTAAAAAAAATAATTAAATTAATAAAGTAGTAAAAATATTTTTTTACAAAAACGATTTCTCGGGAGAGTCGGGGTAAAGGCATCATACCTACACAAACAACTTGTGACCCCCCCCCCCCTAAATTTTCCGCTGAAACCGCCCTTGCTAATTCCCCCTCGCATTTGACTGCACTTTACTTTCAAGTTTCATCATTTGCTGACAGTACAGTCGATGTGGACGTGGGTCGTGGAGTTCAAAATTCAGCTAATCTGAGTCCGTCGCAAGAACATTCGACGAGCCAAATCTCATAAATAGAACAATGAATCTGTTTCGTATAGAGATCCAAAATGTTGGCTAAACATGGTAACCAGCGTAGAGAAATGACGTCAATCCCCCAATGTTTCGATTCATTGGCCATATGATTGGATTGCTTGGTCGCAAGCATTTTCCTATGTACGAAAGAGGATCATTATAATCGGTATTGTATTTAAATTGTAATAAGAGCAATTCGGAGTACCCCCAATTTTTATACAATGTCGATTATCACATGACATTTTGATTGCAGAAAAGAATATCAGTGGCAGAGGAAAATAAACGTGAGTACTAGTGGTCCCAAGCGAACATTCGCAGAATTGTATAGCATCGAACAAAACGGAACGCCTTTGTTTCATCTAGCGGTTGGCATTGGAACTATTGTTTCACCAAACTGGCGCTAGATGTTTTTACAAATGACGTACTTTTCATTGTGGAGATTCTCTCAAACTCATTAATTAATCCATTGAAATACGACATTAGTATGTTTGGTGTATTCCACTATTTCAGGGGTTCTGACGAATGTGTGTATATATAATTTGGTGCACACCAGGCGCGGATCTAGAATGAGACCAAGAAGGGGGCTAAGATTAAATTTTGATTTTTTTTAAATAGGGCAGAAATATTGGGGTTTTACGCATTTTCAGAGCAATAAGGGTGCTATATTAGAGGAAATTAATACAATCGAGCAGAAATTATGTGAAAAAGAGGACTGAAATAGTGGGGTTTTACGAATTTTGTGGACCCTCATGGGGGGGGGGGGCTATAGCCCCCATAGCCCCCCCCCCGTAGATCCGCGCCTGGTGCACACAGAACCTTTTTTCCGTACAAAACCTCCAAGAAGCCTTAGCAGAATAATATATTGACTATTGTAATGAAGAAGAAGCAGGTACTGGTTGGAAAGCGATAAGACGAATGGCAACAACAGCTAACGGCATCTTCAAAATAATACGCATTCGCAAGTTAAATAGTGAATTGATGAGTATACTAATTGACATATTGTGTAAAATATGATAATTATAATGGGGCTTTATCTCGAGGGGGGTAAGGGGTCATTAAGACTGACGTAACGAGGGGGTAGGGGGGAGGGAGTTTCATCTAGATAATTGCTGCCCCTCTAGACGACACGATCAAAACCTTTTCTTCTTGTAATTTTATTATTTCAAGGTTCTTTAATTCCATATCGGGATACGCATTGAGTTGCTCCGGCGCAGAGTTCCGGGCTTTGTCCTCCAGGGGAATGGCAATTTTCTTCCTTTCTTTGTTGTTCGCATCTTCTTTTTTTATCAGAATTTATCCTCCTGAAATCTTATCGAATATAATCTTTATTGGGATTATAATTTTTATATCTCACAAGACACCGAAGGCCATATTGTTTTCTCTCGATATATCAGACACAAAGTAGATTTTGCAATAAATGTACATTCATTATGCTAGAACATATACAGTAGCTAGGGATGTCCTGTATGTCGTACTGTACAAGAATATTTTTATATTAATTTTATTTATTATTGTTATAGTTATAATTTAGATTTAGTTTTAGGGTAGGGTAGGGTAAATTGTTATAGGTATTCTTGTGGGGCTTTACAATTATAGTGTTTAAATTTAATACTCATTCATTCACTCATTCATATTTATAATTAGTTTTCCTGATGTATCTCTATTTATTACCCTGACAGTGGTCATTAACAAGAAAATGGAAATTGTGTTTGCATATTTTGGCCCATAATTATAGGTAATTAACGGGATGGCTATCATCTGCCAATGCCAAATGTAATTTAGGCTAGGTAACTAAGCAAGACTTCAAAAATTGATGTACGCTAATAGTTTAGTTATGAAGTCTCGACAGTCATAGCCTGCAATACTTGCATGCGGAATTAAAAAAAAAAAACATGAACGCATGATGAGACGACCGGACACAATTTTATTGTTGGAATTAAAGATTACAAAGATTACCTCCGCCCCTTTTTTTTACACAAAGTCAAATTTCGTAGGGTATATTACGAAAGATTTTGATACTTTAGGAGTATTTAGTTTATATTTATATTTATAATAGTGTAATAAAGATACAAAATAGTATATTATTACCCTATCAAGGTAACCCTTTTACCAGGCACTTTCCGCGCAACTATATCATTGCGGATTTAGTAGAAGGAGGAGTACCTGTCAACTTCAATATGCGTTTTATTATGAAGCTTTTGTTCTAAAACTAAACCAACCTAGTGGAGTTAGGGTTATAATGGGTCTCACCGAGCAAGGAGCAGGAGTGCTATGTCGGCGTTGTGCGGAAGAACCGGAGACGGCTTTACACTTTCTGACAGAATGCCCAGCTCTCGTGTACAATAGATTCAAGTTCCTGAGGCGTGCTTCGATTCGCCCGTGAAAGTGGACTAAAAGACATTTAATCGTGACAGGTGGTGTTCTATGGTCTGCGGTCACCATAATAATAATAGGGTTATAAAGCACTCTCCAAGCTCAGCTAAGAAGGCCCGTGACCGCATGTTTTACATGCCCGCCAACGGCCTTACCATTTTGAATCCAATAGAGCAGAGCATGTTTCAAACTGCGGCAACTTGGTAGTGTGCACAGCGTTGGCAGGGGAACCTGGTGGGACATGATAACTCGCTTAGGCAGTATAAGTCGAGTCCTGGTCACCTCCGATTTAATCGTGTGACTTTACCATGTTCCCTAAGTGGTTCGGAATCCACTTTAATCAGGAGGTCCACCCTGCTAGTCAAATCCCCCTTTCCCGAGGTGAAAGAGTCTGTCCTTAGGGTGCCTCAAGTTAACAAACAGACTCACTCCCCCCGCCAGGCTGACAGGGTTGCTTAAAGCATAAATGCTGAAAGCAGGCGTTGGTAACAACAACAACATGTTTTACATGCCTTCCGCAGCATGGCTAGAAAATGTAGCTCGTTTGGGACTCAAACCAACAACATTTTGAGTGAAAGTTGGAGTCTACATCTTCTTTTTTGTAATCCCTCAGTGGTAGCTCTACGATCGATATTTGGTGAACCTAGACCAGGCGGAATACTTTCCTCTGAATTTTCTAGGCTCGACCTTCGGCTATCCGTTTTATAGACCAGTAATCTACCAACTTGGCTTTTTCTGACCAGCAAATTCTAAATGGTCCCATTAAAAGACAATGAAAGGTGATAAGAGCAAACGCCAAATATCATATGAAATACCAATCACAGAGCTGTCAAAATAAATAGGAAAGCAAATATTAGGACAAACCGAAAATATTTCTGAGCAATCTGGTGCCTGATTTGTCATTTGTACCTCTTTCTAACACAGGTTGGCCACAATTATTGAATGTTATTTATACAAAATACGATTTGTGTGGTATAGTCCACGCAAAATGAGAAAAGTATAGATATGGAATGTTTTGATCCTGTGCGACACTGTAAAAATATTCTTTGCACAATTTTTGTTATGCCTTGCATGCCAATGCAACAAAAAGGGAACACAAAATGGTGCAAGAAATATTTTTATAGTGTTGCACAGGATCAAAACATTCCATGTCCATACTTTTCTCATTTTGCGTGGACTATACCTAGTCCAAGTTCAAGAAATGTGGACAATAGTGACTGCAGCATGTCATGTATCGAAATGCAGAAGAGCATTTTGCACTTGTATTCTGCTCTAACTTGTGATCAGCTATGCAGCCTACAGTATACATGGCTGTATTGTGTAGCATGGCTAAATTGTAACAAATTTTTTTAATGTATAAAACACTATTTTATTATTTCTGCTGATTTAACGGACATTTATGACGACTCTATAGGATCGATATTTCATATGAAAATCGACTTTGCACATGAAACACGCAGTGGGGGAACTCCGATTGCTCTTAGGTAGAGTAGAGTAGACATCATCTTGATATTCGTGGCAATGTCGCGACATACCATCGGAAATTCGATGACCGCAGCAAAGGCTGTAAGCAGTGTTGTAGGCGGCCGCAGCGCCCAAACACGTACAATTTGCGACAAGCTCGAATATCTTGCGGTGAAACTTGGGCCGTTATCAGGGAGGTAGACGGCAAGGAGGATCAATCCGCCCAGTTGTGCGAGCTCAAACTTTCAAGATAGCGCGCTAACTCACTTCAAATACCATCACTGGAGACTAAATTAGTGAATTAGTTCAATGGCGCAGCAAATATCAAAAGGGGGGTTTATCACTTTAGATTATTAACGTTTTAGTTTGGACCTAATTTATGGTTTTGATTTCTGAAATACGAACCATCAGAACCATGGCAACTCTCATAACGAATTACCTAACTTATTTAAAGGAGTTATGTTTTGCAAAAGATTCATTCATTTTTAGTATTTGCAGAAATAATATATACCTTCTTCTTCTTCTGGCTCTACAGCCCTTAATGGGCTTTGACCTGCTCGACAACACTCCTCCAGTCGTTTTGGTTCGTCTTGACAACTGTGATTCACATTATATATATTATAGGCCTATTATTATTATATATTATTATTATTATTTCGGTTTTGTACGGACTCCCAACTCGCAAAGGTCTGTTTCCAACTCATCCTTCTAGCGTTTTCGAGGACAACCGGCCAGTCGTCTTCCTAGATATATATATTGTACCTAGTAGACATTTTCTCATGGAAGAAGAGCTGATGTTATAAAGCAATCGATGAGGGCGCCCGGTAGAGAGAGCTGGACCAATGCACTCACTCAAGAGTAGATAGACTAGTAAACAAAACTATAGGAGCCAAGAGTCCTCGTTGATGTGGCTGAGAAGAATCTCCTTACCCTTTTAAAGGTTCACAATTTTCTTTTTCTTCTCTTATTTTATTTACCTTGAATAGCCAGGTAGGCTATATGTGAATCAGTAGAAAATCCAACTACAGTACATTTTTTACTTCTATATAAATTTGTAACAGAAAACATACTATACGTGTATAAAAATACGTGTACGTATTTGAGTTATTTCTAAACTAAACGAAATTATCGACGCCTTACTGTGCCAAAAACTAGCTACAGGATTTGCATAGTTTCACAACCAAACGATGCGCCTTCATGTAAAGATATAACAAATTAAAAAACATGAAAAATGAAAAACAAATTGATTGGGCTGGTTACATATACGACATAATTCATTTAGGTCTATATGAAAGGAAAAAAATTGTTTAAAATTATAGTTAGACATGCGTAAACCCCTAATATTTCTCCTCTCTATTTTGGGGTTTCCCCCCGGGTCCCTCGAATTCTCAAATTTCATAGTTCAAATTGATTATTTTAAAATTTTTAAATAGGTACCTACTAAATTATGCGGAACCTACTTGGAACTAAAGAGAACGGCCCAAGACAGGGAGGAGTGGAGAAGGAGGTGGAAAGATTTGCTGCAAACCAATCGCTAAATTGAAACCAAAGAAGAAGACTAAATTATATATTCACCCTGGGAAAGGCCCCAATATAATATGTATAGATATACTTAAATACGCGTGCGTGCTTTCCACGACTTTCTCTACTTGAAAGCATGAGACATGTTTATGTTGTATTATCAAGAATGGGACAATATAGTACCTAATCTTAACACGTTAACGGAAACAACTACAAAAGCAGTCGTGAAAATGGGGCGCGACTACTATAGCAGTCGAGTCTACTGGGGCAGTGGAATACACATTGCCGCAGCATAAGCAGGAATTTAAAGAAATCCAGACAGATAAAACTATCGCCTATACTTTCCTTGATTATATATTCTGTCATGAATGCTGAAGCATCCTTGTCTCACCACAACGATTTTAAAATTGACTGCTATGGCAACTGAGACCCATGGACTATGAATGCTATTTTTTTTTAAACATAAATTTAAATCGCATACAAACAATTTAATGAATGTATCCGATTAACTTCTTGAATCGCCTCACTATATCACCTGCTAGGTACTTGTGTCGAGTTACGACACGTCTCCGACCGCAAGGTGTGTATATACCCGCACAAGGACGCTACCACCTTGCCACCGAAGTCGCATTGCAGTAGTGTTAACCTATTTTTTGTACCCCGGTCAGCCCACGCCTGCTGACTAGGTGCACTTCAAGGGAATCCCTCGCGAGGTTGCCTATTTCGCAGCTCGAGCAAGGACTGGACACATAACAACAAACCAATATCTCCACCGTTTCAACCTGGTTAATTCAACACTGTGCCGAGCCTGTGGAATGGACGAAGAAACTCTTGAGCATATTCTCCTCCAATGCTCCATTCTAAGCAGGGAAAAGAACTCACTCGTGACGGCATTGGAAGGAGGAGGAATAGAAAAATCTGTGACGGAAGAATCTTTGGGCACTGGCGAAAAGGGCGTTCGATCGACACCTGGCCATCGGCATCACCTGAAGCTGGAAGCCAGTAGCAAGAAGTAAGTAAGTACACGCTAGTAACCAGAAAAAAATCAGGGCCTGTCCTTGTTAAACCAGGTGTCCAGTTTTGAGGCAAACTGTGCATGGTCACATTATAGTTATCACAGTTAATCACCACCACCTACAAGCAAATAGGTACACCACAATGTAAGAGCAAATATAAGAATGTTCAAATAACGACTGTCCCATCTTAACACAGCTAGAAGAAGCAAAGCAGTTTATCTCTTAATGCAGCTAAGAATCGTGATAAAGAGTCGTTAAAATCTAAATAAAACTTTGCGAATAAAGCGGAGAGGGACAGACACAGTTTGCTTAGTGGGAATTAAAAAACAGAGATCTCAACTTTATCAATATTCTCGCTAACTCAATTTCACCCGAGATGTTCAAGATCACTCTTTCTTCATCTTCTCCGCTAATCTCCTTAGCGCTTTTCTATTACTTTTGTTGCTTCCTTTCGTAGGGTCTGTTTACCTTTTCGAAAGGTTGTAAAGGCGTTGCATGAAAGGGTAATACGAAGCGGCCTTTTTCGCTGCGGGATTTCGCCTCGTGCAATTCCTGATTCAGTTAAAAAATGTGGCAGTTGCTTAAGTTTTGTTAGAGTCGGCAGTACTGCCGTATTATGATAATATTGTACGTATAAAGAGAGTACGTCCCGGGCTCTCATCTCTTGTCTTAAAACAATCTTTTGTCTTAAAACTATAAAATAAACATTAAAAAATGTCTAGATAGCAATTAACACGAGGAATAACAAAATATAAACGGTCCAAAGTAATTTTAAGTAAATACTAAAAAGACGCGGTAAAGTCCTTCTGACGTACTAACCAGATGCCGGCAAATGCTCCAGCGTGACCTTGGGGGCACGATTTTGTTGCATTGCGCATATGGCGAGAACTACCCGCCTGATCACAACAAATATAGCATGGCCTGAAAGAGGAAGAATAGACGAAGACATGAGTATAATTTAAATTGAGATAGACCTTCTACATCTGCTTTAAACCCGCCCATGCAATTCAAATGGGATTGCTGGAAATGCGTCTCAGTTTACTAATTTTGTGTTTCAGGGGTGAAGGGGTAAATTTGAAACTATGTATTTATATTAGTTTGAAACTTTAATTCATACTGCTTCTAATAAAATATTAAAAATTCATTTCGGTTGAAAATTGCAGGCTGTGGAATGTTTTTACTCTATGCATGTAATGGTAAATGTACCCTTTGAACCTGTTTTCCACCGAAACACCGATGGCTTACACACTCACCTGAGCCTGAACGAAGAGGCGGATAGTAAAACTGAATATATGTCTATATGAACTAAAGTAGTTTGAAGATTTCAAATTGATATTAACCCCTCCAAAAAAGCTGCTGAAAATGGCCTATTTTCGCCGAAAACTGGCAAAATTGGGTGCACCCCATCACGTTTCCACCCCCCCCCCCCAAAGTCGTTCCCCTGGCCCTATTACATTAAAATATAGCATGGCCAGAAAGAGGAAAAATAGACGAAGACATGGGTATAATTGTGGTCTTCTACATCTGCCCAAAAAGTTGCTTTAAACCCGCCCATGCAATGTAAATAGGGTGTTCAGTTCACCTGTGTCGCGTGTCGCGTGTCGAACCAGCCCAACTCACTACCCTGCTAAAATCTGTATGGTGCGCCTAAAGAAGTTTTCACTTCAACAAAAGCCATCTCTGCTGGAAGTCATAAGAATGTTGAAAAACTTTTATGAAGTGACTGTTGAAATATTTCTTGGAATTTTTGTGATAGGCTAGTAGGGAAAAAAACTTGAATTTTTTTGTTTAAGTAAATTCATATGGGGATATCTTTCTATACCGAGTCAGATGTGGAATAAATATCCCCCCCCCCCACCAAAATGATAACATTTAAGAAGAAATTAACTAATGTGAGTTGCTGCAATGCACAATTTTGCAAGATATACAGTATATAATAAATAAATAATTTAAATAAATGTTCGGATGCTCGAGTCACCAGTGAGCAGTTTGGTTGGTAGAATTCAACGGCAAGAAGTTATAGTGGCGATCTGGTCTTGCCATTGACAGTACATATGGAAGAATATCGTTGACCTACCGTATGCGATGTCTTGCTGGTCTTATGTGCTCAGTTAGAGAGTTATGCCCACTGCTTTATCAACAACCAAGACCTGATAGGCGAGAAACAATTTTGAAGCCGTTTGCTGTATCGAACATAATGTAGTTCATTAAGAGCTTTTTGTCTGTCTCTAAAGCTGAATAGCTGATGGTTCAGCAGTTTAGTGTAGAATTCATTTAAATCTTATTCTGCTGTTACTTTTATGAGGTAAATATGTTCTCCGTTGATCGAGCATCATTATTCACTACATCTTTTATCACAGCCGAATGTAAAAATAAAAATAATTATTGACTATTATTTAATAATCCCCCCTATTAAACACTCGATTATTAATCCAATATTCAACCCAATAAAAATGGGTCTAAGAAAAATATTCGAAAGTGTAATACCCAAATTCAGATTCAAATCGTATACTTCAACATAAACCTTCCAAATATTTCTTTAGATCGAATAAATTTTTTTCTAATCAGGGCCAATAATAGTAATAATGAATCGTGTATTTTATAAATAATGGTACATTTTTTAGACAAAAGAAAAAGTGTCCCCATGCCAGCAGGCAGCGCGGCGTGTGAGAGTAGAACTCAGCAACTAAATCCAACATTGAAACTTATTTATAACTAACTGTACATATAAATGATTAAAAAAAATTCATAAACTGTAAAACTGCCGTTTATGCTACGTACATTATTTACATCCGTTTACGCATCGTACATTCTTAATAATTCTAAGTAATAATATTGTACCTATGTAACACTATTTAGCTAGCCCTCTAGTTGAGTGTAAGGAAGGCCCTAACTCCGCTAACAATAAATTAACTATTATTATTACTATTATTAAATATGAATAAATCTAAGTACCTAATCATGAAAATGCTATTGTCATTTGTGAAGTTCATCATTTGACCATAATCTTTTGTTGTATTGCATGGTGCTGTCCTTGTATTACTGTCAGTGTATTGTATTAGTGTCAGTGTATGGAGGGATAATATATTTTATTTGTTAATATTTACCCGTGTACCGTAGCCTAAATAGAGTACAGTATAGCTGGTCCAATATTTAATATTTCAGGATGAATGTACATAATACTGCCTACCTATTTTATTATTTTACAATAATAAAGTTAAGTTTAAATAAAAATAAAAATAAATAATGACTTTGGATATACGAGTCAGAAAGTCCCCCTAACGCTCAACATATAGGTTTCTTAAATTACACAAGGCAAATTATTGTAACAGATGCATTTACGAGTATCATTTATAAAACATTTACGAATTTTTCTACATTCACTTAGCGCCTTTCTGAGGAACGAAACTTGTCCAGCTACTAAGTTTAAAGGGAGCTTATTTCACTATAACTAGGCCTACTGTTGTCATTTAGGTAGGGTATAAGTAACCAAAAGTTTAGTAGGCAATTTGATCTAAACTATATATTTATAGACGAAATGAGTAGTCTACTGTGTATGGTATGGTATGGGGTCGTGTGGTGAGTGTTTGCTGTTAAGAGTGTATGAATTACTGTAAGTAGGTTAGAGAGGAAAGGATATAGAGGTACCTTGCACGGTACGGGAGGATTAGTAGTAGAACAGTTGAAGAGTAAACAATACATAAGTACAGTATTTGAAGATATGTGAATTATTAGTTACTCGGACCTTATTGCTTTCCAATTCATACGTAGTATAAGGAAAGCTTTGTGATGGTCGAAATTTTCGATTCCGAGATTTCAACGGATTTACACGTTTTGAGGTCCCAGGAACCCAAAAAAGTGGTTTTTACGAAATGTCTGTCTGTCGCTCTGTCTGTCTGTCTGTCTGTCTGTTCATCGATTTCCGGGCAAACTACTCTGTGAATTTGCGTGAAATTGGACATGTAGGTTCACAAAAATCATGCCTCGGGACAATTTTTTTATTTTGGGCTAGCTCAGTTTGGGGGGGGGGGGGTTTATTTTCAAAAAACTCCAAAAAAAAACGTCTAAAAAAATTATTTCTGAAAAAACGGCTCCAACGATTTCTTTTAAATTCACAGATATTCTAGTCGCTATTAATGTTGATAAAATGCGGGGGGTCCCTTACCCCTTAATAGTTTGCTTCTGGGGGTAAAAAAATAAAAATAACTTAATTTTAATGAAAAATAACTAAAAAATAATTTTTCTGCGAAACCTTTCTATCGATGATTTCTACCTTCAGGCATGTTTTAGGTGTTAAATTGTGTAACGAAACCGGACAGTTTGCTTTCCCAAAAAACTATTTGGTTTTGTGCAAAAAAAGTTTTTTGAAAAAATGAAAGCAAATTCACCCTAAAATGCACTGCGTGCCCTGCCATTATTGCTGTGTGGTAATGTGTTGGTCTGTCCTATCTAGAATTTACGTCACCTCCAGTGACTTCAGGTGAACAACCCCCCCGCCCCCCCCCCCCCCGTGATATCCGAAATTTAACCATAGAAAAATTATTTACCATGAAATTAATCATTTTCTCTCTGTACTAATTCATAAATCGGTAAGCATGTTCGAGTAAACTCGGACCGGTTCTTTCAGTACGTCTACAGAAACTTGTGACTTTCTAATAAAAACGATCAATTTATTTTTATTGAATACGTCAACTCCAAGTCTAATGGGTACAGTGCCGTTCAACAAAGTAAACAGCACAAGTTTAAAAGCGTAAAAAACCTTAGCAAGGGGGGGGGGGAGTAACGAATAGTGTCGAGATTTTGAGATTTGGAGGGTGGTCCCCTAAGGTTCAGCATACGGCAGGGGTAGTAAATCATTGGGGAGGTGGGGGGCTAGGGTCACGTCTAGTTTATACAGAGGGTGAAGACTGCTGAAAAGAAGTGCTGCACGTAATTCGACGTGCTGTTATTCAGTGGCATCTGTTACATAACGCATGTGCTACAGAGTGCTAACATTACTTAGAAAGCATTACCATATACACGTAGGCCTAACGCCAATGAGGTTCTGTAGGGACAGTTTTGGTCACAAGGTCCGCTGACGATATAGATATCCATATTATTCAAAATGGCCGCCGTTTGCATGTGAAAACTAAGTTCTTAGAATGTAATTAATTCTTTTAATATTTTTTATAATATTTTTACTATGCCTGGACCTTATTGCGCTGCATGTAATTTAATATGTATATTCTCCATAATTTATAGAAAAATATCACTTTAAATTAATACATAAATAAAATAATTTTAAAATATTATTAAGGCTTATAGAGAAATCAACGCTTTGATATCTTAGCAACTGGTGCTGTCATCTACAAAATGACGTCATAAATGAACCTAATTGAAAATTATTTGGCCTCAATTCTCTGGGCTTGGAATAATTATAGATGCAACAAATATTTTTCATTCTGAATTCGCACGAACAGTTCAATAAAAAAATTATATATTTTTTAAAAGAATATTATAAAAACAATTAAATAAAAAAACATAGTGACGTCCACCACGTGACCTCACGCTTGTTGGGGGGGGGGGGGGGTTCGTCAAGATTGCAACGTTTGTTTCCATTTTGAGTTTCTTCCCTATTCGAGCATTGTAAGACGTGGTTCATACTTCATGATCCCCTTTGCAGCAATATGAATGTATGCATTCCTTTTTTAGCTTTGTTAAATCTACAGCTATGTACTTTACAACTATTAAAATGCGTAAAACCCTACTATTTTGCTCTTATATTTTCAATTTTTCCTTATCCTGCCCCATGACGCCATAAGGTCTAATTAGTTTTCCCCCCGCCATCACTCTAAAACTTTACGCATCTGAATAATAGTAATAATAGGCTACCTATATGAAGAAGATGCAGGACAGGTAACATCCGCTTTCGTTCCAGACATCCCCCAAATAATAATCTTCTACCCACCCCCTTCACCCATCAAGGCTATCAACGACTTTAACGTAACCAACTCTTCATCATCTTCTACTTCTTCTTCTTCAGCCAACGCCCGTCCTTGGCTGGAAGGCCATTTGACGCCGTGCCGCGTAATAGAGCCGGGCCAATCTCTCCTGTGTCTCAGTTCGGTTATCTACCTCAATGCCTGTGCAGCTGAATAGGTGATCGGCATTCCCCTCCCCCTGGAAGCAGAGGGGGCATTCGGATGACTCGGCGATACCATTTCTGTGCAGGTGGCTCTGGAGGTAGTAAATTCTAACTCTTCATAGTGGCTGCCCCGACACAAGCTTCTAAGCCCCAGCCATCACCTTCAGTATCCACGGTACGTCAGTTAGCGCTGTGTTTCAAATGATTTTTACCTTTTCCAAAATTGAAAATAAAAATACAAGGCTTCCCCCACAACCTCATGCAATACATAAGAAAAGAAAACAGCCATAATATCTTCCGTTTGAAGGGATAGTGAAAGGAAATCGCCTATTAATGCAGGTCGAGAATTTTCATGTTGTTGGCGATGGAGGGGAGTCCGGGGGGAAACCGCGAACGGCTGTTTTCGACAATTTCGAAAAATATATTCGCGGATTTTTTTATTTGCGGAATTGCTCGATGACCCGTGAACGCGATATGCTGAACGCTATACCCCCTTTCACGCGTTCTAACCGCTGAGTTATTGCTAAACCGGTATTTAATGCACATCATTATGTCACATATTCTTATCAGCTGATATTATTCAATTTTCATGTGCTGAATACTTTTTAACCCCCCCCCCCCCCCCCATTCCATGAGAGCTTGCGTGGAGACTGAGTGACATGGTGGGTAGAAAAAAAAAATGAACAAAATGGAGGACAATATGTAGAGAGGTGCTGCCAATCAACCAGATGACTCGCATTTGTACTTGGTTAAGTCTTGCTTTCACCTGTTACATTGCGTCCATCCTTGTCTCAGCTTGTCCATTATCGCTTGTAGCCGGTGTAGGTTGACTTCGAGGACGTATAGCAGTTTGCCAATGGCAAATAATGCACATGGAAACAGTATAAATAATGTCCGAAATCCACAGCGTCGTTGGTATTGGACAAGAGGCCAATTTATTTTTTATTTTCTATTTTTCTCTTTATTGGCATAAAAAAGTTCTTCGGAACATTCCCTATTATTAATTATTATTAATGCTGCCAACCACTCGATGAGATTGTGACCTCTGAAGAAGAAAACTTATAACGACTTTACCTCTTTAACATCAATACTGTTTATTGTTGCAAGGGGTAATACGAGATTGCTTTAGTCTTGGCAGCTGCAACCACGTCATTCCGGTACCTTCGACCCCGCCTTTCTCCTCCAGTTAAGCATACGGAACTCTTCACCACTTCTTCCTCGGTCTCTTTGTGGATATTTTACGTTAACCTATAGCCTACCCAATGCCGTAAAAACTAATTTACGTATTTTTTCTACTGCCCTATTGTACCCATCGCATTTTTAATTTCAAATTATGTTACGGTTTCATACCTAACGACCATACACAACGGGTTTTGTAGGTACCTAATTCCTTATGTCTCAAGAGCGTTTTAGAGGTTAACAGGGAATTACTAGTATTATGTATTTTGCCCAGAGAAGCAGAACCACACACTCATGTGTATATGTACAGAACAAGTACAATAGGTCAATAGATAAATGCATATAGATTCATTCAGCGTTTGGTACGTAGCATTTGTTTGATTATCATTTTGCAATTTGTGTATTGCGTCTCAAATAGGAAAAGCTTTGTGTTCACATTTGAACAAAGGGCTCCGATACTGTCCAATTCGTCAAGTCTAAAACAGTACAATAAAATTGACATTTCAGTCCGTTGGTGCACGCTTGCCCACCAACACGTTTTATTTCCCTTATTTCCTAATATATAGGTAATTCAAATTGTTATGATTCGCACTGCTCATGTTTTCATCTATTTTATACATAACAGTTTATTATTTAGTTACTCGTCTACCTGGCTCGCACCTAACTGAATAACTTTATTCCAAATATTACCCGACCAAGTTGCGGAGGCATTTCGTGACAGGATGTACAGGTATACACAGCCTATATGTATATGTGAATATATAATTATTATTATTTATACTTCATTATACATCTTACATTTTCTGGCTATGCTTCGGAGGGCATGTAAAGCAGGCGGTCCCGGACTTTCCAAGTTGAGTGTAAGAGATGGCTTTATAGCCCTAACTCCACTAGGTTGGCTTAGTAATAGATCAAAAAGTCAATATATACTTATTTATTTCTTTATACTTACCTCATTCTATTATTATTATTATTATTATCTATAATGGTTTATTATTATTAATTATTAATCAAATTTATATCTTGCAGTGCCACTTCACTAAGATCGCTCGATAAGAGGAAGCTTGAGCGTGATAATTATACTTAATAACAAATTGTTTTCTTTCAATACATGCACCTTGTCCGGGGTTACTGGTCAAGGAAAAAAGTGAAGTGATGTGAAGTGAAACGATTATTATTTACGAAATGGCGTTGTGCTTAGACGAAGACATACGAGTAAACGACTGATATTCAAATTGTAATATATGAATACGACGTTAGTACGATTCTAAAAGAAATATTTTACAATGTTACAGAATTATACAATTGTTAATAATCTTACATACAGATAAAAACGATATGATATACACATACAGATAAAAACTTAATATGAAAGGTGTTTTACATACCTAAAAGAAATGAAAATTAAAATACTCGAAAGCAAGGACGGATACAGAGGGGGGGGGGGGCGGGGGTGGCTCGCCCCCCCCCCCCATAATTTGGTAAATCTATTGTAAATTAATTTATTATACGCTCTGATTTAATCGAAACATATGTTTTTCCTATTTTGACCCACAACTGTCCCCCCCCAAAAAAAAAAAAAAAATGGGCTGGATCCGTCCCTGCTCGTATATGTATTAAGCACAACGTCATTTCGTAAATAATAATAATAATAGAATGAGCTAAGTATAATGAATAATAAATAATAATTTATAATTTGCATATATTATCTATATGCGATATGCCTTTGCATTTTGATGTTCCGCATTCTTCAAAAGAATATGCCTATAACTGGTAGGAATGTTAGCTGCCTCTTGCCTTGCAGAGAAAAGAATCAAAGTAAACAGCAAAATGTATTTTTTTAATTTTTCCTCTTTTAATAAACGAAATGAAGGGAAAATATCTTTAGAAAGCGATGTAATGCAAAATTGAAGATTCATTAATAGACCGGGCTCTCTGTAGAGGACTCAAAGAAATCAATACTTACTTCAACATCAGAAAGAAAAGTACTTACTGCCGAGATTAATGGCAAAAAAGTCAAAAACAGAAAATTTATTAATTCTGCGGGTAAATTTGTTACATCGTAAATGAAAAAAATGCTTATGAAGTATGCTTATGATGTGAAAAGGGTGCGTTGTAGGTTTGGTTTGGAAAGGCGAAAGGTTATTTTTAGAGGGTGAGTGGGTATTGGGTAATAAATACATTACGGGGTGGATGCGGCTTAGTATAGGGCGAGTTATGGCCTTTTGAACACTGCCAACCTCAACTTATGGCCTCTTCAGGTCCTTCACGTGAGCAATTTATTCTGCTGTAGTTAATCTCGCACACACTCTGTTGTACACAAAAGCTCTTTCCTCTAGCATTTCCGCATTGGAAAGTTATCTTAGGCGCTTATTCCACATACGTCAATAGTCAATAGTAAATGTGGTTTTGACGTGGTAGCAGACATTAAAGACATACTAAAAATGTATGCTACCACATCAAAAAAAACACATTTAATATTGACTATTGACGTATGTGGAATAAGCGCCTAAGCGGTGCCACTGAAGGAACTGAGCATTCGACCCGACAAAGACCACAATAATCCTGTTACTTTAACATGTACCGGCATGGTATAATGTTATAAAGAACTGCATAGTGTTAACTAAGTAGGCAAACCTGTACAGAATTAAAACAAAAAAGTTGCTGAAAACACCGAGCCCGAAAGTGGTGAAGGGACAACTAAGTTTTTATGCGTCTAGATAAAACTGATATTATTTAAATATTAATAAAGTATAAGTTAAATAAATATTGACTTTTTATTCTATTACTAAGCCAACCTAGCGGAGTTAGTGCTATAAAGCCCTATCTTACAGTCAACTTGGAAGGCCCGGGACCGCCTGCTTCACATGCCCTCCAAAGCATGGCCAGAAAATGTAGCCAGTGTGGAACTCGAAGCAGAAACCTTTCGGGTGAAAGGCAGACATCGTACAATATAATAGACTGTACTGCATGTTCTATTGTAGGAGCGTGTTATGTGTTTCTGTCTGTTCAGTAAATTTGTGACAAAATATGACATTTGAAAGGTGTCCCTCGGTAAAATACTAGGCTATGTAGTAGGCTACTATAGTTATAAACCTCTATTGAGGTAACATATCTAGGGAGGGGAATTGACTGCACGGGACGCATGGATTTATATAGATTAATACCCTACAAGTAACTACAATGAGTATACCTACGTTAAAGTTAAAGATGAGTCATTAATATTATTTCAATAGTAAAATAATAATTATATATATACTGATAAGTACACGGTTATAAGTCATGCCTAATTTAAAACAAAGCCTTAAAGTGAGGTACAGGTACAAAAAAGGTTAAAATTGGAAAACACACTGCACAGAATAGCCTTTTAATTCAACAATCACTTGCTGTAACTTGTGAATAAAACAACATCTAAATGACGGTGATAAAACAGGTGAAGTATTTGCCGAAGGACTCGAGAAATAGCTCAGGTACGTTATTGAGTGGGAGGGCTGTGCAATTGGATTAGTTTCCGTTTGAGAAAGCCCAAACAAAAGCAATCCGGCCCTGACCCCGGGGGAATACAAAACAAACGGCCGGTAACATCACCCTCTTCAGCTATAAACCTTAGCCCCCAACAAATATTCATCGAACCCCTCTCACGTAACCGACCATTGGGCACATTGATTGTCCCCCAAATCAGACGCCAATTGCTGAAAATATGGCCTCAGAGACGTATAAAAGGAGAGAAGCGCATGCAGCAGCGGGTCTAGACGAGGATGGGGCAATAATTGATGAGGTGGAGGAGGTTTTGTTTCAATCTCATGCGCCTACAAATGTCTCCGATCAATCTCCATCTTGCAATTTCAATCAAATGGGAAATGTTTGTATTTGAGTCTACCGGGGTTTCCCCCTCCCCCCCCTTTCCCCTTGCTCTAAAGTTTGCAAGACTTCTCACTTTTTCTCCCCAAATCTAAATCCACAAATGGCGTGGGAATTTAGTTAGAGAGAACGTTATCCCTATCATGAACTCGCAGTCGTTTTCCTTAAGCAACTTTTCTTCGGATGTGGTACCGTTTTTTCAGCCTTTTTTCCAACCTCCAAGTTGTATTCAGGGTTGAAATTGGCTTCTTCTTCTTCTTCTTTATTTGGCAAGTTGGCAGCATTGATGTCTCCACTCCTCTCGATCCAGATACGCCCTCTTCAGGTTCACGTATGTACAGTGACCCCCATCACTTGCTGCATATATTCTTTTCTTGGGCACCTAGGTTGGTTGACTCCTTCTATGGTTCCTTCTGTGATGCAACTGATGAAGTTCTTGTGTCATAACAAATGTCCAATCCAGCGAGCTTTACTTGTTTCATATGGATGCTACCAGAGTTTTCTTCCACTTATTCTGGTTAGTTTCTCCTCATTGGTTACATATGGTTTGGCTAAGGTATTCTTAGCATGCGACGATAGCACCAAATATTAAGTGCTTCACGTTTTTTAAAAATATTTCTAATTTATACACCATGTTTCACAATGCATCAAACTAGACACTTCAACATTAGTTTCCTTAGTCCAAGACTTACGTTTTTCGACTCAAATTTTTTTTTGTTGAAAGCCTTGGTAGTACACTCAATTTCTTGGTTCGACCTACCTTCGGCGCTAATTTCACTTCCTAGGTATTTGAAGGTTCTGATGTATAAGTTAGTGTCCTGAGATCTGTTTCTAATTTCAGATTGACGGTTACTGGCGTGGAGCCCTAGTACGACCGATTCTCTTCGAAACTCATACTTTTGCAGTTTGCATAGAGGAGGGAAACAAATTTCACAAGAAATATTGATTGTTAAGTTGTCAATTCAGGTTCTCAATTCAATCAGTTGTCAATTCTATATAAGTAATACCCCTTTACATTTTGAAATATACTGTATATATCACTAACAATTGCTCAGTTATAGAGAGCAAGAAAAAAGCATGGATGGAAGGAATTCTGCCACCGTGTGCCGGCCCCACATATCACATATCAAAACGTAGAGGAGGATTTCTTCTATGCAATTTGACCTAATTCGTGGGTGAAATTTGATTTTATTAAAAACTGAAAACTGAGGTGTCTTCTGAAATTACCTAATTAGGTAACTGCAAAGGCTTTCACGGCCGGAGTCAAATGAAGAACCAGTAGAATCCGGGCTGATGGGCCGTGGTCGAATTGAAAGTGAACTTCCAAACGTTTCGTCCACATATGCGGTCGACATCTTCAGTGGCGCTGCGTAGGCTTCGAAGGTTGTACCTCGGTGGCTCCGTAGCTTCGACCACGGCCCATCAGCCCGGATTCTACTGGTTCTTCATTACCTAATTAGGGCTTAGAAATATAACTACTGTAACGCTTTAGCGCAGTGAGGATTACGTATTTGCAGATGCAATTCTTGCACAGTTAGGATTTGGTCCAATTAGTGAGTAGCTATAGGACTGAATAATTGAGAGTGAATTCCTTCCTCTCCCCTCCTCCTGATAAGAACCCCGAGCGTATTCATTTTGTTAACTGCTGCATTTTTATTCGCTGGCCTCATTAAGCCGCCTCCCGACTTAGCCTCCCCGACATTTTCATACTTTTACCATAATTACATCGCCTTACGGATTCTTAAATTTAACTCGAATAATTTGCTAATCGGATGAAATCCTTCCTTGAAGAATTAAAATTTATTAATGTTTATGGATGGCATGAACGTACAATAGATACCGGTGGGTTTTTCAAATTGAATTTTTTGTTTTTCGCATTAAATGTATTTCGTACAGCTGTACATGAGACATTGCTATGTTATTATGCCGTAGGTACAATAGTTACATTTTCACAAATTTTTACAAATTTCTTCATCATCCAAGAGCCGCACCTTGGTAGTCTCTTACCCAGTTTTACTTTTGCAAGTGGGAAATTGTTGATGTAGCCCAATAGAAATCTATTAGGTTGATCCGAAACGAAATGATGGCACATTCTGAAAACTATATAGCCTATAATCACAATAATACAATGTACAATGCATATATCGGTACCTAGTAATTATATTATATCATACATCACTTTAATTCTGTTAAATTCATTTTTTTACTCACTCAGCCATCTTTCTTGAAGATCATATCATTCACATCTTTGAGTGCCATTCACGAATAAAAAATGAAGTCTAATGACGAATGGCAATTACTTTACAACCAGAAACGTTTTGTACATAAGGGGATATTGGTAAACTTGATGAAGTAATAATGTATACAAGCTTAATAAAAGTAATACAATTTGATTTTGAAGTCGTCAGTAGGCTATATGTAGAGATTCTGGATACAGTATATATATATATGATTAAATGTTGTTTCGTTTATTTAAACATTTCTGGATTATAAATTAATTAATATTTTAAAGTAACTATGAAAGTACGGTAGGAGTAAGTTGATAATTTGTCATTTATAATAGAATTATTGCTAGTAGCCTATTTTGTGCTAAAGTTTTTACCAAAATTGCAAAAATTACAGAAAACCACTTCTAGTTTGATAAACTTTATAATAATCTAGTTCTAACTTTAATCTCTGAAAAAACAGTGCTCAAAGTTTGTCAAGAAAAAAAATTCAATAACTCTAGCGAAACCATCTTTATTGGATACCATAAATCACGGCGTCATGTCGAGCTATTAATATAAGTCCATGAATACCATAAAAACTCGGTTTTATGAAAAGAAGAACGATTTAAAATTCAAATGGCACAAGGTGAGAAGAAGGGTCAATATGGAGTGCGAGTTTTGTAAGTTTGCGTCCGAGCGCAGCGTTGCGTATTTCATTAGCCCGGCTCCCCGCGGCGCTTTTATAAATCGCCCAGGATTTACTTGGAAACAAAAGTCAGAAAGGATTCTTGGCTCTAAATCTTTTTGATTCCTTTCAAAAAGTGCTGAGCGCATAAGTTAGCACAGCTGCTCTATCTTTTTCCTTAGCTTTCCCCATCTATTTGTATGTCAGTCCAATCACATCCCGTAGCCTGTGTGCAAAGTTACAGCTCCCAGACGTTTTGGCTGTGAACAGGACACTGTAAAAATCTAAGGTACTTCTCAATAAAATACGGTAAGATGCCACGTTTTCTGTAAAGGCAACTACCAAGTAACGTACAATAATACAGCTATAAGTCAGTGACCCAGTTGCGTTGAGTCAAGGTCAATCAGCTTCAATGCTGAGTACCCAGGATTCAGGCGTGACTTTAGGGGGACCTCTCGGAATATCAGAAAAATATTTTGAAAGTTTAGATTTTGTGCGTTGTTCCAAATTTCAATTTCATTTATAGTCTACATTTATGTGAATGGGTAGAAATTAAATTGGAGGTAGTTTTGGATTATAAGCATGTAATAGGTATATACCTACAGGTACATATAATATCGATACCTTACTCGGCAAAGGTCATAAATCCAAAATCGTCATTTTACAGGAGAGATAAAAAACTGTTTTAAAGAATCCTCCACTTACTTTTGCGATATTTTTTTAGTAATACAGTATCCAAGTTTTTATCCGAATATGTATTAAGTATAACAATTTGGCACCCTAAAAAACGATAGAATTATGATGTTTTGGACTTAAGGCCTTTTCAAACAGAGTTTGGTAAGGAGGATTTATGTGGTTTTCTATATCCACTTTAGCTCTTCATACGATTTCATTCAGGATTTGAGTGCATTGCCACTGGAAAGAGTATTTTTTTCTGAATCCAAAGATAATAATAACTCAATTTCGCATTTTTTGGATTTAAGACCTTTGCCGAGTAAGGTATCGAGATGTGTGTTGTATAGGTTAGCTGGAATAGTAGTCAAACTGGTTTAAAACTTAAAGCTTGCCTAAATTAAAGACTTTATTTTATTTTATTTTATTTTATTTTATTTTATTTTATTTCATTTTATTTTATTTTATTTTATTTTATTTTATTTTATTTTATTTTGTTTTATTTTATTTTATTTTATTTTATTTTATTTTATTTTATTTTATTTTATTTTATTTTATTTTATTTTATTTTATTTTATTTTATTTTATTTCAGTTTATTTCTTTTTTGTCATTTCATTTAATAAACAAAGAGGTATACTGTCAAATTCCACTTTTAAATCCATACATTTGTATAGATGCACCTTATCGGCTTATCCTATTTACATCAAAGTTCTGTGAATATAGTATATTGTAGGCTACAATTGCAGAGTAGGCCTATTTAAACAGGAAACCAAGGCATTTCTCAACCTGTGCCGTTATCTTATCCCTTACAGCCGACTGCCCTGCTGTCCGAACCACCCTCCAGTTAATCTCCCCTAACTCTCATTCTTACCGGCATTGTCAAATTACTAGTCCACGACCAACGATGTTAATGACAATAGATTGAAGATATCTACATTTAACTAATAACGCAACCGGGAACTAGGATACTAGGCCTACCTATACAAACTACAATTTATTGGTATTTTGGAAGTGGAAACTGCAGTCAGGATATGTAGAGTGGTGGAACAGACTACACCTTCCACTCGAAAGGTTGTTGGTTCGAGTCCCACACTTGTTATATTTTCTGGCCATGCTTCGGAGGGCATGTCGGTCCCGGTCCTTCCTAGTTGAGTGTAAGAGAAGGCCTTGTAGCCCTAACTGCGCTAGGTTGCTTAGTACTAAAACATAAGGTCATTTATTTACTTATTTATTTTACATTTTGATAACCTAGTTTGTGGCCGCCCCGTCAGTAGCACCATTTAGCCGCACTTTTGGAACTTGATAAGTAGGAAAAAGATGGTGACCTTGTCTGAAGTTCAGTAACTTTGGCCATTCAATCGGTTTTCTTGACGGCTACATCAAAGTGCCTGATAAAAGGATTACATTGATAGGGTGAGTAATATAGTCTACTATTTTGTATCTTTATTACATTATAAAAACTAAATATCATGGGCTACTCCTAAATAATCAAAATCTTTCGTGATATACCCTTAGAAATTTGACTTTGTGCAAAATAACGGGGAGGCATATCCGGTCGTCTCTTCATGCGTTCATGGCGTTTTTAGGAATTAACCTAATTTGGTGGCTATTTAGGGTTAATAAGCACTTACCTCGGGATAATTTCAACTTTGGTGTCCGTGCTACGACTTCTCCAGGAGAAGAATATCAACAAATTTCCTTGGTAAATATTAGACAAGTTAATTGGTATTGTAGTATATTAATGTCTAATGAAGGGTCTCTTAAAGTAACTGGGAGCCGCAGTCAGATTGGAGGGTAGAAACCACATCAAAATCTCGTTAACAATCTGAGGCCAGACTGCGACGGCTTAAAACTTAAGAAAACTCCAAACTTCCAGCTCAGATGATGCTCCTTCCAATTTTTTTTAAGTCATACGTAATCTCCATAGATTTGCAATATTTAAAGAAAGACATTTTAGGGAAAATAATTTTCCATGTTTATCTTATTGGGAGTAGTTTGAAAGTTAAAGTAATCCCGCTTTAGATTTTAAGGGATGTAATTTTAAATAAGATTCATTTTGAAATAAAAGTCTTTGCGGATCTACATAAGAAACTGACTCATCGCTATGCATGGCAACTTGCTTTTCTAAGGTCTTATCATAATTCTTTATTCATATCCTGGGGTAGTGATAAACAGTGTGGTTTTTCTGCATTTGCAAGGGCAATATAATTTCTGAGACTCATTTATTTTGGAGATATATACAGTAAGAACGGCTCCCACTAAGGGTCGTTCCCATTAAGAATACGGCACCCCCATGCATTGGAACATGGCGGTACCAATGTGCCCTCCAGCACTCTCCACCGAGACATTTCTAAGTGTGGTGGACACGGTTCCGTTCAGTACCGGTTGAGTCAGGCTCAAGCTTGTTATACAATGTGTAAATGGTACGCTAAGCATGACCTCATGACCCATTGTCTATTGTAGCCGATGTGGGTTGACATCGAGACAGTTTCCCAATGGCCAAGATAGCCTACCAATACTACCCAGAAAAACAATAGGGTCGTTACCATGGCAAAGGTCAAGCATACCTTCGTCAATCTAACAGGCCCAAGGGGGGGGGGCAAAGATGGCCCCCTAAATTTGTTAAAAATAATAAATAAGAGTAAGAGTTTTAGCTAAAACTACTAAAACCACGAAGAATGTACCTATAATTTTTAAAAAAATTTGTTCTTGCCCCCCCCCCCAAATTAAATCTTGGGTACGGGCCTGCAATATAAGCCCTTATAGTAAATTAAGTGGAATCCAACGGATACTGCATGCTTTCTCTTCATAAACATCAGTGGCGTATAAATATATATATATATATACTGCATATAATATAATAATAATGGCGTATATACATTAGGCTATATAGTATATTGTATATATAATATTTTCGGGGGGGGGGCAAGCCCAGACACCATGTAACAAACTAGCCAAGACTAGCGAAAATGCATAACTTAGGTTTAGTTAAGCTGAATTTAGGAATGAGGATCTAAAATTATTGCCTTCTGCTTGTTTCAACCCAACGGAAGTTAGAAGGACTGAAGGAACAAGGCAGAAGAAGAAGATTCTGATTGAAGAATCAGGGGTAGTGGTTTGGCAATAACACGACTTCTCTTTCAATAGCGGCAGGCAGTCCATACCATCATGATCGCCAAGCTTTGATAGGAGAGGCACTAAAAGAAGTAGACGAGTGCAACAGGAGCTGTACCGCAACATCACAAAAAGGCTGATCTTGCGGTTTGCTTTGTTTAGAGCAAGGGTTCCCAACCTATTTTGTCCGTGGACCACTAGATTATTTTATGACTTCCCGTGGACCAGCATAGCTGCGACAGGAAAATCGTCAAATTCTAGGATGATTTGCGGCTACAATTATACATGCTAATATTTCATTAAATGTTTAGGACTGGTATTAGTTGGATTTTATATCCTCGCAGTAGTTCAGAGCCAAGACTTACTGTATTTTACTTCAAATTTCCAATATCCTTGCTGTTTTATTTTTTTATTTCTTACTTTGGTCCGTGGACCGGTGTTCCATGGACAACATTTGGGAACCCCTGGAGGTTGCCTGAAGCACACAATTTTTATTTTATTTTGGTTGGGCTGAAGTCGGGGGACTTGTTTTTTTTTTTTTGTTAAATACGCCACTGTGTTATGTACATAAACTGAAGTAACGAAAGGAGGGCTGTATCGCTCTGGCTCAACTTACAATAGGAAAACCTACACGGTGAAAGCGGTCCTAAGTCGCTGCATGCTGGTATATTAGCACCAATTATCGTAATACTTCAAGAAGCAAAAGCAACAGAAAGACCAAGTATTTAATATTTAGCGTCCTGTAGGCTATGCCTATATATGATACTACGGTGAATGTGATATGATCCTATTGGTAAATAGAATAGGTACCTACACAAAATGAGAAGAGGGTATTCCCCCGGTTTCCAAATTTTCAGCAAAGGAAGCCTTATTTGGAAACTTGAGGAAAAGTTATTGAGGATTTGCCGCAAAGTTCAAGTCATTGGATTTAAGTTAAATTCCTATAGTCAGACTTTGTTGGCTCGGACATGTCTTTATTGGATTTCGGTATGTGCTGTGTTGTACAACAAGTCTTTACTTTTGCGATTTCCCAAAAGTTTTTAACGAAATTGGTTCACATTATTCTCTGAATTAAGAAATGCTTGATATTTGGTAGAATCGGTACTGTACCTTTTTTGTTTGCATTCAATTTTTCAATTCCATTACGCTATTAGGCTTATACTGATCATATATAGGTACTATTATATGAGCATTTGAATAGTGTAGCTCTCTCATATATCAATGACAGCCTACAGTTATTGAATTCGTAAAGAAATGGACTTGTATTGCGGATACCCTGGCATAACACAGCTTTATACTAGTAGTTATTTTTTTGTAAATGTTTGCTACCAGTGAAACTCGCTAGATAAGGAAATCAGATCGCAGGCTTTCTTTAGCTGGCCGACAGGCTTAGAGAAAATTTTCTCGGCAATCTGGCTCTTGATAATACAAAATCAAACATTAGGTACCGTAATATGGGTCGAAGTGAATCAGATGGGGCGAAGTGAATCACGTGTGCATTTTTTTTAAATTTGTTGCGTTTGCGGAGTTGTGACAATATTTCATGTCGTCCGAGTAATTAATATTATTTTTCAATTTATAAATTTCTGATATAAGAAATTTAAAACTTTAAACCTGTGTAGAGCATTAAATTAGGCTGCTATATAACTGATATATTTTTATTTTGGTTACCAAAACATTTAGGTACGTAAACGAAAAATAAATTAAGCGGAAACATTTGTATTGTTTCGCTGAGGAATTTTTTAATCATTTTTCTTCACCCCATGGGGCGAAGTGAATCAGGATTGTGACACCTATAATTATCTTAATAATTATAATAATTCATTTTCAGTACTATTTCATAGTTAAATTAAAAACTAATGATGACGGCCGATATTATTTGGGGGTTGTTACTGATGTCCGTGACGATGCTCTTATGGTAAATTTTTTAAGGAAGGGAGGAAAATAGCAAAATGTACGTTTTTCCAGACATAAGTCACATAACGGATGATCAGGAGGTTAGCACCTGCTATGTGGTAGAAAAGGTAAAGGCCAATGATATGCGGCATGGCTGTTTCGAACTGAAAAAAAATCGTTCATTATTGAGTAGCCCAAAAATATTTTTTTTAGCTCGAAGTTTTAATGTCATAACATTTCTATTAATGATAATTAATAGCGGTGACAAACTGGAGTAGAAGTGAAGAAATAGCCAAAACACAAGATAGAATTAATTAAGTCAGCAGTGTATTATTTGCTGCGCAGGTAGCTACGTCTGTGTTCCGAAAACGTTTAAATTTTGATCGGTTGGCAATTCAGTGCAAAAATAATTCGATTCCCTACACCCCAGGGCAGGCTGAAATGAATCAGACAGCGATTTTAAGGTGTGATTCACTGGGTCATAAACTATTTGTTATTACTGATAACGTCTAATTAATAACAGGACTAAGTTAATGAATTATTAAACTTTACTCTCTTTGAGTCAGCGAGTATAGTTCGTATTTTAAAAACCTTAAAAGTTTAGGAAACCGTCATAACTGATTCACTTCGCCCCATTTTACGGTACTCTCATTCATAAGGAAAACTCATAACTGAACCATATTTCAATTAGCTTACAAAAGAATGCTAAAAATGACATGTAGAGTAGTGGTACAGACTCCAAATTTCACCAGAAATGTTACTATCGTACTTACTGGTGCGAGTCCCACCCCTTCTACATTTTTTGGCCATGTTTCGGAGGGCATGTAAAGCAGGCCTTCCTATAGTTGAGTGTAAGAGATGACTCTTTATAGCTCTAACTCCGCTCGGTTGGCTTAATAATAGAATAAAAAATCAATATTTATTTATTTTAAAATATCACCGAGAGATCAAATATAAAACGAAGATTTGCTCCAATGGAGGAAAAAAAAGTCTCTAACTTCTACTAGTACTACATCCGTACAAGAAGAGCAAAGGTCATCAGAAAAGACATGACGGACTTCTCAATAGTGAACACTATCTATCATGGAGAGCCATGGTTGAAGCATGCAAGCACGTAGGTGACCTGAAGCCAAAAATGAGATCCGAAACCTGCCAAAAATTCGAAATAAATAGAAAATAAGATGGAAAACTTTGCTGGAAATCAATTGTTATAGATTGTGACCGAAGAAGAAGACAGAATAATCGGAAATAATTGCAATATATTTCGAAAAGTCTGATGTTGAGCTAATGTGAATGAGCGCGTCTAACGCATAGAAGAATACAGTATGTGAGTAAATCAGTGGGAAAACAAACGGACATTTCACATTGGAAAGATTTAGGGGGTGGCCCATCTAATTAACGGAATCAACTCCACCACCTTCTTCCTCGATAAATCTTGCCCACCCCTGCCCTCTGCCGACCTTTCTAATGTCCATAAAAATGGTTAATTACTGCCAAAAGAGAAATTTTCCGCTCAACTGCTTCTCTCTTCTATACCCCTATAATGCTGCGGTCATTCTGACCAAATGACTGTTCGTGTTTAAGTACACTTTTGCTGCCATCGGTTTAAGTGGAGGCTGACTGTAGATATTGGCCACCCCTGGTTCACCCCAAAATCTGCCACCGTAGTTTTTTTTTTAAATTTATTACGTGTTTTTTTTAAGATTTGGCCCTATCTATAAGTATGTATAGTAGAAGCTTATTCCAATTCCATTGTATGTACTACGCTACAAGAAATTTTGTAGTTTTGGTGCCGTGGATTTTCCGTTAAGAGGACATGCTACGTAGAAAATTAGCACCCCAAATTTTGTTGTTTTTACTGACTATTTATTTTTTATTATTCAATTAACAAAGCAAGTTATTAAAGATTTGCCTCATGTAAGTTGCAGAAGACTACATACACCATGTAATAGAAAATATTAAATTTTTGTTACCTTAGTTCCTTCACAAAAACCATTGGGGACTAACATTTCGCGTAACATAAAATTGTTGGAAAAACTATAAATAACCAAAAAGTAAAAATACCGGGTTATATGATGCACGAAGTAGTGTTCTTCAACTTAAATGAGCCAAATTGTAAATAACTTGCTAAGTTAATTAAATAAAAAATGAAAAGTATTTAATTTTGTGGTGCCAATTTTCTACGTAGGATTAAACTGAAAGTGGACATAAATTTACGATGCCGAATTATTATAACACCAAAAACTAAAAATATCGTATAATGGTGGGAAACTGTTCTGTAATACTTCGAAAGAGCAAACCTTTAATCCTGGTCAAATAAAATAAATACAAAAAAAAACCAAGAGTGATTCAAAGGTGGCCATTATCTACATATATATACAATAAACCGTCATCTTCCTCATAATGTAAAAACATTGGCGATTCATCTGCAATTAGCCTAATTTAACAAATGGTTAGTTGGACTTACGTTGCCTGCTGTGTTAATAACCATTAGAGGCTGAACCCGACAGTCATCGAACAATTAAGGTGGAGACCATTGTCAGGGGGAAGGACTTACCTGATGATTCGGATCCCGAAACGTCTTCCTCTACCCCTCACAATAGGCTACACCATAATTTTTCGATTACTTAAAGGCCCCTGCCTCTAATGACTATTAACACAGCTGGCAATGCAAGTCCAACTAACCCTTTGTTAAATAATATATCCGCATGGCCATATACATTTCCCAATAGAATGCGATTAGTTATGATATAAATAGGGCTTATTTAACGGCACAACACTATTGGGTTGCGAGCAAGATCAAATTGCAATTGAATGAAGTGGGAGTAAGTATACGGTATTGCTCCATCTACCTAACTAACTATTGTACATCTTTGACACTTCACACTTTTTGCACAATTATATATGATTGATTTATACAATACAATAGGCTATTCCTCTAACGAACTTTTTTGGACTTCATTATCAGCATTAATTGAGTAACCTTACTGGGAAGTGACTACTCAATCCGTATCTGAATAGTCATGCTGAGCTGTAAACATAATTATGTATTATTATTATTATATTATTTAGTTAGTTGAGCTAACATAGGTCTTGGGACACTTTGAACAACATAATTATTGGGATCACATCAGTGTCTCCCAATGACCGGGCACATACAGTATAAAATAAATTGCCAAACTCTATCAAGTATCAACCACCCCACCTCACACATTTTCGGACAAATTAATATAATAATGGGAAGACTCCCAAAGTGACAGATAATATTCACAAAAAATTTTTTCCTAGCTCTTTAAAACACAAGATAATATTTACTCAAATCTGTATTCCAATCTAATACGGTACACACATATTGCCGTACGGTTTATAAACTCATTCAATCATGTGCGACTGCAGGTCAATAATTCTCAACTTCTTTTCAAACATAAACAAATTAATCGCATTCAAAAATTTAAATGAATGTGCCCAAATAACCTCTTCAGTCAACTCTGTACCGTACTTACTTTCCTTTTACGTTTTACATAGTCCCCTTCCCCTGACAATGGGCTCCACCATAATTGTTCGATGACTGTGAGACCCCTGCCTCTAATGACTATATTAACACAGCAGCCAATTTAAGTCCAACTAACATTTTGTTAGAGGAAAACTGGGCTATGTTATGATTTGTTTATATTTCTAGTGACAATTTCCACCACGACGATTTTGTCTAATGCCACCTGGATCTCACCACTATTGCCCCTATTGAGCTTATGGTTAGGCGCGATCTATTCCATTTTATTCGTTGGTAAGAATAGAACTAAAATGTATTAGGAAGTATTAGAGGGCAGGATAGTGAGATGAGGGAAGCGCCAACGTCCCATGGGGATAAACGGACCTTTTCCTAATGACAAAATAATTGAATGACGCCCACACTCCTGCCCAGCTCTCAGACAGTACCTAATAAACAGTCCACTTTGCTAAATCACTGCGAGATACTGTACGTTAAGATTATAATAGTCTCTAGCCTAGCGGTAGCTGGTCAGTTTACTCCGGATGAGTGACATTATTAACGACGAGGGATCCATAATAATTTATGGTATTACGGTAACGATGAATGAATTGAATTAAAGAATGATTGAATTAACGATGTGGGTGGATTTGTGGTTATTGGCATTACAATGCGGGAAGACGGGAAGGGGAAAACGCGGTTGCCGCGGATATAGCCCACTATTACATCCAAAATATTCAGTAGATGGCACTAGCGTAAATAATGAATAATTAGATTACTCGTGACTTCGTGGTATTTCATTTTAATAAACAAAAAATAACAAAAACTTAGAGTTTTAGAAAAACTTGTTATAACAACCCGAATTAGTAAAACCCAAATAAGCGTTAAGATATTAACTTTGTCTAAGAAACTCACTTGTGTTAGTATAAAACCTTGAGCGCTTTCGGCAAGAACTGCCATCTACAGAGGAAAACCCACTAGCACAGTTACACCTTATCTGCGATTTGAGACTTGCTCAACTCGAGGAGAAGATGCAAATGTGACTATAGGGAGAGGAAACCTTGGTTTATATAGGACTGGGAGGAGGGGGTGGGAGGGGGCGTGGCTGGTTACCTATTCCTAACCTACTAGCTAGATCTATTAGAGGGGATGATTGTGTGAATGTTATGTCGTTTGTTAATTTTTCCCTATTGTGTAAAGCTCTTTTGAGTTCAACATTTTCAAAAAAAATTAAAGTGTAACTTTTCTTTATTTTGTGTAGGGCTGTCCAATTGTGAGGATCGAATGTGTGATTTTCCGAGTTAAGGTGTTTCGAGAATGTGCTGTTGGTGTTGGTGTCTCCTATACCTGTTATATGTTCTCTGACCCTAGTTTTAAAGTTTAAGTTAAAGTTTGATAGCTCGCGAATGTGTTTTTTGAGAAAACTAGCTACTTTGCTGGCTGGGGCACTGTTATACGAAACTACTGGGCGGATAGGTTGATTGGGTTTATGAAGTTTAACCAGACCAAAAAATGAAGGAGCTACGGGGTTCATGTTAATTGGTAAATTTATAGGCTATATCTTGATGTATCGTAATTGAAATCAAGAGAGCTTTACACAATAGGGAAAAATTATCAAACGACATAACATTCACACAATCATCCCCTCTAATAGATCTAGCTAGTAGGTTAGGAATCGGTAACCAGCCACGCCCCCTCCCACCCACTCCTCCTAGTCCTATATAAACCAAGGTTTCCTCTAATAAACAAAAAAATAACAAAAACTTAGAGTTTTAGAAAAACTTGTTATAACAACCCGAATTAGTAAAACCCAAATAATCGTTAAGAAATTAACTTTGTCTAAGAAACCCACTTGTGTTAGTATAAAACCCTGAGCGCTTTCGGCAAGAACTGCCATCTACAGAGGGAAACCCACTAGCACAGTTACACCTTATCTGCGATTTGAGACTAGCTCAACTCGAGGAGAAGATGCAAATGTGACTAGAGAGAGGAAACCTTGGTTTATATAGGACTGGGAGCGGGAGGAGGAGGGGGTGGGAGGGGGCGTGGCTGGTTACCTATTCCTAACCTACTAGCTAGATCTATTAGAGGGGATGATTGTGTGAATGTTATGTCGTTTGTTAATTTTTCCCTATTGTGTAAAGCTCTTTTGATTTCAACATTTTCAAAAAAATTTAAAATGTAACTTTTCTTTATTTTGTGTAGGGCTGTCCAATTGTTAGGATCGAATGTGTGATTTTCCGAGTTAAGGTGTCTCGCGAATGTGCTGCTGGTGTTGGTGTCTCCTATACCTGTTATATGTTCTCTGACCCTAGTTTTAAAGCTTCTGCCTGTTTGGCCTATGTAAATTGCGTTACAATCGTTACAATTTAGACGATAAACTCCATTGCCTTTTTCCTTTTCTGGTTTGGTTTTGCAGTTCATGAGTTTATTGGCCAAATTGTTGCGGTTGTACGGGGCTGGTGTTTTGTCTGTTGTAGAAGAAATGAGGTTACTTATTTTTACTGTGATTTTTTCTATGTATTGTATCCTGAAATATGATTTATTTGTTACCGGGTTTAAGCTCTCTGGGGGGTAAATTAGTTTGAGGTTGTGTTTGATTTTGTGATGTCGTAGGATTCTGTCTATTAGGTTGAGATTGAAATTGTTATTTTGGGCAATTTGTTTTATTGTATTTAATTCATTATTATAGTTGGTTTCATTCATAGGGATGTTAAGGAGTCGAAAAATCATACTATGGAATGCTGCGTGTTTGTGCTGGAATGGGTGGGAAGAATCAACAGGGATTATATTATCGCTATGGGTTTCTTTACGAAATATCTTGAAGTCTAGGGTACTATTATTTTTGGTGATGGTGAGGTCTAAGAAGTTCAGGGAGTTGTTTTCTTCTACTTCCATGGTAAATTGGATTTTTGGGTGAATTGTGTTGATAAAACTTAAGAAATTGTCTAGTTGTCTGTTACTTCCTGTCCAAATGCAGAAGATATCATCCACATACCTTGTCCAGAAAGATATACATTTAACTAGGGGATTTTTATTGAGAAGAAGTTTGTGTTCGAAGTTATCCATAAAAATTTCAGCAAGAAGGGGAGAAAGGGAAGAACCCATAGGTAGGTCTATTTTTTGTTGGTAGTAGTCGGATTCGAAACGGAAATAGTTTTGATGAGTGCATGTGTCTAACAGAAGGAGGGTCTCAGAAATAAGGCTGTTCGAGGTCTTATTGTGATAGAGTGACTGGGCAACTAATTTACGTACTTCAGGTACGGGAATAATAGTAAACAGATTTTTGACATCGAAAGAGACGAGTTTGGCATTGCTGGATAAGGAAAGGTGCTTAAGGCGGGAAATCAACTCGAATGAGTTTTTGACGCTGTGGCGGGGTGTGAAGTTTGATAGCTCGCGAATGTGTTTGTTGAGAAAACTAGCTACTTTGCTGGCTGGGGCACTGTTATACGAAACTACTGGGCGGATAGGTTGATTGGGTTTATGAAGTTTAACCAGACCAAAAAATGAAGGAGCTACGGGGTTCATGTTGGTAAATTTATAGGCTATATCTTGGGGTATCGTATTAGAGCTTTGTTTAATGGCTTTTTTGGTTGCTTTTTGGAATTTGTTTGTGGGGTCTACTTTAAGTTTTACGAATGTGGATTCGTTTGAAATGAGGTCTAAAGACTTTTGAAACATAATCGTGGGTAGGTAAAATGACAATAGAATTTCCTTTATCCGCCTTGGTGAGTGTAAGGTTGTCTTGGGCTAGTTTCTTTTTTATAGATTTAGTGTTATCGTTTTTGTGTGTAAGTTTGACGTTTTTCAGAATATCTGTTGCTATGTGTTTTTCATTATTGTGGTTTTTTAGGCTAAATTCAGTGTCTGACATTAAGTTGGTTAACTTAGACAAAGTTAATTTCTTAACGATTATTTGGGTTTTACTAATTCGGGTTGTTATAACAAGTTTTTCTAAAACTCTAAGTTTTTGTTATTTTTTGTTTATTAAAATGAAATACCACGAAGTCACGAGTAATCTAATTATTAACGACTACAGCAACAACAGCACAGAAGCATCTGAAATGCAATGCAGCCAACAGATTAAGTTAATTTATAATAGCAAGCAGAAGAAATCAAAAAATGGTTCAAAATCAGAGACAACTAAAGTCTTACCTTACCTTAAAGTTTTACATTCAGCATTATCTTTCAAACTTCACTTTTTAGAATGGACCACCTTCCAAGATCAAATATACACAAAAATTAGTGGCATCACTTACAAAAAACGCACAACACTAAATAAAAAATAAAAGAACTGAGTCAAAACCAAAACAACAAATCCAACGGAATACATCACACATCACATCGCGACACGGAACATCAGATGCGCGAGACGCACGTGAGTTCCCGGTCTAACCCCCTTCATCGATCGATGCCGACTGGGGTAGGTCAGGGCCTCACGCCTTCAGCGCAGACACTCACTACACTACCCATCACAACACATACATTCTATCCTCGTACCGTCAACTTATCTAACACGATTTTCAACACAAAAGAAATGGAACTTCTCAACAAGGGCCTCAAGTATTGCCCCGATATAGGTCTAAACAAAAACACGTTAACCAACTTAATGTCAGACACTGACTTTAGCCTAAAAAACCACAAGAATGAAAAACACATAGCAGCAGATATTCTGAAAAACGTCAAATTTACACACAAAAACGAAAACACTAAATCTATAAAAATGAAGCTAGCCCAAGATAACCTTCAACTCACCAAGGCGGATAAAGGAAATTCTATTGTCATTTTACCTACCCACGATTATGTTTCAAAAGTCTTTAGACCTCATTTCAAACGAATCCACATTCGTAAAACTTAAAGTAGACCCCACAAACAAATTCCAAAAAACAACCAAAAAAGCCATTAAACAAAGCTCTAATACGATGCCTCAAGATATAGCCTATAAATTTACCAACATGAACCCCGTAGCTCCTTCATTTTTTGGTCTGGTTAAACTTCATAAACCCAATAATCAACCTATCCGCCCAGTAGTTTCGTATAACAGTGCCCCAGCCAGCACCTTAAGAACCTTTCCTTATCCAGCAATGCCAAACTCGTCTCTTTCGATGTCAAAAATCTGTTTACTAATATTCCCGTACCCGAAGTACGTAAATTAGTTGCCCAGTCACTCTATCATAATAATACCTCGAAAAACCTTATTTCTGAGACCCTCCTTCTGTTAGACACATGCACTCATCAAAACTATTTCCGTTTCGAACCCGACTACTACCAACAAAAAATAGGCCTACTTATGAGTTCTTCCCTTTCTCCTCTTCTTGCTGAAATTTTTATGGATAACTTCGAACACAAACTTCTACTCAATAAAAATCCCCTAGTTAAATGTATATCTTTCTGGACAAGGTATGTGAATGATATCCTCTGAATTTGGACAGGAAGTAACAGACAACTAGACAATTTCATAAGTTTTATCAACACAATTCACCCGAAAATCCAATTTACCATGGAAGTAGAAGAAAACAACTCCCTGAACTTCTTAGACCTTACCATCACCAAAAATAATAGTACCATAGGTTCAAGATATTTCGTAAAGAAACCCATAGCGATAATATAATCCCTGTTGATTCATCTCACCCATTCCAGCATAAACACGCAGCATTCCATAGTATGATTTATCGACTCCTTAACATCCCTATGAATGAATTACATTGTAGTATTATATGGTACTTATAACACTGACATTAAATTAACTCTGGTTGAAGAGGTAACCTCCTCGTTATAACCGGAATTAGAGGATATGGAAAAAACTGGTTGTAACGAGGAGGTTACCTCTTCAACCAAAGTTAGTTTAATGTCAGTGTTATATATACCATATAATACTACAATGTAATGAATAAAGTATTGCCTTTATGCAATTAAGTCAGCTCACAGACCTGTTCGGTTAGATAGTTGTGTAGTTGTGCTAACCTGTCTAGCAACACGAATCATGTCAATTAGAGCATAAGTAGAGGATTTGGCATTCACTGGACTTGTCGGGGCTTGTGGTCCAGCGGTTAAGACGACGCCCCGGTTAGGCGTAGATCTTGGGTTCGAATACCGCCAAGCCCAGTTTTTTCCATATCCTCTAATTTCGCCTATGAATGAAACCAACTATAATAATGAATTAAATACAATAAAACAAATTGCCCAAAATAACAATTTCAATCTCAATCTAATAAACAGAATCCTACGACATTACGACATCACAAAACCAAACACAACCTCAAACTAATTTACCCCCCAGAGAGCTTAAACCCGGAAACCAATAAATCATATTTCAGGATACAATACATAGAAAAAAACACAGAAAAAATTAGTAACCTCATTTCTTCTACAACAGACAAAACACCAGCCCCGTACAACCGCAACAATTTAGCCAATAAACTCATGAACTGCAAAACTAAACCAGAAAAGGAAAAAGGCAATGGAGTTTATCGTCTAAATTGTAACGATTGTAACGCAATTTACATAGGCCAAACAGGCAGAAGCTTTAAAACTAGGGTCAGAGAACATATAATAGGTATAGGAGACACCAACACCAACAGCACATTCGCGAAACACCTTAACTCGGAAAACCACACATTCGATCCTCACAATTGGACAGCCCTACACAAAATAAAGAAAAGTTACACTTTACATTTTTTTGAAAATGTTGAAATCAAAAGAGCTTTACACAATAGGGAAAAATTAACAAACGACATAACATTCACACAATCATCCCCTCTAACAGATCTAGCTAGTAGGTTAGGAATAGGTAACCAGCCACGCCCCCTCCCACCCCCTCCTCCCAGTTCTATATAAACCAAGGTTTCCTCTCCCTATAGTCACATTGGCATCTTCTCCTCGAGTTGAGCAAGTCTCAAATCGCAGATAAGGTGTAACTGTGCTATTGGGTTTCCCTCTGTAGATGGTAGTTCTTGCCGAAAGCGCTCAAGGTTTTATACTAACACAAGTGGGTTTCTTAGACAAAGTTAATTTCTTAACGGAGGGGAGGGGGGGGGGGGTGAGTCCGTTTCCTTAAGTGAGGCACCCTAAGAGCAGACTCTTTCGCCTCGGGGAAAAGGGGAGTTGACTGACAGGGTGGACCACCTTATTGTAGTGGATTCCGAACCACTTGGGGAACATAGTAAAGTCACACGATTAATTCGGAGGTGACCAAGACTTGACACGCAGTTAGACTTCCTGGTATACAATAGTCTCAGCACGTTAACATGTCCCACCATGTTCCCTTGCCAACGCTGTGCAGAACTGCGCCAAGAATCTCCTACTGAATCACTATTTGACTTGCCACCAAAATAATCGGACACATTGTAAAAACCTTGTTCGAAGCACTAATTCAACCGCAACTTTATGTACGGTATCATCTCATCTCATCGTTTCAACATAATATTTAGTTCATTGTATATGTCTTATTATTATCGTGCAACTCATGTAATAATGTGGGCTATGTATGTATGGTATACCCATCTGCAATACACATAAGTATTTTAACAAATTCTTTCCTACAAAGCTGGTAGAGCCATATATAAAAGCCTCCAATAGATACGAGTATATCTCGAGGGTGATAGTCAATTTCTCTCCAAGCGAAATAAAAAAATTTGAAAGCTGAATCGATGTACGGGTGCCAAGCTATCGTATTGGAAATAAATTGCAAGAAAAATAATATGCTAAGAAATATGAAATGGGGGAATTTATTGTTTTCAATTTTCAAATAAAACGGTGTGGACTTTGTACAGAAGTGTCCCGGATACATTGCCTAGCACCATCTGCGATTCCGATCAGGGGAAACCGATCTGATTTTCATGGGTGGGTACCGTATTTCTTATAAGATCACTGACTTCTTATTAGGATGACTGCGACCAATTGATGCACAAAACAGTTAAATCTGACCGAAAGGTGAAAATATTCCGAGATATGTTTCAAATTTTGTTGAAATTAATGGAGTAGTTTATCCACAAATCGATGCACAGACAGACATTTCGTAAAAACCACTTCTATGGTTCCTGGGACTTAAAACGTGTAATTCTGTTGAAATCTCGAAATCGAAAATTTCGATCATCACAAATCTTCTTGCCGTATAAATAGGAAAGCCAAAACCCTTGTTATAGCTATACTCGTTAGATAAATACTCTAGGTACTGATCCTGTTTCCGTCCATTTCTTACTCTCTCTCTCAATCTCTCTTAAATACTCGATGATAATATATGACCATATAAATTCAGCTCATTGCACTTGCCAGGTACACATACATAACGCGGCGAATAATGCATATGTAAGTGCGTTAAAAGTCATTAGGAAGTGTTGACAGATGAATTAAGAGGGGGTTCGGTAAGAGTGGGGTTTAGCATAATCCGCCAGTTAGGGGGCGCTATCGGCGTGGTAACGAGCAGTCGTTTACATAAAGCCGTCTTGATGAAGACGGAATGCTCCGACACCTCCCTTAGACACAGGACCCCTATTCACCAATGCTGCTTCAATGCACCTATTATTTCGTTCAGGTGATGCCTGTGCCTAAAATCTAAATAGAGTCCTTTACTTGAGGGATCTGCCATTTCCAAAGCTGTCCATGGGCGCAATCTATGAATATGACACATTTATTGTAGTTTAGTGTTTATATTATGTTTTTATTTATTTATAAGTTTTAGAATAGTAAATGATTTTATGTTTTATTTATTTTTTGAAAGAAGATTAATTCCTGATGAGACGGGAAGTTGAGGGAATTTGAAATAGTGGACTAGACTGTTATGTGTTTATGAGAGATATGATATTAATATGTAAGATTAGCTTAATAGTTTGTATGTCTAATTGCATTTATTTATTGCTTTCCAATTTATACGTAGGCTAGTATAAGGAAAGCTTTGGGACGGTCCAAGTTTTCGATTCCGAGATTTCAACGGAATTACACGTTTTGAGGACCCAGGAAAAAAAAAAGTGGTTTTTACGAAATGTCTGTCTGTCTGTCGCTCTGTCTGTCTGTTCATCGATTTCCGGGCAAAGTACTCAGTCGATTATAATGAAATTCAGCATGTAGGTTCACAAAAATCATACCTCGGGACTTTTAATTTGGGCTAACTCAATTTGGGGGGTTTTATTCTCAAAAAATTCCAAAAAAAACGTTTGAAAAAATATTTCTCAAAAACGGCTCTGATTGCTTTTAAATTCACATATATTGTAGTCGTCATTAATTGACAAAATGCGGGGGTCTCTTGCCCCTTGATAGTTTGCTTCTGGGGGTAAAAAAATAAAAATAACTAAATTGTAATGGAAAATGACTAAAAAATAATTTTTTTGCGAAACCTTTCTATCGATGATTTCTACCTTCAGGCATGTTTTAGTTGTTAAATTGAGTAACGAAACCGGACAGGTTACTTGCCCACAAAACTATTTGGTTTTGTACAAAAAAAATGTTTTTTTGAAAAAGTGATAGAAAATTCACGCTCAAATGCATTGCGTGCTCTGCCATTATTGCTGTGTGGTAATGTGTTGATCTGACCTATCTAGAATTTACCTCACCTCCAGTGACGTTAGACGGGAAACCCCCCCCCCCCCCCCGAGATATCGGAAATTTAACCATAGGAAAATTATTTACCATGAAATTACTCATTTCCTCTATCTACTAATTTTGATTAATTGGAAAGCATGTTCGAGTAAACTCGGACCGGTTCTTTTTTATTTATTTTAGTTTTAGGGCAGGGAATATTTATAGGTCTACTAGTGCGACCTTACAGTTATTATTGGGTATAAATTGTTTTTTTTTTTTGTATGATATATACAACCGAAATTAGAGGATATGGAAAAAACTGGGCTTGGCGGGAGTTTTGGCCCAGTTTTTTCCATATCCTCTAATTTCGGTTATAACGAGGAGGTTACCTCTTCAACCAAAGTTAATTTAATGTCATTGTTATATATACCATATAATACTACAATGTAATGTTCTATACACGTTAATTCATTCATTCATATTCTGTAGGTATTTAATTTTGGGCCAAAGTATTCAGTAGGTGGTTCAGTTTGAGCTAATTCGCATTGGATGGGGATAAGGGCCTTTCGGGGGGGGGGGGAGGGTAGTTTCCGGCATAATCGGTAGTCGGTACCGTACCTAAGTATTCTTAGCGAATAAGTTTTTCTCAAAAGGTTCAGTTCAATTCGAGCATTGGCGTATTGGAAGGGGAAATGGCAGCGGGCGTAGGGAGGGGCGGCATTTCTGCTACATGGCTAATGACTCGAGGGAAGAAACGAAAATTTTGGCATTTAAACCTAGAATAACTTTTTTTTAGAGATTAAATTTAATGGGGACTTTTTTTATTTTTTTATAATGGTGTATCTAAGGCCTACAAAAAAATCAGTTCTACACGAGCTTTTGCAATTTGAAGTGGTCATCTTAAGACAGGGTTATGTCAGTTACGTTATCCACCGGCGAAGCTAGTATCTACTCGTATATATAATCCTATTACAATGCAGCAAGACAATTTTCGTGTGAAAGAGCCTTCTTCTTCATCCCCCTTAATGCCGCGTGGTGCGCAGCGTCGGGGGGGGGGGGGGGGGGGGGGGTTCGCCCGGACCCATCCCCTGAGCTCGCCCCGGTCGGACGCTAACGCCTTGTGTGAAACAGCCACTGATTTTTAAGACACAAAATATCAGGGAAGAAAAATACCATTTACAAATAGTGTTTTCATTTTCATGTAAACGCCTCTAACATACGGTAGGTCATAATATTGAACTTGATTTGTAAAAAATAACGGAAACTGAGGATGTCAGGTGGAAAGAGTTAGGGACGGTCATATATAAATGCGCATCAAAATATTTAGGCGCTTATTCCACATACGTCAATAGTGCATAGTAAATGTAGTATTGACGGACATTTCAATTTTTCATTGATACACGCCATTCCACTTGTTTTTTCAACTATTGATCACTTTCCACATCCTTCCAGTGTTTTCGAGGACGTCCGGCCAGTCGTCTTCCTGTCATGCTTGCTTTGTACATCTTTTTTCGGCATGCGGTAGTCTGAAATTCTTAATCCGTGTCCCACCTATCTTATGCGTTGCGGTTTTATGAACCAGTTGAGTATATGTTTTTATAGAAATACAATCGATGTTTTCTGCGATTTTTTTTTTAAACGGACAAGGGGAACAGTAGATTGCCACCTAAATCATTTAGATATATGATACTGACACATGACACATGATACAATATATGGATGTGTGCGTCTCAAAAAAGGGGGAAAACACACAATTGTGTAATTTGTAGTTTAGCTACAAGAAGGTACTAAAGAAAGGGCAGCCAACTGAAGTTACATTGGGGAAGAAAAAAAAAAAGGTAGAAGAAGTAATTCTAGGTGGGTGAGTGCAGTCAGTTAATTATGACAAATTGGATTTCATAACAGAGCCATTTGCAGCCATAAGTCACAGCTATTGCTTATTTTCATTGCGATTTAATATTTATTAAATCCCGTGGCCGTGATCAAGACTGAGAGAGGGGGTGTAAAGCAGAAGGTGCGGGAAGGGGGTTTGAATTTATGGACCGACCTCACCGAGGCCCTCCCCAATCATTGCGAGACCTGCCCTGCTCTCCTACCTCCCTTGATTTAAGTAAGTTACCGTAGCCCAGTTCATGTTTTGCCTTCTAAACGTAAGACTGCGTTATTGTTGTGTACATTAATTATTATGTTGTATTAATTTTCCAAAAGCTTGATTTTATGGTGCGTTCGCGATACGCCTGATATTTTATTTTAAGGTGATTAATGCTATACGCACCCAAAACCCAAAAATAAGTCAGTTTCTATATATTTTGTTCTTTAATAAACTACTTAATGGTTGATTATTTAGTACATTTAAGTTGTAGATGATTATTTACAATTTGTACATAACATCATCAAGGTATTTGTAATTTTTGGTGTTTTTTCCATGAATTTAACAATGCGAAAAATATGAGACCTCTGTTATTTTCAAGAAAAAATTATATTATACCAAAAATTAAAAATACCTTAATGATAATGTTGTATGAAATGCCTTCTTATTCGATTAAATTGTGTATGCAGTAAATTAAATTAAAAAATTACCAGTTTTTGGACTGCCAATATTCTACGGTCCTTCTCCTCTAAGGCGGGGTTTCCACCGACCTCTCATTGCAGAATGCAAATGACATTGACTTGGTAGCAGACATTGAAGACTTATTAATGATTTCTGCTACCACGTCAATGTCATTTGCATTCTGCAATGGGAGGTCGGTGGAAACCCCGCCTTAAGGAAAGTACCTGTCAAATAACTGGGGATATCTAATAACAGCTGCAAGTATTGATACTTTTTGCTGTAGGTACTTACTCATACGAGAATATATTATTTAGGCTACTAATTTTAGGGAGTCCTCATCAAATATGTTTACATTTACCTATATAATGTTTTTAATTTGGACCAAACTACAATATATTATCATAATCGACTTCGATGGTTTGTGCTTGTACTGAGTCTCTGCACGCCATGCGATCGGAGACGTGCCGTAACTATAACTAAGCACGGGTAGGCCTACTAACGTGTAAAGTATTAAAATCAAACAAATTTGCACAATTTCCACATAAACATATATATTATTAAAAGTTAAAAAATTAAAAATCAGTTACAGCTGTTTCGGTGTTACACCATCATCAGACTCAATTTACCAGTCTGATTATGGTGTAACACCGAAACAGCTGTAACTGATTTTTAATTTTTTAACTTTTAATAATATATAGGCCCTATGTTTATGTGGAAATTGTGAAAATTTGTTTGATTTTAATACTTTACACATTATGTTTCGTTTCCACGAAGTCATGGGAGAAACCCTACATTGGATGGGTACTAACTTACTCAGAAGCGACTGAAGAGGTAAATCGGATACATTCATTGAATTGTTTGCATGTGATTAACCTTTAAAAAAATAATTTCACATGGGAAAACTACTTGACAGTTAAAATACGGTAAATTTTCCTTGTACACAAGGAAGACACATGAGACCGGCTTGCCAGACAGGCTCTTACAGGTACCTTATAATAGTTCACCAACATGCATAGGTGTAGTACGCCTAAGTACATCGTAGTTTACTGTTGTAGAAATCTATGTACCTACCATGATGTACCTAAAGCCCAGCGATAATTAACTTTTCTTACATCTTGTATTGTAGGCCTACTGTATTGAAAGAAATGAAAATGGAATTGAAAGTGTAAATTAGGCTAACTGTCTAGTGCCTGATTGCGTTAACCAATGGCAAACAAGGTAATTAAAGAACCAATAAGCGAAAAGAGCGGAAACCATGGGCAATCATATCTGCTGCTCATTAGTTTTCGCATATTTGCACTTGTGAGGTAGTCTATATTGCACTATACACTTTACCCTGCGTTATTCGAACGCGTCCTAAAGGAAACACTGCTTTGATCTGTCAAGTAAAATATTTTTAAAAGCTTTCGCACTCGAACTTAATGTAATCTATAATCAGCAATCAATCCTTCATCGCCACCTTCCTGCAATTAATTACAAAAAAATTATTCACCACCATCGTCATTTTTAACTTGTTAGGAAGCAATGTGCTTAGCTCTGTGAGAGCAGCAACTTTTTAGAGATCTTAAGCTTTTCCTTTGTCTCATGATTTCTCTCAGTGAAAGTGTACTCAACAGTCAGTTCGTAATTTTTCCTTGTAGGCCTATATTTCCATATCTAGTACGGCCTGAAACCGATGTATATATAGGGGAAAGTCAGGTAAAGTGAGTCACTTAATTTTTGTGATTTTATTTCTCGGTCATCAAAGCCGACATGAATCTGCTTATATCGCCAACTGATAGTGTGATTGATTAGCTATCAACGATCAACAAGGCTTCATCATTCATTTGTACGGATTCGGCACATAAGCACTTCTGGCAAAAGTCGACACTTGTCTCACTCTACCTTACTAGGTCAGGCAAAGCGGGACATTGAGCGCTTTGACCAAGATTGTAGATTTGAGGTTCTATAGTAAACATTGGGCATTTCCGAATGAGAAACAAACGAGTGAAAGGGGTAAGACAACTTACGAAAACGGTAAGGTAAGTGGCAGGTAAAGTAAGACACATGATGTTTCGAATATGGCATATATAATGTCTCACTTTACCTCCACCTGTGCTTTTGATTTCAATCTGCCCTAACACGGACCACATATAATCAGTTGTTGTCGTATTGCTGTTATTTGTGTAAAAGTAGCCAATAAACTAAATAATAATAATTATTGACAACATATAAATAGAAAATATGGAAGGCTATGCTTACATTAGTAAACATGAAATATTGCAATCCGACCCGTAAAAAGTAGAAAAAAAATCGTACACTATCAAATTTGTACAAAATGGCTCCATATTTGTTTGTGTAGCGTATACCTTGGCCAATATCGCCTACTAAGTGTCATTAGACGATTTCCCGCCAATAGTCTAGAAATTTAAGGCTTGTCTCACTTTGCCTAACTGTCTCACTTTACCCGGCTTTCCCCCCACATTTGTATTAGGCTATTGTATAATATGATCTACAGCTTTAACTTTACATAAGACATAGATTGGATACGTACTTATGTCTTATGTATCAATTTCTAGTCAATTCCTGAGTTATTATTTTATTTATATTTACCTGATATGTGTTCCTAGGCCTACACTCTTCCTATATTTAGTCGCGAAAATTAACTTCAGCACTGAAGCCCTTGAGTTGTGTGCCGAAAAAGAGTATGGTTGATGTCCATTTGGTAGACAACAAGAGCGGATCCAGCGGAAAATTTAGGGGGGGGGGGTCACAAGTTTTATGTACCGTACGTTTAAAAAGTAATTGTTTTGGTTGAATCGTTGAGTTTTCTTTAAAAAAAAAAAAATCTTTTTACTATCTTATGAATTTACTTATTTAGGGTGGTCATGACCCTTCCCCTCCCCCCCCCCCCCCGCCATTGGGTAGGCCTAAGATTAGGTTCTTTGTCCACGAAATAAATTTGATGTTTTGTTCAGCCTGGAAAAAAAAAAGGCTAACAGCGCTCCTGACGCTGATAGTCGTGTTGGCAAGTCAATTAAATCCACATAAACATCAGCCATGTTTTGGTTTTTTGAAATAATTATCTATTAATACAATATGTTTGTTTTTAAGGTTAGCATGAAAAGAAGACTTTATAGTCTTATTGTTCGCCTTTTGTTTTGTTTTTATTCAATAAAGGCATTGAATGCTTTCAGTAAAAAAAACAACTTACCTACCTACATAAAAAATTACCTGCAGGGCTGCAATATGCTATAAGTATAAATCAGTCCTCGAAAAAATACAGAGCATTTGACCATTTATTGAATAGTGCCCCCTTAATAAGATTTCAATTGAAAAAAAGGGTGGCTGGTTCAATATATAACTGGTAGACGTTTCGAAAATGTCAGAATAAGAAAAGTTGTAATTGTAAAGTTAAAGGGAAGTTTGGGGTTGTACGAGTGAGGTTTGGTCTTTGGGGTGGCCATTTAACACCCCCCCCCCCCCCAACATGCGTAAACTTATGCCCAATGTAAAACAACCGCGCTTTTCACGTTCTTTTACTTGCATTTGCAACTGAATCAGAGTCAGCCTGACCTCTGAATCAGAAGGATCATACGACAATATTCCTTAAATGCAGTTGATGTGCCACCTTCACACGTTTCGGCTTGAGGGGGCGCAACTTTATAATTCACGTTGTACCTATTTAAAATAAATAAATACCCGGATTTTATGTATCTGTCTACTATATGTATGTGGGGGAAAGGGCACCACAGTTTATTTTAAACACAGTAGATGTTGATTCTATAAGTACAATAGAAGCATGAAATAGAAAACACACATAGCATGACCAATAGTATCTGTATTTACAACAGCTCAGACTACCATGATTTAACAGCTAAAAAATAGAAATGGGCTGATTCTGTAATTACATACAAATACAATCATTTCTCGGGCTATGGATAACGTGTCTCAACGACAGCAGCAAAAACAGGGTACAATCTCATTTAAAATTAATTTAAAGCTCTCGCATGAATTTTTTATTGATATTGTATTGTAGTATACCGTACATTATGTGTAGCGCTCCCCAAAAATAAAAGCAAATAGCATGAGAGACGTATTACCACTAGCTTTTTACAAGCAAATAACTACTTTCAAGCCACCATACAGTACAAATACAGCGGTTTTTCTTAATTATGATATTTTTACAAAGACAAAATGGAACAATAAGGGCGGTTCCCATCGTGTGTCCTTATAAACGATCTTGCCAGTAATCTAAATTAAGTCTTTACATCGGGCATACTGTTAGTAAGTAAGTAAGTAAGTATCTGTACTTGGTAAAACCATGCGCCGATGGTAAGCTTGTCACAGCTTGTCCATTATCGCTTGTAGCCGCTTTAGGTTGAAATCGTAAACCAGTTTGCCAATGGCTGAAAATTTTTACGGAAACAATATAAATAGTGTTCCAAAACTATGGGGTCGTTGGCATTAGACAAGGGACCTATGGGGCACTATAAGTAGCCCTAGGTTCATAAAAACGTCCTTCCAGACATTATTATTATTATTATTAAAATAAACATTATAAATAAATAACAAAAATAAATGATTAAGCCTTGTTTAGCAGCACTGTATGAGTCTTTTGTCCCTAATAAGCGCTAGCTTGGGGATGCGGGATGATATTATTATGTATTGTATTTTTGTAATATATGCTCCTTGCCCAGGGAATACTGAACAAGGAAACGAAAGAAAGATGAAGATTATTATTATTACTGCCAGAAGGCTAGAGTGAGTACTCTATAATGGTTTATTATTATTAATTATTATTAATTATATTTTATATCTTGCAGTGCCACTGCACTAAGATCGCTCGATAAGCGGAAGCTTGAGCGTGATAATGTTAATTAATAACAAATTGATTTTCTCAATATTATAACTTATGCACCTTGTCCGGGGTTAAAGTCAAGGAAAAAAGTGAAGTGAAGTGACTGTAAGTAGGTAATGCTCTGATGGTTTACTGTCGGCAGGACCAGGTCCAAGCTTACCTCTGGGGGCAACATTTACTAGCAGGTAACTTTACAAGAACACTGTGGGAACTGCCTTAACACTAGTAAGTTCTTCTTCTTCTAGTTACCGGAGATGCGATTTGGGCTATATTTGACAAAACGTTTACCCTCAGTTCGATTATGAAGCTGTAGAATCCGGGCTGGTAGGCCGTGGTCGATCTGAAAGCGTACTTTTTAAAAGTTTCGTCAACATCTGCGGTTGACATCTTCAGTGACACTACAGTCGTAGACTTCTAAAATTGTATTAATACAATACGTTTTCTGGCCATGATTCGGAGGGCATGTAAATCAGGAGGTCCCGGGTCTTCCTAGTTGAGTGTAAGAGAGGGCTTTATAGCCCCTACTCCGCAGGGTGGTTTAGTAATACAATAAAAAAGTAATTATTTATTTATTTACATTCAATTGATACACTTTTAGAAGTCTATTAGTAACTTTATATATAAAAACAAAAATTGCACTTAATTCCACAACATAAATTTTTAATGACAGCTGTTTCGGTGTAACACGATCTTCAGAGTCTGAAGATGGTGTTATACCGGAACAGCTGTCATTAAAAATTTATGTTGTGGAATTAAGTGCAATTTTTGTTTTTTATATATAAAGTTATTAATTATGTTTCACTTTCGCGAAGTCACTGAAGAAACTCCCTTATAGTTTAGAAGTCTACGCAGTGCCACGCCAACCTCAGATGTTGACGAAACGTTTGGAACTACTCTTTCACATAGACCTCAGCCTATCAATCAGCCCTGATACAGCTTTTTCATCAAGTAACTCCGCCCGTGAAAGTCTTTCTTGCTACATCCTCAGTTTGTTATTATTTATTATTTGTAAGATACACCATGCTTGATTAAGGGTGTAGGTATATTTCCAAAGGTAAACAAATTTGTCAACCTCAAATATTGATAAAATCTCCTTCAGAAACATGTTTCAGTGTTCTTATCCCCGACAATAACATAAAACTTGATATGTCGCACAAGTGTTTTATTCTTATGCTATATAGTCTAATTGTACTATACCATCGATAGTATTCTTAATAATGGTAGGTATGGGGAGTATCATTCATGATAAAAATGGTGAAATTCATGATATGATAGGCTACCGGTACAACAAATAAATTTTTATTGCATTTTTCATTCGTACTATACTACAAAAAGCACTGGTTCCAGCGTTGACAACAGCTTGCTCAGTACAGGGATAGCCAGAAAATTACCGTTATACTATTTTAGTACGTAGATTCATAATATCACACCATTGTCCTCATCTGCTTCCTAGACAACGAATCACAGATGCAAAGGAAAGCTAAAGGGAAGATGAAACAAAAGAGGACGTGGAACGTAGATATTGGTCATGCAAAAATCAGTCATAGCAACCATATTTGTATTTTTTAATTTAATTTACTACATTGTAAGCTATGAAGATTTGGTCTATGAAAGGCGCCCATTCCATTGACCGGCTAGGGCTATTTCCAAAACGGTGACGTGGTAGCAGACACTCAAGACTTAGGTAGCGTCTCCAACGACCTCGCATTACAGATTGCAAGTGACATTGATGGAAATGTTTGTTTTTCTTTTTATAGAAATCTATTAAAATGTTTGTACTTAACATATACCATGACGCCATTTTTTTAATTTTAGTTTGTTTGTTTGTGATTTTACTCTATGATCATTGATCAATTTTAGCTATGGCATAGAGGAAAATAAACATTTCCGTCAATTCTGCAATGCGAGGTCGGTGGAAACGCCACTTAAGTCTTGAGTGTCTGCTACCACGTCACCGTTTTGGAAATAGCCCTAGCCGGTCAATGGAATGGGCACCAAAGTTGTACTTCAGCCTGACGTCTTCAGGACATGTGGCAAGGCCGTAGTCAGAAATATTTGCCTAGAGGGATCCATGTGACGTCACCAGAGGTGGGGTTACCTCAATATATTGAAAACTCCATTCTATCTAGTATACTCTTCAAATATTTCGGGAGGGTCCGGACCCCCTGGACCCCACTCTGGCTACGGCCTTGACTTGTAGTGTATTGGTACAGACTCCGACTTTCCCCCGAAAGGTTGTTGGTTCGAGTACCACACTTGCTACATTTTATTGCCATGCTTCGGAAGGCATGTAAAGCAGGCGGTCCCGGGCCTTCCTAATTGAGTGCAAGAGAGGTCTTTCTAGCTCTAAGTCCACTAGGTTGGTTTAGTAATAGAACAAAAAGTCAATATTTATTTATTTACTTCATAGTTTATACACAATAACATAGGGGATTTTTACTTTTTTGGTGCTGCCATTTCTCCTCTTAACAATAAGTAAAGTTTTAGGCCACTGTTAAGTTCATTAAATAATTACAACCCGAAAAATTGAAAATACTGTATGGTATTATGTAGTCCTCTACAGCATTCACTGACCGAATATTAAGAGCTCTCATAGTAAATTAAATAAACAATAAGGCGGGTATTCCACTGGTCAATTTTCCCGTCAAATGTGATTAAAAAGAGTCTGCTACCATATTATTACTTAATTTATAATACATAAGTTAAGTATCTACATAATAGTCTCCTTAAATTAAGTTATAATAATATGGTAGCCGACTCTTTTTAATCACATTTGACTGGAAAATTCGCCAGTGGAATACCCGCCAAACAACCGAATAATCCAGGGTTAACCAATACATGCGTTACACATCCTCTTAAATATAATTATTTCTAACTCACCGATTGGCCAGTAGCTTACTAAGCCTTTTACACGCCTAAATAAATAATAACTAAAGGACCCAAATGCTCAATAATGCGATATTCTACTATGCACCTAGGTCCTAGGTAGTACTGTACAAGGCTAATTTCAATTCTTCCCTTTACTTTTCCAATAAGGGTGGTTTTATCGAAATCCGTAGGACAATATGTCTGCTGCCAAATAATAATATAGGACAACATCCATTGCACTTATGTACTTATAAAGCATATAAAGCATGAAACAATTTACAAACCACCTTCACCGATTGCTGGTAATAAACGCACTAATATTTATTAGGTTTTGCCTTAAGCAATTTCGGTAAGTCTAGAAATGAGATCATTGTGTTGTTACAGTCTACGGTTTTCTTACCTTCGCTTCGCTTCTCCATGTTTGGCTTGGGAGTGAAAGCGATGAGAGAATCGTTACAGGGTCATTATTACTATCTGATTCAGTTTAGAAAAGCTTAAAAAAAACTCCATTCACGAACAGATTCCATGGGATCAAAGCCAATCTCAAAAAGCGGATTTTGGTTTCCGTTATTTTCCTAATGACGAGCGTGTCATGGTTCCCATTAAAATTTGGCTAGTCTGGATCGGTCCGTCCCTGAATAGGTTTAACGCTTTACTACGCTGGGCCCTGACTAATAGAAAACAAGCACTGGGGCAATAAGGCTGGGACACACACACGTAATCCGATATTTTTCGTATTATTTTGTGATCGGAGGGGGCACGGCTGCCCACGCTGCGCACGCATTAAGGGGGAAGAAGAAGGATAATGTGCGTCCCAGTCTTTGATGTAATTTTTGTCCAACAGCGTGTTAAAACAATTGGCAACTATAAACAATGAGCACCTGCACAAGGTTCACCAGCTGTTTATTTAATGTGAGGGTCCACATTACAGTAGAATCACCTAAATGATGGGAGGATTGGCACTGACATTACGATGATGAGGAGGAATGTGGGCCGTCCTCTCGGGCTCCTGTTGAGCGCAGGTGACCCTGCTGATGGTAAAGTGTAGTCTTCTTCTCCCGGTTCTGCAATTTATTTATTTATTAACGCCTTCCTTAACGGTGTACTGTTTGAAGTGCTCTTGACATTTAAGAGTGTACGTCCCGTAGAAAATTGGCAGCCCGGAATTTAATACTTCTTATTTTTAATTTAAATAACTAAGCAAGTTTTTAAAATATTGGTTCATATAAGTTGTTGTATAGGCTATGTTATTTTTGGTTTCGTAGTTTTTTTTCATGGTATTATAAGCTAAATTTTAACCCTCAATCATTTTTATATTAAAAATACCCTAATATATGATGCATGAAGTAATCTTCTACAACTTTAATGAGCCAAATCTTTAATATCTTGCTTTGCTGATTAAATAAACAAATTAAAAGCTAGTAAAAATAACGGATTTTGGGGTAGGTACCTATATCCTACGGGACGTACACTCTTAACGAATAGGGTTACATATTTAATAATTTCTTAAGCGGTTTTGTGAATTTTAAGACCTCTGATAAACAAATAATATTCATAAAATTTGCAAAAGTTACTGTACAATGGTTCAGTGCAGCCAATCAATAGTGATAGATTATCATTAATATTGTATATAATTTCTCATATATTATTCAGCTAAGACCACTAGTCAATTACGTATCGAAAACAAGGAAGGGCCTGCGTGCACCAAACTACACATATGGGGTAGACCCCAGGAATACGCCAAATGTACTCATGCCCTTTTTAAATGCATCAAATTTAATTATGTAATATACTTACTAGTATCTCGCCATTCCTCGCCAATAACTTGGTTATCGGCATGGCCCCTTTCCCGCCACGTTTTTCCTGAAGAAAAAAATGCAAAGTTGTTTTAAAATTGAAACTTATCCTGTGTTAAAGGTAGTGAAAATGTTTTTTAATAAGAGTATTCCACTCGAAATTATATGGCTAGGGCTACGTTATCAAAATCCATAATATTTAATTCGCTTAGGTGCCCATTCCATTGACCGGCTAGGGCTATTTCCAAAAACGTTGACGTGGTAGCAGACATTCAAGACTTAGGTGACGTTTCCACCGACCTCGCATTGCAGAATTGACGGAAATGTTTATTTTCCTCTATGCCATAGTTAAAATTGATCAATGATCATACAGTAAAATCACAAACAAACTAAAATTAAAAAAATGGCGTCATGGGATATGTTAAGTACAAACATTTTAATAGATTTCTATAAAATGAAAAATTCTAATTTCCGTCAATGTCATTTGCATTCTGCAATGCGAGATCGGTGGAAACGCTACCTATGTCTTGAATGTCTGCTACCACGTCACTGTTTTTGGAAATAGCCCTAGCCGGTCAATGGAATGGGCGCCTTAGGAAAAATAGGTTGTCGCCCAACAGCCAAACGTTTCCAACTATCATTCCACCTATTAATATTTAAAAAACATTTTATTTCAATAAATAATAATAATAAATAAATTGTTACATTGATGTTTTATTTTATACTATTGAAGCGCTCAGAAAAATAGCCCTACCGACTGTTGCAGGACGACTAGACAGCATTTTCGAACCTCAGAACCAGACGGTATGTCCACATCGGCATTCAGGAGAGTGAAAAAACCGATGAACGGGCAAAACAAAAAGCAGAGGAGCCACAGCCCACCCGATTGCTAGCACATATAGCTGGTCAGAGCAATAGAAAACTACAATACGAAAGCGTGGAGAACAGTGGGCAACCTTTGCAACAGATCAAGGCCGTGCCCAGTTTTTTTTTTTTGAGGGGGGGGGCGTCCAAATTTGTTTTCACATATTTTATTAATGAAAGTCCATTCTATCCAGTGTTGAAAGTCAGATAAATTTATTCCAATTCTTCAAACAATACAGGTTTACAAAAAAATGATAGTGTATCAATAAATACAATTAAATATAAATTTGTTCAAAGCCCTTTTATTTCGGGGGGGGGGGGGAGTCCAGACCCCTTGGACCACCCCCCCCCCCTGGGCACTGCCATGCAACAGATGCAAAATACCCTGCTGAAATATGGAACGGCATGCGTCTCCAGCTCTATTCCGTACGCAGGCCATGATTACTTCCAACGATATTCCTATAACAGCTGGGGGGGTCCACGGAAAATCATAAAATCTAGTGGTCCGCGGACAAAACAGTTTGGTAAACCCTGCCCTAGAGGATTCGTACTACCGTTCTTCCGATTGAAATGCAAGCTCTCTAACCCCTCAACCACTCGCCATGCCCCCAGCTCAGATTGCTGAACAGCCAAAGACGGGCATTATTGGATAAAGTATCGCATCTAAGTAGTTTATGCCGTAATACATAAGGAAAGCTTAGTGAACCCACTTTGCCGGTGGTTGGGCTAAATATTGCACACCAGCAGTTAAATGTTACAATACCGTATTTGACAGTAAAAAGCTATTGGATAGATAGGAGTTTTGTAAACGGATTTTTTATGGAGCCTAAGATTTGTTGGTTTCATATAAAATGGGTCGTATATATCGACAATCGGCGAGGTAAAGCCCTCTTCTGATGCAGAACAGACTCTGCAAGTCGGATCAAATAAATAGCTTCAATTTTTCTTAAAGTCGTTTTCCAAGAAAAATGGAACACTATTACAGCATCATAGGTTTTTGCTTCGCCGTGTATCGTATATTATTATGGGCTATATTTCTGCCGAAGTTTCGTGAGTCGTGCTTTGTTAGCCGGGCTGCTTTTTCTCATTAAATGGGCTATTAACATTGAAATAGACCGGATAGTTGACATACGATAACGTTGACAGTACTGAGTTTATAATACTGTATATTGTATACAGTCGAATACGGTTAGTAGAGTCATGGTCGGGACAAGCTCCAAGTTCTGTGCTACCTAACTGCAGTTCTTTACTATGCGAAGTTAACCACTTTAATCAGCAACAGAGTCAAGAATTTCTACTTCATTTTGGGTCAATTTTACCCTCTGGGGGTAATTAAATATGAATAACTCAATTTTCATGAAAAATGCGGAACCTTTCTATTGATTATTTCTACGTTCAGGTATGTTTTAGGTGTTAAATAGAGTAAATAAAAAACGAACAGGTGACTATAGAGAAAAAATGATTTGGTTTGTGCAAAAAATTATTTTTTGAAGGAAATACCTATGTAAAATTCACGCTCCAATACATTGCGTACCCTGCCATTATTACTATGTTGTAACGTATAGGTCCGCCGGTTCTAGGATAAGTAATCCCATCAATAAATCCAGTGCTTTGGGATAGGGGATATCCAAGGCAGTAGCCAGAGGAGGGGGGTCCAGGGCACCTTGCGACTTTTTTGTTCTACTACTAAGCCAACCTAGCGGAGTTAGTGCTATAAGCCCTCTCTTACACTCAACTAGGAAATCCCGGGACCGCCTGCTTTACATGCCCCAAAGCATGGCCAGAAAATGTAGCAAGTGTGGGACTCGAACCAAAAACCTATCGGGTGTAAGTTGCAGTCCGTTCCACGACATCGAGGGATCCGAAATTTAACCATAGGGAAATTATTTACTCTGAAATTACTCATATTCCCTATCTACCAATTGATAAATTGGAAAGTATGTTCGAGTACACTCGGACCGGTTCTTATAGTTGAAATTTGTATAGTTCCCTCGAAACATTACTGTCTATGGCCAAATTCTGCAGAAGTTCTATAAGTTGTTCAGCTCATAGTGATACGATTATAAGGATTTAAATTTTTCTTTAACTAATAAATGCATTTTATTATTTCGTACAATAGATACAGCCATACAGGTCACAACAAGAGATAATTTAATTAATTGAACTGAATCTCCCAATAATAGCCCACGGAAAAAAATGCCGACAAGAAACTACAAATAGGTCTATCGGACGTTTGCAAGGGCAGTCAGCAGAATATAACAATGGACCAAAAATATTTATAGAGAAATTTACAAGTTATTTTCAGCGACAACACTCTATGTTGCTGGTGAAGTATACGACACAATAAAAAGAGAGCATAAAGTGATAAAGTCAAAGAAGTACGGCCCGTGTAGAAAGGAGGGCCACGATAGCATCGCTGACGACAAAAAAGAAAGGTGGTGAGGCGTAAGCGATGTGGGGGGCGATCACTTCATTAGGGGGGCCCAGATTTATGAGAGGTGTTCGTCTTGTCACCAGGGTCTTAACAAAAACATTACCGCCAAGATATACCTCCCCCCCCCCCTCTCTCGTGGAAAAAGTTAGTGTCTGCCTAGATTGGTATCAGAGTATTTACTGTTGGAAATAACCAATCACTTTTCACCCTTATTTCACCCTCTGCATTTTATATTTTCTTCCGGTTTTAGTATATTGATGCAGCAGTGTGCGGTTTGCTGCTTTTTTCTTACTTTCTTAGCATTTTTATCTTCTTTTTCTTCGAATGCCCCTTCCATCGAATATTGGCGATCATCGTGGCAATTGTATACACGTACATATAGTACATCGGACTCCACAAAAGGAGGTCAAGTATGTACTAAAGTATGAATGGGGGAACTTCCTGATTATAGTGGATTTCGAACCCCTTAGCTTCAGCCTCTCATATGAATAATTTCTTATTAGACAGAGGTGAAAAGGGAATGAATGAATGGGAGTAATGGAACTCGAGGCTCCTTTTACGAACGCCCAGTATGGCCTTCCCCGCCTCAAACAATTACCAAATTCCATCAGACCAGCAAGTGTGAAAAGTCTGGCAGATAACATCCATGTAGAGTAGAGGTACAGACTCCGAGTTTCACCCAAAAGGTTGTTGGTTCGAGTCCCACACTTGCTACATTTTCTGGCCGTGCTTCGGAGGGCATGTGAAGCAGGCGTTGTTGGGCCTTCCTAGTTGAGTGTAAGAGAGGGCTTTATAGGCCTAACTGCGCTAGGTTGGCTTAGTAATTGAACAAAAGGTCAATATTTATTTATTTATAACTGGCAATTTCAATCAAGCACACAGTAAACGGTCATTGAACATACAAGTAGCAATATATTGGTTGTACAATGCTTTCAGATTGGTCGGACTGCAGGTTGCTTCAAGTCAAGTACCGATTAGAAGCGCTGTGTCATAACAAGCTAAGGCCAATGACCAAAGGAAGCTAATCAGCTATAAAATAAACACTCGATACAGCATGACAACAAAGGGTCGACAAAATATGTCAACATAGAAGGAGAGGTAGAGAAGCTGGTCAGATGTAAAAGGGGCAAGGGGATTTGAATGGGGGAGGGGAGGGGGGTGCATTGTGTTACTTGTACTGCCCACAACACCCCAGCGACCTTTCAACTTACTCCCAGCCTTTTAAATTACATCTGTATCCCATGTAACAAATTAACGCTAACCTCTACGTGAGCCGAATTATTACGATTAAATTTGTTTGATTTTGTAAGGCCTTGTGTTTGGTTTTATTATTATTTTTTATTACTATTAGCGAATGATAATTTTCTTTTTGTTGCTATGGAGTAAATTTTTCAAGGTGCAGTTCCGTATAGGTGCCCATTCCATTGACCGGCTAGGGCTATTTCCAAAAACGGTGACGTGGTAGCAGACATTCAAGACTTAGGTGGCGTTTCCACCGACCTCGCATTGCAGAATGCAAATGACATTGACGGAAATTAGAATGACCAGCTATATGTGCTAGCAATCGGGTGGGCTGTGGCTCCTCTGCTTTTTGTTTTGCCCGTTCATCGGTTTTTTCACTCTCCTGAATGCCGATGTGGACATACCGTCTGGTTCTGAGGTTCAAAAATGCTGTCTAGTCGTCCTGCAACAGTCGGTAGGGGTATTTTTCTGAGCGCTTCAATAGTATAAAATAAAACATCAATGTAACAAAAATTTATTGAAATAAAATGTTTTTTAAATATTAATAGGTGGAATGATAGTTGGAAACGTTTGGCTGTTGTGCGACAACCTATTTTTCCTAAGGCGCCCATTCCATTGACCGGCTAGGGCTATTTCCAAAAACAGTGACGTGGTAGCAGACATTCAAGACATAGGTTGCGTTTCCACCGATCTCGCATTACAGAATGCAAATGACATTGACGGAAATTAGAATTTTTCTTTTTATAGAAATCTATTATAATGTTTGTACTTAACATATCCCATGACGTCATTTTTTAATTTTAGTTTGTTTGTCTGTGTTTTTACTGTATGATCATTGATCAATTTAAACTATGGCATTGAGGAAAATAAACATTTCCGTCAATTCTGCAATGCGAGGTCGGTGGAAACCCCGCCTAAGTCTTGAATGTCTGCTACCACGTCACCGTTTTTGTAAATAGCCCTAGCCGGTCGGTGGAATGGGCGCCTAAGTGAACTATTGTTAATGTAGGCTATAATCTGATAGGACGAAGCAGACGACACACTCCAAAAATAGGGATTACTTTATTGAAGATTGATTGATATTGACTTTTTGCCCTATTACTAAGCCAACCTAGCGGAATTAGGGCTGTAAAGTCCTCTCTTAAACTCAACTAGGATGTTGTTTTTTATTTTTATTTTTTTATTTTAACCTTATTCATTGTTATCATAACCAAGTAATCGAGGATAATATAGGATTTCGTTTAAAATAATTATTAATACAATAATAAAGCCTACAGTGAATTCAAAATAAAAAAACTTTGGACCAGTTTGACGCCGCAAAATGAAGATATCCAAAAAATAAAAGAAGACAAAATGCTCCTTAACAATAACTCTGTTAATCTGCATGTGCTCTTTCCAGTAGTTTGGCTGCTAATCCAAACACAGAGACACCGACAGACAGACTGACATTTTGTAGAAAAATACTTTTTGGGTGACTTGGCACTTCAAAATGGGCTAATTTCTTTAAAATCTCGAAATCAAAAATTATAAAAACTATCACAAAGCTGTCCTTTACTAACTCGTATAAATAGGAAAGCAATAAAACTTCAGCACTTGCGTGGTTTGAACTCTCACCTTGCAGTCCAAAGCTACATGTAACACCACATCACTTCTTGACAGCTAGCATCTTAAGCTATTTGTGTTCCCCAGCCCAAGAGATAGAGGTATCGGTCAGTGCTTTGCTTTCTCATTCCCAACCTGACAGATCATTCCTTACGGCTGGTAAAATAAGAAGAGAGGAGCTGCAAGTGTGAATGGGGTGGCACCTGCCGACATTTTACGGAGGCCTGCTGTTGGCAATTACTCAGATGGATCATCCCTGGGGAGCAGCCGTCAGCGTTAGAAGTCGGTGGGACCCCCGCAGTCTGCTCGCATTACTCCATCAAAAAATCACTCTAATAAACCACCCTAAATAATTTAACGTTTCTGCCTCAATTGAACAGTTTCGTTAAAAACAAAAAAGGAAAATTCGTATTGTAATAATGCAGTGTTGCATTTTTTAACCACTAAATATTATATAAAATAGGGGTCTTCACAGTGTTCGTGTTATCGAGTTATCGCGTTAGTTGTGCTATTCAAGTTAACACACAATCGTGAGTGGACCTCGGGAGTGAGTTATCATGCTATACCGACAGAGTAAACAACGTGGTAGTAGTCAGACGTTCGTGGCACGGGTTTAAAGAAAGTGGCAGAACTCTATTCTAGTGCCACATTTGTTTATATTTTTTGTTCATTTTGGTTATTATAATTTTAAGTATTTACGGTAATTGCTTGTGATAATAGATTATACAAATAAATTTAAATACTACAACATTTTAAACGCGTTTCAAATAAATCGACAAAAACAAATATGGCGGCGGTCAAACCTGAGCTAAATAACACGTTAACCAACTTGGAAGTGGGTTTAGGATAGCACGCTGGTTAGCTGGTTATTAGTGTGTTAAGTGTAGCTTGATAAAACACACTTAACTAGGTATAACTCGATACTTAACACGAACACTGTGAAGACCCCTAGTATAGTACAGTAACATTGTTATACCGTTTAAAAAAATTATGATCGCCCATACATAGTTGTCGGTGCAATAGGAGAGTTGGAAAGGACAGTATATTTTAACAATCAATTCCAACAGTTGTCGCATGAACATAAAAGATTAAAATATCCCTGCGTTAAGGGTAAGTTTTGGGTTAGAAATCTTATTAACAAACCGGTAAGCCGTCAAAATGTTCACTTACCTTTTTTACGATGAGAGGCAGGTTGTGAACTCGTTGTAGTTGACGGTGTTGTAGAAGGGGCTGGAATTTCTGAAACAGAAAAAACCCGTGTTTAGACTGAATAAATTAAGATAGGCTACTCATTATTAGTAAGTACTGTAGGTAGGTATGAGTTTATTTAAGTTACGATATGTTACAGTTGAGTCGTCTAGTATCAAAGTCGCCAACGTAATTTTTGACCAATTTTTCAGAAAGCACAAAACCTGTATAAATACAGTAAAAATCATATATTGTATTAAACTCAACTGGCAATACAGTTACTGAACTATCAGTTTAGTTTAATACAGTATATTATTTGTACTGTATAAACAGGTTTTGTGGTTTTTGAAAAATTGATCAAAAATTACATTGGTGATTTTGATACTAGACGACTCAGTATATGTTAGACTGTCTTGAAAATGAATTTGAAGAAGAAAAGTCTCTAAGTACACGTAATGCACGGCTTCAAGAGTACAAGTTAGGATCATGAAATAAGGCGCCGGGAACAAAAAAGGTTCTCGACCACTGCAGTAGACAAAATACCACCACGGCAAGGTGTAGTTTCGGGTTTGGATCCCGTTTTCGTCCTAATTTCTTTATAGCTTCCTTTCGTATATTTCCCTGCATAAAGAGGCCATATCTACAAAATTATATAGACTGTACTCATGCACCATCATTGTCGTTATATCGTATGCTTCACTGCTATTGTAGTAAATAATAGTAATTTTTGCATATTTCTACGGCGCATAAATGTCTAAAATCAAACGAACAGTATATTTACAACCAGAAAACTCTTAAATCGCTGCTTACAGAAACTTTCACAAAAATTAAATTCACATAAAAGACTTTAGCAAAGAGATTTGTAATTCCAGTTTGGAAGAAACCTCTCAAAACGAGAAAAAAATAAGAAAGAAAGTTGCGCCAGTCTAGTTTGACTTTGATCCGTTTAACTTTTGTAATAAATATTTCATTCCAATATATTATCAGAGTCAAAATAATGAAGACGAACAATAGTTGAGATGACTTGCCAAGGTAGGGAAATCATTTGTTTGCGTTAACGCTCAAGTTATTTGAGGGGTAAAAAACAATCGCTCTTGTTTAACCAAAACCCATTACCAAAACAGTGAAAACAGAGCTAACTAGTTGGGGCCTGGCTCATTTTCATGTTACAGTCTATTCGGCATATTAACATAAACTTGAGATAATGTAGTATTTGCATGGAATCATTTCGAGCAAAAACATTATTTCAATGCTGGGCATTAGTGCACTAAAAACATGGGGAGGTATCTACCGTATATCATGCATATTAATTATTTTCATTACGAAATCTTTGAAGAAATATTTAATTTTAAATTTCTGTCTTTAATGTTTGGCTTGGCATGGGAAAAAATAGACGAGCTTAGGTTGGAAAATGTTTGCCTTGACTTGGTGTTTGGTTTGCTTGTGGAGATAGTGAAGCTTCGCATGGAGTTTGGTTTTGTTTCTGCTTTAGCTATGTCCATCACTAATTACAGTAGCACATTTTCTATTTTCTTTTTGCATTCAACAACATAGATTAGGTTAGCTGGTGCCTGGTAGGGTAGCCATTCGGGGCTAACTCGCCTAATACAGGTATAAAGAAGTTTTTAAATTCATTTCATTCATTCGTTTTAATAAAATCAGAGCATATTTTCAGGAATTTTCACTGGGCGACAATCCGAACTTTAATAATTCCTAGGCCTAATCAAACTTGTTTTCCATTAGATAGATACAGAGGCCAGAGGCTAACTACAAGAGAAGCAGCAGATACGCATAATTATTTCAGATGGAAGGAGTAACTTTATATGGCAATATTACGAATCATTGCAGGTGGCATAAGGCTACCTGCTTTAACCGAAATTAGAGAATATGGAAAACACTGGGCTTGGTGGGATTCGAACCCACGATCTACCCCTAACCGGGGCGTCGTCCGCAAGTCCCGCCAAGCCCAGTGTTTTCCATATCCTCTAATTTCGGTTATAACGAGGAGGTTACCTCTTCAACCAAAGTTAATTTAATGTCAGTGTTACATATACCATATAATACTACAATGTACTACCTGCTTTACATGCTCTCCGAATAATACTAAAAATGTAACAATTGTGAGGGAGTCAAGCCAGCAGCCTTTCGGTTGAACATCAGAGTCTTTAAACTCTTCGAAGGCATACTGTGTACCAACGTATAACAAGACAACTTCTCGGATAAGAAATAAGTGCGACAGTAACCCCCATATTTTAAGTTCATAGAATCTCGGTACATAAATTGAATTAGCAACAGTGCTCAGTGGTTGCCTATGACATGGTTTTCTTACAGTCGTACTTTCGATGGAAGCTAGATTGTCCCTGAGTATGCCACTACACTACATGTTCTGACAACTATAGTTGTGACTAAATACTGTAATCCGTTTAAAGAACCGGTCCGAGTTTACTCGAACATGCTTTCCAATTTATCAACATTAGTAGATAAAGAATATGAGTAATTTCATGGTAAATAATTTTCCAGTGGTTAAATTTCCGATATCTCAGGGGGGGCGGGGGTTCCACCTGACGTCACTGGAAGTGAGATAAATTCTAGATAGGTCAGACCAACACATTAATTACCACACAGCAATAATGGCAGGGCACGCTACGCATTTGAGCGCGAATTTTCTATATTTTTTTCAAAAAATAATTATTTGTGCAAAACTAAATATTTTTTTGGGAAAGCAACCTATCCGGTTTTGTTACTCAATTTCACACCTAAAACATGCCTGAAGGTAGAAATCATCAATGAAAAGGTTTCGCAGAAAAATTATTTTTTAGTCATTTTTCATTAAAATTTAGTTATTTTTATTTTTTTTACCCCAGAAGAAAACTATCAAGGGGCAAGCGACCCCCCGCATTTTGTCAACATTAATAACGACTACAGTATTTGAGAATTAAAAAGAAATCGTTTGAGCCGTTTTGGAGAAATAATTTTTTTAGACGTTTTTTTGGAGTAACAGCAAAGGCTTTCACGGCCGGAGTCAAATGAGAATCAGTAGAATCCGGGCTGATGGGCCGTGGTCGAAATGAAAGCGAACTTCCAAACGTTGCCATGATAAAAACTCTCATCCACCGTGCCAATAGGATCTGTGAACCAGCATTTCTACAACAGGAACTCAAGCACTTAGATACGACACTGCAATCGAATGGATACACCGTCCGACCCCGCATGTATAAGTCCGCTCGGCAAGACGCACCCCCGGTCACTACTGGCCTACTCTGTCTTCCGTTCATAAAAGGAGTCTCCGATCGCATAGGTAAACTCTTCTTACGACACAATGTGAAGACTATTTACAAGCCCACGAGACAACTGAATAGTTTGTACAGGTCAGCCAAGGATAGCCGGGACCCTTTGACGTCAGCAGGTGTCTACAGGATTCCTTGTTCGCGTGGAGAAGTTTATATAGGTACTACTAAACGTAGCCTAAAGACCAGGATAGATGTGCATAAACGAAACTGTCGTCTGCTACAGCCGGAAAAGTCTGCAATTGCTGAACATGTTCTAACACAAACCGGTCACATAATACACTTTCAGGATGCTACAGTACTATCTACTACTTCTTCATACCACCCCCGGCCCCGGTTACATATACAGATCTATAAGCACCCTCACAACTTCAATAGAAAGGAGGAAGGACTGAAAGTATTGGTATCCAATTTAAACAAAACCACAACGAAGAAACTGATGTCATCATTACCCGGAAATCGGGTTGAGGTAGTGGGGAGCCAAACAGGTATGAGGAAGACTCCGCCTCCACCCCCACCACCCCGCAACTTGGTATAAATATCAGAGCACATCCCCCTGCCCACACAGTTGCTGCTGAGCCTCCAAGATACAATCTTAGAAGTCTACGCAGTTCCACTGAAGATGTCGACCGCAGATGTTGACGAAACGTTTGGAAGTTCGCTTTCATTTCGACCACGGCCCATCAGCCCGGCTTATACTGATTCTTCGTTTTTTTGGAGTTTTTTGAGAATAAAACCCCTCAAAATTGAGTTGACCCAAAATAAAAAAAACCGTCCCGAGGTATGATTTTTGTAAACCTACACGCCAAATTTCATCAAAATCGACTGAGTCGTTTGCCCGGAAATCGATGAACAGACAGACAGACAGACATTTCGTAAAAACCACTGTTTTGGGTTCCTGGGACCTGAAAACGTGTAAATCCGTTGAAATCTCGGAATCGAAAATTTGGACCAACACAAAGCTTTCCTTATACTACGTATAAATTGGAAAGCAAAAATTAAACAGGCTGCTTCACTTAAATGCCCAATCAATGAATCAACAATAGACGTTCAATGCAGACTGTACGGCATGCCAAGACGCAGTATGGCAGTAAGCCAGAAGAAAATGCTGGAGAACATCTTTGCAAATAAAATGTATTCATGGTCCCGTCAAAAATACGGGAAATGGGCCCCGGAAAAGATTCCAAGGGAAATCTCATCCCAAGTAATTTGGTTCCAACTTGTATCAATTCCAATCAAACTTGGAGCAAGACTTTCGCTCACCCTCTCCCTACCTTATAATTCCCCCTCCCACAAAAAATTGCCGATGATTGAGACATATTTTTAATACTCTTCGGCTTTATAAAAGTTAAAGAACCCAACGCTACACTGCTTATGAGTAAACGAGAATTCAGAATATGATATTAGTAATGATAAAATTAGAACATGTATGGTTACCGCTAAATTCTAATGCAGATGTCGTCAAGAGAAGTATATTTATTTTATTCATAATTGTCGAACACAGAGTAAATTGGAAACTATTTTTGGAATAAAAAATTTCAATTTTTAAGGCTGGTGACCCCTTACAAAATTTGAATGGGATTGGTCAATGGTTGGAGACCAAGTCCTGAAAAATCGGTTTAAGGTTGAAAAATTTAATTTAATTAAGTAAGAGGGTTTCACATTAGTGTTAAGCGGGGATTCCACCGACCGGCTAGGGCTAAATACAAAAACGGTGACGTGGTAGCAGACACTCAAGACTTTGGCGGGGTTTCCACCGACCTCGCATTGGAGAATGCAAATGACATTGACGGAAATTAGAATTTTTCTTTTTATTGAAATCTATTAAAATGTTTATACTTAACACATCCCATGACGCCATTTTTTAATTTTAGTTTGTTTGTTTGTGATTTTACTGTATCATCATACATCAATTTTAACTATGGCATAGAGGAAAACAAACATTTCCGTCAATGTCATTTGCATTCTGCAATGCGAGGTCGGTGGAAACCCGCCTAAGTCTTGAATGTCTGCTACCACGTCACCGTTTTTGCATTTAGCCCTAGCCGGTCGGTGGAATCCCCGCCTTAGGAGATTAGTGTGCTGGATAAAGACTTAATCATAATAAAGTAATAGTAACTGAGGCCTGAGCTCGACCACAATGGAAAAAGGAAAGAGCCGGTCCGAGTTTACTCGAACATGCTTTCCAATTTATCAATTAGTAGATGGAGAAAATGAGTAATTTTATGGTAAATAATTTTCCTATGGTTATATTTCGGATATCTCGGGAGAGGGGGGTTGTCCACCCGACGTCACTGGAGGTGAGGTAAATTCTAGATAGGTCAGACCAGCACAGTACCTAATAATGGTAGGGCATCATTTTTTCAAAATACATTTTTTTTGCACAAAACCTAATAGTTTTTCGGGAAAGCAACCTGTCCGGTTTCGTTACTCAATTTAACTCCTAAAACATGCTTGAAGGTAGAAATCATCGATAGAAAGGTTTCGCAGAAAAATTATTTTTTAGTCATTTTTCATTCAGATTTAGTTATTTTTATTTTTTTACCCCCAGAAGCAAATTATCAAGGGGCAAGTGACCCCCCGCATTTTATTAATATAAATAACGGCTACAATATACAGTATGTGAATTTAAAAGAAATCATTGGAGGCGTTTTTGAGAAATAATTATTTTTTTTAGACTTTTTTTTTTAGTTTTTGAGATTAAAAACCCCCCAAATTGAGTTAGCCCAAAATAAAAAAAATTATGATGTTGTGATGTTTGTGAACCTACATGCCAAATTTAATTCAAACCCACCGAGTAGTTGGCCCGGAAATCGATGAACAGACAGACAGAGCGACAGACAGATAGACAGACAGACAGAGCGACAGACTGACATTTCGTAAAAATCACTTTTTTGGGTTCCTGTGACCTCAAAACATGTAAATCCGTTGAAATCTCGGAATCAAAATTTCGACCACCACAAAGCTTTCATTATACTACATATAAAGTGGAAAGCAAAAAGGAAACTGCAACTGGTGCTTATTATATGGAAGAAATCACGGTCAGACAATTAATCTGTGATACAGACGGCCCCTGGCGATAAGAGCAGCGTACCGCAATCCGTCACTAAAAGTTTTTCGGAAATTTTGCTGGGATAGAGTTGGTTAAGTTAACAGAGTGAGGGAGGTTCGGATTCAGGCAGCATGCCAGGATGGGTTTTGACTTACGGCTACACTCGAGTCCCAAGTGTTGGCTTTTTGTTCTTCCACCATAACTTTCTTTGCCCCGTGGCCTATAATTAATTTAGAACCCCACGTGACCCGACGCTTTTATTACGTCTTGAGGCAGCTCAGATTACTTCCATATCCCCATAAAAACTACAATATGTTTTATGTTTTGGCTTATAAAGGATGCGGTTCGACGATATTATATTGTTGTAATGTCTTCAAGGACTTTTTATGGACCTAGGCCTACTTATAGTGGCCCATAGGTTCCTTGTCCAATGACAACGACCCCATGGATTTCGGACATTATTGCTTTCCAATTTATACGTAGTATAAGGAAAGCTTTGTGATGGTCGAAATTTCGATTCCGAGATTTAAACGGATTTACACGTTTTGAGGTACCAGGAACCAAAAAAAGTGGTTTTTACGAAATGTCTGTCTGTCGCTCTGTCTGTATGTCTATCTGTATGTATGTCTGTCTGTCTGTCTGTTCATCGATTTCCGGGCCAACTACTCGGTGGATTTGGGTGAAATTTGGCATGTAGGTTCACAAAAATCATACCTCGAGACTATTTTTCTCTATTTTGGACTAAATCAATTTGGGGGGGTTTTATTCTCAAAAAACTCCAAAAAAACGTCTAAAAAAATATTTCTCAAAAACGGCTCCAAAGATTTCTTTTCAATTCACATATATTCTAGTCGTCATTAATGTTGATAAAATGCGTGGGGTCGCTTGCCCCTTGACGGTTTGCTTCTGGGGGTGAAAAAATAAAAATAACTAAATTTTAATTAAAAATGACTAAAAAATAATTTTTCTGCGAAACCTTTCTATCGACGATTTCTAACTTCAGGCTTGTTTTAGGTGTTAAATTGTGTAACGAAGCCGGACAGTTTGCTTTCCCAAAAAACTATTGGGTTTTGTGGAAATTTTTTTTTTTTTTTTTTAAATAAAAGCAAACTCACGCTCAAATGCGTTGCGTGCTCTGCCATTATTGCTGTGTGGTAATGTGGACCTATCTAGAATTTACGTCACCTTCAGTGACGTCAGGTGGACGACCCCCCCCCCCCCTCCGTGATATCCGAAATTTAACCATAGGAAATTTATTTACCATGAAATTAATCATTTTCTCTCTCTACTAATCGATAAATTGGAAAGCATGTTCGAGTAAACTCGGACCGGTTCTTTGTATTGTTTCCGTATGCATTTTTGGTAATTGGCAAACTGGTTTATGTCCTCGATATCAACCTATACCGGCCACGGACTAGCTGAGACAAGCTTACCATGGGCGCAACGAAACAGGCGAAAGTATGACTTAACCAAGTACACATACGAGTGAGTCTTCGATGATATTACAGTGCGACCAGAAAATTAATTGAAATCGGAACCCTGAGTTTCTTCGATTTTATAAATGCATGTTGACATGCGAGATTTGGAATAAACAAAGTGTTGTATTACCTTCAATTAGCGTTTAACAATTACCCTAATAAGTGTACTGAGAATTTCCAGCAGGCTGATCATGGCGATTAGTATTAACCATCCCGTGGCTGGAGACCGTTGTCAATATGGCAGGTAGTGTAGCCTGCACAAGATAAGTACGCAATTTGGCAGGGAAAATAGCATGCACAAGCTAAGTACAGAGTTTTTGACCGGGTCCAGGTATCCGTTCTGCCTTGCTGCAATGTGTAAGACTTCGATATTTTTGCGTTGGTATACTTATCGTATCTCTGATAGTTGGCTTATGGTTAACGGGTGCCCCTTAAGGCATATTATGGCTCCCGCCGCTCTAGTAGCCTGATCATGGCGATTATAATACCGGTATTTGTTTAATCCCCTGGTATTAAAAATGTAAACCAGATAATTTTATAATGGAAACTGCTATTCAAAATTTGTTTGTTTACATTTTTAATACCAGGGGATTAAATAAATACCGGTATTATAATCGCCATGATCAGGCTGCAGTTAATATATTTCTATGGTATTAACTTACTCCTGGGATTATAACTGTAAACAAACTAATTTTGAATAGCACTTTCCATTATAAAATTATCTTGTTTACATTTTTAATACCAGGGTTTATACTAACCCCGGTATTATAATCACCATGATCAGCCTGCAGGAAGCCCTAATCCTAAACAAAACAGCAAATTAATGCCAAATCGAGGCATGCAGAGTAGTGGCGTGGAGTCCACAAGAAGTTCACCCGAAAGGTTGTTGGTTCGAGTCCTAAACATGCTAAATTTCCAGGTCACGCTTCGGAGGGCGTGTATAGCTGGATGAAAGTTTATGTAGGCTAAATGCTTTATATTCCGTACTCCGCAAGGTTGGTTTGGTAATAGATCTAAAAGTCACTAAATATTTATCTAGGTACGTATTTATAAATCGGCGTTGACTTTAAAAGTATTCGTACGGTAGAAAATTGGCAGCCCGAAATTTAATAGGTGCTTATACAAATTTTTCTGAAGCAATAATGACTACTTCTTTTAGAAACTTACCATCTAATTTGATGATGCCATCCGTTTCCCCTAACGAATTTTTGGCCACACACTTATAACTGACAAAGTCAGTTGTGTCCACACTTCGAATCTTGAGCGTCATGTATTTGTTATATCCGTTGTCGACCGCAATCGTCTCATACTTCTCTCCTAAAATAATAAAGCAGTCATTAACGGTAATGAAGTCACGTATAATAAATTAAAACAGTTAGTTTGGCTGAACAACTCAAAATCTACAGGAAACTTAAAGGAAAATTCGCCAATGGTTCCCCCCTGCCCGTATATAGGCCTACTGCATTTTATCTTTCTTTTTCCTCTCTTTTTTCTTCTCTATTTAATTTTAAGCACTTATCAAATACAATATTTTTTTTAGGGTTAGCATGAAAACAAGACCAATATATTCTTATTGTTCGCCTTTTAGTTTTTCAATAAAGTCGTTTTTCAATTCAATTAAATTTCAATTGCTTCACTTAAGTTAATGGTATTCACTAAACAGTTTTCACCTTCTTCGCAACAAATACTAGGCCTAGTAGATTATACAATACCGTACATCCGGGTGCGATATTTCGGTTACAATGATACATTATGTTACATATACATATGTTACATGATAACTTCAAATCTGTTACTTCTATGGCGGTAAGCCAGTAAGTAGGTAATACAATAGTTACCAGTCGTACCCGAGAAGATCATCTCGCCTCTCTCGGTCGTCCAGTAGTTGATGGAGGTGGGGTAGGCCTCCGTGTTGCATTCCAGCGAGATGTCCTGCCCCAGGTAGGCTCCCTCCAGCTGATTTGGAATCGACAACATGGGTGGAACTAAAAAATCAAAAAACCACAGTGTTTATTTCTGTAGGGTATTTAGTTAGTAGTTGCGTATTCAGTTCTGTAGGGTACATGCGGTGTCTTGGCTTGCGTTTTGCAGTCTAGCAAGATGCCCTGTACCAGGTATCAAGAGTTGTAAGTGGTGGGCAACAAGATCAGGAAGCACTGTACCTACTTATAAATGTTAATTTTTGTAAGGTGCATGGTGGCTTGGCCTCTCAGTTGCACTCCAGCGAAATGTCCTGCCCCAGGTATATGCACTCTCTACCTCATACCGTATATGGAATCGACAGCTATAACTGTTGGGGCTCCAAGATCAAGGAACTCTATGTTTATTTGAGAATTATTGTAGGATGCATGGTGGTTTGGCCTCCCTGTTGCACTTAATTGAGATTTCCTGCCCCACAGGTAGGCAGTCTTTAGTAGATATAGAATCTCCAGTTTTTGGGTGGAACAGCAACATGTAAAAACAGTGTTTCTACAGCCGTTGCGAAATTCTTTATGTGGTGGGTCCTACCGGGGTAAGTTATGGGTAACCTAATAAAGAGAAATAAATAACTTTCACGAAAAATTGAAACGGTGGGCCCCGAGGCAGACGCAGTCAATGTTTCCTTTTAATTACCTAATTAATACTTCCTCATATTTTATTAAATTTAGGCACGCAACTTACATTTGCTACGCAGCCTATGCCGTCTCCATATTAAATTGACGAGTTTAACTCATACAAACAACACGTATGCACATAGCCTACAAACTTTTTTGAAGGAAATAATGTTGTTTTTCACTTACTTACTTTTACTTACTTACATAAGACTCTAGGGCCGGAAATCTAAAAACTGTGATTAAAGTGGCTTCGTTTCAGTTTCAAATCTAAAAATAATGGCAAATTGTCAGCTTTCTACCAGTTGGGCTATACATTATTAATGCAAAAGGTAAAAAACAAAATAATTCCATAATGGACCGGGAAGTTTTGTCCCTTGGGATGTAAGAAAAGTAATGTTATAAAATCCAACAACAAGTCCACTCCATACCGTCTTAAATCCGGCCAAATTTGAACAAAATGCTCGACTGGGTAAACTCCCCAAGTTTGCGGACGTGACGGGGTACCCCCCGGGACCTTGCCCCTCGGGGTCCTGCCACACGATCGGAATCTTATTACTCCCGCCTCCGTACTTTCTCCGACTGATCGGAATTTTATTAGTTGGCAATTCCAGGGCGCTGCATTCCCCCGACTGTTAATTCCAGGCATTCTCGCGGGTGCCCACTTTGTGATTTTCCCCAGAACATTCGTGAATGTGCTTTATTGGTTCTGTTTAAATTGTCTGATTTCCTAATAATTATGATAATGTCTAGAAATAGGCATGGAAATCTAAGCCCCACTTTCATGACTAGGTTGATCCACCGAGACGCGCTTGTCTGTTGAAAAACATGAGGAGTTAAAAGACGAAAATCCAAATTTTGGTTGATAAAGTTTGTCAACCTCTTGTATGCAAGAAAGTCAATTTTAACAGAAACATAGTAAAGTAAAGTAAATCTTTATTGGACTACATGAAAAAATAGACAGTGTTGGTCTTAGTGGTTCAGAGGGGCACCTTTAGGATTTTCCCCTTATAGGCCCCTCAAACTAAGACTAATTACTAATAAATGAACTACAGTAACTCAAAAACTAATATAAAAAGACTAACTTGTTATAGATACGGTAAAACTGAACTATGAAACATATAGAATAATAAATGAAGACGATACGCAGACCCTTCAATTCCTATTGAAAGTAATTTTTATACAAATCAATGGGATTTTTGTTATATAGGCCTAATAGAAAAATAGTAAAATAGGCCTGTTTATGTCATGGAGCTAATAAAACTATGGAGCCACCATGTCGTATTTCGGCTGTGCTGGAGGACTGAAGCCACGACCACGCCCCCTCATAGGTGCATTTTGGCGGGAAATTCAAATTTAATAGTTTTATTAAAGGTTTTCTTTATTGTTTTCTTTGTTGTTTAATATATTGTTATATTTATTATTTACATTTATTATATATATTGTTTGAAATTTATATTAAAAGTACTGCAAGCTCTGCATAAAAATATTGTTGGTTACGTGGCATGATTTTCCGTTCTAAATAATCTTTAAATAATCAAATAAAAAATAAAATGTTACCATGGTATCAAATGGCAAAAGGCTCAATCTGCTCCTATACTACGGAAATAGCCGAAGTCAAGCGGCTTCAACCCGAATGTTTACGATGAGTCTATAGTTTTAATATGTCTATGGTTTGTGCATACCTATATAAATAATAATATTTGTTATTTTACTATTATTTTGTACAATTCTACGAATTTCGAATATGGTCCTAAAAGTAATGAAACTGCTTTATTTATTATGGTACGACATTTTGAATTTTCCAGGGTCTACTGACCGACTTAGGTAACATTCATACCTAAAGACATAAAAATTCATCGCAGAGCAGCACCCCTCGTTCAATTCTCTTTTATCTTCCTTTTTCTTATTGCCCAGCTTTTCTACAGAGCTAACAATAGTGTTCTCTAGGTCTAATTATAGTAAGATATCGAAATAATCAGCACAACTTACAATATGTCTAAAGCCAAGTGTCTGTTTCAATGAGCCAGCACACTTTGCTGACCCTTTTGGAAAGATGGCGATCTTATGACCTCATTTTCAAGAGGAAAAGTAATAATGAAATCTTTGCGAAAGAGGTCTGTAAATAATGGTTAATTGCTTGGCTTTCACATTTTATCAGAGCCGTCGCCTGATGGCATCAAGATAACAAAGGAACCCGGAGAAAAATAGAGGGGGAGGGGGGCGGAAACGGACCGGGTGAGAACCCCAATTTCCGGGGGCCGTATCGCCCTATTGCCACGACATTGTCTGAGACCACGTCCTCGCCATCCAGCTATTTCCACGATCACTTACTGCTGCGCCCCAAATCAATCAAGAGTCCCTGCCCTTTCTTCTCGCATGAGCTGGATAACATTTCTTTCTTTGAGATTATTTTCTACAGAAATACGAGGCGTGTGTAATTGCAAGTGTGATTGGAATTCAATGAATTTTCTCCAGTAAGAAATGAAAGAATGTTGTTGTTCGCCTCATGAAGGATCGAATAGCCTGGATGTGACAAAAATATTTTTTGGCTCCCTTGGCCTTCAACTACTAACTTTTAATATACCCAACTACAAAATAAGGCTTAATTAATTAATGAGAACCGGTAAGAGTGCACCCGTACATTTTTTTCTATTTTCAATATCTGATCTGTCAAAGTAAGACAATGACAGATCCCGAAGACCTATCCAACACTTGAAGAGGGAAAATTCCGTAGAAGTCGTTCAGTTACCTCTAATAAGCTATAGAACAATTTTTGCAATCATATTTTAATGTAGATTTATTTTAATTTAACACGTTAAATTATAACCTACTTTTTTCTTTAAAAAAAATGTTATTTAGCAGGGGGAAAAATAATTTTTCCTATCAATTTAAGTTTCATGGTTTAAAGTCGGGTCACGTGATGGGACGCCGGGTTTTATGCCGCGGGAGTGGCCAGTGGTCACCAACCGCATGGCGACGATTGGACTGTGACGTCATTTTCATGTTACCCATGTCTGTTGGCGTTATATTGCATTATTATTGCTAACCTATAAGCTACATTATCTAGCATAATTGATATTTTATTGTTACTACTACCAAACAGTCTATTGTACAGATACAAAGTCACGATGCAAATAAATATAATATAGTCTGGAATGTGGATTCGTCGCTTTATTCATTGCAATATCTTACAAGTATCTAAAAACAATTTAATTAAAATAAAAATAATGCTGTCTATTCCAAGTAGGCCTACTAGAAGCTATAGATAACTATAGAAAAATATCATTGCCTAATATGCTGAGAAGGAAGTTGCTGCACTGCGGTTTTCAAAGTCAAAAAATTACGTATTTTTTTTTTTATTCAAAAAAGAGCCCCGTACACACGGACGATCACAACGCCACAGGATCGCTGAGAAAAGTTATGTTATTTCAATCTATTTCGAGTTACATTACTGCTATGGAGTGCCTTATGTAGGCCAACTCTTGAAAACGTGCGGTGCTCCCACGGTGAAGATTAAAATAGGACAAAACATGGACAAAAATGAAAAAAAGATAAATCCTTAACTGTATATTGTCTAAAAATAAAGTACACATTTTTCGTTTTTCACTTCGTTTACAAAACCAATCGTTCAGAGACCCTGGATACACTTTGAGAATTCTACACAAACCTGTCAGCACTGAGCAATTTTTGAGCGAGAACTCCTGGCAGATAGGCGAATGAAAGAGAAAAAAAGTAGTAGAATGAGAGGGGAGGGTGGAATAAGCGTCGACGTGCCGCTACTCTGCTGACTTACTGCTTGCAGAGAATTTTTGAATTTTTTAGCATTGTTTCACGTTTCTACGTGAAGGGATTTACGGTAATGGAACAAGGTATACGTTCTCATTCATCCATCGCATTCCAAAAAATAATGCAAAAATATACTACCATAAAATCTTCGCAAACTGAATAGGCTACGAGTTTAAGAGGACATGTTACGGTACGTGTAGAAAATGAGCATTCCCAAATTTGTTGTTTTTATTGACTTTTTCTTTTTAAATTAATTAACAAAGCAAGTTATTAAAGATTTGGCTCACGTAAGTTGTAGAAGACTACTTCATGCATCATATAATAGGAAATATTAAATTTTTGGTACCATAGTTCTTTCATGAAAACCGGTGGGGGCCTATAATTTCGCGAAGGATTTTTTGGAAAAACTACAAAACCGAAAAGTAAAAATGCCCAATTACATGCACGAAGTAGTCTTCTACAACATAAATGAGCCAAAATTTTAATAACTAGCTGAGTAAATGAAATAAAAAATGAAAAATATTTAATTTTAGGGTGCCAATTTCCTACGTAGCAAATCCTCTTAAGGGCAAATCCCAACATACTCCCTGTTGTAAACCGTTATAGCTTAATTTATATACGAATTACCGACATTCTTCACCGTAACAAATGTTCCCCGTGACCCAGTGCGCCCCTTAACTGACTTCGAAGTATTTCCTTGTTATCGTATATGGTGCGTAATGGCGGTAAGTGTTATAAGAAAGTTGAAATGACAGATCCTACAGGTTAATATAAGGACTTTATGGACAAGGTATGTGGCCCGTACTGTGAGATATAAGCAGTTCTTTACGAGACAAATTCAAAAGCCCGCACTTATTGTGTAAGTACATGTGCATAGGATAAATTTTACGGGCCTAAGGTGATTGTGTAAAAAAGCTTTGATCGTATTCCAATACGAGTGTATCTGTCGGATTCCACTTCCCGCAAGTTAAGCGGCACGTGGTGGGAGTGGCCATGGGTGCTTCGAAGGGTGGTTCCCATCATCGCAAGAAAAGTCTCGGTAAGGAATTCTGCGCGGCATCGCCATGCATTGATAGATGATGATCCCGTGTATATAGCAGAAGTGGTAATCATTCAGCCAGGACCAATCTTGTCGTTCAGTGGGGACCGCAATTTGGCACATTTAGTCTACGTTAGGCGGGGTTTCCACCGACCTCTCATTGCAGAATGCACATACGTTGACGTCGTAGCAGATATCATTAATAAAGACGGGGTCCACCGACCTCTCATTGCAGAATGCAAATGACATTGACGGAAATTTTTGGTTTTCTCTATGCCATAGTTAAAATTGATCAATGATCATAGAGTAAAATCAAAAACAAACAAACTAAAATTAAAAAATTGCGTCATGGGATATGTTAAGTACAAACATTTTAATAGATTTCTATAAAAAGAAAATTTCATATTTCCGTCAATGTCATTTGCATTCTGCAATGAGAGGTCGGTGGAAACCCCGCCTTACACTTTACCGCAAGTACTTTGAGCACAACCTTACTCGGAAATATTGAGATGTATTTGTAGAATACTTACATTGAACCTTAAGGGAAACTCTTTTGCTGACTGAAGGAGGTACGCCGTTGGAGGCGATACATAGGTAAGCGCCCATGTGGAGCCTGCTGACTCTCGTAAAATGCAAAACCTCCCCGTCCACGGCGTTTACTATAACAAAGAGAAACAGGACTTACAAAAATATTAACGGAAAAAAACAAGATTAATACGATCCCCAAAACTTGGGAGAAAGTGACTTTAGAGTAATTGTATCATTTAGATAGGTATCGTAAAGTGTTAGTAGATTTCAAAATATTGGGTAAGCAATTTATGACGACCATGTCTTTTTGACCAAATTAATTGAGTAATTAATTGAAGTAATGAAAATATACGGATGAATAATTCATAAAATAATAAGGCGCCCATTCCACCGACCGGCTAGGGCTATTTACAAAAACAGTGACGTGGTAGCAGATATAAATGACTTAGGCGGGGTTTCCATCGACCTCGCATTGCAGAATTGACGGAAATGTTTATTTTCTTCTATGCCATAGTTAAAATTGATCAATGATAATACAGTAAAATCACAAACAAACAAACTAAAATTAAAAAATGGCGTCATGGGATATGTTAAGTACAAACATTTTAATAGATTTCTATAAAAAGAAAAATTCTAATTTCCGTCAATGTCATTTGCATTCTGCAATGCGAGGTCGGTGGAAACGCCACCTAAGTCTTGAATGTCTGCTACCACGTCGCCGTTTTTGTAAATAGCCCTAGCCGGTCGGTGGAATGGGCGCCTTAGACGAGTTATCGCAATTATCAAACAGGCGACTGAATAACTACTATTGGATAATGTGGAGAACTTTTATCGTGTTTTTTAGAGTAACAATATTGAGAAAATATAAATTCAACGAGAAATCTTGTAAATTTTTGTGAATATTTCATCTGTCCCTTTGCATTTCTTTGCGATTGCAGAACGATCAATTTAAGGCTGAAACCTCAAAACATTTTGTAAACAAAGAATGAGCGATTATATTTTATGAAATTAATTTTTTCCTCCTTCCACAGCCATAAAGATATGCATACAGTGTATTCATATATGAATATGCCCTGATGAAAAATAACAAAAAAATTAAAAGCTGTACAGTCTCATGGTCTCATCTGTAGTATTATTGGTTATTACTAGAAACCCGAAAAAGTGCATTAGACAGATTTTAGAAGGAAAGAAAGAAAATGGTCTTTATTTTTCATATGGGCACATTTTGGACCTTTCGACCCACTTTTAAAACTACCCCATTTAAGAGAATATCATTTGGGTAAATAGACAGTTTTTCTTACAAACTTACATTTTTTTATGAATTTTTCATAGTCTAATCACTTTCGCATCTTTGCCGCTGTGAAATGAGGAATTAATTAATGTCATCAAAAATACACGGCCATGTCTAGCTTACAAAATATTTTGAAATTTTTCCCTGAACTAAATTCTTCTGTGCCATCATTTTTTGTTCAAGATAATTTTTGAAATCGCTACCTACGATTAAGCTATTTTTAAGCTGGATTTGCAGAAATCACATACGCTATGTACGTTACGTAAGGATGTGACGTCAATCGTCACCTGTTTTCTTGTTATGACGCATCAGGGAACACAGATTTGTTACCTAATATACACAAACATTTTCTTATACCGGGGGGCAGCTAATTAATGCTGATGTGGTACTTACTTGACATCTATCATTAATTTCTGTAAGTTAAACATTGACTCTCTCAATCCGCTATTATTACATTTTAAATATCATTATGAAAACGTTTAAAATTTGAAAACACAAAATTCAACATTAAGAATAGGCCTAATTCTAGAACACCCCCCCCCCCCTCTCAATTTATTTTGTGATAAATTAGATACCCTTCACGGTATACATCGTCATAATTTTGAAATTTTTTACCAGGCCTATGTTATTATTGATTTTGGTAACGACTACAGCATTTGCATCTTCTCCTCGAGTTGGGAAAGTCTCAAATCGCAGATAAGGTGTTACTGTGCTAGTGGGTTTCCCTCTGTAGATTGCAGTTCTTGCCGAAAGCGCTCAGGGTTTTATACTAACACAAGTGGGTTTCTTAGACAAAGTTAATTTCTTAACGATTATTTGGGTTTTACTAATTCGGGTTGTTATAACAAGTTTTTCTAAAACTGTAAGTTTTTGTTATTTTTTGTTTATTAAAATGAAATACCACGAAGTCACGAGTAATCTAATTATTAACGACTACAGCAACAACAGCACAGAAGCATCTGAAATGCAATGCAGCCAACAGATTAAGTTAATTTATAATAGCTGTTGCTATAGTACATGAAACCAAAATGGCGTTCCAGAGATTACACAACATGAAAATAAATGGGAAATCGTGGAAAATCAAGCGATAGATACAGCTATGTCAAGGGAGCGCTGAAAGAGATAAGGCAACGCTGTATCATTAGCAAACGTCGAAAATAAAGCATCACCCTAATAATGGAACGAAAACTGAGAGAAATTTCCGGTAAATATTTTAAAATTTCAATGTCCACATTATTTCCCGACAGATTGAGAAAGTTTGCGCAAAATTGGGATAGTGAAATCAGTACCTAATTGGGTCCCTTTCTCACCTGTAAATCAATGTTCGTTGATAAAGCCCCCATGATGCCACCATTGCTGGCAAGTGTCGCCCTCTAACTGTCAGGCAACTAGCCAGCGATTTAAGTCATCGGCATAGCTTGTGGAAACAAAGTGCTTCTTAATTTGCAGCAACTTGCAGTCCGACCAATCTGAGCACTATTGAACAAAGGGTTAGTTGGACTTACGTTGCCTGCTGTGTTAATAGTCATTAAAGGCATGGGCCTCACAGTCATCGAACAATTACGGTGGAGCCCATTGTCAGGAGAATTCAAATAGAATCTGAACACTGTTCATCCATACTGCTATGCTTACAGGTTTCAATGCCCGTGTACCTACATGACAGAAATGGTTAGTAACCTATCTGACTTGTCACACTTGCAGGTCGGATGGGAGTTGGTAATTGTAGAAGGCTGTTGTTGATTTCCTCGGCGATGGTAAGAAAGAAATGCAAGTGAACCTTATATCCTTCCTTATTTATCAATTAGGATAGGTACTGTAATACATTAGTTCCTTTATAATAAATTGCCCCAGGCTTGAATTTAGGTTTAGGTTTAAATTTCGAGTTTTCCTATTACAAAGCACGGAATTGAACGATGGGACGATTGCATAGTCAAGAATGGGCAGACCAATATAATACAGTATAGGTATAACACAGTAATAGTGGCAGGGTATGCTACGCTGTGCATTAGGGCATGAATTACCCTTAATTTCTTCACAAAACTAATTTTGTTCAAAACCAAATCGTTGTCTGGCAAAGCAACGTGTTTAGTTTTGTTACTCTATTTAACACCTAAAAAATAACTGAAGTAAGAAAGCATCGATAGAAAGGTTCCGGTGGAAAAATATTTTTTAGTAATTTCTCATGAAAATTGTCTTTTATAATTTTTCGCCCCCAGAACCAAACTGTCATGTCGCAAGCCCCCTATTGGATTTTTTTTGCATTAATAACGACTAAAATATATGTGAATTTAAAAGAAATAGTTGGAGCCGTTTTTTATAAATAATGTTTTTTGCTATTGTTTTAAGGTTTTTGGAAGGTAGGTAAGCCCCCAAAATTGAGTTAGCCCAAAATAAAATAAAAAGTACATTTCACAGCAATCTCTTTGTAGTATTATTTATTATGGGTTAATTGTCAGAGTGGGCCGAAATGCCCAAAATTCGCCCAAATGAGAAATATCCAATTTTCTTTTTTAATTGTTCTTTCCATTTCCTGGGTGGTATATGCATACTGGCATTCCAAAGTTGCCTAATACAAAATGGAACTTTCAGAAAACACCTTACCCTTCGAGTTTTTTTTTTTTGTTTTGGCAGAAAATTTAAAGTTGACAGTCAGTTTGCGACAGAAAGGAATACACTGAAGATAATTAGTGAGGTTAAGCCGCGGAAAGAAAAATAACTGTCGTTTTCATTTCATTGATCGTCAGCTTCGGAAGTTTTATATCTGCTTCTAGCGTTACAACCACGATTTTTCCCTGCCCGTCAGCGACTCTGGCAGCGTCCAGCGTTCCATTTTAAGCTATGCTGGAATGATTTTCAAACTCGTATAATGAATGGGCCTTTTTAAAACGGTGTCATCTTTGCCACAGATTGGAAACTCCTCAGTCCATTGATTGCGCGCCATTATTGGCACTTGTAATAATAGAAGGGTAAAGAAACTCAGAAAATAGAACGAGAAAAGGTGATTCTCATGGAACGCCGTCGGCCACTTCAACACGTCCACAAACAAACAGGGATGACTCGAACAATACATAAGCTAAGAATAGACGCAATGTAAAAATCAGCAAAGATACGTAGCGTAGAATGTGAATTGGGAGACACTTGACAGCGAGACACTTCAGCTCCTTGTTACAGGCTTACCGTCAACCGAATCTCCCAGTCAAACCGTCCTATCCTATTGATTTTCGAAGAGAAATGTCGTTCTGAGGAAGATTCGAGAAAACAGTTGAATCCACGAAAGCAGAGCGTGTTTCAAACTGCGGCAAGCTTGGTAGTGTGCACAGCGCTGGCAGGGGATGATGGGGGGACATGATAACGCGCTGAGATAATACCTGTCAGTCTACGTGCGTGGCGAGTCCTGGTCACCTCCGAATTAATCGTGTGACTCTACTACTGTATGTTCCCCAAGTGGTTCGGAATCCACTATAATCACGAGGTCCACCCTGTTAGTCAACTCCCCTTCTCCCCGAGGTGAAGGAGTCTGCCCTTAGGGTGCCTCAAGTTAATAAGCAGATTCACCCCCTCGGCCACAGGGTTTCTTAAAGCAGAAATGCTGAAAGCTGGCGTAAGAGAAAAAATTCAACCATTTTGTAAGAATGCGTGGGGTCGGCCAAGGAAGACGAAAGTAGAAGACCTCAAGCAGTGGATGAGATGCAGAAATTGTTTGGAAAAACGAACAGAATAGAGACGAGGATGAAGAACTTCTTCTTGCTTTAGTGTACGGTTTTGATTATATGCTCTTAAGCCTTGTGGCCTATGAGTATTAATATTGCACTGATTTTCAAGACCTCTTCTCCTTAACGAATGCCCAGGATCATGAGGGAATTAAACCAGGTTCTTAGCTCAGCAGCTCTATTATAGCGATTTGGGATGAACGTAACACCGTGGTTTATTTTTAAATGCCTCATTAGTAAGTTGTAGCGTGACGGTGTTAAAATATGGGCGGGAAATTCAAATTAATAAATTATTGGAATACCTACAAGAGAATGGTTGCATTGTGTTGTTACTTTTTTTAATTACTAAATTATTAATTATACTATTACTATTATTATACTTAATTATTTAAAGTACTAATAAACATTAAAATGTTCAGGTAGGATTTCGAAATATAATAAGAATTTTAATTAATGGGTCTACATCTAAGGGAGAAAAAATTGAAAAGTCACCAAAAATACAGCAGAGGACTAATTTTTCAATTTGAATTTCCTGCGCGTTTTGCACTGATTTGTTTAAAACAATTTAATAAACCCAGGTGTTACATTAATTCCAAATCGCCATAATAGGGCTGCAGGTAGCTGAACCAAGTCCTATTGCTGCTTGGTTATGGACCACGGGTCATAGCGAAGTCACTCGATCAACAACCGTCCCCACAATTGCCAAATCCCATCAGATCAGCAAGGGTTTCGTTTATTCTGAAAAGCCCAGGAAATCTCCAACATATACAAGGTCATTGAGACCATTAATCATAGCAAAAATGGACTGTACCTACGGATGAAGTACCAGTAGAATCCGGGCTGATGGGCCGATGGGCTAAGCCTCCGAGATACAATCTTAGAAGTCTACGCAGTTCCACTGAAGATGTCGACCGCAGATGTTGATGAAACGTTCGGAAATTCGATTTCATTTCGACCACGGCCCATCGGCCCGGATTCTACTGGTTCTTCATTCAACTCCGGCCGTGAAAGCCTTTGCTGTTACATTGTACGTACAGAGTTCGAATTGCTCAAACTGCTCGTTACTGTATTAGCATTTTGCGGTGCCTATAACTTATGGCACCGTTCAAGGTCATTCGAAATCTAGTGATAAAAGTAAACTGCCATTGATGTGCACTAGCAGCAGATGCATTACAATTTGTTGGACGGAGGAACGAAGAAAACATGGAAGAAAACATACAAGAATCATGTGCAAGGAAGGCTCATCAAGATCTCATCACTGAAGCGTACGCAGCAGCTGTTGTCACGACAAAAACCGAACAAACGTATACAACAACACAATCTAACTTCACAATAAATTTCCATGCATAAATTCTTGGGAAAAAAACTTGTTCTTGTTTCAAACTTGCAGATAAAAGATACAATACGTAAATAGCCAAGGGCCCTAGGCCAATTTACTGTACGCTGCGAAAAATGTGAGTAAAGATTGGAATAAACTGTAAAGTCGATTCTATTACACAATTGATTATTCATCTTTTACTTAGCTCTTTTTTTTCTAAAAAAAAAGGTTAATCGCATACAAACAATTTAATGAATGTCTCCGATTACCTCTTCAGTCGACTCGCTAGGTTATTACCCGTTTTGAGCTACGACACGTCTCCGATCGCATGGCGTGTAAAGACAAGTGCAAGTACGTTACCACCTGGCCATCGAAGTCGACTTTACTGTGTTCCCCAAGTGGTTCAGAATCCACTATAATCAGGAGGTCCAGCCTGTCAGTCAACTCCCTTTCTCCCTGAGGTGAAGGAGTCTGCCCTTAGGCCTTAAGTTGCCTCAAGTTAATAAACAGACTCACTCCCCCCCCCACCAGGCTGACAGGGTTGCTTAAAAGCAGAAATGCTGAAAGCAGGCGTTGGAAAACAAACAACAAACATATTTCAATTAGTGGTAGACCATTTTTCCTTGGTTATCTTTTTAAAAACTTCGGATATAAATAATGATGTATCGAACATTTTGGCCTGGCCACCCCATATCGATGGTACTTATGTACAAGAAATTGAAAGACGATAGACGATGGTCTTTATTTCCGCATTGGGCGAAGTTTGGGCCCTTTACTCTTACAATTAATCCATATTGCGTCAAAAACTTTAGATAATATAGCCTAATTAATAATTTAATTTCCTGAGAAATGTTTCATATTTCGGATTTCATAATGGTTTTCTAGCGGCCAAATACTGTATAGGCTAAATATTGAACCTCCCTAAATATTAATTTTCCTATTCAAATGCGAAATAAAGATACAAAATAAAATTACCTTAATCACCTTACCTAAATACTTTAATTTACAAGGAACCAAACAAAAATAATCACCAGTACCGTATCCTCCTATCTCTAGCTCTTGCACACCCCATTCATCCTAAGCAATCCATTGTGCAATATTAGAGATATTATCGGTGGAAAAACAAAAATAACTGATTGAAAACATCAGAGATGGTACAGAGGGCAGAGATGGACAGGGCGATAGACTGGGGGAATGGCGTGTATTGACAACCCCTGAATGGCAGCCGTCAAAAGCAGCCGGGCCCCCCGGATTACAATGTTAACAGCAGTACTGTACATACAGTATGTGTATAACTGGCATACTACCTGCAGCAGTGATTCAAATATACAATGCAATATAATAGAATAGACCGACAATAATTGGTTGGAATGAAGTGCTCCCTATATAAAATTTTATAAGTTATTCTAACCCATATGTCGGAGAAGCGTGGACCCTCACCGTCAAGCACTCTTGGGCCCTACGAGTTTTCGAAAACCGGGTGCTTAGGGCAATCTATGGTGGGGTTTGGGTGGAAGGGGTATGGAGAATCAGGAGATATGCGGATATTCACGCCTTATACAATTTGCCTGATGTCATAGTTGAGCTTAGGGGAAGACGACTCCAATGGCTTGGCCTCGTGCACAGAATGGACCCGTCTAGAGTCTCCAGAAGGGTTTCGGAAGATGAGCCTCACCGGCATAGGTCCCTCAAAGATGATCTAATCAGGCAGTACGGCGCTTATTCCACCGACGTCAATAGTTCACTATTGACGTGTTTGAGGTGGTAGCAGACATTAAAGACAGTGAAAAAATTGTCTGCTACCACGTCAAACACGTCATCAATAGTGAACTATTGACGTCGGTGGAATAAGCGCCTTTAGGATGTGCGATAGGGATAGAGAGCAGCAGCTGAGGCCCGGGCTACTTGGCGGGGTGTTGAGCGAGCGGCCAAAAGTCCCTCAGGGCTGAATGCGCCACCTTATGTAAAGTACGTAAGTCATTCTAACCCATAGGGGACATAGAGAACTCCTTCTCTGCCTTACAGGCCCTTCACAGGACACTTAAATACTTAAGCACACTTAATATATCCGGGTAGTGTGGGGTTGAGGCACCCCCGAACCCCTTAATTCCAAACCCAACCGGCAGCAGGCTTCATCCTGTTCCTGCTCGTGGAAAACTAGAAAACGTAGTTGTTGATTGATTGGCTTAACTTATTATTCCTCCGATAAGCCGCCAACGACACACCTTTGGCGGCCTACCTCAACCTTCCAGGAGGTCCGTGGCGTGCCTTACCGTCTTCCATTCCCACTTTATACACCAACCATCGTTCCCCATTTCCCATTTGGGCTTTCGGTCTGGGCGGGTTCAACATCGGTTCAGTACAAAGATTTATTTCGAGGGTAATACTACCTACAGCTTAGCTTCGGGGAGAGGATTTCATTCCTCACATTCTCAAAGCCCTATATTCACAGAGTTAACACAATTACCTTTAATTTACCATTAAATTCCAAAATTTTGAATACTAAGACCTTGACAATGTCCTATTTAATATTGGCATCATGTGGATGGAAAGCGTCTCGGAAAATTTTCGTAAACCTCTAAAAGGGTCCGTCACTAATGCGTCATTTGAAAGCGCTTTTAGAAAGCTCCCTTTGCAGAGGAGGAAGCTCCCATAAAGAGGGCCCCCATGTGACATCTCCTAAAAGATATTTTGACTCCAATTTTGCTATCAAATTCTGTTTAATCGCACTGAGCAGGTTTTTGCACAACAAAGCTAAGTAGGCTAGGCAGTAGGCACTGGTGCTATTAGCCTACTTTCTAAATTTTTCATTATTTAAATTAGAAATACTGTAATGAATTACGCAAAACCAGAAATGGTAGTGATGGTTAAAGAGGGGGTGGGGGAGGTGTTCTTGGAGATTGCTACGGCTAATGAATGAAATCAGGTGAGAAATTGTAACGTTGATATCTGCTAAAGCGGCACACCAATTCGACCGCGCACACAAGTGCCGTTGGATTAGCCTTAGGGGATGATCACAGCTGGTTGCGACCTTGATGCGACCACACACTATAAATCAGCGGGCCAGGCCTCCTACCTTGCGGTACAACCTCCTTCCCCCTCCACTTATAATCAAATATCACAGAAGACACTGCCATTTTCAGCAGTTAGGTGCCCATTCCATTGACCGGCTAGGGCTATTTCCAACAACGGTGACGTGGTAGCAGACATTCAAGACTTAGGTAGAGTTTCCACCGACCTCGCATTGCAGAATTGACGGAAATGTTTATTTTCCTCTATGCCATAGTTAAAATTGATCAATGATCATACAGTAAAATCACAAACAAACAAACTAAAATTAAAAAATGGCTTCATGGGATATGTTAAGTACAAACATTTTAATAGATTTCTATTAAAAAAAAAAACATTTCCGTCAATGTCATTTGCAATCTGCAATGCGAGGTCGGTGGAAACGCTACCTAAGTCTTGAATGTCTGCTACCACGTCCCCGTTGTTGGAAATAGCCCTAGCCGGTCAATGGAATGGGCGCCTTACGTGTGGGCTCACATGAACTAGGGTAGTGGTGAATAGTAAAGTTTGTTAGGATCTTGGTTAGTAGTAATGGAATGATCGTAAGATGACCATGTTCGAGGTATGCAATAACCAGTGAACAGCACAACGACCACAATTTATGAACCACTATTTTTGTATGTAAATTATTTTCGTTTAACTTCTTAGATAGAGGTTTTATCTTACATTCATCTCTACTACAGTAATCCAAAATCCTAACTTTCACAAAGATAACGTACAAGTGGGCGTTCCAAAATCCCAATCCCCATATTATGGCAATAGTGACACAATATCACAACTCTATTAGCGCGATACTGACGTAAACTTAAAAAGACTCGTAACCGAAGATTTACGTTAACTCATTTGCAACAGGTGGTCATGCCATGTAGGATGTAGATGAGAAGCTGAGCTATACTAAGGTCTTCTAAAGACAACCCATCGAGGGTCCAGGTCTGAGAACTGGTACAATATCCTCTCTCTTGCCACTGCTCTATATGGGTTGTTGGGGTAGCCACGTTTCCCTGTACCAAGGCCGAATTTATTTCTCCTTTAAGGCAGATTTTTCAAAATATTTGGTAAATCATTGACACCCTAATTTTTTAGACGAAATTACTTAATTTTCCGTGACACAATCGCAAAGATAAGAAAATTCAGATGAAAAATGCATAAGAAATACTATAGTAGCTTTCTCAAAACTCAGGTTATTCAGTATTCACCCTATTGAATTACCATATTGAACTTAAATTAGCTGAGTTCCGAGCATCCAAATCGCTTTCTGGCCAAATTTTTTAGCGGTTGCTCGACTTAGCTGCCCGAAAATGTGTGAAAATAGTCAGTCAAATTGATTAGCCTACTTTGATTTTGATGTTAACCTGGACTTTGTTTAAATTTTGTTGCTGTACTAATAAGTTTATTACTGTGCTTATTTACTGTACCCACTAATTAAAAAGGAGGCATACAGTACAGACTATATATTTTTAAATAATTATAGTCAAAATACCTTTTTATGAATATTTCATCTGATCATTTTCATACCTTTGCAGCTGCAGAACGAAAGATTAATTAATTTTGTCTAAAGAACTCTGTCGTTATTTATTTACAAGATATTTTGAAATTTCAGCCCTAATATATTGTAGCTGCGATTAATTTTTATGGTAAACTAAGTTTCATGATGCATTCGATCAATCATTTGTATGGTTGGTTCAGCACGGTTGGCATCGCTCTAGTGACGCAAAGAGAGAAGATATAGAGCGTTACAACTCGAAGAATTATTGGGGTCACATCGTATACTGCAGCAATGTATCGTTCAGTTTTTCGTTTTCATTTTAGTTTTCAATTTATCACTAAAGAAAATCTCATTTAAAATTATAGGGATACAAGTGATGTTTTTTAGCAAAGCCCCTCCAAGTTTCGCAACTGAATATTAGAGGATGTGTTCTACCTTCTCCCCTATATAAGTGTCCATATTTGATACAAACGTGCGAAAGGGGCTTATGCATGGTTAAATATTAATGTGAGTCCACAGGAAGGCAATTAAGTTCGAGTGGAAATTACTGTCTAGTGCCTGGCAACTGGTAATATTATCACGTAAACTATACTGAATTCTAATACAAATAATGTTGATATTGACAACAATATTAATACTATTGTAATATAGTATCAAATTACGATCCATAACATTAACTGATAATCAGTAACGAAGCAGCCAAACAGGATAATAGTTGTTACTGCTCGAGCATATAGAAGCTTCGGCCGTTACCTACAACTTTACTATCCCCGCGAACCTACCGCCGTTTAGTATTTCTGGATTAAAAATGTAAAAAAAAAAATAAAAATTGAATAGTACTTTCCATTCTAAAATTTTCTACATTTTTATTCCACAGCAGATGGATAAACGTTCTTTTCAATTAAGGCATCATTTCCATGCTCGCATAATTATTGTCTACTGACTGATTTGGACAGTACAAACTTATGTAAAAAATACAAGCATACAGGGTTCAAAAATCCAAAGTACCACCTCACAACAGTAATTTCTTCTAATCAAGACAACATTCCACCTAGAGGTGCTGCAGCAGCTGAAGGGTCTTTTGTAGGTCACAAAATATCTTGGAACATAAAAATAAACCTTTATGAATAAGTCGTTGCTTGATAATGCGACTATACGGTTGAAACAGAGTTGGCGAGTTGGAGAACAAAAATATGAATTGAGATTCGAATGAAAAGTTGTTACTTTTTTATTGAAGAGACCATTTTGAAATTCAGATTCAACTCCAACTCCTCCCTATGTTCAAATTGGATGCAGCTCCACTCCCTATTGTGTCACCCCCGACCTGCTATTTTATATTATCAGGTTCCACATCCTGCCTCTAGCTCAACATCCAATATTAATAAACTGCAATATTCTCAAAGTACTAAACTCGTCTGTCTCTAGCACTAAAGTTGGATTTTTTTATCTGGCAACTCCGTGAAGAGGAAACTCCATTGAAGAAATTCGGGTCGGGTTCAATTTGGAAGTGCAGGAATATATTTTATTCAACTAAGAAACAATAAGTAAAATGCATCATGCAACATAACTGGGAAATCCGGCCATTGGTCATGCTTCAATATGGGTTCCGAGGACTGCTGGCTTTTACAGTTTGCGCGGCAAAAGTTTCCTCCGATGCTCTACATTTTCCTTTATTGTTTAATAAATAGCAGCGCTTAATACAATCAGGAATTTATACCCTCCGGTTATACCGACCGGTTGTGTTCCTTGTTGACTCACAGGCAGCGATCACAGAGGCATGCACCAACTCTACTACAGAATGTTTGAGGACGATAGAATGTAGGGGAGTTCTAGCCAGTGTAAAATCTTCAGGATGGACAGTTGCTGTCGAATGGATACCGAGCCACGTGGGAATAGCCGGAAACGAAAAGGCAGACCTGCTAGCTAAGATAGCCACAAGTGCATCGAATTCGGCAGTCCCTCTAACACTAAATAGTGCGAAGCAGGTTCTTAGGCGCCGATTCCACCGACCGGCTAGGGTTAAATACAAAAACGGTGACGTGGTAGCAGATATTAAAGACTTAGGCGGTGTTTCCACCGACCTCGCATTGCAGAATGCAAATGACATTGACGGAAATGTTTGTTTTTCTTTTTATAGAAATCTATTAAAATGTTTGTAATTAACATATCCCATGACGCCATTTTTTAATTTTAGTTAGTTTGTTTGCGATTTTACTCTATGATCATTGATCAATTTTAACTATGGCATAGAGTAAAACAAACATTTCCGTCAATGCCACTTGCATTCTGCAATGCGAGGTCGGTGGAAACCCCGCCTAAGTCTTGAATGTCTGCTACCATGTCACCGTTTTTGTATTTAGCCCTAGCCGGTCGGTGGAATCGGCGCCTTAACAGCGCAATAACTAGAAGACATAAGAACGTTCTACCAACCACCAACTTTTGTAAAAAATCCCTTACCGCAAGACCTACCAAGAGCCACTTCTGTTGCCCGATTTCGCTGCAGAACTGGCCACGACTACCTGCAGGCTCACCTGTTTCACCTAGGCCTGGCTGCTTCAGACCAATGCCCACTCTGCCTCAGCGGACGTATCGATGCTGCCCACCTTCTAACATGCCAAGCAATCCAGAGCCCAAACAAAGACATCTCATCACTTTACTGGCAGGCTCGGCACCAGATGGCGGTAACGCCAAGAGTGGGCGTTGGATAAAGTAAAGTAAAAATTATAAATAACTAATCCTTTTTTTTAGCAACTTTCTTCTTCTTCGCGTGCCTCTTCTAACAAATCATCATGACAATCGTAGACTCACAGATACCGTATTTTGGACTTCTCAAAAGGAAGTCAAGTATGTAGAGTATCGTAGGCTACATAATCACATTGATCAGTGCCGGATTTACCTGTAGTAAGAGAGATGGCACATTTGTTCCCGCCAAAAATATACTTTTTAATTTCAATCTTGAATTTCAATTCTGCCACGTCTCCAATGACCAGGCATTGAAAATACGTGGCAGGTTTTCCCAGACATTTTTGGCGGGTGCGAATATCTCATATCTACTATTTATAAGACTCTAGATTTACCAAAAAAACCGACTAAGCTAAGTAAGCGCCAAGGGCCCCGACACCAATGCCAAAATTGTTATAAAAAAATAGGCTAGCTCAATCCTACTCCTCTGCTAAATCCGCCATCAGGCAGAATATAAATGCATGGATCCAGAGGCAGAACACTGAAGCCAGTGCAGGAAAGACCTGGTCGAAGCTAATAAAAAATCCAATTCCACGCAGTCTACCCAGGTCCATCAGTGTTGCGGCGTTCAGGACCACGACGGGTCATAAGGCCGGCATGCCAAGGGTGGGCGTTGGCTAGTAAGTAAGTAAGTAAGGCTAGTTCAGAATAAAATTCGTAAACACATACACATGCTAATTTCAGTCTGTATACTGTATTATAATCTATACAGGGGAGACCCTCGGACTTTCTGGCCATGCTTCGGACGGCATGTAAAGCAGGCGGTCCCGGGTCATCCTAGTTGAGTGTAAGAGAGGGCTTTATAGCCCTAACTCCGCTAGGTTGGCTTAGTAATAGAAACAATAAAAAGTCCTTATTTATTTATTTATTTTCATTCATAAGAATGCCTGAAAACTTATTTCATAGCATAGGAAATGACCTAGGCTAGTGTTAACCTTTCTGTTTTTCTCCAACATCGGTTTCTACGTTTGCCTGCTGCGGAGTGCATATAGAGGGACAATAATCTTCTTCTACAACTCAGTAAGGTAGCTAAAAGGTATTTTCATACTAAAAAAAATATATTGCTAGAGACAATTTACATAAACATGAGTAGGAGAGGGGCACCGGAACATCGTGCATGTTTGCCCCAAAGAAAAGCACAGCGCTACAATCATATTTCAATCTAAGGCGCCCATTCCATTGACCGGCTAGGGCTATTTCCAAAAACAGTGACGTGGTAGCAGACATTCAAGACTTAGGTTGCGTTTCCACCGATCTCGCATTGCAGAATGCAAATGACATTGAAGGAAATTAGAATTTTTCTTTTTATAGAAATCTATTAAAATGTTTGTACTTAACATATCCCATGACGCCATTTTTTAATTTTAGTTTGTTTGTTTGTGATTTTACTGTATGATCATTGATCAATTTTAACTATGGCATAAAGGAAAATAAACATTTCCGTCAATTCTGCAATGCGAGGTCGGTGGAAACGCCACCTAAGTCTTGAATGTCTGCTACCACGTCACCGTATTTTGGAAATAGCCCTAGCCGGTCAATGGAATGGGCACCTTATGTAATCATCTGCTACTGATATTATATAGGCCTAAACCTTTTATAAGCCATTGGCCATAAATCTAAAATCATTTAAATACACTTGAGGGAATCACTGCACTTCTGGCAAACATCTTTTAAAGGGAGGGGGGGGGACGAAAGTCGGTATTAAGATGAGAAATCGGTGATGATGATGGCGCTGGGTATATTGAATCTGCATAATCGGAATAGTTGCGAGGGAGGGGGGGGGGGGGGGGGAGTGCAGCAAGCTATGTCGGTCGCCGAGGAATTCGCAAAAGGAATGCGCCGCTTTCTGTTGGACTTTTGTTCTCTAACGAGTAATTTGCACTAGCGGTATTAATAATCATGTACACGACACCTTCATTACTACAATAGTGTTATTCAATTACATCCAAATATGTAGTTTCCCGTGTTATAACCCCCACATCTGCTCCCACCTCTAACAGGTTTATTAAACAATACTGGAATTTAAATGCAGCCTACAGTGTACGATAGGTGACACGCCTATTGAAGTCTGCTGATCTGTGTTCAGTAATGGGGTTGGAACATTTTTAGACCTGGGCGAAGTGAGGTTTGTTTAATAATTAAATGCGTTAGACAATCGAAAATAAAAGTTATTCAGTTGCAGTTCAATTTTTCTTATTGCTATTTAACTTAACGTTTCAATCCTAAATTTTAATTTAGGTTACCTGCACCCACAATTATGCGCATGTCCAGTTCGGATCGGGTCGCTAATGCTGAAGTCCTGAGGCGAATGGATACAGAAGCCGTGTTGCTGCTGACGGTTAAGAAACGGAAAATAACATACTTCGGCCAAGTGATAACGAACGGAAAGTATCAGTCTTTTGAATGTAATAATTCAAGGGAAGATAGACTGAGGGCTCAGGCATAAGAAGAACATCCTGGTTGAAGACAGTGGTTTGGCAAGAGCACGACTTCCCTTTTCAGAGCAGAAATCTCCAAGGTCCATTGCCAATCTTCCCTTAAAGAGGTATTTAAAGAAGAAGAAGAAGGCCCACAATAAGTGGTTACGACTAATATAAAAAGAACAGGGTGTGCTGTAAAGACATACGATGGAAGTAAAACATTTGTATTACAGGGAATTCATTTCATCAATCACTATTGAACAGCAACAACGGACAACAAAGAAGAAAGTTGGAAGAGCGCATGTTTTCCTCACTTCTTCAAGGCCCGAAGGCAAGCGAGACACCTAGCGGACAATCGCAACTCTAAGCTATCCGGTCAAACACTAATTTGTCTCCCGGCAACTAGAGAAACCTGCAAAGTAGGTATGACGACATGCTTATAGTTTGAATTTTATAACTTAGGTGTTAGGCCATCCGGAGGTCTACCATAGAAAACAGTCTCTCTCTCTCTGACTTACAGTCTGTTTAAGATGACACCTAAACACACGAACTTATAACAGAAAACTACCTGATTTTCGTCACCAAAAAGTGACCAAACTATACCACGCCACGTGATATCAAAAATAGAGACAAGATATTTATTCATTAATATGTTCATAGCTGCCTCTCTTTGCACACAAAGCATTATTATGATTATGCCTGCATACAAAACAAACACACAGGTAATCATAATTCATAAATAAACAATGGTACATTTTTGAAGTTGTAAATAATCACAGAAATTAATAATTAACGTAGGCAGCCCAGCCCAGCCAATCATACTGCCACTAGTAACTGTAAGATAGATAAAAAGTTCCTACCTATGGGGCAAAAACAGATACCCTAAATGGTCAAAGTAATGAAATTCGGACTATAGTCACAACAGCGCTTATGACGCGTCCCTCCACCAAGTACATTCAGCAGTTATAAAGTGAACTTACCAATTTCGCCATTGTAGTTGAAATTCTCAGAGTCTTCTCTTCGCCACATTATGTAGGGCTCTGGGTATCCAGCAGCCTTGCAAACGAGTGTGATGTTGGTCGATTCCCGCACGACCATGTCGGAAGAAGTCTCTCTGTCGAGGATCATTGGTGGCACTGCAGAAAATACATTCAGAACATTATAATACAGAGGACCGGGCAGGTCCTCAACGGCGCTAGGCTGGTTACTGCCCAAGGGGTGACTAAAAAGGCCTTTCATAATAAGGCGCTTATTCCACCTACGTCAGTAGTCAATAGCACATGTGGTATTGACGGGCATTTCAATTTTTCATTGATACACTACATTCCACTTGTTTTTTCAAATATTGTTCACTTTTCTTCTAATGACACGTATGCGCCAAATTTTTGAAATTTGCGCATTTGTTTTTTTGAAATTTTGTTTGTAATTGTTTTCTTCGTACACTTATTATTTTTATTAAAACCTAATAATAGTAGGAGATCCGAAGTAAGATCGACCTTCACCGATCTGTTTAATGGATGAAAACTGTTTTATAAACAATCTATTAAAATGTTTGTACTTAACATATTCCATGACGCCATTTTAGTTTGTTATTGTTTGCAGCGCGTGATTTTACTCTATGATCATTGATCAATTTTAACCATGGCATAGAGTGAAATTGAAATGTCCGTCAATACCACATTTACTATTGACTATTGACGTATATGGAATAAGCGCCTAAATTCTATTCAATCCTATAACCATGCTACAGGTTTTTGGGCAGTACAAATGTTTGAAAATATTTTTTAATCCTTACCGGTAGCCTTTTAAAATTTGGTTATTAGGTAGGTATCGTCGTTGCTTATAATATATGATGTTAAATACAATAAAAGTCTACAATAGGAACTTTGAATTGCGTGGGTTGAAGCCATGTTTCCCGTGATTAGCTACGCTAGCGGGGGTCGTATCTAGTTAAATGCCTAAGGCATGAAGCAATGGGACCCCCCTCCCCCGAAATGGAAAAATAAACGCAAGACGAAATTAACTAATAAGAGCTATTGTAATGCATACTTTGCCAGATCTAACTTAATAGATGTTGTTGTTGTTGAAACTCAAAAGTGCCGCGCGCTTATTTAGAATCTCCAACTGCAGATCATTGTTCGGGTCAACAGTGACTAGTAAGCGTTAAGCGGTTTCTTTGGTGGAATTCATTGTCGTCTCAAGCCTCTACCCTGGCAAGAAGTTGATGGCTACAGGCGATCTGGTTTCCCCCCTCCCCCGAAAATATTTAATATGTACGGCGTTGCCACTGGCATGAAGATATGAAGCTTTGTGGTGGGCTGTAAATGAGCTGTAGTGCGAACTGAAGTAAATAATGTGAATATGCTAACAATAATACCGGCTCCACCCGTTTAGATTGAATGCATAAGTAATAAAGAGAAACATTGAAATGCAACTGCTGTGAAAATACAGTGCAATTTAAGAGTCAACAGGACTTTAAGAAAAAACTATCAATACAAAGGCAAAATCTACAGCAAATAAAAATGAATTCAAAAAGGAAAGCACCAATATACTAGAGCAATAGACCGGAACTCACACTATTTGGCGGGACAACAAAAAAAGAGGTAACAGAAAACCAACTGTTTTCCGATAAGAGTCCAGCGCGAAGACGAGCCAAGGTAATCCGCTATTCGCAGGTTGGAAGGGAGAAATTGAGGAAAAGCTGCCGGGGAATAAAAATGTTCATTTAAAATATGGCGGGCCCAGGAGGACCCATTCCGCCCCCGCCCGCATTCTGATCATGCGATAATAGAAATTTAAAAGCGTATTCTTTATATTTGATCGGGGCCTGCTGTGAATACACAATACCCCCACCCCCCCCCCCCCCCCGCACAAACTTCCCAATATTTGCAGCTTTTCCATTGTTTCTTCCTCCTGAGATTACCTACGAATGCCATTATGGCCAATGCTGTTGTGGGTTTCAGAATATTTTTTTAGTTGAAATTGTGTGAGTGGCACATTAGAGCCGCACATGTTTATGACGTTAGCGATATAGTGAGGAAAAGTATCTGTATGGTATAGAATATTGATGTTAATGTTTACAGTTTAATAACATTGGATACTTTTGCTTCATTTAGGCAGGGTTTCCACACACGTCAATGGTCAAGGAGAAATATGAAATTGAAGGACATTTCAATTTTACTCTATGCCATAGTTAAAATTGATCAATGATCATAGAGTAAAATCACGCGCTGCAAACAATAACAAACTAAAATGGCGTCATGGAATATGTTAAGTACAAACATTTTAATAGATTGTTTATAAACCAGTTTTCATCCATTAAAGAGATCGGTGAAGGTTGATCTTACTTCGGATCTCCTACAATTATTAGGTTTTATTAAAAATAATAAGTGTACGAAACAAACAAATACAAATAAAATTTCAAAAAACAAATGCAAACAAATTTCAAAAATTTGGCGCAAACGTTTCAATAGAAGAAAAGTGTCAATAGTTGAAAAAACATGTGGAAACACTGCCATCAATGAAAAATTGAAATGTTTTTCAATTTCATATTTCTCATTGACGATTGGCGTATGTGGAAACCCCGCCTTATAAACGTAGGGATATGTTTTAACGCCGTGTTTTACAATGACGATTCCTGAAGCTGGCGTGAAGCCAACCACACGAAAGTGAACGGTATTCCCCTAGACAAGCCAAATCATAGAAATCTTCTGAAGTATATACTTTGTGGGTTAGCACCAACTATTCATCAAGCCCTATGCCTACAATGATTAAAGATCTCGGCAAATCACGACTTCGAGAATCGTCAGTGTGTACCAGGTCTAAGGACTTACCAACAACTTGTAGATATCCTTGGCGGCTGCGCATGGGGTCAGTGTTGATCTGGCACATGTACCAGCCGCGGTCGGTCTCGACCACGTTGCTGACATGTAGGAACCACGACCTGTGGTCGTTGTACGTCAGGGTGATCCTCGGGTTCTGGGTGATGACGTTGTGGTGTATTGTCAGAATGGTCTGCGTGTCCACGCGCACCCACGCAACCTGCAACAACAAGAAACAGCCAATTAGATAGAGGGCCTGCTATGATCTGTGAAAAAGCAAAAAGAATAAGGGTGTCAAAAATATTTGTTGAAAACTGGATGTGCTGTTGTTGTAACGAAGGTTTCCCGCAGTTGATAAGTCTAGTGAAACATCTAGAATTTTACACATTACACCAGCCCTGATACCACGGTACGGTAATATCATTATTCTCTAATATGTAACCCTTAACGGTGATAACAATAAACAGCCCACTAATATACTAATATAATATAAACTACTATCGAAGGAATGGTGGTATTCCCGAATTAAGTAAGAAACCCAGCGAAGCCCAAATCGATAAAAATAACAATTACGGTAATTCGGAAATTAGGAAAAGTTGTTCAGTTAAGGTTGCATCCAACCATCCTTTTGACAGAGGTCCAGACTTAGAACCGAAGTGAAATCCCAACATAGCTGAGGTGGTTTCCATAAATTCTTAACTCCCCGAGGGTATGAGCGGTTCTGAGATAAAAGAACAAGCTTAAAATAGTACCTGGGTAATTCAAAATCTGGCAGCATAATATTGACGTCTGCCTGCTGGCGCAATTTACTTAATTCTAAGACAATAAGAGACAACTGCAAATTATTAATTATCCCTAGGTTTAAATATTTGAGTGGGATGCGGTCCATGCCACGTTTCTTAAAAAAAATGCAGTAAACTATTAGGGGGATTGACGTTGTGATTTAGCATGCTACATGTACAATTTGAAACTTGGAAATGCAAACATCGTGAAGATTTTTATAGAACCACAAATTATTCCTCATTACATACAAATAAATAATAAATATAACTAGGATATAGATAAATAATAATAAAGAATTATAAAATTAACAGCTCACACTGTAAAATCTACTGATAAACAAATAAAAAATTTAGCCTATAATAAAATGGCCGTGCCCGCTGGGCTGCTTACGCAAATTTACTATTTCTCGACACTTACGATGGATTTAGCTAAATTTTCGTACCATGCTCAATAATCATCCATTGTTATCGTTTACGATCGAGAATGGGATTCTCTATTTAACATATTTAACGCGGTTGAGCATGCTAAATACCAGATAGTGAATCCCCCTATTGCATTGTAGTTTCGCAAGCAATTTTGCTGTGAGAGGTGAGATAATGCTGGTTGACTGGATAAAGTTGCAGGTTTAAGGAATTTCCGCGTGAGTGGAGGCAGCGGCAGCTGAGTGGAGAAAGAAGTCGGCTGCGGGGGGGGGGGGGGGTGAAAAATGGGAGCGCAGCCCCCGGCCACAATCATAAATCCACACCAACTTTGGCAACTCAACCGTGGGCCCCAGACCTTCGGGCCCCCCTGTTTTGGCACTCTTGCCCTTTTTCAGTATGTATCTCAATCACTGAAGCAGCTTTTAGGCATAACCTTCAGTATTGTTTATGTGGAAAAACGGGGTCGAATACGAGTACATTGTCCTGGAACGAGTTTTGTTGCTTTCCTGTTTATATACGTTGTTAATAATAATAATAGTCAACTTAGGGTCTGGCTGTGTGCAGTAGAAAACGTGGAGTTCCTCCTGTCCTCATAAATCCTTTATTTATTTATTTATTTAATGAAAAATATGTAATTCAATTAATTTATTATGTGATGCTGTATTTTATTTATTTCTATTTTTAATTTTTAATTTTGAGTGATAATGTACGTTGATTCTCTTTCAGCTATGTAGCAGTTGTGGCTACTGCTGATCTGTGTAATGTTGTTGTTGTTTCTAACGCCTGCTTTCAGCATTTCTGCTTTAAGCAACCCTGTCAGCCTGGCGGGGGGAGTGAGTCTGTTTGTTAACTTGAGGCACCCTAAGGGCAGACTCTATCACCTCGGGGAAAGGGGAGTTGACTAACATCTGTGTAATGTAAAATTGTTTTCAATACACATATTATTATTATTAATAATAGCCTACAGGTAATGTCCTTAGGCGCACATTCCATTGACCGGCTAGGGCTATTTCCAAAAACAGTGACGTGGTAGCAGACATTCAAGACTTAGGTTACGTTGCAGAATGCAAATGACATTGACGGAAATTAGAATTTTCTTTTTATAGAAATCTATTAAAATGTTTGTACTTAACATATCCCATGACGCCATTTTTTAATTTTAGTTTGTTTGTTTGTGATTTTACTGTATGATCATTGATCAATTTTGACTATGGCATAGAGGAAAATAAACATTTCCGTCAATTCTGCAATGCGAGATCGGTGGAAACGCGACCTAAGTCTTGAATGTCAGCTACCACGTCACCGTCTTTGGAAATAGCTCTAGCCGGTCAATGGAATGGGCACCTTATGTAATTATCCTTAAAGACTTTTTATGGACCTAAGCCTACTTACTGCCCATTGGTCCCTTTTCCAATGGCAACGACCCCATGGATTTCAGACTTTATTTAAGTATTGTTTCCGTATGAATTTTTGGCCATTGGCAAACAGTTGTATACGTTCTCGAAATCAACCTACACCGGCTACAAGCGATAATGGACAAGCTTACCATTCACGCAATGAAACAGGTGAAAGCACTAAGTTATGTTTATTCACAATAAGTCACTTAAATCCCTTGTTTTCCAAGTGCCTCAATTAAGGTATACTATGGCTCTGAATATTTATAGCCCGAGCATAACCGTGCCTGGATTAATGGGCCAGGCTGTTGGTTATGCGGCATGTTAAAGTATTTACTAAGACTTAACCCCGGAAGAAAAAAATAGAGAGTAATCAAATATAATATTAGTACAACCTAAGCCACCATAAAAACAATAGCCAATGATAGTGTACCTCTTTATTTACAACGATACTTCCCAATTTACCAAAAAAAGTTAGGAGTAGCAACATAAGATTCCATTAAAGTGGGGACTACCTAACGCTAACCTGATACTTTGCTGATAGGGGCAGCAGAATGCAGGAATCACAAGGAAAAAACTAAAAAGTAACCCTTTCACAAAAGGCAGAAAGTTTGTAATGAAATCTGCGGCGTAACAGCTTTTATGGGTGGTAGTGCCGGTTGCCACCTCATCTTTTGTGCTTCTCCTTACCAATCTCCCGTTACTCCGTTTCCCTCTAAAGACGAGCTAAACGTTCTCCACTCTCTTCTCTAACACTGCCCCTACAAAGTACCGCCAACGCAAAACTCTTATAATGAGTTTACCGTAAGTAACTTTTATCCTGCTGCGGAGGAATTTATAGCTAGCCTCTTTTTACTTAAGTTTGCACCTGCAAGTAAGAATTAAGTAAATAAAGGAGATGTGTCTGATAGAATTATCGATAGACGTGCCCAACCGGTAGCTGGGGATATCCAAATAATTAAATTTTTGCTTCAAATATGCTGTTTATACCGTTTGAGACTACACCAGTTAATAATAATTTTATGGCATATTTTAAAATATCAACGCGCGCGGCAGTTTAAAATTTTTTTTTGGGGTGTTACAACGCCCCGGTCCCTCCTCTGGTGCACACTGTACAGATGGTTTTCCAGCCTGTCTGCATGAGTGTAAACATGAAGCAGTGCTTCTAAACATGCAAAGGCAATGACCGTTAAAGACTAAATTAAAACATGACCCGGGTTTGCTGGAATACAATAGCTCAACTGAAAAGCACGCTGCTCGAGTCGGACCATTCGGCCATGTCAGGTGACAGCGAATATCAAAGGAGTGCAAGTGTGAAATGTTATTTTATTTACACTTTACATCAGCAAAGGGCACCTTTACATAAAAATGCCAAAGGATTTTCCGGGATAGGGGCGCAAAATAACAGGTTTTTTTCCATTCCGGAACTGTAAACGAGGTTTTCAGGCATATATTGTACGTTTACCCGTAGCACACTTTGATATTACCATATTTTTAGTAAGCTCCAATTGATTCTGAATGAGTTTTAAGGGTCGCTCAGAAAATCCCCCCGTAAATTATTGTCCAAATGGTAATTTGTTTTTGTTTTGCCAGGGCTTCCTACTTCTTCTTCTGGCTCTACAGCCCTTGATGAGCTTTGGCCTTCTCGACAACACTCGTCCAGTCATCTCGGCTTTGTACAACGCTCCACCATCTACGGACTCCCAACTCAGTCAGTATCCAACCCATCCTTCCAGCGTTTTCGAGGACGTCCGGCCAGTCGTCTTCCTGTCATGATCGCTTTGTACATCTTTTTCGTCGTCTGACATTGTTACAACGTGTCCCAGCTATCTTATGGGTTGCGCTTTTACGAACCGGACAATGTCTTCTCCGCTGAGTATTGCGTCTATTTCTGCGTTGTTTCTTATACGCCACTCTTTGTCTTCGCACAGGAGTCCATGGATCCTCCTTATCGTCTTTCTTTCCAATACTCGCAGCTTGTGTGCGTAAACAATTATCCTTATTCTTAAACAATTTATAGACTAGAAGGGAAGTGTTGGATATCACTGTGTGTACACAACACACTTCTAGGTACATCCCAGGGTGGCAAGTGCTGCTGGAGCCATCACTGGCAGACCATCAGCACATAGCCTTTATCCTTGAGGAACCTGACATTGAAAGGCAAGTATTCAGAAATCCCAGGAAAACCGACTGGTCAGGATACCGGGAAGATCTGAGAAATGCAGTGAGAGATATTAACTGTCAAACGAGGGGTACAGTGGAATTGGACGAGGCGGTGGAGCTCATCGAGCAGACCATCTTATCCTCGTACAACAGAAACTGCCCCGTAATCGAAAAAAACATCAAAAAAAGTACGAAGTGGTGGAATAACGAATTAGCAAAAATGAAGACTGAGGTACGTAAGTTATTCAAGACCTCAGCAAAAGTTGGTAAGTGGGAAGCTTATCATAGCAGACTCACAGAGTACAACAAAGCTATTCGGAAAGCAAAACGGAAAACATGGAGAAGCTTCTGCGAAAAAGTTGAAAATACAGCAGAAACAGCTAGACTCCATAAAATACTGAAATCCACCCACACTAACCCCGTGGGAACTCTGGAAAATTCTGATGGCAAGTTTACTCGGACAGGGGAGGAGACACAGGAAAAACTTTTAGGGTGTCACTTCCCCGGTTCGGTGAAATGCGACAACAGCAGCACATCAGAAGACAATAAAGCCCGAAGGGCTGATTGGAACTGTGCCAAAAGGCTGATAAAACCGGGACAGGTGGGCTGGTCCATCAGCACTTTTGAGCCATGCAAGGCTCCAGGTCCGGATGGGATTTTTCCCCTCCTTCTTCAGGAGGGGAAAGAGATCCTCAACCCGGCATTGACAACCATCTATCAGGCCAGTGTAGCGCTTGGACATGTTCCTAAGTCGTGGGCAATGGCTAAGGTAGTATTTATACCTAAACCTGGAAAGGCGAATTACGCCCAGGCCAGGTCATACAGGCCGATATGTCTCAGTTCTTTTCTATTAAAAGCTCTAGAGAAAATCCTGGATAAACATATCCGGGAAAAAATACGCACTAACGCTGGTTTGCATAGTTCTCAGTATGCGTACCGCCCTGGCAGATCCTCTGAGACTGCATTGCATCAACTGGTGAGCAGACTGGAGGAAAGCCTGGACAATGGGGAGATTGCACTGGCAGCGTTTTTGGACATTGAGGCGGCTTTCTCCAACGCGGGACATGACTCCATGGTAAGGGCGTTGGAGAGAGTTGGCGTAAATGCAACTGTGTGTAGATGGATCAGATCCATGCTTAGCAATAGGAAGATTCTAGCATCCCTATCTGATGAGAAGGTGATGGTAAGGGCCACCAGGGGTACGGCACAGGGGGGGGGGGGGGGTTATCTCGCCCCTGTTGTGGAACCTTGTGGTGGACAAAATCATCACCAGACTCAATGAGGTGGGAGTGTACGCACAAGGATATGCGGATGATTTGGCCATTGTGATTAGGGGTAAGTCCATGACGGTCATAACCGAGCTAATGCAAATGGCTTTTTCTGAAGTAGAAAAATGGTGCAAGGCTGAAAATCTGAGCATCAACCCATCCAAAATCTCGATGGTACCATTTACTCGAAAGAAGAATCTTGATGGGGGAAAGCTGCCTAAGCTTTTCAATCAAGTTGTAAAACTGGGGACGGAGGTTAAGTATCTAGGGGTTAACCTAGACAAAGGACTTACCTGGAATCCCCATATTACAAAAACTATTAACCGAGCTAAACAATTAATTTATGTTTGCAGACGGGCAATAGGCACAACGTGGGGAATCAGGCCCAAAATGGCAATGTGGATTTACACAATGGTCATTAGGCCGGTGATTACCTATGGAAGTGTAGTTTGGTGGACCAAGACTACACAGGTCACAGTGACAACCAAGTTGAATGGGCTCCAGAGGCTGGCCTGCCTCTGTATCACAGGAGCAATGTCAACTTCACCAGGGGATGTCCTGAATACTTTATTGAACCTGCCAACCCTGGGAGTCTTCATTGAAGCACAGGCCAGGATGGGCGCCTATAGATTGGAGCTGGAAGGCTGCTGGAGAAGCAAAAGGTCAGGCCACTCCAATATTACCAAAAGCATATCGGAAGACACGCTTTTAATGCCGTCAGACCGAATGACACCCCTGCTCTCATTCAGCAAACCATTCAACACTAGAATTCCAGCTAGAAAAGAATGGAATGCTGAAGAACATCAAACAGGGGACAATGACCTAGTCTGGTATACAGATGGGTCGAAAATGGAAAATGGGGCTGGAGGAGGAGTCTATGGGGAAACTGTAGACAAATCCATAGTCCTAAGCCTCGGCAAATATGCTACAGTCTTTCAGGCTGAGGTAGGGGCCATTATAAAATGCCTAGAGGAGTGTATGGAAATGGAAAGCAAGGGCAAAACCATTATTATCTATACAGACTCGCAGGCAGCGATTAAGGCTGTGGAGGCTATAAAGATCACATCAAAAATGGTGTGGCACTGCATCAACCTCCTAATAAAGGTGTGTCGGGAAAACTCAGTCTCGCTGATTTGGGTCCCGGCTCACTCGAACTTTGATGGGAATGAAAGAGCCGACGAGCTGGCTCGAAAAGGTGCAGAAACGCCATTCATTGGTGCAGAACCTAAGTATGGGATGGCTTATTGCCAGGCCCGTACTTCTGTACAAAAATGGGTGCAGAGAAAAACTGCAGAGGAATGGAAGAAAGTCCCGGAAAGCAGATTTGCTAAGAAGGTTATTCCGGGTCCTAGTAAAAAGCTCACCGATCAGCTTCTCTCTTTAAGTAGAGAGCAAGCTAGAAGGGTGGTTGGCACGCTTACGGGCCACGGCCACTTCAACAAACACATGCATAGGGTTGGCGTGAAAAACGACAGTAGATGCAGACTGTGTGAAGTTGAAGAAGAAACAGCTGAACACATTCTCTTTGAATGTGAAGCGCTGGGAAAAACTCGATACCAAACTCTTGGCCACCCTAGGTCTGAAGAGGAAACCATCCGATCTAATCCCATCATAAAAACACTAGAATTTATCAAAAAGACTGGTGTTATAAGATGGGCGTAGACGGCAAACGTGGAAGCAAAAGACCTTCTAGGTCGACGCTTATAGGAACTCAAACGAGTAGGCCCCACGAAGGTAAAAAAAAAACAAAAAAAAACAATTTATAGTCATTCTCCAGAATAATTGAGGAGGCTGTTTACAAACATGGCCAACTCCAAGTTTTAGAATTTTTCAGGAGAGCGGATTTTCTGTTGAAATTTGCATTAAGTTTATAGCTAACACTAGACTTCTCAGCGCTTCTGTGCGCAATCTGGCTGCTTTTGTCACTTAATTTTACAACGGGCAGGTGGACATTAAAATTTTCTGCAAGGTCGGATCAAAACCCCATTTTGTGAAAAAATGGAGTTGGCCACGTTTGTAACCAAGCTCCTCAATTCATTTTACTACGGGGAAAAAAAGTCATATTTTCCACATTCACTTTGTAATACTTCGTCATTAGTAAAAAGTCAAATTAATCAAATAATATAGCCAAGTATAAAAACAACCTATTTTATTATTAAGCATTTTAATGTCAAGTAATATTGCACTAAAAATAAACCTATCACTTTTTATGCTTTATATTCAATAACATATGCTATAATTGTTTACCAAAGACACGGAATGAAATATAATGAGCTCAGACACACATCCAAGGCTTAACGCAAACGACGCAATTATTATTATGAATTAATTCATTATTATTAATGAGTTAAAATTAAAATACCCTAAAATCTATTTCAGTGTCAAAATTTGAAGAAAAAAATGTTTGAAATTTTTTTTTGTTGAAGAGGTAACCTCCACGTTACAAGACGACACCCCAGTTGGGCTTAGATCGTGGGTTCGAATCCCACCAAGTCCAGTTTTTTCCATATCCTCTAATTTCGGTTACATTGAATATGATTCCAAACATAAAAGCCCTTTTAAATGGTGAACGTGCTAACTGCAATATCCATTAGGTGCATACTGTTTAAACTGAGTAAGCCCAGGAAGTTAGTAATCCACCCCCCCCCCCCCCCCGTCCCACTCGGTTATGTTAATTTAATGATTTTAATTGGCTGAGTGCGGGACTTAAACTAGTCGGCCAACTTTTCGTCGGCTCGTATTTCACACTGTAATTGATATGATATTTCCCCTATTTTTCTCTTCATCTCTCTGTCTTACATTCCCTTTAATATTGCGGTTAATACTGCTGTATCATGAACAGAGTTTTCATTTGAATTTCGTTTTACTTTACATTTTTATAGGGTCTATTGTTATTTTGTTTTTGTTTTGTCCTTTTGCAATTTATCGGTCTACTAAGCTACTTTTTATAAACATTCACTTTTGTCCATGTCTGGTAACCCCGGACAAGGGGCAGTATATACACATTTTATACATACAATTGGTTATCAAGCGATTTTTGAGCAATGGCGCTGCATAATACACTTTTAATTTTATACGATATCGATTTAGAACACCCACTCTAGCCTCCCATGCAAAATGATGAGACTTCTTAGTTATGTCTATTTATCCATATTTATCTATATTTTTTAATTTTTTTACTTGCCCTATTTTATTCAATTTTTTTTCATGTAAATGGTAATTTATCTCTTGCTCTTGCCAAACCACTGCCTCAGGGTTTTGCACCATGTAAATTGTAATTTATCTTTTAAAAAATCGATTTTAATTAATTCTTAATCTTCTTTACTTGCCTTTTCTATCGAAGATTGGCGATCACCACAGCAACTTGAACCTTGGAGATTGCTGCTCTGAAAAGGAAGGAAGTCGTCCTCTTGGCAAACCACTGCCCCACGGTTTTGAACCATGATGTACTTCTTCTGTTCTATTAAGAATACCCACTAGTAGTATTTTCAACACCGAGGCATGACAGCATGGTTCAGGTATAGGCCTGAGGATTGGTAGATTCCTGATCACTATTCTACTTGGGATTTTGTCGTTAACAACATGCCCACCAGCTGCCTATACATGACGGTAAGTAAATAAAAAAATAAATATTGACTTTTTGTTTCTATTACGAAGCCAACCTAGCGGTGTTAGGGCTATAAAGCCCCTTTGTTACACCCAACTTGGAAAGCCCAGGACCGCCTGCTTTACATACCCTCCGAAGCATGGCCAGAACCAAAAACCTTTCTTGCGAAAGTCGGAGTCTGTAGCCCTATTCTACAATACATGTCTTGACAGGGTAGTACTTTAGCTAGGATGAAAATTTTTCTAGCATGCCGAGTCTCGAACCTCGACCTATAGTTTCAAACTACAGCTCTCTACCATATAGACTATGCCTCTTCCAATCTATTTATTATGAAATACATCTACGTCATAAACCACAGCAAACGTCAGGCCCATCACATTATTCAATATTGACTACTTTTCCATTATGCGGCAGAGATAAGTAAATTTGTAGAAAGTATTCCGTATTGATTTTGCAACTCGTCTCAACACAACTACATCAAGAAAGAGAACCCCGCCCGCTTTCCTAGAAGAAGAATTAACTTACCGATAAAATATAAAAAAAAACACAGCCAAGTTTTCGAAGAGGAAAAGACGGTCGTTTAGTTGCCTTCGAGAGATATAAAATGTGGGATCCGAAATAAAGGGGAAGGAACGCATTTTGAGAGGATGTAAATCAGGGCTGAAAAGGAAGGGATGGGGGGCCTTATGGGAGGGGGCGGGGGGCCTTATGGGTCCGGGGCGCTCCCCCGAGGCACCTCAGTCCTACCTCTCAATTCGCCAATTTACCAATTTGGCCATTTTACCTACCAATCGAATTACTCCGACTACTCGCACACCTCCCTTACATCGCCTTCCTCATTGGTAGGCAAACTGAATCTTAAAGCTACAGATATGAGTACAATAGAATGAGCCTGAAATAAGCATAGAGGGGGGTTCTAATATACTCCCAATAACGCCACAATTTATTTTATGTGCTGAATAGCCTATAAAAAAATTAGGTCCTGATGGAATGGAGCTACGCCTGCCTATAGTGGCCAATGCCAACGACCCAATTATGGTTTTTCTGATATTTGTTTAAAAAATATTGTTAAAATTTATCAATTTACATTGTTGATATTGTTACTAAACATGTAGAGTAGTGGTACGGACTTTCACTCGAAAGGTTGTTGGTTCGAGTCCTACACTTCCCACATTTTCTGGCCATGCTTCGGAGGGCATGTAAAGCAGGCGGTCGCGGGCTATCCTAGTTGAGTGAAAGAGCTTTATAGCCCTAACTCTGCTAGGTTGGCTTAGTAATAGAACAAAAGTCCTTATTTATTTATTACTAAAAAATTAATTTTAGACCATTGGCAAACTGATGTACGTCCTCGGTGGACGGACTAGCTGAGACAAGCTTACCATTGGCACAATGTAACAGGCGTAGGCATAACTTAATCAACTGCGTATATGAGTCTAGCTAACACAACAAAATGTCAGATTCTACCAACTTTTCAGGGTGCTTTACACCCAACTAGCAAGAATAGACCCAAGAGATTTTAATTTTGAATTGAATCTTATTTAGAGCTCCAAGAAATAAATGTGGTGTACATAGTAGCTCGTGTTTTCGGTCCCAGAATGATGCCAAATTAACTTTCATATAAAATACCTTACCGTACACCCAACTGTTAAAGGTGCAAACAACTTTGTTTTTTATTTTCTAATAAAATTTTACTAGTTCAGCTTCATAAAAATAAGAATAAAATAAAAAAGGGACAGAAATATTTTCAGCAAGTGCGAAAATATGAGATATTGGCTGACCCAAAACGCTTACATGAACACTGCGAACTACCTTACAGTCACAAGTGGGAATCACAAATCCTGAGCTTTAGTTTCCACATAAGAAAGAGAAAACGTTGTTACACTCAGAGTGTTAAAATACACTGAGCAAAATCGTGGGGGGGGGGTGTTCACAGGTGGGCAGTAGTGCCACGTAAATGTCAACGCCGTCAAGGAATTTTCATCCCTAGCGTTTCCCTACCCCTGCCAACACAACATGTCGCCAAACCTCGATCAATGCAAATCTGCGTGTGCAAGATATGGGTCCGAATGTAATATCCATATATTTATTTGACACATGTCTGTGATTTATCCAAAAATAATTCATAGTAGCCTTTTTTGGCCTTCCGTGGATATTGAAGCTTGAAAGAGGAATTTTTTCTTCAATAGTACGGTACCTTTCATGATATTTCATGAGAAATTTGACTTTGCGCAAAAAATGGAAAGTGAGAAGGAAAATGAGGGTCTCCATTGGCCCTTAATGCATTGGACAAATTTAACCTTTAAAAAAAATCGATAATATTATTTTTTTTTAATTTTAATTCCTGATAGTAAAGTTACATTCGTTGGGGTTTATTTAAAATAATTTTCACTTAACCTTCAAAGTAGTTGAGCTTCTGAGTAATGCCGTATGGTATCAGAGGCAAAGATGCAAAAGTCTCTAATCTGTACCTCCTCATAGAAAGAATGGAAGTGCGTAGTGGCTACTGAACAGGTATATCAGATAGGACCAACTTTGAGCCGGGATAAGCAAAAACAGTAATTTCTGTGCAGGGCACTGTTTTGTCCGGGGGTCGGGAAACTGGCTCTGAGGGTGGAAGAACTCAATGAGCAATCAACGGCATAAGGATGCAGAATAAGGCAACGGGAAACTACTGCATTAATATTCCCAAGTATAATCGTCAAGGCAATTTGCCAATCATCGATAGAAGAGGTATTTAAAGAAACATGAAGAAGACACTACGCCGACAAGTTATTCTATTCCGTTCGGGATATGGCTGCATATCTAGAAACAGGGCTATCTATATCTTTCACCTCTTTAAATTGTAGCTTGCCTTACATGTGGATAAGGGCAAACACAACACATTTGCAGGCTGACCCTAGATTAATACTTGAAATTAGAAATTAATGATGAATTCGGTCCGGATGTGTGGTCGGACCCAGAACCGAAGAAGGAGGAGAAAGTCGAATACCGGACCAAACCGAGGTGCCGACCGATAATACATTGAGAATACTAAAGTCCCGTACCGAAATTATCAGTGGATCGGTCCTCGGTAGCGGACTGTCCATCTCAATTAAAAATCCCCTCACATCACAAAAATCAGTTAAACCCAGATGTAAAAAGCCAGTAGGCATTAGCGTCATCTGTCATTTTTGCTTCAGCAGCAATTTACCCGGCAAATAACATGGCATTCAGCGACATCCACTAAAGCAGTGAGACAGCTTAAATAATTAAAAGAAGAATAAGGAAAAACAGCAAAACGTATTACGTAAGCCTGGAAATAATGAGACTACAAGAAAAAAAGACAGTCTGACACAAAGAAACGCTACAAAATCATCATCTTCAGTTAAATCTCAGAAAAATAATGCAGCAGCGACGACTTAACGAAAAGTTCTCATCAGCAAAATGTCACTACTGCAGACAAATGAACGGATCGGGGGAAATAATGATGTAGCCTGAAGACAGCGATAATGGCAAACTGCTGGCTGGCAGTTGTACGGTCCCAGAGCTACCAACACAATCAGGCCGCGGGCGCGACAAACAAGCCAAAAACTCGAAATACCACTTGCCAACTTCACAGCACAACTTGCACCCAACTCGAGCAACCCTCCCCCCTTATCAAATACTGCGGGTGGGAGGGGGGTGGCTCAGTTCTCAAATATTTGTAGATATTGTTGACTGACTAACAAGCTTTACTTCAATGTCATAGAAATGCTGCAATGTGCTTTACGGAACTAATACAATGACAATATTTAGCTATGGTACCCGAATGATGTGGGTCCTGATGTGATTGTTTTAAAAAATAACTTCTAACATTACAGAAACATTGATGGAGTTAAATGACCAGAGTCAGAACTGAACAATTTTCAAGACACATGAACTGTAGTTTGTGCACATACGGGTACAGTAGCTTGTTCAGTGGTCCGCAACCTTTTTGTAAAAGTGAGCCAAACACTAGGTTTTCTGAAGCTGAGACCTTTCCAAAAGCGCCAGCAATTGCAGAACGATTTTCACCACAAATTGAGATTGTGCGGTATGCTCGTGAGTTGTGTTTTGTGGTAAACAAGAAACAATAAAAATCACAATCTGTGGACCGGGTCGTACAGTCATGATAAAAAGCACAAAAGACAGCCCCTTCTTAGCTAAACATAAATATGCGGGTACCATCGATGTTGAGAGTACTTTTTCCATTGCTATTCTAAACCTTTTACCTTTCTATTTTTAAAATGTTAAAAAATATAGTTTTGCCACTACTGAGAGCCCAAAGCGCTAAATTTGTCTCGCAAGCCACGGGTTGTCGGCGTTCCTTGGATTAGATTAAAATTATGTTTATTCTTAAAGTATTTGATAAATCGAAGCGTCTCATTATCATTAATTTTATTATTGGCCAACAACAGGTTGAGGTTCTAATTATTAGAACGAGCCTCACCTGGTAATTAATTAGAAATTTGGACATTATGTGTTCTTGAACCGTAGGACAAGTACATATATTAAAGCAGAGATTTCAATATACGTATTTTGTAAAAGATGAAATTAATAAAATATTAACTCCTTACCCCCAAAGCCAAAAATAAATGCAAATGGTCGGATGAGAAATTCATTAGAAATACTAGCTCTACGATTTTTCATGTACATATTGTTCTCATCTCAAGCATTAATTATTACTGAAAAAACGCGATTTTTATAGAACCGGCGATTGATAAAATTAAAAGTCTGCTCATGGAGAAAGCTTATATTAATAAAAAATTTGTCAAAAGATTATTTTCGTATTTTCACATATGTGGAACGAATAATTAATTAACTTAATTCTTTAAATGACTCGGCCACCCTTTGGTTTTAAAATAATTTGATGAAGTCGCTGCCTTAAAACTTAGAATGACCAGTTAGGCCCGTTCTTAATCATTGTCTCTTCTCCGATCTCACTAAAAGGCGCGTGCGTCACAAAATATGACTATTTTGACGCTGTGATGACGATGATGATCGGCATCATGGTAATGAATATGGTGGGAAGTAATGAAAGAGAAGTGATAAATCAAATGGGACGGCATTGAACGCCATTTTTTATCTTTACCGGGAGGAGATGGAGTGAGTTTATATCATCTCTATTATTCAGAATCACTTCCATTGATATTCCAATGACACCATATTGGAATTTCGGAACAGCCGAAATTAAAAAAAGAGGACGCCATTTTGCATGTTCTTGTAAACAATATGGCACCTACTGTGCATAATGTATGCGTTGGGGTTTGTGGGCTGTTAGATAAAAGAAGACAAAAAAAAATGGACTGGAACTGGATTCAAACCCCATCTTGCCAGGTTGATAAGCTGACCACTGCACTAAATCCGCCTCCGTATACAACTCTTAATATCATCTAGTGGTTGATAGCAGTCTCCAAGGTCCGAATTGCCATGATGACCGGCAATCTTCTCGAGCAGAGGCATAGAAAGAAGATGTTTGAAGAAAAAACTTCCTTATACGAACTAGCACTTTTCTTGCAGGGTAAGCCTATGGTAGAGTCACGCGTATTGCTACAAGTCTCAACTTGTCTATGGTCTCTAGTAAATACTTTCTTCTACTTCGTCTTTGCACTCTACAACCCTCGATGGGGTTTGACCCGACAACGCTCCAGCAGCCATCTCAGTTTAGTAAGACACTCCGCTATCTACGAACTCCCTACTACCGGTAGGTTTTTATTCGTCTTCCTAGCTTGATTTGTACATTTTATGTGGCTTGCGGTTTTCTGACTTTCTTATAACGTGTCCCAACCGTCCTAGGCGTTGCGCTTTTATAAAATGAAGACCACAGGGGAAGTATGATGAATGTCCATAAAAGTAAGTTTCGAGAAAAATTGATTTTAAGATTTCACACTCATCGTTTTTTCCCAGACCACAGTTTCTTCAAACCGCTGTATCTTTGTAGTTTTCATTGTTCTTGCCAATTCTAAATGCACCACCGGATTTCTCAGGAAAAACTACGCTGGAAAAGTGTTTTGTTGGCAAAGTGACTTTTTTGGACATTCATCATTCTTCCCCTGTGGTCTTCAAATGGATTATATCTTCCAATCTACCATATTGAGTAATGCGTACATTTGAGCGTTGTTCCTTATCCGCCACTCTTCGCGTTCGTACACGGGTCCATAGATTTTCCTTATTGTCTTCCTTTCCAGTATTTACATAGTTCGTTGGCGTCATTGGCTTGGCGGTAAGGTTCCAGGTTTCAGGGCATTAAATACTTAAAATTTTAAAAGGATCGCTCGCTACATGGCCGTGCCCAGGGGGGTGGTCCATGGGGTCCGAAGGACCCCCCCCCCCCGAAATAAATTTTTGTCTGTAAACCTCTATGGTTTGAAGAATTTATCTATTAATTCATTAATAAATGAAGTTAAAAAAATGGACCTCCCCTCCCCCGAAATCAAGACCTGGGCACGGCCTTGGCTCGCTAAGACCCTCCATGGTAAATCCTATTGACAATCTTCTTCTTCTTTTTCTGGCTCTACAGCTGTTGATGAGCTTTGGCCAGCTCGACAACACTCCTCCAGTCATCTCGGTTTTGTACAACGCTCCACCATCTACGGACTCCAGTTACAGTTACCAACTCATCCTTCCAGCGTTTTCGAGGACGTCCAGCCAGTCGTCTTCCTGTCATGCTTGCTTTGTACATCTTTAAGGTTAAGGGGGCCTACAAAATAATTTGTTACGCCAATCATTTTTGAAAAATATACGAATTGTTATTATTATTATTATTATTTTTCGGCATGCGGTCGTTTGACATTCTTACGACGTGTCCCAGCCATCTTATGCGTTGCGCTTCAATGAACCGGGCAATGTCTTCTCCGTTGAGTATTCTATCCTATTGACAATGTTTACATTAAATTCTATTTGACTGTAGCATCGAGCCTAAAATTTGAAGTTTCCACGTCTATCGTGAGTCTCAAGCACACACCCACTTTTCAACAAATTACTAAGAAATTGTGAAATAATTTTTGAATTGAATACAATTAAACGGCATGCTGTTGTATAAATATTAAATGGGAAGGCAAAGCACAAAGTTTGGCAAGTTGATTAATTCTCTGGGAAATGAACTGGCGGGATATTGAGCAAATAAACTCGGATAAAAACTTACAGACTCAATCAAGAGGAATAACTTACAACATTTTCGATATGATGTAACTTTGAACCGATATGGTTATTCAATACTTTCGGACGAAACTAATACTGTATAGCCTATCATAGATTTTCAAGTACGTTGCATCGAATAAGGGTTAAAGGCAGAGATTTAAAAATATTTAGGGAACCATCAATAAGTAAAAGACCTTTTTATCCAAACCAACGCATAAAGTCCTCTCTTACACTGAACTAGGAATTGCCTGATATCCAGAAAATGTCACAAGTGTGGGATTAAAATCAACAACTTTTTGGAGTCAGTACCACTACTCTACATGTCCTGACAATATGAAAGTGATGTAACCGCAAAGGCTTTCACTTACTTCAATATGAAAGTGATCTAATGAAAAATTGATACGTTGTCGATTTATTTGATATGGCGCCAATTACACCGACGTCAATTGTGATGGTACTGGTGATATTGACGTGATTGCAGACATTTTTAGACTGTCTTTAATGTCTGCAATCACGTCAATATCACCAGTACCATCACTATTGACGTCGCTGTAATTGGCGCCTAATGATATAGTATATAGTACATACAGTATATATACCCCCTTGTGGACGATGAATTAATTAAGACTTCTTCTCTGTATTCTTGAGCAGGAGAACCTCCTGAATGTTGGGCAATACACCACCCTGGGCAGTTGTAACGCCAGACAGAGCTTTCTATAAAATCTACTATTTACCTGACGCTGATTTAGATCTAGTGCCACCTTTGAATCGCTACGGAAGAATCAGTAAAGAATACTGGGCGGCACCGTAATCTACCAATGCAAGGCGGTGCCGTGCACTATTCCATACCGAGACTTGGCATGCTAACTTGGAGAGCAGACCTTAATATTGCACAGGTACTACAGGTACGAAATCCGAACAATGCTCATAATTGAGTTTTTATAGAATAATATATAGTAAATGTGCTTGTATTTTTTTTTTTACAAGTTTTTCATAAAAGTATTTTCAAAGGAAATGATTAAAATTTCCTGAAAATGATCAGGTTAACTTTTGTTTACAAAATATTTTGAAATCCTCTCTATCACTCAGATACTGACCTTAAATTTATTGTCCTGTCTATTGTCAAATGTATGAACCTGGCCAACAAAGAATTAAAAAATTCTTATAAGATAAAAGGCTGTACATAGTGCTTATTTTATCAAGACTACGTATAGGTACGCAATTTCTTGTATATTGTGAATGAGATGACCTCGGTCTCCCATATAAATAAAATAAATATTTACTTTTTTTGTTTTATTACTAAGCCAACGTGACGGAGTTAGGGCTATAAAGCCCTCTCTCACACTCAACTAAGAAGACCCGGGACCGCCTGCTTTACATGCCCTCCGAAGCATGGCCAGAAAATGTAGGATGTGTGGGACCCGAACCAACAACCTTTCGGGTGAAAGTCAGAGTCAGTACCACCTTATGATTATTTTTATTATTATTGCGTTGCAAGCATGATCCAATTTGAGAAAAGCTAATGACGGAGCGCGTCTTCCAGCAATCTCCTTTTAATGTATTTCAAAATCATAAACACCATTTCCAGCAGCTGGGCTGTGATTATACGGAATATTATTAGATGTGATAAAGTTTGCAAGGAACCAATGGAATTGTGAGCATATAGCGGGTTTGCCATTAAGTCTCACGATGTCTTATGTTGCACATGCAGTTTGACACGATATTTCGTAACATTATTATTATCAACGCTCATAGTTTTATCGTACTTACTCAACTCTACCAACAACTATTTAATAGAATCCTGCGAAGCAAGAAAGATTAAACGCTACAATATTCGCTGACTTATCTTATGCAAACCAGTATAAATGCAAATGTGACACACATCCCAGCTGAGTTACTTAGCAAACTTTGACAATAAAATTTCGAAAACCAGCCGCTCAGTGCTGATGATAAAATAATTGAAATGAGATTCAAGACAAAGATCACGCAAGCCGTAATGAATGTTTTCGAGAAAGGAAAGCCGAGTTAGGATTCCATATAATAAAAGTAGGGGCTCGTATCTCTGTAACGACGCAAGTTCACAAAGTTCTTAATAGGCGTTATTAAATGAACTGCAAATTAGCTGTGGGAATAGAAAATATCTCTCTCTTCAAATATCAACTAGCAATCACATCTAACATCTCTGCTCCTCTAAAATTAATATCCTCGTTTTTTCCTACGTCGACTCGGGGGAGGTTTTTCTTTTAACTCTTCCCCCATCCCCTTCCCTCCTTGTGAGGGGCATGGAAATTACCCATCTTTTGCTGCAAAGGCCTGTTCCAGGTCCATTATTGTAACGGGGCCTGATTCCATATAGCCGTTTTCATGCTGACTACAGGCCATATTTTCCAATTACAAAGCTGTGTTTTAGTCCAAACAAAAGACAACAAATCCGTACATTACATATACGTAAACATGACTATATACTGGGTATTCCAACCTTTTGGTTGCAGGGACGCCAACGTTAATAACTGGTGGTGGTTCATTGTTGGTTTGAGACCCTTTTTGGGTCACAGCCTACAGGTGTTTCCGGGTAGAGATACAGGGAAGTCCAAAAACCAAGAAAAAGGTTAAAAGCTTATAAAAAGTTCAACCGATGCCTCAGTCAAAAATATTTTATTAATTTTTAAAGAGGATACTTTGGGATTTTATTTTTTGGAAATAACATTGCCATGATGTGAACCATAATGCTGCTGTTTATCAGACTTCTCCACCCACTTTCAGTTGTTATTGTGCTGTATAATTTATATTTTTTTCTTAATTCACCCACATAAAAACAAACACTCAAATATGGCCTGTTACTAAAATACAGAAGACCACTAATTCAATTGTTACATCTGCAGCCTGATCGAGGCGATTATAATACCGGGGTTAAATAAATACCCTAGGATTATAACTGTAAACAAACAAATTTTGAATAGCACTTTCCATTATAAAATTATCTTGTTTACATTTTTAATACCAGGGGATTAAATAATTACCGGTATTATAATCGCCTCGATCAGGCTGCAGAAGCCACTATTAGCGCCACTAGCTGAGAGACAGTGGCCGTCATCAATAACTTATGGACCACCCTGTACTATCTAATAATAATAATAATAATAATAATAATAATAATAATAATAGATGTATTTTCTTAATTTTTTTTTACATCATTGAACAAAAGCTGAAGTGCCCCCCCCCCCTCCCATGCCAGCGGCGTGCGAGGGTAGCACTCAATACCCAACTAACGCTAACCTTACTTCCTACTCACTACGAACTAATTTCAAGCCTAACATAACCTAAAAATGATTCAAAATGTATGTGTAAAATGTAAAATTGGCACTACAAGCTGCCATTGTACATTCTAAATCTGTAAATCTAAATAATCATGAAAAAAGCTAATGTAATTTGTGTACGTATTCCACCAACGGCGGCTCATCGTATGCTCCTGTAGGGCATGGAGAAAACATTTTGGCACTAGAGAATTTTTCGCTTGGGGCATATTTCAACTGGTCATTCCTGCAATAAAAATAAAACGCGGGACACGGCAACCCCATGACAGCTCAAGCCTGAGGACTGGTAGATGGACCTCTTCCCTGGCCACCATTCTTATTGGAAAGTTGCCCGGTAGCCGCGTTTTTCCCCTACCGATGAAGACAAGGTACCCATTAGGGTTGGGTGGATCCACGCCCAGTGGAAACTTTTTATATGTAGAGTTTCGAACGTCGACCTTCCCACTTATAGTCTAGTTCAAGCTACCGACTGGACTGTTTCGGCCACAATACTGAGGCGTTTGGCACCCTAAAGTCAAAAAGTAATTTCATTATGCTGACTTTCATGTTTCCTCTCATAGGGATTTTCGCGTTTTTCCTTTTACCCGAAACACACTTCAAATATCATCAGCTTCTTTTAAAGGTTAATAATAATAAATTTAATGAATGTAGGCCTATCCAATTCAGTCTTCAGTCGCCTCAATGAGTAAATTAATGCTTGGGCTGAGTTAAGACACGTGTCCGATCGCATGACATGTAGAGACTCGCACAAGTACAAATACGCTACCACCTTGCCATCGAAGTCGATTAATCATGGAATCAAAGTTGTGACACAAATTTGAACGTAATGCTAGCCGCTTTATACTGCATAAACAGTGCCGGATCAACGACTAGGCACACTAGACAACTGCTAAGGGCCCAGAGCTGCTTGAGGGCCCGCCCACAACACGTCGTTAATATGTGTAAACCTTACATGCATTAAAATATGACGTATTTTGTATTTAGTAGGTATTATTAGTTCATAGTTGCAATGTTATTCACCTTACCTAGTAAGACTTTCCAAACATAGATGTTGAAATAATAGTTTGAAGTAGAATTCTGAAACAATCCAAACTTTTCCCGCCATTTTATTTAGGCTAAGATTAGTTCTGAGTTCTCGCGCCGTTGCGCATTCGCTGTTGTCGTTGGTTGTTGAAGAATCAATAAAGGCATGGCTATTTAACAACCGCTTTATATTATAGTTTTTTAATAATAGAGCCCATAGAGGGGGGAGGGGGCCCACCAATATCATTGCCTAGGGGCCCCGAGAAGGTTAATCTGGCCCTGTGCATAAAGAAAGCAAAGGAAGTGAATAGTTGGTGGAGAGAGACATTCACTAATATCCGAAATTCGGTTGGCCGAGGACAAAGCCACAGACCGATCAATCGAATCGACACCAATCATAATGAAATTTCGGGAAATACTCAAGGTGATAATTTTAAGAATGTTCCAAAGTGTGTTCACCCATGTGGAACATCTTGGTCCCTTTGTCACATAGACTACGACTTCTCTCATGTTATTTGAAGCCAAAGTCAGGCTCAACGGGCACGCCCTGTATGCAGATCATCTGGTGAAGTCCATTTTCAGGATTTACATTAGACTGGCAGTTCATGTAGCTGTCATATGTTACAATGCGAAGAGATAATCGGAGAGGGAAAAGCTTTACAGGTGTAAACAATTCAACATCACGTGAAGTATCCATCGTTGAGGTGTCGATATATATAAACAAAGTCTGCAATACCTGGTAAATTACTGAAGTTCAAAAACAAGAGATTCTCGGCTAATTCGTGAAATACTCAGATTAGTTCATAAAAAATATATATATGGACGTACCTTAAACCCTTTGAGTTCATCAACCACGCAGGCCAAGAGTGCGTCTTTGCCTACAGCCACGGTTACGTTAGACACTCGTTCAGCAAACTTCGGCAGAGAACCACCTGTAACAATGTAAAAATGAGACGGGAGTTGGTATTTGTGTGAACCGTTGTAGTGTTTTTTTTTTTTGTTGTTGTTGCGGAAATTCGCGCTTGCTATGTGGGTGCTGACTGCGTTTGGGTGGAGTGTGTAGGAAGTGGGGCAGGGGTTGGAGTTTATTTAAAAGCAGGTGATTTTTGTGAACCTAAATGCCAACTTTCATCAAAATTCATCGAGTAGTTTGCCCGCAAATCGATGAACAGACAGACACACAGAAATTTCGTAAAGAACCATTTTTTTTTTGTTCCCAGTTCCTTATACTACGTATACATGTGAAAGCAATAACACACAAAAGTAACCCAACATGCCTGTAAGGCTCATGTAGTACTGTCACAGGATGCGCCCTTGTTGCACGCTATAAACAAACCCATTATTAGTTAAATGTTCACTACTTACAGGGGTTTATAATCGCAAGGCCGTCTTCTTACGTACCCAGAGAAAGACTGTGCGGTTGTAAACCCCTTCAAGTAGTGAAGGCCAACTATAATGCGGTTGTGCAGCAAGGGCGCATCATCTTGTGACCGTAAAAGAGATGAACGGACAAATACGTCACACACTTGTCATAAAAACACCATATATTGTAAATTAAAATCTTGAGATAAAGGTTCAATCATTGCCACTTAATTTCTTTTTTTCACTTCGCAAAGAAAACTCTTTTTCGATTTTCGGCGGAAACAGAGACACGCGGGGATTAGAATAAAGAAGTAAGGGGGAGGGGCGGGGGAGGGGGTGATTACCGTGGCGATAAAGGAACGCAGTATTTCTTTCTTAACAACTTTTTTCTGTAAATGAAGATTAGAATCTCCGAACTTTCAAAACTTTGCAAACTTTTTCAAGCTGCTTAAATTTTTATAAGGAGAGCCAATGCTGCCACCAGAGGGCTACTTGGAAATTCTGTTATTGATTCCTTGCTGTTAGATTTCAGATGTTGTTTTACAAATTTACGCACGCCACTAATGATTTTTTAAACTAAAAACATTACTATTAATTCAAATTCGTGGTAGCAGTATAGAAAGTAAAAGTACGAAGAAATGCGCCAAACCCGAAAATTATGGAATTCAAACGGTGACTCTTCCAGACACACAAACATAAAGTTTATCTCAAGCAGGTACACACCTTCGGCTGTGAAGAAGCTAATGATGAACTAGAAAAACTACCAGAAATCATGCATAAAAGCAGGGAGACTCAGAAGGTTTGGTCATGCCGAGGGAACGGATGGAAATAGGGTATCCAAGAAGAGGTCAAGCAATGATTCACAAGGCAGAAGAACAATGAAAACCCCGAGGAAGAGGTAGATAGATGATGTTAGTAAAGATCTCCGGAATCTTGGTGACCGTAATTAGAGAAGAAAAGCAGAGCGGCGTCAAAACTGGCGTTACATAATTAGGTGAATGCATGGTTGCAGCGGCCATGATTGTTAACGGCCTATAGAGCCAGTATAAGTATGCGCGAACCAAAAATATGTTACAATATAGTATTTCCCTAATATTATAGTCCCTCAGACGGTGCTTATTGCTTTCCAATTTATAAGTATAAGAAAAGCTTTGTGATGGTCGAAATTTTCGATTCCGAGATTTCAACGGATTTACACGTTTTGAGGTCCCAGGAACCAAAAAAAGTGGTTTTTACGAAATGTCTATCTGTTTGTCTGTCTGTCTGTGCTTCGATTTCCAGGCAAACTACTCAGTCGATTTTGATGAAATTCGACATGTAGGTTCACAAAAATCATACCTCGGGATCGTTTTTTTATTTGGGGCTAACTCAATTTGGGGGGGTTATATTCTCAACAAACTCCAAAAAAACGTCTAAAAAAATTATTTCTCAAAAACGGCTCCAACGATTTCTTTTAAATTCTCATATATTGTAGTCGTTATTAATGTTGACAAAATGCGGGGGGTCGCTTGCCCCTTGATAGTTTGCTTCTGGGGTTAAAAAATAAAAATAACTAAATTTTAATGAAAAATGACTAAAAAAGAATTTTTCTGCGAAACCTTTCTATCTATGATTTCTACCTTCAGGCTTGTTTTAGGTGTTAAATTGAGTAACGAAACCGGATAGGTTGCTTTCCCAAAGAAATATTTGGTTTGGCACGAAAAATTATTTTTTGAAAAAATGATAGAAAATTCGCGCTCAAATACATTGCGTGCCCAGCCATTATTACTGTGAGGTAATTAATGTGTTGGTCTGACCTATTTAGAATTTATCTCACTTCCAGGGACGTCAGGTGGACAACCCCCCCCCCCCCCCGAGTTATCGGAAATTTAACCACTGGAAAATTATTTACCATAAAATTACTCATATTCTCTATCTACTAATGTTGATAAATTGGAAAGCATGTTCGAGTAAACTCGGACCGGTTCTTTATATTATAATTGACTCTCCCGCAGAGTTGCCCCCACAATTCATGTAAAAATTTAGCATAAAATTGAGTGGGGGTGGCTGGAAATTTATAAAAGATGCAAACTTTAATCAACAGAACACATACGCAATTAAACATTTACGTCTTACTTTTCAATTATCACAAAACCATTCCCGTTACAGTACTGTGTGTGCAACTTTTGGTCATGCTATTAAAAGTATTTTATTTATACTACAATCACTGCCGTTACTAATTGCACAAGTGCAAATTCAGGCCTGATTGGAGTTTCCATTTTAGCCCTATAATATATTTCCGCAATGTTGGTACCTACTGTAGTTACATAATTACCTGTTGCGTACTGCATACAGCATCCCTGCTCAGTTTCAATAACGCAATAGCCTACGGCAAAATTAATTATAGTTGCTGCGCTACAGGAAGGGTTAATAATTTAGACCGTAGAGGTTTCAGTTGAACAGGACTTGTTTTTTACTTTCCCACATATACTAGGTAGTATATGTGATTGTTGAAATGTTTGATTTCGGATTTTCAAAGAACTCACACGTTATGAGGTCCCTCCCCCCCAAAAATTGGCGGCCTGAATTTATTTGTGGGCAAACTATACTCGATGGGTTTTGATGAAATTCGGCAAATAGGTTTTCAATTCTCATTTAAATTCAATTTGTAATATTGTAAGTTATACAAATGTTGTTTTAATTTAATAAATTTGATTTGACTTAAATATTTTGTATTTTGTTGCTATTTATTAATGTAAACAAAACCCACTAGGTCGGTTCCCATTAAAAGTTGGGTTCTGGTGGCAAAAAATTAAAAACAATGCTAGTAAAAAATTACATTGGTTAAACGTTTCCATTGTACCGGTTTCTTTATGCTTCCCAATTTATGCGTAGTATAAGGAAAGCTTTGTGATGGTCGAAATTTTCGATTCCGAGATTTAAACGGATTTACATGTTTTCAGGTACCAGGACCCCAAAAAAGTGGTTTTTACGAAATGTCTGTCGGTCTGTTTGTCTGTCTGTCTGTCTGTCTGTCTGTCTGTCTGTGCATCGATTTCCGGGCAAACTACTCGGCCGATTTTGATGAAATTCGGCGTGTAGGTTCACAAAAATCATACCTCGGGAAAAAAAAATTTATTTTGGGCTAACTCAATTTGGGGGGGCTTTATTCTCAAAAAACTCCAAAACAACGTTTAAAAAAAATATTTCTCATAAACGGCTCCAACGATTTCTTTTAAATTCTCATATATTGTAGTCGTTATAAATGTTGACAAAATGCGGGGGGTCGCTTGCCTCTTGATAGTTTGCTTCTGGGGGTAAAAAATAAAAATAACTAAATTTTAATGAAAAATGACTAAAAAATAATTTTTCTGCGAAGCCTTTCTATCGATGATTTCTACCTTCAGGCTTGTTTTAGGTGTTAAATTGATTAACGAAACCGGATAGGTTGCTTTCCCAAAGAAATATTTGGTTTTGTGCAAAAATAATTTTTTTTGAAAAAATGAAAGCTAATTCAGGCTCACATGCATTGCGTGCCCTGGCATTATTGCAGTGTGGTAATGTGTTGGTCAATTATTTACCATGAAATTAATCTTTTTCTCTCTCTACTAATCGATAAATTGGAAAGCATGTTCGAGTAAACTCGGACCGGTTCTTTATAGTACTGGGCAAAATACTGGTACTATTATACTTCTGAGCACAACAAAAAGGCACGACTGCCCACTGAGGGCCCAAGTTAAACTTGAAGACTGTAGGAGAATCCTCTTTTGCAACCTTGCCCTTGCGTTTCATTGTCATTCATTCTGTCTGCGATTCACATTACCAAATATTTTATCGAAACGATATCGGTGCGTTGTATTTGAGTTTAAAACGAATTTTTTTCAACTTTAAACGAATTAATTATATTTATCCGATCTAAATAATACGAGGGGGTTTTAAGCGAGGCCTGCAGTAGTACAGCAAAGCCATCTTTCTGTAATCCGACCAGCACCAGCAATTATATAACTCAGAGCTGTCGCCCAGGTGAACAGATAACTTATGCCCCTCTCGCCCCCCCCCCCCTCAACTTTGCTAAATTAGCAAGCGACATACTCCTAAATAATCCCTGCCAGACCAGCCACCATTGTAATTATGCCTCCATCAAACTGCTTAGTTGTTGCTAGTTTAAGTTAATTACTGTCTATCGCGCGAGTTCCTGGCCAACGCTATGAGTGTAGTAACCAACACCAACCTATCTGCTGACAAGTTTATAACAGTAATAGGCGGTAAAATTTTGATTTGAAAATCTGCCCTATTTAAACTGAAAATCATGTTGCCCATGTTGTGAGCGGGATTCACAACAATAATTTATATAGTACAATACAATATAACAATATATACCGTCAAGGCCGTGCCCAGGTTTTTGTTTGGGGGGGTCCAATTTTTTTTTCAAAGGACCACCCCCCTGGGCGGGGCCGTACATGCCGTCAACTATGAAGTGTCGTAGTCTACACTATACGCATATGTATAGCCCTACGGCCTGCGACCAAAAGCGACTAACTTAAAACTGCCGTTTACATCAGGTATTACTAAGGTACCCATTCCATTGACCGGCTAGGGCTATTTCCAACAACGGTGACGTGGTAGCAGACATTGAAGACTTAGGTGAGGTTTCCACCGACCTCGCATTGCAGAATTGACGGAAATGTTTATTTTCCTCTATGCCATAGTTTAAATTGATCAATGATCATACAGTAAAATCACAAACAAACAAACTAAAATTAAAAAATGGCGTCATGGGATATGTTAAGTACAAACATTTTAATAGATTTCTATAAAAAGAAAAATTCTAATTTCCGTCAATGTCATTTGCATTCTGCAATGCGAGATCGATGGAAACCCAACCGAAGTCTTGAATGTCTGCTACCACGTCACTGTTTTTGGAAATAGCCCTAGCCGGTCAATGGAATGGGCGCCTAAGAAACTAATTAAAAGGGGATCAAATTGCAAACGTTTTCGTCTCCTCATCACTTACTTAGCCTGTTCCTTGACAATATACTCTACAACGTTTGAACGTTGGCCACTTATATCGAAGATTGGCGATCATCCTGGATATTTGGACCTTGCCAAACCACTGGCACGGGGTTTTCAACCCGCAGATGTTCTTCTGCTGCCGTGAGACCTCTGCCGTTAGATCTTCACTTTTATTATTACATTCCGAAGGCGACACTTTTCGTTCCTTATCATATGGCCAGGGACGGATTTGGCTTTTGTGCGGAGATAGGCACTGCCCTTGTCGCGGACATTAATAATTATTGTATGTATAGGGAGGGGGGGGGGTATTCACTAATAAAACCACCATTTTTTTAATGATTATAATCAAAATAACCTACTTTCTTATCCTTAAGTAAAATGATAAACATGATTGTTGCTTTCCAATTTACACGTAGTATAAGGAAAGCTTTGTGACGGTCGAACGGTTTCGATTCCGAGATTTCAACGGATTTACACGTTTTAAGGTCCCAGGAACCCAAAAAAGTGGTTTTTACGAAATGTCTGTCTGTCTGTCTGTGCGTCGATTTCCGGGCAAACTACTCGGTCGATTTTGATGAAATTCGGCATGTAGGTTCACAGAAATCATACCTCGGGACTATTTTTTTTATTTTGAGCTAACTCAATTTGGGGGGGTTTTATTCTCAAAAACTCATAAAAAACGTCTAAAAAATGATTTCTCAAAAACGGCTCCAACCATTTCTTTTAAATTCACATATACTGTAGTCGTTATTAATGTTGACAAAATGCGGGGGGTCGCTTGCCCCTTGATAGTTTGCTTTTGGGGGTAAAAAAATAAAAATAACTAAATTTTAATGAAAAATGACTAAAAAATAATTTTTCTGTGAAACCTTTCCATCGATGATTTCTACCTTCAGGCATGTATTAGGTGTTAAATTGAGTAACGAAACCGGGCAGGTTGCTTTCCCAGAAAAGTATTTGGTTTTGTAGAAAAAATGATAGAAAATTCACGTTGAAATGCATTGCGCGCCCTGCCAGTATTCCTGAGTGGTAATGTGTTGGTCTGACCCATCTAGAATTTACCTCACCTCTAGTGACAGGTGGACAACACCCCCCCCCCCCTCCCCGAGATATCGGAAATTTAACCATAGGAAAATTGTTTACCATGAAATTACTCATTTTCTCTATCTACTAATTTTGATAAATTGGAAAGCATGTTCGAGTAAACTCGGACCGGTTCTTTTAGTTTTTTTTTTACATAATATGCACAAAAACTGGCAAATTCGCCACTGTATATGGTAGAAGTATGTTAGTTTCCGTTTCTGACTTTGGCGGAGTCCTACCCTCCCTTCACATATAACACGTATGTATATAACACGGTGATCTAGACCCGTTTTGCAGCCTACCTCTTTTTAAAATTTGTTTACGGGGTTTTTTAAATTGACGATATTCATTCATTCATTCATTCAAAAAAATATTGTGACATTTTATATTGAACAACTGCATGTGTTACGTTCATACTGTGCTATCTGTTTGACAAATCGTTAAGATGCTATTTTTATTTTATTTTTCTCCTACTGATTGTTTTTAGGGTATTGTTTATATGTTTTAAATTGTAAGTGATGTCTTATTTGGACTGTGTCTGTTGGCAACGCAATACAAGCTTATTTTATTTATTATAACATGTGTATTAGTTACTTACTCGTATGTACACTTCATACAAGGACTGCAGTATATCGACTGAAACCCCCCTCTCTGAATTCGTGGGTACGGCGCCCCGCCTTGAACGACATAACATATTTATATATTTCACCCAAAATCTAAACCATGGTGTTAAATGAATAATATTACGTCATGCTATTCACAAAATTAGCAGAAGATCAATAGGCTATATATTTCCTCCTTTATTATTTTGACAGAACGGCAAAGTACTATTGCAATTGGAGTCAAATTGGATTTTTGCTATGCCTTCACAAAACAAAGCGATCTCAGTAATAGCTGCTCAATAACATTCTATAATATAAATATATAGCCTGTACCAATTAAGACTTGATTAGCTGAAAACCCCATCATGGGAAACCTATATCAGAGTCAACATAATGCGGGGTTAACTCCAAATGTAACACATTCAATATTGCATGAACATATCTGATTATCAAACTCATCCACATCCAACCAATTTAGCAGATTAACCAGCACACCGCCTCATCACCTTAATTTCATTTATATCGTAAATTCCCCAGCAAAACACAAATTTTATTGTAATAACTGCGTAGCTTAGTACCCGACAATTCTTCGATTGAGACTCAATTTCTCCAGATGAAGTCAAAATTAATTTAAAAACTCATATTAGTCCATTAAGAATTACAATAGCATTAGAGTAATTTGACATGATCACTGACGATATAGTTACCAAACTCGAATTAGCGAAGCCGCAACCAATATATAAAACCGAGAAACAAACCCAGCCGGAGAGGGAAAAGTACAGCAGCAGTATATATGTTGGGGAAACGCGACTTTAAATAGTTTCGATGGAGAAGGTAACAAGAAACCTGTATAAACTTGATGTCTGTGAGAGAGGGAAAGCTCACGAAAAGTTCACTTGAGAGACTGAGATGGAGTGAAAGCAAAGCCTTATGACGGTGGAAAGTTAACAAAGTTGCGGGTGCTGGAAAGCTTCTGCCGGCAATTAAAGCCTTTTTCTTGCACATGTTATGTACTATTAGTCCGTTCTATTCGTTAAATGTGAACGTATTCTATTCCCTCTGTAATTAAAATTGGATTTGATGACCAATATTGTGAGAAATGCTGTAGTACAATAACCATTTGAAGATTTCTTGGCCACTGCTCTACTTGGGATGTTGTGGTTATCAAGGTCGCAGCCAGGAGTTTTGTTGGGGGGGGGGGGGGTTAGAAATTAATTTCATTGGTTTTTATTTTTCCTCTCAAAATCCGATTCTATCTAGTATCAAGCCATTTCATTTGAGGGGGGGGGGGGTTTGGACTGGCTACGGTCTTGGTGGTTATATATACAGTAATACCCCGGACTTACGCGGTAGGTGGGTCCGAGCGATTGCCGTGTAAGTCGAATTCGCATAAGTCGGGGTTCAACTTTGCATATAAATACGGTACATTTAATGTATGTTTAATCGGGACCAGAGTTTAAAGAAAACAATAATTTAGAACAAAAATGTTTAATAAAGTGTAAGATAATAAAGAAATTTACATTGTTATCAAGAAAGTAACCTAAACCGAAGTTATTTTGATGTGGAAGGCTTCATATATTCTAATAATGTTGCCTGACGAGTTACGTTTTTCTTCTTCTCACACAAAATTTCCGCGTAGCATACCAATAATGAAAAACCACGTATCTCCGAATTCGCGTAAAACGGGGTAGCGTATGTCGGGGTATTACTGTCTATGGTTTTATGCTATGTTTATATGTGTTTTTTTTATATTAGTAACAGTATACTTGAAAATGATGCCCAGTACTACCCGACCACCGTGGAATGGCACTTGGAGAACTTATATAAATGGAATAATCTCGGTGCCGATAAATTAATTGGTTTCGTCAATTATAAATATAATTATAAAAATATTTTGAAATCCGTCTATTAAGAGACAATAGGGCATTTTCACAGTTACAGTCCGTTTTAAAAAGTATAAATCCAATGACACAAGATGGAAAGAATCTGCTTAGAAGAACTGGTTCTGTACACGTTGATATACATCATATTCATCAGTAACACCAATTGGCCACAGTTTTGGAATTCCTTTGACCTGACGCTCTCAATGTGTCATTTAAAAAAAAACAAGTTGCAAAACTTTCGTAATTGGTACCTACATTGTAATATACACTCAAATGTAGAGAAAATTGCTTCTAAGCATAGCTTTACTATCTTTGTTTTCCAAGGGCGGATCCAGCCGAAGATTTGGGGGGGGGTCACAAGTTTTTTCTAAGTTTAAGAGGTATTTTTGTTGTAGTTGAAAAGTTGAGTTTTATTCATTTTTTTTTTTTTTTACTAGGTATCTTATGAATTTACTCATTTAGGGGGGGGGGGTCATGACCCCCCTGACCCCCCCCCCCCCCGTGGATCCGCCATTGATGTTTTCAGTAAAATTTGATTTTTTACACCGATACACCGTAAGATTGTTATCCTCTAATTATATCTTAAGGCGTTTGAAAAGTCTTGGTAAATTGTACAGCATGCCACCAACATGACGTATCCCAATGCATTATCAGCAGTATCACTTACCAAGGCTTTTTAGAAGATGGTGGGACCGCCCAAAGAAGTAAAGTAATTCTCGGATACTTACCGGTATAATCCATTTGAATAACATTTGGGTTGACGTTGCGTGGTGTCCGACCTGCAATAATGAAAACAAGCATTTTACCAACAAGATAATTTCAATTACAGGGTAGGTTAACATTGTTTATGCTGCATACTTCTTCTTTAAGTACCTTGTTAGTACCCCCTTTATGGAGTCAACTGTCAAGAGACTCTCAATTCATACATAACACAATCTCTGTCATTCGCATAATTTTTGCTTGGGAATGGGTTCAACAATGGAACTTGAATTTAATCTTGCTATGATATGAATGGTTACAGTGTATTCCAAATTTCTTCAGCCACTCACATGAATTATTTCAAATATTTTTATTTTTATTTTCAAACTATTTCTAATTAGACTGAGGTGAATAGGTGGTGGAATGGGACCCGTGCCACATTCAGTCATAATAATGAAAAATTACATAAAAATACCGCTAATCTAAACTATATATCACTAAAAAACCACGAAATAAGTTATGGGGCACGCTGAAAGTTGACTGGACAGTTGGCATGGTACAGAATATCGGTTAAAGCCCTCTCACTATAAAGTTATAGGAAGCATAGTACAATCTGCCCTATAACCCTTAAGAGCTCACACACAAAACCCAGTTACCTGTATTATATTTTTCAGATTAACTATAAATGGATACACAACCACAACCCAATGGGATAGCAAACCAAATTTAAATGTAATAAATTTCTAAAATACTATATACTGAAACCCCTCATATTCAACGATTTAGTTATCAGTTCATGCATTAATAAAGCTCGATTTTGTATAGAGAATAGAACATAGAACTGGAAGCAAAATTCCATTGGAATGAAATGCTACCAGCCGAAAATCAACATAATAAGGGCGTAAGCATCGTTGCGTGAAAGCCTCCCCTATAGTACCGCATGCAACCGCAGACCATTCCTATATCCAAATTGTTTCATCAAATTACAATTAATTACTACAGTGAAAATTAAAGTTGTATTGTATAAGCTAATCAACACTGACACTTCTATGTTTCAGAATGCCCATTTTATATGTTAAAACGTAGGGTAGCAGTGTTAGTTCTTCAAACAATTTACCAGCTGAAAACATTTTTTTCTCAATAGCCATTGATTTGATGATTACCGGCACTGTCTACTGTACTTTACGTAACTTAGTAAAATAAAATTGTACCATGATGGAATTTAAATTGTAACTCAAATTTTCCGTATAAGATTAGCATTTTATTGGACTGTTAGGTCTAATTGGAAATAAATAAATATTTATTTATTTTAGCCAAACCTAGAAAAGGGTCCTTGCAGACTGTGCAGTTCAACAACGTTCAACAACCTTCAAAGTGAGTGAGTTCAGTTGAGTGTTTTTTGCGGTGTACCAGCCGGCTTATGCAAGGAACACACAGCTCAAGCTGTAAGGCCCGGTACCCGATACCAAAACCTTCATCGCCTGTGGCAGACGCTGAGAAATTTATTAATGAAGGAAATGAGCTTGGCTATAATGGCTGGTGTAAACCCACAGAGTCCACATCAGTAGATTTCTCTAAGCTGGCATGAAAAGGCGAACGCACACCTGTGCAAGGCCGTAGCTAGGAGTTTCTGTCGGGGGGGTTCTGAAATTTCATTGTATATTACACAGTAGTTTCTATTTTTCCTCCCAAAATCCGATTCTGTCAAGCAATTTCATTTCAGGGAGGTTATGGTTCACGGGAGGGTTGTAAGAAGGGATATTATAACTCCTGCCATTCGAGTTAATATATTTCTATGCTATACACCAGCCCATTTGTTACCATGACAAGTTTCTAAGAGTCTAACGCCGGTGTTGAAAGTCCGTGTGTACCAAAAGGCTCAAAAGTGTTTTAAATTTGGTGTAGATCGCAGCATAGTGGCCGGCAGGTAATTTGAATACGTATACTCGGCAAATGAATCCTGGCTGTCTCATAAAAAATGCAGTGGCGTCGGCATTGAATAGTGTAAAAAGGGTAGATGGGTCCTGCGGCGTCCAATATTGGGGTGAAACCGCTTAAATCCTATACACTACACGTTCAGCATTTAAAATTCGCTGCTGTCGGACGAAATAGTATAGTGATGTGGTGGCGTTGCGCAGCAGCGGGCCTGGATACGAGTATCTGTGTATAACACTAGTGTTATACATTCAATGGTACCGTGTATGTTGAACACAAAGCTGATTCTCAGGGAAAATAACAAACAAACAAACATACTAGTCTCCTTAGTAACTTTGTAAAACTTGCTGTCACTCATTGTGAAAAAATTATGACTTAGTACAGTTTTACGTAACCAAATAAAAAACCGGTTGTGTGCCTTTTATTTGATTACGTAAAACTGTACTAAGTAATAATTTTTTCACAATGAGTAGACTCTAACAACCTACTCCACATTATAATACAGTCCATAATTCGTACAATCATGTGTTAGAAATTATATATTATATTTGATTTAAATAAATAAATAAATATTGACTTTTTTGTTCTATTAATAAGCCAACCTAGCGGAGTTAGGGCTACAAAGTCCTCTCTTACACTCAACTAGGAAGACCTGGGACCGCCTGCTTTACATGCCCTCCGAAGCATGGCCAGAAAATGTAGGAAGTGTAGGACTTTAAGAGGATTTGGAACGTAGAAAATTGACATCCAAGTATCAAATTTTTATACTACTTTTTATTTAATTTATTAAGCAGTTTCTGAAGGATTATGACTATTGAAATTGTAGAAAACTATTTTATACATCATAATACAAAGTATTTTTAACGTTATGCGTTATAGTTTTTCCATTAATTTGAAAATTGGGGGAAATATTAGTCCTCAGTAAATCCCATTTTTCTATTAAAGAGCTGCTGTATCAAAAATGAAATATACGGTACCTGAAAGTATTGAATATACTATATAACGCACTAGTGATATGTATTTAATGCATAACGGTTGTATAATACGATATTTTCTAAAACTACAATAGACTAAATCTTCAATAACTTGCTTAGTAAATTAAATGAAAATGAAGCACTTAATACAAATAGCCTATTTTAAGGCTCCAATTTCCTTATCCTCTAAAGAGGGAGCTGACTTTGGCCGCACCTGTATCACCCAAAAATAAGTTAAAAGTTATAAATAAATAAATACGGTATTGACTTTTTGTTCCATTACTAAGCCAACCTGGCGGAGTTAGAGCTGTAAAGCCCTCACTTACACTCAACTAGGAAGACCCGGAACCGCCAGCTTTACATGCACTCTGAAGCATGCCAAGAAAAGTAGCCAAGTGTGGGACTCGAACCAACTACCTTTCGGTTGAAAGTCGGAGTCTGCACCACTACTCTACTCTCGTACATGTCCTGACACTAGGCTAAAAAAATTCGGTCTCGTCAATTGGTTGAGGACTATTTCATACGTAACGTCCAAGTCTACAGTAAACTGCGAGGGATTTTATAGTATTGGGGAAGGGAGTTTTCCGTGAAACTGATAGGCAACAGAAATTTTTCCAAATGATCAAGTCCATGGAAAAATTACAGCATAAAAATGAAAAGCACCTAATGATCAAATAGTCCAATTGAGGAGGCTGTTTACAAACATGGCCAACTCCAAGTTGTAGAATTTTTCAGGAGAGCGGATTTTCTGTTGAAAATTGCATTAAGTTTATGGCTAACCCTAGACTTCTCAGCGCTTCTGTGCGCGATCTGGCTGCTTTTGTCACTTTATTTTACAACCTGCAGGTGGACATTAAAATTTTCACCAACGCTGGATCAAAAGCCCATTTTGTGAAAAAATGGAGTTGACCACGTTTGTAACTATGCTCCTCAATTGACGAGACCAAATCTTTATAACTTAAGTAATAAATTAAATAAAAATATAAACCAGCCTATTTTGGGGATGATCCAGGGGTGTTCAATGTCAAAGGTCAGCTTCTATTTTAGTAGGCCCACATGAAGGCTGTAGACGATATAATATACTACGCACAGTATTCTGAACATAGCACGCTACTGCAGGATTTTCGGTAGGGCAGGCGATTTTCGATAGCACGATAGTTACGATAATCCAATTGCTATAAAGGCTGTTATCATAATCTGAGTGATTGAAAAATCCAGAAAGGGCGTTGCTTTGAAGTGGATCATATTACTATTTAACCTATAATCTTACATGAGTGGCAGAGTTCCAAGCTTTTAATCCAATCGACTTCGATGGCCAGGTGGTAACGTGCTTGCACTTGTGCGAGTCTTTACACGCCATGCGATCGGAGACGTGTCGTAACGCGACACGGGTACTAACCTACAGAGGCGACTGAAAAGGTCAATCGGATACATTCATTAAATTGTTTGTATGCGATTAATCTTTTTAAAAAAAAAACAAAAAAAAAAAAATTCATGACTAAGACAAGCAAAATAGACTTTGTAATAATAAATAATAATGACAAATAATTTAAAAATTAACTTATGAATAAAAACAATGAAATAAGCATATAAAAAATATTGATACTATAATTAGGCAGCGAAGAAAAAAACAGTAGGCCTAACCTTAGTGTATGAATTGTTATAGACCACTATTGCAACTTAAAATAGGTTACACTATCAAATTTGGCTTCCATTATTTTCGTAGTGAAAAATAAAACATGAAAGCAACATAAAATAGTCAGTTACAATATAGCCTACGAAAATGGTAAGCCATGATCAAAGTGGAAAAATCTTCCATCAATACCTGGCAAATGACAGGTACAATTTTGAAAGGAAGTGAGGGTGCACCACCTGTGAAAGTCGTCAACCCTACAACTAAAACACCTTGTGACACCAAAATCTGTTGGAACCCCCTTCCCACTCCCTCCCCCCAAAACGTTTACCCAGTTTTCCAAAACACTTTTCTCCACTTTTATGATCCATTCACGTCATTTTCATTTTCGCCCATTGGCGTCCGGGAAAATGAGCAACACATTCTATTTAGGCTGATAATACAAAACGGTAGGCTATACACTACCGGAAATTTTCAATACGAGAACTTTTTTCACATTTTTTTTTTCATTCAATGTCAATAGTGAACAATACGGCTGAATGGGCAGCTAAGGGGAAAATTTTCAATAAAAATAGCTTCTAGAATAAAAAGAAATTATGTACACATGTTTTTTTTTTAAATTGTGGTAAAGGAATTCTATGTGCATTTCAGCCTATTGGCTTTCAAGATTTTTCTGCCAAAGAAGGTCCAAAATTTATTTCATAATTATACACACAATCATTGAGGGCACAGTGAAAGTATCTATTAGGTGCTTAGTGAGGCGATTGAAGAGGTTAGCCGGATTTATTCATTAAATTGTTTGTACGCGGTTTAACCTTTTTTGTAAGTAAAGTAAAGTAATACAGGCGGGCGGCCGAAGAAGAAATTTAAGTATCAACTGAAGGAGGAACAGGAATGTACCAAGAGCTGAAGAGGAAGGCGCAGCAGGACCGAGTGACCTGGAGGATGTGAGGAGTTGCTGCCACTCGTTGCGATTGTGACCTCAGAAGAAGAAATAGCAAAAACTATAAAACAAAACTCTCAACTTATTTCCCAGTAAACCGTAAATATCAAGTAGGTAGGCTAATCACAGTTCTCGTTTTATTATCTCTAGCTAAGCTATTTTTGCGATTTTGACATCCAGCATATCATTTGCGCCCAACGTGACGACATTTCGAAGGAGTTGAGGGTGGTAGTACCCGGTAGCGCGAAAAGTCAAGATTATAATAAAAAATAAGGTAGGGACAGAAGAAAGATAACCCGGGGCGTATGATTAATGGGGCCCTTCACAGACTTCATGGAAACAAACGGTCCTGGCATTCATAACAAATCACAGATAGCGAACACCGTACACTGACACTACCAACACCAATTCCTATCGTCGGCCCGATCATATTTTTATTTACGGTACCTACGCATTTTCGATAGATAATCCCACTGCTGGAAATTTTTGGCCTCAATTAGACATACACTCAGGGCCGGATTAACCTCTGTGGGCACAAGAAATGTGGGGGCCGTGGCCGTGGCCGTGTACAGATCAGTGGTCGTGGGTGAACACTCTGTCTACAAACATTGCAGCCAAAAAAATCGTTTAATTTCCCGCCAATTTCAAAACTTCGCTTGGAAATTGTTTTTAACTTTATTTTTTTTTATTAAAAAAGAAAGTATAGACTGTGGGGGCCGTTCCTGTGGCCTCTGTGCCTCAAGTGCCCCTGGGTTAATCCGGCACTGCAAACACTAGAGTCTACATAAGGGGTGCTCATTATCTTGTAGTAAAGTGTCCATTTTCCCAGAGTAAGTAGGAATACGGCCTCCATATTCTATTTTCCCATTTCAATTTTTTTCCCACTTTTCCACAGGTTAATGAGTATCTTGTTCTGGATGGTGCTTCTATAGTAAAATGTAAGCAATACCGGTACCGGTACCTCGGATGCATTGTAAACAGTGAGTGGGAGGTGAATAAGGAAATTCGCAGCCGCATTGAACAAGCACGAAATGTCATCATCAAAATGCAGAAATTTCTTCGGCGTCGAAATCTGCGACTGGACCTTTGACAGAGAATGGTGAAATGTTACGTGTTCCCAATCGTTTTATATGGTGGAGGGTCGGAGGGATTTGGCAAGAGCACGACTTCCCTTAGGTGCCCATTCCATTGACCGGCTAGGGCTATTTCCAACAACGGTGACGTGGTAGCAGACATTCAAGACTTAGGTGGCGTTTCCACCGACCTCGCATTGCAGAATTGACGGAAATGTTTATTTTCCTCTATGCCATAGTTAAAATTGATCAATGATCATACAGTAAAATCACAAACAAATAAACTAATATTAAAAAATGGCGTCATGGGATATGTTAAGTACAAACATTTTAATAGATTTCTATAAAAAGAAAAATTCTAATTTCCGTCAATGTCATTTGCATTCTGCAATGCGAGGTCGGTGGAAACGCTACCTTAGTCTTGAATGTCTGCTACCACGTCACCGTTGTTGGAAATAGCCCTAGCCGGTCAATGGAATGGGCGCCTATGGTGGAGGGATTTGGCAAGAGCACGACTTCCCTTTTCAGAGCAGCAGTCTCCAAGGTCCATCTTGTCATGATGATCCGCAATCTTTGATAGAAGAGGCTCTTGAATAAAGAGTAACTCCATGCCATCGAATGCCATCCATATTAGCCTATTTAGGAATACTCATAGGCGGCGCTAGACAACGAGGTTCATTTGTGACGTCATTTTGTAGATGGCAGCACCAGTTGCAATGATATCAAAGCGTTGATTTTTCCATAAGCCTCAATAATTTTTAAAAATTATTTTATTTATGCATTATTTTAAAGTGATATTTTTCTATAACTCATGGAGAATATATATATATTAAATTATATGCAGCGAAATAAGGTCCAGGCATAGTAAAAATATTATAAAAAATATTAAAAGAATTAATTAGATGCTAAGAGCTTAGTTTTCGGCGGCCAGTTTGAATAATATGGATATCAGTTTGTCGTCAGCGAACCTAGTGACCAAAACTGTCCCTTCAGAACCTCATTCTTCTCGAGGGGGCACTACTTCTCAGTGACTGGAACTTGCCATGTAGCTAAACATTTACCATTCCTATCCGCAACTTTTAATTTATATGTGTATTTTAATTCATATTTATGTTTACTTCACATAATTCCAGGATAAGATTACACTTTAGGTCATAAAAATTATTATAGCCCACAGAACAAGCACAAGCGGTTGAAACCCCTTTTAAAATATTGTAGAGGACGAAAAAAGGTTAGGGTGAAATTATGAAAGAAAATTCGTGGTGAAATATTAAATAAGCACCCTCATTAATATTGCAACTCTTGCCAAAGCCTCAAATTTTGGAGTCATTAACTCGGAGCGAGCCCAAGTAAATGCGAGAAAATTCGTCTTTACAGTTATCAAAAACAACATTTCTGTTCATTTCAGACCAAATCTTACCAACAACAGCGACTGAGCCTCTGAGAGCAACCGCTGATTCTAAGGGCTCTTTGGTGAACAACGACTGGCGCATGACTAAAACGATATAATAACTCGTCGTTTATTATGGACCAATACGCAGACAGGAGGCTCTTTGGTGAACAATTTGATGATTTTACTTTATACTTTCTTGTCAATTACTTGTTGATTACGCGCCAACGGCCTTACCATGTTGATTCCATTAGAGCAGAGCATGTTTCAAACTGCGGCAACTTGGTAGTGTGCACAGCGTTGGCAGGGGAACCTGGTGGGACATGATTATTCGCTTAGGCAGTATAAGTCGAGTCCTGGTCACCTCCGATTTAATCGTGTGACTTTACCATGTTCCCCAAGTGGTTCGGAATCCACTATAATCAGGAGGTCCACCCTGTTAGTCAACCCCCCTTTCCCCGAGGTGAAAGAGTCTGCCCTTAGGGTGCCTCAAGTTAACAAACAGACTCACTCCCCCCGCCAGGCTGACAGGGTTGCTTAAAAGCAGAAATGCTGAAAGCAGGCGTTAGAAACAACAACAACAACTTGTTGATTACTTGTATTGTATAATTGAACAGAAATATATATACATTTATTTATTTATTTATTTATAACGACTGGCACATGACTAAAACGACATAATAACTCGTCGTTTATTATGGACCAATGCGCAGACATGAGGCTCTTAATATTTATAACGGACTCTCAAGAAAACAGGGGTAGACGAAGTAAAGCCAGATTGTAGAGAATACTCATATCTAGACCTTCCGCTTAAAATTGTGAAAGGGGACTAATAATTGTCCTCCGAACGTAATTGTTAGATAGATGGGCGCTCGGAGTTGCCCTTAATCAGATGCATATGAATCCCTTCCTTGACCGATGCTCTATTTGGGATTTTTTGGTCGGCAACATGCCCTACCAATATGAATGTAAAGTACCCATTACGGTCGGATGGACCCAGGCTAACTATTCCTTCTTTTATGTCGAGTCTCGAACCTCGATGTTCCATTTCATAGCCCAGTGCTTTGCCAAAGTGATTCTAATGAAAATGGTTGGTTATAACAGCTGCAACCGCGACGTATCGGTCCAGTTGCTCTGACCCTGTTATGAGAGAAAGGAAAAGAGCGGACGGAGCAGCGCCCGTGAGAAGGAATATTAAATACGGTGATTAATAAGAGAGGGAATCCCGGTATTTTTCACAGAAGGAACCCTTGTTTTTTCCGCTTGTAGACCAGAACCAGCTCTGACAGCAACACCCCGGATTAAACGTAAATTTCTCCTCAATATTCCCTCTTTACTCGCTTGTTTCCACCCCGAACGTGTCATGCCGCTGGAATTAACACCCGCCAAACGTTTAGGTCAAAGACGACTTTTCTCATGCACAGTATCATGTTTTATCGGGGAATTTATGATTGGCAGCTTCGCTACATTGTACTATTTTGAACCACAATTAATCAATGAATACCCACGGACAAGGCCCAGGAGTAATTTTTGGAGGAGGAGCGTTAAACATCGGTTGGGAATATACCGGTATTCTCTGCCGTTCTAATTCAATTATATCTAGTGAAAAGTGTTGTTTACCTAAGGGTTAGTAGCGCTTCCATTGCCTGCTGTGAAAAATCAGCGAGAAATGCATTCCAGCAAGGTTTTTTGTCTAAATTTTTTTAAACGTATTTTATTAATGAAAGTCCATTCTAAAGCCCTTTTATTTCGGAGGGGGTCCGGAATCCTTGGACCCCCCCCCCCTTGGGCACGGCTTTGTATTCCAGGCTAATAGCACACATCTTCTGAACGTCTCTGTGCGCAAAGTACACCCGATCCGCCGGGCTGAGCCAGTAAAAGTGAATTAACATTCAAATGTTCCATTGTCATATCCATCCACACCCTTCCCTTTCTTAATTAAACCTCTCTATTCAAGATTCATATTGTTATGTCACATCCTGCCTTACAACTCCAAACGGGTTCAGCAGACTCCTTCATCTAGGCCTAGGCATCCACACGAGAATTTTCAATCTCACTACCTACAAGCTCAATTTTCTATTTATACCTACGTTCACAATATAATTTTTAAACATATTTGTAGTTTAAACACAGCTTTAACACAGTTTTTAAACGCAGTTCCTCCTACCTATACTCTACAACCTACAAGCTAAATAATTATCCATTTATACCAACGTTCACAATATAATTTTTAAAAATAATTTAAACACAGCTGTAACACAGTTTTAAGCACAGCTCCTTCTACCTACTCTACAATATACTGTACTACGAAATCCTGCTCCCAGTTCCACCACACACTCTAACCAACTTCAATTATTACCATTATAATTATATTATATATATATATTATATTATAGAATAATTATAATTATAGCAATTACAAAATTCCTTTCTTCAAATCAACATGCATTCCAAGCAATTTCAACGCTGTACGGTCTATTTCGGATTTGTTCAATGGTGGCACTGACCGTGTAGGCCTATAAATCATAGATTGCCTAAGCCAGTCAGAGAGGGTAAACACTGTATTGCCGGTCTGATGGGATTTGGAAATTGGGTGAAACGGTTGTTGAGTGGCATCACTATGATAAGGCATACCGTACCTGAACCAAATAGTGAAACAGTTAAGCTGCAGTAATTGATTATTATTCAGATAGTTGAGTAGAGTTGAAAAGCATCATGTTGGAGCAAATCCGAGATGATTGGGGTTGTATTTTGTTGAGCAGGTCAAAACCCATCATGAGCTTGCAGCGCAGGAAGAAGAAGCATGTATTTTTGGGTGCACTGAAACGTTTTTAAAATTTGACGGAGAAGATTCAAGGTACCAAGGACTTCGATGGCAGCTTGTTCATACTTGTGCAAGTCTCTACACATCATGCGATCGGTGACCTGTCGTAACTCAACACAGGTATTACCTACAGAGGCGACTGAAGAGGTTATTCGGATACATTCATTGAATTGTTTTTCTGCGAATAATCTTTTATTAGTAAATAAATAAATAAAGAAACTACATTTAAGTAATAGGTTCGGTTAATTAAGCACTCGATATTAACATTTCCATGATCAGTGTATTGTACACACACTCCTACTCCTCTCCTAACAGTCCTCAACACTCTCCTCAGCACTCTCCTCTACAGTCTCTCAACACTCTCCTCCCATACCACGCAGGGTACCAACTTATATCCATTCAGCAATAACCTACTTTCAGTTCATACACACTACATGCCACACCCATACTATACCACAACATCCGCTAAGTGTAACCTTAAAAAAGTCGAAGTACCGCAAGATCCCAGCCCTAAATTAAAGAAAGGGGGTCTTGAGTAACAAAGTATCAGTAGTATAGTAGGTACTCAGGACCCCCGCTGAGTACACAATAGACCACAAAGGAACCCCAAATCAAATAAAAGTCAGTAAACGTTGCAAAAAAATATATAACAAATATAAAACCATCTTACACACATCTTCCTAATGAATAGTACAAATATCCGAAAAATTCTTCGTCACCACACAAAACGTCTCCAACCTCCGATTCCAATTAATATATACCTTTTTTAAACAAGCTTTTCCTCAAAATGAAAGTTAGAATATGAAACACAAAGTATGCGAATAAAATACTCGCAATATAAGCAACTCTGCAGAATGGAACACGTTGATTCAGACGGTAAATTAATTAAAATATTTAATTATTTATTTCGCAGAGTCAGCAGAGGTAACATTTCCCAAAATTCGAATTTAGGCATTGGAATAAAGTACAATGGGACGCATAGCATCTCATTTTAATTAACTGTGACCGCCAACGTGAAAGACCCCCATACCCAATGCAATCGCTAATGTCCCCCTTTTATAACAATGCCATACGTCACGAGTGCGTGCGGCTGGTTTTAAATTTTCAACGGGCCCCCAAAATGCCCCAGAATATGGTCGTGCTGTAAATCGATGGATTACCTCTTTCCCCTTGCTATTAGCTTCAAATGTCAACCCTTTACAATTGCTACTGTTAATGTAGGTAATTGTAGGCAATGTATGAAAGCAAATTAACTGAAAATGTTTGAAAATATAAGAGTGGTAGATCAGTGGCAGAGAGTTTTTTTTTTTTTTTTTTTTTACCTTCGTGGGGCCTACTCGTTTGAGTTCCTATAAGCGTCGACCTAGAAGGTCTTTTGCTTCCACGTTTGCCGTCTACGCCCATCTTATAACACCAGTCTTTTTGATAAATTCTAGTGTTTTTGTGATGGGATTAGATCGGATGGTTTCCTCTTCAGACCTAGGGTGGCCAAGAGTTTGGTATCGAGTTTTTCCCAGCGCTTCACATTCAAAGAGAATGTGTTCAGCTGTTTCTTCTTCAACTTCACACAGTCTGCATCTACTGTCGTTTTTCACGCCAACCCTATGCATGTGTTTGTTGAAGTGGCCGTGGCCCGTAAGCGTGCCAACCACCCTTCTAGCTTGCTCTCTACTTAAAGAGAGAAGCTGATCGGTGAGCTTTTTACTAGGACCCGGAATAACCTTCTTAGCAAATCTGCTTTCCGGGACTTTCTTCCATTCCTCTGCAGTTTTTCTCTGCACCCATTTTTGTACAGAAGTACGGGCCTGGCAATAAGCCATCCCATACTTAGGTTCTGCACCAATGAATGGCGTTTCTGCACCTTTTCGAGCCAGCTCGTCGGCTCTTTCATTCCCATCAAAGTTCGAGTGAGCCGGGACCCAAATCAGCGAGACTGAGTTTTCCCGACACACCTTTATTAGGAGGTTGATGCAGTGCCACACCATTTTTGATGTGATCTTTATAGCCTCCACAGCCTTAATCGCTGCCTGCGAGTCTGTATAGATAATAATGGTTTTGCCCTTGCTTTCCATTTCCATACACTCCTCTAGGCATTTTATAATGGCCCCTACCTCAGCCTGAAAGACTGTAGCATATTTGCCGAGGCTTAGGACTATGGATTTGTCTACAGTTTCCCCATAGACTCCTCCTCCAGCCCCATTTTCCATTTTCGACCCATCTGTATACCAGACTAGGTCATTGTCCCCTGTTTGATGTTCTTCAGCATTCCATTCTTTTCTAGCTGGAATTCTAGTGTTAAATGGTTTGCTGAATGAGAGCAGGGGTGTCATTCGGTCTGACGGCATTAAAAGCGTGTCTTCCGATATGCTTTTAGTAATATTGGAGTGGCCTGACCTTTTGCTTCTCCAGCAGCCTTCCAGCTCCAATCTATAGGCACCCATCCTGGCCTGTGCTTCAATGAAGACTCCCAGGGTTGGCAGGTTCAATAAAGTATTCAGGACATCCCCTGGTGAAGTTGACATTGCTCCTGTGATACAGAGGCAGGCCAGCCTCTGGAGCCCATTCAACTTGGTTGTCACTGTGACCTGTGACCTGTGACCTGACCTGGCAGAGAGTTACTCCCCTACTGACTCTACAGCCAATGACCAAAGGCGGATAAAGGTACAATCAAGCTAAAAAATTGCAAATCTTGCTTTAAAAAGTTGCAACTACGAAATGGCAACCTCCACGTTTTATATTTTCGTCTTGAAAGATTCCTTTATATTACAATTAAAAGTTTTGCATGTATGCGCGCATATACAGTACGTGTAGTACATGGTATACGCATTAAAGCTGAAATACTCCAACAATAAAATAAAAGCCGACGTATAGCAGCAGTTACAAAACTTTCACACAGCAACAACAGACTTGGTTTCACCTCTGGACATCCGGTCAGCGGCTACTTTCTCGACAGCAAACAATGGCAGAGCACTGGGGAAATTCTGTGAAAGCGTCTGCGACTGTAGGCTACCGCTGTTGAACAAAGGCGGCGGGGACTCGGGCGGCATTGTGCGAAGGAGTTCATTAATCACGCGGCGGCAAAAACAACAGCACCCTCCAACGGCTAATCTGAGGCCACCACATCAATCCACCGAAGCAAAAACATCTTAATTAGCCCAACATGACCAGTCACTAGCCCAGGACCGCAGCTGGCGGAAGGAGAAGAAGGATTCCCGAAGAAATCAATTAGGTGCGAGTAATAAAAGGACGCTACAACAGAGCACTGGAAGTAGTTGACCATTAAATCCACAGCAATGGGGTACTATACTCTGGACAGGTTACACATTTTGAACAAGGCACCGTTGTTCTCTAATAATGCCCTCTGTGTCCTGCAACCCAATAATATCGTACCTCATGACGATATACTGTAGTGATAGCAGAAGATATTAGAATCATATTCTGTAGAATAGGTCCAGCGGCCTCGCCAACTAGTTCTTAGAACGGGACCATAGTTGTTAAATAAGTCGTACAGCGGGCCTACTATGCCGTTTAGTATTAACTTATTCTTGTGGCTAAAAATGTAAACAAAATAATTTTGAATAGCACTTTCTATTCTAAAATTATCTTGTTTACATTTTTAATCCCATTTTAAGACGTCCACCCAAAGTGAAAATAATGTGATAATTAAAAGTTCATAGTCGTCTAAAATTTGGTTCGAAATTTGGAACACAGGAGTGTTTTGTTTGTTGATGTTGTGGCCCGGCAAAGAATGGAGTAAATAGATTCAATTGTTTATATGCGAATAATCTTTTTAAAAAAATCAACAACAAATAAATAAAAAATAGAGAGCTTAATTTTCTGTCCGAAATCTTTTTATTTATATTTATGTACATATATAGCTCAAATTACGGAAAAGCAGTGTTGGGGCTAGTGCGAAATGTGTTCTTCAAAATGATTTCAATTACAAGGGAAGAAGAAATGACTTCTCTTGCATAAAATCTCTCTACACCTGATCAGCCAGAGCTGAAAGGGATTTCTTTATTATTATATAGGTACTTGTTTTAATTGTCAAATATCTTGCACAAGAGCCTGACCAACCGATACTGTAAAAGATGTGGACGGCACTGCTCGCAATGTTAGTGTACAGTTGAGTGGTTCCCTTGAGAGTAGAATTGGTAGAGAAGGGGGAGGCCCTCAGAGGGAACACAAGAAGGCAATCAGGCGTAAGCAAGAATTCCGATGTCATGGAAACCGATGAAAAATACCCCCACATCTCACCATATACACTCCACCTTATGCCTTAGAAATTATTGCCCTTACAATAACCTAGACGGTGATGCCTGAAATTTTGAGGCTTACTAACTTTACCTCAAGCTATACAATAATAATTAATAAAATTGCAAAGGCTTTCACGGTCGGAGTTACATGACGAAGAAGTAGAGTCCGGGATGATAGGCCGTGGTCGTTCTGAAAGCATACTTCAACAACTGCGGTCGACATCTTCAGTGGAACTGAGTTTTCAGTATGCTACAGTACTATTTAGAACTGATTCATGCTACCCCTGGTTACACAGAGAGGTTATATAGATCTACAAGCACCCGCAGAACTTCATCAGAAAAGAAGGGCTAAAGATCAACAGAATGTAGTATCCAGCCTTAAACAGTTTTCAGTATGCTGCAGAACTATCTACAACTGCTTCATGCTACCCCTGGTTACACAGAGAAGCTATATACTGTCAATCTATACAAACACCTGCAGAACTTCAACATAAAAGAAGGACTAAGGTCAACAGAATGTAGTATCCAGCCTTAAAAAAGACTACAACAAAGAAAATGACGTCATCATCATCCGGAAATCAGGTTGAGGTAGCAGGGCGACAATCGGGTGCGAGGAAGACTCGGCCTCCACCCCCACCACCCCGCAGCTTGGTATAAATATCAGTGCAGATCCCCTTGCCCAAACAGATGCTGCTGAGCCTCCGAGATACAATCTAAGAAGTCTACGCAGTTCCACTGAAGACGTCGACCGCAGATGTTGGCAAAACGTTTGGAAGTACGCTTTCAGAACAACCACGCCCTATCATCCAGGATTCTACTGCTTTGTCACTATAATAATTATTCGTTTTTAGTAAAAATTTGGTTAATAATTGAATCTTATACCAATTATTTTGTTCATTTTCAACTGGCTCTAGAGCCCTAGGTTGACTTTGGATTCCTCGACAACACTCCTCCATTCATCTCGGTTTTGCACACCTTACGGAGTCTCAACTTGCAGAGGTCAGTCTCCATTTAGGCCTTCCAGCGGTTTCATGGATGTCCCTAAAACCGCCTTCCCGTTATACTTGCTTTGTACATTCTTTTTGGCATGCGGTTTTTGGACATTCCAATGGCATGAGTCTCCTTAAACGTTGCCCTCTTATTATAAAACGGACTTTATATCCCTTAGTCAGAACTTCGTCTATTTTAACGTTGTTTCGGTTAGACATTCATCGTTTTCAAAAAAGGTCGTCCATAGATGACCTATTGTATCAATAGTAACTGCATGCAGTTTTATCTCAGCCAAGTAATGTTTTCTGTAAGTCGTTTATAAAAGCTGAAAACATTGTAAAGTACACGCTTAATTAATTTGCCCCACAATGATATGAGTCCCAATTTCGTTTTATTAAAAATTAATATTAAAATTGGTTACAGTTTTGGAACTCCTTCGACCTGACATCCTCAGTGTCCGCTATTTTTAACACATACAATTCAGTAACATAGTACAATACACAAAGTACAAAAACATTTTTTTATTTTATGATTTCTCATTTTCGGCTCTACGATCGACAGTTTCGGTGATATTTGATTTTTTGCACCTGGGGCAACATCCAACCTTGCCTACAGCTGGCGATACCTAACCGGGATTTGTCCCACTATCTTCGCTACACCGGAGCACCTTCTTACTGATTACACCTTAAAATTAGGTCTTGATTTCCTAGGCATGATGCTCATCATCGAAAACGTATAATATCAGAGGGACTCAACACTTAACGCCATAACTTTCTCAACTGCTCTTTATGAGATAACAAACAATAATGACCTTTTACATTAAAGCAAATGCCACCTTTTACAGGAAATGAACTTTTTTTATACAAATGAACCAGCGTTCAGCATGGACGGACAAGCATGTACAGTATCATGTAGCAATAGCACGTAGTACACTGATATAAAAAGGAGGATTATCAAACGCACAGGGTGGATCATCCGCGGATATTATAGTACAGTATGATTGTATACATGGTTTACAGTATCTTTGGATCACTCACCCATACAAGGGCTCTCTTTTTTTGCTTTTACCGCTTTCATAGCGATCAGGTAATTATACTGCACAAAGTCACAATGGTCCTTTACAAAACCCCCTCCCCCCCCCCCCCGCCCGTCTGTCCCCGGTCCCCACTCCTCGCCCAGCTTCATCTTTTCTGTCTTCCAAACAGCCAATCTCCATGTTTGGAAAAGCATTCGTTCGTTTCCCTACCCACTTGGAATACATGTCTCATACCAATAATATGAATTTTTTGTTGAGTCTTTTATTAGGTATGGGTACCTACTTTTTACTGTGCGCATCTTGAATCTTTATCACTGCAGTACCGTAAGAACGGGTGAAAAGAGACGTATGGGTGATTCGGGGTAAAACTTCGCTGTTAGATTTAAGGCCAAAATGCAGATTTTCATAGAAACGAAACTATTGGTTAGGTTATTTTTAAGGACTTTTTATGGACCCAGGCCTACATATATACTTCCCTTGTCCATGGATTTTGGACATTTGTATTTGTATTGTGTCCATATAAATTTTGGGCCATTGGCAAACCGGTATATGTTCTCGATGTCAACCTACACCGGCTACAAGCGACAATGGACAAGCTGAGACAAGCTTACCGTTGACGCAATGAAACAGGCGAACGCGTGACATTATTTTTATTTATTTTTAATAATCATAACTTAACGCCCTTGGGGGCTTACGCGTTGTATGTTTATGTGTTGCAATGCTGTGGTTTTGAATGGGGTTGGTGTGGTGTGCACTATTGTTTTTTGGCAAACTGCTATAAGCGCGCTGGACATCGAGTTGCCCAGGTACCGTCTACAACAGTTTGCCTTTGTCTTTTGTTCGATTTTCTGGTTTAATGGGTTAAGGGTTTTCACATATTTTAAAAGATAGTTGACTGGAATAGAAACGGGAGCGTGTGTTGGCGTAAAGTAGATGTATCTGTAAGAATATTGTTCATAGAGGAGTTATTAGGGAAGGAGCGGTAGCAAGCATACGTAGGACAGACAAGGAGCAGGTGTGACATAACCAAGTACAGATACGAGTCAAGCCTGTATCCTAGTAGTGGTGTCTGAATTGCACTTACAGTTAACACCTCAGGATAAGCACTTAACTTTTCACAGTTTAAACTAGAAGGTATAGTACGATTTCATAGAGGTAGACTCGGTGGAGAAGGAGGGAAATTGGAAATGGAGAAATATAGTGCGGAAATTGGGTCAAGATTAATATTTAAAGCCAGCTAATTATTTGGCAAGGCAAATATTGAAGGGTGATTGCGCCCAAGTTTTCTCCACTCCATTCCAATAATGCTCTTTTTTCATGTTTAGACTTTGTTCAACTTCCACCAGACTTCTTCCATCTCCATTCCTATATATTGTACTTTCTCCATTAAATGCAAATTAAATTAGTTTTCCCGCTAGCTCCCAATTATTTAGTATATCCAGCCGGATGACAGAAATTTAACCAAGTTTTAGCCCGACAACTCATGTAAATTGACTCACTTTTTCAGATACGGCAGGCCTACGTATTGTTGTTTTACAGTCAATTCAGTATATTTGCCCTTTTTTATGATGCAATGTAATTGTATTAATTTCATGTTCAGATTCAACGTTATTTCTAAATTGGGTAACTGCTAAAAGTCGCTGATGCAGTAAAAAAAAAAGCGCAAAGCAATTAACCAAAATTAGAGAATATTGAAAAAACTGGACTTGGCGGGATTCGAACCCATAATCTGCGCCTAACCGAGACATAGTAATTCCCTATGCTAGAGCAAGGCATAGGTCTGGAGTAAATATACCGATATGGAGCCAGGGCGACCACAATACCAATTTTAGAAGCATTGAGAGTCTAATGTAAGAAGGTACCATAAAAGGGTGAGAAGTATCGGTTTCTTATGGAACTTAAACCCTACTTATACAAAGTGATTGACTGTTTACGAAGAGGGCGTTAACATCGCAGCTACAGTACAGGTATTTCCTAATGCATAAGTCTGGATCAAGACCTGAAGAGGAAGACCGAGGACCGAGTAAACTGGAGGACGATATGGAGGGAGTTGCTGCCAACCAATCCATAAGATTGTAACCTTAAGAAGAAGAACTCTGGATGCTACGGATTCTCCTGTTTTACACTGACTGCAGATTGCCCAATGGTGGAGTAAGCTTAAGAGCATGGTATCCAGGTACACCCAACCGCACTGCGGCCAATCTGAAAGCGTACAAACGTTCTGTCACAATCTCCATTCGACTTCGTCAGTGATACTACGTATGCCTTCGCCTCTCTTCCTCTTGAATAAACATTAGTGCCCATCCCCTTATTTGCCCAAACAGTTGCTACTAGGTCTCTGAGATACAATGTTAACAATGTAAGTATCACCACTGAAGATGTCAACCGCAGATGCAGACGAAACTCTTAGAATTACGCTTTTAAATTGACCAAAACCTATCAACCCGGATTCAACAGCCCCATCATCAGAAACGTGCCGCTTAGTACGTTTAGTAATTACGAATCATCAGAAAATAATATTATCACACCTGGTGCCGTGAACCTCTGCAGCTGGAAATTTTGCTTGCTGTACTCCATCTCTATGGTAATATACCAGGGGCCGGGCTAGCAGACGACAGGTGTTGATTGTGGCGGGAATTTTGAATCGGTAATTTGATTCATGCGGTCACACACACTGCTGACGCAAGCGACTCCCTCTCACACATTTACACCAGAGGCGACTGCTGGCTTCTCCCATCCAACTAAACTGGTTGGTTCTCTCCAAAATTTCTCTTTTGCAACTTCAATTTTACTTGTTAAAGTAGGTACCTATTTGCGTACCTCACTCCAGCAGTGCATTCCTTATTATAAAGGAACACTGGTTAATGCGGAAAAAATAGTAATACAATTCACTAAAATTCACATTTATTTAAAACACTTTGATTGTCCATTTGGATTGGTAAGCTCTGAAAGTATTGTAGGCTATGTCGATGGTATTTTAATTTAATTATGTGATTTATTTATTTAAGGATTTGGAACGTAGAACATTGAATTTTTATTTTTATTACATTTACCAAGCCAATTATTAGTTGTTGTCGTTGTAGAAGACTATTTTGTACCGCAATATTTATTTACAAATAAATTTCCCCCAAAAATCTAAAAACACGCTATAATATCATTTTTGAAAATATAGTCTTCTACTACTTGAATAGGCCAAATTTTTAATAACTTGCTTAGTAAATTAAATTAAAAATATTGCTTGTCGTATTTTGGGGTGCCACCGGCATTCTGGTGGCACCGGGGCAAAGTAAGCTATGGCAGCGGTAAATTATCACAACCGGTTTGCAAAAGATAACTATGATCCTACCCGACGCATTTTATCGAATAGCCCGAAGAATATAACAGTCAAAAAGTGCTCAAATATAAGGAACGAGGTAAGCGAGATTCATGGGACTATACCTTATCAAGGAGGCTACAACATTTGTTCAGCAATTGCATTGTACAAACGTCGTTGACTGTACAGTGTATAGCTCGCAAACGCTCGAAATTTAGCGTTTTGTTTGTTTCATCGCATTATGTTCTTATAACTACAAGGGAACATCCACGATATTATCTGTTCATTTATGATCAGTTATTTGGCATAGGCCAAAAAATAACTTGCTTAGCAAATTAAGTTAAAAATAGTGCTTATCGTATTTTGGGGTGCCACCGGCATTTTGGTGGCTCCGGGCTAAAGTAAACTATGGCAGCGGTAAGTTATCACAACCGGTGTGCAAAAGATAACTATGATACTAAGCTTACCAATCTACCCGACGCATTTTATCGAATAGTCCCAAGAATATAACAGTCAAAAAGTGCTGAAATATAAGGAACGAGGTAAGCGAGATCCATGGGACTTTCCATTGAATATCTAGAGAATGAATATACGGAAGACAAATGTTGGGGAATACAGAATAAAAGTAAGGCTGACATTGCGGTTTTGTAATGGAATAGATTGGGAGAAATGGGGGGGGGGGGAGTCGTTAGGCCGAGCACCCAGGAGGAAATGGTTCAGCGCCTCAGTTAAAAATGGGATAGATAGATATTTGAATTGTAAAAAAAAACAGTCAGGTGGTGACGCCCCCTCCCGTATTCAGTGTGCCTGCCTGAATAAATTGTCTCTCCCATATCTGCCCATTTTGCAATTTAAACGTCACTTGCGTGCTGTTGTGCCAACTTTTCAGCAAAGAAATAATTAATGTACTTGTTAGACATTGCAGTATTATATGGTATACATCGTAAAGCACTGGCATTAAAATTAACTTTGGTTGAAGAGATAACCTCCACGTTATTACTGAAATTAGAGGATATGGAAACACTGAACTTAGGTTAGGCGTAGATCGTGGGTTTAAATCCCGCCAAGTCCAGGTTTTTCCCCATCCACTGATTTATCTTCATCATCATAATAGTTTCAGCATTTTCTGATTTTTAAGCCGCCCTGTCGGCTTAGCAGGGGGAGTGGGTCTGTTCCGTAACTTGAGACACCGTAAGGGCAGACTCCTTCCAGGGAGAGTTGACTGACAGGGTGGACCTCCTGATTATAGTGGATTCCGAATCACTTGGGGAACATAGTAAAGTCACACCATTGATTCGGAGGTGACTAGGACTCGACACGCACTTAGACTGATGCTCACCATGTTCCCTTGCCAACGCTGTGCCCACTACCAAGGTGTCTGCAGTCTTTTGGTGGATGGATCCAACTTGGTATTGTTATTTGCAAGCATAATCGTGTTATTATACAGTCCTAGAGAACCTTAATGCCGCAACAACATCCGTCCGCCATTCGTCTCTCTCGTCCTTCTCCATTCGCGATTAGCAATTAAATAACTGTAAATTCAAAAATTATTTATGGCGGGAAAGACTGCTCCACCCAAGCCAACCAATCAGACTATATTTTGGAATTGACAACCCAATCACAGCAGGTAATTCTATATGCAAGTTGTCCAGTTACATAACGCGAAGTAGTTTTCTTATGCTGGATATTAAGACATTCTTGATACCATCAATAATTATGTCTCTCATACACACCGTTACAGTATTTCATGTTGCTGTTTAACTTATCACATTCTGCAGCCATCACCATTGCATTCAGATTTCGAAGTATTCTATCACCTACATCTAGTAATTTCTCAACGCATTACAATACCAATTCATGTATCATAGGCGGCATTGTGGGGTAAATGGGGGGCCATCAAGCGATACTAATGCGTTATATTAGAATGACAGATGCTCGGGGGCACCGCAGCACAGGTAGTGTGTGTGGACGCTGATACATGGCCCTGCCGCTGCTGACGGATGCCGGGTTACCTACGACTAATTACCCCCCCATTACTCCCCCCTCCACCATTGAAATCGCATGCGTATTTTTCACCTGGTGACATAGTATAACAGCTTGTTTATTGTAGAGTTCTATATACAGTAGGAGATATGGGCCAGCCATACATTTCTGGGCTTACCTGTCAGGTCTCCAGCCAATGAAAAGACGGGAAGCGAGTGTCCCATATCTCCAGGGACGAATACAGCCCATTTGGGGAGTGGGGGTAGTTGTGAGTTAAAATGCAAATAAACTTACGTAGTATTGTTATTGACATATTACAACCTAACAAATTAACCTACAACAGACTTATTACGTTTGAAGGGGGGGGGGGGCAGCTACCCCGATCCTGTCATTTTCGGGCAGCCTTGTTGCAGGGGAACTACAATTTACTGGTCTCTACTTTATCGAGGGACAATCCAGATTTTTTATGCTTGATCCGATATAGGGTCACCAACTATTTTTAAGAGTGTATGACTCTTTCTCGGGTCACCCAGAGCCAGGGTGTACTATCTCTTTAGTTTTTTAAGGACATGCATCTGTGGTTATTTGAGGAAACAGCTACTCATTTTTCAACTAAATGTTGGAAATAATAAATTTAAACTTAAATTTATAATTTGGTCACATAAGGACAATGCTACAATACTAATTTGAAGACAGTTAGTTTCGGCACCACCGGAATCCACTTCGACTGGAACAGGGCAAGATGGGGCCAGATAGACCCAGGCAACACCCTGTGCTTGTGTGGTCAGAGGCAGGTCGTAGACCACTTCTTCGAGTGCAGCCTATGTCCGGCCCAATGCAGGAAAGATGACCTGGGGAAGGCCTACAACTTCACCTGATTCTGAGATGCTCGCTTAGACACGAAAAATTAAAGTAAGAACAAGTAGGCTAATACATGATATAATCAATGAGTAATCTTGTATCATGAGAGTTGTGCCTGCGTAAGTCCTTTACCTTTGGTCATACTTTTCGAAGAAAGAGCTTAAGAGTTTAAGCCCAATACTCCCCCTTTTTATCATTACTATTATTATTATAACGGAACTATTCAACATCGGAGTCAGTTCGAAACTGACAAACTGGTTTAAAAATTATTTTAAAGGCAGAAAATTGGTTGTAAAATTAAAGATTTTTTTTGAGTACAGCAGCTAAACAGCAATCAGGTGTGCCCCAGGGTTCAATTATAGGTCCACTTCTCTATTTAATCTTCGTGCGGTCTATGGCGAATATATTTAAACATTGTAAAATTCTTCAATTTGCTGACGACACCGTCATTATGACGCAATGCAAAGATATTGATGAAGGGTTAAAAGTATTGAATGCTGAATTTTATTGTTTTCTTCAGTGGGCACATGATCATGGCCTAATATTAAATGAAAAGAAAACCAATGCAATGGTGATTCGTCCACCGAAAGTTGAATATGTGAATATAAAAATTAAATTTCATGACCAGAGGTGTTTGCATCTAAATCAAAAGAAATCGTTTGATTCCATAACTTGTACATGTGTAACGACGTTGAACCAAGTTAATGTACAGACATACTTAGGGATTGTTATTGATGATCGCTTTAAGTGGTCTCACCATATTGAATTTATATATAGAAAATTGCGATCTTGTGTCGTGTCTTAGAGGCACCAACAAAAAAATTCAGCTGATCGCTTACCGAGCTCTAGTTGAGTCAATTTTGAGGTACGGAATAGTAACTTAGGGCTCGGCAGCCGAATGTTATACCAAGAGAATTAGGAACCTGCAGGTTTCTCTCTTAAAAACAATTGACAATAATCTACACAGTGAAACAAACAGCAATTTTTTCTTTAAGAAATATCGTATATTGCCTATAACTTTATTTCATACTCAAGCCATTTTATTGTTGAATTATTTTAACTCAAAATATAAGACCATAAATCCTTCTAGGTACAGTCGCAGAGCTGGAACAACCTACAAACATTATATTGAGCTGCCTCATAATAATATGTATGGCTATCATGAGCTTAAGGTAGCAATTCCCCGAGTATTTAATTTGATTCCCGTCAGTCTTCTAGAGTTGGATAGCTACAATGCTGTTAAGCGAAATCTAGGGGACTGGCTGATAAATTGTTTAAATGGTGGCGATTAATTCTTTTGATTTATTTTTATTTTATTTTATACTGGATAATGTAAGGTAACTTTAACTTATTTAACTTTAACTAACTATATAACTGTATTATTATTATTTTATTTACACTTGTAATAATGTAGTTCGTACTATAATAACTGTTTGTAGTCTTTTGGCGAATCCTGCCAGCCTCCCTTATGGGGCTTACATGCAGTATTCCGGTAAAAACGATTATTTTCTTTAATGTTGTATTGTATTCTCTCTATTAAATGCTCACAGTGCTGGGGGTACGGGCTGGAAAAAAAAAATATTATTATTATTATTATTTCGCTCAGGCACGATTAAAATATGGAGTACCTTTTAAAACAATTAAATTAGCATACCACGCCCTGGTCGAATCCATAGTAAGCTACGGCATAACAGTATATTTCAAAGATAGAAATACATACACCTACAAACTAGAAATGATACAAAAACGTATAATAAAAAACATGTTATCAAATAAAAACAACAAGAAATACAAACAATACGACGAAAAATTTAAACATGCTAACATTTTGCCAATAACTAAATTATTCAAGTATAAAGTAATAAGAGATATAACTATTTTCAAAATGAATTCCAAGTAGATGATAAAGGGTAGTATAATACAAGAAACAAAGAAAGTTTGAGATAACATATAACAAATATGGATAAAGATTAAACAAAGTACTCATGCCAAAGATATTAAATGAACTTCCTCCAGAAATGAAAAAATGTAAACAGATGGGTGAGTTAAAAGTGGGGATAAAAAAATGGTTGGTCAATGGGAGGGAATAATAATAAAAGCAGACTATTAACTTTTAAAAAAATAAAATAAAATAAATAATTAAATAAAAAAAATAAACAACAGTATAAATAAAAAATAATAAACATTATTATTTTAAAATAAGAAAAAATAAAATGATAATATCTTGTTTTAGCAGCAGCTTGGGGATGAGGTGGTATCATTATGTCTATTGTATTTTGTAAATATATACTCCTTGTCCAGGGGATATTGGGCAAGGATAAGAAGAAGAAGGAGATTATTATTATAATAATTATTATTATTAGAAAAAGGTTAATAATCCCGAACAAACTCTCTGTAGGTTAGAACCTATGTTGAGTTACGACGCGTCTCCGATCGCATGACATGTAGAGACTTCCACACGTACAAGCACGCTACCACCTGGCCATCGAAGTCGATTAATTTGATTCCCTATCCTGTACATACATACAGTAGCTACCTACTGATAGAAAACAGTGCAACCTGATTAATCAACGTAAAAGTTCCATGGAAACCTAAAAAAAATACTATTTCTTACCAAAACTGTAAATCAGAGTGGAAATGAAATTTTCAGCATTGTTGGCATTTTAAATTCCTGTCAGACGCGAAATATAAATAAAAAGGTATGCCATGTGTGACCAAGATTGCGATGATAGGGTGGATGCGGGCGGGTCAGGGTTGGTAAAGCCCGGAGATAATGCCGTGTTTATTCAGCGAACCCCCCTCTGTTTACACACCCCCGTTCTTTATTTCCCAGCGATGACTTTCTATTTTCTCACATTTCCATTCTCTTTTTAAAATGGGCATTTCTACATGTATCCCATTGAGGAATCGATTCACTTACTGCTCATAGACAGTGCCGGATCACCAACTAGACACACTAGGCAACTGCTCAAGGGTCCAGAGCTGCCTGAGGGCCCACAAATAGTTAAAAAATGTTAATTTCTTGTTTAATTCATCAAACCTTTTCATAATACCTTAAAAAATGTGCTTTTCATAATATTGTAAAACTCAAATTTTTAAAACAGAAAGATTTCCCGCCAAAATTATAAATACTTAAAATATGTGTACTAGAACTAAAAATTTTTATAAAAATTATGTATTTTGTATTTATTATTATTAGTTTTTAGTTGCAATATTAGTCCCCTTACCTAGTAAGACTATAGACATAGAGCCCAATGAGGGGGGAGGGTGTTCCCTAGGGGCCCAGAGAAGGTTAATCCGGCCCTGCTCACAGAGTACGTTTGTATAGTTAGTTGCTTGACATCAACAATGGATCCTTTTGCTGCAAGGTTTCCCGCATATTTTCGTTAATTTCACGACGAAATAGCAGCTTTCTTGACCATTTGAATATTCGTAATAAAGTACCGGTAATCTTTAAAATGAACACTGGCGTCAAAAATCAAAATAGCCTACCTGCTAATTTTTGGCAAATTGATACATGAATGAATGAATGAATGAATGTTATAATGTTAAAAATTGTTGAGACAATCGTACATTCGTGAAGTACAATACAAAATAAAAAATACATATCATTTTAAAGCACACAGTATACCTAAACTACCTATCCTGCTAAAAGTAGACCTTCATTTCATGACATACCTAAAGATCTATTAAAGGTCAGAGAGAGAGGTATAAGCTCTCCTTATGAGGATTTCCTTAACCTTCGACCTAAATGCGTTTAATGGCAATGCTCTGGTTTCCTGGTCAAATGAGTTGTAAATCTTAACTGCCCAGTAATTCGTTGAATTTTTCATTCTATTTATTCTGTTGTATGGGACATCCACGTTTCTGTTTTTTTAAGAATCTAGTGTTGTGATTATGCTGGGGGGGGGGGGGGGGTTCTCGATGTCAACCTACACCGGCTACAAACGATTATGGACAAGCTGAGACAAGCTTACCATTGACACAATAAAGCAGGCGAAACCATGACTTAACCAAATACATATATGAGTCTGCTTGGGCTTAAAAAAGTAACCGAAAATGCAATTGGAATATTGGATGAAGCCCAGGGTATAAATATCCTCAAACATACACAAATCACTTAAAAAAGTAAAAAGGGCACATGGATTCTGGGCAGTCATTGAGTATCGACACTACGGGGACTTCGATGGCAAGGTGGTAGCGTGCTTGTACTTGTGCGAGTCTCTACAAGCCATGCGATCGGAGACGTGTCGTAACGCGACAAGGGTACTAACCTACAGATGCGACTGAAGAGGTCAATCGGATAGATTCATTATATTGACCATTAAAAATAGCCAGGATTATTGCATTGGCCTGCCAAATCGCTTGTTATGACTACTCGTGTCAATTAAGAAAAAATTCGACGAACGAAATTTAAAAATCTATTTGACCCTTTCCAATTCCTTCGAATTTATGATTATGCAAACAGCACCACTTCTACTGGACCAAACAATGGATTTACCTTCCTGATCCTGAACAATAGAAGGGTTGACTATGTGATTAAACATGCTAAATGTTTAAAATGTTAAATTCGGAAATTTTAACATCGTGGAGATGCCTTTGAAGGCAGTCCAGCTAAAATATCTAAAAATAAATAATAAATTTAAATAAAATATAAGAAAATAATAATAAATTACTAAAAATAGCCGCTGATGCTCGAAATGTCCACTAATCAACATATTAAAAACTGCAATAAAATGAAAATGGCCGCGGTCGCTCGGCTGTTTACGCAAATTTAGGATTTCTCTTAAAATTTCAGTGCCAAGTTAAAGAACCGGTCCGAGTTCACTCGAACATGCTTTCCAATTTATCAAAATTATTAGATAGAGAAAATTAGTAATTTTATGGCAAATATTTTTCCTATGGTTAAATTTCCGATATCTCGGGGGGGGGGGGCGGTTGTCCACCTGACGTCACTGGAAGTGAGGTAAATTCTCGATAGGTCAAACAAACACATTAATTACCACACAGCAATAATGGCAGGGCATGCAATACATTTGAGCGCGAATTTTCTATCATTTTTTTCAAAAAATAATTTTTTGGGCAAAACCAAATATTTTTTTGGGAAAGCAACCTATCCGGTTTCGTTACTCAATTTAACACCTAAAACATGCTTGAAGGTAGAAATCATCGATAGAAAGGTTTCGCATTTTTTAGTCATTTTTTCATTAAAATTTAGTTATTTTTATTTTTTTACCCCCAGAAGCAAACAATCAAGGGGCAAGCGACCCCCCGCATTTTGTCAACATTAATAACGACTACAATCTACGAGAATTTAAAAGAAATCGTTGGAGCCGTTTTTGAGAAAAAAAATTTTTAGACGTTTTTTTGGAGTTTTTTGAAAATAAAACCCCCCCAAATTGAGTTAGCCCCCAAAAAAAAAAATTGTCCCGAGGTATGATTTTTGTGAACCTACATGCCAAATTTCACTCAAATCCACTGAGTAGTTTGCCCGGAAATCGACGAACAGACAGACCGACCGACAGACCGACAGACCGACCGACAGACAGACATTTTGTAAAAACCACTTTTTTGGGTTCCTGGGACCTCAAAACGAGTAAATCCGTTGAAATCTCGGAATCGAAAATTTCGACCATCACAAAGCTTTCCTTATACTAAGTATAAATTGGAAAGCAATAATTTTCTATTGTTTTCATTTACAATCGAAAATGGCGAATTTAATATATTTAACGCGGTTTAGTATGCTAAATACCGGATAGTAAATCCCCTTAATCAGAGGCGTAAAGTTTTAGAATGATGGCGGGGGCAAAACTAAGTAGACCTTATGACGTCATCAGGGAGGATAAGGATACACTGAAAATATAAGAGCAAAATAGCAGGGTTTTACGCATTTCAATGGTAGTAAAGTATAGCTGTAGATTTTACAAAGCTAAAAAAGGAATGCCTGTATTCATATTGCTGCAAAGGGGACAATGAAATATAAACAACGTCTTACGATGCTCGAGGCTAACCCCCCCAAAAGGAGCTGGGGGGGGGGGCAAGTTGAACCGTGCCCCCCCCCCCCCAACATTACGCCCCTGCCCTTAATGACTATATTACAGCACTGAGATTTAACACCTACTACGCCTATAGACAAATAAATTGACCTAAAACCGCTACTTCTTATCATTCAGAATTTCTGTGGCGTTACTAAAAATTATTGAAAAAATAAGACGCAACTGATCCACAATAAACAATTTTAAGTATAATTAAGTTCCACGAAGTCAATTTGGAGAATCTCACTATGATTCTGTTGCATTTGCAATTAATTATTGTCCAATATAATTATCCGCATAAAAAAATTAGAAAAAAGCTGCAATATCTATCGATAGATCCCAGTACAGTCTAAGACATCACAACACAACACATAAATAACCAAATTAGTTTTTAATATTATTAAAATATATTCGGCGACTTCGGCGGCAAGGTGGTAGCGTGCTTATACTTGTGCGAATATCTACACATCTTGCGGTCGGAGACGAGTCGTAACTCGACACAAGTACCTATTAGGTTACTTAGTGAGACGATTGAAGAGGTTACATTCATTAAATTGTTTGTACGCGGGTAACCTTTTATAAATAAAAATAAAAATAATAAAATATAGATTGCTGATAACTCAACTCGATTGTGACGGAAATATGAAATCTATAAACCTCTACTTCTCTTGACTACATTCGCACTTCTATTGTACTTCCGGTAAGGTTTACACTGCGTCTATAAAAAAAGGCAGCGTTGTTTTCTCATGTAAGCATGAAACCAATAAAAAAGTATTTCCTTTATGAGTAAATGGTATCCTATATATACCTAGAAGGGAAATGTCTACTGACAAATTCGCTCAATTTTTTTAAGCTAATTACTTTTTTTTAATCTCACTAATTTTCTGATTTAAGCATGAAATTCATTGGGTCACGAACTCATTATTTCAAAACAAAGGGTCAATGTGAAGGCTTACTATAGTAACACATGTCATAAATCGATTGGCAAATGACATGAATAAAATAAGTGAGTGAGTGCTCAGCAACAAGTGTCACTTCCCTGAAATCAAAAATTTACTACTTCCCTCAGGGAATTGCATAAAAAGTCACTCACACTATACCCTCTGATTCTCTATTCTGTTGCTTTTGAGCATTGTGTCATTACAAAATAGGGGCAACAGTAGAAGACTAAAATGACACTCTGGAAAATGTTCTGGAATTTTCAAGTGATATTCAGAATATTGTTTTGTTTGCATTTTAACCCTAAGTAAGTTAATACTAGGGCTCTATATTAGACAGGTATTGCCATCCGCCATGTTGTATCCATTTTAAGTCTGGTCTATAAGAAAAGCATTGGGTGTTTATCGAGTTATTTTTAGAAATTTATCGTTATTTATTTGTTATTATTTTAAAAAAAAACGTTCTTCACATTAGGGAAGTGTTTAATAAAAAAATACTATACGGTGTTTTATAGTTATTTTCAATCTTTTACGTTCTTAATATACTTACCATAGAGGAATAAAAGGATACAAAATGGCGGATGACAATACTCGGGTATATAGTGCCTTAGTTAATACTAAACGGTATAGTAAGCCCACAGGACCAAGAAACGCGGTTTTTACCAAATGTACAGTATGTCAGGCGGTTTGCGACATAACTAACTACTTAATAGAATTTTATAAAATTCGGCGTGCAGGTTAACAAAATTATTCTCCAGAGGAAACTTCTTTTTGTGAATTACTTCATTTCAGGGGGTTTTTAACCCCAAAAACCCCCGAAATATACATATGTAATTGTTTATCTCAAAACTGAAATTATAATGACGTATTATAAAACAAAGAAAAAGTTGGGTGTAACCATATCATTATAAATAATACCCGGCAGCACATGCTGGACGTATTTTAATGAGGGAGCAAGATGGAGTTTGCTAATCCGGGTTTAGGTTTTAGGTTAGGTTCGCGGCCCATTGATGGCTCCAATTGTTACTCAGCTAATCCCAAAAGCTTTGTCCTCCAAAATTCTGCATTTCCCTAGAGCTTACCCTATTTTAAATTTATTAAATCCACATTCAAAACATTGTTTGCCACTCCCCACGGAATTAGTATCAACATATGCATAGTTTGTAGTAGATAGACTACGTGTTTTACAAACATGAATTAATTATTCAATGAATAAAGGACTTTGACTAAATAAATCCGCACACCGGTAATGACCGAAATTAGAGGATATGGAAAAAACTGGGCTTGGCGGGATTCGAACCCACGATCTACGCCTAACCGGGGCGTCGTCTTAAACGCTGGACCACAAGCCCCGACACGTCCAGTAAATGCCAAATCCTCTACTTATGCTCTAATTGACATGATTCGTGTATAGTTTACGGGACTTGACGGGGCTTGTGGCCCAGCGGTTAAGACGACGCCCCGGTTAGGGGTAGATCGTCGGTTCACCAAGCCCAGTTTTTTCCATATCCTCTAATTTCGGTTATAACGAGGTGGTTACCTCCTTAACCAAAGTTAATTTAATGTCAGTGTTATATATACCATATAATACTACAATACACCGGTAATGAGCTAACATAACTAACGCTATGCTACAATTACCCATGAAGCGCTTTGGCCTTAGGACTGGTAGAAACTGACCTTTCTTGTTGCCGGAATGAGAAACAAACTGTTGGCTAAGAAAAAGTAAAAAAATGAAAATAGGCTAATATAGCAGTAAAATTTACACATTACAAATGAAATTTGGCAATTACCGCAAGTCTTCTATTGCAATATATTATTGATGTCACTGTTATGGAATAGTTCAGTTGGTAGAGAACTATACTATGAAAGGGAAGATCGAGGTTCGAAACTAGACATGAAAGAAAATGATTTCCAGTCTGGGTGAACCCAATCTATTGGTAAAATTTAATAACATATTATTTATATAGGGTTAGTTGGACTTGCCTGTTGAGTTAGTAGACATTAGCGGCAGGAGCCTCATTGTCAGGGACGGATCCAACCCATTTTTCTCGGGGATACAGGGGGCAGGGGGTAGCTGCCCCCCCCCTGTATCCGTCCTTGCTCATAGTCAACGTGAACAATTAGGGCGGAGCGACGTTTCGGGAGTAGATGCTACTCCTATCGTCAGGCATTCAGAATTCTATACAACCCTAAAGGGTATCATCTGTGGTAGGATAACGCGGTTGCCGGGTATGTCGCTGACCACAACAAACCAAAGTGGTCAGTAGTCAAAAAGGAAGATCTTAGCCTAGACCCTCATTGGGTAGTCGTGCGGACTCATGCCGAGGGGTTATTGAATTCAAGTATTTTTATTTAGAAACTCACAAGGCGGAAAAATCAGATTATCTAACATTTTCTCTATAAGTATTTGAGCGGATTCTATAGGTAGGAACAGTCTCTGCTGCGCACTGCTTGTGATAACACCTGAGTAATAGTTGACCGTATGCTTAGGCTACTATTTTTTTTTTTTTTACTTTGTCAATTATGTATGTATCTATGTGTATTTGTAAAACAATTTTAATTAATTCTTCAGTGCTTAGTTTATAAGTAGTTTATTTCTTTATTAATATTGACTATTTAACGTATTACATCTAAGGGGCAATGTCCTGTAGTAATGTAAGCAATAATATAATGACTCGGAGTATGGTTACGTCCATTGGCAGTGTAACTCTGTAGTCCGTGGTGCAGGGGTAGAATGCAAATCCCCCTTATTTATTTATATTACAGTTATTGCTTTCCAATTTATACGTAGTATAAGGAAAGCTTTGTGATGGTCGAAATTTTCGATTCCGAGATTTCAACGGATTTACACGTTTTGAGGTTCCAGGAACCCAAAAAAGTGGTTTTTACAAAATGTCTGTCTGTCGGTCGGTCGGTCGGTCTGTCTGTTCGTCGATTTCCGGGCAAACTACTCAGTGGATTTGAGTGAAATTTGGCATGTAGGTTCACAAAAATCATACCTCGGGACCGTTTTTTTTTTTTTGGGCTAACTCAATTTGGGGGGGGGTTTTATTTTCAAAAAACTCCAAAAAACGTCTAAAAAAATTATTTCTCAAAAACGGCTCCAACGATTTCTTTTAAATTCTCGTAGATTGTAGTCGTTATTAATGTTGACAAAATGCGGGGGGTCGCTTGCCCCTTGATTGTTTGCTTCTGGGGGTAAAAAAATAAAAATAACTAAATTTTAATGAAAAAATGACTAAAAAATGCGAAACCTTTCTATCGATGATTTCTACCTTCAAGCATGTTTTAGGTGTTAAATTGAGTAACGAAACCGGATAGGTTGCTTTCCCAAAAAAATATTTGGTTTTGCCCAAAAAATTATTTTTTGAAAAAAATGATGAAAATTCGCGCTCATATGCATTGCAAGCCCTGCCATTATTGCTGTGTGGTAATTAATGTGTTTGTTTGACCTATCGGGAATTTACCTCACTTCCAGTGACGTCAGGTGGACAACCCCCCCCCCCCCCCCTCGAGATATCTGAAATTTAACCATAGGAAAAATATTTACCATAAAATTACTAATTTTCTCTATTTACTAATTTTGATAAATTGGAAAGCATGTTCGAGTGAACTCGGACCGGTTCTTTATAGGATGTGAAGAAATACAATGCAGCTGACTTTTAAAAAAAAAGCTATAATAAAAACTATTTAAAAAAAATAAGATAGCTACATGGTATTACCATTGAAGCAGTCGTGCTCAATTCGATCATTAAGTATTCAGTACGCTCTATAATTTGCTGACTATACATTATCAGTATTTGCTCATTCCAATAAAAACAAAGTTGCTCAACTAATTTTTCATTGGAAAACTTTACCTTTTTTTCCAGCTGGAAACTCTCCGAGACGGAGAAAGAAAACGGCTCATTAAAATGCCTCCTACCTCTCTCCACCAATCTGCTCAACATTTACAATTTTTAAGTTGTTCATTTCAGCATTGGCTTCAATGCATTTCTATCCGGTACGCATATGTACAATTTAAAAGGTGGCACCGACTAAGTTTTGAAAACAACGGAAAACGCTTATTATAGTTTTGGGTTTCATCAGATTATGCAATAAATTTAAAAAGTAACTTAGGTTAGGAAAACTCCTCAGTATCAAGCCTTAAGCCCGGTACACGCGGGCGATTTGAACGCCAACAATTCGCTGAGAAAATTGCCATGGTAGCAAATGGGTAGGTGCAAAGTGCAAGCCGTCCATGGTCTACTTCAGCAGATTTCTGCCGCTGGCTTGTCGCTGACCTCAAGCAGGTTTTCCTTCGACACGCCAGCGACCTAGCAATGTTATGAAGTGCGTTCAGAAATAGACTGTTGCGATCGTACCGGGCCGTATTCTAAAGATCGAAATATTAAGAGTGTACAGCCCGTAGGAAAGTGGCAGCCCGAAATTTAATACTTTTTATTTTTTATTTAATGAACTAAGCATGTTATTAAATATTTGTCTCTACTACTTCATGCATCATATAATAAGGTATTTTTAGTTTTCGAAATTGTAGTTTTTTCAGAAACATGCAAATATTTTATAAACAATAACTTTTCACGTATAATCGATTTTATAAAAAAAAAACTACAATTTCGAATACTAAAAATACCTTATTATATGATGCATGAAGTAGTCTTCTACAACTTTGATGAGCCAAATCTTTAATAACATGCTTAGTTAATTAAATAAAAAATAAAAAGTATTAAAATTCGGGCTGCCTCTTTCCTACGGACTCTACACTCTTAAGAACATGTGTGCAAATTGGTGCAATGACACCGGCAATGGGGTTTACTATGCTGCCAGTCATGTGACATTTCAAAATTATCACTTATTAAGGGTGGTTGAAAAGTCGCGGTATGGAATACTGCACGGCACCACCATGAATTGGTTAATAGTAGTGCCGTCCAATATTCCATGCACATTTTTCAAGTGATGGTGGGACTGGGTATGAACCCGCATTGTAAACATAATAAAAAATAATAATACATAAATGTATTACTTACTTACTTAACGTGTCCGTATATTGTACCTATTCACCGTAATATTCGTGACAGCAAGTTGTGCTAATCTCAGTTTCGTTATCTACTAACTACTACTAGCCTATGAAAGCTAATTACAACTGATGCTACCACCTACACATTATATAAATACAATAAATATAACAAGTCGCACAGTGAAAATTTATTAGTTATACAGTAGAAACTCTGCGAAGGAGTAGTAGTTCGATCAGGAACTTCTTTAGAGAATTAGAGGGAGATTAGAGAAGAGAAAATAAAATTCAAATTGTATTGGTAAGGTGCAATTGGTAGAGAAATGGAATATAAAATGGAAGGTCGACCTTCCAGACGTAAGAGAATAAAAGCCTCGCATAATCTGGGTCCACTCAGCCTTAATGGGCAACTTACCTTCAAAGGTAGGGGAAAAACGCTAAACACCAAATGGACCAGTGGTCCAGAGAGAGGATCCATCATCAGTCTCAAATGGATTGTGGTATGTCAAGGACGGATACAGGGGGTGGGGGTTGGGGGGTAGCTGCCCCCCCCAAAACTTGGTAAATCTATTGTAAATTAAGTTATTACGCTCTAATTTACATAAGTTTTTCCTATTTTTACCCTCAGCTACCCCCCCCCCCCAAAAAAAAATGGGCTGGATCCGTCCCTGTTGTATGTCATGGATTTTTGTATCTTCAGTGGTTTATGCTTGAAGCCTTGAAAACCCATAAATTTCCAAATCGTCTTTTGGGGTCACCTTTCTAATTTATAACAGCTGAAAACTTGACTGAGTAAGCATCTATGTATGTACGGGATCTGATATATCCGTGGTATTTTAGAAAAATCTAATATTGTGGCATGACTATTGGCGAGTAAAATGTATTACCAAACGGTAACACATAAAAGACTAAGACTTATTGCAGAGGACGGCAAAACATATGAAACAATTCCGGATATAAAAAAAAAAATTTTTTTGCTGAAAAGCATTAAAAACAGGAGGGCAGACTATGGGCAAGCAGCTGCTGGCACAGGTATAGAGTGGAATAGAATGGAGTTGGAGGCTGTGCTGAGTCAGCAAAGAAGCGGCAGGGCGTTTTTCACGTGGAACGAACGAAATTCAAATTCAGGGAATCCCAATATGCTTTTACTGGGTACCCTATCCATAATATATTGATTTATCGAGACTTGCACCCTTCATATGCCATTCTGAGATCTCTTACCCCCCGCGCCTTCCCAAGACAACGCTATGGATCACACCTCTTCCACTTTCGCGCTATTGCTGCCACATCTTTTGTGCTGAATGTAGATATAAGATGAAAATTGTGAGATCGCGTTGCGAATTTTACGAAAGATTTATCTCTCCGGAGAAGATGACATTCTGAACCTTAAAGTGCTTTTGCAAATTTTCGATCCTGTTTCTCCTTGTGTGCTAAACTGGGTTCAACAATAAATACTTGGGAATTCTGAGAGTAGATAGGTACTGCATATCTGCAAGTATAGTTTATGCAGTAAAAAATGATTGGGTTTTCATGTAAAATGTTGTGGTAAGTGATAATTGTATTGTAAAATTGTATTAGTAGTAGTTAGGTCTATATAATATTTGAATTTTGGAGAAAATGAAATGCTGCAACTCATAATAGTACTTACTTATTTGAATTATTAACGTGTATTAAGGAAAAATAAGGTCATTTATAAAATATTCTATTACTGTAATTTTTATATTAAGTATAGTGAAGACTTTATATGGCTACAGGGTTTCCTTCCGTGCCGAATTTATTTATAAATCATTAGCAACATATATAAGCGGACGAGAACTGATGGAGACCAAAATTATTTGACTCTTGCTTACAGTTTTTTATTCACAATATTGTGTACATACTGTATGTATTTCGAAGTTTTATTTTTTTAAATAAATAAATAAATATTGACTTTTTTGTTCTATTACTAAGCCAACCTAGCGGAGTTATATAGCTATATAGCTATATAAGTTATAAAGCCCTCTCTTACACTCAACTAGGAAGGCCCCGGACCACCTGCTTTACATGCCCTCCGAAGCATGGCCAGAAAATGTAAGAAGTGTAGGACTCGAACCAACAACCTTTCAGAGTCCGTACCATTACTCTTCAAGAGCAAATGGGTGTACCACCACTACGCGTTTTTTTAACAAACTCGATTGCCACAGGAACTAACGATCGTATAGGTAGAACCGTCCAAAATATCCGTTAAACTATCAGAAATGCTCCTATACATTTCGATTATTAACATGTGGCCTTGACTAACACCAATTGGCCACAGTTCTTCCTCGGGACTACCAATCTAATCGCTTTATGTTAGAATCAAATTCAATAAATTTTCAAAATGTAAATTTTGTGCTAAATTTCAGTGCTGCATTAGTTTAATCTAGTACTAATAATAAACACAATGGTTTTTAGATTCTATAATCTTTTTCGATGTAAGAGAACGTCTTGAGAAGGCGTAGGGGTTTTACGAAAAAAAAAAAATCAAATTAAGAAAATTTCTCGCGCCTTTCATTATGATACTGGGTGGTAAGCATTACACCAGAGCTTAGGTAGTGTCTAATCTCTCGTCTTGTCCTAGATTAAGGCAATTGGTCCCCGGAAGCGCACAGACAAAGGCTGTGGGTTCGAGTCCCAAATAGTTTAGATATTTCTTGATTCTCCTCCTTTAGAATAAGGCTCACATATTTAAATATTTTTTTTTACATAGCTTCCAATTGTAGGCTGCCTATTTTATCTGTTCTATTTCATCACTAGCGGATCCAGCTATGGCCTAATGGGGCTGAAGCCCCCCCCCCCATTCTCTTACCCAACTTACACTAGATAAAACTCACTTTCAAATTGTTTCACACATAAATTAATCATTTTTCATTTCTAACCTCTAAATAAAGCTAAGAACCAATTTTTTAAATTACGGCGGGAAAATTTGCTATATAAAACCACGGCTCACCACCACTTTCTTTCTATCATAGATCCCCTGACTATAGGCTTTCCATCCACTAGTTCAACCCCCCCCCCCCCTCTAAAAATTTCTAGATCCGCTAGTGCATTTAATATCATATCATATACTGATATTTGCGGCGGGCTGCGGAATGGGGCCGCAATACTACCTAACGTTATTGCACATGTAAGTGGAAAATGGCGGACAACAAAGAAAGATATTATTGCAACACAAAAACCAACAACCTGGGCTGTGGCTGCAGATTAAATTTTGCCCTCCCTAGTAATTTGGGCCGCAGAATCACTAATTAACCCCTGACAAAGGGCCCCAGCACACAACATACATCTCTCCTCACCTCCCTTTGTCTAGCTTATACCCTACCTTTAATAAATACCTGCCCAAAGTTCTTGAACTCGTAGCCTAAAGTATAACAGCTAGAGGAGCTAAACCTGATGTGTCATTTCAGTTTTATGTTTTGTAAAACATTGGTTAGTCAGTTAGTTAACATTGTGTTACCATCTAAACCAATGGGTTACTTGACAAGTTTTGAAAACCTATCTTAATGCAAATGCAATAGTAGATTTATTTGTCCTTAAAAAAACTATATTTGGTATAGGCGGGGATTCCACCAACGTCAATAGTGATTGTATATGTAGTTTTGACGTGGTAGCAGACATTAAAGACATACTAAAAATGTCTGCTACCACGTCAAAACTACATTTACTATCACTATTGACATTGGTGGAATCCCCGCCATAACAAAAAAATTATTTATCTCGGTCAATTTAAGTTTGATGGTCATGTGACTGCAAAATGAGATGTCATCTTGTGACGCGCCGCTGTACCCTATAGCACCCAATACGAAATGTTAAATGGTTAGGGATATGAATGATGGATGCATGTAAGTAGGCTACGTATGCTAGTATGAATGTGTAATTAGAATTAGAAATAGATATTTTTTTTTTCTCCAATGTACACAACTCTGCAGTTTAGTATAAGAAATGGCCATTCGGCCCTAACTACGCTGCTTAATAAAGACGATTTATTATTATTATTATTATTATTATTAGCCATTTTATTATATATATATATATATATATATAATTTTACATATATATTTTTATATTATATATATAAATTTTATTATATATATAACAATACCTTCCTTCAGAGTTCAGAAGGATCTCACTCAGAATCTAGACATTTTTCCGAGATTATAAAAATTACTTTTCCAATGTTTGCAATTTTTTTTTGAATTTTCAGATGCACCGGTGGTGTAGAGAGAGGAAGGATATCTCGTGCAGGGAGACAAAGGACAGCGCCGTCCGATAGCATTTGTGGGGTAATTAACCAAAAACCGCCGCCGCCATTGTGTCCCTCGACGACAAAAAACGCTCGCGTCCAACAACCTATTCTCTCCTCTCCACCAAGTGTGAATGCATTACCTACCATTCAAAGATTTATCGGACAATACTCTATTTTTCATGTTAACATCTGTATGGTTACCATCATGGGGATTGCTTTTGCAAGCATTCACATTATATTTTAAATACAATATGATTGTGACAGTTTATTGTATTGCTGTATCAGTTCTACTAGGGCTCTGAATAGCATTTATACAGAATAAAATTCTAGAGGTATTATAAAGTCTGGAGTACAAATTGGTGTACAATGTGCTTTAGATGTCAAGTACCTGACTTGAGAAGTGGCGGCAACACCACCAAACCCTGCCAGTTGTTTACGGCTATTTATCAACTTTGATTCGATAGATCACTTTAAAAATTAAGGTGAATAAGAAACATAGAAGAAAAAATGTAAACCGAGGTGCAAAAGTACTGCAATAAAAAAAAAGTTTGCTTAAGACTTAAGACTTAAGGTAGTTTCCACCATCGCTTGAAAAGTCTCTAAGGAATATTGCGCGGAAGACATATATATTTCCTACAGGTACTTTTCAAGCAATGGTTGGAGTGAGCCTTAATATGAAGGTTTTCCTTTTTTTTACGATTAATCGCACACAAACAATTATATGAATGTATCCGATTGACCTCTTCAGTCGCCGCTGTAGGCTAGTACCCGTGTTGAGTTACGACACGTCTCCGATTGCATGGCGTGTAAAGACTCGCACAAGTGCAAGCACGTTACCACTTGGACCATCGAAGTCGATTACCGATACGAGTACCAGAACTGTTAGTTTTCGTTAAAGAAAACAAACGCCTATCTCACCTGCAGCCTGATCGAGGCGATTATAATACCGGAGTTAAATAAATACCCTACGATTATAACTGTAAACAAACAAATTTTGAATAGCACTTTCCATTACCAAATTATCTTGTTAACATTTTTACTACCAGGGGATTAAATAAATACCGGTATTATAATCGCCTCGATCAGGCTGCTGATATAGAATTTTACGCTGTTTCTGAAGGATAAATAGTGAAAAGGTTAATAGAGAATAAGTTAGGAGTACGTCAGGTATAAATATCACGGGCAGGTCTCCTGTCAGAACCAGCGGCTAACTTGCACACACCCCTTTGGAGCAAGTCTATCATATTCCTCCTCGGACATATATTATTCACTCCCAAATTTAGGGGGAGATTTCAAAATATTTAGTAAACAAGAATTTACATTGGATTTTTTTAAGAAAATAATTAATTAATTGTTCCACACCTGCAATGTTATGAAAGTAATCAAATGAAAAATTCATTAAACATGCAAGCACTCGAAGTTTACATTTTCTCACTTGAAATATTATTGTATTACTATACTGTCAAACCAGATAAATAGCATTAAACTGATTTTATAACATGGTTGTAAATTCGTCGGGGAAATAGAATGCTTTTGAGTAAGCTTTAATTTTTTGTGAATTTTTTATCTGACCACTTTCATATCTTTATATACGATCAGACAGAGGTGTAAAGTTTTAGAATGATGGCGGGGGCAAAACTAAGTAGACCTTATGACGTCATCAGGCAGGATTTAATGAAAAATTGAATATATAAGAGCAAAATAGTAGTGTTTTACGCATTTTAATAGTTGTAAAGTATAGCTGTAGATTTTACCTAGCTAAAAAATGAATGCCTATGTTAATATTGCTGCAAAGGGAACCATGAAATATGACGCACGTCTTACAATGCTCGAGAGGCTGGGGGGGGGGGGGGGCAAGTTGGACCGTGCCCCCCCCCCCCAACTTTACGCCCCTGCGATCAGAGACCATCTCTTAGAGAAAGCTTTCTACACTGTTACTGAGGCACTAGCACAATTACAATAACGGAACTACTTGATTTTGACGATATTTTGACGATTTTACTTTATACTAGTACTTATTTCTTGTCAATTACTTGTTGTTACTTGTATTGTATAATTTAACAGAAATATATATTTTTTTGTACCGTATATATTTATTTATTTATTTATAGATGTGTTTACTCCTCAATAATTCATATACTATTGTTTTTCTCTTGTAAAATATCCAATAATGTATGATTCAGCTCATGTGATTCATATTTTTAGTAACCTTGATCGTTGGATTCAACACTGAACAAGTACACGCTTTATACTGTCTACAACTCCATAAATAAACTACTTCCTGTGTGACCAGCAGTGGGGGCCGTTGGGGATAAAAGCTATATGAAGCTGCCACAGGAAAGTGTATAAATTTTCCAATGCTGCTGAAATATTGCCGATAAGGTTCTATGATTACTAAGGGTGTTCACGAATCGTTACGTAAGCAAATGAACCAAATCATATGAGCGAGGGCTTGAAAAATGACACAGACGCTGTCCCTCCCGGCCGACTCAAACGGCTCTGTCAACCGGTTCATAAATCTATGTTTTTTTTTAAGGTTCGACAGAGGTTGCACGAGGAGACAAATCTTGCGAATAAATCAGATTGGGTCTGTCCACCTCCGACAACACTCCACATACTATATTTTATCCCGTCCACTCTATCTGTGTCTCTATTGGAGCCTTTGTGCTTGAATTTGGTCGCATCACTCTATCTTTTCTTTTCCCTCGTTGGGGATACTGTACTATGCCTTCTTCATCTACTTTGCCTAACAATGAAACAGGAGCGGATCCAGCACAACACTTTGGAGGTGGTCCAGCGTTTCAAGATTTTTAATTCGAGCCATGAGGCTGCCGACCCAGTAAACTCATTTAATTTAAATTAATTGACGCCGAACAAGTTTTGAATCAATAGTGTTCCTGGTTCTAACTCTGAGACGGACTCTCTATAGAGTTCGCGAAACACCTTAACTCAGAAATCACACATTCGATCCTCACAATTGGACAGCCCTACACAAAATAAAGAAAAGTTACACTTTAAATTTTTTTGAAAATGTTGAAATCAAAAGAGCTTTACACAATAGGGAAAAATTAACAAACGACATAACATTCACACAATCATCCCCTCTAATAGATCTAGCTAGTAGGTTAGGAATAGGTAACCAGCCACGCCCCCTCCCACCCCCTCCCCCGCTCCCAGTCCTATATAAACCAAGGTTTCCTCTCCCTTGTCACATTTGTATCTTCTCCTCGAGTTGAGCAAGTCTCAAATCGCAGTTAAGGTGTAACTGTGCAAGTGGGTTTCCCTCTGTAGATGGCAGTTCCTGCCAAAAGCGCTCAGGGTTTTATACTAACACAAGTGGGTTTCTTAGACAAAGTTAAACACTTAACGATTATTTGGGTTTTACTAATTCGGGTTATTATAGGTAACAAGTTTTTCAAAAACTCTAAGATTTTGTTATTATTTGTTTATTAAAATGAAATACCACGAAGTCACGAGTAATCTATAATTATTTATGTCTCTATAAAGTATAGAAGGGCAGAACATAACACATTTGGCACAGGGGGATGAGTACGAGTTCGAAACCTGGTGGTAGCCATGGTATGCTGTACGCCTGCATAGAGAAAGAGAGTTTTGTTAGAGGGGGGGGGGGGGCGGGGGGGTTGACTCCTTGATGTCCCTCCAGTGATTTGGCGATTAAGTGTCCCCCCCCCCTCCCGCGGTCCCCAGGGCGTCGTGCGCCCCTGTCATTGAAGCGCCACTTTGCATAACTCTACATAATCAACCCCAGTGCTGTGCTCCTGCCGGACGAATTACTATGCTCAAACTCAATTTCTCCACACTGCTGCCTGCACTTAACATATCGTATATACACTTGTAACTGTTTGGTGTTATCCAACTCTTTAAACACCGTTGATTTCACTTGAGCCTACTTGTAATTTTTCTGAACGATTTAGCCCATTCGTACCCGTATTAAAGAGAAAAAAATATATAAATTGTAGGTCATACTTTTACGAAAATCAACTACAGATTAATTGAGAATATATCATTTTCATTTAGCCTATAGACTACAGTAGCGTAACGAGTGGGGGGCGGAGGGGGCGGCCCACCCCGGGCGCCACATCATTTAGGGGCGCCAAATTGGACAAAATATAGTAATCATGCATATTAAATTTAAACATTTAAAAATAAAAATCTATAATTTTATACATTATATATTATATTATTATAGAATGCATAAACCCCACTATTTCAAGCCTATATCTTCAAAAAAATTCCCCCCGGGGAGAAACTTCGCCTGTTAAATCTAAACGTTCCTGCTATCGAAAAGTGTAAAACCTCACTATTTCAGCCCAATTTTTTTTCCAAAATAACCTGCGCAAAAGACAGTAATTTACTCATTTAGAAGCTGCGTACATCTATGAGAACGGCTCTCCCCCTTTTCTACACGTTTATGAAAATGGGGGAAATGTATCGTTACGCTACTCAGCTACTGAGCTTATGGTCTAAGTAACATATTTTCACTGTATCAGCCGAACATTGTGCTCGGTCTTCTGGTACTGTCGTATAATGCGCCTACTCGTATTTAATTAACGGTCACAATTCAAATGGTGCAATACCATAAATCCAGCCATTTTTTTTCTATTTTGCCACTAATTATGATGGCCTAGACTCTAGAGCTAGACTGCCATGTTGAAATAAATAGCCTTTTATAAGGACGGGAAGAATGTCTTGTCGTTAACATAAATGGCAGTAAGTAAGCATTGTTGATTAGAGTTCTTAATGGTGAGTAATTTACTTACTTACAGTCTGATAATATAATGACACAATTCTCCAAGCATGTGACGCAATTAAGGGAACTTACCTGAAAACAAATGATAAACATAACTAAATGCTTCAATTAATATAGCCTATGAATATTATTTAATGTTGGACAGTACTTTACCTTGCTGCTGGAATGACATTACAAAGTAAGCCTATGATTCCATTATATTATTAATTATGCAAGAATAATCTAGATTCTAGATTACTCAGCCGTACGAATAGTAGGTAGTAACTTATTTTTGGGGTTAAAAATGTAAACAAAACAATTTTGATTAGCACTTTCCATTCGAAAATTATCTACTTTACATTTTAATCCCAGGTAAAAATTAAAAATAATCGCCGTAACAAACCTAATATTTTATTTATACAGTTCATTTTTATAAATAGAAATATAATATAAATTTAATAAATGAATCTAAATAACCACTTCAGTTGCCTATTTAGAGTGTAGATAACACCAACGATGACAGGTCTACGATCGCAGGACGACGAGATGCGTATGAAACAGTCTGGAGTCGTTCTGCGGGCCTACTTTGTCGCTTAGTATTAACTTATTCTTGGGGTTAAAAATGTAAACAAAACAATTTTGCACTTTTCCATTCTAAAATTATCCTGTTTACATTTTTCATCCCAGGTTAGGATTAATTATAAACACCATAGAAGCAGGGACGGATCCTTACAGCCCCCCCCCCCCCTCCCCCGAGAGAAATAGCTTTATACTAGATAAAATGGACTTTTGAAGGAAATTAAACAAAATTATTACTCAAGTAAAAGAATGGCGATATTTTTCCGGCCACCGCCCCCCCCCCGAAAACTTTTTCTGAAACCGTCCCTGCATAGTAGGCTCGCAGTTGGCAGACAACTACACTAGGAAACGGAAGGTCAAAGTTCGAGATTGGGCATGAAAGTGAGACTTATCCGCCTGGTCATGGGTCCATATAACCCCATAATGGGTGCATTTATGGGTAAGGAAAAAAGTAGAGGTGGGGCGTTACTTCTGTCACTGTGATTTATCACCGTGACTTCGACGGTCACTGCAACCACCCGTTCCTACCCAAAAAAAATACTGGTGATTTGAGTCACTGTCTCACTGTCACCGAAATATTTAGGCTATATTTTAAATAGCTTTGTACTCTGATAGTCGCATGCAAGAGCAAGTAACTCGCTCAGGTTTAGCCTATGCACTAGGCAGTCTTAAGCGAAATTCCCCGAAATGCTTTCCGATCGTCTCATGTATGCTAAACATAAGGTATGCCCGAGGCTGTCACCGTGACTGCTCCATAACTGGCTAGCTGTTAGTTTTTATATATATATATAACTATATTACTACTTCTTAAATTTCTTAGCATAACTAAACAAAATAACAACCGACTTTAATTGTTAAGCGAAACGAATAAGTCTATGTAACTTGTATAAATCACTGTCAAGTAAGAGAAGTGACAGTGACTTTTGATTACTCATACCAAGATGTACCAAGATTACTTAGATAGCACGAACAAAAGCAGTCACCCCAGTGACAGAAATCACCAGTATTTGTATCAGTGACTGTCGAGTCACTGTCACCGGTCACTGTTGCTCCTGGAAATATCTGTCACGCCCCACCTCTAGTCAAAAAACGCGGCTGCCGGGGAAGTTTCGGACCACAACATCCGAAATAGAGCAGTACTTAATCCTAGCATCTAAGCCCTCACTGGGTTGTTGTGCCACAGGTTTGATTTCTGCGAGATGCGTGTGTACGATGGAAAGCTTGTGCAGACATCTTGGCAGGTAATGATGCTTGAAACTCAGGGGGTTTAATGTGTGAAGAGTTTGACACGGAGGATTGAATAAAAAGAGAAGTGGAGGGATTTGACGGTCGCAGGTGGTAAAAATAACCCCCCCTCCCCCCCAGATAAGGCTCGCCACGCTATGATCAATCAAGCAGTGACACTCCAGCCAACCCTACCAATTTCTCAACAACCCTGTACGTGATGCAAAAAGTAACGTTAGATATCGTACATGTTCTAGGTAGATTCGCTGATGTGATGTTGGGATCGGATTGGCGTGCGGTATTCAGCGACGTCCTTTTAGATTATGCTTAGTTTTTTTTAAGAAAATGCATGTAAGGCATCAGGTCATCAGGTTCTTATTGCGTAAGATTGGGCCAGAATTCGTTATGTAATTGTACAAGAGGATGCCATTTGACATATTGAAATCCTCCAAATTGGTAGCCCTGTAATTTTATAAAATGCGTATTCACCCAAGAAATCTAAGAAGAGAGCCCTGATCCCTAGTTGAGTGTAAGAGAGGGGGGCCTTATGGCCCTAACTCCGCTAGGGTGGTCTCAGCTATAATAAAGTCATTATTTATTTATTTATTTATTTATAAGAGAAGTAATAGAAAGAAATTAGTTTTTGATGATGACTACAATATACAGTATGTACAGAATTTAAAATACAACAATGGCACCGTTCTTAAGAAAACACTTTTAGGCATTTTGATGCTAAACTTCCCCAAAATTGGGGTAGCCGAAAATAGAAAAACCGTTCCCGAAACATGATTTGTCTCAAACTATTGGCTTAGTGCCGAGTTTCAATTGGTACGCACACCAGTTGACACATACGAGTATTTAGTAAAAACCATTCTTTAGGGTCCTAAGTCCGCTGAAATCTCATAAATTTCAACTCATCGCGAATCACTAACCTTTCTTCTTCTTTGAATGGCCCCTATATTGAAGATTGACGATCATCATGGCAATTGATGGCATGCATCCTTGTGCCGAGGGGGGGGGGGGGGGGGGGGGTTGCCAACCCCAAGGCAAATGAGTGCCCTGCATAGAAAATACTGTGTTTTTAGCTTATCCCGGCTCAAACTCAGTCCCCTATCTGTTCAGTCGCCACTACACACTTCTATCTTCACCACGAGCAAGGCCGTAGCCAAGGGGGGGTTTATGGGGGTTCAACCCCCCCCCCCCCCGAAATGAAATGGCTTCACACTAGATAGAATCGGATTTTGAGAGGAAAATTAAAAACTACTATGTGATATCCAATGAAATATCTGAACCCCCCCCTCCCCCCGAAAAAAATCCTGGCTACGGGCTTGACCACGGGGAGGTACAGATTAGGGATTATTTCGTCTTCGCTTCTGAAACCATAAGACATTACTGAGAAGCTCAGCTACTTTGTAGATTGCATTGCAAAGCTTACCTTATGTGTAAATTAGCAAATCAATAACTAAATGACTGCACAGGAATACATAATATATTGTAATATTTTCCATCGTCAAATTTAGGGTAATCATATACAGCAGGTTATCGATTTGTCGTGTATGCAAACGATTATAATACAATAATGGGCCATGAAATAAAACAATTTCAATATGAAAGGGTAACCATTCATCCATCTACGTACGCTCCAGCAATTGCACACAACATGATTGCCATTGCCGGTAGTTTCGCGAAGGCCCCAGTACCCCTCACCTGCCATTAGAATATTGCTGATACCGACAAAATAGCAGAATCCAGGCCGATGGACCGTGGTCGAACTGAAAGCGAACTTCCAAACGTTTCGTCTACATCTGCGACCACATCCTCAGTGTCACCAGGCATACATCTAAAATTCTATCTCGGAAGGTCAGCAGTAACTGTTAGCGGTGTGGGCAAGGAGTATGTGCACTAATGCAGGTATGCGCAGGGTGACCCACGAGTGCTAGATAATCCGTTACGGAGAGGCAGGGGGTTCGTTAAGGCGGGTATTCCACATACGTCAATCGTCAATGAAAAATTGAAAAAAATGACGTTTTAGCAGACATTAAAGACATACTAAAAGTTCTGCTACCACGTCAATTTACGTCATTGTTACGTCATTTTTCAATTTTTCATTGACGATTGACGTATTTGGAATACCCGCCTTAGAGTTCATTTGACCATTCAACCCATGGTCGGAATTGAACGGTGCGTCCTCAACAGGGTGAATGATGGTTACTAATCAATATACCGTATTCTGAAAAAATTTCAGTTCGATTCGTCAACATTTGTGGCCTCGTGGGCTTCATAGTATATGCACAACCCTGTACGCATATTATAGCCGCCTTTTGTATATTGAAAATCTAAAAACATATTGGTTACAGAAGTGGTTTTAGGTTTCGCCTACCACTCACGGTTTGGATATTACAAAATATTACAATATATATCATACCCTTCCTCGAAAACATATCGTTACGCCACTGCTACACTCTAAAGTATAAAGACCATGACGTGATCAAACATTGCCGTATTCATCGAATACACGGTAAAAAATTAGTATACTTGGCATCTCGGAAAATCCCACACTATTTGGAGCCCATTTAAACTTATTAATTATAATAAACAATAAGAACCGGTCCGAGTTTGCTCGAACATGCTTTCCAATTTATCAAATAGTAGAGAGAGAAAATGATTAATTTCATGGTAAATGATTTTCCTATGGTTAAATTTCGGATATCTCAGGGGGGGGGGGGGGTCGTCCACCTGACGTCCCAGGAGGTGAGGTAAATTCTAGATAGGTCAGACCAACACATTATCAAACAGCAATACTGGCAGGGCACGCAATGCAGTTGAGCTTTCATTTTTTCAAAAAAACATTTTTTTGTACAAAACCAAATACTTTTCTGGGAAAGCAACCTGTCCGGTTTCGTTACTCAATTTAACACTTAAAACATACCTGAAGGTAGAAATCATCGATAGAAAGGTTTCGCAGAAAAATTATTTTTTAGTCATTTTTCATTAAAATTTAGTTATTATTATTTTTCTACCCCCAGAAGCCTATCAAGAGGCAAGCGACCCCCTACATTTCATCAACATTAATAACAACTACAATATATGTGAATTTAAAAGAAATCGTTGGAGCCGTTTTTGGGAAATAATTTTTTTACGTTTTTTACGTTTTTTTTAGTTTTTTGAGAGTAAAACCCCCCCAAATTGAGTTAGCCCCAATAAAATAAAATAAAATTGTTCCAAAGGTATGATTTTTGTGAACCTACATGCTGAATTTCATCAAAATCGACCGAGTAGTTCGCCCCGAAAATTGACGCACAGACAGACAGACAGACAGAGCGACAGACAGACATTTCGTAAAAGCCACTTTTTTGGGTTCCTGGGACCTCAAAACTTGTAAATCCGTTGAAATCTCAGAATCGAAAATCACAAAGCTATCCTTTTACTACGTATAAATTGGAAAGCAATAAGGCCACAAAAAAGACAATAATAATTAAAAATAATATACAATAATATACACAATAGGTATACATAATATTAAATACAAATAATACCGTACGTATACATAATCTATTTGTACAAACATACTGTAGGTGTTCCAACAAAAAATGGGAAACAGAACTGTACATGCAGAGGTGTGGAGTGGGGGGAGGGGGCGTATCCGGTTGTTCTTTATTTTGCCTATTATCGAATTTCCGTAAAGAGATTTATTCGGTAACGGGCCACTGCTCCCCCCCCCCCCACTGCCCCCCTTTATTCTCGACCCCTCTCTCCAATTCACCAGACCCTCCAACACAACAACCTTTTACTATTGTGTTGTATTATTCCTTTTCAATATTTTCAAAGATTCCTCAAGTCAAAAGGGCTAACATTGTAGCCCTATTTCACAGTACTATGTTCATAGAGGATATTGTGTATTTCCAGGGGATACGTATTGTATTGTATACCCTGTACTCTGTTTAATGCGACAAGGTTTGAACAGTATGACTGTACTCAAGTATTGTAGTGGTTCACATTATTTTGAAAGTTTTTTGGATAGCTTGTAATGGCCCTTGTCAAGGAAATAGCCCAGGGAGTCAGGGACATTACTAGTCTAGTAAATTCTTCCGTTGACGGTCCCAAGCCCGTTTGAGAAAGAAGGGGGTGGTAGTGGAGGCCGTGTGAGAGATAGGAAAATCAAAAATAAAGTTTATCATATGTAAAAATAAGTTTTGTTCAATTTTTTTCGGTCCAACTAGATAATTTGTTATTTCATCAGGCCCTCCCCTTAAAACATTTGCCCAAGCCCTATCAATTTCCCCCTACTATTATTTGAAGACGTTTGATAGATAATAGAGGTATTCACAAATGGGACCATTTTTTTTAACAATTGGGGCGTGTAAGAGCCCAATTGACGTGTTCGTTGTAGCCAGGTGTCAGATCATTGCTCATAGAACTCTCCACTAAGTGGTTCGTCCATTGTGTAAGCCTGAATGTAGACTACCAAGATTTCGAAATGATCCACTGGTCATCAAACTAATGCTCACCGTAATTGAGTAATTGAGTCCATTTCTCGACAAATTATTTTCAAGTTACCGAAATCCCATTTATCCCACCAGCGATTATTTTAAATCTTAACCTGGGATTAAAATGTAAACAAGATAATTTTATAATGGAGAGTGCTATTCTAAATTGCTTTGTTTAAACTTTTGACCACGGGAATGAGGTAATACTAATTGCCATAATAGGTGTTGGGGCCACTTACATATTAATGAATAAATACACATTGCCGCTGTATTCTCTTTATTTGACACATTTCAACTAGTGCCACTGATCAGTGGCAGGAACATAGCGGAATTGCGCCAAAACACAAATAGAGTTCTAATAGGCGCCCATTCCACCGAGCGGCTACGGCTATTTACAAAAACGGTGATGTGGTAGCAGACATTCAAGACTTAGGTGGCGTTTCCACCGAACTCGCATTGCAGAATGCAAATGACATTGACGAAAATTAGAATTTTTCTTTTTATAGAAATCTATTAAAATGTTTGTACTTAACATATCCCATGACGCCATTTTTTAATTTTAGTTTGTTTGTTTGTGATTTTACTGTATGATCATTGATCAATTTTAACTATGGAATAGAGGAAAATAAACATTTCCGTCAATACTGCAATGCGAGGTTGGTGGAAACCCCGCCTAAGTCTTGAATGTCTGCTACCACGTCACTGTTTTTGTAAATAGCCCTAGCCGGTCGGTGGAATGGGCGCCATAGTAGGCCATGTAAAAAGGATAATTATTTGAAATAGTAAGGTGTCCGATGGTATAATACAGGTGGTGGTAGCTTGCATGTACTTGTGCGATCATGCGATTGGAGACCTGTCGCAACTCAACACGAGTAAAGTTACTTACAAAGATGACTGAAGGACTTATTTCGTTTGAATTGTTTGTATGCAATTAACCTTTAAAAAAATGAAAACCATTTTTGTAAGGACAATTTTATGTCAAATAAAAGTCAGAACACATTCAATATAGAGTACGTTATGCTTTAACTAGATATTAACCATGAAATACTACTTGTGCGACACGAATACGGCGCAAATAAGACTTTTATTATGCAAATAAAGTAGCTTACATTCAAAGAGTCTAATAATCTAGACGTTTCTTCTCGGCTATTTACGTTTTTATAGCTCCAGCTTAAAAGGTAGCAAACATGCTAAATAGAGATGCGTGTCTCATATAATAAGCATATAGAAGCTAATTAAGATCTTGATAAAAACGGCTTACTTTTCCGACTGAACTCATTGTGTAAAAGACGATGGCGTGAGCCGAAACCAGTTGAGTATTTTTAATGGGGCCTATAACGTAAAACTATACAAAGTATTTTCTTCAGTGTTTTACAATGAGTGACAGTAACTTTTACAAGTAAGTACTTTTACATAAGTACTATTATGCATTTCCGACTGTAGGAAACAAATGTATGAAGAAAGTACAATACAATACAATATAGATTTCCTTTAAATTATACAATACATGTAAAGTAGAAGATAAAATCGTCACAGTATCGTCAAAATCAGGTAGTTCTGTCATTGTCATTGTGCTAGTGCCTCAGTGACAGTGTAAAAAGCTTTCTATAAGAGATGGTTTCTAAGCAATTTAGGGAAGTTAGAAGCATTTCTCGCCGCTCTCAGTTCAATCGGGAGTTTTCTAAGGTAGGCGAAACCTTGTAGTATAGGATCCAGTCGCTCACACTTGGCTGTGCGTGGCGCTGGCCTTACAAGGTCTCCCCGTTGCCTCGTGTTGTAGGTGTGAGTGTCCCCGTTTTGTTTAAATGTCCCCCCCCCCCACCTCAGGCTTTAAGATATGTAAGATGCAGCTAAATATGTACAGACTGTACAGGCTGTCATGATTTTTAATGATTTGATGTGAGAGCGACAACTGTCACGGGGTCCCAGTTTTAGCATGTATCGCACTCCCCTGTTTTAAAGCCTGAGTACAGCGTCCATGTTCCCTACGGAGGTCTCTTCTCAGGCCAATATGCCGTATGGCTCATTACAAGTGAGTGGTAAGCCTGGAGAGTTACCTCTGGAGGACACACAGAGCTAAGGCGCGTGACTACAAAGAGGCCACTATTTAGTTTTTTTAATAGCTCAGCCAGTATGTTCGTATGCCCCCTTTACGAGCTTTATACAATCATATATTATATCCTAAGGGGGGCGGAGGAGGCCTTTGCACCAGCCTCAGGGGAGTAAGAAGAGCAACTACTGCAGGACAGACGGAGACATTCCGTAAATTATTTTTGCCGGAATTCCAACAGCTCTACAGCATTCCACGGCCTGCAGCTGCAATCCGGTTATTATTACACGTGCTACCCCCCTCCCCTTCTCTGCCATCATTTGTCTTTCCCCTCCTCCGCACGATGAAAAACAATCCGGCTCCTTCTGTAATTTACCACGATGGTGGAAATATTTTTCGTTTCTTTTATTTCTACAGGAAAAATTGCGAGTTTACGAGGTTTTCCACTGCTACCGTTTAATTATGTCTTTAATACCGTCTGAATTTGACATAATAAGCTGTGTCTACGATAGGTTACTTTGAACAAATGGACCGCGCAATTTTTATGTTAACAAACTTCGTACGTTACACTATATGTATATAGTTTAAGCATTGTATCCAACTACATCATGTTGTTGTAGGTACCATACATTGAGAAAATGTAATAATAATTTGTGGACATTGCATCCGCTAATAGTTGATTTTTTTTAAATAATATACGTAAAAATGAATGGGTAAATATAGTTTTTTCCTCTATTACTAAGCCAACCTAGCGGAGGGATATAAAGCCCTATTTTACACTCAACTAGAAGCCCCGGCGCCGCCTATATTTTGGACTGTCGAAGCATGACAAATTTAAGAAGTGTGGGACTAGAACCACAAACTATTCGGGTGAAAGTCAAAATTCCTTCAACCACTCTACATGTAATCACATACTGACACGCCAGCCTAATTTCGATAAATTAAATTATTATTCATCTAATAATCTAATCTAATAATAATAATCTAATATGATCAGAAGGCGCCATCTGATCTTATTAGATGGACATCATAAATTTCGTCTTCCAAACTCAATAAATACATTACAGCAAGGTTAGTCTAAAAAAATAAAATAATTGGACTAAGTCTCCGACTACCATTATATCAGTGATATAGTGAAATGGATGGGTCAGCTTTTATATTGTATAAGGCAAGATACATAAGATGGATCAGGCTTCTGAACGCTATAATTGAAGACACTATTGGGGACCAATGCGAGGGGTCAATCCTGTTGACAACTTAAAGCAAGACATGAGATGCAGAATCAACCTACTTACAACTCAAAAGAACTGCCATAGAAAATTATGGTGCAAACCAATCATCGGTTTGTGACTGAAATAAGAAGAACAAGAAGGATAACCCGATAACTGCCACTGCCAGTAAGGAGAACTCTAAGCGTTTTTATGCTCCTCCGCAGCAGCAGCAGCACTTCATGGTAGGATACCAATAAACCTAAAGACCTGCACAGTTTTATTGAACCCACAGTCCTAAGAAGCATAAAAAGAACAAGAAGACATAACAAAAAAACATAAGTGAAGATTAACCGACAAAACTGCAGAGAATGTAATAAAATGTTTTCGAGGCCAAAACGGCCCAAGTTTTGGATGACTGGAATATTTCTGTAAATTGCATAGCAACTGGATTAGACATGAAGGGGTTGGCCGATAAAAATTTGAGTGCAGAGGGGAGGGGGGATGTGAATGTATATGGTGACGCAATGGCGCCTACACCCCCCCCCCCCCTCACCCCAGTGTTGTTTCTGGAGGTATGCCAACTGATCCTATCCAAACATCCCATTGTCTTGTACATCTCCATTCACATAAATCTATCTTTACTCAATCTATAATTTTCCATTCTCTAAGCAATTTCTTGTGTTCCAGCCATGTCCAAAAAACCTTTTACTCCATTAACCGGATGAAGTGGCGACTTCTGGAAAATACTTTACTTTCACGATCGGGCGCCCACGTCGTCCCCGGGTATGATAATTATTTAATCATGGCCGCATTTAACATAACGTATCAAGCACATATGCAGAGCGGGGATGCAGGGATTCTACCCCCGAAATTTCTTCGACTTCAACTAGATACAATGGTCGAATAAAGGGTCCTCTTCAGGCTTCGCCCTATGGTTGGCCTCAGACATGGCCTGATGTTGTGTACAATATATTATTATTATTATGGTTGGAATAGGCTGACGTAGGCTAAAGCCACTTGAAAAGTCATAAGTCACTTCACAAGTCTGTGAGTTTGGTTTTATTGACGACTACAGCCAAGTTCTCCAAGCCGATGGCCTTGACTTGCAGGAGATCAGTGAAGGGAGCCCCTTGGCACTCGAGTCTCTCCCTCCAGAGAGCACTACACTTGCAGAGAAGGTTTCTTCCTCCAGTCCACAGCGGCGCCATTCCTTTCTTGCATAACCAAGCCCATTCAATATAATATAACAAAACCCAATTTCTTCAAAAGTTTTCGAACAGGGGAGACCCCCTCTCTGGAGTCACTTCAATCAGCCTCGGTCTGTACAAGCTAAAATTTACTGCTGTCAAAATGCGTAAACCCCCATTATTCAAAAAATTTCGCCCCGCAGGAAACCCTGTTTTCATTTTTAAAAAAATCTGCCTACGAGACCTCACACCAAATTTACAAACACCCTCCCCCCCCCCCCACCAAGTGGAATCTTGCAAACGTGCAGCAGCTATCATTGAGACTTACATCGATAGGGTAAAATAAAAACCAAAGAGAAATTTTACTCTAAAATTGCAGTGCTGGGTGGTGGTTACCTACAGATCGAAGAAAAGAAACCGGGGAAAAATACACTGTAATGACAGGATGTCAACAAACTTAGCTTATACTTGGCCAAAGTGTTTTATTGTTTTCTAAATTGTGCGGGTATTCCACTTTTTTTTATATCTTTAGAATCTAATTTTTACCTGAAGCATTCTATTCCTTTGGATGTCAAAATGGAGGTATGTGTTAATTGGAAAGTTTAAAAATGACCTTTAACCGGGGTTAATTTCATCATAAAAACGGCTTATCAATTGAATGGGTTAGAAAGCAATTAATGATATTTTTTTACTTTTTGAGGTAAGTTCCTTTTTTTGCATAAAGGTAAAGCTTTATTTAATAATAAACCAAACAATAGATTAACTTTAGATAGACCTTGTAGTCAACTCATTGCGCCATCTCAAAGGCCAACGACCTCAATGTTTTTTTTTTTACCTTACGGATTGTTTCCACATGAATTTTGATCGTGGGACGTTGGCAACTATGGTGCCCCCTGCGTAACGATAAATGAGCAGCAGGGATTCGCTACCAACGCGCTGAACGACACATGCTGCGAATATCTACTCCAATCGTTCTATATGGAACGGAGGGATGGTCGTTGACACAAGCTATATGGAGAAGAGAATCAGTGCATTAAATGCACGAATGCTGGGTATATCCTGGATTGATGGTTTAAAGTGATATGCTGAGGTGAATGGATACAGAAGCCGAGTTGCTGCTAATAGTTAAGAAACTGAAAGTACCACCCTACTTCGGTCATGTGATGTCTTCTGCATGTAATAATCCAAGCGATGATAGAAGGACTGAGGGCTCCCGGTCGAAGAAGAACATTCTGGTTGAAAAACTTGAGGCTGTGGTTGGGCAAGAGCTCGACTCCTGATTTCAGAGCAGCAGTCTCCAAGATCCAAATTGCGATGATGATCGCCACTCTTCGTTAGAAGAGGCATTTAACGAAGAAGATCTACTTAAAGAACCAGCCCTTCTCAGGGCGTGAACGCGGTGCGCTGCCTAGAAAGTACCCTAGTCAAAACTAGCACTTGTACAAGTCCAATGTGTTCACATAATACCTTATCGGTAGGAAAAATAAAAAAGGTCGTGGATCGCTGACTACGGGGGACTGCTGACACGGTCAGCTGCCTCATGTATGGGACACGGTCACCTGCCCGGGTGGATATTTATGATAAGGCCGTGTGCTATTTATTTTTTAGCTGAGCAGGTCGACAAATGGGTGAGCAACAGTAATTAACTGTACCGGGAGGCATTGTTCACCGCCCATACATTTAACTGCGCTATCTCCAAGTTATTTTTTAGCTGACCGCCAACCACCGCGAGACAAAGGCATGATTAACAATGTGGTGGTCTACAGTGTTTGTATGGGCATGAATGTGGAACAAACCGCAGACCCAATTCTCCCTAACACATTTCTGGAAAAAGTACCCGCTACATGGGAGTGCGAGGAAGTAGCTTTAACCTTAATATTATTAAATAATATTAGGCTACAGGTTCTTTTAGAAATTTCTACAAATTTGTTTAATTTAGGTGAATTTGTTAATTGTTTAACACAACGATTTTGATGCGGGGCGTGGGACGTGACAAGTATATAATTCAGCTGGACGGAACTTTGGGTTGGACAAAATGTGCTAAAAGCTGTCGCACACCTAACTGGGGAGAAGACCTGCAACAGGCTTACCCAAAAGAATAAATGATCCGTAGAATTATTTAAACCAGTCAGGACACGTAGAGTAGTGGTACGGACTCAGACGTTCTCCCGCAAGGTTGTAGGTTCGAGTCTAACGTATGCTGGAATTTCTGGACATGTATAGCAGGCGGTCCCGTGAGCCGTTCTAGTTTTGTGTAAGAGAGGGCTTTATGGCCATAACAATAGATAGAATAGAATAACAATAGCAACAGAATAATTGGGTCTTGGTTGGCATAGATGGTAGCATGCTCCCACTTGTTGGAGCCCCTACACACCATGCGATCGGATACCTGTCAAGAGGTTATTCGGATAGGTACATTCATTCAATTGCTTGCATGCAATTAATTTTTTTTAATAATACAAATAATCAGTTAATACTAATAAAGTACCCAACACAAAATTAGTTTGTTGGTACCAATAGACCCCAGTAAGCTAGTATATTCTACAATGAATGGACAGCAGTTCACACACCCCCCCCCCTTCCCTTCATAGTGGAATCTATCTTAGATACGGTGTAACAATCTCATTAGATCACATTTGCATTACACTCGTTATTGAAACTGGGTATCATACATTGGCGTAGAATGGCAAGATAACTCTGGGGGGTAACTAACAAAAGGTCCGAATGCAAATCATAAGGTGCGGCGAAATCGGCAGGTAGGAGAACCGCAATCTTGTTATGAAAACCAAAATATCTCAAAACACCCTCCCTCCCCCCTCCCTCCCCAAAGTCCCAATCCCCAGTATAGCTTGGGTTTCTATTTATTTCGAACTGGAACTTGGAAGTGACCTACCCTTAATACTATTGTACTACTAATAAGAATTATCGCAAATTCGCAAATGTGCGCAGGTTGTTAATCCATTAAATTGGTGTGCTTTTTTTCTTATTTTGTGGTGCGTTTTTTCGTAAGCTCCGCTGGCTTAATTGGTTAATTTTTAATGCATTTTTATGGACCCAGGCCTACTTATAGTGGCCAATAGGTCCTCTGTCCAATGCCAGCGACCCCATGGATTTCGGACATGATTTGTATTGTTGCCGTATGAATTTTTGGCCATTGCCAAACTGGTATACGTTCTCGATGTCAACCTACACCGGCTACAAGCGATAATGGACAAGCTGAGACAAGCTTGCCATTCACGCAATGAAACAGGCGAAAGCATGACTTATCAACCCCCTGCTGAGAATTACCTATAGCATACTTGGCACAGTGTTCAAATTACTCAGGCTACAGGTTGCTGCAAGTCAATATTTCCAACAAGAAGCCGTGTATTTCCACAAGCCGTACCAATGGTTACGTAGATCTGTCTTGCCTGGGCATCGTGTTAACTAACTGTCCGATATGCGGGCCTACTATGCCGTTTAGTATTAACTTATTCCTGGGGTTAAAAATGTAAACGAAACAAGCACTTTCCATTGTAAAATTATCTTGTTTACAATTTTAATTCCAGAATAAGATTAAAAATAATCGCCATAGTAGGTCTATTGCACAGTTGTCACTTAATTCTGTAGATACCGGAAGCTCATCGACAAGCTATTAAGACAGGTTCTCAGCAATAAACCATCGCAACTTAACAAGCCCGCGAGCTATTTTGTAAAGCGAAGCTTCATCGAATTTTCACCGCTCATGGTGATCCATGAGACCCTTAAACAACTACCAGTTCATAATGCATCGTAAAGGGAATCCTAGTACTTAATAATGACTCGTGAGGTGGAGTGGAATGGTATAATGAATAGGAAGATGAATGTTAATCAGAGGAAGATGTGTCAGTATAATAACATGATTAATTCTGTTTCCTTTCCAACAATCAATTATCTCACTTGTGCTTCCCAAAATACTCCCCTCCCCCTACACAAATACTTGCAACCCGCACAAATACTCCCTTACACTAGCTCCCTTGTTTTCGTAATAAATTATTCTACGACGGGTGCCGGCGGTGTATGATGGTAGATAATGAGAAGCTTAAATGCATGGAAAATAATTCAGAATAAACTTTTCTAATGTAATGATCCATCACTGTTCTCCACTGATTTGTTCTCGAAATTGGTTCGCCAGTTGTAGACACACAACTCACAAGTCACAGAAGTCTTCTATTGTTACTTATTTATGTAATGAATAATTATATTATATCGCATTATTACACAGATGCTGTGGGGTGGAACTCTATATCATTGGAACGATCAATTACGAGTATGTTATTTTAGAACAGAAATGTTAAACAGTTTGCTGGATACAGAGAACTGGTCTGAGGCAGCTTTAGCATGTTATTGGAACGAGGAAAGGTTTCTCTGAAATGACGAGATAATCGGGGTAATTGTATTTTGATTTTTGATTGCGCAGGTCACGAAACAAGAAATTAAGTTGTAGAAACTGTTATTATATGAAATTTAAAAATAAAATAAAAACAGTTTTTGGCTTGTTGGTGGTCCTTAGCATCGCGACCATTTTGCACACACCAACAACAACAATCTTTGATGCAGACCATTTCAAAATGCAGTCATCCCTGGTGTCAAAATTCAAAATTTTCCAATACAAGTCAAAGCAATGCCGATGAACCTATGCCAAAGCAACCAGGCAAATACCATAGATATAAATTAGAATAGATGGCGTCATAGACCAAGTAAGTCCGATAACGGTGATGCACAGAGGGAAGTGCGGAGAAATATCAAAGGAAATGGCAAAGGTTGGCAAAGGAAATGTGACGGAGTTTGTAGGGTTGCATCACAAACAAAAATTGTGGCAAATTAAGAAGAAATGGACAATCCTGCAGGCAGGCTCGCCTATCTTACCTCCCTGGCAATTATTATTTTTTTTTTCAACGGAAGTGGAGAATTTGCAAACACCTGTGAATATTTCAATGCGAAAGAGGTCCATGAAATTAAATGGTATGTAGAAGATCTAATTCTAAACGGTAAGCTATTTTATTTCCATGTGAATGGCCGACCTCAGACGGAGCAATAGTGTCGGTTATGATTAATTTCCAATGGGTTTCTTATACTAAGGTACCATATTACACAGCTTATACCTAAACAGATCTTGTTAAGTCTTAAAGTGTTTTCCCACCATGAGCAAGTTAAGGTTGTTTTGGCTAAACTGCGGATTGTTGTCACGTTGGCAGCATGGCATGACTTTACTTTATTTCTGGTAACTCGGAAAAATAAACATTAGACAATGAACTTCTATTGTTCTTCAACTTTAATTGGACGCCTTCTTCTTATAACATTAAGTAAAAGACATAAAAGATCTAATAAAATGTATTAATAATATTTAATATTATTCAAGATGGCGGTTGTAAATAATTAAGAAAAAGAAGCAGTTCTCAATTTAAAATTCGCAGGCTAGCGCGAATCAAATATATGCAATTACCCAACTGGATCCATAATACAATTTCTGGATGTAAATGGAAAACAAAATTGGTATTTGAAGATAGGGACGATTAAGTTTCGGAGTAAAGAAGAGTAATTGGGTCGCAGAGTTTCGCTTTGACATGTTTCAATTACAAAGTACTCGTGCAATATCTCCGCATGCAGCTCTCCCGACAAGGACTTTTTGTGTCTTCGGCTTTTGAGACTTGTCGTTGAACTCGGAGCAATTTCTTTTATTGAACGGGAGAGATATTTGCCGTCTTTGATAGACTTTATCATGTGTCTGGTCTTTGTCATGCTATGATCACCACAGAAAGATGTCTGAATATGTCAATTTGCATTCTTTTTTCTACGGTTAAGTTAACCGTTAACACATAGGTTAACATGGGCGCCGAGTAGTGAAAATTATTGCTTTGACCCAACATTGCCCGAGGAAATCTTTTTTTCGGGGGGAAGGAGTCGATTTGCCACATTAGAATTATATATGCTTCTGAAGGAACTGCAGAACATCTCGCAACCTGCGACGGCCTTAAGGACGGCATCTGCGAGGCAACTTTGGAGGGACGAGCTTTTTTATACTGGGCGGCACGGCGTCGGATGGCCGAAAGGCCACGTACGGGCGTTGGCTGAAGTAAGAAGTAAGTGTATATGCTTAGCTTATGACAAAGATCAGCCTAGCCGAGGTGGAGAGTCATCTACGCGCCAACTCTCATCAGCGCTCCCGCCAATTTCGATTTAAATAATCGATTTGACTATTTCATTTCCCTTAATTTTCAATTTTCATAATCAATTATTGGATTTGTTCTAAATAAGTGCAATGTAAAATAGTGAATAAAAAATACACTAAAATATGAGGTGGTTATTCCTAAAATTATTGGTATGGCTCAGCCATACCAATCTGAATATTGGTATGGCCCGGGCCCGGGCCTTATGGAACCGGCGCCCATGTAGGTTAACGCATAAAATTAACTGCGGCTCAGATTTAATGCTAACAAGTATAGTGAGGAAAGCAAGAAGAGATTGAGTCCGAAATGACCGCTTCAGTGACTCAGAGAATAAGATACCGGCACTATAATTACAAAGGCTTTCACGGCCGGAGTTACGTGACCAATCAGTAAAATCCTTCTTACAAGAGAAAAAAAAATCAATATCATCTTCTTCCTCTTTTGGCTCTGATACAGCCCTTGACGGCTATGGCCTACTCTTCCAGTTATTTCGGTTTTGTCTGACGCTCCACCATCTACAGACTCCCAACTCGCGAAGGTCAGTTTCCAACTCATCTAAATAAATATCATACCCTACCCAAAATTATCCCAAGGGATTGTGTTAGGGGAGGGAACATACAATACTACTTGTAGTTACCATACTATCGTCTACTGCTGGAACAAATAATGCATTGATACTATATAATTAATAAATATACATGGTATTTTGATTTAAAAGAAAAGAAAAACGGCTGCTTTTTATTCAGGCGAGTGGGAGGTAATTCACTTCACTTCACTTCACTTTTTTCCTTGACCAGTAACCCCGGACATGTGCATATGTGCATATATTGAGAAAAACAATTTGGTATTAATCAACATTATCAAGCTCAAGCTTCCGCTTATCGAGCGATCTTAGTGCAGTGGCACTGCTAGATATAAAATATAATTAATAATAATTAATAATAATAAATCATTATAGAATACTCACCCTAGCCTTAATAATAATTTTTTTTTTCTTGTCCTTGTCCAGTATTCCCTGGACAAGGAGCATATATTACAAAAATACAATACATAATAATACCATCCCGCATCCCCAAGCTAGCGCTTATTTGGGACAAAAGACTCATACAGTAATAATAATAATTTTCTTCTTCTTCTTCTTCGGCCGGTACTCCCCTGCGCCGAAGGAATATATTTATAAATTAACAATTATACCCTTATAATACAAATAACCTGTGGGCCCCCAAGTTAATCAACTTGTCGGGGGCTCGCACAGTAAAACGCTGTAGATGATGCAACAACATGTTTTCTATTTCACGTCTGTGTTAGCAAAAAAAACTTAGTTTTAATTTCAAATCAGTTTAATTCATACCATTTAAAATTGTAAGTTAACGTAAAGAGTAATTATAGTAAAGTAAAATAATTAAAGTAAAAAGTAAAATAATTAAAGTAAAAAGTAAAGTAAGTTTTAAAGCGAAGTATTTTAATTCAAAAGCCATTTTTTAATTTTCGTTTTTATCTCTCCTATTTTAGTTAATTTTTTAAGTTGTATGGGCAATTCATTAAAAATTTTCGTTATACTATTTAATCTATTCCCGTATTTGTTGTAGGCTTGTTTCCAATTGACGTTTCTTGGATTTCGAGTGTTGTGATGTGAATTGTTTTCTGTTTCTATGTTAAAATTCTTGTCAAAGAAGTTATATTTAATTACTTTAAATGTATAGAGTTGTTTTAGGTTTAATATTTCGAGGTACTTATATTTATCATCAATGTGGTTAAATTCTTTGTTTAGTTTGTTTGACAATATATTCTTAATTATTCTATTTTGGGCATTTTGCACTTTATTTACATAAGTGTTTTCGTCCCTGCACCAAGATGTTATTCCGTAAGTTATTACAGACTCTATCAGGGCGTGATAAACATTTTTTATTACTTTCCTTGGCATCCCGTATTTTAATTTATGGAGAGCTGCACTCCCAGATCGCAGTCTTTTACACAATGACTCTATATGCGATTGCCAGTTTAGATGGCTGTCAATGGTTAATCCCAAATATTTGTGCTCTTCTACCATGTCTATATATTGTGTGCAATTGCAGGTATTGCTGGAGTGCAGACATCCATGTTTGTGGAATATGTATTTGCTTTCAATTTGTTTGGGTCCTCTATTCCTCATGTGCATGATTTTTGTCTTTTTGAAGTTAATTGCCAGACCGAGGTCATGGGTCAGTTGTTGAATTTCTCTGATTGCAGAGTTCATTTTCTTGCTAGCTGCTTTGACATCTTTGTTTGCAATTACGAGTGCCATATCATCTGCGTACATAAATACCTGCAAACCTTTTAAGTAGTCTATTAATTTATTAATCATTAATATATATAAATACGGTCCCAACAAACTGCCTTGTGGGACACCGCTGTCCCATGCGCCTAATTTACAATTTTGCTCATTTAGTCTGACTGTTGCTTTTCTGTTTTTTAGGTAATTTTTGAACCATTCAAGCTCGATGCCGCTAATTCCTATTTCCTGCAGTTGTTTTGTTATTACCAAGTGGGGCATTACGTCAAACGCTTTGGAAAAATCTAAAAAGAGGATTAAAATGTTGTTGTTTAGGTGAAGTTGGTGATTGCAATAATCACTAAAATCTCCAAGGCATTGTTCAGCACTTTTCGCTTTCTGAAAACCATATTGTCTGCTATGTATAATTTTATTTTTTATTAAGTATGTTGTTAGTTGTTTATGAACTATTTTCACTAATATTTTCTCAGACGAGTTCAGAATACTTATTGGCCTATAGTTTTTTGGGTCATCGTGCTTGCCATTTTTATATATAGGTCTTATTATCGCTTCTTTCATTTGCTTCGGGATAGTTCCATCGCTTAGAGAACCGTTTATTATTTTCGATAATATTGGTATAAACTGTTTGTTTGATGCTATGTCCCTCATCCTGATTTCGTCCGTTCCTGGTGACTTTTTTGTGTTCATTTTTTTAATAGTTGCTCCCACCTCTTCGGAGGATACACTTTTCCATTTAAATATTGGCTTGTGAACAGTATCTGTTTTTTTATTTATATCTGTCAACTGCACCTTACACGATGTTTTTACACGGTTTATTTCTGTTATAAATGATTTAAGGAAGTCTGTTGCTATATTAATTGATCTCATTTTTTCTCGGTTTAATAGGAAAAATCGGTTTATAGTTTCATCCACAGAGTTCAAAATATTTCTTCCTGTGATTCTGTTTATGATTTCCCAGGTTTTCTTTTGATCATTCTTTGCTTTTTTTATTTCCGAGAAAATAAATTTAATTTTTGCTGAGTTTATAAGTTTTGTTGTTAAGTTTCTTTGTCTGTTGTACTTTTCTCTTAATTTAGCATTGGCTTTGTTCTTCTTTAGTTTTTGGAATAGTTCATCCCTTTTACCCATTTCGTGTTTTAGTTTCTGGTTTACCCATATACATTCAGTGTTTTTTTGACACTTATTGGCTGAATGCTTAAAACGAGATTTTTCATATATGGTTTTCATTATTTTTGTTATTGTATCGTATAAGCAGGATGCATTTTTTGTGTCGTCTGCTAAAATTGCCCAGTTTTCTTCATTTATTAATTTGTATATTAATTTTTCATCATATCTAATTATTTTTTTCTTGGGTTCCTTGAAGATAAATTTTTCTTTTAACTTTAGATCGACTATGATCGGGTAATGATCGGAAAATTTTCTTTGTAGAACCACTGAGTCAATCACCATAAAGTTTTTGACAAAGCAATGGTCTATACAGGATATTTGCAATTCATTATCTCAGGGCCTCCATCGTAAAATTGATCCTAAATAGTTGAAATAGTAACCTAAACTTTGAAAAAAGTGACCTTTTAGTAACCAGGTTACATCATTGAAAAACATAGTCAGGGGTTTCATACGCTAATAAGCAATATACAAAATCAATGAACTCAAATTTGTAGGGCAATAAAATTTTATATTTAAGGGCAGTGTTTCGATTTTGGGAAACTTTGCAACTCCATGCACACCAACGCCCCAAAAAATTAAACTCTCATCTTCAGGCTTGTCAGATTCAGCGAAGTTCAAGACCAGACAAGACCCCAAAAGTATTGTAATTTTACCTAGTATACATTTTTTTCTGAAGCTCCAATAATAATTACTCTCAATTTTACGAAGTCTAATTTGAATTTTCTGCATTTTTTTTTAAAAGAAGTGACTAAAATCAAAATTGCAACGTTAACGCAGAATGGAAAAACATTTTAAATTTTGAGGTATTTATTATTTATTAATACATTTTATTCTTTTTTGGGTAGGACAATGCATTGTCCGGTTCATCAACAAATTATCAGCCGGACAAATCATTGAAAAACCCAAGCCCGTGTAAATTTATTTCTTGTGAATTCAATTGTATCTAGTGTATTCTTTAGAGGTTATTGTGTGTTACTCGTATATGTATGAAAGCCTAGAAAATTTATTAGAGGTTTTAGCTTCGGTGCGAACACAGGCTTATCATATTTTGCGGACATGCGGAATAAATTGCTTTTAACCCAAAGAGGGGGGCCCGGGGGTTGCCCCCGGCGGAAAAATTTGAAAATATAAGTGCAAAATAGCGGGGTTTTACGCATTTTAACAGCAGTAAAGTATGGATTTTACAAAGCTTACAAAAGAATTCTTCTTCATAAAAATAATATTGCATTTACCTCAAAAAGGGGGCACGGGGGTCTCCCCCGGGGGAAAAATTTGAAAATGTAAGTGCTAAATAGTGGGGTTTTACAGCAGAAGGGGTCTCCCCCTGGGGGAAAATTTGAAAATGTAAGTGCTAAACAATGGGGTTTTAAGGTTTTACAGCAGAAAAGCTTGCAAAGGAATGCATATTGATATTGCTCCAAACAAGGGTACGGGGGGTCTTCCCCGGGGGAGATGTTTTGAAAAAATAAGTCCAAAATAGTGAGGTTTTACGATTTAAACAGCAGTAAAGTTTATAATTTACTGAGGAAGACACATTCATGTTACCGAACTAGATTTATTTAATTCTGAACTTTTCATTTCGGGGTTGCAGCCCCCCCCCCCCTGGCTACGGCCTTCGAAAACCCGGATCTGGCAGCCTTGCTCTTCTTGTATGTCAGGAGCTACACTGACTGCATTTTCTGGCCATGCTTTGGATGGCATGTAAAGTAGGCGGTCCCAGGCTCTCCTAGTTGAGTGTTGAGATAGGGCTTTATAGCCCTAACTCCGCTAGATTAGCTGATAATAGCAATTTTCTATTTTTTTAAACCAAGCCACGAGGTGACTAACGACTTAGGTACAGTGCAGTTATTGACTTACTAACTACTGTAGCGGATAATCCACAGTCCATGTCCATAAGTTAAGCCCAGGGGATAGTTCCAGAGGGGCGGAGCGAGGCCTGGCCAGGTACTCTTATGAATGGGGGTTGCGTGACCTTGTTTGGCTTTGTATTGTGTGCAGACTGCTGAGTGCAGACCCCACAATACCATTTTAAATATTACCACCGGCGCCAAATTTTAAATTGCACGTGATTGCAAGAAAAGCAATTTTCATTAGTTAAAAAAATTAAAATTATATCGAAAACCCCTCAAAAAAGTAACTAATAGTAACCAAATATTAAAAAAGTAACCAAAAAGTTACCTGCCTTGAAAAAAGTAACCAATAGTTGAAAAAGTGACCAAGTGGAGGCCCTGTTATCTTTAAAATGCTCTCGAGTTCTCCGCTGTTAACCATCAAGTCTAAATAATCTTCTTTTTGCTGTGATTTTTTTAAAAGGTTAATATTTATATCCCCTATGACTATAGATTTTTTTGCCATACTATTAATTGTTCCTTCCAGCTCATTGACGAAACAATTTGCGTTTTTATGTAGCCTATATACTGCAAGTACGTCAAAGCATAGTTTAGGGCTTACAGTAACGTTAATTAGAATATTTTCCATTGACATAAAATTAATTTTCAATTTTTTTTCATGGCATATCATTTTTTTCTTAACATATACAAGTATTCCCCCTCCCTGTTCATTATTTGGTCGGCAAAAGGAGAATTGCTTATAATTTTTAATACTGTACAGGTTTACTTCATTTATTTTTAAAAACGTTTCACATAAAAAAATTAAATCTGGCTCTAATTCAGTTATTAAGATTAAAAGTTCATTGAAATATTTATTCATGCTTCTTATGTTTAAATGAATAATTCGTAAGTCCTTAATGGATGTGAATAATTTTTCATCAGCTGTAATAGAAATAACATTTCTGCTATACGGTTTGTTGTAAAATGTAAAGTTATCTATTTTAGTACGGGGGGGTGTTGCATCACCTTTACAATCCTATATTAGGTTTAAAATATCTTGCTTATTCTTAATCTGAATTATTCTTCCTCCTTCTTCCTTTTTGACTAGAATTCTTCCTTCTTTTGTCCACACGTACTTGAAATCCGCTGCGTGTTTCTTCGTTTCATATAGCAACTGTTTGTTCATCTGGGTTAGGCTCTCGTTAATAAACACTTTCTCTCTTGATCCGTTCTTAATAAGGTTGTCTTGGTTGAGTTGTTTGTTTCTGCGTCCTGCCAGAATCATGTTCCTTTTTCTTCGTGAGCTAAGTTGCGCTATAATTGGCTTAGGCTTATTTTTATTCCTTGTGGGGATTCTGTGTATTGATTCTATGTCATCTTCTTGTATTTTTACTCCCGTTATTTCAGCAACGTCGATTAACATTTTTTGCAGGTCCGCCTGGGTTTCGCCATTTATTTCCGGTAAATTGTGAATTTCCATAAAGGTGCTCCTGTACTGTTGTTGGAAATTGTTAAGTTCTTCTTGTATTTGCTTTATGGTTTCATCTTTTTCCTTAATTTCATCGGTCAATTTCGCCACAGTGTTTTGAAAGCTCAATATAAGTTCATTTGTTTTTCTTTGTCCGTTTATGAGCATATCTATTTTCGCTTCAAGTGTTAACTCTTCATCACCCTCACTGTTTTCGCCATCACCACCTGCTGTTTTTTTCTTTTGTCGGCATGTTGTACAAATCCACTTTTTTTTTGTTCTTCTGATTTGGCTCTATAAGTCCTTGCAGACAAGCCACTGCAATCTATGTGGTACATTCCTTTACATGGACCATAGCATGCCACTTCAATAGAGTCTGCGTGTATTACATCATTGCATCGCTTGCATGTAGACATGATTAGATTCTATGCCACAATTTAGAAATACTGTATGACAATATGCGAAAATTGTAATATGCGCCGAAATCGGTAATACGTAAGCGTAGCTTGTTAATTCTTGCCTTTACCTTGTTAATTCTTGCCTTTACCTAATAATAATAATAATAATAATAATAATAATAATAATAATATCGTCTTTATTAGCAGCGTAGTTAGGGCCAATGGCCCTTATAGGGATATCGCGAGTATAGCGGTTCCTCAGTGATGGCTGTACATAAGTTAATTTTTTGACCCTGTCAGGAGACATAGCGTTTTGGCTGGATTGGGGTAGAGACAGTTTGAAGTGGCCCACTTTGATACGTTTGCTAGATCTGTGTTTTCACTTGTATAATAGATTTGGGTCATTCTCCTGAAAACGGTCACTTTTAGTGTTTTTTTTCTTTTGTAATTTTAATTTAATTTTTCTGGTTGCTTTTTTAACGAAAACCACATAGGGACTTCTCCTTGAGGCCTCTTTGATCACCAACTGATCTTTTTTTTTTAATCCCACAATAAAATAAAAATAGAAGGACAGTTGAGACAGTAGTCAGACCGACATTGACAGAGTTGTTATAGGTAGGTATCCATGCTTGATCGGCACGTTTCATACACACCCGCCTAAAATTAGCAATAAAAATTTAAGTTTAAATTTGTTAATATAAATACCCCTTACAACTTGGAGCCATATAGTTTTCCAACAGCAGCCAGTACAACAATTTGATTCCCGCGCCAAACTAGATTTTGAAATTATTTTTTTAACGTTAGGACGGCTGTTAGAAATTGAATTGCGCGAATATCTGGACACTAGTTCATAATTTTTTGTAGCAGTGAACAACTATTGTAATTTTTGCATTTTATAAAAAATTTAAAACTTTGTCTGGCTTTTCACAACTTCCAATCATCCCATTCACTGTAAAGTTGAAGGTAACCCTAAGAAAATTTAATTTATCTCAAAAAGCGCAATGGGGACAAGCGGACAGCTGTTAGAATTGAGACTTAGAAATGTTGCTAAACATTTAGGATGCTTTATTATTTGGTAAAATGAGATTGGCAAGCTGTAAATTGACAACAGTTGTAAAAACTGTCATAAGCTAGTTAACTAAGATTTATGAACATGACGGATAAAAAGGGTTCGGACATAAAATGTACGTTTTCAGGAGAATGACCCATTTGCGAATAAGTGGAAGTCACGAATTTTGGAAGTACGCTTTCAGATCGCCTATCGTCCTGGATTCTAGTGATTCTACTGCTTCATCACGTAACTCCGGCAGTGAAAGTCTTTGTAATTATATCGTCTTGGTATTACATCCAGTATAACAAAATATCGTTTTAAAGTGAGCTGTGAGCTCGAAGCTAAGTTGCGTGTAGCTAGCAAGTGTACCCCAAGTTCAAGTTTGTGAGCTAAGGACTTGCGAACTCGACACCCGAATCGCTTCCGGCCATCTGGGTAACTTAACCACCTACCCTTTTCCCCTTGGTTTCCTACTACCCCCCATCTCCCCCCTCAATATACTTTTAACTAATCTCTGGGCTTTATCTCCCTATAAAACGTTACCGCGAAATTCAATCACCCAAAATGGCAGTAAGAAAGTAAGATTTCAGTGAAATGACCAAGTAGGATATACAAATTATCAGAATGATTAGGGGTATTCCCCTAATGGGTAAATGTACATGCAATTATTACAAACAAGGATAGTATAAAAGTCTATTGTGGCTCTAAATACTCATTACAGGGGCGTAACCTAATAAACTAAAGGGACTTCAAATTACGCTCCTGAAGGGCTAGTGGACTGTATAACAATATGAATCAGTCTAACGTACTTAGGTGGTGTAGTACAGTAGCTAGCCCTATTATAAAATAAATTGTTGTGTGTGATGGTGTAACGTTTCTAAGTGAATGTATTTTAGGGAGATTCATCTACCTATTGAGATGGCCACCAATGTTCGACTTTTGGAAAATTTCTTCACAACTTTTCATTTCATGACCCCCTGAGCCTAAAACCACCCCCCATTCAAAACGTTATATATATATCGATTTTAGGAAACACTCTAACTTCCGTAAATATTATTCGATTTTGATGAAACTTGGCACAAAAATTGATTGATCGTACATATGCCTTGATCGAGTTCGTTAACCAGCTAGATCCACTATTTAGTTACAAGATGGCGGCTGATTGAAACCTAATATAATTCATATCTCAGTTAATATTGGTCGCAGAGGAATGAATTAAAATCTGACTGAAAGTCCGTATTATTATAATAATGGCGATCAACACTTTTTACTACAAACCAACGATAACATGATGGCGTCCAGTCAAAGTGAAATTAAATTGATAAGTAAAAGTTCATATTCGGTATTGCGGTTTGAAATTTGGAACACAAGAGTGTTTTGTGTGTTGATGTTGTGGTCGGGAAAATAATGAAGTTTTATTTAATTTTTTATTGCATACATAGCGTAGGTAGTGCAGAGGAAAAGCAGGTTCTGCGGAATCTCCCTACACCTGATCGGCCAGAGCCGAAAGGAATTTTTAGTGAATAGGCTACGCTACTTATCTAATGGTAATGGTATCCGGGTGTGGGTATATTTAATGCAATAGCTTGCATATAGGCGCCCATTCCATTGACCGGCTAGGGCTATTTCCAAAAACAGTGACGTGGTAGCAGACATTCAAGACTTAGGTTGCGTATCCACCGATCTCGCATTGCAGAATGCAAATGACATTGACGGAAATTAGAATTTTTCTTTTTATAGAAATCTATTAAAATTTTTGTACTTAACATATCCCATGACGCCATTTTTTAATTTTAGTTTGTTTGTTTGTGATTTTACTGTATGATCATTGATCAATTTTAACTATGGCATAGAGGAAAATAAACATTTCCGTCAATTCTGCAATGCGAGGTCGGTGGAAACGCCACCTAAGTCTTGAATGTCTGCTACCACGTCACCGTTTTTGGAAATAGCCCTAGCCGGTCAATGGAATGGGCACCTTACCCGTAGGAATCCCAGCAGTGAGCACAATAAACCCTATTACACGAAAAGAGGGCAGACGGATCAACCACAACTGAAATCCCGAAATCGAAAATTTCAACCATCACAAAGCTTTGCTTATACTACGTAGAAATACGAAAGCAATAAAAGCGGATCGACTTGCACTCACCCGATGAAAAAAATAATATAATGAGGCAAAGAAGTAGTGTAGAAAACATCGTACTTTCAGTCGGCCGCGGGGGGGGGGGGGGGGGGAATAGGGAGCAGATTACACCGGATCGGCAATCGATTCTTCCGTTATCCCTCACAGCCGACAAATGCCAAAGCATTATTGAAACTTTAAGCGACAAAGGATAAATCACAAAAACCAATGGAACCGTATCGAGTGATGATTATTATTTCCAACCATCTGTCTCTCTGACAATTATTTCACTATGATGGACGCTAACAAAAATTCAACTCACATTTTTACAAAACGCGCAAGTTCAAGATTGGGCCCAAAGAAAAATTAAGACTACAACCTTCTTTAAAAAGCTTTCAAGACCAGATTAGCAGGATTCGGATGTGGTCGTGGTTGTACTTGTAGCAAATTTGGATACGCTCCAGACGCAGGGCAGGGTATGGGTAAAAAGGGCCGGCCGCCATACCAAGTTGAATCAAGCGGACCAGAGCAGGTTCAAAGCTGCAGTTGCAGATAACTTGATCATGCACAGTGCCGGTAGGGAAACATGGTAGGACTTATCCTGGTCACCTCCGAACTGATCGTGTGACTTCACTGTGTTTCCCAAGTGGTTCGGAATCCACTATAATCAGGAGGTCCACTGTCCTATGGGCTCTTCTGTCGAAGATTAGCAATCATCATGTCAATTTGAACCTTGGAGACTGCTGCTCTGAAAGAGAAGTCGTGCTCTTGCCAAACCACTCAAGTTATTCAACCGGGATGTTCTTCTTCTGTCGGGAGCTCGCATACCTTCTATCTTCCCATAGATTATAGCACGCAGAAGGTGATGTTTTTCGTTCCCAAAAATTAAGACTAGTTGTAGCCTACAACATACTTTCAAAAGCTTTCAGGACCGGATTCAGATGATGGAACAGTAGAATCCGGATCGGTCGATCAGCCGGCCTACTATTCTAATGGCGATTAGTTTTACCTTATTCTTGGGGTTGAAATTAATAATAATCGCCATAGTAGACCTGCTGAAAGAGTATGCGTATGTCGGACGTACAGTAGAAATAGCTTATGAACTTCAGAGTAATATTTTCGAAGACTATCCAGAAGATTAATGATGTTCCAGACACGACATACAAATGAAAAGTTTTCGACAGGTTTACACTAGTAGGGGCCCGTTTTTTGTATAAAAAATCTCTTTCGGCTATGGCCGATCAGGTGTAAGGAGATTCCGCAGACCCTGCTTTTCCTCTACGCTACCCAGAGGCGTAAACTTTTAGAATGATGGCGGGGGCAAAACTAAGCAGACCTTATGACGTCATCAGGCAGGATTGAAGAAAAAATTGATAATATAATAGAAAATAGAGTAGAGTTTTACGCATTTTTTAATAGTTGTAAAGTATAGCTGTAGATTTTACAAAGCTAAAAAAAGAATGCTTATATTCATATTGCTGCAAAGGGGACTATGAAGTAAGAACCACGTCTTACAATGCTCGAAGCTGGGGGGGGGGGGGGGTAAAGCCAAAAGGAGCTGGGGGGGGGGGCAAGTTGGACCGTGCCCATGAACTTTTACTTATTAAATTATTTTTACTTTGACTGGACGTCATCTTGAAATCGTTAATTTGTCGTGAAAAGTGTACATTACCATTATCTTAGATAATAATACGATTTTTCAGTCAGATTTTAATTCATTCCTCTGCGATCAATATTGACTGAGATATGAATTATATAAGTTTTCAATCGGCCGCCATCTTATAACTAAATAGCGGATCTAGCTGGTTAACGAACTCGATCAAGGCATTTGTATGATCAATTTTTGTGCCAAGTTTCATCCAAATCGGATAATATTTACGGAAGTTAGAGTGTTTCCTAAAATCGAGATATATATATATATATAACATTTTGAACGGAGGGTCGTTTTATGCTCATGAAATGAAAAGTTGTGAAGAAATTTTCCGAAAGTCGAACATTGGTCGCCATCTCAATAGGTAGATGAATCTCCCTAAAATAAGATTTAGACGTTATTGGACCCAACATGAAAAATAAAATTCAAATATGATAATTATTTTTTTTAAATCTCATGAAAATGCATCAAAATCGTGTTGTCTCACGGGAAATAACACACAGTCGTTCTTAGGAATCTGAAAACGTGTAAATCCCATGAAACCTGAAAATCGACCGAATTTCGACCATCACAAAGCTAACATATACATAGAAAAGCAATAATACAAACAACAAGGCAAAGGAAGAGATGAACAATTGTACGATAACTCTGTTTACCGTCAGCTATTCAAGTTTCCAGTAATGTATTTTAAACTATTTTAATTTAATTAAAACTGCAATGAAATCCCCCAAAGAATGAGCATGAAGAAGGATAAAGGAGAATTACAATACAGGTTGTCCTCCAGGAGATAGGGAGTTCCCGGGGGGAGGGGAGGGGGGGCTATACTGTGCTAGGGGCGGGGATCACCTCGGCCCCAAGTTTGCAAATAAAACGGCCGTTAAAACTTGTCAATGGGTCGCACTAATGTAATAGGCTAGATAATAAACCCTCGACCCCCAAAACATTTACCCTTTTGTCATTTGATCCCAAAATATCTTCTTTAAAATCCGAGTTTACCGGTTTCCCTTTCTCGTCGAGGACTCAAAGTTTTCCACTCAAGGACTCCACGACCCGAGCGCACGAGAATGGTAAATGTGCAGGAATTCATAAACAAAAGCAAAACCTTTTACTTCTCATTTCTGGAGAAAATACTGCTTCATGAGGAGAAAGTCTTGCTTGGAGGAGTCAAAGATGGTTCTGTACTTAGCTGGAACAAAGGGTATCGAACCCATGTTTGTTACATTTTTATTCAAGGTAAGCATGTATTAATTTTCTAGACAAAAGGTAACTTAATTATATGGTTTCATCCAGGCGCGGATCTAGAATGAGACCAAGGGGGGCTAAGTTTACATTTCGATTTTTTTTTTTAAATAGGGCTGAAATATTGGGAGTTTTACGCATTTTCAGAGCAATAAGGGTTCTATATGATAGGCAATTAATGCAAACGAGCACAAAGAGGGTCCGGGGGTCTCCCCCGGCAGGAAATATGTGAAAAATAGGACTGAAATAGTGGGGTTTTACGCATTTTGAGGACCCTAATGGGGGGGCTATGGCCCCCATAGCCCCCCCCCCCGTATGTCCGCGCCTGGTTTTATTATAAGAGTAGGCTATCTACAGTTAAGACAAAAAAACATTTAGTTCAAGTGATGTGTGATACCTATTTGGAAAGCTCACAATTTTCCAATCCATTTAAAACATAACGACCCCCCGTTTCTTAAGAGGACCCCACGGCACAGTTACCTACTTATTAAGATCAATATCCACAGCTCTGTCTTTACCCCCTCATGTTATATTTCATTCAATAGGGTAAACAATAAGGATCCACCCTTGACTACTTTATCTCGCATATTCCGACCTTCGTTGCCTCCCAACTCCTTCAGCATTAATTTAACAACCATTTGCGACAACTTTGGAAAGCTCGCATTCTCCGGATTCATTTGATACCGATGACAACGGCCCTAAGCCCCCCACGTTCAAGGCCGTAGCCAGGATTTTTTTTCGGGGGGGGGGGGGGTGGTTCAAAATTTCATTGGATAATACATAGTGGTTTTATTTTTCCGCTCTAAATCCGATTCTATCTAGTATCAAGCCATTTCATTTCGGGGGGGGGGGGGGGGGGGGGGTTCAAAATTTCATTGGATAATACATAGTGGTTTTATTTTTCCGCTCTAAATCCGATTCTATCTAGTATCAAGCCATTTCATTTCGGGGGGGGGGGGGGTGGTTCAAAATTTCATTGGATAATACATAGTGGTTTTATTTTTCCGCTCTAAATCCGATTCTATCTAGTATCAAGCCATTTCATTTCGGGGGGGGGGGGGGGGGTGGTTCAAAATTTCATTGGATAATACATAGTGGTTTTATTTTTCCGCTCTAAATCCGATTCTATCTAGTATCAAGCCATTTCATTTCGGGGGGGGGGGGGGGTGGTTCAAAATTTCATTGGATAATACATAGTGGTTTTATTTTTCCGCTCTAAATCCGATTCTATCTAGTATCAAGCCATTTCATTTCGGGGGGGGGGGGGTTAACCCCCATGAACCCCCCATTGGCTACGGCCTTGCCCACGTTTATAACCAATTGTGTGAGGACCCGGCAACCGGCGAGCTGCCACCCGCCGCAGGCGGCGCAAGGGGTGGAGTCAGTAGCCTCTGGCTGCTGCGAAGCCGCTTGTTATATGTATGAAATAGTTCATACAATTTAAATATACCAAAACTTAATTTAATTACATATTAAACTACTATACATAAAAAATGTCAATTAACGGATTATGGGGTGATCAGCTTCCTCTTAAAAGGTGTGAAATGTCGTTGAAATATCAAGATCGAAGAAGTCAAAAAATAAGACTAGCTTAGTCGCAATTCATAAAAAGTAAGCAATAAAAATACAAAGTAATTTTTCTACACTGCAAAGTTTTATATCATTCAGCACTAAACTTGTGGAATTTTTTCGACATGAGCAGCAGCAGCCGCAGCAAAGTAGTACGTAAGTTGATTAAATAATGCGCACAATTCCCCCGCGTGAGGTCGTTCGGAGCGAATTGAGCTGTTGGTAATTCATGACCGCTCAACAATTTTACTATTAAAAACCACACACAATTTTACACCTGCCATTCAAGCTAATAAAGCCCGCAGACGGTAAAAAAAATAGCGTCTGCTGAGCTTAATATTTACTCCTTTGGTGCAAGTCAGTCGTAAAAATCCCCGAGTTCCTATTGCCATAGCTTGTACATACGGCTTGGCATACCATAGTATCCCGTCGGTTGTTGACTGATATACGAATTCAACAGATATTAAAAATAATTAGGCTGCGTTGGAAGTCAATACTAGAGTTTTATATACCGTATTGTTTGTTTGTTAGCTTGTTTTCCAACGCCTGCTTTCAGCATTTCTTCTTTTAAGCAACCCTGTCAGGCTGTCACTCTGTCAGGCTGGCGGGGGGAGTGACTCAGTGAGTCTGCTTCTTAACTTGAGGGAGAAGTGGAGTTGACTGATAGCGGATAGGGTAGACCTCCTGATTATGCGAACGACCGAACTACTTGGGGAACATAGTAAAGTCACATAAAAAAATATACTTTCAAATTTCAAGGGCACCTTTCAAGTCTTCTATGAGTACGAGCAGCGATTGAAATAAAAACGTGGCAGACTGCCCAAGAAATTTTTGGCGGGAATGAATGCCCCATCTGTCCCATATAGAACATTAGTTACAAAACATCCTCAGGCTAACGGTCATCATCAAAGTTACACCAGCCAATCATAACCTAGATCACAGGAGTTTTGTTGAGTTAGTTTCATATCATTCCGCTAAACTCAACCAATGCTATTAATAGGGGTATTCACAGTGTTCGTGTTATCGAGTTATACCTAGTTAAGTGTGTTATATCAAGTGAAGTTAACACTCCGATAACCCGATAACCAAGCTAACCAGCGTGCTATCCTAAACGCACTTCCAAGTTAGTGAAATGTGTTATTTGGCAAGCGCTGCGATCGATAGCTCAAGTTTGACCGCCGCCATATTTGTTTTTGTTGATTGATTTGAAACACGCGTTTAAAATTTTGTAGCAATTACATTTATTTGTATAATCTATTATCACAAGAACTTACCGTAAATAGTTAAAATTATAATAGCCAAAATGAACAAAAAAATATAAACAAATGTGGCACTAGAATAGAGTTCGGCCACTTTCCTTAAAACCGTGCCACGGACGTCTGACTACTACCACGTTGTTTACCCTGTTAAATGTTTTCGATATAGCATGATAACTCACTCCCGAGGTCCACTCACGATTGTGTGTTATTTGGATAGCACATCTAACTCGATAACACGATAACACCAACACTGTGAAGACCCCTACTAAATAAAAAACATAGACGTTGGGGACTGATTATATTTCTTATGGGGCACCCCTTTCCCATAAGCGAACTACGGGAGATAAGAACGAACGTATGAAATATTCAAAAATAACATTGAAAACGGATACCTGAACCCGTACTAAACTCCGACCACATCCAACCATCGCTTGAAGGAAACCTGAACGGCACCGCCATTTACCAATGCATGGCTGTGCCGTGCAGTATTTCTTATTGGGACTTCTCATTCCATGGTTGGACCGGTCCCTAGTTGATATAACATGGTGGAGTCAAGCAGTTACGTTCATCATATTTCGCCACCTAAGGACCTGCCAAGTCAACTAACCTTAAACGTACATTGGGGAACAAGTTATCTGACAGATTGGAGTCACTGTCGCGACGATCTCCATCTGCCATCAAACTATCTGCAAAGCACGGTTAGGACTCGACATTCCAACGGAGACTCTATTTAGGACTGGCATCTCCCTCCAAGTTCAGAAGAAGTCGATAAACTGCAGTATCCGTTAGATTTCAATTTTCATTAGTATACCCCAAACTTGTGGTAGCACCCCTAACGATAGCTACAACCATGGGTTTATTTTCTGCAACCTGAACGGCGTGGATGGGAAACCTAAGAAACAGGGAAGGATGTGTAGATTCACGCATGGACTGCTGATTCAGTTGATTTGGAGGGTCGAGACTTTCGCGTGATTGCTTCCCATCAGCAGAACCCCCTGCCTTGCAGACACCTGCGGCATTAAAGTGCCCACTTCCTAACAAGGTAATGCTAAGAAAAATTTCTTCCTTGCTCATTCTTCTGCTTAATAAGAAAGGGTATAAGAAAATAATGCAATGTATTAATGTAACAGGGTGAGTCGAACCACTAAAACGTCTTTCGAACCAAAATGTGAAAACACTACCCGTTTAAGTACTGTAAGACCTATGCAAATCTACCTTCTAATATTTTATACTTTCGTTTGCATTTATTCAATTAGTAATTAGTTTAAAAAGTCTTAAAAGTGTAGCAGGTGTAAGTTAGTACCAACTTACCCGGGGATAAGGTCGCATTATTCTAAATGAATCCCAAATGATGTAAATTGACTTACGGGGATTACAGTGCAATAATAATTAAATGCTGATTGTGTTTCAATAGAGGTTAGTTGCTATTCATTTTTGAACATGCTAGATGCAGGTGGAACATTTCTTTTTGCCCCGCATGACAAAACAATTGCTTCTGCTTTCTTTTTAAACGAGCGGGATATGTTTTAACACCATATTAAAATGGTTTTAAATAATTCCCCACTTAAATTATAATATACCGCCGGTATTACGGCAGCAAATGCACAAAAGCAGATGACTCAAAAGTCATAATTCATTACGTAAATCTAGCTGATTATCTACAAAATTAACGGCAGTGCAGATGTTAAGATAAACGTTAAGGATGTGCAAGACGAAGAGGGAGGGAGAAATTAAGAGGGAGAGAGAGTAAGTGCTTAAACGGTGAAGAAGTGCTCAGGTATGGGGGGTGAAGAGAGCAATTAGAATTCTGGGGAAGACTTGGCGACTCGGGGGAGAATCCAATCGGCTTTGCGCCGCTTTAAAAAGAAATTCCCGTAATTATTATTCCGGCGTCGGTTGCGGACGGCTTACCTTCCAAACTTAGATTTGGATTTAGCAATGAGTTGAATCAACTTTTTGATTTATCGCCCAACGCCCTGACACCCCTCGATTCACACGATTTTTACTCATCCCAGGCATAAAAAACTGTTAAGTAGTTATCAAGTGGGAAAACCGGTAAAATGGGCCTTTTTCATTATTAACGAGCTAACAAGAGAACGTACCAAGAGCTGAAGAGGAAAGTGCAGGACCGAGAGAGCTGGAGAGCAGAGAGTTGATGCCAACCAATCGTTGAAATTGTGACCTCTGAAGAAGAAGAGGAAAAGCGAACCCTTAGAAGTGTACAAATCGTTTAACAGAAAATATCGACAGTTGAGGTTTATAATGTAATAATTATTAAGGCTTATATTGTAAAAATCAAATATCTCATGAAATGCCAATCGTAGAGCTGTTAAAAATATCAAGACAACTAACAAAAGAAATTTTTTTTTAGCATTTCTGCACATTTAACGGATTATTACATTCGATATTTCCGGAGGAAATCAACTTTGAACAAAAAACACATAAGCCTAATGGGGGCAGTCCGATTTGCTCTAAATATACAAGCAACTAAATAAATTATAACTTTCATATCTTTGCGGCTGTGGAATGAGGAATTGATTAATTTCGTCCCTTAAGTCACATTTTCCTACTTTGCATGGCATAAGTGCCGGGGTTGGCCCACAAAACGTCGGAAATACAAAATTACAATATATTTAAAAAATCAAAACAATAAACTAAAGCAAACAAACTTGTAGAAATATTTGGTGGGATTTTGCATTTTCTAATTGATAGTGAAATATTCGTCTAAGGGTTTAAGACTTTTTTGCCCCAGAAGGCCAAACCCGGCACTGTGGCATACCTTACCAATATACCTGTAGTATTTCAAAACAAAACAGTGCATGTATGCACCTAGGTACAATATAAATTGAAAAATTTAAAAAAAAAACATTTTGAATGGTACTAATCAACTGTACTTTCAGAATATGAAAATAAAACTACAGAACATACAGCGTACGTATGACGTACTTTTGCGAGATAATACCAAACTTCTGCACAATAGTTTATTACAAACATTCCATAGGGCACGCTGACAAACTGTTAACTGCATAACTATAGTTAGCAGACGTACCAATAATTTACAAACTCCAACTCATACCGGCGAAAAATACAGCAACGAGTTGATGTTGAAATAAAATAGGATTGTGGAGCAGAGTTATTAAAAGTTGCAAATAGAGTTTGCACATTTTACTGATTTCTCATCAGACACACGTCCGGCTTTATTTAATTGTAAAAATACGTGCCCACCGACCATCTGACCCACCTCCAGGCTCCCCTTCAATATTTCTGCTTTCACTACCTGTATTTCGATCTGCTGTAATTTTATATAAGGGTTTTTATTTTCATTTCAAAAATATTTTTGATGGTCCATAATTTTCGCTCATTTTCCATGTAAAATATTCAATGCAAATATTTTGATTTTGATTTGTATATATATATTTTTTAACTAAATAAATTAATACCTCGTTTCACAGCCGTAAAGATTTGAAAATGGTCTAACAAAAAATTCGAAATAAATGCAAGCTTTCTAAAAATGCGGGTTATTTACCCGTTATCCCATATATTCCAATAATGCTCTTTATCGTATTTATTTAGACTCTACAGCATATACAGTAGTAGTTCAGGTGAAAAATTAAAGTTTACTCAGAAAGTCTTTATTTTTTATGAGTTTTTCAAACAGTCATTGTCATATATTTTCGGCTGTGAAACGAGAAATTAATAGCTTCTATTGGACTAGCCAACTATCATTTGGGTGTAAATCATCTAAATGCTGTAAATATAATAAATGCGTAATATTACTTATGGCGGTTAAGAATGCTCTACCCAAGTCAACCAATCAACAATCTGAGGATATCTATAAGTTACTCATGGGAGTTACAATATAATTGGGAATTGACTCCGAATCACAGCAGGCAATACTACGGGATATTGTTGAAATTTAATGCATTCGGTATGAAAGTAGTTAATATTATTATAATTAATATTTCCATCGAGCTATCGCTGATATGTACAGTTCTAAGGTGTAAGAGAGGGCCAAAGGCCCTAATCTCGCTGTATTTCTATTTAATTGTTTTCAATAAAGACTTTACTATTATTTTTAATTATTATTACAGAATAATAATAATAAATGTTTTCCCTAACTGGTTACTCCACCAGCTAGGGGATTATATTAATACAAAGTAATTTAAACATAATTACAAATCACGACCACCCCATAGCTTACCGACCGCCATACCATGTTGAATCCAGCAGACCAGAGCAGGTTCAAAGCTGCAGATAACTTGGTCGTGTGCACAGTGCCGGTAGGGAAACATGGTAGGACTTGTCCTGGTCACCTCCGAACTAATCCTGTGACTTGACTGTTTCCCAAGTGGTTCGGAATCCACTATAATCAGGAGGTCCACTGTTCTATGGGCTGGCATAGGACAGTCAAGTCGGGGTCGCTCTATGGGCCCAAATGAGGCCGAAGTCGTTATTAACCCGACGAACATTACTACTACTACTCCATAGCTTCCGCTTCTCGGGGATGGCGTCTTCTTACCTAAATGTTGCAACTTTTTTATATACTGTAGGTTAAAAATAGGTCTTCCCTATTGAGTTTATAGTAACCATCTTTTTGCTGCTTTTTTATAATAATTTTTATTAATAATAAAGTCTTTATTGAAAAAATAATAATGTAGATACAGCGAGATTAAGGCCGATTACACCTGTGTGTACCGTGTACCGTATATGCCTGAACCACAATTTAATCTCTTTAAATTGTTGATATAGTCGTATAATACAGTACGACTCGTATAGTATGCCTATAGTCAGTAATTAAGATGGGATAAGGGGCATTAAACATTTGGCCGAGGCCAGAGTAGTAAGGTAGGTATTCTGAAGAAATATTTGTAGCTCTGGTCTCATTCTTCTAATCTCCCTCAAGGACAAAGCCCCACAAAGCTCCACTCTCCAGCGTTTCTCTAATCCCTGGAGAATATAAACGTCTAATACACAGTTAGGACGAATCCTACCTAATACAAATTATACTTTATCACTTCCCCCTGTAGGAAACAGCAAGTAAGAAGTGTGTAAAGGATAATCCATGCCCCGGATGAGGTTGTATCTATGAGCGCGGAAGCACCAGAGCCAAGTGTACTGATGTCAAAATTAAAGGAACACGTTGTTTATTAAAAATTTTCTCAATTTTCATGTTATCTGATTTCTTTTGGCATTTTTATTTGTATGCTGATGTTTGCTGCGCTTTAAACTATCGTACAAATGTACAAGTTTTGAACCAAAATTAAGACACAGTACTGGTACGCAGAGGTTTTTTTAAGGACTTTTTATGCACACAGGCTTACTTATAGTGCCCCATAGGTCCCTTGTCCAATGCCAACGAACCTATGAATTTCGGCCAATATTTGTTTTGTTTCCGTATGAATTTTTGGCCATTGGCAAACTGGTAGACGTTCTCGAGGTCAATCTACAATGCTACAAGCGATAATGAACAAGCTGAGACAAGCTTACCATTAACGCAATGAAACAGGCGAAAGCATGACTTAACCAATTACAGATACGAGTCTACTGGTACCTGTTCTTTGGTAGTTAGGTAGGTTTTTTTTTATAAATTTAAATTATTTAATAAGAAGTTACAATAGGCTATAAACAGTAGGAATTTTTGTTGTTGTTATTTCACTTTACATTATGTAATATTTATACACATAAGGGCTACGGCTGTGTGATGTAATAAAATTTTTTTCTATTATATTCTATTCTATTCCATACCTATTTGAAAAAACAATTGTTGGAAAGCCAATTTTGAAATTTACTCTGTGGGTGTCCTTGTGCACCCAACAATAAATCATACGAGATCACACCTTGGGGCACATTCTAGAAATGCTCTCCCTCTTGAAAAGTAGCTCCCACGATCGCTTCAAAAGTCTCAGTAAGGTACAGGCCATTTTACAATGCATGACGATACCGTGCATTATTCATCACCGAGACTACTCAAGCTACTTCAGCCACTCTAAGGCGCTTATTCCACCGACGTCTATAGTGATTATTGACGTCGGTGGAATATGCGCCTAAGTCAAAAAAATTACAGTGTGAAATAATGACCGAAACACTGTCAGATTTTTGATTACTCAGAAAATAATTGTAATATCCAGATTCCGGAATATTGAAAAATATGGAGTTGAAACCTAATATTAAAGTTAAGCATCTAAATTTCTGGTTTTGAAGCCTTAATGAAAGAGCGTCAATCAAGCTATATTTCGAATACTTTAACATCCCAATATATTGTATAAACATAACCGGTTGAATTACTAATTACGATGCTGTACATGCAATAAAATGCTGTTTTTTTGTTTCCAACGCCTGCTTTCAGCATTTTTGCTTTAAGCAACCCTGTCAGCCTGGCGGGGGGAGTGAGTCTGTTTGTTAACTTGAGGCACCCTAAGGGCAGACTCAATCACCTCGGGAGAAAGCGGAGTTGACTGACAGGGTGGACCTCCTGATTATAGTGGATTCCGAACCACTTGAGGAACATGGTAAAGTCTCACGATTAAATCGGGGTTGACCAGGACTCGACACGCACGTAGACTGCCTGTTATAGTCTTAGCGCATTATCATGTCCCACCATGTTCCCCTGCCAACGCTGTGCACACTACCAAGTTTGCTGCAGTTTTGAAACATGGTCTGCTCTCATGGATTCAACATGGTAAGGCCGTTGTCATACAATAAGATAAGAACGTAGTCTGACAGAAAAATTAAATTAATTAATTACAAACTGCAAACGTATCGTAATATGCATACACAATAGATCTAGCGAAAATTTCCATCTTTGGCTTCTTTTTCGACACAGCAATAAGAAATAAACCATGCCTTCATTACAAAGTAAATTCAAAGTTCCCGGGTTATTTTAAAAGATATAGGGTAGCTATATCAAGCTTATACCACCATGGGTTTTCTTGCAAATGTTTTTTGACTTGAAAAGGAATATTGTAAATTGTAGTTATGAGACATATTTATTAATATTTACAGTGACATTATATGCAGATAATACTATTAACATTCATAAAACGTCTATCTTGAATTTCTTGTTATTTTCCACTTATTCTGCCATTATTTAGCTAAAGATAGCATTTTAATCTTATTTTTGGTTGTGCAACTAATCAGAGCAGAGCCTAGCATTGCATTGCTGAAAATGAGGTGGATTAATGACTTTAATGTATTAATAGTTATTGTACACCTCCTTTAATTTTGTGACATATCCAATTATTACTTTAATAGTAATGTTTCCTTGTTTTCGAATGCCTGCTGCTTTCAGCAGTTCCATGAAAATGGAGTCGTGTTTATTTATTTGCACCCAGAACCAAACTATCAAGGGGCATGCCACCTATTGGGTTTTGTTAACATTAATAACAACTACAATATACCCTATATGCTAATGTACAGAAATCGTTATAGCCGTTTTTTAGAAGAAAAAAAGTTGAACGTTTTTTTTTTTAGGTTTTTTTGGTGGGAAAATTAAGTTAGCCAAAAACAAAAAACAAAATTGCCTCGAGATATGATCTTTACCCCGAATTTCATCAAACTCTATAAACTATTATGTCGACAAATCGACAAACAGACAAACATTTCGTAAAAACCACTTTTTTGGTTCCTGGGACCTCTAAACGTGTACATCCGGTGCAAATAAATAAATAAGGACTTTTTATTGTTTCTATTACTAAGCCAACCTAGCGGAGTTAGGGCTATAAAGCCCTCTCTTACACTCAACTAGGATGACCCGGGACCGCCTGCTTCACATGCCCTCCGAAGCATGGCCAGAAAATGTAGCCAGTGTGGGACTCGAACTAACAACCTTTCGGGTGAAAGTCAGAGTCCGTACCACTACGCTACATGTCCTGACTGATTTCCTTTACTATATGAGGTTCATCCCCATTCAGCAGCACCTTATGAAGTTTCGGTATGGCCAAAAATCGTCTTTATTAACCGAGTTTCTTGCCTATCTTAGTCTTCACTAGTTGAGTTCTACTGTATTTTCCTTTATTCCTGTATTTCCGTTGATGTCTAATTGAACCTAGCCCTCTGCTCCACGGTTCGTATGGACAGTGTTGTTTCTGCAATTTTTTTTATCTTTGCCATACTGGCACATTTTCGGTTGCTACCGGATGGTTGAGATGTCGAAATCGAAAATTTCATGCATCACAAAGTTTTTCGTGTGCTAACGTATAAGTAGGAAAGCAATAATTAGGCCCGCCCCCTCAGACATAGCTCGGCAAGGAATACTGAAAGGCAAAGTCAGTAGTCAGTAGTCATTACCGATGCATTTCTAAGAGCGGTGAGTACGGCCCTTAATGTTGCAAGTCAACCATTGGAAGTCGCTGTAAATTAGCAACAGTGATTAATTAAAGCAGAGAAAAGGTTTACGACAGTCAGTTAGAAAGTTAGTTAGCGACGAAAGTCGGCTGGAAGATATAAAGTAAACACCTCGGGTCGGACACGCAGGGAACCCTAGCAGGAGGGAAGAGGGGGGGGGGGCTTCCCCGGGGGATGCAAACCCCAACCTGGCCAGATTCATATCGACAGCTGGTAAGACATTTAACAAATTGAACCTCGAGATAATTCCATGTCATTTTATCTTGTTATGGATCCATTTGAGGAATTAAGTCACCTCTATTAACGGAAGTGATCCAACCTTTCCTCCCACCCCCTCCCCCGCGATGCCTTTTCACCTCTAACCTCACTACCTTGGACCTCTCTCGCCCAATTCACTTCTTGTACCATTCACCTCTGCTGGTTTGGAATTTCCTTTTCATAAGGCATCTATTCTCCGGAATCAAAGATCTGACAATGATAAGTGCAGCTAACAGTGTAGTGTATTTGCAATATAGGGGTAAATTTTATAAGTATTTAGGCGGGGTTTCCTCATACGTCAATGGTCAATGGTAAATATGGTTTTGACGTGGTAGCAGACATTTTTAGTATGTCTTTAATGTCTGCTAAAACGTCAATACCACATTTACCATTGACCATTGACGTATATGTGGAAACCCCGCCTTATAGTTATATACCAACCAAGAGCAACAATTTATGAGGATGTGTACAATAGATATTGGTCACCCCCTGGATTATTCGGTTGTTATTTTTGCTTTCCTATGGCGGGGTTTCCACATACGGCGCATATTCCACCAACGTCAATAGTGATAGTAAATGTACTATTGACGTGGTAGCAGACATTTTTAGACTGTCTTAATGTCTGCTACCACGTCAATACTACATTTCCTATCACTATTGACGTTGGTGGAATATGCCCTTAAGTCAATGGTCAATGGTAAATATGGTTTTGACGTGGTAGCAGACATTTTTAGTATGCCTTTAATGTCTGCTAAAACGTCAATACCACATTTACCATTGACCATTGACGGATGTGGAAACCCCGCCTATTTATACGTAGGAAAGAATTGTGAGTCGAACATCGAGTTGTCAGTGGGTTTACACGTTTTCAGGCCCCAGTAACCAAAACAAGGTTTTTACAAAAACTGTCTGTCTAGGCGTCGATTTGTGGCCAACTACTCGATCGATTTTGGTGACATTTGGAATGTAGATGCACAAAAATCATATCTCGGGACCATTGGTATTTTTATTCTGGGCTAACTCGTCCTTGTGGGTTTTTACCCTACAAGAACTTAAAATTATAAAATGCTTTTGTAATAGTAGCCTATATCATATACAAATTATTTACTATTGTGAAGGCTATTTGTATCGGTCATTAAATAAACGTTTGAATTTTGAAAATCTCTAATATTAATCTAATCTCTAATATTATCTCAAAATTATGGCATAAGACATGTATGGCCTGTAGTCTCAAGACTTTTTCTCGACCCTATATACAACATTTTAAATACCAATCTGAAACCAAGTACGATCTGTTGCAAATATCAGTAACCTCGATAGTCGATAAGCTTGTACATCTGGAACCTCTGAGATCAATGAAACAGCACTTCCTGATCTGATGAGAATTGGCATTGATGTGTGCGGCAGTTATTGAGCGCATTACGGGGAAGTACCTGCATAAAACTACTCGGCGAATGCCAAAAGCCATTGATCTGATGAACTCCAAAATAATGCCAGATCTCGACTGTTACAGGGCATTTATAATAGGCAAATGTTTTTCAGGGCCTAGACTTGACGAGGCCTGGAAATCGCGGGAGCTAGAGACAAGAGAGGTTGAATGTTAGCAGAGGAACTAGAGTGAGAACCTGAGTGTTTGCTATCCGCAACCCACCGTTGGGACGTCTATCCTGGCCTGCCCCTTAACAAGTGACAGCCCCCCCCCCCTCCCCACCCATTTTGGACCCCAGGGAGCCATAATGACAGACAGACTGTGTGTGTACATTATTAGCCCAATTATTAACCCTTGTAATCAGATGAGGCTGCTTACTTTTGAGTATCTAAGACATTCGATAAAAGTTTACTGACTGACAGCATGGTCTATTGTGTACCAATTTTGGGATCTATAATGTAATGTTAATCGAAGTCGGGTTGAAAAAACTTAATTCAACGACTACCGCAATGAATAAATGTGATGCTGCCCTGTCAAATTTGCAAATAGGGTAACTAAGGAATAATTTTACGAGTCTTTGATTTAATAGCAATATTCAAAACGCAAAAGTTTTCTTAGGGTGGCTCCGTCCGCCTTTACAAGCATGGCAAAAGCATTGGTACTTTGCTTCTCGTAGCGAATGCATGTTAAATGATACACAGGTAGGCAGATAAATAGCGTGGAAAAGACGAAATTCATTAGGCCAGGGCAGATTTCGGTTATATTGGACACGAACATCCCTCGAAACAAATGGGCTTCTGTATTCGTGACCCCATTACAGCTCACCTCCACCAATATTAATTCTCCTTTTACAAATTTCAATATTCTTCCGACTCCCCACTAAGTAAACACCCTCCTCCGGTTGTTTTCGTCTTCACCCCTCATTACTAACAGACTGTTTGCACCCCTTACATAACAAATACAGTAAAAACATTGCTAATGCACCTCCTAAATTCATTCCCCCCGACTTTCTGAAACCAACTTCAATTACACTTCCACGTCTTGTAATAATATTAAGTCGACGTTGGTTATTTCAAACGTGCTCAGTAGCAAGCCTGTTCAAATACTTTTTAAATGGGAAGATCCCGTAAGTAAAGGGTATGGCGTATGGCTGTGAACACTTTTAAGTACCTAAACCTAGGCCAACTAAAGTAGACTACAGTCATGTAAAGAGGTTCATGAACGGAGAGTTCCAATTAAAAACTGCATTCATGCATGAATTAAAGTAGGCACCTATATCTTATGTCCTAATTCTTAAGTCTTACGTCTCGAAGTCTCGCCCCGTAAATATAAGACGTTTATTATTATTATTATTATTATTATTGCTTTCCAATTTATACGTAGTATAAGGAAAGCTTTGTGATGGTCGAAATTTTCGATTCCGAGATTTCAACGAATTTACACGTTTTGAGGTCCCAGGAACCAAAAAAGTGGTTTTTACGAAATGTCTGTTTGTCTGTCGCTCTGTCTGTCTGTTCGTTGATTTCCGGGCAAACTACTCAGTCGATTTTTATGAAATTCAGCATGTAGGTTCACAAAAATCATACCTCGGGAACATTTTATTTTTATTTTGGGCTAACTCAATTTGGGGGGGTTTTATTCTCAAAAAACTCCAAAAAAACGTCTAAAAAAATTATTTGTACAAAACGGCTCCAACGATTTCGTTTAAATTCACATATATTGTAGTCGTTATTATTGTTGTTGACAAAATGCGGGGGGTCGCTTGCCCCTAGATAGTTTGCTTCTGGGCGTAAAAAAATTAAATAACTAAATTTTAATGAAAAATGACTAAAAAATAATTTTTCCGTGAAACCTTTCCATGATTTCTACCTTCAGGCATGTTTTAGGTGTTAAATTGAGTAACGAAAACGGACAGATTGCTTTCCCAAATAACCATTTGGTTTTGTGCAAAAAAAATGTTTTTGAAAAAATGAAAATTCACGGTCAAATGCATTGCGTGCCCTGCCATTATTGCTGTGTGGTAATTTATTGGTCTGACCTGTCTAGAATTAACCTCACCTCCAGTGACGTCAGGTGGACAACCCCCCCCCCCCCCCCCCCCGAGATATCGGAAATTTACATATAGGAAAATTATTTACCATGAAATTACTCATTTTATCTATTTACTAATTTTGATAAATTGGAAAGCATGTTCGAGTAAACTCGGACCGGTTCTTATTAATTTAAGCCGCTTTTAAACCTGCCATATTATCCTACCTAACCTAGCCAAATAGGTACATTTTCCATTCCAACCGTTCGATAACCAATTCAGTTAGTAAAACAGATTTTAACGATGTAAGCATATAATATCCGTTAGAGGGGGAAAAGCCTTACAAGTGTACAAAATAAAATATCTCATAAAATATTGATCCTGGCCACAATGGCCATCTTTAGAAGCTTTGAGCACTCTCACATACTTCCACACTGTACTTGCTAAACATCAGTCGTATTGCTAGACAGATTAGCAATACGAAGCATATTAATAAGAGCCTATAAGTTGTTGTTGTTGTTGTTTTTTTAAGATTAATCGCATACAAACAATTTAATGAATGTATCTGATTGACCTTTTCAGTCGCCTCTGTAGGTTATTACCCGTGATGAGGACGACACGTCTCCGATTGCATGGCGTGTAAAGACTCGCACAAGTGCAAGCACGTTACCACCTGGCCATCGAAGTCGAAATAGATGAACTGTTCTTATCGGGGCTTGTGGTCCAGCGGTTAAGACGACGCCCCGGTTAGGCTTAGGTCGTGGGTTCAAATCCTGACAAGTCCAGTTTTTCTATATCCTCTAATTTCGGTTAAGCAAGCCCAAGCTTATAGTCGTCCTTAAAATAATTATAAAAATATCTGTATAAGAAATACTTCTCTTCATTTTGATGCCAATCTATTTAACACCGATTGGCCACATTTATTTGAAGTTAGAAAAAAGTTTAAAAACGGTTGGTAAATGCGTCCAGAGAAAGAAATCAAAAACTGTGGACAATCGATGTTAGTGACGGCCACATATCATATATCAAAGGGATGCGACATTTTTGATAGCTCTACAGTGATTAGACTTTGTAAAAACGTGTAGTGGGGGAGGGTGTTAGATTTGCTCTTAACTAATTAAAATTGGGCCCACGCCACCACCATGTTTTTTTCTGGTTAAGGACTGTATTCAAAAGTTACTACTACTAAAATAGAATATTTATTATATGCCAACAACAAAAATAAATGGATCCCATAACGAAGGCATTTACAATAACAACATAGCAATTAGAAATTTACAACACAGAAATATTTAACAATTAAAATTAAAAGTAATTAGGTAAGCGTTAATAAGCAATCGTCACAAGATGTATACAAACTTGTGTTCCTCAAAGTTTTTTAGTTTTATAAGTTGTTCTGGCATTTGGAGTAGGTACATCGTCAGAATCCGCTTTACTAACTGAACACCACTAAGGGTTTATATAAATTCAATTCAATTTTTATATCCTTCAATACAGTAGAGTACAACATGATCAAAATTTTAATTATCATTGGGCTAAGCGGCCTGTATGCGATCAAAACATGTTACACAAATAGCGCTTGTTACCGTTAGTGCTGTAGTCTCTAATAGTATAATTTATCCTAACAATTTCCCAAATAAAATTGTTCTGCTTAAAAAATCTATTAATATATACTGTATGTACAATCGACTTTATCTAGGCTAGGTGGGGACTGGCGGAGAACCCGACTTGCGAATCCGGACAACAAAAAGACGACGGCCAACTTCTGGCTTGCCCGAGACTAGAAGAAGCTGTGTCCCAGACAGATTTTTTTTTTTTAAATAAAAGATTAATTCTATACAAACAATTTAATGAAAGTATCCGATTGACCTCTTCAGTCGCCTCTGTAGGTTAGTACCTGTGTTGAGTTACGACACGTCTCCGATCGCATGGCGTGTAAAGACTCGCACAAGTGCAAGCACGTTACCACCTGGTCATCGAAGTCAACATTTCTGATGCCAATGACAAGGCCATCCAGACCGAAATGTTTTCGATCAACGTGGCCTGGGCCCGGACACGTTAAGTAAGTAAGACTACTACATCTACTCGTATAGATCTACGTGTATATTTCTATCAAACCAGCTGGCGAGTTTAAACCTGGCGCTTTTACATCAGATTAGGTTTACTTTATTGACCAAAAAAACAGCTGTTGCATACTTTTAATAGCCTTATGATTGTTCTCGAACTACATTACATTGTCTTAATAATGCTTTCGTTGGTCTAGACAATTAAGACGATTTTCGCCTCTTTCGCGCCCAATTGCGATATTTTAAAAACAATTACCTAATTTATATTTTTCAGACAATTTATCTTAGTACTTTCATGTTTGCCTCTTGGACCGAAAAATTAATTAATTTCCATGAAAAGACTCATCAGCCATGTTGTTTATCAAATAGCACAAAGGATCCATTTACTCTCATTTCACAGCATGCATTCATTAATGCTACAAAAAATGAAGCTTTCATATTCATATCTTATAACAGTAAATAAGCTAGGAAACAGGAGCACATGTTGGCTATATCAACAAGAGTAGTTAATTAGGAAAAAACCCCTGCTGTGTATAGAAAATTGCGGCAAGATTAACAGGAAAACAGACAGAGAAAGAGGCAGAGAGAGAAAGAGAGGCGGAGGGGGGGGGGTACCACACCGGAGAACAACCGAAAAGAAGTGAAAGGGAGCAGTGACGAAGACGGACGATGTTGCCGCGTTAATAAATTAATTTATCAACATGTCGCGTGACGCATGCATCCTTATAAATAAAACGCATTGCTGCGTTTCATTCTCGCAGCTAATTTAAGGGGAGGGGTATCCATGAATTTTTCAAAAGCCACATCTGGACATTTTCACTTGATTTTTGTCAATTAATTTTAAAACTATTCCAGTTAATTGATCCAAAGCATCATTATGATTTTCGAGCCTCTTCCCAGAACAAAAACTCCTTTGGTGTAATAATACAGCTGGAGTTATTTCCGCATAAGTTGACTGTTGACACGCCGGCAATGGTCAACTGGGCAAGGCGCTTATTCCACCGACGTCAGTAGTCAAAATATTGCTGATATTGACGTGGTAGCAGACATTTTTACACTGTCTTTAATGTCTGCTACCACGTCAAACACGTCAATAGTGAACTATAAGGAATAAGGGCCCATGCAGAGTCTGCATTAATGGCCGCTTTTTTTTAAAATATTTCTTTCCCCTCTTCCGGTAACTGTACTGAGAAAATTATGTTTATGAACGGTAGGTAGGTCTATCACCCTGATGAATCTATTTTGTTCCAATATTCGATCCAATAAATGTAGTTCTAAAATAAATTGGAATAATACCAATCTTAAAAATATATCGATTCAAATCGCAAATAAAAAAATAAATATACTATTCCAAATATATCTCTTCGATTGAAAAAATATTTGGATTGTTTCTTTTTTATACTATGTACGATTTGAATCTGATTTTTTTAAATTTTGGTATATAATCGGTATAATAACTTTTCGTTTAAATACTACAGTAGAACATAGCTGGATTTACATCATCAGAACTTAAAACAAAAAGACTGACACATAGCAAAGGTTATCAAAACGAGGGTTTCGTTAAAACATTACATAATATACTCGTACTGTCGTGCACACATATCGTAATATGGCAGTGAAGCTAATTCCAACCCACAATAGTTCATAAAATTAATTTTTGTGGTAGATAGCTTACGTTTTCAGCTTAATTCAAGGCTATTTTAGGGGTGAGCTTTAGATTGGGAAAGCGATGCCTTATATCCCAATTTCGAGTTTACAAGTTGCGAGTTTGCGGACTAGGGAATTTCTCACCAATTACGGTAATGGAATGATTCCTCATTGATTGTTCTATAGTCTTTGAGCAAATACTTTTAACTAATCACCACCTCTGTCAACACTCCACAGTTGTATCTCTTCCTACCTGTTCCTTTACAAAAGTTTTCCCCTCCCTTACGCCCGAGATTTCGCCCAAAGATCCCTTTTTTATTAAGGAAATCCCATTTCTTGGGGAAATCTAACTACCACTGCTTTTTCTCTTTCTTTCCTATTAGGGAGAGCTTTGCCTTCGTTATTTTAGATACGACCACATAAACACTTAGATTTCCATCTTGATTTGTGTAGACACTCTAACCATATTAAGTGGGGAAATGCGGTATCGAAGGAACGAAACATAAAATGCGGAATACGAAATAAGGTGAGGATGCGGTTATTCCATATAGCGTAAACTCGTGCGTTGCTTCCAGCAGTCCGATCATGACGATATAGTAATTTGGTATGATTATAATACCGCGGTTTATTCAATTGTTTTAAACAAATGAGTGCAAAATGCGCGGGAAATTCAAATTGATAAATTAATATTTTTGGCGAGTTTTCAATTTTTTCTCCCTTAGATGTAGACACATTAATTAAAATTCTTATTGTGTATCAAAATTCTAACTATACATTTTAATGATTATTAGTATTTCATTCAATTACAAAACAATGCAACCATTCTGTTGTATTCTAATAAGTTATTAATTTGAATTTCCCGCGCATATTTAACCCCGTCACGTGACACCTTACTACTGTGGTATTACAAAATAAACCCCGGTGTTGTATAAACCCAGGTATTATAATTAATAATACTAAGTCGCCATAATAGGGCTGCAGGAATGATGAGAATTAGCATTCAGTAGGTACTCTTCAACCAGCAATTGAAGGAAACAAAACTATATTCATGCAAATGCAATAATGTAAGTAATACTGTAAGTATATAATAAATCATTAACAAATAATAATTTAATTTTTAACTGAACAACTCTGGCCGTGTTTGGACCATCAGGCTTGGCAAAAAGCAGTGTTTCACAGCCTTCAATTGCTCTTCGTCGAACAGTACCTAGGCCTTTGATTTCAGCATTTTAGACTCTACCCAGGTATAGTAAAACTTAATGTAAAGAACCGGTCCGAGTTTACTCGAACATGCTATCCAATTTATCAATTAGTAGGGAGAGAAAATGAATAATTTCATGGTAAATAATTTTTCTATGGTTAAATTTCGGATATCTCGGGGGGGGGGGGGGGTGTCCACCTGACGTCACTGGAGGTGAGGTAGCCTCAATAAATTTAAAACACATTACAACACAGTAATAATGGCAGGGCAGGCAATGCATTTCAGCGTGAAGTTTCTATCATTTTTTCAAAAAAAAATAATTTTTGCGCAAAAGCAAATAGGTTTTTGGGAAAGCAAACGGTCCGGTTTCGTTACTCAGCTTAACACCTAAAACATGCCTGAAGGTAGAAATCATCGATAGAAAGGTTTCGCAGAAATATTATTTTTTAGTCATTTTTCATTCAAATTAAGTTATTTTTATTTTTTTACCCCCAGAAGCAAACTATCAAGGGGTAAGCGACACCCCGCATTTTATCAACATTAAGAACGACTACAATATATGTGAATTTAAAAGAAATCGTTGCAGCCGTTTTTGAGAAATAATTTTTTTAGAAGTTTTTTTGGAGTTTTTTGAGAATAAAACCCTCCCAAATTGAGTTAGCCCAAAATAAAAAAAATTGTCCCGAGGTATGATTTTTGTGAACCTACATGCCAAATTTCACTCAAATCCACCGAGTAGTTTGCCCGGAAATCGACGAACAGACAGAGCGACAGACCGACCGACAGACAGACATTTCGTAAAAAACACTTTTTTGGGTTCCTGGGACCCCAAAACGTGTAAATCCGTTGAAATCTCGGAATCGAAAATTTCGACCGTCACAAAGCTTTCCTTATACTACGTATAAATTGGAAAGCAAAAAGTTTCCGTGGTAGATCGAGTTAAATCTCTCTGTGCAGATGAGCACATAGAAGAAGGACAATATCGTCACACTAATGTCAGAAGGGCGTACCCGCGTACCATAACAAAAACAACATTTTGAGATAATTGCATTTCTGTGTACGTTTAGTTTTCTACAAACAGTTAGATTCGCCCTCTTAGTCGAACATGTCAGCCTTATTTTTCGAGATTTAATTTTTTTCGGCACATGCAAACGTAGAGCTCATGTCACTAAATCTGATCATAACTCAATTTCTCCAAAAAATGTTGGTTACGCCCGTCTGACTTTAGGGTGGCGACATCTTGAGTGAGCCATGAAGGAGTGAAGGATACTGCAGTGAAATATAATAAAGTTTGGACGAGATAATCAGACAGATGGACCGTTAGCAATCAATGGCCCCATAAAATGCCCGCAAGACAAAGCACCCACAATCTGTTGTACAGTCCAATTGCCCAGCAAACTATTATGGTCTATTATTCCTTCTTTTTGTGGCTTCAGTTCAAATGGGTGGCATTCCTTATTGTCAAAATACAATTAAATATGGACACTGAGAAGTGAGGGCTGGGTGATAGCACTGTTGAATAGTACAAGTACATAGTCAACAAAACAAACAAAAAAACAGTAAGTTAAACATAAATAATCTTATTTTAAACGTATTTCAAAAGACATAGAGACCTATAGATATAAAACGTATTCTTAAACTAAGAGCATGCAGGAAACAACTGAAATTGATTCATTCGTTCTGATTCCTGCACCTAGCACCTTTTTTTAGTAACTGGCTTCTAAACCCAAGAATCTTTGGTGCGAACTGGTTTCCTTAACTAAGGAGTTCCACTGGCGACAGACATTTACAAAAAAAGAACCATATAAAGCTGAGTTATGTTATCTCCATTACAAGTCAATTTTTTTGCAGTGTACAAGTAACACTAATTAATGTAACACTCACACATTATGCCCCAGTCCCCTTACCAAGATTATTGTAATGTGACATATCGCTCAACTCAAATACTAGTAGTTTTACAATAATAATTATTGATGGTGGGGTGTTAATCAAAGGTCAATCTTCTGAAGAATTATGAATGTCTATAAAAATTGGAAAGCCGCAAAACTGGACGGTCGCAAGTCTTGATGATGATGACTAAAAAATGAGTCAGAGGTCTCTGAATTATTGAGAAAGTGCCGTGTCTGAAGACGTTGCTTCCAAATTACGAATTCATCTTTGTTTTGCCTCCTAGCTGCCTGGCAACAGCATTACCACTAACGGTGGCAATGAATACCTAAACTCCCAAATTAAAGGCCTCACAACCAGTGAGCGCCTATTCATTTACACGCACTAATAACAAGCTAAGACACAAAGGTGACAAAATAATTTCCCTCGCACGCATCAGACTATTTTGGAAAACTTTAGCAAATTGAAAGGAGGTTGCAATTTTTCAAAAATTCAACGGGTCGTCTAGAAACATGACGTATACAATTAGCTTACCCCATGGGACGGGGGTTTTAATTATTGCACATCTACAGGAGTTTCATCCAATATTTTAGGCTCGGTACACACGGACATTTGGGTTGGTGGTCGGTAGGTCTATTTCTGAACGCACTTCAGAAGACTTCTTCTGGCGTGTTGAAGGGAAAACTCTGCACACTCGAATATTGTTCCAATATTAAATCCATTAAATATGGGGTTAAGAAAAATTGGAAAGTGTAATATCTAAATTCAGATTCAAATAATTTACTTCAACAGAAACATTCCAAGTATTTCTTCGGTAGAATTTTTATATATTGGACATTGGCGTAAATAGGGGGTCCTGGGGGGGGGCACCCGTAGCCCCCCCCCAGGATTTCCGGTGACAAAGATGTTATGGAGGCTAAAGGCATAGTATCCACAATAATGAAAGGGAAATTAATTCTTAGTATGCTTATTTTACATGAAAAAAAATCAACATATTGACCAAGTACTTTCGCAAAAAATATATTACTCAAAATGCTTAAAAGCCCAATACTTCTGACCTATTTTTTCAAATTTTTTCTTCGGGGGAGACCCCCGGGCCCCCTCAGTGGTAAGTTTATTCGTCTGTAAAATCTCAACTATACTGCTAGCAAAATGCGTAAAACCTCCCTAATTTAGGCCTATTCATCCGTTTTTTTTCTCCGGGCCCCCCGGAATGGTAGGTTTATTCGTCGTCATAATATCACAATTGTACTGCTTGCATATATTGGCGTAAATGGGGAGGTCCTGGTGTAAGCCTCCCCCTCAAAAGCACCCTTAGCCCCCCCCCCCCCCGGATTTCTGGTGACAAAGACGTTATGGAGGCGAAAGGCCAATACAATCCACAATAACGAAAGGGAAATTAATTCTTGGTTTACTTATTTCACATGAAAGACATCATAAAAAAATTAACATATTGACCAAGAACTTTCACAAAAATATATTACTCAAAATGCTTAAAACACCAATATTTCAGACCTATTTTTTCAAATTTTTTCTCCGGGGAAGACCCCCGGGTCCCCCTCAATGATGACTTTATTTGTCTGTAAAATCTCAACTATACTGCTTGCAAAATGCGTAAAACCTCCCTAATTTGGGCCTATTCATCAATTTTTTTTCTCCGGGGGAGTCTCCCCCGGGGAGACCCCCGGGCCCCCCTTCTCCAGGGTAGTATATTCGTAAAAACTCACTAATTTCGGCCCATTTCTCGATTTTTTTTTCTCCGGGGGATCAAAGTCTTGGGTTCCTAAAGCCCCCCCCCCCTTAGAAATTTTGGGAATTTACGCCAATGATATTGGACCTAACAAATATTCGTGTGTAGTCGGGGCCAATGAGAAATTTCCGAGTGTGCCTGCAACGTTGCGATCGTCAGTGCGTACCGGGCTTCATAAACAAGCCTGACATTATCTTACGTAAATACAATCCTACTGATACAATACTGTCCCGAAATAGTTTCTTAGCAGTAGATTTTAGTTTTAATTTTTGAAAGTTATTAATTAGAAATGCGTAAAAACCCACTACTTTGTGTTTATAACACTAAACACTGCAATAAAGCAAATCGGAATATTTTATATGCCTCCCTCGCCCATGAAAATACTACAAAACCACTCTAAACGTACAGCAGAGAAACGACAATGTTGGTATTAAAAACTGCAGAAGCGTTACCGATGATGACAAATAAAAGCTGACAGCCCATCAAAAAACGATTAAACACAAAAACATGGCGAAAGCTAAGCGACATAACGAGACTGGCGGACATTTCGCATTTTTGTAACTGCGGCTCCATTGTACACACAGGCAACATCATTCTTCCTCGTCCATTTAAAATATTGAGTTGTTCCCTCATGTAGGCCTGTACACATCCCCTAATTAATTACTTCAAAAACGTGAGAGAACGGGTTCTAAAAAGTTGCTACACCCACAGCAATAGGGAAGATGGAAGATCGTTGAAATAATCTTTGTTGGAAACCTTTCGGTTCAACTTTCACAGGAAAGCCACGGTACAGGATAAATGGAGCCCTCAATTTTCCATTTTTGCGCAGAGTCAAATTTCTAATGAAACATTGATCGTAGAGTGTCAAATAGTATAAAAAATATTCTTCTACGTGTTGATCTGACTTGCAGCAAACTTTTCAAAGTAAACAATCCCAAACCTGTGTATCCTAGCTGCTGCTGTTTTGTTCGATGGTCTCAATGATTGTATACATGATAGAAAATGCCAAAAAGGAGGCAATGGGAAACCTCAGGTTACAAAAAGGAGGCGAACCGGGCTAGAATAAGTCAAAGTCTGCAGCAACGGCTACCGACCACGTGGGAAAACCCAAATCAAACCTGAAACAGCGAAATTCATGGAGATGTGCCCACTGATTTTTCACTTCACTTCTGACTTTTTTCCTTGTCCCGGGTAATATATTGACAATTTTGCAAGCAGTACAGTAATATATCACACTCAAGCTTTCGCTTATCGAGTAGTTTAGTAATAATAATAATAATATAATCTTTCTTCTTTCTTTATTTTCCTTGCCCAGTATCCCCTGGACAAGGAGCATATATTTACAAAATACAATAGACATAATGATACCATACCTCATCCCCAAGCTAAAGCTTGATTGGGACAAAGGACTTATACAGTGCTGCTAAAACAAGATATTATCATATTATTTTTTCTTATTTTTTTTTCTTCTTCTTCTTCTCCGGCCGGTACTCCCCTGCGCCGAAGGAATATATTTATAAATTAACAATTATACCCTTATAATACAAATAACCTGTGGGCCCCCAAGTTAATCAACTTGTCGGGGGCTCGCACAGTAAACGCTGTAGATGATGCAACATGTTTTCTATTTCACGTCTGTGTTAGCAAAAAAAACTTAGTTTTAATTTCAAATCAGTTTAATTCATACCATTTAAAATTGTAAGTTAACGTAAAGAGTAATTATAGTAAAGTAAAATAATTAAAGTAAAAAGTAAAGTAAGTTTTAAAGCGAAGTATTTTAATTCAAAAGCCATTTTTTAATTTTAAAATAATAATAATAATACACGGTGTTCCAAACCCCCGGACACACCTTTTATGTCGGTTATTACGAGGAATTTTGAAATGCCATAAAAAAATGTAATAGCAAAGTTGGGGTTAAGCTATCTTCTGGTAGCATTACATTTTTTCAGATGGTGCCATAGCTGGTACATCTCGGAATTATCGTATTTTTTACCAGATTTCATAAGTTCTCATTATAACCAAAATATAGATGGTGACCAGGTGGTCTGGAACTGGCCCAATTTTGTAATTTTGTGCTGACTGTGCCTGCACCTAAAGGTTCTTGGCGAAAATGAGTACGCTGCATTAAAACATCTTTCATCTAAGGTACTGAGAGCCAAAATCCATTCTGGAAAAGTAGAATAAAAAAGCATAAATTTTTGAAAGGTTAGTTTTAATTGTACCTGAACCTTTAAGACCAAGCTTGTAATTTTTTGCACCAACTGAAAGCTCTTGAAAGGGGCTTTTATTCTACAGTATTTGCAACATAACATAGGTACCTTTACATTTGAAAATTCTGAGATACCTAAATTGCCGTCCCTAAAACCACCCTTTCCCACGATAAAAAAAACAATGCTACCAAAAGATTGTTTATTTAACCCCGACTTTGTTATTATTATTTTTTTTTACCTCATTTCCAAATTCCTCATCATAAACGAGGTAAAGGGTGTGTCCAGGTGGTTTGGAACACCTTGTATAATAATTATAATCTATTGAAAACACAGCAATACATCCCATTATGATTTTTTTTATTTTTAATACTTAGGTTGTCGTTATCGGTTCCCACTATGCCCTGACTTATGCTATAACGAGCATGTAAAACCTCCAAATAGGATTAATGAAGACCGCGGATTGGGATTTGCTGGGACATAATAGAGGCTAACTGTGCCCATGTCCATTAATCGGTTGACTGCTGTTGTATCAATTAGGGAGGGATGTCGGGGCAACAGCCATGTGTTTCTACATGGAACATGTCTTCACACTGACCACAGCTCTCTTCTCCATATAACCAATGATATGTCCATCTCACCATTTCAGACCAATCAGAAAGCTAAACATGCAACGGTACGCGAATGGAGAAGTGGAACGGTTTTGAGCCTCATCTGACTAAGCAAATTTTCTTTCGGTTATTCAATTCCCGATAAATTAACTCAATTAATAAATAAAATTTAAAAAAACCGGTACGAGCGAACCCGTATATTTTTTTCTATTTATCAGTTAGTATAACAGATTTAATAATAATGTTATTATTTCCATTAAAAGTTCAGTTACAATAATTATAACAAGCTGTGCAGCTTACAAATATGGCTGGTACAAATTATTTGAGGTAAATAACTTTATTTCGGCTGCAATTATTTTCCATATCCTAAAGCATTGGAATCTTTGATAGAAAAATTCCAAGTCCAGAAGGGACAGATGTGTAACAACGTGCTAACATAATACTGCATACCTAATATAAAAGTAGCACAGGTTGCAATGCATTAGAGGTTTGGAATTCCCCTTTTTTCCAAAATTTAATACATCTTTTAACTCCAGGACAATTGAACAAGCCCAAAATAGAAAAAAAAAATGGTCCGGGGAGATATGATTTGTGTGAACCTACGAGCCGAATTTCATCAAAATCCTTCGAATTGTTTGGCCACATATTCTTGCAAAGGCAGACCAAAAATGAAATTATACAATACATACGGTATTGAAGTATGACGTAGATGCTTAATTTATAATATTCTTCATAAAACTAAAGACCTATCACAAGGTCGAAGTAAAAGGTCATGCTTGAATCCAACTTGAAAATGTAGTTCAACAAAATAGCTACTAAATAGCCTGCTGGATTTCCACTTGTGCTGACAATTGTCCTAAATGACATAATACTAATGATTCACTCTTGGCAGCTAGGTTTAAAGGTAATACACGTGTGTACCATGTGTACTTATAGCTTACTGTCATAAATGTGCGTTATTATTAGCCAATCAGAGCGATAGTTACATGTGTTTTAGACTCCCTGAAATGATAAAAGACTTGTAACGTCGAGAGGAGGGGGGACAACGAGTTGATAAAAAGAGTGCGATCAACACCCGTACCAGGAACCAGAGCACGTGGACGACCAAAAATCTCACTGGCGAGTAAAACACGGAAGGACCTACTAATTGCCAATCTCTCGAGGGAACAGGCCCAAGACCGGGTGACCTGGAAGCGTTGCTGTCGTGCCGCCGACCCCCCGTGAAGGGAAATGGCGCTGAAAAAGAAAGAAAGAAGAAGAACGGCGTCGGCGACTTAGAGGACAATTCTCAGTCACCAGACGAAAGAAGGAAGAACTCCTAAAGAAGAGAGCAACCACAAGTATGAGATTAGGGTAAGTGTTTTAATACATATTGGATATTTAATCTTTGTGTTCTATTGTATTTACAGCCACCTACATGGTGAAATAGACCATAACACACTCGTGCTCTAAGGTTGTCTGTTTTTATAGCAGGGGAAGCTCTTTCCTTCTTCTACCAATTAAATGGACCATATCATTATAATTTAAGTACTAACTTAAATAAAAATAGAAACCGACTTAATTTGGGGTGATTCAGGGGTGACCAATGTCAACAGCAAGCTTCCTCTTAATTGAGAAGCCCAGAGACCATGGGAGCCATGTGATATTGTTTTCTGAGTTGGAGTTACATGAAGAGGATTTTTCCCCAAAATGAGACCCCCTCAAGCAGATCTGTATTTACCACCATACATCGAATAGAGTGCTCTTAAAATGAGTATCTGACTCACAGTATGTAACAAAGTCTGACTCAGAGTTGCTGACAGTCTTCTCGAAATATTTTTGTAATCTTGGCTTTGTAGTCCCTCAGTTATCAGCAGGTCTATCTATAATAATTCAGTAGTAGTAAGTGCATTAAAACTTACCAGTCACGACACTGCAGCAGAGCAGAACAGTAATATAGCCTATGAAATCCATGGCGGTGGCAGTCAGTCCCGTACCCTCACTACTACCACCATACTGTCTTCTGCAAAGATAAGAAACCAAATGTAGGCAATACAAGATAAGGTGAGTGTTGATTAAAAGCCTAAGAATGAGTTTCTGCAGTCAGCAGCAGCGGATTTGCACAATGCAACAGTAGAATTATAGATAAGGATAAATAAAACGAGAGCTAGCGGGTTTGAACTTTGAACCAATTTTTCGGTTTTCTGAGCTTTAAAATTAATTTTAAAGAGCTAACGTTCAAGAAGTAAGCCTTCAGAAATATGAAATATGGTTCTATTGAAGCTTTGAGGGAAAAGGAATTAAATTCCTACGCACTATACATAAAAGTTCGGGACTATGTGAAATACTCGAAAACAGGGGTAAGGCTCAAGAAAATTTTGGAATAGGGCACATGATATGAGTAGTTCTCCAGGCCCTTGTCTGCAGGCTCCCTACCTAATTATTCGATTATTTGTGCATTCTGTCTCATACATTGCAACACCCTGTAGCTGATGCCAATAAACGGCTTTCCATGGTCTGTGCTAGATGAGTGCGCTGAACAACCAGGACGCCTTTGGGACATTCCGTGAATCAAACCTAATCTACGCTTTTCTGGCACAGACCACAGAAAGCCATTCATTGACAGCTACAGTTGCAAGACATGAGACAGATATGCAGAACGAATACTTAAAAAGCACCCGACTCAACAAATTTATTATATACAAGGGGAGCTAGGGCCCACTTCGCGGCCCCACCCCCCGTGCGCCTGCCGCGGGCGGCAGCTCGCCCCTTCGGGGCCTCGTATTAGCGTGGTACCATTGAGAATTACGCAGCTCGCCCCTTCGGGGCTCGCATGACTTGTTTTCCTCGTTTTTTTTTTGCGGTCGCGGAAGTGTAACTGATGCAAAAATTAGATAAAAACAATCCTTGATGCGGATTATATATCATGCTAAAATTTCAGCTCGATCGGTGCAGAACTTTTTGAGTTTTGGAAGCGTACACAAACCAACTTAACATTTTTTTATATATATAGAAGATTATTATACAACAAAGGTTTTTTACTTCTCTAAGCGAGAGGGGATTCCGAAGAAAAGTAGAGCGGCAGCCACCAACCCAACGGCCTGAATTTTAAATATGGCTATATGATTCAAATCGTATTCTACCCATGCTATGGGATGGTGTAAAACGTGGCAGCGGACACATTTCATCCCGCGATTTAATTTCCAAGTCCAAGTCACGTTCATTAACTTGTATCGCATCGGTAAAAAGAGCAATCATATTCATGTCCATAAGTTGCGTGTTATTGTACGAGGGCTTTTACTCTTTTGTATCTTATTTCCTTGAGACGGGCATTTAAGGAATGACCTGTAGTGGTACGGTAGGCCTATAATTGCAGATCATCTCTCATTAGGCGGCTTACTGACCCCTTCCATATCTCTGTGTCACAAACCATCAGTCTGGTTGCGCGTTTGTTTTCGTCAAATACGTTCTGCTATTATAATTTTTGGGGTTCTAGCTGAGCAACGTCGGCCGGATTTTGGTTTGTCCTCAATTCTACATGTCTAATTGTATCTTGCCACGGTACGATAATAAATACCTAAACGCGGATGAAAGAGCTTAAAGATCGCACCTTTGCTGCGACCACACTTATATTGTAGGGGGCTATTACCGCTACCGTGTTCTCTGTAGTTCCCCATAACTCAGATATTTTTTGGATTTTATTAAATGAAACTTTCAAAGATGAATAACAATTGACAGACAATGTAAACATAAGCAGCATAAAAAAATCAGATTAAAACTTTTCCGAGTAAAGTGGAGTTAACTGTGCAGGACAGCTTGGTTTACTCGTGACTTTAGTAAATTATCCATTATTTAGCACGTAGGCCTGTATGCTGGATTGATATTTTAAAAATATTAATTAAATTTGTTAAGTGAAGTGTCTAAGGTACAGTAAATGCAATAGGCTACTAATCGAGAAGTTCGGCTAAGGCTGTTACATGAAGTTACAAGTTTACGTACTTTTGACATAATCAACACAAGTCCCGGCACAGTGCATGTGTGTTAAGTGAACATGAGGATCGCCGTACGTGTGACGGGGTAGTGAACAATACCCGCACAACCTCCCCCTGTCGCAGCCCGACAGCAACTGCATCAGCGAACAAGCTCCTCCCCCACCGAGACTCACGAGGGGGTGCGCACCAGCCGACCAACACGTGCTTCATATCATCCCCTTACGTCACTTCTCCGAGATGCCATCCGTGGACCATGTCTTCTAAGGTCCGATGACCAAAGTAAATTTGTGTCGCGACCGAGGTCTTATCCAGAAGTAGGACGTTTATGACTAGTCCAACCCTGAAATTTTAAAATATGCACTGTATAATTGAACTTTTGTTTGAATTGAAATTTTTTTCTTAACCAACATTCACAATTTTCACTATTTCGAAAATTCTAATATTTTTGCATTATTGTGCCCCTACTAAAAAGAACCGGTCCGAGTTTACTCGAACATGCTTTCCAATTTATCAAAATTAGTAGATAGAGAAAATGAGTAATTTCATGGCAAATAATTTTCCTATGGTTAAATTTCCGATATCTCGGGGGGGGGGGGGGGGGGGGTGTCCACCTGACGTCACTCGTCACTGGTGGTGAGGTAAATTCTAGATAGGTCAGACCAACACATTACCACACAGCAATACTGGCAGGGCACGCAATGCATTTGAGCGTGAATTTTCTATCATTTTTTTTTTACAAAACCAAATACTTTTCTGGGGAAGCAACCTGTCCAGTTTCGTTACTCAATTTAACACCTAAAACATACCTGAAGGTAGAAATCGTCGATAGAAAGGTTTCGCAGAAAAATTATTTTTTAGTCATTTTTCATTAAAATTTAGTTATTTTTATTTTTTACCCCCAGAAGCAAACTATCAAGGGGCAAGCAACCCCCCGCATTTTATCAACATTAATAACGACTACAGTATATGTGAATTTAAAAGAAATCTTTGAGACAGACAGACAGAACGACAGACAGACATTTCGTAAAAACCACTTTTTGGGGTTCCTGGGACCTCAAAACGTGTAAATCCGTTGAAATCTCGGAATCGAAAATTTCGACCGTCACAAAGCTTTCCTTATACTACGTATTGGAAAGCAAAAACTAATATAATCCAGCAAAAATTTCAATGGCTAGTTCAAACCCACCCTTCCACTTTATTTAAAGGTTTCCTAATTTATTGTAACGAAAAAAAAACCGGTATGACGAAATAGGTAAGGCATCTTACGAAGCGTAACAATGGGCAAAAATTATTAAGAAAAGTACATACCTTACTATGCAGATATGTACATCAGCAATTTTAACACTAAATTGATTTTACTTTTGGTTGAAGAGGCAACATCGAAGGCTGGCAATCATAATGGCAATGTGGACCTTAGAGGCTGCTGGTCTGCAAAGGGAAGTCGTGCTCTTACCAAAAACCTTCTCAGGCTTTACAACCAGGATTCTGCCGGGAGACCTCAGTCCTTCTATCTTATCTTGGATTATTACTTGCAGAAGGCGTTACATTTCGTTCCTCATCACACGGCCACTACTCTACAGATTCCAGCTTAGACCAGATACCCTTCTTGACGCTCAACTGCAAGGTGCAAATTGTTACACAGGTTAGCACGGCTTCACAACTACCTAACAATAAATGAACAAGTTTGCATGCTTATCTTTTTGCAGAGGCAAAGCTTTAGTTAAAAATCAATTTTAACACTACCTGTTGGCAGAGGCAACCTCCTTGGGATATTATTTCCGAAACCAAGTTAGGGTATCTAATCTAAGCTGAGTGCGATGGCGTTTTTGTGTAGTGGTGAGCATATCTGTCTATCGGTGCGCCGATTTGTGGACAAACTAACTTGTGGATTATGATGAACATCGGTATATAGGTTCACAAAAATCACATCTCGGGACCATTTTTTTTTTGCTAACTTGGCAAAAAAATTACTAAAAGAACATTTTTCTGCAGAGGCTTTCATTCGATGCTTGCTAACTTCATGTATGTTTTAGGTGTTAAATAGAGTAACAACACCGAACAGGTTGTTTTCCTAAGAAAAGTTTTGGTTTTTATGAAGAAAAAAAAATTTAATTATAGAAAATGTATGCCCCAATTCATTGCAAGCTCTGCCATGATTATGGTGATATGCCCGTTCTAGGCTATGCAATCATCCCATCGATCAAATCAGTGCTTTGTGATAGGAAAGTCAAGGCAAACGAAATCTAACCCTAGGACAATTATTTACCATGGACCTACTCATACGTAAAATCCAGCAGGCAGGGCTGACACCAGAACCGGCGAAGTTTCTGACAATCTTTACTATGACTGTAATTAGCTTATGACGACGAGAACCTCCAAGCTTGCCATTTCAACTTCCCTTAGACTCAAAGCTTGGACAAAACCTGTGTATTTATTTAAAAAAAAAAGTTTTAAGCAGGCGGGTAAGATGGGCCACCGCAGCGTAAACTATGAAGCGGCAAAAGAGGATTAGCTTGGAAGTTTTCGTCATAAGCTAACTACAGTCATAATAAGGTAATAATGCTAAGCTAATATTATTGCCAGATCAAGTGCGCAGAAACTTACTTACTTACAGTTCTGTTGTCAGCCATGCCTACCGCATTGCATATTTTCTATTTTATGTTGGAACCCGACCAAACTCAGACACATTTCCTGTGTCAACCTTCGCCATTTCCCCAAATTTCCTATTACGTTTCACCGCTATCAGCTTTAGTTAGCTTATGGTTTTGGCGCTATCGATTCCATTTTAGGTCTTCGGTTTTGAGTAATAAATATGTCACAAATTCATACAAAACAGTGAATAATTAAATTAAAATGGCGTTTATAAATCACGGAAGGACCTCAAAATAAGTTATGGGGCATGATGGGAGTGTACCAGATAGTGTGTCGAATTGGACTTTCGGCATATAGTAAATAATTTATATCCGCCCTTAGTATATATAGTTTATTGGTACTAACGCGTAAATTTCAAAACATTTTGCAAACCGCAGCACAGACACCAAAATGAAAAATGACTGTCTACGTATAAAAATTTATGCAAATTAAATAAAAAAAAAATACAAACGATCTCAATAAGCAGACTTTTGACGCGATAGATTTACTACCATGCTATAAAATCCGTATAAGGTTCTCATCGTGCATTTTAGTGTAATAATATTTCAGGTGAGAAAATTTAAATGAACTGCGAAAGCCTTTAATTGTTATGAATTTTTAATAAGACCATTTATGTACATATATTTGCATCTATGGAACGAGAAATTAATTAATTTAATTCTTATGTAATTGAAAAATGTTTTGAAATATTCCTGGCTGGCTTGTCTAAAATTTCATGAAATTGTGACTTGTGCATTCTTATCAACACGTTAGAGGAGAAAAAAATAACAAGATAATACAAGAAACATATAATTAATTACTGTAAATATTTACAGACAAATACAATACATTCCTTTGTAAAATAAATTTGTAAAGGTTAAAAAGAAAGCAATGAAATTTCAACGCTGGGCCAAGTAATATTGCAATACTCATTGGGCAAACCGGAGTCGCCGATATTACATTTCTGTGCAAACTTCAATTTCTCATTAAATATGGAACGCAGAACAATGAAAAAATGCTGAATAGCAAGAAGAATTTTTTCTCCTAATTTTGATATATAGAGTATGTTGCAATCATTAATAGCGATAGGCTATAAATTATTATATATTATAGCTATAAGGCTATAGTTAGTGAACTTGATACGCAAATAATAACGGTCACTCAGGAGTTCAAGTTGAAGGAGTTCATCAACTGTGGCGAATTGGGGTTAGGCGCCCATTCCACATACATCAATCGCCAATGAAAAATTGGAAAATGACGTTTTAGCAGACATTAAAGACATACTAAAAATTCTACTACCACGTCAATTTACGTCATTTTGACGTCATTTTTCAATTTTTCATTGACGGTTGATGTATGTGGAATGGGCGCCTTAGTTAAGGCCACATACTATCTATCAAAATTAGGAGAAAAAATTCTTAGTTAAGGGCCGTTTCCATCAAGTCTCGGTAAAAGTTCAAGCAGATAAACTCGCATGTATCACGTTCTCCATTGTTTTCACAGTTGGTATGAGCCCACCTGAGGGTAAAGTTTACAAGCCGAAACCTTTACAGAGACTTAAGAGGATGTGGCGTGTACCCCAAAATCTGCTGTTTTGATTTAACTTTTAATTTTTATTGAAGATACTAAGGCTGGGTTTCCGCATACGTCAATGGTCAATGAGAAATATGGTTTTGACGTGGTAGCAGACATTTTTAGTATGTCTTTAATGTCTGCTAAAACGTCAATTTCATATTTCTCATTGATCATTGACGTATGTGGAAACCCCGCCTAAGCAAGTCATTAAAAATTTGGTATATTCCGTACGTCACATTTTAAGGCAATTTTAAATTTAAGTACGGTAGTTCTTCCATGAAAATTACTGGGGACTGAAAATTCCCCCAGTAAAGTTTATGGAAAAACTATTAAAAACACCCTGTAGGAGTAAGCAAAAAAAACTTAGTGTTTATTAAAATGAAATACCACGAAGTCACAAGTAATTTACCATTTTCTACTAATAATATGAAGAATATGAAGAAATAGTCTTCTACAACTTGAATATACCAAATTTTAAATAACTTGTTAAGTAAATTAAATAAGAAATATGTTGATTAAAGTGTCGGATTTCGGGGTGCCAATAGTCCAAGCTCCCTATCCTCTAAATGGGAACGGCCTTAAGTGCAAATTCATGTAGCTCAGTAGCTTTGAGTTGTTGCTACCATGTAAAAAAAACAGGTGAGTCGGTATTTCGCACTAATAAATAATTAAAAATTACTCCCCAATAGCCGAATCACAAAAATTTCTCGTGATAATCATCACATCTCACAATTAGATAAACAGCTGTGGCCTATTATTATTATTATTATTATTATTATGGGTGGGCTTTTATAGGCGTAGTTCTACTTGAACCTTGCCAACAACCCCATCGGGTTTCAGAAATAATTGGAAATAATTCTAAGTAAATTACTAGCCATTGGCAAGCTGGGTCACTCCTCGACGGCAACCACCTTCGACTGCAAGTGCAAACTGACAAGCCCAGACATGCTTGCCATTGACATTATAACAGGTGCCAGCTAGCACGACATAACCAAGTAGGAGTCACTGTGTTTATTACAAATTTAAGGAAGGGTGAACAGAGACTGCCCCTCCCCCTCCTGAAATCATGCTCTGGATCCACCACTCACTCTACACTATTACACTATCCAAACAATTAGGCGGGGTTTCCACCGACCGGCTAGGGCTAAATACAAATACGGTGACGTGGTAGCAGACATTCAAGACTTAGGCGGGGTTTCCACCGACCTCGCATTGCAGAATTGACGGAAATGTTTATTTTCCTCTATGCCATAGTTAAAATTGATCAATGACCATACAGTCATGGGTTTCCACCGACCTCGCATTGCAGAATGCAAATGACACTGACGGAAATGTTTGTTTTCCTCTATGCCATAGTTAAAATTGATCAATGATCATAGAGTAAAATCACAAGCAAACTAAAATTAAAAAATGGCTTCATGGGATATGTTAAGTACAAACATTATAATAGATTTCTATAAAAAGAAAAATTTAAATTTCTGTCAATGTCATTTGCAATCTGCAATGCGAGGTCGGTGGAAACCCCGCCTAAGTCTTGAATGTCTGTTACCACGTCACAGTATTTGTATTTAGCACTAGCCGGTCGGTGGAAACCCCGCCTTATCAGCGGATGAACATTACATAAATATTCTGACCTTCTAACTGATATAAAGACGTGGCAGCAGTTTAGACGAGGAATACTGTGTCATCTGCTATCATGATCATGTTGTCAACGGAGAGCTGGGAGAAGCCGGCCTCCAGCTCCCCCTCCGAGAATGCGGCCGCCATCTCTCCGATCAACGTTTGCACCGTAGACAGGGGCAACGACTCTGCGTGCTGTTCCATAAACACTTTAGCTACGGCTTCCTTAAGTGTTTGCAACCTGAAACCAATCCGATATTCTACTCATTTCCCAAGTAATAAACCCCAATTTCAGTCTAAGGTCACACATTATTAATTGTACTTAGAGGCTTAATGTTCGCAGTGTAATCTTCTTCTTCATTAATCGTAATCAATCGCTTGCAGCAAATCATTCCATCTTCTACATTCATCTTTGTCCTGGGCCGTTCTACTGAGTGCCAAGTTGGTTCTGCATCTATATCATAAGTTGAGGTTTTCTGCCTTTCTTGGTCGACCCCTGGCATTAGTGCCCTCAATAGTTCTTTCTATTATGATGTTTAAGGAGTCTTTCATGTCTGATAAGGTGCCCCATCCATTTGACTCGTCTCTCCATTATAATATGAAAAGGAATAGAGGGAACGGCTGACCAGCGACACTTGATCATAACCTTATGTAAGTCTCAGGCTCGTACAGCCCATTTAAACAGGGTCCCATTAGGGACAAATGCAAAAGCCAACATGTTGAAAATAAAATAATGACCTAAGGGGCCAGGAAACAGAACGTATTGATCAAAGCTGATAAAGTAGCACACATAATACGCTATAAATACCAACTCCAGATACCTTTCAGAGGAAGCCGACTACTTCTGAATCACTACAAAATTTGTTAGTTTCAATTTTAATAATATGTGCAGGTCCGAGCCCTCCCTTCTGAGATTGCTTAATAGAATGCAACTTACCATACGGTAAGCAAGGCGAAAATTGTAAACATAATTATCAGCAGTAGAAACATTAGCAGGTAGGTTTCACAGTATTTACATACGATTAGTATTTTTACGTTTTGGTCCGAAAGAGGCAAGTTTTACTTTAAGTTATAAAGATGTATAGAAAATAAAAACCAACAGATTTAGGGGTGATCTAGGAGTGGCCAATATCTAAGGCGAGCTTTCTCTTAACACGAGTCAAGCTCTCGTCAATTTTCCTTTGGTTTTTTATTTATTTTTTATTAATAATAGATAATCATTATTGAGTAACGTACCTCTCAGGGGTAATTGTAGCAGCAACGCTTTGCCGCTCCTGTACGGTTGCATCCCTTAGTTCCTGCAGGGACGGAGCTGGCTGGTCTTGAGAAGAAACCTGCTCATAGGGGTCCTGTGAAAACAAAACAAGTTTGAAGATAGTAAAACTAATGGAAAACTAACAATTAATTAAACCAAAGGATAAAGCGCCACAAAATTGAGTTATTCCAAAATAAATAAAGGTCCCGAGACAAGATTTTTGTAAACCTACATGTCAAATTCTATAATTCTAAAATCACTTTTTTGGGTTCCTGGTACCTCAAAACGTGTAAATCCACGGAAATCTCAGAATGGAACATTTCGACCATCACAAAGCTTTTTTATACATACGTGAATAGGAACAAAAAGTCAGCAACTGGTGCCGTGTGTACTGGGCCTTACCTGAGATGAACGAGTTCTCTTGGGCCGCTGACTGCTCTCCCCGCCTTCCTCCGCTTCCATCATCACGTCCTCGTCGCTTTCCTCATCCTCACGCTGTCGCTTCTTCTTCTTCTCCAACACTTTCCGGAAGATGGCGTACTGCACCAGGTCAATGGCCGAGTTTGCATCCTCCGCGTCTACTGTTTTCGACCACCGCGCTTTCGCGTGGGCCGTACTTAGCCGAATCAACGTTTCCAACGTACGGGCAGTGATTGGTTGAGTCTGAAATCACATAAATAATGTAATGTATAATACCGTTGACCACTACCAGACTAGTTACCAGACTAGCTGGATAGGCAACCACAGAGCAAGCAGTGAAGTGGCAAATGGCCGTTTCCAACTCAAAGCGGAGGGGGGTCTCGCCATAAGCCCAATACAGTGAAAATTAAGCTATTTAGAATGCGTCAACGGCGCAGAACTTACTTATATTCTGTTGGCTGCCCTGAATATTGAATTTTGTTTTGTAGTTACCACTATTTTCAATTATATTATCAACAACGATAAAGATCTAAGTGTGTAATAGGGGGATGAATAGCGGCCTAAGTCCCTTAACAACAACTACTGCTAATATGGGGATTAGTAGTGGAAACTTTTTTTTTTTTTTTATTATAAAGCGCCAGACCCGTGTGGGTAAACGCGCTTTCTGGTTTGTAGTTGCCGGTGTTGTTGTCTGTGTTGTGTGTGTATGGTATTAGTTGGTGGTGTGTGGCAAACTGCGATCAGGAGGGCATTGGACAACGGGTTGCCCAGTGACCGTCTAAGGGCAGTTTGCCAATGCTTGTATTAAAGTAGTGTGTTGTTTGTTAGATGAGGCTTGCCAGAGCTGTTGAGTGAAGAAAAGGAATGGTGTGCTGGAAACTACTAGCAAACCATCGTAAATGGCAAGGCTGGTACCTACCAGTTCTAGGGTCAATTACTAATTTAAATGAATAAAAAAGCAATAATTACCCTAGCAATATCCGAGTTGAGTGTATCTTGTGACCTGAGTCTAGAGTATTCTTCCGAGATGATCTCGCAGGCTTCCACAGACAATGTAGGCGCTTTCAGCCCCTTGATAATTTTAATATACTTCCGCATGAACTTCATGCTGATTATCTTGTCCCTTACAAAAAAAAGTTAAATTATTGGCATATTATATTGTTGTGTTATATTACTCTATCAGGTTAAGGCCTGTACTTTCATACTACCATTAGGGGTATTCACTGTGACTTGGTTTACCCTAAGGGAATGTAGGAATAGAACTCCAGTTTTTCGACGTAGAAACATTACGCCAACGGACGTATTTAATTAAAAACATTCCCACAATTCCCCCGACTTACTTGGCAGAACGAGAGCGGCCGTGCAGGAGCGGGTCGTACTTCTCGAACACTTCGACGACCTCATCGTCCTCGGCGCTGCCGCGAGTCGCTAGCAGTTCGGCGGCCGTGTCCGCCTGCAGTACGGCGCCCTCCTGCTCGGCGGCGCCGCGGTACCGGTGCATGCGCACCACGTGCTCCGCGATGCGCCCGTCGTCTTCAGCGTCTACCAGGTCCAGCAACACGAAGAGCAGGTCGAAACGCGATAGCAGCGAGTCTTGTAGACCGATGTTCTCCATAGGAGTCTTGTACTGGTCGTACTGCAATAAACGTTAATTTTATTGGAAATGGGAAAACGGAAGCCGAAATGAACTAATATGAGTTGTTGTAATGCATAATTTTCCAGATCTAATAGATGTTTGGGTCATCAGTGAAAGGTTTGAGTGTTAGAAGTTGATAGCTAGATGCTATCTGGTTTTGCCCAAATATGTTCTGAATACGCCACTGTTATGGTAGCAAAGTAATTGAAAACAAAACAAAAAAAATGACATGAAAAGCAATTTTAAGGATTACGCTTGAACTGGTCCACCACAAGTCGGGGATAACGTCATACCTCGAGCCACTTATAGAACGCTTCCATGATACTATAAATTGGAATTGGACGAACCACGAGTATCCCCACAATTTTATTCCGCTTAGGCGCCCACTCCACCGACCGGCTAGGGCTATTTACAAAAACAGTGACGTGGTAGCAGACATTCAAGACTTAGGCGGGGTTTCCAATTGATCAATGACCATACAGTAAAATTACAAACAAACTAAAATTAAAAAATGGCGTCATGGGATATGTTAAGTACAAACATTTTAATAGATTTCTATAAAAAGAAAAATTCTAATTCCCGTCAATGTCATTTGCATTCTGCAATGCGAGGTCGGTGGAAACGCCACCTAAGTCTTGAATGTCTGCTACCACGTCACCGTTTTTGTAAATAGCCCTAGCCAGTCGGTGGAATGGGCGCCTTAGACAGCTAGGCGGTTTCACACCCGAAATAAGGTCCGGCATGCACCAACCCCAGGAATACGTCAAACATATTCATATCATATGTACAATGTACAAGCTCGAGATTTAATTTAATTGAATCTAACTACATCCAAGTACGAGAAGATGAGAATATTTAGCCGGCGATGGATTTAGCGCAGTAGTCAGCATAACTCCCGGGCAAGGTAGTGACTAGGGTTAGAATGCCGTCCATTTCTCTAAGGTTCCTTTCTCAAATCTTTTTCAATGCCTACGTACCCTGCCATACACCGGATTAGCAGCGGCGAGTACCGAGCACCTTGCATTAAGCCTAGCGTGTATGCCCGCCTTGGCAATGGTCACCTTGCCCTGCTCCATGACCTCGTGGATCGCGGTTCTGTCAATATCGGACATCTTATCGAACTCGTCGATACACACAACCCCTCTGTCCGCGAGTATCATCGCACCAGCTTCCAGCCTACAAACCAAAATTTTAATTTAAGCCACCATAAATATGAGCCTCAATTTATGACCTAGTTCTGTCCTTTAGTCAAAGGCTCATGATACACTCAATTTTGATCAGTGTTACAAACTACTTCGCCAAACCGGGCTAACAATTAAGCCAAGAACGCAAGCTTTCAGTATTTATTGGGTCCAATTAAAATAAGTCATCAATTAATGACATACCCTGCGGGGTTTAATCAGTCCCAGAATTAGGATAATTAGGTGTGTTAATACCTTCGTTCGCCAGTCTCAGGATCGGTGGTAACAGCTGCAGTGAGACCCACTCCTGAAGAGCCGCGACCAGTCGTAGCAACAGCCCGGGGTGCAGTTTGCAGAACATACCGCAACAATTGAGACTTAGCCACGCTAGGGTCTCCAATCAGAAGAATATTTACATCTCTGTAACAAGACATCAACATGCTAAACTGCTATCAGGACTGGACGTCGTCTAGGGACCGTCTAAAACTATTTGCCTTTATCCGTTTCCAATGTGAGTGAGTTTGTGTTGTTTAGGAAGTAATCTGTCAACGTAAGACTAAGCAGGAGGCAGTTCGTATGAACCTTGCGTATGAAATATTTTATTATACGGATGTAAAACCAGGACAATATGAGATAAGGAACTGAAGAGGCTTGAAGCGTTTGAAATAGGGCATTACAGAAGAATGCTTCGGATCAGCTGGAGGGACCACATGACGAATGAAAGAGATTTAAAGAATACTGAAGAGCGAAATAGTTAGGACATTAGCAAAGACATGAAAATCCGGTAGAGACCATCATTGAGGGCACAGGTGAAGGAACCAATAGAAGAGTGCGGCTGAAGAGGGCATTCATAGATCAACTGAAGGAGGACGCAGGAGCTCGAACGTAACGAGAACTGAAGAGGAAAGTGCAGGACCCAGAGAGCTGGAAGATGATATAAAGGGAGTTGCTGCCAACCAATTGTTGAGATTGTGACCCCAGCAGAAGAAGCAAGTGAAAGTGTGGAAGTGTGTGAGCGCTCCGAGTGTTAACGTAGGGCTATTGCTAATAAATTATGTAAATGATACAAAAAATTACAAACCCACGGAGACGAGTTCCATTAGCGAGAATCTTCTCGGCTCCACCAAGCAGAAGGCAGAGGATGGCCTTCTTGACATACTCATGGCCGTGTATCGACGGTGCAAGCGAGTGGGCCAGCAGATTAAAAATACCCGGCGTTCGAGCTAATTTCTTAACCTTCGCCAGGTCGTCCGTGGTGATGCTAAGTTCACTGTCAGCATTCAGCTGAGAAATGCTATTGGAGATTACAATGGTTCGGAAAATACCTGAAATAAATTTATTTATGAACATTAGGAAACAACTATGTTCTTGAAAAAAAAGATAAGTGTAAATATCGCCGGCGCCAAAAAATTGTCATTTTGACGATTACTTGCTGGGAATTATAGGATGAGATCAGGAATGAAGTGATAAAGAAGATAGTTCGGCGTTAATGAACCATTGGTGAATAGGACAGCGGAAATGGGACTGAAATGGTTTGGCTACGTAAAACAAAGAGAATAGATAACAGCCAGTGCGCGGAGAAGTAGCTGGTGGAGGAGATAGTGGAAACAAGAAGAAGAGGGCAATCAAGAAAGAAAAACAGAAACCCAATTGGAGACGATATTGAGGAGAGTGGGATTGGAACAGTAGTGTTAGCTTGATTAGAAGTGAGAGCTAAAAAGGAGTGAAGAAAGCTAAGGGCGACTGATGATGAATTGTGGCAGTCGCCCTTCATATTGAAAGGTCCATCGAAGCATTTGGGAACGTGTTGTGGACCGCAATAATACACAGAATTATCTACCATCAAACTTTCGTTGCATACCTGAAGTGAATCCACCATATTTGCCGGGTAGGGGGCGGTAGCAGCCGACAACCTGGACCCGATCACCAGGCTTGCAGACATCGACTAGGTCGTTGTCGCAGATCACGTCCACGGACCGCGGGAGTTGCCCCGCGGGGGCCTTCTCGGGCATCTCCTGGATTGTGAGCGTCTGATGGTCTTTGTACTCCGACAGCCCGAACTCGGTTTCCAGTAGGTTACCCGCGTCATCCTAAACAATTATTTATTATTGAATAAACATAATAGTCTCCTTAGTAACTTCTGTAAAACTTCACGTCACTCATTGTTAAAAAAATAACTTAGTACAGTTTTAGGTAATAAATTGTGTTTTTTTAATTTATTACGTAAAACTGTACTAATTTTTTATTGACTTTATAAGAAAAGAACCGGTCCGAGTTTACTCGAACATGCTTTCCAATTCAAAATTAGTAGATAGAGAAAATGAGTAATTTCATGGTAAATAATTTTCCTATGGATAAATTTCCGATATCTCGGGGGGGGGGGGGGGGGTGTTGTCCACCTGATGTTACTAGAGGTGAGGTAAATTCTAGATGGGTCAGACCAACACATTACCACTCAGGAATACTGGCATGGCGCGCAATGCATTTCAACGTGAATTTTCTATTAAAAAAAAAAAAAAAAAAAATTTCTACAAAACCAAATACTATTCTGGGAAAGCAACCTGCCCGGTTTCGTTACTCAATTTAACACCTAATACATGCCTGAAGGTAGAAATCATCGATGGAAAGGTTTCACAGAAAAATTATTTTTTAGTCATTTTTCATTAAAATTTAGTTAGCAAACTATCAAGGGGCAAGCGACCCCCCGCATTTTGTCAACATTAATAACGACTACAGTATATGTGAATTTAAAAGAAATCGTTGGAGCCGTTTTTGAGAAATAATTTTTTAGACGTTTTTTATGAGTTTTTTGAGAATAAAACCCCCCCCAAATTGAGTTAGCTCAAAATAAAAAAATAATCCCGAGGTATGATTTTTGTGAACCTAAATGCCGAATTTCATCAAAATCGACAGAGTAGTTTGCCTGGAAATCGACGAACAGACAGACAGACAGACAGACAGACAGACAGAGCGACAGACAGACATTTCGTAAAAATCACTTTTTTGGGTTCCTGGGACCTCAAAACGAAAATTTTGACCATCACAAAGCTTTCCTTATACTACGTATAGATTGGAAAGCAATAGTGAAAAAATAAAACATATAGTCCAGCTCCTTCCATCGCAGCGAAGTCGGACCCGCTTACCCTTCAGTGGGATGACAAGCAAAGATACAAATACAATACAATTTTGAAAGCATCAGATGCACAATTTTGTACACAAGTACGTGAACGGTTTGAGGAAGGAATACTCCATCCAACGTAAGACAGGAACCAAGAATATAAAATTTAAGCTGTGAACTACAAGAACCAAAACGCTGACTGACATGGGTAACATGAAAAAGACGTCACAGTCCAACCAACCCTGTCCAGTGGACCACTGGCCGCCCTCGCAGCATCACTAATGAGTGCACACTCCGATCCCACGTGACCCGCTTTTTAACTTGAAATTAGAAAACATATTTTTTTTCCATTAGTAAATAATGTTTTTCAGAGAAAAATAATAATTTAAAGGGGTTAGAATCCATCTTAAAATAAGTTTTAGCCATTTTTTTTTGTATCGGTCTACTACCGTGTTATCTGATTTCTTTAAACAGGACTCACTTTTGTAGGGTAGACAGAAGAAGACGGAAGAGCATCTGTTGATGTCAGGTCAGTATACTTCCTCTCAATAAATTTTCCAGTGACTGGGCAATAATGAACACTTCGAACTACCTTCAATTTTGACAATGAACCTGTAAAAGTAATTAATTCGAAACATAAAAGTCAATCGGAGGGGGAAAGCCTTACAAGTGTAAACATCACCACATATTTAATATCAAATCGTCGAGGGGCATTCCTGCTAACGGATTTGATATTTATGACAGCTCTATTATCGATATTTAATAATGAAAAAATTATTCTTAGTAACGCGCACAGGGGGGGGGGGGGGTTTGTCGGGTTCGGGATCTTGGTCATGAAACAATAGGCGTTCTAAAACCTAAGACAATAACAATAAATAAATGAAACACTAAAAAATCGTCTAAAGCAATACGGTATACCAGTTGTTGGAAGTGGTTTAGCTGTAAGAATTTTTTTACAGTAGTACATTTACTTACATTTAGTGACAATTCCTTCGACACACACAAGGTTTCCCAAAAAACGAGAAGTTAGTGTGCGTGGGGTTACATGTTTGTTTCCAAAACTACCTTCAAACGCTACAAAGAATTCCTCATGTTCCTTTCCATAAGAAACGTCAATGCTCATCACGAAATCTTTGACTGCCTTTTGGAGAGCCGAGAGCTCTTCTGCAGCGTTCTTCAACAAGCTAAAAGCAATAATATTTTAATTGAAAGATGAAGTAAGGTATGATGATTTAATAGTTACTCATTAACAAGTTGCTACAAGATAGAAAATTATTTATCTGTCCTAACACCGGGATATTGTAAGAGGATATGATTCGCAATTTAACGTTCAATTCAGAATGATATGGGCGATGCCATCTTTTTAATTTTTAATTCACATCACATTGTATTTCATTTACAAATTCACGTTTATAACTCTAATCTAGTAAAATTCTAATTTTTCAGTCTACTGAGTAAATTCACTCTATTTAATTGTGAATAGGGCTCTGAGGATATCTTTAGATCTCTTTAGAGCCGTAATTATGAAAAAAACCTACTCTGATGCTCTAGTAGGATTTTCTTTCCGAAGATCATTGATATTAATAAGGAGGCGGACACCAAGATCTTCGATCATAGTTCTTGTTCTTTCAGAATATTTTCCAGTTCTTTGCTGCAACATAAAAGGCACTATCGTAATTGAAGGTTTTAATAAACATTTCTCAAGTAAATGCAAAATGCAGCTTACACAGACATTTCGTTATTTCGTATTTATGTCGTGTATTTTATACATAATAGATATAGCCTTAAATCTATTACATCCGGTGGCAATATTTCACACAAGAAACGGCACCACATAGCCTACTAAGATTCTACTTATGAAGGATAGGTTGTGGTACAAAGCTCTAGATGGTTCTATTACAGAAGTCCCTCTTAGCTGAGCTTAACGTTCAATTTATAATACAATAAATTAGGAGGTGCAATCGTTTTAATTTTAAATTCAAATACAATACAATACAAAAATTAGAGTCCCTGACCAGCCAGAGCCGGATCGACCGTGTCAAACAAAAATAGCCACCCGAGAGGGTTTTGTACGAAAGAAGGAGGAGGTACTTAAATAGTCCAGCTCCTGGGGTCGTACTCATGCAAATTGTATAGTGAGTCGTCAATAAGTCTGCTCTTAATGTATGTTCTGAAAACAAGCTGGATCCAACTGACTTAATAAAAATGGTAGCTTATTGTAAAGCCGGTGTGCAAGTATCGGATAAGAATCCCTCGACTTGTTTAGGCGACACCTAGGCATATCAAACCCTTTTGCCGATCGGGTATTATAGGAGTGCACTGTACTCCGAGCTGGCAATCCAGGATTCATTTTTACGGCCATTAGACAATTAAAGACATACTGGCCATGAACAGTGAGGACTCTAGCGGCTTTAAAAAGGGGTCTGCAGTGAGCAAGATACGAACATTTTGTGACAATGCGGATAGCTCGTTTTTGTAGTAAGAGTACCTTGCTTACTCCTGCAGAGTGCCCCCATGCCAGTATACCATAATTTATATGGGTATGAAACAGACCATGGTATGCCATCAAAAGATACTGCTCCGGCACCAGTCTACCAAGTTTACGTAGCAGGTAAGCAACTTTAGCGAGTTTACTAAATATGCTATTAGTATGGTCCTCCCAGGATAGTTTGGAGTAAAGCCCAACAGCTTAAATGCGCCAGTTTGATGTACACTAGCACTACTAGACAAGGAACAGATAATTCTTTGTGTCTGATCATTGTTAATTTTAAGTCTGTTATTGACAAACCATACTGTAGCCTCAAGTAAAAGAGTCACTCATCGCCATTTCCGGGCTACCCCGGGAGCACAACGTTGTATCATCTGCAAATAACTGTGTGTTACCATCAAGCTCAAGGTCATTTATCATTACTAGAAACAGCAATGGGCCAATAATTGAGCCTTGGGGGACACCGTGCCTAACGAGCTTGGCCTCGGACGTTACACCATTGATAGTGACTACCTGCTGCCGGTCCTGTAGGTACGAGTGCAGGGTATCTAATGCAGCACCACCCATTCCGTGTTTGCGCAATTTGCCCAGCAGAATATCGTGGGAGACACAATCAAAGGCCTTACTGAGGTCACAAAGTGTAAGTGTTATGGATTCTTTATACTCAAATGCCTTTTTGATAGCGTCAATAACAGACAAGATAGCAGTAAAAGTTGATCATCCCCTTCGAAAACCGAGTTGAGCATTAGACAATAATTCATTGTTCTCCATGTATGCAATCAGTTGGTTACAGATTACCTTTTCCATTAATTTACCAAGCGCAGGTACAATAGATATAGGCCTATAATTCGCTAGTACAGATGCACTACCCTTTTTACCCAAAGACCGCCAAGTGAGCCCACCTTAAAACTTTACAGATTACACCATAGTTTCTGTTATCTAAACAGGAACAAACCTCTCTATGCTAGGGTTTCAAATATATTTATAGTGTAATGAATATATTTTGTTGTGTTATGAATGAAATAATCTCAAATGAAACAATACAAACCTCATCATCTAAGAAATTAAAATATTCATTCTGCATATCCCTTGGATTAATAGCTGGTTGATGTTCTTGTTCATGTGGGTCATCCATATTCTTGAGTTGTTAATAATTAAATGACAAATTAACAAATATCAGTTGGAAAATAACACTGTGACCATCAAATATAAATACAAATACGAACGAAATACAATGCCGCCGAAAGCCCGCCAAAACCATACAAGATGGCAGGTTCTCTTACTTCTGCTATAACATTTTCTGAAGACACGAAATTACAAAAACATATTTTTTTAGAAGTAGATCTATTAGAATGGAAAATTTATAATAATATAAATATTAAAATAAAGGAAGTACTGAAATATTTAAAAAAAATAAGGATTTGTTGAAAATTAAATTTTGCAGAAATTCTGCCTGCTACCACTGTTACTTTTCATCAACAAGAACAAGCAAACAAAATAGCCACGTTCGCCACATCACTTTTACACGAAGACGAATCGTAAGCTTTTACTTCGTAGTTTCTCTTCGGCGGTCGCTGTACTATCACTCACACAATGGCACCTAAACAAAGAATGAGAATCGCTAACGAAAAAGCCAGCAAAAACATAACATTGCGTGGCCAAGTACCTAAGTCTACGGTAAGTGCTCCTTGTTTATCATGGAATCTGTCACTTTATCCCTTAGCTCTTAGCATATGGTCTTCAAAAATGTTCATGTTATAGTTTTGCGTGGTAGAGCTTTTAATTGACTGTCGTTTCCTTATAAAATGAGGCATGGTTGTGCTGTGAGTGTGGCCAAAGTGGCCTGGCGCATTTTTTTTTTTTACTGATTCTCTATATTTTGACAACTTTAAATACTAGCCAACTTTCTCCCTACATACTGTCTTGTTAGATTTATGACAGTTTATTGCAATGAGAGGATTGTTCCAAGATAAGCTTCGCGCTATAAAAGTGTACCTAGTTGAAATCAATTAGAGGGTTACCAAGAGAATTCCCATCGGTTACAACTACCCATTGAATTCTCTGTTCCTCCTTCACTGACACAAAATGACAGCTATGCTTACGCTTGAAATTCTAAGCAACAGACCCTGTCTATGTAATTGTGATAATTAAAACTCTGCCATTCATTATAATCTAGATCCATCCTAAGTCATATCCAAATACTTAACTATTTCGTGCATCATGGGTGTTAGTTAGGTTTTTAACTGGGGTACGTAGCCTACTATGAGACCAGCAGCATTTGCAGTTGCAACTTATTGATTACTAGGCTCTCAACAATCACCTGTTCCAAAAGCATTGTTGCCAAATTGTGTGCAAACGTTTCTTGTTTTTCTAGAAATCACAAGAAGAAAAAACTCCAGTCGGACCATGGCTTCTCGCACTCTTTATCTTCGTTGTATGTGGCTCAGGTAGGCCAAACTCACAATTTCTATTGGTACAGTTGAGTAATTGAAATAACTGCTAGCAAGCGCTAGCCTTTTCCTAAGCTAGCCGCCTGCTTTATATGCCATCACAAGCATGGTCAGAAAATATGTGGGATTGGCACCCAAAATCCTTCTGGTAAAAGTCAAGAGTCCTTGGCCGCCAAACCAAGTTGAATCCAGCGGACCAGAGCAGGTTCAAAGATGCAGATAACTTGGTCGTGGGCACAGTGCCGGTAGGGAAACATGGTGGGACTTGTCCTGGTCACCTCCGAACTAATCGTGTGACTTCACTGTGTTTCCCAAGTGGTTCGGAATCCACTATAATCAGGAGGTCCACTGTCCTATGGGCCCACACCGTGGCCTGGGACTGTGTCCAACCATACTACTATTACTACGAGAGTTCTTGCCCCTAAGCTAAAACTTGTTGAAAAACCGGTACGGTGATCAAAAGTTGATTTTTCAGAAATCGAATTTAAAGGTGAAAGTAGCCGTTCCTTCCCATGTATTCTGTTTTTTCCCCACGCCATTTGTGCAGAACCTTACTTGGTTTTCTTCTGTTTTGTTTGGTCATCTAAAACTACATTATAAACTGAACAGAATGCCACCATTATCTCAATTTCGACCATAAGTGCACCTTTCCTGTTTTTTCCCTGACGTCTTCATGTGCTATTGTAGCTGGCAATATCAGATGTTTTTTTATGAATTAATTCCATCAGTCAGACTGCTTAACGATCTAGACATAATTTATATTATTATTATGTAAATTATTGATAATTAATTATGTTTCGCTGTGTTCTTTTGTTCTGATACGTAGCAGCAATGTTCATCCTTAATATTGTGTAATGGGGATAATAGGCAGTTTCCGATTTCTCTTATTTGCAACAATAGTATCCTAAAGACATGAATTCCGTCCTTTCAACATGAAACGTTACGAAATAGCTTTTACTTGCAAGTGGAAACTATCTGTTGTTATCTATTTTAGTTTTTTTACCATTCCAGTTAGATCATTTAGTCCCACCCCGTATACTCAATATTGTAAATTGTACGAATGTCAGGAGGAAAACATATAATACTATATTGCTGTGTATCCTAATAAATGTACAACACTGCCAGCTTTAGATTACTGCGCATTAGTTATGAAGGTCATTTATACCATACGTTAGGCATGATCGTGAATAAAACCTAAACAGCAAAGGTCACGCACGTCTTTCTCTATAATACGGCAGCTGTAGCGGGATAGTATTCTAAATTATGCAATTTACAAAATCGGCTATGCGAATAATGACTTCTCATGCCTTCGCCAGCTGCAATTGTTACATCGAAAGATGCACTTGAAAATGTTTTCTCTTGTAGTCATGTAAATTTAAGCCCTTACCGGAGAAAGCCGAAAATTCACTTGATATTCAGCTCCCTGCAGTTTCCGACATAGACACGTGTATTAACTAATGTTTTTTTTATATTGTTGCAGCTGTATTTCAAATAATCCAGAGCATAAGGATGGCGTAAAACCCCCTGTCTCCACGCACACAAAAACACACATTTTTATGCATTTAACGTTGTCTTCAGCCTAACGTGGTTTCTATATCGTATTACCTACTGTTATGTGTGCATTCACGTTAGCATTCCAGATCTTGTTTTCTAATTATTGTTTTGGTTTATGGCCCAAAGAACTTTATTCTTATGAAATATAAGTAATATAATATGTAACAGCAGTTTGCTTATTTCTCGGCAGTAATTTTGCTATCATTTTGTAAGTTTGTGTTATAACAATAACATAAATAAAATTATTGTCGACTGCCTTGGCTTCAATCAACCCAGCCTAAATTTTAAAAAGCCTAAAGACTTGTCGAGGATCCTCACTTGACTCCAGCATTAATAATGGTATGTTGTGGCGAGCAACATGCCGAGCAAGCTAAAATTCTGTTTTTGTTTTTTAACACATACCGAATGGTACGAGTATATTACTTAAGGTAATGCTTTTCAAATTTCATACTGTTAAATATATTTATTATTAAAATCTTTTTTGGGCAGTTTTTAGAAAGAGACGCTAAGTTATTGTTAGTTTCTCCGTAAAAATGTTTTAAATTTTACAGTCTCGATTGTGAGGGAATAAATGAAATAGATCTTGCCGTTAAATCATAATTTTTAATTTAAATTATCATTTTAAGCATTAACAATGAAGTGCTTCGTTGGTCGAATTACAATTTATTTGGTACATCATATCGGAGGCCAGTGCTTAATTCACTTAAAAAGAGTTCTGGTTGCAATCCAAGCCACTGAAGCGATTGATAATGTGAAAAATTAATATCTTTACTCCGGTCATGTATCTTTAGATATCGACTCCATTAAAAAAAAAATCAGTGCATCCTTACTGCACGACTCATCAATTTTTCCTTCCATCTAAAGAAGATTAAGTCAAACTTGTAAGTCTATAATGCTTTGCTCCTTGCTCCCACCGGGCTGCGTTTGGTTGTATTCCGAAGAACTTGCGTCCGAAACTGCTCCCTAGCAGGCCTACATTGTGCTGGGTGCGACACCATCGCCAGCGTTTGCGGGCGCACCGTGGCCGTATGAACCTTTTTCGCACCTGCTTCGTTCCTCAGCTTCTTCACTTCTCCTTGCAGTGTATCTCGAACCTGAAGGAAGGAATAGATGAGTTAGGTCAGACCCTAGAGGACTTATGCATATTTTAAGGAGGATAAAAAGGAAACGGCGAGAGAGCTTGCATGTAAAGCAGGGTAGTTCGATTCTTCAAGGGGATCGGTTTCACTGAATAATTCAGAGTAGAATACAGGAGCAATGACTCAATCGTCCAGAAAACACCAGTTCTTATCAAGGTTGAACCATAAGTCCTTCTCAAGCCTGATGATGCGGGTAGCAACCACTCCCGAAACGTAGCCCCTTTCCTCTGACAATGGGCTCCGCTTTAAATGCTTAATGACTGTGAGGCCCTACCTCTAATGAATACTGACACAGCTAGCAATTTAAGTCCCACTAACTATTTGTTAAATAAGAAAACATCACTTATTTCTAAATTTTAAAGAAAATACTTCTGTTCTAGGGTAGTTTCTACAGTCACATGAAAAGTCTCGGTAATAAGTAATACTAGAAGGCACCGCCAGCCGCATGCATTGGAACAGGGCGGTGTCGTCCAGTATTCCTTACCGAGACTTTTCAAGCGGTCGTGGGAGGCGCCCATATACAGCTCACGTCCAAACTAATATGTGGTGAAACAAACCAGAATTTAGAATTTACATGTACTGTCAGTTCCCAATCATTTTCAAGTAGCCCTATCGAAAATTTCCTTTAAACTGGACTAAGGAAGTAAAAGTTGCAAGAAGAAGGCATAGCCTAAGGTTAGTGAGACTGACTTCAATTTTATTCAATTTAGGGCTAACTTCGATAAAGCACAGGCCTATGGGAAAACATCACAAAGATGATATGGCAATTTATGACTGTAGCAAGGTTATCAGGCCTGGCCAATAGGTCAAAAGTAAACTTATGGTTACAATTTATACAAATTTGCGCCACAAAACATAAACAAGCCTTCATCATCGCACTGCAAAATACCGTGGCCATACATTAGTTGAGTTAATAAATAGCAAGGACATCAGTGACGTGGAAGTTATAAATTAAAACTTACTACTTAGTAGGTTTTATTGACTTAGAACTAGGCCTATATTAACCTGTATTTCAAAGAATAAGCCTATAATAAGGCTAATTATTGTGCAATGGCACTGCACTACTACTGGAAATATTGTACTGGTTATAGATATCGTGCTGACGTAGCCTACATACCTTAGCTTCAGAATCAAGCCGGAACCTGGCGTTGCTGACCCTCCTCTTTAGATCGGCTATGTCCTTTTGCAGTTGAACTGCCTGCATCTTATAGTTAGCCTGAAATTGGAAAGACGTAAGAGGTTATCAGTTTTTGCCTTTGCTAACAGGATTAACAGTGGGGACATTAATTCGTGGGTTTAAAAGCTAGTTACGGTAGGTACTAAAAAAATTGCTAGGGGCAGAAATCAGAAACAATTAATAATAAAGTATTAATGTCAGTCATAATATTAGCCTACTCACCCTAATGGACGGGACGTCATGTGATGAGTTCTTGGGAACACTGCCTTCCAGATTAGTCAGCAACTGTTTGTGGAGAGCATCCCTCCTTTCCCGCAGGCCTCCACAGTGACCCTCGAACTTTCGCCCCAACGTTTGCGCTTCCGCAATTTTCTCTACCCAAGCACCCTCGCACTGAAAACATGCAGCAATAGGTATGTATGATATCACACATCCGCAGGCAATGGTGGCATTTGTACCTATATAAGTATGCCTCATATTATAAAACAATACATTGTTTGATCATTGGAATCACTGACTATTACTGTATACACAAAGCATCAATGTTTTTGAGGTAGATACCGTTATATCGTTACTCTATATTATAGAGTATAGTAAAACAAATAAGAGTAGTAGACAAAAGACTATATTATAGTCTTTTGTCTACTACTGATTATTGAGTATATTAATTCTAATGAACCAAAATACAATATGCACAAGATTGTGAGTGAAAAAACCGCATTTTTACTGCTGCCTAATTTCACAGGAAATATGCTGCTATCATCTATTGTAGATCTATAAAAAAATCGCATCCCTTAGAAGTACTCATCTACATTTTGATACAGCAGTATATATCGATATGTGGCCGTCATTACCACTGGTTGGCCACAGTTTTTTTTAACTCTCCTCCGGCGGTTGTCTTATGCACGAATCAAGTGGTTCAATAATTGTGGTCAATCGATATTTTTGATTTTCACATGATAGGCCTATGTGATATTACTATGTAAAAATAAATTAGAGAAGCATTTTTGTTAATTTCGACAGCTCCAGAAAGTATCAACAATAATTCATGAGATACGGGATTTGACTTGGTACACCCGTAAATCTTTTCCCTCTATTGCTAACACAATTGCATAATCGAATTTCTGCAGGATGTGTCCTATTTCGGTAAATGCGAATGAGTTTTCGATTGTAATTACAATAGTACTCATATGGTGAAAGTAGTAGTAGTTCCATGCTATGCTAGCTGCGTTAGGAATAAAATTCAAAATACAATGGCAGCAAACTCCAATAAATGCATTGCAAGCTGGGAAAATCTACAGAACGTATAGCAAAGTTGTGTCAGTGAAAATAAATAAAACATTCCATTATTCAGAGAGAGAGAGAGAGAGAGAGAGAGAGAGAGTCATAGAGTGGGCTGTAAGGCTTAAAATTCACCCATATGGAAAATAAAGACAATTTTCTTTCTTTACTTGCCTAGACAAGTTTTATCTATTATAGTGCAATCATTTTAAACAGTTTTCACATATTTAAGTTAGTATAGTAATAGTTATAGTAGGTCTTCAATAATCGATTATTATATTAATAGACTAGCTATAGATGATCCAGTTATACTGGTATGACAGACTAATCAGATTTATAGGCTTTTATAGGTTATTTGCATTGACACCACAGAGGCCAGCGAGCTAATAGTGTGAAAAGCGGCTGCGAGTGTTGTGTACCTTCGTCTTCATCTCCTGTACCTGATGTTGGCGGAGTGCTGCGGCCTGCAGTAGCGTGTTCCGCCTGTGCTCGACAGAACGTCTCTCTTTGAGCACCTCGTTCAGTGCTGTAAGGAGACTTATTCCTAAAATAATAATACAATTTTAATTTCAAACATTGCCTAAAACTGGTGCAAGGAATAGGCTTCTATCATAGAAATATATTAACTTGAACGGTGGGAGCCATAATATCCCTTACCCGTTAACCATAAGCCAACTATCGGAGATAAGTAAGACCAACGTAAAATATATCGAAGCAGTATAGCAGAACGGATACCGGGACGGTCAAAACTCTGTACTTAGCTTGTGCAGGCTATTCACCCAGCGTAATTACGTACTTATCTTGTGCAGGCTACACTAGCCGCCATAGCAAAGACGTACTAGTCAAATAAAGCCGGTTTCCATAATCTTTTTAAAAGAATCCGCAAGGACTACTGGACGACACCACCATCTACCAATGCATGGGGGTGCCATGTAGTGTTCTTGGAATTCCCTGTGTGGTATATTTTTTCTCCACCAAAAATATGCATTTGAATTTCTGTGGCCTCTCGTCACGCCACCATTGATATCCGTAGAAGCCTAGAATCTAGATGAGGCAAGTTAAATTGGATGCCCCCACAGACTCCTACTAGTCGAGTTGTGTTCAATATACGCGTATCTACTTACTTATACTTACTTTATTACTTACTCTGTCTGTTGCATATGATTCGTTGCGTGGCGGAGTCCTGGCCTGGCACGTGTGGCCGCCAACCTTCCGACTCTTTGTCCGCTGTCATTACAGATGATACGCCGGCAACTTCATACTACCTGAAAATGGCCAAAATTATAGTACATTAAGAAACACCCAACGCAGTGGTAACGCGGTGCCAAGTTTGGGAGGAATTATCAAATATTCAATTATCGAAATATCTATTGGTGGTAAACTGATATTCCTAATTAATCAGGCAGTCAGCACCTGTTGCTGTTGCGTGATGTGTTAGCTTAAAATCCACAAGCTATAATTTTCGCCTCCCTCACGCTATATGTCTCTTGAACTCTTAGAGTGGCTTCTATTTAGAAATTTAACCACCAAAAAGCAAATGCCAGATCGATGTTAGTGAAATCGATACATAAAAATATGTAAATGTGCTATGCGGGTATCCATTATGCGACTTTCTGGTTTCTCGGATGAGACCTACAGTAAGTTACAGGTAACTTACCGAATTTTCCAAAAGTTTTAATACAAAGAATATGCAAAGTTTTAACACGCAAAGTTCGAATTAAGGCATTTTCTGTTACTGCTTGGCTCTAGATGCCTATTGCAGAGAGATCTTCTCTGCACTATTTTATTTACTGTAGGACGAAATAAATAGGATGCCTGCGGCAGCTTACATGCGACTTTTGAAACTTTTCTTGTTACTGGACATCGGTATTGGCACACAAATGATACGTTAATTTGATGTCCCATGAGTCATAGGTTGACAGCCCTATTTAGGGAATCATCATTCACCCCGCAAAATTTAACCAATGAGTTTTCTTTCTTCTTCTTCTTCTTTTATTTTTTTGATTAATTAATTAATGCATATTAAGACTCAAAACATTAAATTCCGTTTCCGGTTTACCTAGGTAGTCTACACCACAACTGTCTGACCAGCAGGAATTATAAAAGGCACCCAACGGGTTTCAGCCATTTAGATAGGTACCTATTTGTTTGTCTTGGTAAACACATTGTGTTTCTGCGTGTCTTTTATAATTCTTAGCCAGACAGTACAATAGAAATGTTAACCTTTTTGCGGTGTGGTAAACAATATAGATTTCATAAAATTATGTGTGCTACAATATAATGAAAATAACGACCCGTGCAAAATAACCAGCTACTGTATATGTACAGACTGACGTTATTATACAAACTAACTACTTCTCAAACACTACCTTATGTACCGTACCTTAACAATTTTTGCAATAGGACCTATCAAACTACACATTGTAGCCTAATACAGTCAGTACACTATGCACAGTAAGTATGCAGGTATGATAGTACACGTATAACGGGCATTATTCGAATTAAAAAAGTGAGTAGGCCTACTCAGCAAAGCTGTAACTTACCGAACTAAGGAGAATGGGCGAAACCCAAAAAGGCACACTAAACTCACACTGTAAGATACAATCCACAAAATAACATTCATTCAGTAGTGCAAAGCGAAAAATAAAAAGCTGCAGCTGGAGTCCAAACGATCAACATGATAGGTTACTAGCCTATAAAGTAACTTAATGGAAGTTTGAGCATTTGAGCAACAAACGGGAATTAAAAAGACTACCTACTTTATTTCACATGGACGTTTATCGTTTCGACTCTTAGATACAGAAAGAGACTCACCGATAAAGAAATTGGCTCCAGTCAGTAGGTTGCGACGTCACGATACCGTACACCCTTAGTTGACGGGCGAGGACGGCCTTCACCATGGCAGAATTGTTCATTTCCTGTTTCTGCGCTGAGATGTCACTGAGTCGAGTTCTATTTATTGTTGACCCGAATTCTCACAATATCTCCCCCGAGCACGGCACGCGATCATCCCTCCTTCTACTTAACAACTCATCATCTGTAGCCTATATATGACATTGTAAACATTGCCACAACAATATTTTTATAGTCAACAAGAGCGGATATCGGATTCTTTCCAGCGCAAATAGGGCCAAACCAATTGGACTTTTGACCCCATCCTCCGCAGAGCTACAGCCCTAGCATCAATTTAAAAGGATAAATTACCAGAGGAATTATTTAAAATAATTAACTGCAGTATTACAAGCAACCCGCTGCAGAGCAGACGTCACTCAACTGTTTTGAAATGTCAAAAAAAATTTTACATTTATTCCCGGATAAGTTATTCCTTCCGTTATGCTTGCAAAGGTAGTTATTCACGTTTAGCTACAAACTCTCACGAAGAGAAGAGGGGAGAGGGGGGGGGGGGGGTTTGGCTGGGGAATTTTGAAAATGCAGGTGCAAAATAGTAAGTTTTTATATGAATTTCACATACATTAGTGATGCCCCACAGAATAATTAGCCACTGATTGTCACTTGACATATATATTTATATTATTAGAAATGGGCAATTATAACGGTTTCGTTTAAAAAAGCAGTCCAGCCCAGGTCCAGTTTGCTCCAAATAATATGAATCAGCTCTATGAAGTTAATGCGTATACATTAGTATACACAGTATATATATATATATACTGTATATATATATATAGGTAGGTATTAAAAACTCAGTATAGTAGTTTCTCTTGCGACACCGATCAAGATTACTCGCAAAAATAGCATATTGTATATGTATGGACATACAGTACCTACCTTACTTTCATCATTCATTCTTTCAACTCAACAATGGACAACTTACATATAGAATTACCTAACTATTGTGATTTGGTTGTTAACTCACAATATAGTGCCCATAATTAACTTATGGAGAATCCTCGCTCTGCTTGTTGTTTGGTTGGAACATTTTTTCCCGCCATAAAATTTTTCTAAAATTTACAGCAAATTAATTGTTAATCTGCACCTAAATTATATTAGGCTAATAGTCCAATAAATGTTATTAATTTTAAATATTACTTTTTTATAATTCAAATAATCAGCAAAACCAACTGCTAGAAAGAATTAAAGACTCGATGTGCCTCTCCATAAGTTAATCATGGGCGTTATATTGGGGAATTGACAACGCAATCGGAGGAGGGTATTTTGACACTTAGTTGCAAGTTGTCCATTATTATAACAATTTAAGCACAAACCAGGATAAAAAAAATTTGATTCAATTAGTTAGTTTGTATTAAAATAGAAGAAAAAGCTCTAGATCTAATGACGCTTTTCATTGACTTAGAATTAAGCTATGTTAACTATATTTAAAAATAGACAATTTGAGTATTGGCGGCACAGCCAACATCTCATAACATTTAACATGAAATTATTAGAACTCTTAGCTGTCTAACATACGTAATTTCATATCATTTTCGTCAAATTTTCAGGCATGCTAAGCTTACAAAAGAAAACATATGAATGAATGGTGCATTTTAACACTATAAACTCTGGTGAAGCACAGTAATATGGTATTATTCAAAATTAAAAGTCAATACACAAAGGACTTATTCCAAATGGCCCACTAGTAGGACTAGAGTACTCAAATACCAGACAATAATTGTTGTGTTGGCATGTACATACAGCAGATACTGCACTAATCTAAGTGCCCTTTATATTTATTACCATAAAGGCTCGCACCAACAATAGTTATAGGCTAAAAAGACAGTCATGTCTAAATATAAGTATTAGGCCGGGAGATATACTGCAGCTGGTGTGGACTACTTACTGCAGCTGCGAGTGAAGGTATATAGCGCGGCGCCTGATGGCAGAAATGCCAAAGGTGGGCGTTGGCTAGTAAGTAAGTAAGTGAAGGTATATAATTAATTATTGTCGTAAAGGCTACAATGAAATGGGGTGCAGCAACCGAAGCACGAACGAAAAAGGTTACAGATTTAAAGAATGAAGTTTAATTTTTTCTACATTAATTTACTAAGCTACTTATTAATTTAGTATGGTCTATTCAAGTTGTAGAAGACTATTTCATACATAATATGAAAGGGTGTTTTTTGCTTTCTTAATTATCTATTTTTAATTTCTGGTGTGACTAGCTTTTGAAAGTTGGTCGCCATTAATTTTCACGAAATACCAAAAGTTTAAAAATACGAGGGTGGTCTACTAAGTCTATGGAAGCTATGTAAATGTAACAAAACCTCCGTAAAGAAATTAACTGCCATCATTGTACAGGCTGATGGTAAAAAAATCGACTGTACAAAAAACGAGTGGCACTGGCTCCGATTGGCCCTTAATTAGTCGTAGCTTGTTATTCAGCAGTAAATCTAGGGGAATTTGCTCCTTTCCTTTTCATGCTACGGCTGCAGTAGCCTGACTTTATCTTGGTGTTCAATTTGAGAGTTCCAAATTAAAAAGATGGGATAATACAATATATTCCATATAGGCCTACAACTATCATAATAAACGACTGAGATCGACTCCTCGGTGTGGGAAAAGACGCAATGTGAATTCGAGTACATACTGTTAGCAAGGTTGCTCATAAAAGTAGTGTTGATGTTGGTTATTTTACCCATGTTCCAAGATTACCCCGCGGCTGTTTTTAAGAAACATGTTTATTTATGGTTTCCGTCAATAATCAGATAGCTGCTTTGGTAAACGACAATTAAAATGCACCTGATTATTCACGAAGTATAAATAAATTGAAACGAGCACGTCTCTTAAACTTAAAATAAAAAGTTTCAATGGTAAATTTAAGAAAAAATCGTAGTATTATGTAAAAAGTCACAAAGCCGATCGTAGAGCAGTCAAAAATACCTTCTACTGCTGTACATTCGATACTTGACTTGACTTCACAAACACCAATTGGCCACTGTTCTTGAACGCCTTTTTCGGAACTACCTCACCATTTTTTTTTTTTAACAAATCAAATTCAATAGTTGTGGCCAACCTGTGTTAGAAAGAGGTACATATCTGTACATAAAATATATCAAAATGCTTAGAAAGATTTCTTCTGTTTGTCTTCAGATTTCGACAGCTCTACGATTGATATTTCATGAGATAATTGAGTTTTACAAAGTTTTTCCTTCCTCCGATTTTCTCTTATGCGCGGTTTCCACCGACCTCTAAGTGCAAAATACACATACAGTGACGTGGTAGCAGATATCATTAATAAAGGCGGGGTTTCCACCGACCTCTCATTGCAGAATGCAAATGACATTGACGGAAATTTGAATTTTTCTTTTTATAGTAATCTATTAAAATGTTTGTACTTAACATATCCCATGACGCCATTTTTTAATTTAAGTTTGTTTGTTTTTGATTTTACTCTATGATTATTGATCAATTTTAACTATGGCATAGAGTAAAACAAAAATTTCCGTCAATGTCATTTGCATTCTACAATGCGAGGTCGGTGGAAACCCCACCTAAGTCTTGTATGTCTGCTACCACGACAACGCAAGTGTATTTTGCACTTAGAGGTCGGTGGAAACCGCACCTTAACAGGGCATGTCACACAGAATGATAATAGAGAGCTTTATTATACGAACATACAGTACTGTACAATGCATTAAGAGTATTCACAATTTGTCGACTTCTGGTTGATAACAATAAGCGTTTTCGGCAAGAACTGCCATCTACAGAGGGAAATCCACTAGCACAGTTACACCTTATCTGCGATTTGAGACTTGCTCAACCCGAGGAGAAGATGCGGTTCTTGCCGAAAACGCTCAGGGTTTTATACTAACACAAGTGGGTTTCTTAAGACAATTTTTAATGACAGCTGTTTCGGTGTAACACCATCTTCAGACAGTTTCATAGACAAAGTTAATTTCTTAACGATTATTTGGATTTTACTAATTCGGGTTGTTATAACAAGTTTTTCTAAAACTCAAAGTTTTTGTTATTTTTTGTTTATTAAAATGAAATACCACGAAGTCACGAGTAATCTAATTATTTCTGTTAAAAATACATTAATAACACGTTTTCATTGAAAACGTCCCACTAACAACATAGAATTCGACACATTGTGAATACCCATATTATAACAGAGAACTTTCCTATAAAAAAAACAAACAATGGCGCAAAATGTCCTCCTCTGATAAGGGTTTAAATCCCTCATAAATGGCACCCATGCTTAACTTACCAGTGAAGCGCTTCGTATCACTTTTCATTTTTTTCGCAAAAAATACAAACTTATTGCTCAGTTTATTTGAATTATGGCAAGCTAGATTCTGCGAAGAAAGTACGACAATAGCTATCACCTTTGCCCAATTTATCATTTTGGTGTAACCAAACAGCAACATTTTTATATCCAAAATTATGGGCTAAGTCAAGTTGATAGCTATGGTCGTACTTTCCTCGCAGAATTTAGTTTATTATAATTCATAAAACATGGTATTTCTACAGGGGGAAAAAATAAGAAGTGATACGATGCGCTTCTCTAATAAGTTAAGCATAGGCGCCATTTTTGACCCACCAATCACAGCGAATATTTCCATAGGAAAGTTGCCCATTCAATTGCAGTTGAAAACTTACAGCAGAACTAATAAACTTAATTTTGTTTCGAGTAGCCCTCATTATTTTGGCAAGGGAGAAATTTGGCAGAACAACTGACAGCATCCTCCGTTATGGCAAAAAGGTACAATGTGAACATTTGTCCCACCTGCTACGATTTCCTACATCAAACATTCTAATCTTCGTCCATTTCTTCGCCGACTTTTGAGGCCCAAGTTTTCTTGGCCAAAATACGTCAATCGTTTCTCTGCTGAAATAGAAATATGTCCATTGATTAGTAATAATAATAATAATAGTAATAATGCGTGTATTTATTTTAAAAGAACTATTACAAATTTTACTAAACTGGTGCCACAAAGCCAAAAAGGCGCGTTGTAATCACAGCAGTGGACTTCCCGCATTGTGAACAAGTCTGCAAACAGGTAATAGTTTATGTTGAATAAGAGGCAACGTATACCAACTATGTAAGAGGTCGGCTGGGATGAACAAAAGCCGATGACTACATATTGAAAAGTATTATAACGGATACAGTAACAAGGGAAAAATTATAATTTGCAAATAATAAGCAAAACATTCCGAATTAAATGGACCAGCATTCGAAAACGGAGAAAATTTGGGATTCGAACTCAAGACTGTTTCCTCACCAGGACTATGTCACCTCACAATGGCTGTAAGTACAATTTTTATATATTTATATATAAACAATAGGTCTCCTATACTTGCTATATAAATATATACGGTACATATTGTTTAATTTGTTATATCTTATTTACATTAGTATTGTTTTATTTTTATTATATACATACTGTATATGGCGGGGTTTCCACATACGTCAATGGTAAATATGGTTTTGACGTGGTAGCAGACATTTTTAGTATGTCTTTAATGTCTGCTAAAACGTCCACATCACATTTACCATTGACCATTGACGTATGTGGAAACCCCGCCTATATGTATGTACATTACTGTATATACATATAAACATATTTACCTGTAATGTCACACGTCCCCCCAAACCACAGCCTTTTTGCCTCGATCTACACTTGCAATCGCCATTCCAAACGACAACCAAGACGTCGCTGTTACACCCATTCTGCAATGCAAACATATTAAGAAGTAAAAAAAACATGATTTCACTGGGCTTACTCCGTACATTATAACAAGGTCTCCCTCCCGCCGGTGAAGTAGACTCTCAGCGGTGAGCATAGCAAACAGTGCTGAGAATATGAATTGAAAATGAAGAAGAAAAAACAGAAGTGTTTCTTATTGCCTGCTATGTTCAGCGTATACAAACAACTTCCCTGGCAGCAAGTAAGAAAGACACGTCATTTGCTTCACCCAAATCCTAAAACCAAAAAGTGCCGGATAGGCCCAATAGGTTAAAATTATGGAATAGTTAAGATTTAATTGAACTCACGTGTGCTCCCTGAGGACTGCATCGAGTTTGCCCGTAGTAGCATTCCAGACGTATACACCACCGTCCTGAGAGCCCACAGCAATGTGTTGTGCGTCCGCGGAGAATGTGGCACGTGCCCAGTCACACACCACCTTGAATCCGTCAGTGCTGAAATAAATAACTTGCGTTGCTAAGGCGGCGTTTTTCATAATCCATGTGCATGACGTGGCAGCAGACATCATTAATAAGTCTCTGCCATGTTTTAAGGAGACTATTATGTAGATACTTAACTTATCTATTATAAATTAAGTTATAATATGGTAGAGACTTAGTAATGATGTCTGCTACAACGTCATGCACTTGCATTATGAAAAACTAGGTCGGTGGCATAGCCGCCTAATAGGAAATCTATGATAACGAAGAGTGGCGTAAAAGAAACAACGCCGATTTAGACCCAATACTCAATGAAGGACATGGTCCGCTTTAAAAACGCGCTACGTTTAAGATGGCTGGGACAGTTAGAATACCCCATTTGTTCAACAAAATGTACAAAGCGAGCATCATGGGAAGACGATTACAGGGACGTCCACGAAACCGCTCGAAGGACGAATTAGATACAAACCTCCGTGAGTTGGGAGACCGTAGAAGACCAAAGTGACTGGAGGAGGTTTGCCGAGCAGGCTAAAGCCCATCAAGGCCTGTAGAGTTAGAAGAAGATGTATTAATAGGAAATGTTAATCTGATGAATGAAAAAACAAAAAATATGTTTTAATGTAACTTTTTATAATAACTAGAGTTAGTAAAACCCAAATAATCGTTTTGAAATTAACTTTGTCAAGGAAGCCCTCTAACGCTCGTACAGCCAAAGCCCTGCATCTACTGCCGTCTACGCCCGCTCGCTAGCACAGCTACACCGAATATTTGATTTTAGCTTTGCTCAAACGGAAGTAAAGATGCAAATTTTAAGCAAGCCTCAAATCGTTGATAAGGTTTTACTGTGCTGGCGGGTTTTCCCTGTAGATGGCAGATCTTGCCGAAAGCGCTCAGGGCTTTATAATAACATTAGTTGTTTGCTAGTTAACTTATTAACGATTATTTGGGTTTTACTAACACTATTTAGTTATTATAATTTTTTTAAAAATAAAACACTACTTTTCTGGTGGTTCATTAAAATTAAATACCACAAAGTCACGAGCAATATTTTTTTTTTTTTCTAATCTGATGAACTCTGGAATATACGAAATTCAGGATAAGGAGGACATAGGCCGTAAACGCGCAGAGGAATGACCTAAGACTGTCTTTACAGGCCAAAGCTTTAGAGGGTAAGTAATCTCATTGAAAGGATAGTATGAAGTAGGAAAGTATAGACATTATGGCGTCAAGTAAAAAAATAATTTTTGACATGCCGCTCATGGATTACTTCAATTTAGCCATAAGTATTAAAAAGAACCGGTCCGAGTTTACTCGAACATGCTTTCCAATTTATCAAAATTAGCAGAGAGAAAATGAATAATTTCATGGTAAATAATTTTCCTATGGCTAAATTTCCGATATTTCGGGGGGGGGTTCACTTAACACCTAAAACATGCCTGAAGGTAGAAATAATCGATAGAAAGGTTTCGCAGAAAAATTATTTTTTAATCATTTTTCATGAAAATTTAGTTATTTCTATTTTTTTACCCCCAGAAGCAAACTATCAAGGGGCAAGCGACCCCCTGCATTTTGTTAACATTAATAACGACTACAAGATATGTGAATTTAAAAGAAATCGTTGGAGCCGTTTTTGAGAAATAATTTTTTTAGGCGTTTTTTTGGAGTTTTTTGAGAATAAAACTCCCCCAAATTGAGTTAGCCCAAAATAAAAAAAATGGTCTCGAGGTATGATTTTTGTGAACCTACATGCAAAATTTCTTCAAAATCGGCCGAGTAGTTTGCCCGGAAATCGATGAACAGACAGACTGACAGACATACATTTCGTAAAAACCACTTTTTTGGGTTCCTGGGACCTCAAAACGTGTAAATCCGTTGAAATCTCGGAATCGAAAATTTCGACCATCACAAAGCTTTCCTTATACTACGTATAAATTGGAAAGCAAAAAGTGCCAAGTACAATTGCATAATCATAAAATTTCAGGAATTAAACGAAGTTAAAGGCAAACTTGGCACAGATAGCATAACCGAGAAAATCTTTTTTATTATTATTTTGTACAAATCAAGTTCTATAATTGTGGCCAGTTAGTGTAATAAATAAGTGTAATAATAATGGGGTCCGGACCCCCCCCCCCCCCAAATAAAAGGGCTTTACACAAATTTAGATTTAATTTTATATTTTAGGGATACAATTGATCATTTTATGTAAACCTGTATTGTTTGAAGAATTGGAATAAATTTATTTGAGTTTGAGCACTGGATAGAATGGATTTTAATTAATAAATTACGTAAAAAAGGCCCTGATTATGGCAAAAATGGTACATGCTGGAAAAATAAAGAAATTATTATTATTATTGTTCCTTTTTTTCCGTCTTCATATTGTACCTCCACAATACCTACCACAATACCACTCTCACTACCCGATGGCTGCTATTAAAAGAAACAAAGACGATGAATGATGATGGTCGGGATATGGACTAAATGACTCGTAATAGTTTTACAGATGGCGGCAGCTTTAGAAGACAATAAGCGATGTAGAGATAAAATAATGAGCCGCCGGGCCGAGACTGTACAAGACTCGCGTGAGTCTGATTGGACAGCTGACCTGACCTTAAGACTCGCTGGCCCTAACGTAGCACCGAGCCACAACACGGAACACCTTACCAGTGCACGCCTAAGGACACGAAAATTCTGACCAAATTTCGCTAGGGACCCTTTAACGGAAGCTAAACCATCCGATCAATGAATACAATAGCAGTTTATAATAGGTCCTGATATTTGGTCAGAAATAAACACTCTTATTCAGCAAGTGAAAGTGGAATCTGTCAACATAAGACTAAGCATCAGGAAGCAGTTCCTAAAAAGCTGCTGCGTATGGAGTATTATATGGATGTGAAACCTGGACTGGAGAGACTTGAAGCGCTTGAAATGTGGTGTTACAGAAGGATGCTTCGGATCAGCTGAAGGGATAATGCCACGAATAAAAGTGCTAGAGGCTATTGAAAAACACCTGCTACGTCATACAAAGGGTGTAGGCGCGAAATGGGTAGGACATATGCTAAGACACGAAAACCATAATTCAGGGCACAGTGAAAGGAACCAATAGAAGAGAGCGGCCGAAGAAGGAATTAATGGATTAACTGAAGGAAGAGGCAGGAGCTCGAACGTACCGACGCTAAAGAGTAAAGCGCAAGACCAAGAGAGGTGGAGGATGATATGCAGAGTGATGCCAATCGTTGAGATTGTGACCTCAGGAGAAGAATGTCATGAGGCGGCAATTCCACCGGCGAATTTGCTTCATTTGTGATTTTTCGTTTGTTTTGTTTTAAGGAGACTACTATGTAGATACTTAACTTATCTATTTTAAATTAAGTAATAATATGGTAGAGGAATGATGTCTGCTACCATATTATAACTTAATTTATAATGAATACTTTAAGTATCTACATAATAGTCTCCTTAAAACAAAACAAACAAAAAATCTCAAATCACAAATGAAGTAAATTCGCTAGTGGAATTGCCGCCTAAGGAGAGCCTCAATCTAAGTGAGCTGGTCACTGACGTCAGCTGTTGGTATGGTTACGTGCTAACAGTAGTCTCAGACGTCCACCAACTCCCATCATAGAGACTAACAGGCAACTAACTCGCCAATGACATAGCCTCAATCAGACAAGAATTAAGTATATGAGAAACTACACCAACTATGCGAATTTTAGTAATTAATTACATAGGGTGATGAAAATAGTTAACGTGTAGATACAATATTATGACAATGATTGGGTAAAGTGAATGTAAGGAAAGGGGTCAAGAACCTATTTAAGTGACTCAATACACAGGTAACACGTGAATTCAACAGGTAATAATTTAATTAGCAGAGCCATAAAATATTAATCAGAACCTGGCCATGGTTAGCTGCTCAACCAGTGTCTGCAGCCGGCCATCTTCCTTCTATGAGCATCCTAACACTGTACCTGTACCTAGCTAACGTCTAATTAGGATTAGGGGTCGTACTGGACTTTAGCTTTTGCTATATACATAATTTGTTGTTGTTGTTGTTTCTAACGCCTGCTTTCAGCATTTCTGCTTTAAGCAACCCTGTCAGCCTGGAGGAAGACTAGGTATTGATTTTGATGATCGTAGGGGTCGAACCTTATTTAGTAAACCAAACTTGGCAAGTAGAGGCCTTCTAGCATGGCCAGACCATATTTCCAATCAACGAGTTATTCTCTACTACAGAAGTTCCCAACCTTTTAGTTCCCGTGTACCACCTGAAGAGTTTCAAAAAATTTTAATCAACCTTTCTGAGTCATATTATCATTTAATATACTTAATAAACATAACGTACTAATTACTGCACCAGACACTAGTGACAGCCCTGCTCTTGCCTTTTGTGAAGCAGGGAGTCAACGTCTGCCTCAAATGAACACATTTTCAAGTCTTCTTCAACCGATATTCTGCTCCGATATTTGTTTTTTGTGTATAGCAGTTCAGAGAATCCGATTTTACATAAATATATTTCTTGAGATTTCTTGAGCGTACCACCTGAGAACCTTCCTCGCACCACTTGGTGGTACACGTACTACAGGTTGGAAACCTCTGCTCTACTAGAACAGCACAACATCTAATAAAGAAATGGACAATAGAAAAAGATTTGTGGAGGACGTTACAATGACCCACCTGAAGGAGCGGACAATCTGGTTCATACGCAGGTCGAACAGGTTCAGGGAGTCGTCACGCACGCAGCTCAGCAGGTGTTTCCCATCTGAAAGTCACATTGCATCATATTAATCATATTTCGCTAATAATCCTTGAAGATACGGACGAGAAAGACGGAAAAGACCTGAAGCTTATGAAGCGACTTCCGTGACAAGGTGGTAGCGTGCTTGTACTTGTGCGAGTCTTAACACACCTTCCGATCGGAGACGTGTCGTACCTCGATACAAGTACCAACTTACTGAGTGAGGCGATTGAAGAGGTTAATCTGATACATTCATTAAATTGTATGTACGCGATTAACCTTTAAAAAACCCACAGCAAACAATAAACGACATTGTCATTATAACTTGAAGGGCTCTTTATGCAAATAGTCCTTCTTATGAAGTGATCCATTCTACCTTGCTCTGCCAACAACCCCATGAATGCTCGGCATGAAGTGTTGGTAATTGACAAACTCGCCTTCGATGTTAACCTACACCGGCTACAAGCTATAACAGACAAGCTGAGAGAAGCTTACCATTGACATAATGTAACAGGTGTAAGCGTCACATCACCAAGGGCATGTACGAGTCAGGAGTCTACATACAAAATGACATTACTCGTTTTGAATGCAATTTCGGTAGTTTCGAGGATATGCGAATAATGAAAGTATCTGTTTTTGTCGAACTACACACATAAGGCAGGGCCTTACCATTACTTGAAAAGTACACGTAAAGACTACTGGAAGACATTGCCATTTATCAATGCATGGTTGTGCTGTGCAGTATTCCTTAACGAGACTTTTCAAACGTTTGTGGGAGCATCGCAAATATTTGATTGGCGGCAGGGCCGTGCCCAGAGGGGCGGTCCATGGGGGGCCGGACCCCCCCCCCCAGAAATACATTTTTGTATGTAAACCTGCATGGTTTGAAGAATTTATCCATTAATTCATTAACAAATTACGGTAAAAAAACATTTTGAACGCCCCCCCCCCCCCCGAAATCAAAACCTGGACACGGCCTTGAATTGGCCAGTTTAGGCACCATACCTTTTTCTCTGCGTACCATCAGCATAATCGGTCGCAAGTGCCTTCTGCTTGTGAAAAACACCAGTTCCGTCTTCTCTGGCACAAACTGCAGGTCATAAGCATCTATCCATACGATTATTATTCTTGTAGTTGCCGCAATTTTATTTTCTAAAGGACAACTTTCCTATAGAAAATCTAACATCCACCTTGCTGTGATTTGCGCGGCGCATCCCCATACTTAACTTATGGAGAGAGATGCAGTTCTGCTTTTAGTTTTCGCGAGTGGCAACCCTGCTGTAGCTGTTGGAAATTTTATTTAAAATTGGACCGTACCTCTCCCTCCGTAAGTTTAGTAGGGGGACTCAAACCTGGCTCATCAGGTGTTCGGAGACTATACTTTCCAGTACCACACCACAGGGCGATGGTGATGTTTAAGTAACCAAACTAACCATAGTGCCTTGGGCACCGGGGACGGACAGACAGAATTAGTGAACTAATTTAGAGATTTCTTGTAGTATAATAAATGCCACAGAGTAAAATCACTAAAATGAGGCAGCAGGCAAAGTATCCTCCACAATCGTCAGATGTTCTCGGTCACGCTGTTGTACAATACAATACAATGAAAACTAAAATATCAAAATAAACCATTCTTTAATGTAACTGCAAAGAAACAAGGTTCAACACTCGATGACACCCAGAAGGCAAACTCAAACACATTGAGCCGAGGTTCACAAACCATCAGGTACGATACTGGTTACTTTGCTCTTCTTCCAGGTAATTACTCAAGTTTGTACACTATTGTCTACAAACACTGTAGGTTATGCAACATTGAACACAGCCAGCCCAGTGTTGTTGTCTTCCATTTAAATCGACATTCCTGCCTTTTGGCAGTGAAATTGTGACGCTAGAGCTTCTTATGTACTTTAAGGTACTGCGTTGCACACCTTTAAGCAATGTAAAGCCTTTGGCCGAGACAGCCAGAAATAATGAAAGCAATATTGCAGACAGTTTAGACACATTATTATGTTACGGCCTTTGTAAGGATCTAAGGCTTAAGGTCGAAATCCCGAACCTTTCTCAATACAGGGATCTCGGGATTGGCTCTCACAGGAATTGCCTGGTACCTACGAATTTTAGTATTACTAAGAAATTAAAAGTCTTAAATGCGTCAATTGCCATTTATTCCTACAATGAGCTCGCAAGAACTGTAAGGCATCCTAAGTCTGGTCTCGAAGAAGACTATGAAGATTTGCTTTAGAATTATTTTAAGGGTGACTGCAAGCTTTGGACTGCTTATACGCCCAACGAGTTGTTTGTGATGTGCCAACGGCCTTACCATGTTGATTCCATTAGAGCAGAGCATGTTTCAAACTGCGGTAACTTGGTAGTGTGTACAGCGTTGGCAGGGGAACCTGGTGGGACATGATAACTCGCTTAGGCAGTATAAGTCGAGTCCTGGTCACCTCCGATTTAATCGTGTGAATTTACCATGCTCCCCAAGTGGTTCGGAATCCACTATAATCAGGAGGTCCACCACCCTGTTAGTCAACTCCCCTTTCCCCGAGGTGAAAGAGTCTGCCCTTAGGGTGCCTCAAGTTAACAAACAGACTCACTCCCCCCGCCAAGCTGACAGGGTTGCTTAAAGCAGAAATGCTGAAAGCAGGCGTTAGAAACAACAGTTGTTTGTGATGTTTTGGTGAATTGTGTGATGTGAGATGCATGAGTAAGTGTGTAGAGGCAAACTGTTATCAGAAGCGCAATGAACAACGAGGTTGCCCGTTGCTCGATTCAAATAGGGTATGCGATGCAAGTCAGTGGCGTACACAAAATATTTTCGAGAGGGGCCAAAATCGCTTCTAGCTATCAACTTCCGAAACGACATTGAATTTTACCAAACAAACCGCTTACCGCTCACTGTTGACTCCAACTTCTATTAGATCTGCCAAATTATGCAATGCAACAAGTTATATTAATTAATTTCGACGCACATTTTCCCATTTCGGGAGGGGCCAGGGCACTGGACAATGATGATAATTATATTTTCTGTGTTTAATGTGCTCACTATACTCCTTTTTCGTGCTATATTTCTAAGAAATAGGAGTTAATAGCGTTACTAACTTTATCGGCAATGTACAAAACATGAAAGTGGTGAGAAAAGCTATAGACGCTTATATTTACAAAAAGAGGAACAGTAAAATATAAAAAAGCGTGCTATTCTATGATAATATCCAATCCTCAAATTCTGGGATTCACTATACGAAATCCCGGATTTCCAGGAGCGACAAATGGTCCAAAATCCCGGGATTGCGAACTTTGCGTGTGACTAACCTCTAGAAATGTCGAGGGAGGTGACTTTGCCGTTCAGTTGCAAGTGACTCGCACTGGATTCGACCCTGATGTCCCAAAATCGGATCTTCTTGTCGTAATGGCCACTGATGATGGTCGAGCCTGCGCTATCGGACGTCACGAGATCATTACAGCTGGACCCGGCAAACTTGGTCTCCACACCTGGAGAATGAAAAAAAAAATCAGCGCGAGTAGACACAAGCAAAGATGAAAGAAAACATAATTTATTCATATTATACACCCAATCCCGACGTATCCAAAGCCAAACAAGGAAATTACAAGAGTTTATATACCAGTTCAAACCACCAAATATAACATAATTTTGTGCCATTGTGAATTGAAGGAACAGCTAAGCTAAGGCATTGAATAATATAACACTAGTGTTATACTAGTATATTCAATGGCTATTACGGCGATAATAATCCCGGGGTTTATTTAATACCATGTCACGTAATGGGATTAATTTAATTGTTTAAAATAAAAGACAAGCAAATTTCAGATTTTTGTAATTTCTGATGTTAGTAATCGTCGCAGTGCTAAGCGCGGAAAATTTAAACTTAAACAATTTAATTATCTTCAGCTATATTTTTGGTGGGTTTCTTCATTTTTCCTGCCTTAGATGTAGACAAATTATTTATAATCCTTAATATATTCATCCAAAATATTAAAACTTGTTTATTTCCAGGGCAATATGTGTTTATATTTGCTATTTATATTTGCAACGGCAGCGTAGCGTCAGTTCAGTTGATTAGCATTGCTAACATCACAATTTAAAAATTATAAAAATTTGCTTTTTATTTATTTTAAACAATTGAATTAATCCCATCACGTGACATGGTATTTAATTAACCCCGGTATTATAATCGCCATGATCAGGCTGCTGGACTACCATTTCAGAGACAGTCGGAGCGGGAAAAGAAAAACCAAATTTCACAAGAAGTATCAATCTTAGAATAAATGTTCCTCTACATTTTGATGTGATGTACATTGTGACGCCCATCACTAACACCAATTACCACAGTTTTGGAACTTGCTAAAGGAGACCCAGGACGGTCCGGATCCAAGACGAACAGGTCGAAGGAAATCTAAAACTGTGGCCAATAGCTGTTAGTGGCGCCCCTAAAATGCACACCAACATTTAGAGCCATCTATCTGAAGGTAATTTTAGTTTGTAAAAAAAAAAATTCTAGCCTCCTTTGCGCAGACAAGCCTTTGGTTATGGTATATAGTATTTACTGTATGTCGGAAAAAAATACACTTTCTTTCTGAAGACTACTCCTAACTCCCCAAAAGAGCAAGATTCATCAGAGCACCAATCAAAACAGAACCAATTGTAATTTATCAAAGACATGGCGATCGTCATGAGCCACCTGGTGACAATCATCAGTTGGGTGAATAATCTCTGCTCGGCTGCGGCAGGTCATTGCATCTGCCAAGGAATGTTCGCAAATTTTGTTCTTTACACCCCGCCCACTCATGATACGACGGAAGCGGAATAACACAATTTAAAGCTCCTGCCCACCAAAGGTGGCTCTAATGATATCTTGATGGCTTTTTGCGCGTTATATAAACAGTACAACTACCTCAAGTCATTTCGAATTAAGTCATTAAGTCTACTCAACACTCGAATTTGAAATTAAGCAACCCATACGACTACAGTGTACACGCAACTGTGGATTCGTTGCTATTCAACGCAACAAAAAAAATCACCCCCCCCCCCCCAAGAAAACATCGGGGGCCCAAAAAGTACAGTACAGTTCGATCTCGTTCCATTTTTTACTGGATTTATAATTACCTCATGATAACTGAGATAAATGACGTACCTTCTATACGTAGTTCATAGTCTCCATGGTCACTTTGTGATATTTTACATAAAAAGTTGAAATATTACATAACATTCATGACCAGCTTCCCACTGGTAGATATACAATAGTATGCAGGTCCCCCCCCCCCCCCATAATCATATACCGTAATATAGTCAACTTAGTTTAGACTTGTTATTCGTTGTTTTGTGTTGTGTTATCACGTAGTTAAATTATCTGACGATGACAAGAGGTGTCAAAACAGGTTGAAAACATTCATTATACAATTGGTATAACAGTGGTATATCACCCTCTATAGCTGTCGCAGCCTTCGAAGACATATTTCTCGCAGGGGAGACACGATTCCAGAACGCTCCTGACACATACCACCCAAATCAGTCAATCAATGATTCCACAGTTGTGACGGGGGAGTTTCTCGCCACTAGCCAGTCTAGCTTACACAATTGCCACCAAACTCAGGCAATCAACAAACCCCGCAGCTGCGACCAAAGTTCAAGTGCACAAAGTTTTGTTGTCATCTCTGCCTGTTGAATTGTTCATTAATTCTATGTTTACAACTTGGTCACATTCCCTTTGACATGTCCTTTGCCAGCTATCAGCTATACGGAGCTATCTATTCTATTTTACGTTCATCCGGCGAAGGTGTAGGCTACAGCGATAACGAGATACATAACGGACTCGAGGGGTAATTAACACTAAACAAACAGCCGGTAATGTAAAGCGGAGTGAGGTATGCCTCTATGCCAGAAATCAGGACTAATAGGCATAACGCACTGACACTAATACGCCTAATCCAACCCCATAATCTCGTCATGGAGGCTCTCACGATTCTCGCATTCACCATGTCCCACGCTAGCACTTGTATTTTATATACTATCCATTTAATCAGCCGGTAAAATCGTTCTCAACAAGGTTGCAGCAAGAAGAAATTCGAAAAAATATGCAGCAGATCTATCCCAAGCAAAGACATACTCGTACAACCTTAAAATATAGAAGATCGCTAATATTAGAAGTATTAAGTCGTGTGATATACATATACATCCGATCCCTGTAATTAAGTAACACACAACAACTGTCCATGGCTATGGAAGGAATGAAAACAAAATGGTTAACAATTGGGATATATTATCGCTGCATCTAATGTTAAAAATTCACTGTGTGCAATTTTTACATAATAAGAGTTTCAATTCTTCTAAAAAATGATATTTTTATATGATTTTGTAGACGTGTAAGGCTTTCCATATCTGATTGTCTCTTCACAAGAACTTGCTGCCATTCGGCATACTACAATATTTCTACCGTAAGTCAGAAAATGAAGATAGCCTACTATTTTACGTGTACGATTTGAAGTGCTAAAAGGCAGATGCAGGGAGGCATAATGGCGGGGCTAAACGGTTAGCCATCTAACAAAGACTATTTTCACGGCCACGTTTTGCCATACACCATTTAATTTCCCCTCACTAACAGCATTATACTATCTTCACATATTTTACTATGCAAGTAGGCTGCCAGCAAACATCTCCCATCTACGCGTATAACAGTCATGGTTCGGCTATGTTAGAATTTTTCTAGTACCCGAGGTTCTTTACCAAATGCAGTTCAACCCTTAACATTGAACATTTTCTCCCTAGTTGGGTAAGTAAGGGAAAACCCCTTTCACCGTCCAAGTTTATTTCTTCGAAGATTCCGAGCTCTACACTCTGCTACCATACTACTCCATCAAATCTACAAAGGTCATACCAATTTTAGAGAGGATTGCCTGCGGCCCTGCTATAATCTTAACTTGCATTTAAAAATGTAAACAAAACAATTTTAGAATGGAAAGTGCTATTCAAAATTGTTTTGTTTACATTTATAAGTTAACATTTATAATACTAAACGGTGAGTATAGTTCAATAAATTAATAAAGACTGTAAAAGGACTTACATCCTCCACTCCTGAGGTCCCAAATTTTGAGAGTTCTGTCATGGCTTCCTGTCACGACCTTGTTTGGTTCCCCCAAGAACTTGGCTGCTAGCACCTTCCCGCCATGCCCAGTCAGGGTGTGCTGTAACAAAAAAAAAAAAAAAAAAAAACATATTAGGCTAAAATGCTGCAATACCCCAATACAAGCAACAATAGGCTGCTTTGCAATTTTTGGAAGCCTCTTTTAATACAGTAGTAGATTTATTTTATGCCCTTCAAAATTATTATTTTCCCCCATCAATTTAAACATGATATTTAATCAGGGGGTCGGTCAATGCGACGCCATCTGTAATGGCTGTGGAGTAGCCGCCAGTGGCATTAGTATTATTAGCACTAGTATAGTATCCAGACTGTGACGTCAATTTTCATGTTACCCATGTCTACCAGCGTTTTGGCTCATGAAATCCACAGTTAAAAATATTAACATTGATTTATTTATTTTTTAATATAATTACTTTTTTCATACAAAAACATATTGAATTATTATGGTTAGCCTATTAGCTACCTTATCTAGTATAGTTTAAATTTTGTTGTTACAACTGTCAAGTAGCCCATTGTTTGACTATCTACCACTTATAAAATGCATAGACTTTTCCAATATTTACCTTGCTGTGTCTAAAAATAGCGCTAACTGCACCAATCGGCTCTTAAAATAGACCTCGAATCCTTATAAATAAAGGACGTTCTACACTAGAACATTTTCAAAATATTCACGAAACAATGATTAAGGAATCAATTCATAACAATTTTCGGACTTGTGCAGGCGCGGATCTACGGGGGGGGGGGGGGGCTATGGGGGCTATAGCCCCCCCCCCATTAGGGTCCTCATAATGCGTAAAACCCCACCATTTCAGTCCTATCTTCACACATTTTCTCCCAGGGGAGACCCCCGGGCCCCCCTTATGCTCGATTGTATTAATTACCTATTATATAAGACCCTTATTGCTCTGAAAATGCGTAAAATCTCAATATTTCAGCCCTATTTAAAAAAAAAAAAATCGAAATTTTAATCTTAGCCCCCTCCCTGGGTCATTCTAGACCCGCACCTGGACATGTGGTATTTGAGGAAGCTACCCACTACCCAGTAACTACTAATATAACATTTACTCAAAAGCAATAGCACATGCTTAGGTGCCCATTCCATTGACCGGCTAGGGCTATTTCCAAAAACGGTGACGTCGTAGCAGACATTCAAGACTTAGGTGGCGTTTCCACCGACCTCGCATTGCAGAATTGACGGAAATGTTTATTTTCCTCTATGCCATAGTTAAAATTGATCAATGATCATACAGTAAAATCACAAACAAACTAAAATTAAAAAATGGCGTCATGGGATATGTTAAGTACAAACATTATAATAGATTTCTATAAAAAGAAAAATTCTAATTTCCGTCAATGTCATTTGCATTCTGCAATGCGAGGTCGGTGGAAACCCTGCCTAAGTCTGCTACCACGTCACTGTTTTTGTAAATAGCCCTAGCCGGTCGATGGAATGGGCACCTAAGCTCAAGCTATTCAATGATGATTTATATCAAAGCAAAGGAATAAAATCAAATATAAACAGGTCTCAAGAATAACCAATGCAAACGACGGTTGCGAGCAAAAAGCTAGTAATTGGCGACATAGTAAGTATGCAAGATGTCACGTAAAAACAGCCAAGTAATAGCTAGTTATCAGGGAGGTAGCCTATATAACTAGCATTAGTGTCTATTACTCCATTTTAATTATCAACATTACATATTAATGGGCATTATTATTAGAAAATTATTCGTACCGCTGACTATCGTACCTACTACAAATTTTATGCAATGTATGACACGTCTGCTTTCAGTCACCGCGTTAAGGGACAGATTTCAAAATATTTTGTTGACAAGGAATGTCCGTGTATTTTTAACAAAATTAATTAACTTCTCGTTCCACACAAGGTATGAAACTGGTCTGTTGCATTCAAGAACAAAATAAAAGTAAACCATAGCATCTTTAACCTCTGAACTAAAAACGCGACATAAATGCGTCACCAACTATTTACATAGATAATTAGCACCTTCTGCCAACTGGTGTTCACAGTTAGACTTAAGTTTACTTCCGATAATGAACAGGAGGCCCAATTGTTCAGGGACAAACAGAGACAACCCACACATTGGCACTGTCCAGTGTCCACTGTCCTGTGAACCCGGTGGAGTGCCATACAGCTAAACTTAAGAGGGCTCGGTGGTAAGTGGCATAATAGAGGGAATTGTTTGCTTTCCCGGGTATGCACAGTGTTTACACAGTCAAGTATATCTACACACACAGGGCAACCACTGTTTATCATTAAAAACCCATTAGCGAACTTCAGAGCGACTACACACTCTCAATTGCTACAGTTAGTCATCTACAACTACTTATATGGGGGATTTTTATCGTATGAACAGGACACATGACTCCAATCCGTAGTAGATGCCTCCATATCCACATCCACAACCACAGATTCTTCTCCATAGATTCTGCCTAAATGCTGAGAAGAATCTATGGTGGAGTGTGGGACCAAGGTAGATGGAGAATTCGGCATAACCACGAGATACACGATCTGTTCGGGTCAGTCGATGTTGTTACGGAGCTCCGAGCCAGGAGACTACAGTGGTTGGGACACGTACAACGAATAGAGAGCGACCGTACGGCCAAGAAAACGTGCGAGGCAAAAATACATGCGCCGAGGCCGATAGGAAGACCAAGGAGGAGATGGAGGGAACAAACTGAAGAGGGCCTCGAGGCAGTAAACTTAGGGCTCCTGGAGTAGCAGATCGTCGCAGAGGATCGGGCGAGATGGAGGCGAATTGTGTGTGAGGCCAGAAGTCCCCCAGGGCTGAACGCGCCATCATAAGTCAAGTAAGTGAAGTCACATCCACAGGTGCCGCCACACGACGGCCCGAAATTACGGTATTATCCATAAGTAAATGTAAAAAGAAACACCCCGCCCCCCTCCCAAGGTCTAGCAAAGCCGTACCCAGGAATTCTGAGAGGGGAGGAGGTAGGGGCACATATGATGGTACAATACTCGTTTGAAATGAATCACCCTGAAAGTGAGGGGGTCTCCCGGGAAAAATGTGTAATAAAATAGGCGCGAAATAGTGGTTTTACATTTACATTTACATTTCACGGGCAAAGATTCACATAACTGCAAACACAGGAGCCCTTCGGGAAATGTGTGACAAATAGGCCCGGAAGGCCTGAGGTAGGTTTACACTACAAGTCTTATTATTAAAATGACTCCAGACAATCTCCCCCGGGGGCGGCTCCTGGAGGTTTCGTAGTACATAAGTAATTGCTTATGGCTTGTAGCGTTATTCTGCTAATTGATGTTATCATCGAAACAGCAGTCACTTTCAATTGTAATCGTGGAATTGTGTGCCTAATTTAATTTATTTTTTTAAATTAAATAACCACCATAAAAATGTTCACCAGCCAGGTTCAATTCAATGAATTTTTAACAATTCAAATAACCCGGTAGACCTATGGGCCGCGAACTTAAATACTTTTGTTGGGCTAACAATTTATATAACAATTAATAAAAAGAATTGTATCAAAACGGTTTCAGTGATTGCAATGGTTTGGATCGCAGCACCTTGGGTCACGGCCACGAAAAGGTTGGGAACCACTGAATTAAGCCTCGCAGCATTGGTGTAATTCAGACGACGGGAGCTTGAGGGTGACAACTAGACCAGAATAGCATCACTTTCAAGCCTGAAAAGATACTGGACGAGTGGAATGCTCTGGCCATTGGAAAGGCAGACAATCAATTGAAATTGGCCATAAGAAGTCCGGTAGGCGTGAAAACCACAAAACTAACACACTCAATGGGATTCCGGAGCAACAAAGCAGGCCACCCAGTCCATAATGAGCACGGCCACCAACTCACTCAGCAATTTCAAATTTTGCGGTTTTATTCATAAACTAATGAATTGAATTTAACAATAGAAATTGGTTCCTGCCTATTAATCAGTTATGCGAGGTAAAGTAATAGCAAGGGTTTGTAATGTGCCACTGTACATTATAATGATGGATTTGGTTTGGATGTTTGGTCAAACCGAACTGTTGAATGGACCGAAAATAGTAAAAATGGGGGGGTGGGGGTCAGGACCAAAAATATCAGCGAGCTGGACCGTTCATCACTACTCAGAACCACATAATAGTTAATTATTTAGTAAGTACGGCTGCTCGCAGGAGCTAGGCCAGTCCAATAGTCCATCTTTGTATACACAGGTATGTATACAAGCTGAACGTTTGTATTTTGGATCTTCAGTACATGCCAAAAGTCCAAGCTCCCGTGCCCTAAACTTTTTAAAGGGGGCAATCTAATTATCCGCTTTAAGGTAAAAACGCAATAAGATTGTCAATAAAAATTCTATAACATGAGTATACCAAGAGGAGAGTGAATTTTCAAAATATTTCAGTTTAATTCTTCTTCTTCTTCTGGCTGTACAGCCCTTGATGGACTTTGGCTTGCTCGACAACACTCCTCCAATCATCTCGGTTAAAATCAATTTTTTTTTTTGCAAAATAAAAATTTAATACTAATTTAATAATCAACATTGCTGTTTAATAAAAATTTTAACAGTTATTGTATGATTCTTTAGTTCTCGTAGGTTCTAACGGTAAACGTAAACGGGGGGGGGGGGGGGGCTAGCGCAAAATCTCGCTCCTGGCCTCGCGAACCCACGAGCCGGCCCTGGTACCGATAACCCGCATAAATAATAACAATCACAAGTAAGACTTAAAATGGAGACCCTAAGGCGGGGTTTCCACATACGTCAATGGTCAATGTTAAATATGGTTTTGACGTGGTAGCAGACATTTTTAGTATGTCTTTAATGTCTGCTAAAACGTCAATATCACATTTACCATTGACCATTGACGTATGTGGAAACCCCACCTTATGATATGATAAACAACATACCCTTTAGTCCTTCCGCTATTTTAAAATAACTCCCAAGATACGGTATTCAGAATTTCAGAATGTTTTTAAATCACGCATTAGAAAGTTGTCTGCGATGCGGGAAGCAGCTTACGCTAAACTCGTCAATTTCATGTTTTTGTAAATTGACCATTAAATTGAAGTCTTTGAGCCCGTGTAAGAGGCAGTGAATTTGGAAGCTGATAGGTGGTAAGTATACTGCAGAATGTACACAGAGAGTGACCGGCGTAAGACAATAGGACCTGTTTATAGCGTCAAATAACCAACCGTAAAATGCACTGAATTGGAAAACGTCTGCAGTACCGTAATTTTTTCTGGGAATAGATATTGCCAATGACTAAGGACAACCACAGGCATCCACTCCCACCGTCCCATCTCATATCCCATCCAAAATGCAGCCAAACCAATATCCGCTCTACATTAATAATTTAAAATGTACGCGATAAAAACACTCGGAAACAGACGGAACACGATAAATTACTACATTTTCATTTACCCAGGGCAGTTCCATGAGTATATCATTGCCAGACTTCAAAATTCGCTCAATTCAGTCACAAGAAATGGAATAACTGTAGGCGGTCCGAAATAATTACAGTTGCTAGGATGGCTTGGTAATAGAAACAACAAAAAGTCCTTATTTATTTATACTATTCGTTAGAGAAAGGGAATCGACAAAAACCAGGACAGAACGGGACTGGAACCTATGATCTATGTTTTTCCTGGCCAACGTGTTACATCATCTACACTATCTGTCCCACTCCTAGTATCTTCAGATGTCTCTCGACCCCCAATTCCCAATTCTCCTCGAGCAACATTTGGAGGGACAAGGACATATATAATGTAGATAATAAAACAATGCCCCAGAAAGGCATAGCTCGCGGGTTTGATTATAGCTCTCTCCAGATTTTTTTTGATTCCCTTTTCCATATATAACGCCTTCAAAACCTAAATCAATTTACTGAATGAATACATACAAGTATAATACTGTAATTAGAATTGATGATACTAATAATGATGTGCAATAAACAGCAGTATTAAGTTTGTCTGACTTCATTGGCACGGTTCCTTAGTTATACATGCATTTTACGACTTTTTTGTCGCCATGTTTGCAAAGAAGGAAGCCGCTAATGTCTAATTAAAAGCTACTGTAGCTTTTGTGTATGGAGGGAGATGCTCCAGTGTTTAGGTCCTAGACTAATTTCCTTCCATTTAACCAATTTTGTTGGATTTGTTTTAGAGAGGTCAGATGTAAAATCTAACCATTAAATCTCATAAAAATACATCTTGCAAAAAGATTTATTAACTAAGTATTTCAGCAATGTTTAATATTGTAGAAAAGCAAATTTATGATTTGACCGTGGAAAAAGAAAAGGGACCGAGAGCCCAAGGTAATAAATGTGTGAGTTTGAGTGTATTAACTTGGCGGAATGCCTACCAATCAACCGACCATTGCCATAAATGACCACAATGGACTGCCTAATTTACAACGCGTCACATTACACATAACGACCTGAAATAAAGCAATGCATTACGCATTACATGCGCCTGTTCACGAGTGACAATCCCATTTCGAACCGCCACCATTCGCGACTCTCTATTTATTTCGATAGCATCTCTACTCCTTAAGCGCCGTAAATTTCGTTTGGGATCACATTAAATTTACCAAAAAAATTCGCTCATTGTTAAGGAAAATAAGTTGAATCCGAAAGACGCTTATGATGAATTAACCCCTTGAAGTAGCCTACACATTTAATTTTATATGAATACAAAAAAAATATTTGTAATGAAAATGGCAGCCAGACTCAAAAACATTGCCGGTAAAATTTTAAATCATGAAGCTTTGCCTTCTATACTGTAGTTTAAGCGTGGGACAGCTGTAGTACAGCTACAGTAGAGCCCAAAAATAATATTTAATTTTTCGGTGGGCTAATCATCCCCGAAAGGGTTAAGATATCGCAACTTCTTCGAGGTGTATGTTCAGTTTCCTGGTAAGTACGTGTAAATTAATTATTGGCATAGCCAACTATAAAAATGATGGGAGGGTCATAAGCACGAAGAAACCCAACCAAAATATGAAAACCATACAACTGCTACCGTTCAGCTACTGTAGGCTTCAGAATTTATAGAATCTCAACCTAAGAACTACAGTAAAGATTTATAGTACAGCGGGCCTATTATTTCGATAATTTTACAATGGAAAGTGCTATTCAAAATGGTTTTGTTTACATTTTTAACACAAGAATAAGTTAATACTAAACGACATAGTTGGCCCACTGTACGACATATTTAACAACATAAGTTCTCGTTCTAAGGCGCCCATTCCACCGACCAGCTAGGGCTATTTACAAAAACGGTGACGTGGTAGCAGACATTCAAGACTTAGGTTGCGTTTCCACCGACCTCGCATTGCAGAATGCAAATGACATTGACGGAAATTAGAATTTTTCTTTTTATAGAAATCTATTAAAATCTTTGTACTTAACATCCCATGACGCCATTTTTTAATTTTAGTTTGTTTGTGATTTTACTTTATGATCATTGATCAATTTTAACTATGGCATAGAGGAAAATAAACATTTCCGTCAATTCTGCAATGCGAGGTCGGTGGAAACCCTGCCTAAGTCTTGAATGCCTGCTACCACGTCACCGTGTTTGTAAATAGCCCTAGCCGGTCGGTGGAATGGGCGCCTAAAAACTAGTTGGCGAGGCACCTGGACCTATCCTAGAGAATATGATTCTAATCTCTTCTGCTGCCACTACAATACAGATCTTCGTCATGAGGCACGATATTATTGGGTTGCAGGACACAGAGGGCATTATTAGAGAACAACGGTGCCTTGTTCAAAAAGTGTTGTAACCTGTCAAGAGTATAAGTACCCCATTGCTGTGCATACTAAGACGCATTTTATGGTTAACTACTTCCAGTGCTCTGCTTAGGGCAACCCTGACTGACTTCCTGACAGTTAAACCCCAATTAGCCTTCAGCCAAGTCTTACCTTATGGCTTATCCCAAAGCATTGGCAAACAATCTGAAATGTTTGTCGGTAAGGTTTCCGACACATGATCTTCGGTCTAATTTTAGCAATGGCTAAAATCGGCTTCGATGGCCAGGTGGTAGCGTGCTTGTACTTGTGCGAGTCTCTACACGCCATGCGATCGGAGACGTGTCGTAACTCGACACAAGTACCTATTATAGGTAACTTATTGAGGCGACTGAAGAGGTCAATCGGATACATTCATTGAATGGTTTGTATGCGATTAACCTTTTTATAAAAAAAAAAAAGTGCTCTGAAATATCCGAATCTTATCATCCACCAGTTCAACGCAAAATTTTCCCTAATCCTCTCGCCTGAAGGCGATGGACCTCTTTCGCACAGAAAAACAAAATGCCAGAAGTATATATGTAGAATTGAGAGATACAATTTTATGATTGGATAGCTGCAAGAAATCAACTGCACTACTCTACCAGCTAGCTTACAATATTTTGTTTAAAAAAAAAATTTACATTAATATCATTGAGTTTTTCCTAAATTAAAAAATGAAAAAAACGCAAAGAAAATGATAACTAATAATAATGGAACTCATTCACTCAGTCTCACACTTCACTCCCCAGAAACTGATGGTAGGCTATCCCAAATCTCCCCAAATTATTCTCTGACCTCGTTTCTTCTGGCAATTGGAATTCCAAAGCCTAGATGTGTTTACTGCGAAGGAATGGCTGTAGTAATTTGTTCGGTTTCTAAGAATAGAAAGTTTGTTAGAAGCTTAAAATTGTGGTAATCAGACAAGTATGTGATAAGAATGATAGGTAAGCTGGGTTTTTGGTATGTAATATCTTAAAAAGGTATAGCAGTGCATGTTGTTTTCGTCGCTCTTTAGCCTTCAGCGAGCCTAACTCGTTGATGGCTCATTTAAGAATATAAAATTTTCAAGAGTGCAGAGATTTATATTTATTAAATTTATTTTGAAATGAAACTGTGAAGATATGACAATGATTGTAAATAACTGCATTAGCATAGAAAGAGTAGGTATCATCATCATTATGAATAGTAGTACCTTCTAATGGACTCTTTACAGAATAGGAAGTGGAAAGGAAAGGACTCGCGTGGCCCTCGGTGTGGTCCCACTATTTATTTTGGAATAGGAAGCCCAGCAGGGGGGCAACGCGGGAGTTCCTACTGCTAAATCCATCAATAATTGCTTAATATACCGCATCAATTTCATAAACTAAATTGCACATAAATAATGCAAATAGTTTCTTGACCGAACCAGTTTAGTGCTATTAATTTCAATTGTTGGTAACTGGAAATAAAAATAAGTCCATGCGCTTTTCAAAACACTGTACTGTAAGCCATGTATGACTGTCACTCAGAGCTACTCAGATTATGTGTGATGTGTGCCAAATCTAAGTGGGTAGGAATAGTATCAACTGGACTATGTAACGGAAGTAAGGTGCGAGGGGCCGGCCGCCTTACCAAGTTGAATCCAGCGGACCAGAGCAGGTTCAAAGATGCAGATAACTTGGTAGTGTGCACAGTGCCGGTAGGGAAACATGGTAGGACTTGTCCTGGTCACCTCCGAACTAATCGTGTGACTTCACTGTGTTTCCCAAGTGGTTCCGAATCCACTATAATCAGGAGGTCCCCTGTCCTATGGGTCCACACCGTGGCCTGGGACTGTGTCCAACCATACTAGTACTACAAAGGTTCGAGGGCCAACATGAAAGGAAAATTTTTCCGCCAGTCCTGGGTACAACCGAACTAAACAAGGCTGCCAGGCATGTTGCTGGCCTCAATGCCCCAAGATCAGCAGCCCAGAGGGAGGATCCACTACCACTCCTCAGACCTAGACCCTCATTGCCAAGGCCGCATTTTTTGGCGCTTGTGCAAAACTTACGGTTACTAGAATCAATTGAATTGGACAGGAAAGCTTTTGCAAATTTCATCTCAGCAATTTGGAAATTTTGAACGAGTGGTTTTTCTTCCATGTTTTCTTTGTGTCCAACATTTCTCCATAGCATTGGGTTAGGAGGGTAGAGTTATTGGCTTACAGCTCATTAACTGAGAAAATATACAGTCCAAAGTAGGTAAAATCAACTTTTGGCAAGTTTTCCAACAAAACCCCTTTAGAAATAAGTAACTGTTGCGGCTGCCACATGGTCCAAATGATATAATTCATGGACGGAGTCAGTTGATGGAGACCAGGCTGTGGTCAATCTCGTCAACATCTGCTGACATCTTGAGTTCACTGCGCCACTGCAGTGGTAACTGCTTGGGTTAGGGGATTTGCACTAATCTTTATACCTTCGGGGAGGGGTGTCAGAGAAGCCAGAAGAAGTTGGCTAGCTGCCAACAACTCACCTTGAGCTCCTTAAATGAAAGGCCGAGACCGGCTTAATCTATCACATTAACACTTAAATTAATTTCCTGCACTTACCAATGGTACGTAAAATGTAGGACCTCTTCTAAATGTTCAATTCAATTTTTTTTATATCCATCAATACGATTAGTTTTCAATTTTAAAAACTCCTGGCAAGTTGACATTAAAAAAAAATATGGCCCGGAGCTGACTCGAACCCCGACCTTGCATGGCAATGCTCAACAAGTTATTTGTGTAGCAATGTAAGCATGTGTATTTGAGTTGTCGTGGGCGGTCGGGCAGGCGTAGTGACCCGCGTGACCCGCGGCGGTCGTGGTCGGCCAGGCCAATTACATCTAAAATTATAATTATATCATTATAATTACTATCACGTCCTCCCAATTCACGACCACCTGGTCTCTACAACTGCAACCCTTGTCCCTACAAGCCAAAACATTCACGACATCCGCGCAAAAGGTACCAATTCTAGAGTACCGCAAACCGGGCTGATTTTCTTAAATAAATAAATAAATATTGACATTTTGTTCTATTACAAAGCCCACCTAGCGGAGTTAGGGCTATAAAGCTTACTCTTGCACTCAACTAGGAAAGCCTGCTCTACATGCCATCCGAAGCATGGCCAGAAAATGTAGCAAGTGTGGGACTCGAACCAACAGCCTATTGGGTGAAAGTCTGTACCACTAATCTGCATGTCCTGTTTCTTCACTTGGTTAAAAGCTTAAAAGCACTAATGGATCCTAGGCATAGGAGAACACAGCGGAGGGCGGTCAGTTTTGAAATACTCAGTAGATTCGAAATTGTAGATTTATATATATTTCACGCATCATGCCTTTTCGGCCACTAGCAAAGAAATAGAGGATAATGAGCGCTGTGTGTCATTTTTTTTGCGTTAAGTGCACTGCTACTCCTGTTGCGCTTTATCTTAGAAGCCAACAGGAACATCGGGATGAGTTATTTTGACAATGCATGGAAAATGGATATACTCATATGTGTACATTTTCCAGCTTCAATTGTCTCCAAAGTATATTTTTGGCACATGTAGCCTTTAGGCCCTTCAATTATAGTTGGCCAGCTCCAGCAGCTAACCAAAGATGATTTCTTTGGCGAAATTCAGTCATCTGGGGCCGACATGTCAGTTGTTGGTATTTCTTGGAATGATGCTCCGGCTACAGGTGCTTTACTGCCGAGCCGATGACCTTGGCTTCATCATGGATGAACAACCTTCAAACAATGGGCCGCACTCCTTCACATGGGACTGAGACCAGCGGTCATCGACCAACATCAAGGGAGGATGCCCAGTCGACCAACAAACTAGCAAAAACGAATTCGGTTGTTTTTATTTTTGCAACTGCAGCAACCTGGGTGGCGTAACACGAACAGAAAAGGGTTAAAGGGGGTGTTAGTGCTAAATAACAACTAATTAAGAATATTATAAACGCAGGGGTCAGGTTAAATTTCCAGGATACAACTTAAGGTAGAAAATTGTTGTTGAGAGGCTGTCGGGCCGAGTCCCACTTTCGCTACATTTCCTGACCATATACTTAGGAGGGCATCTAAAGCAGGCCGTTCCGGGTCTTCCTAGTTGATTGAAAGAAAGGGCTTTATAACCCAAACTACGCTAGGTTGCCTTAGTAATAGAATAGGACAATAAGTCATTATTTATTTATTTACAGCAATCCAATTATTATTTTTTGAACATATGATGGGTCGGTATTTTCGACGAAATTACAATAATAAATTGCTTGTTTCACACCCGCAAACCTATGAAAATGATTTTATGAAAAATCTGTAAAAAAAAAAAAACAAAAACAATTCAAGATTATTAAAGAAGCAAACTATTAGTGGAACTGTACCAACTGTAATTTTTGCAATAAGTATACTATAAGAAACATAATTTAGTTATTTATTATTTATTTACTCCCCCATCTAAATTAGCCTGGGCCTGTTCTATAAATCAATAACTCCTTCTTCATCTTCCTCTTCTCTCTCATTGCAGCGAGACCGAAAGAAAGGGTACGAGTGAACCCGTACGTATGCTTTCCTATTTATCAATTAGTATAGGCCAGTGACGTAGCCAGATTTTTTAATTTTTTTTTATTTCATAAAGTTAGCCCGCTTACGATAGGTTTTCGAATGGGGTGGTGTTTCATTTGCCAAATAGTTTGTCGGGAAATAATTTTGATTTTGTGGACGATAACTTTATTAACAAAACTGGGAAAAGGGGGACCGGGGTCTCCCCGGCGATTTTGTTTTTTAGATTAATATCTAAGAACTTTACTATTTTGCTATTTTTTTGTTGGGGGGGGGGTCCGGACCTCGCTGCCCCCCCCCCCCTGGCTACGCCACTGGTATAGGCAACGTAATAGTTCAATGAAAAATAATTGTCTCGTTGTTAAATATCGGCTGCCGACAGATTTTCCATATCCTTAAACACTGGGTTGATCGATTGCATTGTATAGAATGAAAAAGCCAATAATATTGTAGAATGCAACACAATAAGAATGGTATACTATACAATGCATTGGACTCGGATTTTCTAGAATGACTTCAAAAAATATTTTTAATGCTTTTTTAAAAATAAAACTTCTCAAAATGATGTTATCCAAATGAAGAATACCCCTAGATAATATTTATTGAAGGATTAACGGGATCACTGTACTACTACTATGTTTTCTTTGAACAAATATATTTGATTTTCCTTCAGTTTGATTTATGTCACACAGCAACACATACAAAAGAAAAATGCTAAATTATATGAGTGACAGGGAAAGGCGGAACTTCAACGTTAAAATAGCGACTGACAACCCAGAACTGATGTACCGTAGCCTTAATACTTATTTTCTTTCAGAAATTTTTTAACATACAGTATACGAAGAAAATATGAACCATAGAGTGTATATAAGAGTGCATATACCCCAAAGTAGCCACACGTCATGGGGAATTCCTCTGTACAAAACCATAGCTCATACAGTAAATACCCCCGGAAAAATTAAATACACATTTTATGCGTTCGTGAACTTCATACAGGTGACAAAATGCAGTAACATTTAGCCTTCCCTGGTTGCAGTAAGCGGCTACTCTTTATTTAAAAAAAAAAACATGTGATCTTTATTGTCGCCTACACACAGTCAAATCCGTTGAATGCGGTTTTTACACCCATAAGTTCTGTCATAAAACGAACGAGGTAGGTACCGCTATTTTCATACAAATCCTCCGAGCATGGTCGTAGGCACGTATATATGACGCTGTACACGGCGCACCAAGAACAAAAGGCTAATGGAACTGCTCGCCAAAGAAGGACTAACTAATGTACAATGTCACACTCATCTGGCATAGACAGAGAATCGCAAAAGGCCTAGATAGTGCGGGTTGGTATTAAAAACAAAAGCTCATTTTTTGGGAACGAAACGCAAAGATCAGGAGGAATTCTTCAACGACAACCGGAGAGAAAAATCACAGGAAACATCGATAGTAGAACCATAAATGAGATGCCACAAAGTAGAAGAATGTTCGTTTACGTTTTGGTGAACATGTGGCAGTTATTGTAATTGATTTATAAAAATATCGGCCACTGAAGCTGTCAGGTCGTTGGGGTTCCAAAACTGTGGCACCAGCGCAGCAGCAGCTATATACGTGCAGTGGCGGCGCTACGGGGGTGCCCGAGGGGGCCTGGCCCCCCCAACAGTTTCTCCGGCCCCTCCGGGGCCCCCCCACTTTTGAGATATTTTACATGTTGTTAAATTGCAGAATAAGTGAACGGTATACCTACTCCCAATGAAAAATGTTTGTTTTTTCATTGGCCCCCCCCCAGATAAATGTCATGCCCCTCCATGGCCCCCCCCCGCCTTAAAATTTCTAGCGCCGCCACTGTATACGTATACTAATGTATATATCAAAATATAATAAACATTTCTTCTACTTTCTATAATTCCTCCAATAAAAATAATAAAATTGATTAAGTAAAGGAATCAGAAAGATGTTGTTTCTGACATCTCATTAATTAAAAATATTTATATTTCCAATAAAACTAGATTTTATTAAAAAAGCTGACTGCGTTGTGTCCCGCCCTTTAGAAAAAAGTCTGGCGAAATCTGCTTGCGAGTTTCTAGGCTAATTTAAAGGGGGCAGATTCGAAACTTAAAAAAAACAAAAAGCCCATTTTTATTAACAATCGAAATTGAAACTCAGCGCCCCAATCATGAAGATATAAATGCCCATGGGATTTAGAATGGGGAACGAGTGGCGCAAAAGTATAGATACATTTCGTATCATTCGAGGATTCGAAGAAGAATTTAGTGCTCTAGCACTATAAATATCCCCTAGTAATTTCCCACACATCTGTATCATACAAATAAAGGAAAGTCGGCTAAGGGAGTGACTTAGAGACCGACTGACTGACATCTTTGGCTTAACAAAGATCTACTTTGCCGATTGATTTAAAATATTGCACACACACACACTCTTGACGACAGCGATAATTCACCGCTAGATAGGGCTTGGCCTCTATTATACAATGGTGAGTTTGAACCACCCTATGGCGCCCATTCCATTGACCGGCTAGGGCTATTTCCAAAAACAGTGACGTGGTAGCAGACATTCAAGACTTAGGTTGCGTTTCCACCGATCTCGCATTGCAGAATGCAAATGACATTGACGGAAATTAGAATTTTTCTTTTTATAGAAATCTATTAAAATGTTTGTACTTAACATATCCCATGACGCCATTTTTTAATTTTAGTTTGTTTGTTTGTGATTTTACTGTATGATCATTGATCAATTTTAACTATTCCATAGAGGAAAATAAACATTTCCGTCAATTCTGCAATGCCACCTAAGTCTTGAATGTCTGCTACCACGTCACCGTTGTTGGAAATAGCCCTAGCCGGTCAATGGAATGGGCACCTTAGCGAATACTCGCAAAACAGTTAGAGAAAACATTTTTCACAATAGAACCAGTTCAAATGAAAATCGGCAGATATTTCTTTATCAGTGCCGCATTGAGGAAGTTACGTTCGCCAATTTAAGACCGGTTTTCTGGCATATAAGCAAAAAAAAGGTGCAAACCACATTTAATTCACCCCCTTCACCAATGGCTTCAGCACAAGCCCCCTTGCCGGAAAATGTATGTCTTTATTGTTGGTTGTCATATGAAGATATTACAACATGATTCTTTTAGATTTGTTGGTTTCCTTTTCTAATCAAACGTTACTGGTCTATTACTTACAACCCGTAAAGGTTTAACATGCGATGGGAATTTGCAAGAATGTTGCGAAGTGGTATACTTGGTCAAAATAGTTTTTAATAACGATAATACAGTTATACAGTTATAGGAGTAGGTCAGGATGACTGTAATCAGGTAAGCATCGTGGTACAATCATGGCATGATCTGGCCCTGGCCCCAGCCGCGGCCCTAGGTCCAGGCAGGGGGCCGTCAAGGGCCCGTCATTCTCACCTACCACCATCTACGTGACCGTCCCTTTATCGCATGCCCATCTGCCGGGTGACCAAATGCTTCAAAAACGAGTTGCTGACAACGAATTTACAATCCATAAACGATTTCGGGTTGTTCCATGTTAAAGGTTTGATTGAAAATCCAAGATCACTTATCTACACAAGTATTTACATTGCATCGAGAAAAAACGCCACTCATGCAAGTCATCTAAATCCTGTATTGGCATCGGAAGCCGACTATTTGAAAAGTCTCAGAAATGAATTATTGGGTGTTAAAGTAAATATGAAAATATTATTTAAAGTACGCTAAGAGTACCTTGATTTTAGAATTTGCTACATTCTTTCCCAGCTAAATAAGTGGTGCAAAATTGAAACGCGATAAGATGCAAGCAACAGCAAACTATTTTAGACAGTCCTTAAAACAAAATAATAAATAAAGAAATATACTTATTTTTTATTGTACAATCAATATATTCAGGGGCGTAAAGTTAGCGGGGGCACGGTCCATCTTGCCCCCCCCCCCAGCCCCTTTTGGGAGGGAGGCTTTGCCCTCGAGCATTGTAAGACGTGGTTCGTGGAGACCCTCGGGCCCCTTTGCAGCAAGTTGAATACAAGCATTCCTTTGTTAGCTTTGTGAAATCTACAGCTATACTTTACTACTATTAAAATGCGCAAAACCCTACTATTTTGCTCTTACATATTAAATTTTTCCTTTTCCAGCCTGATGACGTCATAAGGTCTACTTAGTTTTGCCCCCGCCATCATTCTAAAACTTTACGCCTCTAAATATATTCACAATGCACACTCAGTAGGCTATATAAAACAAGTACAAAGTAAAATCGTCAAATATTCATTATTCGTTATGATATGGTATTTAAGCAATTTGTGGAAGTTATTAGAATTGCTCACCGGTATCAATTATTTGGAAACTTTCGAAAAAGGTGAAGGTTAATCGAATACAAACAATTTAATGAATATATGCGATTGACCATTTCAGTCGCCTTACTAATAGGTACTTGTGTAGAGTTACGACACGTCTCCGATCTTAGCCTAGTGGACGATTTATCAGGCTTTCTACGAATGCAGCCTTGCAGGTCCTAGGGCTGCGGAAATTCTAAAAAAAAAACTCCTTTAACAATGACAAGCAAATCCCAGCCATTAAATTTTTATGAGTATATACAATATTAATGCATTCCCACTTCCCAGCAGAAAAATATGCAATTTCAACCGTCACTCGCTCTTCAGGTTTAGGCAGCGCAATTTCGATCTGTCATTATATTTGCAACGTTTAGACAAGCCTCGCTGCAAAATGAACGCACTGTTATACGTCCTGCATAGATCATTATATTTCCGACAGTGCAATGAAGGCTGTAAAGAATTTGAATAAAGGAGTGCTGTTAGAATTGCAAGATATAGGATTAAGGCGATATTATTCCAGCGCGCGGAACTTTTCAAGGCACAATAAAAACTCGGGATTGAAAAGAGCATTGCCATGCAGGGCAAGAATAATGGAATTGACCGTTCCGATATTACAAATAGTTTCAGCCATTGAACACTAGTGTAGTGGTTATTGAACCAGTCGGCAATAATTGACTAAGGCCTATAAAAAGATATACTGTACGTAGGCATCACTCCGAGGGGCACTTATATTTGAGAGATGGGATGTATATCATTTCACCAGTTAAGGAGATTTACGGTCTCACTGAAATTCGTATCGTATTAGATTAGGCAGTAGGGTCGGGACGTGACACCCAAAGGTCCCTCAACTCAACCATGACCTAGCTGTCACGATGAGCCCCGAACACTGCGAATTTTAATTGCCATAAACAGAACCTGTGGCTTTATGACGTCGCACGACAAATTAAATTGAGAAAGCTACAAAAAAAAAATTACTTTACACATATTTTTCTGTTTCGAGACAGTTTGAAGACTTTAAAATGTCCAAGAAAAGAAATATATCAGATGGCATTGAAGTGTTTTTCAATAGATGTTTATTACATAAAAAGTGATGTTCGGGACCAAGGAGAAGAAATTTTCCTATAAAATAACTACAGTAAATCACGAAACCTACAGTGCCTGCCACAGCAAGAGGTAACTGCTAATAAAAACATAGTACAAAAAACAACAATTCTGTCATTATGGCGGTTGCAATTATCATTAATGAATCATAGAGGTGCATTTAGAAGGGGACGCGCGCCTCTACCTGGAGCTTAACATAATTATCAAAGTAATTGGTTTAGTTATTTAGTATTTAGCAAGTATTATACTTTAAGCCTTCTATTTTGCACCTGCATTTACAAAACTTTTCTCAGATAGGATGGGGGCCTTCTCAAGGAGAATTACCATAGTTTGCTGTTTACCGTGAACTACCTCCGCTTTAGGAAGTGGGCACTACGTAGACTGGTTGAACGTCGAACAACTAAAGACAGGCGTTGGATGAAGTAACAGTATGAAAAAAGTAAAGGAAAGGGGCCCTAACCTTCCCCCAGCTGACGAAAATCCTGGATCCGCGCCAGAGTATTAAGTACCCACCATGGCCGTGCCCAGGGGGAGGTCCAAGGGGTCCGGACCCCCTCGGAAATAAAAGGGCTTAACACAAATTTAAATTTAATTTAATATTTTAGTGACACAATTTATCATTTTATGTTTGAAGAAATGGAGTAAATTTATTTGAATTTGAACACTGAATAGAATGGACTTTCATTAATAAAATATGTCAAAAACATTTTGGACCCCCCAAAAAACAAAAACCTGGGCATGGCCTTGGTACCCACACTAGAGTTATAAGATGGTCCATATTCGGCGGATTACCCAGTTATTCACGACAAAGAGATATATACATAACTTGACTTTAAATCTACCGTATTCTTTCCGTTACTATTATTGGTTATTATTGTATTTATAAGTATAACAAAAACACGGTACATGGTTGCATAATCATAAATCTCCAGGAAATCAAAGACTGACAAATCTGTAACCCTACAGTAATTACCACTAGAATAGAGGGTTGGTGGATTTGGTTTTCTTCCACTAGAGACGCATAAACTAAGGCGGGTATTCCACATACGTCAATCGTCAATGAAAAATTGAAAAATGACGTAACAATGACGTAATTTGACGTGGGAGCAGAATTTTTAGTATGTCTTTAATGTCTGCTAAAACGTCATTTTTCAATTTTTCATTGACGATTGACGTATGTGGAATACCCGCCTAAATAGACACTATAGTTTTTGTACTCTGTTGTAAAAACTTTGAATCCGTCATCTTCTTCAAGTTACAGCTGGCTGGCTGGTTGGCAGCAACATGTGGCATCGATGCCTCCACTCCCCTCGATCCTGGCACGCCCTCTTCGTATGTATTGGCCCCTACATCCTCCATCATTTGCTGTAGATACTATTTTCTCGGGCGCCCAAGACCTCAGGTCGATTGACGCCTTTTATGGTTCCCTCTATGATGCAGCAATTACGAAGTTCTCGCAAATGTCCAATCCAGTGAGCTCTTTTAGTACTTATCAATGCAACGAGAGTTTTGCTTTCGGTTATTCTGCTTAGAACCTCCTCATGTGTAACATGGTTTGCCAAGGTATTCGTAGCATGCGACGACATCTCAAATGCTTCGAGTTTTTTTTAGGAGTTTCTCATTTATACACCATGCTTCAGAACCGTACAGTGCAATGCTCCATTGCGATTAGAAATAACAAAATGGCATGAATGGAAGAGGACGATGCAGTAGAAGAGTTGTGAGATGAGTTGGTAGCAGGTGTAATTAGCGAGTGGTGTTGTTTTTGAGATGGGCAGTGGGCAGCAACCTCAAAGACGGAAGGACGCCATGGACCGTGACGCCAAGGACACCTCCACATTATTCTTCCCAACTGAAAATGCCAACACATCTCTTACTAACCGCCAATTCACCAATCATCATCTCCGAGAGCTTAATAATACACCATATTAAGTAGGCAGGTACTGCAACTCACTTGCATTTTGAAACCATAATCAATCATATAATTACAGATGAGATGAAGCATTAGAATCGTGGCTGATGGGTCGTGGTTCTAATTGGGAACAGCTACGGAGCCTCCGAGATTCTTAAGAAAGAGACGACCGCAGGTGTTGACAAAACGTTTGGAGATCCGCAAATCGACTTCAGCTCGCTTCAATGACATAACTCATACAGCTTTCAAATGGCCAAAAAATCTATTCAAATCAATTCCGTAATCCTGCCAAGATTCGCATTTCCCTTAACAAATAATATCGCTAAAATGTATCATACAGCACTGTACTGACATTTGCATCTTCTTCTTGAATTGGGCAAGTCTCAAACCGCTGCTAATTTGTTTCCATCTGTAGATGACAGTTCTTGCCGAAAGCGCTCAGAGTTTTGTACTAACACCAGTGGGTTACGGTTTTTTTGGGTTTTACTAATTTATAGTTATAGTTATTATGACATGTTTTGATAAAACACTAAGTTTTTGTTTGTTTATCATATACTGTACAGTCATAACATTTCCTCGAAATGATACGGAATAATACTGTAACGGTGTGTTCGATGAATGTAGGATAACATGAAGTTTTATGGAAAGCTATTTAATTGACATTGGATGCGAATTTATTAATAATAAATAATATTAATTATTAATAATGAATTCGTGATTGAGCAATGAGCAACAAGACAGGAGGCAAATGTCGGTTTTTATGGGCAGTCAAGCTGATCGGTAGCATTAATCCGTGGGTGTCGCCACAAGGTGGCTCAGAGCCCGATTTACAGTTGTCACAATGCGGGCCAGCAGTATGTGCATAAGAACTCGCCATCTTTGGAGGAGTTGCGACGTCTTTGGGTTCGGGGATGGGGTAGAAGTTTATTATTATTTGTAAAAGAAAATAATGATAAAAGTCATTCAAAGAAAGATGACCGACATGTCACAGGTGTTAAAAATCACCCCACCAAGTTTGTTGCAGGAGCTAAAGGAATCCAGTAGAAGGAAATGTTTAAATAGATTTTCATTGTAGTATATTGTATATATATATAATGTAATAATAATATAATATATTACTTCTTACTTCAGCCAACGCCGGTACGTGGCCTTTCGGCCATCCGACGCCGTGCCGCCCAGTATAAAAAAGCTCGTCCCTCCAAAGTTGCCTCGCAGATGACGTCCTTAAGGCCGTCGCAGGTTGCGAGATGTTCTGCAGTTCCTTCAGATGTAAAACACAGGGGGCACAATGGTGAGTCCACCACCCCAATCCTGTGCAAGTGCTTCGGAAGGAAATCGTGTCCCGTCGCCATTCGGAAAGTCGCCACTGCCACATCTCTCGGAAGGTCCCTTGGTTTGTTTGATGATAATAAGAATATAATATATTAGTATATAGTTTTGTTTTGTATTAAAGAGGATATTATTACAAGACGGATGTTGAGGCCGTCAGCGATTCAGCACTTCTGTGAATTACACTTAGCGTACCATAAAATTCATCTTTCAACGCACCTTTATTCGTTGTAATAATAATAGCATTTGAATAATAGTTTCTAAAAAAAATCCCCCTTCACAAAAATTACATTCCAAGATACAGCAATGTATAGTATAACATTATAGATGTGGTGAGTACGATATATTGTATTTGGCATGGCGTACACACAATGCCGGTAAATAACATGGCAGAGTCTGTCCCATTGTCCACCTGAACCTGATTAATAACCTATAGTATGGCGTATGCATGGCAAAGGCGGCCGCCGCGCCGCGCGGATATCTTCATTGCTGCCACCCTCACCTACCTGCGCATGCTCACTCCAATGTCATACTAAACTAATCTTCGTCTATTTACAGGGTGGTCAGCTGTCAATACAGCCAGGAAACAGGTGTGTCCCATTCACTGACACTGATAGTATTGTACAAAGAGTGGCTTCTGTACAGGAGAGATAGGACATTACTCGCTCTTGCCAAAGATACTATTTGAATTCCTGGTGCCTCCTGTCACGTCATCTTCGACCAATCAGAGCACGTCTTGAGGACTTCCAAGCAATAAAAAAATCAGTCGTGGCTACAAGGTGTGCTCTGGTTAGTGAAATGAATAAATGAAATGAAATGCCTTTATATGTCTTTATGTAATGGTGTACCCAAGGCCTCTATAAAAATTTAGCTCTTGTCGGAGTTTGGTAATTTGATTATTATTGTACTATGTCTTGACCGTACTAACATGGAGGCTTGGCGTTCAACAGGGCAATGAAATTGACGTGAATCCACTGAGAAGGGCGGGACCATTGCATATTATCAATTCACTGTTATAAAATAAAACTGTGTTTGCCGATAAAGCTGGTAGGGGAAGAGCACTGTGAATAGTAAAGCGAGGCTCACGATTGTCGTGTCAATGCTCCAGCTGTGCTGTGCCGTTTTCTAACCAATTCTCGATATCCTCACAATTGTCGACCACTAACGTGGGGGTGTCTGCTGATAAAACTCGCACATCTCCCCTCGTAAATTTTCTGCCACGCATGACTTCAACTCTGCAAGCGTACACAACGTTAAAATCTTCAACCCGAGAGGGCGTTCCCGTCAAATGGTCATTTACATGTGTGAGAATCTCATTCACGATTGGGCGATTCCGGCAGGCCATTCCAAACACATAATAGTGGCGTCTGGCGTGGGAAAACAATGCAACGCTACTTTCGGGGACAATCTTACAATGAATCATAATTGAATGTACACGTGTTTTGTGCACCAGTGCTGGGTTTACCCTAGTGGGGGCTCTTTCGGCTTTCTGGAGGAGAAAAGTCACCCTTAGAGAAATATTCCACGGTCAATTATAAAATGAAGGCACAGGATGCAAAATTGAACAGAATAGAACAGAGGAAGGCGATTAATCAATAGTTATTTGTTTTAGTTTTTTTATCTATTGAAATTTTGTATTTTGCGGCTTTATGTGGGCATTATTGTGCAAACTCCAAGGTCCAAACTCAAAATTAATTATCATAAGAGGGCGAAAACCCTCCGAATTCGGGATTTTACTGAATTCCTACCAAATATTGTAACGGATTTAAAATATAATTTAAGAAAATAACAAAAATAAATATAATATAAGTAAGTTACAATATGTAAATAAACTTTTTAGACGTGATGACTGATGAGCCAAACTTAGAGCAGGCGTACTGCGTCAATCAGTCGGCCCGTTTTTCTTTAATTAAGTGATGACCTCAAAACTTGAACCACTCTACATTACACCATATAATATAGTATTAAGATGCCACATACTACAGGAATCTGGGTATAATATAAAACCCGTATAAATGGAATAATGTATAACATTCCATAGGTTACGCTGAAGAACAATACATTACATGAGTAATAAAAAGGCACAAAGGGTGAATGGACGTCATGCAATGCAATTATGCAGCAATAAATGCACGCACTGAAATAGCACATATGTACCAAATTGGAGCAAGCTGTGAAAAGGACGCTAGATATTAAGATGAGCTTTAAATTTTTACATATTTGGTATGCAATTTCTAACTTGTGTCGGTTTATGGCAGATGCGGCGGCTCGCTTGTGGAAACGAACGGCTTTTTATCGGTAATCTTGAGATGATTGTTGTTTTCCAAAGCAACCCTGTCAGCCTGGCTGGAGGAGTGAGTCTGTTTATTAACTCGGGGCACCCTAGGGGTAGACTGCTTCACCTCAGGGAGAAGGGGAGTTGACTGACAGGGCATATGCAGAAACTTGCAGCAAACCAACCAAACTGAACACTGTAGCCCCAATAAACATGCCATGTTAGATGGTCTCATGTGTATATGATAGATAATCCCGCATCCCCAAGCTAGCGCTTATTTGGGACAAAAAACTCATACAGTGCTGCTAAACAAGGCTTAATCATTTATTTTTATTAATTATTTATAATGTTTATTTTATTTTATTTTTATTTATTTTTTACTTGTTATTTTAATGTCAGTTTTTATTATTGTTAACTCCCATTGACCAGCCATCTTTTTATACCCGCTTTTAACTCACCCATCGGTTTAAATTTTTTCATTTGTGGAGGAAGTTCATTAAATATCATTGGTACAAGTACTTTGTTTAATCTCTCTCCATATTTGTTATATGTTATCACAAACTTAAGCTTTTATGGGTTTCTTATAATTTTAATTTTTTTATAATAATAATGTCCTGAAGGCCTTTTTAAGGACCTAGGCATACTTATAGTGGCCATTTGGTCCCATGTCCATGCCAACGACCCCATGGATTTCAGACATTATTTGTATTGTTGATGAATTTTATGGTATAGGTTCTCGATGTCAGCATAGACGCGAGTAACCTGTCAGACTTGTCACACTTGCTGGCCTGATGGGAGTGGGTAATTGGTATGAGGCGATTGTTGAGTTGATGGTCAGGAATAGTCCTGTAGGTAGAGATCTGGCTTATGAAATGGAAGTTCAAGGCTCGAGACTCAACACAAAAAGAAAAAATATATTCCATCAAACCTGCGTCCACCGTACCTCAATGGGAACCATACCATCACAGGTAGGAAAAACACGGCTGTCGGCAGTGCCGGATTAACCCATGGGGACTTGGGGCACAGGCCCACGGCTCCCAAAAAATACCTAAAATTCCGGCCCCCCACAAACGATACTTTTTTTTTTTTAATAAAAATTGAAAGTTGAATTTCCAAACTAAGTTTTGAAATTGGCGGGAAGTTGAACGTTTTTTTTTTTGCTGCAATATTAGTAGACACAGTGTTCACCCACGACCCCCAAATATCTTGTGGCCACGGCCCTGGCTGTCGGGCATATTACTGACTATAAAGCTCCGAATATAGCAGCAGTCAAGAGAGAGGATCCTCTACCAGTACTTAGGCAATGTTGGGTTGTCGGTTTATTGCAAAGCTGGCGTTTTGCTGGGTATGAAGTGGAGTCTGAATGACTATTTATCGGTGTCAATACCTGTGTGAATCGATGTGAATGAGGTGAGAGAGCAGACAATTCCCAGGGCTTGGAGTGTGTACAGTATTGGGGAAACCGCATCCGCGGACTGCAAGTCAGCGTCGCAAACCGTTACTCCCGCATCTATTTTCCCACAACACCCCCAACCTAATCGATAGTAGTCCAATAAACTTTTGGATGCTACCTGGACACTCACCACAAATGGTCCCAAAATGTCCCGAAGAAATAATTGAAGCAGTGCAGCGGACAGACAGATAGATAGATAGATAGATAGATAGAAAGTAAACCCATGCATTTATATATATATAAAGAATAGGTACAACGAGAATTACAAAGCTCTGCCCCCTCAAGCCGAAGCGTGTGAGGGTGGCACATCAACGTAATAAAAACAGTAATAATAACAACATTAAACAATAATAACAACATAAAAACAACGTAATAAAAACAGTTTAGCTATTTAAAATGTAGACATGAGCATGTAAAAATAAGCAGACTTTTTTTTTGTCTTTGTTATGGTAATATAACAGTGTTCAGGTTTAGGTTACATGTTCGTTTACCGTTAAAAAAAAAAAAAAAAAAATATACAGATGCTATTTTGTAGAACGCATCATTTAAAAATGGAAAATTAATTTCTCGAATTCAATATTAAATAGCTTGCTTCCATGGACCATTCAATACAAATAGTTTTTAAGAGCTGGCGACACTACAGTCCATGAGGATTTCTTCTACATTATGACATCTCATTTATGACTTTGCGATCGATTTTTCCTGTAAAATTGATTTTTTTTAACGGGTTGTGAGAATGTCCCATTGTCTCTTATGCCTAACGGCAATCGTGCTGCCAATTCGGAACTCAAAAGCTCACCAGACGCAGAAAAGGGCATAATTATTTGTGAACATGACGTTGTCTAATGTGATATGACAAGCCCTTACACTAACTAAGCCTACTATTTGATCAACTCCAATCACAAATTAAAAAAAGGAAACACTGTGTGTCTTCCAATGAATGAATTTGTAATCGAAGAAGTGCACGCAAACGTATGGTAGTATTTGAAATTACCGTAATGTTCTATCGGAACTGCAAACGTGAAGTTGATGGCTTTTTAATCTTTCAGATACAGTATCATATGAACACACACATTAATACCGTACACAGCATCGTATAATAGTGGTAACTAGTATAGGTTATAAAGGCTAATTAAGATGTCATTTAAAATGGGATAACAATGAGTCTACTAACTGTTACACTATTTTGTCACTATTTCCCAGCACACGCCAAATGATAAAATTACACCCAATATAACGGCCGTGTGAAAAAACCAAAGGCGATTCCATTAACAACACACCAACGAAAAAAAAACTGGAAGGAAGCAGTTATAAAAATACTAGGTTTGTAAGAGAAAAAAAATACGTGTTTGTTCAGCGCTGCTTTGTTTGTTTGGTAAGCACATAATTCATTAAACCGAAAAGAGTGAGCACGTACATGCTTTCCTAATTATCAATTAGTATAGAACTATAATAGTTCCATTGTTAAACTTTGATTGTCTACAGAATTTCCCTATCCAAAAGCACTGGGTTGAGAAATGGTATAAACACATAGTTTAGAATAGGCAGACCAATAGTTTAAATAATAATAACAGTACCAGCAGCCTGATCGAGGCGATTATAATACCGGGGTTAAATAAAGACCTAGGATTATAACTGTAAGCAAACAAATTTTGAATAGCACTTTCCATTACAAAATTATCTTGTTTACAATTTAATACCAGGGGGTTAAATAAATACCGGTATTATATTCGCCTCGATCAGGCTGCAGGTACGGTATGCAATGCATTGATTATCCATAATATCTTCAAAAAAATAATTTTCTTCAAAACCAAAACCTTTCCTTATTTTCCTTTCCTATTCCTTATATTTAGCCCTTATATTCTGCCCTTAGGGTGCCTCAAGTTAACAAACAGACTCACTCCCCCCGCCAGGCTGACAGGGTTGCTTAAAGCAGAAATGCTGAAAGCAGGCGTTAGAAACAAACAAACATATTTAGCACCTAAAACATACCTGAAGTTAGAAAACATCAGTAGGATGGTTCCTCAGAAAAATGATTTTTTTTAGTCATTTCTCATTCAAATTGAGCATTTTAAATTTTTTTATGCCCTGAAACTAACTATAAGGGGAGAAGCGAACTAGTGGGGTTCACTTACATTAATTCGTTGAAATCTCTGAATCGAAAATTTTAACCTTTTTAACCTTTCGCTATACTACTAATAATAGCCAATAATAATTATAAAATAAAATAAATAATAATAGGTACTATACAATAGTACGTTTAAATAGGAAAGTAAAAAGTTATTTCGAAAAAAACATCACACTTCCCACACGAATGTACAATAATTAATTATTGAAATTACTCATATCCGGCGGCAAGGCCGTAGCCAAGGGGGGTTCATGGGGGTTCAACCCCCCCCCCCCCCAAATGAAATGGCTTCATACTAGATAGAATCGGATTTTGAGAGGAAAAATGAAAACCACTATTTAATACCCAATGAAATTTATAAACCCCCCCGAAAAAAAAATCCTGACTACGGCCTTGTCCGGCGGTAAATATACATCATCAGGATGAACAGAAACCTATAGAACTCGTAGATAAGCGTGGAATAGGGTTAATTTGTAAGAGTGGATAAAAAAAAACGAAAATCCACCCAATTCTGATTTTAATAAAGACAATTTTCATTCTTTTTTCTTTCTTTTTTTCAATGATATCCGGACATAGGAAATAAATATAAAAATAAAAAAACTGGATAGAGCGGGAGACTTTTTCAAAGTTCGACGAGAAGTTGAGGGAATTTCCTCATTCTACAGTTGATAATAAGTATTTGGGTAGGCAAATGCCATTCATAGAATCAGAAGACTTTGTAACGGTACAAACTAATCGAAAAATAATGTCTTAATTATGAGACACCGCGACAACGTTTTTCCACTCCTTTGTCTTGAGCACATTTGTATTACCGGACACGTCACCAGCACCAATACATTACCACTAGGGCCTAATTACACGTGGTTATGTTAAGCAGAGTGTAATCACCGCACAAATTACTTCACGCGATTCCCCTTTGCAACAAACATGCTAAATACACAATACCGCAGCCATGTCAACAAACCATTGTTCAATAATATTGTAACTCATAGAAATTTCAGAAATTTTCGCTTTCCTATTTGTACGTTATATAATTTAAGGAAAGCTTTGTGATGGTCGAAATGATCAATTTCGAAATTTCAACGGAATTTCACGATTTTGAGGTCCCAGGAGCCAAAAAATAGTGTTTCTTGAAACGAAATGTTATATAGGTAGTTGTTAGGAATTATGTCTGTATGTCTGTAATTTGAATAATATGAAGAAATTTGGCATGTTGGTTTACAAAAACATTTTCCAGTGGTTATTTTCTATTTTATTTTTGATAACTTTCACATTATGACGGTTTTAACCCTAATAAACGACTGAAAAATGTGAGTGAAAAAAAAATGAAAAATAAAAAGTCAGTTTATAAGTCATTTCGGCGTGTATTTTTTCGACCCCAGACCGCCCCTCTATATCCGCCAATTGCTATAGGCCTATGTAGGTATATGAAGAGTAAAATTCTGGGCTGACTGATTCTTTTTTAGAAATCAGAAAACCCCGTCTAACCAGTTGCGCTAATGAAAATAACTATGGTAAAGTCGAAAGAGTCAGGTAAAACATAAATATAAATAAATGAACCAAAAGCTATAACTCTACCTCAGATCCGACACAAAAATTGGATAGGTCACAACCTGTGGCACTACAACTAATTGTGAACTCATAGAGAATCCTTTTTTAGCACTACACTACTACCAATTTGGGTGGTTGCCAACATGCTCGTCAGCCGCAATTTTTCCATGACCGTCAAATTACCTTAGAAAGATAGTAAAAATACTGACTTTACTTTAAATTGCTAAATTACTGACCAAATACTCCATTGAAAATACTGACTTTGCTAACCAACTACCCCTGTAAACAGTGAAGATAACGTGTGTCCAGGTACGCCAAAAAAATCTCATGTGTCTAGTCTTGAACCTCAACCTTTCATTTTGCATCTAACCATCTATCAAGTGGACTATGCCGGTCCGTGGTCATCGACACACATCACTAACCAAATCTAAAACTCCGACACAATGGCATCATCGCTCCAATTTAGCTGGGTATATCCGAAGCGGACCTAACTTCCGGTGCCATATATTTTTTTCCTTTTTACAGAATATTAACAGTAATTTATTAATAGCGCAGAGTCTCGGTAGGTAGGTCGGAGGTAGGCCATTACGGGCAGCAGTGGTGCGTGCGCGACGTGACCAGGGGCATTGGGTCGGCGTGAGAATGGCCGACAGCTACCGATTCCGCATTTCTGATCCAGACAAAAACTCCGCACTTGACATTCCGTCATGTGCGCACTGCCAGCGCAATGATTGACAGCTGTCCTCGAGTCCAGCCTCTATGTACTGTACTACAGTTATCTGCATAAACCGGGGCGCGTCCTCCCAGAGCTTCCCATGCAAAACTATATCATAATTCTTTTTCTATGCAAATCGCGCAGCAGATTGCATGGAGGGCAACGCACACTGCACTGGCGAGAATTTCGAGAGCTGTTGGGCATATATTCGATTATTTCTCGAGTTGCCCATGTGTGCAGAATGCTTCAGTACGCTCGGTGGTACATTTATCTGCACAAACCGAGACGGGTTACAAGTAGCAGTTTAAATGCAAAACTAACCCTAGCCGTCTTTGGCCTGTTGAATTGCCCATGCACAAATTTAAACTCGAAAGGAACTGGCAAGCCAATGATGGCTTACTGTCTCAGGGCCTCGTAAAATTTGAGTAATTGTGTCAACAGAAATAACACGAACTTGAAAGCACCCACAATAATAATTCATGCACAAGCACAATGCGGTGAGTCCAACATTAAGAATAGTTTCCGGTAATGCGGTAAAACATCTTTATGGTTTAAATAATACCATATTTGAATAGGCTGCATGACGCTGTTGTACATTGCTAAAGGGGACAAACCGAAAATAACATACAAATCAAGATTGCAAAAAGAACTGCTGCGAGCGAGCCCGTACATGCTTTCCTATTTTTCAATTAATATAAATACCGATATAGACAGTCAGATAGACAGACAGTAATTTCCTAAAAACATTTTTTGGGTTCCTGGGACTTACAAACGTGTACATTAACTGAAATTTCAAATTCGAAAATTTCGACCATCATAAAGCTTTCCTTATAGGTACTACGTATAAACAGGAAAGCAATAATAAAATGTAGAGTATATCAGAGTTGTTTCGTATTTGGAGCTTGCGGTCTTGTAAAATTTGAGTAACTGTGTCAGCAGAATAATATCCATACATAAAGCACTGAGCCCAACTATAAGAATAATCACTGCAAAAAACATCTTCATGGTTTTGAACATATTTATAAAGGCTACACGAAGATTTTGTGCATTAAAGAAATTTAAGCACTAAAGAAATTACAGAACCAAACATAACAAAGAAATCAGCAGATTGCGAAAATAATAAAATTTAGTGCGCACTCTGAGTATTGCAGAGTTGCATGCTCAACGCTAACGATTACTTCGTATTTGTTTTGAGGTGTCATTCACACAGATGTATTGGGAAGGTCCATGGCACATCGCTGGAAACGCGGGGCAACGAACGGCCAGACAAAGCCAGCCAAAGCCCGGCCACGGACAAAGACAGAGCTAACATAATTACGCCATCTGCCCCATCTATGAATGGCCGGATCCGAATTTGGCCGCAGTAAAGGCAGAAAGGTACAAAAAAAAAGATTGACTTATCAGAGGGCTCAGGCGAGTATCTATTCGGTAGCGTTTAGTAACGTCAACCGCCCTTCGTACTAATTAATTACAATCACACAAATTTTAAGAAATAACAGAATTTGGATTTTTATTCCAGTTGCTGTTTAATAGTCCTTACGGCTGCTAATTGCAAGTGAAACTTTCAAACCAGACTAGACACTATTATTATACGATATACAACAATTTTCCCAACGGGTCTCAGCCAAAGATATTTTTTTTTTTCATTGGTAGCGAAACATTTTAAATAAACTCGACACCGGCAAAGCTTCTCTCCTGTAAGTATTTGTGAATTTTGAATTACATAGTAGTAAAGCGTCATTTGCAAGTGAGCACTTAAAGCAGACTTGGCACTTGCATGACTAATTTCCTATGCGTCTTTTATGAGCAAATCGAACACCCCCAACATCCATTTTATGAATAAAATAAAAATTCACAGGAAAATTTAAAAACACCTTATTATTATTATTAATTGTACACTCATACATATATAAATAAACTATTTTCATTTCATTTCATATCTATTGTAAAAGCTATCAAAAAAGTCACATCCCTTACAAAAAAAAACTAATCTACATTTTGATACAAGATATGGATGTCACTAAAGCAGATTGACCACACATTTGAACTACTCGATATTTGATTTTTGTACACCTGTAAGGCCCCTACGATTGCGTCTTTAAAGGCTACGTTTGGCCTCAGAACATTTCAAACACAGAGGACACTGCACTGGTGAGGTTTCTGCATGTGTCCTCTCATGTTTTTTTGACGTGATCATTCTCTATTTTGGGTGTTCTTCTACGTCCGTTCAAGTTTGTTGTGGTATCTTCACCCCTGGCACGGACGCGGCTTGAATTTAGGTACACACAATGGCTCAATTACTACAGAACTGTGGGAGGAAGAAGCTTTTAACTGTAAATCTAAAATTGACGGGGTAAATAGCATGAGGCAACGGTACCAGTTCTCCATGGAAAACTTTTAAAATAATAGGGCCGGGCAGTAATTGGGAATTACGGGTAAGAGTATAGGCTTTGTTAAAGAGTTTCACGCGTCAATGCGTGCCTGGGAATGAACCGGATCCCTGCTCAACTAAACCAACTCAATCCTCAATATTATCACCATCCGACCGCAATGGTCAAAACTATTAATTAAATAATTTACTGCCCAATTTAAACCAGCCCATGACCCTTTATACGCCATTTATCCTGGAGGTGGCATAGAATCGTGAAAAAGCAACAGGAAAGTCCTTATTAACGATGATCTGATGGACGACAGAAGTGTTTAAAATTAGCTTGACACATTACAACCGTAATTATGTGGTAATATAACCATCAAAATATGCAACAATATTCTTCAAATGCAAAATACAATTTTTAAAAAAATGCAAAAGGTTATAAATCATGAAGTTCAGTTGTAGTGTAGGTTTTCATATTTTTTTTTTTCGCTACATGGCAGCTAGTAGTCTAGTACCATATTATGGGTTTATATTGTATTACCAACCAGTTCCATAGCGAGCCCTGCGCCATTCATCTTGCGTGTGACTAAGACAGCGGGATTGTGAAGACAGAGATTGCTCATTACTTCACCCAGTAACAAGGTTTTTGCTTTCCAATTTATACGTAGTATAAGGAAAGCTTTGTGATGGTCGAAATTTTCGATTCCGAGATTTCAACGGATTTACACGTTTTGAGGTCCCAGGAACCCAAAAAAGTGGTTTTTACGAAATGTCTGTCGGTCTGTCTGTCTGTTCATCTGTTTCCGGGCAAACTACTCGGCCGATTTTGATGAAATTTTGCATGTAGGTTCACAAAAATCATACCTCGGGACCATTTATTTTTATTTTGGGCTAACTCAATTTGGGGGGGTTTTATTCTCAAAAAACTCCAAAAAACGTCTAGAAAAATTATTTCTCAAAAACGGCTCCAACGATTTCTTTACAATTCACATATATTGTAGCCCTTATTAATGTTAATAAAATGCAGGGGTCGTTTGCCCCTTTAAAAGTTTGCTCCTGGGGGTAAAAAATAAAAATAACTAAATTTTAATGAAAAATGACTAAAATATAATTTTTCTGCGAAACCTTTCTATCGATGATTTCTATCTTCAGGCTTGTTTTAGGCGTTAAATTGTGTAACGAAACCGGACAGTTTGCTCTCCCAAAAAACTATTGGGTTTTGTGCAAAAAAAAATTTTCTTTTGAAAAAATGAAAGCAAACTCACGCTCAAATGCATTGCGTGCCCTGCCATTATTGCTGTGTGGTAATGTGTTGGTCTGACCTATCTAGAATTTACGTCACCTCCAGTGAAGTCAGGTGGACGACCCCCCCCCCCCCCCGTGATATCCGAAATTTAACCATAGGAAAATTATTTACCATGAAATTAATCATTTTCTCTCCCTACTAATCGATAATTGGAAAGCATGTTCGAGTAAACTCGGACCGGTTCATTAACAAATATATTGGTGCTTTGCTTTTCTGGGCTTCCGCGCCTGTGCATGGTGGTACTTTATAATAATACGATATTATTATGTTCTAGTACCTAGCCAAGTGGAATTTTTTCAACAGGCTTCATTAGCCCGGGTGGGATAGCCCCAGTGGTGGCGCTACGGGGGTGCCCAAGGGGGCCTGCCCCCCCCCCCCCCCAAAAGTTTCTCCGGCCCCTCCTGGGCCCCCCACTTTTGAAATATTTTACGTCTTGTTTAATTGCAGAATTATTGAACGGTACACCTACTCCCAATGAAAAGTGTTTTGTTTTTTCATTGGCCCCCCAGATAGAAGTCATGCCCCTCCATGGCCCCCCCACCTTAAAATTTCTAGCGCCGCCACTGGATAGCCCCTCCACCCCTTCCTGTCCTTGAACTACCGAACTTTTTCGAGCCACTTCTTCGCCCACCGGTATTATGATGTATGATCCTCCTGCTCCTTATAATACATATTGACCCTTCTTTGGTTGTCCATGTTATTCGGCTAAAGGCAAAACGTTCCTAGGTTTCAACGTTTATTCGACTTATCCCCAATAAAATGATCCAAAAAAGGGTTCAATGCTTCACTCGACTCCAGATCATGGATTCAATACCACCGCGTCGTAGATATTGGAGATACATGATATAGCACAGCTGATAACAGTAGGCACACAAAGAAGATCAGTGTTCGCTCCAACAAAGGTGCAAGAAGAACCAAAATTGGCGCAGTAATGAAGAGAGGCAGCATATGCTTGATATCCTTTGTGGTCCAGTTGTAATGCATTACAGATGCTCCGACCAATCCCTCACTTCATTGTTGCCATCAACATAAAAAAATACCTGTGAGCTCGCGATTGTCTCTGACCCACGGTTTTCCTCCTCTCATAGACTCATTCCAATAGATTATCCCATTATTACAAAATTCAACTTCACGAGACTGCGGATACATCGTGTATTGGCATTTAACAAGTTACAGAGTTCCATCATATGGTTATTATGGTACATAGAGATCCGGCAAGTCGATTTGCCGGTGAACAAATGAGCAACATCACACGAATAGACTTGAGTTGAACTTATCATGTAACCTCATCATTATTTTTACTAGTTTTTCTGTTTGGGTACCGTAAATCACCGAATTAAAGCCTTCCCAAATTGTATGTGATCATCATTACTTTACAACTAAGGAAAATATATGACATGGCAACGCATATTAGACATTTAGAGACAACTGGCGGAGAAAAACCTTATGGGTGTAAAAAATTAAATTCCTCAGGAAATATCCATCGTAGAGCTATAAAAAATGTCTCATTACTTAGAAGAAATGTTCCTCTACAATTTCATGTACTCTATGTGGAACGTCGCCGTCACTAACACTAATTATAATACCGCTTAGGGCCGAAACACAGTTTCCCCTCCATACTTACGCCCTTAGGCATAGGCCTGCATACAATTTCCCATTATTTCCCAAATTTCGTTACTAAGCCAACCTAGCGGAGGAGTTACGACTACAAAGCCCTTTCTTACACTAAACTATGCTTTACAAGCCCTATGGTCTATATTAAAGGAAACGTTGACTTCCACACCCCCCCCCCCCAGCAGGATTGAATGAAAGCTACACACAAGGCGAGCAATATTGCCCACGTTTCACAAGTAGGTAGGACCGTGAAATATGATTCTTAGAACGAAAAAGGTTGTCAACCCCTGCCCTAAACAGTTAGGTACTCCGAAACGAATCATACGTTTGGCAAAACCTACCCCACGCTTTACGTTATGGGAGTCAAGAGAAATTCCGACACCACTGTAATATTTTGTGCAAATATCGATCATAGAGCTTCTGTACATTTTGATACATAGTATGTAGTCGGTGCTAACACTCTTGTTTATTGCTCCACAATCAATATTTCAATAGTAATTCGTCTACAAAACGCGTAGTGGTGGTATCGATTCACTGGTTACGACCGAGACGGAGTAATCACTAATTATTATTCAAACAGATTAACAGATTGATAACAAAAGACTTTATAAATGAATAAACCATTGACAAAATCATCCATAATTATTAGAATATTAGTGGTTCTTACGTCACACCCCATATGACAATGCATAGTAGCAAACCCACCACCACAACCCCAAATGAACATTCACAACCTAAGAAGATCCCATCAGTCTTTCTGTCAACAACGTCAGGCGTCTTCTTTGCCAATTAGATGTGCCACCTATGGTAAACAGGTGTGAGGCATTGCCTCGGGACCTCAATTTCCACCCATGCTTAGCCTATAACTACGTGTTGCCCGCGCACCTGTACAGTCTTCAAGAACGTTCATTCACCTCAGCCAACCCTTTTTACTATTACAAGGAGCCACGTCATTCGGGGGGTAACATCCTTTGTTGATTTGTTTACCAATTTATAGTCGAGTTATTGACTTGTAGTGTGTGTTGCTACTGGGGGGTCCATTATGAGTCTCCTTAAAATTTGTCACACAACGTATTGTTATTTTAATTCCTCTATTGACTATGAGGAGTGGAGAAGGAGGTGGAAAGATTTGCTGCAAACCAATCGCTAGATTGCAACTACAGAAGAAAGATTGACTATCATTGCTTACTATAGAGGCGTCGATTTAGGATGGCCCGACCATCGAGCAATGGTAAATTCTATTGACAATGCTCCCCCTAATATTGCAATATTTTGGAATATGGAAATAAATCCTCTTAAGAGGAAGCTGACGGTTGACATTGGCAATTTAATATTCTAAATAAACTATAAAATACAGTGCCTGATAAAAAAGGGTTGCCTTGATAGGGTAAATAATATACCTACTATTTGTATCTTTATTACATTATATAAACTAAATACTCCTAAAGAAGGAAATAACACATTTTACATTACCCCAATAAGTCTAATTATTTAATGTATTATTTTTGTCCTTTAATTTTTTCTTTTGATTTTTATTATCTGAAGAGTAACTCCGTTCACCCCAAAATAGGTTGGTTTATGGTTTTCATTACTTGAATACTTATGAGGATGTGGATCGTAGACATTGGTCAAGTGTGGATTAATAATAGGTTGTTACTTTTTATTTAATTTACTACCTAAGTTATAAAGATTTCGCCTATGGAAGTTCTAGTGGACTACTTCATTACTTCATACACAATATCATAGGGGGTGGTTTGGTGTTTCAATTATTTAATGAACTTGACGGAGGACTAAAATTTCACGCACTGTAAAGTTCAAGGAGAAATGACAGCTCCAAAAAATTAAAAATCCCCTATGATATTGTGTATGAAGTAGTCTTCTGCAACTTGGATATACCAAATCTTTATAACTTACGTAGTAAAGTTAATTTAAAAAATATAAACTGACTGATTTTTGGGTGATCCAGGGATTTTTGGTCGGACTGAACCGAGGATTTGACCAAAAATGTCTTGAACCTTTCGGTCCTCAGTCCTCGGTCCGGGCTGTCCAACTCCAGTTTGAACATGATGATGAAGATGGTGATCTTTTGGCTTCTGGGTAAGGGTAAAAGGCACACCGTTGCGTGGTGCACCTGTTCACTGAACTGCAGAATACAAGACTGAAACGAACGGGGCTGGCAATGTGATGCAGGCTCATATCCAGGATTTGTTTTAGGAGGGCGATAGGAGGGGATGGAAAGTTTTCCCAGACTTTTCCTGTGTACTTTTCCGGCACAGGCGCGAAGGAAAAATCTTCAAATATATAATAATGATTACTTCCATGTGCATAGTGCTTACATTTTGTATAGTACTTCAGAACAATTTTATAAAAACACACTGTTAACTCACCAATATGTTTTATACAATTTTGGGGGTCCAGGGTCCTTCTCGAGTAGGCCTACAGGCCTGCCGCAGTATTAATCTCAAGTATACTATGTATAAGCATTGATTAAGTAAAACGTACCTACTTGGAATTATTTTACCACGTACGAGCATTGATCATTTCAATTTTATTTTTAGTGTTAACTTTACACGGTTAGGTCTTTCTGTCTGCTTACAGATTCTCCACTTAAGGTGAAAAAAATTAAACGTATCATATCGTACCGTGCACTCTTAACATCACTAATGTCATGAGTTGCCAAAAAGGTGAAGGACAGTATATTCAGCACCTATAGTACATGTGTTTTTTCAGTTAAAAGTATTTTGCACCAAACATGCCGATATTAAAACAAAAAAGCTATTCAGAGACTAATGACATTTCATTCATGAAGGTATGCAGTATAGGATACACCTAATAAGTCGCAGCGGGCAAGGTGATGACATACAACAAACTGCAATTATGTTTCTCCGCATGGCAGCTTATATGAACTATCAAAGTGCCGACAATAAAAAAAAAACTACACAAACAAATTAACAAATTTGTTGCCTGGTAATAAGATGACAGGAAAAAAGAAACAGGCAACGTAATTTCAGAATGTTCTACCTTAAAAAAATACTGTTGACACAAACTATTGTTCATCTTCCAGTCGGCAGTCATTCAAAAAAAAAAAAACACAATGAGCACCCATTCAGTCAAATCCTCTGAAATGACACCAAGACACTCGACTTCCGGAAAATCAAAGCCCACAACACCTAAAGCACGAAGGACCAAAATTAAAGACCCAAACAAACCATCAAAAACCATGCACAAACCTCCCAAATAACGAAAAGGCGAATGCACCATCATTATTACCGTAATATATGTACCAGAATATCCACGTAAGAAGAACCTACAGGTACTGTACACTGCGGCTCACTCCTTTCGAACAGGTACCTGACTGAGAATTCTAAGGTGGCCTACGAGTCTTGGGTTCTTTTGAGGGGGGCTGGGATCTTGTTATGGTTGGTGATGGTCGTGTAGAAGCTTCCTCAGGTTGGCAGGGCCCGGTCTGACTGCACTTCGGGTAGTTCGCTCCAAGGCCAAGGTTGGCTCCAAGGTCCGTAGTCCGACTATCTCCTATCACCCGCGGTCACATAAAATTTACTATCCCCGCGATCGCGCTTCTGTTTCTCAACTACGAGTCCAAGTTATAATTACGGTAAGTCCATTCAAAGTATTTTCTGCACCTAGGTTCTCTTTGTTGGACAACTGAAGTCTTGATGAGTTCGAATATGCCGGTTTCCAGATTCCGGCGCCGGGGGCACTAGAGTAAAATATGTAAATAATAGATCTCTATTGGGTAGACCATAGGCGGAAGGGGAATTCAGTCATTTCGTTTTCTTTACTTATTAACTACAGTATAATGTACTTTGTTTTTTGTCTGCGGTGGAGTTATAAAAGGGAATTATGAGGGAAGTTTTGAAAGCAATATTTGTATAGCTTAACGATTAAGATAAAATTTGATAGAATTAAAAAATGAGTGATATTCATGAATTCTGATGTGTGATCACGTTTCATGCATTGTACTTAGCAAACTGCAGCAACATACATACGATACTGTTCACATTTAATACAGTACCTACATGTATGTTTTTACAGTAACGAATGGTTCCCTTCTTAGTTGTAACTTGGGGCCTCAAGATACTAAAAAACACTGTAGTACATATAGAGTGCACAAAACGGCAAGCCAAACTAAAAACCCAGTTTTCTACCAATATATCAGAGATAAGCACTACTTACGCAACTAAAGTCTTATTAAAAAAACATAGAAACGAGAAACGTCTTCAGCATGGGACAAATCGCAAAAAAGTGGCATCTAAACTAAAAAGTAAATAAATCCGACAATGCGACAAAAGGCAGCACCAATGAAATTGTATTACATCGCAAAATTGGTATAAAACAGGCAGCAGTTTTAAAATGGTTGACCTCTGTAATCGCACTGTACTATCCATAGGTTAAACACAGTTGCATCTTGGGCCAACACCCAATACTGCATTCCTTTTAGTATTGAAATCTGCTAAGTTCTTTATTATAACAGTACTATACTTTTCAAGTATCTCTCTATCAAAGGGTTAGTTGGACTTGCATTGGCTATTGTGTAAATTGTCATTAGAGGTATGGACCTCAAAGTCATCGAACGATTAGGGCGGAGCCCATTGTCAGGGGAAGGGAGCCACCCTAATCGTTCGATGACTGTGAGGCCCATGCCGCTAATGACTATTAACACAATTGGCAATGTAAGTGCAACTAACCCTTTGTTAAATAATATTACCCCATTGGCATTCACCTTTACATCCAGATCTTTCTATTACTTAGCTTTCCACTATCTTCCCTGCTCTGAAACGAGTAAAACTCGTCGTCTTTAGGATTCATTTCTCATTCCCCATGACAACATTTATCACTGCATGATCACAAAAATGTGGGACTATAGCCTACAACCCTGGTAAGACGACGCACAGTACATATGTAGCTAGCTATCCAATTATCGGTGGAATTATATCTGTTATCACGATTTCTCAAACCCAAAGCATTGGTGTAACCGATGGATACATTGCCAATAGAATTTGCCTGCAGCTACCCTAAGGGGCGAGGGGCGATTGTGACCTAACAGTCCAGCAGATGAACAGGAGATGAATGCTTTCTTTGGAATAGGATAAAACAGGGGTGGGTCGCGAAAAATTTCCAAGTGGGTCGCGGGGCGTTAAAGGTCACAAATTCAGTAACATTGGAATATTTAATGTCACATAAGACATTTCTTGGTCTCACCAGCAGAATTCTATAAAGCTGGTATGTACTAAACCCAAGTCCCAACACCATGGATGTACCCATAGCTAATCCTACCCCGAAATTTTAAAATACTACACACTTGAACGATACTTACATATATTTTCCTTACTTAATAGCTACCCAATTGTGACCCTGGTCTTCAACTTCTATTACAGATAAAAAATAGCAGTACCAGGTTCAAACCCACCCTCTCCAGTTTCAAACATGTTAATTAAAGGTTACATATTGCACAGAAAAAAAACACAGTACTGGTCTGCGTGAGAATAATTGGAAGCCAGTTATGGGCAAAAATGACCTAGGAAAGAAATATTGCCAAGGTATAACCCATTTCCCGCAATAATTCTCTTTTTTTCGAAAGTCTTACACCAAAATAAATCCTGGGTCCAACACAGTTTAACAATGCGAACAAGAATACGTATTTTCTGTTTCAAGACTGCAACCCTTTTAAATAGTTGTCCGAGGGGTGGCAATTTAAAGCATGAGAACATAGCCACAACATCAAAATAGTCAACCTTTCCCCAATTTTGCCGTATTTCATGTCGTGACTCTGGTTGCCACTAGCACAAAGTTAAAATAGTCTGCCAGTACCTATTTCCATTCCAATAATAATGATTTTAAGGAACGATAACTATTTTTATGATTGCATTAACGCCTAGCTACCGGAGGGAAACAGCACGATGGTGGCACATTGATAATACTTGTGGGTAACATTTTGCGGTGTGCTGAGGTGTGAACGAGGACGCCCCTACAGTGTCTTGTTAGGACTTAGAATAACGAGAAACTATAACTAATATGCGAGCAAATAATAATCTATAGATCACACTTCACGGCTGCGTGTATATTATATTGGAGGAGGTAGGTTCCAATTAGATTTCCCAGATTGCGCCAATTTATAGCATGCTTTTCCTTTATATTTGATCAGCGCAGGATTACAAAGCCGACTTTCATTTAGTGTTGCATTTATTTTTAAATTATAGAGCGACGCCGTCGCCCCGTGTGTGTTGTGGCCCAAGTTGTTGAGTTACTAGTCAAACTGGAAGATATATTCCACTCAGATCTTCAAAAATCCAGAGAATTTTAAACCAATGGCTAATTCTTTCACAATTGAGTTCCTTCTCGTGTTAAACGCAAGCTATCGTTGATATGTACGAACAGTTAGGTGTAAGAATCTCGCTGTACCGATATATATATTTTTTCAATAAAGACTTTATTGTTATTTTTATTATTATTAAATTGGGCTATTTGAAACAGGGCTCCTTCCGGGGACATGACAGTGACTTATCTCGAACATTGTTTTTTTATTTTTCACAGAAACCAACAATCAAATTAAATTTTCCTAATGTTCGGCAATAAGTATAGATACTCTGCAAAAATTCGCGGGCTGGACTGCGTGAGCAACCGCAGATTTTATATATAAAAATTATCAAACGATAAGTAAGGGATTGAAAAACACAATACAAAAAATTGATACAAAATCATACTTAGACTAATGCTAAATTGAGCTCACCAAAACTCAAGTCTCACATTTTTTGAACGCATTGGAAATTCTGAAAATATTTTAACAAGTTTTTTATTATTGCTAGTAAAAAATAAAATTTGTGGTAACTCTTGTGACAAATAATTTATATAGCCATAAAAACACATTTTGTAAAGCTATCTGTCCATTTGAGACGTTTGTAAACAATGTTATCAATTGCAAATAGCCAGAGAATATATTGGAGTGCCTTCTAAATCAAAAAATCATTTAGTATATCTTGTAAAAGGATTGAGTGATTACAATAGAGCCCTAAGCAGGCACACCACCCAGCGCCCCTAGGTTCGGGCCTAGTGGGCCAAATTATATACCCTGTCCTGTCAGTATACCATTACGAAGCTGATTATCCGAAGACTTGTTTTAAATTATATATAACACGTCGTAAAACAATCAAAGATAGGTAATGCGCGGTTACCGGTGGGCCCAAAAAAAAGTGCGAACAGTTGCCAACCATCCATCATGAAGATGAGTTCGCAGACCCGCCATGTTTCCGGCAATTAACAAATGTTGTACCTGGTGTCACACAGGCCCGCACCTGCCCGTATAATGTCTCATATCGCGCATACCCTACAGTCTACACATCTACCTGGTCTACAACTTACGCCACAATTTATTGCCAGGCCACATTATTAATGATTAACTTATCATAAGCCTGTCAGCACAGCAGATACTGTACAACCCCTACTGTAGTATATTTTATTACCTGAAATAAGAGAATTGATAATGCAGTACAATATAACGGTGTCTAATTCAATTGGGCAACAATAGCGACAAAGTTTATCTAGGTTAAGTTGAGAGTATGTCCGAAAATAGGGAGTCAAGAAAAATATGGACAATGAGGGAATTGACCCGACAATCTATGTCTTTCCAGGGCATTTTGTTACCATCTACACCGCAGGTTCGAGTCCCGCACTGTCTAGATTTCTCTTGACCCTCTATTTTCCCTATTTGACGAAATTAATTAATTTCACCTCTAACAGCCAAAAACATATCGTATGAAAGAGGTCAGATGAAAAATTCATTTAAAAAAAACAAGCTTTATAATAACAAATACTTTCGCCGCCGGAGTTACATAAAGAAGTAGTATAGAGTTCGGGATGATGGGTCGTGGTCGAGGTTAACCATCCCAGATTCTACTGCTCTACTGCTATACGTAATGCAAGCTTCCCAAAAAAGCTGTCTATTTTCCTGACTTATTTACCAGTACCTACCTATTCGATAAAATTTGTTTGTTGCACTTTATCGGGTTTCTTTGAACTAATAATATTTCTGGATAGAAAATGTACTACACATAATTCCCTGAAAAATCAATTATTTGTTGTAATTTTTTCATCTGCCCAATTTTATATCATTGTGACTGTGGAAGGAGGAATTATTATTTATTATTATTATTATTTCCAAATATTTTGAAATTTATTCCTTGATATTAAAGATTGGTTAGATAGTTGCGTAGCTGTGCTAACCTGTCAAACAATATAAATCTTGTTATCTTTTAAAGAATCAAGTCGTGGGTGCGACTGTTCGAGTCCAGCATTGGCCAGATTTTTCTTAATAATAAATAAAATTTTATTTAAAGATATTAATTTATAATGTTTTACTTCCACGAAGTCACTGGAAAAACTATTAAATTTACCTGGACTTTTCTTGATTTCCTATTTTCAGATAAAATGCCCTGAGGTGATTGTATTGAGGCCCTAAGTAAAAAATCACCTAATATAACAAATAAAATAAAGAACAAAACTGCTCTCAAAATTAGATCTACAGTATGTACCGTATATATACGGTACTTACTGGTCAGTCAGTAATCTCCAACTCATCGAAGGGTAACTTATCATATGCATCATGATTGTCAGTTACAAACCGCAGATTAAATACGCATTGACTCGTGCCTTCGCACCGGCATCCCAAGGACTTAAACCTATTTCACATAAAATCATTACAATAAATCTAATTAACCATTAATGCAGGTTCATTTTTGTAATATAACCATTCACGGCATAAACAAGTTGTTCATTCATACACATAAAACCTGCAATCCTACTGTATGCAACCCATTCAAATGTCCAATACAACAAATCGTCTATTTTTAGATGAACCCCTTTAGGGCTAAATACCTTCTCTTTCCACCATGTCCTTTCACAACGTTGAAGTGCAGTTCGACAATCTTTTATTACTTGAGTAATTCTCACAATCATTCACCGTTTGAAGATGATGTGCGTCAAATTGCATTTGTGTGAATTTGGCAGGTCGAGCCTTCGGGGCATAGACCTGGAAAAACTCCCAATAATTGCCAAGCTAACGACACAGAAAAGGAATAATGGAGTAATTTTTTGGTGGGACATTAGTGATGCTCGTCAATCTGCAATTGCTGCATATGCGAAGATGTGGAGACCCTCGACTGGGAGAGTGGACATGTGTTCGGCGGGCCGTGAAACATGATTAGCATTATCAACGCAATTTCCTGCACATACAAAAAACCTCACAAACAAATGGGCCAATCATAACCCGTTAACTCAATCAGTGTGGACGACACATCCAATTTAGTGCTGCATACCAACAACATAGAGCCCGTCCACATACCCACATCTGTCTAACATTCACCCCTCACTGGAAGCCCCACGGGCATCGGCCCTTTAATTTGTTTGCAGCACTGACCACTGACCAGTTTCAAGGAATCTCTTCGCAAATCTCAAGGCAGGATTATAAAGACCATTGCAAGGTCCATGGGCACTGAGAAAATGAGTGCCCTCCCCCCACACACACATTGAATTTTTTTGGGGGAGGCCAAAACATTTTGAGACTTGCATTCATTTATTTTATATATTTACTGTACTTTTATATATGCTTTGGTCCAAAGACCGTCGAAGGCGTCACTAGAACACACCACCAAAATTCCCACACAACCGGATCAGTGATTTCGGAAGGCATCGAGTACAAAAGCACCTATATATGCAGTACATCCAATACTGTAGTTGTAGACACATAGACCTATTGTATAATATTCCTTTGCATTGAAAATACTTGACTACCCTGTGTATGATTTCCAAGAAAAATGTTTAACAACTTTTTACTTCCCTTTCAATTTATATCCGATAATAATATCTAGAATATTATTTATTCATAAGGCGGGGTTTCCACATACGTCAATGGTCAATGGTAAATATGGTTTTGACGTGGTAGCAGACATTTTTAGTATGTCTTTAATGTCTGCTAAAACGTCAATACCACATTTATCATTGACCATTGACGTATGTGGAAACCCCACCTAAATAGATTTTAGAGTTTATTTCTATCTAGTGTAAATCCATTTTAATTTTTGAGGGAGTCATGACCCCCTGACCCCCCTTTGGAACCGCCCTTGTTTAGTGCATGACCGAAGCACGGTGCATTATTTCAAATCAGACAGCTGCAGTATACCATAAGTTTTGTAGAGTCGGGCAATAGCCACGGGCAACAGCACTATATTTATTGACAAGATTGCCCATAAGACATTGGGGTATCGTCGGCGTGGGACACGCTTAGCACTTAAGGCGCATTCACATGATAATTAGAGGCGAGTCCAGTGTAAGTGTAATTGCCCTGACCTTAAAAAGTAGACGTGCTCCACAATTCAAAGCTTTGCGCTGCACCTCTAATTCATGCGCGCTGATTCACGTGCCGAAAAATGCACACATGATGGATGAACCACTAGAACGCATGCGTGAGTTACATAAGGATTAATGCCCTTCCGTTATTTCCAGCGAAATAAATTTCTCTTTGGCAAGCGGCATCTCTCTCTTCTCTCATGCTATGCACTATGTTTCCTGCATTTCGGAAAACCCTATTTTCGGACATTCACGTAAAATAATCCAACCTATCTGGAGAACAAAATTATAGATTTTCCAATCTCGCAAATTTTTTGTGAACAACCCTCTCCTATTTACAAGGCCGTAACCAGGATTTTTTCGGGGGGGGGGGGGGGGTTTAGAAAGTTCATTGGGTATTACATAGTGGTTTTATTTTTCCTCTCAAAATCCGATTCTATCTAGTGTCAAGCCATTTTATTTCGGGGAGGGGTTTGAACCCCCCTTGGCTACGGCCTTGCCTATTTAAGTTTACAGTTTTAGCGAGTGATATGTTTGATCATAGCTTTCATGCTAAACGTTCTGTTCGCTGCATTGGGGAAGAAACCCATTTTTGGACATTTATGTAAAATAATCTAACCGATCTGGATCACAAAGTTATACATATTCCAATCTTGCAAGTTTCTTGTGAACATCCATATTCCATGTACATAAGTACTAAGCTAGTACTGTTTGTTCTAATAAATAAGTCTAGAATCACCATTTACTCCACGAAGCAAAACCCTTTCCTCCTAAAGCGTTTGCTTGAAAATGTATGAAGGTTTATAAATTCCACGGATGGAATGTTTTCGTCTAAGACAATGGAGATTCTAAACCACACGAAAGCGAAAGAATAGTCGATTTCGATCAAATATAGCATTAAGGAAGTTCTAGCGTACCGACAAAGCATATACCTATTTCGTATTAATATATAAGGTGCTCATGTATTATTGAGGGAATTTGGTGGTTGATTGAGACTGGCGGGTCGATGGAGTGACAACGTCAGTAGAATGGAGTGGAGTGTGATTGACAGTCAATGGGTCTTCACACTCCGAGGTAACGGCACTCCATGCCATACTGACCAACACACAACACTGCTCCACTTTTCAAATCACCAACAACAATCTAACACAAAAAATATTAATGCTCCGTTCATAATTTTAGACTTAGTCATTGTCCACGCAACAATACTAAAAATGAGCAGGTTTTAACCTAACCTACTGCCTAGGGTTTTAATTTAATAAATCGTTTACTGCCTCCAGTCATCAAGAAGCTCATAGGTACTATTTCATTTTTTTTTTTTTTTTTTTTAACAAGAGTTGGAAAAGGCAACTATAAAGAAAATTGCATTGATTTAGGATTTCACACTCCAGAGAGCATATCTGATTAGGACCTGGTGATAAATGGCGAGCAATGGGCATTATCTTCAGGTGCCTAATTTTTTCACAAGACTTAGACAATAATGTTCCCTCTGCGGAGATGTAGTACGTCCGTGGTCCTGAACGTTTTCCTCCTCAGTCGTCTCGCGAGCTGAATAATAAACTCACTGAGTTTTAACATTGTTAGTCAAACCCAGCAAGTGTCGATTAACGTCGCGTCATAAGATACAAGTTTCAGAAAAATTTGGCTTAGAACAACTGAGCAATACACCAGTTGAAAAGTCACAGACCTCGTGTATCGAAAGGGGAGTTTCCTTCGATAAGTGTATGCTTTAGTCCCTTCATCTCTGCCAAAAGACGCTGCAGGAAACGTATTCCCAATTCCTGCTGCTCCTAAATCTAAGAAACTAGAAGAAGAGAACAATAAATGTCGTTTATCCCAATTAGAAGAACGAAGAGGAGTCGATAGTAGTAATGTATTCTGTGTGTGTCTGCGTTTAGCGAAAATGTGCAGGGAGGTCATGACTCACGACTTGCAGAGGAAGTAGATTGACCGGCTTGGTCACATTGTCCAGCATGGTTTCCGTTACATTTCACAAATCCTCAACATCACTATCTTCAGCATACGTGGAATCCACACAATACCGACAACAAGTAATAGACGATTACGTCAATGACATGAATCATATCACTGAACAACAAAGAGCAATGAGCCAATGACAGACATAACTAGCTACTGAACAATATTTTTTTATTTATTATCTTTCCATTCGGTTTCACACTTAATTGACAATTGAGTAATCCAAACAATGTTTACCGCTGTGCTATGATCTGCCGGTTGTAATATATTTCAATAAATAAATCAATAAGAGGAACAATCCCGAAATTGACCTCTTTCGTTACCTATGTTACCTACACTCCTGATTAGCAGTCTTTTTTAATCGGCTCGAAAAAATATCTTCCCCAGATCTGATATAGAGTAGATATCTTACCATTGTACCATTTGAATCAATATGCTGCATAAGAATCATTTAAATTTATAAAACGAATCCTTATACTTTAAGACTGTAAAACGCGCAGTGCAATGATCCAACTTGTCATTGCTACTGAGTCTCCGAGATATTGGTACAATTTTATATGGTTCTACGTAGTACCAGTTCAGATCTTGACGCTTAGAATTACGCTTTCAGATCGATCACGGCACATTTGTCCAAATTCTACTTTTTCATCATCATCCAACTTAAACAAAGAAATTAAGGTGATAGATTTCACTATAAGAAATTCCATTATTTCAAGGTGAAAGGCTCCAAGAAGTAAATAATTGCATAAATATACTGCCCTTATAGCTCTTTTAGAGCTAGGCACCACGTGATTAAAGCCATTTCATACCACGATACAGTAGTAAAACAACATTTAAGCCTATGATATAATTCAGGCTAAACCTGCTGCCGGCCGGTATAATAACAAGGCTATACAACACTAAGCAAGGTACTCTACCTTGATCTTCAACATGTTTCCCAAGCTATAACAATGGCAATTGGCCAGCGCTTTAGCGTTTTCAGCAGACAAAAAGACAGTTGGCGTGGGACAATCGTTGGCAATACGTTTGCCAAAGGTTAGTGACAGGCGAGCTCCCTGTCTTATTAGAACTACTTTATAGGCCATACTGGTGGAGGTTGTCATTGAGGAGTTTACACTAAGTTTGCTGTAAAGATTGCCGGCTAAAATGGGGAAAAACTTTTGAAAAATCTCTCATATGAGAAAGTCCTCACCCTTGTTTAAAGCATCCCAGAGCCATTGCAGTGAGTATCAATTGATTCAATTCGGATTTGTAGTTTTTGAATTAAATTCCTACCGACGCTGTCATTACAAGAGACATGTTAGAGCGTCAGCAAAATTGGCATAACTTATCTTAAAATATCCTGCACTCCACTGCGGAACTTTCTGATTTTGAGGCCCAGTGTCCCAGTGTAATATATGATACAAGCATATACAGTACAAACAAATCCTACAACATCACAAAATACTTAGCCCACGTTACATCATACAATGCCTGGGATGAGATCACTGAAGGACCCTAATTACGAGCAGCAAACCTTGAGACAATGTCACCACGCATTGCTGGCCGAGCCTTGATTCAGTGCACACCTACGAACTATTTTAGGTACGGGCCTACATTTGTCGCTTAAAAAGTCATAACCACCAAGCAGAACCGACTTTATGCTACTTTCAATTATGCCCCTGACGTAAACGAGATTAAGTAACTGTAATTATTCAAGAGAAATTTTAGATTCTGTATTACCTGCATTTTATGCACATCGCGCCATACACTACACGAGGAATTTTAATTTCTACATAAGTGTTTTTATAAAGCGTAATTTGGAATGAAAAACGTAAAAAAATCCATTTTACTAGTATATAAACAATGCATAAAACATTTTTATTGCATGTACATGTAAAGAATTGTACAATATAATCAGCAATAATCTCAGCGAACAAAATAATGACTTAAAAAGTCAATGGCTGGACCCACCAATTTGGATGAAAATAAGACAACTTTACGCAGCCTCATAAACTCCCTTTTTTACGTGTATCGTTAAAAAGCGCACAGTATAGCTACATTAGTTATCTGTATTCAAAATTAACTTTACTGCAACGATACATAGAGTACTTAATGTTGGGGTTGACATTTTAAATGTAAAATATGTAAATGTAATACATTATCTACTTACTTGTGATTGCGAAATAGGGTGTGGTTCGAGTCAGTTGTTTTTGGAGTGGCAAAAGGTATCCTTTTCATTGTTTAAGATTCTGATTTGCATGATGAGCTGTTAGGGTCATTAAGTTTATAATTGCATTGGATACGTCCTTGAGATGATATCTCTCTCTATACATCCGAAATCCCACAGCCATACAGGTATGTATCCGCCGACCTTCAACCGCAATAACAAATTAACTCGAATATTCCATTCCACCAAAAAACATGAAAATATGTGAGTCCAAGCCGTAATTAACACTATTACCTCTTAGTAATATATAGAGAGAAGGTGTAGCATGGCGAAATTCCAGCACTTCTCATTTTTGATACATGTCAAAAGATCACGGATCACGCTATATTATTTTTTATTATTATTTAATTATTATTTTCATAATTTAATTCAAGCTTATCAAGATTTTCTATTAACTCTTTCCCAATAAAGGTATTTTTTTATTAGACAAGATGGGGCACAAGAAAATGAATTTATGACGCTTAAAAAAAAAAACATACGGGCATTTATTAATTACTTATGACCTCATGATGTGTCGTTTTATTAATCCTAAAATTAATGTGCATTTGAGACACAGTACACGTACAAAATGTTTTTTTTTTTACCTATCCGAACAATGACGGCGTATTATTTAATTTTTATAGGCTTTGTTTTTATTTCTACATGAATGGAGATAAGTTGCATCTCCTGTTAAGGCTTTTCATCTATCCATTTACCAAACGTTAATGGTTGTGCGAGTTTATTTTTTCCCGCCCCATCCACTGCATTTACAAAAAAAATAAGTTCTTATTTAGCTCTTAGGCAACAGTGATGGACTTTAAAGAATAAATCATAAGAGAAACACGGCGCTATTCCCCTAAATTTCGCTCCGAACTGATTAAATATTATTGCGTTAAATTACTCATCCCGAATTAATTATCGGTATTCGGGCATACCGCGCAAATTTAAATAAAAACGCCGTCATTAATCACTTGCTCACTTGGTAAAAATGCGAATTTCCCCCTATATTCCCATTAGACTAGGTATAAATTTTAAAGTACAGTTATACTATACAACGCAACTCTATAATCAATTTATGGTCAATACCACCGGGACATTATTATTTATTATGAGTGAAGCATTAGGGGGCCTTAAATTAAATTTTGTTAGGCCAATCACGGCTCATTAGTGCAATTAGTTTGCAATGGATAGAAAGATGGACGACATTGTGGCAGGTAGGGTATTACAGCATTAAACAGGCTGGACAAGGTTATATGGAATACTCTCCAGGTTACTGACCACCGAGTTTTCCTAGTTAATCAGCAATTAAAAGTACTGGAAGCGGACATTACCGTTCACCCCGGACCGGAACTCAACAACATCGAATGCACTCTGCGGCACTTTTTTATACTACCAATAAGATTTTTATATTTTTGCTTTCCAATTTATACGTAGTACAATAATATAAGGGAAGCTTTGTGATGGTTTCGATTCAGAGATTTCAACGGATTTACATGTTTTGAGGTACCAAGAACCCAAAAAAGTGGTTTTTACGAAATTTCTGTCTGTCACACTGTCTGTTCATCGATTTCAGGGCAAACTGCTCGGTTGATTTTGATGAAATTTGGTATGTAGGTTCCAAAAAATCATACCTCAGAATAGTTTTTTTTTTTATTTGGGGCTAACTCAATTTTGGGGGGTTTTATTTTCAAAAAACTAAAAAAAACACGTCTAAAAACATTATTTCTCAAAAACAGCTCCAACGATTTCATTTAAATTCACATATATTGTAGCCGATATTGTTAAGACTGTTCTCTTCAAATCGAAGGCCTTAATTTTAGAGGCTGTAGACAAAATATGCACCTAACTTCACTTGCAATTTTTTTAACCTTTTCATAACTTAATAGGAACAGTATCATTATCCACACATTTAAAATAAATAAAACTATGAAAAACTTTCTGTATTTAAGTACGATAACATGAAAATTAAACCTGTCCAAATCTTACAAATGGATGTAACTGAATGTCCTATAATAGAACCGCAGCAATTTTTCAAGCCCGCTGCTAATTGCAATAACAGCCCTACTAGAAAGGATTAGCTGAAAAATCATTTAATTCATCCTGTATGAGAGACAGAGAGATGATTGCAGTCAAACAACTCCTTTTACTTGAAATTACCATAATTGGCCCACAAGCCCCGTTCTAACAATGACCTCAACATTTCAGCACCCAAATAAATGAGCGTAATTTCGCGAGGAAAGTAAACTTGCCCAGAACAATTACCACGCACAAACGGAATCTCCTTAATGCCTGCACTTTAAATTAATTTTCAAGGACCAACTCCGAATTGGGTAAAACTGACCACTCACGACTTTGGCATTATATTGTATTGTATATACACATTTCTACAGCATTTTGCTGTTATGCTTAGTTGTGCAGTTACCATATGGTAAAGTGCTCATGTCTATTCTCAGTTCTAACTCTGAGTGACGGACGTTTTCCCTGAATCAGCCGAAGTGTCAACCGAAACCCCCACTAGCCGTTTTCCCACAAAGTCAAATTTCACAAGACATATCGGTGGTAGAGCTATCGATTAGGCAATAATGCTAGTAGTATCGCATATGACCTGGGACGTGACCAAATTTATAGCTCTCTATACAATCGATATTTTCTGGGAAATTTTATTTTGTACATCTTAATGTCACTAGGACTTGTATCTGTATACTAGTTACATTGTGTCAATCAATGGTAATTTTGTCTTAGTTTGTCCATTATCGCTTGTAACTGGTGTAAGTTGACATCGAAGAGGTGTACCAGCTAGCCGATTGTCAAAAATTCATACGGAAACAATATAAATAATGTTCGAAAAATTCATCTAAACAAATACTTCTTTCTTTTATTTATACTTACACCACTGCAGTTAAACTGAATAAACTGGGGAATTTTCATGGGTGGGAGGATAGGCAATAACACTGTGCAATACGCTACAACACTAGTTAATACCAAATAAAGTCCCATGCTCATTCAGTTCCAGAATCATAGCTACATCTAGTAATGGCGCATTAGCAGGGTGCATTAAACTGAATACAGACAGTGCCAAAAGCTAGCCATGTCGCGGCGGTGTACAAGACTAGAGGACACAATTTGTCTTAGTCTTCGGGACAGCCAGGCTTTCTCTTTGTCTGCTATTGGCACGTGCCCAATGTCCATCGTCTACTAAGTGATGCCCCGGCTGCAAATTGGAGTGGAGGCACACCTAAACTGTGTGTGTGCGCCTGCGCCTCTAAATACCTTGACTTATACCATACACAATAGACAATCAACTGCTACTCAAAGATCATTGTATACAGTATGTGTTGTTTTTAATGATTCATTCCAGTTATGTACATCTGTATTGTGCCAAATCATGGCGCATATGTAATAAGCGAGCAACTGGCCTAGATACTCACGTACGTTATGACCGCAACCAGTACCATCACCGTAACCTCGACATTGACTTACCTGGAAAAACAATAAGGCGATTTTTAATGAAGGTACATACGAGTACAGTAGTACGAATATTAGAATTTTTTTAGTAAACTACACATTTGACTCATTCTTATGGGTCACGTAGTTTGTAAAATTAGCGCCAGGTCGTTATTTTTTACCTGAGCGTCATTAGTAGAGAATGATTAACTAAAGGAGTTTTCATTGTAAATTGATATTATTATGAAGCCTTCATCAAAGGAGGCGAGGCCAAAATTGGCGTGGAGGATTGCGATGTCGCATATTGAATGAAGTTACAGGGGTTATAAATGTTGTAATTCGCCCCTTTTGTTAAATTCTGTGGAAAAGTTTTTCTGTCATTTCTCATGGAACAGGATATAATCAGATAACAGAATTAATACCAAATTATTGTAAATGAAGCGCCCAGTTGCTAAGGGGTGAAAGTGACAACAATGAACATTCGAGATAATTGAAACTAAAGTTTGTAGCTCAATTAAAAATGTATAGGTACACCCCTTTTCCATGAATTCTAGCATTGTCTAAATGGCAGATCCCGATGTTCTTGGTGGTTTCTAGGAAGAGCAGCTAAAGTAACAACATGGTGCATATAACTTCAAAACTTCAAAAATGTCACTTGCACCCCTTGGCTTCTAGGTGCTCCAATTGATTTTGTGATAAATTAAAAATTGCATTCAATTGCCTTGGTCATCTCCATCATCATTTAGGAAATGTTTGGGTCCAAATTTGATTGAAACTAACTTTATTCATTCCAACATTCTTAAAACGTCAAATCTACTGCGAAGTTTTCGTTGCGTGCTAAAAGCTGGCAACGAAGACAGGACGCAGAGTCTACCGGATGTTTCGTAAAAGGACAATAACCCACAAGAGATGGATGAGATAGAATACAATGTACATTTGGTTGTAGGGAAGGTCATAAATCCAAAGACTGCATTTTTATGCAGTTAGAACAACAATCTTAAGCAAATTGAAGACAGCAGTACAGCTACAGACGTATAGGAGGCGGTGAATGTCAAAGAAAGATGGTATCAATAGTCATGTAATTAGCAAACCAGAGCAATAGCCAAAGACAACATAAGCACATTGGTATAGTATAGATGGTAGACAAAGTGAGGCGTAGGCGAAGATGATATATGCCCGGTGATAGCGGCGCTAACGGACCTTCCGTAATTGGTAACAACCGATTGTTGCATTTCCAGAAACCTCCATTGACAAGTGCGTCTGTTGTCTGGCCTAGCTGTACTAAGGTGAACGACCAAACCATATGGTCATTTTTCATACAGCCCGAAAACGTAAACCCGGTAATTGGGCAGACATTCGCATTTGCGTATGGTCCAGTTGGCACACGAATGAGGTAATTTACGCAGCGCACTCGCTAATCATAATTACTTGGCATGATTTGGAAAATCATTGTTTTGCACGCCCACTGTGCATTTTTCGTGTGATTTTTTATTTTTATTTTTGTCTACAAGTTCAGTCACATGCATTAGGGTCAAATAATCAGCAAATTCTCTTATATTTGCCTAACTGCAAGCGGCAACAGTACCCTTAATATTTCACGAGGTGAGCTGCAAGACAATGTTACAGTGCTGGCAGTGTAGAAAGGTTTTTGGTACATACGTCATATTGCATCATTTGCATGTACTGTGAGTTTAAGGTTAGTCTCACTCCACAACAATTTCAATCATCTTATTAGCACTCCATAATGGCATAATACATCAGATTCAATCTTGCTGACACTAATGGATTGTTTGCATGTGAAATTATCCAGTTACATGTGATATCAGGTGATAGTTACAATCTAGTTGTTAGGCACAGCACGGAAAGGTCTAGGAAATGATGAAATGGAAAGGATAGCATTAGAGCTGGTAATTGGCACACGTGGTAACGGTCCACGGATTCTATTCGGATGTTTCGATTTTCGAATTACATCGGTACGGTCGAGTATCGACACGTCTTTCCCACGAATCTTCCCTGCTCTCAACAATACAACCTGCACTGCACTACTTTATGGCACAATCTATGTCTACATCTCCTAGGCACTCATTATACCAAAGTAAAACAGAAGCAATATAAACATCAACAAGCTTGACTGACAACTTGATGATGGGGCACTGGGATGTAGGGGAGGGAATACTTGTCATTACCAATAATATGAATGGAAAGGAATGAAAAGGATTCTTTATGACCTTGGGTTTCTTCCAGGTACAGTTTAAAAAAATATTGTTAGTGTGACGAACTAGTAAATAACCTACTACAGTAAATTGTGTGGTGATCAGAACGCGCCTTTTTGGCTTTGTGGCACAGGTTTAGTAAAATTTGTAATGTTTTTTTTTGGTAAATACACGCATTATTATTATTATTATTATTACATAAACCACCTAGTACATTAATTAGATCTATTTTGGGTTTCATATAGCCTACTACAATTACTACTTACAAATGCGAACTGATCGGGAACATATTCGCCTAAATTTATAGGGGCGGGCAACTCAGCCTAATGCATGCATTGGATACATTCATCGAATACAATCGCTTTATTTAAAGTATATAGTATAATTAATGCAAGTAAATCCTTACCTCTGTATTTAGACATTATACCATAGAGTAAATCCTACATAAAACTATGTAAATCTGAGCTAAAAAGAGCTCAAAAATCCTGTAATATAATTTCAAACAGACCTAATTTTCCATGGGCACTAAAACATGAATAAAGCATGAATAAAAATAAAAATTAAGCTATGCCATAATAAGAAATAACAACGGGGTTACTGACCGCCATGACACAATTCTAAAAATATACAGCGGGCGGCACCTCCCATAAATGAGTCACTTGATACTGGTAGCCGATGGGGGCTCGTCCTAAAATTCGTTACTCACTAGTCAAACCTATGGACCGGATTGGCGATACATGCATAAAACCACCTACGAGATAGGGGGACCTCTGCCCCCCAAGGCATCCACGCAGCAAACAAGTTATCCTAGGCCGTCTACAATCTTGATGGGTGCTATTAATTGTTGGACACCTACAACAGTTAGAAAATTGTAATGCACCTTTGCGTTTACTTGGAAATACAATTTAAACCCATTAAATATATTTTTTCTTTGCATGTCTTCCACATTTTTCACCCTTTGTGCTTGTAGTGTGGATTATTGATTCCTATTCTCGCATCATTATATTCCTCCCTAGTCGTGTAGTCTATGCGTCTGATAAATTTTCCCTTGCTGACACCTCTACAAATCCCTCATCCCTTGCTTCTAAACTGTCTTCCAAAAGATACTCTCATTTGCATATTTTGGTAATGTCGATAATTCCAATTTCGATAATACCAATCTACTGAATTTTTCTAATCTGCGGATTGTTGATGCATCTCACCTAGATTTTCTTTTCCCATTTATAAAAAGAACACTTCATATTTAACATAAATATAATATAATTTATTAACACGGGAAAAAGTAATTTACTCTTGCAGTTATGGTCGGCACCTCGGCATAATGCACACACACACTAATAATGCTCGTATAAAGAAATCCAAGTCGACACTGACATTGAACTTACTCACCTTTTAATAATAATAATAATAATAATAAGCCGCTGAACAGAGCATCAATTATTAGAGCAGGCACCATGAGAAGGTATACATAGGCTACTCAATTTCCAAGACCGGTTTCCCTATTTCTGACCAAACGAAAATAACATCGAAATCAGTACGTTCATATCAGCGGCAACGAGTTAATTCATGTGTCGAGGCTACCTGCAGTTAATGTTCACGGACGGTTAATTCTATACACTTGAAATATGGAGTATCATAAATCAATCAAAGGTTGAAATAGTATAACTGTATCCATAAATTGCACATTTGACCCCAAATCAGGTTGAAAATAGGAGCAGCAGCAGCCCTGACACTGACAAACAAACAGTCTTACAAGATTTAAAAAAACGTGAAAAGAAATCATACAAGTACAAGGGGCGAGGTGACTGATGGGTATTATACGAGTAACTCTAACTTATGATGCTATGCTGGAGCAGTAATGCCGTTATGCGACTTATGGTCACCATAAATACAGCTAATCATAGGCTAACGTATGAAAATGGGCATAATGAACTTGAGGGGATCGACAAATTTTCCTCCTAATAGCCAATGCATCATTATTACGAACTGAGTTCGTTAAACTACATACGCTGGGGACTTAGTCCAAATAATAGACGTACACGATATCAAATGCGGACTTAACATAGAGTATTAATTAAATAAAAAGTATAATCGGGTCGTTGCCAAGTGACTTCTTAGTAACAATCTTCCTTGGTAAATCCAATCCACAGACATGAGTGGGTATGCCCGTCAGTGAAGCTGTATCCCATTTTTCTGCTTTAATGCAGACTTCTGCATTGTGGTAAGCAATAGGCCGCAGGCTCTGAGACAAATCCGTTCTAAATCACTGTTCTAAATGTTTCCCAGTAACAATTATTATATGGGAAATCCGATGTCAGTCAGTCTAGGCTGTGTGTCAAAGGAGTCCGCTAATTGGATGATACAATAGTTGCAACCAAAGTTTGAAAGCACGTTCTTTTTTATAATAACTCCTTCCCAGAATACTTCTGTGGCAGCGGTTGAGGTGTGGGTACTGTCCACTATATTCCCGCTATTTTCCCACGCTTCAGTGCAATGCAATTATTATTATTCCCATTCGAATTGTCAAGCGCGACCGTCAAAATATCATCTATAATATATAAACAAATACATTTACAATGCATAAAATCTGTACGTTGAACCTATTCACCGATAGGTTTGATATTTGGAGTGATTGGACTCATTTGCACCCATGTTAAATTCTGAATCAAAATCGAAACAGTGATGTAGAGATACTGGGGGTTTTTCACTTTTTTGAGTACTGCCATCAACGATTGGCCCCGTCTTCAGGCCTGCATTAGCGCAGGAGGTGGGCATTCTGATTAATTTTTTTCATGTGTTCTTTTACAATTGTTCTTCACAATATTAAAGAAAATTTTCAAGAACATAACATATTACTGACTTTCTTCCTAGTTTTAGTTGTGACAGAACTTATTAACCAATTAGGTACATGTAGAGCTTACAGCTTACAGATTATGAGGGATTTACCGCTTAACCGCGGTCCAATATTTTGATATTTTCCTACTCACGAGCATTGTCTTTTAGTGCCAGCTGTATTTTATATTTTGGCTTGCTAACCATGATCAGTGTTAATCACATTCCAAATGAGGCATGAAGTTCACTATTGTCCCCTGAAATTTCCGTAGCTGATTCAGTGTGTTTAATTGCCAATGTTCAACCCCGAAGTCTACAGTCTCCGAAGTCTCCAGAACAATTTCACCGAGGAAATGACACATTCCAAATGAGACATGACCTCCATAGACCATAATGCTTACTATTTCCCCTTTAAAATCCTGTTCATATCCAGTGCGTATGACTTGCGTTAGGCCCCGCGGTGTGTTGTCTAAAGGGTAACCTTGGGGAGTCAGTCACATGGACATGATTTGTCCAGTTCCACCCATTACTCTCCCCACCATAAAGTCCTAGTCAGTGCACTCTGTGTGAAAAAGTCGCTCATACCGCACCAGTCGAAACTCCATAACAATTAAGTCGAGGAAATGGCACATTCCAAATGAGACATGAGACCGTAATGTTTATTATTGTCCCGTCATGTATGGATGCGGACGTGACATGACTCCCCAATGCATTTCTCGCACATAATGAATCCTCCACTCGTAGATCCATCTTCGACAATAAAAGTGAAACCAGCTTTGCAAGGATTGATGTTTTTCCACAGAAACAACTGGCTGAGGCCTTAAATGTGCATTTTCCAAGGTACAGTAGGTAACTCGAAAGAGCTTTGCGTATATTGTGATACTCTTATTTTGTAAATTATAAATTTTTTAGCAATGGGGTTCGTACAATGTACAGTTTTGACGTTTTGTATAATAAAAATACACTATTAATATTATTACTCTGTCGATTCCGTCAAAATTATAATAAGCTACCAGCTTTATAATAAATTGCAAATGATGCCATGTAATTGCATATTTCTTTTATTTCTGCATTATAAAAACTTACTATCGAAGAAAAACACTTAACTAATCAGGATAATAAAATAAATTGGAAAACTAGTTTTAGTGAGACCTCAAATCACGGAGAGACACGGTCGAAATACTGGTGCACTCCGGCCAAACATGCCGAAGTCATCACGTGTTCCCTAAAGGAAGGAAAAACTAAGTGTTGAGGAATCCACGTCGGGGTCAGTGGCAGAGGAGGGAATTAAATGAATAAATCCGTCTAATTTATACTGGAGTGCTATTTATGGACTGCGTCTGTGTACATGGTTCGCTTCCGTTTCCTCTACTTGCAACATTTGCAAGTCCATCACCAACGCCATCAGCCGACACCTCACCGCCACGTCAGACTCCAAATTGCTGACATTTTACATCCTTAGTAAATAAATATCTGTTAAAATGCGGCGATGCTTGCACTCTTCTTTTTATGCGGTTCAGATAGGGGGGTTCATTCCACATAGCACTTCCCTTCTTTTTCACTGCTTGTGGACAGTGCTATGTCACCACCGACATGCTATAGATCATCCTCCAGCTCGTTCCTCCGCTGGGTGCTTTCTGTCTTGTCACCTTCAGCCCTCTATTCTTCCTCAACAAACACAGAGTCTGTAACCTGGTGTTGTAGCGTATATACAGTACAACAATTATATCATGTGACGGATACAGTATACAGTATTTCGACATTTGTACTTGTTCCCCAAGGACCGATGTCTACTAACTACGAGAAAAACAGTCATATATATTGAATAGCGTCGAGCAAGTGGTAGTAGTAGTAGTGAATTGAAGTAATGCTTCGCACTAAAGTTTAATCCAGAATCAACGTCCTCTTCTTCTTTACGTCCTCCGCAAGTTCCCTTTTTAAAGTGAAACGTTCAATGATTTTGGGTTTCATTTGATTAAAAAATGCAATGAAAGCTAGTGCTAAATCCAAAGCCTATAGTCTTACTTTAAAGGTAACAGAATTATTTTTAAGCAAAATGCAATTTGCCGGCAGCCGGTCCGCAGTGAGTTTTAAATGGAACCAAGCGTGCTCATATAGTCATTGTCACTATTAATGTTAGGGTCTAATGCAAAATGTCCACCAAAAATTACAGCTAAAATTTACACGTCTTTATCAAGTCATATTGATATTGCGAAGCTAAGCTGAATTTAGACCCCTACTACAGGGGGTATCACCTTCAAAATTCTTGAATAACACAACCCCAGAGCTCGCCATTAGGGGTCGTTGACTGAATGGAGCCCACGAGCCCATAAAAACCACGACAAATAAAACAATAATAATCAGGAGAACAGCTATAAAACAATAACGATACAATTATCGTAGTATTTTTCACAAAAGTGCATTTTATCTGGCGCTGCGAATTGCATGAGTGTCGTGCAATGGACCGTGCAACAGTATTAATTAATTTTACATGTTCCTAATGCGCGCTCAAGCCAGTCCCGGCTACTGTACATCATAACTAACATTTTATATCCCCTATCAAATGCATTTTCTCCGTTCCTAATCAAATGTCCACGCTCAATTCTAACATTCGTCATGTTCTTTTACACAGTTGCACAGCAAGGTTTAATTCAATTGTATGTGCAATAAGTACATTTGTCTGTCATGATATACTTGCTCATTGAGTCCCGGGAACTTACATTTTCTATAGGACGCTATGCCGGTATTTAGTGCAGTGGGTTATTGGGGTATATTGGGTTTTGCCTTACTTTCCATCTCTCTCAATTATTCGGGTGTTACATTTGACAAGAGGACTCTTAAACAATGTACGAGAGAAATTGCTTCTTTTCGGTTCAATATAAAGTGAAGCAACTGTCGAGAGTTTAAGCTAAGCAATATTAAAATAATCCAGTAAATAAACCAAGAGGATTTGGGGATTATTTCCGGGAAAAATGAGACCATCAAGACAGGTTGCGGACAGCTGGATTCGAACCAAGATATCCAAGGCAACCTGTCAGCTACACTATTATATGCTGATCAATAAAATGTACAATGTGCAACACTAGTAAGCTACACTGTATAGTACAATATTAATAAATTTCTCACCACTGTGCTCGGTAGATTCTAAGGAATTTCCTACAAATAAAAAAATGGTAGCAAATTTACTAGGCTTGAAGACATCTTGATTGCAGAGAAAGATGAATGGCCGACCTTGATAATAACAGATGCCCAGACAGAAGTCATAATTTTCCCATTTATTAAATTTCAACAAAGTTCTATGCGCTGCCATGATACAGCAAACAAGTTTAGATGAAGTTTCAGATGAAACTTATTGCCGAAGAAATCATTAATAAATTTCTCTCGAGGTGGCCGAGCCGTCCACAGAGTAAAATAGTCAATAGACCATTTATACGAGTTATACAATTAAGTTTTACATCAGAATTTCTGAACCTGTTGACCTGTGCAGGCGCGGCTTTAGGGGGGCGGGGAACAGGAGGGTTTGTTTTATTATTATTATCCACAATGGCCTTCATTTTTCCAAGAAACCTAACCTAACCATAGTCTAGTGAGAGTGTAGGGGTGTTATGAAAGCAAAAATTTTAATTTACCGTGAAAAATGTTCCCCCTGAAAATTTTAAAGCAGAGCCTGGCTTTTTCAACTTCTGAGCTTTTCATGAGCATACTTCATGTCTCTGATCCATGAAGCCCCAACATGCCAACGACCTGACTTGTACCGAAAGTAGCCCCTCTGCTTTTATTTATTTATTATTATACTACTGACTTGCACCTATTTCCAGTAGCTCCGAAACTAAACATTCCAGTATTCATGTTTTATGTTTGCAATGCAATGTCACCTATAGTCATTTATCTTTGAAATTGTCTTAGAACCCGATTCATGAACTGATCGGGCTTTGTTCGGATGGACAAACTTGCGTCTTTCAAGTAAGAAAATTGACAACAACCAAGAAACTGTTTAGCGGGCACTTATTTTGAACGGTCCTTCTTTTCGGAGAGCATCAATATTTTTGCACGAAATCAGAATTGATCTTCTATAGCTGTTGGCAAACTGTTTGTTTGAAACAAGGCTAGCGTTATGTTAAAGGAAATGAAATATTAGATAATGTGACTACTTGTAGTCATTTTTAAGACTGAAGGAGCAGATGAAATTTCAATTTGGAATGGGATAGACTTTAATGGTATTCGAGTCATTGTTGATAATTATATTTTGGTTACCTCCAAATCAGTAATGTGAGTTGAGATTTGACTGACTATGCATGCAGGCAATTACTCTCATCAGGGAGCCTAAATGCCGCCAATAGCAGGAGGTGGTTATTTACTCAGAGATGGGTGGTCATCATACGGTCCTGCGCTTCCAAATTACTCAAAAAACTACATCTCCCTAATGACTAACTAACTACTGTTCTTTCGTCCATATTTGGCCAACACAAGTCATTTTCAAAAGTCACTACCCTTTACTACACAGCCTTATCTCACTTTTTAAATCAAGCCCGGGAAAAAAAGGATGGAGCTCTAAGAAATGTACAGTAGCTTGCCTGCTTGCGTAAGCGTGGTGCATCAGCCGCTGGTTTAGTGGAATACGTATACTTATGTTTTTAGTTGCATATTTAATATACACTGCCGACGGGCCTTTCTTCTTCAGGCCCATAATCTTTCTATTCCTCGACACATCCCTTTAATTAGTGAAGATGTGCTATAGTATTTCAGGCGTACCAGTGGTAATCGCGCATTTAGCATTTATGAACATAGTTCTTCGAACGTGCACTCTTTTTCTTGCATAACGACTACCAGTGACACTGACTGGTATAAATAAATAAATAATGACTTTAATTTTGGCCCTCAACTAGGGGAGTACGGGGCTCAGCACCTCAAGCACCCCCAATTTTCAGGACAAGGGGGTTAAAAACCAGCTACAGGCAAAACGCAATCAAATTCGTACCACAACAGCCTAATATTGTTTGCGCTCCATTTTTTGCTCAATGGCATAAGCCTACTAAAAGTTAACTTATGTGAATGATAAATATTTTCACACAATGCACTACTTCGATTAAATTTCGTACATTGACACTATCAACCAGGAACCTTGTGAAACTTAAACCACATTATCAAAATAAGATATACAGTAAGTCAAAATTGCTTAATAATCAAGCACAGCCCCCCCCCCCCAAACATTATGCCAAGTTCGTGCCAATGTCGACAAACAAGGTCCATCAAATCCCATCGAAACAACCACAATATCAATTTCTATAAATAGGTTCTACCGCCATGGTTTTTGAAAAATCGATGGAACCACTTTCCTGGCGAATTAGAGCGTTTCCCTCAATTCAACGCAGTGACCCCCAAAATAAATTCTTGACTGACGTGCGGAATGCGTTCGGATGACCGTGCGAAAGGATTGTTAGCCAAATGGACCGGAAAAGTTATACGTGATTGTTGGGGGTACCCATAAAGCGAAAGTTTCAGGGCTAAACGGTGGAATGACAGGAAATGCGGTGGAGAGCAGTAGGGCGCACATACGTCATGTCGCATACGGCATCGGCAGATGGCACTTGGCGCCCCGCCAGACGCCGAACCCAAATCAAGTCCGCAGTACAGTTACTATGCGCATGCGCACCTATGTCCAACGCCTCCAACTATGTACTACATGAATTATATACCAAGTCAACTAAAACCATGCTAGGGATGCTAGCGAGTAGCGATTGCCAAAAAAAAGTTTTCCGCGGGATAAAATTCAATTCAAATAACATTCATTATACTAAACAAATAGTTCTTTTTCATGAAGGGAAAATTATTAAACATTGGCAGAAAAATTAAATACATAGTGAAATATATTAATATAATACATATTGAAATTTTTATTCAGCGTTCTAGTCAGAAAAAACATTATGGTACTATCGATTAATGGGAATAAGTTTCGAGATTAGAAAACATAATTATACACCATTACCGTCCGCTATTTTTCATAAACAGGCAGAAACAGGTACGTATCATGTATCAAAATGCTTAGAGACATTTCTTCAATTTCGTGGGGTATTTGATTGTGCACAACCGTCTCTTCAACACTACCTGCAGACGCTCGATCAGATTATGTTGACGATGTAGTTTGAGGACTACGCACATCTTCAGACAAGCTCCAACACTGAAGTCAAGAAATATCTCAATTCATCTTTAAAAAATTTTTTAAAATATCCTTTGCCGTGAGAAAAAGTATAAATTGGTGGGATAGGTTCAGCCATAACGCTCTACGACACAACAAAGATGATTTTCCGAAGAAGGAATGATATAAAAATTCACTTCTGAAACAGTTATAAAAAGAAATAAGCAATTGAAGACTAAATTGAAAGAACAATCTCGTGGGAAAATACAGTGGAAAATATGCCGATATCTTTATGGCTTAATCATATGCATAACAATGTTGAGGCCACGAAGAGACGAAATATTTGGAATTATATCGTCGATGATGATGTGGTGAGTAGGTGTAGTATGAAATTCAATATGGCGGAAACAACATGGCGGCCATTGACGACGGAATGCGGAGGCATTCACGAGTGCTCATGTGCAAATGTCTTGGGTCAATGGGACACTGCGGACGGGGTCATTAGCGCATCTCCGCGCACTTGACCGCGCGATATACTCGGAGTACACCTTCTAAATTCTATAATTCGTAATCCCAGCCAATCAGCAAACCATACAGTTTTGCCTATAAACATTATATCATAACAGCTGGGAAGTTTCTTTTTTTAATTCCCCGTAAAAGAGCCATTCTGAATTGCATTTTATAGTCGTGTACATACCTAATTGCAGGTATTATTGAAGAAATGTTGCCAATATGGTTGGTGACAATACAGTAACAGGAATAGAAATTAAGCTTGTGTCGTATTTTTTCTATCCTATTTATAGGCTAGGAAAAGGATTTTCGATTTCGAAATTTCAGTAGAGTAACCCGTTTTGAGGTCACAGGAACCAAAAAAGTGTTTCTATGAAATGTTTGCCTGTCTGGCGGTGTGTCAAAGAGAGAAAACTTTCATTATACCAAAAAAAAAGATCCATCGTATTTTGCAAAAATTCCCAAAAGGTTTTCTAAGACAATCCAAACGGTTTGATGCCTTAAAATTTACTGCTGTATAAGCTGCCATGCAGTACTACTGAACAATATTATAGCATATTAAATTGTGAGCGACAATAAAGCGAGCGAATAATGAATGGTAGTGTTAAGGTACAAATTTACCCCAATTTGATGAAAACTGATCATATACACGCAGGCATAGCGATTACTACTCGCACCCTACGCCAAAAATCGGCATCGTAATAGGTCATGGTAATGTGAGGTACCATCTTCAAAAAATTTACCTGAACACCGATAAGATTCCTGTTATTACACTGCCAGTATGATCTTCAAATTAGCTTGAAGGGTATCACGCCCGTATTGTATTACGTTCATCGTCTTTTCAAAATATTGTGTCTATAACTGTAGAGCCTAGGGCAGCGGATATGGTAGGTCGAGTTAAACCTCTTCTCACGCGCGCGGATCTGCCTAATCAAACGCTCCGCGCTCACGGCCCGCCAATATTCAGACTCAAGTGTCCATCACAAAGGCGGCTCATTTGCACAAATGCGTATCATCCTCGAATCCTTCTAATTACATTCAGCTATTGGGTGGCCAGACAGCCCTTTTCACTGCCAGAGGCCCCTGACACTTTGGCCAATCAGCATGGTTATTGAAAATGGGTGGAAATTTGAGGCTACATCATATGGGTGTCTCGTTATTAACACTACACACGACGCACATGTACAATGTGTATTCAAATCAATTTTCGGAGGTACAATCAACCTTGGCAATCAGCATTATTATTGAGATGCCTCGAAATTTGGCAATACCGTACGCCCATTGGGCATTAAGCCAGGTCTTGTCTTCCTTTTACGTATCGGAGTATTAACGCTCAAGTTAGTTTTTTGATGTGTCATCCAAGTTATCTGTAGTATAACAAATCCTGCCTTTTTTCCATGGGTGATCCCATATTTCATTTTTTTGGTGCAAATTATCAGCAATAAAAAATAAAGTTGAAATTAATTCCTACTTCTCTCTCAGCTGTTTCGTCACATTTTAGTGAGCTGTCTGATATAAATCAGGCTTTTACTCAGGACCAGCATGCCTGAATAAATTAATTAGGCATTAGTCGATGAACTTGCCAGAAAGTGTGAGTGGGTATTACTGCAATATACCGCTATTACATGAATCAATGCGGGTAAGCCGGGTCAAAGGGAAAAACTCTAGGTTGTCAAACTTAGTACCAGCAACTGCATCCCCGGTAGCAGTTATGTCTTTTCCTTTATCCAAATAATCCCTTAACACGCACACCCTGATTCAACCGATTGCAAAAGCTCTCCTGTCTCCTGCCTACCAAGTTCAGTTAACTTACAAGTTACCAGCAGTATTGTCACTTCAACTAAAGGCAGTACAGGTTACATTAGTTACAGAGGCCAATACTTGGATGTGCTGGTCGATGAAAGTGCTGACAGGTGAGGTACCATGTGAATTAGGTCAACACAAGGGGGCGGTATATTTAACTAACAGTTCCGCGAAATTAACATCATAACATACTCCTCAAGTTTTTGAGTGATCCTTTAAACATTGACATTAGGACCAACACGACGCGACGTTTCCGTTATCGCATGTTTCAAAGCAATTACGACTGAGCTATTGTAACGCACATAAGCTCCGAAACCGATGAGTGCCTTCCACAATGTTTCATCGAAAAGAAACTAACTCTTGTTGATGGAAGCCTTCCTGTTACATCGCATCTACGGTACAATGTAGTCCCGAAGTGTCAAATCTGAGTCAGATCATGAAGCGCATGTAAGCAGCTCTTCCGTCTCCTGAAAGGAGATACATTTCAGGATGGATGGATGTCAATGTACCAGCATAAAATCCACAGGAAATACATTGGGTGATGACACGCAAACACGAATCTACATAACGAAGTAACATGCACTTGAAATTGATAATGATGTTTTTCGGAGCAGTCTTCGTCTAGTTAATAGGCTAATCATTCTATTTTAACTTGTCTTTATCTATTGCACAGCTTTCTCAGTGGCATAACTGCAGACTACTATTCTACTGCATTATGGTACTACTTAACTCAGCAAACTAAATGTGCTTTTTACAAAATTTCGACAAAGTTTCAATAAGGGAGCTAGTATTTAGGCAAATAATTCGACATAGGCCCCGGTGCAAATAGTTTAATGTCCAAAACTATCACAGATACGGCATATTACAAGCAGATCTGGCTTGCGCAACCGAGTCAGCATTCCATTCGTCCTTTAGCATTGCTATTTTACCAGACCGCCAATCCAATGCTAGCCTTTTTTCAAACAACTCTTATTCCTAGATTACCTACGAACCAGATGCGAGGATACAAAGTATCTTACGTCAAACTAGATTTACGCTTGAATTATCGTGACATGAGACCTTCTACAAAACGTGCCGCTGGTCAAGAGGATTTCAATGATGTAAAAAAATATTATTTTTTTTTGAAACACGCCCTATTACAAAAACAGCGACGAGTTGCTTTTACTAAAAAAAAGTCATAGCCCCGAAGTGCGGCACATTTCTAGTGATGTTCCGCAATGTCATCCTCTAATCCACATCGGCGACAGCTTCTTTTCGGTTGTTACGCCTATATTCTTGCCAGATGAACATTTATTTTCCGGTGGCTGTAGCTCAGTGCAGTAAGTGTTGAGCAGGTTCCCATGGTCGTGGCGCACGACCCGGCGACACCTGTCACTCAGCCACTTCCCACACTGCCAGCTACGTATTTACCCCCGGCCACGAGACCTAACCAAACAATGCCTACCTCTCTTACTCTATTTAACTTCCAATTACCCGGGTGTCAACATTACTGTCGAGTGCGCTTACAACTCATTGAATTGATTGATTAAATCGACGCAATAGGGATGGAAAACGTGATCAAGACACGAAAGCTCAGTTGAGGCATGTGGAGAGGATGAATGGAACTAGTATGCCCAAGAAAGTTTTTCAAACAAGATCAGAGGGCTTGAGGCAACTAGGGGGCAACTGGAAAAGGAAGGCCAGAGAGGAGTAACTGATGTTGCTGCGGCTGCCACGGTTCTTTTTGGGCAGTACTGCCATGGTGGTGTTGATGATTGGGAAGGAAAAGCAAAATTTGGTACAGGTCAGAACCGTTTGAAGGGGTCTAATTATTAGTCGTTATAATGGATACATGAAGCCAACAAATTCGTTCAAAAGATGCAACAGTAAGAATTCTACATGCGACACATTGATCCAAAGCACAAGCCTATCAGCAAAACTCAAATAATCTAAATCCAATACAATTATTTTTATTTTTTCAAAATTATTGTTTGCCGTGCTCGTTTTTTCACTCCTCAGGCTTCAATTATTTTGTCCATAAGAAATTTAGGAACCCATGAAAGACCCAAATGCATTTTATAACCCATTTTAGCAGCTATCTTTCAATGGTGACTGACTGAATGAAGTGGACGTAATTAAGTATCAATGGGCAGTAGAGGGAAATCAAGTAGCGTATAAGGCGAACCCAGTGAGTGCCCGGTACAGTACAGTATGTCGGACATTGCTCCACGGCCATCCTACCGTTACCTACAGTACATGATATTCGTTGCCCATCCACCATAATATACTATTCTTCACATACCATAAATGCAACAAGTACACCTACTACATGACAAAATATTTTACTTGCTATGCAACACATATTCACGCTGCATTGATTCAACTTCAACACGCTCAACAGAATAAAAGCCGTTAACAAGGAAGAGGACAACGTCCAGCAATCCGGCATACCGGTCAGTCTACACCGTTCTTTTTCACACTTAAAGCTAAAGATACACAGATTTATTAGCATTTATAATTGACCAGTCCTACACACATGCATATCATCAAAACGTAGCTTAATCGGCGACATTCAAAAAATTAGTAGCTGGGAAAAACATGCTAAATAAACACTATTCAGCATTAAACTGCGTCATAAACGAAACATTAATTTGAACAAACCTGAAAATATCAGGGCCTAATATAATAAAGATATTCTCATGAGTATATAAGGTACCGTAAAGGCGATTAAACAACATCTAACTTCATTGTATGGAATAAAAATATCAGTATTGTCGAATAGGCAATCTTAAATACAATAACATACGGACCCAATCCTCCAGCCGTAGCACGAACGAAAAAGAATAACTTATCCGGGAATAAGTGTGAATATTGTCCAAAATAAACCTAAATTAATGTAGCTTACCTACGACAACAATACATGTGAATTTAAAGGATATTGTCGGAGCCGTTTTTGAAATCATTTTTGGGCGGTTTTTGGGGTTTAAAAACTCCCAAATGTTAATTATCAAAAATGAAAAACTTCCCCCGTGCAATTTAATTTGCTGAACCCATATGTCGAATTTCATCAATTTCCATCGCGTAGTTGGGACCCAAATCGAGTTACTGACAGACAGAAATTTGCTAAAAACCACTTTTTTGGGTGTTTCTGGGACCTCAAAACGTGTAAATCCGTTGAAAGCACGAAACAGAAAATTTCGACATTCACAAAGCTTTCCTCATACTAATAACGTATAAATAGGACAGCAATAAATTGTAATAATTTTTTTTAGAATAAAAGATTAATCCCATATAAACAATTTAATTATTGTATCCGATTGACCTCTTCAGTCACCTCTGTAGGTTAGTACCCGTGTTGAGTTTCGACTCGCACAAGCAAAAGCACACTGCCACCTTGCCATCGAACTCGAGGTAATAATGGTGTACCAGGATAAACAGAACATTAACCTATTGGTATGGAAGGACAACAAGTCGATGAATATGGAGCAGAGCACAAGGTGAAGGACCAGCCAGCACCAAATTCGCTGGCATCAATCGTAGGTGGGAGTGGAGAATAACGTTGCCCAAGACAATAATACGATATCTGGCGACTATCAACCTGGCGATGACTCGGAGGACGAGTGAAGGACGCGACATGACCCAAACTCACAATACAATGCAATCCCGTCCCCGAATTATATTACACTACCTACCACCAGTGTCATTCCATTTCATGCTTCACGAGCCATACGATGATGACCTGTCGATGAAGTTCACAAAGTAGCGTCACTAACAGCACCAGCAGCCTGATCATGGCGATTATAATACCGGGGTTAATATAATACCATGTCATGTGATGGTATTAATTCAATTGTTTAAAATAAAAGAACTGCAAATTTCAAATTTTTTTAATTTTTGATGTTGGTAACCGTCGCAAGAGTGCTAAGCGCGGAAAATTCAAATTGTGCCTATTTAAACAATTGAATCATCTTCAGCTGTATTTTTGGGGGAGTTTCTTCATTTTTTCGGCCTTAGATGTAGATAAATTATTTATAATCCTTAATATATTAGTTCAAAATTAAAACTTGTTTATTTCTAGAGCGATATGTGTTTATATTTGCTACGGCAGCGTCGCGTCAGTTCAGTTCTTCAGTATTGCCAACATCACAATTTAAAAAATTCTGAAATTTGCTGTTAATTTATTTTAAGGCCAAACCGGAGACTTTTGACCTTGAACGTTCAGCGTTGAATAAATAGAAATATAATAGAACTGGAGCGGCGGGAGCCATAATATGCCTTACGAGGCACCCGTTAACCATAAGCCAACTGTCAGAGATAAGTACCAACGCAAAAAATATCGAAGTCTTACACACTGCAGCATAGCAAAGCGGATACCTGGACCCGGTCAAAAACTATGTAGTTTAGTAGTTAGCTGGTGCAGGCTATTTCCCCGCCGAATTGCGTACTTATCTTGTGCAGGCTACACTAGCAGCCATATTGATATTGATAACGGTCTCTAGCCACGGGATGGTTGAATATCCGCGTACCTGTTCCGTATTTCACTTTTTATTATTCCAAATAATTGCAGTTTTACTTATTGCTGGCGCTTTACTGTCAAATTCAGCGTTCATATTTCAAGGCATATGCATTTAATTACAAAAGTTGGAGGTTTTTCTTCCCTGTGGGGCACGAAAAACGTTCTAAGAGGCATGTTTTTAAATGCTTCATGCACAAATTTGAGACCTATAGTAATAGTAATTTTAGTCTACGCGGATACTAGTCCCTCCTATCGATTATTACTATGCCCCTGCGGTTTAAAACGTGTCTTAGGAACCCCCTGCAAAGTCATTTCCAGGCCAGTCACGTGACCCCCTCCGGTTTGGCCTTAAGCAATTGAATTAACACTATCACGTGACATGGTATTATATTAACCCCGATTTTATAATCGCCATGATGAGGCTGCAGCTACTCTCGGGGCAATCGCAATAACAAAGGGAAGATTATTTCAAGAGTTTCTATGGAGATTAGGAAGGCTGTTAGGAATAACGACGTTTTTTTTAACGAACGACATTGTAACTTCAACCATGTTTAGCCCCTTGAGCTACCTCTTCGAATGCCACCTCCCTTTAATATTCTTACAACAGGACGCATGAGAGGGAAACCAGTGAGCACACGAGCGAAAATTCTATAATAATACAATAGTTTGGACACCAAAAAGTAAAAGGTGGTGCATACATTGCCTTCTTTTTTTCTGAACCCGTAACGACGAATATAAATATTTTATGGCGTATACGCAGTCTACTATATTATTCTATATTATTTATATATTTTCCCTCACCTACTTAAGATGCAGATATTGTATTACAATTGAGGGTTTGTACAAAAAATTTATCACAAAATATCGACCATAAAGCCACAAATGAGATTCTATAAAATATAAGAAATTCTGCACTAAATTTTAATACATAACAATAAATAAATAAATAAATATTTACCTCATAATAAATAACACCGTTTTGCAACAGTTCTTGAAGGTGTAGACCTAACCGAACCTTGCATTATTTCTCACCTATAAAGAAGTGACCAAACGGTGTTAGTACCGACAACATTGAAATGCAGAGGGGGATATCATCTATTTTAAGGCATCTTATTTATGGTTCTAAGATTGAGATTTTGTAAAAAAAAAATGGACTTTTTACAAAAATAGTTTAGTTTTCCAGTGCATCTCGCTGCATCTGCATCTGTTCACTCACAAGACAATGTACTACCTCCTAAAACCGGCTCATGAATGAATCTGAAACTGTGCCTAGACTGTCATCAAACTGGCAGACAAACAGTAGTAAACGATCACCACAATAACTTGTGGAATGAGGGGTCATGTGTCATGTGGCATACCGGAGCAAAAGAATTGAATCCGTGACAGGAGTTGGGGCAATTGCCTTATCACGACAACCATTTATCATTAATTGCTGCAGTAGCCTTATATGGCACCACCCGCCACACACACCCACACAGGTACCCGTACCTGTATCCAACATCATATTTAACAGCAAACTAACCAAATAACTTGCTTCCATTTCTGTCGGCGAAACCTAAAGTACGCAATAGGCATTTCCGCGTTTTTTCCTTCTTTGGGCATTCCGGTGAAAGGTTTGGTTTTGCACTTGTGCAAAAAAACTATAATCATTATTATTCTTGGCGTTGTGCTATCAGAGTCCGTCCGTCATTGCCGCAAGCAGAATGCCACTGACAGGAAAAATATGACTGGCTGAAAAAAATACTGAAATGGCGCCGTCTCAGCACATTTCCTTACGACCGATAAATCTATGCCACAGGCGCGGCATCAGAAATTTTTGTTCAGGGGGTTATTACACTGAAATTTAGAATTATTGCTTTCGGAAGACTCCTAGACCTTCTCTGGGCGGACAAACAGTATTAATCCAGAAAAAAAAGGCCAATTGTGAATATTACAATTAAAAACCATAGAGTTTTAAACTTGAAACGTTTAAAACTATGTAATTAGACACAAATTTATATTTTCCACGATTTTGCGGGTGTTAGCCTAATGCCTAGGCCCCCACCTGCCTTGACAGCTAATATGTTAAAAAATCTTTCGGGGTCCGCTGTCACTGTCGAATTGTCATGATTCACATGAGAGTAATAAGCTGAGGAATTCAAAATGTAATAATAATATGTTCATAACACATCCAAAGGTCGCATTAAATTTCAATTTCAATTTCAATTTCATTTTTTTTTTTTTTTTTTTTTTTTTTTTTTGTAGAGTACCATATAGACGGATAAGCTAATTAATGATCCGACTATGCATTTCGCTTTCTTGCATAAAAAGAGATAGAAGAGCAGAATGGCCGAAGAAGAAGATGCGTTTTGACACCCGTCAGTCACTTCTGCCATCAACATGTCCATCAATGTCTTAGTGCCTTAATAAACGGCACAAAGATAAACGATTTAAACTTCTAACTCTTCACTGAAGTAACAGCGAGCGATGCGTTGACAATACCTATAGTTCGTACATGGAGTTTTGCGGGTTGAAACAAAAGCATAAAATTGCATAAAATAATGCTTCTTGTCAGTTAGGCTTTGTCAATCTAGGACTGTCTAGTTTTGATACCGGTTAAGCAATAATTTATCAGTATGCTCAAAGCTTTCGTTTGCCCTGTATATTTGCTATAAGTAAGCAGTAGTAAGCTATTTTCTACTTATCCATAGATTCACATTCCAGTAAATCTACTTCGTTTCTAATTGTCTCTAAATAAAGAGAATTACGGGCAATATGTTCATAACTTTCTTCCCCCTAACAATCATACTAGGATACGGTCCTTAGTTGAGTCCTTTGTAGTCACCAAGAATATTGGGACAGCCGGCGTCATAGTTGCCTGGATTGTCACATTTTTTTGGGGGAAAATCGAAGTACAGTAAAGTTTTGAGATGTTCCATTGAGTACGTTCTATGCCACAAGCACGTAGAGCAGTTCGTTAGCAAGCCGCGAGATAAATAGCGTTAAATGCACGAGACCGCAGGCACCTCGTTTACTACAGACCATCTAGTCATTTTTCCACAAACTTGCGTGAAAAAATGGAGCCGCAGGCCGTATCACAAATTGTATTGTCATCTGATACGTTTAACAACGCGCATACCAACCAGGAAAATGTCCAAAATATGAAAAAAGTATGGCCACTTCGAGTTGATACGCCATAAATTTACCAAACGCTTGTTACCAAAGGGGTAAAATTAAAGAAATTTATTAAACTTCCATGAACCAAGATAATTTCAGGGTAGTGGGAACCAAATTGGAGAAACTATTGTTGTAGCGACTGGCGGGTAGAAAGAAAGCGCATGGATTTCCTTTACATCGAAGAAGCGTAAGACGTAATCAGAGAGGAAAAGCAATGTCATATGATATCGATGGTAGAGACAAGATTTTTAATAATTACACTCCTAAACAACTAAACATAAATAAACATGGGTACATTTTTGAATTTGTAAGTAATAACCCAAATTAAAAGTAAACGTATCCAGCCCTCATGACTATAATACAGAGAAAGAGTTCAATATTACCTGTGAGTTAGATAAGGATCTTCCCGCATGGTCAAGATGTTAAATATCAGATTACGGTGGCAAAACTACAGTTGAATGCAAGTTGAAAATCGCTACAAACGATACTAAGGAAACAAACGTTTAACAAACTTCAATTACGACACAGCCATCTGCCATAAACATTGAAGCTAAGAGCTCCAATAGTATAGCCACGTTCAAATTTACTTTACTTAAAGTTGTGACCCAGAGGCTTGAGCCGGTGAAGGACCATCTATTTGGTGACAAACACCTGTTCCTATTTCATGTTTGGTCTTCCCGCTCTTTGTCTCTCAAGTGGTCACTCGGCAAAGTACTTGCGTCTCGGCTTTGTAAATTAATTATACGATGCGATGTCGTCAGATAAGAAATGACAAGACGCAGATGTACTGCAGATGAGACATGTAAATAATGGCGGCAGCTTTCTTGACAAATGGCGCCCAGATAAACATGGTCACAACACAGTCCTCTCGCAAACATCAACATCATAATTACTGCATTTATATCCATTAAAGTTGCCCAAAAAGGCAAACGCGGATCATTCTTCGTCCAATTCCACCATTGTTCCAGGCAGTTGCCCCCCGAGCATCCACAAAGTAACAAATTCATCTCACAGCGGTGATGCATTCGAGAAAAAAAATACCTAGGTATGGCTAATTTAGTGATGATGAGCAGTGTTGCGAGAGGAAATTTACAGTTACCGCAATTGGGCGTCGTTCTATTCGAATATGTACATGCGTACATTGGTTCCCAAATTTGGCAATTTATTTATTAAAATTGAGAGCCTGAAATTAGAGGAGGTAGCGAGGAGTTGGGTCTGGCGCGTCGAGAGCACTCACTGCCCATTACAGTTACATCAATGTTTATCCACTGACAAACCACGGGAGCCGAGTGTTTTCACAATCTCACAAACCGCACTCCCTTTCACTCTCTACTGGTTGGCCACCCCTTACAAATGAATTGGAAATTTAAAAATTCGACAATTATTAGCATATGGAACTAAAAGGGGCCGGCCCAACGCCCATCCGAGAATGTTGGCATTCAGAGGTCAATGTTGACGCGGTGGATAAACGACCTAATGTGATTGAACCCAATGAGGAGGTTATAAACTTGATAGAAATCGGGTTACTTCAAACACATCTGGAAGATGGACTCGTAAAGAACCAGAAATCGGATGAACAAGTTAGTTTAGTTTCGGGAAATATATATATAGCTCTGCAAAGTATCGGGGGACATGTTACCATAAAAAGCACCTAATTAATCCTCTATTGTCGGAACTCGACAGCCTTTCATGCTAAAGGGCAAATACACAACACTTATTTTGCACAAAGTCGAATTTCTCATGAATTATCGATCATAAAACCATAAATACCATAACTGCTGTATATATTTTAATTGATAGCATGCAGCCGGCAGTGTGCTGAAATGAAAGGTTAAAATAGGTTAGGTCCACGCATTCAAAAACTGTGACTAAACTGTGTACTACGAACGTATGAAGAATTTTTTTCTCCATTATAAATGTATGAATGTAGTTTAAAAATTATATTTCTACTATCTTTCTACTATTCAACTATCGTTGATATGTACAGTTAGGTGTAAGAGAGGGCCATAGGCTCGCTTTATCTACATTATTTTTTAAATAAAAACTTTAATATTATTATTATTACTACGGCACCTTATTTATGGCTCTATGATCAATATTTTACCAGACATTGGACATTGTACTAGTATAAAAAAACGTCAAGTAGGATATCAGATTGTATCTTAACCGTTGGGAAAAGAGCTCCCAGCTGTCGGGCGGCGTCTTACCCGTTGCGGACATTCCACATCAAAATTTTAAGACCACCAAATTCCGAAGAATTAGTAAAAATACACTAGGCTAGGCTATTAATTTGTAGTTAAGAAAAAAATTAAAAGTATCAATAAAAATTATAATCAATAGAATAGTCTCTGCACAATAAGATAAGCAACAATAAAAAGCTAATTACTGCCGAGGTGTTCTGTCTCACTTTTTTGCTTTTAGAACATACGAGTATTTAGGCTATAAAATCTTTTCTGCATCAACCGACCGATGGAAACTTTTTCCATATGCTCAGCTGTACCTACATACACCCTTCTTCTTCTTCTTCGGCCACAAACGATTTGATGGCTGCAACTCCCTACATATCATCTTCCAGGTCTCCAGGCGCTTTCCTCTTCAGTTCTGGGTATGTTCGAGCTCCTGCGTCCTCCTTCAGTTGTTCCATGAACTCCTTCTTCGGCTCCTTACACTGTTCCTCAATAATGGTGTGTACTAGATTTTCGAGTATAAACAGATTTCGCTCTTCTGCTATTTATATGAGGTAGCAGCTGACTTTCTTCTTAAATAGCATCTTGCACTCTTTCATTCATCACGTGGTCTCTCCAGCTGGAGCATCTTTCCGTAACACCCCTATTCAAACACCTCTTCAGTTCCTTATCTGTTATAATCCAGATTTTTCATACTTATATTAAAACACTCCATACGTAAATTATTAGGACCCTACTGAGTCTAACATGCTGAAATAAGTACGGTCTCTTAGAGCGGGTAAAGCGCCGAAGGCGATAATACAGGTGTCTCGGATTTTCCACCCCAAAGTATTGGAGTAATGCATAAAAACTATCACCACTGTCGATATATGGTCGTTTATATGGTCGTATGGACCCTTAACGGATCATCAGATTTATATAGATGTAGATAAATGTACTCAAGAATCGAATTTAATTACTGCAAGAAGCATTTCGATATAAAACGCAACGGTGCAGATTCCTCGACTTGTCTTTTTTTTTTTCTCAAAACTAAAAAATCAACTACCGTATTTGTTTATTGATTAACATAGATAGTATTAAATTAATATAATTGGCTGTGATGGCTTAATTATTAAATATGAAGGCATGATATAAAATTATCTGACCGCTTCATTATATTATTTATTATATGAAGAGTAACCAGTAATTTATTTCTATTATGGTCACTGAACTGTACCGAGGAGAATTTTTTCCTCAAATGGCTCATAGTCATCTCAGGTGTTTCATAAGGACTTACTTACTTTTACCTTAATCCTCATGGAGGGTCGCCGGCCTGACAGCAGCGTTTCCACACATTCTTGTTCTGTGTGTCCTCGGTGAAGAGCCCCAAACTTCTCATATCTCCGGCGTTCTTTCTTCTCTTTGTAACTTTCGGCCTCCCGGTGGTCTTCTTCCTTATATCTCGCGGTTCATTCCTTTTTTTGACTAGGTGGTTTTCGTCTCTACGTCACACGTGTACCCGCCAGTTCAGCCTCTTTTCTCGAAGTTTCCCTTGTACGTCACGGGTTCCCACCTCTTGCCTTATATCTCGGTTTATACGTCGGTCTCTCAGTAACTAACGAATTTAACCTATGGCGCCCATCCCACCGACCGGCTAGGGCCATTTACAAAAACGGTGACGTGGTAGCAGACATTCAAGACTTAGGCGGGGTTTTTGCAGAATTGACGGAAATGTTTATATTCCTCTACGCCATAGTTACAATTGATCAATGATCATAGAGTAAAATCACAAACAAACAAACTAAAATTAAAAAATGTCGTCGTGGGATATGTTAAGTACAAACATTTTAATAGATTTCTATAAAAAGAAAAATTCTAATTTCCGTCAATGTCATTTGCATTCTGCAATGCGAGGTCGGTGGAAACGTCACCTAAGTCTTGAATGTCTGCTACCACGTCACCGTTTTTGAAAATAGCCCTAGCCGGTCGGTGGAATGGGCGCCTATGGACGATCACAACATTTGGGGGGAGGGAACCCTGACCCTGGCCAACAAAGCGATGCGATGTAGCTGAAGATGCTGGGTCAAGTCAGAGGTCCTGCCCGCCCTCTAACGGGTACAATCATCTACTTTATTAATGTGGCACTATAGATGTAAATCTACATGAGCCTGTATTGTAGAGTCCATACCTGGGTATATTGTAAATATTATATCTAACTAAATCTACATTCATATCACATGAACTTTTTCTCATGCCAATCGCAATAATTATACTACCAGTTTCTATTCATTCATGGAGCCGACAATGATGTTATAGTGGCATAGAGTTAGGGAATTCACTGCGGAGCTTGTGTAGTATAGAGTTTTCACAATCCGCACAAATTTTCAATCATTATTGTATGTTTCACCAATCCCTCTGATTAAACACTCCAATATTGTTTCAATATTCGATCCAATAAATATGGGTCTAAGAAAAATTGGACGTGCAACATCAAAATTTGGATTAAAATCTAATACAGAAAAGAATAATCCAAATATTTCTTCGATCGAATAAATATTAGAGTGTGTAATCAGGGCCAATACTACTGTATTTTTATAAAATTCATCAGTCTTAAGGGTGGCTCCAAGCAACCCTCCGATAGTATAAATCCTGGCAAGAGATAACATTGTTCTCTTAATTGAGGATAGCCGGAGTCACCATTTGAAGATAAAGAAGGCGAAGATTGGGCGATGTTAATTAAAGAAAATATTATGCATATACATATTATATATAGCATTTTGTATAATATAATATAAATATCAACCTCAAAGTTCTTTGCGGCCATCGTATTCTAAGGGACGCGTATCACGCGTATAAATTTTTTTCGTGAGAAATATTGAACTGCACCTCAAACTACCAATACACAGCGTTGCCGTCCAATGTTATTTACCGATTTTACTGGACTAGACCCTAAAATATTCATGATACTGAACGGTAAAATGCAATTGCCAATGCAAAACAATTGCATTTAAATTCCTCGTCGGCCCATTTGTCAATCTGATGTTGATGACCTAGGTAAATGCCATTAACTCTGAGCGTAGAAGACGGCAGAGAAAAGGCAAAAATGTGCATGGCAGACAGAATCCGTCTAATTGTGACAACAGAATCAAGGTGGGCTACAGAATAAGACAATCGATTGAGCGCAACTTTGCGTGGAATTGGGTTGTTGTGAATTAATAACGGATCAATACTGAGGACTGGCCAATGGTCTGGAACGCCTGGAACTACGTAACGGTGGAGCCATAAGCTACCGACACCACCTGGGGCGCTGCAAACACCTAAAAAAACTAGTGGGAAATGAACAAATACACAAGAACTGAATTAGTTCATTTCTGCGTTCCACCAGATAATTTCGTCCGCAAATAATCAGCCCATAGTGGCCGTTACGCATACATAAAGATTAATTTTCATTGGGAGGCACATTCACGCCTGAAATGCTACAAGCCCGGCAAAACCAACGATAATAAAATAGAATAGATTGAGCATAACCATAAGCTAAGTATTGCTTGGAGCGGGCAAGTATAGGTGGCATTTGTCCAATGGAGGAAATGTTTCCAGGTCCAGGTATGCAATTTTATTCTGCTCATGCAAAAATGACAACAACAATGATGCGCGATAGTTCTGTGCACTTGGTCATTGCATTACAACAGCGAATCGTTAATTACCTGAGCTGTAGATGGTCATCTTGCTAGCCTGTGCAAGCCTATTAACGAGCAGGAGCAGCCACACCACGAGCAAAAATGTTAAATTATGCCGGGGTTTAGCTATCGATTAAACTAAATCACCACTAATTCGAGAAAAATTTACTTACGGGGATTAAGCAGGGATCAGGGTTAACATTTGTATCTGCTAGCACTTACAGTATGCTTAACATTGCAATAAAACTTTATTAATGCATCGACCGCTATAAACAATTTCAAAACAAGAGCATGTCTACAAGCCATTTCAATCAACATCTGCATTAGTACTTTATTTGACTTTATCTGTTCGTATGTTCAGTTCTATACGCGCATGTGCTAGGCTATGTCCATATCTAATTAATATAAGGAAATCAGCCATTTTTTTTCAGGACCAGTCACGAGCTACTGTCTAACGTGTCCAAAAGGCAATGTTTGCTTTGTGTGTTTCCTTCAACAACAAATAAATTTAGATTTGGATAAAAATATTGCGCAACTGTTCCCGAATCTGGGATATAATGTACTTCCAATATTTTACTATTTAGATTATAATTTGCAACATAGCGCAGATAGGTGTAAAAGAAAGATAAAAAACACTGTTCGCGCAGCCTTAGGGAGGTAATGACGAAAAGGCAGTGCTAATAGGGTAGGATGCCGAGACGCAAAAAAATATAATGAAGGTGCTCGACAAGTGTAGCACAAGGCATGACACAGGCTAATTAGAAGTTTCAGGTTTGCGACAAAATAACCGTAGGATATGATGGCTGCAATCGCACTAAAGGCTGAGACAATTTAGTTCGTAGAGTGACAGGTTGTATGAATACGAAAGGTTGTGGGTTCGAATCCGGCAGAAAATTCAAGCTTTTTCGGCACCCCTGAGCCAATCAGCTGATTCAGTTAATTCCTTGTTTCACTTAGTAATTTTACCAGTTATTTACACAATACAAATGCATACCTCAGAGCGAACCTTTTCAGCTATCGATTGTTGCCAATGTCTCAAGGATCATCATATACCTTACACTAAAACCAGGCGTGGATCTACTTATTTCTCCCACATTTTCCCCATGTGCTCGATTGTATTAATTACCTATAATATAGAACCCTTATTGCATCGAAAATGCGTATAATCCCAATATTTCAGCCCTATTTTTAAAAAAAAAATCGTATTTAATCTCAGCCCCCTCCTTGGTCTCATTCTAGATCCGCGCCTGACTATAACCCATTGTAACACTGTTTAAAAAAAAATATTTGGGTCATAATAACTAATAGCTGCAAATGCCAGGGAAAGTTTTCCGATTGCTAATTAAGAGCAAATCCGACTAACTGACAGTCAGTTACTGTAAGTCTCTGACAGGCAAATTCCCCAGCAGCGACGTTTTAGGGTTTTACCGCACTTTAAAGCATTTGTAATCTATCGGAAAAGCTTACCGGTATCAAGATTTCTAATACATGGCTGAAATTAAATGATCAAATACAAAAGTTCAGTGGTCACCTTCTTATACTAAAATAAGAAAATACCTCGCCGCATCTAATAATGGGCGCAACTGCCAGCTTCTGTTTTTACTGTTGATGAATAAGTTTACAGCATCCTCATCCCCCCATATAACACTCTCGAATATTGTTCTAATAATCGATCCAATAAATATGGGTCCAAGAAATTCAGATTCAAATCGTATACTTTAAAAAATCCATTCCAAATATTTCATCTATTGCTTAAATATTTGAGTGAGGGCCATTATTTAAATTAAAGCAAAGTACGTTCTAATATATGTAACCTGTCATAAAATTCTATAGAAGAGAGCACCAAAATATGTAGCTAGTAGAGTATCCTTACGGAAGAGGGGGTGGGGATAATATAGAGTCATTTCTTAGTTCATTCATTTTTTACCAGTGGAAATCACGGGTTCACTGAGGCGACTACGATGACCTCTACCTATCGATAAATTATCGAGCAAAGTTTATCAGCTGCATCAAAGATAAATTTTTCTGAAAAAAAAAAAAAATGCTAATACTAGCATAAAGTGATAGGTGGAAGAGCAAGGAGCTAGCGTCATCCCGACCATGTTAATAAATCTCGGAGAAAAAAAGTAGTTATAATTTTCTCATTTTCCAGCAATTTAAAATGAAGGCCGGTAATTGGTGTATAAACTCAAGGCCGATACCTGGCCATCTGCTATGTAAAGTCAAAGACCTCACCGCAAACAATGCCAACAAATTAAAAACAAAAAACACAAAAATCATCCTTATTTAATCCATTGAACGAAATTCTAAGATGACCTGCAGATTCAATGGCCTTGCAAGGTTATCTCGTCTTTACATTCTGTAATTAGTTTTTTTTTTTTATTGAAATCATCCAAGGGCGAAATAAGGAATAATAAAAAAGATTGTATTATTTATTTATTTTATATTAATATCAGTGGTGGACTGGATTGACGGGTGTGTGAGGAAGGCAGAATTTAATCAATTAAACCCATTTTTACTGATGTTTTTTTTATCGAAGCCTATCACACTTATGTGACGAACTTTGCATTGAATTTTAATTAATAGTTTTTTTAAGAGCTACAGTATATATTAATTTTGTATAATATATTAGGTAAAGGGCATGTTGCAAACTTCCCCCACCCCCCATACTGTTTTATCTATAGAAAAAACAGCCCTAATAGATATGTTTGCTATTGAATTAATTAAATCTTTTTACCTCTTCCAATCGATTCCTGTGACTAAATACTTCTGCCTTAAAGCCTCGCCCCATACATACTAGTAAAAACGTCTATTGAATACATCCATCATATCTGCTGAAGACTGTAGTCCATGGACGGACGGACACTGAGGGGGGTTGCTGCCCCTCCCCCAAAATTTGTTAAATCTATTGTAAATTAATTTATTACACTCAGATTAAATCGATATGTTTTCCCTATTTTGACCCACAAATACCCCCCTCCAAATGGGCTCGATCCGTCCCTACTGTAGTACCATAGTCCCAGTAGTCGACCGCAGCATTACAGTTACGACCGCGATCTCGATATTGGCTATTATACACAGTACAGAAGGCCTACAGAAGTGAAGAACTGGTCACGGTCCAATATGGAGTCACATCACTCTCATTACGCAGTAATGGAGGAGGAGTTTGAAAGATTTTTTTTTGTAGGACTCTACGCTGAACAATGACAGCACATAGGAGTTTCAACAACAATTTTCTCCATCATGTATATATATATATGTATATATATTCTTTATTTGCCAAGAAAAATTTCACGCACCTCAACACCATTCAATATGCAGAAGGAGTAGAGGCGCACAACTCTTCTTCGAAGTAAGTCTCAAAAATGGCATGGCATATGCTTAAAACCTTACTATTTTCCACCTATCTAATGAAAAATCACTTCTCCCTCCACCCTGGAGAGACCACAAGCCCCTTTTCCAATAGAGTGCTCATAATCACTATTTTAGCTTCGAGTGGGGAATGGGGGGCGGAGGCATCTTTACTTTGGCCAGGAACCATAATATCGCCCTCCCCCGCCACCGACCTTCCCGGATCCGTCCCTGTACTGCAGCATGATGCACATAAAAACAATGGAGTATTGCATTAAAATGTTATAGATAAAGTAGCAATTGTACGGTTCCGCCACCCCGTGCACGCCCTGTACAGGATTCGCACGAACTTATCACAAATGGGTGCATGCCACCGCGACATTCACATTATACCATGGCCCACGGGGCTTCCCACCCGCCCACACTATCCGAAGCCCATCTCTCCACAGCTAAATACCTCTCTTATAATCCCAGTCAATTTCACAATGTTTTACCACACTGGACGTTTTATGTGGCTGGTAATGGATAATGAGAGAACTTGATGGTCTGCATGACCTGTGACCACATAAACATTTTTTCCCCTTTTCTGAGAAAATAGTATTGCCGTTTAAGGCAATGAGAATGATGTATGTTGTATGTTAAAATTCCATATAAATCAGGCTACATTACGTCAAGAATGTAATGTAGTCACCAAGCTCAATTTCGGGCTAAAATCTAGAACCGCACTTTTTTTAATATTTTCTAGGAAAAGTGTTGCAGTTTAAGACAATGAGGATGCTGCGCATTAAAATTCGTATTAAATTTGGTCAAATTACATAAAAATGTAAAGACATTACCAAGCTCAATTTCGGGTTAAAATTCTAACATTAACTGCATATATAAATACATTAACGCGTCTCTCTGGACTGCCAGCATTCCATCCAACCCAGTTGGCCACCCAAGGATTGCCGCCATCACACAAAATAGGCTACATGTATGCGCATCTACACCCAGTCAGAACATGTAGAGTAATGGTACAGACTCTGACTTTCCCCCTAAAAGTTGTTGGTTCGAGTCCAACACTAGCTACATTTTCTGGCCATGCTTCGGAGCGCATGTAAAGCAGGCGGTCCCGGGTCTTCTTAAGTGTAAGAAAAGGCTTTATAGCCTTAACTCCGCTGGGCTGGCTTAGTACTAGAACAAAAAGTATTCCTCCAAGTGTTCAATGCTACAAAGCCTATTTTTACCCATTTCAAACAGTGCCGGTAGGGAAACATGGTAGGACTTGTCCTGGTCACCTCCGAACTAATCGTGTGACTTCACTGTGTTTCCCAACCAGGTGGTTCGGAATCCACTATAATCAGGAGGTCCACTATCCTATGGGCCCACACCGTGGCCTGGGACTGTGTCCAACCATACTACTACTACCCATTTCAACAGTCGCAATGCGCACTACTTTACAGAAATCCAAAATACTACACCTAAATATTGAATTAACATTAACTTGTCTGCAGGCTTAGCGCCAACGGAAAATAATAAATTCTCAGGAATACGTATAAATTATAATTAAACCCCAATTATTGTACAAACGGGAATTAACGCGGAGTAAGAATTAATACAAAAAGTTGTTCAACAGAGAATGGTTGATTTTCATTGTTGTACATGCTAGGCGTAGGCAGAACATTTTACTTCGCCCAACATTACAAAACATGTCGCCGATATCTTTATTATAAACGAGCGGGTTAGTTTTAATATCTTATTAAAATGGTTTAAATAAATCCCCGGGTAAGTTATTAATTTCCGTTGGTGCTACACCGGCTGGAAGTACTTTTCTCACACGACGTTGATCGGCCATTGACTTTTGCAAGTGTGATGAGAAATTTAGGATGGATAAGGCATGCTGCTAAAAACTGCAATGTATTGTGGTACAATCTGTCAGCTGCCACATTTGCATCTACAAATTCCAAAGTTTAAAGTTTTTTTAAAGGTTAAATCGCATACAAACAATTTAATGAATGTATCCGATTAACCTCTTCAATCGCCTCACTAAGTTACCTAATAGGTACTTGTGTCGAGTTGCGACACGTCTCCGACCGCAAGGTATGTAGATACTCGCACAAGTACAAGCACGCTACCAACTTGCCACCGAAGTCGCTTAATTACATAAAGAACGGTTGACCCCGGACTAAGAGGTACTCACCAAGCAAAAGAATGATTGTTCGTTTCACTGTGATGCAGTAGAACTGGCCTTCAGGCCGAAAAAAACCGCGTACTTCTGCGGGGTAAAGTCGGTTTCATTTTCATTGCAACTCTGAACCCTGGCTGCATAGTTTATTGTAGGTATAGGTTGAGGGCGTGCATATAGTTGTGACCGTTAGGCACGGAATATTTATCAGGAGTATGAAAACCTACATCTTGCATTTGTCCCAGGGAATTGATCAGGTAGATAGGGCAGGCATGCACCCATAAACCTGGCTAGCCGGCCATTTGCAATGGAAATGGGCCCCAAGTGTGTCACAGCGCCCACGACCCTCCAACACGCTCAAACGGTGCCCTATTTTCAGAGGGAATCCCCCACAATCAAGAGACTTTGCGTTTCATTAAAATAAACACATTTTTAAAACGTTATCCCCACTAACAGTGGCAGTCCATAAGAATATTAAGGGATAAGCAATATTCTTTGTCAAAATGAGACATCCTAGTAGAATTGTTAAGAAACTGGTAACCACAAGTTCGTTTGTAGCAACTACAATTATGCAATCATAAACTAATTCCGAATAAAGCACTGGAGATGCATTTTACAGGCATTTCTTGGATATTTTAAAAGATAGAAAGATTCTATTTAATCTGCTAATAATTCATATGACATTCATATTGCTGACAAAAAATAATAATGAGACAATGGTATTTAAAATTACTTACAGATTGAACAAGAAACCATACAAATGCGAATTTAAATCCATTCTGGACTTACCTGAAACAAACAGAACAAAAAATAAAAAATGGTAAAATCACTCATGTCAAATGAAAACAGACGGGGATGACAAAGGAAGAAAAACTAATATTTACTGATAGAGCTCAAAACATGAATTTATGCTGCAATGATTTTACGAATACAAATAAGTTGTACATTTTTGTACAAAGCCAACATATTTATCTTCTCCCTGCCTTTCCTTACCATCCATATTTTCATATTTCACTGTATCCATGAAGCGATGCAATGATACGAACGAAACTAAAACGATAAAAGCAATGAGAATATGCAAACTGCTGCTAAGCATTTGTTTGCAATCGACAAGACTAGATAAAATAGTCTTTGTCGTAGTCCGCCGAGCAGGAGCTTGGCTGACACCATATACGAACCAAAGGACATAGTAAAAAAACTGACGGACCACAGAGATGCAAATACTGAACAGAGGTAGTATTGTCTGACATTACAAAGGCCTTTGTCTGTGTTCATCCTAGCCGCCGTCACTAATAAAATTATTAATGCAACATAAATAGAGGCAATATGAGATGTTATCGACATTATCGAACGAAATGTATTTAAAACTCATGTCTTTAAAGTCAATAACGGATTTCAATGGATTAAATTGAGTTAATGCTATAATGATTATATTACTTTGCCCTGTGTCTAATATGTTAGTGACAGGTAATATTAATGCTCTGAAAGGATTTATAAAGAAATTGGTTTGAATGCATGACCTAGGTTTTAGTAAGTTATTGAAATGAAATTCCCCGATTAAGATTTCTGTAGGACCAAGAAATGATCTTACGATGCCATAATGTAATGGGAAATTTTAGATTCTAATCCTAAAGGAAGCCTAGAAAGTTTTCTCTCTACTTCTTTCATAACATGAAGTTGAAGGATGCAACACTGCAAACTACGCTTTTATTTCAGTTAAAAATTCTGTAGTATAGCATCGGAAAATGTGCATTACACAGGTAGACCTTACAGTGTTGCATCTTTCGGTGCCAGCCCATCATGTGAAAAACCAAAATCAGCCCCCCTGAACAACTACTATAATACAAAAATTGTATACTTAACATGTAATAAAGATTTACTTTACTTTACATAATGTTCATCCCCAGGCCCAGTATCTGTAAAATTCCCTTTAAATAAAATGGCTTTATCTTTCTCTACATTATACACGAAATTGCTCATGTCAATGAATAAAAAAATATGAATAAAAGAGGCTATAAACCAAGATCTTATAATTTTATTAAGTGGGTACTTATTTTATTAATCCATGGTACCATCCAATATCCTGGTTCAAATGCGAGTGGCGAACTTTTCAATTAAACAACTTCTAAGTAAAAAAAGCTGTTCCCTTCTATTTTAATCTCCTACTATGAGAACCTTGGAGTCGGAACCCCTTGAAATTCGGGAACACAGGAACTTAAGTCATTTGCTCGAATATTTAACAGACCACGAAACGAATTATTATGAAAATGGTTCCTCGAAATCCTTCGCTGATTTCAGAGCACCATTAAGTTATAATGGCCGGATTCCGTCATAATCATAAAACAAGGCTATTATACGAGCCAGGTCAGAATAAAATGGCCAGATCGTAAAATCCGCAGAACAAAATTTGCAATTTGGCCGTTAATAGTTTAATTTGATAGCTCAGAATGAAAACACATCATGAGCCCGCTATTGCACGCAATAACATTACACATAATAAATTATTTAAAAAAAGGGTTCATCTCATCAAATTGTCGGAAAAGTTCAGGTGTGTAAATTAAGAGCAAATTAGAGTAAGCTGTTATTATTTTTTTACATTATTTTTTTATTTTTTATTTTATTGGCTTAAGGGTATAGACAAATCCAATCTGGCAAAAGACTGCTATCGGGAGCTCACTGGACAACGAGATCTGTTTTTTGTACAAAGCCGATTTTCACAGGAAATATCGATCATACCAAAATAGCTGTTAACTTAGCAGAAATGCTCCTCTACATTTCAATATATGACATGTGGTCTTCACTAACATCAATTGGCCACACTTCTTGATCTCCTTCCGACAAATAGTTTCTTGTGCAAATAAAATTCAATAATTGTGCCAAACTGTGATAGAAAGAGGTAGAATATATCATGTATCAAAAATTTTCAGAAACATTTCTTTAAGTCCTGATATTATTGACAGCTCTGCGATTGACATTTTATGGGATATTTGATGCTTACACTAATAAGGCTTTCCCCCTCCAATTGTATCTCAAAAGGATGCCCAATTAATGCAAAGCCCAGCCACAGTGCTTGTCTCCAACAGGAATGCTAGTCCACTTACAGCCATCCTTTTTCGCCACGGGGAAGGGCAGCCGAAGAGTTTCTTCTACTTCCCTCACTGTCGAAATGCAGTTTCGCTATTGAAAGGGATACTATTTTCTTAAAACGGGCTCCGAAGCCTTTTAATAAGGGACAACCGGTCACCCTTAATATTCGTTGTTTCCTAGATAAAAATGCCACAGTCCTTGTGGACCTACAAATGATATATCCTAAAATTGTATTTCATATTTCCCGTTCCGTCGCACAGTGGGGTATTTGCCCGATTTAGCTGGCCAAAACTCAGAAAATCAAGCGATTTTCATGAAACTTGGTGGAAAGGTGGATCTTAGGTAGAAAAAAATTACAAAAAATTTTGTTAAAAAAAATTCAAGATGGCGGCCAAAATTGACCAAATTCTATATCTCAGCTTATTATGAACTAATTCAAGCCAAAATTCATATTTAGGTGCATCTTAGGTAGAAAAAAATCACAAAAAAATTTTGTTAAAAAAAATCCAAGATGGCGGTCAAAATCGACCAAATTCTATATCTCAGCTTATTATGAACTAATTCAAGCCAAAATTCATATTTAGGTGCATCTTAGGTAGAAAAAAATTACGAAAAATTTTTGTTAAAAAAAATCCAAGATGGCGGCCAAAATCGACCAAATTCTATATCTCAGCTTATTATGAATTAATTCAAGCCAAAATTCATATTTAGGTGCATCTTAGGTAGAAAAAAATTACAAAAAATTTTTGTTAAAAAAAATTCAAGATGGCGGCCAAAATCGGCAAAAGTCTATATCTCAGCTTATTATGGGCTAATTGAGGCCAAAATTCATATTTAGGTGGAAATATATCATATTAGTTGATATGCAAATTTTGACAGCCATAAATAAATTATTTATTTATTAAATAAATAAATAATCAAATATTTGGGTAGTCAAGATCAGCTTATAACCTGAATCTAGCCTTTAAATTGGTCAAAATATTTTCGTTCGGTAGCCTATGTAGGCCTAGATATTGATTCATTAAATGCCAAAGGCAAACATTAAGTGGTACAATACAAGCAGGCTAAATACCCCGATAAGCTGGATTTAGGAAATTTAAAACATTAAACATTAAAACAGTGCCGATTTGTATATTGCAAAAAGTAGAGAGATCAGAGGCAACTTTCTGCTATTGGCTCCCTTTCCCCTTCAGTTATTCATCTGATTCTGATGAGCTGGCTGATTCCTCCTCTATAATTAGCATGTTAGTGCTCTCTTCTGATAATTTTTTGGATGGTCTTCTATGCAGCCGTGTATTGATGTATTCAAGAGACAGCAAGGGGTCTGAAGTTAGAAGCAGTCTGTTTAACACATCCTCATTTGTGGCTATGCGAGAACATTTTCGCGAATACCCCTTGCGGTACTTGCGGAGGCTTTTGTTCCGTGCTTCCGCTGCCTCCTCTGACAACTGGCCTAAAATTAAATCGAATAATTAATGAAAAATATATAATTATATAAACTATTGTAATAGGTATATAGAATACAGTACAATCACATCATTGAAAAAGTATAGGTTAGTAATTAAATTAAATACCAATAGGCAGAAGAGAGCTCTCGACTATTACAGGCCCGTGGACCAACAACTTGTGGAGGGTCGGTGTCATTGGGTACCATTGATAATTTGTCACGTATAATTCGGCAGTTTCCTTCGTATAAATTCCAAATTTTTCAACATCAATTTTCCTCGTAGAACACAATACCTCGATGATTACTTTGAGGCGTTGGATTAAGGATAAGTCAAACCCTGGAACAAATAAATAACAAGTTAATATAATATACTAGAGATAAATTGAGCATTTTATATAGGCCTATATAGCAATGTAATGTGTTTTCAAAAATAAACAGTAGGGTACCTACGTAGTATATGAACAGAGAGGAGGAAAATATTTCTTCATTCGACTCACCTGTTATATCATGCGCTTTTTCTGGACTCTCAAAGAATCTTCGTGATGTATTGCCATCGTTGGTATTGCCTGCCCCTGCTTTTGGCACGTCCACAATTAGGCCCAGTTCCGTTTTGAATCTGCGTTGAATTTCCTTTTTTCTTTCTTTCATTATTCTTTTCCCTTCTACGTCTTTTTTCGGCACCTTCCACTTTTTCAATGGCAGCTTGTACGAAATTTTTAAAATGCTTTCCATTAGTCTTATTCTAGCGTGCAAAGTGGATAACCCAAACTTCAGGCTCTCCTCATTTACCTTTCGCGATATCGTCAGATCATTGAAAGTGTTCATGTTACCTCCACAAATGTAACATGCCATAGTGGATCTTGTGTCAGTAGCAGCATTACACACCTTTCCGTCAACCATTGTGGGTAACATAATTACTTTAATTTTGTATGTCTTATCAAAGACATTCAAAGTTACATTATTGAAACCTGTCAGCGAATCTTCAATATGCTGCATCTCTTCTTGTGTCCCTTCGGCAGTTTCTTTTTTGAAATGAATTCTTATAGGCCTACACAATCGCGGAGAAGAAGGCAGAGGATTCACCCAGATCGGTAGTCCTGTCTGAGTCGAGACGAGTTTCAATGGCACCATGGAACTTTGGAAAACTGCTGAATCAGAAGCATTTACTTCGTCCTTGAAGACCTGCTTGTATTCTGCCTGCTGACTCCCATCACAGCCCCATTTCGAAATTAATGTGAGCTCGCGTTCTTCTGGCATTTCCGGTAAAGCTATCAATAGCCTGTGCGTCGTCAGCTTTAGAAGTTCTTTTAAGTCCACTTCCGCCTTTGTTTCAGTTATGGTTACAGCTTCTGGAGCCGGGTAGCATTTCCTCTTTTCTCGTTGGACAATACTGTACGAAGGGTACAATTTTTTATTTGTGCCTGTGCCTCTAACGATATTATACTGATTTCTAGTTAGATCTGCGTCCACGATCATTCCGAGTGCCTCTTTCGCAGTAAGTGTGTTTTTCACCAAGCTGCTGTGCCGGTCCTCTTCTATTACCATCTTAATTTTCTTCACTTTTGAAGGAGAACCCATCAAGCCATCCATTACTGAAGCTGCTTGCCTCTTCCCCTTTCTATATATCTTAGAACGAGCAGCAAGAAGCAGTTCTTGGGAATCAACTTCCTCCACAATTTTTTTCACCCTCCTTCTTTTTGTCCGACCCGAACTAGAAGCGAAGTCCGCATTTGGCCGTCCCGGCTTTACCTCTGTACCTCCCTCGTGCCATACCAGTTCCAACCACTGGCGGTGTTTTTCTACGAAACGATTATCCATATAGTTACAACACTTTCTTCTCTCGTTCAGCTTGGATTTCAATCTAATGAATTTCCCTAATAAAGAACGTGGCACGCTTTCTTTAAAATTGTTGCATTTTTCGTCGAAATTCGTCCCACTGTTGGTCATTATCTTACAATAAATGTCTTTGTGACTGATTTTGGACGACCAAAATCGCATTTCTGCAAGAAAAAAATTAATAATTAGTAAACGCCAAGGAAATTTGGGCCTATGTACAATAGAGGCATTGCCACGCCCTCTAGCAGGGTTTACCTATAGCTGACAGCAGACAACAGCGCGCCGGGGCGCACTGCGTCTCCACCACTTTAATTAGTTCAACTTCAGTCACACAGATGGCCAACTCATCGTTCTTTTTCCAATAAATAAACAATAGGCTATTAATTATGCGATACATTGAAATAATATTTGTTTAGGAAGCGTAATTGCAACATTTAGCCTACATGTGCTGTGATGTAAGCATAAAAGTTATACTCAGTACCTAGTAGGTGAAATGTTTTGCTATTAACTTCCATGCATTATTATTCAATTATAAAATTAAATGTGTGCTTAATTTAGTATTCTACAGTAAATACTACCTTCATTTTGGTTTCAGGGTTCATCACTAAAGTATTGAGCCTACATTATCTTACAGGAACACATTACAGTATATCTGCCTACTAATATAATGTAGGTTGCAGACCAGACTTTCAGTGAATATTGTAGGAAAAGGGGGACGAACGGGGACGAGATTTCTACTAATCCTTCATCTCAATAAGTCAAACTATACACAGTAATAAGAGATAGCCCGGGATCGGGTGGGGCTCTTGACATATTCCTAGTTTGAAAAGCCAAAAAAATTGCAATTTAGCAAAAGTTGTCACTTTCATCAGCAATTTAAACCCAATTAAATAGCATGAAACTAAACAAACATAATATTAAAATGTTCTACTAACCTTCTTTGTCCAAATCCATAACGGGGTTAAAGTCAAACAGAGCTTACAAAATTAAAAATAACACAAATTTGGCTGTGCTGAGTGTTGCGTAAAAAATGCTCACAAAAACAAACAAATAGCCACTTTGGCAACGTAATAGCAAAAAAACCGCGTTATATTTTGCCGCCAATCTTTTAAATTAAAAAACTTTGAAGTTTTTTAAATAAAATTAGCCTATATTGATTCAACTTTGTTACATTTTGCAAAAATCACTTTTGGCCAGCTAAATCGGGCAAATACCCCACTGTGCGTCGTCGCTTAAGCCCCGATAACGCCATCCTAGACCCATGTTTCTATACATAACCGCAGCAATTTTTTCATCGACCTTCCCGTGGGACCTCATACGAGACTTTCAGACAGTTCGGCCTTGAGTCTAGAGTCTAGACCATCATAGTTCTTCATTAATAGAAAATAATTAAAATAGCACTAAAATCACATTCAAACGGAAATGATTTAACATAATATTGAGTGGGTTCTGTGTGGTCTTAATATCTCTTTATATTGCAGATGTGGCATATTTTAATACCTCTTCAGAAACAGCAATAGCCGTATTTTTTATAACGTATTTTATAAGGTAAACAGAAACAATTTTATGATGAATGTAATGGTAATAACTAATAAGTACCCATCTATCTATCCAACTAGTAGGAGTATGATTAAAATGCCTCCATCACATTCAATATATTATAGAGTATGCTACCAGACTTTATTAACATTGTTGACAGCCCCATTAGGTAGGAACTCCCATTGTTATAATTTGCTACATGTCCCTTATAAAATTGAAGAAACATGCCAACAAAATAAAATGATAACCACGGTGCTATACGTAAGAAAATCCGGTATAAAAAAAACAACCACATTAATCAATAGCTCGAAAACTCCTCACATATAGGTACCCAATATATGAAGATATAAAAGTTTACGACCAAAAAGTGAAATGAAAAATAACATGAAATCTTTGATGAAAATCAAACAAGCATGGCAGCTTGCAATTTGCGAAGTGGATAGGTTGAATAAAAATTACATGGACCAGCAAGCAATCACGAAAATCAAACAATCTCGGCAATTACGTTGAACTTTAAATCAATGGGAACCAGTCTTTTACTCTTTTGTAACACAACAAAATTTGTGAGTATGCATCGCAAATTTTAGAACTTAAACTTTAAATTTTTGAAATCCAGCAAGATTTTTTTCTTGGTTATCGTCCGGTTGTTTGTTATTTCCCACCTAACCCTTACAATGAAAAAATATATTGATGATAGGTAATACGATAAAATACTCCTTTGGGCAGCTTTCACCAAGAGCCAATACTAGGATGCTGCAGTATTTCACCATGAATTGGAAAAAGATTTTTTTTTTTAAACGCCATAGCACGACATTCCAATGAGGATCCAACCATGAGACCTGGCAGAGGTGTTGCTGCCCCCCAAAATGTAGTAAATGTAATGTTAGTTAATTTCTCACGCTCAAATTTAATAGATTCCATACAAGTTTGTTCTATTTTGACCCACAACTGGACTATACCTGATTGGAATTTGGAATAGGATACTGTATACAGTACACAAAACCATAGACTAAGCCTACTCACAGGCCTATAATAAAATCGAGACCCCAACAGACCTTTTTACGATCTCCAGTATTCTACATTGAGTAATACCCATGTGACAAAACCCCCACAAAACCATAGAGCGTGTTAAAAGGCTGCTTGACAGTTGTAACAATAAAAGATAAAATATGCCATGGAAGGTAGTTTATAAACAATATTACAATAATAATACAATATGTTTTTGCATAAAAAATTGTAAATATTAAAGAACAAATCAATTGGAGTGTGGATTATTATTATTATTATTATTATTTTTTTTTAATAAAAAGGTTAATCGCATACAAACAATTCAATGAATGTATCCGATGTATCCTCTTCAGTCGCCTCACAAAGTTACCTAATAGGTACTTGTGTCGAGTTACGACACGTCTCCGATCGCATGGCGTGTAGAGACTCGCACAAGTACAAGCACGTTACCACCTGGCCATCGAAGACGATTCTACAAGAGCCAAACCGCCAACAGACATGGGTAACATTAAAATGACGTCACAGTGCAATCTCCGCCGTCAAGAGGGTTGTGACCACTGGCCATCATAAATGGCGTCACACTCCAATCCCACGTGACCCGCTTTTTAACCATCAAACTTAAATTGACTTTTTCCCCTGCTAAATAACGGTTAAAACGTTATGGGGTTAAAATAAATCTACTAATGCATTAAAACAGGTTTTCAAAAATTGCCAAGTAGCCTATTTTAAGAGTAAACTCCACAATGGAAAATAAAGATATTTTTCATTTCTTTATTTCTTCGCAGAACGGAGGGTAGTATCTATCTTTTGGACTCCAGTTACCAGAGGATAACCTGCACTTGGTTGAAACGGCACATAGTGTAATTTTCAATTACGTTAAACAGATCACGTATGATTAAATCAGCAAAACTACGCTACTACTGAACACAGTACTAGAAACACATACTTATTACAAAATTACCACCCACTCGAATTCAAGTTAAACGCAACACGTCCAATGTTGCTATAATTACAGTACAATTTATTCTGTCCAGATGAATTATCATTGGTCTGCTTGAAATAATTTTTAATTAGTATAAATTATGTGCACGTATATTTATAATACGTGATTGGAATAGCATTGGGGGTATAACGGGAGAAATCCGAATTTTTGGGGACTCCATGACATTGAAATTACAGACTTTGCCTCTATGTACAATGTAATTTTTTGATCGCTATTTGTAGAAGGCTTCATAATCAGCAATAAATTTAAAATTATAGGTAGACATCTTTTTTTATACAAGATATCAGACGATATCCGTGTCATTAACAGGATATGCACTCCAAAATCGGGGAATTTTTATTTCATATTTCATGTACTTTGTACTTGTACTAATTTTCACTTGTGCTAATTTTTCACTTGTACTTTTAAAGGGGGGCCCAGCACGGGACCTTTCCTTTGGGCCCCTCCTCCATTTCTTTTTTAATATTGTAAATGTTGATTTGATTTAATAAATTTGAATTTGAATTTGATTTGATGTATGTATTTATTTAGGATTTGGACTATTTAAGTTGTAGAAGACTATTTCATAGATCATATCATAAGGTGTTTCACAAAATCACAAATTAGCAATATCCAATAATGTTGAGAATAACAAGGTCTTCTGCAACTTGAATAGACTGAATCTTTAATAACTTAATTTAATAACAAATAAAAACCAACTGATAATATCTACGGTTTACAATACATCCTCTTAAAATAGAAAACCCTGCGAAAAGCTCATATTATTGAAATAATACTAGTGCACAAGTGGCAAAAAGAACTGATACTGGTGAGAATAATGGAAAACTGTGCATCATTTTCATAAAAAAAGGCCAAAACTAAAAAATATGCCGAATAAAAATACAAACTTGCCACATGAGGTACCTCCCACCTCCACAGGTATAACTACGAAAAGTAAGGTTAGAAGGAGGGCGCCATGCATTAGAATTAGTAATTTAAAAAAAAAACATGGCGACTTCGGATTCCACTCCGTGGCGATGGAGGGTCCCTAAATAGGCGACCGAACAATGAACGACTAGAAGCTTTATAACCAAAACATTCGTATAGCAAGCAACTTTTGTTTGTTCCAGATATAAAAATGATTTCGAGGTTACTATTCTTAGCAGCAGCCCTGGTATCCATAGCAACAGCGGACAGCCTCGAAGACTGCGACCCCGAGATGGTGGGATTCGAGCTCATAACCGGCTACGTGTTCTCAGCCCCAACAGACGTGCTCGACTCGCTGCCAGGCACACTCATGCTAACCGACTGTCTTGAGAGCTGTCAGGGGAACGACTCGTGTCAAGCCGTCAACTACGAGACGGGGCTCTGTGTCCTCTTCAGCTCAAACGCCGACACCTACCCTGGTAAGACCTAGACCTAGGCTCTCATTATTGAACGGGAAGATGAATCTTCAAGGCATCACCTATATCAGTACCTACCTATAAAATAATCCTGACGTGGCCGAAAAAATCTTCAAATTAGACTTGCAAAAACTGGTTTCGTATTCGTACATAAAACATCCAGGCTACCTTCCACAGGTAGATAGAATGCTTTATATTTTAGAACGAATAGAACATTAGTTTCTCCAAAAAGAAATACCGAGGAAACGATTGGGGATATAAATAGGCAAGCGGGAACCACGGAGGAATTCGGTGTAATAGCATGGTTTGGTTGGCAGGAAGAGAGCCACGGGTCCAGTGGCCAGTGGAGGCGCACACACCACACCATTGATGCGGAACTAAAAGGAAAACATATAGATAGATAGATGTGCTATTCATCCATGGTACATCTAATCTTCTGAGGACATTACCATACAGCCACTGCCTTCCTAGGTGACTAAGCAACAACTTGAATTAAAAATAGCTGGTACCACCTACACTAGTGTTCTATATAGTAGAGATGGGACAATCGAGCGCCCCATTTTTTTGAAATCCTGGAGCCACCTGGTACGCTTTTTCAATGGCTGGCTGGAGATGTGGCATCAGGTGGCCTCAGAATACAAAATACATTTTCGGGGCGCTCGAATGTCCCATCTCTCCTAAATAGAACTCTAACTTAAACGGCAAGCAGTGAAAACATTTGAGCCCCTGGGTTGGTCGATGGCAAATGGGAATAAATCCGGTAGACATCAACTTCTTCAAGCTCTATTCTTCGAAAAACAACCAATAACAACATAGAAATCCTAATTAAGAGCAAATCGGGGTACCCTCAGTAAGGGTTTTCTGTGCAAAGCAGATTTTCACATGAAATATCGATCGTAGAGTCACCAAAAATATCCATTAAATTAGTAGAAATGGTCCTCTACATTTCAATATATAACATCACCAATTGGGTACAGTTCTTGAGCTTCTTTTTCGTTTTTTGCTTTCCAATTTATACGTAGTATAAGGAAAGCTTTGTGATGGTCGAAATTTTCGATTCCGAGATTTCAACGGATTTACACGTTTTGAGGTCCCAGGAACCCAAAAAAGTGGTTTTTACAAAATGTCTGTCTGTCGGTCGGTCTGTCGGTCGGTCTGTCTGTTCGTCGATTTCCGGGCAAACTATTCAGTGGATTTGAGTGAAATTTGGCATGTTGGTTCACAAAAATCATACCTCGGGACCATTTTTTTTTTTTTTTGGGCTAACTCAATTTGGGGGGGTTTTATTTTCAAAAAACTCCAAAAAAACGTCTAAAAAAAAATTATTTCTCAAAAACGGCTCCAACGATTTCTTTTAAATTCTCGTAGATTGTAGTCGTTATTAATGTTGACAAAATGCGGGGGGTCGCTTGCCCCTTGATAGTTTGCTTCTGGGGGTAAAAAAATAAAAATAACTAAATTTTAATGAAAAAATGACTAAAAAATGCGAAACCTTTCTATCGATGATTTCTACCTTCAAGCATGTTTCAGGTGTTAAATTGAGTAACGAAACCGGATAGGTTGCTTTCCCAAAAAAATATTTGGTTTTGCCCAAAAAATTATTTTTTGAAAAAAATGATAGAAAATTCGCGCTCAAATGCATTGCATGCCCTGCCATTATTGCTGTGTGGTAATTAATGTGTTTGTTTGACCTATCGAGAATTTACCTCACTTCCAGTGACGTCAGGTGGACAACCCCCCCCCCCCCCCCCCCCCGAGATATCGGAAATTTAACCATAGGAAAAATATTTGCCATAAAATTACTAATTTTCTCTATCTAATAATTTTGATAAATTGGAAAGCATGTTCGAGTGAACTCGGACCGGTTCTTTTACAAGTGTAATTCAATCATTGGGGCCAATCCGTGCTAGAAAGAGGTGCATATTATCATGTGTCAAAATAAAAATTTCTTCTGTTTGTCCCGATATTAGTGACAACTCTATGTATGATATTTCATGAGATATTTGAATTTTATACTTATAAAGCTTTTTCCCTCCGATTGTCTCTAAAAGGCTTTCTGTTTAAATGCGCTGTATCGTATGTCACGTCTATCGACGCTTCAGGGAAGGTTAAATAACACTACAATGAAAACAATGAAAAAGTAAAAGCAGCGACGAATACGAGAAGTATACTTGTGTGCTTGAGAAGAATAGTACACCAATGAAGAATAGTTCTACCTAAAATATCCGATAACACAGAGCAAGCTCAAGTTGGTCGAAGGCTGCACAACAAAACATTTAAAGAACAAAAATTGAGGGACATAAAAGAGTAGACAGAGCTTATACACCCAACCTGGGCCATTGCAAATGATCTTTTAGAACACAGCAGATTATTAGCGTACAGTCTGCACTCTGCAAAACTAGCCTTTATGGTTGTAACATGTGCAGAACCTAGAGTAAGCGTGCAATTATAAAATGAGACCACCGCAGACGGCAATGTGACAGCTATAGTCAATTCTTCTTGACAGAATTCACATAAAAGCAGCGAAACAAAGACCGCAGGTGTGAGTGGAAGAATCACAAGACGATCCGTTGTAATTAACGAGGAAATATTTTCCATCCTACAAAGAGAAATTACGAGTCATAAGGTAATGAAGTACCCGTATACTGTAAGTCAGAGACGATAATGGATGTTATGAATGTTTTATCGCTGTAAAAGCTGGAAAAGTGTGTCATCTCACCTCACACGCAGTACAGGAATATATGTCACTCTTGCACTATATAAAGCCTGGCCGTGTTCGACAGCGTTTATTGAGCATAGAATGTAACGTGGGAAGGCTGTAATAACAGCGTATAGCCTGCTCTGACACATTGCCAAGTCTCACAGGTCCCGTATTAAAACATCCATTAGAGCACAGTCTAATTCACTGCAGACAGAAATCCCCTTATTATCGTGAAAGGCCGGGTGTATAGGTTACAACTGGTAGTCTGGCTGTGGTATTTTTTGTGCACGAGTTCACAGGCATCGCAAACAAGTCCAACACTTCGACGTGTGCTACGGTGAGAAACTCAAAGTATGGAAACTCAAAACACTAAAGTATGTTAGGACTCGCAAGGGCATTTCCAACCATTCTTCCTGACTCTGACAAGTGATATGAGGACGTTTATCCTATTCAGCTCTGCTTTGGCATAGGGTCAGATAATTTGTGACAGGAGGAAAATTGTTCTCGAGGAATTGATAGTCAAAAGAGGTGGGTTCGAATCCCACAAAGCCCAGTTTTTCTTTATCCTCTAATTTCTGTCATAACGAGGAGGTTACCTCTCAACACAGTTAATTTAATGTCAGTGTTATATATGCCATATCATACTACAATAGAAAGTAGCTCCTACTCACTGATTACGTCAAAATTACAAAATTTTAAAAATCACAGCCAGTTAGTCAAAACTTAGTACAATCGGGGCGTTTGAAGGTATCAGTGGGCCTCGAGCCAGACGGCAGATTGCCTCCCCTACCCCTTCACTAGGATTTTGGGGAGGCAAAAAAATTTGAGGCATGACAGGGGCAGGTTCACAGGGTGCGGCTACTCCCTCCTCCCCCTAAACACGAAATGAGGACTTATAGATCAAACCGGTTTGTCCCTGACACAGTGGAAGGGAGGGGATCCGCGGGCTCTACCCCGGGATTGGGTTTTCTAGCATTTTTAGAATTTCACCATAGAAAATGTAAGCAATTGCACTGCGGTCCCAACTAGAATATAAAGATTCCGTTCCAAAAATAATTTTCCATAAGTTACAAGCAACGCATAATATATTATATAGAATATGAGTAGGTACAAAACAAAATGATAGTACCAAATCTTTTGATCAAGTGCCATTATTTTATTGAACCGCATTTGAACACTCAGTCCCATTCTCATTGAAGAGTGCATCGTCGTAGCGTCTCAATTAACCCATAGTCTCCATTTTTTTTTTACATATGACAATGTCGTGATCTCCGAAACTCATGCTATCTCAATTATTAATACAAATAAATAATGGTTTTATTTATGATTGCAATTAATGCCAAAAGCCGGGATAAACACTATTATTGAAACAGGCTGTGGTGGCTCCAATGCCTAGGGACGAATTATAATGGCTTAGGTATATAAACATACTTTTGCGCACAATTCTTGATACCTACAAACCTGAAACTAATTCTCCAGCGCATACTTTAATACCTTACAATTAAATAAAGAACATTCCCACCAAGTATCCTGAATACTTGGAAATTTGTAATAGTATAACACCGCGTTAAATTGGCTATTATCCTTAACATTCGCTTTCGCATACCGTAGCCTAAACTTCATTTAACTGAAATATTAACGAGATATATACAGTATACAGGCTATTCATCTTCAATGAAAACAATGCAGGTGCCATTAGCGGGTAACACCCATCTTCCGAAACTGACCAGAGAAGGATTTAGCTTCTTAGGGCCCCTAGGCCCAGGCATGTTTCGCACCTACTCCCCTCACCGTCATTTTGGGATTTACTTATTTTTACCAACTAAATTATATGAAGCAAGGCCTACATATGTGGCCCATTGGTCCCAGGCCCAATGCCAACGACACCATGGATTTCTGATATTATTTCTATTGTTTCCGTATGATTATTCGGTCATTGGCAATGTCAACCTACACCGGCTACAAGCGAAAATGAAAATCTGAGACAAGCTTACCATTGACGCCATGTAACAGGCGAAAGCATGACTTAACCAAGTACAGATACCAGTCTTTACCAACTAAATAAATAGTTCAAAACTTGCATTATCATTCCTAATACGTCGTAACCCTAATAAACAAATAATTAATTTTTGTTGTATTAATAAGTAGGGCTCTTTATTAGACAGGTATTGTCGTCCGCCATATTGTATTCATTATAAGTTTGGTGTATAAGCCAAGCATTGGGTGTTTACCTATTTATTTTTAGAAATTTATCGTTTTTTATTTATTATTATTTAAAAAACGTGCTACCAATTAGGGAAGTGTTCAATAAAAAAAAAATACTAAAACGTGCATTCGTTTTTTTCAATCTTTTACTTTTCTTTCAATAGTTGCCATATAGGAAATATGGGATACAAAATGGCGGATGACAATACCCGGGTATATAGTACCTTATTAATAAGCCAACCTAGGGGAGTTAGGCACCTAAAGCTCTCTCTTACATTCAACAAGGAAGACTCGCCGGCGCTTCCTGTTTTACATGCCAGAAAATGTAGCAAGGTAGGACTCGAACACGAACCCTTTCGGGTGAAAGTCAAGAGTCCGTACCACTACTGTCCATGTCCTGACTTTTATGGTAACTGGTAACTTCGTAGGATATGATATGGTAAACAGGACAGAACATAAAACATAGTTATCAACAGTAGATACATTAGATGATAGCGTTGCAGTGTGTTTTCATGTGACCAGTGCTTTCATATAATATAATTCAATACATAATATAATAATTTTAAATAAATAATATTTTGGTCTGAATGTGAACACAAATCCATACAAGACTACTGTACTCAAAAAATGACAAGACCTTAAACTTCTCATAACGCCTTAATTAAGTTTTTACGGGTGGGGAGCGTCCCCTGATCATAGCTAACCGCATTTGGTATAACGTGGTGCTGCGATCGTGAATACTAAAAACAGACTTATTCGTAAATATAGCTTCCCTCGTGTGATTGTAGCCTACAACTCATTGATTGAAAAACATCACGACACAGTTTTGTAATTGAATTAATGTCTATGCAGTAATATTGTACAATAGTCGAACAGAATTACTGATGATTTAACATTGGCAGATAAAATTTGGTAGGACTGGGCCTACGATTCACGATTCTTTCATACCACCGAAATGGGCCAGAAAAAATCTACATGTTTTCCCATTGTCAAACGTGCCACATTAAATGATGAAATTTTATCATTATGATTAGGGTCGTCCATTGACCATCCGAGAATGGGACCCTTAAAAATACAACACCATGCTTTTCTATCGTGTCTTTTTCCATCCTTCTCATCTATTACGCGTTCGTGATAAGTTAGTCGGTTATTCCACCGACGTCAATAGTGATAGTAATGCTGATATTGACGTGGTAGCAGACATTTTTAGACTGTTTTTAATGTCTGCAACCACGTCAATATCAGCATTACTATCACTATTGACGTCGATGGAATAACCGCCTTACGATAAGTAATTAGAAGAATTGAAGTGGTTTGTGTGCCATTCTCATTAAGTATATTCTTTTTTATTAAAATTCTTCCGTTATCTGCAGGTGCTCTCACAAGATCGCAGTTCCCCGTGTTCACAATCTACGCCCAGAAGAGCTGTCTGGGAGTAAAGCCATGCGAAAGAGCATGGTGCTTCGACAGAGTTCTCAACCATCAGCTCAATGGCTACTCAAAGAAGAAGCTGAGTGTGACATCACGACAGGAATGCTTAGAAAATTGCCTTGGCGAGCAGGAATTCATTTGCAGGTAGGTCAACTAGTAAACTTTTTTCATTGCGACTACCTATAATATGTAAATAGTAATTACAAATGTAATCGAATGTAAATTGGAAGTAAAAAATACAGTAACATTGTCAATTATTACTACTAAATATATACTGTATGTATATAAAATGTGTTAACATATATTTTTAGTAATACTTGACAAAGTAATTTTAGTTTCACTTTGACGAACTATTACAAAGTGAATGTGGAAAATCTTCTTGAAATAATGTAAATTAGTAATTTCGGGTAATTTCTCGTTAAATCCCGGTGTTCAATAAAACGATGGTACATCGCGCGAGGCCTGCACCTAAGGAAATTTTTGGTAGCGTTGCTATTTATAGCCTAGCATTAATACTCAACTGAGAAAGACAATTGAAGCCGTTGGAATATTCGCCAATACTTTAAAGAATATAACTGTTAAAGAGTTGGACAGTCACACGTACTAGGCTGAGGTTTTAGTCAATAGGTTTTTCAATAGTATCTCTCGGAATCAAGGAACGTGGTAGCCTAGTTTTAACGTGACCATTGACCAAAATCACCGCAGACCAGCCCAACTCTAGGTTTATTATCATAATAAACAGTATCAAATCAATAGCCAATTGCTAAACTTTCAATTTTTTGTTTTCTTATAAAAAGTCACTGGCGGCGAGGTGGAAAAACGTGCTTGCCGAAATTTGCAAGGTCACATTTCAACGGAATCGGGCGATCGAAAATTCCCCATATAGGCTCAAATGTTTCCTCTCCCACTCACACAATCGTCGAAGAAACCAGGAAAGCAGAAACACTACGATATTTAGGACATTTTCATGGGAAGTTGTACTATAAAATTCTACAATTTGCAATACATCGCTTTTAATAGGTTATAGGCTAATAGTATCTACATAAAGTTTCTGACTTTTGAACTATACTGTCTTCTATATTGAAAATCAATTCTGAACCTTTCAAATAGTGGATGATGGCGGCTGGATCCATTATTAGAAGTCCATACAATTAATTAAATTACAGGAGGATTTCGTAAGGGATCATGCATATTGTATATAAGCAATAAACCCAATATGACAACATTAATATGGAACACTGGCAATAGCAATATTTGTTAAAACCTTTTTGGTCGCGATTTCGGCACAACCTACTTGGCAGGGAACGCGACAGTGTATTGAAAGGTAAAGGTTCGATACTTCATTTAAGAGTCTGAGTCCACAATATCCCAAGAAGTGGTAAGAAAGAGGATCCGCCACAAGAACTGAGGCATAAACCCACAATGGATCATCGCGCTTTGTTTTATCGCGATATTAGGCCTCTATTTATTTACGGTTCTGACCAGCAGCATTAGAAACACATGCACGAACACACAGAAAGTGTCGGAGTGTACAAAGTCCGTGTGCTTAATAACATATGCAATATCGCATGTGCATTCAATGTCTGCATACATTATTTTATTAATTCAGCCGGGCACAAAGCATACAGCCGACCTAGACGCTGTCTCCTACAACTGCATCTGTACCAGATAATGTATATCAGTGCGAAACCATTGTACGGTATAACGTAATCAGGACCGGGAAAGGCAAGTGCATATAAGAGTGGAGGAATGAAGGGGGCGCTTAGATGAACAATGGAAAGCTAATATTTTCCAGAGTTTGATATAGCGTCCATGATAAGGAATGTGCATTGTCCACAACAATGTCCCGGTGCCCAACACATTATACATCGCGTTATAAACAGCTTTGTTCGGTGAGAACCTCTCCTAGCAAATGGCCATGATAATCCACCACGGCAACCAATCCTTCTCAAAATCAGTAACTTTGCTTTATTCCTCAGGAAACCTCAAGATAGAGTTAAAGAACTCGACCTTAAGTACTTCAAGAATAATATATATAATATTTAATTTTGTGCTTTCCGCATAGGAACACATATCTCTCTCTTCTCTCTCTCTCTCTCTCTCTCTCTGTTGTCTTATGATTGTATGTTCAGAATCAAAAAAATTACTAGTAGCAGGCTCCAAAAGGATAACTTTACTTAGGCGGGTATTCCATATACGTCAATTGCCAATGAAAAATTGAAAAATGACGTCAAAATGACGTAAATTGACGTGGTAGCAGAAAGCAGAATTTTTAGTATGTCTTTAATGTCTGCTAAAACGTCATTTTTCAATTTTTCATTGACGATTGACGTATGTGGAATACCCGCTTTAACAAGCGAACAAGACATGTATGCAACATTTCCTTGACCAACTTCGAATATACTGTATATAAATATATATATGTTGTTGTTTCTAACGCTTTCAGCATTTCGGCTTTAAGCAACCCTGTCAGCCTGGCGGGGGGAGTGAGTCTGTTTGTTAACTTGAGGCACCCTAAGGGCAGACTCTTTCACCTCGGGGAAAGGGGAGTTGACTAACAGGGTAGACCTCCTGATTATAGTGGATTCCGAACCACTTGGGCAACATGGTAAAATCACACGATTAAATCGGAGGTGACCAGGACTCGACTTATACTGCCTAAGCGAGTTATCATGTCCCACCAGGTTCCCCTGCCAACACTGTGCACACTACTAAGTTGCCGCAGTTTGAAACATGCTCTGCTCTAATGGAATCAACATGGTAAGGCCGTTGGCAAATATATATATATATATATACATACATATATATAATATATAATTTCAGACGACGGCTACCTAAAGTAAGATGTATCCATTAATAATTTGGGGGTTCAAAGGAAACATTGTTTATTGTTTTCATTTCCATTTTCCCACTTACCACAGTTACCAGAAGTGAGTGAGTATATCTCGTCCAATCAATTTTACAACAGGCCCCTATGCTAGAGTGTCAGAGTATCTTTAAAGAGAAATGCATTCTTTTGATACCTACTTGTAACCAAAGGGGGGAAAGCTTTACATATGTACAAAATCAAATATTACATGAGCACTAGAAGAAACGATTTTCTACGTTTTTATACATAATATTTGCCTGAAATACCGATTTTTAATTATTGAACTGGAGGAAGGAAACTGTAGCCAATCGGTGTAATCGAATACCAAAATTTAGAGGAGTATTTTTTCTAAGATGTGTGACCTTTTTTATAGACTTACAATGTGAAATAAGGTTTTGTTAAAAAGATTGATATTGGGAAGTCCAATTTGCACTTAATCTCTCAGCAATAGACAATTAAATGAAAGAACAGTTGAAACTAGTTTGCCCAGTACTGTACATCCTATGAGAACAGTCTGTGGTATTCAATGGCCTGGATTGTATGTTAGGAACTCCACTTGAGAGTCTGGGCTGGCCTAATATTTGAACAGACTGGAGCTGTAATGCATTTCTGGTGTTGGAATGCATTGCACTCAATTGCCCGAATTAACCGGCAAACCATCTGAAGCATTGATAGATAACTTTCAATTTTCCCTTGATGGATTTAACGCTATTCTCTCAGTAACGTTCATAACAAGAGAAGTAGCATCGAGTTCAAAACTGCCCAGTGGTCAGTACCACACAGAGTGGAAACTACGATGGAAAACTTTGCTTTATGCCACAGCCGATCACAATTTTAGCCATGTATCCTCCAGTATCATAAAGACCGGTCTTGCCCAACCCTCCCTCAGCAATTCTACAACCATATCACGTCTCAGTCTGGAGAGATTCTAACATTCAAACGTTGGGGAGAGCTCTTCTTAAAGAAATTATTCTAGAAGAGAACGGGAAAATTGAAAAGAGTAGTCACTATACATGCAGTAAACATCAAAGGTGAAGAGAAATAAAAATAAACGGAAACGGTCAATAAATCCTAAGAGTTCACAGGCTGTGACTTGTGGATTGTTACTGATTATTAGCAATAACGCTCTGTCACGTAACCCGGGGCGATAGCTGTAGATGGCCGCGCCACCTGTCACTCCAATCTATTTACTACCTAGTATAATTTGCCGCCCCAGGCCTCTGTCAAGTCGTCAGGCCATCTATGAGTGCCCTTCCCACCGACATCTGCTTCGAAACAAATACATATAAATCAATTACTAAGGTAAAGAAATGAAATAGGTTGCATCCAAGGCCATAGCTATAGATTTGCGACTGGGGGGGGGGGGGGTGAGCAAGCCTAAGGTCCGAGGCTACCATAGTAATGTATACCGAGCTTAAGAAAGCTATAAACTGAATTTTGGTAAATACAAGTTTTATTTCTTATTAATTTAAAAACGACCTTTTGAAGGGACTGACAAAGAATGAAAGTTTACGAAAATACTTTGTGGATGATGGAATTTTTCACGGCGTGGACCCCCCCCCCCCCCATAAATACGGTCTTGGTTGCATCATTGATTGTTACTCTAACGGTGTAATATGCCAAGCTGCGAGTCTCCCCCTCATTAGCAATACAGCAGGCCAGTACCCAAGGGGTGGGCCAGGCGGCCATGCCCCATCCACAATTTGCAGAAGATGTAATATTTTATAAACCTTATTTTTTTGTACAAAACCAATTAGTTTTTTTGGGAAAGCAACCTGTCCCGTTTCGTTACTCAATTTAGCACCTAAAACATGCCTGAAGGTAGAAATCATCGATAGAAATAGTTTCGCAGAATAATTATTTTTAGTCATTTTTCATTAAAAAAATTTTATTTTTATTTTTTTACCCCCAGAAGAAAACTATCAAGGGGCAAGAAACCCCTCGCATTTTATTAATATTAATAACGGCTACAATGTACGTGAATTTAAAAGAAAGCGTTGGAGTCGTTTTCGAGAAATAATTTTTTTAGTCTTTTTTTGGAGTTTTTTGAGAATAAAACCCACCAAATTGAATTGGCCCAAAATAAAAAAATATTCCCGAGGTATGATTTTTGTAAACCTACATGCCAAATTTCATCAAAATCGACCGAGTAGTTTGCCCGGAAATCGATGAACAGACAGAACTACAGACAGACAGACAGAGCGAAAGACAGACATTTCGTAAAAACCACTTTTTTTGGTTCCTGGGACCTGAAAACGTGTTAATCCGTTGAAATCTCGGAATCGAACATTTCGACGATCACAAAGCTTTCCTTATACTACGTATAAATTGGAAAGCAATAAAATCTATCACATGAGAGGCTGTTTCGAGTGGAGTGAGGTTGAACGACATTGCTGGTGCACGTGAAGAAGTTTTGAGATGACCCGGAAGAGTGAGTGACCAGCAATCTGCATTGAGTTCCCAGGAGGATTGAAATAGGAACACAACTGCAAGTACAGTAATGGGCAAACCACAACAACGTATCGTGCGGTGCGCGCCGTGACCCCACTCTACGCATTCAAATTACTCCTAGATTTACTGCCCAAACTCTAATCCAATGACAATTGCCGAATCAGTAGTTATATAATGCAACAAAATGGATGATGGCCAATTATGTCGTGAGAATGGCACAACACGTGGCGAATATCAAATATCTAAAAGATTTACTGCTGGAAGAACAAGAGTTGGACACCTGCGACTAATTCAGAATGTCTTTCCAATGGGTCGGCGTGATAACGAAGAAGCCGAAGAACAAATCAGAAATCAATAAAATACAACCTGAAGCATCGGAATGACTGCATGAGGTCGTCGGCTTGAGTATTGGCACAAGCATTAGCAAACTTAGGCTTGTTCTTTGCTTTAAGCAATCATGACTGGATCAATTAGTATTTATTTGCGCAGGTAAATAGCTTCTTCTTCTTCAGTTCCCACACCGCCCACTGTCTACACCAAACCAAGCCCAGCCTAACTTGCCAAATTTCAAATTCACAGTTAGACAGTCACGATTTTACAATTCCATTTGTATTTACCATATAATACAGCGTTTACTCGTGTACAATTACAATTCGCCATAAAGCACAGTATTAGTTACCAATAACACGCTAATTCACCATGGTACATGGTACCGTGGCATTTGATAGGTGCAATGTGATTTAATTTGATAAGTGGTGGCTAGCAAAGGATCCAGGGGGAGGGCAAAACTTTTGGCCAATCACTAGATAGAATGAGATTTTCTGACAACTTATATCAAATACTACAAAACAAGATCTTTTGTTTAAACTTGAAATATCCACCTATATGCCTGGTCTATATTAACTTTAGCAGCACTATCAAATTAAATACGGGTGGATCCCACCAAGTAAGAGCAATGGAGGTAATTGCTGCCAACAGGCATGCTTGGCTTGTAAGGGAACTTTTTGAGATCTACAAAGTGAAAGAAGTGAACTTACTTACGCCATGTGATGAGTAACGGAAAGTATTCTGCATGTAATAGTACAAAGGAAGATAGAAGGACAGAGGGCTCCCAGGAAAAGGAGAACATCTGGTTGAAAAATCTGAGGCAGTGGTTTGGTAAGAGCCCGACTTCCCTTTTCAGAGCAGCAGTCTTCAAGGTCCAAATTACCATGATGGCCGCCATTCTGCCATAGAAGAGGCATTTAAAGAAGAGATCTTGGAGATTATAGAGGCAAATAGACCCAAATGGAGAGAAAATCCCTGACTTGCACGCGGAGGGAAAATGTCCGTCTCTATTGATTTCATGTGGTGAACCTAGTTCAGTAGTGAACTTCCAGCTTGGCTCTACCATGTGTCTACTAGACGAAATATGAATGAATTATGTACTAGTATATTGTCCCTAAGCAAACTATATAAGTACATTTACAAAAATATAGATGCTTTTTCTAGTTAAAAAAAATAAAGCAAGATATAAAAACAGCCCCCTGTTGATAGTGTGAGGAGGCGGAAGTGACAGAGTCGGAAAAGTTAGTCAGCTTCGTTAGTTTTCATAGTTTGGCGCCTAAACTTTTGAAAGGGCATTGATCAAGACTATTTATAACCTGCTCGTTTAACTTTTATGCCTATATTGTAGGTGAAACAAAGTTCAAGAGCCATAACAGACTGTCTTTAAATATATACACTAAGTACTGAGCAGCAGGTGTCAGAAGCAAACATTCACCAAGCCGGTAATTAATTTGCAACATTAGGTTTAGGTACTGTATTTGGACCCATGGCTTCACCCAAGTCATTGCCCTTTGACCCCCACGACACGCTATAACTTTTCTTTCGTTATACGAGTATACACTCGTGAGTGCGTCTATGGAACGCAACTTTATCCTTTCGTATACGTAAACACAACACTAACGCACCATAAAACCTAATCTTTACCTCCTCTCACAATGGGACGCAATCAGTATGACTCAGTAATTATGAAAATATGTGAAAACTACAATAATAGAAACAGGTTTTCTATAGTTTGACAAAGCGCTACTGTCACCCTGATTATGCATTTACTACATATTTTAATCCAATGGTAATACGATATTTATTATAGCTTACCAATTCAAAGAAGTATCTTGGTCGTAGAATTCAGTACTGCATATAGAATTTTTATGCTCTTAATACCCCACCATAAAGTACCGTTTACAAGCTACATGTACAAGGTACGTGTACAAGGCCTCAAAACGCCTCTTATGGACATCCCCTTTTGGTTTGATCGCTTTTGGGGAAAAAAAATCCTAATGGAAAGCACTCGGTGCACACTGATCCAGATTGAACTCCACATGTTGCTTGACATGGAGCGATGGAGTGCTCCATACCATAAGCAGCCTGATTCGAGTTTCACACACTAGCTACAGTATAATGCTAACCGCGAAACAATTAATAGATCTGAAGAGACCATCGGACACCCCCAACAGAAATTTATCAATAAAATCAATTTTAACTGGAACTATGTATTATTGGGATATCAAAGGGCCTTCAATGGCATAGCTTGTTCGTACTTGTACGAGTCTGTAAACATCATGCGATCGGAGACCTGTCGCAATTTAACACAGGTATTACCTACAGAGGCGACTGAAGAGGTTATTCGGATATATTCATAGAATTGTTTTTATGCGGATGTTTTTTAAAATAATAATAATTTACAACCCTTAGAAGAGGCGTTCCTCTATATTTTGAGTGCCTTTGACATGGTTGGAAGCTTTATCGTACTTATGCGAGTCTGCACACACCATGCGATCGGATACCTGTCGCAACTCAACACCAATATTCCATACAGAGGCAATAAGCGGTAATTGGTTTGTATACGCTATTAATAAAAAAAAGATATATACGTGTCTGTCACTATTCACACAATTGTGCGTTATGTATACGTATTTCTTTTTTTAGTATATGCACACAGATGGGCACATTTAATAGGTATTATTTCCAGTAGCGGTACTAATGAATTCCGAGTGGTCGCCCGGGGGCACGTTTAGTGTGGTGTTTAGGCAAAGCAACCTCCACACCCAGTAATTACTTTTTCTTCCAGTTTCAGACTCAAGCATAATTATGATTTCATCATGGACAAATACAGACTGACATGGGATTACACTTTCAGTAGACATTAACTCCAAATCATTATCAACTTTATTAACAAAAAACGCTTCATTAATCGCCGAAGATGACTTTATTAATACGATTCTGCCCTAATTGTTTTATGCTGAAACCACCGAAAAGGAATTAGTGTTTAATATCGTAATAACAATCACCAAGATGAAGAGGGTTTTAATACTGATAACGGTCAATAATACAACAGTTTATGTTGATTCCATTAAGATACTGAACTTAAATTCGACAAAAAATACTTTTATAAAAAGTTACAAGGAATATAGACGCATGGTGGGCAGTGTCTGGACACTTTTGTAATTATCATATAGGTATTTTATAGACCGCGATGAAATCGCTAGATGCTAGATTTTAGTCCGAATTGTATAACTTAGTCTTTGACCATCCGGGGGTTTCTTATTTTAACCCATAGGGAAACTCTCTCTGTGTTACAGTCCGTTTAAGATGACACTGAAATCCATAAGCTCACCGCTCACCAAAGAGAAAACTACCTGGTTTTTGTCACATACTGACCATGTCACATGGTATTGATGGGTAGAAACACGATATTTATCCATTTTACCTTGGGGTAAAAAAATTAAATAAATATGAAGCAGACTCTGTGTTTGTGCACCAACCCACTGGCTCCAATGACAGATTTCTAAGCAGTACTGCTGCCGTAGATCTGCCTTAGTAGTTTCATGCCAAATCGGCTTCTGCTCAACTCTAAACTGAGAATAACGTGCTGTGCAGTGGCGTAATAACTTTTTGGGGGGCCCTTACGCAAGACAGAGCAGTGGGGCCCCCTAAACATTTTTGCAATTACACTGGGCCTAAGCCTTCATTTTCTTTTCTTAAATTAGTTTCCAAAAAAATTAAAAATAAATCTGCCTCTAGCTCGATAATGGACAATAGTGCATTTTTGGTGTAACAATATCGGGCTATCTTTGCTCCAAATTGAACGGGGAACACGCACTAGAACTTAGAAATTGGTCGAAGTTCCCCTGAAACCCACCGTATACTGCATGCGAAATTGAAAACTGATTTCTGACTCTGTGACCGATCCGACTTCGCTTTAATGCGGCGCCTTTTACTATAATTCCTATCGCGAGGAAATGAAACGACAATCGGTCGCGTTGAATTTTTTTGAAGTATGCCTAATATCACCTGTATCAATACGACATACGCATGCGTTTACACAGCGAGGGAGCGGCCTGTATAGATTGCCTTGATTGTAGCCCTGCTGTGTGTCCCAGCATGTTCCCCGGCTAATGGCCAAATACACATTCCTCACAAAACAATTCACAATGCAAAATAACACTTACATTACCGTTAACACCTTATAAATGTCTCCTAGATGACTCGGACAAAACTGAGCCTAAAGCCGAAACTGAATATTTCAACACGGTCACTGAATTTTCCACAGTCCAAATAATTTGTCAGGGATTCCAACAAATTTAGTGTGTCACGAGCGAGTGTGTTGCCGACAATAATATTATGAAAACTATGCTGCAATGCTGGTCAGAATATGTAACACAAGGTACGGCCCGTGAAGGTAGAAATATACTGAACCCTTAGTCAACTCTCAACTTGCCCTATACAATAGTCACTATAGAATAGAATGCAATAGAAAACACATCAAATTGTTCAATAAAATATTGTTAAATGCTTAGGTATTTGATACCAAGTTTTAACTGTATTGTCGTGTCCAAACCACCTCAACTATATTCAATCCAAATACGTTTATCCCCTGGTCAAGGGACTGGAAAAGGTATTTCAAGGATGAACCCTGCTTGGCTAGGAAATCCAATAATAGTGCAATGTTTTAACTGCTTAACTGAAATCAATGGCATAATTTAGGGGACGATCATTCGCAGACTTGTAGCTCCAAGCGTTTCGACAAACCATACCAATATCATCATCACCATCACTAATCAGCTCCAATTGCGCGGATGCGATATGTGGGCCTCATCCACTCCCTCCTGTCACTTTTGATTATTCAACACTTCCTCTGATACCAACTCTTCTGAGATCGACATCACTATAGTTTCTGTGTCTCTTCCTTGGCCTTCCTCTATTTAATTATCAATTCTTGTTGGTAGTAGGTATTCTCTAATTTTGATTCCTCAATTTCTTCCTTACCTTTCCTCACTTACCTGCTGCAATCCATTACCTTCTAAAAAAAATCGATTAAGGATTAAGAATGTTGTGGCACACCAACAAATTTCGCCATTTACGATTTTATCTTTGCAGGTCTGCTAATTACAACAACGTGACAGGCGACTGCGAGCTCTCGGAAATGGACAGGTTAACGGTCGCCGGGCTGGGAGCTTTCCAACCTGCGGAAGACTCAGACTACCTGGAAAACAATTGCGTGGAAGAACCTGGCAAATTGTGCGAATTCAAGAAACTTCAGGGACGCATCCTCAAAACGGTCGATTCTGTCTATCAGGAGGTAAGGTCATATCGTCAATGTGTACCAGATCTAATTATTCTCATAATTGCCCTTACAGTGCTTAATTAATTATTAAAAATAATGAGGATTCCTAAAAATATGTTCGTATCGACGAAAAAAATGTGTGAATTGCTCACACATTCAAAATTGGCCTCGGTACATAAGCCCTACTATAATATATGCAGGCGGAATTAATTTGAATCAGCTGATACATTCAGCCTCGGGTCAAGTACACAATATACAGAAATTACGATACCTAATTAATTTCCCTGGCTGGATAAAAATGTAAACGAGGCGCTGTGCAACTTGACGTTATTAAATATGGGCAGACATTGAGGTCCCGTTCGCGGAAACCTGTTGAGTCTTGTTATGAGTCAACTGGGTCTATTAGCATACGCCTTTGACCTGATAATTCTAAAAATAATAATGCATTAGGTGACCTAGGTTAGGGCCACAATTCACCATCGCACTGGAATTCATAAAGGGGAGTAAAACCTTCTACTTCACAATTTATTGGAAACAAGATGTGATAATAGCCGAAATAACGAGCTCTCAAAAAAGTGGATAAGCTAATTTGAACGATAAGGATCCAATAAAATAGAATTAGTTCCACATATCTGGCAGGATCGAGCTACACCTATAATAGGGCAGTATAATGCTCGTATTTGGGCGATAAAAACCAACAACTTTCATTTAATTAACTTTAGAGAATTGTTGCAACCTTGTATGCTGCCTTCATATACAAAGCGCAGCTATTTAATTATATTACCTGTAGAACGCACTCTAAAATAAAACTGTAGTAAAATCAACAACGAGGCTTGGCTTGGCTATTCCCTACTTACAATCCGAATGAAGTGCGACTCTGACCAGCTCCTTGACAGTTTATGTTGTCCCAAAGCTCGGGAAATTCTTAGAAAATTACTGCTGATAATATTTTTGACACATGGTCGGTGCCGGAATTGGGAGGAGATGGTCCGAGTACAAGTATTAGGAATATTTTAGGCACACAAGATTTATAAAGGGAGTATTTAATTAAATAGCCTAATAATGAAGCAAATAATCAACAAAGAAAATTAGAGTAACCCCGAGATAACCACGAAGAAGCAAATACCAACTGCTGAACTGCACTGTGCATAAAAATATACAATGCACTAGTAGTAACGCGTCACAGTCATAATTCACCCAACAATTTGCATTTAAAAAAGGCGCCAAAGCTTTAGCCGCCCACCATTTATGATAGGGGCAACCCACAAATGTAAGTGATCCAATGAGTCAGCATCTTGCCGCAAAGTCTATAAAGAGACATCAATGTCAACATCAATTCTAATTAATATGACAGGACAGAAATAATGTATTCCTCGTCTAATTATGGCCACAGGTCTCTTCAGTAGACGAGTGCCGTGAACTTTGCCTCAACTCCCCGTACCGGTGCCGCTCCTACGACTACGGTGATACCGGCGAGCAGGTGTGCCGGCTCTCCCACCACAGCCGCGCCACCCTGTCTGACATCCAGGACCCGTACCTCGACGTCCCCGAAGCCGCCTCCTACGAACTCAGTGCCTGCTATAACGTCAGCATTGAGTGTCGCTCCGGAGACATGCTCGCCCGCATCAAGACCAGCAAGCTCTTCAGCGGCAAGATGTACGCCAAGGGCAGCCCCAACTCATGCGTGGAAGATGTCAAGGGCTCGTTGGAGTTCACGTTGAAAATGTCGTACGACGATGTCGAGTGCAATGTCCGTCAGCCAGGGTTGGGCCGGTACAACAATGACATTGTCATTCAACACCACGACACAATAGTGACTTCCTCCGATCTCGGGCTTGCTGTATCTTGTCAATACGATCTCACCAATAAGTCGGTCAGCAACGAAGTAGATCTGGGTGTCAGGGGCGAGGCGAGACCCGCATTCACGGAAGAGGTGAGAATTCATTTTTGAGCAGTTTTAATGGCTAGGCCAATATTAATATTATTTCACAAAAAATATTATAAACTGAATCGAGGGAAATCTCAAGGAAAGGAGGTTGAATATGCTACATACTAGACAGGAAGTGGGGGTTAAATGAGGGGATCAAATTTTAAAACATTCAAAAAGAAATCACTAATCCAAGGACGTCACAATTGTTTTTAGGTCGTCGTCGACTCTCCGAATGTTGCTATGCGTATTACCGACAGACGCGGCGACTCTGCCAAGCCAGCGGCAGCCGTTGGCGATCCTCTGGCACTTCGCTTCGAGATTTTGGATCCCAACTCTCCCTACGAAATATTTGTACGCGATCTTGTGGCCCTGGATGGTGCAGACTCAAGCGAAATCGTTCTCATCGATTCAAACGGCTGTCCTACTGACCATTTCATCATGGGACCTCTTTTCAAGAGTACGGAGTCTGGCAAGGTAATTCATAATAATAACATCTTTAGTAATAGTAGGAACCAAGAACCGATGTTATATTGTAAGGTATATTCACTTTAACATAGCATAATACAAGAGGATTTAATGTTTAAAAAAACTTTACGATTACGAAGTCAGGGGTGTCGGGTGTGTCTGGTAATACCCGTTCAACATAATGAGAGGAGCGTGTTGCCCAGACCAGTTGCCTTACCTAATAGGGCAATAATGGCAATAATAATTGGCATGATAAAAATGGGAAAACCATGAGAAATGCAAGTTAGCAATTTATGAAAAGCTCTGCTGATTTGGGTATAGTCGGCGTATGTCGTATGCATGGAAGGTGAGTCGTGTGGCACGCCTGTCATAAAACCGGGATGGCTGGGACAAGCACGACCACACTCAACACACACCCTCATTAACCTATTGTATATTGGGTTCGCAGAGTCTGCTCTCCCATTTCGATGCCTTCAAGTTCCCATCATCTGAAGTTGTGCAATTCCGCGCGCTCGTCACGCCTTGCGTCCCATCATGCGAGCCTGCTCAATGCGACAGCGAAGACAATTCAGGTATGTCCGGTTAAAGACTCATCTATTTTTCCTCCGTTTCATCACCTTTCCGGCCCACTGTTTGTTTAAACGAGCACTCGCTTTGGTGGCTTCTGGATCTGGAATTATTTGAAATGTTGCGGGACTGGTGGCCATTATCACAGACATCTTACACATTTTTAGAGCTGTTTTATTGGCAATTTGAATTTTGACAAAAGAACATTTTAAAATTTATTTTTAGTAACATAGAAGAGATAAGGACAGAAAAAAAAATGGTCGTTCCATTCATAATTTGGGACGGAAAGCGACTCCGATAATCTGATAAAACGCGATATAAATTACAATTACTTCTCCATTATAACATTAATACTGAAAATTATAATATACAGTACGTACAAAGTAACAAAATTCCTCCATATGCTATCGCTATATAAATGTCACTACAATAAATGCCGCAGAAACAACAAGATAAAGTAGCGAGAAACGTGCAAACTTCATTGATTTTAGCATGTGCCAACCGCCAACAGACTGGCCGACAACCCACATATGTAGGTAGTGACAGAGCCGTTACCTCTCTGCAAAACAACCTACCCACACTGTGCCCTACTGGCATACTGTATGCTGCTCGTTAGTACTCTCACTCTACTAATGCGAATAAAAGTGGCGCAAAGCGTCAACGTTTACCGCTGTAAAACGCAATGTGGAGGGGGGCAAACCCCCCAGTCCCCAATAAATTATCTTATTTCTACCACCTTTTTTCTCTTAGCAGTTTACTGCTGACTCAACTATATTAGCACAGATCTACGAAATGTAATATATCTAATATCATTAGACCTCGCAGCCCAGTTTTTAGTTGACTTTAGTTTTTAGTGGCCGATGGTAAGGTTCCAAGCCCTGACTAAAAATATAGACACATAAACAAAAACAAAAAACGCCGTGGCAAGACCATGCGGGTCTAGGCCTAAGCGCTGGCAGAGGATCCCATCTCTTGACCACTGCTCTATTTGGGATGCTGTGGTCAGTAACATACCGGGCAGCCGGGGATTTCACCTACAGGTGAAGCTAGGGTACCCATTACGGTTGAGAGGACTTAGGGTGGGCAGGATTTTTCTTTTTATGTCAAGCCTCGAATCCAGTCGGTCCGTTTTGTTGTACAATTCTATACCAGCTGGTCTATTTCACCAGTAGATTAGCCTAATTATGCACTTCAGTGTAGAGGAGATGGTAGTTAGACCAAGTATAGGTACCCACACCCCCAAAATCCGATAGCCTAGGCTTTATTTTTTTTTCTTAAGTTACAATGAGTTCTTGTAGACGTAATTATTTAAAGTTGCAGATAGCTAGTTTATGGGTCATACCATACACAATTTCTAGTGATTGTGCCACTCATTTTCAAAAAAATTCCTCAATGGTAAAACGGTAATTATTTACTACAGGCAAGGCCGTAGCCAGGGGGTCCGATAGAATAGAGTTTTAAATATATTGAGGTTACCTCACCCCATGTGACGTCAGATGGACCTCTCCCGAAACCGCCTACAGCCTTGACTACAGGGGAAAGATATGAAAAATGAGTGGCTCACTCTTTAAAATTTTTCTTTGCTATGATGTATTAACTAGTTATCTTCAACTTAACCTAATTATAAAAAATTCATAGTAACATTAAAAAAGTATCGGTAACTGTATATCATGTTGCCTAACTACCGTTTCCTCATAACTTCATTATACGTTAATATCCATACAAGAAGGGGAACATAATAAAGAAGCGTTACTGACTTCCTTTATTGGCAGCGATAATGGCAAAATTATTGCAAATTAATTGGCCAGGGATATAAAATTTCATATGACCGCTTGAGTCGTTTCTATGCAATAAACGGCGTTGTCAAGCAATTGCAATTCCTGTGATTTCATGATTATGCAACCGTGCCCACTTTTCAGTTAAACTTCCCCTTTTTTTTGCAAGAACTCTGAACGCGTACCATATTCTTATGCTCGGAAGCGCCAAAGTTCCTAGGCTACCCAAAATACAAATGCCATAATAATAATAATAATTTAACTTTGTGTTAATGCTATGACATTGAACGTTGCAACAGAATGGATTTATGGATCGCGTGGCGAATTAACGCTGGATTGATAGAGGAGAAATTTACCAGAAGAAATCTAAACAGTGTATCTTAGAAAAGTCTAAAAATAGCACCCTTACAAACGAACCTCTAAAAGAAATATATTGTTATTCATAAGGTAATTCATTCCTTTTATACAGGTGAGCTGCGGTCAGTGATTTCATTCGGCAGGAGACGCCGTGATACTGCCACCAGCAGACGCAGGAGGTCCACGCAACACGAAGACATGCTTCTCGTCCAGTCTATCCACATCAGCGACAAGTTCGGCTTCCCGGCAGGAGCGCGCAACTCCTCCGACAGCGAGACTGTCTTCATCCACTCTGACACATTCAACTCATGCCTTAACGTGGCCTATGCTGCAGCAGCAGGTAAACTTATATACATTCGGACAGGAACAAGGAGGAAACACAAAAAAAAAGCATTGCCGTATTTATTTACGTCGACTAACTATAATACTACCATTACGCTCCAATAGCACCATTATAATCTGGGTCATGATGCATTAGAATATTCGTCTAAAAGCCACACATTCGCCCCATTGGTAGTTGCAACAGAAATAGCACTCACAACTGGCCCAAGAAAATTCAAATAAGTAATTGCCCACAAAAACGGAGTAACTACAATCCTATTTTAAACCCTTTTTGTCACTTATTTAAAATATGTATTGAGGAACAGAATTTCTATGCGGTAATTCTAAATATAATGTTTCGGGTTATGTTGGTGGTTGTGTGGGGACTTGGCTCGCGCGCTGCCGTGCGTGTTGATATCAATCAATCAATCAATCAATCAATCTTTGTCCATGACCCACCGAGGTGGGATGGACGGCGTCCAACATAAGCATGGCTGTGAGTTTGAACTCTTGGTTGCAGCTGGTGATTTGCAGAGTGTCTCTTTCTGTATTTATTCTAAATCGAACCCAAGGACTTCCTTAACATCATTTCCATAATTTCCAATCTTCGAACATGACATGACAGAACTCTCAACAGGGTCTTATAATGTAATCTCAACAGGGTCAAATACTACACACGAAAAACTAGAATTCCTTTCACTGCAAATATTGGGGCAAATCAGCCACTTTGATCTAGTTTCTGCCGTTTAAATATGCATCAGAAAAAAATAAAGTCTCGTTTTCGGTCTCTAGTTATGTTTTGCTGTCACTTTAAACAACGTTCAACATAACACTTGTTTCAGGTGCCGTGTTTCTCGTTGGTCAACTGGCTATCGTCGCAGCTTTTGCATTCACGTGGAGAAGGAAGACATCACACAAAGCAGACCCAATGGCCGGAATCGTCAACGTCGGCAGGACAGACAGCCTATGCAAACTATATGAGCGTCGGTACTAACGCCGACAGGCATCATAGCAAATTAATTTAAGGACAAAATCAAAGAGCTTTTGGTCGACCAACGCTGAGCCGCAACGGAAGGGAGCACCCGGCCATACTCTCCAGGTGTTATAATTTCGTTGCTATCATTTTCTAAATGAAAGAATGCGTTTGAATTACTTCTCATTCGCACAGGGAACTACACAAGCTGTACTTAACAGTAGTTCACATTCAAACAACGAAGGAACCATACGTTCAAAGTGCATTCTTCTAACGAAAGAATGATAACAGTTGCTTGATCTAAGCTCTATTCATGTCCAATACTCAGCCTAGAGATCGACAGTTTCATTAGTCACCTCCAATGTTTTTTTACCAACTAAAGCTTTTAGAGAAGAACATAATACAAAAGATGCTTAATAATTTACAGCCCCCCAAAGGGATTCATGAAATAAGTCTGAGTCTGATTGAAAAAATGAGCCATAAGCCGGTAATATGGCGTAGGTGTCATAGAATAGAGAGCGCTTGTAGTAAACAAATTAAAAGGAATAGACCTAGATTTTCATAATGCATGTATCATAAAAAAATTCAATATTGCATAAGGGGTACTCTCATTTATGTGTAAAAGTGGGAAAATAGCTACGCAGAAAAGAATGAGAAGGGTTGCCTGGAGCCCTGATGTTAATTGAACTGTCTTATTTTTATCTTCTTACGCAGGAACTCCACGCATTTGAAGTTCCAGCATAGCTATTCTTTAAAAATTATGGCAGTTGAGGCACGCATCTCATGAGAACACGTTCTATTCCTAGTAATTTATTTTAGTTGTTAGTGAATTAATTTAGAATACTGAGGCGCGGATGATCAATTTTAAGGGGGCTTCACTGTCAACCTACTAGGGTTTCATGATAACTTGGACATTTTACCTCCTAAGCGTGTCAATTAAAATGTCGAATCTGTCGAGGAATCCCGTACATATTCAAAAGTAAGGAGTGAGCAAACTCAAAACTTTGGAATTTGTGAAAGGTTGAAACTAAAATATTGTGAGCCATTTTAGGCTCAGACAAAAGTGCAATTCATGCCGCACATTGCGTTCGCTATTTTAACAATACCGCTTTGCCACAATACACAATCAGTCCAATTCTTTAAAAGGAGTATTTAATTCAAGATTAAAGGGTCGAATTAAGAGGTATAGGTGCTCTTTTTCATTATTAATTACTTTAAATTATAATCATTTGCTTCTAGATAATGAGCAAAACCTCGCGTAACCTAGTTGACGCTCATGGCGCAAGATAATGTTTAAAATTATAAATACAGCCCGACCTTTTACTCATGAACAAAAACTTATTCTCCTGAAGCAAATGCTCTTGCTCAAAAATTTTATGAATAAAAACACAAGCATATGCTCCAATTATGTGAAGTATAAGCTAATGCTTCTTTTTATGAATTTGGCTGTATGTTTGTAACCTTAGGCTATATATACGAAATTTATTAATTGAATAAACTCACGGCGGAGCTGGTATGTTCTTGTAGATTTCCTAATTTTTTTTAAAGGGAAGAACAAAGTGATGATGGTCAGTGAAAGCTTCCTTACCAGTAATTATAAAACGTAGAGTAGATAATGCTTGCCCGCGTCTCAACGTAACTAACTGCCTTATCAAAGGCTATAAATACAAGTCTCTTAGCGTCATTTTTTAGGAACAATTGAAAATGTAATGTTTAGGCGGGGTTTCCATTGAACTCGTATTTGAACGTGAGTGAGATATTGACTTGGTAGCAGGCATTTTTAGACTGTCTTTAATGTCTGCTACCACGTCAATATCTCACTCACGTTCAAGTACGAGGTCAATGGAAACCCCGCCTAATAAAACAAAGACGAGAAAATTTCAGTCCAGAAGAAGTGACGTTAGCAGACAATCATTTTTTTCGCTTTTGTTAATCTGTCATTACCTAGACAAATTTTGCATGCTAGTGTCTAGGTCAAACAGATGAAAGAAAAGACGGTTGATATGAAAATAGTAAATGTCGCCTAATTTATTGTAGAACTAAAACCAATCCAATAGATGTACTTGTTTCATTTCAAAAAACGATGTATTATTTTAACCCTTGGTCGATAACTGAATAAGTTAATAATTGCAAAGATTTCATTACTTACCTTCACAATATACAATAAGTGATGTAACACCTGCAGTCCGAGCATGACATACAGCGTAAATTTAGAACTGATATTAAGTATTGCAACAAAAGATTTATGGAAAGATTTTTGTACTGAATTAACATGGTATTTCGTCTTGTTCTGATATAACAACATAAACTATTGGTTGGCAGCAACTCCCAGCAGATCCACCTCCAGCACTCTCGGTCCTGCACTTTCTTCGTCAGCTCTTGGTGGGTTCAAGCTCTTGTGTCCTCCTTCAGTTGATCCAAGAATCCCTCTTCGGCCACCAACGGCGACAAAGTCAACGGTAAATGTTCCGAACGGTAGACTAGAGCACATGTTAATAAGCATACGGTACTTATCAATATTGTATTGATACAAAGCAGGACGTTCTCTTTACCAGAAGCTTCGTTAAAGCAAAGTTAAAGTAGTCTAGACATGTATATTAGTGATGTGAAATATATTGCAACTAGCCTATATTAATTTATTAACCAGGCTAGGTTGCGTCAGGACAATGCCTCTCGCAATCCAAAAAGCAGCCTGCTAAATGAATAAAGTTGATAATTATTACCATTTCATTCCTAACCTAACAGTAGTATGTCAAAATACTACAAAGTTACCGTGGAAAATAAATAACAATTTAAAAAACAGCTTATGAGACTAGGGTCATATGGTTCTTTAGACAACTTATAGCCGATGCATGAACGCATTTAGAGCACTAAGGAAATATAGAGCATTAGTGATTTAGACAGCAAATCAGCAAAGATTCGAACCGTTTCACCAAAGCAAAGAAAAAAATATAGTAATGAGAAGAGATCATGTAACTTACCCGCATGCGCAGATCCCCAACAGTCCAAACGCGACTTGCATAGTCATTTGAAGCAGCAAGGATTAACGTGCCAGTCGCGTTGAAGTCTATGGACATAACGGCGGCGTTGCTACCAACCAAGCTGCCTTTGCTCTCAATACACCCGCCTATGAGAAATTAAAATAATACATTATTGTTTTTCTGAACGAGTATTCACTGTGTTGGGTTTACCCTATACCCTAAGGGCAACTAGGAAACTGAGGAAGATGAATAGAACTCCAGTTTTTCTATTAGAAAGAAAAAAATGAAGGAAACCTGTCTAAATTTACGTAACCCAACCCCTAAGTTGGATGACTGCACGCGGAGAATCGAAAACAAGTCAACCATATTTGTTGTTTGTTGGCTTTGTTCATTTGTTTTTATTTGTATTTCATTTAAAAAATGAGTTCTGCGACAGAAATTAATTAAAAAAAAAAAAAAAAAGCTGCTACACAATCAAAGATAAGTTACATGGCTTAAAAAAAAAAACAAGCAGACAAGACAATAACGCCCACCCCTGTTGGCAGTTCCTTGTAGCATAAAACTTCATTTCAAAATTCAAAACAACAAGTTTTCCCTTTTCTTCAAGGCGCGTCCAGAAAGTAAGTCTACCCAATTTATAAAACAAAAACCTAGTTGGTTACACTTCTACGTATGTTAGTTATTTTTCGACATAGACCATCCCTCTTGATGCAAGAAGTGAGCCGCGAGATTAATTTTTTGATGCATGTCCCGAAGATATCTCCCGTCAGCTCTTCCGCTTAGTTCCCCCCTCCTCGTCCACTGAAAACTTGTTTCCACCCATGCGAACCTTCAGGGAAGTGAAGAGATGGAAATCTGAAGGGGTCAGGTTAGGGGAATTCAGGGGGTGGTTTAAAAAGTCCCATCCAAAAGAGTCCAGGAGTTGCTTCGTGGCAGGTTTGGCATTGCCAGACAGACTCCCTTCGCCAACATGCCCCTCCTTTTATTCTGAATCGCCCTTTTCATTTTTTTTCGTCTCACGGTATCTTGTCGCGATGATGGTCTCACGGATATTCAATCAAAATTATGTCTTTATGGTCCCAAAACACGGATGCCATGATTTTTTTTTTGCCGAAATAGTGGCTTTCTATTTCTTGGCGGAGGGTGACAAGGTGCTGAGACCGTCCCTTAGTTACAGGCGTGTAGTGGGCAACCCAAGTTTCGTCGCCAGTAACAATAGAGTAGAGAAAATCAAAGCCTTTGCGTTCGTATGACGCCCGAATGACGGCGCGAATTTCACACTTGGCGGGAGATACGATCGACATTTTTGGCGAGAAATGTGTCAAGAGTTTCCAACGCACTGATCTCGGATTCGTCTTGTTTAGAAGGGGAGGGGTCAGGCTACACGGCAGAGTTGCCAACATGTCGAAAACGTATTCCCTACAGCTGTGAAAGTACCAGTACACTTGCTTTCTGGACGTGCCTCGTATCAACACAGGAGTGTAAGCATAGTTCTTCGTCTTCTTAATAAAAATGTTAAATCGCACACAAACAATTTAACGAATGTATCCGATTAACCTCTTCATTCGCCTCATTAAATCACCTAATAGGTACTAGTGTCGAGTTACTACACGCCTCCGACCGCAAGGTGTGTAGATACTCGCACAAGTACAAGCACGCTACCACCTTGCCACCGAAGTCGAAGTTCAAGTATACAGTATTTTAACATTTCGGGGTAGGACTAGTCCAAGGTGTCCAACCATTGGTTATTTGTTCTCACAGGTTAACAAATTATTGGGTGTAAAACCAAATGGCAGTGATTACGATTTATATTAATTGAATAAAATTTACCCCAGACAAATGTTTATGGAATTTTCTTAAATAATTAAGTATATCATTAGTTCGTTACTCAATTAAGTAATTTTATATCCACGTGGTGATGGACGCTGAACACCTCGCGTCGTGCCCGGCGATCGACCACTCGCCGACAAATGAAGACGAGTTCGAAAAGATCGCACATCGCTACTGGTCAGCGCGTCACCAAATGGCCGACATGCCAAGGGGGGACGTTGGCTAGTAAGTAAGTTAGTATATCCACGTGGTGTAGTGACGTCTCTTACACCAATTTTTGTAGGAAAACCAAGTGGAGAGCAGCATGGAGACCTACAATTCCTTCCATTCAAATATCGCACCTTTGGTAATTTCCCACAGTTTCACTTTGCGGTCCGCACCACCTGTCGCGAACATTCGGTCCACCGGTGACCATCGAACGGCGTGCACCTCACCATCATGGGCGTCTATTCGGGCAAAAGCTGAGGTAGGCACGACTGTTGCAATGTGGGAGGGTGACCGGTCGGGGGATACAGTCCGAGTGCTATCACGCAGGGCCTCTTCCAGTTCGCGCTGAACTTGAGCTTGCCTACGACGAACTACGACGTCGTTCTCTTCATTCAACCGTTCGGCATCTTTTTCCTGTAATAAATTACAACAATGTCAATAAAACAGTCTAAAATTAAATATTTTTTTTAAACAAAACCTAATTAGACACTTAATTAAATTAAATTTTCTCTAGTGCCATGGGTTAAGAGACTCGTCTCTCTAGTGTAATTGACAGTAAATAAGCATCATATTAATTTTATTACGTCTACCCATTGAAAGAGGAGTACACTAGGGTACCCAACACCATGATTTGAACTTAGTACTACTTTTAATACCGGGAAAAGAGAGTACAGGATCCTTCTAACATTTTAAATAAACTCGTCTCCTTTTAGGGAGATTCATCTACCTATTGAGATAGCCAATGACCAATGTTCGACTTCCGGAAAATTTCTTCACAACTTTTCATTTCATGACCCCCTGAGCCTAAATCCACCCTCCGTTCAAAATGTTATGTATATGTGTAAGTTATAAATTATTATCATATTTATAATTATTCATTATGCTTAGTTTATTCTATTATTCCATTATTATTATTATGATTTACAAAATGGTGTTATGCCTAAAGAGGTGATGAAAATGACTGTTATTCAATTCTTTTATAGGTATGTAAAACATCTTTCTTCTTTTATCTTTTATTTGTCTGTAATGTATTATTATTGTGATTATGTAACAATATAATATATCTTTTATAGATTGAATCGTATAACGTCGTACTGATTTATTACATATGTACTTTCAAGATGGCGTCCAGTCAAAAGAAAATAATTTGATAAGTAAAAGTTCACAGTCGTCATTGTGGTTCGAAATTAGGAACACAAGAGTGTTTTGTCTGTTGATGTTGTGGCCGGGAAAAGAATGAAGTATTTTTATTTATTTTTATCGCCTTACATCGGGTCTGCACTTACATCTAATCTAATCTAATCAACCTACATCTGATCGGCCAGAGCCGGAAGGGATTTTAGTTTTTTATGTAATATTGACAGATATAATTTATTTAAAAATTAAAATAAAAATCCTTCTAACATAACCTAATGTTAGCAAATTGTATAGTTTCAGTGGGGGTGATGTTGATCGCCTGCACGTGGTGCCCCCTGCCTGCAATAACTAAACGATCAACGGGATTACGCCGATTCACCAAGCTGACCAGATGACGGCCGGTGTTCCCGCTCAAACACCAAAAGGTCCTTTTCAGGACCGCGACAAGGACCTTCGAGTCCTATTTTGGAACGCAGGTGGCTTAAACCTAGAGAAGTTCCTACAATTCAGACAAACACTTGTAAAAGTGGATGCGGATGTTTTTATAATTGTTGAAGCCGGTGCTTCCACAGACAAACCGGAATTATACCAAGCTACTGGGTTCGATGTCAAAGCCCTCAAACGAGCTAGACAAGTTGCATCAGGAATACTGTACGGTATAAAAGACGGAAGCGTAACTAAGAGTAAAATCCTACACGAGATGGCGGCAAATGACACGATCGAAGCCATAAAAGTCGATATTTGGAAAAGGAAAAAGAAACACACGATTGTAGGGCTATATAATCCGCCAGGCAACAAACCAGACCTTGATTTAATCGATACGAGTGAAAGAAACCTCATTGTAGTGGGCGATTTCAATGCGCCTTCAAAGAGATGGGGTTACAATGCAACATCTACCATTGGGGGTATAGTAGAAAATTTCATGGACGACAACATGCTACAAATCATAAACACCCCGCCGACTTTCCTCTCATACGCAGGCCACACTACCAGACCAGACTTAGTATTAGTTCATCCCGAAATAGCGACTAGAGTCACAGTAAGCCTGGAAGAAGACGCAGCGGGATGCGGACATAAGGCTCTACTTATCTCATTGCAGCTACAGAGCAAACCTACCACAAGAAGAAAGCTGCCAAGATGGAACTTTAAGAAAGCCAACTGGGATAAGTATTCTAGAGAAACTGACAGACTACTTACTCCAGATATTATAAGTGACTGCCCTGATAAAGCATACAAAGCGGTGCGGACAAACTTGCTAAAAGCGGCTATCTCAAGTATTCCTCGTGGGCAGGTAAAACAGTACAAACCATTTTGGAATAAAACGTTAGCCAAGTTAAAAGAAAAAAGGAATGAAGCAAGACAGACAGCTGAAAGAACAAAAAAACTCTAAGAGACTGTATTGATCTGCGGCGGAAGCAAGCAGAGCTGCACAGGGGTCTAAGCAAAGTAAAAGGAACGCATTCAAAGAGTTCGTACCGAAACTGGACTTCCGCAAGGATGGGATAAAAGCCCACCGCTTTTTGTCGAGAATGAACAATAGTGATAGTGCGGGAAAAGTGATAGAACCTCTGCAGAAAGGGAACAAACTAATAACACACCCCAAAGACATTGCTGACTCAATCTGCGCACACTACGCAGGAGTCAGCAGAATACCCGGTATCCGAACGCTGAGGAAAAACCTGCCAGCTAGCGAGACTCTTACGTGCAACACTAAGGATGAAGAACAGTTATTCCAACATCCATTCAATATAGCTGAACTAAACTACGCCTTAGAGGATGTAAAACCCAAGAAATCAGCAGGACCTGACAACATATACCCGGAATTTCTATTACATCTAGGAAATTCGGCTAAAACCACCGTTCTTGCCCTGTTCAACCTCACATGGAACAAGTACCTACCGGATATGTGGAAAAAGGGAGAGATAATCCCCCTTCTAAAGAAAGGCAAACCATCTAACTCCCCAGCCAGCTATAGACCCATAGCTCTTACAAGCATATGCTGCAAACTTGGGGAAAGAATGGTTACAAACAGATTGACAAGGTACCTGGAAGATAACAAACTGATGGACGACGCACAAGCCGGATTCAGAAGACGAAGAAGCACAATGGACCATATAATCTCCTTTTCCCAATTTGTGAAGGACGGATTTCACCGTAAAATGACAACTGTGGCGGTTTTGATAGACTTTAAGCCAGCTTACGACAGAGTCTGGAAGGACATGCTGATACAAAAGCCGAAAACAAGTGGCCTGACAGGGCGCATACTAAATTGGATAGTGTTTTCTTTCCCACAGACAAATTAGAGTTCGTTTTCAGGAGGCAACTTCCAGATTCAGAGTGCAGAGGGAAGGTCTACCACAAGGAGCAGTACTCAGCTGCTCTCTCTTCAACATCATGATTAATGATATTATTACGGCTGTTAAATCTGTAGCAGGTGTTGATGCTCTTCTCTACGCCGATGATCTTCTGATCTGGGCCACCAGTAGTGACTGGAAGGGTATTGAAACGGCCCTAAACATGGCACTCACCCGCATAGCTGAATGGGCTGACAAAAACGCAATGATAGTAAGTACAGAGAAAACAGTGTGTCAAGTGTTTTCGCTATCTACAAAACCAAAAGAAATACGCCTATACTACAAAAGCACCCGTTTAGAAGAGAAAAGCATCACGAGATACCTAGGAGTTGCAATGGACTCAAAACTGACGTGGAAAGACCAAATAAATGAGGCTGCCACTAAAGGAAAGAATCGATCCAGACTTCTCAAGCGACTTACGGGGACAAAATGGGGCTGCACTCAGGACGTACTAAGCACCACATATAAATGCTACGTTCGGCCAGTTTTCGAGTATGGAGGGGAAGCTATAAGCACGGCAAGTTCAAACCAACTTGCCAAGCTGGATGCAGCACAAAACGCAGCCCTCCGCGTTATCACAGGGGCGGTAAAGTCAACCCCAATTGCAGCAATGGAGATACACTCATACATCGAACCTTTGAACATAAGAAGAGACAAGTCGCTAATGAAGACCTGGGAGAGGATGAAGCGCACCAGACCTACCCTCTGGAATTTCTATAAGCCAGCATCGGATCGTCTAGTCACTCAAAAAGGGCCGGTTTGCAGAGCGAAAGAGTTAGCCACAAAATACAGTATCAACATTGGAGAGCCAGCTGAAATGCCAGTAAGCCATAAGTCCTATCAATGGCTCCCAACAAAATGCCTGAAACTATACGACCACGATATAACTAAAAAACAGTCGCTCCCGGACCATCTTAGAAAAGCAGCATATGAGACAGTGCACCGGTGCTATCCAGAGAGAGAATGGCTTCACATCTACACAGATGGCTCATGCATACCGGGCGACGGAAGAACTGGAGCTGGTTACTACAGCCGCCTCTTCGAGGGTTACAGCGCAGTAGGATCCCCACTAAGCAACTTCGACGGAGAGATAGCCGCCGTTGAAAACGCAGCCCAGAAGTTACTGCAGTTCCCAGATTGCAGAAAGGCAGTACTGCTAGTTGACTCACAAGCAGCTATCATAGCACTCACAAAAAACAGCTACACAGAGTGTACTTCCACATTAAAATGCAGGCAGCTACTGAGCCAACTCATAGAGCAAGGTCGGGAGTTGGTGATGCAGTGGATTCCGAGTCACGTCGACATACTTGGAAATGAAAAGGCGGACTTCTTGGCAAAGATGGGCACAAAACTACCTCAGCCCAGCAAAGCAACACCCCTCACGGCTGTGAAAAACCTCATAGACATATCAGTACGGAGGACAAACCAGGACAGACTGCGACTAGCCTCAAGTGGAAAACAATGGAGCACACTGTTAAACAAACCCGTAAAGAAGAACCTACCACGGCCCACTTCAGTAACAGTCTTCAGAACAATAACCGGGCACGATCTTTTGGCATCCCACCTCCACCGAATTGGAATATTGAGGTCCCCCGACTGCGTCCTGTGCGGGAGTACCCCTATGGCCGCCAGCCACCTCAAGGACTGCCCGATGCTTGATGATGAAAGAAACGATCGACTTACCGGAGATGAATACACGGCACATCTATACTGGTCAGCGCGGCGCCTGATGGCAGAAATGCCAAGGGTGGGCGTTGGCTAGTAAGTAAGTAAGTAAGTGTATAGTTTCAGTGATGTGCGCTCACCTTGTATTTCATAAGACGGTCAAGTAGTATTGTGTTCTCCTTTTGTGCCTGCCTCAACTTATCTTCTAGAGCTGTGAACGCAAGCTGCAAGGCGGTGTGTTCATCACGGATAGTCTGATTGAGTGTGTCTAATTCTTTGACGGTAATTTGGTACCTCGATATCTCAGAACGTAACTGGTTTACTTCAGTAGTTAGAGAAACAATTCGGGCGTCGCGCTCCAACAACGTCTTGTCACGATCCTAAAAGCACAGAAAATATCACATACTCCTTTTCTCAGGTGTAGCGCAAGATCAAACGTGAATATGTAGGCATCAATAATATACATTTCAAAACACGTTAAGGAGGTAATGTCTATGATTTATTTAATTACAGCGAGTTCCCAGACACATGGGATGATTCAACGAGTAATTGCACACAATAAGTTGTTGTTGTTGTTGTTGAATCTCAGAAGCGCCGCGCGCTTATTCAGAATCTCCAACTTCAGATCACTGATTGACTATTGCCTTTGGTGCCGCATTCTTTCGCTCTTCAATTTTTTTGCCAGTGCTACTCTAAACTTCTTTGGGTCCATTACGCTTTTTATTTCCCTGGGAAGTCTGTTATACTCAGGTATTACGTCAAACATAGATTTCACTTGCGATCCGATGACACTCACATCACTCCTACGCCTTGTTCTATACTCGTGAACATCATGCCCGCGATTTAGAACTTGTGAGTAGTCCGGGACCATTCTCTTCTCCACCTTATATATAAATGTTAGGGCGTTAATCGTAATACTCTCATCCACTGTTAACCAGTCTAACTCATCCAACATGGTACTAATGTGGGTGTCCCATTTCGCCTTCAGAATCACTCGCATCGCCTGATTCATAATTTTCTGCAATCTGTCGCGTACATCCTGTGTTGCAAAGAACCATAGAGTTCCACAGTAGTCCATGTGTGGTTTAATCAGAGCCGTAAAGACGAGTTTTTTCGTTTCCCTCGGTAGGCAGTACCACAGCCTTCTGAATAGTGATAGTCTCTGTTTCAGCTTCCTGTATACTGCCTCAAATTGTGATTTTAGGTTCAAAGAACTGTCAATCCACACTCCTAGATATTTGATTTTATCCACTGCTTCGATCTTCATCCCTCCCATTGCCACATCATTTAGCCTTTGATCAGATTTTACGTTTATCATTAACACTTTCGTCTTACCAATGTTAATCACCAGGTTCCTGGCCGACAGCCATCCAAAAATTCTATCCAGCTCAATATTCAGTTTCCGAATCATTTCGTGCACATTGTCACCTATAATATAAATTAATGCGTCATCAGCGAACAATTGGATGTTACAACTTCTGGCCAGCTTTGGTAGGAAATTTATAAACAGAATGAAGAGAATTCCTCCTAATTTACTACCCTGTGGTACACCGAACTCCACCCTTCTTGGATCAGATATGCCGTCTTTATATTTCACTCTCTGCTTTCTATTCATCAGGTAGTTCTTAAACCATTCCAGGACATTTCCACGAACTCCCATTCCCTCCAACACTTTCACTAGCTGCTGCCTGTCCACTGTTTCAAATGCTCGTTTCAAATCTAAAAACACAGCAATAATTACTTTGTTCCTCTTTTTTTCCACTCTCCACCTCTCTAAGACAAATTGCAACACGTTTTCCGTGGAATGTTTCTCCCTGAAACCAGATTGGTAGCATGATAGTAGTTTGTTGTTCTCGATGTGTGCTTTCAGTTCATCAAAGTATACAGTCTCTACCACTTTTTCGAGCGCTGGCAGCACGTTCACAGGACGAAACTCTTCTGGCTTAGACGCCCCCCTTACCTTCGGAATAGGGGTTATAATCGATATCTTCAGCTGGTCCGGCATTTTATTTTCATTAATACATGCTTCGACTAGTTTGAATACACTATCTTCCACTTCAGTCCAGCATTCCTTAAGCGTTCTTCCATTTGGCTCAACCGACCCACCGTTCTTGAAAGTGGCTACTATTTTCTTTAACTTTTGTTTTGACGGTACTTGTACATCCGTTAGAATCCTCTCGGGCTGCCCTTCCTCCTCATCAAACAAATTCACGCTTTTCACATTTGCATTTATCAGCTGCTCTATACTCCCTATATAGTACTTGTTTACCTCATCCCCCCGCCCTGCATCAATCGTCACCTCATTCTTACTAATATTCAATATTGACTTTAGTTCCCTCCACATTTTCTTCTGATCCTTACCACATTGTTCAATTTTATTGAGGTAATACTGGTTTTTACTGTTTCTCAGTGACATTGTAAACTTATTCCTTGCTCTTTTAAACTCGGACCACGTTTCATCCATCGCAACTCTATTGGACCTTGTTCTGTTTTCCTCAAACACCCTCTTCATGTAACGGAACTTCTTAAACAAGTTTACTTTAGCTCGCCTTGCTTCTTGAACCTCTCTAGTAAAAAATGGACAGTATCTATTCCTTTTTATTTTTACACTAGGTAGGGTTGCGTCACGTATCACGCTTTGATTTTTTTTGTGCAGTTCTTCATATATTTCATTACTCCCATTTCCCTCGGCCACGAAGCCCGTCAACGCCGTCTTTACTCTCCGCCAATCAACTTTGCCAGGTATTACCAGTGTGTCCTGCTTCTGCTCACCCGTTATCCTCCCCTTCCGTAAGGAGATAGCAATAACGACGTGGTCCGCTACTTACATATATATATATGTTTATATTTTAACTTTTTTATGCAACTTAGCTATTGTGGTGTAGGCCGTGGTGACAAGGAGAATAAAGAATGTCCACTCTACAGCTTGGACGAGTTCAGGGGACTAAGCTGGGATGCATAAACATTAACCCCCCTTCTAACGTATGCTTTCGCATGAAACTTGTTTTTGTTTTTTTCTTTTCCCACCTTGGGGGTCATGGACAAAGGTTGATGATTGATTGATTGATGATTGTCTTTGTCTTCATATAACCAAAATACATACCTGCATTGCCTTGTTGAGATCAACTATTTGTTGGGTATGCTCCCCTTTCCTTTTATGTAAAGCTGTAAGTTCCTCTTGCTGCAGCAGTACCTTCTGTTCCAAAGCTTGTATACGATCCTGATCTCCTCCCGAGACGCCATGCCCTTTGCGGAGTTTCTCATTTTCTATAGTCAACTGTAAATTGTCGCTGCGTAACGTAGCTGATGCATCAACCAACTTGTTATCTATAATAAATTATCAATTTTATTAATAAATATACCTACATTATTTCCTTTAAAAATATTTCCAACTTTTCACATAAAAATGTAGCCTTCGTTCTTGATGTACTGACTGACTAGAATCGCTTCTAATAGATAAGGAAATAAACATAGTCAACGACTGTGAGTAACTAGTGCTGGGGATGCATAATATATATAACGGCAGGCTGGAAATCTGCCTGGTCCAACTTGAAGGGGGAATACATTAATAATTTTCTTGAACTCCATGGCAAAAGAGGCCTACAGTAGTACAGTACATACTGTACAAACTGTCCTCGGGTTCACACATAACGAACATTCCAGCAAATTCGTACGTGCTGTTTATAAATTAACAACAAACGAATGGGATAGAAATACTCAGTGATCTAACCTGTTTTCTTTCTTATTCCAAATAAAATAGATATTTTTCAATTCTAAGAACAAAGATGCAAGAAGGCAGATAAGACCTGTAGACCTTGAGCCCGAATGCATGAACCAAATGATGGTAGTGGTATTTAACACATTAATACTTACTGTACAAGATGAGGTCAGCAAAGCAATTGACTTCTCTCTCATTTCTACGGCGAATTTCGTGAATTATTCGCGATTTCCAGATGTTAGCATCGCTGTCAACCATGCTCGCGTTTGTTTTCGTTTTCAATTTCCCTCTGCTGCCACGTTTAAGTAGTGCAAATAGATTCTAATGACACGAAATAATTGTTTACCTCTCTTTACCTTAACAAAATTTAGTTAGTTTACTTACAATAATACAATTATAATTATAAATTATACAAAATCATACACTTCAGACTTTAGTCTTCACTTACACTATTTATTTAAACTTGAATTATAAAAATGTTTAAAAGATGTTTTCAAGTTTCTCATTTTTATTCCACAGTTGCATATTGTATGCGGTGAATTTCAGAATAAATTAAAATTGCAGAACTGAAAGGATTGTTTGCATGGACATCAAATATTTGGAATTGCCTACCGGCGGCGGCATGCAAGGTTGTTATCAAGTCCTATCACCAAAGTGATAACAAAGTTACATAATTCACTGTTGGTCTTTGATGTCTCTTTTACTTTCTATCTGCTCTACAAAATGGCACAATATCAGGTGGTAGTTGTTGGCTCATGCATGATTGATCTAGTAAGGTATGTACGTGACGACTGATTTTAGACTGCCATACGTTGCCCTTTTTTTGGCCAAAAAATTGTCCTTTTTTTATTAACAAAAGTACTTGGCCATAAAAGAAAAATGATAGTTATACTCTTCAGGGAAGTGACATTGCTCTTTGGGCACTCACCTATGTGCCTGTTTTTCACGATTACATTGAAACCCCGAAAAATAACAAAATTGATTAGTCAAGACTATTGGCATCTTGAAATATGTACATGGCATTCTCTTTAATAAGAAAGAAAGCATTTTTATGTCACTTAAATACCTGTATGTAGTTTTTGAACAAACAAAAAAAATTGCTTACGGCGACCAGATAAGGTCGACGCACTTCGCGATGTGTATGAAGACACCCACTGACGTGCTCCGTACCGATTTAATCAAAAAGCTGAAAATGTTAAGAGTGTACAGCCCGTAAGAAATTGAATAATTTTTATTTTTTATCGAATTACCTAAGCATGTTATTAAAGACTTGGCTCATCTAAGTTGTAGAAGACTACTTCATGCATCGTATTATAAGATATTTTTAATTTTCTAAATTGTAGTTTTTTCATAAACAATAACTTTTCACGTATTATCGATTTTATAAAGAAACTACAATTTCGAAAATTAAAAATACCTTACTATAGGATGCATGAAGTAGTCTTCTACAACTTTGATGAGCCAAATCTTTAATAACAAGCTGAGTTAATTAAATAAAAAATAAAAAGTATTAAGTTTCGGGCTGCCACTTTCCTACGGGCTGTACACTCTTAATTTTAGTTTAATTTTTTTTTTAATTGCTACGATTACCACTCCAGTCCATGTCGCTTACGTCTTGTCATCCTTTCTGCTTCCCTATTTCCGTTTTTATTTATATGACAACCCTTGACTGATATATATTGCCTTTCGAATAAGTGAACAAAATTGGAACTGGGGAAAAACAGCCTTACAAATGAGAGTTTTTTTTAAAGTTTAAATCCTACTGGAATAAATACTCTTGAGACCACTATCGAATAATGAAACCAAGTTTTCTAATCGCTGCCCTGGCAGCGCAGTTAATATAACAAAACAGTTGATATAATAAAATGTCAATTCTAACAGTTATGCACCTCGTCTTCCGCAAAGTGGGGAAACATTACACGGAACCAAGTTTGCAGTCGGTTTTGGTGGCAAAGGGTGCAATCAATGCGTGGCAGCCCGGAAACTTGGAGCCGACTGTGTCATTGTAGCCAGGGTAAGTGAGTTTGTCACAGTCGATCGCTACGATAGGCAAAAAAGAATGAAGACTTACAGATTACTTACAGTGAATTTAAAATTGCACAGAAGTGCGGAATCATGGTCGTCTGTTCCCAATCTAGAATCTAGTTCCAGTTCAAATTCAAAACAGGTTAGCCATTGTTAACTGAGATAAAGGCGAATAATCCCCGTTTTAGGCTTCGTCAAATAGAATAGAATATTTCTGTATTGAGTCATTAACATGAAACAATACGCATTCTAAAACCTAAGACACAAAACAATAAATAAATGAAACACGGTACGATGATGAGTTTTAAGCTCCAAAGAAGGTGCGACGTTAATAACAGATAAGCTGTTTAAATCTCGGCTGCATATTCTACACTCTACTTCCTTACTGTACTTTTGGGTTTTTTTATTTTTGTATTATTAAATTATCTGTTATGTAGGTTGGTGACGACTCATTTGGACGCGATTATTTAGAATCTCTCCGTGGATTGGGAATTCCTACTCAACATGTGATCGTCACCAAAGAATCAGCGAGTGGAATGGCTCAAATAATCGTAGCAGATAGTGGTATGTTCCGATTGACAATGTCGTTTGAAACTGGAGCTCAATTTCTCTGTTAGTTTTTGAAGTGTATTGAATTAGGGATATTTTAGTATTGACCTACTTAGAGACCTAGATATTATCTATGAGCACGTTATGAGGGCCAACGTTAAGGAGCTGGGTCAGGCTCATCTAACTGTAACTTTATCTTCATCGGTACAAATCCGCCATTCCTCCCTTACACTATCATTATGGATTACTTGTTTGCAGGGGAAAACCAAATAGTAATTGTAGGAGGTGCTAATAATCATTTAACCACGTCAGATGTTGGGAATAGTCGAGAAGTCATCAATGATTGTGCTGTTTTACTAACTCAGATGGAAGTTCCTGTGGAGACAACAGAAGAAGCACTTCGGCTAAAAAGCAAATCAAAAGGTAACGGCAGTACGGCACAATTTTGAAGAATATTCATAATATTTGCTGGACCGAGACGTTAATTACCATTTTCGTCAATAATGTAACATGTGAATTTTGTTTAAATACATACGGCATAATAGGAACTTCCTTCGACCACTTCTCTAGCATAGTTGAAAATAATAAAACATACAAATTTTGTGCAATTCTACTCGTCTATGAGTCGTAGACTTTATTTGGTCCGCTTTTAATTTCCCATTTTCACCCATATTAAACAGAAACAATGTCATTTAGAAATCATAGGCCTATCGCATGCCTTTACGAAAATCAACTGCAGAACAATTGCGAAAATTGCAATTTCATTTATAGCCTAAATAATTTATTTGCACTATACCAGTCGAGATTTTTGCGAGGCCTCCTGGTACTAGAAGATGATGCTTCGATGCGTTATTACTTGAAATGCAGTACATGATATTTACGTCGTTTTCCGTTCTCATCACATTTCATAATTTTGAACTTCGTCTTTTTTATAACATTGCTCAGGTATTTCAATATTTAACGCTGCCCCCGCGCAAACGAACCTCCCTGCCGCACTGTACTCACTCCCCACCATATTCTGCGTTAACGAAACGGAGACTTCGCTGCTGACAGGCCTCGAAGTGAGCAGCGTAGCGCAAGCAGAGGTCGCTGTCGAGGAACTGAGGCGCCGAGGCTGTCAACACGTGATTATAACGCTCGGGGAGCTGGGCGTCGTTTACGCGCCGCCTGGCGTGTCCCCCTCGCACTTCCCGGCACATTCGGCTAATGTACTCGACACCACGGTAAGTTAGGTTTGTTTTAGTGCCATATGCACACACACTATTGTGGTTTGGTTCGTACTAATAGAGGGACGATAAAGGGAGAAGGTGGAGGGTGACCTGTCAAAGATACAGATGACTTGTCAGGGGAAAATTGGGGAGCGAGTGCTACGATGTGAAGAGAAAGGGGTGGTAAGTTTTTTTTCCTGGAACCACCAGCCATACCAGTATCACCTACCACATCTTTCAACATAACAGAACACAAACATTGTAGAATAAAAATAACTGTTTCTGAAGAGTTTGTATTTTGATTATACTGTATGCAAATATAGAAAGAATACTCACAGATGACCAGTTCGGATTCAGACGGGGAAGAGGTACCAGAGATACTATATTAGCCTTGCGACAACTATAGAAAAGAGACTAAAGAAAAACAAAAACGCATTTGTGGCATTTATCGATCTAGAGAAGGCTTTTGACAAAGTATCGTGGGAAAAACTATTTGAAGCCCTGAAAAAGGTGGGGATAAAATTCAAAGACCGAAGAATTATGAGGGCCTTATATAAAGAAGAAATAGCGGTCATCAGATGCGGAAATGCAGAACACCAAGCTAGAATAAAGGCAGGAGTAAGGCAAGGCTGCTCATTGTCTCCAATACTGCTCAACTGCTATATACAGGTTGCTCTAGAAGAAATGAGAGAGGCAATCCATGATATCAGAGGTATAAGGATACAAGGAGAAAAAATTGATATGATCCGTTTTGCTGACGATATAGCATTAACTGCTGATAGTGAAGAAGAACTCACCGAAGCGCTGAATACAATGAAGGCCGTACTAAGTACCTATAACATGAAGTTAAACGTAAGCAAAACCAAAATTATGGTGATCACCAAGGCGGGGGCTCAAGCAACTATCGATGGTGCCGCAATAAATAGCGTAAAATGCTTTCCATACCTAGGCAGCATAATAACACAAGAAGGAAAGTCATCCCAGGTAATATCCAGTCGAATACACTTAGCCAGACTAGCTTTTAACATAAAGTCAAAGATATTCAAATCTAACAACATCGACTTGGAAGTAAGGAAAAGACTTCTCAAAACTCCAGTGTGGAGTGTGCTCTTGTACGGAAGTGAAACGTGGTGCATTTACGAACATTACAAAAAAAAGCTGGAAGCCTTTGAGTTGTGGTGCTACAGAAGAATCATGAAAATCCCATGGAGAGGCCACATAACCAACGAAGAAGTGCACCATAGAATAAACGAAAAAAGAGCTATTATGGCCACCATTTCAACAAGAAGAGGCAAATGAATGGGGCATATTCTGAGGCACGAAGGGCTCCTCAAGAACATAATTGAGGGTATGGTTGAAGGCACCAACTCAAGAGGACGACAGAGGAAGGAGTACCTAGAAGATGTCATGAAGGACCTAGGGTGCGCCACCTACAAAGAACTGAAAAGGACCGCACAAAACAGACAAGAGTGGAGGAGAAAAATAAAACATTCGCTGCAAACCAATCCTTAGATTGCAACTCAAGAAGAGAAGTATGCAAATCTAAACCTTTTGCCTTTTACTCCTCCAAGCAAAACCATCTGCTCTTGAAGCATTAGCTGCAAATTTGTGAAGTAAAAAAGCTTTTTATGAAGTCTAATCATTCGGGTCATTTTGAGCAAAACTTATTTTATGCTCTTAGTAAAACTGTATAGTAACATAGTGTTGTTGCAGGGGGCTGGAGATGCTTTCCTTGGGGCTTTGGCGTTTTTTCTGTCCCGATCACAAGAACCTGATTACCAGTCAGCCATCAAGAAGGCTATTGTCGTGGCGTCTATTTCCGTGGGGCGGCCTGGTACTCAAACTAGTTTTCCAGCGTTCAGCGAAGTCACGCATTTGATTTAAGCTACGTGTCTTATTTAATAAAGGTTTAATGTAATGCCTCTTTTAATTTTAATGTAGCCCATTAAATTAATTCTGAGTATGCCTAATACGCCCTATCTCCACTATTTGCGCAATTGGGAATCTGTTGAAGGCCCTTAGATTTCAACCTAAGGCGGCTATTCCACCGACGTCGTTTTACAATGTGAATGTGCATGACGTGGTAACAGACATCATTAATAAGTCTCTACCATATTATAACTTAATTTATAATAGATAAGTTAAGTATCTACATTATGGTCTCCTTAAAATATGGTAGAGTCTTATTAATGATGTCTGCTACCACGTCATGCACAATCCCATTGAAAAACGACGTCGGTGGAATAGCCGCCTAAGGAGCGTCGAAAAGGACCGTAAGCTCAAGTATGATGTTGGATACGGAATTAATATTTTCCGAGCCCTAACTCCTAACGTTGGAGTGTCATAGGCCCAAATCCATAAAAATTTTCTCCCCAGGCCTCCCTAACGGGGTGCTGTAGCCCACAGGTGGGGAATCACTGCTTTATTATAAGGATATTTTTGGCAAAACTCAACCAATACTGAACTCGGATTTTGATTGAGAATCCAGTAAAAATTAATAATTATAATTCAAGCATACAGGTGTATGTATAATGTTCTTGAATAGATAATAAGAACCGGTCCGAGTTTACTCGAACATGCTTTCCAATTTATCAAAATTTGTAGATAGAGAAAATAAGTAATTTTTGGTCAATAATTTTATCCTATAGTTAAATTTCCGATAACTCGGGAGGGGGGGGGGGGTTGTCCATCTAACGTCAATGGAGGGGAGGTAAATTCTAGATAGGTCAGACCAACACATTACCACACAATGCAATGCATTTGAGCGTGAATTTTCTATCAATTTTTTGCACAAAACCAAATAGTTTTTTGGGAAAGTAACCTGTCCCGTTGCTTTACTCAATTTAACACCTAAAACATAACTGAAGGTAGAAATCATCGAAAGAAAAGTTTCGCAGAAAAATTATTTTTTAGTCATTTTTCATTAAAATTTAGTTATTTGTATTTTTTTACCCCCAGAAGCAAACTATCAAGGGGCAAGCGACCCCCCGCATTGTATTAACATTAATAACAACTACAATATAAGTGAATTTAAAAGAATTCGTTGGAGCCATTTTTGAGAAATAATTTGGAGTTTTTTGAGAATAAAACCCCCCCAAAATTGAGTTAGCCCAAAATAAAAAAAAATTGTCCCGAGGTATGATTTTTGTGAACCTACATGCCAAATTTCATCATAATCGACCGAGTCGTTTGCCCGGAAATCGATGAACAGACAGACAGAGCGACAGACCGATAAACATTTCGTAAAAACCACTTTTTTGGGTTCCTGGGACCTCAAAACGTGTAATTCCGTTGAAATATCGGAATCGAAAATTTGGACCGTCACAAAGCTTTCCTTATACTACAAAGCAAAAATATATAACCTGCTGTTTATTATTACCTCGTGCCCTATTACCCGGTGACTGAACCATAATTGGCATAATTACACATCTATAGTTATTACTGAATGGGTCCGTACTGAAGGAGACAGTCAATTTTTCTTTAGTCTGTAGAAAACGGAAAACCTAACATACGGTTGAACGAGCCGTCAAAACTAAAGAATCACTATGCCAATAATTCCATGAGCATACATTTATAAAATCTACAACAAACTAGGTGTTTTGTTACCGTAGTTTCCATTGCTATTTGCTGGTCCAACAGTATACATCAGGATTTTGGGCGGAATTCACTACTCAACTGATCAACATTTTAAGTATCAATATAATAATTAAACAGTCTATTCTAAGTGTACACAAACATAATGCTAACCTCGATCAGACGAAGATTTCTTTTGCTGCTCAATAAATTCCATGGCTACCTGTGTCAATGATTTGAAAGTTCGAGGCTCCCACGCAGCAATATCGGCCAAAACTTTCCTATTAAGAAGCACGTCTCCTTTGACTAGCCCATTATGAAAATCTCTGGCTGATATACTGTGTTCCTCACATCCCGCGCTAATGCGAGCTTGCCACAGCTGGAAATATCAAATTAACATACATTACGTCCAGGACGATTGTTTGGAGTAACCCATGGGCCATGGAGTACCGCGCGGAGGCGTCAATTTCTTGTACTTTTTCTTTATTTAATAAACATTAACGCAACAGGGCTTATTACTTGCTGCAAGGTCAAAATATATATGGGACAAATTAAATACTCAAATAGACTACTTACATCTGACATATCAAGTTTTTTCAAAGGTCGCGATAGTCGATTGTACTGCAAAGCCCTACGAATATTGCGAAGTGCTACACTGTAGCAATTGCGCTTACGACCTCGATATGCCTGCAACAATGGACAGAATTAGATAATATATTATGGTGTTCTGGGCATCAGACTACAAATGGTTTTGTAACAATTCGACCGCTCTGTCGTTAAAATCCAGTTTGTAAGTTAGCTATTTACCTTCCTCTCTCAGTGATAGAACATTTTACTTTCAGAATTGTACTTGCTTCTTTTCTACTTCTTTCTAATTACAAAAGAGAATAATTCGGGAAGTAATACAATTTAAAACGATTAAATAAGAATATTGATAGACCAGTCTGGAGGTAAGACTTTTAGAAAAATGTTGCCACCAGCTGAAGTTTACTAATTAAATGCTAAAAATTAATATTATTATACCAGGTCCAGAAATAGTTTTAAAGGATATTTGAATGAGCATATAAAAGAAAGTCAAACAGCATTCTAGCGGCATTCCTGGGAATCAGCGGATGTCCAGGTGGCCTACAAAATAGTCGGTCGTTAGCTGACGAATGCGGGAATTCCTCCAGTGTGGCTGAGCATAAAATGTGGTCCCCACAAGTTAATCGTTATAACCCAGTTACGCATGTAACCGTAACCCAGTGATGTTTTATTGCAATTGTTCATGTCATTGCACCTAAAAATTGGGGTTACAGCTCTTGTGAGACAGTTTCAGTACCTAGAAAAAATAATGTGTATTTTTTTTTTAATTTATTGTTTTGGTTAACATACCGCTGACAAAAAGAAGACGCGCCTACGATTCCATATTCTATCTGGCCCACGTACACGAACTAAATCCACTAAACTTAAAAATACCATTTGTATGTCAGTTTATATGTTAAATTAAAAATTATCAAACTTCCAAATCTAACCAGCACTTCAGCAGTGAAAATCTGAAAAAGAAAAAATGTATACAGAAAACATATAATACAATCAAAATGTTCAAGGCCACAGGGCACAGATCGCAAACAGATTGAATTGATTCTCCTGACACGTACAGAGTTACTAACTTAGGTGCCCATTCCACATACGTACAACGTCAACGAAAAATTGAAAAATGACGTCAAAATGACGTAAATTGACGTGGTAGCAGAATTTTTAGTATGTCTTTAATGTCTGCTAAAACGTCATTTTTCAATTTTTCGTTGACGTTGTACGTATATGGAATACCCCCCTTAATTAGGCGACTATTCTACCGACGTCAATAGTGATAGCGGACATTAAAGACAGTCTAAAAATGTCTGCTACCACGTCAATATCACCAACACTATTGACGTCTGTGGAATAGCAGCCTACTACTGAGTCACAGAATAAGGATAGAATAGAAGTGCTACTAACATAGCCCCCCTTAATTTATTCAAAAGAGCGCAGTCTCGTTTCTGTCAGCGGAACTAGTGACACTACGTTAGACATTTATGTTCATATTATTGATAATATTAAGTATAAAAACGTCGAATTAATTCTCAAAAACGTTTTCTAATTATTTTCGAATAGAAACTGCCATTTTGTAATTACATAAAAATATATTAATTTTAAAAGTGGCTTACTGACTCGTTATTTGACGGATGCGCACGATGCGCATGACCGAATCCGAAATGTACACAAATAAACAATCGCCATACCATTCCATTTTTGCATTGTCAGAGTTCAATATGGAATATCACTGCTGCAATTATAAGTTACGGGGGGTATTCCATATACGTACAACGTCAACGAAAAATTGAAAAATGATGTTTTAGCAGACATTAAAGACATACTAAAAATTCTGCTACCACGTCAATTTACGTCATTTTGACGTCATTTTTCAATTTTTCGTTGACGTTGTACGTATGTGGAATGGGCACCTAAGGTGAGGGTAGAGCTGAATTTAAGTGAGGTTGCATTTAAATTAGCTAATATTTGGAAATGTTTTCACTTAAAAATTTATTAAAGAAAATTAGAATAATTTGAATACTGGCGGGAAACAAACAGCGCCTCTCGTTTTTGTCAGCGGAACTGAGGTTGGCCGTATTGGATAAATCAAGTTTTTAACATGGAGTGACATCCCCCTGGACTGAGTGACTGACAGACCTTTTCACCATAGACAACAGATAACTAGACTCGTCACCGGGATAGGGATTCAGTTCGCGATAGCAGCGCCACGCCGCGCAGCGGAAATTTTTTCTCCGTCCACTTTCCTTGAACAACAGAGCTCAAGTTAAATTCTTTTGTAAATATTTAAATGTCAAATTAAATATTCATGGGAATAAAATGTATTTTAAAAATTGTAATGATTTTTTTACAAATTCTGAAACTATCACTAAAATCTCAATTTGAAACATATTTTCAAAAAGATAGTCCAAAATCAAGGACTGAAGGACGCACTCCATCCAGCCTCCAGCCTACCAGCCATTACTGACATTGTTTTGTTTACATTTTCAACTGGGCACTATTATATTTTAGATTTGAGTTTTAGTAGAAAAATGCCGAAAGCTAGCAAAATAAGAGTCCGATATTGCTCGGTTGTGGGCTGTTTCAATTCAATTAATATGCCAGTCAAAAGGGTGATAAATCCTAGGGAGAAGGAATAGGTAGTAGTGGGACGACCACGGATGCAATGGCTACAAGGCATCGGGGTTAGGGTCATTCGGGGTAGCTGTGGCTTGCCTAGTAGACCAAGGTCGTTCATGGGTTTCAGTTTTGACTTGGTAAAGGGTCATTCATACGACTATGTACATTTTGTCCATGTTGAGCATGGCTCATTCTCTCATCGTGTCCATTATCCCTCGTATAGTAGATAGCATAAGTTGACATCGAAGACGTTTAACGGATTGCTAATGGAAAAAAAAATCAATTTTGGTCGTTGGTATGAGGCATTCGACATAGGACGAATGAGTTACCTACTAATAATAATCTAGAGTAATAAACAATGTGCTACGTACGGGCTATGAAAAAGTTTTTTAGGACATTACGGGCTCTAGACTGTAGCGCCAAAGAGTAAAAATAAACTACCGTATTAATGGGAATGTTCAGTACAGTATAAAAGTATATGAATAAAATTGAAATGTGGAAATTTAACGTTTGAACTGCAATTGACTAACGCTGCCTACTGTATTACCGATACTTATCATACGTAAGCTTATTAGACTTTACACTGCCAATGGCACATTACATAATATAAGCGTTGAAATACAGTCAACTGTCATTATAATCAGGGGGCTGTCAACGCTGTATAAAATGGAATTTTGCCTTTCTTCCACTAAGAACCGTCTTCTGCTAAGTGGACGGAGATTATTTTTTCCGCACCGCGGCGCTTGCAGCGTTCCCGCTTAAATTCAAATTTTGGTCTGTAACATTTTAGTTGCCATATTCCAATGGAGATTAATATTATTTTTTTTATATTCCATTATAATGACAGTTGACTGTATTACAACGCTTATATTATGTAATGTGCCATTGGCAGTGTAAAGTCTAATAAGCTTACGCATGATAAGTAGATAAGTATCGGTAATACAGTAAGCAGCGTTAGTCAATTGCAGTTCAAACGTTAAATTTCCACATTTCAATTTTATTCATATACTTTTATACTGTACTGAACATTCCCATTAATACGGTAGTTTATTTTTACTCTTTGGCGCTACAGTCTAGAGCCCGTAATGTCCTAAAAAACTTTTTCATAGCCCGTACGTAGCACATTGTTTATTACTCTAGATTATTATTAGTAACCCATTCGTCCTATGTCGAATGCCTAATACCAACGACCAAAATTGATTGTTTTTTCCATTAGCAATCCGTTAAACGTCTTCGATGTCAACTTATGCTATCTACTATACGAGGGATAATGGACACGATGAGAGAATGAGCCATGCTCAACATGGACAAAATGTGCATAAACATAGCATAGTCGTATGAATGACATTACCAAGTCAAAACTGAAACCCATGAACGACCTTGGTCTACTAGGCAAGCCACAGCTACCCCGATGCCTTGTAGCCATTGCATCCGTGGTCGTCCCACTACTACCTATTCCTTCTCCCTAGGACTTATCACCCTTTTGACTGGCATATTAATTGAATTGAAACAGCCCACAACCGAGCAATATCGGACTCTTCTTTTGCTAGCTTTCGGCATTTTTCTACTAAAACTAAAATCTAAAATATTATAGTGCCCAGTTGAAAATGTAAACAAAACAATGTCAGTGACAGTAATGGCTTTTGGCTGGTAGGCTGGATGGCGTGCGTCCTTCAGTCCTTGATTTTGGACTATCTTTTTGAAAATATGTTTCAAATTGAGATTTTAGTGATAGTTTTAGAATTTGTAAAAAAATCATTACAATTTTTAAAATACATTTTATTCCCATGAATATTTAATTTGATATTTAAATATTTACAAAAGAATTTAACTTGAGCTCTGTTGTTCAAGGAAAGTGGACGGAGAAAAAATTTCCGCTGCGCGGCGTGGCGCTGCTATCGCGAACTGAATCCCTATCCCGGTGACGAGTCTAGTTATCTGTTGTCTATGATTATAATGGAATATAAAAAAAATTGGAAGAATTGGAATATGGCAACTAAAATGTTGTGGTGTCTGTGGTTTTCTAGAACCACGTATTCCGGAAAAACCATTAGTTGGAGTTGTATGGTCGTAAACAATAAATAAAGATGGATGAACGATTTACCGAATTATTAATTTATTACTATATTATTTAATCCTGTACAATAATTAATGGATATAACAGAATAGTATAATGGGTAAACTACAGAACAGTGGCGCAGTCGGTAATTAGCCTACTATATTTACTATTTTGCGATTGTTTTTGCTTATTGCTTACTTACTAGTGCACGTGGTACTTTTGTTGGGTTATGCCTTGGATCGGTTTTAAATTTAAAGATAAAAAAATATCACACTTTGAATTAATATTGTGTATTCGCCATCTTTGTAGCAAGGAAGTAAAAAAACATTGTAAACTCTAAACAGTGTCACAGACAATGTCATAGACAAACAAAAATATTATTAAATTAATATTTATTTTCATTATTATTATTTTTAATTTTATTATTATTTTATTATGAAATAGCAAAAATTATAATTTAAAAAAATTATTTCAACATCCTCCCCTTAATTTTTGCATGAATAATTAAATTCCAAACTTTTAGTAAAATAAAATAAAATTCCTTCATTATATAGAAATACAATAAAAAGTTTAATCAACAAGCATTTTTCTAAACTTTTCAAATGAAGAATTAGGTAGAGCTTTTGTAAAAATATCTGCTGCTTGTTCACTACTTGGAACATGTTTTACTTCTACTACCTTGTTCTTTACTAGATCAGTAATAAATTTATATCTTACATCTATGTGCTTTGTTCGTTTTCCACAACCAGTTTTCATTACTTCAATTGTACTAGTATTATCAACAAATAGTAAGATTTCCAATTTTTCACCAGTTAATTCCTGGATTAAAGATTTCAAAAACAAACACATTTTTAGACATTCTGCAGCTGCTATATATTCAGCTTCAGTAGTGGAAAGTGTTACAATATTTTGTTTCTTTGAACACCAAGCTACAGGTCCGCCACAATAGTAAATCACGAAACCTGTGGTACTTTTCCGAGATATTTCATCATCTGCGTAACTTGCATCTGAATATGCAATTAGTTTATTACAATTTGAACCATTATACGTTATTCCTAAATTCTTTGTACCTTTTAAATATCTTAAAGTTCTTTTTACATCGGAAACATTATCAGTTTTAGGTTCAATACAACGACTTTCATAATTCACACTGAAAGTTATATCTGGTCGTGTTTTAGTAGAACAATATAAGAGACTACCGACTGCTTCGCGGTATGGAAAGGATATATTTTTACTGTTATCTGACTTTTGATTACATATTGGAGTTTTAACAGAATTTGCTTCCGACATATTATAAGTTTTAAGCATGTTTTCAACATATTTCTCCTGGCTAATTTTTATACCAGCTTTAGTTCTCAAAATTTCAATACCTACATATTTCTTTATGTCTTTGTTATAGGTAACTTCGCAAAGTTTGCTTAGCTTTTTTACAAAATCATTCAACATCAATTCATTTTTACTTATTATTAATCCATCATCAACATGAATTGAAATTATCAAGCTTTTATCAGTATTACAATAAATACAAGGATCTGATTTTAATCTCTGTAAACCAATCGATAATAAATAATCATTCAACTTAGAATTCCACAATGCTGGAGATTGTTTAAGTCCGTACAATGACTTTTTTAATAGACATACTTTGTCTTTGTTTTTAGCGTTTTTAAATCCTTCCGGAATATGCATAAAAATTTTCTCATTAAGATCGCTATTTAAAAATGCAGATTTTATATCAAATGAAGCAATTAGCATTTTTTTCTTTGCTGCTAAAGCAAATAACAATCGTAAACTATTTGAATCTACCACTGGACTAAATATATCGGTAAAATCTATGCCATTTTCTTGTTCGAAACCTCTTACAACGAGTCTGGCTTTAAAAGTATTATTATCTTTTTTGCGAAAAATCCAGCGAGAAGTCAAAATCTTATTATTTTCAGCTTCTGCTTTTGGAATATAAATCCAAGTTTTATTAGAAATCAACGATTCTTTCTCCTTCTCTACAGCATCTACCCATTCTTTACATTCATTGCCTTTTACGGCTTCTTCAAACGTTAAATATACGCTATCATCAAATAGATCAGTTAAATTAGTTTCACAATCATCAAGTGTAGCAGGTTTCCGTAGATTAATTCTACTTCTTAATTTATAAGGGTATTCCTTTGGAGTTTCAGGTTCTGATTCAGACTCACCGTCAGCATCATTTTCACTGATTATTTCCTCCACAGATTCATTGACTCTACGTGGGCTCACTTGATGCTTGTCTGATTCAGACTCTGAATCCTTGAAAAATTCTGAAACATTAAAATCAAGTTTTACCATTTCTTCAGGTTTTAGCTTATTTTTAATTTTAAGTGAGTTTTCAGGAAAAATAACATCCCTAGAAATAACAATCTTTTTAATGTTTGGGTCAAACAAACGATAACCATTATGATTATAACCAACGAATATCAATTTTCTTGATCTTTCATCAAGCTTCTTAACACGAGGTAGAATTTTAGCATAAGCTTCAGAACCAAAAATTTTTAAATTTTTTAAATCTGGTCTTTTTCCAGTCCAATTTTCTATAGGCGTTGCCTTGCTATTAACTGTTGGACTGCGATTAAGTAAAAAACAACTTGTCTTAGCCGCTTCACTCCATAAATTTTTATTAACATTACTATCAAAGAGTAAACTTCTTATTTTTTCAGTAATTGTCCGATTTAATCTTTCTGAACGAGGGTTCATTTGAGGACTATAACTAGCAGTTACATCAAAAAATATTCCTCTATTATAAAACCATTGTTTTAATGGCAGGTATTCACCTCCACCGTCACATTTAAATCTGCATACTTTTAAACCTTTTTCATTTTCGGCTCGCAAAATAAAATTTTTTATAACATTTGCTGCGTCTGATTTTGCTTTTATAGGATGTACTTCACTATAACACGTAAAATCATCAATTATTGATACATAATATTTGCATTGATCAATAGATTCAATTTCAAAGGGACCTTCGACGTCACTATGAATTATTTCGAGCATTCGAGTAGCACGCTTTAAATTTCCACTAAAGGGATCACGAGCATGTCGAGCTTTAATACAAATTTCACAATTTTTAATATCTAAAGAATTTTTAGTTATTTTTATTCCATCTGACATTGTTGCAAGTCTTTGCAAATTTTTAAAACTAAGATGACCTAATTTTCTATGCCATTCATAAATGTCGTCATAATCATTCACAGAAAAAACATTTTCTCTATTTTTTAAATTTTGGTTTTTACCATATTTTAAATTAACAACGAACAAACCGTTATTTTCTTTACCTTCCATGACAGTTTCGAATTTTGAATTAATAATTTCTACGTTTCCTTTTGAAAATAATACAAACCCACCTTTATCGGTGATTTTTTTAACAGAAAGAAGATTTTGAGATAACTCCGGTACGTAAACTACATTGTTTAATGTCACACTCTCACTCTTTAATGTTCCTATGGCCGTTCCAAATAAGGATTCATTCCTTTTTGCTAAACTGAATTTTGATATTGCAGGATTACTATTCTCAAGACAATTTAAATTATTAACTAAATGTTTACTTGCTGCACTATCGACAGCTAAGCTAATACTTTTATTATTATTAAAGTAATTGGAATTTTTAGATACCAAAAAAACTTTATTATTATTGCTGTCACCATTTTCTCTATTTCTGTTACGGAAAAAACACTCTGAGGATCGGTGCGAATTCCTCTTTTTACAAATTCCGCAATAAAGCGTATTTCTTTCATCTCTAGCTTTTTTAAAACATTTTTCAATCCTATGATTTCTTAATTTGCAATACGTACAGAAAAGTTCATTTTTATTTTTAAAATTAGAATTAGATAGAGTACTTTTACCTTGGGCTAGTGTTTTGAATGCTACTGAGTTGTTTCCACATCGTTCGTCCTCTAATTGAAGGCGAGAAAAAAGATTGGCAAGCGTCTTATCTTTTGCAGTGACTGACTCCCAAGCACTTCTGAAGGCGTTGAATTTTTCGGGAAGAGAAGATACAATCTTTGTTACAACCATCTCGTCTGTTAACTTTTCTCCCAATGAAGCTAGTCTATGGATAATTATTTTTATTTCAGCAATTCCCTTGTTGACATCTTCCAATTTAAAGTTGTAAAAATCCGTTAGAAGAGAACATTTTTGTTGATGAGTGTCCTTATTGTGGAGATCATTTAATGCTTTATACATTTCGGCTGATGTTGTACATGTTAGTAAATGCACAATTTGGCTGCTATCCACTGAGGTTACAATTAGTCTTTGAGCTTTTATGTCAGTTTTTATCCACGATGTATCATCTTTTTTATCCTTGGTAAGGATACTTGGTAAAGGTTCCGTTCCGGTTGCAATGTCGTACGCATATATCGATTTTAAGATGACATCTATTTGAAATTTCCACGTGAGGTAGTTTGGACCATTTAATTTTTCAATTTTTACGTCTTCGTGCATGGTGTACTGGTAAGATTAGGTTACACAAGCACTTTGCACACGCGACAATTTTAATTATTATTTTTAATTTTTCTTTTTAATTGATTTTACGGAACATCTTGGTTTCCCGATTTATCTGGGCCCATAACCTGTTGGGTTATGCCTTGGATCGGTTTTAAATTTAAAGATAAAAAAATATCACACTTTGAATTAATATTGTGTATTCGCCATCTTTGTAGCAAGGAAGTAAAAAAACATTGTAAACTCTAAACAGTGTCACAGACAATGTCATAGACAAACAAAAATATTATTAAATTAATATTTATTTTCATTATTATTATTTTTAATTTTATTATTATTTTATTATGAAATAGCAAAAATTATAATTTAAAAAAAATTATTTCAAAAGACGTTTTGCAAGCCAATTTGAATATGCAGAAGACGATGTCGGATATTTTGAAGGCTTTAACTAGACCCCAAGGGCAAGGTTCACCTGCTCAACCTGCTACAGGTGGGGGAAAGAGTTTTCCAAAACTTGATAAATTTATTGCAAGTGACGACATTGCGTTACACATTGAAAAATGTAGTGCAGCTTTTAAACTTTACAGCATTACTGATGATAGCACGATGCTGCAATTGTTTATGCATAGTTTGCCTACTGATTTATATGGACTTACTAAGGATTTGCTACATCCGAAAACGCTTGCAAACTCACAGTATGATGATGTGACTAAACTTTTGCAAGGTCATTTGCGACCAACACCTTTAGTCATACCTTCTCGGCATACACTATATAAACGCCGACAGCAAGAGGGAGAATCATTGGCAGCTTATTCGGCATCTTTACGCCACTTAGCTGTTCCTTGCAAGTATGCTTCCAGCGTGTTATCAGAGGTCCTCAGGGATGTTTTTGTGGCAGGTTTACGAGATCGTCACATTTTAGATCGTGTTCTTGAGGAAGATAACGCTGATTTCGATAAGATTTATGCTCTGGCGGTGTCTCTTGAATCTGCGTCGTCAGGGACACGGGAATTGCTAGTGCAACCTTCTAGTTCCGTTAATAAAATAAAAAACAAGTCTTTTCAGAAGAATAAAGTTACTCAGGGCAAGAAGGAATCTACTTCAAAGCAGTCTACCTCTACTACGAAGGGGAAACAGATTGTGTGCTACAGGTGCGGTATGGTTGACTCGCACAAGGCTCCTGATTGCAAGAAAAAGAACTTAAAATGTACAAATTGCGGACGCGGCTCTCATGTGGCAGCCGTCTGCCTTTCAAAGAAAACGGTTCACGCGGTGGAAGATTCATTACCCATTTATACATTGTATTCCGTGACATCCGTGAGTAATGACTTTTATAAACCTTACATGGTTCCACTGCAAGTAGGGAATAAAACAGTATCGTTAGAATTGGATACTGGAAGTGCTCATACTATTTTAAATGAACATTTATACAAAGACTTACAGTTGAATGCTCCGTTGCAACCTACAAAGACTCAGTTCCGGGGTTATGGTGGTACGATAATCACACCTAAAGGAGTTGTTACAGTGCCTGTGACTTACAAAGCCTCGACGGCTAACTTGCGACTTTTTGTAGTGCCAGGTAACCTGCCTCCACTCATGGGACGTGAGTGGTGTCAAAGTCTGCAAATTTCACCTGTTTTTCATGCAACCGCTACAATTACGCCGTCTGCCGAAGCGAAGCTACAGAAATTGTTAGCGGAGAACAAGGAAATTTTTAGCAGTGGCACAGGTATCGCAAAGAATTTTTGTGCTGAATTACAGTTAAAAACTGGCGCTAGTCCTAAGTACTTAAAGGCGCGACCAGTACCATTTGCTTTGAAGCCAAAAATTTCGGCCGAGATTGACCGTTTAGTTGCAGAAGGAATTTTACGCCCTGTCGAAAGGTCGGACTTTGCGACTCCAGTGGTTCCTGTACTTAAGGGAGACGGGTCCATACGTCTTTGTGCTGACTACAGCGTTACATGCAATCAGCTCATTGAGGTTCCTCAACATCCAATGCCAGATATTGAAGATTTGATGTCTACTTTGGGGCATGGTAAATATTTTGCCAAACTGGACTGTCGTACTGCTTACTTGTCGCTACCTGTTACACCAGACACCGGTAAGATTCTAACCTTAAATACACACAAGGGACTTTATCAACCGACACGTCTGATGTTTGGGGTCAATGCGGCGCCAGCCATTTGGCAACGTTATATTGAAGGTGTTCTACGAGACATCGAAGGAATTTACGTATTTTATGACGATATGTTGGTTCAAGGAGATACAGCTGAACAGCTACTTAGTCGCCTTGCATTAGTGTTTTCTAGATTGAAAGAAAATGGACAGCGACTAAATTACAGTAAATGTGAATTCCTGAAATCTTCCGTCCAATACCTGGGTTACAAAATGTCAAAGGACGGCCTGCATAAGACTGATGAAAAAATACAGGCTATACTTAATGCTCCAAAACCTCAAAATGCCAAAGAGGTAAAATCATTCATGGGAATGGTAACTTTTTATGCACGTTTTATACCAAATTTAGCTACGATAGCCAAGCCTTTATACGAGTTAACAAAGCACGATACAAAATTCACATGGACTAAACAGTGCGACCAAAGCTTGAAAGCTTTACAAAAGGAGATAGTTTCAGAGAAGGTTCTTGTGCACTACAGGCCGGACCTTCCAGTAATTTTGTCTGTGGATGCTAGCCCGGTCGGAATTGGGGCGGTGATCGCTCATCGTTTCAGTGATGGCTCAGAGAGGCCTATAGCGTTTGCTTCTCGCATACTTTCACCCAGCGAACGCAACTACGCCCAACTCTGTAAGGAAGCACTGGCGATTAAATGGGGCGTTTCCAAGTTTTACCGTTACCTGTTGGGACGTCGATTCTGTCTAGTTTCAGATCACAAGCCTTTGTGTCATATTTTTGGGCCTAAGGCGAAGTTACCAGTTATTACTGCTACACGACTTCTACACTACGCGCTGTACTTGCAACAATTTCAGTTCGACGTGAAATACAGAAAGAGTGATGATAACGGCAATGCAGATATGCTTTCACGCCTACCTGTTACATCGGAGACCTTGTTTGACCTGGATGATGTTGAAGAATTCCAAACCCATCATTTACAGGTTGTGCCAATCAAGCCTGTGGATCTGGCGAAGGCCACCAGAGAAGATCCAGACTTGATGCCTATTCTTGAAAAACTACGTGCTGGTGAGTCATTTCACGATGGCAAATATTCATTGCATGCAGGATGCATATTGCTAGGCATTCGTGCGGTTATACCAGCAAAATTACAACGCACAATACTCCATGAACTGCATTTGGGTCATATGGGAGTAGTTAAAATGAAAGCGTTAGCACGTTCATACGTGTATTGGAAAAATATTGACCAAGACATAGAGAATTTGTGTCGCAATTGTGTCAACTGCGCTGAATACAAAACGCAGCAAAAAACCCCCAAGGTGCACTACTGGGAGTACCCCGCAAAACCGTGGGAGAGAATACATATAGATTTTGCTTCGTATGCAGGCAAAATTTTTTTAATAGTGGTTGATTCTTATTCTAAATGGCCTGAGATTTTTCCGATGTCTTCAATGACAGCTAATACTACTACTACTGTTTTAAGAACATTGTTTGCTCGATATGGTCACCCGATTTGCTTAGTTTCGGACAATCAGTCGACGTTTGTGGGAACGGAGTTCCAAGCATTTTTACGTAAACTTGGTATTCGGCATCTTACGTCGCCCCCACACTATCCAGCAAGCAATGGACAGGCTGAACGTTATGTTGGAAGTATGAAACAAGCTTTACGCTGTCTCCAGAATCAGAACAATTTATACGACAACTTACAAGAATTTTTATTTGCATATCGCAGGGCTCCTCACGTGCTTACAGGGCACAGTCCTGCAAGTTTATTTTTGGGGCGAGAGATATCGTCACCTCTTACTATCTTACGCCCGAATATTGGTCGGGCCATCTCAGAGCAGAGAGACACCCTTTTCCAAGATCCTGTTTTCCAGCCTGGAGAAAAAGTGGCGGTACGTAACTACACTACGCCGTTACGGCGTTGGGTCTTTGGGACCATCATCAGCAAGGATGGGGCATTACAATACACGGTGCAGGTGGGAAACGAGCTGTGGCGTCGACACGGAGGTCAAATACGTCCGGTGGGACAGGACATCCCTCTCCGTGAAGAAAGAGCATACAAGCAGCCTATCGCGAATCCTGGTCCTACTCCAATTCAAGCACCGCCCACTCCTCAGCGAGATTCAAGTATTATGGATACTACTTCGGGCGAGCAGCTGACTACAGTAATTCAAGCACCGCTCACTCCTCAGAGAGATTCCATTATTATAAGCTCTACTTCTGGCGAGCAGCAGAGTACATCTAGGCAATCGCTCACTCCAAGGCGAACTTCGATGGCTAATATGCAGATGGAGGCACCTTCGCCTGCTGCAGAAACAGTGGCGGCTCGTCGTCCTGTCAGAAATCGCCGAGCTCCACAGCGCTTGAACATATGAAAGTGCGCGTTACGAGTGCATGGCCTGTCGAGTGCAGTGATTTTTTTTTTTTTTTCTTCTCTTATGGTATGTTGCTAGTGTACTGTGGCACCCGCAGAGCTCCCCTGTCCTTTGTCTATTACTATGCCTAGGAGGTTTGCAATTATTTTTTTTCTACAAGGGGGAGGACTGTGGTGTCTGTGGTTTTCTAGAACCACGTATTCCGGAAAAACCATTAGTTGGAGTTGTATGGTCGTAAACAATAAATAAAGATGGATGAACGATTTACCGAATTATTAATTTATTACTATATTATTTAATCCTGTACAATAATTAATGGATATAACAGAATAGTATAATGGGTAAACTACAGAACAAATGTTACAGACCAAAATTTGAATTTAAGCGGGAACGCTGCAAGCGCCGCGGTGCGGAAAAAATAATCTCCGTCCACTTAGCAGAAGACGGTTCTTAGTGGAAGAAGGGCAAAATTCCATTTTATACAGCGTTGACAGCCCCCTGCTTTTCACTTGTTGGTAGTTGTCTGTTGTTGTTGGGAACAGAATGATTCTTTATGCTGATGGTTTGTGACTGAAAATTATTGTATGTTCTTTGTTTGCAAACAAACATATTATTTAAAAAAATAAAATTAAACTATTTTAAAGTAAACTAGTATTAACTGCTTTTCTTTTCTTGCTTTTCCTATCATGGAAAATAAATCACTTGCTGAGGTAAATGCTTTATGGTTGACTGAATTTATGTTGCTGAATTATAACATATTCACTTGTTGGGAACAGAATGATTCTTTATGCTGATGGTTTGTGACTGAAAATAAGTAAAATAACCAGTGAAGACAAATAGCTTGTTTCATTTTTTTGTAGGGTTTAAAGTAAGTTGTTGATGTATTTATAAGTAGCACTATGTGCTAATAAATTAACCGAGTTCACTTAATACTTTTCAGTTCATCAATATTATTCACTGTTCAATCATCAATGACACTAATACCATCTTCTTAAATTTCTCAACGCAGTCTTGATTTTTTTATTTTCCTACTTAGCGCGCTATATTTAGATAGCCCCGCATGGAAGATGCTATTCTTATAGGAGACATTTTGACTTTGAATCCTTAGCCTATTACTATTACCTGTTAGCCTATTACCGGCAATCTTTCATTCTTACATGCATTGCTTTCCTATTTGGGCGTTATATACGGAAAGCTATGTAATGGTTGATATTTTCGATTTTTTTAGTTTTCAGCAGAACTAGACGGTATGTCTGTCGGGCTGCATCGATGAGTGGTGAAACCCGGCAGTCCCGGCTAACTGCTTAGTGGCATTTCAAGCAAAAGCAAGTTTTTTGGTTTAAAAATAAAATAATTTTTGGATGAATTGTAATGCAAAATATATTGTAATGCACTCCAATTCATTGGATATCATGCAATAATTATTGTTCAGTGTTATATTGATGTGCCAACTATAGCCTATTCAATTATCCCATCGATCAATCAGATCACCACACCAACAATAAAAATACTCTGTGACATTATGACATTGTATAAAATTATCAGTCAACATTTTGAATAGACTAAATTTTTAATAACTTGCGTAGTTATTAAAATAAAGCATAAAAAACTAACTGATCTTGGGTTGAAAAAATCCATTGTCTTGGTTCCATGTCCTCTTAAAAGTAAATTTGTAAAAATTTCTGATGACCTGTCTGAAAATTTGAATTGACCATACATCATCTGACATCTTTTAGATACTAATGATTCTATGCATAATGATATTCACCCTGTCCACTATGTGCTTATTTTCTTTGTTGTAGGGAACCTTCCTATCGTTGCCTCCCGACTTCAACCTGGCCAAACTAAGGAGAAAGAAAAAGCGCAAGTTAGACGATTCCATTGAAACTCCTGAGCTATGGGAAGTTGCTTTTACAAAAGCTTGGAGCTATGTTGAAAGTGAAATGAAAGTAAGTACTGATTTTATTAGCAACAGATCTAAACCTAAGCCTAACCTAGACTGAATACTTTGCCGTACTTGGTTAATTCAAACTAACACCTGTTACATTATTAGTGGTAAGCCTGTCTCAGCTTGTCCTTTGTCACGTGTAGTTGGTGTGGGTTGACATCGAGGACATGTACCTGTTTGCTTACCTTACAATATGCAATATTACTTGTTTTTTTCAACGCCTGCTTTGATCATTTCTGCTTGAACTTGAGGCAACCCTTTCAGCCTGGCGGGGGGAGTGAGTCTGTTTATTACCTTGAGGCCCCCTAAGGGCAGACTCCTTCACCTCGGGGAGAAGGGGACTGGCAGGGTGGACCTCCTGATCATAGTGGATTCCGAACCACTAGGGGTACATAGTAAAGTCACGCGATGAATTTCGAGGTGACAAGGACCCGACATGCACTTAGATTGACTGGTATAGTCTCACCCCGTTTCCATGTCCCACCATGTTCCCCTGCCAACGCTGTGCACACATCCAAGTTTGCCGCAGTTTGGAACAGGCTCTGTTCTCGTGGACTCAACTTGGTATGGCCGTATACAATATTACAAGATAGATTGTGTTGGAACTTTTTTTTCTTATTAAAATTATTAATAATTACTTAGTTGATGTGAATTAATTTTTAGAACAGAAAATTATTGTAATTATTTTCAGGAAATAAATGAGAAACTTTTTAGTAAAGTATTGGAAGACTTAGTAAAGCACATTGGGAGTCTGAAGGATAGAGGAAGGAAAGGTTTACCCACTGGCAGTTTGCCTTGTCAATTGCTACTCACGGGAACCAACCTGCCCGATCACACCGCCTTATTGAACGCACTCAGGCATAGTCTGAATAACACGGTCACAACCCACATAGCGACACTCCCTTCTCAGGTAAGTGGGCCGTGGCATTTCTTTATTTGTTTTATATAAGCTGACGTAAGATTTGTTAAGTTCACTGAGCAGTCTTAAAATAAGGAGAATCTTTGGATCGCTGTACGAACACAGAGAGTGGCGTATAAGAAGCAACTCCGAAATACGCAATACTCAATGGAGGAGACATAGTACGTTTTATAAAAGCCCAGCCTCTAAGATGGCAAGAACACGTAAATATGTCAGAAGACCGCATGCCGAACAAAATGTGCAAGGCACGCATGACAGGGAGAAGACGACAGGGCGTCCATAAAACCGCTGGAAGGGCGAATTAGAAACTGACCTCCGTGAGCTGGGAGTCCGTGGATGGTGGTCCGTCAGGGGCTGTAGAGCCAGAAGAAGACGACGATTGAGTAGTCTTAACAACCATTATGTCTTTCACATAAAATATACACGATATTCATAACACATGTGAATTGAAGCTTTCATCTAATCTAGTTCTGTTCACAAACTTCAACACCCACAAAAGTTTCACATTTGTCATGACGAAAGTCCTTCCCGCCAGAAGCACGGACAATCGCACAAAATGTATTCTGCAGTTTCTTCTATCTATTTCTCTTAGCTCACGTCCTGTGGACTGAGGTAAGGTAAGATAAAAGATAAATAGATTGACCTCTGTGGAGAAGGTTGATTTCTTTTCAAGGACATGCAAGTTTAAAAATTTCTGTACAGGTTTGACAGATTGGTGCAAGAAAAACTTATTATATCCTGCCTCAATAAGGGCTCTCCAGTTTGAAAAATGTTCGCTATGGAATACTGGACGGCATTACTAAATATTTACCTAGAGTTCCAAATAGGAGAGATGGGACATTTGAGGGCTCCAAAATTATTTTTGAATTCTGCAGCCACCTGGTACGTCGTTTTTTCTATGGCTGGTAATGGGAGACGAGGCGCATGGCCCCAGAAATTCAAAAATATTTTTTTCGGCGGAAAACGAATGTGTAATACAAGTGGAATTTTTAAATACAGATGGTATGGCGTTGGTGTTGGTTGTACTCTGGGGGACGGGGAACGTTATTTGTTAAATTTCTATAGTGATGGCTTTATAATATAATAGCTATATTGTATGTTGCAGGATTGTGGGAATGTTCGCTTAGCCGTGCAAAATTTTGTAAAGCAGATTGTCAATGCTGCACCAGATGAAGGAAACAGTGACAATGTAAGTACTGTACAACTTTGCCTTATTAGTCACTTTGAATGACGAGTACAAAGTTAAAGTCACAATGTTCTATACTATCATTCCAAATAGTATGGTACCTGTTGTAAATTAATTTTACGTTGTAGTAAATGTGGTTTCGGTTTGCATTCTGGGGCGAAAGTGGATAAATAAGAAGCCCAATAGACCAATAGATAGTAGCACTGTTTAATGAAACGCCAAATCTACATTATTTTAATACAAAATAGCCTACAATGGAATATCGATGCCGCATGATGAAAACAAGCACAAGTCCTGTGAGTCCTACTATACCATACAATTTTACTGCAAAATTAATTTGATTTATTTTTAAATGTACACTGTAACGGAGTTTATTTCATCTCCAGAGTGACTCGGATGAGGAAGAGACTGAAACAAAACTTAAGGTACAGAGATCTGTACTGAATATGGCTACACTCGTTGCGTGGTACCGTGAAAATGCACGAAGCAACTCGCCCGTGTTGGCAATTATTCCAGATTTTGAGTCTTTTTCACCTGCAGTTCTGAGTGATTTTATATCAATCTTGAGGTTAGTGAATTTCAGTTGCTGAGCACGGTTCTATCAAATCATATACCCACTGTCATCTTATGGTAAACGAGCCGTTTGCAGAGTTACCATAACTGTTACAAGTGCCACTGAAACTGACCCATGACCTGCTGACATGTCCGGTCAACGCTGGTCCAAGAGCCCTTCCTCCGCTTCCGCATACGCTGCAGCACCTACTTGGCAGTAACGAGAGGATCATGCCATTGTGTGCCTCTATGGCGCCAGATGCTTAAATTTCTTGAGGATGCTGTCTAGTTCTAATTTTCTTAGGACGGACGATTCGAACGCCGGCTACTAACTTAGAAATTTGTCACGAGAGGAAATGAGTTGGTGATATGTTGGGCAAAAAAACTGTCTATTTCTTAAGATTTCTGACGCTGATGTGTGTCGAGGGGAAACCCGTGTACCGGCGTGCTGTCAGCGTCCAGTAAGCTTCAGAAATCTTCTTAAGTAGACTTTTTCACTGACCCAATTGCACTATTCAATTTTCTCAGCAAGTCATTGGCGTTCGAATTGTCCGTCTGTACCGTGCCTTAAGGTTAGTGATACAAACATGCCATGTTTTCTGTTTCAGTGGCCATGTGGAGAGCGTACCGCTTGTGCTAGTGCTATGTGTGGCCACAAGTCCCGCTGCAGTGTACCAGACGCTGCCGCGGTCGACACTGTCCCTGCTGTACGTCCATTTGTTCCACTCGGAGGCATCTCCCACTTTCCTGAATCACGTTATTGAGAGATGTCTCCTGGATGAGAAGTGCCCATTCCGACTGAGTGGTCGAATTATGACCTTCTTAGTCGATGTGTTTCTCTTCCATTCGTTTTCTGTTCAAAGATTTATTCAGGGGTTTAAGGTAAGTAAACACTTTTTAAATATTTGATTGGTACATCGGCTTCTTCCGTTTTTAGTCCTTAAATAGCTAAATAATGATAATTTTGCTAATTATAAATTCTATTAGCTACGCATTGCCGAATTCCAGAGAGGTCTCGGTTGTTGCTAGCGATTTATTATTGAAGGAAATTTGAATTATGCAATGATATTAAGAAGGCACTGGTGAATTTTCAGTTAGTTTTAGTGACCTAGTCCAAGTACAAGCGGCTTTCTAGCATTTGACATAAGTCTACATCAAGGTCAATGCACTTTTGGAACTTCTAAAGCCAGGTTTTATGATATTTCAGTCATTTCAATTGATGTACCTCCAAAATATGCCTTTTAAACAGCTCTACAGCATCTTTAGGGGCAGAAAGTAGGTACTGCAGCTGACGATGTGTTTTATTTTTCTCTGTAGCGCCCTAAAAGAAATCGTTAGGGTCAAGGCTGAGCTCGATGGCCCACCTATCAACTGGAAATATTTCCCCTTCAAAAGTTGGGTTGTTTGGGCGGATGTATCATGTATGGGAGGTGGCATTCTACTGTGCCTAACCATATTATTAGACCCTTTGAATTAACTGACAAATTAATAAAAAAACCTTTCAGTATTGTATGATGGAACACTTTTACCGCAAGAACCACGTAATCGTCTGCTGCAAGGAGGGCCAACTAGACGCAGCACTCAGCCAGTTGTCTGGACCTGCGCTGGAGAATTTGAGGAAGACGCCTTCCTTCCAGCGATACGTTGAGGGCAGGGAGCTGGAGGAAAGAAAGGCTCTTTTACTTGACAACGACTACTTCAAGGTACGAAATAATAAGCTTCACTAGGTAGATTAAAAAGCTGCACCTATTGAAAGTATATCGTATTGTAGTTCGTGAATGATTTGCAAAAAATAAATTAGGGGCCTTATTCGGTTGGGATACGTAAACCGAGGAGATAACAGTAGGCGTAGGTGTGCGAAGGTGCTATGATGATGATCTGTGTCGTCCCATCGATCATTCCAGTGCTTTAGAAGATTGAAAAATCGAGGCAGCCGAACATTGGAACGATAATTTACCATGGAACTACAGTAGTCAAAATTATTCATTATGGTACCTAAACTAATTTCTAAATAGGAAAGCATGTACGGGTTCACTCGTACCGGTTCTTTTTCAATGTTATTAATTTTCAGAAAGAGGTTGGAAAATTTGTTCGCGTCATACACAATCGCAGTAAAGACTTTCTAATCGTCCTAAAATGTGTTCACATTCTTACCAAGGATCTACCCGGAGAACCTTTGGGGCGACACGTGAGTTATTAATTAATTTTTGTTCCTTTGGCTGCAACTGCATAGGTACTATTCACATTATGCAAAAGGCTATAATATATATTAATTTTTCAATTATGAAATTATGTGCTGTTGAGGCCCAAAGACTGGATCATTTCTCTTTACCACTGCACTGTTTAATAATCTCTTTAAGGCTGTACTTGTTATTATTTTCGCAATAACAATTTTGCTTTCCAGCAGCCTGGTCGAGGCGATTATAATACCGGTATTTATTTAATCCCCTGGTATTAAAAATGTAAACAAGATAATTTTATAATGGAAAGTGCTATTCAAAATTTGTTTGTTTACCGTTATAATCGTAGGGTATTTCTTTAACCCCGGTATTATAATCGCCTCGATCAGGCTGCAGGTGTTCGCACCTCCATTACGTATGTGTTTTGTTCAAAGCCGAATTTATTTTGAAATATTGACCATAGAACCGTAATAGTTACTAGAAGAAGCAGGAAAAATGCTCTTCTAATATATGGCATGTTGCATAACTAATGCAGATTTTGATGGCGTGAAAAAATGCAAGGTTAGGTTAAATCCACAATTTCAAAAACAGTGGCCAAACGGCGTTAGCGCCGGCTACATTGAAATGCAGAGAACCATTCCATCTACTTTTTCGCATTTATTATTGATATGTCATAGAAATTTGACTTGGTACAAAAAACGCGTAATCGGGATATCCGATATTCCACACAAAGGACGACCCTGTCGTGTTCACCAAATTTGTTGATTCCCTGTTTCACAACAGAGATATTATCAGAATGGTCTCTTCTTCTTCTTCCTCCTCGTTCCTCTTAGTGCCGCGGCGCCCCGTACCCATTTCCTTAACTCGCCCCGGTCGGACGCTGGAGCTGGGCTATTTTTTCCCCTCTTGCTCCGGCTTGTTCAATCCTTCCCTCGAGGGTTGTCCCCGGTCTGCCGATGGGTCTTCTACCTTGTGGTCTCACTTCCGCCAACCTCCGGGTGGTCCCATTCTCATGAAAATGGCCTCATGATGAAAAATTCATTAAAAAAACAACACTCAGAAGTACAATATATTCCAGATAATCTGTATAATGCACTTTATCGTGTTTTTTAATATACAATAGTAATAATGTTTTAAGAGATATAATTTAGATTCATTGCAAAAACTTGAATATCATACATTTTTCAAGTGGCAATTTTCTTGTTATAGTGGCTGTGGTACGCGGAATTAGTTAATTGCGCCAAATTGACTCGTTTACAGGTTATTTTGAAATTTCTCCCTTGTGTATATGAAATGCATTCAGTATGATCGGGATGTGACATCACTAATTTGACTGCGGACTTATGAGCGCAGACTGCCTCGGGTGGGGCATTGGCGGGCAATATTCAAGACTCATAATATATTTATTTTTCAGATCCGTGAACTGTACTGCAAAGCCGCTGGTGGTTCTCCAATACGGAGTATGCCTGAATTTAGAAGAGCGATGGCCCTTCTCGGTGTACAAGCCAGGAGTGAACTAACAGCTAAGATATCACTCGTCCTCGATCTGCTAAACATGGATTCAATTTTGGATATTCTTAGCGAAGAGAGCAGCCCATTTGGCAACATTATCAACAAATTGGAAGAGCTTAAAAAGGATTTGGCTCAGGTTCAAGATTCTAACGACTCAAACGTGAGTTCAGCAAAAAAGATTAGGGGTTGGTTTTTCACTTTGGAATTTTATCGATTCCCGTAGTTGTTATGTACGCAGAACTTCTGCAACTATGATTCTGTTGTCCGTCCGTTGAATTGTTCATTTCTTTTTCATTTTCCTGTATTTTTTTTTTCCTGTTGCAATCCCTCAATTTGTCTTTCATTTTACTGTATTTTCTTTTATTTTGTTGAAACCCCACAACTTGGTAACGTTTCCTTTTCTCCTACGTTTGCCCGCTATCGGCAATACTTAGGCTATGGTTAGGTGCGATCTATTCTATCTTATTATCATTGACCTAAACACCTTGTGGGATCGTACCTCGCCAGTTACTTATTTTATGGTATCACCCCTAATATCTTTCCTGTCCTGTGGGGCTTCACCACTAAGTTATTTAACCATTTATGTTTTGTTTACAATGTCTTTCGACTAAATTGATTTTTGTTTCGCACAGGGTGTAGCTGTGAGCTTTGAGCAAGTTCGAAAGCAGATCATGAGTGTTGTTGACAAGGAGCTCGTGGGGGGCTTCCTGACGCCGCCTTCCACCCTGACCTTCCATGAGCTGTTGTATTTCGATGATCTCGTGGCAGTTCGTCGGAGGATTTCCGGAGCTCCCACTGCAGCTATTCATAAAGCCCTGAACAACCCTCATCATTACCTACAGGTACGACTGTGTGCAATTGACCACAGTGAAATAATTCAATTCGTTAGTAACTAACGGACGTTTTATCGAACTGACTTCGAACGCGGCATTACAGATATAACTACCAGACAGGTACTGCACGTTCAATGGTATACCAGGAAGCTGTGTCAAGTTTAAACAATTTTGCTTTTTCGGTTTCAGTGCAAATGTTGCGTGGATACGGATGCCGTGTCAGCCTGCCTGCCAGACCTCTCCATCTGCTACAAACTTTACCTAGAATGCAATAAAACCATCAACCTGTTTGACTGGCTGCAGGTTCGTATTAAATACATTGGTTCATGGAAGGCTTAAACAGGAATCTTTCAACATTGTTTTGTAATTGTTTGCATCTCACGAGGAGCACTACATTGTGAGTCATTTCGGATAAAACAGTTACTCATTGATGAAAATGTGGCAATCATCCAGAACAATATACCTGTCTGATCCATTTTTCAAAATCCTCATGAAATATCGATCTTAGGGCCTTAAATGAAGTGTCATAATTTAGAAGAAAAGTTCCTCAACGTCTGAATGCACATTTTGTGGCCTTCACACGCACCAATGGATAAGTGGACCTACTATGGCGATTATTTTTAATCTTAACCTGGGATTAAAAATATAAATTGTTTCTTGCACCTGACGATGGCGTGAGCCGAATCCAGTCGTGAATTTTTTAATATGTGACGTAAAACTATTGTATCCTTATTAGTATCTACAATGAGTGTAGTAAATTTTACAAGTTTAACAGGGAGAATATTATACATGTAGAGTAGGCTAACATTTTTTTCTACTTCATTACATCTCATTTATGGCCCTATGGTAAGTATTTCATAATTGCCAGCCCGTTAAAAAGAACCGGTCCGAGTTTACTCGAACATGCTTTCCAATTTATCAATTAGTAGGGAGAGAAAATGAATAATTTCATGGTAAATAATTTTCCTACGGTTAAATTTCGGATATCTCGGGGGGGGGGGGGTGTGTCCACCTGACGTCACTGGAGGTGAGGTAACCTCAATATATTTAAAACACATTACAACACAGTAATAATGGCAGGGCAGGCAATGCATTTCAGCGTGAAGTTTCTATCATTTTCTCAAAAAAAAAAATTTTGCGCAAAAGCAAATAGGTTTTTGGGAAAGCCAACTGTCCGGTTTCGTTACTCAACTTAACACCTAAAACATACCTGAAGGTAGAAATCTTCGATAGAAAAGTTTCGCAGAAATATTATTTTTTAGTCATTTTTCATTAAAATTAAGTTATTTTTATTTTCTTACCCCCAGAAGCAAACTATCAAGGGGTAAGCGACCCCCCGCATTTTATCAACATTAAGAACGACTAGAATATATGTGAATTTAAAAAAAATCGTTGGAGCCGTTTTTGAGAAATAATTTTTTTTGACGTTTTTTTGGAGTTTTTTGAGAATGAAACCCCCCCAAATTGAGTTAGCCCCAAATAAAAAAAAATGATCTCGAGCTATGATTTTTGTGAACTTACATGCCGAATTTCATCAAAATCGACCGAGTAGTTTGCCCGGAAATCGATGCACAGACAGACAGACAGACAGACAGACAGACATTTCGTAAAAACCACTTTTTTGGGTTCTTGGGACCTGAAAACGTGTAAATCCGTTGAAATCTCGGAATTGAAAATTTCGACCATCACAAAGCTTTCCTTATACTACGTATAAATTGGAAAGCAAAAACGGAATGGCCACATTACTAGTGCGAATTATAAAAATTTGTATATCTTCGGAACATTGGATGATGCTTCTACGGCAATCTACCCCGCATTACCGTCATACCATCATTTTTTTTTTTTTTTAATTAGCCTACTAAAAGGATTGAAGTTAGAAATTTCGTTTGTTTGGAATGATAATATTATTCATCTCTGTGTATAAAATATACTTACTATGTGTTCTTTTTTCTTTCAGTCGTTCAATGAGATTGTGAATCCTAATGATTCTGATGAAGGGCCGGATGAGCAAGTTCAGTATCCTTTATTCAAGTTTTTTCTTATTATTTCGTACACTACAGTATTCTTCTTAAGAACTGTAAAGGGGAAGACTGAGTGCTTAACAGAAATCTCTGATGATAAATCTTTAAACTGTTAGCCAACGATTGAATGGTTTTACCATTAATAGGATAGCATGTACGGGTTGGGTTCACTCGTTACAGTTCTTGTTAACTAGTATAAGCTCAAAGCAAAACCCAGAGAATTATTTAAAAAAATATATATATACACAGTATATTATGCTGAATCGTTTATCGGATCGGCGTGGATTTTCTTAAAATCTTTGTGTAGGGTAAATTTCAGCTCAATCGGTTGAATGCAGATCTTCCCTTTCAATACGACCGTCCCCCTTTTGTACTACTTGCCTATGTTTTTAAATTCATTATGAGCTGAAATTAGAGGATATGGAAAAAACTGGGCTTGGCGGGATTCGAACCCACAATCTACGCCTAACCGCTGGACCACAAGCCCCGACAAGTCCAGTACTTGTCGGGGCTTGTGGTTCAGCGGTTAAGACGGTTAGGCGTAGATTCGTAGGTTCGAAGCCCAGTTTTTTCCATATCCTCGAATTTCGGTTTTAACGAGGAGGTTACCTCTTCAACCAAAGTTAATTTAATGTCAGTGTTATATATACCATATAATACTACAATGTATCATTCTGAGCTGTAGTAAACTTAGTTTTAGTTGACTAGATATCTATGAATTATATTGAGTGCCTTGAGCGGAATTTCAACCAGTACCATACTGCTTTATGGGTCTGCGAACCTATCACTTTTCCGTTTAGCAGATCAATATCGTGTCTGGAACTCCTCCATAGGTTACATGGTTTTTTGACGCCAACGGCCTTACCATGTTGATTCCATTAGAGCAGAGTATGTTTCAAACTGCGGCAACTTGGTAGTGTGCACAGCGTTGGCAGGGGAACCTGGTGGGACATGATAACGCGCTTAGGCAGTATAAGTCGAGTCCTGGTCACCTCCAATCTAATCGTGTGACTTTACCATGTTCCCCAAGTGGTTCGGAATCCACTATAATCAGGAGGTCCACCTGTTAGTCACCTCCCCTTTCCCCGAGGTGATAGAGTGCCCTTTGGGTGCCTCAAGTTAACAAACAGACTCACTCCCCCCGCCAGGCTGACAGGGTTGCTTAAAGCAGAAATGCTGAAAGCAGGCGTTAGAAACAATATGATTTTTTGATTGATTTCCTTAGCCAGTTTACAGAGCGAGGTTCACCCGTGCTATTTCAGAGCTGCAAGTACTCGGATTTATAAAACCAAGTCGGGCCAAAACAGACCAAGTCACCAGACTTACCTTTGGTACTTTCTAAATATTCTCATATTCCAAGAAGCAAAATACACAATATACTTTTTTTACTGCTGGTTTTTATTCTTCCATTAGACATGCTTCCATTGAAAATGAGGCTTGGGTTCTCCTTTTCTAGCTTAAATATTTCTTGAGGCCCATCATTATTATTGCTTCAACATTCTATGTTTGTTTACGAAGGCCGGGCATTTACAGTTAGGGCTCAAAATACATTACAACGGTACGTCTCTTCTAAACCTTATATCTACTGCTTTATTGCGTTACGACTAAAATGGGTTAAGCAAATTATCAATAGGTATCTTCGTATGGTTTAAAACTATTGTAGAAATGATTTCCCTCGGCCCAGCCTTAGTTTTGTTTTATTAACGCCCAAAAAGTTATAACAATTAGTATTATATAAGTGCATAGAATATAAATCAACTCATAAACTAGAACGAGTTGTATTAAATTAAATCTAATCGCAAGCCTTGACAATGGCTTCTGCAACTTCAACCGCGATCGCTGCTTCTTCCTTGGCCTCTCCACTCGCAGAGGCAAGCGCGCTCTGGGCCTTGCTCAATGAGTCCTTGGCAGCTGCCAAATCCAGGTCTTCTACGGGATGTGCCTCTTCAGCGAGGATTTGAACTGTGGAATCATCATTTACACATACCTGAAATACAAAAGAGACTTGATAAATAGAGTAATTCGAGTAAAAAGGGAATGTAACAATTCAATGAAGCCAAGGCATTAAATTTCACAAATGCGTAGCTTGATTACTGTACTGCCATGAAGTGTTATTTAAATCAATAATTCAAGTACGTAATAGCTTTTAATTTATTTTATTCGGCTGATTGGGGTGACATTGAACAAATTCACAAGTCTGCATAGGTAAATGTTCGTAATGGGTTCATTATCGACACTTGTAACTTTCCAAACACTGAAATTTGTATTCCTCCCAAATGTTAAATTTTCTGTAATATTCGTCTCATTTAAAATTTAAAACTTGAATGTGCATAAACTTACTGTTCCGCTGGAGACAAATATTTTCTTGGTAGAGCCATCCTTTTCTGTCACAACTACAACGCCAGGGCTAAGGACTGCCAAAGTGGGAACATGTTTGGGAAGGATACCGAATGCTCCGCTCATGCTGGGCACGTCAATTTGCTTTACATCAACTTCATCGTAGAATACTTGATTTGCCGCGGCAAATGTAAAAGCCATATCTTTTGTTTGAGCTGCTTGTTCAGCGTACCTCCTAATGGGGGCCGACTGTTTTGAAGCTCGTACAAGCAACCTTAAGTGCCTTGCAAGTCCAGCCATTTCTAGAAAACAATAACGCAATTAAGTACAAAGCAGCAACCTATATTGACGATTTTAATATGTCCCGGCACCACCAGTCTAGATTATGTTTAAAAGTAATATAAAATCATTACATGGCAATCTGTAAATTTTAACAATTTAAGTGAGAAATACTCACCTGAAAGCAAATCAATCTATCCAAAAAGCAGAAGACAGTAGGCACTAAAAACATGCACGATAGCACGAAAGAAGTGAAAGAACGCTAAAAAATGTTTGAATTTACTTTACCCTTTAACCTCCATATAACTAATAATAATTACGGTACAATTATTATTTTTTATTAATAATAAACCAAATTTTATGGTTTAAAATTACAGGAGCATTCCTTTTGTATCCAGACTTTTGTGTAATTTCCTCCTTGTCTGTAACATTAACCTTTGTTTGTTTTGAGTTTTGAGTCAAAAATAAATAATGGCGGCTGTAAATTTGGCCGTAATGTATTTTGGTCTTGTAATTAAATATACCGACAGAGAAATCATCTGCTAAATGGTTGTAATTGGGTCATTATAATCATGGTAAGCACATTTTTCAGGTTGTAAGGTTTTCAGGTAGTTATTCAAATTTTAAATCCTATTTCCTGTCGGTCTTCTGTATGGTTGTACGTGCATAAATTGCGTTGGTCATTGCCACCTAGTGCAAGAGTTATAAATAACGTTAAATTACTGGTGTAAGCAAACATAAATCCTTGATATTTTCATATATTAAAATGCAAAATTAAAAAATTAGTGCTCCATTGTAGAAATGTAGCCTCTCCAAGTAAATGCCAGAATTTAAATTATCCCAATCAACTAGCTACTAATCATTACGCCAAACAAAGCCTGTCCAGATGGGCAACGTTTTAAGAGTTTTGCTAGTAAACGCGCAAACCGCCGTTTTCTCCTGCCTGCTAGCTGTGGATGTGTCATACCTACAGCTTAAGACCAAAATTTCGGTTACTCTCTGAGAGTAGTAGTTGTTCATTTATTTTATTTTCCAACGCCCGCTTTGAGCACTTCTACTTTAAGGCTTTAAGCAACCTTATCTGCCTGGCAAGGGGAGTGAGTAAGTTTAATTTGAGTCACCCTGAGAGCAGATTCATTCGCCTCGGGGAGAAGGGGAGTTAACTGACAGAGTGGACCTGCAGATTATAAGGTCTAGTGGATTTCGAACCACTGCACGATTAATTCGAAGATTACTCGAAACGCATTTAGACTGCTGGTAGTCTCAGCGTGTTATCATGTAGGCTACCATATTTTCTGCAGTTTTGAACGGGCTCTATTCTGGTGGATTCAACTTGGTATGGTCGTTGGCGCAGTTGTTCAATTATAAGGTTACCGAACTGACTTACTTGACTTATGGTGGCTGGGTGGGTCCGGGGGGACCTTTCGCCGCGTACACACAAGCTCGCCATCTCTTTCGGTCATGCGCCGTCTCTCTCCAGCTCTGACGATCAATGCCCGCTTTATCTAGGCCGACCATGGCCTGGTCGAACCATCTTCTTCGTGGTCTTCCTCTTCCTCTCTGACCGTCAGGCAAAGCGTCTAGTACTCTTAGAGGTGCTCTGGAACGTTCCATCCTCGCTACATGGCCAAGCCATTGGAGTCTTCGAGCTCGGAGCTCGGATAGCACATCCGCTGATTTGTATAGCGCATACAGTTCTGCGTTGTGCCTGATGCGCCATCCTCTCTCGTCCATTACACCTCCAAATATTCTGCGGAGCTTCTTTCGTTCAAAGACCATTAGTAGGTTTTCATCCCTTTTCTTTAGTGCCCAAGCTTCAGCTCCATATAAGAGAACTGGGCGGACTATGGTCTTGTACAGTCTTGTCTTTGTTGTCCAGGAGAGTAAACGTGATCGGAATAGGCTACTCGTTTGGAAAAAGGCAACGTTTGCCGCCTTTACACGGCTCTTCACATCTACACTTGTGTCGTTTGTCTCTGTGACCACGGAGCCAAGGTAGCGGAATTCGCTGACTCGTTCGAAAGAGTAATTGCCAGACTGTGCTTGCTGATGATGCTCTTCTTCCTTACTGAGTAAAAGGTACTTTGTTTTTTCAGCATTTACACTTAGGCCAACAGTGCTGGCTGCTTCTAATATTTTTGTGACCAGAGCTTCCGCGTCTTCTTTTTTGTGTGCTACCACATTTAGGTCATCCGCATACCCTAGGATCTTGATCAGGGCACCTAAGTCTACTCCACAGTTCATGTCTCGGACACTCCGTACTACCTTCTCTAGCACCAGGTTGAATAACAGTGGTGATAAGCCATCCCCTTGCTTTACGCCTGTCTCTACTTGGAAGGGGGCCGACAAGTTTCCCTCGACTATCACTCGCGCTCTAGATCCCATGACTGCAACTTGGGTCATTTTCAGTAGTTTCTTTGGGACACCAAATTCTTCTAAGACTCTCCACAGTTTCATTCTCACAATAGAGTCATAGGCTTTGGAAAAATCCACAAAAATGTTATGGACATTTAAATTGTATTCCCAGCACTTTTCAAAAATCAATCGGAGGGTAAACAGTTGATCGGTCGTTGATCGGTTTCTCCGAAAGCCGGCTTGATAGTCGCCTAATACCTCCTCCGCAAACGGGTTCAGTCTACTTAGGATAATGTTGGAAAGTACCTTATATCCAGTGCTCAAAAGCGATATTCCCCTGTAGTTACGACAGTCCGATTTGTCCCCCTTTTTGTAGATAGGTGTTATAAGTGCCTCATTCCAGTCATCCGGGATGCGTTCTTCACGCCATATCAGCAGTATAAGGTTATGCAGCTTCGTCAACAGTGCATCACCACCGTACTTAAACAGTTCAGCCGGGATTTCGTCGGCTCCTGCCGCTTTGTTGTTTTTAAGCTTCTCTACTGCCTTTCTGACTTCTTCCCAACTAGGCTCAAGCACCATGGGTTCAGCTGTTTGTATTGGTGGGAGGTCTTGGTCACTACTGGATGCAGTGGGTACGTTTAGTAGGGTTTGAAAATATCTCCTCCATTGGTCCATGGATTCCTGTTGATCTGTAAGTAGGTTCCCATTATTGTCTTTGATTAATGCTGCACGGTCTCTCTGCCCTTTCATACTCTTTATTGTTCGGTACATCTCCCTACTGTTGTTCACTATTCTGTTTTGTTCTATGCTAGAGACTTTTTGGTTTAGGTATCTTCTCTTTTCCCTCTTCTGACAGGTTTTCGTTTCGCGTCTCGTCCTTATTGGTTATGTCACCCGTATCTGCTATGTATTTTAAAAAGGCTGCTTTCCTGCTCTCCACAGCTACTTTGCATGCGTCATTGAACCATGCTTTCCGCCTTTTCCGTCTTCTTCCAAGGACAGCTGTTGCTGCTTCTTTCACAGTAGTTTTGACTTTCTCCCACATTCGTTCTACGTCCAACGCATCATCGTCCGCCAGGGCAGAGAACCTGTTATGTACCTCGACTTGGTATTCATTCTTTATGGCAGCATCACTTAGTCTGTCAAGGTTCCATGCATTCTTTTTGGCTTGGCGTGCTCTCTTTTGTATAGCGATTCTATGGATGAAGCGGTAGATGACCAGGTAGTGGTCTGTATCGCCATCGGCCCCTCTGTAGCTCCGCACGTCTATGATACTGCTTTGGTGTCGCCTATCGACTAACATGTGATCGATCTGGTTCGCTGTATAACCATCTGGAGATAACCATGTCTGCTTGTGCGCGTCTTTATGCGGGAACATAGTGCTTTTCACAAAATAGTTGACACTTGTGGCAAAGCTTGCTAGACGTACACCATTATCATTGCTCACCTCGTGAAAACTGTGTTTTCCAACGTTTGGTTGCCAAATCTCCTCTCTGCCTAGTTTGGCATTGAAATCTCCAACTAGTAACTTTACGTCATACATTGGTACTGAGCTTACAATACGTTCCACCTCCTCGTAATAAGCATCTTTTATTTCTGACTCTGAGTCTTCAGTTGGCGCGTGCACATTAATTACCGTCACATTTTTAAACTTTCCCTTAATTCTAAGGGAACACAAACGTTCGTTAATCGGGTTAAAAGATAAAACGTTGCATAGCAACTTGTCACTGACTAGAAATCCAGTCCCCAGGATCTTACGACCCTCTTTATCACCACAGTAGAAAAATGTGTAGTTATCACATTTAGTAATGCCTTGACTAGGCCACCGCGCTTCTTGGATTGCACAAAGGTCCACCCGATAGCGCTTCAATTCACTAATCACAGTTTGTAGATCACCATCCGTAGCTAAGCTTCTCACGTTCCAGGTCGCAAAACGTACACCGAGTTTCCGAGGCTTCATGTGTGTACGATTCGTAACCGGTAGGAAATTTTACAGGGATCGAGGGGTTAGCCAGACCCTCAACCCTCCCCATTTATCCGGACTTGGGACCGGCATGGCTTCCGCGGAAACACCACTCAATTCCTCCACCACGGTTGGGTTACCGAACTCCTGCAGAAAACAGTTTTGCCACCAATATTGTAGTTTTTCGTGACAACGTAATGGCATAATATTTCTGGTTTTTGTCCTTAGTCGGACAGTACAAAGCAACCCACTGATGGAACAATGGGTGATAACGATCCCAGCGTAGATAACACCTCACTCATGAGCGATTCAGTAAAAGAGGAAGAGCGTGATTTGTCTTCTCACCCTGAAAACAAGGTATGTGTTCGCATAGGTGAACTCAACTTGTATTTAAAAAAAAATGCAATATCGCGGCTGTCTACTACAACAAACGTTTACTGCTCCCCCATCTTAGATGGGCAGGTTACTATTATCTGGTTGAGAAATTCTTCTATTTAGGCCGCTCTATAATTCTCAGCATTTAATGAGACTGCCGTGTTTTATGAGCTCTATTTTAGCTGGGCGAGATTTAGAACTAACAGATTACGTGACTCTATGTTATAATTTGTGCTAAGCTTGTGGGATTTTAACAGCTTTTGTGAAATGTTTATGTAGACTCATTTATTCAAATTTATAATTGTTAAGTAATAAAGTGCATTGCATGAATACATTTTATTGTACTAACTGTTATAAAAAGTAATACAAAGGTTATTCTAAAATTAAAACACATATTGATTAATTCTAAATCGCCATCTTTTCTTTAATGAACCAAATCAACCACACAACATTACAATCAAGCAGGCCAACTTCTTCACTCAAAAGGCGGGCTAATTCAAATATTCAATATCCTCCGAACCCGAAGAAAAGAACAAATCAAAAATAATCCCCCAAACTAAGAAGATTCAGCATCTTTCTCGCAAAATTAAAGAACACCAACCTCTTAACTCAAAAGGCGGGCTAATTCAAATATTCAATATCCTCCAAACCCAAAGAAATGAACAAAAATAATCCCCCAAACTAAGACAATTAAAACATCTCTCTCGCAAAATTAAAGATCCAACCGTGTCTTTGCACGGTTCTCCAGGATCTGGTAGTAATTGGTACAGCTACCGTCCGAAATCCTCCTCCTCCTGCTCACTAACCTCCTGTTCTGAATCGTAGTTGAGTTTTAAGGAGTCCATGGGTCTTCGCACAGGTCTGCCCTCATCTTCACTTACCTTCTGTTCAGTTTCATAGTTAAATTCTAAGGGGTGTAAACGTTGCAGCGGTCTATCAATCTCCCCCTTTTGTACTTTCAGGCGAGCCACTCTATATGCTTGTCCATCTGTACTTTGATACAAATCTATGACCCTAGCTAAAGGCCACAAACAACGTTTAACCTTGTCCGAAGACACACACACTAGTTCGCCAACCTGTATTCTACGTACCTTTCTTGAACCTCTTGTTGACCAGCAGAGACACATATTCTTTTTGAAATCGGATTCGCAACGCCTCCCTTAGCTGATTTAGATACCTGTCTCGCTTTGACCAATCCTTTTCTTCCATTGAATCCAAATCCCCCACTTCACAGTTACTGAGTTCCTGTAAAAACAATGACGGAGTAATAGCCGTCAACTCATTAGGATCTTCTGACTGATAAGTAAGCGGTCGCGAATTTATAACAGCTTCTATGTCGCACAACAATGTATACAATTCCTCCACGGTTACAGCTGCGTTGCCTAAATTTCTTTCCAGCAAATCTTTTATGTTTCGCACTAAGCGCTCAAAAAATCCGCCATACCTTAGGGCTTCCGGGCGGGTTTCTTTTCCAATTAATCCTGTGAACACAACAAAATTTGTAGATCTCCTCATCAGCCAGCATATTTATAGCACCCACGAAGGTTGGAGTCGTTCTCTTTTAATGATTGCATAGTGCTCCTATAACTAATAAAATCGTTTTTTTTGCCCTGCAGGAAAGCCTGAGCGTTCAAGCCGCACTGTCTGCGTTTCGTGTTGAATGGCATAAAGAACTATCCAATGAAACGAAGGCAAACGATAAATTTGACGATGACGATAATAAAGTCCTCGAAGTAAATAAGCTATCTGTTGCTGAAACTGACCCTGAAGCGTTGGCAAAATCGTTGTTTCTACAGGGAGTAGAAAATGAGCAGAAAGGACAACTTTATGACGCAATCAGATTTTATAAAAAGGCTGAGCAACTGGTACCGGATATAGAACTAAAGTTATATAGGGCAGAAAGACAGGAGCCCAACAGCAACGATATTGGTAGGTGTTAAAAAGTTAAATAGTTTTTATTTTGTATGATGTACAATATTTTGGATAACCCTAATCAATTGAGTGACTGGTCCTCTTTTTAACCTGCGTATTTGCAATTCATGGCATGCCAAGCATGCGTTTCTAATTGCAGCTAACCAAATGAGTGCCAGGAATCCCATGAAACCAGCATGCATTCTTGGCGCCAATTAGTTACCTGTAACTGGAACCCATCGCAATTTTGAATGACTGAATGAATAGACGACTTTATTGCAATACAAATGGCGAACAATAAGACTATAAAGTCTTTTTTTTCATGTTAACCATAACTTAATAACAGTATACACAGTAAAATTATCTTACATGGAATATAAAAAGGGGGAAAAGAAGGTAAAAAAAGGAGGGGATAGAGGAGGGGGGGGGGGTTCATTGTTTGTACTGCTACGAGGCCAGGTAACAGGGTCTAGGTGTTATCGTTAATATTTTTATTATTGGAAAATTAAGCTTACATAGGAAGTTATTGGTGCTTCATTATTTACTCCTTTACTATGAAAATATTACATTGTCTGTAATTAAGAACTACATTTTAAGTCTACTCACAGGTACAGATTAAAAACTAACATAATAAAGTGAATTGTGCGGTGATCCCAACGCGCCTTTATTGGCTTTGTGGCACCGGTTATTAAAAAAATGTGTAATGTTTTTTTGGTTAAATACACGTATTATTATTATGTGTTATTTTGGCTTTAGGCGGCTATTTGCCTCACATGTGAGAGTGCTTGTGAAGCAGTGAATTTTGTCATTGACATTTGTTTTGTTTTAAGGAGACTATTGTGTAGATACTTAACTTATCTATGTTATTATATTATTAATGATGTCTGCTACCATATTACAACTTAATTTATAATAGGTAAGTTAAGTATCTACATAATAGTCTCCTTAAAACAAAACAAACGTCAATGACAAAATTCACTGCTTCACAAGTGAGGCAAATGGTTGGTGGAATAGCCGCCTTAGATTAAATGGACCATAAAATGGTTATCCTGTTCCAACCGGATCTCACATTAAGCAATATGTTTAGGTGATAAGAACTAGACATTGTTTGACAGACTATGCTCTATGGCCTATGCAACCCTGTATTATAATTTTTGCCTTCCAGTGCGCGACAACTCAGATACCGTAGATTCAGATGGCGATGGTGACTTGTCAGAAGACAGTCAGATGGAGCTGCTCCCCCGCCTACACAAGTGGCTCGCGCGGTCTCCTCTTTGCACCCCCGCTCAACAGCAGAGAGCCCCGCATATATCCAGCCTTCCCATGGAGATTCTCATCTACATATTACGATGGGTGGTTTCTTATGATCTGGACGTTCGCTCACTAGAAATGTTCGGCCTGGTCTCCCGGGGTTTCTTTATTTGCAGCCGCGACCCTGAAATTTGGCGACTTATTTGTCAAAGGTATGGATTTCCTAATCTGCTGATGTGCAATATTCACTGGAGATCGTAAACATTACGAATCGGGGTAGCTTTAAAAGACAATTGGGGGAGGGGGGAAACCTTATACGTGTAAAAATCAAATGTCTCATGAAATGTCAATCGTAGAACTGTCAAGAATATCAATATCACTTTTGCTAATTTAAAGGATGTTTTAGACTAGGGGTTCCCAAACTGTTGTCCACAGACATATATCATGTGGTCCACGGAGCAAAGAAAGAATTAAGGAAATTAGAAGTAAGATACAGTGAGTCTATAAACTATGAAACTATAATCTATAAAATCTAACCGATACCAGTCCCAAATAATTAATCAAGTATTAGCACGTAGGTTAAGTGTAGGCACAAACTACTTGATCTTGATGAATTTTAGTGTTGTCTTGTTGTAGATTATGGGGCGCTAATTGTGGTGGGCTTAGCAATCACATTACTTGGCGCGAAATGTACTTGAAGAGACCGCACTTGTACTTCAGCGGCTGCTACATCAACAAAACTACTTACGTCAGACATGGGGAAAACAGTTTCCAAGATCAGTTCTACCGGCCGTGGCATCTTGTCGAGTACTTCCGATATCTTAGGTTGGTTTTTTAAAACCAATGTAACAAACCATAATGTTGTTGTGAAATCATGGTTATGAGTGTTTGATATCAATTTTAGTGTGTTCTCCCATTTTATGCGTATCCATTTTTCTTCTTACACCTATTCTTTGCTATATGAAACGGCAGAAGCGCTGTTAACTGAGTCACATATGTCGCTAAAAGTTATTGATGAATGAATAAAATAGACCCATGCCAAATTATACACAATATATTGAACTCTTAGGGTGGATTCTAATATGCTCCCTGAAACTTTTACTTACCCTCTAGCCGATATTCTTTGCTATGCCCCATTGCGAATAACCCGATTCAACAAACTGTTTTGTAAACTACCAGCGTGCCCTATAACTTATTTCGATGTATTTCCGTGCGGTTCGTAATGGCGGCATTTTTTAACTCTTCGCTATTTTGATTGAATTTGTTTCATGCTTAAAACTATTATTTGTTTAATTTTTTAGGTTTTAAATGGGTTTTATAGCACATTTTGCAATTATTTATTAATTTTTATGTGAATACACAGGCTTTGTTTGAGATTACAGTGACCGGTAAGTGTTATAAGGAAGTTGAAATGGCAGATCCTGAAAGTTAAAGGGGCCTTTATGCTCAAAACTAGTAACCGTGCAGAGAGATAAAAAGAATACTTTACGCCCTAAGAAGCATCGCAGGTGCCCCTTTGATGAATGGCCACGGAAAACCTGCTTGGGTCACCAGTAGTACAGCACTCTCACAAGTCATAATACTAAGAGAAATAATATTAATTTGACTATATTGCTATTACTGTTTACTTTCAGATTCTTTCCAGAAGGTAAAGTTTTGATGCTGACAACAGCAGAAAGTCCTGTTCCTGTGCTAGGGTCCCTGCGACATCGCTACTCAAAAAACCCCGCTGTGCTAACTGGGCACTACAGGGTTATTGACGATCGAATTTGCGTTACTCTTCAGAAAAATGAAAAATCGTCGGGCAATGATAATCGATATGGCAGAAACCGAAGGCAGAATGTCGAGCTCATTGAGCAGACGTTTCGAATTGTAAGATCTTTTTAGTATTTTTTTTTAATGAAAAAATATTATTTTCATGAAAAACCCTAATGAATGCATCCAGATAACCTCTTTAGTTTTAGTCGCATTTATAGGTAACACTTGTATTGATTAAGGGGTATAACTTATACCATAATCGCACAAGTACTAGCAACCTGCCAGAGATGGTAACTGTTAAGGGGTTTAACTGAACTAATCGCTGAAAGGGTGGCAAAGAGAAAAATTAGATTACCAGTGTTTCATCAGATATAAAATCGTTTCCTTTGCAACTTTGTAATATTTTGAACACATTGTAAAGAGAGCTAACTTTGTAAAATATCACATAAAAACATACAAAACATAAAAATTTTGTCACGGCCGGTTTCGACAGATTGTCATTCTCAAGAGAGCAGATAAAACTTAAAATAAAAACAAGTAATTGCAAGTTATAAACATTAAGTCACGTTATAAATAGAACCGGTCCGAGTTTACTCGAACATTCTTTCCAATTTATCAAGTAGTAGCTAGAGAAAATGAGTAATTTCATGGTAAATAATTTTCCTGTAGTTAAATTTCGGGCATCTCGGGGGAGGAGCTGTCCACCTGACGTCACTGGAGGTGAGGTAAATTCTAGATAGGTCAGACCAACAAATTAGCACACAGCAATAATGGCAGGGCACGCAATGCATTTGACCGTGAATTTTCTATCATTTTTTCAAAAACATTTTATTGCAGAAAACCAAATAGTTTTTTGGGAAAGCAATCTGTCCGGTTTCGTTACTCAATTTAACACCTAAAACATAAAACATACCTGAAGGTAGAAATCATCGATAGAAAGGTTTCACAGAAAAATTATTTTTTAGTCATTTTTAATTAAAATTTAGTTATTTTTATTTTTTTACCCCCAGAAGCAAACTATCAAGGGGCAAGCGACCCTCCGCATTTAGTCAACATTAACAACGGCTACAATATATGTGAATTTAAAAGAAATGGATAAATAATTTTTTTAGATGTTTTTTGGAGTTTTTTTTTGCAAATAAACCCCCCCCCCCCCAAATTGAGATAGCCCTAAATATAAAAAATTGTCTAGAGGTATGATTTTTGTGAACCTACATGCCGAATTTCATCAAAATCGACCGAGTAGTTTGCCCGGAAATCGACGCACAGACAGACACACAGAGCGACAGACAGACATTTCGTAAAAACCACTTTTTTTGGTTCCTGGGACCTCAAAACGTGTAAATGTGTTGAAATTTGGGAATCGAAAATTTCGACCATCATAAAACCTTTCCTTATACTACGTATAAATTGGAAAGCAATAAATAAGAACCCGTCCGAGTTTACTCGAACATGCTTTCCAATTTATAAATTAGCAGATATACAGTAGATATGTGTAATTTCATAGGAAATAATTTCCCTATGGTTAAATATATATAAATATATTAAAAACCCCTTAAAACCTAATGGCATATTCTGGAACGAACAGACCAATACATTGTAACGGTAGTAACAATGACACATGCCACGTAATGTATTGGAGCGTGAATTTTCCATAATTTCTCAAAGAATAATTTTTTTGCACAGAAACAAATATTTTTTGGGAATGCAACTTGTCCGTTTTTGTTACCCTATTAAACACCTAAAACATACCTGAAGGTAGAAATCATCGATAGAAAGGTTCCGCAGAAAAATTATTTTTTAGTCATTTTTCATGAAAATTGAGTAATTTTAATTTTTTCACCCCCAGAAGCAAACTATCAAGGGGCAAGCGACCCCCCGCATTTTGTTAACATTAATAACGACTACAATATATGTGAATTTAAAAGAAATCGTTGGAGCTGTTTTTGAGAAATAATTTTTTTAGACGTTTTTCTGGAGTTTTTTGAGAATAAAACCCCCCCAAATTGAGTTAGCCAAAAAAAAAAAAAAAAAATGTTCTCGAGGTATGATTGTTGTGAACCTACATGCCGAATTTCATTAAAATCGACCGAGTAGTTTGCCCGGAAATAAACGAACGGACAGATAGACATTTCGTAAAAACCACTTTTTTGGGTTCCTGGGACCTCAAAACGTGTAAATCCGTTGAAATCTCGGAATCGAGAATTTCGACCATCACAAAGCTTTCCTTATACTACGTATAAATTGGAAAGCAAAAATACATTACATATACGATCCTGCTGCCAAGTCCAACAAAGGGGAATTGCTGATAAACGTTACATCATTTAATAGGGGTTTATTCCTATTAATAGCTTCTTTTATTTGAATGGTTTCCAGATTATCCAGCAATTTTCCTTTGTTGGCTAAGTGTAATATTTTAAAATTCTTAAAGGTACACATTCTATTCTTGGGGCACCATAAAATTTCTCTGTGATTGTAGGAGCTAGAGGTAAAGCCGTGGAAGAGTCAGTCGAACCGGCAGCTTGTGTGGAAGCACTACAGTGTGCTTTGTAAAATGGGAGTTACCGCGACGCTGACCAATTTCGATGTCATGAGCAACAAGTTCCCGCCCTTCTGGTTCTCGAGGGTCAAGAGCTACAATGCTGAGTCGGAGAAACCGTTGATGTAAATGTCCGTTCCCTCTTTTGTGTCGTTTGAAGTGACGAAAGGGTTTTCAACAGGTAAAAAAACCTTTGGTCTTCTTAGTATTTATTTATTAGCCACCGTCTAGAGGGCAACACTACCCATTTTTTTTTTTCTTTTGCAAAGTCCAATTTCGCAGGAAATATGTATCTATCTATTAAATTGGAGAATTAGTAGAAAGACGTTTTGATAATCTGTGTGTCACAGTTATAGAACGTACTATACTCAATTTCTTTTATACGAATCGAGTTCTGGTCGGCCCTTAAGTGTAAATGCTAGAGTCAAACAATAGACACCATAGATATGTGTAATAACCTAGACGGGAGTCACCCACTCCATAAAGAACTGAACGGGGTTTCAACCCGATGATAGACACGTCTTTATTTTTTAACCAAATCTTAGATTACAAAATTGTGGCCAAAGCGAAAGATAAGGTAATCTAGACAAAGTCCTGACGTCGCATTGGTCATCTTGTGTGAGCCAGATGACGGTATCTAGTGTGCGCCAGTGCCTGCATAAGTTACTTAGTCATTGGTAGACAACGCTCTCTCGTGGCAACATTATCAAAGTTGTCTACGTTTTCATTTTGTGGGTTATCATGTAGATCACTTTGAGGTGGGTTACTTTGAGTTAGGCGGCAATTCCACCGGCGAATTAACTTCATTTGCGATTTGAGATTCTTTGTTTGTTTTGTTTTAAGGAGACTATTATGTAGATACTTAGCTTATCTATTATAAATTAAGTTATAATATGGTAGCAGACATCAATAATAATATTATAACTTAATTTATAATAGATAAGTTAAGTATCTACATAATAGTAACTAAATAAATAAATAAATATTGACTTTTTTTGTTCTATTTCTAAGCCAACCTAGCGGAGTTAGGGCTATAAAGTCTCCTTAAAACAAAACAAGCAAAATATCTCAAATCACAAATGAATTAAATTCACCGGTGGAATTGCCGCCTAAACTTTTGGATAGTTAAGAGTATTGGAGTAAACTAGGCTTTGAAAACGAAGGTTGAGGTTGGAGGCTCGACATTAAAGCCTCGCCTGGGGCCCCCCAAACTCTAATGGGTGCCTTAACTTCATTGGTAGGGGAAAAATGCGGCTACAGGATTCCAAATTGTAAAGTGGTTAAGAGAGAGAGACTATTATCTTCTATGAGTCCTTAGGTCTAGGCTCTCCTTGGGTTGTCGTGACACTGCGTTATTTTGTTTGTTTGTATTTTTTGATGAATCCGCTTATATAATCGCGTATAAACTGAATTAGCGCGTGATTTTTGTTCTTATTTCTTATTAAGATAAGATCTGGATTGAGTCGTAATGAGACAAAAGTAGTTAAACGTCAATGGCAACAAATACAACTAACTTATAGTTTGAGGGCGTACGATACGCAACAAATGTTCAAGACTATTCGCATTGTTATATCCAAGGGTATGAATGGCCAACTTTCCCACAGAAATAAAAAAGAAAACAATGTGGCACACTGATTGCGTTGTCGATTCCCGGTGCATAATACCGTAGGAAGTTGTCCATTAGTTCAGACCTACGAGCTTAAGCCTATAACATACTGTAACTGTATATACGGTAATTAAAAATATAGTTTTTAAGGTTAGCATGAAAACAAGACTTCATAGTCTTATTGTTCGCCTTTTGTTTATTTGCAATAAAATCCATTTCATTTCATCATTACTATTAAAATTCGTTTCATCGATCTCTCACCATTTCACTATGAAGTTTTTCTTTCAAGCTAAAAATAAGTTTCTCTCTGTTGCAGAAGGGGTATGTTTCTACGCCACAAACATCTACGTATTTGCTATCCGATGATGGTATTTCTTGTATTTGATTAGTCCAACAAAGTAGCTATCGCATCGTGAACTGGAAGGTGAGTCTATAATAGTTTCTTCCCTTAGCTCTAGCGCTTTATGGTCATGTTTTTATTTATATACAATAGATTCAACAGATCACTTTTCCTTATGGTGAAATTTGGCTGATGTATTTTTGGTTTTATGTCTCCTAGACGTTGATTCTTTCATGTCTATTTTCCATGTAATCTGTTATAGCATAGTGGTATTTGGAAGAAATGTTTGTACATTTTTGTATGATTGAAAATATTGTTGATAAAATATATAATATGTCTACTAAAAAGAAATTTTTATGTAGAGTCTAGAAAGGGAACACCTTTTCATCTGTGTAAACACATAACTTATTGTATGTAGCCTAATAAGAATTTATGAAATTGCGAGGTTTTTTATTTAGATCGATTGTAATTGTCAACTACTAGTATAATCACCGAAGTCACAGCTACGGGTATTGAAAGTAGGTGTTATTAATGTTGGCTTCCACCATGGTTGGTAAATATACAAAAAGTGGAATTATGAGAAAACTGCTGTTTTTATTCGGGTTTTTTTTCGGATTCCACTTTCCGTGGCGTTTACCAACTATGGTAGGAGACTAGCTTTATCAATTCTAAGTAATGCTGATAGCGACGAAACGTAAGGGGAAATGGCAATGGTGACTGAGTTTGTCGGGTTCCATCATAAAAAAAAATATTTTTTTTTTTAAATGAACAAAATATGTACAATCCAGTGGACAGGGCTGACAACAGAATCCACGCAGTAAGTTTCTGTCCACTTGACCTGGGAATCTTAATGGCGTCATTATGACTGTAATTACCTTATGGTGAGAACCTCCAAGCTTAATCTCAGTATTGTAAGTTATCGTATAACAACAATTAGAGGTAAAGAGTACCTATTTAACTTTGTAGAAAGCCTTTACTAGCAGGAAAATTTGATAAAGGAAGACATGGAAAAATGGACGGGAACAGGATTCGAACCCGGGTGTCCACCTTGCCTGGGTGGTATGCTGACCACTGCACCAAATCCGGACCATCCGTATGTCTTCCTTTGTCTTAGTCACAACTTTTTGCCGCATCATTATTTTCGCTGCGTATGCCCATCTTACCTGCCTGAACTGTGTACATTTCCTTTAGTTGTCAGACCCGTTTTTTGCACTTCAGCGCCGCGCGGTGAATGACTTTACGCGGGCTGCTCACCGAAACCCGTTTATAGCACAGCTTCCCAATTTTTTTTAGGCAAATGACAGCCGAGTTATTTTGACGAAATTGATTATTTTCTCATGCTACACCCTTATATTTGTATTATTGAAATCGTACATTGTAGCTCTATAGCAATTTCATAGAAAGAACAAGCTTCCGCATTCAATTTACATTATCTCTTTTTAAATAATACTGTATTAATTTAAAACCCACGAGTGCTTTATGCAGACATTATAGAATAGTAGTAAACAAGGCGTTAATAGTCAGTGTTTTGAGAAAGGGTATTGGTTATGAACTTTTTAGACTATATTAAACTGTTTGCGGCGGTGGAATTATTTCCGTCTGAATAACTTTGCTGCCATATGTTCACAAGAAATATGTTGAAACCCCCTGTTTAACCCACTGCTAATAACCTATATTATTATGTAATAACTTCCGATGAATAGCAAGATTAATAAGACAGGCAATATTAATAGCACGGGTTGACTGAAAAATCGTCATTTAATACTCTATAAATTTCCCTGTTCCTCTTCATTGAAATGAAGAAAAAGCAATATTTCATGGCTTCTTCCTCACGGTGTACCAAGAAAGATCTAGGGTAACAGTATAGCTAGGATATTTGTCATTGGAACAAATGGGTGGCGCCGGTTGGTGCCAAACACAGAATCTACTCCAGAAGATTTTCCTCTGCTCAGGGACGGATCCAGCCCACTTTTTTTTGGGGGGGGGGGTAGCTTTGGGTCAAAATAGGAAAAACATGTGTAGGATCGATTAAGTTAGAGCGTAATAAATTAATTTACAATTGATTTACCAAATTTGGGGGGGGGGGGGTGGCAGCTACCCCCCCCCCCCGCCGTATCCGTCCTTCTTGCCTCTGCTGAAGTAGAGTCTGTGTTGTTGCACCAAGCCGCCAGATCTCCCACTAGATCGGTTGCTGTAGATCTGGCTTTGTGCACTGAGCCTTAACTTCTATCAGCCATAAAATAGGTATCAAATACATCGCTGTAGGGACACAAATTCATCACAGTTTTTCTAGGTTATATTACAGAACTCTATTTAACGAGTTTCAGCACTTTCTAATTGAAAAGTGAAGAACATTTTAATATTAATTTAAATATGCTCTAATCACTAACCTAAAATTTAGTACCTGAACTTTTCAAACTAGAATAGTTTTAATTTAACAATTTATTCCATGTGCTGATTCAATGCATGTCTCTGTGATAATTATTAAAGCTAATAATTTAAATGCCCTTGAAGTTCTCAATGAATTAAGAAAGAACCCATGAAAGTTGTGGGGCTTGTGTAGTAATTAGCCGTAGGGGGCATACGTACGAGTATATTGAAGTTTTTATTTATTTATTTATTGCTGTGTGACATGCAATGCATATTTATAAAGCCTTACAAAATTTGGCTCACCGATTTCAAGTACGTCTTCTACTTCTTTATCTACCTCGTTAGTACCCCCTTCAGGGTGACAAGGGACTCTCAATTCATACATAACACAATCTCTGTCGTTCGCACGATTTTTTGCTTGGGCATGAGGTCAAAATATGTAAAACTTACATAGCGCCAAGCCTTTGTGTTTGAACTTGCTATGATATAAGTGAGGGGACCTCCTGATCATAGTGGATTTGGAACCATTTCGCTTTAACCCAAACCCCATCAGACCAGCAAGAGTAACAAGTTTGATCGGTTATTTTGAGACTATCAAACATAGCAGTATCTAGGATGAACAACATTTTCAGATTGGTTGGACTGCAGGTTGTTCCAAGTCAAGTACTGATAAGAATCACTGTGTTGCCATAAGCTAGGCCAATTGCTCGATTTGAATTACAATACACTTTTTAGCATTTAATATCGTAATTGTATTATGCAATGTGGCATACTGGTACTTTAAAATAAAATGTACAGTATGCTGATCCATTTGAAATTTTTGTTAGAAATTGCACGGCTGATGCTATTTACTCGCCGAAAAGCAATGATAGTCAAGCCTGGAATTAATTTAGCGAACAGAGAGATTACTGCACTGAAACAGCACTGAAAATTCAAAAGTGTAACCTCCTAGTCAACAGCTCCGTGAATCTCACAACCTTATGGTGACGCGGTGCCAATACTGCATTCAACACTTTCAAAAAGTGACCATAGCCAAATAGTGTACATCGGTGCCTTAATGGGCTTAGGTACCGTATTTCGATCGATCTCATGCACGAGTCTATTTACTTCTTTAAAATTGAGAGCATCTCCCCTCTATTCAATCTAATTTGAATTTAAGAGCAAATCTGACACCCCAATATCAGTTGAAAAAAATCCTTACTATCCATTTTTTTCTTTTTACACATATACAGGTACAAATTCAATAATTGCGGTCAATCGGTGTCAGTGATGGGCACATCATGAATTAAAATTTTCATAATTTCTACTAAGAAATATGACATTTTTGACAGCTCTACAACTGTGGAACAATATTCGAGTGTGTCATTGAGGGGATTAATGAGTCATTTGATTTTGTAAACTCGCAAGGTTTTTTTATTGCAGTATTAAATAAATATCGACTTTTTTGTTCTATTACTAAGCCAACCTAGCGGAGTTAGGGCTATGAGCCCACTCTTACACTCAACTAGGAAAGCCCGGGACCGCCTGCTTTACATGCCCTATTACTAAGTTATTACTATACAACACTGACTTTTTAAATTAACTTTGGTTGAAGAGGCAACCTCCACGTTATTAGAGGATATAGAAAAACAGGACTTGGCGGGATTCGAACCCTTGATATACGCTGAACCGGGGCGTCGTCTTAACCGCTCGACCACAAGCCCGCTCGGCTTTTCCCACCTCCGATTGTCTCTGAGTGACAAAGACAAGAAACAAATTTATGTAATGACCGAAGTTCTTTTCTGACTCGTTCAGACATTATCCTTATATCACAAGTAAAACGGCGTTTTGCGGGCTATTGTTATTATTATATTATTGCTAGGATTTGGATTGCTAATGCAACCGGTGGACAACTATTTGCTTATGAAAATATGTTGAAAGATCCAGTCTGTGTGAGGTTCACTGAATTGAAACACTGATTATAAATAAACCAGGGCCAGCCTGATAAAAGTCAAAAGCTCTAATAGCTCCTAAAATCAAATCTGCTGCTATTTTTACCTACTGCTTACTTAACTTCTCTTCTGACTTGCATTACCGCATTCCTTATCTTTATCTTTAAAATTCACTCTTATCTATAAATTATGATGAAGTACTATATATTAAATGTTTACCCTATTTTCTAGTGAGTTGTAATAGAATAACTACCTCGCCAAGATATGCAGATTTGTATCGGAGTTACTATCAGAAACAATCTTGCTCCTCACCGATTGCCACTGAGAGAAGGCCTAGTCAAGAAGAAACATTCAGCACTGCAGTGTCCACTACTTATAATCCTTGAATTCACTACTCTTGGTTCGTAAATTGAATACCCTACAGTGCGTAGGGGCTACTTATGACATGGTCTTCTTATAAATTTACCTTCGGTGCCGAGTAAGCATGTCGACGATATTATTATTAGCTGCTTTGTAAAATAATTTGAGCTCATCTGTTAAATATTTTATCTTTGAGAATCGGATCGGAATGTTTACTGTCTCAATACTTTAATCATCTATAACTTCTGATCAGTCTCAACAGAGTCCTTCAAATTCATGAAATTACAATTGATTTTACAATAATCTTTTCGTCTGCTGCTACAACAATTTACTAAATAGCGAGTAATTAAGCTATTATATTGTCCTAGTTTGTTTAACAGGGGTGCTGTTGGGTTTCTTCAGCAAAGAAATTATAAATACTTGAAACAGAAGTATTTAAGTATTCGAATTTATAAAATGTCTGTTTATGTAAGTAGGCTATTAGAATATACACAGTGTTCCATTGCTGTCTTCAATTAATGGTACGACAGTAATCCTTTTTAGCGAAGTGATTTAATTTAAATAAAACTTAACCGACTAAATTAATCTGTATGCTCGGCCAGAAACGAGTTTATGAAAAACATTTTAGCCTATTATGAAACCTGTGTTGTCATCAGAGGTGGTCATCGTGCTGTATCTCGCACTAGTGCCCTATAATGTCAACTATGTAAGTGTTCACTATGGTTACATTACTCTTCGTATTATTTCAAAATTTCTATGCGACTGACTCCTGCTGCTGCGTCGGAAAGAAGTAGAGCAAAGTCGTCACATGTTTATCTTATGAACGTTATCAGTGATTGCAGTAAGCACACAGATTTTCTACAAGAAGTCAAGAACTAAACGTTGTGGGTGCATGTTCGATCGGACGTAGCCAGCCGCCCAGGTTTGGAATATTCCCTTTTTGAAATCTTGCATCTTAGAATAATGACTTTATTGCATCCCCTGCTAAAAATTGTTTTATTAAGTACCTATTATAAAAACCGTGGACTATAATTAGTTATAGTCACCACCGATGTGTCGTAAACTATTGTACATGAAAACAACGTAAATGTTGTAAATCAGGAAATCATGCTAAACACCGACCCTTTTTTAAACATTTAAAACGATTCCTGGCCTCAACTGAATTCTCTATTAGTTCGCAACTTAAGACGCGCTTAAGTTAATTTAGCTATAATTAGGCGTGTATTCCACTTGTCCATATTCCGTCATTTGTGATTAAAAAAAGTTTAGATTTTTGTTTTAAAGAGACTATTATGTATATAAGTTAAGTATCTACATAATAGTCTCCTTAAAACAAAAATCTCACCTTTTTTTAATCACAAATGACGGAATATTGACAAATGGAATACACGCCTTAGGCTGATTACAATCCGGTATCGTTTATTTCCTAATTTCTCTTAACTTTCCTTAGTGCTCAACATTTTAGAATGCCGCACTGCTATACCTTCATTAAAGTTCGGTGTATATGTGGGCATTTTCAGCCAAATCGGTGCAATAGTAATTAATTTAATCATCTTCCCTTTAGGTCTCACCAGTCACCGATGACTCGTGCTAATCTTAAAATCAAAAACATAGGGTCGGTGTTGCTGTATAACTTACAAAGCTTTCATTGTTTTTTTTTCTCATGTACTGTATACTGTATGCCTGTTGTTTGAGCTGTAGTTCGTTATCATCGTAATTCCGCGTGGCACTGGACGTTTGCCATCCACGTGAGGTCCGCCATTGTGGCGTGGTGCATGAAGTACACGGCTACGACGACCAGCACGTGCATGATGTTGTGGCTGTTGAGCCACATGTCGAAGTGGCCGGGGAACCACTTCTCTGGCACGTGAATCGCGCCAATTACGCCCCCAACTAGCGAGACAAAGTCCTGAAATAAAAGAAATTCGTAGAAATATCATAGTGACGTCTTATGTTAACAATCAATAACGTTTTTCCGAGTGTTACATAAGCAAATCACACAATATTTTTCCCAGTCAGCAGACGGCATTTACATGCCCATTGCCTGCATGCGTGTTTCCTTGCCGAGATAAGAGTAGGGCAAGGGGAGACGCCGAAAATACATTGCAGACAATGGAAAAATGGAAATTTCCGTGTTTGTGCATCAACCCTGCCCTACCAATTCCAGCAATAGATCTCAGCGGGACCGACCACGGCCAAGGCCGTACCCAGGTGGTGTCCCACCTCCCCCCCCCCCTGAAATGAATTCACGAAAATAGTTTAGGGCTTATGGAATCCAATATATGCTTGTATGTGTATATGATCATTTTGTTTCGTTGCAATTAGAAGAACAATGTGTTCCAAAACTAGAGTAGTAATCCCTACGATTGACCGTAATTTCATAATGTGCATCTACAAATTAGACGAGACATGTAGAGTACGTACGTGGTACGGACTCTGACTCTTCACCCGAAAGGTTGTTATTCGAGTCCTACACTTCCTACATTTTGTGGCCATGCTTCGGAGGGCATGTAAAGCAGGCGGTTCCTAGTTGAGCGTAAGAGAGGGCTTTATATAGTCCTAACTCCGCTAGGTTGGCTTAGTAATAGAACAAAAAAAGTCTTTATTTATTTAAATTACTCTAAATTTTATTGGAAATATGATTTCCTTCGTCTTTCCCAATACAAGCCTACCTTCCCCATTACTTAATGAAAACACCGAAGTACCATACTATTAAAAAGTCTCCATCTTACCTGCATAAATACATTAGCGAGTGCAGTAGGTTCGCCCCCTCCATGTCCTGTAAATCTGAGACAGGTCAGGCAAAGCCGCATAATGAATGGCAAAGAAAAACAAAGTCTTCGTTCCCACGGTGACCATGCATGCAGTGCCTGAAAAAAGAAGCGCTGTCAGCAATCTACCCTGAAGCCTTGGTCCCCTAAATTGGATTTCTTTGCAGGCTCCGTAATTACAGAAATATTGTTCTAGTGCTTGATTCTTGATGCTTGTGTGCAATGATTTACCCATTATGAAGTTCATGGGTGAAAGACAGGAAGCATCATAGCCTGCTAACATCATGATGGAAATAGATGAAGCAATGTTGATAAAGCTTGTATCAGCGATTAAACTACAATACTAGAAAGCACCCAAGCAAATAGATGAGTCACCCTGAACCACTTTAGAAGAGGTAGCCGGAGTAAGAGTCGATGATGGAAAAACATTAAGAATAAACAACAGCGACGTGTAGCGACTGATGAAACCAATAAGCAATACGGATGCGTCCCGACTCTATGCAAAGGTGGTCATTCGTGAGACTATGAAGGAGAAAGAACACTTCATTTATTTCATACATGGGCTCATCTTCTCAACTTTTCTTTGTTGCTATGCGTGGACTTTTCAGAAAATTGTTAAATTGCATGCAAGATGGATACATACCTTGTAAAGGCCCCAAATAGACAGGAGGCAATAACTTGCAACAACAAGTACGCGCAAACTCCGAGGATAGCAAAATGCTGTCGAACATACCATAGGCATTGCCCCTGGAAAGCACAATATCAGTCATTTAGTCACCTGCAGCACCTTTGTTGATTTTAAAGATTTCTAATTTGGAGCCGGGCTAAATTGTCATAAGTACTCTTTTATACCATTATATTTCCATTCGAACGCCGGTATGCTAATTTTTAAACTCTCGAAGCAGAGTCCGGGAATACTTACTTACTGGTCAACGCCCACCCTTGGCATGTTGGCCGATTGGTGATGCGCTGAAAAGACGTGCAGTCCTCGAGAAGTCATCCTGATCCGGTCGCGTCGGGTCGATCGCTGGACACGGCGTGAGGTGTTCCATGTTCATCAGCGGGTGTTCTCATAGGTCGCATTCACAATAATCACGGTCTCCGGTGCGATTTAGGTGTGCAGCGAGGTAGTCATTGCCCGTCGTGGTTCTGAATGTCGCAGCTTTTATGGACCTAGGTAGATAGTCCGTGAATACTGACGTCTATCGTGCCGATAAATTTTACTTCATATATTTATATATATGGTATATTGGGAAGTTATTGTTAACTAACATTAAAAAAAGTGAGCTGAATTAAAACGGGTGGACGAGTCATCTGCACACATAAGCGTACTAAAAGCAAATGTAAAATCACTGGCCTGGGTTCATCAAATTGACATCTAATGGATAGAACTTATAAGGAGGAACCAGGCGCGGATCTACGGGGGGGGGGGGGGGCTATAGCCCCCCCATTAGGTTTCTTAAAATGCGTAAAACCCCACTATTTCAGTCCTATTTTTCACAAACCGGACCCCCATTGTGCTCAATTGTATTAATTCCCTATAATATAGAAACCTTATAACCCCAATATTTCAGCCCTATTTTTCAAAAAATTTCACTTAGCCCCCTCCTTGGTCTCATTCTAGATCCGCGCCTGGGAGGAACGTAGAAGAATGTGGCAGAGTGTTGAGCACTTATAGTACAATGGGCTTTGTATTGGAAAAGGATAAGGATAGCAGGTGCTGTGAGAAGGTAAAGTGTGGTGTGGGCGAACGACCTCCTAGTGGAGGTAGGGGGGGGGGGGGTTTATTGAGAATACGAGTATTACTAGAAATTATTCCACCACAACTTCCCTTTCTCGTCTCTGGTCGTACAGTGATTCTGTCATCACACTTTACGTCTGGGAATTAATGGAGATAGGGGGATGTAGGAAAGAGAGAGGGCGTTCAAGGAACCAATGTTTGAGACAATGACTATATATGATTTTACAATGCACTGAAACATTGTGTGTCAATTGCTCTCACCTAAGAAAAATTCACTGAAATAATGAAAATTTCGTTTATCTTTATACTCGTATCTAGTGCGTTTATGAATTTCAGCTTGTTTCTCCACAGTTGTAGATTTCGTTTTTTTCTCACAACTTACCGAAACTTTGACTAACCCATATGCCCAGCATATCGATCTGTAGAAGGCGATGGTAGAGCTTTTCTCCTCCTTGCTTGTGGTTCATGAAGAGGTGGTAGAGAAAACTGCCTACCCATGGACACAGGCTCCCCACAATGTGGCACAAGGGTAAGAATCTTGAAGTAATCTTGTCCCACGGAATCAGTGGCGGCACGGTGTAAAGAATGTAAATTATTGGCAACCCTGAAAACAAATTACTGGGTAATGACAAAACGTATTTCTGACAGCTAAAATTATATCTAATTGGACCCTGGTACCTATCCAAGAATTACTATTAATCTGTTGTAGACCATCCGCATCTTTCAATATCTAAACTTAATAAAGAATGTCTATTTGTGACCTCAAACTAGACGGTTGCTTGTAATATTATCGATTTTTGGAGGCATTTTGAGGGTGATTTCGTTACTTTGCTATGTGAAAAATATTGTTCAACACGCAATACTCCTTCCCACGGTCACTGTGAATTATTTGCTAGTTTACCCCAAGTTTTTCTCCCTTTATTGTACTTCAGACCGATTATAGATATTGATCCGCTGCTGACTTCGCTTTTAGTTAGGTATTCATGTAGCTGATACTCCTTGAATGTTTGGTATTGGGGAAAATACTTACGGTACTTGGTTCTACTTACTTATTTATCAGTCCAAGGTTTTCTTATTTTTAACCTATGTCGAAACCTGTCAGGTTTTGCCTTTGCCTTTTTGTAACAGGACTTACATGAGGTTATGCTATGTGCCAGCCCCTGGACTAAGTCCTGCTTTTCCCTCGCTATTGTCCTGGTATATCATTCGCAGCGTATCCACTCACAAGCTGGCCAACTCCTATCAGTCCTTGTAGTGTTTGCACTTTCTGATAGGTTTTTTGGCTGTCTTTACCGTGTACACGGTCACTGAAGCCATCGAACATAGCAGTAGCCAGTAGCACGGTGTACATCAGTATTCAGATTTAACAAGTTGATGCAAGTCAGAGATTCCGATAAGAATGTGTTTCCACAGCCGTGCCGATGGCTCAGCTATGACCACAATGCAACATGTTTTTGGTCATAGCTTCATGGACACGGCAAAATCAAACCACATAAGAATTTTTCTCTGAATTATCCAATTTATGGCTAAATTCAGAAGCCCGTATTCTCTAACATGATGCTTTACAGGGGCTATGAAATCCTGTTCCACTGCAGCAATGGAGACAGTACTGGACCTCCCACCCCTCCATGTTGCAGTGGAAACTTCAGCCGAAATGGCATTATTATTATTATTATTATTATTATTATTATTATTATTATGAGGAATAGAGGACTCAAACAAATTGAAAGCAAATACATATTCCACAAACATGGATGTCTGCACTCCAGCAATACCTGCAATTGCACACAATATATAGACATGGTAGAAGAGCACAAATATTTGGGATTAACCATTGACAGCCATCTAAACTGGCAATCGCATATAGAGTCATTGTGTAAAAGACTGCGATCTGGGAGTGCAGCTCTCCATAAATTAAAATACGGGATGCCAAGGAAAGTAATAAAAAATGTTTATCACGCCCTGATAGAGTCTGTAATAACTTACGGAGTAACATCTTGGTGCAGGGACGAAAACACTTATGTAAATAAAGTGCAAAATGCCCAAAATAGAATAATTAAGAATATATTGTCAAACAAACTAAACAAAAAATTTAACCACATTGATGATAAATATAAGTACCTCGAAATATTAAACCTAAAACAACTCTATACATTTAAAGTAATTAAATGTAACTTCTTTGACAAGAATTTTAACATAGAAACAGAAAACAATTCAATCACAATACTCGAAATCCAAGAAACGTCAATTTGAAACCAGCCTACAACAAATACGGGAATAGATTAAATAGTATAACGAAAATTTTTAATGAATTGCCCATACAACTTAAAAAATTAACTAAAATAGGAGAGATAAAAACGAAAATTAAAAAATGGCTTTTGAATTAAAATACTTCGCTTTAAAACTTACTTTACTTTTTACTTTAATTATTTTACTTTACTATAATTACTCTTTACGTTAACTTACAATTTTAAATGGTATGAATTAAACTGATTTGAAATTAAAACTAAGTTTTTTTTGCTAACACAGACGTGAAATAGAAAACATGTTGCATCATCTACAGCGTTTACTGTGCGAGCCCCCGACAAGTTGATTAACTTGGGGGCCCACAGGTTATTTGTATTATAAGGGTATAATTGTTAATTTATAAATATATTCCTTCGGCGCAGGGGAGTACCGGCCGGAGAAGAAGAAAATTATTATTATTATTCACTGTATGAGTCTTATGTCCCAAATAAGCGCTAGCTTGGGGATGCGGGATGTTATTATTATAATATTATGGTATTATTATGTAAGTTATTGTATTTTGTAAATATATGCTCCTTGTCCAGGGGATACTGGACAGGGAAAAGAAAGAAGAAGAAGAAGAAGATTATGCTTATTGAGCTCTAGTTGAGTCAATTTTGAGGTACGGAATAGTAGCTTGGGGCTCGGCAGCCGAATGTTATACCAAGAGAATTAGGAACCTGCAGGTCTCTCTCTTAAAAACAATTGACAATAATCTACACAGTGAAACAAACAGTAATTTTTTCTTTAAGAAATATCGTATATTGCCTATAACTTTATTACATACTCAAGTCATTTTATTGTTGAATTATTTTAACTCAAAATATAAGACCATAAATCCTTCTAGGTACAGTCGCAGAGCTGGAACAACCTACAAACATTATATTGAGCTGCCTCATAATAATATGTATGGCTATCATGAGCTTAAGGTGGCAATTCCCCGAGTATTTAATTTGATTCCCGCCAGTCTTCTAGAGTTGGATAACTACAATGCTGTTAAGCGAAATCTACGGGACTGGCTGATAAATTGTTTAAATGATGGCGATTAATTCTTTTTATTTATTTTGATTTATTTTTATTTTATTTTATTTTATACAGGATAATGTAAGGTAACTTTAACTTATTTAACTTTAACTAACTATATAACTGTATTATTATTATTTTATTTACACTTGTAATAATGTAGTTCGTACTCCCTATAATAACTGTGTGTAGTCTTTTGGCGAATCCTGCCACAAGCCTCCCTTATGGGGCTTACATGCAGTATTCCGGTAAAAACGATTATTTTCTTTAATGTTGTATTGTATTCTTTCTATTAAATGCTCCCAGTGCTGGGGGTACCGGCTGGGGAAAAAAAAAATTATTATTATTTAATGAACTTCCTCCAAAAATGAAAAAATTTAAACAGATGGGTGAGTTAAAAGCGGGTATAAAAAGATGGCTGGTCAATGGGAGTTAATAATAATAATAAAAACTGACATTAAAATAACAAGTTAAAATAAAATTAAAATAAAATAAAATAAACATTATAAATAAATAACAAAAATAAATGATTAATCCTTGTTTAGCAGCACTGTATGCGTCTTTTGTCCCAAATAAGCGCTAGCTTGGGGATGCGGGAGGGTATTATTATGTATTGTATTTTTTGGAATATATGCTCCTTGTCCAGGGAATACTGGACAAGGAAATGAAAGAAAGAAGATTAAAGGAGTGGAAGGGCAATTAACAGAGACTCAGCCTCTCTGACTACGTCTGACTGCTGCCTGGACATGCCAAGCGATAGAATCCATCCAAAATACTGTTTTAAGAGGGAATTCGAAACTATATTAGGGACAAAGAAAGAATACTGCGAATCAGCAGGAATTCTCAATAGTCACACAATCAAATGGTTTACTGATGGCTCTAGGCTAGGACGTACAAAACCAAGAACAGACCTTGGCGTCTTTGGTCCTGGGGTTAAATATCTGGAGTCTCTTGGGGAGACAACTGCAGTCTTGCAGATTCTGCAATGAAGGAGCGGAGGACCCCGAGCACATCCTCCTTCACTGCGATGCAATCGCACGAAGAAGAGCAGCTTGCTTGGGAAGCTTGCAGTTACATGTAAAAGACCTACCACTTCTAAATTCCCTCAATATCCTGGCTCTAATAATAAACCCTACGATTGATCGATAGAGTAGTAAAGGAAGTAAAAAAAATACAAGTACGAGAACGCAGAACAGTGTTTTGTGCGGGTAAATGTTAACTTCTTAGATCTATTCTTCTACTTCTGAGTTTTAATATAGCGTCTATTCTGACACTATTTTAGTTTCTTCGTTTCTTCGACAATGCTGGACATCTGGAATATTGATAACGTATTAAATAAAAAATAAAAATAAAAGTGAATGGTGAGCTTGTCTGTAACCAGTACAAACGAGTATAATCGACTTGGCCAAAGTAAATTGTGATGACACATCTTATTTATTTGAGAAAGTATGTTGCAGCTGTCTGATTTCCGTTAAAATATACTTCCCTGTCTTAATTGACATTTTCATTGGATGAGCGCCGGTCATAACGAATCCGCGTGTGTTTGTGATGTCTTGAAGCCAAAGGGAGCAAATGCAATGTCCCATTTGCTAGGCCGTAGCCAAGGGGGGGTTCAACCCCCCCCCCCCCCCGAAAACAATTCTGGCTGCGGCCAATGCCCATTTGGTATGTTAATGGTATATATAATGGTATAAGCGTACAGTGTAAATCATTAAGAGTGTACGTCCCCTAGGAAATAGGTATTTTTCTATTTATTCTGGCCTATTTAATGTTAGTAAATGTGTCAAACGTGTAGGCTTCTGTTTTTCACCCATTAAGAGACCCTCGGAGGGGAAAGCCTTATAACATAAGACGTGTAAACATCAATTATCTCTTGTTCTATGAGCATTTCAATGCATGAATATATATATATATATATATTCATGTACGGTATATACTGTATGTACCTTTTCCATGATAAAGATTATTGATTTTCATTTATACGAAATACGATTGGTGTGGCAGTCCTGAGGAAGGAGTTCAGGAACTGTGGCGAATTGGTGTTAGTGAAAGCCACATGGCATGTACCGAAGTGTAGAGGAGCATTTCTGCAATTTTTTTTTTTAAATTTCGATGGCTCTGCGACTTCTTAAAAAAACGTGTTGTGGGGGTACTCCGATTTGTTCTAAAAGGTTGATGATTTTTTAGTTGATAGAACCTAGTAGGAAATGTACGTATAGAGTAGAATTCAACCTGTCAGTACCTTAAGTTTAAGTACCTACCCTTCACCATAATGTGGAACAGTGTGGAGTGGTCATGATAAAGTTTTATACACGTGGTTTTCAGCTCCAGACAGTTATTTTTCTATGTGTATGTGAAATTCTAAGCGGGATGAAGGGCTTCTGTAATGGATTTGCAGTTGTAATTGAATTAGTTGCATGCATTGGGAGCAGGAAACTCATACTAATTGTTTTACAGCACTCACAAGACGTATTCTACTATGTTACGAAACCTTTTTGCTTTCCTATTTTCTTTATATATACTTTTCGGAAAGTTATTTGCGCCCTTAGGCCCCGCCCTTTGTTTGAATGTCGCTCAAATGTCCCACCTCTCCTATATAATATATAGAACTCTAACCTGACCTTTTAATTGGTGAGCAATAATTACATTTAGAGAGCTCCAGTTTATAGCGATACGGAATTTCTGACAACGTCGACAATATTTTCCCGTTTCGCCGATAATTAGTTGATGTTGAAAGTTCTCTGTTGCTAAATAAAGTGGTGGAGGGGGGGGGGGGCAAATGGCACCGAGGAATTGGATCATTAAAAAGCTATTTACTGATGGCTTTTCTCTCCTTTTATTATTTCAACATCGATCCGTATTCGTTCAGAAAATTTCCTACAACTTCTGAAAATTATCTAACAGCCTAGTTTGTGGACATGCAGCGACATGGCAAGGGAACAATCTGAATCATGCGTGCGCCCAGAGTTAATGTGTCTTGTCATCTTGCAAATTATAATACATGCGATGCATATATTCCGGGTAAGATGACGGTTGCTCACGTAACACTTGCACAGTATGCCTCTGTCAATCGATCAGGATTTTTCTACTGTGACGGATGGGTCACTCAGCGTAGTGAAGTAAGGTTTGCGTAATTAAGCACTCGATTTTAACATTTCCATGATCAGTGTATTGTACACACACTCCTACTCCTCTCATAATAGTCCTCACCACTCTCCTCAACACTCTCCTCCCATACCACGCAGGGTACCAACTTATATCCATTCAGCACTAACCTAGGCCTACTTTGAGTTCATATACACACTACTTGCCACACCCATACTATACCACAGTAGTTTTACTACAATAATGGAATTAAAAAAGTAAATAAATAAACTTTCCGTTGCTTCTCATGTTTATGTATTTTATTTATTTATTTATAAAAGTTTAATCGCGTACAGGCAATTTAAGAATGTATCCGATTAACCTCTTCAATCGCCTCACTAAGTAACCTAATAGGTACTTGTGTCGAGTTACGACACGTCTCCGATCGTAAGGTGTGTAGAGATTCGCACAAGTACAAGCACCTTGCCTCCGAAGTCACTACTTTTTTTTTCCTGACTTGCCCACAAGTATGTGTGTATTGCTTGAAGTCTGGGCAATAAGGCATACTGTACGGAACCGCTATATGCATTGTACAGTACTTTTCGGCGATGCTTTTTAAGCGATGATGGAACCGCGCTTAAATGAAATTTGTGACTTACCATGGGTGAGGATATTGATAGTTTCATTGTGGAAGTATAAAAGGCTTCTGAGAGAGTCTTTGGTAGTGAGCAATGGTCGGTATCCGGTCTTGATGTACGGGTTGAACTGGAGGTAGGGAGGCATGTCGCGGATGGTCAGTAGGCCACCGGTATCCGCTGTACCGCCTTCCGCCTCTGGCGTATCCATTTCGGTGGGGGCTCCAGCTGCCGGTTTTCTATGTACAAGGCTATCTGCTTCATTATTGCTGCAACGAAATCATAAATAAATATATATATTTCTTTTAAATTATACAATCAAGTACGGTAATCGACAAGAAGGTTTGATGTAAAATCGTCAAAATCAGGTAATCAATTGCCATTGTGATGCTAGTCGCTATAATCTATTTTTGCTTTCCAATTTATACGTAGTATAAGGAAAGCTTTGTGATGGTCGAAATTTCCGATTCCGAGATTTCAACGGATTTACACGTTTTGAGGTCGCTTTTTGTCGTTCTGTCTGTCTGTTCGTTGATTTCCGGGCAAACTACTCGGTCGATTTTGATGAAATTCGGGATGTAGGTTCACAAAAATCATATCTCGGGATGTTTTTTTTATTTTCGGCTAACTCAATTTGGGGGGTTTTATTTTCAAAAATTTCATAAAAAACGTCTAAAAAAATTATTTCTCGAAAACGGCTCCAACGATTTCTTTTAAATTCACAAATATTGTAGTCGTTATTAATGTTGACAAAATGCGGGGGGTCGCTTGCCCCTTGATAGTTTGCTTCTGGGAGTAAAAAAATAAAAATAACTCAATTTTCATGAAAAATGACTAAAAAATAATTTTTCTGCGAAACCTTTCTATTGATGATTTCTACCTTCAGGCATGTTTTAGGTGTTAAATTGAGTAACGAAACCGGACAGATTGCTTTCCCAAAAAACTATTTGGTTTTGTGCAAAAAAATGCTTTTGAAAAAATGATAGAAAATTCACGGTCAAATGCATTGCGTGCCCTGCCATTATTGCTGTGTGGTAATTTCTTGGTCTGACCTATCTATAATTTACCTCACCTCCAGTGACGTCAGGTGGACAACCCCCCCCCCCCCCCCCCCCCGAGATGCCCGAAATTTAACTATAGGAAAATTATTGCTTTCCAATTTAAACGTAGAAAGCTTTGTTTACCATGAAATTACTCATTTTCTCTAGCTACTACAAACATGTTCGAGTAAACTCGGACCGGTTCTTTTATTTAAAACCGACTGTGTCTTGGCCAACGGCCATACCAAGTTGATTCCACCAGAACAGACCCTGTTCAAAACTGCAGCAAACTTGTATAGCGTTGGCAGGGGAACATGGTGGGAAATGATTATGCGCTGTGACTACCAGCCGCGTCAGTTCTGAGTGCGTGTCGAGTCCTGGTCACCTCCGAATTACTTGTTTGACTTTACTATGGTCCCCAATTGGTTCAGAATCCATTATAATCAGGAGATCCACCCTGTCAGTCAACTCCCTTTCTCCCTTAGGGTGCCTAAAGTTCAATTCGATTCAATTTATAATCATCAGACTCACTCCCCCGCCAGGCTGATTCGGTTGCTAAAATCGGCATCGGCCTAAATACCTTAAAAACCTTAAATTTCCTCTAATGAGTATAATAGCCTTAATGTTATGGTAAGCGGTATCCGAAAGGTACCGCACTCACTGAAAAATAAATAGAAAATCAAAAAATGGATTTTTTTGTTTATGGTTATTTTTATCCTTTTTTTGCAATGCATTACTGCCGTATCTAAATTCCCTACCATAGGTTTACCAATTCCTGGTGAGAGTTGCCCTTAATCCATAGACTTTCTCTGTTATGAAAAGTTGAAAATTTAATGCCAACAATATCAAATTTCAGAGCTTTGAGTGCTGCTGTCAGTGATGATTAGCTAAAGCTTTTTCCCTAACTAAAGCTAAAGCTTGCCTTTCAATACCGCCCCCTGGACTATTGTGTTTTTTATTCCCCCGGGCATGGCTTTACTAGGTCATTTCTTGTTTAACTTTCTTTTGTAGGGCTTTTCTTCTGTGAACCTCTTGAGATTCCTCAATAAAAGCACTTCGCTGTTTTTCTCAGTTATCTGTCACTGGCATGTTTTTTCGCTATTTTTTTACATTATTGATTAACCCTCTATAACTAAAAGAATCGGGTTACAGCCGGTATCCACAGAACCACTCCGAAAAAGCCAAAAAAAATATTAAATAAATAAATAACGTCTTTATTTTTACCTGGGTGAACCATAAGACTAGAAAGTCTTCTGTGGGCTAACCAGGTTTTAGTTAAAGCCTATTTTGTGATGGGAGACTTTTAACGGGCTACCAGTTAAACATTTCCACTTTCTGACGTGATTTTGTAGTTTTATTGAACGCTACATTGTAAATATATACAGTACATACTATATATAACAAGATCTACGGGCGAGAAATTAATCTAGGGTCATTTATAAACAATAAAATAAAATTGGATAGGCTAAGATTTCTTCTAATAGTACTGGAATATTCCAATTGGTAGTGAACTTGACTAAGAAAACGAAGGTCGAGATTTGAGACTTGACATAAGAAATGAAAAACTTCCGCTGGATCTGGGTCCATCAAACCGTAATGGATAGTTTACTTCCCCGGGCAGGGGAAAAACGCGGCTGCTGGACGCGTTGCTGACCTTAGCATTCCAAATATAGGCGTAGTCAAGAGAAAGGATCCTCTACCAGTACTGAGGTCTCGATGTCTATTCATGCCACAGCGTTTTATAATGGTTTCTTCTGGCATTCACCTCTAGGATACTTTCATTCTTCATCGGTCAGTACAGACCAATCAGCTACAGAATATTTATTATATATTAATATATTCGCTATCTAGGTGGAGTTGATTTGACACTTAACGGTTGACATTTTTAAAGCTGGACCTCCATCTCTCTATCTGGCAGTTAATGATCAGATAATAGATCAGTCTATTTCCCCGATTGATTTAAAAATAATCTTTAAACTAGGCTTTTTCAGAAGTAGGTAATAATATTTCAAATGAGAAAACGTGGCTGCATGGTGGAGAGTGGTTTGAGTCCATAAATTTGTCACGGAGTATGGTGACGGGGGCATCGCGTTTGTTGTGTGGTCACACTAGAGTGAGGTTTTACTTGCAGCGCGAAAGACAATAATTGAGTCTGCCTCTTGCGATAGTTGTGATCACCTAGAAACCGAAACCGTGGAACATATCCAATGGGGTTACCCGCGTATGATAACGGCTGCTGGAGCCGAACTCGGAACTGTCATTCGCCAGAGCTTGGGCAACTGCCTCGGTGAGGGCCTTTGCGGCGGTGGCACCTTAATGGAAACGGGGGGGGGGGGGGGGGGAGGGGGATTGGCCCGATTAAGGAGTTGTACTCGGTCTTTACGCTATGGGCATTATAGTGTCAAAAGATAAAGCTCCGGCGACCGGTCTATCTATTGGCGTAGCCATTTGACCAAAAAAGTTAATTTCATTCGAAAGCTTTCTTCTGACCACTTTCATAATTTTGCGGCTGTGGAACAAGAAATTAATTAATTTCTTCGAAAATCCACCGCCTTTTCTTGTTTTCAAAATATTTTGAAATTTCTGCCTTAATAAAGTGTGCGACCGTATATACAATCGGCTAATTGATTACTAAGTTTATTTATAATAGAAACTACAATATGTAACATGGTGTACTATGCAGGTGGATTAGGTATAGGCTAGGTCTTGTTACTACTTACAATTTCTAAGTGTGCATAAACCCGCTAAAGACAAAAAATCCATCTACCTTTCAAGTTGTTGAGAGTTTTTATTTACAAGGGGTACGTCTATGTCGCCCATGGTCATGGTCAAACAAAGGCGTACAGGTTCCAGTCACCGGCGGGCGACCGGGCGGCCGCACATCGCGAAATACTCCGCGACGCTCAGCGACTCTCTGCTGCGAGCTTGCGCTCTAAACTGCGACAAACTTGCTCAATTTCGGTTGCCATGGGAACCCAACTATTGATCAACACCACGTGATACCGTATGCTTTACATATGAAATTTCAGTAATAATTTAGAACGGACCAACATTGAAAGGAAAATCTCCTGGCGAATGATAGAATGCAATGCCTTGAAGGGATTGTCTCCGGCATTTATGGGCGCCTGCTGATGACGGTGCGTTACGTATATATATAACGTTTTCAGATTGGCGGTAATGACCTTGCTTTAGAAATGCAGCGGTGGTACCCCTCGCCCCCTTCATTCGTTCCCGGCCCCCCTACCCCCTTGTTGCTTTCGACTATTACCCCCGGACAAATGCAGAACTAGGTCATCACCTGCCTTTTATTTCCAGATCAATGCACTTATAGTTGTTCCCCCTGATTCCACACTCGATTTCCAAATCAGCGATCAAAATATGTCGTCGGCCGAATAAAATATATTTGAGTGTGTAATAAGGGGTATTACCAGCACATTTTTTTTTTCATATTTTGAATTTAAAACAACTGCAGTCGAGTTGACTTGAAAAGCTACGGTACAGCAAATACATATTTACAATTATATACAATTACATACATGTAATATAGATTTATCCTCTTTCTCATACTGTATGTATCCGTAGTATTCCAAGCTTGTCTACAAACCGACTAGTATATCGCGGTATTGCGGTATGGGTTTCATTGGGATCCGGCGTCATTTGTTTATTATCATTATGGAGACTGGGGTAGACAAGGGCGGATCCAGCGGAAAATTTAGGGGGGTAATTTTTTTGTTGAAATGTTGAGTTTTATTATTATTTTTGTACTAGGTGTCTTATGAATTTACTCATTTAGGGGGCAGTCGTGGATCCGCCATTGGGGGTGGGTACTGGTAGTCGCTACGGAAGCAGGCCTTGTCCATATGACGAATTAATTAATGTGGTACGGTATATAATAATAATAATAATAATAATAAACGTCTTATATTTACGGGGCGAGACTTAAGACTAGAAAGTCTTTTTTTGCCTAACCCACATCCAAAAACAATACAATTTACAAAATACATACGCTTAACGTAAACAATCTTATTCTAACAATGCATAAAAAGAACTTATTCTAAAGTGACGTGACGTAACACATACAGTAAATATCTATATATACTTTCATTGTGATTATTCCACTCATGAATTTGCCTACTGTTACGTTCTCCCCTGTTTTTGTATTCAATTCAATTCAATTTATTTTCCTTCAATACAGTACACAATACATGTAAAAAAATATATATATATATTTTTCGCTGGGCTTTAGCATGCATGACTGCATGAGTAATCTACGGAATTGAGTGTCTATGGTAGAATTCCACCACATATTCATCATTAAATTGACTTAGGTTGGAGAGGGTACCTTCTCAGGGCATACAGTACATCCGAAAACAGATTCAGGGGAAAAACTGGACATTGCAAGAATCGATTTATCGTGGTACCACTACTATCCACCAAGTTTCCACCAAGTGTAGGGTGATACCCCGGAAAGGCCCTAGGTCAGTGGTTCCCAAACTTTTAATGCCATGACCCACTTTTAAAGAAATCAATTGGGCCCCCCCCCCTACCCAGATTACAGGGAAAAATAAATCAATATCAAAATTAATTCCTGCTTTTTTAATACGACAAATGTAGCTGCATTTCACTAGCACGTTTTTTGCTTTCCAATTTATACATAGTAGGCCTATAAGGAAAGCTTTGTGACGGTCGAAATTTTCGATTCCGAGATTTCAACGGATTTATATGTTTTAAGGTCCCAGGAACCCAAAATCGTGGTTTTAACGAAATGTCTGTCTGTCTGTGCGTCGATTTCCGGGCAAACTACTCGGTCGATTTTGATGAAATTCGGCATGTAGGTTCACAAAAATCATACCTCGGGACCGTTTTTTCTATTTTGGGCTAACTCAATTTGGGGGGGTTTTATTTTCAAAAAACTTCAAAAAAAGTCAAAAAAAATTATTTCTCGAAAACGGCTCCAACGATTTCTTTTAAATTCACATATATTGTAGTTGTTGTTCATGTTGATAAAATGCGGGGGGTCGCTTGCCCCTTGATAGTTTGCTTCTGGGGGTAAAAAAATAAAAATGACTAAATTTTAATGAAAAATCACTAAAAAATAATTTAACCATAGGAAAATTATTTACCATGAAATTACTCATTTTCTCTATCTACTAATTTTGATAAATTGGAAAGCATGTTCGAGTAAACTCGGACCGGTTCTTTGTTGTTGGACCATATATTTTGCGAATTAAGCTCCACTTTTACAAGTACAATAGTTTGTCTCGGCTCATCGATTTCAATCGAAAATTTCGATCAAATAAATCACTTCAGAGGCTAAAACAGAAAAGTGACATGGTGATTTTTCGGTTATCATAAAAAATGTTCAGGAAATAATTTTACCTCATTGGCTCTTCATCTAGGCCTAGTCTTCTCATTTCATTCTTGCTTTCCATTTATACGTAGTATAAGGAAAGCTTTGTGACGGTCGAAATTTTCGATTCCGAGATTTCAACGGATTTACACGTTTTAAGGTCCCAGGAACCCAAAAAAGTGGTTTTTACGAAATGTCTGTCTGTCTGTCGTTCTGTCTGTCTGTGCGTCGATTTCCGGGCAAACTACTAAGTCGATTTTGATGAAATTCGGCAAGTAGGTTCACAAAAATCATACCTCGGAATCATTTTTTTTATTTTGGGCTAACTCAATTTGGGGGGTTTTATTCTCAAAAAACGTCTAAAAAAATTATTTCCCGAAAACGGCTCCAACGATTTCTTTTAAATTCACATATATTGTAGTTGTTATTTATGTTGATAAAATGCAAGGGGTCGCTTGCCCCTTGATAGTTTGCTTCTGGGGGTAAAAAAATAAAAATAACTAAATTTTAATTAAAAATGACTAAAAAATAATTTTTCTGTGAAAACTTTCTATCGATGATTTCTACCTTCAGGTATGTTTTAGGTGTTAAATTGAGTAACGAAATCGGACAGGTTGCTTTCCCAGGAAAGTATTTGGTTTTGTAAAAAAAAAAATGGTTTTTTGAAAAAATGATAGTAAATTCACGCTCAAACGCATTGCGTGCCCTGCCAGTATTGCTGTGTGTTAATGTGTTGGTCTGACCTATCTAGAATTTACCTCACCAGCTGTGACGAGTGACGTCAGGTGGACACCCCCCCCCCCCCGAGATATCGGAAATTTAACCATAGGAAAATTATTTACCATGAAATTACTCATTTTCTCTATCTACTAATTTTGAAAAATTGGAAAGCATGTTCGAGTAAACTCGGACCGGTTCTTTGTCTTGCCATGGAGATAGGGGGACCTGTGGGCCCAAATTGTGGCCTGGGTCCCGACTACATGTTACTACTAACTACCATGGAGATATTATCAAGATTACATAGTTACAATTCTGCAGGAATTCAGGACGTATTCAGTCTCTTCTGAAATAGATACTAATTAGGCTGTACGGTACGGTACATAATTATTATGCCGACCCAATTATTGAATTTCAGAGTCAGAATAGCACACAGATTACAATAATTTCAACAAAGTCCTAAATGTATTGTAATTTAAAGTGTTTTTGCTTTATGGGTAGAACTTTAGAATCTACCTACGATATGGCAACAGTCATACGTATAAGTGAATAATACTACAGAGCAAGTAGACTTGTTTTACTGATAGCCTTTAACACAGTTGTATAGCCACATTTTAGTAGGCAAATAATTTTTGTTTCGCATCTAAGATCCTCCTTTCAAAAATATTTTAAAGCAATAGTGGAAGAACAATATTATTGTTTGTAGTGCCATTAACGGACTGCATTGACTCTATCAGCAGCCTGATCATGGCGATTATAATACCGGTATTTATTTAATCCCCTGGTATTAAATTAATACCGGTATTATAATAATCGCCATGATCAGACTGCAGTGCTTTTATAATACTCACTAAAGGTATTCATTTACATTGTAGTAAAACACCCAGTGCCGCATTTAAGCCTACTAGTGTGAATTCCTGCTACATGCTATAGTCCACGCAAAATGAGAAAAGTATGGACATGGAATGTTTTGATCCTGATTGAACAACACTGTACAAATATTCTTTGCACAATTTTTGTTATGCCCTGCATCCCATAGAATAATATATTTACTGTAGAATGCTAGTCGGTATACGGCCGTCTGTGATTCCAAATAGGAAAATACTGAAATACTGCATCCTATGTATAAGCATAGGAATGCCAGTCTGCTTATTTCGATTGGCAGGCTATGCCTGCATCCAAAGCAACAAGGTAACACAAAATGGTGCAAAGAATATTTTTACAGCGTTGCACAGGATCAAAACATTCCATGTCTATACTTTTCTCTTTTTGCGTGGACTATACTAGCTAGCAGTCTGTAAAATACGGAAAGCCAGAAAATTATAATAGGCCTAAGGACTAACGTTTATATAGAAATCCAAAATGACTGTGATTGGTTTGGCGCGGTCATATTTTCTAACTCCTATACCAAGTAACCAAAGTTGTCCATCAAAATACTGTAGGTAGGCTATAGGTACCGTACAACTGCCTAAGAACTAAAACCAATTTATATATTGTATTCTGGCAATTAAATTAGAATTAGAACTAAGAGTTAAGACAGCCATAGTGTCAAAATTTCACTACACTACACGATGCCCCGGTAAGACAAAGATCGGCAAGATGAAGATCTTTGGTTCGAAACCGGAAAAGTCATTGGTTTCTAATTTCTGTTATAACGAGGAGGTTTTCTCTCAAATCTAAGTCAATTTAAATTTTATAATGAGAAATAGTGTAGTAAATCCTTTATTATGTTTCTTAATAGGTGCTTTTTTATTAGGATTCATTCAAAACATTAACATTGAACAAAATCTGAAAACATTTTGAAACTTTGCTTAACTTTCAGCCGCCACGCCTTACCACTACGTATACGTTGAGTGTCTTTTAAATTATACCTGAATTATATCTACAAAAATATCATTCCATAGTTCCATTAATATTTTATGCAATTTAATATTTAATTTAATTTGAGATAAATCTTTAGCTGAGCGAAATAATACTTTTTTTATGTTTCCCAGTTGAATTCGTATTTCGTAGTAGTAGGAGGCCATTTTGATTTCCAAAACGCAATCGAATCGATTCGGAAATTTTTGGCTTGATGTCCCTAGCTGCGCTGGTTGCAAGTGATTTTGTCAACGGATTTCTTTATCAAAATTATATTACTCCCTTATTGAACTTAATAAGTACAACACAGCAATCTTCCAGAGCCGAAGAGGTATGTAATATGAAATTTATGGTTGTATGAAAGGATGCAAGGCGCGGTGCTGGTTGAAAATGGCCGCACTTTTTAACGCTGGTTTCCAGTCCCATCCAAAGAAGTGAACTCTATTTTTCAAGCTAGATGGCTTTATTTTATTGGATATAATTTTAAATTTCTAAGCCGTGTAATCTAACAAAGTCATTAATGTTCAGTTGAGGAGCATGTAATGCTGAAGGCGATTTGAGTGACACAAAAAATATATTTTTTTGTTTTGGTGGTATCTCCTGAATCGTCGCATTGACTGATAGACTGCTACAAAAAATTTAATGAGAAGTGTATGCTACAAAAAATTTAATGAGAAGTGTAATGCTAATGCCTAATTCCCATATTTTCAAAGAAATTTAATTAAAATATTACGTCCATAATGCAAAAGCATTTAGATTTTAGACGATTTTTCTCCTGCATTCCCAGTTTCAAGTGACAAATCGCTTTTTGCATACATGCTGCTCAGTTTTCCTAGTGGACTTCGATTCGATTTGGAGGTGACACTGTTTATTGAGCATCCAGCTGGTAGTCTGTAACGAAACTCAATTTAATAGATTCTGGAGAAACTAGTTTTACTTTGCTTTGCATTGGTATTGACAAAGTAATGTATTTAAGTTTTGCCTAAAAAATTGAAAGACGGGGGAGGGGGGGGGGCTCCATTGTTGGAAATTCTTTGGGGATGTCCTTATTTGAAACGAACTTTATCCGACTTAATTAATGTATGCTTACATAATTATTGCAATAAAAGTGTTTCCTTTGCTCGTTTTTATTCGCAAGGTCGCAACGAAAGGAGTTCTACGCATGGCTATGTTCGAACCAAGCCGCTATCCATCTGCCAACTTGTATAAGGAGTTTAAAGTTCCAAGCCTTACAGCAACCTATGCACAACAATTAGTAATTTACAGACACAATCAAAACGACACACCAGCAGGCGGGCAAGCAGAAATTGGACAGCATGGAGTGCAGATAAGATATGCCAAGAGCCGAAACATAAGAACAATTAAAACAAACACAACACTGTTCAAACACTCTCATAAATACAACGCAATCTCACTATACAATAGTCTGCCAATAGACCTAAGACCGCCATGCCAATGCAACTGTTAAAACGCAAATTTAATTGTTATACTTCGCAAAACTTCCAAAGTATTACAGAAACAATAAGGAACCAAATGAATGCCAACTAAGGGTACTACGTGTTAATTTTAAGTAATTTGTTCACTATGTAATTAGTTTTATTTGATTGTAATTTTTTAAACTTCAACATTTTCTCTATTTTAATTTTAATTTAATTTTAGGATTAGATTGAGGGGCCCATCTCGGGAATGCCCAAAGGTGCCCCTCTGAACCACATTACTAAGAAATTGTACAAGAAAAAAAGTAAATAAAGATATTTGATTTGATACTTGATTGCTGGCCCAATCTATACAATCAATATGACCTGAGAAATATAATGAACACAGACATGTGGGAGGGCTGTTTAATAATCTGTTGAGCTTTTGTTCAGTTCAATTTACCCATGTTGGTTTTAACTAATTTTTTTATAAATGAAATATTTTTTTTTGTCATAGATGCCAAGACCTAAGCGGCAAAACAGATCCAGATCTTCTTCTCATCGCTACCGGACACGGTCAAGATCCAGAACACGATCTCGGTCTCGTTCGCAGTCTCATGGATCATATCGTCGACGTGTGGAACGCAGTCGTTCTCCCGACCGCAGATCTTACAGGTAAGATTTATTGCGGCAAGTAAATCCAAAATACTGGAATGAGCTCACTTTTCACGCCTCACATAACTTCAATCAGTGTTATTGACGGCCACTTATTTTTATTTTAGTTCTGGTATAGTATAGTTTATAATGTATAATACAGACACAGTAGGGTTATAGCTATGTGATTTAGTCACTGCTATTATTATGTATTGTTGTTTTTTTCCAATGCGTTATTAATATTATGATTTACCTACAAAATGATTATCCGATGACAATGTAGATGTAGCTTATCACGTTTGCTCCGATTTGACATTCAGTGACTTTTTGCTTAAATCAGAAATGCTGAAAACAGGCGTTGGAAAACAAACAAACAAACGCATTCACTGCCAAGTTATGAAGGACCATCATACTTGATACTGCATGATTGGTATAACAACAATTCAACAAATATTGGACTGCAGTACTAAGTGTGTAATTCTTTAATAATTGCCATTTCCAAGCTTGCTTTCCCTTGGATTTCCCCTTTTATATTATCCAATTTATGCCAAGAGCCATACCAAGTTAAATCCACCAGCAGAGTGGTAATTGGTAATTATGTTTTTGTTTTGATTTCCAACGCCCGCTTTCAGCATTTCTGCTTTAAGCAAGCCTGGCAGGGGGAGTGAATCTGTTTATTAACTTGAGGCACCCTAAGGGAAGCCTCTTTCACCTCTCGGAGAAGGGGAGTTTACTGACAGGGTGGACCTCATGATTATAGTGGTTTCCGAACCACTTGCTCAACACAGTCACACGATTAATTTAGAGGTGACCAGGACTCGGCACGCACTCAGACTGACTGGTATAGTCTCAGCACGTTATCATATCATGTACCCCTGCTAACACTGTGCGCACTATCAAGTTTGCCGCAGACTCTGTTCTGGTAGATTTAACTTGGTTTTGCCGTTGACATAAATTGGATAATATAAAAGCGGAAATCCAAGAGAAAGCAAGCTTGGGAAAGGCAATTATTAAAGAATTACACACTTAGCTCTGCTGCAGTCCAGTATTTGTTTCCCTCATTTGTTTCCTAATTTAACATCGTGAGCTCATGGCTTACTGTTTCTTGTTTATTGAAAAAATGAGCTTTGACCGGACCTGAGAACTGGCAGGCGATCCTCGCATTTGACTACAATTCTCTTAGGAAGTTTTTAGTCAGCAACATGCCCGACAGGCGCTTTTTCCCCTACCAATGAATGTGCTTTCATTTTCAGTATTAACGTCAATTTCCCATGTCTTCTATAACCACCTTCAATTGGTGTTGGTGACGGACTACATACTATTACTATTATAAAATAATAATGGTGAGGAAAATGTCTAACATATTGTATGTGACCTGGAAGATATTGTTGGACCAGCAATGAAGATATGGGGGACCTCTGTCTTGCTGTGATTGGCGTGCGTCGCATCCCCATTCTTGTGTATATATTATACCTATTAGGGTTGGGTGGACCCAGTTCCGACTGAAACTATTCCTTTAGAGTCTAGTTTCGAACCTCAAACATTAGTTTCGGAGTCCAATCCTCTACCAACAGCTTATTTTCTTACTCTGCAAAGTAAAATTAGTTTTCATGGATGGTGGACTACTTGGCCATGGCATCTTTATACCCCTTGTGAAGCAAATTATACCTTAATTTAAGAACGGTGGTAAAGCATATTTGCATAATTAATGGCCTATTTATTATTTTTGTAGCCCATAGTAAACTAATATTTAATACTGATCATGTTTTATAATGTGGTAGATTCTAGCTTTCGTATTTATTCCATTTTCCTTCATCTTGCCATTCCGCGGTTCAGCTCTCTCATGAAGAGACTATTGAAAGGGGAAAATCCTTATATGTGTAAACATTCTGAAGCTGTTAATTGGCTGAGTCTTGCAAACTATTCGTCGACACTAACAAATATCACTCCACTCGCCCGAACGGCCCAAAATTCGCACAAATGGATGATTTTTCTTAGGTTAGGTTATTTTTTTTAAGAACTTTATATGGATCTTGGCCCATAGGTCTCTTGTCCAATGCAACGACCCCATGGATTACGGACATTATTTGAATTGTTCCCATATGAATTTTTTTCTTTTTTCTTTCTCCATAGAGTTATTTAACTTATTTTGGACCGTTTGTCGGAATTTTCCTCTAGTACCAGTTTCATTTTTTTGAAATATTTCGCAATCTGGTTTATTCTTCCTTTTCCCTCTAATTCTTCCTCAAAGCCTTTTCCTAACGTATCTGTTTTTATCCATTCATATGGACTTCAGGACCACCGATGGTCTGTTCAAAAATGCATTAATGTGCCTCTTCCGTTCAATTTTCAGTAGTCGAAGTTGTAAAAGTTTTTGTTAAAATGCTAGCTATTTTGGTTGTGTTTTCGCTTTCCAAACTTGTTCCTCTTACTCATTACTTTTACATATTACGTTACTCTTACATTACTTCGTATAGAAGTCAATTTAATTCAAGGGCTGCTAGTTTTGAGACTCACTCTAAAACACACGGTGTTCCAAGAGCCGTCTATGCAATCTAGGTGCCTGGATATGTGCAATGCAGAGTACATGTAGAGGGGGTAGGAATGACAGTGAGTTGTGACGGGTCCGCCAGTTGTTGTCAGATGTTGGCCATGATCGGTAGATTGTTCCGCGACCCCTCCTCTCCTTTCTCGTTATGCCGGTCTCAGTTTGCGTTATATTTATCAAGTAAGTTATTTTTTTATGACGCTTTGGTGATTTTTCGTCTTTAATATTAATGACATGTCTTTTGTTTGGTATTTGGGCTTGTTAATGTCAATCAGAATTCGGCATTGCTGCATAATATCGTTTAGGAACAAGTTGATGAGGATATCAGTTTATATTTGCTGTGATAAAAAACCCAAAGCTTTGCATATTCCGAATCATCCATCTATTCCTATTCGTCCTGAACACACTGTTTAGGCGCTTATTCCACCAGCGTCAATAGTGATATTAAATGTTTTTTGGCATGGTAGCAGACATTTTTAGACTGTCTAAAAATGTCCGCTCAAAAAACATTTAATATCACTATTGACGTTGGTGGAATAAGCGCCTAATTTTTGTTGGTTCCTGCCAGAGCATCTTATTAGGGTTTCCTAGAATTCTAAATAGGGGAGCACTTGCCACAAAAACGTATTTAGCTTTCCTATTTATACGCTAGTAAAAGGAAAGCTTTGTAATTATCGATTTCAACGGATTTACACGTTTTGAGGTCACAGGGACTTAAAAAAGTGGTTTTTATGAAACATCGGTCTGCCTGTCTGTAACTCGGTTTGGGACCAAACTACTCGACAGAATTTGATGAAATTCGGCATGTTAGTCCAGGGGTAGTTTTTGGGTAACTTCATTTCGGCGTTTTATATCCAAAAATGTTTTCTCCAAATCAGCTGTGACTTTTTCTTTTCAATTCGCATATATTGTAGTACTAATTAATTTAAACAAAACATCGCATCCCCCTTGATAGTTTGTTGCAAGGCGTAAAAAAATAAAATAAAAACTCAATTTTCTTGAAAAAAGGACAACAAAAATCCTATATTTAACCATGAGACAATTATTTACCATGGACCGACTACGGTACGGGTTCGCTCGTCCCGGTTCTTTTTGAATATCATGAGGCACCACTCACTCGCCACGTCTCCTACGACACGTCTAGCCATTGAAATAACGTAGCAGGTGGCCCCACGATTCAAATAGTATTTTAGGCGCGCTCGAATGTCCCATCTCTCCTTTATAGAATTCTCAGTTTCCCATAGGCGGCCATTCCACCGGCGAATTTACTTGAAAAATTGACTTGTCATTGACGTTTGTTTTGTTTTAAGGAAACTACAATATTATGCAGGTACTTATCTATTATAAATTAAGTTATGATATGGTACAGACTTATTAATGATGTGCTACCATATCGCTCATGCACGAGAAAAGTGACACATTTCCAAAAATTGCAAAATTGAGTTATTTATACAAAAATGTCGAGGAAAATATAGCGAATTTTATGAATGTAGTATCACATATCTAGTTTAATTTGTTTCCATAAGATTGCGTTTTGTCACTGATCCATTGTCAAGTTTGACTACTTCGGGTTTGGCAATACTGACATAATTCGAAATGTGCTCCAGGCGTTGACGTGGTAATTACACTTCTCTTTCAAGTAAACTGTCACATCTCAAAAGTGTTATGTGCCGCGATAGCACTGCAAGTAAAAACTAAAAAATAGTCAGAACTAAAATTTGAATTATCTCAAAAGTCAATATTTAGAAATGTGTCACTTTTCTCGTGCATGAGCGATATCATAACTTAATTAATAATAGATAAGTTAAGTATCTACATGATAGTCTCCTTAAAACAAAACAAACGTCAATGACAAAGTCAATTTTTCAAGTAAATTCGCCGGTGGAATGGCCGCCATAGTAAGTGGAATATATGTTATGTTCTATCCTTTCCCAATGCATGGTGAACGACTGCAGTATCCGCAGACTTTCACACAAGCTATCATAAGAAAACCTACCCTAAATATATTGCTGGTCTCTCTTTTGAAAATTTCTGTTTTGAAATGGTTGTCGGGTAGGTACAAATTTATTAGCAGATAGCAGACATTACACTGAAGTAAGCACCGATGTTTTTGGATATGACGAATTTGTTTCCCTGTCATCCTTGATATCCGCCTTGCTTCCACTGCTCCCGGAGTTATGTGGATATACTTCCCATTTTGGTACCAGTGCAATATAATTCTTTACTGTTAAATTCGTATTGCATTGGTCTTCGTCAACTTTCAACTTTGCATAATCTATGCAAAACATGTTTGCTGTTGAGAGTTGATTAGTGTGCATTTGTGCGTCTGCTTTTGTCATGAAAGTGTTCTTTATGTCGCTCTATTTTCAATTGGACACCATTCTCACTATTTTGGAATCTTCTGGATCCGCTGGCTGTTTCAGGTTGTAATTATTTGTCACTGTCTGTAACGAAGGCCACTGTATAGTATAACAAAGGGAGCTTTACCACCTCTTCATTCTTTTTGAATCGTGCCATGCGTCAAATTGAATATTCTGAACTTCACTATGTTCGTTGAAGATACAAAACATACTCGACGCAGCTCAGCCTGGATAAAGTTGATAATGCACTTCTGCATACTGTGTCCCAACCATAATGCCACTAGATTAATTCGTTTGGGGTGACGTACCCTAACTGCATTAAACGTTGCCAGGTACCTTGATAATCTAATATGTACTTCGTTGTGGGACAGCTGTTCTTACTCATGAAATTTATAATAAACTGCATTTGAGTTATGACAGTCATCATTATAATTATCATCTATATCTTCCCTGGTTACTGCTTTCTACAATTGTTTACGTCCGAAGAAGTGGTGAAATGAACTTATTAAAAATATATGAAAATTCGAGACTCATGGTTTTACTTAATGCGTACCTAATTCCTTAATTTTTACACAAATGCTGACGTAAAGAAGGCGAAAAATAGTACCTACCCTCATTCACTCGCTTCAAAAAAGTAACAGAAAGACAGCAAGGTGCCTGTAAAATTAGAAATTTTGAAAGGAAAAAATATTCCAGCCGGCCCAGGTTTTGTCGGTTGTATCTTTGGCGCCCATTCCACCGACCGGCTAGGGCTATTTACAAAAACAGTGACGTGGTAGCAGACATTCAAGACTTAGGCGGGGTACCGGGGCACCGACCTCGCATTGCAGAATTGACGGATATATTTATTTTCCTCTATGCCATAGTTAAAATTGATCAATGATCATACAGTAAAATCACAAACTAAAATTAAAAAATGGCGTCATGGTATATGTTAAGTACAAACATTTTAATAGATTTCTATAAAAAGAAAAATTCTAATTTCCGTCAATGTCATTTGCATTCTGCAATGCGAGGTCGGTGGAAACGCCACCTAAGTCTTGAATGTCTGCTACCACGTCACCATTTTTGTAAATAGCCCTAGCCGGTCGGTGGAATGGGCGCCTTTTCGTTTTTGAATATCGACCGTTTATCTCTCTATATGGGGTTCCCCTTTGTCATTCTTGATATTATTACCCTTTGACATGCATCCAACTTGCAATATTTTATTCCATCTAACTACTGGGTGAATTTGTATTTATGTGCTGCACGACTTAAGTGTATCTTGTCAGGCATATATTCGTATTGTTCACCCATTCTCCCAAAAATGGACTAATGTTGTTAAGGGTTTCATAAGAAAATCCTATGAAATAAAATAAAAATCCGTTTCTACCTAAAAATTGATGACTCCACAAACTAGAGCTTGTTCCTTATTAATATTGAATGCTGCTTAACTGGAACGTTGATTTTCCCAAATTTAATTCCATTCCTTGTTTCTATTTCTGTTGTGAGGGACAAGGGCACGATCGGCCACTGGCCCTGATTACACACTCAAATATTTGTAATGTATATGTTGAAGTATACGATTTGAATCTGAATTTCGGTATTTCACTTTCCAATTTTTCTTGGACCCACATTTATTGGATCGAATATTGTTCCAATATTTGAGTGTGTAAAAAGGGTGATAGATTGAATATTTATTTGCGATCGGCAAACAAATGGAACCTAATCGTTGCTTGTAAAAAAACTCAGATTCGTTGTTAAAGGGTTGAGTTACCATTGGGCAATTTTAGTTGTGGGGTGCCCATAAAATGTGGAACAGACTGTCCCGAAATATGGTATCCTAACCTCATTAAAAGGAAGAATCCTTCGGTTCTTTGAAATTTGGACTCCCATCCATCCTTGATGAATAATCGTTTGAAGGATAACGAATATTTTCCATTGCTTTGGGATTAGATTAGTAATGGGGCGATGCTGCTACTTGAGCTTGGCTCACTTTGACCTTAAAGATCTATTGTGAATTGCTTTGGGATAGCAGACAAGTCATTATCTCCATTGCATTTGCATTCATTTTCTGCTGTCCTCCATTTCCTCCCTTTGTCACATGCTACGAATTTGTTGGAAAAGAGAAGGCCGTTGTAAACCATTTTATTAGCTCGTGGCTGAAATATGTTAATATGCGGTTGACCTAGCCACGTTATGCATTTATTACAAACTTGCTCTGCAGTGTTCTATTTTTTTGCAAAATGCATTTGAATGGGAGTTTGCCCTTATAACTGATGAGTTATGTTCCTCATCTGTGTTAATGTTAGGACAATATTCTAGTCTTATGTCAATTAGCGAGGTTTCATAGCAACTTATTTAATTAATTGCTGAACTTAAATAGATCCTACTTTTAAGTAGTTACTGTTGTTTTCTAGTTTGCAGAATGCATTCAGAATATAAGTCTGCCCTTGTTAATATCACAGCGCGTGGTATACGCATAGTAGAATTTTAGGACGTAAATAATTGCCTTGCAACCCCGCTCTCAGCATTTGTCTATAGTGAAACGGAGATGAGAGACGTAAACGTTAGCGATGCTCTTGCTGGATTTTTTGTTGGTGCCACTACGTTTACCTGTTTCCAAAGCATGTTCTCTATATTTCAACGGGCACTTAAGAGTGTATACAGCCCGTAGGAAATTGTCAGCCAGAAAAAAAGTAATTTATTATTTTTTATTTAATTAACTAAGCAAGTTATTAAAGATTTGGCTCATTTAAGTTGTAGTAGACTACTTCATGCATCATATAATAAGGTATTTTTAATTTTTGAAATTGTAGTTTTTTCATAAACACGATAATAATTAATAAATTACCGAATATAAATTATTATCGTGTTTATGAAAAAACTACAATTTCAAAAATTAAAAATACCTTATAATATGATGCATGAAGTAGTCCTCTACAACTTACACGAGCCAAATCTTTAATAACTTGCTTAGTTAATTAAATAAAAAGTGCTAAATTTGGGGCTACCAATTTCCTTCGGGCTGTACACCCTTAAAACACAGAAGAAACGTCCCTTTGTTGACTCCGAACCATCAACCTCAGCAGTCGAGAGGGGTTGCGTGCAACATTTATAAGCCTTAAACTGGAATCATTGTTATTATAGTCCCTATGCGGTTGAGTAATGTTTTATTTGGTCTGGTAATGTTTTGTGTAGTGCAGAAGTCATAACAAGCAGATCTTGTTAGGGCACTTTTACCATAAGAGCTGGTTCTAGCCGTTGTTGATAGTGCCCGCGGGCTTCCTCATTGCCTTATTTGTTGGCGTGCGCTTCATTTCCTTAACCCACGGCCATACGTTGCGGGAGTGCTTCAACATGTCTGCGTCTTTTTTTTTTTTTACTTCAACTGTTTACATGTCAAAATCGTCGAAACAAATTTGACTTTTGCCTATCTTTGTCCCTCTTTCTAATATGCGTTGTAGAACTTGTAGGAGAAGTGTTTACTATTAACGTATCCCTATAAGTAAATCATTTTTTTTTACCAGAAGTAGAACCGCACACGGGCGCTGCCTTGCGGCAAGGAAAAATTGTATAAACACATTGTTCTACTAAATTATGGAATTATATTAAATTATATATTATTAAACATGGACGAGCTGAAGGAAGGCACCCTGCTCTGGTGTAACCGAAAATAATTGCGACTCTAATCCCCGCAGTCTACTCTATTATAATTATGAGGACTGCAGAATTTCTATTACCGACAGTGGGAGACCGACCGGAAAATTATTTGCATTTGACTTTTTACAGGGGTTATTAATAAACAAGTAATCAGGAATTTGGTGGAGCTACAGATGTGCAAGTGAAGTGGCATTCATGGATGAGGATGGTCAGTTTGTGCAGGCTATAGCCGAAATTTTATTGCGTACAGGCCCACAGTTTTTCAAACTCCCTTCAGTGACTTCCTTTGGATTTTTATTTATGCAGGACATTTGCGCCGTTAGGGGGCGGCTTGTAATAGGTTGTGATAGGTTTTATTTTTTGTGTTTGTATAATTGTAGTATTTTTATCAATTAAATCAAAATGTTAAATTCTAGCGTTTAATAGTTGTCTCAGTGAATGACCGCTCTGGTGACAGGCACGCCTAAAGCCAACTTTCAGGCCATGAATAAGCATGGGCGCAATACATTCTGTCATCAGGTACAACCCGTGTGTTATTACGATACCTTGTGTCCCTTCATCTGGAAGGTCCATAGCCTACGACGACTGCTTCTCCTCTAAACTCAATAGTAATAGCGTACTTTATTGTTGTTTCAGTAACGAGAGGACTAATCGAACTGTGAAACATGAAAGAAACACAAGTACGGAGCGGAGGTATAAACGGAGCCACCGTAGGTCCCCCAACTCGAACAAGCGCCGTGAACGTTACCGCACGCACCGTAGCGAGAGAGACCGCGACCGGAAGCGCGCGCGAGACCGCTCCTACACCCGTGACGTGAGTCTCACCCTCCTTTACACCCCCGGCACCCCATAGCTAGGCACCTAGGCTTGAGCTTGCCACGATTGCATATCCCGCTGCGCTTGGGGACCTTGTTTTAAAGGGGAAAGTTGCAAATTTATCTGCACAATGATACAAGAGATGCTGGTTTTTATTGTTGATAGACTGTGCCATCGGGGTATAGTACAATAGTACGATGAGCAATAGTCAATGTTTTCAAAAGTGAACTGGTAATCGAAAATACATCGACTGGGACCCGTTCTCACCCTCGCTTGGAAGTTTTCTGTAAAATCTGGAAATATTTAAAACAGATTGTGGTGTGTGTGTGTGTGAATTCAGAACGATAAATTGTATGTCAAATACAATGTTGAAGTAACCAATGCTTGCTGACGTCGGTAAACTTACTTTTTAATTTGGTAATTACCAAACATTTTATCTTTCTAACTTGGGGCACGCACTAAGGTGGTTCCCATCATAAACCAATTTTAAGGAATACTGCACGATGGCACCTCATTGCATTGTTAGATGGCGGTGCCGTCCAGTATTCCTCACAGACACTTTCATGCGATGGTGGGACGGGGCCTGCGTCAGTTTCTTTTCACTAGCTTATACGTCCGTGCGACCTGCATTTAAAGTACATTCAGGCTGTTAGTATCCTTGTGCAGGTAATTTTTGAAATTAAGAATACTTATTGAGCCTGCCATTTCATAATTGATGTGTTGATACTGACATTTCATAATTGATAATGATGTCGTAATTTTGGCCGATTCTTATAAAAATGACAGTTTTTTGTGTGATTTGCCCTTATTTATGATCGACCATTATTTATTCTTTCCCTGGTCTCTAGCCTATTGCGGTTACAATAAGAGTAAAAATCATCCAACGAATGGAATATTATTATTATTATTTTTTACTTCACAAAGGACCGCTAAAAGGGTTCCCTCAATAAGGGTTATATATTTACCTCAATTTTGGCACTTCAGAATATGTGAACCACATAATTATTCTGAATGTATTTTAAACAATTTCAAATTATCGTGAATTCGTGAACATTAAAATTTGTTCTAATTTTTATATTTCACTTTATCCCTCTGATTACACACATTAATATTGTTCCAATACTCTATTCAATAAATATGGGCCGAAGAGAAATTGCAACGTGTAATACCAAAATTCAAATTCAAAACGTATATTTAAAATAAACCATCCAAATATTTCTTTGTTGGAAGAAATATTAAAGTTTGTAATCTGGGCCAATAATTACTAATTATTTTCATACTTTTATTATTATTGTCTTGTTACATAGTGGACTGTCGTTTTGATCGATTAAACTTATCACTAATGTCAGTGAGATTATGTAATTTGACCGTTATTTTTGCCGATCAGCGCATTCGCATTCAATGCTCTAAAAGTAAATAACCTTTAAAAGCCCAGTTATAGTTTCCTCATGTTGATACTTTAGTGAAGTATACATTTATGAAATGGCAGGTGCTACAGTGTTTGAACCCTGAGCGCAGTGTAATAAACAAGGTTATACTCTCAATAGTAATATTACCAATTCTGTATGTTTTTTGTTTTCATATTAAAAGTTAAAAGTTATGCTGGCATAGCAGAATCTGCTCAGCTGTTGGGTTGCTGATTATTGGGAGTAAAATAAATTTATTTCGAGTCTTTGAACCTCGACCTTCCGTTTCACTGTCCATTACTCTGCCAACTGAACTGTTCCGGCCCATGATTTTGGGGAGTTTTCTTATGAGGTCACAATCTTAACGATTGGTTGACAGCAACTCCCTACATATCATGATCCAGGTGTCTCGGTTCTTCGCTTCTTGGTACATTCAAACTCCTGCGTCCTCCTTCACTTGATTCTTCGATCGCCCTCTTCTGTCGGTTCCTTCCACTATGAACTGTGTCGAGTAATCGTTACGAATTAGTTCCGTTAAGTTACCAACCCCTATTTTTCGTCGCAGTATTATTATTGATCTTCTCGTTGAGATGAAATTCCATTTGAAGTAAGGCGGGGATTCCTCCGACCGGCTAGGGCTAAATACAAAGACGGTGACGTGGTAGCAGACATTCAAGACTTAGACGGGGTTTCCACCGACCTCGCATTGCAGAATGCAAATGACATTGACGGAAATGTTTGTTTTCCTCTATGCCATAGTTAAAATTGATCAATGGTCATACAGTAAAATCACAAACATTGACGGAAATGTTTGTTTTCCTCTATGCCATGCCATATGCCATATGCATATGCTCTATGCCATAGTTAAAATTGATCAATGGTCATACACTAAAATCACAAACAAACAAACTAAAATTAAAAAAATGGCGTCATGGGATATGTTAAGTACAGACATTTTAATAGATTTATAGATTTCTATAAAAAGAAAAATTCAAATTTCCGTCAATGTCATTTGCATTCTGCAATGCGAGGTCGGTGGAAACCCCGCCTAAGTCTTGAATGTCTGCTACCACGTCACCGTATTTGTATTTAGTACTAGCAGGTCGGTGGAATATGCGCCTAACGGGCCCGGCACACATGGACGTTCGACGCCGGCGTCGTACGATGAGAAATTTGGCATTGGAGCAAATGGGCTTGGTGAATGGTTAGTCCAAAACTACAGACTCTACTTCAGAAGATTTCTCTGAGCTGGCGTGTCGCTGGTAAAACCGTATACCTGCGTGAGGTCAGCGTCAAGCCTGTGACTGAAATTTGCTTCTTCATTGAAATATAGGACTAAGGAATTGGCAGATGGGATGTGGTTTATACTTGACGAAATTAAACAGATACCATTGTATTCTGAATCAAATCTTCATTGTTCCTCTTTAAATGCCTCTTTTATCGAAGATTGGCGATCATCATGGCGATTGTAGTCATGATGACTATACTAGGGAATTGCTATTCAGTGGTTTCCCGTTGCCTTCTGCATTTGCTTAGTTACTAGCTGTGAGAATTTGAATATCCTTAGTAACTCATGTAATTTTTGTATTTTCTAAGGGTTTAATTAACCTACATGTATGCAGCATAGATACAATTGTCTGTGAAGTATGCTAATAAAAAGATATTTGTTGAAATTGAGTTGCCATGGTGCCGTACATCCCTGAATCAGAATGGCGTACTCGTCCTTGCTGTGTGACCACAGCCCGACCTCTGACTGCAGAGATAACAGTCCGCAGTCGCTTAAACAGCGGCTCATTGGTTCCTTATGCCTCCACCATCTATTTTCACGCCGACTATTTTCGTACTAGCTTCGTCACAGAATTTGGCTAGCGTTCCCCGTGTGATTTTTACCAAGTTATCGGTTGTGTATGTAACTCTGGCCGATAGGGAGTGCTCGCGTACTTGTCTTGTTTGTCAGTGTTGGTTTGACTGCTTTCGCGAGTATGGTGGTATGGTGATGGCTGATATTCGTGCGAGGTCCATGTCCGTGGATGAGGCGCTGCCGAGATTCCAAACACCTCCAGACTCCCCACCCCTTGTCTACCATACCCCGGAAGCAGCACTACGCCTATTCCACACTCCCAGGGACTCCCCAGGACATGCCACGGAGGATTCAGGGTCGGACGCTGGCTCAACAGGTCTGTTGATTCCTCCTAAGCCACCTTCACGGGGCAGTTCTGGCAGCTCGCTGTTTTTGTTGTCGGATTCCACGGGTTCAGTGCTGAGTGACTGTGATGACTTACCCCCTACTCGGCCGAGACTTCCGGAGGAATTTCTTTCCGTTGAAGATGGGTTAAAACAGCCTCCGGTACCACCGCGGAAGCTCATGAGCATTACTCTGCCTGATAGCAATAGGTTTCTATCTCAATACGCTCTAGCTGTATCACCTTGTCGGCCTTCAAATCCTATTGCGTTTCACGTCGATAACGTTGACAGTGATGAGTGTGATGAGCCTGCTGATCCCAATGAGGAAGAAGAATCCTGCCATGCTCTCAAGAAATTCACACTCTCTGCTGAGTTTCAGCAGTTGAAAGATTCTGTTAGTGAAGATGAAGAGTTGGAAAAGTTAACTAGTTTGAAGTCTGTTTGTGAATTAGGAGTTAAAAAGAATTTAGCGGTATCCGTGGACTTTGAATCACTCGTGGATTCATTGAGTGAGGACGAAGATAAAGGCATTGAAAATAAAAATTTCTGTGATACTGGCCACATAGTGGAAACCCGTGAAACGACTGAGCAGCAGCTTAGAAAACTATCACTTCATCTTCCTGTAACTCCTCCTATTGTTTCCTCCGCGTTTTTACTTTGCACTGGTAGACCAGAGAAGCCCAATGTAGTCTCAAACTCTGATAAAATATTGATTCATTCTAGTATTGACGATGATGTCAAGTTTAAAAATAATATTGAAGTGGACGTGGAGGAACCTTGGAGTTCGCAAAAGTTAGAAATTGTTGAGCCGTTGCCAAAAACTCAGCCGGATGCGCCCAAGACTAGGAAGCCGTCGCTGCAGCTTGGACAACTCCTGGAACTGTACAAAAAGAGCAGGGTTGGACAGACTGACAAGACTCAAGAGACTACTACCAGCCCTTCGCCATTGCCATCAACGTCTCGAAGAGCTGGATTTAGCCGGAGTAAACGGCCCAATTTTTGTTGCATTCAACCGCCCGACCCTGAGCTCCAGATGCTCGCCCTTGAGAGAGATGAAGCCGACTGTGGAAACGTGCGTAATATCTCAAAGGAGGATAGCTTGGGAAAAGGTAAATCATCGTCATCGGATGTGGGCAAAGATAAAAAACGGGCAGATATTCCTTATTGTCGTGTTCTCAAGCTTACTGCCCGGGAAATGCGGAAAAATCGTCGGAAACATCATAGTCAGCTGAATGGCCGCGAATGCCAGTCCGATCCCCCACTCTCTCAAAGCCGCGTGTCTCCTCTGACGCCGGCGCCCTCCCCGGAACAACCGCCTTTGCCTCCGCCTGAAAGTCTATTCGACTTCAACGTTGATACTCAACACGATGGAGCTGACTACGGGTTGTTTGAGTTCGAGAACGAGCCGTATGCTAAGAAACCTATCGAAAGGGTAGAATCTCGTTATGAGAACACTCGAAGGCCGTTACAGACCATGCATTCATTTTATGACAATTGGAAAGAGCGGGAGTCTGTGGAAGAAGTGGCGGAGCCTCTCCCTCCCCCAACTGACCTGTTCGACATGCCCGTGTTCGACCCCCCTCCCGTGCCCGCACGCCCCAAGATGGCGGTGGTGCCAGCCTCGTGGTGGCCGGTTGTAGAACCTCCAGCTCCTGCTTGGTCATGGGTTTCCCACCCTGTTGTCGAGGTAGGCGTTCCTTAATCCAATAACAACACAGGACGACGACCTACTTTTTCAACAAACTGTAGGTAGGAATGGGAAGTTAATGGCATAAATCTGCATTGAAATCGGTTGGTTTCTGACGGCCCCGAATGGGTTCGCTCAATCGTCCAAGAACGCCATTAATAGCAATGGAATATCCACTATTCGGAAGTTATTTTTGCTTTTGGCTTGTCCCCCCCCCCCTCCTGCTATAGGGCATTTAAATTATAAATTTATTAAACGTTCAGTTAAGAGTTCGATATAGGATTGATGGGACATTCGAGCGCGTCAAAAATATTTTTTGCATCCTGGGGCCGCCTGATACCACGTCGCCAGCTATTGAAAAAACGTTCCAGAAGGCCCCAGGATGTGAAATTGGTTTTTGGCGCCCTCGATTGTCCTATCTCTCCTATATTGAACTCTTGGTTCATTTAGTTTAGTGTGTATGGGCAACTTCGACCAATCTGACAATTAAATCAAGTGGACAAATTTGTCTGCTACCACGTTTTTTCCTGCCTCAAACTCATATTGCAGGACCATTAAAGCGAGTTTTCACAAGTTATGACGTATATTTAAATGTTTACCGCCTAGCGAATTAGCAAGACTTACGTTCCAGCAGCTTATAACCTTGCTTTAAGCTTCAGCAGGCCTACTATGGCGGTTATTTTTTATCCTAACCTGGGATTAAAAATGTAAACTAGATAATTTTATAATGGAATGTTCTATTCGAAATTAAGTTTACCATTTAACCCCAGCAATAAGTTATAACTAATCGCCATAGCTTTCATTTGATGTCCAGCCAAAATTCTTGTAATTGGTCACTATTGTTATTGTCTATATAATTCCTAATGCTCATTATTACCCATTTACAAAGAAGATAGCCCCATAACATTTTTAAGTAATAAAAAAAGACCTATATTTTATAAAAGAGCCATTCTGTTTCAAAGTCAGATACACCATAAATTATTAATTTTATTGCCATTAGTTTCCTAACGATAACAATGTTAACTTTTGCCATTATGTCATTATGAATAGCACGCGCAGCGGAACATTTTTATTTTTAGCCTATTGGTCATTGACTCGGTTGAGCTTTCTCCTAGATTCGGTAAAATTTTCTGTTCGCATGTTCTACAAGTACTGTATATTGATAAGACGTTTCAATTGGATTAGGGGCAAAGATAACCATGATGGGCGGGGCCACTCTAAAAAATTCGACAGTAAAACCATTGGCGAGACCATCTTTAATTTGTATTATTAATCTTCTATTTGTTTTCTTACATATCGACGAATCCTCCTTCGTTCGCTAATTTGTCCAATGTCGTTATATAGTTAGGGTATCATGGAAATGAGATTGTGTTATGTACCTGTTGTTAGCCCTGGTCGGTAAGGTGGAGGTACGGTTATTGATACCTATGACCTTATGTGTTGCACTTGATATTCTCCTTGTACGGTGTGTTTGTTGGTCCACATGATGGTAGAACAAGGTGAGCCAACTTCTCAGCTTCCAGGAGAATGCTCGCTTGGTGCAACGCATGTAGGCTACTTGAATAGCAGAAGTGCATTTGTGCATTGAGTCGTCCTCTGCTAAGTGCTAACACTCTCTCTCTTGTTTCTTGCCCAATGTCAACGACCAACGACCCCGTCGATTAGTGGGCTTTTTTTATAATTATTATTATTTTAAGAAAAATGTTAATTGCATGAAAATTAATGTGTCCGATTGACCTCATCAGTCGCTCTGTAGGTTAGTACCCTAGTTGAGTTACGACACGTCTCCGATCGCATGGCGTGTAGAGACATGCACATTATTGATATTGTTTCTGTATGATTTTTTGAAATGAAATGAATGATGAAAATCACTGCAGTTGGCCATAAAACATTGCTTTTTTTGCCTCACCGGTTGTTCCTTTTGCCCTTGACGGGGCTTTGATGAAAGAGGCAGTAGCTCGCGGAAGTCAATGTCATTGATTGCCAGTCTTCAATTGAACCTGCTGTATATCTATTCAGTAATGCTTCCTACTTCTCTGCTCATAATTAATGGCAAAATAGCTGGCGTGCTGGAGAAATAAGTTTGCTGAGTTCAAGCAGTCGATGTTTATAATAATTATAATACTTCGTTATTTTTGTAATGGGGCACGTTTTTTAACAATACGTTTATTAATAATACAATGTTTTAGATTTTAAGGTTAGTATGAAAACAAGACTTTATAGTCTTATTGTTCGCCTTTTGTTAATTTGCAATGAAGTCGTTTTCATTTGATTTCATGTCTTAGCCGTTGACTGATTAGTCTCTAAGGTGGGCAGAGATTCGAACAAAAATTTTCCTACCCCCTCATTCAGTAGCAACAACCCCCACTAATTCTTACCTACCGCCCCCCCCCCCCCCACCTTAATGCTAATGAGCTAAAGCTAGATAAGCTATGTAAAAAAGGCATAAAGTAAAACTTTTAGCCCCTCTATGTTTTCTTTAACAATTATATTTGATTTTGATCTAGTTCCCCTATCTAGTGACACCGCTACAGTGTGCTGTCATTGCGGTGTGTAGCTCTATTACTGTACCAAGTATACATAATATGTGTGTATGAAATATATTATATTTATATCTTGCGGCATGGCTTGTGGACCACCTGTTGGGAACCACTGCTCTAGGGAGTTTCGCGGAAGTATCATCGCATTGTCTGAGCCTGCAAGGATGTGATGAGCTTGAGTACTTGCTTCTCCGCCGAAATCCAAAGACAGTGTCACCGACAAGGCCCTAGGCGTTCGCCCCTCCCCTCTAATGACAAACCTGGGCAGATGCTGAGTGACAAACGAGGTTCCCAGGATGCTCTTGCTTCGCTCACAAGCCACAATATGACGTGGCCATGTGGATTTACTCCATATATGGACGGACTGGGTCAATGTTAGAAACCCATACGCTTCTCCTGTCGCTTCCTGATGATAGTAGCTTGTTCTTTTTTTTCGTACAAATGATTTGCGCTTTGTTAAAAAAAAAGAGTACTATGGATGATACGTCCAATAGTTAAGAACATTTTTTCCCTGGAGCTATTTAGTTAAAAGAGGAAGCTGGCCGTTGCCCCCCCCCCCCCCCCCCTCTTTCACGTTCACCCCAAAATAGGTTGGTTTATATTTTTATTTAATTTAATACTTTAGTTCTAACGATGATATATTTCCATATAGGAGAAATGGGACATTTGCTCCTGCCATGGATATTTTGTTTGGACCAATCAGAGCACTCATTGTAGCCATGACGCGATGTGCTGTTTGGGGGTGTCCAGAGCGTGCTCTAATTGGTGAAAAAAGAAATTTCAAAATTAACTTTGGTTGGAGTGACCGCAAACTGTTCGGTGCGATAATTCACGTGATAGGGCAAATTGCAGACGACGCGGCGCGACTTTATTTTGTAGTAAAAAAAAGAAATAAGTCGACCCTGTTGTTGAAAATATAATATTGTAATAAGAGGAGCTTGTCATAGGAAAGATGTGATAATGTGCGGCAATTCCACATGAATTGAATTGGTTCTTCTGCATATTTTAAGAAGGCAATATCGCATATTATTCAGCATGAATTTATTTATGATTGAAAACATAAAAACAAGACTTTATAAAAGTCTTACTGTCAATAGAGTTTTCATTTCATGATTTAATTATTAGGATAGCTTCACGCAATTAGGTTCTATCTAGCGTTCAATCACTTGTCCTGGAGCTGAACCAGAAACACAGGTGGCTCGTTACTTCTTCTAGATAGTAATGGTATACCCTGAGGCACATTTGAGCGCCGCAGTGAAGGTCTGCTATTGATTGTTTTTTCTCGACATTGTTCGGCGCTACATCTATGACTCATATCTTGTTGACTTCGGCCTATATAGACTAGATGTCTCCCGGAGGACGACCTTGTATTGCCTTCTACTGCCTCCTAGTGGCTATTCTTATAAGCCCAATGGAAGGTTCCATAATTTTTCTGCTAATAAGTTGATGATAAATAGGAAAGCGTGGCAAACCATTGCTCATTGATGACAGGCTGTATAATAATTAAAATAATTGTTAAGTTCGATGCTACTACTATTTTAGTTTGCTTTTCAGCATTTGGCACAGTTTAACTTTTAAGTTAATATTAATCCATATAAAATAGCTTTAGTATGGCCAGTTAACAAGTTTATGAAAATGTTAGTTTGCAAGCATATGCCTTATTTTGTTATTATTGCCTTTCCCTCTCTGGCCATTTTCCATTGGAATCTTGTTTAGTCGCAAAATATCGATTGGTTGGCAGCAAAGCTTCGCATCTCCATCCGTATAGGGTGTTTCTCTTGACTTTCTATTAGGTTCCGCATCTCAGATTACTTGCTTGAGGTCTTCTGCACACGCTCGGCCGCTGGCATTCGTGCTTATCCTTCATGCAAGGGCGGATTTTGCCTTCAATTTAGAGGGAGGGGGGTCAGCGGGCAGGTTCAGTGGTAAACCCATTGTTATCTAGTGTAAGTTCATTTTATTTGGGGGGGGGGGGTTCGAACCCTCTAACCCCCCCCCCCCCCTAAAATCCGCCCTTGCCTTCATGTCCTGGCGGACTGAATGGGCTTCCGCAGCTGATTCAGTCAACGATTCTGCGGTAGTTTCCCCATGTACGCGGGAGGTTCTCGCTATAAGCCTAATACAGTCAAAATTAAGCTATTTCGATTGGTAGTCAAGTGCGGGAACCCTGTAACGTTGGAACACTTGCTTTGCCAGTTGATCCATCGCGAGGCTGCCAGATTTCCCCCTGCATTTTACCGCTACCGGCAATACTTAGCTTAGGTTTGGCGCCATGTATTCTATTTATTTATTATCTTTGTTCATGTCAATCAGCGCCAGGGACCGATCCACTTGGCTCTTCTCACGTGAGCGTAATTAGAGAGAGAATTCCATTGAATTATTAAATTAGTGACATGCAAACAATATGTAGAAAAGGCCAAACTGTATATTGTACTCTGCAACTATTGCGATGTCAGCATTTTCAATTGTTTGAAGGTGGCACTGACATTGACTATTGGCCGGTTTAACAAATGGTCCATTCTCTTTCATTTCAACTTTCGCCTATTTCACCCACGCTACGTAAACGATGGCAACTGTCAATCTGGAATGGACAGTAGGCGTAAGCCCATGAGTTAGAGAATTAATCTATCCTAATTAGGAGTTTGGAAGACAACTTGTTAACACTAATAGGCAGTGTTATCTATCATTCTTAACGGCCATGGTGGCTGACCACAAGAAATGTGGAACATTTATTTGTATTTTCTTATTTCAATTACATGTATTATACAATCAAAATATCCTTTCATCGGTAAATCAAGGAAGACCCTGCTCGCAGCTATGTCATTTTCTATTTCATTTTCAAATTTTTAGGTCAATAATCTGTCATTGGGTCAGTCACTACTCTGAAGCTATGTTGTAATCAGTCGTGGTATTTAGAGCTGACCTTATTTTGGTTTTTGATTGAGATTGAACGGACATCTCACATTTTCAGATGAACCTTGTATCCGATTGTTTGTGGCGAATTAGCTGTTGGCGACAGGTGCGCTTTAGGGGAGGATGCTTTAGATTCGTGTTGTGGAAATACGTTGACACGAGTCAGATGTATTAGAGACAAGGTAAACATGGGTGCAAGTGTGGAGAATTCGTTAAAAATGGTATTTTTAGGTGGCAAGCATCTCTTGAGCCAACTCGATGATATATTCTCAGGATATTTTTAGCATTGAGTGCGAGAGAGATGGAGATTTGAACATGTGGTCGTATCACCTAGTCGACTCGCGACTCTCCTCAGCGCTGCATCGTGTTCTATCCGAGTGGGTGGCCCCCAAAGCATTCGCCTTGTATTTAACTCTCTTGGCGCCCGTGAATTCGTGTCACTGTGCCAAATTAATAGAAAATGGCAGCCTTGGCTGCGCCGGGGTCTTGATGCTGAGGCGAAGCATTCTGCGGATTGTGGTCGGGATCTCGGAGTGTCACCATGTCACGCACGGAGCGTCGGCCCCAGCGCTACACTCGCTCCAATACCACAAGCGTTACGCAGTTGTTGACGGACTCATGTTCGAATCTGCTGGCGCGTCTGACCACGCGCAGCCGCGAAGAGCCCGCCACCAGGCAGCGCATTGGTAATAGGTACGACCGGTTTCGAATTGACGATAATGTAACTAGACCACGCAAACAACCAATTGAAGATCCCAAGCCAAGTTCACTTCTCTTCGACAATGGCCCGTCATCGCTGGGTTCCACTCGCTCCCGTCTTGAGGACAAGTACTCCGACGTCCTTGAAAAGTGTGTACGTCGGAGGAAGGAGTTGCAGAGAGCAGAGTCCCCCACCCCGACCCCACAAAGGAAACTTAGCCTTGCTAAAAGTGCCACTGCCGCCAGTGTGTTATTGTCAGAAAAAGCATATCCATTTGTGTCTTCCCCCATTATGTCACCTCGTGATAAAACCCCGTTTAGAGCAACAGAAAGCAGTGCCCGAGCATCACGGCAGAAGAGTCACAAAGACAAAGACTCTAATCTCACCAGCAGGATAAGTGAAATTAACATTCGGCGTCGACGCTCCCGTATGGACCTTGGGGAGAAATCGTTGAAAGTGTGCCCTATTGATTTAGAGCCTGAAATGCCTCTCATGTCGGCAAGGAGAGTGAAGGACGTATTCCCTTCGCACAGTGAGATGCGTGACGACCGGAAGGTGAAGGAGGGTAGCCCTATCCGGGAGATAAGGCGGCTCAAAGAAGCCAGCCCGGTGGACGAAGTAATGAAGGAGAGGGCAGCTCGTAGGAAAGAGATCCAGAGTCTAATCAATAAGTATGTGATGTTAGATGAGGCTTATGGTAAAGTGGGCAAGAGTAAGACGAGGGAGAAGACTCTGAAGGCTGCTGGCACGCAGACGACGGCCAGAGCTGTGGCCACGGCCCGACCCGCGGTGGTGCCCGTGAGTAGGAGTCACCCTCGTGTGCGTAACCGTAACCGCATGCACGAGTGCCGTAAGTAATTCTCATGGGTAGAATCCAAGCCCGTAAAACCGAAACGGAGGCATTGAGGCAAGTGTGTTGTGCTGGAGCTTTTTATGCTGTTGGAGGAGGGAAAGTGTCGTAGGCTGTCGAAATAACTCCTATAATCGAGCACTCTACCACCTTGAACGTCGAAGGGTTCTTTAGCAGATTGGTCAAAAAAAATTGTTTTGAATCATTTTATTTCCATACCATGATAGTTTTTTGTGTTCTTGAAGACATTGTGAAAGTTGTAGTCTTATTTACGAAGGAGAAACAGAAGCTGACTATTTCTGCTTGGGCGCATTCTTCCATTAATTGCAAATTTACTCATTATCGTTGAGGCTGGCGGACTATTTACATTGGTGAAACGCTCGATGATTTGTTGAAATGAATTAATGTGCTACCTTAATTAGGTTAGGTATTAAAGTTTCCCATTCCTTTGAGAATTTCAAAATCAGGCAAGGTGACATTTATAGCCCCCGCATATTTCCCAAACCAATTTACGATCTCTCTGTGCACATTTCAAGTTTTTGTTAACTTTCCATCCCCTTTTTTTCTCAAATAATAATATTACGACCCTGTATTTACTGCAGATTAATTTCCGGAATATAACTCAGTCGGTGTACAAGTACGATGTTGCGCAAATTAAAGGCGGCTCAATCCATCCTTTACACAATTTAGAACATTTAATATTGTCTCGGGGCAGGATAAATCGTGGCAGCACTCAACCAAACTGCGGGTATTAGAAAACTGAAAATTCCTGATCCATGTTGAAAGAGCTGGTTGAAAACATTGCTGTTGTCTTTTGGTCGGACATGGCTCATATCTGCCCTACTGCCCTACATAAAGCGTTTTGTTTTATTTTCCTCAAAAAACATGTTTTCATCAATTACTTCTGTAAAGTATTCCAGTGTTAAGATGTGCCCGATCAGCCTTTTCCAATTCTTTAAGTATCCACCTGACTATAATTTTTTTTTACCGATTGCTCTTTGATCTCCGTGAAGTAAAGGTGTCTCTGACCGTGGCCTATTTTATAAACCAAATTTAACTTACCCCGCCTTTTATTTTGGGATTCGCAAAGCCAATGATTGGGACAATGTTGGTCTGCTTTGTCTTGAACGTGTGTTGGCGTAATTTTTTTTTTTTTCTCGTACAGTTACTAGTCTCTTCGATTTAGTCTTTATTGGGCGTCATATTGTAGTTCCTGAGGTCGATGTTAGGATAAGTCCGCCCTCGCAACTGTTAAGTCACAAATATTGCAGCAGATTTGAGATTTTTTTCTGGATACCACAGAATCTCTATTATACTTGCTTTTGCGTTGTTGTTATTTTTTTTTAATGAGATTTTTGTGTTTTCATAGCAAAGTTAGATTAATTAGCGTAAGCAATTTTTTATATTTTTTTTATATTGATGACCCAGATTTTGGCATGAATTTTGGCTATTCGAAATGACATGTACAAGATGCGGCTTTTTTCTTTTGTGGCTGGCCAATTGAATTGTGCCGTTGTCAGTCTGTCGTTCTTTAAGTTATCTTCTTACTTCTCGCCGAGTCTAGCGTTATCTTTATTCACTGCCTAGTGCCTGCCTATAAGTGGGATTTAATTTTCTCTATAACACTGGTAATAATGATCTCTTTATATTCCTGACGTATTCTTTGGGGAAGACAGCTGATAAGCCAATCCAATAGATAGAGGCACTGTTCGGTAACTTTACATATTGCAGGCATATTAATGACATGTAGCGTGGTGGTACGGACTCTGACTTTCATCCTGAAGGTTAGTTGTTGGTTCGAGTCCTACACTTGCTACATTTTCTGGTCACGCAGGTGGTCCCCGGCCTTTCTAGTTGAGTGTAAAATCCCTAACTCTGTTAGGTTGGCTCATTTATTTATTCATAAATTTGGTCAATAGATGGACCAGTGTTAAGGAACTATTTGAAATGCAATGCATTCCATACTCATCCCTACAGAATAGCCGTGTAAATTGAAGTGCATTATGTAACGAATTATTTTGCATTCTTACTTAATTTTCCTCACTTTTTGACGTACGGGGGGAGGGGTCAGCGTCATGGCAGGCTGCTTTTCATCTCCTCCGGTCCAATGTTGTTACCGCTGGGGCTTTAACACCCTGAGGCCCTCCCGTACTTTTGACTCGATCGTCAGGTTTTAGCCTCCCTCTGCCTCTCCTACCCTCGACTTACACCTCTCACACCCTCCTAATGAGTTCGCCTGGTCGCTTATTGTATTTGTTTAGTTTTGAAATACGTCGATTTAACACCGATGCATTTTTTCACTCAATCTGGTGGGTATACCGCACTATTCTTTTAATGTCTTAAGTTCCCTTTAAACAGTGCTACTGCTGCTTCCTTTAGGGCTTTTGTTGGGATGCTCTATCATGAATATACTGAACAATGAACCATAAATATGGTTTGCAACCATAAAGTTCCTTTGTTGATTGCAATGCTATGCTCGGTTGAGAAGTTGAGAAAAAAGAGTCGATCCCCAAATTCTTTCAATCATTTACTATGGTTAACTATAGCATACTGAAACTGCGCAAAGGGTAAAGGGCTCTACTGTTGCCGTGTTAAGTTGCTGCCGTCAGCCGTTAAGTTGAGGCCCCAACATCACGAAAGAAAGCACTATGAGCCAGTCTCGAGACTACGAGAGCTTCACTAGAATTACTGCAGTGAAATATTTGGGGATCGATCCTTCAAATTTACAATAGTTAACTAGGGCCACTACTATGAATGTTTCCGAAGGTGGTTCTATACGCGATAAATTCCTCTAAATGCCGGCAGACCGATTCACCTTCAGAAACATTGGACGATGGTGGCCCTTAATAATTTCGCGATGCCACTGACATCCCCGGAAGACGAGCAAATTTCATTTTTAAAATTGCAGTTAATTTTACTATTGAGAGTATTTTGGGGAGAAAGCCGTCAACAGCGTGACTGTGGTCCGCCTCTCGTTTGGCACACTTGCATTTGGCACGAGCTCAAGTCAGATAGCAAACAAAACAGTGCGATAGGCTCAAACAGTTGATAGACTATAAGCATTGCGAAATTGTTTTTCGGGCTCGGGCAAGCCTGGCTTAAACCCGCTCGGCTTGCCCGAATCCCCGATTTTATTGTATCCCATGAAAATTTTTGGTGTTACTTGGCAAACAACTTGCCTTTTGTTCCCCTGTTTGTCTATGATTACCCATCAATGGGCGTTGCCGACGATGCGATGTGATGTGCCTGTCCGTATTCCTGGTTTTGCTGACGCCGCCTTGATGATGATGCCGCTTGTTGCTGATTGGTGCCGCCTTGCAGCCCTCACGAGAGCGGGAGAAGGAGCCGACGATAGAGGACGATGAGGAAGGCCACCTCGTGTACCGGCTGGGAGACGTCTTGAAGCACAAGTGTTCGTGAATAATATATATTTCACTTTAAAAAAACACGCAAGTTAGGCGCAAAGCTCATCCAGGTAGTGTTGTAGTTGAGGGATTAAGTTATAGCGGGAACGTTTTTTTTACAGCCATGGGTAGTGATTGGAGCTCTTTATAGGAGACACCGGTCATTTTCATTTTGTATTGTGAATCCCTGTGCGGGCATGTTGCTGACAACAACATCCCAAACATACCAGTGGCCAAGAGATCTATTTTGAATCCCGTTAAATTCTGGGAACATGGTGCACCCAGATTTTTTTGAATAGTGCCTTAACCCATTTTCGATTTCTTTATGGTTGTGGCACTATTGAAATCTGGGTGCGATTTGACTCTTTGATAGTTGTTGAAACTAAAAAGGCTCCCATGATCATATGCAATAACAGTATCATTATTATTTATAATTATTTAAATTATACACTTAGTAATACAAATAAATAATATGAACAATATACTACAGTACATATGCACGCTGGCCGCTGGTGCAGCTTTTAGAAAAAGCTTGCATTTTTTATGAATTTTTCATCGGACCACTTTCATAAATTTGCGGCTGTGGAACGATAAATTTATTTATTTATTAAAAAATACATTACCATAAGTCTTGTTAGTAAAATATTTTGAAATCTACCCCTTAAATTGGTGCCTTGTGCTATGGCTGCAGTACCGTCGTACAAGACACCAAGGTAACTTATTGCCGGAGTTAAAAATGTTAACAAGATACTTCGAGAATGTAAAGTGCTATTCTAACAGTGTTTTGTTTGTATTTTTAACCCGGGTAATAAATAAAATTGGTGCCTCGTGCTACGGCTGATGTTTCCTTGAATGAAGATAAAATAAAATTGTAGGCTGGGTTTTAAATTGCACTATCTGGGTGTTCATTGCGCCTAAAATTTAGAAAGGGACGCGGGGGGAGATGTCACCAGGGCTCGTTTGACTAATTATTTTCATTGTGTACTCAAAAGCTAATCCATTCGGTGATGTGAGACAAAAATTGAGATTATTTGTTGTCACCATGTGAACATATGAGATATAATGCTCACAACAAAAATAGCAATTGACACCCACTCGGGTGTTACGAAGATGTGACTGGATGATTGAGAAGACATGTATCTCCGGTAGCCCTGGCAAAAGCTACCATGTCAATTTACTGCCATGGTTAAATAATAAAACCAAAGATTTTTAGCATGCCAAGTGCTATTCTTTAACTAAATCTTTGGGTTTTATTTTTTACCGCGGTGATAAAGGAACCTGCCAGATCATACTAGAGTAGGCTAGCTTGATAGCCTACGTCTTTAACAGACGTCGAATATGACTTAATGTTTCTGAATATTTTTTTGTCAATGGTAGGCTACTTGAAAGAATTGACCTTCTTAATTTTTATAAGTAATCTTATTCTCCACCCATTTCGCCGATATATTCACGTTTATGCATGTTTATCTTTTTAATAGCTGAAAGATCTAGTTTAACAGCAATTTTTCATGAGTTTTGTCGCGGAGTGTTCTAATAATGTTGTGCCTTTGGTTTTTCAGGGAAGATTCTGGCCACGCTGGGCGAAGGGACATTTGGAAAAGTTGTGCAAGTCAAGGATATTGAAAATCCGTGAGTATTTGCTTTTCTTCAAACACGAGAGATGTATCAGACTCAATTGGACTTTTGAAGGCTGATTTTCCTAGGTGAAGTTCCTAATTCATTTATTCCACCAGTGCGGTGCATACAAAAGGCAGCTTGACAGTTGTAACAATAAAATATAAAATAAGGCAGCTTAAAAGTAAACAATAATAATACATTCTTCTGCCAAGATAAAAAATTGCTAAGTCAACAGATACTGCTGGGTGTCCTAATGTTCTAGCTAAAAGAGGAGAGACAGTTCAACCGGTTCTTGCGCCTTTACCTTTATTTACTAAGCTACTTGAAATTGATAAGGTTAAAGATGGTGGTAATAATAAAAATCTATTATTATTATGAGATCAACCCAGTAATTATAAAAAATATCCATGGCGCGAGTGAATGTCCCATCGATCGAACTCTTCTGCTTTACATTCTATCGAAGAATCGCGATCGTCATGGAAATTTTGACCTTGGAGACTGCTGCTCTGAAAATGGAAGTCTTGCTCATGCCAAACCACTGGGCTCAGGTTTTTTATAGAACACAAAGTGCTGATTATGTGGTGCTTATTTAACACTGTCAAAATGTCAAGTCGCTATGAAACATCTCCAATATTTTTGTTCTAGTGAGAACGTCATTGCGCTGAAAATTATTAAGAATGTTGAGAAGTATAGGGAAGCTGCAAAGCTAGAAATTAATGCGCTTCAGAAGATTTCCGAAAAGGATCCAGATAATAAAAAGTGAGTCATTAATTGTTACGTATTTTAAGTCTTGAAAAATGTTTTTTTTTTGTGTGGCAAAGTAGTACTTATGATTCTAATGAACAACGTTCTTTTAATTGTATATTAAGTAATGTGCAACCTTTGCTTGCAAAATGAAGGTACCTAATAGGAGAACGTGGCGTTGATTGAAAGATAAACTAGTGGAACCTTGCATATTGTATCCAGCCAGATTGAACTATTGGAGAGTGAACTAAATTTAACATGGGGAACCATCAGATCAATAAACCATAAAATTGCCAGGTTTTTTTTTTTTTTTTTTATATAAATTGTGGTACAGGTGTTACCTGTGTGCCTATTGCCTATTGTGCCCCCTACAACAAAGTATCTACATCACTTCTACATCACTTTCTCGAGGCCTATCTCCCTCACGAGAGCCAGGATCTTGAGGGGATTCAGAAGTAGTAGGTCTTTTACATGTAACTGCAAGCTTTCCGAGCATGCTGCTCTTCTTCGTGCGATTGCATCGCATCGCATCGCATCGCAGGTCCTCCGCACCTTCATTGCAGAATCTGCAAGACTATAGTTGTCTCCCTAAGAGACTCCAGATATTTAACCCCAGGACCAAAGACGCCAAGGCCTGTTCTTGGTTTGGTACTTCCTAGCCTAGAGCCATCAGTATACCACATGATTGTGTGACTATTGAGAATTCCTGCTGATTCGCAGCATTCTTTGCATTCTTTCATTGTCCCTAATATAGTTTCGAATTCCCCCCTAAAACAGTATTTTGGATGGATTCTATCGCTTGGCATATCCAAACAGTGGTCAGACGTAGTCAGAGAGGCTGAGTCTCTTAATTGCCCTTCCACTCCTAGTAATGCCATTTCTGCTGAAGTTTCCACTGCAACATGGAGGGGTGGGAAGTCCAGTACTATATCCATTGCTGCAGTGGGACAGGATTACATTGCCCCTGTAAAGCATCATGTTAGAGAATACGGGCTTCTGAATGTAGCCATAATTTGGATTATTCAGAGAAAAATTCTCATGTGGTTTGATTTTGCCATGTCCATGAAGCCATGACCAATGGTATGGTTACAGCAGGAAAAGACAGGCAGCAAATTGCCAGGTTGGAACACCTAACAGAATGAGGATAATAATAGTTTTGTATTTTGTTTTCAGCTTGACTGTTAAAATGCTCTGTTACTTTGACCTAAGTGGACACATGTGTATAGGCTTCGAAATGCTAGGACTCAGCGTCTTCGACTTCTTGGTAAGTAACCGAAACCGTTTGGTTTTGGGTCATCTTTTATTAAAGCTATGGATTTAACTTACAAGTGCCAAATTGTCAGTTTCAAGAAATAGCCTACTCGAAATCGTGAGGCGATTTTAATTTGTTTTAAGGGTTCGTCCGAATTTCTTTAGGCGCGATGTAAACTGATGGTACAATCCACCTCCGTATTGAAAATGCTATGCGTATCGTACCGGTGCCTTAATGCAATCATTAAACACGATATCAATTTTTTGCAAAGTAAACCAGTGCTCCAGTTTAAATATAAAAATAATATTACTTCCTTACTATTTTACTGTATTAATAGACAATCGCAAGGGGAAGCCTTAGTACTGTAAAAATCAAATATCATGAAATATCAATCGTACAGTCGTCGAAAATATCAGGATAAACAGATGACATTTTTCCGAGCATTTTAATACATGATTTGTACCTCTTTCTACCGGACTGGCCAAAATTATTGAATTTGATTTGAACAAAAACGATTGGTGTGGTAGTCCCGAGGAAGGAGTTAAAGAACTGTGGTGTTAGTGGAGGCCTCATGTCATGTATCGAAATTTAGATGAGCATTCCTGTTAATTTAATACATAATTTTTGACGGCTCTACCATCGATATTTCCTGTTAAAATCGACTTTAAACACGAAACACGTAGTGAGGCTACTACGATTCGCTATTAAGAGAGTACTGTTTTCGTAATTTCCCTTGGACAGGGTGAAAAGTAGAGTAATAGTTAATAATTAAGAATATAATTGTCTATTTGCAATACTCATAATTATATCCTCGTTGACTTCTACTTTATGCCTCCTTGGAATCGAAAATTATTTTCATTATTTTTTTAAGCAAAATTCTTATTTGATGATCTTAGAGTGTACTCTAAAGTTAAGGAAGTGTGCCATAAATGATAGAATTCCCCAGCATTTTTGCATGTTTTAATGTTAATTAATTTTTTGCCTTTATTTGTTTATACACTAATTGTTACTTTTACTATTATATTGGCAAAGGGGGCCCAGCACGAGACTTGTCCTTAGGGCCCCCTTCCATTTTTAATATTGTAAATGTTGTTGTTTAATTTGATTTAATAAATTTGATTTGATTTTTATTGCAGAAAGATAACAGCTACCAACCATACCCGTTGGACCAGGTCCGGCACATTTCCTACCAGCTCTGTTACGCCGTCAAGTTTTTGCATGAAAATAAGCTCACTCACACTGATCTCAAGCCAGAGAACATTCTCTTTGTAGATTCCGATTACGAGACTGTTCGCGAATACTCATCCAAAAAGGTAAACCCCTCACACCATCAGGATTAGCACGACTGTCCCCTGCCAATGGGCTCCGTCCTAATTGTTCTATGACTAATGACTATTAATACAGCATGCAATATAAATCCGACTAACCCTTTGTTAAGTTAAAAAATATTACACCATTGTCATTAACCTTTACCAAGAGGTCACTAAAACGTTAAATTTAAACACCAGGTGAAGCGGTAGAATCCGGAAGGATAGGCCTTGGTCGATCTGAAAGTGTACTTCAAAACGTTTATTCAATATTTACGGTCGAAATCTTCAGTGACACTGCGCAGACTTATAAGATTGTATCTCGGAGGCTCAACAACACAGCTGTCCCAGATATCGACCACAGATGTTGACGAAACGTTTGGAATTACGCTTTCAGTTCGACCGCGACTTATCTTCCAGGATTCTACAGCTTCACCATGTAACTGCGGCCGTGAATGTAATTATATTAAAGACCAGGGCTAAAAATAACAACACTGTTTATTGTTGCTGGATTATATGCTGGATAGGAGGATAATTTTTTGGTCTTTTACTTGAAGAACTAATAAACATGTGTATTTGTCAACAAACGCCCGGGTTAGTTATAGCATCGCGTTGGTTGTGACTCTGGGTTAGTTTATCCTTTTGTGTTGCTACGGCCGCAGCTGTGCAATACTGTATTATAACGGAATATTCTCTTCTATTCCCTTTGTTCATTCCGTACACGAGCTGGTTGATAATTCCTCCAAAAAAACTGGCCCCTCATCTTCCCATCACTTCAACTCTGTAATACACTAAATATACCTACCCATAAGCGTATGTGCAATTGCATATATGCGATTAAAAAATGATACAGAATTAGTAATTTCTTATCTTATGTTACGGAATTTTAAAATAACACTCAGGAAATGCAATTATTACATAAAATTAATCTATTGTGTCCTTATGAAAATTTTTATGTTTGCAGAGGCGAGAGGTGCGGAGGGTAAAAAGGTCGGATGTTCGGCTCATAGACTTTGGGAGCGCGACGTTTGATCACGAACATCATAGTACTATCGTGTCTACGCGACATTATAGGGCTCCTGAAGTCATTTTAGGTAATTAAAGACATCTTGTTATATTATTGATTTCATTATTTAAAAGCGATACAATATAAAAACTCTACTACGACTAGCCCGTCAGAGGACAAGAAGGATAAGAAATGAAGTGATAAGAAGGCGCTTATTCCACCGACGTCAATAGCGATTATTAACGTGTTTGACGTGGTAGCAGACATTAAAGACAGTGTAAAAATGTCTGCTACCACGTCAATATCAGCATTATTTTGACTAGTGACGTCGGTGGAATAACCGCCGAAGACCGTTCGAGGTGGAAGAACCATTGGGGGAGAGTATAACAAGAAGACTGCAATGGCTAGGACACCTAAATCGAATGTGTAACAGCGTGCGAGAGGAAATGGCTTGAGGAAGAAGAAAAGGGATCACAAAGAGTAAGAGATACTGAAACTGAAATTGAGGACGATCTCAAGAGTAGGACTGGTACCAAAGGAAGGGTTGAATAATCAGAAGTGGAGGGACATGAGGGAGTGAAGGAGACTTACTTATCACACCCGCGCAACTGGAGCTTATTATTGATTATGATGACACTCTAGGGGTAGACGCACCCATACTTGTTTGTTTTCCTCCAACGTCTGATCAGCATTTCTGCTTGAAGCAACCCTGTCAGCCTGGTGGAGGAGTGAGTTTGTTTCTTAACTCCTTCACCTCAGGCAGTTGGCCGGTTGGCTTGATTACAGAGGATTCACTTAGGAAACTTAGTAAAGTCACACTATCAATTCTGAGGTAACCAGCACTCGAAACGCACTTAGATTGACGGGTAGTCTCAGCGCGTTATCATGTCCCACCATGTTCCCCTGCCAACGCTGTGCACGCTACCAAGTTGCAGGAGACTCTTATCACACCCGGGAAACTGGAGCTTAATATTGATGGCACTCTAGGGCTAGGTCAGCCCATACTTGTTGATTCATTCTTATTAGTCAGTTTCAATAAATATGATTAATAGTTTTAACAGTAGTGTTGTTACCTTTCAGAATTAGGATGGGCGCAGCCTTGCGACGTGTGGTCTATCGGATGCATCATGTTCGAGCTGTACCTGGGAATCACTCTATTCCAGACTCACGACAACAGGGAACACCTGGCTATGATGGACAGGATCCTTGGTCCAATGCCGTTTAGAATGGGTCGCAAGACCAAAACCAAATACTTCTACCACTCGAAGCTCGACTGGGATGAGAAGAGTTCAGCGGGTCGATATGTGCGCGAAAATTGTAAACCTCTTCGTGTAAGTCACATTTTTATTTGCTGATCAACATAATCTTAAATTACCTTAGAGTTTCCTTTTATTAGAGAAAACAAGGTATGAAAAATTGGACCGAAGCGGGATTCGAACTAGTCTTCACCTTGCCGGTGCCGAGAATGCTCTCGATGGCATATTATACGCGTTTAGACCGATAATGAAGTAGAATAGAAGAATAACCAGAAGCTAAAGCAAACGTAGATGGCATTATTCAAATCGTCTTGGAGGGAATGTGCCCAGGTTGTAGGGTTCCATAATAAAATATCGGATAAGGTAAACAAATGAACAGTTATCTTGTGATCAACAGGATTGCAGGCGCAAAAGTTCTGCGCACTTGTACGTGTGGTACAACTGTGGAAACCGTTAATGGCCTGACTGCGTGAGGCTCGGGTGGCCCTATTAATAGCTTGATTTTGACTGTATTGGGCCTATGGCGAGAACCACCCGTTTACACTGGGGCACAACTGCGTAATCGTTGATTGCCTGTGTCCTGGATGGCCATCTTACCCGCTTGGGCAAACGTTGCAAGTCAGTTGCATTAAGCGATACCATGTTTATGGGATCTTTCAATGTCATATGTTATCACTTCCGTACTTAGCAGTTTCCGTCCAAATTTTGCTATCTTCCTTTCTCTCATTTCCGTGACTGTAGATACTATCTAAAAATGTTAAATAGGTACCACTAGTGTTGCTAAACAATGTACAATTTTTTCTTTTATTAGTTTCAGTTTTTTTCTTTATTGAAGCATTACTGTGATTAATTATTTTGTCAGTAGTCATTTGAAAAATCTTGGGATTTGAACCTCAGAATCAGCGCTCCAAGTGCGTCCTTTATGTCACTGTTGCCTTCTCTGCGACTGATAAGACGCTCGCTAGATTGATTTCATGAGACCCTAACAAGATCACTATACGTATGAAAACCCAATTCCTGCTGCAGCTTAACCGTAAAACGTTGTATGATGCTACATTTACTTTCCTTCTATTTTTCAGAGGTATCAATTGTCGGAGGACGAGGATCACAATCAACTGTTTGATTTAATCATTAAGATGTTGGAATACGAGCCGAGTCAAAGAATTACTCTTTCGGAAGCCCTGAGGCATCCGTTCTTCGACAAAATACCGACCCACCACAGACTGGGCGATTCAGGAGCAGCTGGAGACATGGAATCGCGTGCACGCAGCCACTCCCTCTCACGGTGAACCTCTCAAACTCTCTGGAAATTCTCCCCTCTTTGGTCACCCCCACCACTTTTGGAACACTTAAATTTAAAGTACCGTTGCGCAGAAATATTTCACTGTATATATATGCCGATCAAGAATGTTTTATTTTGACTGATAGTTTTATTAGTGTGATTGCATGTGGGAGAAATGACTTTAATAGACTTTGCCCGACAAATGAAGAGTTGTGATTAACTTTGCAATCAGTAACATTATACGGTGCTTGAAGAAGACTAGTTAAGGATTAGAATTAGGCTCCAATTCATGCACTGAGATGGTCGTGTTATTTTATATTTAATCTTGGTTTAATTTAGCGCAGCAATATCATACATTCATGTATAAATTTCATTTCTATTCGTTGATAATAAGTTAAGTGTAAGTAAGGAATGTAGATTGTTACAAATTTTGTTTAATTTAGTATTCAAACGGTTATGAGTGTGGCAAAGGAATGGATAGCTCTTTCTTCCACAATTCATCGTTTAATATTAGTTTCCAAATCTTAACTGTCCCAGTAACTTTTACAAAAATTTGACCAGTGGAAGAGCTTGATAGTGTAACTAGTTTCTAAAAACTACAAAAAATGAGGAATTGCGTAACAGATCATAAATGTTGAGGGGATTTTGAAGATGGAATTCCACTAAATCTTGTGAGCTTGTTTGCCCTACTAGATAGCCCGAATTTCAATGCGTTATCCAGTTTAAGCTTGCCTACTCTGCATAGCTTTTTATCAGTCATGATTTTCCATTATCTTTCGCTTGGTCAATTTTTATGTTATTTTTGAGAATATCCATGAAGGCGCATAATGATAATTATGGCTTTTCAATTCTCATATGACTTTAATTTGCGGTTACGTTGTATTATACAACGTACAATACTTAGCATCGGTTGATGATGGGGGTTGTGAGGGAACTTGACGTTAAGTACGCACAAGTATTAACCAAGTTCTATAATAACAGCGTCCAATTTACGTAATTTATAGGCGGGGCGTGTGAGTGTTTTTTTTTTTCAATATTTATGGTAATAGCCAACCTTGTCCCAAGGTTATAATCTTTCATTCTTGGGCAAACGTCTTAATTATGTTGTGAGTATAATAATCTAGTGTTCCAATAATGATTTTTTAATAAATCAGCGCAAATCGTAACAAGTTATTTTATTTTTTAAGTTTAGTTGACAGTATTTTCTTTTAAAGTGGTGTGGCAGAGAAAAGCTCTAGAGAATTTCCCGGGGGTAGATCACTCAAATTTTATTTACATGCTGGCATTTCTTTGTTTGACATTTTTTGTTGGTTGCATTTAATTAAGAAAATTTGCTTCAGCTATGCCCAATGGATAACTTTCCTATAAAACAAAAAACAATGGGCAAAGTGCCCTCCTCTGATTGGGAGGCCAATCACAGCACGTAATTCTATAGGAAAGTTGTTCATTGCAAGTCTTGCTGTTAAGCAACGGATACAATGGTAATTTTTATTTTGCGAATATTTCATTTACGTCAACTGAAACTACGTTGCTCTATCGTAAACACAGGCTGCAGGCATAAAACGTTACTTACCTTATGGACAGCTTTCCCATACAAAACAAATATGGCAGGCCTTCGCCTCGCGTTGTGCATCTCCATACTTAAATTATATTTCAATTAAACCATCGTTGATATGTACAGTTAGGTGGAAGAGAGTGCCATAGGCCCTAATATCGCTGTATCTGCATTAATATTTTTTCAATAAAGACTTTATTATTATTACTCATCTTATGGGGAGAGATGCAGTCTGCATAGCGACGGGGTTGCAGCCCGCGAGAAATAAAAGCTTTATGCGGACTCCATAAGTTGTGGGGATGCGTCGCGCCAATCACAGTACAGTGGAGGGGTTTGATTTTCTATACGAAAGTTTCCCATTATTAGAATAAACACAGGGTTTTATTTCCTTCATAATTGCTTGTCGAACCGTCAATTTCCGAACACCGATGGTGTAGTTGTCATAGCTGTTGAGAAAAATCCTGCAAATAACCTATTAAGAGATGATTAGAAATGCCAGTATGATGACATTTTGAGTGAGAAAATATTTTGGTGGTTTGTTATAGAGAAGTGAACTACAATGGCAGTAATGGGCGGACTAACCGGTGATATCAACTGCGTCACTACGGTGTGTTTCTATGGCCCGCTGAATATTAGAGCCAACGCGTTGATTCGGTATATGTGACTTTTACAGTGATGTCCGCTCTGGTGGTGTTTGCGGCTGCCTTGTTGATTGAGTGATCTACTTTTGTTCTATGGACCGTGACGATTTGCACTGTTACTAAATATAATTCATAATAAATTGAACAATTTTTAAACAGGGTCTTATATTGGCTACTCCAAGTAAATTGAGAAGTAAAAGAGTGAAGGACATAAGGGAACCTAAGGGTAAACAGCACCACTCTTTATGCTATAAGACTGCAGCCTAAGTAGCCATTCGGTACACCTATGATTTTAGCATATTTGCTGTCTCGCTATAAGATGCTATTGACTATACAAAGGCCATTTGTTTTAATTGCCCGTTAATATTTTGGCATTGAATAGCGGCTACGCCAGGATCAGCTGTTAAGGGAGGGATATCAACATATTTTGTGAACAAGGAATGGCCATGTATTTTTATTAATTTATTTATTCATCGTTCCCGGCCGCAAAGATAATTATGATAGTGCTCAGATGAGAAATTCTGAAGTAATTCAAGTCATAATTAATAATATTCAGGCGAGAAAACGTAAATTTACTGCGAAAGCTTTAATTTTTTGTAAAAAATGTATCTGACCATTTTTGTATGTTATTGGCTATGGAAGGAGGAATCCATCTTGCAAAATATTTTGAAAACTCAGAACATGTAGAGTAATGGTACAGTCTCTGATTTTAACCCGAAAGGTTGTTGGTAGAGACTTATTATAACTTAATTTATAATAGATACGTTAAGTATCTACATAATAGTCTCCTTAAAACAAAACAAAAGTCAATGACAAAATCAAACTTGAAGTAAAATCGCTGGTGGAATAGCCACCCAAGGAGATTAGGAAAACAAATAGGCTAACAGGTGAGAACGTTTACGGGCAGTTCCGTTAGAACCGTTTTCTTTATACTTCTATTGAGTTGAGTATGTTAATTTATTCCATTCAGGTGAGTTTTAGAAGCAACAGGCATCCCAGGTTCAATCATTTCTAGTTTCTACATCCCAGCAGCTTATAAACAAACTAGATGAAGACATACTATATATTATATTCATTTTTTTAAAATAGGCGGGGCAAATTTCTAATGCCACGACAGTGACATCACGCCTCGTCAGTCGCCATTTTATTTCTTTGCATAAATAAAAACAAAAATGAAATAATTGAAAGCTTATTATAATTTTGAAATTGAAATGGCCATAACTGAGCGTGGACTGGAAGATATTTGTCGATTATGTGCCATTGAATCTGAGTCTTGCTTGCCAATTTATAGCCAAGAAGGGGAAACTCTTAACTTGGAGCAGAAAATTATCACATGCCTGCACATTAAGGTATGTTGTACATGGAACTTCTCTCGCCCCGTAGACTTATAATATACAGTAGGGGCCCAGTTCACTGTGAAGTCATGACATTATTTGATGCTCATGGCTTCATGAGTAGCAAATTAAAAATTATTTAAGATCATGTATAGAAAATGAAATCTCTATTGAGTAAAACTTGTGACGTTTTAAAGACTGTAATAATAAGACCGAAGATTTCATGTGAGTAATTAGAGGTACCTAACTACAGAAATGAATTAGTGGATACTTGCCCTGCTGAGGGTAGGCCTAAGAGTGTCTAAGCATGCAATAATTTGGTCTGCTCAATAAAAGAAGCTGCTCTGTTTTTATTCCGTTCTTTGATTTTTTTTAAATATTGATTGTAAATGGGAGAATGTCATCGCTTTATAGCAATAACAGCATCCTTGCCCTATGGTAAAATATATGTTATAAAAAAACAGCAGAATTTTATTGGAATCACGAGGTTACATGTTTGCTAGTTCGTATATGTAAAGTAGGTACCCATGTACTTTTTTTCATTTCATGCTATAGGTTTCCAGAAGTGATTTGTTGCCAAAGAAAGTTTGTGGCACCTGCAGCACATTACTTGAAGAATTGCATCAGTTTTTATGTCGGGCTGCTAATGCTCAGCAAACTTTAAATTTCCTCTTTGACCTGCAACTTAGGCAACTGCAAGAGCAAGAATTGGGAATACTGCAAAATGTTAAATTGGAAGGCAGCCTCATTAAAAATGAGTTGGAAGACGTTAATATTCATCATACTGATCAACGGGTAAGTTTGTCCCCTTAGCTATGTGACAATAAGAAGCGGCATGTTTCAGAACAAATGAAAAGGGCAGGCACACCTCAGTATAATCTGGTTGAGTTTAACCCCAGGAATTGAACGATGTAAGTGTACCTTCCCCACTATTCTACAATGCCCTCTCGGTTGGCTTATTTTTTCCACTCGCTGTTGCAACTTGCGGCAATCCAGCTCTGGCTGGTCATGGACCTAAATATTTGTATTTGTACCGGTTTTTTAAATTAAAAATCATTCCCAATACAATAAACCGTGGTCTACTGTGACAAACACTTCAACACTACACCTTAATTTAAGTGTAATAAGCTTGAGTAAAGGAAAAACCTTATATTTTCACATAGTTGCAATAATCATTTTATTTGTTTACCAATCGGAAGTCATAACCCGGTAATCAGTTGAAAGACCTATCTCTGCTGTGCTAACTCCGACCTAAGACATAAGGTTTATCGTTCTACTATTCTTCAACTTGAACTAGCTTTGTATTACATATTTATATTGTTTCAGGTGGAGACCAGGGATATGGTGCCCCAGGGAATATTGTCCCACTTAGGGGTTCTCCCAGAGGACTACCAATTAACTTGCCATGCTTTATCGCCAGTGTACAATGCAGCCATGTCTTCCAAGACGAAAGTTGATATCATCAATTCATTTAATGAGGTGAACCGTTGTAATGTCCCTTTACAAAAACAATGCAATATTTTTGGTTAACCTGCATTCAAGAATTTTTTGGCCATTAACTATTCTATATAAAATTTTATGCGAAGTTATCACTCTTGAAAAATTGGCGTTCTTGTTAGAATTTAAGTTAGGGCAACGCAGGCTAAAGATATTTTAAGATGTGTCATTGATGGCATTTCAATTTTGCTATCTTAGGACTTCGCAGTATGATTTTCCTATGTTCATCACTCTGAGGATGGATGTCTACCAAAATTGACGGTTATATTGAGTGCATGTAGTATATACGTCATAAAGTTGTATATAGTTCTATTCAGATGAGGATGACCTTATTTTTTAAAGTCACGTAAGAAGTGACCAACAATTAATTTTTATTTTTATTTTCTCGCCTATGGCGGGAATTCCACATACGTCAATGTTCAATGAGAAATATGAAATTGACGTTTTAGCAGACATTCAAGACATACTAAAAATGTCTGCTACGACGTCAAAACCATATTTCTCATTGACCATTGACGTATGTGGAAACCCCGCCTATAATTATGTTTCTGGTTCTTATTCAGCCAAGTGCGAGATCAGCCACTGAACAGAACGCAATAGCAGAAGCCGAAGAACCAAAACAGAGCCATCGTCGCAAAATGTACCAGCCGAAAAAAACACCTGAACGTCTCGATAAAGGCTTGGTATCAGGCATTTCCGGAGTTGATTTGGATGAAGTCAGTCTTCTGCAGTCCAGCACAGCTGACCTGCATTGCTTGTTGAACACGAGAACAGAGGAGACCGGCAACTCGGTACAACGGTTCATAGAAAATACTGGCCAGAGGTTGCAGAACTCGGGGACTATTCACAACTCTCCCGCTGAAACTGTAAGTAGCATATCACGAAATGAAACTCTTTTATAAAATGTCATCAAAATAATCCGTAATCAACTTGTTGTCCATCAGTTGCTCTGGTATGATGTGTGAGCATCAGTTACCAGTATTACTGCTTGGTATACTTTTTTGTTTCGGTTAGAAGAAGAACACAGGCTTGAATTTATTGTATACGATACAAATAAATTTGAGCTTGAGTGTTGAACCGAAGGAAACTGTTACTGTTGGACCATTGAAAGGAACGAAACATCGGTGTTGTTTGATTTTATTATTGATTGCTTATTGGAACAAAGTGTTTCGTTAGTTTTAATGCCGGGTCCAACAGTATGTAATGCCGTATTGCACTAGTATCTAATTTGTTTAATTGAGACTCATCCATGTTACTTACATCAGGCAACGACAGTCCCTGAGATGAGCATGAATGAAGAGGTGCAATGCCTGGTGGCTGGAGAGGAGGTCCCCGCTGTCGATGACTTGACCAATCCAGAAGCACGCGATGATGATTTCGGCTCGGTAGAATTCGACGAAGCCGAGCTTTTTGAAGGTGAGCTGCTCAATGAGCTAGCGCGTAATTCCTCAGTCTAGTCAAACAAAAACACTACTGAAAGCGTGCGGCAAACTGCCGTCAAATTTTTGAACTAGCCAATTAGCCATGAACACGAAACATACCTTTAGTGGTGTTCAGTGCTTCAGTCAGTTAAGCTTATTGTAGAGATTCTATTAGAAGAAAATTAGCATATTAAAAAAAATTAGATTAAATAATTAAATATTGCGTTTAAAGTTAAATTCATAGTATTTTTACCTTAATTTACAAGGAACTTATGAAAAATTATCATGATAATCCTTCTATCTGTAGCACTTGTGTACCCCACTGTTAGAGGCTTTCCACCTGGTTCTAATATTGTGTTTGTTGTCAGATCTCGAAGATGAGGATGAAGAGGTGGACGTAAAGCCGCCTGTGGCGAACACTTTAGCTCTGAAGAGGGATTGGAACATCGTCTGTGATAAGTGCAGCGGGGTATTCCCACACCGAGCACAGTTCGACACGCACTACAGAAATACTCACGGGGCTAAACCAGTCTACACTTGCGCACATTGTGGAAAACTTATTTCCAACTTCTCTTCATTTCGTAATCATGTCTACCGTCACGATTCAAAATATCCGTGGGTATCCATATATTTCGTAAAATTTAAAATGAAGAACTCTTTCGTATTGAAATCCAAAATGGCGGTTATACACACACCCTTGAATTTCAACTGTATACTTAGTAGTAAGTACACTGGAAGAATACCAGGCGCGCTAGGGCTCTCGGTTACGGACTAAACCTGATATCTGGGTGGGGTGGCAAAAGCGCTCCCAGCCATTTACTTTACTAACTTTGATGTATTTAAATATTTATTTTAGTACCATCAATTTTTGCTTTTGTAACAATTTAGTATTTAATATAGTAGGATACATTATGGTCATACACCTGCTTTTATTAAGATTTATTTATATTTAGCCAACCAAATTTGCTTATTTATATTATCCTTTTAAATTAAACTGCAAAAATATAAACAAAAAGTCATAAGCCCCTTTTTAAGTAATTTTTATATTTATAATTGTAATTTTTGGTTTTTTGTATCACTGCCGCCACGACGCCCTCCTCTGTTGCCATGGTGGACAACAAAAGAGTACTTGGTGGCATTAGGACCGATCACGCATCTTGAGCAGTCTATATATTTCTGTGTCATTGGTTGATTGGTTGGGTGCAAGAATATTCCTATACGAGTGACGTCCATTTAAAAACATAGCCTATAAGCATTACAAATTTTGAAAACGCCGACTACCTTCCTATTTTAAGTTCAAATAGTTCAATTGAGTGAAAATTGGTAAAAAGGCAGTGTGATATTAGATCGTTCTATATTTATCTGTCACTGAAAAATTTTTATTTTATTTGTTTTTTCATTAAAAGTAGAGCTTCTAAGAACGGGGTCTAGGTTGGTTTCCCACCTGTCTGAATAATGCAGGTTTTTCCTTTTCGTGGTATGCATTTTCAATCGTCTTACTGCATAGATTTATGTTTACAGATGCGTATATTGCGAGAAGATATTCAAAATGGAAAGTTTGCTACGTGCGCATGTATTGTCGAAGCATGTAACAGAACGTCCATTTATTTGTGATTCCTGTGGGAAAGGCTATGTCTCGCAATATCGTCTTAATGTCCACAAAAAGCAGCATCTATCCCAAAACCCGGAGTATCGCTGCACTTTTTGTGACAAAGTGTAAGTCAGTCATTCTACGATTTCATCAAAGTCAGTGGTACATTCACAGTTAGTCGAATTTTATTTGTGTTTACTTTTCTATTCGGCGAAGAAATTGAAAGTCCTTCGTAAAAGCGCTATTGTACACTATATCATGTGATCTATTAAAATTTCTTGTATTTTAAATTTGTTACTTTACATAAATAGAGGGTCATAGGGGGAATTAATTTAAATTATGATATTGTTGGATGTTTTTATTGTTGCGTTAATGACTTTGATAAGGATTTATTAGCGGAACGAAAATAGTAAAAGTACATTGCTCTCCGGTGCGTCCATATTATATAGTTCCGATTGGAGTGGTAGATTGTCCTGGCCTTGAGGCATTTGAAAATATATATCGTATTTGTTTTGCAGATTACGTACTAAAAACGGACTAAGCTGTCACATGTCCGCGCACAGGCTAGGCCGGCAGTTCATGTGTGACCTCTGTGGAAAGACATTCACTCAGAAAGTCAACATGCTGCAACACGTCAAGTTCCACAAGGGGGAGCGTCCCTTTGCCTGCGAAATCTGCAATAAAAGGTACTTAGTGTAAAATGGTCCACCCAACAAAGTATTGGTCTCCCGTACCACACATCGCCAATGATTTCGAGCTGCAGCCGCATCCTGTCATGACGTTTCTGATAGTTTTGCTGATCGCAGATCTTCAATTGAGAAGATTGAAAGAAGAGGTTTCCAAGACTGCTCGGGGTACTCAGCTAGTTTCCATCCGTGTTCTTAACTATCCGAGCACCAGTGCAAGCGGAATGCATCACTCCAAGGCATGTTTGCTCGCACCGGATGAGCGGCTAAAACGAGATGTCATCTCCAGCAGTCGACGAGCAGTACGCGCTGCTGTTGCTATGCTGACGGGACACGGCCCCTTCCGGGTTCACCTTGCTCGCTTGGGTGCACAGGTTCCCACGCAGGATTGCCGCTTCTGCGAGATTGGCGCTGAGACCGGGTGGACTGCCCGGCTGTCTGGCGAGAACGTCTTTCCTCGGTCGGTTTTGCTTTGGGAAGACTACAGGCAGGGAAACAGCTTCGCCCAAAGGAGGCGGCGCGCTTCGCGAACGCAATCGTGTTGTACGAGTGAGCAAGATGGGGCGTGTGTCCGAGCCAGATACTTTACCGTAGCTCTTGTATTACGGGTGATCTGACTAAAAAGGGTTAGGCTATGAACCGGTTGTGCAAGAATCATGTGAAATTCACATTTATTGTTGACATTTCAGATTTGCCGAACGATCTCATCTTAACAGGCACAAGCTCTTTCATTCCATGGAACGACCATTCCAATGTACCGTCTGTCTAAAAATGTACAAAACGGAGCGATGTCTGAAAGTTCATAGTCGGGTTCATCTAGTCACCAGACCTTATGTCTGCCCGGAATGCGGAAAAGGATTTCTTAACGTAACCAAACTCAAGGTAATTGGACACAAGAACAAGGGAATAGAGAAAGCTTAAGCAGTCAGACCAATTTCACTTTGACTGTAAATACTCATATTACAGTAGTAATGGATCGAAATTCACTATTCGTATATTAGAATAAAGTATACGATGGTAGCGGTACGTCTCTAGTTGGTGTGGCCTACATCGAACCTCGTGAGCCTACTTGGCAGTCGCCCAGGGTATCAACTGATAGTTTAGTGTCTAGGAGGGGGATGACGATGTCATGTCATCTCCTTTTCCTTAAAGCAACTGGTGTAACTGCTTGAATTTTCCACCCATATTTTGCTCTTCAGTCGATTGCGTAAGTTCTAAATTGAAGCGCTTAGAGGCCAAGTGGGCAAGTGACAAAAGATAGTTCAGGCTAAAGTTTGTAACTCAAATGAAAATGTAGAGGTATAACCATTTTTCATGAATTCTAGCATTACCAAAGTGACAGATACCGATGTTCCTGTTGGTTTATAGGATAAAGAACAGCTAGAATAACAGCATGGTGGTCTTAACTCCAAAACGCAAAAAATGTCACTTGCACCCCTTGGCTTATAGGCGCTTCAATTATTTGGGAAAACTGTTATTTTTTCAGCAACACTACCACTGCCACACGGGTGAAAGGCCATATGCATGCAAGTACTGCGAGCGGACATTCACAAACTATCCAAACTGGCTCAAGCACACTCGCAGACGACACAAAGTCGACCACAAGACTGGTATGAAACTGGAGCAAGAGGCCCCGCCCCCCGACCCCACCCTACAACACTCTGATTCTCTACCTGAGTTAGGTTTGTATTTGAGTCCTATATAAGGCGGGGTTTCCACATACGTCAATCGTCAATGAGACATGTGAAATTGAAGGTTTAGCAGACATTAAAGACATACTAAAAATTCTGCTACCACGTCAAAACCATATTTCTCATTGACGATTGACGTATGTGGAAACCCCGCCTAAGAGAAATCTATCATGTACACTGGAACCAGGAACTGGAACATTTTGTTGTCTCTTTAGCTAGACATTAACAAGCAACACACTGACTGCATATTCAGAAAAATGGATGGCAGTCATATTGTTTGAAGAAAAATGGTTCGTTGTAAATTCGGTTGTTTATTCGTGCACGTAATAAAATGCATTAATTAGAGAAACGCCGAGTTGCAATTCTTCGGCTTTAAAGGTTACATGTTGTATCGTTTTTATTTTAATTTTCAGACGATTTCGCAATGGCTGACGTGAAGGTGAAAGATGACGGAGGAGATGCGACATTGCTGCTGTCGCCGTCGATTTTCACGCAGTTCCACGTGTCAGCAGATCTCGCTCACTTGCAGCTGCCCGACAGCCAGCTTCTTCATTACCACGATCACTTGCCTATGCTTCCACTGTAAATTCTACCCCGTCCACTCTAGAGCTATATATAGGAGAAATGGGAAATATTTTTTTAATCCTGGGGCCATCTTTTCAACGACTCAACAGATATATACGTTCTATATATATATACGCTCTACGATCGATATTTCCTGATATTTTTTTAACAGATGGCTCCAGAAATTAAAAAAAATATTTTTGGCGGACTCGAATTTCCCATTTCTCCTATAAAATTAATCCACTCCTGTTCTGTCGGTTTATTGAATTGGAAAGGTAGCTGAAAAATCAATTCCATTAATAGCTTCAGATTCTTAGACTCAAAGGGAACTCTGTAGATAGCGTATTTTTATAGGTTATGAATTAATAAACAACTAAAAAAATGCAAATGTGAATTGCAATACTCTCCTATAATAGACACACCCGATAATCAAGTACTTCTGGTTAGCACTGTGTCTGCTCATGGTGGCCTTATAGAGATTGTCTTGCATGTTAAATACTATTTTGTTGGATATTGTGCTTTGCATTGAAGGACGTAGTTTCAAGAGCAAATGGGACACCCCAACTACGCGTTTCTTTCTGTGAAAATTAGAATTTAACAGGAAATATTGTAGAACTATCACAAATGTCGCATCCCTTAGAAGGAATACTCCTTTACATTTTGATGTGTCATATACTGTATGTGGACGTTACTAACACATAAATAAATAAATAAATAACGACTTTATTTTTACCTGGGGGAACCATAAGACTAGAGAGTCTTCTATGGGCTAACCCAGGCAAGGCAAGGAATGATTAGTATTACAATAATCAAGATTCTAAAGACTAGTGTTGTTAGTAATGTCCTAAAGTTTCCCTAATTCAATCAAAACACAAACAAAACAAAAACGAGAAAAACAACAATAAGAATAAGAAGAACTCAAAACAGCATGGACTGTGTCAAGGCCTAATGAAACACTAGAGCACATACTCCTGCAGTGCTCAGCCCCATGCACACTACGGGACAAACTACGGGATCAGGTTGGACAAAAGGAGGGCGGACATCAAAAGATCCTGTGCACGCCGAACATGTGGGCACTAGCGTCAAGGGCATTTCTGAGACATCAGGCAGTCGGCATCACCTGAGCTGGAAGCCCTGTACTAAGAAGTAAGAAGTAAGTGTCAAGGCCTAATTTTGGGATACCGACCTTTGCCGGGCTAGCAGGTGATACCTGAGACTTTTTTTGAAAGTGGCAAGGGATGGCTGGGACCTTATCCTACAGGGGAGTTTATTCCACTCTCTTGCAGTTTGGACGAGAAAAGCTTCGCCATATTGGCTAGTCTTATGTCGAGCAATTTTGAAAATTTTACCGTTCCTAGTCGTGTTTAAGAGGCATACAAGGACTGGCAGAAATCACGAACCAGTGTGGGCAAAGATATATATAAGACCGAAAAGCGCAGAGCCAAGCGAGCCGTTGCGGCCGCAAGAGATGTTGCAACCGACGGGTGGTACAGAAATCTCAACACCAGAGAGGGAGAACAACAAATCTTTAAAATTGCTAAAAGGCGACAAAAAGCGTCTCAAGACCTAGGTACTGTACTATGCATAAAGAATGAACAGGGCCAAGTGCTCACCGATAACGCTGACATCAAGGCCAGATGGAGAGAATACTTCAGTGAAATAATGAACTTCGGCCATCCAAGAATCGCAGAGATACAAGCTAACCCTAACTGGGACGACGTGGAGGCATTCTCGGAAGATGAAGTCAACGGTGCCCTTAGGAACATGGCCGCGGGGAAAGCCACTGGACCTGATGGAGTGCCAATCGAAGCATTTAAGGCGCTGGACGACAGTGGTGTGACTACCATGACTAAACTGATAAATCGAATCTTGGAGGAAGCAACTATCCCAGACAGATGGAGGGAAAGTATCGTCACGCCCATTTACAAACGCAAAGGCGACGTCCAAAGCTGCGGTAATTACCGACCGATAAGACTCATGAGCCATGCAATGAAATGGACCGAGAGGGTAGTGGAACGTAGGCTGAGGGACAAACTTGAACGTGTAATTTCCGAAAACCAGCTTGGGTTTATGAAGGGGCGAGGAACCACTGATGGTATACACATTGTGAGAACATTACAAGAAAAGTTTAGGGAAAAGAACCAGCCATTGCATCTGGGATTTGTTGACCTTGAAAAAGCATACGACCGAGTGCCAAGGAATCTTATCAGGGACTGTCTTAGGCAGATGAACGTGGAAGAAAAGTACATCCAACTAGTAATGAATATGTACGAAAATTCGACAACCAGTGTGCGAACCGTGGTAGGACTCAGCGAACCGTTCAATGTTACTTATGGACTCCACCAAGGCTCAGCCTTAAGCCCGTTCCTCTTTATCGTCATCATGGACACTATTACCCGCCACACCCAGGGAATAGCCCCTGAGAGTATTCTATTTGCCGACGACATCCTCATCACCGCCAAAACACGAAATGACCTGCAACTGAAGCTGACAAACTGGGTCCAGGCAATAGAAAACCACGGTCTCAAAGTCAACCGTGACAAAACCAAGTACATGGAATGTTTCCAACAATCACCGGAAACCATTGTAGTTGACGGAGTTTACATTGAGAAAGTGGAGAAATTCAAATACCTTGGAGCAACCCTAACACAAAGAGGGGGTTGTGAGGAGGATGTAAGGGGTAGGATAGCCTCCGGTTGGGCAAAGTGGCGTGATATGACGGGAGTACTCAAGGATAAGAAAATGCCTAAAAAATTAAAAGGTCGCATCTACAAACAAGTCGTACGGCCGTGCATAATTTATGGATCGGAATGCTGGGCCCCACGCGTTAAAGAAGAGCAAATGCTACACACGGCAGAGATGAGAATGCTTAGATGGTCTCTTGGTCTAACCCTAGCGGACAGACGGAGGAATGACGATATCCGGGCAGATATGCAAATGGCGAGTATCGTTGACAAAATACGTGAGCGTCGGCTGGCTTGGTGGGGCCATGTTGAGAGACGAAACCCCGAAGAACTTATACAGAGAGTGCGGCGGGTTCAAGTGGAGGGCAGAAGAAATGTTGGTCGCCCAAAGATCCCAGTAGAGTGGAAGATTCGAGCTGACATGGGAGCGTGTGGGATCTCAGCCGCAACAGCTCAAGATAGAAAAGCCTGGAAAATCGTCTGTCGTGTCGCTGACCCCAAACCGGGATAAAGCGAAGAAAAAGTAAGTAAGTCGTGTTTAAGAGAGCAGTTGACTGCAGTTTTTATCTTTTTCCCCCGGACGCTCTCAACTGGTTTTTGCCCAAATCAAGTACAAAAATTGTATTTAATCAACTTTATAGACTGGCAAATATCATACGTAGCCTATGTCGAACTATAGAGAATTTTTACTTTGGGATGTGATATATTTGACAGCTCTGCGATCGATATTTCCTGCGATATTTGATTTTGTGCACTTATATGGCTTCTCCGCTTCCGATCGTTACACTTTTGACTGTGACTGCCGTACAAGTGGAAGTTGGTCAACTTTATGCAAGAAGTAATTGATGTAAAATTTTGAATTATAACCCATAAATTATTCTATTGATAATAAATATATATTGATGTACTGGACTAATCATTTTTCAAAAGAATCTGTTTACATTGCATCAAAACACTATCAAATGTATTTTTGTCAAACATCTCGAAAACTGACCAAAACCAAGTTACTATTGTTAGCACTTATCCGCCAGAGTTGCGAACTGTTGAGTTCCCTTTGCGGAGAACCTTTCCAAATGATTGGAAAACAATATGGCTTGAGAGCTAATTAATTAAATTCTCGTTCTGCAGTGGCTATAATGGCAATTAGGTCTGTGGAGCGAGAAATTAAATAATTCGCCATAATTTTCATAGCGTGTCGAAATTTAAAATATTTTAGATTTTTAATATTTCTGTAGATCTCATCTTATCGATTAATAACTCTGGAACTAAATGGATCCGCTGTGGTCTATTTCTCGTAAGTATGGTAGCAAGCTACAATATTATTATTCAAATTATTCCTGCTAAGTTAAAATGCATAGTTTACACATTAATCCAGAATGTAGGTATCGATTTTGTGTAAAGTGAATCAGTGCTCCAGTTTTGGTGGCTTGCTTACTTACTATTTTACCGTATTAATAGACCATCAGAGGGGAAAAGCCTAACAAGTGTAAACATCACATATATCATGCAATACCGATCGTAGAGCTGTCCAAAATATGACTTCCCTTAGAAGAAATTTGACATTTTTATCTATATTATGTACCTCTTCCTAAAACCGATTGGCCATAATTGGTGAAAATTATTTTTGCAAAAAACGGTTGGTGAGGGCGTCTATAGGAAGGAGTTCAAAAACTGGCCAATCGGTGTTAGTGACGGTCACATTGCTTATATCAAAATGTAGAGAAATATTGCTTCTCATTAGTTATTAGTATTAAGGGGGCCCAGCACGTGAGAAATCCTTTGGGCGACCCCTACATTATTATATTCTCCCTGTGCGTATGCAATATTGAAGAAACGCAATACATTTATTTATTTATTTATTTCTTCTGAGGGATGCGTTATTTTTTACAGCTGTACAATGGATATTTGACTTTGTAAAAAAAGCACTTAGTGGGCTGCTTTGCTCTTTACAATTAATGTGAATAATTGTGCGTTTCGTTTGTCATGTCATGTGGAAGGTCCCGTACTTGAGGAAACTCGAGCAATGCATAATTTTTGTGTACCTGTAACTTTCATTATTTTATTCATTATTTATTTATACACGGAGTTTCAACATTCCCAGTTTCATTTCTTTTAATTGCTGTACCCAACAGTAATGGTAGATTTTGAAAAAACCATCAGCAAATTTCTGATCTTATCTACTATTGGATTAGGCCTTGTACGCACGGACGATTCTAGCGCTAGTGACCCGCTGAGAAATTGTCATTGGTGGAAATGGCCTTGGTGAATGGTTGGTGCAAAACCATTGAGTCTACATCAGAAGATTTCTATGAGCTGGAGAGTCCTGATCGTGCTGAAGGGAAACCCGTGCACCTGCTCAATTTGACTTTGTGGTTTTACAACTACCCCTCGTGTTAATTGTCAAATTTCCCAGCGAGTCACCGGCATTTGAATCGTCTGCCTTGTCGATTGAATTTTAAAGTCAGAAAATGAAATGAGCTTTAATAATTTATTGCTAACAAATATTAAGGAGAGCATTACTGAATCCCACAACAACTTGTCGGTAAAGTCTCCCTGACTAAGCGCACACCTTTGGCAAAATGTCATGGACACTTTATGCTAGCTTTTGCATACAACCGACTTGGCCATGTTTTTCACTGCGACAAAAATTTCTTTAGCTGTCGGTAGAATTTCAGTGGCTGGTAAAAGGTAGCCGTAGTTGCCCTTGTCCCTCAGTTGTACTTTGTACGTGTGTTTTACACCCACTGTCGCCTTCGCCCAGTCTGTGAATGCACCTGAAAAATAAAATATTGCAGTATTCGGTTAATCACTACCTGAAAGTAAAAGGTGAAAAATTAAAAGAATAAAAAAACAGAATAAGTAGATGACCGGGATGTATTGAGAACAAAATCAGCAATACATTGAAATAGGAGTGATTTTAGAGTTCCCATAGCTTTCATGAGCATATCAGAAGAATATCTCTGAAGTTTAAAAAGGTCTTATTAGAGATACCAGATGTGCCAATGTTCGTCCTATTTCTGAAATAAAGTAATGATTTGGGTGGTGAGGGCAGACATTTAAGCCAGCAAATTATTTAAAATAAACATAAATAAAACAAATAAATGAAAATCAGTAAATTTTAATGTGTCCCTTTTTTGAGGAGCAATTCTGATTTTAAAATTTACAGTCTTGTAATCCATTTCAAGTAATATTTACAAGTACTACCCGACCACAATACGAAAACACATAGTGAGGCTTATTTTTTTTAAAGGGCATATTCGCGATAAGAATTATTTAATTAATTGTTAGTATAGGTATCTCCACACTAATTGACAGCATACAGTGTGAAAAATAAGATATAAGAATGCCTTATTTCTCAATACATTGAAAAATAAGCCTCGCCAAGTGTCTTCGTATTGTTGTCAAGTTGTACTGTTGTTGCTGGGTATAACTTATTCAAGTGATATAACCTATTTGAATACTGTACATGTTCAATCGGACCGAATTAATGTTTACCTGAGGATCGGGCCTCAAATTGTGTGGTTGGTCCAACATCATAGCTCACGCCGCTCATTCTCTTAATGGACTGCACTGCCTTATTTGCCAGAGCCATCAGTTCGTGATGATTTTCTGCCTGAAATGAATAAAGATTAATAACGCTAAGGCGCCCATTCCACCGACCGGCTAGGGCTATTTACAAAAACGGTGACGTGGTAGCAGACATTCAAGACTTAGGTGGCGTTTCCACCGACCTCGCATTGCAGAATGCAAATGACATTTTTATAGAAATCTATTAAAATGTCTGTACTTAACATATCCCATGACGCCATTTTTTAATTTTAGTTTGTTTGTGATTTTACTGTATGATCATTGATCAATTTTAACTATGGCATAGAGGAAAATAAACATTTCCGTCAGTTCTGCACTGCGAGGTCGGTGGAAACCCCGCTTAAGTCTTGAATGTCTGCTATCACGTCACCGTTTTTGTAAATAGCCCTAGCCGGTCGGTGGAATGGGCGCCTAAGAGTAATAGTTTACAAGATGGATGGGGGTTCGACCTTGCGGGGTTAGCCACTGGGCCGCTAGGTGCGGTTTCCCGCCCCTATTCAATACATCACATAAACTATGCTATGATAATAAATAATAGTGATGAAATGAAAATAATAAATAGTGCAAATTATATGAATAATAATTAGCAGAGAGAACTCTACATTACGTAGCAATTTATGAAAGACCTCGTCCCAAATCCCACAATTTCACCTTTGCTACTAGTTGGGAATTTCACGTTTAAAAATTAAATTATGATGATGATGATGATGATGATGAGTTAATAAAAATATAAGCAAATTTCAAATTCTTGAATTGATTTCAATAGGTTAAATTTACCTTAATACACCACTGATTATTTTCTAATGACCATCATCACAGTGACTCTGAAGGTTTTCCATTTATAAAATAAATTAATAGTTTTACTTTGGTCGGAACTAAACAACTGATTGTTGCCACCACCCGTAGAAATGTCTCATAAGGAAAACGACTGCACCGCCATATTCCAAAGCATGAAGAATGCCTTACGGAGACATTTCCAAGCGTGGTGGGCGATAACTAGTAGTTTCGGCTGATACACAATGTTACCTTTTTTAAGCTGTAACTCCATGGTATGAGCCATCGTTGTGAGTACGAGTGGAGAGATATGAGCATTTCGAGCTGTTCACGTTTGTCCATTATGAAGTCAGCAATAGCTTTGGCTTCAGGCTCGCTGTATGGTCGGGGGCCAGCGTAGAACTCGCTGCAGGGGTCGTCCGAAATGCCGAACTCTCCCCAGTGAAAGTCGAAGTTGTGGTCCAATGTAACCCCCTCGCACGCTCCGTAAATAAGTTTGGCTGCAACCAAGTTTGAGACCTTACACGCACGTTTATTGTTACAAGTTTTCCACTGGGTATCTTTTCATTGAACAGCACTGAACAGTCGAGCGGGTGTATCTGATTTAAAGTTCAAGGTAGGGTCTTCTCTTGAGCTAAATCACTTCTTTTATTCTTTAAATGCAAGTGACTTATGTTATGCTATAGAGTACCTAAAGGGGCGGGTCAAATGTCCCTCCCATTGTCCCCAAACGGCGCTGCTGCCTCAGAGTAATCAGATATATGGGGAGCTTGGTTACAAACGTGGCCAACTCCATTTTTTCACAACCGTGCAGAAAATTTTAATGTCCATCTGCACGTTGTAAAATAAAGTGACAAAAGCAGCCAGATTGCGCACAGAAGCGCTGAGATGTCTAGGGTTAGATATAAACTTAATGCAATTTTCAACAGAAAATCCGCTCTCCTGAATAATCTACAACTTGGAGTTTGCCATGTTTGTAAACAGCCTCCTCATATTGTAGAGGCATTGGCATAGTTGACATACTTGCTAAAACTGAAGCCGAGTTATCGTGGTTTGAGCGGGTCTTGCTCCACAGTCGGTCCGTGGTATGGGAGTATTCGTACCCGTCTGGGTTGGCCACCGGTAGAAAGTACCAGTCAGCGCTATCCACCAGCCTTTGGTGCTTGTCGTACCTCTCAACTAGCTGTCGCAAGATGTAGAGCACCACGGAAGGAGTTATCCATTCACGCCCATGCATTCCTGAGAAAATAATAATTATATGTTAAAATAATGCAGTTCTAAGATTTGTAGGAGAAACGTCATGACTATAGTCCTGTATTTAATAATTTCTTTCTATTGCTAATTCGCTAATCTTAATGGATTTTCTTTTTAATTGCATTTTAATATCGCATTAAGTGTGCAGGAACTGGAAAGTGTGGTCTCATGCCTGCAATAGGATGCAAATCGCTAGCTTGCATACAATGCACCGCATCAACCTGTGAAAAGTGCATCGCCTGGCTGCATGTAATTGCAGTACATGTATTCTCATCAATGCTCTTTGACCTTGTGCACCTGACACCTGGGAATACCCGGTGGGACTGTTCTCATCCATCAGCCTTCCTTCGTCGGCTAGAGAAAGTCATAAAATGTTTTTTTTAGTAGGTACCCATTTACAACTAGGTTGACTTCCTAACTACCGACCTGATGAGCAATAGCAAATGTAATGGCACCTTTCACTCTTATTGATGTAAATGTACCTTAATAACTATCATTAGCTAGCCGTGGAACTGAGCGTTTGTTTACTTTTGTGTGTCATTGCAGAGAGCACACCTAAATGCCTTACGATGTCTAAATGGACAGGATAATAATTCATCCTGGCTTATTTTGTTCTGGTGGATAGTCAGAATTAAAAGACCTGTTCTAATAAAATCTGACGAATTTTCAAGTAGGCTGGGTGGCTCTGAGTTGCGACACCCAAAGATCTATCTAGCATCGCTAGCATTGTTGAAAGTTGAGCCATACGTCACATCAGAAAAATCACGATAATTTGACGGAGGCATACTGTGCAAGTGTTACCCAAACAACAGTCATCTTACAGATGATATATGCGATGCCAGCTTTCGTATACATAATTTTTAAGATGACTGTTGATCGCGTATGCTTTCACGGTCAACTTACCGTGGGGTTTCAGCTGTGACGTATTGAGCCAACTCAGCGTAGTTTCATAATAACTTACTTGTAGGTAAATCTTTTATCAGACTTCATTCGTAAGGCGCCCATTCCACATACGTACAACGTCAATGAAAATTATGAAATTGAAGGACATTTCAATTTCTCATTGATGGGGGCCATTCCATATGTTTTTCAAAAATTGACAATTTTCAATTGAAGCGTATGCGCCAAATTTTTGAAATTTGTTTCTTGAAATTGTATTTGTTTTCTTCGTCGCCTTATTATTTAATCCTTATTATAATTTCTATACAGAAATGCTTTCTTTTTAGAGAAATCAATTAAAATAGTTGTACTTCTCATATCACATGACGCCATTTTTTTAATTTTAGATTGTTTGTTTCATTGTTTGTGATTTTACTCTATTATCAATTGATCATTGATCAATTTTAACAATGGAATAGAGTAAAATTGAAATGCCCTTCAATTTCATAATTTTCATTGACGTTGTACGTATGTGGAATGGGCACCTAAATAGGCCGTAAAAGATTAAACTACAAAATGTATGCGACTAAAAAATCCCGAGCTTAATCTCTTACACTAGCTGCGAGGCTGTGTTTCATAAATTTTCACTACGGTTTCCTCCCATATTGATAGATTGGACTGATGGAGTGGAACTTCAGCGTCCGTGAATGGGGAAATTAATAGCTTATCTCACCTCCATCAATCCAGACAGCAGGCTTCATTTCTCCGGGCTCCAGGTCGTCGGGTCGTACCTCGGACGACACCTTCATGACCTTGATGGGCAGCCCGTTTGTGGAGTAGCCTATGGTACTAAGCTCGACGAGGTGCGGGTAGCTGTAGACGAGGAACTCCATGTACCTGATCATGTCGCCGTACCTGTGGTACCTGGACCACGTAAACGGGTGTCCCTGCCGCCCTAGAAGGATGTCCCGCTGCTCTTTGGTCATGCGGGGGTTCTCGTAAGTGATCATCTTCTGAAATTATGTCGGAAACAAAATACGTCAGGGTGCTGGTTTTAAGCTTAAGAACGGCACTTTCTTAGTGTACCTGGTAAAACATGGCAGTAGAGAGCAGACAAGTTTATGAGGTATCGTTGGTCGGATTTGCCCTATGCAGACCTTGCCTTCCCTACGATGTCGATATGGCATATTTTATTTTATGCTTTCATTCTTAAAGAACACCCATCCTGATGTGAGTCGCCTTGGTGACGCTACTAAGAACTAGCTTAAAACTCCCTGGCAGTTCGGTTTTTGTTCCACTTAATATGGATCCTGTAGGCCACTTGTCACTTGATGTTGTATAATACAGCTCATGTTATTTAAATTAAAAATGAGTTTGTACTGCAACTTATCCATTAGCGATTCGTAAGGCTAGGTGGCTAGAGCTGTGTTAAATTTCTTGCCGATAATTTATTGTTCTTGTCAGATAAATAGGCTGAGCCAATGTAGGCGCTTAGGTAGGACTAGCATCAGTTGCATTTGGAACTATCAGTATAGTAGGTACCTATCACGGGAAATGCGGCTGTTCGACTAAGGCATGCAGGCTACTAAGACTTGTGTATCTAGCTTTATTTAGCCTGCCAATGTGGCAAGAACTGTCGGCATGAAATTCTGGCGGACCTAAATTTAATAAATCATTTGGATAGTTTCCAGACGAGAGACGCTATTCTGCCTGTTTAACACCATCATAGTGCTTATAGCCTACAGCAGGTTGGACATTTCGTTAATTTCTAGCTTCCATATCTATAGACCCTCACAGCACCTCATTGCTAAGCCAGTTAAGATTTGAATTTTGTTTAAATATCCAGCCATTAATTTCTTGGCAGATGTCCTGAGTAACGCTTTCGGAAATTACTACAGTGACGATCCCCAACTGCCATACAAGTAACGGTATACATTTCTTAACGCTGTCTTTTCATAGACGGTCATTCAGAAACGGAAAATCTGTTCACGAGTTCGTAGATCATGACAAGCGATCCGATGGAATGCACCCAACCGTCATCTACGAACTTACTCAACTAAGGCGCCCATTCCATTGACCGGCTAGGGCTATTTCCAACAACAGTGACGTGGTAGCAGACATTCAAGACTTAGGTAGCGTTTCCACCGACCTCGCATAGCAGAATGCAAATGACATTGACGTAAATTAGAATTTTTCTTTTTATAGAAATCTATTAAAATGTTTGTACTTAACATATCCCATGACGCCATTTTTTAATATTAGTAAATTTGTTTGTGATTTTACTGTATGATCATTGATCAATTTAAACTATGACATAGAGGAAAATAAACATTTCCGTCAATTCTGCAATGCGAGGTCGGTGGAGATGTCACCTAAGTCTTGAATGTCTGCTACCACGTCACCGTTGTTGGAAATAGCCCTAGCCGGTCAATGGAATGGGCGCCTTAGGCACGGTCCCACCATCACCTAAGTATCAGTAAGGAATGCATTAGAAGATGGCGGTGTCGTCCGTCTTTCCAGGTCGTGGATTACCCAAGTAATGCATAGTTTATAAAAACACTATCACTGTCCACATTCTCCAGATACAACTAAATTTGGTTCTATTTAAACTCTGTACGGCTCATTAACTTGAACGCTTTTTTGACAGTAAACTAATTACTTCTCTGAGATATAGAGGTGCTCAGTCACGCAGGCTGCTTGGGGACTTTCTCCCCAGTTTAAAAATAAATAAATAAACAAATCTACGCAAATGTAATGAAATAAATATTCAAAGCAAGCTGCGTACTTGAATGGTACAAAATTCGAAATAAATACACAAGTTTAGCTTAGTTCCAACGACAGACAATTTATATTGTTAATTAAAAATAATAAGTGAAAAAAAATGGAATACGCTATTATAAGTTTATTCTTCGTATTCAAAAGGCTCGGGTGGGTCAGGTTCTTTTTCATCTTCGGATTTGGGTCCAAATGCAGCGACTGGCTCCACCAGCTCTTCTTCGGCAATGTCCTTCGTCCTGCGAACCATTACGATCCCTCCAATACTGATGTCTTTCAAAGGAACGTAGGCTGACCCTTCGGCGGCTGTCAGGACCTTGAGCTGCTGTTTCATGACTCGTGACGGGTTTTGCAGTATCTCGAAGTTTGGTTCAGGCTCTTTCTTCTCTTCTTCCTTTTTCTTTTCTTCCTTCGCTGGTTTTTCCTCTTCGACTTCCATTTTTATTTCACTCTTACGCTCACTCTCCTTCCTTTTTGCACGGGCCGCAATCGACAGCACGGCCGTTGCTACTTTTTCTCTATCTTCACGCTTCTTTTCTTCGAGAGGAGCCGGATACGCGAAGGTACTGGGCTTCGCATTTGAGCGGAACTCCATTTTCGGCATCTTGAGTTCGGCATTCAAAGTTATCAAGCAAGTAGGTGTAAATGCGAGAGCCAGGCAGTGTGCGAGGGGAAACCAGTACCAATACTGCGTGAAAATAAGCATGCCGACAACAGCTAGCATATTGGTATGACCGGTCCGAGATTGAAGAGACAATATGACGTTCCTTCCACCAGCGTCGATGATGCCCTGCGCCAAAATAGCACCAAACTTGGCCATTACGTCTTCATGTTTGTCCAAAATCACCTTAGAGTACAACGTGCGCATATCCTTGATCTTAGGGCAGGTCACTTCAGTCTGTTGGATGAGTATCATTGCAGAAGCTATAAGAGCGCCCTGCCTAACAAAGTTGACGGGGTCGTTAGTCATGGGGTCCAGAAGGGTGAGCGCTTCTTTCTGTCCCGTTCCAGCACAAGCAATTCCAAGCGCCATAGCTGCACCATAGCGAACATGAGGGTTGTAACTCTCAGCGAGAAGGGACACAACACTGGGACACTGTTCTGGAGTGCGGAAAAGTAGGAAACCAATACCTGTGACAGCTGCGCGTCGAACATCATCGTTAACATCGGATACAGCCACATGCAAGAGGGTACGTATAGCTTGGTTATTTCCAGTGCCACAATAAGCCATTGCAATTGTGTACATTCCACTTCTTCGGAGGATGGGGTCTTTATCGGCGCACAAAGCTGTAATGAGGCCATCTGCTTCTTCTAATCGGCCATACATAGTTAGGGCAAGCCCAACAGCAAGACCACGAAGTATTTTCTCGTGTTGAGTCTCGTGAGCGTATGCAACCATGTCAGAAATGACATCGCCCGCCTTTGATCCCAGCATTACCATGCCAATAGCTATGCCTGCAGCTTCGCCAGTGACAGCATCGTCTTGGTATAAATTAAACTTTAATTGTTCATATACGTCAGCACGGTGCGTTCCCATGGCAGCAAGGCCGAGGCCCATACAGCCTCCATGTCGGACCATTTCATTCTGAGCTTCTTTCAGCTGTCCGAGTAAGTAATCTGTGATTCCAGCACCGTGATTGGCGTGGATAAGACCTAAAGCGTAAAGGCCACCACCCTCGGAGTACCCTGACGTGGGTCCAGTTTCCTTAGGAAGGTAGCTTTGCATGAGCGCGAGGGCTTCGTTTTCATGACCTCGATGAATAACGCCTAAGGACGAAGTGGCCGTTAGTTTAGCCCAATTTGTGGCACGAGCGAGCCATTCTAGATTATCCCTTAAAAACTGGTCACTGGTGGTCCCGCTATGCATGAAACCGTTCGCAATTACTGTGGCAGTGTGACAAATTGATACTCTGATGGCATCCTTTGTATTTTTCAAAACGAGCATGTCCGCATGATTACTGCGAATTAAAAATTGCAGCTGGTGGTCAATTGATATTTCACCACTAAGTATAGAAGCCAATTTTTGAATCCGCTCTTGATGGATCCTCTCATCATCTGTCAGGCTTTCTAAAGTACGTTCAGGTGCTTTATCTTCTTTTTCTACCTCAACCGGTGCCGCTCCTTCTTCCTCACTAGGCGGCTCTACAGCAGCAGCTACTGCAGCAGCTTTTTCAGTTAAACTTGGAATTGGAGCTGTAGCTTTCAATGCCTGCAGAACTCTCCCAAGAAATTGTTGGGTAGCTGATTCATAAAGATCAAAGCCAATTTGATACCCCATCAAAACATTTTCCTCGTCACCTTTGCTTAACTTGTCCAGTATTTCAGCAACTGAGAGCGATTGATCCAAATAAATAAGACATTGACACATATTGACGTAGTCAGGTGTGGCAAGGTTACGATAAAGTTCAACCAAAGTATGTAAGACCTCATTCCGAAACCCCCGGTTTTGAATGAGGCTCATTGCCACTTGAAATGCATAGTATAACATAGCGGGGACATCATCGGATTCAACAATAGATTTACGAAAAATATCCATGCGTCGCGTCTCAAGAGACAACCCCAAAGCTTGGCGGCTTTGGCCGTCCTCCAGACAACGTTGAAACATGCGGTTGACGATACCTTCAAGCCGTGGATCGATGGGTTTTTCATGATTTTCATCATTGCGGAGCTGAGTGTAATGGTCGATGCACTTTGCTATGATGGTGTCAACATATTCGGTGTGTGTAGTCACATCAAACAAGTCACCAGCACCCAATGCGTATGAAAGCGAGTCTTCAAATGAGCCAAGATGATAATACACTTTACTGGCTACTAAAGCTGCTAATGTTTGATGACTGAAGCCTTTATCTTCATGTAATATTTCAATTTTCTCAACAGCTTCTGAGATTTCCATCCAAAACTCATCGACAATATCATTCAGCTTATGCAATGCGAACACTTTCAGCTCATTAATGTCCTCATCCAGCAGAGAAATTATCCCCCTAGCCGATGTGATATACATATTGTAACCAATTAGATACTAAATTGATGACAAAATAAATTCGCGAGAGAAAATATGATTTTGCTCAGTCACTTTAAAAACTAGACGCCATTAGGTGTTTACTACCTGCTGCCACGAAATGCCATCATGAAACTATCGTGGGATTAAAAATGGCGCATCTTTTTAAAATTTTCACGTTTTTAATTTACTTCGTTGTTATTAAACTAATTTTGACATATTTTGTGTTTAATGATAAATTTGCCCACTTTGATGTTATTTTAGACGATTTTAGTTGTTATTTAGAAAAAGTGCTCTAAACTTTATTATGAAATCAGATTTTACAAGTGAATCTAGCTTGATCGTGGAATTAGAATTTAAATATAGAAATTAGCGCAACTTCTAAGGTAGTTTTTCCAATTTTAGTTTAATTTAATTTTAAGATATCTAGAGTCATTAAGGCAGATATTTAATGATATTTTGTAAAAAAAAATACAAAGTCAATTAGCCTAGATAAAATTGATTAAATTATTGTTTTACATCACTGCCTCTAAAATTATTTGAAAATGGCCAGATTAAAAAAGTATTATTGCTCAAGTAGGTACTGTTACATATATTTTATATGTAGGCTAGTGGATGGAGAATAGGTGCGAACCTTGTTAACAAAGACAATCAGTATTATATTGTAATTTAATAATAGCTAGTGTTATTATGCAATTTCTTATATCCATAGCTCTTATAACTTTTATTATTTTTTCAAAACTGCGTTACGTTAATAGCCCGTTTGAAGATTCACCTACAGGAATAATAATTCATATTATTCATAAAGACCAGCACCGGCAAATTATAATTGACTTTAGCGTCCGCATTTTTAATAAAATGGAAAGCCCATAAATAGTAGTTGCAGAATGCATAGACTATTGAGCTGCCTAAACAGTACTTCATAAATATGCAAACAAAGTTATACTGACCGTGTCCATACTCCATACACGTACAATATATATATATATAATTAAACGTCCGCGACGTCATGTTTCTATAGGCACACTGTAAGGCTCCGAATTGCTTGATCCACTTCCAATATGATATTATTTTGGTGTAACTTTAGGAGCATACGGTATATTGCAGTATGCCAAATATACGTGTACATATAGGCTAACACTGACATTAAATTAACTTTGGTTGAAGAGGTTTATAATTTTAGGAATATGGAAACCTCAATCGGCTTACCTGAACATCGTACATGAGAGTGTCATATTCTATGTCCTTTCCTCGTATGTGACTAATGGTGTCAGCTAATGCTTCGGGAGACACCAGCATGTCCACTGGCATCTTTTTCTTTGGTTTCGTCCAGAATTGAGTCAGTTCAACGTCATCACGAATACTCTCCAACTCTTCAACTGCATCCTAAGCAAACAAAATATGCAGTTTATAGCTTAGAAGTACAGTATTGTTGGTTCAGCAACAACATAACAAGCAGCGTAAGACTATTAGTTTGTGGCTTGCTTCACCAATACAAGAGAGGGGCATCACAAGCTGTAATCATGGTTGGAAAGTAACTTATTATAATTGTTACGACTTCCGAAAACGATTACTATGCCTATACCCACATAAAAATACATTAATTAATTTTTTATGGAGTTTGTAATTAGCGGATATTTTCCACATATGAGCGTGACATGACTTTTCGAATTCACAATTAAGTGAGGACTGCAAAGTTCTGACCCTATACGCAACAATGGGAAATTAGGTTTGAATCATACAAATTATAATAGTAAATTGGGGGACAAGACATTACTTAAAAGCCGAAGAGTTCCACCCGACTAGTTGTTCGTTGGCTGCCGCATTATTTCATTGGTGACTGCCATTCAATTATGAATCTTGGCCTTTTTTCTCTGGGTGCCGCATTTCAGTTATAGGCCTGACTCGTTCAGTAGTTCCCATACTTGGTTAAGTCGGGCTCAAGCTTATTTCATTGTCATTGGTAAGCATTCTTGAGCGAATTGAATTGACATCGAAGAGATAGTCAGTTAGCCAATGGCTAGAAATTCATTCGGAAACAATACCGATATTGTCCGAAAACGATGGGATCGTTGGCAGGGCAAGGGCACTTGCAGGGCACTACCAGTAGACCTACGTACATGAAAACCCTTCAATATAGAATTTTGTTAAAGGCCCATATAAAAGTTTGCACCAGTCAATAGTTAATGGTGTAGCTGTGTTTAGCTTATGCTGGTTTTTATAGAGTGGGTACAACATATTCCGGTGGTTTTTGTTTGAGTACGGTTTGAAAAATGGGCAAGACATAATTTTAACAAAGTTTTAACATGTATCGTGCGGTACGGAACTGAGGCACGGCTTCATTCAAGGCCGTAGCCAGGATTTTTTTTCGGGGGGGGGGGGAGGTTTCAGAATTTTCATTGGATATTACATAGTGGTTTTTACTTTTCCTCTCAAAATCCGATTCTATCTAGTATCAAGCCGTTTCATTTCGGGGGGGGGGGGGGTTGAACCCCCATAAACTCCCCCCTTGGCTACGGTCTTGGTTTCATTCACATTTGAATCCAGCCAAAGTGACAAGTGTTGATTAGAACCTCACAGCACGTAGTCCTCACTATATGTGTTATCGGTTTTTAGCATCTTTCATTTCAAGAGTTGTCCATCATCATCATCTTCTTCTTCCTTCATCTTAAGGGAAAGATTTCAAAATATTTTGTAAACAAGGAATGGCCGTGTAATTTTGACGAAATGAATTAATTTCGCGTTCCACAGCCGCAAGATATGAAAGTGATTTGCTGATTTACTATTGTCATATTCTATAACATCAGTTTAATTCACTTTATCGGATGGTTCTGATTCTGAAGTAATAATATTTCGTGGAGGAAATGTTAATGTATTTCTTATGGACTTTTCATCTGACCACTTTTTACATAATTTGGGCGGTGAAAATAGATTAATTTCGGTATAAATATACGATCGTTCCTTACTTGCCAAATATTTCGAAATGTGTCTCTTAATGCACTGATGTGAACCGTAATTATTTAGTCCTACGCTCTCTCTGATGCATCTTTATGACCCCTTGAATAAATTATGCATCTTTATTGCGTAGCCTAGATTAGCCATTGTTCCCAGCAAAGTTCATATAGGTTGCGCGCATTCTCTTACAGTGGTACCTAATGTTAGAAATGGGTAATTAAGTACATCACTGGTACTTTTTATTGTACTATATATTCATAGAAAATTAGAAGTTAATTAAGCCAGTGGAAATATAGTACTAGTTTGCGTGTGACTTGTGTCCTATCGTACATGATCATTAGAAGAAAATGTTAAATAGGAAGAAAGTTGTTTGTTTACAGTTAGACCGTTTATTTTTTATTTTTTGGTTGGGTACCGGTAACCGGTAATATTATCCATTGTATAATATTATTATTTATATATTGTATTTAACTTTATTATAGTTTCGCGAATAAAGCGCATATTTGAGTGGTAGATACTCTGCTGAAAGAAGAAGAAGAAGAAGAAGAAGGAGGGGGAACGGGGGGGGGGATGAGTAAATACAGCAAAGACACTGAAAATTGCAGCTATTAATAACAATAATATAATGTTAATCAAGGCCGTAGCCGGGATTTTTTTTTTTTTGGGGGGGGGGGTCAGAAATTTCATTGGATATTACATAGTAGTTTTTATTTTTCCTCCCAAATTCCGATTCTATCTAATGTCAAGCCATTTCATTTCAGGGGGGGGGGAGGGGTTTGAACCTCCATGAACTCCCCTGGCGGCTACGGTCTTGATGTTAATATTAATAAAAAGTTAGGAATTTCAACCGATTGATACAGTATTTCGTTAAAACCGCCACAACTTAGCCAACGACTCTCACACGGGGACCCTGTTCTTTCCTTATGTGCTAATGCGTTTGGGAATAAATACTACATACTGTATTTTGTGACAAGCCATGCAAAAATACGATTTGCGTTGCATGTTCCTAATAAAACATAGTAATCTTTTGATAAATCTGAAGCCTATAGTGATTTTTAACTTTTTAACTAGAGTTTTATAAAAGCTTATAAGTGTAGGTACTACCACACCGCGATAGGATGACATTTGGGACACAAAGGACGTTTTCGAATAAACAAAGTGTTCCGAATGGGCGGGTAGTACCTACCTTCAGTCTAAGCACAACTAAACCATTTTTTAAATTGTAACTATTATGGCATAACGCTAATGAGTTAAAACAAAGGTAGGTCCTACGTTGAAAAATTCCGAGATACCCAAAGCAGTAAAACTCCCCAAAAAAATTAATGATACCCAAAGATTATTTGACCCATTAATTTTTTTACACCTTCTCAATATCTCAAAAAAATCCTCTTAGGATACAATAACACTGAAATGAAATGGGTGGACCGTAGACGCGGCAAGTGTGAATCTCCCTGTATTATAATAGAAGCACGAAGGACCAAGTTCAATTTAGCCCTGGTACCTATTATTGATTGTAGTTCTACTGTAGAAATACCCTGGATATGCGAACACATTTCTCTCAGTCCGAATCCTTCGCTATAGCAGTACGGTGCATAGTAGTTTCAATTCTCAATATCGTACTATATGTATACACGGCCTATACTCGTATTTTAAAAAATAATAAAAAATAAAAACCTACATCATCTTTGGGATAAATTCGGAGCACTTGAAATCCCCGGTAACTAACTTTGCTCCCTCTGCTTTTTCGCGCACCAGAAGGATTTTTTTCCCTTCCAAACAACATGTCCAGTCCTGTCTGTATTATGTTAAACATCACTTCAAACATTCCGAAAGTTCTACCTGCACTCACTGCACTTCGCGGGGATTCCAATCCTTCAGGGGTCCTATGGATGGAGTGACCACTGGGCGTTCTATTAGAGGAGGGTGAAAAGCTGGATGCTATGGACACTACGAGGGAGGAATAGAGAATTATCAGTACCAAGTTCATCGCGAACATGTACGTACACACACACAGTCAACACTGATTAGGCTACATGTGAATAACATGTAGTGTAAATAACGAATGAGCGCCAAGACTGATAGAACCTTGGAGGGAGTGGGGTGGCCATCGGCTGTAGGCTGGGTAAGGTAGGTACTTTCTAAGTATACGGTATCACACCTAGAGTCATACTCATGAAGTCTTCCCATTGAGCTAGAATGATTACGCTACCTAGTACCTAGAATTAATTATTATATGTATATAGTGTTGCCCTGCAATGATACAGGTATGTCTTTGCCAGCCATTTCCAATTTGCTGTACCGAAGACCACAAGAAAGAGCCGGTCCGAGTTTACTCGAACATGCTTTCCAATTTATCAAAATTAGTAGATAGAGAAAATGAGTAATTTCATGGTAAATAATTTTCCTATGGTTAAATTTCCGATATCTCGTGAGGGGGGGGGGGGGGTTGTCCACCTGACGTTACTGGAGGTGAGGTAAATTCTAGATAGGTCAGACCAACACATTACCACACAGCAATACTAGCAGGGCACGCAATGCATTTAAGCGTGAATTTTCTATCATTTTTTTTTTTTTTACAAAACCAAATACTTTTCTGGGAAAGCAACCTGTCTGGTTTCGTTACTCAATTTATCACCTAAAACATACCTGAAGGTAGAAATCATCGATAGAAAGGTTTCGCAGAAAAATTATTTTTTATTCATTTTTCATTAAAATTTAGTTATTTTTATTTTTTTACCCCCAGAAGCAACCTATCAAGGGGCAAGCAACCCCCCGCATTTCATTAACATTAATAACGACTACAATATATGTGAATTTAAAAGAAGTCGTTGGAGCCGTTTTTGAGAATTAATTTTTTTATACGTTTTTTTAGAGTTTTTTGAGAATAAAATTAAGTTAGCCCAAAATAAAAAAAATGGTCCCATTGAGGTATGATTTTTGTGAACCTACATGCCGAATTTCATCAAAATCGACCGAGTAGTTTGCCCGGAAATCGACGCACAGGCCGACAGACAGACAGACAGACAGACAGAACGACAGACAGACATTTCGTAAAAACCACTTTTTTGGGTTCCTGGGACCTTAAAACGTGTAAATCCGTTAAAATCTCGGAATCGAAAATTTCGACCGTCACAATGCTTTCCTTATACTACGTATAAATTGGAAAGCAAAAAAAGGAGTCTATATTGAAAGTTTTAATTAGCCAAGTAGGTAGGCTGAAACGAAAAGCGTAGGCCTGAGGACTGGTAGAGTATCTCCTATAGTTGGGTGTTGCGATCAGAAACATGCCCGGCAACGGCGTTTTCCCCCACCAATGATGGTAGGGCACCTATTAGAGTTGAGTGGGCGGAAAATTCACCTATCAACTTTTTTAAAGGTAATTGCATGCAAACAATTTAACGAATGAATCCGATTGACATCTTCAGTCGTCCTGTAGGTTAGTAGGCTACTTAGTGCCCATTTTGAGTTACGTACGGCGCGTCTCCGACCGCATGGTGTGTAGAGACTCGCATCATAATTGCTGCCACCTTGCTGTCAAAGCCGGACTGTTCCTGACCATATTTTTATTATAGATAGTCTAGAACCATAGATTTACTAGATTTATATTGTAGTAGTATTATATGGTATATCTAGCAATGACATTAAATTGATAACTTTGGTTGAAGAGGTAACCTCCTCGTTATTTATAACAGAAATTAGAGGATACAGAAAAAACTAGACTAACGGGATTCGAACCCATGATCTACGCCTAACCGGGGCGTCGCGTCGTCTTAACTATCACTATAACACAAGCCCCTCTAATTTCGGTTAGAACCCTAGATACTGTAATTAAGGATTGATTCATGATTTTTGCAGAGGGTTGCTGTGCTTATACAATCATAATTACAGACAAAAGGAGGGCAGAGGGGGGTGTGGTTCGAAATAGAGGGGAGCAATTGTAGTTTTTTGATCACCCCGAATATTTGAATAAAAATAGTTTGGATAGTACAAAAAAAATATTTTCTGATAACAAGAGAGAAATGGGGGTGCACCTTTTTGCTTACGGGCCTCGTTGTCCCTGCATATTCTTCAATAGGAAACTGGACAGCTGTAACAGTTAAATATAAATATGCTAGATAGATAACATTTCGCTTTGGGTGTTTGGGTGGCTGGTGGCGACTCCACCACGTCACAAATGACGTCACATTAATTTTTCCATTTTTTCGTTTGCTCTCACAATTACTAAGTCGATAAGTCTCTGAGTAGGGTATACTGTAGGGCTCCGTAAAACACTAGAAGATGGTGGTACCATCCAGCATTCCTTACGCAGACTTTTCAAGTGATCGTGGGAGCAATCTGTAGTCCGTCTGGCTTTCTAGTAAGTTTTAAATTATATGTAAAGTATTAAAATCAAACAAATTTGCACAATTTCCACATAACCATAGCCTATACATTGTTAAGAGTTAAAAAATTAAAAATCAGTTACAGCTGTTTCGGTGTTGCACCATCATCAGACCGAAACACCGAAACAGCTGTAACTGATTTTTAATTTTTTAACTTTTAACAATATATATGTTTATGTGGAAATTGTGCAAATTTGTTTGATTTTAATACTTTACACATAATGTTTCGTTTCCAAGAAGTCACGAGAGAAACCCTATATTGGATAAGTTTTAAATCCAGAATCACGAAATTACTTCAAATTTCGAGGCGTTACTGCTAGAATGCCATGTTAGAAGTAAATTAGGTATACATATAATTAGTCTATAGCCGCAATTGCGTGACAAACTGATTTTAAATAGTTAGAACCTTCTTGGAGGAAAGTGTGTGTGGTGTTAGAGCTAAAATCCTGAAATGCCTCTTTACATACAGTAATATTATACGATATAATCAACCGCACGAGTACCTACCTAATAGAGAGTGAAAGTTTTTGTCCCAAATAAGTGGGAAAGGTTTTGTCATTATTAATATTGCGGTTTTGTGTCGATTTAGATGAAGATGGGAACACATTAGCCGTATCTTCGTCGTATAGACAATGATTAATTGATTTATGCACTTATATACAGTACCTACTATGTTCGTATAGCGTTTTGTATGTAAAATTAATCTTCATTGCTCGATTATTTTCGGCATCAAACTGCGTGACAGACCCAATTAGTATGCACAGGATACTGTGTGTATGTTGAACAAAGATAATTTTCTGTCTTTTATTGTTTTCCAATTTATACGTTAGTGCTGGCTTTCATAAAATATCAACAGATTTTCACTGGAACAAAAAAGAGATTTTTACGACATGTCAGTCTGTTGATCTATCGGTGTGTCTATCTGCTACTCTGTAACACGATTTGCGGCCATACTTCCTACTCGATTGAATTTGATGAATTGTAGGATAGGTTATTTTATTTTTTGAATAACTTCATTTTGGATGGTTTTATCCCTTAAAACCCACAACAATACAAAAACTACGATTTCTTTTTAATTCACATGTTGTAGCCTATAGTCCTTATAAATGTCAATGGTCGCATACATCATAATTATCTTGCATGAGATGAGATCTTCTACGAGGGGAGGTCGCGTGATCCGTGGCAGGGCCTAAGCGGTTAAAGATAGGAAAATGTTCTATACCTTACTTTTCGAAGTATTCCCCTCCAACCCCAATGCACTTATGACGTCTGTCCACCAGTCTTAATAATCCACCAAAAAATAATTTCCTGACTTGGTGTCGAAGTGCTCTAAAATTAACGCCTTCAGGTCTTCCAGGGTTGAAAATCGAGTTCCCCGCAGATTTTTTTTTCAATTGCGGGAACAAGAAATAGTCTGGGGGAGCCAAATCTGTACTATAAGGGGGATGGCGGATTGGTTCGAATCCTCACTCGGCCAGAGCAGCCACCCCAATCCTGGAGGCATGGGCGGGTGCGTTGCCATGAAGAAGCAGCACTTTTGAGGCAAGCTTTCCGCGTCTTTTTTCACGAATAACTCTGCGAAATTATGTTATTACGTTGGCATAGTAGGCCTACCCACCGGTGACGGTTTTGCCCTTTTCGAGGTAATCTATCAATAAAATTCCATTACAGTCCCAAAAATCTGTCGCCATGACCTTGCCAGCTGAAGGTTGCACTTTGAACTTCTTAGGGGCTCCTTCATCGCTGGCCCTCCACTCCATCAACTCGATTTTCGACTCAGAATCATACAAGTGAACCCACGTTTCATCTTCAGTCACTAGTCGACCGATAATGTCATTGGGCTCGTCACCACACAAATCTAAAAAGTCCCGACATGCCCACACTCTCTCTGCCTTTTGAACCACCGAAAGGTTTCTAGGCACTCACCTTGCCGACACCTTCCTCATACCTAAATGTTCATGTAACACCTTAAGCACGTTAGTTTCTGAAATTTTGCATATTTGTGTAATTTCATTCTTCTTTAACCGCCGGTCATCAGCACCACTCTCCTAACTTCTTCCACTTTGTCTGGAGTGAGGACATGAGCAGACGATCCGGGGTGAGGGTCGTCTTCGACAGATTCCCGGCCAAGTCGAAACAGTTGACTCCACTTTTTTACGGCAGAAATCTTCAAGACAGATGCCCCATACACATTGGACAAAAGATTTTGAATATCGTTGACAGATACGGCCTCACGAGTCAAAAATTTGATAGCGCTCCGCTGCTCAATGAGTGACATTGTGCGCTTATCAGCACATTAACACAAACAATGCGCTACTGTTACTCAGCATGATGAGCGAGGTCCATGAAACTGGACACCTTCATCAGAGGGTAAATGGCCTTCACACCGGTGGTAAACGGTTCAGTCTGCATAGTACCTACTCAGCTCTGCCACGGATCACGCGACCGCCCTCGTATACCTACGCCTTCCTTGGTCAGCCTCGAGGATTGCTGGTGCTCTGGCAATGGAGTCTTCTGATTCTATTATTATTTATGTAAATTAGGCCTTCATAACTGATCAGGTGAATACATTCCAGTATTATACAATATATACCATATAATACTGCAATGTATTGAATAAAGTATTGCCTTTAGGCGCCGATTCCACCGACCGGCTAGGGCTAAATACAAAAACGGTGACGTGGTAGCAGACATTCAAGACTTAGGCGGGGTTTCCACAGACATGACATTGACGGAAATTAGAATTTTTTTTATAGAAATCTATTAAAATGTTTGTACTTAACATATCCCATGACGCCATTTTTTAATTTTAGTTTGTTTGTTTGTGATTTTACTGTATGATCATTGATCAATTTTGACTATGGCATAGAGTAATACAAACATTTCCGTCAATGTCATTTGCATTCTGCAATGCGAGGTCGGTGGAAACGCCACCTAAGTCTTGAATGTCTGCTACCACGTCACCGTTGTTGTATTTAGCCCTAGCCGGTCGGTGGAATCCCCGCCTAATGCAATAATGTAAGCTCAGAGGCCTGTTCGGTTAGATAGTTGTGTAGCTGTGCTAACCTGTCTAGCAATACGAATCTTGTCAGTAAGAGCATAAGTAGAGGATTTTGGGATGACTGGGCTTGTGGTCCAGCGGTAAAGACAGCGCCCTGGTTAGGTATAGATTGTGGGTTCGAATCCCGCCAAGTCCAGTTTTATCCATGTCTTCTAATTTCGGTTCTGATCAGGTGTTCCATCTACTTGCCTCTTGGCTCTTCATGGCTACAGGCCTACATAGTATTATAGCCTACACCGGCTGTGTACGACAGTACAATGGCGTGATGATGCAGTCTTGCACTTGACTTTAGTATTGTGTAAATTATAATAACAATTATTTATGCCTGCCTATCATTCCAGTAACAGGATTTTAATTTGGGTCCATTACAATAGTAAATGACCCGTTATACTGGGCAAAGACCTGCACCCGCCTCATATTTACCACAAAATATGGATATTAAGTTGCTAGTCTTGTTGAGAATATTGCTTTGATTGCACCATGACCAAAAGGCAGATTAGTTGAATATTACTAATAAAAATTTAGGGAAGTAGCCTATGGTTTCGACAAATTGAACCGTAGTTTCTGGGTTGGACTTTTTGCTTTCCAATTCATACGTAGTAGGAAGGAAAGCTTTGTGATGGTCGAAAATTTCGATTCCGAGATTTCAACGGATTTACACGTTTTGAGGTCCCAGCAACCAAAAAAAGTAGTTTTTACGAAATGTCTGTCTGTCTGGCTGTCTGTCGGCCTGTCGCTTCGTCGCTTCGTCGCTCTGTCGCTCTGTCTGTCAGTTCATCGATTTCCGCGCAAACTACTTGGTCGATTTTGATGAAATGTAGCATGTAGGTTCACAAAAATCATACCTCGCCGGGACCATTTATTTTTATTTTGGGCTAACTCAATTCTCAGAAAACTAAAAAAAACGTCTAAAAAAATTATTTCTCAAAAACGACTCCTACGATTTCTTTTAAATTCACATATATTGTGGTCGTTGTTATAATGTTGAAAAAATGCGGGGGTCGCTTGCCCCTCGATAGTTTGCTTCTGGGGGTAATAAATAAAAATAACACAATTTTCATGGAAAATGACAAAAAAATAATTTTTCTGCCAAAATTTTCTATCGATGATTTCTACCTTGAGGCATGTTTAATGTGTTAAATTGAGTAACGAAACCGAACAGGTTGCTTTCCCAAAAAACTATTTGGTTTTGTGCAAAAACTTTTTTTTTGGAAAAATGTTAGAAAATTCACGCTCAAAATCATTGCGTGTCCTGCCATTATTACTGTGTGGTAATGTGTTGGTCTGACCTATCTAGAATTTATGTCACCTCCAGTGACGACACGACAGGTGGACAACCCCCCCCCCCCCCCCCCATTTAACCATAGGAAAATTATTTACCATGAAATTACTCATTTTCTCTATCTACTAATTGATAAATTGGAAAGCAAACTCGGACTGGTTCTTTTAATATGACATCAAATTAATGAATTTCAACCGATGGGATCCGAAAAATTAAGATCTACTTCATAACGCAAATCCAATTGTTTCGAGAAGGTGACATTTTGATGAAAAATAATAATAATTGTTCTTGACATAGGATTGGTCCTGAAACGCTATAGGCTCTATAGTGGGTTGAAGTGATGCCCCGGTCTATTTTTGTGGTACATAATTTGACTGGACGAAGTGGGGTTAAAAACCGCAACCCGGTTAGGGCATTGATTCAAATTTTATTTCAACTGATTTTGAAGAAGTGGTGAGCTTCTGTCAGGGAGCTTTGCCCCAGTATGAGAATCAATCGGTAGTTCAAGTCAGATTGTTGTAAGACCTAATATTTCGATAGGAATGATGATGGTGAATTAGACGCATACAATATTTAGTTTTAGGTTTTACAAAAATGCATCGGGTGCGTTTTAAGTTGAGCGGACGAATATGAGCAAGGCTCCCAATACTTTGATGACCTACAGAAACAGATGCGACTGAAGGGGTTGTTCGGATTCATTCATTAAATTATTTGCTTGTATGCAATTAATCATTTCAATACAAACAAAAAAAAGTTGCAACATGACTCAGGACTCAGGAGCATTGGATCCAGAATTAAACGCTTAAGAGTTGGGGGGGGGGCTATATGGGAAAAACTTTATAAAGAGATGGAGTCTGTAGTAATCAAGCTTATCTAGGCTATATACAGGTTATCTGCTAAAACTAAGACTATATTAGCACCGTAGACAAATATTGAAGAAGAGCTATATCATATACCGCGTTAAATGCTTTTCTACTATAATTATAATATACATGCTGTTACTGTAATAAAAATATACTATTTATATTATACCATTCTTATCTATTATTATATATATTACCATAATATAGGCTACATGATTTTATACCATTATATTTATATACTATTTATGCGCTCTTATTTATTTATTTTTAACATTTTTTAAATCTTATTGTAATGCTGAATATAGTACCGGTACCGTATTATTTCTTAATCAGAACAAGATGCAAATAACTCTTTACTGCGAGAGATTAGTAGGCAATGGAACTGACAGGCATAGACGTTTGCCGAGGAGTGATGACCCTACCGAGATATTTAGGCCGGAGGTTGAGTTCTACTATACAGATCTAGCGGCAAAAACTAAGTGAGAGCATTTTCCTGGTATTTTTTCTAAATCATTTTGAGTGGTTTGATAAGTAGACCCTACAGTATAACCACTTTCATTGAGGATTTTAGACTCGAGTAGTTTGACTGAGAAACAACTGATAATTATCTTAGGCAGTTATTCTACTTGTCATTTTTCCATCAATAATTGATGAGATTTATGTTTATTTCTATCTCCATTTTAACTTCCGCATGTTGAAATTTAACAATGATCGGAGGGTAAAACTACGTAGGCTATTGCAAACAAACTACAATTTGAAATGACGTCGTCTTGAGGAACAATTTTAATTAATTAATTAATTGACAATGAACAAATTATTTCATATTTTAAATAATAATAAGATTTATCGTAGATATTAAAAATAAAGCAGAGGCCAGGCAAAAACTAAAAAATAACTGGAAAAAGATGGTTAATTATTTAAGACAAGCGAAATTAATGTAAAAATAAAAATGCAGCATTCATGATATTTCCGTGAATGATATTGTCAATATTGATGAAAATAAGTCTTACGTGAACTAACGTTTAATTTATATGAAATAGCGGCATTTAGCGCGTCAATTTCGTTCAAGCTTACGATTTTTTATTTATTTTTTATTTTAATTTTTGTATTTTAATTTTATTTCATGGGTGCATTTAATTTTATTAAATGAAAGACGGGGCTGACACATTTTATTAACGGAAAAAATAATGAAAGTATTTTAAGACTCATCATATTGAATAAATAAACTATTGGCGGTAATTGTATTTAATTCCTACAGTGGGCGCAAAGGTAAGAGTTTCATTGCCGTACGCCGCTTTAATTAGACAAAAAGTTTCTGCTGGCCGTAATACATTAATTAAGTTAAACTTTGAAGCAGTAGAACATTAATAACTTAAATTGCCTATGGATTTTGTAAGTTGTATTTTTATGAGTTTGGCTATTCTCTCTTTACAAAAGAACAGCAGCACCGTCCGCTGTAGGCTCCCCCCCCATCCCGTAGCTGTAGACCGTTATCAATATGGCAGCTAGTGCAGCCTGCACAAGATAAGTACGCAATTTCGCTGTAAAAAATAGCCTGCACAAGCTATAAGTACAAAGTTCTGTTCTGCCATGCTGCAATGTGCAAGACTTCCATATTCTTTACTTTGGTACTTATCTCTGATAGTTGGCTTATTGTTAACGGGTGCCCCGTAAGGGATATTATGGCTCCCACCGTTCCAGTTAAGATACATTTTATGGCTCCCCCTGAGTAGATATGCGAATCTGACCTGTATAGCCTGTATTTAAGAAAAGTATTATTATGAAAGGTAATGGTTTTCCCTTTTCCCCGCATAAATTTCACTTGCTGCGAGCATTACGTTCGCTCACATGTCATTTGTCGCCACAGCCTTTCTAGCGGAACACCGCGTTTACTAGCCCGATGGCCGTCATTGCCCGCACGTGTTACTGGACATCGGGGACATCGTACCTCTCTGACGTGACAGCACGCGAACGCTGCAGCCTCGCCGCGCCGTCTTTCCGGCCATCAGTTCAATTACTCCAAGGCGGGGACGGCTGGAAAGGATAGCTAGCGCCTTCCAGTAATACAATATATGATTATACTGCATTTAATTGGCGTCGCGTGACAGTATAATATGTAGATAGTGATAGCATTCCGGGTTTTGAGATACCTATACCTATCGGCAGTAGATATATATATGCCCATATCAGACTACTCTCATTCATTGACGGGTTCATTCATCAGTAACTAGGTGCTCATATTCAAGTAAACTGTCGTGGCAGTACCTACCTATTATTTGTATGATAAATTAAAATTTGTATTCTGTTTATGTTAATATTTACTAAAATGTACCACCATCATTCTGTGGTAAACAACCATTCATTACCTTCCTACTAGCCTACCTAAACCTACAGAATAATTACAATGTAATTACATATAATTATTCAAGATATAAAATTGGCCACCCCTGCTACGCGTACAAAGTCGAATTTCTACAAAATATTGATCGTAAAACCATAAATGAGAGTGGAATAAGTAGAAGAAATGCTCATCTACATTTTGCTGGTCAGTTTTGGGTGGCGTGGACCTAACCTAACTTTTCGTTTTTCCACGCTTTCAAAGACCTTGCCTTAAAACTTTGTAAGTGCTGGTTACATACATTGTAATAAAATGTAGAGGAGCATCTTTTCTACTATTTCTACTCTCAATACCCCTGGTAAGAAGGCGTGAAATTGGAGGGGTACAGAAATATTATTTTCACGAAGTTTATGTAGGGCTACATTTGTCATATATGCACTGTACAAACTTGTCTATAGTAGACATTTAGCCTTTACTGTATTATATATACATAATGTAACCAAGGTTACCAAAAATGAGCCAAAATAAACCTGTTAACTTTGTGAATGTAGTCTCCCCTTGGTCTAGTTACTACTTGACTATTTGTAGTACAACCCTTAACACTTGGATATACATATATATACTTATATATATACTTGGCATATACAATCCCTTTAGAAAATAACTTAACCTGGGGTTAAAAATAAAAACAAGACAATATTATGCATAGTTCTACTAAAAGAACCGGTCCGAGTTTACTCGAACATGCTTTCCAATTTATCAAAATTAGTTGATAGAGAAAATGAATAATATCATGGTAAATAATTTTCTTATGATTAAATCAGGATATTTCGGGGGGAGGGGGGGGGGGTTGTCCACCTGACGTCACTGGAGGTGAGGTAAATTCTAGATAGGTCAGACCAACACATTACCACACAGTAATAATGGCAGGGCACGCAATGCATTTGAGTCTGAATTTCCTATCATTTTTTCACAAATGTTTTTTTTTGCACAAAACCAAATAGTTTTTTGGGAAAGCAACCTGTCCGGTTTCATTAATCAATTCAACACCTAAACCATGCCTGAAGGTAGAAATCATCGATAGAAAGGTTTCGCAGAAAAATTATTTTTCATTCATTTTTCATTAAAATTTAGTTATTTTTATTTTTTTCTCCCCATAAGCAAACTATCAAGGGGCAAGCGACCCCCCGCATTTTATCAACATTAATAGCCGTTTTTGAGAAATAATATTTTTAGACGTTATTTGGAGTTTTTTGAGAATAAACCCCCCCCCCCCCCAAATTGAGTTAGCCCAAAATAAAAAAAATTATCCCGTGGTATGATTTTTGTGAACCTACATGCTAAATTTCATCAAAATCAACCGAGTAGTTTGCCCGGAAATCGATGAACAGACAGACAGACAGACAGACAGAGCGACAGACAGACATTGCGTAAAAACAACTTTTTGGGGTTCCTGGGACCTCATAACGTGTAAATCCGTTGAAATCTCGGAATCGAAAATTTTGACCATCACAAAGCTTTCCTTATAGGTACTACGTATAAATTGGAAACAAAAATTGTACTGTTAACAATTTTAACAACCCCTTGTTAACTTATTACTATGCATAATAGTTAGCCTGCATGGGCGTTCGAATATTTGATCTTATATACCTTCTGGCACGTGGGCAGTGCTCGAACTTAATTGCGTCTTATAGTTAGTATAGTGTTCTACCCAAGGCCGTGCGCAGGTTTTGGTTTGGGAGGGGGTCCAAATCGTAATTTATTTATAAGTCCATTCTATACAGTTTAATACAGCCTTTTTCCTTTGGAGGGGGTCCGGACCCCTTGGAGCACACAAAATTTAGTAAATCTATTGTAAGTTAATTTATTACGCTCTGATTTAATCGATCCCATATAGGTTTTTCCTATTTTGACACACAACTACCCCCCCCAAATGCGCTGGATCCATCCCTGAGCTGCTTCCCCCGACCGATTAATAATTTATACGAATTGTAACACGGCATTAAAACTAACCTGCAGGTTTATAAGTGTGGCAGAAGACATTCAACTGTTTTTTTCTCATGTTCCACCCACCTATAGGTAGTAGGCTATATGCAACAATTAGCAGCAAATACAATAATAATCTCTTTTGAAAAACAAATTTAATTGTAGGTAGGCCTAGTTACGAGTATTACTATTATCCGATTTGATTCACTTAAGTTAATTTAGCTCACATTCTTTGGGGTTTATTTAGGATAATTTACACTTTATTTCCGAATAAGTCAATCTTTTCCATCGGTACTGAGTTTAACGCAGGTAGCCTATATATTTTTATTATATTATTTTTTATTTTTAGGTGCGTGATTTTACGTTATTGTATATTTTATTAGTTATTGTTATTGTATTTATTACATATTAGTCAGTGTATATTTCAATTTGGCCTACCTAGAAATAGGTTAGCGAACTAGTTTGGTATAGCTGCTGTACTAGGTTGGTAATGATTTAAAGTAGGTACCTAGTCTATACTTATTCGATTAATTACTTCGGTCAAAATCGTCTTGCCTTGGGCAGTATCCCTCCTTATTAGCCTATTTTGTACCGAGGTCAAAGTATCTATCCATACATTATTGTTTTTTGGTACCTGAGCATTACTACTAAATTGATCGCTCCTGTCAAAACAAATTCCCTCTTACCTTTGAAGTACATTGTACCGGTACCCTTAAATGGAGTTATACTGTTATACCTGTAAGAACCTGTAAGTAGGATGGTATAGACATAGGTTATTAGGCTACTTTTCCTGGTCCCCCAGATTTTTTAGTATTTATTGGAAGCAATTCACAGTGTGCCTGTCAGATATAAAATCATTGGTTTGGAAATAGAGGCCTTGGCAGGTAATAATTTAGGAATAAAACTAAGTTAATGTAAGCTGCCAGGGCTAATAAAACAATAATTATTTGCAATAACACCTTGAAACCTTGAAATCAGCAATGACATGGTAGGCTACCATATGGGTCCCAACATCGTGGACATGATACGCTAGATTTTTTTTAGTAATTGCAGCCCTACCTTTTTTTAGTGTTATTTAGAAGCTGAAATTCGGGATTTTGGTAGGCACTTAAGGTAGGGCAACTATGAACAACATTTTTCTGGATTGGTAATTTACTGCAGGCTATAGCCTACCATATATGCAATAGTGACAAAATTATGTATAAAATACCCATTATACTAGTAATTTTAGGGAGATTCATCTACCTATTGAGATGGCGGCCAATGTTCGACTTTCGGAAAATTCCTTCACAACTTTTCATTTCATGACCCCTGAGCCTAAAACCACCCTCCCTTCAAAATGTTATATATATGTAGTTATTTATGTATGTACTGTATGTATATCGATTTTAAGAAACACTCTAACTTCCGTAAGTATTATCCGATTTTGATGAAACTTGGCACAAAAATTGCTCATACAAATGTCTTGATCGAGTTTGCTAACCAGATAGATCCACTATTTAGTTACATGATGGCGGCCGATTGAAACCTTATATGATTCATAACTCACTTAATATTGGTCGCAAATGAGTGAATTAAAATCTGACTGAAAGCCCGTATTATTATCTACGATAATGGTAATCAACACTTTTTACGACAAATCAACGATTTCTAGATGACGTCCAGTCAAAGTAAAAATAATTTAATAAGTAAAAGTTCATAGTCGTCATTGTTTGGAACACAAGAGTGTTTTGTGTGTTGATGTTGTGGTCGGGAAAATAATGAAGCATTTTTTATTTTTTATTACATACGTATGTACATAGCGTAGGTAGCGTAGAGGAAATACAGGGTCTGCGGAATCTCCCTACACCTGATCGGCCGAAGCCGAAGGGGATTTGTGTAAATGTTGTGTCAAAAATTATCATGAGATGTATCGAACGTACGTATAGAGATAAATGACAATGTCTTAAAATAGAAGAAATTCCCCTCTACACTATTTTCGCGTCACTAACCCCAGTTAGTTATTAAACTTGATTAGGAAAGAAATATGTTCGGAGGATGCCAAGTGGAAGAAGTGTCCAAACTGCAGCCACTATGCATCAATATATGGAGGAATATTCCTTCCACTTTAATCATTTATTGTTCTACGATCAATATTTTCAGTGAAATCGAATGAATTTTTCATAAAATCATTAAAAAAAATATTGACTTTTTTTTCCATTAATAAGCCAACTTAGCGGAGTTAGGGCTATAACGTCCTCTCTTACACTCAACTATCATTGTTATATCCCTGCGGTTAGGAATCGAGGAATAAATTATTTTAGTCAAAAATACCCTTGCCTAGCTTTGTTTACAAAATATCCGAAAATCTCCGCCGTAATCTTAACCTGGGATTTAACATGTATATAAAATAATTTTCGAACGGAAAGTGCATTTAAAAATAGTTTTGTTTATATTTACAGATTAAGTCAATGTATGAAATACCGGTAGCATAGTACAAACTGGCAGGATGGTGTCGTAAAATAAAACAGCAGTTAATTAAGTACAAAATAGTCTTTGGTATAATACGTTTCAGCACAACCACTTTAAGAACACAGCACCAAAGAAAATTACAAAACTATTTACAACGGCCGCGGCAACTCCATTGCTTTGGGCTAACACGTTTGCTTCAATGCAGTCTTGAGTCTCGGTTTTTGGCAGCAATGTAAAATTGGGGAAACTCTCAATGTTGAGTGGCTGGAAAAAATACAAAATAAATATGCTAATTTATGCCAAATAAAAATCCTCAGTTAAATAATTAGATTCGACGAGTTTTGCATTGATAATGCGACTAATCTAAGATGAGGTAAAATAACAAAATAATCTGAACTGAACAGGATGGATTATGCGAAGTGTATAGCATATTAGCAGGAAATACAAGTATCATAGCTTTGAATAACTTATAGATCGCATTACCATAACTTCTCCATACATAATATACAGTAATTTTTACAGTTTACATTGTTGCATACTCATATTTCTGCAGGAATACAACACAAAAATTTTCACAGAGCAGAGACTATTATACTACGTATTATGTACCTACTTTGTCAATGCTATACCCAGGAATTTAGAGGGGGGGGGGGAGTGTTCAGTGTATAGTACAATACAACATACATGTTATAGAAAACAGGGGGGTTTTGTCTGGGGAAAGGTTTTAAAAAAATAGTCCTATAATATTGGGGTTTTACGCATTTTGATAGCATCTTTTACATACGAAGATTCATGCAACAGCAAATTACAGGAGGGTTTATAGATTTTTATACTCCCAGATTTATTGAAAATACTAAATTCTAATTTTCTAAAAAAGATATCGTTACACAATTGAGGAGGTTTACGCATTTTGGCAGATAAATATTTTTTATAATTTTATTTATAAGGGGGTGGGAGCAGAGGCGGACGCAGCGACCGACACTGCGGGCAATTTACCCCCCCCCCCCTTTGGAAGGCAGTTATATTCTTTGTCTCTAAAATCCAATGTTAACTGCGCTTAAAATGCGTAAAACCCCACTACTTTAGCCCTATTAAAAAACAAAAATTCTCCTGAGGGGAGTCCCCCGGGCCCCCTTGTGCACAAATTTATTAATTCCCTCTAATTTAGAAACGTTATTGCTCTGAAAATGAGTAAAACCCCAATATTTCAGCTCTATTTTCAAATTTTTTCTCCCGGGGCGACCCCCGGGCCCCCCATTGTGTCCTTCGAACCCTCTGGCGCATGCGCAAAGGACACTATAAGGACATTAACGTAAATGCTGCGTACGTCCATGAGAACGGCTTTCTCCATTTTATACACTTTTATGATAATGGGTGGAGGGGTGCCAAATTATACAACGCCCCCTTCGAAAACCTATCGTTACGCTACTGATAAGTGCCTCCCCCTTTCATAAGGTCTGGGACCGCCTCTGAGGGCAATTTAATGAATTTATCCGAATAATTTCTTGAGTCGCCTCACAGTAAGGCGCCCATTCCACCGACCGGCTAGAGCTATTTACAAAAACGGTGACGTGGTAGCAGACATTCAAGACTTAGGTGGCGTTTCCACCGACCTCGCATTGCAGAATGCAAATGACATTGATGGAAATTAGAATTTTTCTTTTTATAAAAATCTATTAAAATGTTTGTACTTAACATATCCCATGACGCCATTTTTTAATTTTAGTTTGTTTGTTTGTGATTTTACTGTATGATCATTGATCAATTTTTAATGTTTATTTTCCTCTATGCCATAGTAAAAATTGATCAATGATCATACAGTAAAATCACAAACAAACTAAAATTAAAAAATGGCGTCATGGGATATGTTAAGTACAAACATTTTAATAGATTTCTATAAAAAGAAAAATTCTAATTTCCGTCAATGTCATTTGCATTCTGCAATGAGAGGTCGGTGGAAATGCCACCTAAGTCTTGAATGTCTGCTACCAAGTCACCGTTTTTGTAAATAGCCCTAGCCGGTCGGTGGAATGGGCGCCTAAGTAGCTACTACAGTAGGCACTATTCTTGAGTTGCGACACGTCTCCCATCGCATGGTGTGAAGACAAGTACACAAAGCCCACCTTATACCCGATAATTATGTCCTATCAATGAGCAATATTTCTTGTGAAATTTAATTTCGTTGTCACGTTATTGCCAAAGAAAAGGATTGGAATCATTGTCACATATTGGTGAGATTTCTTATGCATAGTCGAAACTTATGGCGTATTCTACGCTATAAGCCTCGGTTAGGAGACCCACCAGTGGTCTTTTAATGTCTTTTAAACTTACCACAGCAAGAGTATCATCTTTCTGCCGACAAAATATCATCTGCAGTCCGCGGGCTAGGCTCTTCTCGAAGCTGTGCGTGAAGACATCTTCATTCCAAGGCAGTGCCTGAAGGTGTCTTGCGAGATTGCGGTCTCGGAACTCGGCAGGCTCGGAAATGACGAGCTGTAGCAGGGCGTCCTGCTCCCCCACCTCCTCCACAAAGTCCGCCATCTTTTGCAGCTGTAGTATAGCTGCGGCGTCAGACTCGAAAACAGGGGGCACTGTGCTCCGTTCAGTGCTGTTCAACTTGGACCTGGAAAAGTTGGAGAGAATAAACTACAGGTCAAATGCGAATAAGAAATTGCACGATAAAGAGAAAGTATTGGTATAAGTACCATCTCAAGACTTGGTTAAGCCACGCTTTCGCCTGTTTCATTGCGTCAATGTCAAGCTCGTCTCAGCCCGGTGTAGGTAATGGCAAAAAAATGCATATGGAAACAATACAAATTATTTTCAAAATCCGTGGGGTCGTTGGCATTGAACAAGAGACCTATGGGCCACTGTATGAAAAGTCCATAAAAAGTTCTTAAAAAAAATAGGTATCTCAAATGGTCTCAACATAGGTATTGTATACTTTTAAATGCCCTCTACTTAAAAATGATTACACAACAATAGTGTAATTAAGAACACATTTGTTCGGTATGGCTAATGGAAAAGTGACTGTACGGTAGATAGTTTGCTTGTACAGTACATGTAGACACTTTTTGCGTGTAGGCCTCGGGGGCCAGCCTAAAAATCTACGCATTTGGTATAATGATTGATCAGGATAGTTTAGATTTTGTAATTGTACTGGCAATACTGGTGTACCCCAACATATCAACCATTTTTTAAATGTAAGATGGGTGGGTGACAGAAAATTAATAACTGTACGAAAAGAGTGTGTGAACGGTTGTCTAGCCAAAAAATAATAGCCTAGTACCCAATCAAGGATTTTTTTTTTATAAGGAAGAAGGAAATTAACAATTAACATATACTGTAGGCTCAGTAAACATAATCCTTTTGGTCAATTTGATTTACAAATTATTGTATATTTCTTGGTTTTCCCTTTTCTGCTTTCTTATTCCTTTCCATCAAAGCCTCTTTACCCTTAACCAATAGTCAACCAGCCCCCTATACCGACTTTTCTTGAGAAAACAAAAGCAGTAATTACAGTGTACCCTATATTAATAGCTCAGACACTATGTATACAATCAGTTACAGATAAGCAAAGCTTTGCCCTAAAGGGGCTCTCCTGCGAATAATATTCACCCCCGTTAGGTAAACAATACAAATACCTACATTCAACATGCTAACAGCTTCTACGCTTGCTGTAGTAGGTACCATCTAAACTATTAAACAATTAATGCGCCTTTTATGACAAATTTTATAATTTAGAATCTGTAGCGTCGAGCAGTCGACGCTAGATGACGCCACCAGTCTATGTCATATGATGGCGGCCCCATCATACTGTTTGTGTTAGCATCCTAGTGAACGTTTTTGTAATAAACGACTATTATTGACTAATTGTTTAATTTATATAAACAATACATGGTGCTGAGTGTGCGCGGTTTTAATTAAAAGCATTTTTATTCGTAAAAAGGTTACAGTGAGATGATGAGTGCCTTCAAGCCTCCGGAGCCAGTTGACTGGAATGGGGCAAGCGTTGTCACCGAATGGCCGGCTTTCAAACAAAGGTTCGAAATATTTTTAAAAGCAACAGGAAAAGCGGCGGAGCCGAGCGACGTTCAGGTCGCAATTTTGTTGGCTTGTCTAGGAGAGAGCGGGGTCGAAGTCTTTAATACGTTGCCGATCTCGGACAAGCAAAAAGAAGATATTGATGAGGTGAAAAGTGCGTTGGATAAATACTGCGAACCAAAAAAGAGCATCGTGCTTAACCGTTTTATTTTTTTCTTCTAAAATACAAGCAGAGGGTGAGTCGTTTTCGTCTTTTTTGGCCGATTTAAGGCGGAAAGCAAAGGCTTGTGAATTTAAAGAGGAAGACTCTTTAGTGCGTGACCGAATTGTGTTTGGGGTTTTTGACAAAGACCTACAGGAGAGAATGCTGCGGGTAGGAGATATTACGCTGAATGACGCGATCAAGCATGCGCAGGCGGCGGAGCTAGGGAAAATGCAGTTGGAGACGATGAACAGAGGGGCGAGGGTCGCAATAAACGAAGCTGTTGTAAATACTGGTAGTAGAAATGAAACATTTAATTGCAAGTTTTGTCCGTATGTGCATGTAAGAAATCGTTGCCCCGCATGGGGAAAGGTATGTTCTTTGTGTTCAGAGAAGAACCATTTCCGAGCCAAATGCCCCAAGGCCCGAAAGGCCGCGGTTAATGAAATAGTAAACAGAGATGAGTTCTCTTTGGGGGAGATAAAAATATTTTCTCTTAGCCAAAAGGATACGATGCAGAGTGTCTGGACAAAAGAGATTTGCGTTGAGGGGGTCAGAGTTACATTTAAGCTGGACTCGGGGGCAATGTGCAACACTCTCAGTGAAAGGATTTTTCGGAAAATTAATGTAGGCTTAAATCATAAGCTACGACCTGTAGACGTAAAGCTGATCGCTTTTGGAAATAATTCAATGAAACCTCGCGGATCGGTTGTTTTAAACGTAACAGTTGGGGAAAGCGAAGTAAAATTACCTTTTTTTATTGTGCCGTTTGATTGTACTGCGATTTTGGGCCTACAAGCTTGTCAGGTTTTAAAATTAATTGCTAGAATAGATTTAGTGGGTTTATGCAGAGATGATTTCGTTGCCACACATAAGAATTGTTTTGAAGGTGTAGGCAGGTTTCCAGAGCAGCTGCATTTACAGCTAAAAGAGGGAGCAACTGCATTTGTTAACCCAGTAAGGAGGGTTGCTGAAATTGTTAAGCCGCGTCTGAAGCAACACCTAGAAGAATTAGTGCAGAGGGGGATAATTGTGCCCGTAGACGAACCAACTGATTTCGTAAATAATGTGGTTATCGTAGAGAAACCTGACAGGTCTATTAGGCTATGTTTGGACCCAAAGCACTTGAACAAATGTTTGAAGTTAAACCCTTTTCCTATACCAACTGTCAGGGACATGGAGGCTGTTTTAACAGGAAAAAGTATATTCACTGTTTTGGACATGAAAGATGGATTTTTTCACGTGCCTTTGGATCTGGAAAGTAGTATGCTCACTACGTTCATTACAGTATTCGGAAAGTTCAGATATTTAAGACTTCCATTTGGGCTGAATGTAAGCCCTGAATTATTTCAAGCACTTAACATTAAGTATTTCGGTGACATCCCAAATTTGGGAATTTATTATGATGATTATGTAATTGCAACCAATTCTGAGGATGAGCATGATCTGGTTTTAGCGAAAGTCATGGAAAGAGCTAAAAAATACAATGTCAAGTTTAACATTAAAAAGTTGCAGTACAAGGTACCAGTTGTAAAATACCTTGGGTTTACATTTTCGGCGGAGGGCGTTTGCCCTGATCAGGAAATGGTTGCAGCAATACAAAATTTGAGAGTCCCTCAAAATGTGAAGGGGGTTCAACGAGTTTTGGGAGTTGCAAATTTTTTAAGCAAGTTTGTCCCGCAAATGGCAGAAATTACAGCGCCATTGAGAGATTTATTAAAAAAAGGAAATGAATTTATCTGGGGGGACACTTGTAAAAGTGCTTTTGATTTACTGAAGTTAAAGCTGACTTCTGCACCGGTCTTGAAGCTTTTTGACCCAAAGTTACCTGTACATATTTTCGTTGATGCATCGGAACGGGCTTTGGGTGGTTGTTTAGTTCAGGATGGCAGACCAGTAGCTTACTGTTCGCGAGCATTATCCGACGCAGAAACAAGATACGCGGTTATTGAAAAGGAAATGGCTGCCATTGTTTTCGTGGTAGAGAAATACAGTCAATTTGTTTACGGGGCGAAGATTGTAGTATTTAGTGACCACAAGCCTTTGGCCAGCATTGTTCTAAAGGATATGCATAAAATTTCAAGTAGGTTACAGAAATTTCAACTACGCCTACAAAAATATGACATCAGTGTTCATTATTTACCAGGAAGAGATAACGTCATTGCAGACTTATTGTCTAGAGACGTGGACTCAAAAGATATTGGTGAAGCGGAAGGGGAAAATTTTATAGTGGTACATGACCTGGCGTTAGAAATTCCTATGTCAGAAGCAAAGAAGTTGTTATTTCAAAAAGAAACGAAAAATGACACCATTCTACAGGAAGTTATACACTATCTAGTGGTTGGGTGGCCAAGTAATATTAAACAGTTGCATGCAAGTGTTAAGCATTATTATAAATTGAAAAACGATTTATTGTACGAAAATGATCTTTTGTTTTACAACGGAAGGATAGTTGTTCCAGATAAACTAAAACTTCAAATGTTGATGCTCATTCATGAGTCCCACTTTGGACTACACAAATGTTTGCAAAGAGCACGAAAATTGTTGTATTGGCTAGGAATGAACAGGGATATCACTAATTTAGTCCTTAGCTGTCGCATTTGTGAAAAGTTTCGCCATGACAATGGCAAAGAACCGTTGCTATTGCATCCGAGGCCCGTACGCCCGTGGCAATGTATATCCAGCGATTTATTCGAATATGGTGGTAATACTTTTCTTGTGGTAGTCGATGCGTTTTCAAATTGGATTGAAATGAAAAAAATGAGTAACCACTCTGCGAGTGAAGTAATAGCTAAACTTAAACCCATTTTTGCACAGTTCGGAGTGCCTGACCGTTTTATGTCCGATAATGTGCCCTTTAAAAGTGCTGAGTTCATTGAGTTTGCTTCAGAATGGAATTATGATGTTGTTACGAGTAGTCCGAGATTTGCACAGTCTAATGGTCGAGCGGAAAAGGCGGTCTCCATTTGTAAAAATATGTTGAGGAGAGCCTTAGCCGCAAAATTAGACGTTGAGGTCCTGTTGATGGAGTATAGGGCAACTCCGCTGACGGAAATAAATCTGAGCCCTTCCGAACTTCTTTTTAACAGAGTGATTAAAACAAAGTTGCCGTGTGGTGCCGATACACTAAAAACAGTATGTATTAATTCTGAAGAGCTCACAAATAAACTAAATAAACGAGACAATAAACTTGAAAATTTTTTTAACAAGACAGCAAAGGTGTTACGGCCTTTTAAGGAAGGCGAAAGTATTTTGATAAATTGTAATAAACAATGGCTTCCAGGAACAGTAGTTGGGCTGGCTTCAGCTCCCCGATCGTATTTAGTTAGAGACCAAAGCGGCACCATAGTTCGACGAAATCGAGTATTTTTAAGGCCCTCACGTAATCAAGCTCCAGGAGGGGGGGATGATTTGTTTGATTTCCCTGGCGCAGCCCCGTGTACCGTTGTGTCTCAAGCAACTGCGTCCCAGTTGCAACCGGATTTCCAGCAACCGGTCCCTGACGCTGTGGGCAGTGGTGATGATCCGGTTATGATGTCGCCTGCACTTCGCAGGTCACAGAGGGTCCGTATGCCACCAGCATATTTGGAAGATTACGTTTCCTGAAAGCTTTTGTTTTAGTGTTTAATGTTTAATGTTTAATGTTTAATTCTCTTTTTGTACTTTAAAGACGGGTATAAGGGTTTTACTTTTAAGTATAGGGTGTAGGGTATATTTAACTTTTAAGTATAGGGGTGTAGCGTCGAGCAGTCGACGCTAGATGACGCCACCAGTCTATGTCATGATGGCGGCCCCATCATACTGTTTGTGTTAGCATCCTAGTGAACGTTTTTGTAATAAACGACTATTATTGACTAATTGTTTAATTTATATAAACAATACAGAATCCACTTCGTAACCGCTATGATAACACTACATAAATATAGAATAGGGTCAGTTTATGGCAAGGATAAGGCGGGTATTCCACATACGTCAATCGTCAATGAAAAATTGAAAAATGACGTTTTAGCAGACATTAAAGACATACTAAAAATTCTGCTACCACGTCAATTTACGTCATTGTTACGTCATTTTTCAATTTTTCATTGACGATTGACGTATGTGGAATACCCGCCTAAGCAACAAACAAATTCCAACTACTTACATGGGAGCTGTGCGTAGAATATATTTTTCGACTTCTTCTATAGTACGACCGTAGAAGGCCTTTATTCCGAGCGCCCTAAAGAAGTGTTTGACTGGTGACATGCTTTGGCATGATGATAATTTTGTCCTCGGGTAGTAGGTTATGAACGACAAACACATCTCCTCTCTTGTAGAATACCCACCCTGGAATGACGTTCAAATCAAATCAAATCAAATCAAATTTATTAAATCAAATCAAAACAACATTTACAATATTAAAAATGAAGCAAGTATAGTTTTCAAGAGTCACACTTTATAAAGAACAACCCCGCCATCTGTCGGTAAGGCTACAAAAAGTGATGGAATCAGGCGGGTTGTGCAGTCATACGCAAGAATTGGAATTGGATAAACATGTAGTTTGAATACGTTGGATTGCGTTTATATATCTACGGTTGGTGGGAGTTACCCTTATAATAGGTAGTACTTAGGTTTTTAACTATAGGCTGTTAAGGATGGAAACATGCCCCATAGCCTACTATACATGCATGATGGAGTCAGGGGAATTATATATATGTAGTGTAATAGTTTACTATTAGGCTAATTAAACTACTATACTATTTATACGATTTTATATACATAAGTTGTTGTTGTTGTTGTTTCTAATGCCTGCTTTCAGCATTTCTGCTTTAAGCAACCCTGTCAGCCTGGCCTGTGAGTCTGTTTGTTAACTTGAGGCACCCTAAGGGCAGACTCTTTCACATCAGGGAAAGGGGAGTTGACTAACAGGGTGGACCTCCTGATTATAGTGGATTCCGAATCACTTGGGGAACATTGCAAAGTCACACGATTAAATCGAAGGTAACCAGGACTCGACTTATACTGCCTAAGCGCGTTATCGTGTCCCACCAGGTACCCCTGCCAACGCTGTGCACACTACCAAGTTGCCGCAGTTTGAAACATGCTCTGCTCTAATGGAATCAACATGGTAAGGCCGTTGGCTGTAGTAGTATATACATAAGGAAAGCTTTGTGATACCTAGTCCAAATTATCGATCTTGAGATTTCAACGGATCCACGTTTTGCGGTACCAAGAAGCTTTTTATAATTACGAAATCTCTGTCAGTCTGTCTGTAACTCAATTTTGGGTTTAATTGCTGTACTTTGTAGAATTTAATGAAATTCGGCATGTAGGTTCACGTTTTTTTTTTTCATTTTTTGGTAGCTTCATCTTGGGGGTTCATACCCCAAAAACCGGGCATAAACCATTGAAAAAATTCTCCAAAGTGACTCCGACTTTTCTTTTAAATTCTGTTGTACTGTAGTACTAGGAAATATTAATATAAACAAACCCCATTAGGTCACATCCTCCTTGACAGGAATGTTCAGGGTGGGTATTTCTAACTTCAGGAATAACAAGAGTACCTAACAAAACCGGTAATAAAAAGTTGCTTTCCCAAACAAGGTTTTGGTTTTGAAAACAAAAATGTCTTTGAATATAATATTACGGATGATTTATTGCATTGCATACCATATCATTATTATTGTGTACTATTTTATTCGGCGGAGTTTCCACATACGTCAATGGTCAATGGTAAATATGGTTTTGACGTGGTATTTTTAGTATGTCTTCAATGTCTGCTAAAACGTCAATACCACATTTACCATTGACCATTGACGTATGTGGAAACCCCGCCTTCTTGGTCTGCCTATTCTATAGACGATGAAAATTTTCCATCGATCATTCCAATGGTTTAGGACTGAGAAAATCTAGAGGTAGCCGATATTTATGCCGATATTTAAATATTGGGCTATTATTTACAATGGAGCTATTGCAGTACCTATACTAATTACTCACTCATAGTGGTTCTTTTGTCACAACTTAGGCGCGGTTTCCACCGACCGGCTAGGGCTAAATACAAATACGGTGACGTGGTAGCAGACATTCAAGACTTAGGTGGGGTTTCCACCGACCTCGCATTGCAGAATGCAAATGACATTGACGGAAATGTTTGTTTTACTCTATGTCATAGTTAAAATTGATCAATGATCATACAGTAAAATCACAAACAAACAAACTAAAATTAAAAATTGCGTCATGGGATATGTTAAGTACAAACATTTTAATAGATATCTATAAAAAGAAAAATTCTAATTTCCGTCAATGTCATTTGCATTCTGCAATGCGAGGTCGGTGGAAACCCCGCCTAAGTTTTGAATGTCTGTTTCCACGTCACCGTATTTGTATTTAGCCCTAGCCGGTCGGTGGAACCCCCGCCTTTGGCTACCTATCTCCTAACCTTACGATACAATTATAGCTAAGTATGTAATTTGAAAATTTGTCAGTCAGAGTCGATAGAGCACACCTATCCGGACAAATGGGTCGTGGTCTGCATAGTAGCGGTCGACATATTCAGTAGCACTACTCCACTACATAGGCTTAATATATAGATTTCGAAGATTGTATCTGCGGATTTTCCTGCTCCAACTAGGTAGGCTAAAAACTTACAAAAGTAGTAGTTTGGCGGTCTCGGGTGTCATATTCGCACTCGGTGACGAGCTGGTCCCCCGGAAACACGGTCACCTCCTCGTTCAGCGTTCTGTCCTGCTGGAACGCGAAATCGTAGCGGTTGTCTTCGACAATAAGGGGAACTTCCCGGTCCCCACGGATGTGGCGCAGGCGCATAGCACGGCCGGCCAGATGCGAATGCAACAGTACCGACACCACTTTGATGCCCTTCTCCGGGAACATCTGTATATGAAAAAGCAAGGAAACCAAGTATGATAACTACATACATAAGACTCCCATTCAAAGACGGCAATGACCCCACAAAGGACCTTTTCCGTATAAGAAATGCTTTGGGTCAGCGCAGGAACAGCCAATTAGGAAAAATGGTGGTGTCTCAATAGCTGCATATATTGGGTATGAGCGGTATGGTAGATGTTTTTATGAGAAGTTTGGAAACCCCTCCTCCATGATCACAACCAGGCCGAACATGATAGCTATTAAGCTATCAGACACTGGGACAAGACTACTTCAGGAAGTGGCAGCGGAGTGAAATGATGTAATCTTTGGCAAATTACCTAGAGCAAGAAACACCACCCCCCCCCCCCAGACCTAGCCAATCAGAAATTACGTTTTTCAGATTTCCACCATTAGCTACAGACTTGAGAGAGACCTGCTGCAGGATTGGAGTGGTGTTTATAAAAAGAAGTGCAGTTGAGAGGGATTCTGATGCTAGTATATATACGAAAGTGGAGCATTTTATCAAGACGTGAGACAAGGTTGACCCCGCGGCCCCGGCTGGTCTCTTATTACAATTATTATAATTAATAATAATTGCAGTATGAGCGGATAGTAGACATAAAAGCAAGGGTGGATTTTAGGAGGGGGGTCAGGTGGTCCGGACCCCCCCCCCCCCCCGATATAAAATGAACTTACGCTAGATAAAAAATGGTTTACAGTGGGAATTAAAAATAAGAATGTTTTTTTAATTTTATTATCCACTGAATCTGCCCGCTGATGCCCCCCCCCCCCTAAATTGGAGGCAAAATCCACCCTTGCCTATGAGTCCATTAGTTCCTTGACATAAGTTACCATTCATTATATAGTACATAATAATGAGCTCGCTATGTGTGAAAGCCTACAGGATGTAGCCTCATGTCCTATACTGTATAAAACAATATCCACGAACCCATGAAACAACTCAAATTTGTGATCAAACCGGGTTTAAAGTGCTTAAACGAGAGAATATTGATAATAGCCTACAAGGAGTGTTATACAGACAACACCAATTCTCGCAGTTAGTGAACTCGGCAAAAACAAAAACGGCTGAATTCAGCTGTTTCAATACGGTAGAGAGAGCTTTCATTTGTTATTCTAGCCCCCCCCCCCCCGCAATCCCCCCCCCCCACCCCAAATCAATCACAGTTGTCAATTCCCAGACTGCACGCCCACCCTGCCGCATCTGACGATTAACGTTAATGCATTTCCCAGATAGGTAACATTAAGATATACAGTATATTTTAATAAACAATGCAGATGGATTGAGCTACTTTTGAGGCGAAATACTGTACGGCCCCATTAGAAAAGAATACTTTTTATAAAATAAAGTATTAAGTTGTATAGTACGATATTACAATAAATGGTCAAATTTGATTCGTATCTGTACTTGGTTAAGTTATCCTTTCGCCTGTTGCAGTGCGTCAATGGTAAGCTTGTCTCAGCTCGTCATTATCGCTTGTAGCCGGTGTAGGTTGACACAATGAAGTTTTTTGTAAGTTTAAAAGTTAATTTTTGCTGTTGAAAATTTGAGTTTTATTCAATTTTTTTTTTTTTACTAGGTATCTTATGAATTTACTCATTTAGGGGGGGGGGGTCATGGACCCCTGACCCCGTGCCAGACAGCGGCAAACTGAACGGCTGTCATTGGCATAGTCCTGGTAGCCTGCTTGTACTTGTGAAAGTGTCTTCACACCATGCCATCGGGGACCTGTCGTAACTCAACATTTGTATTACGTACCTACAGAAGCGACTGAAGAGGTTATTCGGGCACAATAATTCAAATTCTTGTAATTGGTTAATATTTTATTTATAAAAAAAACTCACCCTGTTGGTACAGATGTCGTTGCAGAGACCGGAAGAGAGGTACCTGGGCTGCTGCGGTGGAACTATATGCAGGGGGGTCACCATGACTCCCGTCTGAATGACTCCGGCATCGAAAGGTCGGATATCTTCCGTCAGGTGGAGTCGGAACCCCGAGTTGTCTATGGCTGAAAACAAGTGACAAGTGTCTGTTGAACGGAGACTTCATTATAAGCACCTTGATTGCACAAGGGAAATGTTTGGAGGGCTTGAAGGTAACTGACTCTGGCTCCGAAAGGACGTACATATACAGTATCTTCGTCAGATAGAAGCAGAACCAAAATATTCCTATACCTGAAAGCAAGCGATAGATAGCCTGGCATGTGGAGAGCCGGCCGCCATACCAAGTTGAACCCAGCGGACCAGAGCAGGTTCAAAGCTGCAGATAACTTGGTCGTGCGCACAGTGTCGGTAGGGAAACATGGTAGGACTTGTCCTGGTCACCTCCGAACTAATCGTGTGACTTCACTGTGTTTCCCAAGTGGTTCGGAATCCACTATAATCAGGAGGTCCACTGTCCTATGGGCTGGCATAGGACAGTCAAGTCGGAGTCGCTCTATGGGCCCAAATATGAGGCCTAAGTCGTTATTAACCCGACGAACACTACTATTTTTCTTTAAGTAGGCTATAAGCGAGAAAAAATGCTCAGAAATCTACTTAGACACGAAATATCTGTCAAACTTGTTATACTATATATCCCACATGATGTCCCACTAAAAAAGAAACCTTTTCTCCCAATTTAGTACATGACTTTGGGTAAAAATCATTGTTTCATAAATCATATAATAGACGGGATATGTACGAAGATGTACCATGTCGACACAGAACTTGCGGTATTTACAGGGAGACCTACGCAAATAAGCCTACTTGAAGAAAAAGTTCTGAAAATTATAAAAATTACGAAGACATTCGCCCTGTTGGATGGATTCCCCAGCGAGATAAAAGTAATCCAGCTGGAACAATTCAAATAAAAGTTTTTATGCAGCATTATGTTCCGTCAAGTTTCTTCTAGTTACGGTAAAGCATGGGAAAATTGAAAAATGTCTGCTATAGTTGCCGAGTTTCTCAACTGTTTAGAAATGTAAACTCAAAGCTTTGAAATGGCCGGGAGATAAAAATATTCCATCAATATTGGAAAATGCTGAGAATCTGTACATAATTAATCTGTAACAAGTATTGTTTATGAATGAAGAATGAATGGATGAACGTGTATTAAATATAGAAACAATTCAAACACAATAATTGTAAGGCCTCTTCCCGTCCCATCAGCCATTCCCGAATAAATTTTGAAAATTTATTTGTGGTCAGAGATTCAGGCCGTAATTTTAGTTGATTAAATGTCTTTGGCGCTAGGTATTGGTTGGCCTTTGTAAAAATTGTTGTATATGCTCTAGGTACTGTGTAGTGCTCAATTTGTCTGGTATTTACTGGCCTCGGTCTCTGTGCCATATCGCCACTGTTGGAATAAAACATTTTTAAAGTCATGGATAGGTAAAGGTATATCTTAGCGGGAACACACCAAGTGACGCAAAAAGGGGGAGTGATGGACACATCCTTGGTTTTCTGGCTATTGTTCTAATAATTGTTAATCGGATACATTCATTAAATTGTTTGTACGTGATTTAACTTTTTATAAAAGGAAAAAAAAGAAGAGAAAAGATTGACTACGTTACCTTTCAAAACTATCTCTCAAATATAAATATAGGCCTAGCTTAAAATAAACTTTCGCCATGACGCCTGTCTGTTATACATTCGGGGCTAGTGTGATGGCTGCCCATACAGGAGGTCCGTCACACACTTGGTGTTCACTTTCGTCTGTTCCACCTCTGCGGTTAAATTTTCATGACGCAGGTATATACAGTAGGTGCGTATTATATATTAATGAACATCGTAATAATGGAGATTTTTAGCCAATATACTCGTATAATATTTCAGTGCATTTATTTGTAAAATAACCGTACTATACTGTGGTTTTAGTTTTGCAATTTCTGCAATACCCAAATGGGAAACTTATCAGTTCGTAATTAGGGCCTGCCATACATCTTACCAAAGTAAGCAATGCTAAATAACTCACCACGACGAAGACCTGGATTATCATAGTGAACTTCTAGCATGTAGTACATCTGTCGCGGACCCACAGGTATGCCGATGTGTTCCGGGAAAATCTTAGCCCCCCCTCCCACGACCCAGGTGGCGATGGGGGTCACGCAGGTCTCCCAGTCTGTGGGCATGTCGGGCGAGTAGCAGGGGGCACCCGCATGGTTCTTCACCGCGTACGTATCCAGGTAGCCAGGGGTGGCGCTGCACTCGTACAACAGCAGGTGGTGAATCAGGTTCGCCGACTGTGACAGGATCAGTGGCTCGTAACCGATAATTTGACTTTTCCGGGTCATTGGTGGAGATTGGAAAATTTTGCACCAATACTGTGTTGGCATGTTTTCTGGTACCAAAACCTGAAAGAGCATGAAATTGAAACAGGTGGTGAATCTGGTTCACGTACTGCTATATTGTAGGATCAGCGGCGTTTGACTTACAGGTATCAGAGCCATTGCCGGCAACCGGCAAATTTTGCACCAGTAGGCTACTAATACTGACTGCGTTGGCATATTTTCTGGCACCAAAACCGGTAAGGGTATAAAATTGGAAAGGCCGGGTCTCACAGCTCTCGATTCATTCTTTACCTAGTAGGAAGGTTTATTTAGATTACAATAGCTTACATGGGATTTTAAACACACATGTGGCGTGACAAATTCGTAGCCTAGTAATGAAAACCAAGCTTATGCAGAATTTGAACACTCCCCCTATTTTCAATTAAATTTGTAATTTTATATAAAATTTTATTATTTATTTATTATGAGTTAATGGAAAGATTGGGCCGAAATTCGTCCATATGGGAAATAAAGACAATTTTTTTTGTTTGTTTCTTTCTTCCCCTCCTCCCGTCTCTAATAAAAAAATTTGCAACTACAAATATCGTAGAGGCAATGGCAAGCGATATTTATACTTACATTGTGCATAAGTACATCCCAGGACTGGACGTGGGCTCCCTCCTGAGGCTTCGGAGGTAGCACTGGACCCCTTAGTAGAAGGCTCTTCTCCCCGTGGACGGCCTCCCCCTCAGGAACCTCTCCCCCTTCGTCCCCCGGGTCATGGGCGTGGATTGACCATGAAATTCTTACCGTGTCACCCTAGAAAATGATAAGGATATTACCCTAATTAGTCTAATTTATTGCAATGATAGTTTGATAACAAGTATTTAATGACAAATATTAATTAAAAATGTAATTACAATAATGAAATGACGAAATATATTTGAAAAATTTGATTTACTCGAAATGATTACACGTAGGTAAGCTAAATATATAGACTTTTCTCACAATAGCCTACATACTAAAATGAATGAAAAAATTTCTGACCCATGCATTTTTTTGTACTGCCAAAACTTGGCTCGAGTTCCCGTTAAGAAGCTTTAGTTATCGCGGGCACCAGAAAAATTTATTGAGTAAGAAAATATAGAGAGAAGAAATGATAAAGGAGAAAGAAATCTATATAGTAAACTCAAGAGGAAATACATGCTCCGTGTGAAACTTTAATTCAAACTTGGGAAATTCACTTATATCTTTTCTAACTGCTAACTTCATAACACTGTGCTGCAAATGCTGCGGCGGTCATATATACTGTATAAATACGTATACTTTATCGTATGTAACTTTTCGGACCTGACTGCTGCACACCATGGCCGTTACTACCTATAAGGCGGGGTTTCCACCGACCTCTCATTGCAGTTTTATTGGGGGAAGCCCACTATCTCATTACCTACCTATGTATTGTATGTGATTTTGTATTCTTATCACTAATTTGTGGGATACTGAGTTAAATTTTGATTTTTTTGTTTTGTTTTAATTGAATTAAATTTTTCTTTCTTTCTTTCTTTCTTTCTTTCTTTTCAGTATGCAAAGACATTGACGTGGTAGCAGACATTCAAGACTTAGGCGGGTATTCCACCGACCTCTCATTGCAGAATGCAAATGACATTGACGGAAATTTTAGTTTTACTCTATGCTATAGTTCAAATTCATCAATGATCATAGAGTAAAATCAAAAACAAACAAACTAAAATTAAAAAATGGCGTCATGGGTTATGTGAAGTACAAACATTTTAATAGATTTCTATAAAAAGAAAAATTCAAATTTCCGTCAATGTCATTTGCATTCTGCAATGAGAGGTCGGTGGAATACCCACCTAAGTCTTGAATGTCTGCTACCACGTCAATGTCTTTGCATTCTGCAATGAGAGGTCGGTGGGAACCCCGCCTATCGTCAATGTCGTCAATATAACAGCCCAGCACATAATAATGTATTTATGTTGTATTGGATTACTTGCAGGAGTTTCCAACCATTTTTATCCGTGGGCCACTAGATTATTTTATGATTTTCTATGGGCCACCACAGCTGCGACAGTAAAATCGTAAAATTCTAGGATGATTTATGCTAATATTTGATTAAATGTTTAGAACTGGTATCGGTTGGATTTTAAAGTTCAGTGCCAAGACTTACTTTATTTTACTTCAAATTTCCAATATCTCAGCTGATTTATTTTCTTATTTCTTACTTTGGTTCGTGGGCCAACTGATATGTAGACCACAGTTTGGTAACCTCTGCAATATTGTATTGTAGTGATGGTTGTGGACAGTGATGTTCCAAGACCGAGGTGAGATCGAGCTGGAAGCTCAGAGGGTTGCATTGGGATTGGAGAGACATAGGAGGAAAAGATGCGTGTTGAACATATTCAGAGTTTCAACTAACTAGTAACTATTCTACAGACATGATGACTCAGTAGAATTCGGGATGATAGGCCGTGGTCGTTCTGAAAGTGTACTTCCAACTTCACAATTGCTGCTGAGCTTCCGAGATACAATCTTAGAAGTCTACGCAGTTCCACTGAAAATGTCGACCGCAGATGTTGACGAAACGTTTCGAAGTGCATTTTCAGAACGACCACGGCCTATCATCGCGAACGCTACTGATTCATCATGTGATGATGCCGTGAAAGCTTTTGTAAATATATTATTCTACGGACAGTATTCGTATATTGCTGTAACATCGCAATACACGTGTAATATCTAAAGTATTCTACCTTAACATCCGTGTTAATAATAATTAATCAATGTACTGTGTAAATGCTGAAGTTCATTTTATGAACACTGTCTACCTGACTTGGAGAAGCAGATGAATAATTCATGACGACAGTAAGAGATAAATTTGAGTTGCTCCTTAGTGCCTCTTCAGAGTGAGGCGAATAGGCGAATAGGCGATAAGTCATTTTCATTCTACTGCAGGTCTTAAATTTGTAAACACTACATTTTTCACATGTCGTCTTCTATTTTCTTTGACGTTTTCGTCTTTTAACCGGTCTCTATTTGTCAGTAGAATTAAACATGTCATATATAGCATTGTATCAAAATTGTTGTTCACCCCTAATTTGGAGACTAATGTCACATTAAGAGGAAAGGTAGCCGGACAAAATATAAGTACGTATAAACCCCCAAAATGCGATAAGCTTCATTTTTTTTCTCCAGTTTTTTTATTTTTTTAAATAAGATTATTTTAAGTTGTACATTAGATTACAACAAGTTAATGCGTCACACCATGTACAATTTTTTATTATTCTGCCACACATAACATTACATAACAAAGAAAGTGGGGGCCTGGGCTGCCCCCCCCCCCCCGGAGGAAGTGTGGAAAGTGAAGGTATAAATATAGTACATTTTGTTGTTTATAATTATTAGCGTATATAAGGTAATATTTATTTCAACACAGATAATTTAAATGTTATGAACGCTCATATTAATTTCTTAAATATAAGATTATTTTTTTCTTTTTTGCGAAGCTTGGCGGGCACTTACTTCACTCATACGCTCACATAATAATTATTCATCCACGCATGTGCAATACGTACAATAGTACGGTATTCATAACTTCGGTTGTATTTTAAATGTAATTTATTTATTTATTTAATTATAAACATATAATTTGATCTACAATAGTAGCAGTCCTCTGATGCCCCTCCAATTATTGAAAATACGCTTATGTTAAGTCAAGTTAAGTCACTTTATTTTAATTCTCTTCCCATAACTCTGTGGGAGCAATGGAGTAATTTGATCCCCACATGCAAAAACTTGCATCAATATGTTGCCAACTTAAACAACACTAGAAACATCGCAATGTCTTCTCTTAAAAATTACTGGTCATAAAAAACATGACAATGCTTTCGAGATTCTTGGACCGCATCCAAGTTCTCATTTATTAGTTGTTTATTTGGGCTTTCTAGAAGCTTTATCCATTTCCATTAGGGTATATGTACCACACCTACAATGCTCAGCTGCGTGTTTAGAGGTTTCAGAAAGTGATTCTAAAAGGCAGGCACACAGGTACATAGAATTTTTTTAGGTTTTTTTAAATTAAACCTGGGCTATATTGGTGTACCTATGTGCCAATATAGGTACATTAAATTTCGACAAAAGGCGTTCGAACCCCTTAAACCCCCCTTACCCACGTGCCTGCAAAAAGGGGCCCTAAATATCAATTCAGGTCGTTAGATGAAAAAAAACATACGCCTACTCATACCTAATATTTGTATCTGAACCTAATTTTTAAATTTAATTTCAGCTCCTTAATTTGGGTGCTAAAATTAGGAGGTAAGCAATAGTCCAGTTGGTAGAAGACATTGATAATGAAACAGAAGGTACGAGACTCAACTTAAAATGAAAAATTGTCCGCCTGATTTGGGTCCACCCAGCCCTAATAGCTACTTTACCTTCATAGGTAGGAAAAAACGCGGCTGCCGGGAATGTTGCTGACAAAAAATCCCAATCTCATTGAATTATGTTATTACAAAGACTTTCTCGGCCGGAGTGACGTGATAAAGCACTAGAATCCGGGATGATAGGCCGTGGCCGATCTAAAGGCGTACTTCCAAACGTTTCGTCGATCGACATCTTCAGTGGAGGTGCGTAGACTTCTAATCGTTGCTGCTGAGCCTCTGAGATACAATCATAGAAGCCTACGCAGCTCCACTGAATATGTCGACCGCAGATGTTGACGGAACGTTTGAAAGTCCGCTTTCAGGCCTATCATATGGGATTCTACTGCTTCATATGATTGGATTGTCGCACCAGAACTGACCAAATCGTTATAACTTACATTACAGTATTTAACAAAGGGTTAGTTGGACTTACATTGCCTGTTGTGTTAATAGTCATTGGAGGCATGGTCATCAAACCATTAGGGTGGAGCTTATTGTCAGGGGGAAGGGGTGACGTTTCGGAAGTGACTGCTACTCCCATCATCATCATCATTTATGGGTAATCCAGGAGTGACCAATGTGAACGGCCACCTTCCTCTTAAGTTAGCATGTTTTCATGTGTACGCAAATGCGAGGCATATGCTAAGAATTGGATCCATGCATACTGTATTTCGATTCAAACCAAACATTTAAAATTGGTTGAGAATCGCCAAAATTGAGATGTTAATCATGTGCGTAGGACCAATGCCGCTCCCACAAGTTGTATGCATAAGCATTAGACACCACACGCACACACTCCGCATATTAATTTCACATCAAATAGATGGATGATGTTTGGAAGAATGAACGAGCCAGTTGTCGCAGCACTCTGACCAGCATAACAACAATAGATAAAATAAGAAATTCTTTCCGTACATTTTTAGATACTTAAAACAGGATGACTCCAAAGTTTGAGGAAAGAGGGAGGAAAACAAAGCTCACTGCTGTACATGAAAGGTGGACCCTATAGGAAAGATGGGAACTTACGTCCCACCAACGATTTCGGGGCTCACCTGCCACTTCATTTCAATGACTGGTCATAGGACACCTGGTAGATGAGCCCAGAAACTACAATATTTGGCGGGAAGTGAATGTCTCATCTCTCCTATATAGAACTCTAGTGGATCCGAGTTTTATTATTTCATTACGATTGCCGATGGGTAAAAAATTGTCCAACTTCTATTTCAATAATAGGTACCCATTATTTAATACTGTAAGGTATTCTTTTAGCAAAATATAATAGCCAGGACGGCATCACCGCCCCCCCCCCCCCTCCAGATGACTGTGCTACTCTAACTCATGTAAGTGGAAAGATAATACAAATGAATAAGTCATATATAAGAGGCAGTTGCTCATGGGCTCAAGCACGCCTAACTTTCAGGAGAAGGGGCCTCAGTACCCCCTAAATAATGTGCAGAAAGATTTAATCAAAATCATATAACGAAAGCCTAACTGTGGGTTGCTGAAACCTGAATCGTAATATTGTGGGTACTCAAAATTTGCCCCATAATCGCAAATACCAACTCATTTTCCCGGAAAATGGTATGCTTATCAATCCAACTTAACAATGGTCATCAAATAAAATATTAGGAAACAAGGTCGTAGCCAGGATTTTTTTCAGAGGGGGTTGGAGCAAAAGTACATACGTAGATCTTTAACAAAAGTTTTGTTGCCCACGGGTTGGATTTAATTTGAAGTCCCCCCTTAGAGGGCTCACACAATACACTCTCTCCCTGGCCACGACCTTTTAAGGATAGAGCCCTATTCTACAATATTTTAATATCCAAGCACCCCCACCATTTTTGCCAACGATGTTCGTTGAACCAATAAAATTGTCCGTTTTAATTTGTATTAGCTTAATTTAGCCTACTACGGAAGTTTATAAAAATAATTTAGTTCATAAAGGTTTTGAGTGGCTATTTTATACATACAGTATGTATTATTACTATTATATTATTACCGGAATTTTCAATTTAATATTTTAATATGTTGCTGACAGCAACTATACCAGCATTACTAGTATAGGTACTGATAATACATCAATGGGATTGGAGGCCATTCATATGAGCTAACAACCAAAAATAAAATTACTTTACGATAGATTATAAATGAAGGCGTGCTAGACGGCCGATATGTGGTGACAGGTTTACAAAAGGGGTTGCTTACGGGCGTGTGAACACCTTTTTTGCATCAGTGAGCTTTCACAGAGAGAAAGTCGATCAAGTTTTTCATTCTTTCCTGCAAGATTGATGGGTCTAGGTCACTAACTGGCCATACGGGCTCATTCGGCCCCTTTTGGCGTTAACCGGCCAGGTTGGATAATTTTCGGCTAGTAGAAACACAGACTGGAACATTATTCCAACAGTGAAATAGGTATATATGTAATACCAGTATTTAGTTTTCACATTATACAACACCACCACCTATCACAGACCCCCGCTAACGGCGCAAATGTCATTAAAAAAATATTGGGCATTTGGGCCAACGCAACCAAAAATTTATGTGCAGACACATACTTGCTCAATCTGTCGAATAGGCATTGAATTTGATTACAACTCACATAACAAGAGCATTTGATAATTTCATTTATACATAATAGTATCCTTATTAACTTTGTAAAACTTGCTGTCACTCATTACTTAATCAAGTTTTACGTTACATCATTTTTTTTAACACACCATCGGTTTCGGCTCACGCCACTAGTAATTTATTCACAATGAGTGTGATAATTTCGTTAAAAATTTTTTGCAATTAAACTGAAATGTTGAAAACCGGTAAGTAACTTACCGTACCGTAAACAAATAGGCATACCTACAGTACATTGAAAACATCATTCAGAATCGGCTCAGACAACATTGTAGTAGGAGTACTGATGTGTCATCGTGATATTTGTATACAATCATTCTTTGATATATTTGAACTACGCTTTGTAATAGTGATATAGGATAGGTCTGATTTCAGAATGAAATTAACTCTTACGTTAAAAATCCCATTATTACAGATTTTTGATAGCCTTCTGATCATTCCTTTGGACTGTTACATATATTATTATTATCCTAATGCATGCTAGATAACTTACCCCTAAAAAAGCATCCTGCTCATCGCAAGTATTCCACTTTCTTCTGAAAGCGACTGTCGTGTGTGTCGAATTTTGGTTCCCCCCTACCAAATGGTAGTTTGCTTGGTAATCCAGCTTCGTAGAGGAATTGCTGATATGGTAGTCCTGCAAGAGATATAGGGAAATAGAATAGAATTATGATATGCTCAGAAAAGTCATGACGTCCAAAAAATGGGCTTGCACCCAGAAACGTGGCGGACGGTGGCTTGTGATCGAGCGGAATGGAGAGGCATAGTACGTGCGGCCAAAAGTCCCCATGGGCTGTTAGCGCCACCCTAAGTCAAGTAAGTCAAGTCAGAAAAGTCAGTTGTTGATTGAATGGAGCAAAACGGAAATACAGTGTTGTAGAATGCATCTCTTAAACTTATATAGTATAAACTAATATAGTATAATAATAATAATTGTGTATTGACCAGAAAATTGACAACTACATTTAAGAGAAAATAAATACATTTCTGACAATACATCAATGACGGCGATGAGCGTAACCCCATAATGACTTGGATCGCCAAGACAGCTCCATCTTGGTTCAGCCAAAGCTCCATAAAGTTTAAACTTACTTTTTTATTTTTTTTTTATGGGTCCAATACTCAGCAGTAATTTGCAGCAAATGTAAGTAATTTAAATAAGTTAATTGACTAACTAATTGTCAAATGATCAATGAATAATATTGTTATAAATATTGGAAATGATTCGATCTTTTTTATTTTAAATTTCCCTTAAAATTGGACCCTCTTGGAGATTTGTACTCAGTACCGGGTGGGGGCCCCTTGCTGGCCACAATTGTGTGGGGGCCCTTTCTTGGGCAGAAAAGCCTCATACCCTTACACGAATGTATTCCACTATCATTCCTTAAATACTTAGGCTGATAAATTGAATCGAGTAAGACGATCAATTAATTAACGGCACGTTCCAAATAACCCGCCAAATATTTCGACAAGTTTAAATTTATTTGCTTTAGTTGTTTTAGTTTCTGTAATCTATTGCGATTTTGTATTTTGTGGGAGCCCTTAGACCATGGCCCTCCTAGCCAAATCCGGCACTGATATTGGTCTAGATCATGGTATAGGTTGTCTTTATGGGAAATCTGGTCTTCCGTATTAAGCGACAAACTAGCCATGTGACGCCATTGTGATCACGCTGGCTGGGATTTTAATGCAAAAAGGTAAAAAAAGAGACCAAGTTAGAAACGGATAGCGGCGGACTGCTGACATTGTTCTGTCAGCGATCAACTCAGAGCAGTTGTAAACTTTTATGTATTGTTTTTTCACTGAATATGTAATTTATTCTGATTCGGAGTTAGTAGGATGGGTTCATCACAAGGAGTACAGTTATTCATTGTAGGTACAGTACGAGGGCACTTATTGGCTGATATACCTTTCATAATTAGCTACATTTAGTGAAGAACAGATATCAACTTGTTGAGCCATATCAGAATCGGATATAGCTTCCTATAGTGCTCTGCAAGGTCATTGTATTAATGCAAATTAGAAGCAAGGCTGCAATGACATTATTGGAGGTGTCGACGCCTATATTCCATTACTTTAGATAAATAGTGTTGACAATCAATACGACGAGTTACCGTCCAAATTATAGATTGCGAAGGTAATAATTCGATGGTATAGCCTAATGAGCTTATCGCTGGCATGTGACAGTGTCGTAGCCAGAAGGGTTTATGGGGAGAGAATGCATGCTTCCGTGGTAATTAAATGAAAAACATTAAATCGCCTACACTATTTTATTGTACTAGTACAGTGACGGGTCTATTAAAGCAGAGAGATTTCAAAATATTTGGTGAACAAATGACAACCGGTTCTTTTGATGAGTATTTAATTTTGGCAAAATGCTCGATCGTAATTTGTTTACAAAATATTTTGAATCTCCGCCTTAAATAGAAGTGCAATTATACTGGCTTGCCCGCACTGTATAATACAGGCGAAAAAATAATACGGTATAGTTTGTTAATTAAAGTAATACTAGTACAAAGCGGGGAAATCGGAAATAAGGAGGAAAAATGAACACCCGAAAGGAATGCCCCTCTTTATGCGCCTCTGGTGATTGGAAATAGGACACTTACTGTTTCAGAAAGAAGTCCCCTTTTAGCGAAATTTGACATGGCGGAGCATTTAACAAGATACAGTATCTAGCATGATGTAAGCTAATTGGTTCCACCCCAGGTATGAACAGATCAACTTAGATTCCTCAGGTATTGTCAAAGAGTTGTGTCCTTGGTACCTTAAGACTTAGGTAGGTATGGCTCAAACTATAGCAGAGCGTTCAACTTCCGCCCATTCTCCAGACTTAATTGGCTGGAGCTCTTGAATATCCACATCCGCTAGGTCTAGATTCATTTACATGGGAACTTTATGAATGGAGAATGAGGGATTATCAGGAATTTGGTTCTACCTAACCTACCAATTGTACGTATACTGTACATAGTATATTACGCACTACCGCAGGGCGCAGGACTCAGTCTAAAATGTGATGAAACTTAAAACTGACGAGTTTTATTTAAGAACCCGATCCTAGACTTACATAAAATGTAATCAAATAAGTTATGGACAGAAGTTAAGTCAAGACATGTAGAGTAGTGGTAATAGTTTATAATATTTCTAAATTTTAAAACCTGCCTCCAAAGAAGATTTTGGCTTAAATAGGTGCTCTGGAGTGAGAAATCAATGAATTTGTTCTCACATCATATTGTTGAACTTGTTTTTTATTTCAATGTGGAGAGATTCCTCTTGAGTGAAAAAACATTACTATAATTACAGTAAAATAATGTAGGCCTAAGCGTCGTGTCGTCGGCTAATCTGTCCTGTTCGTTTAGCATGGGAGTTTTTATTTCTTAAATGCATCTACCTACAAACAATTTAATAAATGTATCAGTCTCGATGAGTAAATTAATACTTGTGCTGAGTTACGGCACGTCTCCGATAGCATGGCGCCTAGAGACTCGCACAAGTACAAAAATTGTAGTAATTATTAGTTTAGCAACATGCAATATTACTTGTTACCTATGTAGGGAACTTAAGAGGGATGTTGATTCATTTAACTCAACCAATATTGATTTCCTAACTTTCAGCAGCCTGATCATGGCGATTATAATATCGGTATTTAATTAATCCCCCGGTATTAAAAATGTAAAGATCAAATTTTGAATAGTACTTTCCATTATAAAATTATCCTGTTTACATTTTTAATACCAGGGGATTAAAAAAATACCGGTGTTATAATCGCCATGATCAGGCCGCAGTAGGTACAGTGATGGCAGAATACAAAAATTGGCCCTAATTGCGCGATAAAAAATAACAAATATTTCATTACTATCAGCAACTAGGAACCCTATAACGAACCACAGGGTTAAGGTTCAATTTTGTATGGCCAATACTTTCCAATGGTTTTGAAAGGAGAGTCAGCTGCAGATGCTTTATTTCAAAATTGTTTTGTTCCAAAGGAAAACTCAGAATACATGCTATTTTCAATCACAATGCATACTCAAAAGGTTTTAATGATTTTATTAATGAGTAAACACGCACCCAAACTTACACCCTTTATACATTGCGACAACGGACAATGGCAAGCTTGTCCGATATCTCGTATTGCCGGTGTAGGTTAACATCGAGGAAGTATATATCTGTTTGCCAAAATGCAATAGTCAATATTTTGTACGGGAATAATATCAATAATGTCGGAAAATCCATGGGGTCGTTAGCATTGGGCAACGGATCGTAGGTCTAGACCATATTGTAATTAATCAATTACGTAATACTAGAGTCAGGGGCGGCCCCAGACCTCATAATAGGGGAAGGCACTTGTCAGTGGCGTAACGATAGGTTTTCGAAGGGGGCGGTGTATATATAAGTGAATTAGTTTCAGAATTAGTTAATTTGAAGAATGCTAGGTATATCCTGGAGAGATTGTGCCTGAGGTGAATGGATACAGAAGCCGAGTTGCTGTGGACAGTTAAAAAACGTAAACTAACATACTTTGGTCATGTAATGAGGAACGAAAAGTATCGCCTTCTGCATGCAATAATTCAAAGGAAGATGTAGGGACCGAGGGCTCCCGGCAGAAGCTGAAGCCGTGGTTTGGCATGACTTCCCTTTTCAGAGCAGCAGTCTTCAAGGTCCAAATTGCCATGATGGTCGCCCATCATCGTTAGAAGAGGCATTAAAAGAATAAAGAAGAAGTCGAAGTGGTGAAGCTCTCCCACCTTAATAATAATAATAATAATAATAATAATAATAATAATAATAATTGTTTCTTTATTGCACTAGGCTCCCCTAGCGGAGTTAGGGCCTTCGGGCCCTTTCTTACACTTTTTACCTTCAGAGGCATTAAAAGAAGAAGAATGCTAATGATATTCTACTTACCCACCGGGCTTGTGTTAACAACCTAGACGCGGTATACTTTAAAACAAACTCCAAATGTTTTATGGTTGACCTGGCGGGAAAAATTACTGTCCGGACCAGACATTAACCATATATATTGTAAATTTTAAAACCTTTACTTTCTTAGTTACTTGAATACCAAACATAAAGTGTGGTTTTAGCGTCAAACCGGGCATGATCAAAGCCTAACAAAACAAAGATACTATGTCCTCTTTTAAATATTCGGAATATTTCGCATTTCCCACGCTGAAATAGAGACTTGCATGGCACAAAAGCATTATGGGGCAGGGGAGGGGACGAGCACACGCCATGGCGCGCGCTCTGAGGCTTCCAGCTGCCGACAGCTGCCCTCTCCAGCATGGAGAAACAGCTGCCCATGCCACCATCTTGATCCGACCTGTCAGCCAAATGCCGTGACCGGCCATCTGCCGACATTTTCTTTAGATTTTTAACCTTCAAAACTTGAAACTACGCGCTCTTTTCTTTTCAATGAACCGAAGAGGACTTAGTGCTTAGTAATTTAATTTTTTTAAGGACTTTATATGGAACCAGGCCTACTTATAGTGGCCCATAGGTCCCTTGCAACAACCCCATGGATTTCGGACATTATTTGTATTGTTTCCGTATGAATTTTTGGCCATTGGAAAACTGGTATACGTTCTCGATGTCAACCTACACCGGCTACAAGCGATAATGGACAAGCTAACACATGCTTACCATTGACGCAATGAAACACGTGAAAGCATGACTTAACCAAGTGCAGATACTAGTCCCGAAGAGGACTACTAATAGTCCACTCTCTAATTATTATCAACATCAGCTCTCTGACGTTTTTGATTTTATTTTGATATTTTTCTTGTATAAAGGAGGAAGTATGATACTTTAGGGGAAGTATAAGGATGTCGAATCATATACATACGTCACATACACATATTTTACATATATATATATAACTTTTAAAAAGATGTGTCGCCAAAGAGATTAGTAGGGGGTCTGCATCAAGTGACTGAATCACACTGTACCTATACGCTGATTTTTTTAAACCTTGTCTTAATACTAAAGAACCTGTCCGAGTTTACTCGAACATGCTTTCCAATTTATCAAAATTAGTAGATAGAGAAAATGAGTAATTTCATGGTAAATAATTTTCCTATGGTTAATTTTCCGATATCTCGGGGGGGGGGGGGTTGTCCACCTGGCGTCACTGGTGGTGAGGTAAATTCTAGATAGGTCAGCCCAACACATTACCACACAGCAATACTGGCAGGGCACGCAATGCATTTGAGCGTGAATTTTCAATCATTTTTTCAAAAAAACATGTTTTTTTTTACAAAACCAAATACTTTTTTGGGAAAGCAACCTATCCGGTGTCGTTACTCAATTTAACACCTAAAACATAACTGAAGGTAGAAATCATCGATAGAAAGGTGTCGCAAAAAAATTATTTTTTAATCATTTTTCATGAAAATATAGTTATTTTTATTTTTTTACCCCCAGAAGCAAACTATCAAGGGGCAAGCGACCCCCCGCATTTTATCAACATTAATAACAACTACAATATATGTGAATTTAAAAGAAATCGTTGCAGCCGTTTTTGGGAAATAATTTCTTTAGACGTTTTTTTGAAGTTTTTTGAAAATAAATTCCCCCCAAATTGAGTTAGCCCAAAATAAAAGAAATGGTCCCGAGGTATGATTTTTGTGAACCTACATTTGATCAAAATTGACCGAGTAGTTTGCCCGAAAATCGACGAACAGACAGACAGACAGACAGACTGACAGACATTTCGTAAAAACCACTTTTTTGGGTTCCTGGGACCTTAAAACGTGTAAATCCGTTGAAATCTCGGAATCGAAAATTTCCACCGTCACAAAGCTTTCCTTATACTACGTATAAATTGGAAAGCAATACAACTAATTTCAGGGAAGGAGCAGAGTTGGATTACTAACTTGCAGGAGATTGATTGGTTGGATTAAAATTCAGTTGGGATAAAAAAATGTTTTCTCTGTCCTCACAACTTATTGACTGGAGATATATAGGCGTAACTATTCATTGCTCATTATTTTTTTGGTTATAACCTTATAGGTAGATTAGAAATGTAATAAACGGAATGGAAAGCATAGGAATGATATGGTATGTTACTATATGGTTGACGACCCATTACTGAACTTGGTCATGTCATCCTTTCACCTGTTACATTGCGCCATGGTAAGCTTGTCTCAGTTGGTTTATTATCGCTTGTAGCGTAGTGTGTAGGTTGACATCGTATAGGCGGGTTTCCACATACGTCAATGGTCAATGGTAAATGTGGTATTGACGTTTTAGCAGACATTAAAGACATACTAAAAATGTCTGCTACCACGTCAAAACCATATTTACAAGTGACCATTGACGTATGTGGAAACCCCGCCATACCAGTGTGGCAATGGCCTAGAATGCATAGAAACAACAACATAATGTCAAAAAATTTATGGGGTTGTTAGCATCGGACCAATTGTTGACTATTTGCAGTCCTATGGGTCCATAATATCTCCGTCTTTAAAATTTTTTTTAAAATATTCCCTTCCGAACATCATTATTATTATTACTATGATTGTCACGTTAATTTTAATATAAACAGATTCGTGCATCCTATTATTCATACGAATACTTGGCATACGGTACAATATTGATACTGTAAGTTGCCATGTATAGTATTTTCAGTAGTGTAGAAACTGAACTGAGCAGCCCAAGCTTTCTGAGCTGCACAATCTGAATATGCACGCAATACGTTCCCACGTTAAATAATAATAAAAATTCCCATATCTTGAGTGCATTTCCCAGAGTCATGCATCCTTGCTTAGCCCCAGGCACGCTTTAAAATCAGGCAATCCCACGGGAAAACTCGGAAAGGATGATTCCGCTGGCAGGCGCCCACACAATAATTATGACTGCTGACGCTGACAATCGTCAGCTACTAGTATTTTCTTAAGAGCGAATTGGACCCCCTCCCTCGCGGTTTTTCTCATTTTACAGGAAATTTCCATCGTAGAGCTATCAAAAATGTCTTAGAAAAAATACTCCTCTTCATTTCAATTTATTTATAATATTGTCACCCTAAAGTAAGAAGCGCTGAACCATCGAAAATGACATTTCGAGATGATTCAAATTCTGTCTCGTATGTTTAGTTTGATAATTGCTACATACAGTCAGATTCTCAGATACAGCCTCCTAATTGATTGTTTCAGCCTTATTTTTCAAGTTGAGTTTGAGTTGTTTTTGGTAAATGAAAAGGTAGAGCTCATGAAAATAAGGTCACTAAATCGGATCATAACTCAATTTCGCCAAAAATGTTGGTTACACCCTAATCTTACCCTACACACTAACATCCATTAATGAAATGAAAAAACGACTTTATTGCAAACAAAACAAAATGCGAACAATAAGACTATTTTATATAGTCATGTTTTCATGCTAACCTTAAAAACTAAAACATTGTATTATAGATTAATTAAAATTAAACGGAGAAGAAGAAAAAAGAGAATAATAGTGAAAAAAAGAAGGATAAAATATACACGGTTGTCATCACTAATCTGCCATATTAGAAATTGAAAATTATTGGTAATTCAGAGTCGGAATCTTCTGAAGGAGGCAACTTTTGTGTTCATTCTAATGATGATTAATCGAAAAATTTATTGAACTTGTTTTGTAAAAAAACATAAAGTAAAGGTAGGAGTTAAAAAATGGTGCCCAATTGGTATATATATATATCAAAATATTCAGGGGTATTCTTTCTAAGGGATGAATCATTTTTGATAGCCATCCAGTGGATATTTCTTATGAAACTCGACTTATTCCACCGACGTCAACAGTCAAAATAATGCTGATATTGACGTGGCAGCAGACATTTTTACACTGTCTTTAATGTCTGCTACCACGTCAATATAAGCATTATCTTGACTATTGACGTCACTGGAATAAGCGCCTTAGTACAAGAAACGCATAGGCTATAGAACGCATTTAATATTTTGTGGGATTTTGATGCACAGAAATTTATTATTGGCTCCATTTGTAGGCTCTAAAATGACTTAAGTAACAGTAAGCTCACCAATAAAAAAATTAATTTGACGAAAATATAAAGGTTACTTCTTAAAACCTTAATAATGTCGTAAACAACTTCAAATACAATAAATAGGTACTGACCTGACCTGTATACAACAGTAAGAATATTAATAAATGGGAGACCCTTACCTGAATAAAAGGTTCTCCAGTGACATCGTCGACCCAGAGGACCACCACGTCATAGCTGTCGATCTCCAGGCGGATACTTCCTATCGTATTCGCCTCGACCTGCACGTAGATGTGCTGCTGCTCCGCAGCCCAGTACACGCGCGGACTCGTCTGTTCCTCGGCCAGCCAGCTGGAGTGCTTCCACCGAAAGGCGCCAGGTCGCTGCGACCACGACCCTCTCAGTAACAACAACACTGCTAAGGGTAGTAGACTGTGCATCCCCGCGCTTCATGTACAGATTACCTTACACGTGGCAAATGACCTCAGGCGGGACATTGGATTTTGATTGGGGGTTGTTAGTTTTGGAGTTTTGGGCAATACACTGACGAAGAGCACTACACTGAAATAATACACGGTACTATAATCAATATCCTTATATTCCTCCAGACCCCGATACAGGTCGTAGCAACACAACTGCCAGATTACTTATGGAGGCTTGTCTTATACCGGCCCACATGAATAATTAGGCAGGATCTTGTTAGGACCTATATGAACAAAATACTATTTTCGCGCGCTATTATGGGATTGGCTAGTGATCAGCGAATATTAGTTTTTCACTGCTATAAATTCTCACGGTCGTTGTCCAGCCAGACAGTAAAGATAATGGACCTTATTGCTTTCCAATTTATACATAGTATAAGGAAAGCTTTGGGATGGTCGAAATTTTCGATTCCGAGATTTCAACGGATTTACACGTTTTGAGTCCCAGGAACACAAAAAAGGGGTTTTTACGAAATGTATGTCTGTCGCTCTGTCTGTCTGTATGTCTATCTGTTCATCGATTTCCGGGCAAACTACTCGGTCGATTTTAATGAAATTTAGCATGTAGGTTCACAAAAATTATACCTCGGGATAATTTTATTTTTATTTTGGGCTAACTCAATTTGGGGGGGGGGAGGTTTTATTCTCAAAAAACTCCAAAAAAATGTCTAAAAAAATTATTTCTCAAAAACGGCTCCAATAATTTCTTCTAAATTCACATATATTGTAGTCGTTATAAATGTTGACACAATGCAGGGGGTCGCTTTGACCCTTGATAGTTTGCTTCTGGGAGTAAAAAAATAAAAATAACTCAATTTTCATGAAAAATGACTAAAAAATAATTTTTCTGTGGAACCTTTCTATCGATGATTTCTACCTTCAGGTATGTTTTAGGTGTTCAATAGAGTAACAAAACAGGACAGTTTGCACTCCCAAAAAAAATATTTGGTTCTGTGCAAAAAATTATTTTTTGAAGAAATTATGGAAAATTCACGCTCCAATACATTACGTGCCATGTATCATTGTTACTATACTGTTACAATGTATTGGTCTGTTCGTTCCAGAATATGCCATTATGTTTTAAGGGGTTTTTAATATATTGAGGTGGACCCCCCCCCCCCTCGAGGGGTCTGAAATTTAACCATATAGGGAAATTATATACTATAAAATTTCACATTAAGTCTTTTTACTAATTTATAAATTGGAAAGCATGTTCGAGTAAACTCGGACCGGTTCTTTCGAAATGGGACACCCTCATTAATGGGAAATGATGGACTGTCATTTGGACATGCCTTGGTGGATGAAACGTTATAGAAGTGGGTACTTAACTCTGTAGGCGGTTTTAAGTCCGCGAGTCAAAAGCTGTCGACCTAATTACATTAAGGGGAGAAATTCGCACCGGCTACCATAGCTAGTAGGCTGTAGCCTACCAGCGCACATGTTGCACGAACATGATATTGATGCTACAATAAAACAATAAATGTAACACGTATAGAAATTGAGGAAAACCGCCTGCATAGAGGTTACAATTCAGTATTTTTGGATTTTCATAGTCTTGTGCACCTTTCCTTATCTTAATACAGCCCATTCGTGGCTTGCCCCCCAACCCCCCCGACATTTTCAACCTAGCACTGTAGGTAGCTATGAGCTTTATTACAAAATGAACCATAGAAGGAAGCATATAGGATTGTGGGGTAGTTTCAACGTGCCCCCCCCCAAATCCTTGACCCACTTATGCTACAGCCTACTGGGCTGAAGGGCGCGCACCATTTTAATGCCTGGGCTAAACTTGATACCCATTTACAATCAATCACTTAATTACGGTCCATATATTAATATTATACGAAGGAAATAACTAGACGGGGCAAACTTTTTATTCTGAATAGCACTGCAACCGCCTTTAGAATCACTCGGTGACATCCCCTGGAAATCACTCGACCCCAACGACTGACAACCTCAATTTTTCGCCTTTAATTAAATCCCTCATACCAGAAACTACCCCTTCCTCAAACTCTCACGCACCCATCGAAAATACCAAATGCCAGAGTTAAACATCAGTGGAGCATGGAGGATTTAATAAAATTACCGCAGAATAAACACTTGAACACGATATCCGGTAAAATTGGGGTTTGCCGACTACTCGCTACCACATGGCTCTTATAATGTAGCCTACCGAAGACAAGAGACAACCAACTACTGAAGACCGGTAAGGAGTTGTTCCCTCATGTATTGCACCCTATGCATCCGGTCTTTATTTCCAATGGCGCAATCTGCTGGAGGAGACTATATTGTTAGACATTGGGTGGACTAATGATTTATAAATCTACTGAACTTAGTGAATAAGCCAACTAAGGTGTGAGCATGAGCTTCGTTGCCTTCATTACGGATTTAAGGTAATTTTTATAAACAGTTTTTGAAAACGTAGGGTGACCGAGTAATTTTAATAAATTTCTTGTCCCACAGCTTCAATCTTATGGACGTTCGAACGCCGGGGATCAACTGAGAAATTTGTCATGGGAGCAAAAAGGTTGGTGATTGGGTCTGGGTGGTGCAAAAAACAGTCTATTTCTGAACGCATTTTTGCCTATGAAAAATTTATAAAAGAACCGGTCCAAGTTTACTCGAACATGCTTTCCAATTTATAAATTAGCAGATATAGACATGTGTAATTTCATAGGAAATAATTTCCTTACGGTTAAATTTCAGATCCCTCTAGGGGGGGGGGGGTGGGGGTCCACCTCAATATATTAAAAACCCCTTAAAACTTAATGGCATATTCTGGAACGAACAGACCAATACATTGTAACAGTATAGTAACAATGACACATGGCACGTAATGTATTGGAGCGTAAATTTTCCATAATTTCTCAAAAAATAATTTTTTGCACAGAAGCAAATATTTTTTTGGGAATACAACTTGTCCGTTTTTGTTACCCTATTGAACACCTAAAACATACCTGAAGGTAGAAGACCGATAGAAAGGTTCCAATGTAAAATTATTTTTTAGTCATTTTTCAGGAAAATTGAGTTATTTTTATATTTTTACCCCTAGAAGCAAACTATCAAGGGGAAAGCGACTCCCCGCATTTTGTTAATATTAATAACGACTACAATATCTACAATATATGTGTGAATTTAAAAGAAATCTTTGAAAATAATTTTTTTAGACGTTTTTTTAGTTTTTTGAGAATAACCCCCCCCCCCCCCAATTGAGTTAGCCCAAAATAAAAAAAATGTCTCGAGGTATGATTTTTGTAATCCTACATGCAAAATTTCATTAAAATCAGCCGGGTAGTTTGCCCGGAAATCGATAAACAGACAGACAGACAGTCATACAGACAGACATACACCTAGACAGAGCGACAGACAGACAGACATTTCGTAAAAACCACTTTTTTAGGTACCTGGGACCTCAAAACGTGTAAATCCGTTGAAATCTCGGAATTGAAAATTTCGACCATCACAAAGCTTTCCTTATACTACGTATAAATTTGAAAGTAAAAAAAACAAGCTTTCTCAAAGTGCAGACTTAACTAACTCTTAGCCCTACTGATTTTTAAGATAACAATTAATGCAAAAAACGTTAAATTAGTTTTTTTGCTGCGAAAACTTGTAAGGTATTTTTTTTTAATCAATTTTTTATAAAGATACTTCCATAACCAAGGCCGTGCCCAGGGGGCGGTCCCCCGAAATTAAAGGGCTTTACACAAATTTAAATGTAAGTTTATATTTTATGGATACAATTTATCATTTTATCTAAACCTGTTTTATTGATGTTTGATTGTTTGAATACTGGATAGAATGGACTTTCATTAATAAATTTGGACCCCCCCCCTCCCCGAAACCAAAACCTGGGCACGGCCTTGTCCATAACGAGTAAACTCAATACTCTGAATTTTAAAATGATGGTAAAATTACTCTTGTGTGCTTGAGTGTTCAAATTTTCGATTTTATAATTATAAACTATTAAAATAAATAAATAAAAATCATTTCTAGCTTACCTACGTCCTTTAGACACTGGTAGACCTACCAGTTTTTCCCACTGCACTGTGAACAATATTATACAGTAAAATACATATATCTAATGTTATAATAATATACAGTATCCGGACCATTTAGTGCCCATGCCCCCTTGGCCTACGCCTATGAATTGAACAATTTACTATTGAGTGTACAGCCAAGGCTGGAACATACCACCTGGCAGTAGTTTCCTCAACCCTCTACCATTGTTACACATACTAAAGAGACAAGAACGTTCGTAAACTAACCATAGGACGGGGGTTCGTTCACCCTCTTTGCACATTCATTCGGGCTACATAAGCTATGTATAAAGAATAGTGACGGGGGAAAGACTACAGTGCGACCTTCTCACGTGCCGTGGGAATCCACCACTTTTAAGCCTCTTTTTGAGGAGTTTTTGCATTTTTGAGAAAATATGTTAACAATTCTCACGGGGGCAATTATTGGGTCATCGGCGTAGGCGTGCTACCTGGAATTTAGTTTGTATTGTGTTCCCATTATGGGGTAGTATTATGCTGAATGAGCGTAATAGCGTATGTTAGCGGTTTAGACGACGCCTCGTTAGATTGTGGATTTCAATCCGGCCTAGCCTCGTTTTTCTAAATGCTCTAATGTCGGTTGTATGCCTACGATATTATCTTATATTAGGAGGTTCCGCTTATACTACATACCTTGGCTTGCCGTGATGTCAACCAGGCCAATGTTTATGCTATCAGCCAGCCATAGTGTGCGCCCTACATCCTCCAAGTATCAGAGAGAAATCTTTCCAAATTTATCCAAATGAACATTTGGTGAGAGCTAACTAATTTATTAATTTATCGACCCAGAGCCCTTATATTGACAAACATGATCTTTTAGCACCTCCTAAAATATATGAACTGTGATAACACACAGTATATTTTCCTGTCTTGTGAACGATCGTTAATTCATAGAAAATTTAAATAATAAAAAATGAGAATTAAATTAATTAGTTCACACGCCAAGTTATCCAAAAATTTGGAAAGATTCCCATTCAGGAACAGGCTAGCAGCCTATCCCATTTCATTGAAAAAAAAAAACTGTTTCAGACGGTCCATGGGCAACCTCGGAACCTCGGTGTCTAGTGCACTGCCGATAGCCGTTTGCCAAACAAACCATACCATACTGGTGCACACCACCCCACGCAATATTGTATACGGACATACTATACGTGTTAGGATAATTTAAACTTTTCCGGATAATAAGTTATTCTTTTCCATTTGTGCTATGGCTGCTACTATCATAAGTTGAGAGGTTATACGTTTATACGTTATACGAGTATACGAATTGTAACGATGTGTTATAAGGTCAATAGAGCCATACACTACAGCATGTTTATTCAAGATACTTTTTAATTTTAGGCTACAATATGAACCTATTCCTAATCTATAAAGTAGGTATTTATACTGCAAAAAATTCATTAGACCCATATAAATAAAGAAAAACATTTAAAGTACCGCACCTACAACTGTCTGAACATTAATTAATGATAATGAACTACTTATTCCAATGCAGGTATCTATATAATTACAAAGGCACGGCCGGAGTTACGTGACGAATCAGTAGAATCCGGGATGATAGGCCGTGGTCGTTCTAAAAGCGTACTTCCAAACGTTTCGTCAACATCTGCGGTCGACATCTTCAGTGGAAGTGTGTAGACTTCTGAGATTGTATCTCGGAGGCTCAGCAGCAACTCACGGCCAACCATCCCGGATTCTACTGATTCGTCAAAATGTAGGTACTCGTATACGATCCATTATAAAGTCGAAGAAACTCAGTGTTTCGTTTTATTTCATTCGTGTTCACCCGGTACATATATGTAGTAGAAGTAGTAGTGTTCGTCGGCTTAATAACGACTTAGGCCTCATTTGGGCCCATAGAGCGACCCCGACTTGACTGTCCTATGGGCTGGCATAGGACAGTGGACCTCCTGATTATAGTGGATTCCGAACCACTTGGGAAACACAGTCAAGTCACACGATTAGTTCGGAGGTGACCAGGACAAGTCCTACCATGTTACCCTACCGGCACTGTGCACACGACCAAGTTATCTGCAGCTTTGAACCTGCTCTGGTCCGCTGGATTTAACTTGGTATGGCGGCCGGTTACCCGGTACACATATACACACTATAAGTAATCTCTAAATATAAATACTATGTAATTACCATACTTATAAACACAGGTCAAACCATTAAATACCTATTTTTTGGCCTATGTTTAATACAATACTGTAATATATACTTTTATCTATCTTAATTATTATCTATATAATTTTATCTATCTACAAATTGGCTATACAAAATTAGAATCGCAAGAAATTTGAAAGTGAATCTCCCTCTCAGTATTTTTGCACGATGTAGCCTATTTAGAAAGGGTCAAATGTAATTATGCAAATAAAGATTGCGAAAGAAAGGGTGCTTTCCATAGCGAGGTTTAGATTTTTAAGAAAAAAATATTTTTTTAATATTATTGATAATCCAAGCCCCAATGCCATTACTATTGCTTACTTAGCCCATTCTATTATATACTAGTATATACTACGCAATTGCTGTCCCATTGATCAATCCAGTGTTATAGGGATTAAGGAAAATCTATAGGCAGCCGAAATACCATAAAACTGTTAGATAATTAGGAAAACATGTACGGGTTCACTCGTACTGGTTCTTTTTACATAATAACAAATAGTCAATGTATCTGATTAATCTCTTCAGTCACCTCTGTAGGTAATGATTACCTGGTAATACCTGTATTGAGTTACGAGTATAACGACAGGTCTCCGATCACATGATGTGCTGTGGAGACTTGCACAAGTAGGGCCGACAAGTACAACTATGTCATTGAAGGCTGCTATATATGGGGACTCTCTGAGTTGCGAACTTGTGACTTCTGGATTGCATGATTTTTGGTAATTCTCAAACTAGACTCACTTTTCCAATAAATTACGCAGCCTTATTACTAATTATCATAACCCAAGAGAAAGAAACTATGCGGGAGTTTGTTCAAGTTATGACAAGTATATGATGCTTTAAAGACAACTTAGTAGGTAGCTTCCCATCATATGCAGTCTTTTCAGTTAGCTTTAACAACAAAGCAGCAGTGGAAACTTTGGGAACAATTTTCGTTGTTCGAAGATAACTTAAATACATTATACAATGCAAGACATCAGTCTGCTTTGATAGATTTTCCTATTGTCCTATTTTCCCATTTCCCTATTTAGCAGTAGTAGTGATGCCGTAGCATACATATGGTTCTACATCAGCTACCTTTTATGGCTACTTTTATTATAGTATTTTAAAACAGTATAATGGAATTAACGGAATTTTTGTATTTAGCTGATTAAAAATAATACACGTCAGAAAATTAAACCTAACAATCCAATATATAGTGAATAATAATAAACCTACTTTATTGAATTGTTGGAATTAAATGGATTATTGTACTGTACTAAAATAGACAATAGCATTGGAGCAGCAGGTTTTCATGCTTAATGGCCCTGAAGTAGGTAGGTACACAATCAAATTTCAATTTACTTAGACTAGCCAATAATTATTTAAGTCCTACACAATTCAGCAGTGTTGGCCCCATTCATAAAGGTCGTCACAGTAACTTCAGGTATAAGAGATTGTCTTCCTTTTGAAAAATGATAAAAATTTCCACCTAAGCTTATTGACTCTCCATACCTATCCCTTCTAGAAACGGACGTTTTCATTGTCCCTAACCGTCGCGAAGGAGTCACACTCAAACTGGAATTACGCGTAAATGACTGTTTGCAACAACAGAATAAATAGTTCCTGTAATGCTTGCGAAATGTGCCACTAACGCAGAATAGAGCAATGGGGTTTATACAAGAGTTGACGTAGGCGAGGGAAAATCCGAGGATTCTGAGTGTGTGCCAGAACGCGTTGTAGTCATCCTCGAACGAAGGATTGAAGTAGAACCACAAGAAGAACATGTGTTGAGGCAGGAAGCAAACGGCAAAGATTAGGACGAAAGCGAGCACCAGCTTAGCTACCTTTTTTCGAGCGCGCACTTGCCGGGCGGACTCTTCAGGCAGGTTCCTGGTACTGAGGAACAAATGGCGGGCCATGAGGCTGTAGAATATGCCAATGATGATCAGGGGGATCGCGTAGTAGACAAGGAACTTTGCAGCGACGACTACGCGCGGGTAATACCAGCCCATTTCGTCCGGGTATGGGTAGCAGACGTAGATGTAGAGGGCGTCTGGGTAAGGACGTTTGAGGTGGGAGAGCATCGCTGCGGGGACGGCTAGCACTATCGAGACGACCCAAATAATGGCCACGACGAGTAGTGTGCACCTCGTCGCTCCTCTGCTCCCTCCTGAAGCATGGAGCTTCCGCATTGGGTCCGCAATTGCGAAAAATCTGTCAGCACTTAGAGCTGTAAGAGTGAATACTGATACTCCCACGGAAACGTCCTTTGCAGATTCCGATATCTATAAGAGAGCAAAATGATCCCTAAACTCGTGATTTTTTTAGGTTCGCTCGTTTTTTTTCAAATACGTACCTACTGAAAGAAAGGCTCTCAAATTATTGTTATGGGTTACTTGGCTTTTGGTGAAGAGTGTCAGAGAACGTCGGGTACAGTGGTGGAGTAACCAATAATAGGCATTGCAGTAATTTTTTTTGAACTCCCATATCTATTGTAAGAGTATTAATTAAGAGGAATTCAAATAATAAAAATTTCAAGTATTAAAACAAATAAAATACAATTTAATACAACAGTTTATAAAATAATAATGAATTTAACGAGTCAAAATATTATAAATATATAAATTTATATATATAAATATATATATCAAAAAATTGTTTATTAGCTGTGATAGCCTACTACTCACGTTCACAAACTGTGAAGTAAGAGTTTTGCCAAGTGTTCATCAAGAAGCCCACTATTTCGCGCCTATTTTTTAACATTTTCCCCGGGGAAGATCCCCAGCGGGACTTACTATGACGATTAAAACTAATCACCATAGTAGGCCACCGTATTATGAATAAGTCTTCCTCTATAAACTCTAAACTTTACTGCTGTTAAAATGTGTAACCCCCTATTTTGCACCTCATTTTCAAAAAATTTCCCCTGGCAGAGACCCCCACACCAACCCACCTCAACCGGATTATGCCAATAATGACTATGTATACACGATCTAACTAAACGGTCGTAATTGTAAAATTATGATTAATTAGTCCTCATTTCTGCAAAATGTAGTCTGCCTATGTCTGCGCCAAACCAAAGTCCGCAACTGGTCGGGTGGGGAGGGCCAGTTACTCACTGGCACCTGGTTTTCAAATTTTCAATGCTGTTAACGGGCTCACTTGGTCTATTAATGAACAAAGAGTAACGATGAACATCGCGAGTAAAGCCCTAAGTCGTTAGCACGGTTGCATAATTATAAATTTACAGGCTCTGTTCAACCGAGTTTTTTCTTAATATTATTTTATTACAATTTTCAGTAGCCTATTTTATACTGTTAATAAAATACAGTATTCTTAGCTCCGTAAACCTTTTTTTAATGAGATAGGTCTAGACTCCTATGATAGGGCTTCTAGCTCCATAAATAATCTTTACAGCCTAACTGATTCAATTGCTGAGGGCAAGCAGAGGCAAGCAAACAACAAAAATCATACCTGATGGGAATATTATTAAAATTTCCCACTCTTGAATCTGGGAAATCCTCCAAATTATTTCTATAAATTCACAAAGGCCCAGGTTTCCCAGAGCTTTTTCCTCAGCTGATACCTATATTAATAGACTTATTGTGTACTTATTTTTTATTTATTTATATAGGTACTTCCCTAAACCTAGACCATCATCATAATACTGTGTATGTACACACAGTTGAAGTGAGCTTACATTTCAAATATACAGTATATGTAGTTGCCAATATGACATACGGTACCTTGCATATTAGCGTCCCAAATGGCCATGACTCGATAGTATAGATGATGGAGGTAAATGGAACGCTTGTGAGGATTACCAAGAGGTCACCCAGAGCCAGGCTGAAGATGTACGTGTTGGGAACATTACGCATTTTCTTCTGAGTCGAAAATATGAGAATGAGTGTGCCATTGCCCACACAGCCTACCTGCAATGTCCAAGAAAACTCATCAAATGAGGTTCATTTGTGACGTCATTTTGTAGATGGCAGCACCAGTTGCACTGATATCAAAGCGTTGATTTTTCCATAAGCCTCAATACTATTTTAAAATTATTTTATTTATGTATTATTTTAAAGTGATATTTTTCTATAAATCATGGAGAATATATATTAAATTATATGCAGCGAAATAAGGTCCAGGCATAGTAAAAATATTATAAAAAATATTAAAAGAATTAATTAGATGCTAAGAGCTTAGTTTTCACATGCAAACGGCGGCCATTTTGAATAATATGGATATCGGTTTGTCGTCAGCGAACCTAGTGACCAAAACTGTCCCTACAGAACCTCATTAGCTGGAAAAGCTATATCTGTTCCTTTTACATCAGTGGTTCCCAACCAGTGACGGTCTGCGGACCATTCAGGCCGACAATGTGTCGCTGCGGACAACCTCTTACATTTATTATTAAATTTATATTATTGCTTTCCAATTTATACGTAGTATAAGGAAAGCTTTGTGACGGTCGAAATTTTCGATTCCGTGATTTCCACGGATTTCCACGTTTTAAGGTCTCAGGAACCCAAAAAAGTGGTTTTTACGAAATGTCTGTCTGTCGCTCTGTGTGTCTGTGAGTCGATTTCCGGGCAAACTACTAAGTCGATTTTGATGAAATTCGGCATGTAGGTTTACAAAAATCATACCTCAGGACTATTTTTTTTTATTTGGGGCTAACTCAATTTGGGGGGGTTTTATACTCAAAAAACTCCAAAAAAACGTCTAAAAAAATTATTTCCCAAAAACGGCTCCAACGATTTCTTTTAAATTCACATATATTGTAGTTGTTGTTAATGTTGATAAAATGCGGGGGTTCGCTTGCCCCTTGATAGTTTGCTTCTGGGGGTAAAAAATAAAAATAACTATATTTTCATGAAAAATGACTAAAAAATAATTTTTTTGCGACACCTTTCTATCGATGATTTCTACCTTCAGGTATGTTTTAGGTGTTAAATTGAGTAACGAAATCGAACAGGTTGCTTTCCCAGAAAAGTATTTGGTTTTGTACAAAAAAATGATAGAAAATTCACACTCAAACGCATTGCGTGCCCTGCCAGTATTGCTGTGTGTTAATGTGTTGGTCTGACCTATCTAGAATTTACCTCACCTCCAATGACGTCAGGTGGACAACCCCCCCCCCCCCGAGATTTCGGAAATTTAAACATAGGAAAATTATTTACCATGATATTACTCATTTTCTCTATCTACTAATTTTGATAAATTGGAAAGCATGTTCGAGTAAACTCGGACCGGTTCTTATTCTTTGTTTAAGAATTCGAAGGCTTTCAAGGGATATCTCTATATTTAGCTTCCAGTATGGTTTTAATGTACAACAAAGTTATTGTGAAACTTGGGCACGCTTGTTCTTTTACAAGTTGTTGTATTCTCGGCTTAATGTTCTTGTTAATAGCTACTCTTAGGCAGGATCGGATCTAGAATGAGACCAAGGAGGGGACTAAAATTAAATACGAATAAAAAAGATGAATATTGCAAAAAATTGCCAATATGATTGCCCCTCCAATCATTTTCATAAAAGTGTTTAAAGTGGGGAACCCGTTCTCATGGACGTACGCAGCTTTTAACTTAATGACTTTAGTGTCCTTTGCGCATGAGCCAAAGGGTTCGGAAGATAGGAAAGGGGGCCCGGGGGTCCCCCCGGGTGAAATTGTTTGAAAAATAGGGCTGAAATATTGGGGTTTTACGCACTTTCAGAGTAATAAGGCTTCTATATTACAGAGAATTAATATAATGTACACAAGGGGGCCCGGGGTCTCCCCCGGTAAAAATATTTTGAAAAATAGGGCTCAAGTAGTGGGGTTTTACGCATTTTGAGAGCAGTAACACTTGGATTTATGATTTTTAAATGTTGATTGGTAGTAGAGGTAATTAATTTTGTAGTTGTATATTTAAAAATACAGTACTATCTAGTGTAAAGTCAGAACCTAAAGAGGGGGGGGGGGGGCTATAGCCCCCATAGCCCCCCCGTAGATACGCGCCTGCTCTTAGGCCACTACAGGCATTATCGCGGACCATTTGCCAGGGTTGGGAACACTGAGCGAAAAAAAACAGCCCAATTATCAATTCTTAGTATTCTTCAAAATAACATCATTTTATTTGAGATAGGCAGAATTTTAATCTGGTTACAAAATTGGTATTCACTGCGGACTACCGGAAGCATTGCTATCCTGTCTGAAGTAACATGAAATAGTTAGGTAACTCGTGGCTTCGGAGGCCCTTGTGCGAAATTAAAATTTCGGATCCTAGCAAACAAATATCCAACAACAGAAGCTAAACTCAGTTACATCCAAAATGCAATTCTAATGGATATTAAACCGCCAGACCGGCTAGTGGAGAGCCACAACTTAAAGCAATCTGTTCTAACGGCAGACAAGCTTTCAAAAAGGTTGTAGTCCCCCACGCAAAGCTCTGATGAATTTATAAAGTGTTTGTTTGTGTGTCAAAGAACCCTACACTAGTTTCTACCCAAAACTCTCTAATTATCAACTCAGCAAAAGTATAGTTGAGCTCAAAACCAGCAAAGTTTCACTATTGTTTGTTACAATACTGTTTGACTAGACTGTTTAGTGCTTACCACCATTGATGTACTGGAGGAATAAAGTTTACCTTATGGAATAGAGGCTTGATTGCCAAACTTTTATTCCACATGGGAATAGATATACTCGTTAAAGGACTTATTGGATCAGTCAGTTGCGCAGGCCTATATATAAAATGTTGGGAGGGGGGCAAGACCAGATCACCTCTAGCTACTAATTGACGTTCAACCTGTGCCCAATCATATACGGAAATGGAATAAGCTTTACGTTACAGAACAGTGGCTTCATTGGCAAACTTTTGTACCTCAATGGGATAGATATAGTTATAGGGCTTATTAGATCATAAATCAGTGGTGTAGACCTATGTATAAAATATTAAGATCACTTCTAGCTTTTATCTATTCACGTTCAACCTGATGGGCTACTCATTTACGCAACTGGCATAAGCTTTGCACCGGAAGTATTATTACTCTAGAAAAACCAGGTCTTTTTCTATAGCCAACTGAAGGCTTATGACATAGCACAATAATATACTGTATATAGGTAGATGATGGTTTGTTGATATCGTTGATCAGAAAAGTAGGCTACCCGTAACTATTTCTTAATTAATGAGACTGAGACGGCAATAGCCTATTGGGTGATTTCTGAGAAAATAAGAAGATGATGAGGAAGAAGAAACAGAAAAAGAAGCAGAAGAAGAAAAATATTATTTTTGGATTTAATGTGAGGGTTTGAGACAAAAAAGGGTAGGTATTAACTGACTCCTTTGTAAGCTTTCATTCAGTAAAAGATATACAATACTGGAACACTTTTCAGTCAACGCTGTAGGTGTTGATTGAAACAGGATGCGAAATGTAAATGTTTCACATTAGGCTTAACTATACCAACGGAAATCTGACAAAACCAGATGGAAAAAGGTTCAAAGGCTATGTAAATATCGACTACATTTGCAATTGGAAGGAGAAAGTTGTTTTATTTCGATGGGAATGTAGGTAACAACACTGTATTGTATCTTATACACGTATTTTGGTTGAAGTTACGACAATATTCCTACCCCACCGTTTGTCAATACGATATTTCGTTATATTCTTGACGCGGGTCACTGGTTTTGGGGGGGGGGGGATGCCTCTTTTATCTGTATAACAACGTGAAGGTATAATTCCCTCATATATGGGACAGATTACACCATTACTGTTGTCAATCGTATCTCAGCAATCTTTCAACAGTCAGGGGATTTTCAAAACAGCATTAGCTCATCTGCACTTCGGCTATTAGGCCTATAAATTAAATGAAATGAAAACCATCTTTATATTAGGTGAGCTTTAGCCCCGAAGGGCTACTCTACCTCCTAACCACTAACCTATTTTGGTTTTCAAATATGAAATGAAATATTGCCTACATTACTTTTTTTCCCTGAAATAAACAACAAAAGAGAGAAGAAAAATAATTCTACAATCTCTCAGGCACTCATTCATTCACTCTCAAATGTCACTCTCCTGAAACTGATGGCAGGCTGTCCTGAATCTCCCCAAATTATTCTTTGTCCTAGTATCTTCTGGCAAGGAAGTCTAAGGTCTGGGCCGTTCTCAAACCATTTAACCTCAATGTCCCTCAGATATTCACGCAATTTTGAGCGTCTAATGTTTGGCGCAAACTCTGGGCGCTAAGAAATACACAAATAATTGTTGTGCCCAGTTTTTTTTTTCAGAATCGTTCGGATATTCTGCTTAAACAACACAGTAGACAAATTTGCCTTTCGGTGGTAGATAAAGGCTTTTGTGGCAATTATAAATTCAAATTTTTAAAAGCCCTGTGCCCCTCAAACCGTATGTGGCGCATTTGATAGAAGGTATTACTATTATTATTGACGTATAATTTCGACTGATCTGTTTACGGACATATTATTGGTACTGTTAGAATAAATTTGGAAAACTGTTTCACTCCTTGATGTCAACCCATACCACCTACAAGTGCCAATGGGCAAGCTCAGACATGCTTACCGTTGGCACTATAACAGGTATTAGTTCGACTTCAACGAGTCTGACATCAGGTAAAATTTATTTAAAATTACGTGTCAGCTTATATGTAGTATATGTAGTCAGAATGGCGTAGAGGTAACGACTAGGACTATCATCCAGAAGGTGACTGGTTCGAGTCCCACCCGAATGCCAAAATTTTCTAGTGGTACAATTATTTATCTTCTGACTACCATGCTTCGGAGGGCATGTAAAGCCGACGGTCCCGGCAGTCTTCCCTGACTGTCGATAGGTTAAACAGGAGGCTGTTGATGCAACCTGAAAACTCCTGTACCACGGGTAGTACCACCCCAACACGAATTTACTTTTTTTTACTTTTTAGCTTATATGACTTTGATATTGTGTTGTCAGAACATGTAGAGTAGTGGTACAAACTCTAACTTTCACCCGAAATGGTTGTTGGTTCGAGTTTCACACTTACTACATTTTCGGTGGGCTTGTAAAGCAAGCGGTCCCGAGCCTTCTTAGTAATAGAACAAAATGTCCGTATTTATTTATTTATTTATGACTCAATGACTGGCTATACTATAATGAACTTGAACAGTTGAATAATACAATATCTGCCATAATATCTTAAGTTATACTTACAATAAAAATTAGTGCAAATAGAAGAGGTACAATGTAGGTTTCCGGTCTATCCGAGTATGGAACATATGTGAAATTGGCAGTCGAGTTGTTACCGATGATGGTCACGTTGGACATTTTCATCCACTATCTACCATTTCTTCATGCTCTCCGTACGCACACTGAAAAAAGAGAAACTCGTTTTGGCATTGGTTATAATAAAAAACCACTATTTGCTCCATTGTAGCAAATTAATTAATTTCACAGTTTGTGTCTATTTAATAATTCCGGATATTCGGAGGGTTTTTTTCATTGCGAGTCACAATGAATTTTGGACAGGAAATAACCTCGCCTGGCTTTCGAGAAACCAATGATAATTCGTGAAATGAAGGTGACGTAGCTGTCAGACTAAAGTATATCTCTTTCTATATATATATATAAATAAATAAATCTATATATATAAAAATGAATCCATATTTCCCTTTGTCAAGGCATCACGCGTGAACGGCTGGACCGATTTCACTATTTTATTTTTGTTGTGTTTGTTATTGTCAGGAGAAGGTCAAAGACAGAAAAAATTTAAAAAATTGCGCGGAAAATTAGAAAATTTTGGAAATTGAATCGCGAGCCCTGAAGGGCCGAGCTGTGTAATGCCCAATGGAACCACGTTAATGCGAGGCCCCAAAGGGGCGAGCTTCCGTCCACCACAGGCGCAAGCCCCGCTTGTACTGTATACAGTAGGCCTACGTAAGTGTGTAACATGCAGGTACCGAACACTTTTATGGTTGAGATCTGTAGCATATATAGGTGTAGGTATATATGTATATTTGCACCTATATATTGTACATAAAGCATAGGAACTACAATGTATTGTACACATTCTGCGACAGATTTCTTAAAAAAAAGTTTAATGAGTCGTCATAATTTTTGTAATTAGCCTACAATGCATCACCATATATAATATGGTATTTAACTTAAAGGAGTGTTCAATTAAATTTAAATCAAGTTAAAAATTATGGCAAATTGTCTCTAATCGTCAAAATACAATATACATCTACATATACAGTATAGAAATTTGTTTTCTTAGGTTCAATAACTCAATGACAGATGTCACAGTTCGCAAACTAATAGCAGTGTTTGTTGGTACAATACATATGTATGATCCCAGAATGTCCCTAGACTGATTTTAATAATGTAGGCCTATATAATATGGTCTAATCCAGCTATGCAATACAATTCCAACTGCAAAACTATATCCACACATACTTAGTTAATGAGTTAAAAATTTGGCAGGCTTTACCACGCAATGCAAGGCAGAATAGCACTTGAGTTCTTGGCGCATGCGCACATACTGCCTGCAATTCGGTATGCGCGTCTTCAATGCAATATTTGCTCTTTAAATTTTATGTCTACCATAAAATTTATGGCTTCACACTCGTATTTGAATGTTTTATTACTCATAGGCTATTCCACTTGGGCTCTAAATTAATGAGTTTCTTCGCGTTTAATTCGAAGCCATTTTTGGGTTGGTCTTTCCCTCGCTTTAACTTATTCATCACAATATCGCTGATAAGGTGTAACTGTACTAGTGGGTTTCCCTCTGTAGATGGCAGTTCTTGCCGTAAGCGTCGAAAGTTGTCAGTTAAAATGTAAAAACAACTGTTGCCCACAGGTAACTTAAAATGAAAAATTACAATAATCCGTAAAGGAAGTACCTATGAGTAGGTATATGATTTTTATAAGCGATATAAAATGTTGTGGAAGGGCAGAAATGTCATGGAAAATGAGAGACTGCCTTGTACTTTCTTTATTGAAAAATACCTCGATTTGAAATTTGCGGAAAGAATCGGTTGGAAACTCGTTTTATAAAATTGCTGATCGGATTTTAACAACGCGAAGTAGGTATTGTCTTTTATGTTATTAATAGGCTATTATTATTATTATTGTCGATAAGCGTTGAAAAAAAAGCGGAAGCTGGAGCGTGAAAATTATGTGTATAACATTTTTTATTTTATTATATTGCACCTTGTCCGGGATTACTGGACTAGGAAAAAAGTGAAGTGAAATTATAAATTTTAATAATAATACTAGATAGCAAACTCCCCTGCATATTTAAAGCCAGCCGCCATTAATATAAGTGGTTAGAAAACTATGTTTACATTCATTTACACCTTGAGTTCTTATGAGATTTCCTAATATTTTCTGTGAAATTTACTTTCAAAAGTTCAATCTTTCAGTTTATTTTCAGTGGATTTTGATCAATAGTGACATAAAAGACAATATTAACTGAAATGAAAACAAGATAAAATTTATTTCGTCGAGAAGTACCTATTTAAGAACAGGTACTTTCCCTTCTTTCTATCCACTTATAACAATGGCGGATGGCTTCACAACACTCCCTACAGAGAGCAGGGAAGTTCACTATCTAGTATTATTATTAAAATCTATGAGTGAATTGAGTTATTATTATTATTATCCCCAGCAACTTGCGCCGGGACATCGCTGTGGCAGCGTTCCGAATGGCCACAGGACATTACCACCTCCAGAGCCACCTCCACAGAATAGGAATCGCTGAGTCATCCGAATGCCCCCTCTGCTTCCAAGGGGAGGGGAATGGCGATCACCTATTCAGCTGCACTGGCATCATTGAGGCAGAAAACCAAACTGAGACATAGGAGGGAGGAATTGTACATATCAACGATAGTTTAATTTAAATATTAGTATATAATAAACTACTAAAACATTCATATTGATTATCAGTCATACGTTCCATATAGGCCTAAACAGTACAGTAAGTAGGCCTACAGGACATGGCTGCAATAACAATAAGGATACCTGAGTGTTTACTGCCTGGCTAATAACCATTCATGCGGTTATGAAGACGTAACAAAGAGGACTATTTAAAACGGCAATTCAACATACAAGGTCATTTGACTTGGCAACCCTTGGATATGATGCGGTTAACAGATCAAAACATAATTTGTTATACACTACAACACAGTGTATAATACTGTATACCATAACCTTTTCAACAATTTTTAAAAATAATTCATAAAGACAAATCGAGCAACTTTATAATATGTGTATTGAAAACAATTTTACATTTACACTGATCAGCAGTAGCCACAACAGCTACATAGCTGAAAGAGAATCAACGTACATTTATCACTCAAAATTAAAAATTAAAAATAGAAATAAATAAAATAAAATACAGCATCACATGATAAATTAGTAGAATTTCATATTTTTCATTAAATTAAATAAATAAATAAGGGGTTTATGAGGACAGGAGGAACTCCACGTTTTCTACTCAGAGCGATGCATTAATCACATTGTTGAAATAATTAGTACCTTTACAATAGTAAAAGGATAGTATACCTAGTTCCAGAATTAATATTATATACGATATTATCGTAATATCATTTATCGTAAGGCAATGCCCGTGCACGGCTTTTGCTTCTGGTTGGCATAAAATTAAAAAAGTGAAAATTATTGTCATTTCACTTATTTTGGAACTTAGATCAATTATTCTTGCTTATTCACTCATTGACTTCTGGGGGTGTTTGATTCGGAAGTAGGAGACCAAGGATGTCCCTAGAAAGAACCGGTCCGAGTTTACTCGAACATGCTTTCCAATTTATCAAAATTAGTAGATAGAGAAAATGAGTAATTTAATGGTAAATAATTTTCCTATGGTTAAATTTCCGATATCTCGGGTGGAAGGGGGAGGGTTGGTGTTATCCACCTGATGTCACTAGAGGTGAGGTAAATTCTAGATGGGTCAGACCAACACATTACCACTCAGCAACACTGGCAGGGCGCATTTCAACGTGAATTTTCTATCATTTTTTCAAAAAAACATTTTTTCTACAAAACCAAATCTTTGTTGGCATGGTAGTTACCTTGCTCGTACTTTTGCGAGTCATAAATGCCATGTTATCGGAGACCTGTCGTAACTCAACACAGGTATTACCTGCAGAGGCGACTGAAGAGGTTATTCGGATGCATTCATTAAATTGCTTGCATGCTATTATTATTTTTTAAACAACAAAAGTAGAAAAACTATTCAAATTACGTCAGATCCCAAATAACTAGGTTCCACAATTTAGGCTCAAGTATCTCTATAATGCACATACGATACCATGTCAGAGATTTTCATTTATATGCTCTTCACAAAAACCGTAGTATCTCAGTATGTGTAGTATCTCACGAAAATCTTCAGATGAAAGCATTTTCCTTCGACTGAGTAATCAATCATAACAGCCGCATACATCTTGCTGTCACTTCATTTTCGCCACCCCGGGCTCGGAGGTTGCCAATTTCCCGCGGAAAATCCCCGCTTAAAATTGATTTTTTAATTGCCAACCCTTTCCAAAACCCATCCACTTGCTGCCCCCATTACTTTCTTCTTAGCTTACTTTAGATTTATCCGTTATAAATCGAAAGTTGCAGTGAACGGCAGGTGCGGTAGATGGTGGGATATGATATCACGAATTTCTCTAATTGGAGCCTGGAAAGTTTCATGACAAGTCTGGTTATAGGGTGGCTTCTCGCGAAAAAAAACATGATAGAATTTGCTCATGTTTTAATGATAATTTTCATGTGAATTATCGTCGGTAGGGGCTGTGACCGAAGGCCCGAGCCATGCTCGTGATCACGTGTTGTTCTACCTATTTCAAGACACAGTGTTTGTCATCTTTTTTGACAGTCTCAGATAATAATTCACAGTCCCTTGAATACTTAGTACTAATAATAAAAACTGTAATTGAGAATTGACTACTGGTACCCAATCACCCAATCACAGCTGGTAATTCTTGACCTACAATATAGCAAAATCAAGGGCGGATCCAGCTGAAAATTTAGGGGGGGGGGTCAGAAGTTTTTTGTAAGTTTAAAAAGTATTTTTGTTTGTTTAAAAGTTCAGTTTTATTCAAAAAATAATTTTCGCAAGGTATCTTAAAAATTTACTATGAATTTACTCATTTATGACCCACTGAACCCCCCCCCTGGATCCGCTATTGAGCAAAATTGTCCAATGTGTAGCTAATTTAAACAGTCTCCAATTTTTTAGTGCTGATTTTTAACAGTCCATCATGATATCCTCTACGCGGACAACATACTGAAGGTCAGCTGCCTCAACAGGTACAATAAAACAAACAACCCCACAAAAAATAATACCGAAGCTTTTTTACCCCTTATTTCCAGCTCATGGGGCTTCTCATAACATTAACTGGCAAGATTGCCTTCCACCGGGATCTTCCTTAGATTTAACACTGTCCTTGAAATTGTCTTGTTACATTTTCTTCATCTCTTTGGATCACTTTTGATGACTCGTAATTTCATTGTTGGTTTAATATGGTCGTGAAATAAAATGTTATGGCTCATGGCGAAAATGAAAAATATAGGGCCCTCGTATATGTGTTAAACGCAAGGCTGCGGGTTATTTTGAAAATTGTATTTAATTAAATCTGACCAAGTAGAGGATAATGCATTTTAATATTTCAGAAGGTAGCCGTGGTAAGCTCGATGATGGACTCGCACACATACTTGCTGTTTTGTCAGGTCAAGCTTACGCTTGTTACAATGTCAATGGTAATCATGCCTCAGCTTGTCATTGTCACTTTTTTTTAATCTTAGCGCTAAGCCTTTTGGGGCTTACAAGTTGTATGTTTATTTGTAGTGCAATGCTGTGGTTTTGAATGGGGTTGGTGGGGTGTGCACGACAACGAGTTGCCCAGGTACCGTCTACAACAGTTTGCCTTTGTCTATTGTACGATTTTTTGGTATAAGGGGTTAAGGGTTTTCACAGATTTTTAAAAATAGTTGACTATAACAGAAACGGGAGCATGTGTTGGCGTAAAGTAGTTGAATTTGTAAGAATATTGTTCATAGAGGAGTTATTAGGGAAGGTGCGGCAGCGAGCATACGTAGGACAGACGAGGAGCAGGTGTTGTACAACCAGTGGTACATACCTAGCATGTTGGACACATGGGAGGCGGGGAACTCGTCATCAAGTGTCCATGGGTAACTTGTCACTTGTAGTTGGTATGGGTTGATGTCGGAGACGTGAGCCTAGCGCGAGAATGAACCTTTCCGACCTGAACGCCATGAAAAGATTTCGTCTCACCCCTACAATTGGCCAGAGCCGGCCCTGTCCCCTCATAAAATCCAAGATCCGCCTACGGTCATAGGTTCCCCTGAAAGTTTTCCGACCATCGAAATGTATCCAGCCACTAAGTTTAAGGGGAGCTTATCTCACTATAAGCTTTTGAGATAACCTCCCCCTATACTTAGTGGCTGGACAAGGTCCGTTCGTCGGAAAGTGCGGATGTCAGTCTGCCCTTGGAACAATCGAAATCGTACTTTTTTGTTGTTGCGTATAAGATCAATTTCCAACAGGCTGCTTTTCCAGGTAGACTATTTCAACTATGGCTATTGGCAACTCGATGTAATGTACCTAGGTAGAATATTAATTCAATAGAATAACACAAAATGTATAGTGTATTTACTCCAGTAAAACTACAGAAGGATGCTACGGATCAGCTGGAGGGACCATGTGACAAATGAATGAGTGCTAGACGCTATCGGGGAAGAAAGACAGTTAGTAGCCCAGATACGAATCAGGAGAGCGAAATGGATGGGGCATTTGCTAAGGCACGAAAATCTGGTACACACTATTATCGAGGGCACAGTAGAGGGAAATAACCGAAAAGGACGGCCGAAGAAGGAATTCATGGATCAAGTAAAAGAAGACGCAGGAGCAATATCATATCAAGAACTGAAGAGGAAGATCGAGGACCGAGTAAACTGGAGGACGATATGCAGGGAGTTGCTGCCAACCAATCGCTAAGATTGTAACCTTAAGAAGAAGAAAACTTCACTGAGTTTAGCCATACGTCGCATAGAAACTTGCCATAATTTTTCTGCCTCATAGAAATCCGTTCAAACCAGGCATAAGTTAGTCTGTGGAATATATCCATGCATGCTCTCTACGTTTTGCCGGCGTCTTCCACTTTTTACCATTAAATTATCAACAAAGGGGAAGAGAAATATATTAAACTTTTGTAACGGTATATAGCTCATAAATGGTAGTCATTACTACAAACGCAATGTCGGGATTTTGTACCGTCAATTTAAATGTCTGCTAAGAAGCTCACTTGTAAACTTTCTTAAATATTTTCTGGAATGAAGTTTATAATCAGCAGGCGAGTCAGTGAAGTTTGCAGTGATTACCATGAGAGTGATTTTTAGCGCTAAATAGAGAAAAAACTTGGGCGTGAATTATTATATCCGAGGGGAATTACTTTGAAGGGGACAACATAGATAATCATGGATAAGTAAGATATATACAGTACGTTTTGAAAAAATAGAAAATTCGTGATACTTTTTGAACAGACCTCGAATATAATATTGAGGATTATTTTTTAATCGCGCAGTAGTAAGGTGTCACGTGAAAGTGTTATAATATGCGGGGGAAATTCAAATTAATAAATTATTAGAGTACAAGAGAATGGTTGCATTGCTTTACAATTGAAGGAAATGATACTAAACTTTAAATGAACACATAGAGTTTTGAAATATAATATGAATTTTAATTATTGTGTCTACATCTATAAGGGGGAAAAAGTTGAAAACTCCCCAAAAATATTAATTTATCAATTTCAATTTCCCGCACATTTTGTACTCATTTGTTTAAAACAATAAGGTTCTGTAGGGACAGTTTTGGTCACTATCACGACAATAAGATATCCATTTTATTTAAAATGGCCACCGTTTGTATGTGAAAACTAAGTTCTCGGCATCTAATTAATTCTTTTAATATTTTTTATAACATTTTTACTATGGCTGGACCTTATTGCCCTGCATATAATTTAATATAGGCCTATATATTCTCCATTATTTAAAATTTTAAAATATTTTGGCTGGCACGAATGTTGCATCTCTCCTACATAGAACTCTAGGGCAATTCATCTGTGGTCATTCATCAGCATTAGTCAGTGCAGAGCGGCGATTTCTTCATAAAATCAAGGGATTCTGCGACACACACTTGGTAAAAACTGGAAACGGGACCAAATTTAATTTAATGTCAGGCATTGGGAGAGCTTTATACGCCCGCCCTTCCATTTTCAGAACAAAAAGCACTAACTCCATTAAGCCAAGGATTATTCCCCGTTGCCTTACCTAATTTCCCCCATTTTATTACCAAGTATATAGTCAACCTTTATCTTGTAGAGTGCAGACCTTTCTCTATCAGATCATTAATTCTTCTCAGTCCTCCTCAGTGTAGGTTTTCCTTTGGCTATTTGCAACAGGAGATGGCTTACTCGTAATTGGGAGATTAGTTAGAAAAAAAATACTCAAATGGAAAAAAATTACTGACATTAGACTTTGAGTAGAATTATTATGAATAACAAATAAACAGGAAGTAGTGATTCCTTTTCATTTTGTTATGGAAATTTACTGGTATTTGTTTGAATATTCTGGAAAATGATCGAAAAAAGGCTTCCATGGTTTGATTCTCGGAATTCACAGAAATACAACCCCCCCGCCCCCCTCCCTGCGACTGAACTCCATTATTAGGCCTGCCCATGCTGCTTGTAGTACAATATATAGCAACTGCATAATTATATTGCTTTATACGAGATCTCTGCTTTTGATTGGTCGATCTCGGCTAATATCTGTTTATTAATTGAGGCACCCTAAGGGCAGACTCCTTCACCCCGGGGAGAACAGGAGTTGATGACTGACAGGGTGGACCTCCTGATTATAGTGGATTCCGAACCATTTGGGGAACATAGTAAAGTCTAGTCTAGTCCAGTAAAGTCGACCCAACAAAAACACTTCGTGTAAAAGTAGGCCAAGTTCCTAACACCGATCTTGCAAAAAGTTTAGCCATTCAAAGTAATGAGATCTTAAATTTGGCCAAGTCCTTTGGCCATCTAAAGTTATGAGATAGGGATGAGGGCCAAGTTCATAGGTGTCAGGATTTTTCAAAATATATGGCTGCGTTTTAGATAACTTGGCAAGGCTCTTAACCTAAAAAAAATAGCTCAACTTCACCAGGAGCGCCTTATTTTCATACAAATAGGCGACCCAGTAATTGTATTCCAGCCTTAATGACGGTATCGAAATATTGGTTCACAATGAATTAATAAGACTGCTTTTGAATAGTACATCATTTGCCAGGCCACGTTAATTAATTCGGAGGTGTCCAGGACTCGCCAAGCACGTAGACTGACGGGTATAGTCTCAGCGCGTTATCATGTCCCACCGTGTTCCCCTGACAATGCTGTGCACTCTACCAAGTTTGTGCCGCAGTTTGAAACACGCTCTGCTCTCCTGGATTCAACTTGGTAAGGCTGTTGGCAAATTTATCCAAGTGGTAAAGCCTACACAAAATATTTTTCCAATTAATGTAATAGTACAGTGCGTAGCTTTGCTTTCCACGTTCCACAGAAAGCCGGAGGGTAACAATCTCGATTTATTTACTCAATTAATTCTCCTGTCTGTCCCCAAGCCTGTAGTAGCCTTACCAAGGCACGAATCAATTTTGTATGCAACAATTTTCGTTCCAACTGTTTTTTTTTTCTCATACCGTACCATAGAATAAATATTTACGGTTGGTAACATACTGTAATTTGTTTCATTAATTAGTAGTTACCTATCGTACAATGTACGCTGTACTCAATGCCTATAAGAACTTAAAACCGCTTTTACAATACCAAGAATCAATATGCCTAAAATAATTGTTATGAATATCGCAATTCAGTGATTTGAATAGAAAATAGAATAGATAAAAATATTACATACATTAGAGCTCCTAAATGTTATGTTGACTTCAACTTTCCTATAAACATCTTCTAGTTACTCAATAATTTGGAGAATAATGAAATACTGTTGTTGTATGAAATAGGTCTTCATTCCATATCCATAATTTGGGAAAACTCCCACGCCCCTTTGAATTCCAGACAGCACATGCCTGGTTGCTCAATATTTTATTAACGGCAGCATTTCCAACAGCACGCGGGAGCCAATAAAGTGATATAGCAAGGTATATCATGGTTAATGACAGAATATTAATACATTCTTCACATGATTGAGCAATCCAGCGCCCAATGTGAAAATATTATTGATGGCATGCACGGAAATATTTCATTGGAGATAAATAAGATACGATAGAGAATAGTAGTTACCGATAGATAGCATTGCACGGTTTCGGGGGAACTCAACAGATATCAATTATCAAATATCAATTAATTTTAATTTTAATTTTTAATTTTAATTTTATTTTAGTAATGTCAGGATTTGATTTAATTTTAGGATTCGATTGAGGGGCCCATCACGGGAATGCCCAAAGGTGCCCCTCTAAACCCCATTAATAAGTAATTGTACAAAAAACGGTAAATAAATATATTTGATTTGATTTGATTTGATTTGATCAGTCATACGGGATAGCCATATATGCAATTTACAAATGGCAGGTCAAATTATGCAGCACACAAGTCAACTTGTGTGGTCCAATACGTAATCTTGGCACGAAAATGGGCTACTACTGTAGTCAGTGGAGTAGCCAAGGCATGATTTGGGGGGGGGGGGGAGGGAGGTGTCCATTTTGCCAACTCAAAAAACTTAAAATAGACCTACCAAAATAATAACTGGGATGATTAGGTAAGCGTTGTATTACATTGTATTACAATTAAATTATTACACATGTGGGCAAATTCATGTTTTTACCTAGGGCGGGTCCAGGACAGATTTTCGGAGGGGGCCATTCTGGGAAAAGTGGGTGTAGCCTACCAAGCCAAATTAATTCTTAGCAATTATGCAATTGGTGTGTTTGTTAGCGAAACGAGGCACATTAATTTACAGTGCTATGTTCGAAAAGCCCATGCGCCTGATATAGATTGGTACCGTTGGGAGGTCCGGGGGTCTCCCCCGGGGGAAAAAATTAAAACTATAAGTGCAAAGTAGTGGGGTTTTACGCATTTCAACAGCAGTAAAGTATAGACTTTTTTTTAAAGCTTAGATAGGAATGCTTAAATACTTATTGCTGGAGACAGGGGGGCCCGGGGGTTAACCCGGGGGAAAAATTTGAAAATTTAAGTTCAAAATAGTGGGGATTTACACACACCGAGTTGGCAAGTTGGTTACATAAGAATAAAACATTAGTGTAATCTTATTTTAAACCAACTTTATTAATTTTTTTTCTTTGTATGGAACTCTGTTTATTGCCCACTGAGCAAAGGCAAATTACCAACTTTCGCGTTTTACCAACGCTCCCCCCCCCCCTATAGCTGCTACCCTGAATGCAGTCTTTCGCTATGTGATATATTGTTGCTTTCCTATTTATTTACAAATAAATTATTGCTTTCCAATTTATACGTACCATAAGGAAAGCTATGTAATGGTCAAAATTTTCGATTCCGAGATTTTAACGGATTTACACGTTTTGAGGTCCCAGGAACCAAAAAAGTGGTTTTTACGACATTTCTGTCACTCTGTCTGTTCATCGATTTATGGTATAGGCTAATATTATCAAGAAATATCTTAATTTTGTCATGTGTGTGTAGATGCTCATCAGCTGAAAATCTGATGAATTAGACTCAGGTTTTCTGCGAGAAACCATGTTGTCCATATTTGCTCCAATGACAGATCTCCTAACAGATCGGGTAGAATCTATCTACGATAGAATCTGTCGTATGTGTACCGAGCCTTCTTACTCTTGGCTCCTGTCCGCTATGCTATAAATGTTCGCGACCGTGGCCCCAGGTCTAAAGACATTTGTTTACACCACAAATGTTATTGTACAGGAAATTTGTAGCCAAAAGTTTAACTGCAAAGCATACTCATCAAATGTTAACAGTTTGCGCCGTAAAAGCAGCCAAATTATTTGAAGAGTGAGCTGAAATGTCAGAAGCCATGCCAAATTTACTAGCTAAAATATCAATTTCATTTTTGTGTCTGCTTTTTCTCTTCGAGAGCTTTGAATATTGTAAAAAGCTTTTGCAAAGGTGATTGTAAAATGCATCATGCAGAATAGTGGATTAGTTAACCCTTTTTAAAGACCACCATCATCACTACCTTTTTGGTATAAAAGCATTATATCTACTAGTAGTTTGGCGGATTGGCTGGCGAAAGAGAATTCTGTGCCAGTGAAGCTATTCCCACAGATGTCACCTTCAACCTGCGGATATCCAAATAAATTGCAAATTTCAAATAAATGCTTATTCATTAATTTTAGGTTGCAGAGTCCCATAAAAACAAACGTCCATTTTTGATCAGTTGAAACGCCAGTTGCACGTGAGAGTTGAACATGTCACGATATTGAGTGATTTGGTATTTAAATTCGTATTTTTCATTTGAAGGTCTTTTTATGGACCCAGGTCTACTTATAGTGGCCCATAGGTCCCTTGTCCAATGCCAACGACCCCATAGATTTCGGACTTTATTTGTATTGTTTTCGTGTGCATTTTTGGCCATTGGCAAACTGGTACACGTTCTCGATGTCAACCTACACCGGCTACAAGCGATAATGGATAAGCTGAGACAAGCTTACCATAGACGCAATGTAATTGGCCTATGCATGACTAAACCAAGTAGGCTACAGATACGATGAGTCTTCTACATAGATAGAGAGATAGAAAAAAGAAAGAAAATTGTATTGATTTTCGATAAGGGCCTTCTTTTACAATTAACCCATAATAAATTATACAATGTTATACGCTGCATTAATTATGATAGGCCAAGACAAATTCAACTATATAAAAAAAAGATTAAAATATATAACCCGCTTACACACACCATTCACACACCAGACATACCCATAAAGTAGTAGTGACGAGCACCCTTAGATTTCTTTAAACTTTTTTTCTAATGGATCTAGGCAGAGAGTTCCAAAGCCAAATGAAGAAGATAAGACCTGAGATGCGCGAATTGGAAAGGATAATTTATTTTTTCTCTAGCGTTCCAGGCGTGGAGGATAAGAACGGAAAAGGGGTGTATGGTAGGGAGGTGTACATGCGTCTCAAGCACAGAAGATATGCATATTCCTTCTTTCGCTTATTTTTTGACTGACTTGACTTAATGAGGCGCAATCAGCCCAGGGGGACTTTTGGCCGCTCTGACAACTTCCCTCCATCTTTACATTGTAGTATTATACAGGTATGGTATATATAACACTGACATTAAATTAACTTTGGTTAAAGAGGTAACCTCCTCGTTATAACCGAAATTGGGGCTTGTGGTCCAGCGGTTAAGACGGCGCTCCGGTTAGGCGTAGATCGTGGGTTCGAATCCTGCAAAGCCCAGTTTTTTCCATATCCTAAATTTCGGTTCCCTCCATCTTTGTTGATCCACAGCAGCCGCTGTCCCAACTGCTGCCTCGACGCCAACTCGATGGAGATCCTCCTGGAACTGGTCCGCCCATCTTCGCCTAGGTCTTCCCCTTGGTCTTCTTCCGAGGGGGATTGCTTCCCACACGGCCTTTGGGGGTCTGTAGTCCGTCATCCGGTGCACATGTCCTATCCATTGTAACCTTTTTGCTCTAAGATCGTCAATGACGCTGAGGGCATTGTAGAGCCGATGAATTTCGGCGTTGCATCGGATTCGCCAGACTCCGTTGATAATTGTACCTCCAAAGATCCTGCGGATTATTTTATTTTGGAAAACCGAGAGAATTCTCCGATCAGTCAATGTCCATGATTCGGCGCCATATAGAAGTACAGGTTTCACTAGAGTTTTGTATAATCATGTAACCTTATTTTTTAACCAATTTAATTTTTTAAAGTATTGAATGATACTCTCATACCTCCACACTCCCAAAATGTACCTCATACACATAATTAGAGACTTTTGGGGTTTATTGGATTGATAGCAAGCCATATTTAATTGGACTAAATCATAACAATCGAAAAGCGGCACCAAACAAGCCTCTGTTCCTCTGTATAACCATGTCTTTTCCAAAGAAAAAAAGCATAATAGACTTTATAGATGCTGTTCATGTAGCCCTATTTAAAAACATACAATTTCCTATTTTACGTGTTTAACTGCATTTTTATGTTCGGTCGGATATTTTAAAACAGAGCTTCAACGGCTCAGTTATACGAGCCAAAGCGGGGTTGTAGTCTTGTAGATAAGAAGCTGAATTGGCTAGCAGGGAGCAGTGTCGGCCTGTAGCCCATTAAAAGTTAAAAAAGGCCTTATTGTACTGAATAGGAAATTAGGTTTTGAAAAACACCGGGGATGCCTGTTTTTAAATCTTATTTAAGTTAGATACGGTAGGTACATATTGATGATGTATGTGTTTTTCTTTGGAATTCAGTGGTCAAACTTGGTATTCGCTCGCGAATTTTGTGATTTATTGCATGTTTATAATTAAAATTTAGTTTAAATTAGTTTTTCATCAATATCGTGATACACGGTATAATATGGTGTTGTGCATAAAGTTTGAGAGCATATTTTGAGAGGAATATGGAATTTATGCTACCCTAACGACCTCCAATTACGATATGTAGCATACAATCTCATAATGCCTCAACGCAGAACTTGATGAAATACGCAATGGAAGATAAAAAGAAGGAGAAAAAAGAAAAAGATTCTTGATAGTCCAGGATATATAGAGCGCATCTTATATCATTAAGATGGCTGGAAGACAGCAAAAATGACAGAAGACTGCTTGCTGAATCAAATTTCCAAGCAAACTTGACGGGAAGACTTCAGAGGCGGACGCAGCGACACAGCAATGCCCCCCCCCCCCTTTGGAAGGCAGCTATATTCTTTACCTCTATAATACAAGTGTCAACTGCACTTAAAATGCGTCAAACCCCACTATTTCTGCCCTATTTTTCAAAAAATTTCTCCCGGGGGAGACTCCCGAGCCCCCCTTGTGCTCGATTTAATTAATTCCCCGTAATATAGAACCCTTGTTCAGCCCTATTTTCCAAAAAAAAAAATTAAAAAATGCCTCCCCCTTTTATGAGGACCGCCTCTGGAAGACGTTATGTAAACTTTTGTACAGTATAAAATATATACATAGGCATGTACTGTACATGTACATATTAAACATATTATATACCGATATATGTGGTGAACATGTGTGTGTGTGTGTGTAAATTTTATGTTGAAAGTACGTCATTCACGCAGTTTTGAAGTGATTTAACCTAATGTAAATTACTAGGCTATAGCGATTCAAAACAACTGTAGGACTATCCAATTACTAAAGTAAATATAACGTTGTGGATTAAAATATTAAAACAGAAAGCTTGCGAATATACGGATGAATGAAATAATTCAAAAAATGTAATTTCTGATGATTTTAACTAATCCTCGGTAAGCCGATCAAGTCCTTCGATTTTTTATAGCGTTATTAATAATAAAGCAAACCTTATTTTGTGACGCATTCTTTTTGCATTTCGAATAGGTATTTAAAATTTTTCCTATGCAATTATTTTTTGATAGATATATTTCATTATAGCCTACAAGATACAATATAATTATAATACGTTATGTGTAAGTATCGTCTAAGTATAGGTAGAATGCTAATTTGTTAGTTAAAGTGATTAGCTGCTAGGTGCCAGTTTCAAATATCATATTTAAATAGAACTGCCAATGGGTATACAAACTATGATCCAATACCCATAGGTATACGTATCGTCAGCTTAATTTCTTTGGGCAAAATTGACGACGTTTGAAAAGTCAATCAAGAACCTTAAGGTCAAACCGGAGACTTTTGACCTTGAACATTGAGCATCAGAGATAAGTACCAACGAAAAAAATATCGAAGTCTTACACACTGCAGCATAGCAAAGCGGATACCTGGACCCGGTCAAAAACTCTGTAGTTTAGTAGTTAGCTTGTGCAGGCTATTTCCCCGTCGAATTGCGTACTTATCTTATGCAGGCTACACGTAGAAGCCATATTGATAACGGTCTGTAGCCACGGGATGGTTAAATATCCATTTTATAAACAAAGCCCCGCGTCGCGTACCTGTTCTGTATTTCACGTTTTACTATTTCAAGTAATTGCCGTTTTACATATTGCTGGCGCTTTACTGTCAAATTAAGTGTTCATATTGTCAATTGTAAGCATGTAATGACAAAAGTTGGGGCACGTAAAAATGTTCTAAGAGGTATGTTTTTAAATGCTTCATGCACGAATTTGAGACCTATAGTAATAGTAATTTTTGTACAATTGCATGGCGTAAGCATCTTTACGCGTATACTTGTCCCTTCTATCTATTATTACTATGCCCCTGCGGTTTAAAACGTGTATTAGAAACCCCCTGCAAAGTCATTTCCAGGCCAGTCACGTGACCCCCTCCGGTTTGGCCTCAAGGCGCAGACTCATTATTAGAATGTCAAATGACAGACCATTGCAAGGGGTTGTATTATTGCTTTCATATTTATACGTAGTACGTATAAGGAAAGCTTTGTGATGGTCGAAATGTTCGATTTCGGGATTTCAGTGGATTTACCCGTTTTGAGGTCCCAGGAACCCCCAAAAAGTGGTTTTTACGAAATGTCTGTCTGTTTTGATATGCAACATTTTTACAAAGTTTTTTACAGAGCTGTATAATCTGCTGAGAAGTCTGTCTTAGAAGTCGGGCTCACTTCATGAAAATATTCGAAATCCAAGCACAGTCGGTTTCGCACAAGTCTTAAATTCATTAAGTTAAGTGAAAATTAAGAATTTTGTGCTTATTGTATAATTCACGCAAAATGAGAAAAGTATGGACATGGAATGTTTTGATCCTCAGCGACACTGTAAAAATATTCTTTGCACAATTTTTGTTATGTCTTGCACCCAATGCAAGAAGGTCTCACAAAATGGTACAAGGAATATTTTTATAGTGTTGCACAGGATCAAAACATTCCATGTCCATACTTTTCTCATTTTGCGTGGACTATACCTAGTTAGGTATTGACTTGTAATTTTATTGATATACCAAATGAAAATAAATGTCTTAAAAAATATTTTTCATTTTATATTGTGAGTAACTTGAAATACAATAGATTTGCATTTGAAAGTTCCGAGAATCCATGTAGATGAACCCCAAGGTGGGGTCAGCGATACGGCAGGTTCTCTTCCACTCCTTGCAATTCTGTACTTCGGCTGCAGTTACTCCTACAATACTTGTAGGTATTGGACTTGGACTTTCACTTCTACTGTTAGCCTGGGCCGTCCTCGTCTTCTTCCCTCAACTTCTATATGTTTATTTATCATTTATCAGGTCATTTGGCTGCCTTATTTCGTTCACGGGCTTTATCGAGATGTATCGACTATCCCAGCTGTCTTCATTTCAGCTCTTATTTCGTCGTTTCGGGCGTCTAACAGCTATAGTGTGAAGCCCAGCAACTCATCACATACAGCAACTCGGCCACAGTCTTTGTTCTTCGGCCTTCCTCTGAGCCTTGTAACATGCTAGGTCCAACCACTTGCTTTTAAATTCGCCCTTTTAGTTTTTTGCATTTTGTAACTGCAAAGGCTTTCACGGCCGGAGTCAAATGAAGAACCAGTAGAATCCGGGCTGATGGGCCGTGGTCGAATTGAAAGTGAACTTCCACGGAAGTTGGAAGTTCACTTTCAATTCGACCACGGCCCATCAGCCCGGATTCTACTGGTTCTTCATCTGCTGCTATTATTACTATATTATGACATTAAGTGAGGCAGTTGTAGTAGGTTGGGTACCGTAGTCAAGATACGATGCGAAGAAAATTTCAGTGAGTCTCGGCAAATTGCTCCTCTCTAATGATGGTTATAATTAGATTGCTGGTGTCGCTCTTTGCCATGGGACGGGAAAGTTCCTTAAATTTTATAAAAACACAAAAAGCCATGTCAAGCCTGGGAGAACTTATAAGTCGGAAATTGTAGCAATTATCATTTCATATCACGTTATGGTGGGCGGGAACAATTAAGACTTGGAGACTTAAGACTTTACTGAATTGAATCATTAAAATTCAACAACCGTGAGCGCTAAATGCATAAATCAACTGAGTTTTGAGTTGAGACTCTCTTCTTAAGTATAACTTCTGCTTGGAGTAACCATTGGCGGTAGACGTCGTTTGGATTGGGGAGGGGGGGGGGGGTCGTCAGGAAGGAGGGGGAGGCAATGACTTTAATTACCTAGATAACGTCCCACAGGATTCAATTTACTTCTACTTCTCTCACTCATAGAATTGAAAACAAAGACAGCCATAGCCATTAGAAATTGTAAGACAACAGCCAAAATTAATGTCAAGGCACACGAACGTAAAGAACACGAACATGTAGGATGGACAGGACATGTAAAGTAGTGGTACTGGCTCTGACTATCAACCGAAAGGTTGTTGGTTCGAGTCCCACACTTGCTACATTTTATGGCCATGCTTCGGAGGGCATGTAAAGCAGGTGGTCCCAGACCATCCAAGTTAAGTGTAAGAGAGGGCTTTATAGCCCCAACTCCGCTAGGTTGGCTTAGTAATATAACAAAAAGTCATTATTTAACATTGTGCAAAGTTACTGTAACTCACTGACCAAATAGGTTTCGATTAATTAATAACATAATTACGTAATCCTGATTATACCCGTATTTAAAGAGCCCTAATTGGTACAAAACGAAAAAATAATAGTATAGTTGAAGATCGGGATTTGTTATTGTTACTATTCCTGTTATTGAGGAACTATTTTTTCCCTTGAAGCGTCCAGTACACAAATTAGGTTCACTTTTTTCTTTTAATCCACTTTTTCCTATGAATCCCCTTTTTTCTTTTAATCCACTTTTTCTTTTTAATCCACTTTTTTCTGGAATCAGTGAAAGAAATATGGACATTTCAATTCAAAACCATGGAAACTACTTGGTATCCCTAGGAAGGGTGGGCTCACATTTATACAGATAGTTCGGCATCGCAGGCGAAATTCAATGCTGATGGAACGGCCGAACGGGTGTGGACTCTAAATTTTTCACCCTATCTGTGACTATTAGGTTATAATGTGGAAGTGCATACCATTCATCAGGATCTGGGGAAAATAACAGAAATGTGATGGCAAACTAGAAAAGTTGTTGTTTTCTTTGACTCTCAGGCTGCTATCTCATCGATTTCTGAATCAGGAACCAGGTCAATACCTTGCAGTATTACATGGTAAATATAACACTGACATTAAATTAACTTTGGCTGATGAGGTAACCTCCACGTTATAACTTTAGTCTGACCCAGATCATGCGGAAATTGTTCCATTTATGTCGAGTGTTATGTCTCGACCTTCCGTTTCTGTACCAACTGCCGGACTGAACATCATATAGATATAATAATATAGGTTAGAGGGATGGTGAATTACACGGGTCTTTAGTGATGCTTTATATAACCGTGCTGAGATTCAAACGAAAACGACGAGAACAGAATTAAAACCGAGAGAAGTAGGTGATCTAAATCCACAGCAAAGAATTGGAAGCCGATGAAGATCTCTAGATATGTATGTTGGTACTTGTACAATATCCCAATTTCCTCGCATTCCATTCAGCTCTGAGTTTCCAATTAAGTTAGGCTATATAAATAAGTGCGGTAAACCATCTATCTGAAAAATCCGCGAATAACTTAGCGTTTTCATAATAATTCCCGCATTTCTGTCTATTGAGTAGCCTTTTAACGAACTGCAACTTGATCATTCTGCAGTATTATGTACTCGAACCAAGACCGTCCTGATGGCAGGCGACCATGCACTAGGCTATCAATCTTCAACCTGTACTGCAAATTGTTTTTGCACATATAACAGCGAAGGTTTTCATTTGACAGCCGCAGTCAATCGATGAAGAGGGAAGTGTAAACATCTGGTCCGATGAGCCGTGGTCAGTGTGGAGCTTCAACATTTCATCGAGCTTGCCGGCTCACATATTCAGTCAGTGATGCAACGTTATGGAGCAGTTTCTTTCAGATAGTGATATCTGATAGCTGTGAAGTTGGCCTATATGATTATAGATTTGAATTAGTTTCACAATTTTCAACTTTACTGTAACCTTTAACCTATTAAGTATAGTCTTGGGTAAATTTTTAGTGCATAGTTTTGTATTATAGCTTCAATTAGCTGTACAAGTATCAGCCATTACTGTTTTACGGTAGGTACCTTAGAAATATTTATTATATATTACATATAAATTATAATAATTATATTATATAATACATCAAGACCTGTTTCAGCTCCTCAGATGTCGAAATAGTATAAAGCTCTCTGATTGCAGAGCTTCTGTAGGCGCTCTGCACAGTATTTGCAAAGCGGAAATGGTGCCCTATACAAACGAGCTTTGTCTCTCCTTTATATATCTCCCTATTGCACAATATGGCCAGTTAACTGAATTTCCGTCACAGATGCAGTATATGACAGTTTACTGCATTATATTGTACAAGTTATGTAGTATACTGTTTGCATTTTGATATTGTTGTACTACATCGTTGCAGGATTATTGTGCCTTTACAATAGACTTTTACAGAAGATTCCGAAATCAAAATAATACATATCCTAGCATATAAAATTGTGTTTGCTGGAGTGGAAATGTTATACATATATACCTGTACTACAATATATATAGAAGTGTTTTCATCGCCATCCAGTCTAAAAGGGTGTTAGGTTTATAATTTCCTAGGCTGCTAACTCCTATAATATTGACTATTGAATGTACATACTATTTGACCCCAGGAACGAACAGCCTAATGGGTCTGGGGTGGGACCACCTAACCTTCGCAAGGACGGGGGCTGCTGTAGTAAATGTGCTTTATAGATTTACATTATATACTAAGCATATATTAAGACACTCAACGATTTACATTATATTGTACACTCGAGCACTTGTACAAAGATCGTCATGGTCTGCAGGGTCGGTCGGGTCTCACGTCTAGAAACCTCTGAGAGCCCTGAGAGCTCCGAGAGCTCCGCACTTTCTGTCGCTACTCATATTTATAACCTCGCCTGGCTACGTCACATGAACAGGCTTTCACGGACTGCACCGAAGGCGCGCTGCTAATTCAGCATGGACAGAACTTCAGACTGAACTTCGTTGTTCAGTGTGTTTTTGAAGGTAGTTTGTACCATATCTGGTAGTAAATAGCTGAAACAAAACAAAAAGGGAAATAGACATATCCCCGAAAAGCAAAAAAAGTAAAAAAAATATAGATTATCAATATCCTTATCCTTAGGCAGCTATCGCATTATCGCTTAGCGTACACATAATAAAAATTGAGTGCGCGCTGGTTCAGTCACTTTTTAAAGGCCATGAAATAGCTTCCTGATAAGCCGTAAGATTATGAAAGAGGTGACTGTGAGCTTGAATACAATAATAAAATAATAAAAGATGCTACGACTACCCCCCCCCCCTGTCATGTAGATGGCACAGTGTAATATCTTCATATGAGCGAGTTCGTATGGGAGACTGGTGACCTCCCCCAACCCCGTTTCTAAACATGAAATTCTACCCGGCGCCAAATGTCTCATTTTCCTAGTCTTGAGCATAGCTGAGAGTGTGTCATCACAGTGCTGGCCTCTGATAAATCTTCCATTGGCATTTTTAACCCTTTTATTAGTCTTTTCTTCTCCTTCAAGAAAGTATTCTAAATTGCTCTTTAACACTGCGTATGCAGCCATAGCTCCAACGAAAAGGAATAACTTATCTTGGAATGGTTCGAATTTTTTTTATAATTGGAGGGCTAATTATCGTAAATTAGCCTCTATCAGAAGACGCAGGAGCAATATCATATCAAGAACTGAAGAGGAAGATCGAGGACCGAGTAAACGGGAGGACGATATGCAGGGAGTTGCTGCCAACCAATCGCTAAGATTGTAACCTTAAGAAGAAGCCTCTATCAATATAACTTGACTAATAAAAGCCGATAAATAGTTTAAAACAATAAATAAATAAATAATAAAAATTTTAGCTCATTTTTGTGGCGCAGCTTACATTTTTCATTACTTTTATCCGTGGAAAAAAAACCATGTTATTAGTACTTAAACGTTCAGGTGTGATAAAGATTTTATTTCCGGGTAAAACGGTTTTAAATAATTCCCTGCGTGCAAAAATATTATACCGTGGAAGTTAAAACTGTAAGTAAAGTTCATGGAGAAAGAATAAAATAGCATCCAGATAGAAAAGTTTTAAGTCTCTAGAGATGCTTTTGCTGGCTACTGGGACTTCCTTAAAAGAGGAAATAGATGTATTCGTAAGATAAGGACATCTCTTGACACTTCATCCACAATTCCCATACTAGCACACATAGTCAACACGTATACAGTACACATACTTTTGCAGGAAGCGATCCATATATAAATGATATACTGTACAGCTTTCCTATCAGGAGTTGGTACTACCTTTATGACCACTAATATTGTACTAGTAATTAGAATTATACTAGACAAGTGTACTACAATTTGTTAATACTAGTCTATCTAGTCGACGAGGGACTATAAAGAGCTCATAAATAATAAGTATTATATTATGGTGAAGTTACAAAACTTTTCCTTAATTTGCTCAATGCTATTGGTTCCTGACAAAATGGCTTAGTTGTCTCATTTTTCAAATTTATGAAGGTATAAGCCACACCGAAGGGTAATTACGTCGTAATTATCATAAATTAATTAGCATTAGATACGTTTTATCAAACTGATGGGCGTATGTTGAGCGTAGCTTACTTCCTTCATTGGTCACTGGGTATCAACTCAATGCATATTGTTGACAATTACGATTAGCAGTTAAAAAATACAATGCGTTCTAATTTTTTGTATCTACTGTAGCTATCCTACCTGATTGATATTTGAAATTGTATTCGGGGTGAAAAACCTTATCGAGAAATTGAAAATGGATGATGGTTAATTCTGTAGTCTACAAGTAGATGGATCCGTTCCAAAATTAAGATTTGCAATTTTGAGGTGGACGCTAAAATTCAAAACGAGGAAAATTGAGAAAGCTAATGTTAATTAGCGGGTAGCCCACCTCCGAGGCTACCCAATTTTTGCTTAACGCGCCTGATTAAAATTTCATATTTCATTTCACTTTTGCAGAATTTGCAGAAACCGTAACACGCCATTTAACTTTATTCTAACTTTTACACTAGTAAATTTTCAATAAAAAGGATGAATATGATACAACGTTGTATCCACGGTGCCTAACTATTACATTACGAAATAAAATACGTGTGGGTTTGGTTAGATTTCGAAATATTATCCTGTGCAGTATTGTAATACAATATAATATTGTTTTATATAGGGCGCCCATTCCATATACGTCAATCGTCAATGAAATATTGAAAAATGACGTCAAAATGACGTAAATTGACGTGGTAGTAGAATTTTTAGTATGTCTTTAATGTCTGCTAAAACGTCATTTTTCAATTTTTCATTGACGATTGACGTATGTGGAATGGGCGCCTAAGTAGTACCTAGACTGTACCTAACGATTTCTTTAGCATATGAAATATGATACTGTGTTAGATGATAGCACAACTAATAATGCTGAATTGTACATGCTATATTGCTGAGGCGGGGTTTCCACCGACCTCTCATTGCAGAATGCACATACGTTGACGTGGTAGCAGATATCATTAATAAAGGCGGGGTTTCCATCGACCTCTCCTTGCAGAATGCAAATGACATTGACGGAAATTTTTGTTTTACTCTATGCCATAGTTAAAATTGATCAATGATCATAGAGTAAAATCACAAACAAACTAAAATTAAAAAATGGTGTCATGGGATATGTTAAGCACAAACATTTTAATAGATTTCTATAAATAGAAAAATTCAAATTTCCGTCAATGTCATTTGCATTCTGCAATGAGAGGTCGGTGGAAACCCCACATAAGTCTTGAATGTCTGCTACTACGTCAATGTCTTTGCATTCTGCAATGAGAGGTCGGTGGAAACCCCGCTATATGCAGATTCAGTAGTGTACTCATCAACTAATTGGGACAGAGACAGCTGCTGTCAGGAATGATGGATGATCATCTGGATTAAAGTTTTCTTCTGTATGAAGTAACATAGTACGTGGATGTACTTCACCTGCGAAGTTGCGGAAATGCTTGTAGGCATACGTACTACAATATATACAACTGTGTATGACAGAGTGATAGGCTATTTGAAATTGTAAATATCGCAACATTGTAACCATAACCATTAGAAATTATTGTATACGATCGGGATAATTATTTTATTTCATCATACGCCTAAGCCCAAATATCCGCATCAAATAACTCAGAGGCGGACGCAGCGACCGGCACTGCGGGCAATGCCCCCCCCCCCTTTGGAAGACAGTAAGAAGAGTAAATTTGCCGGTGGAATTGCCATCTTAAGTAAAGTAAAAATTTACACCCTATAAATTTGAATAAAAAGAAATTGATATAACTTCAAATAGGCTCTAAAGCCAGTAGAAGCCTGCAATTAAATTACGATTACCAGGAGTTAAATGGGAAATAGAAACCCATTATTTTTTGACAGTAAAAAATACCGACAATAGTTGTGAGTGATTATATAAAGTACATACAGCGGTAAATCAAAGAAAACAGGAAAACATCAAGGAAAGCTGAAAACAGGATTGGGTAAAATATTGGATGAAATTGTTTGGGTACAAAAACCAGAAAGTTGTATTGTGCTGAGTAGAAATAAACTGATGCCATAAATAAGAGTAGTCAAGTTCTTTAGTTTCCTCTTTCCTTTAAAGAATCCAAGATTTAGTAAACTTTATTACAATATTTCAGCAATAATTATTTTGGGAGTCTTGGGACAGCATTATTATAGGAACCTGTTAATTTTTGCATTGTGCCTTTTTTTCCTGTTGATGTTAAAAAGGAAATTTGTACCCCGGAACTATTTATGGTAATAAAGCTTACGGTATATATGTGTAAAGGAATTATATTTAAATAAGTAAATATTGACTTTCTTTTGTTCTATTACATAGCCAACCTAGCGGAGTTAGGACTATAAAGCCCTCTCTTACACTCAACTAGGAACCTGCTTTACATGTCCTCCGAAGCATGGCCAGAAAATGTAACAAGTGGATGTGTGAGTTAATGGTAGGGCGTTAAGACTTAAAAGTATCTACTGACTACCTTACGTATTTGATTGTATTGTATTGTATATTAATACAATACATGTATGTATACTCGTATTGAGCAGTACCATGAACTTAATACGAATAACAGTTGTTAAGGAGGGTCATCTCCGGTTATGTGGTTTCTCTCCGACAAGCATTTAAAGGTAACTAACAACATGTAAGGTATTGTATGTATATGCTTGTAATGAGGTTCTGTAGGGGCAGTTTTGGTCACTAGGTTCGCTGACGACAAACCGATATCCATATTATTCAAAATGGCCGCCGTTTGCATGTGAAAGCTAAGCTCTTAGCATCTAATTAATTCTTTTAATATTTTTACTATGCCTGGACCTTATTTCGCTGCATATAATTTAATATATATATTCTCCATGATTTATAGAAAAAGATCACTTTAAAATAATGCATAAATAAAATAATTTTAAAATAGTATTGAGGCTTATGGAAAAATCAACGCTTTGATATCAGTGCAACTGGTGCTGCCATCTACAAAATGACGTCACAAATGAACCTCATGGCCTGAGTGCCGGAGCACTGTTTTTGAACATTGTATTGAACTGCTTTTGTCTGACTTGACGATTGCGAGCTCCCATACTACTGTATATATAGCGCTTTACTAAAAGGCCGGGTTCGCACACAATAAGCTGAAATAACTCATAATTATCATGTTTTGAGATTCAACTGTACACATTTTCCAGCGATATTTAAAAAAAAAACATGCCATAATAAGCTAAACAAATTGCAAATATAGGAAGTCGCATTAACGTAAAAAAACACATTAATGTGCATTTTCTCCATCAATGTTTATGATTATTTTTTTATTCAACTGTACAAATTAAAATATAATTACAGTTGGAAGGGGAACCCAAAAGATATCCGCGTGCTGCCCCTTTTACAAAAAGAACATAAAATAATATTATAATAAATTTCAATTAAAATACCATTACAAGTAGGTATTACAATAGGAAGGGGAGCTGAGTGTTTTGTTTTATTTCTCTTCTACTTAATTTTATTTTCACAGAGCCGCATGTCTTGATCCCCCATTGTACTTTATTACTTTGTGAAGCACCTGAAAAAAACATTTTGCAGACAGTCGACGCTAATAGAAAATAGTCCTGGGGTGGAAAATTAAATGATAAAGACATTCCAATGAGGAAGAAATCAAATAATTTCCTAAGGCAATCTTACAATCCATTGAAAAAGTCAAAAAGTCATGATCGATGAAACTTTCACCCTTTGATATATTTTCCCATCAAAAATATATTTTCTTGAACAACAAAAAACTGCATTATTTCAATAATTTCTTTAGTATTTATTGTACTATTTAGCTATATGTTGTCTTCATAATACAAGTACTGCAATACAGATTACAGGGTGTCCCGCGAACGCTGTATAATCCGTTAAAATGAGGTAGGAGAGATCATAAAAAGATGATTTGGCCAATCAACCCATATGACCTCTAAAGTGAACACCCCGGCTACAAGAAAGGTGTGACGTGGTTATTTTTGTAAAGTCGTTTTTATTTTTGATGGCCAAACCGTAAGGGCTAGATAAAAACTAGAAACACTATTATTAGGTACCAATATTTCGAGCAATCAATCCAGAGATTTTTTTGGTTTTCAAAATTCTAAAGTCGGCTATCAAATTCAAGTTTTTTTTATGTAATAGATATTTTCCAAGGAAAAAATGCCATTAAGGCGGATGTCAACATGAAAATGTAGGTTCTGCTGTAGTTAACCTATATTGAATCAATAAAATGCTTTGATGTGACAATATATAGTAGTATTAGGGGGCGTTTACACCGACCTCGTTTTTGACCGTGAGCGTGATATTGACGTGGTAGCAGATATTTTTAGACTTTCTTTAATGTCTGCTACCACGTCAATATCACGCTCACGGTCAAAAACGAGGTCGGTGGAAACGCCGCCTTATTAAAAGGAGCGACTATAGGTGGGCTCCAATTTGGTAGATTCGCTTATGGAGAGAGAGTACAAATCTTTTATATCAGCAAGCTTTTACAGCTTCACGTTACATATAGAGAGCTAAAAGGTCTTACAAGAAAACAGCTAGATATGTATTATGAGCTATGACATTCTCGACTATTTGGTGTTAGCAATTACCAGTTATTTTGTAATTGCCTATAAACATTTTCCCTACGTTACAAAACCCAAAACTTAATCAGATTATGTCGCTGCACTTTATTCCCAATATCCTAATAGGTAGTCAAGCATTACTAACGATTCACTGCTGAAATCAGTGAATAGAATAGGCTAGCAGTGGCGCCTCATCCTCCTGTGGGAAAACTACATAAAAGCCTTATATTTCTCATCTATATTTTCAAAGGTTTTCTTCGGGAACCTGTCTTTCCTCATCAGTTCACCATAGGTTATACTCGTAATTTATCCACTCAAGTTGTTATGGGAATAATATTCTCCTTAGCAGGTTAAGAGGACAATTAGCACCCCAAAATTTGTTGTTTTTATTGAGTTTTTATTTTTTAAATTAATTAACAAAGGAAGTTATTAAAGATTTGGCTCATGTAAGTTGTAGAAAACTACTTCATGCATCATATAATAGGAAATATTAAATTTTTGGTACCTTAGTTCTTTCATAAAAACCAGAGGGGACTAAAATTTCGCGTAGTCTGGGATTTTTGAAAAAACTACAAAACCGAAAAGTACAAATACCTGATTACAGAATGGACACGAAGTAGTCTTCTACAACTGACATGAGCCAAATTTTTAATAACTTGCTGTGTTAATGAAATAAAAAATGAAAAGTATTTAATAATTAGTGCTGCCAATTTTATACGTACGGTAGCATATCTTTTAAATACAATATTAATTGATCAATGATTTTAATATGTCTGTCTAATATTTTGCCTTTCGATCGCCACCGTATTGGTATGTGGCAATTTTGCACATTGAAGCAATTATATGTACAACGTCTTATTTTTGCAATGTAAATATCTTAAAATATTTTTATTTTAAACTAAGCTTATAAAGCGTACCTATATTTTATCATCTTATTTAATTTTATCGTTTTATGATTTTAAGGTCTATGTCATTTTGAGCACGGGTGCACACTACAGTCGAGCGTAGATCGTGTCCAAAAGCAACGCAAACCAATGGAAGCAGTTGTTGATTGGTCTGCCTATTGTTGTGAGAACGAGATCTTTATTTCTGCCTCCGTCCGATAAATTAAACATCAAAAGAAATTAGGCTTTCCGCAATATTTCTTTACGGCTGACCAACCAAACACCAATGACCGGACATTTCCCCCATTTCGTTTCCAATGTTCAATCAGCATCTTGATCAACAAGATAGATTTTAGTATTTTGACTTTCTGTTTTACTGTAGCAACTTCTTATATTAAAGGCTGGTAGTTAGAACAACCTATGAACGAAATTTATGAATTTTATTGTGATGGAACAAGTTTTAACCACTTTTAGAGCTTTAAATTAGGGGTTGGTGGGATGGAAATTGGGAGATATTTGAGGGGAAATTTCATAGTGCAGCGTAGTTTGACCCGAACTGGAGCCGGCCGCCATACCAAGTTGAATTCAGCGAATCAGAGCAGGTTCAAAGCTGCAGATAACTTGGTCGTGTGCACAGTGCCGGTAGGGAAACATGGTAGGACTTGTCCTGGTCACCTCCGAATTAATCGTGTGACTTCACTGTGTTTCCCAAGTGGTTCGGAATCCACTATAATCAGGAGGTCCACTGTCCAATGGGCCCACACCGTGGCCTGGGACTGTGTCCAACCATACTACTACTAGACCCGAACTATATGAAATTTGTGCAAATTGATATCACTGTATGTACAGCAAGGAGGAAATACGTATCTAGGGCTATGTCTGCTATAGGCACAGGGGCGAATTAGGGATCGAAGGGGGAATCATAAACTTTCATTTCTCTGACAATTTCATTTTTTTAAATTTGAAAATTAACCGAAGTTTGATCCAGTTTTTATGAAATTGGCCCATTACGTAGTAGGCACAATAATACGCTACAAATTTATGCGCCTTAGATTTGGCCTACATTGCATAAATAAATAAAAAATAAATTCGAAAAACGAGTATATACATATGCCTACCTCAATACAGGTTGCATTATTCTATTTCTATTATCAATTTAAAAAAATTTTTCACAAAATTTTATGATAAAAAAGGCCGATTAATTTATTCTGATTTAGATTGCTAGTGAGATCGAATCCTGCTTTCGTTGGTTTACAACCAACCACAAACCTTTTCACAGAGGTAATTATGACAGAACTGATTTAGATGGAGAGCGCTAAAAAGCTTTTGAGGAGATTGAGTAACGTTTTCTCCATCAGCTGACCTCGATCTCTCTTTTGAACCTTTCATCACATTAACCAACACTTTCCTGCATGGCAGATCTAGAACTTGGTTGAAAGGGGGTAGATGGGGCAAATATTAAAAGTACCTAAATTTTGGCATTATAGGCTATTTAATAATTATTTTTTTACACTTAATTGACTTTAGGTTGAAGAGACAACCCCTTTGGATATTGCATATAATTATATAATGGGTAATTGACGATCTGTCATTTAAAGAAAATGGTAGTAACTCGAGAAACAGCGTTTTACTCGAGAGCGTTTTATAAATTTTTCTCTCTATAAAACTCAGCAAAACAATTTTTCATTTGCTCTAGCGGACACTATTGCAACTAAACCAAGATATTACCTTGTTCTACAGAAAGTATGATTATTTTTCAATAAAATGAAACAAATAACTCATTTTTTGTTTTTTCTCCAGTTTCAACAGCTATGTTATTGACTACGAGTGGCAATAAGTTTTACAAAGGCATACTATTTTGCATATTCAACAGTTTTCCTTTAAAACGACTTCTATACATTCCCAAATTAAAAAAATAGCCTCCTTATTCTTTCAACTTCAGTTTTTTCAATAAACCTAATTTTATTTATTTTGACTGATAGAGATGAGAAACCCTATATCAATGCGCAAAATTTAAGAGCATGGGCCATTTTTTAAATGAAGCTGTAGCGCAAACCGTCCGGTCACCGAATGAAATCTCTGTCATACAATTCAAATATTTGAAAGTAAATATTTTGGGATTCAAATTGATTATAATAGTCAACTATAAGCCTAGTTCCATGGAATAGATCATTTTTTTCTTTTTCTAATTTTCTAAACATTTTGGAAAAGCTAGATTTGGATTCAGCACAGCCATGAGGAAAGAAAAAAAATAGATTCAAACACCGCTCTCATTTCAGTTTTCCTGTTTCCCCCTTCTCTAAACAAATTTATCATCCTAAACGTTTACATATTTCTAAATGCAGAGATTATATCATCAATGAGCAAAATCCATTTTTAGACATATTGCAACGAAAGTTGAATGGTGAACGAAGGAAAAGCCTGAAGATTTCTATGAGTGGACGCATTTTCAAATCAAATGCAATTTATGGCGCGGCATCTCGAAGGATTCCTGATTGATGGGAACATACGGCTCGGTAGGTAGGTAAGCGTATACTTGATCGGCACTCAGCGGCTGATTCATTACCATAATATGACGTATACTGATCGTCAGCATGGCGTCTTGGAGCCAAAGGCTCCTAATCTAATGAAATGGCCGTCTGAGGCTACATCTCATTGAGTTTCAATCACATTAGTCCAGGTTAATCTTCTACTACTGTTCAGCTATTGTTGCAGTATCAGAAAGGGAGAAAGAGAAACAGGGCCGCTTAGACAGGGTGAAGCCGCCAAAGGTTCTATCAAAAATAGTTCATGTTTCATTTAAGCACTAGGCCTAATGTAGGGAAGAATGAATGAATGAACGAATGAATGAATAACGACTTTATTGCAATACAATTGGCGAACAATAAGACTATACAGGTAAAGTCTTTTTTTCATGTTAACCTTAACTTAGTAGCATTACATAGTAATAACTTAAATTATGGAATATAAAAAGGGGGAAAGAAGGTAATATAGGAGGGGGGAAAAGGGGGGGGTTTAGGTGTTATCGAAAACATATGATTTTATTTTATTTTTAAACTGATAGTGTGATCCAGCCGCCCTAATCTCAGTAGGTAGTAGTTCCACACAAAGTCTTGTCGTGTCAATAATATTGTTGACTGTCCGTATCTGGCTGTCCTTTATACAAGTATTTCATAAAGTGTCCCGTTTCTATGTGTGCAGTTTAGTATATTTTTCTTGGATGTATTGGGGTACGGGCAAGAGGCTAATTAAAACATTAGTTTGGAGCATACTGCGTTATGGCTGCAAGACATTGTGCAAACGAAAAAGACAAAAAGTTGGGAGAATTCGAAATGTGGTGCTATAGGAGAATGCTAAAAATGTCATGGAGAAACCATATAACAAACGAAGGGGTGCTCAAAATGATAAAGGAATAATGGGCTCTAATTAAATACTTTCACATCCGTGAGAAGAGCCAAGTGGATGGGGTTATGATTAGATATGAGGAACACCATGATAGAAGAAACTATTGAGGGCACCGATGACCAAAGAAGGCGTATGCTGAAGACCTCAAGCAAGATATGTGGACCCTATTTGGCACTCAAGACAACGACTCAGGACAAAGAATAATGGAAAAGAAGATGGTAAGATTAGCTGCAAACCTATCGATAGATTGCTAGAGAAGGAGAAGTACCAACATAATAGGGGTCCAGAAAAATTTAATATCCTACGTTGAAATAGCCACAATAAGTTATTATAAATGAAAAAAAATAATTATGCGGTAAGTGTTTCTATATTAAATAGTACTTTAAAAACTGCTACGACAACTAGGCATAAACTCTGTTGGCAAACTCGTGAAGGTCGCGAAACAAAATGGAGAGGACACAAATAATAAAAGAATAATTAGGAAAAATTTATTCCCTCAGAAGAAAAAGCAACGGGTTTTAAAGCATCCAATAGAATACATTTAAAAAAATTGTTCAGATTTAATTTTTTTATTAATTTATGGGCCCCAAGTGCTACTGCTCACGACTTTTCCTAGAAACAATTTTATTAAAATTAATGTTTTGCTTTTATTTATTCCCCTTGTTACTTCTTGAAAGTAATACAAGTTGCAGTAAAAGCTGCTTGTTCTTCAGGTAAACACCATAATATCCTAAACTGCTCTTTATGAATCTATGCCTACTTACAACTTACCAACGACCCTATGGATTTTTGGGGCATTATTTATATTGTTTCCGTATGCACCGCACCAGGCATACAAGCGAGGAATGTATGATTGAATTAATTAATTGAATGATTGATTGATTGAATGAATGAATGGACAAGCTGAGATAAGTTTACCATTGTCACAATATAAGAGGCACCAGCGTGATTTCACTTAGTGCAATATGCGTAGCTCGTAGCATTATTAATTTTTTAGGGAACTCGGAATCTAGGCCTACTTTGCCACATTACAATCGTCACCCCATGGGATTACTAAATTTTACCGTTAAAATCGGCGTATCAGTTGAAGAGTAGATTGTTATTCTTATCACTATGTGAATTACAAGTGTGATCTTAACTATAAACTCTATCTATACAAAAGCAATAGATAGTCAACCTACTGCAAATAGCACGTTGGCACAGTACAAGAGGTAAGTTTTCGTGAATTTTTAATCCGATATCGATACCAGAAATGAAACACTATTTCTGCAACTTCAGGAATGAAACATTGGAATACTCGCGCATAGAAATCAATACAGTATAGGCGTCAAATCCCGTAATGGTTGACAAATATTTTCCTATACGAAAGTTGTCCAATTTTTGTTTATTCATACAATATGGGATTTCTTTTAAAATCAAATCGAACACCCTCGCAACTCTTTCTTTGTACAAAGCCAAATATTCATTGTAAAGTTATAAAAAAATATCATAGGTGTTACAGAAATACTTCTCTACAATTTGATACATAATATGGATCCGTCAGGTTTCAAATTCTTTCCATAGCCGGATGCCTCACCATTAGTTTTTTTTTCGAAAAAGGTCTGTCTGTCGGCCTATTTGTTTGTCTGCTCGTCGATTTCTGGGCAAACTACACGGTGGTTTTTTATTAAACTTGGCATGTAGGTCCACAAAAATCATATCTCGAGAACATTTTTGGGAGGGCTAACTCAACTTTGAGGTGTTTTGAGGTGTCAAAAAACTCCAAGCTGAAGCTATACATGAAATTTTTAAATTTCTAAAGTTATTAGGCTAGTGCTTTGAGCCAAAGAAAGCAATTTGGAAATTTTGACTCAATACACACCATGACCATATTCACCAACTTTACAGTACTTTTTCAGAACCAGCAAATAACATGAAGTCACTTACAACGTTGCTACTGCTTGGTGTATTGAGAGCAGCGGTCAGTATGCCTACTCATGGTCACGAAACGAAAGGATTTTTAGACGAAACCATCGCGAAACTGATCGAAAACATAAAGCCGTCACTTGCAAATTTGACGCTTCCGAATGTGAACGCCACTATTGAACAATCTGGAATCTAGTAAGCAAAATCTTTAGTTCATTAATTTTGATCACTTAAGTCACGGGAAGATTTTAGTTGCTATGTAACCGAGTAACCGCTGATGTAGCTTTCAGTAAAAGACAGGCGAGCGAAGTCAAGTTCATATTTTCAGCCAAAAAAGGGAAGTCCATAGTAAAAACTCCTCAAGCCGGTATTAGAGAAAAGAATAAATGAATAAATAAGGACTTTTTTGTTCTTTTACTAAGCCAACCTGGCGGAATTAGGGCTATAAAGCCCTCTCTTACACTCATACCTTAGGTTTCAACGGATTCGGCCCCCGGTAGCAAAGCTAATTCCGGGGGCTCTTACACTCAACTAGGAAAGCCCGGGATCTCCTGCTTTACATACCCTCCGAAGCATGGCCAGAAAATGTAGCCAGTGTGGGACTCGAACCAACAGCCTTTCGGGTGAAAGTCAGAGTCTGTACCACTACTCTGAAGAAGATGGAGAGAAATGGACGGAAACAGAATTCAAACCCGAATCTTAACCGCGCCAGGGTGATTTGCTGGCCACTATCTAATAGTATCATACGCGCCCAATATTTTAAATTTTTAATTACGGTGTACGTCTCTTCTTATTTTTAGTGCGCACTTAGTTACGAACAATGTGAAAACGCTAAACTTGGATTCATTCATCGAACTAGCAGTGAATACAACGTTAATACCACTTAGGCTGGACAATATAACTTTGTATTGGGAAGAAGTATTTCTTGATGGTGACTATTTCCTTAGCGGCGTTGTGGACAATATAACACAAGGACCTATAGACCTGGACGGAGGCGGAGCTGTAAGGTAATGCAACTATAGGTATATAGACTATCTATGCTATAGGTAGCTCTACAATATACCTGTAACTGTAAACTATAGCTCATATATGCATGGTGATCCAGAGCAGTCGTACCACCCCCTAAACTTCGCAATTAGAACTTCGATAATACCGCATTAAATTTTTCAATTCAAATTTGAAAAACTAAGTCAAAAGTATTGCGTTAAACCCTAAAAGCGGGACGATTGGTGCAAAATTCAACAATCAGTAAAGTTTTCCCCGACTAAAACGTATTTTTCAGCTCATCTAAATCGACAACAAATACCTTTTTGGTCAATGTAGAGCAGTATACTAGGTCGATGCAAATTAAACGTCATAAATTACCCCTTCCCTTTCGGTGCCCTGGTAGTCCACGTAAAATGAGAAAAGTATGGACATGGAATGTTTTGATCCTGTGCAACACTGTAAAAATATTCTTTGCACAATTTTTGTTATGCCTTGCATCCAATGCAACAAGGTGACATAAAATGGTGCAAAGAATATTTTTACAGTGTTGCACAGGATCAAAACATTCCATGTCCATACTTTTCTCATTTTGCGTGGACTATACCATCAGTAGCTTCAGAATTTGAATTTTATTCACTTTGAAAGTCCTATGTAAATGCATGGACGATTTTCCAGGATTATACATATAGTAAGTTAATATCTCCTGGTCATATGAGTGAGTAGGTCTTCATTGGACGCTACCGCTTCAGGCATGTTTGCGAAGAGAGGAGGTCAAAGAAAGAAAATGAATATTCCGTAGGTACCCACTTTACAATTAGTACATCGTTTTTCTTTACATTCGAGTCAAGTAAGTGAATACACAAAAACGTATCTCAAAATAAAATAAAACTGTTCTACTGTACCTAGCTAGTATTGAAATTCAAACAATCGCTGTTACGTGTACCGTACACGCTTTGTGATTTCTTTCAGAAAACTCCCCGTTACTTTTCATTTGACTTTTCTCATTTTCACCTCCTTGGCAAAGAAGCCCATCAACTACTTGTCTGATAAATGGCCTGTTTGTAGACAGTATTGAAATTGCCATGGTAGTCGTCACGTGCTTGTGCTGCAGATGGTTTTGTCCCAGAGTGAAGCACCCTTAAAAATAGCCTACTTCTCACCCCCTCCCTCATAGACGTCACAGGCGATTTACATAAACGGCAGCTCGTTTGAGCCATTGAACGGCGAACGGCTCAAGTTATTGACAGAGTCACCCCCACTTGAAACCTTCACTCAATCTTTTCACCATGATATAATAGGATCCAACACTCCCTTCTGCTATCTCTTGGAAATGGGTTAGTTTATCTGATATAACTCTTAAAGATAGTAAAGACCCCGCATAAATCTCAAATTTTTTATATGTTGCTAAGTTACAACATTGAAATTTCTTGACACAAAGAAAAATATACTTTAGGAGAAATATTTTTTTATTTCACTTTACATAGGCCGACGTATAAAATGGTATAATGTCAAAAAGGAAGGAAATTTAAATAGGTACGTAGACCCTGTATGCCCACCCCTTTGAGTAACCCATGATATATACATAAGCTAAGCTTAGTTTTACAATTTGAATGTATTTTCTTTGTACTCTATTTATTTAGCTCAATCTTTACATAAGCTGTGGTAGTTTTCACGTCATTTTCTTTAATTAATTTCGGACGTACTTTATGTGCAGTGGACGTTTTGTACTTTTGTAACCTTTTTTTCATAATTGAAGTTTTTCATAATTTTTTCAGTGCTACTCTTCGGGGTCTCATTTTAACAGGTGCAGCTGATTTTAAATTAATTGATGGAAATCTACAAATTACAGAGCTATACGGCCTCAACGTTCATTTAGATACTTCTATTGTAAGTACAAAAAATGTATCTGCTGGGGGGCAATATGGCAAGATATTTAAAGGGAACATCACTATGACAGGCTTCATTTCTGGGGAGGGGATTTTTAATGCTGTAAAATGTTAATTTTGTTCAAACTTTTGCAGATAACCTTGGAGAATTTACTTGGGGGTGGAGACTTAGAAGAAATTCTGAACGTATTTTTCAGTTTTTTCGTGCCTCAATTGCTTAATGACCAAGGTCGCACCATTTTAGAAGCCCTATCGCCGACACTTAAGGACCTGCTCAACGAGGTCCTTGCGGATATTCTGTGATACTGTAAGATAGTAAAATAATGTGATATGACATCATGATAATATAATATAATTTTAATACTGTCCTATAATACGAGTATACTCGTGGAGTTGTAAATAAGGACTAAATTAATAAATTATCAGTTTAATTTCACCCAATAGGCCTTTGTCATAGCTAGCCGCAGTGACAATGAACTTGTGTACAATTTGAGTATGAACAATTGAACTTTCTGAAGAACTCAAATATTACGTAGTTTTTCAGTAGAAACTTGTGAAAATGAACGAAAGCGGATCATTGTATATCTTATTATTATTTCTATTCTTAGATGGGCTTTGTTAAGGAAGTATGCATATTGTACTTGCATTGAACCAATTGTCTTAAGGCGCCCATTCCATTGACCGGCTAGGGCTATTTCCAAAAACAGTAGCAGACATTCAAGTCTTAGGTTGCGTTTCCACCGATCTCGCATTGCAGAATGCAAATGACATTGACGGAAATTAGAATTTTTCTTTTTATAGAAATCTATTAAAATGTTTGTACTTAACATATCCCATGACGCCATTTTTTAATTTTAGTTTGTTTGTTTGTGATTTTACTGTATGATCATTGATCAATTTTAACTGTGGCATAAAGGAAAATAAACATTTCCGTCAATTCTGTAATGCGAGGTCGGTGGAAACGCCACCTAAGTCTTGAATGTCTGCTACCACGTCACCGTTTTTGGAAATAGCCCTAGCCGGTCAATGGAATGGGCACCTCACCAAGTTAAGGTACGAGTCATCCCTTTATTATCACCCTTTCATAATACCTACTTTACCTAACCAAAATTAGAGGATTTAGAAAAAGCTGAGTTGGCGGGATTCGAACCCACGATCTACGCCTGTCCAGGGCGTCGTCTTTACCTAATTTTACAATGTCGAAACGGAAGTATCCAGTCCCACTCTCGTTGATTTTCCTCATCCTTTTTCCCATCTGACCCTTAAAAAGATAAGTTGTTTGTTACATTTTTACAATACAGTAGGTAGGCTACGCAGTAAAAATTAACATGTAATAATATAAGGTAGACGGGTTCTTTTTCGGATTACTACAGTTCAAAACCTTTATAGAAGTATAGGACCATTGGCAGCGTTCTGCTCTTTTTGCTCTAAGCCCATTCATTCAAAGCAGACTAATTAATGAATAATTAGTTAATCTCCAATAAGAAACAGAATTTTAAACGAGACTCATTCATAAAAAATTTATCCTCTAGCTGAAAGCTTTAGCTGTTGGGGGTGAACTAATTAATGAGCATTCAGCAGGTACCTACAGTAAAGTTGAAAGACCAATCTGTCTTAAAATTCCTACCACCATTTTTAGGACTCAGTAAGTAACCTGAAATTCATCATTATAATTTATGCAGAAAGGTACGAGTATAATATAGTACATGACAATGTTGACAAATTCCGAAAACCTATCCCAATACATTAATAGATTTATTTTATCCCCTTAATTTTTTTCTTTTTTTTACACAAAACATTATTTAGTAGTGGAAAATATCTTTTCCCCCATCAATTGAAGTTTCATTGCAAAAAAGTGGGCCATGTGACGTCATTTGTGAGGCCACCCGCAGTACTACAATTACTCGCAGTTGTATTCGTAGAATATATAAAATGTGACGTCGTTTTCTTGTCACCCATGTCTGTCGGCGTTAAAGCTGTGGTAAGTAGTAATCCAGAGTTAAAAACGCCAACATTTTTTTAAATTTATTATACAATTTTACCATTTTTTTAAAGCTATTGTTAACCTATAAGCTATCTTACCTAGCATATATGTACATATTTGATACTTTATTGTTGCAACTGTCAAGTAGCCTATTGAATCAGTATTTTCCGGTGTGCCAACGGCCTTGCCATGTTGATTCCATTAGAACAGAGCATATTTCAGACTGCAGCAAACTTGGTAGTGTGCACAGCGTTGGCAGGGGAACATGGTGGGACATGATAACGAGCTTACAAGTATAAGTTCGTGTCGAGTCCTGGTCACCTCCGATTTAATCGTGTGACTTACCATGTTTCCCAAGTGGTTCGGAATCCATTATAATCAGGAGGTCCACCCTGTCAGTCAACTCCCCTTTCCCCCGAGGTGAAAGAGTCTGCCCTTAGGGTGCCTCAAGTTAACAAACAGACTCACTCCCCCCGCCAGGCTGATAGAGTTGCTTAAGGCAGAAATACTGAAAGGAGGCGTTGGAAACAACAACAACAACAGTATTTTCCGGTGTATAAATTCACTCATTCATTCATCTTAATTGAATATCTGCAGGAGATAATGCGAATTCAAACTTCAATAGCTACAAACACTACTAAATTCTGACTTAATTCTTTTCTCTTACATCAATTGAATTTTCCCGCAAAATGGCTTTGTTTGCGAGTAATAAGAAATTTCCTGCCTTCCCTGTTTCTGTTTTGTCTTGCTTACAGTCGGTACCATTCTAACATTGCATTTTTCAACAATGGGATTCCCGAGTCACCTTTTCCCCTTCAGAGTAGTTTTCTGGGTTACTTATCAAATAAGCAGCAGTCTCCAAGGTACAAATTGCTATGAAGATCGTCAATCTGCGATAGAAGAGGCATTTATAAAAGAAACTATCCCCATAATGATGGTGTGTTCCAAATTTTCGTGTCTTAATAAATGGCTTGTCACCTGAAGGTAGACTGAAACTACGGTAGCCTTAAATTTAGAGCTACTCGTGCATATGCAGTTACTTCTGTGTCATATTTGTATTAGTGAGCAGTAGCCTATATATATATTATAAAGCTCCGCATGCATCTGTTCTGTAGATCCATATCGTGATAATGAGCATTTTTATGCAGTGCATGCAGCATGGCATCAGTACGAGGTACAATTATGGGTGAAATTCCAAGTAAGTAACAGATACAATAGGTAACGTAAGTATTCTAATAGCAGCAAAATACCACGACGATTATGAAAATCGCACCTAGTTCCATAGTAGAACTACAGTACGTATATCGTACCTACTAATAATAAAGTACAATGTGCAACCAGTGTAAAGAAGGTATGACTAACATTCGGTATGAGTGTAGTTTATTACATCGTAGGTATACAAATATCGTTGATATGTAACCTACAGTTACGTGTAAGAGAGGGCCATTAAGCCCCATTCTCGCTGTATCTATTGTATATTTAATTTTTTTCAATAAAGACTTTATTTATTATTATTATTAATTATTATTAGAGCACAATGTAACAACTCATTCATTTATGTTATGTATTTATAGTCCGGTCAATTTAGACCAAAAAATGAGAGTGAAGTTACATAAAGTCCCAACAAGCTGAATTTTTGTGAAGTTGTTCAAAACATAATTATAAACAATGTCTGGAAGTTCCCCATCATTCCCCTGTAAGGAAAAAATTTAATTCAAGGTCAAAGGTCAAAAAAATGAGTTTTTCGCGATTTTTAGCAAAACGGTAAGTTTTATCATAAAAGTACCTCAGACAAAAATTGTAGATCATAAAATTATCTATAAAAAATGTATAAATACTTTTTCTTACGAGCCACCGTTTCTGAGATATAACGATTCTAAAAGTTATAAAAGTTGTTATCGTCATAATATGCATGAGTACGCCACGTATATACATCTAGAGTTGTAAAATTTTATATATATATATATTTAATGTTTAAATATTTTATTTGATGAACTTATGACAGTCCCAACCAGTCAACAGAAATTTCTTACTAATACCCACAACAAGTCTCGGTTCATTTCAATGTTGAAAGAAAAGTTTACGGCTGAAAATATATTGGTAAAACAAGCTAATAATGATGCTGATGTATTGATTATTGAAACAGCAATAGAGCAATTCAATTTGACAAATACAACTATTGTTGTTGGTGAAGATGTTGACTTACTTGTATTACTCACTGCTCGAACGCCAACTGAAAAAACTATTTTTTTCTTAAAACCAGGAAAAGCTCAGCATCAATCATATATATGTTCATCAAAAAGTTTATTTACTTTTGTAAAGTGTAAAGATCATGTACTATTTTTACACGCAATAACTGGCTGTGATACGACATCTGCATTTTACAGGAGGGGTAAAACAGCAGTTTTCAAATGTTTGAAAAACAAGATTTAATTCAATGTGCTGAAGTTTTTAAAAAAAAGTGATTCAACTCAACAAGAAGTTATTACCAACGGCATCCGCTTTCTTCTTTCTATGTACGGAGCTCCTAAAAAAAACTACCTGTTTAGATAAACATCGATATGCATGTTTCGTTAAAAATACTAAAAATAAAAAACAAGTTCAATTAACTTGTCTTCCTCCAACTTCAGTTGCTGCTCACCAACATCTTTTTCGAGTATATTACCAAGTTCAAGTGTGGCTTGGTTATCAGCTAGACCCTACAGACTGGGGTTGGAAGTTGGTCAACAATATATTAGAGCCAGTTCAAACTTTACTTCCACCTGCGCCGAAAAAACTGCTAAACATTATTTTTTGCAACTGCAAAAAGGGATGCAGTGCTAAATGTGGTTGCAAAAAAGTCGGACTGTCTTGTTCTTTGGCATGCACAAATTGTCAAGGCCAGTCGTGCTCTAATATTGAATCACAAACAATGGAGGATTCGTTTGACTCCGACGAAGTATCATGCGATACATCGCTATTGACGCAATTTACTTGCATCCAAAATGAAGACGAAGAAGAAGCAGGAGAAGAAGAACAAGAAGAAGATCAAGAAGAAGAACAAGAATTTGAAACTTACGAATAAGATGAATAAACTTCAACACTTTTTTTTCATTTACATCGCTTTTATCTTTCCCAATCTTTGAAAATTTCCGTTATTTTGCAATAGTTTTACATTAAACAGGATCACAACTGACCCATGGAGTAGGCCTACTGGGGAAACCACGTTAACAAAAACGCGCTAAGTACACTACCTCATAGGTGGCGTGGAAACGTGTGCATATTATGACGATAACAACTTTTATAACTTTTAGAATCGTTATGTCTCAGAAACGGTGGCTCGTAAGAAAAAAGTATTTATACATTTTTTATAGATAATTTTATGATCTACAATTTTTGTCTGAGGTACTTTTATGATAAAACTTACCGTTTTGCTGAAAATCGCGAAAAACTCATTTTTTTTACCTTTGACCTTGAATTAAATTTTTTCCTTACAGGGGAATGATGGGGAACTTCTAGGCATTGTTTGTAATTATGTTTTGAACAACTTCACAGAAATTCAGCTTGTTGGGACTTTATGTAACTTCGAATGTCTAAATTGACCGGACTATTATTTTATTTGAGATCATATATACAACGAAGTGGTATGATGCCGTTTCAAGATTTGCAGCATCATGCTAACCGTTTAAAATATTTTCAGTTCCTGTCAGACTTCAAATTTTATTTTATATTAAATATTAAACAAAATCAGACAGCGTAATCTACAGCCGGAACAAAATGAAAACCGCAGACTCCAGCATCAGCGGCAGCTATAGAAAATGGAAGGGTAGATAAAATTAAAGCAAAAAACTGACCGCCATCGAGGGAACTGCTGAAAATACTTTCAGTGTTTATTTTTAATGTTGAACACAGTGCGTGTAGAAAAAGAAAGCAGGGATCTCGGTTGTATCAACAATTTAGACTATTTAGAAACATCGTTGAAAACCGGCTAAGTTCAACAGTTGGGCCGTAAAACGTGGATTAAACAAAGAGGCTCAGTCCTGCTGTCGTTATAGCTGCGGTCTTTATATGCGGCAGACTTTCTCAGCTGTCATAGGTGCCATACATGATTAATTTTTGTGCAAATTTTGTTTAGAGTAGAAACACCTTTCTTTGCTATTTTTTTTTCTAAAATGACCCGTCTCTGTGAAGTGTCAACCATATTAGCACAAACAGATAAATTTTCCGACTGAAATGAGCAGTTATTGTCAGCTTTTGTCGGTGTCCAGGAAAGAGTCCTCTTGTTTCACAACTACTCCACCGCAAAGTTTCCAAGAAAATCATCATCAATGGATGTCATACACTACTTACATAACTTATGTGCATTAGAATTCACTTCACGTTCAAACCAAATACCCGAAAAATTACGGTCCGTAGTTAATTGATAACTAAGGTGGGAGCGTAAGATACTCCGAAAGGTGTATGGACCGGTGCAAAGTCAGGGAGAGAGGGTGGGTCAGAGAGAGTGGCGTATCCGTAGAAATGACGAGCTCTACACGTTATACCGAGAACCTCCGATAGTAGCCGAAATCAAGAGAGCCCGCATCAGGTGGCTAGAACACGTGGAACGAATGCCCGAAAATAGGGCTACAAGAGCAGCCTTACACAAGGGGCCCCAAGGGAGAAGACGAGTGGGACGACCACGGATGCGATGGCTGGACGACGTCGAGGTGGATCTGGCGACCCTTGGCGTCGATGACTGCCGAAGGAGAGTGCAGGACCGCGCAGGCTGGCGCGATGTGGCAGAGCAAGCCAAGGCCATTCACGGGCCGTAGCGCCAAGGAGTATGTAGGTAAGTAAATTAATAATACAATATACGTGACTAGTTAACTTACAGATAGTGCCTTTACCTTTTTGGCGACGCTGCAGCCTTTCCCGAGCTCCTCACCAGGCATTTGACCTGCCAGACGGTAGCGGAATTGTAAAATATAGTGGTAAGTAATTAATTTAGTAAAACTTTTAGGATTAGACTTTGAAAATTATATTATATGCTCTATAAGCAGCTACGTGTAGGTATAGATATGTAGATGCCGCTGAACTTTTACTATAATCAGAATTTGGTGGATTTTCCGGATCTAGAACGACATTTGGAACCGTTCCAAAATCTCTTTGTTGTCTATCTGTTTTCATTTTAATTTGGATCCGCAGCAGAGATATAAGTTGTTTTGATAAAATTTTGCAATGCAATATTGTGATTCTTCCCGTGAACTTATCAGAATTAAAGTATATATTAGCCTAATTAGCCTATATTGCTAGAAAAGTAATGTGCTACGTTCCAAAAACAGGATTAATTGAAGTAAAACCGCACTTTTAGCATACAAGTAAGTAACGTATTTAACTTATACGTAAAACACATTTAAATACAATTTAATTAAAGAAAGGCTAGTCTTTACAATTTAAACATAAAGTTTAACTATAGGTATAATGAACGGCACGAGTGACAGTGAGAAATTTCATAGAAACAATAAATCAAGTTCATTATTGTAGGTAACACAGCACCACCTCAACCTACAGTATACTCATAGATAAAAAATACCACCCTAATTTTCTACATCAGCAGAGCGTACTGGAATGAATGATTTTCCCAAATAACACTTTCGTTCTTTTCAGAGGACAAGAGTGAAGCTAAAAATATTCAGAATTAGATTTCCTCTCCAATTAAAATGAACGTTTCAAAAAACTTCAGAGAGAAAATTTAAATCAGCAAAAATAAAAAGTTACGGTAACTTTTTATAACGGGCACCCCTTTACTCTTATTACGATATTAGCACTATAAAGAATTAGATACTGTACATGGACACTATAACGGTAGTTAAATGCAAAAAAAAGCTCAATGGGCACTGCACTCCTCAAAAGCGAATTTGATTATCAGCAAACGTTTGAATTGCAGTTAGTATTGAATTGTTAAATGCATCAGAGGTAATATTTCAGTGATTAGCGTAAATTATGTTAGGCATGTGGGGGCACTTCTATACTGTCTTTACATTTGTATAAAAATTTCTTTAAGAAAAATACACGGATTATTATTATTATTTTAAGTTGAATATTTAGTAGTCTTAGGATTTTTACAGTGACTTTATGGCCAAACTATGAAAACTCTACAGCCGCGGAGTCGTATCTATATACTGCTGATAAGTAAGATGCCAGTGTCGCACTTGGTTTACATACTGTTGGTGTTTTCCTACTTTGGCCTGACAATCACTAACGTAAATGGTGGTGAATAGGATAATTGCGATGAATCAGGTCAAAACTTCCATTTTGCTTATGTTTGGTTCTAAACCACAGGCCGTACCCAGAAATTCTGAGAGGGGGGGGGGTGTTTAAGCCGACATTACTTTTAGTTAGTTTTAGTGTTAGTTTTAGTTGTTGAGTCCTACTCTTGCACGACCCAGTTTTGACCCAATTCACCACCATTCATTGTATACTTAAGTCTACCTACTACGGTACTGTAGTTATTTTAACAGTTCTTTTTTGACCTACTTGGCCAAATATTTATATGAAAAAATAGATTTTAAGAACAATAACAAGAAAAGACAGCTCAGGTGGCGTGAGATTGAGTTATCTAGGTGTTTTCTCAGATTTCTCAGTAGATAAGCCTAGTTCTTAGTGGGGACCGAAGCAGCTTGCTTCCTCTTTCTATCCATCATATTCATGGGCAACGCCAGCAATGGACTGTGGCCCTTTGGGTACAAAATGGTTTTGAAAATCATAAATTTAATTTAAAGTTTTATTGGATTTAATGTTTTAAAGAGTGCTCGAACGTTTAACGAGTAGTATAATTTATGATAATTAACTTATAGTGAAGGACCTATGTAGATGCGCAATTGCGCATGCCCTAAACAAGTCAATACCAATATAAGGTTGGCTACAACCCTAGCCCAAGACAGGTATAGAAATGGATGCTGATTGAGTTTTCTATTTCACAAAGGATGGTATTTAGAATCCCTTGACACAATTTGTGCGGCATTTACAGCTGTTTTTTTTCTTTCTTTTTTTCAAAAAAGAAAAATGAGAAAAGAAACCTTTTATTGTTAGAAAAAGAAACGAAAATATACTGAAATGAATTCCTTTGAGGAATGAAGTTAGTGATTTCGAGCGAATTTTCGTTTTTCTAAAAATAGTTATGGCACAGTGCATCTTAATTAAATAGAATTCTATCCATTGAACATGGAACTTACAGTTACCTGTATTAAATTTTTGTTTAATTGTGTAACGACTAATTAAACAGAGTTAATTTCATAAAAATAATGATCGTTCTCTAAATGCGGGTCACATAGAAGATAGGTACACAGATATATTGTATACCATATTCAGAGGCGGCCCGAGGCAGGTGCAAGAGGTGTGTCCGCGAGGAGAAGCGACAGGGGCGCCGAAGCCGAGGACACGAAGGGCGCCCTAACAGACACGGCCACGGGAGGTAAAATTTGTAATGATGGAAATTCATTAATTAATACAAAAATAGTAAAAAAAATGTAGCAAAAGACCTCTGACTGTCTCATAATTAGCAATTGAGGTGTCAAACTAAATTTCGTAAACAGAACTACATTTTATGAAAGAACAAAAATAAATAACTTAGATCATATTAATTTTTATCCATGATTTTTCTCGGAATTAAATTAAATAAAAAGTAATTTTTGAAAAATCCAATCTGCCTCCATTTCTTGAAAATGTTTTGAAATAATAGTTTCACTTACAAGTCACGAAGTGGAAGTCCTGGCTCTTGGATTACAAAAAAATATTATTTCACGGGAGGGGGGGGGGGTGGGGCCGCTAAAATTATGGCTTGCACCTGCTGTGACCTCGGGCCGCCACTGATCATATTTTATTTTATTGTAGATGATGTAGGTTGTTTAAGTACCTATCATCGTCAAGCTGATGTCAGAAAGTATATAATTCAAAATAATAATAATAGGCCACGACGCAAAAATGTAACAAGAAGAAGTTGAAAGGAAAGAAAGACATTTTCGGTTGTCAAATTCAGTTTATCATTCAGTGAGACAGTGGGGAAAGACTTGTCACCTGCTGCCTTAACAAACCTATTTTTTTTTTTACATCAACAGCCGTTTCACGGTTCACTGTCTATAACTATTTATATTTAAATTAATATTGTACTGTACGGTATATATATATAGCAACCTGTACGATAGTGTTCATATTAAGCATTACCTATTTTACTGAATGCATTTAAATAATGATGAAGCAGGAAGATCAGGGCTAATAGGTCGTGCGTAGTTCTGAACGCGTAGTTAGTTCCAAACATGTCTGTGTCCAACAACTGCAGTGACACTATGTTACTTAGATTTTCCAGATTTGATCATTGAGACTCAGATTCTCTCGTAGTGGTGGGACCGATGACCGCGAAGTGAGGACCGAGAATTAAACGGTTGGTTCACTGGTATTTTCGGTCCAGTCCGGTCTTCGGTCTGGTTCACTCCGTTCTTCGGCTCTCGTTTCGATCCGAACAAAATCCGGACCGGACCCAATCTATCACAATTCTCCGGTTTTACCTGTCTGCTACATAAGCTAGGTGGATTTTTTTAATTTTAACGGGGTCTAATAATTTCAGAAATAATTTTGCCAATCTGCTATATCCACTTAAAATTTAAGGGTTACTTTGACCATAGGTTACATTTTTTCGGATTATTTGAGGACATTTTTAGGAAACGGGTACATACTGACACTATTCACAAGGTGTCTCTCCGGAAAACATTTCTGCGTAAAACTGCTCTGAAAAACATAGAGTTTCAACAAAACTTAAAAATTTTGTGGCTTTATTATTATTATTATTATTTATAACTTACGTAGTGAAGCAGGCAATCCCCCGCAGATATGTTTTAGCTCACGATGAACTGATGTGCAAACTGTAACATTGCTGATCACTTCTGATCGCGTGTTTGAGGGTCGCACAAAACGCTCATGTAGGGGTCTGCCTACAGCGGAAGAGCTGAACTAACTGCTGCCGCTCAGCTACTTTTCTGTCGGGTTTGCGCTTGCCCACCGTTTCCAGCAACAGCTGTATATATGAGTATTTGGCTGCATCTCAGCTTTCTATTAATGAAGTATTGTATAGCAAGAAACCCACCCCGCGGTGGCAGGCCATCCAATTAAACTACAGTTTACAGCTACAGGGTGTCCTCATCAACGATTTGCACGGGTACATGTTTTAATAAATTCAAACGGATTGGATAATCTGATGGAAAAAAAAAATTAGATTTAATGACTGTGGCTGATTATAAATGTTAAAACTACATTATCTTTAATTAATTAATCCTTGTGACATTATATCCGAAACAGAGTATCATGAAAAAATCTGAATCAGGTGGGACATGAACCTGCTGTGCTAACCTGTCTAACTATGCCTAACCGTGTTTACCACTATACCTAAGTAGTTGGGTAGTTGTGCAGCAACTATTTAAATCTTGTCGTTGAGCATCCAATTGAGTACCTACCTAGTCAAAGCTGAACACGGTGAAATCTTTAGCTTTAGTGTAGTAGTAAACGCTATGCCCCAGTAAGGCATCGGATTCAGTTTTTGCTTGATAGTCTAATTTTGTATAATGGATTCCGCTGTACTATCGTACTGTGCACAGTGCCTCGTACACATTCTAACAACGCAACGTCTGGCAAAAGTAATAGAAATGTAAAGGTTAGGCTATAAATAGAATCGTATCTGAACTTGGTTAAACCATCCTTTCTCCTGTGTCATAGCGTCAATGGTAAGTTTGTCTCAGCTTGTCCATTCTCGCTTGTGGCCGGTGTAGGTTGACATCGAGAACATATACCAGTTTGCCAATGGCCAAAATTTCATACGGAAACGATACAAATAGGCCACTATACGTAGGCCTAAGTCCATAAAAAGTCATTCGGGACATTAGGCTATAATTATAGTGTCCTGTTTTTAAAACTGTGGGTCTATGACTCTATGTCATTATCGTCATTACTTGTTCAGTTAGGCGGCTATTCCACCGACGTCGTTTTTCATTGTGCATGTGGATGACGTGGTAGCAGACATCATTAATAAGTCTCTACCATATTATAACTTAATTTATAATAGGTAAGTTAAGTATCTGCATTATAGTCTCCTTAAAATATGGCAGAGACTTATTAATGATGTCTGCTACCCCGTCATGCACATGCACAATGAAAAACGACGTCGGTGGAATAGCCGCTTAAGCATTGGGGGGACGAGTTTTGACTCATGGACTGTTGCGAGCGCTGATTGGGTTGAAGGTCATAATTTTTAAGGAAACTGTTCAGCATTGTAAAACTTATTATTATTTATCCTAAAATTAGTGCAATATAAATATTATTTTTTGTGCTTTAGATGATAATTGTACAGCTATTTCCCTGAAAATGAATTGCTGCTACTGGAGGAGCTAGACTGACTTCCAGAACCCCCTCGATGACCCGATTGACCCGAAGACGACGACTGCGATTGGCTGGAGGAGCCGCTAAGACCTCCTCTGCCTCCTCCAGAAGAGAAACTCTGAGAGGTGGAACTGCTTGAGCTACCGCTTCCTCCTCCTGAAAAAGATATGATAAAGATCATGAGATAAACCATGAATATCGAGTGTGAATCCATTTTCCATTTTCCATGTCTATCTTTACATTAGTACGCTCAAAGTCCAGTTTTTTCCAAATCCTCTAATTTCGGTTATGTCTTTCTTTCTCTAATGAAAGTCTTAATATTCTTCCTGTGAAGTGCAGAAATTTGTTTAGATCTATTTGGTTTATCTTCTTGGCTTCACAATATAAACAAGAACATAGTGAAATCACCTGTAATAGTTTGTTTAACTATTTGGGGAACTTAGTTGAGATCGGACGTCTTTTGTTTATTTTCGTTTAAAGACGAAGGGTAAAGGTACTTGATTCAGAAATAGGATTCATCAATTAATCCGTCGCGTGGACAATAAATAGAACCCAAATAATAGAATACAGCGTCTACCACTCACCCACTGTTTTCTTTAAATAAAACAAATGACGTCAGATCCTAAAATAGGTAGCCCGGTTTCAAAATTGTGTATATATTGTGTCAACTGCGTAAAGGTAGGTATGGGGCACACACCTAATGACATTAATTAAACATAGTCAAACAATAATAAACGTATTTCATGTTAAAAGTTAATCATTTTTAATGATCGTATTAACCTGTCGCACCGTTGTGATGCACCTGAAGTAGGGTGGAAGGTTGGTCCGGTCACTCAGATGCAACAAATCGGCAGTGGAACATCATCACAAAGTGATTCTACTAGTTTAGTTGCTACTGTATTGTATTGTAATTGTTACCTAAAGTTGGACGCCATAATTTAAAACATTAAATACATTTATCATCACGTACTTTTACAACTTTTTACGAATTTGAACCTTTTGAATTAATTAGATGAACCCTCAAGTTTAATCCGACTATAAAACTTCGAGTTGTTGCGATACCATAACTATGCATGTACATGTAGGTTGCAACAAGGAAACTGTCAGTTAGTTTATTTATGACGGTTTAACTGATGAACAAATAAACCCTGTTCGACTTAATTCTCATAGTAATTTTACCAGTTCAGAGTCTGTCAACTTCACGCTAACTTCCGTATGAGAGGAGCCAGTAAACGACTCTTCAACTTCATTCATCTTAACTGGCAAGTATACCTAATTTTAATTTAATTCGAGGGGTGTCGATTGAAAAACCATTGTGTCGTTTTTTCCATCATATTCACATTTTAAATACAGTTTATTCAGTGTTTGAAACACGGCATTTACCCTAATCCTATACCATCATATCATCATGTTAATTAGCGTTGTCAAGGGGGTGTCATTACGGGTGAGAAATGAAGGGGTGCGTCTTGTTTGTCTATCCATCTAGACCTTGAGAAACTCGGCAAACTTTGTCAAGCTTTCACCGCGGCCCTCCTTTTGCTTCTTCCACCGATCTTTTCCTTTGCTAAATAACTGTTAAAGTTCGGTTTCTGTTAACGGAATATACAATACAATTAATACGGATATACTGTATATAGCGGCAATCCTGTTGTAAGAATGACATGCGCGGTGAGGGGCCCATCACGGGAATGCCCAAAGGTGCCCCTCTGAACCACATTACTAAGTAATTGTACAAAAAACGGTAAATAAATATATTTTATTTTTTATTTATTTATTGATCTCCTTATTTCCACCCATTAATTATAATAGGTTCCCCTAATTTTTAAATGTTTCTAATACTGTACATTCTACAATATCTATTGTGCCATTTCACGTCGGGTTAATCATCAGGGGGGGGGGGGGTGTTGAACCCTGATAGTCTCCTGTGTATTCCAATTTATTAAGATGAGTAATCTTACCACGACCACCACCAATCAGCGACTGAGAGTTGCTGGAAGACTGTGATCCTGAGAATGCAGGCTGCTTCTGCACGCCAAATCCGTTGTTGCCATTGAAACCTGGCTGGTTGTTGTAGGGACGTCCCCCATTCTGAAACCCTGGTTGATTGAAGTTGCTGTGGATTGCAGGCTTCTGCAGGCTTCCCCCCCCCTCCGAAAACAAAATCCTGGCTACGGCCTTGAATGTATCATGTATTATACGATATATTTTTGGAAACCCTGTAGCTATCCTCGGCCATACCAATCCACTGAAACAGAATTATCGTTGTTTTTACCGGATATGGGCTGTAATTGTAATTGTAATGTTTTTGAAGAACTTATTTATGGACCCGGCTACAAGGGGCAATAGACATGCTTAAACATGCTTATTATTGACACAATGTAACAGACGTCAGTGTCAATTAACCAAGTTTGGGTACGAGCCTACCTGAAAACTAACTAAAAGCTCTATAATGGGAGAAGGGGTGGACGGGTTTTGTACGAGAAGGAAAGCTAAAGTCTTACTCGGATAATTAAGATGCATTAACTGGCACTGAAATTGCCAATTTTCTCCCCCATTCCTCACAAGTCAATATAATGTATTATCATTACTTGCTGTCAAAGCCAGAGTTACATTATAAGGGGAACGCCATGCATGTGCTTAACCCCTCACAATATTCAGCGGAGAGTCTTCCTCTTTTCAGATTCCAGCTAATTGGAATTCAGTTTATATATGCTACGGTATTTTGCAAAGTATCGGAATGCGATAATGAGAAGGATAGTTTGCAAGCTTAAATGCATTTTTCGTTCAACTTAGCTACTTATACTCGTATAATAATAGGCTATAAAACGCGAATAGCTCGGTGTTTGACTGACAGAATCCCTCAGACCCTCACATAGCCGAAACTCCTGGTTCTATATCGTTTTCAAATTTTACACTTTCAGTATATTCTTGACGACATTAAAATTTTCATCGCATACGATAAGGCTTGGTCTGAACGTACGATGATTGGCTTGAACCTCTCCCCCATGATTTAACTCGCGAACCAATTAATAGGGATAGAGCAAAACCTTTTTTAATTCATGAATATTTGGGATCAGCTGACATCATGAGATCAGTGTCATCATCAATTTCCATTTCAAAATAGAAATTATTCGATCAGGGCCGTATTAAGGTCCGGTTTTCTGGACACTACAGTTACAAATTACAAAAATTTCGCCCATCATAAAGCTTTCCTTATACTAGGTAAAAATTGGAAAGCAATAAAAGTAGATCGTATGTTAATGTTTTTAATACTTCAATTATTCAAGTTATTTCAATTAAATATCCCTTATTAATGTGGTTGTATTGTACAGTTAGCCTTTGCAACAGGTATTGGATGACATCTATGTGCAGGTATACTACCCACAATATTTCACAGCTATTTGATGCTTGAATAAGCACATTGTACGAAGATTCAAAGATAGCTGTCTAAAATTATTTGTGGTTGATTTGTAATTATTCAAAGAGAGCGCGAAACAAGTTCTATTTCAGCGCCTCCCCGCAAACACATTTATGTTGAATAGTGTCAAGATTTAGTGTTCAATTTCATGATTGTTAGATGACATTTTGTAACCCTTGTCTGATTTCTCCTCGATGATTGTTTTCAGTAAAATGTATAAGCCATGGTGCGTCTATAAATTGGTACCTACAGTCACTATTATGCTACGGGCAATTTTGCCTTAATCATTTTGGTTTTAACGTAGTATAGTCTCTAAACATTATGTAGTAGGTACCTACAATTTTGACTCTATCCTAAACATGTGCCATGCATTATATTATAGTAAGGTTGAAATTATACTGTTCGTTTTTCCTTAGCAAACGAATAGCAACGAATAATGAGCAGAAGCAAGCCGGCCTTAAAGTTTGGGATACTTGCTTGAAATATATATATATACAGTATATAAATATATATTTGAATATTAATTAATGAAAAAAGTGTTTACCATTTACCCAACGATCCACCAATAATTAAAATTAAAGATAAAAAGAAAACTTACTCTGTGGCTGCCGATAAACGTTTCTTTTCTCCCTGAGAAGGTCAATGACCCCGGCATCTACTAGAAGAATGGCCCCCACCGAAAATATTGCCAAAGTAAGTCCCTGCATTTTGGCGCTCCAACGACAACTGATCATGCACTAGCTCCAGGTGTTAATGATTTATACCAATCCCTAGCGTTGGACATTGAAATTGACCTCGAAGATGCAGAAGGGGCTAAGTGCGTACAAGGATCTGGTTGAAAAACAGTTGCTTCTTATATAGCTCAGCTGAGCTAAGAAACCAAAATAAGGGTACCATACATGGGGCCCAATCAACAAAATACACCCCAGATTTCTGTAGCTCAAATTTAAGAGTAGCCTACCTATTGTCTTGAAAATCAGAAAAGGCAGAAATATAATTATGTAAAAATATAGTGGCCTACAATGAAGGTAGGTACAAACCGTCAGCTTGTGCCATTTTTTATGTGTATTTTATACACCGGTATTTTATGGAACCCGTGCTCGAGCTTACCATGAAAAAAAAAATTGGTTTTTCGTCATGACATTGAAGGTTTTCAATGATTTTCAGATTTCTGAGAACTAAAAGAATTATTAGACTTACTGAAAGACATTTCTAGCGTATATCCGGGTGAAGGCAAAATTTTCACATTCAGCAAACTCTGGTGTACAATAGCAATGTAATGTATATATTTAGGTAGCTAGAATTCGTAGTTACCTTGTAAAATTAGCCGGCATCATAAAAAGTTTAAGTTTGCGTATACCGTAATACACAATTATTGTGTTCGTATATGGTATAGGTACCACAAACAGGGGTTACTGATATATTACACAGGATAAATGAACAGTCAATTTTAGAGATACAATGTTTGAGTTCTGAACCATTCCATGGATGGAGGAAGACTTGGTATAGAAGATGTAGAAGAAGTAAATGCGCGAATTCCTGGCAAGTCCTTGATCTCCAATATTTGGTCACAGTGGTGGTAAAAGCGATTTATGTAGCCTTAGATGCAGCACTTCAGCTGTTTAAAAGATAAAGATATGTTAAGATAATATAAAGACACAGATTTGATTTTACATCTATTATGCTAATGGTAATCCAACTATAAGCATATTGTATATCTGCAAAAATAATTGTATACCATGCAGGTAAAATTCAGTTCAAATTATTTCTGTATAGAAATTTAAAACCAATCTAGAAAATATCGCTGCATCGGCCGTTCATCGAACACGGGCACACTGAGGGCTTGCTGTACAGCCTGGTGCACGTTTCGAACGCTGGTGATCCGCGGAGTCTGCGGAGATATTAGTCATTGGAATCCATGGGCTGGTAACAGATTGGTTCAAAAATATAGTCTCTTTCTGAACGCAGTTCAGAAGATTTCTACGGCGCTGGTGTGCCATTGGGGTGTCAAAGCCAAAAATCTGCTGAAGTATAAACTCTAGGGTTTTGCACCAGCCCATTTGCTCCCCTGACATATTTCTCAGCAGATCACTTAACGCGTACAGTACAACAAAACGAGTCTGTTAATGTACCTCTTGGATAGATTAGCATAACATTTTTCACGCGAAGATGATTTGTATATCTGGCAGATATATGTGCTTACTATAGTAAGAAAAATACAGCTACGACACTCGAACGAAGCCCGGCCATGATCTTTCATGCAATTTAACAGTTACCTTATCTGAATGTTATTTTAAACATATCTTTTGACTTAAATCTGTAGAGATATCCTCCCATTTGAAATCCCCAGCAGCATACCCATAAATTTTGGTACTGCACAGAAGCTAGTCACTATTTTCTCATAAAATATATAAATTATTGCTGTAGGCTACGTACAGGTACAACTCTGAGGAATTCAATTTCAAATAACATGTAAATTGAATTCTTTTATGGCAAACCAAGGACTTCTATAGGCTAAATCGACAAAAAATTGACTATACCTTTGTTGGTGATTCATGCAAATCGAATGGACCATTTGAAAAGTGAAGCTACGTGAAACCATCACTGATTTGGTTGACCTTCAACGTGCCCTTGACAATAAGGAAAACTGCCCTGCTAATTTTAGTCAGGACAAGTAGAGTAGTGGTACCGACTCTGACTTTCGCCCGAAAGGTTGTTGGTTCGAGTCCCACACTGGCTACATTTCCGGGCCATACTTCGGAGAGGCGGTCCTAGTTGAGTGTAAGAGAGGGCTTTAAAGCCCAACCTCCGCTAAGTTGGCTTAGTAATAGAACAAAAGTCCTTATTTATTTATAATTTTGCAGCACAGCTTTGTGGCGGAAATTCTGGCACATTGGATTCATGACATCAGCAATAATTGATGCTAAAAATACATTGGCCAATTTGAGTGCGTATTTATTCAAGTCTATAATAGTGATATCGGCCTAAACCAAAGTACGACAATGGTTTGTTCAATATAATACCGTATTTTCATGCATTTTTCCTGTGACAGTACGATGGGCAGCCCTTCATAGTATAATAGCTGCCAATATAACAAATAAGCAGTCCCCGACCAAGCAAGGGCATAATCGGAGGGTGAGGTGGCAACTCTGGTGATACAAGCTTGCCTAGAAAAAGCCACGCACGAGGATGACTATAGTACGGGGCGAATAGTTGCCGCCGCTAAATAATCAACCACCCTTTTGTCCTGCGGTTGGGCCCCGAAGGCGGAGTAACTCAATGATGAGTCAACGTCATAAGGATGCAGCAGACAACCACTGCATTACAATTCCCTAGTATCGTCATCATGACTAAGTATGTTCGATACTCTACAATCTCCATACTTGACTTCCTTTTGGAGAGTCCGAAGCACGGCATCTACGTGTTAACAATTGCCATCACGACCGTCAATCTTCGACAGAAGAGACATTTGAAGAAAAAGGAGAGAAAAAATGACTTTTGGCTAAAAAAAAATTGTTAATTTCTACAGTACGTAATTTTACATTTTCGTGGTAAGCCTCAGTTCCTGGAGACGTCCGGACGCGCGTCCTCGTGTAGAGGCTATGTGAAAGAGTGAACCCCGCCACTGCTAGTAAGTAAACAGTATGACTTGGCAGTGGGAGACAATTAGCAATATGTTCTCTCATTCCGCGTCATATTTGTCAAATGTGACAAACAAAACATTTGGGAGGTCACGGACTCACGGTACTTCCCCAATATGGCTCGATTGGAAAAACCGTTTACTTCATCAATTATAATTAGGGAACGTATACAGTACGAAGAGACGTCAGTGAATAATTTGTGTTTTGGCTCAGGGCTTTCATTCCACGGTCCACCAAATCAACAGAAACAATGAATAGTGTATGTACTTCACTCTACAGCCTACGGCGTGACTCGAGTTATACACGACTAGCAAACAATGTTTATCGTCACATGACAATTTCACTCACTGGCTACATTCGTAAGCTACCTACCTTATCTATCATATTTTATATTATATTGTTACAAAATGGCCATTTTTTATTTTTTATTTTATTATTATTATTTTTTTAAAACATTGACCTGTCTTCTTTATCCAATCTGAACATCCCCAGCCACGATGGGATTTGTCATTGTTTGAATTAAAGAAAAATTAAAGAAGGGGCCCAAAAAATAACCTTGGTGGGAGCGAATTTCCCATCGCTTCTATATAAAACTCTAAGGCTACAACGATGTAGAAGAGTTATAGAACTAAATTACTATTATTAGCCAACAAGAGAGCTAATCAACTACACAGGTAGTCAACATAGGTTCCGGACATTCCGGTGAATCTCAGCTGTTTTTAATAAAGTAAACAGACGTCAATAGCCAAATGGATTATCCATGTTGAGCGAGTCAAGTGTATTTATTTTGAATTAAATACTACTTTTGGCGATCGTGTCACTGAAGGAAGGTTATACATAGAATTATCTACTAACGGACCTTCACTAGAGGTTTGCTGTTCGTTCTTGAATGACATTAAAACACCTTGTTTGAACACTTTGCTGCTGTAGAGAATGCTTCTTTTAATACGCTACGACTAGATTGAAATCGGATTTTTTATTGATTAAAAAAAATCAGGACATAGAGCAGTGGCACAGACTCCAACTTTCACCCGAAAGGTTCTTGGTTTGAGTCCCACACTTACTACATCTTCAGGCCATGCTTAGGAGAGCATGTAAATCAGGCGGTCCCGGACCTTCCTAGTTAAGTGTAAGAGATCCTAACTCCACTAGGTTGGCATAGTAATAGAGAAAAAGGTCAATATTTATTTATTTATTCAACTGATTGAAACCTTATTTGCTACTTTTTTTAGAACAAATAGGACATTCTCATTAAATGTTTTCTGTGAAAAGACCAATTTCACAATAAATATCCATTGTAGAGCCATCAATGGGCCTACTTTGCCATTCTGTGATAACTTATTCTTGAGGCTTTAAAAAAAAAAAAAAAAAAAAAAAACGAATAGCACTTTCCATTGAAAAATTATCTTGCTTACCTACCTTTTTAAACCCTGGCTAAAATTAACGCCATAGTAGGTCTTCAGAGCCATAACCTCGATTTGCAACAGTATTTGAACCCCATCCTTCGGACGCCATCACAAATATCACAAATCATTTTTCCCACAAATCAAGTTCGATAATAATTGTGACAAATCGGTGTTATGGGCGGCCACACATCATGTATCAAAATGTATAGGAGCATTTTTACAAAGGGAAGTGATCGTTATTTCATGAGATTTATGATTTTGCATAGTTGAAAGTTTTTTTCCCCATCCGATGTTGTCTCTTAACTGAATCGAAATAAAAAATTCATTTAATTTGCAAATTACTCAACTTCATTCAACCGCGGATTTGAATGCAGTATTTTTATTTTTGAAATGATGTTGTTCAATTCCAGTTTCCATGTTTTAACGCACTTATTACAACTTTTATAATTAAAAATTTCTTTTCAAAAAAAATTATCCACAGCAAATCATTTTTTCATTAAAGTTATTACGGTACCTAATTAATTAATAGTCCTACTACTAGTATTGTACTAGTGGCCTCTGCAAACATTCGCAGTTTTACAGCGGTTGACATGCATTTTTTAAGCCATTTTCTTTTCGTAATTTTTTTATTGTCCTATTTTACAACAAAATTCTAATTACCTACCATAACAACAAAAAAACGTTAGGTGAGTATGTTTGGCGTATTCCTGGGGTTTTAAGGAAGAGTGTTGGTACCCCATACTAGTAGATTGGTGCACGCAGGACCTTATCTTCGGTACAAAACTATCCTTAGTGTCCTTAGCGGCCTTAGCGGAATAGTATATTGTGTGTGTCGTATTTGGGAATGGTTTTAAGCTTACTTAGTAATAAATGCGCTAGAAAATAATATTCCAGCCGTAACTTCTGTATCATTGTTAGATAAAATGAATCATTGAATTTAACAAATATGAACAGTATTGATTATTAAAAGACCCTAATAGCCTCAAGATGAATAATTTTGTAGTGACAATTCAAAAACACTTTAATGGGTATAAACAATGTGTATTGTATATATTAATTTGATTAATTTAACAGTTAAACTATGAAAAACATAATGGTTTAGTTGTCCTAAGCATAAAGAAAACAGTTTCTACCAAAGTAAATGGTGCTTCTTCAATTTTCTTCTTGGCATGTTTGCTGCACTGATCCATCACGAGATTGTAGAGGTCTGCGTAAAACGGCATGCCCTCAATGCTCACATCATTAAAACTAGAGCTGACTTCTGTGCAGTTGACGAGGGCTGCTCGAAGGGGAGTCACGTGGACGACACTGTGATTGGGCTGTAACAACCATGTTATTGAACATGAAGGGTAGTTAGAAAACGGATATAAGAAAATTGACAGAAACGGGATTCGAACCCGAGTTTCCTCCTTACCTGGGTGGTACGCTGACCACTGCACCAAATCCCGTACCACCCAAGTCTCCACATCATTCAGTACTTGACTCGTAGACTACTAGACTGTATACTTGGTTAAGTCATTCCTTAGCCTGTTTCATTGCGTCAACGGTAAGCTTGTCTCAGCTTAATCGAAATTAGAGGATATGGAAAAAACCGGGCTTGGCGGGATTCAAACCCACGATGTACACCTAACCGGGGCGTCGTCTTAACCGCTGGACCACAAGTCCAGTAAATGCCAAATCCTCTACTTATGCTCTAATTGACATGATTCGTGTTGCTAGACAGGTTAGCACAACTACACAACTATCTAACCGAACAGGTCTGCGAGCTGACTTCATTGCATAAAGGCAATGCTTTATTCATTACATTGTAGTATTATATGGTATATATAACACTGACATTAACGTCGGGGCTTGTGGTTAGCGGTTAAGACGACGCCCCGTTAGGCGTAGATCGTGGGTTCGAATCCCACCAAGCCCGGTTTTTTCCATATCCTCTAATTATAACGAGGAGGTTACCTCTTCAACCAAAGTTAATTTAATGTCAGTGTTATATATACCATATAATACTACAATGTAATTGTCTCAGCTTGTCCATTATCGCTTGTAGCCGGTGTATGAGAATGTATACCAGTTTCCAAAGGCCAAAAATTATTAGGGAAACAATACAAATAATGTCCGAAATCCATGGGGTCGTTGGCATCGGAAAAGGAACCTATGGGCCATAAGTCCATAGATAGGATAATAGATAGATAAGATCCATAAAAATTCCTTTAAAAAAATAACCTCTAATAACATCATCCGTACGGTACTTGAGCAAATGCTCTAGTGACTTAGCAATTATAGGAACCTATGGAAATTTAATATAATAACAGTATACAAACACAAGCCGAAAATGCAATCAATAATCGACTTGTGCCACACTGAGTAGGAAATTAATTTGGTGGGATTCGAAACCACGATCTACAATAGGTACTGCCTAAGGGGATTTCTATCAATTTTTGACCTAGAGAACATTGATAGTATAACCCTTAAGCGGATACTATCAATATTTGACCTTGAGAATTGATAGAATTACCCTTATAAGGTTTATGTTATCGATGTTCTCAAGTTCAAAAATGTATAGCAATCCCATTAGTCTGCACCTACTATCTACGACTATCCGGGTGTCGCCTTAAGGCGCCCATTCCATTGACCGGCTAGGGCTATTTCCTAAAACAGTGACGTGGTAGCAGACATTCAAGACTTAGGTGGCGTTTCCACCGACCTCGCATTGCAGAATGCAAATAACATTGACGGAAATTAGAATTTTTCTTTTTATAGAAATCTATTAAAATGTTTGTACTTAACATATCCCATGACGCCATTTTTTAATATTAGTTTGTTTGTTTGTGATTTTACTGTATGATCATTGATCAATTTTAACCATGGCATAGAGGAAAATAAACATTTCCGTCAATTCTGCAATGCGAGGTCGGTGGAAACGCCACCTAAGTCTTGAATGTCTGCTACCACGTCACCGTTGTTGGAAATAGCCCTAGCCGGTCAATGGAATGGGCACCTATAACTGCTGGACCACAAGCTCGACAAGTAGTAGTGCCCTCTAACCCCTCTACTTATATGCCCTTATTGACAAAAGTTCGTATTGCTACACAACTACGATATCTAACCGAACACGTCTGTGAGCGTAGGTACCTTTTTGCATAAAGGCAATGATTTATTCTATAGAATACTGCAATATAATATATACTAGTATAAGATAAAGAGAATATAAATTTACATTAAAAAATTTCTTAGTAGCTATACAGGTAATCGTAAAACAATTTTATGATTACCTACTCTTTTGCCTGGTGTACATACATGCAGCGCAACGATTTCCGATCGAAACGAAGATAAATCGACCTCATAGTTAGTATAACGAACTTCTAATTCCGGTAATTCCTTGTCGAAGACCGTTACTTTTTAAACCCGGCTATAAAAGAGTGCGGTTCGGAAAGATAACTTGCATGAACTCATAAAGTACAGTGTATAAATAGAGCGCGGTGAGCCAAAGATGACTAGGTGATAAACAAGAAATAAAATTAATTTGCCTCAACGTGCTCTTCAAAGAAGCTTTGAAGATTTTCAAATCTGATAATTTAAAAATTGAAGGAAGATAGGATAGGGGACCAGACTAAACACTGTTAATATCTTAATGCTTATTATTTGATGAGATTTTAAATCCTGTTTCAATTATTACAAGGGTGGTGCTTAATTTGTAGCCTACGGGTATAATTATATTGCAGCATTTTCATTGTAGCTACCTACCTTTAGTATCTTATAGCCTCTATACCGTAACAAAGAGCCATTATTCATATTAAAAAAGTATTGTTCGCTTATCTTGCGCAGTGTGCATTCGATTGTAAATTCTTAATAAACAATTAAATGTTAATAAATAAATAAATAAAAAACTATTTTTAGTTACAAATAGCTGTAGCTGCACTCTCAACTAGGATCTTACTAAGCTAGTATTCATAATAACATATTATAGTGTCATAAGCCTATTTTGCACAGTGCATGTGCTAGTGTTACTGTAAATTTTTAATAAATAATTAAATATTTATAAATAAATAATGACTTTTGTTCTATTACTAAGCCAACCTAGTGGAGTTTGAGCTATAGAGCTCTTTCTAACTAGGAAGTCCCGAGACTCCTTGCTTTACATGTCCCCCGAAGCATAGCTATAGCCTATGTTGTTTTATTATTAATGCAAAACAGAAAAATGCGTAATATTGACGATTCGCATTTGTTATTGTTTTTGTTGTTGAGGATCTATTTTCACATCAAGTGTCCTGGACAAAAATTAAATTTGGGTCCACTTTTTTAGTCCACTTTTTTTAGGAATCAGAGTAGGAAATACGGATATCTTAATTCAAAATTAAAGTTATGCTCACTCTTTGGCTTTTTAATATATTTTATCCTCGAAATCTCATATCATCGCTGTTCGTGCAAAATGTCCCATGTCAAAAATTACAACTTATAACCGGGGCGTCGTCTTAACCGCTTGACCACACGTGGAAGATGAAAACACACATTTTGTAATTACAGTATATATTTTGAGTCTCTATTTAATTCCGGTGACATATGATATTTTGCCGGAAGCTCGAAATTAAACGAAGCCAACTTTTAGCGCCAAAACAAAATATTTTAAATTCCACATTTTGCACGAACAGCACCGCAATGCTGCAGTAACCATGGGAAGTTTAAAGAGTAGAATTGTTATGTCCATTATAGTTTAGAGTATACTGTATATAATTTTGAGAACATGCACTCATTCATGTATTCACTAAGCTGAAAGACAATAATATGTAGTAGTAGTATTAGTAGTAGTAGCAGTGTTCGTCGGGTTAATAACGACTTAGGCCTCATATTGGGGCCCATAGAGCGACTCCGACTTGACTGTCCTATGCTAGCCCATAGAACAGTGAACCTCCTGATTATAGTGGATTCCGAACCACTTGGGAAACACAGTGAAGTCACATGATTAGTGCGGAGGTGACCAGGATAAGTCCTACCATGTTTCCCTACCGGCACTGTGCACACGACCAAGTTATCGGCAGCTTTGAACCTGCTCTGGTCCGCTGGATTCAACTTAGTATGGCGGCCGGCCAAGACAATATGAATATATGCTACTCAACAATACCAGTCTTTTCCTGTCCAGGCTCTCTCTCATCTGAATGACCATATTTCTCGGACCGGCCAGTAAGTTCCATCGCGACCACGCGAAATTGTAACTTGTGGAAAAGAGCGCCATGCAGTGGTACAGATGGTCTTCGGCAACACGGTGCTTGATGGTGGAACCTTCCACGTAGCAGTTGGCATCAGGGGGTGGGAAGACGTCCACACCACCCACTTGCATGCGCTGCAGGAAATTGGGAAATCTTAGTGCTCTATTATTAGCTTACCAATAGCCTCAAGTTGAGGTTGGGAGCAAGTCGTAGTACCTCCACTACCCCAACTACGCGTCTTCGGTACAAAGTCGATTTTCACAGGAAATCAGTATTGCCCTCAAAATTTTCTCATCATACTATATCTTGCACCAGCCTTCACACTTCTGTAATCCGTATCAAGCACCTTCGGTTGTCGGCTGCTTGGTTGAGTTGAGTTGATGGCAATTATTTGTAAACAGTGCAGTATTAGGCCTATATGATGATTGATATTTGTATGAACTTATGGCCGCGTATCCGTAAAAAACTATTATTTTCGATGATATACCAAAACACTGCCACAGTAGTCTGTGACAATACAGTCGTTTTCTCGGGCAGTTTTCTGCACCTCAGGGTGATCTGCCGCCCGAGCCAGGCGTAAGCTTCGTGCATAGCGAGAAATTGCTCAACCCAATTCCTGTAGCTTTATGATTATGCAACTGTGCTATCTTTGTAAAAGTCAATGACCTCTGTTAACCAGCGTTGCTTATTAAATGCAGCGTGCATGGATCTAACGGGTATTGGTTCTGCCATTTAGGAATTTAATTAATGATTAATTCAGAATGAAGTAATTTCTGAATTTGCCTTACTTTCATTAGCTCTTTTGGCTTGTAAAACGTTCCAACTATGTCCTGCAGTGCGTTGGTTGCTCCATTTTGTAGTTGACTGAGACATACTCGATCCTCCTGCAACACATTTTGGTTACCAATGGCATTAATGTAGTATTGTAATAATTAAGGATATTATTTTCGCATAATTCGGTAGTCAAAATATAATTTTCTATGTTATATCCAGTGGCGGAGCGTGCATGTAAGGCGTGCAAAATACACTCAACAAATCCTTAGAATGTATTAAGAGCTTCGTTGAAATCTGTAGGAAGCCGCGAGAAAATAAGATTGTATTAACATGATGTTATCAACACAGTCTAAGAAAATTATGAATCTCGTCACGTCAGAATATTTCAAATGCTTTCTTTTTTTATTTCAAATTTTTATTTTTTAAGAAGTTAGAACATGCTATGTAAAAATGAGTGCTTATTTCTTTTTTTTTAACTTAAATAAATATATTTTGCAAGCATTACACTCGCAATTATCCCATGCACAATTATATCATGCACATGTACCCGTACCGTAGCCCGCAGAACGAACGGAAAAGAATATCTTCTCCGGGAATAAGGATAAATACTCCTAAGGCGCCGATTCCACCGACCGGCTAGGGCTAAATACAAAAACGGTGACGTGGTAGCAAACATTCAAGATTAGGCGGGGATTCCATCGACCTCGCATTGCAGAATTCAAATTACAATGACGAAAATTAGAATTTTTCTTTTTATAGAAATCTATTAAAATGTTTGTGCTTAACATATCCCATGACGCCATTTTTTAATTTTAGTTTGTTTTTTTGTGATTTTACTGTATGATCATTATCAATTTTAACTATGGAATAGAGGAAAACTAAAATTTCGTCAATGTCATTTGCATTCTGCAATGCGAGGTCGGTGGAAACCCCGCCTAAGTCTTGAATGTCTGCTACCACGTCACCGTTTTTGTATTTAGCCCTAGCCGGTCGGTGGAATCGGCGCCTAAGTAAACCCCAATGAGTGTAGGTAAGTAGGCTTACAAGATACAAATTACAAATTATTTTTGTCAAAAGGTGACCATTCCATTGACCGGCTAGGGCTATTTCCAACAACGGTGACGTGGTAGCAGACATTCAAGACTTAGGTGGCGTTTCCACCGACCTCGCATTGCAGAATTGACGGAAATGTTTATTTTCCTCTATGCCATAGTTAAAATTGATCAATGATCATACAGTAAAATCACAAACAAATAAACTAATATTAAAAAATGGCGTCATGGGATATGTTAAGTACAAACATTTTAATAGATTTCTATAAAAAGAAAAATTCTAATTTCCGTCAATGTTATTTGCATTCTGCAATGCGAGGTCGTTGGATACGCTACATAAGTCTTGAATGTCTGCTACCACGTCACCGTTGTTGGAAATAGCCCTAGCCGGTCAATGGAATGGGCGCCAAAGAAACTAGGCAAATTGCTGTTCATCTCTTCATTTGCTTGACGTAGGAGGAACATGTTTTATCTTGCTCTTGAGGAGTTGTCATTAGTTTAGCGGTGAGTAAGTCTGGGGTAGTCAAAGACTATGGCCAGTGTGCTCTTAAATCAAGGGGATTATCTTCTAGAAGTATTTTTACTACGACTCACTGAACATTTTAGAAAAATTGACTTGCTCTAATTATAAATTCCAAAATGACGACTGCAGCTGTAATCGTGAGGACCACTCCTCCGGGAGGTCCCTTGAAGTCAGGTTTGAGTTCCCAGGACTGGTACGGCAGGTTGCAGTACCTGTACGCCAGTAACCCAATTAAGCCCATTCTCCCGCTTCGAAATGTCAGCGTCTGAAAAAATACGGTGCCTAGGTACGTTATGGTTTCGAGACAGAGACTAAAAGTCGGAATATGGGGCACATGTTCTAGTCATACGGGTGGATTTTCTGGACTGAAGTTCCGGAAAGTTCTCAACGAGAAAAACAAAAACTGAAAAGGTTCTTTCGTTCCTTCAAAAGGAATTTGATTCCTATTGAAGGTTAAAGAATGCTAAACTGTCTGATATTAGTGTATGGGGAAGGAGATATGAAGCACGGCGCTGTTTTAGTGTAGGATTAAAAGTTATTCCAATAGATCGAGTAAGAAAGACATAAGAATGCAGGAACTTGGAGCAGAGACTACAGGTATAAATTATGGATGGTTAATCAGGCCACCGGTCACCCCCTCCCCCACAATCCATTTTTGAACAAAATAAAAGAATATCGATCTTAGAGCTATGAATTTTAGGTCACATCTACTTGATGAAACGTTCCTCTACAGTATTTTGCCATCTCTAACGCTAATTAGTCACAGTTTATGGAACTCTTTCCACCAGAAATCTTTTCTTCAGCAGTTTTTCTCTCAACGGCCAACGCCAACGGCCAACGGCCTTACCATGTTGATTCCATTACAGCAGAACATGTTTCAAACTGCGGCAACTTGGTAGTGTGCACAGCGTTGGCAGGGGAACCTGGTGGGACATGATAACGCGCTTAGGCAGTACAAGTCGAGTCCTGGTCACCTCCGATTTAATCGTGTGACTTTACCATGTTCCCCAAGTGGTTCGGAATCCACTATAATCAGGAGGTCCACCCTGTTAGTCAACTCCCCTTTCCCCGAGGTGAAAGAGTCTGCCCTTAGGGTGCCTCAAGTTAACAAACAGACTCACTCCACCTGCCAGGCTGACAGGGTTGCTTAAAGCAGAAATGCTGAAAGCAGGCGTTAGAAACAACAAACAACAGTTTTTCTCTCAACAAGTCAAGTTCCAGAACAGCGTCCAATTTGTGCTAGTAGTGACTGCCACACACTATATATACTGTACAACTGTAGTCTGTATGTGTATGAATATACACAGTAATCATTAAACTATCTGGACAAAACATCCTGCAGCCCATAGATTTATACCCTAGACAATTGCAATCAATTCATAAAGCAGAAGAGAACAGAAGAATGAAATGAAAAGTAATTTTCAATAGGCTGTAGTAGTATTTTATTATATTGTACATTATTTAAGTAATATAAATAGTGGCATTGTTTGTATTTATATTTTAATATAATATATGACATTAATTTAAGGTTAATTTGTGAAAATGTTTTATGGAAAATTACTTTAGTGTCAGTAACATCTACAATAATAATTAACGAGCGTCCAGATTAAATATTTTTAGCTGTAAAGTTTCCACCTGTGTCTTAACTAATGTAGGTTAAAATCAATAATTTTTAATGCACGATGCTTCTAACCATCAGTTGAGGGTAATGAGTGTGTCATCACAATCTACCAATTGGTTTGCAGCAAATTTTTCCACCTTCATCTCCATTCATCTCGGTTAACCTGGACCGTTTCAAGTAGGTTGTTCTGAATCTACATTTTTTTTCTTTTTTCTCTTAAATCGAAAAGATTTATCGCATACAAACAATTTGATGAATGTATCCAATTGACCTCTTCAGTCACCTCTGCAGGTTAGTACCCGTGTTGAGTTACGACACGACTCCGATCGCATGGAGTGTAGAGACTCGCACAAGTGCAAGCACGTCACCACCTGGCCATGGAAGTAGATTTTATTTAGTCTTAGCTTTTTTTATGTCTTTAAAAGGTTAATCACCTGTACAAACAATTTAATGCATGTATCTGATTAACCTTTTCAGTCAATGAGTAAATTATTACTTGTGCTATGTTACGAAACGTCTCCCTTGGTTGGACCCTCAACGGTGCCTTCATAGTCAGGGACGGATCCAGCCCATTTTTTGGGATTGGGGGGGGGGGGTAGCCGAGGGTCAAAATAGGAAAAACATGTGTAGAGCCGACTAAATTAGAGCGTAATAACTTAATTTACAATAGATTTACCAAATTGAAATTGGGGGGGGGGCAGCAACCCTGTATCCGTTCTTGCTTTTAGTATGGTGCTTAGAAATCTATTTACAATTATTTTAAAATAATTTATTAAGATTATTGGCTCACTTGTTTGTCCTCATTAAATTTGACATCATGAATTTCTTCTGTTGACCAATAGTTATTGACTGGGTCCCAGTTAGCCGCTAGTGGTGGCTCAAACCACAACACACTTTCTGGAAGCCTAAAAATTGTGTAATTAAACACATCAGTATTATTAAGACACTTAATAAGCAGTAGACTATAAAGTATGGAATATGCTAACTAATGTGATTGTTTTGTACTGTCATATTGTTCTTAATTTTATACACACTGCAGCAGAGTGATTATACATAGGTAGGCCTACCTATATTATATACATTGGTAAATGGACTACACATAATATTATATATTTGAATAGACTGACTATTGTGTAAACAATAAATTTTTCTGAGATTTATGAAATCCGCTTTACAAAGAGGAGGGTTGTGAACCCGTATAAACCCTTATGAGAGTTTCCTTGGTGACTTCGTGGAACTTGGAGAACATCATGAGTAGAGGAAGAAGAACGCAATGATCCACAGTAAAATACTTTAATAGTGACCGGTTTTGGATAAAATCCATCATCAGACTAACAACACATGAAAAAACGCCAGCTTATATACTACTACTAATAATACTACTATTATATACTAAAATCAGGCCTCGCGATGGGATCCCCCTATCACCCCTCCTTGCCGACATTTTTATGGATCACATTGAACACAAATTATTTTCTCTTCCCTTCACCCTTCTACGGCAAGTGAACTTCTACTTTCGTTATGTCGACGATATTTTATGTGGTTTTCGTGGTTCCAACAGGCAACTAGAAATGTTTTTAAAGGTTATGAATGACCTCCATCCCAAAATCAAGTTCACCATGGAACTCGAAAGTAATAAGTCTTTAAATTTTCTCGACCTCACTATTACTAGATTAGATACTGCCCTGTCTTTTAATATTTTCAGGAAACCGACTCACAGTGACTGCGTGATACCAGCTTCTTCAAACCACCCTCCATCCCACAAGGGTGCTGCTTTCCACTCCATGGCACATCGGATGTTCAGTATCCCTATGAGCGAAGTCAACTTCAAGGCCGAGATAGGAAGAAACAACGGGTACCAGGAAGGCGACACAGAAAGGATCCTAAGGAAACATGAACTCAAGAGCTTAGCACGGATGTTGTACGCAGGACAAGACGTCACCAAGGAGAACAAGCAGTATGTCAAGATCCCGTTCATAGGAGAAATCAGCATGAAAGTAGGAAGACTAATAACCCGAACTACTAACAAAGTTGTATCCTTTAGCTGCCCTCCCAACTTAGGAAAATTCCTCATCAACTGTAAGGATAAGGTTAATAATAATAGGAAATCAGGGGTTTATAAAATTTCTTGTAATGAATGTAGTGCGAGTTACATTGGACAGAATGGACGCAATTTTAAGTTTCGCTTACGTGAGCATAAAAATGCGATCGGTAAAAATGACTGTACCTCAGCTTTTGCGGACCACCTCTCAAGTAACTCGCACTCATGTAATTTTGAAGATTTTAAAATTCTACATTGTTGTAATAAAGGTAGACTATTAGACAGGTTAGAAAGCTTAGAGATTAGAAAGGCTATTAGGAATAACGAGGTTCTCACGAACGATATAATGTTTCAAACTGTATCCCCACTACTCGATTTATGTACCCAACCCCCGCCTCCACCTCCCACTCCCATCCCGTAGTATATAAGCTGGCGTTTTTTCATGTGTTGTTAGTCTGATGATGGATTTTATCCGAAACCGGTCACTATCAAAGTATTTTACTGTGGATCATTGCGTTCTTCTTCCCCTACTCAACCCGTATAAAGCAATTCATACGTACAGTATATTAAATTCCACCATTCTCGTTTGTGCAAAGATTATTCATAATTACAAATCAATAATCAATTAATGAAATGTTAAAATGCAAGCAAGGTGGTCCAACTTCAATGTCTCAGGGCTGTAGGTGTCATAAATTTAAATAGGCTACGATACAGCTGCGTCACTGGATCGACCAATTGTCATTATAACTTACATATTAAATTATTAAAAAATATAGACTAACAGATTTTGGGGAGATCCAAGGCTTCCGTAAAAAAAAAGTATCCTTTCACATTATTTACAAGCTTGAAATTAATGATAGGGTACAAATACAATATAGTACAATGAATGAGGTATCTATATTTACCCTATCTAAAACCTGTACATTAATACCGGTTAGGTATATTGTTATTAACTTATTCTATAAGGGAACTGCCGAAGACCGCAGAAGATGGATGATTCGCTGTGCGCTGCAAATTTGTTGTCAACAAATCGCTAAAGTTTGACAAAAAAAAGCTAGGCTATATATACAGTAGGTACCATATAGGCTATGAGTATGGAGGGATGTTATAGGAACATGAAACACGCAAGAGGGGAATGACGAAAAATAATGAATATTTTGACAATATAATTGGTATTGCCTCTTTACATTTTCATCCTTCATAATATATAGGTCTTATACAACGATAAAGACCTTCAGGTAATAAGGAGACTTCACATCAGCATATAGGCGCATCTACACACACAATTTTGCACAATGTATGAAATGTACATTTAGATACAAACAATAATTTGCACAGTATGAGTACATCTATTTCTTGACGATTGGTTAATGTGTGCATGAAACACATCTAAATTGTAGTTTGTGACAGTGAACACAAACTAACACACAGACATTATTAAGACTCACTCGGCCGAGACTACCACCAATTTTTGAAGTTGCCGCTCTTTTTCCATTTCTCGCCTTAATTCTTCTGCTGGCATTTTCTTGTCACTTTGAGGGCTGCCATCAAATATAACATCTTGTAGTAAGATAGGATAGTTCGAGCATATTGATGTTTAGATTGCGGATGCCAGTAAAAGAAACTAGGTACGTTAGTATACATATAGTGTACCGAAATGCAAACATGTTGTCATAAGAAAAAAATCCAGTGCGTAAGTCATTATTGGTCACTCTATACCGCAGTGGTCCCCAACCTGTCCACCGCGGCTCCCAAGGGATCCACAGCGACTTGTCCACATTGGCATTTTGTAAATTAATGCTTCATCAATAGATGAAGTAATTCATAAGAAGTGTTGTTATTTTTAGTTTTTTTTTTTGTAGGTAGAATATAGCGGGTACCTATAGGACAGCCAATTTACATCAAGGGTTCCTCGAAGAATTTACTCCATGTTTTGTGCTCCGCGGTGTGAAAAGGTTAAGGTTTACGCTTGACAATACCTATATAATTAATTTTTTGTGTCCTAGGTTATCACTCACAGAATTAATATTTTAAGAAATAAGGAAAGAAAATTGGCATTATTTACCACATGGGCGAATTTTACAACTCTTACTCTTACAATTAGAAAATATTTGCGGCCTGTAATGTATTGGTTTTCCCTCGACAAGACAAGTACTGGAGACAATAATCAAGAACTGAAATGTACTGCATCACGTTTATATAATCCTAATAACCTATCAAGACCTGCTTATTTATAATTTGTACACATACTTTACATCTACAAAATGTACCTGAACAAACGTTTTCTGTGTCACTCACTGACTCATATTGCGACCCCCCCCCCCCCAAATGTGGTTCTCATTCAAAAAGCTATCATAACCTGCATGAATTCTTCAGGTTAAATTGGTAGGCCTACTTACGCAATAGACACAGAAGCTAACTTTTCTAAAGCTTCTTCATGCTTCTTGACTTCAATTTCGATTTCCTCCGGCGCCCGTCTGGTCCCCGGCTCAGGAGGTGGGGGTGGGACATAGTGTTCGTAGTAGTCGACAGGATTCAGCCCAGGCGGTGTGTCCACTGAAAGTAAACATATGAAGATTGTGCAAATTCATTTTCGATACATTCGAATGCTACTGGTGGAATTACTATGCATGAGATGAAGTCATGATGACGAAATTCATACGATGTTATTTTCAAAATGTACTTGGACCAATAATGTAGGTCTCCTGCACGTACTCTCAACTCTGATTAACTTATCATAATATATAGTACAATATATGAAAATCCAACTTCGGACATTTTAAAGTGGACTTATGTATAGGATAATTGTCTTTCGAGTTTCTACAGTACATACTTAAAATTTGATTGGTATAAGTACGAGTATATTTAAAGAGTTAACGAAGGGAAGGAAGAATTCTACATATCTATAAAAGCCGGAAAAATTACCAAAGCTCTAAACTAAACCCTTAAACTGTCAAAACACACGACTAACCTAGAAGAAATGAGGATATTTCCAAAAAAGTCACATTTTGAGGAAAAGGAAAGGCTATAATGAAGTCCACCCGGGAAATTGAACTGGAATTTTCCAATTACCAATTTCAGAATTCTCACGACTTTCTCATGCAGGACCTAGTATTGCGGGGAGAAAATTGAAAATGGCAAAATGGGAGGGAACCGTATTTCAAATTTCCTTTTCCAATTTTTTTCGCAATTTCATTTAGAATACCTACGGTCATGTTTTTCCCTATCGCCACTGATGAATACAATATACTTAATTATACTTATTGCATTTTCTCTATCTCTAGGCTAGATAATTTTACAGAAATTGTCTCATTAATAAAAAATTAATTTACAAATGACGGTGAAATTAGAAGCCTACCTATGTAGATACGGTAGAAGCACCATAGGTCAAATTCAAGATAACATCAAATGTTGAAATGGATATAATAAAAGTGAAGAGAAATTTTAGAATCCTACCCACCTATATTAGCGGTATTAGTAGCCTACCATATTTTTGGTTGAAAACGTATTGTTGAGGCCATAAGACTTAGTTTGGTTCAAATCAGAACAATGAGTGAATTTAAAAACTAGCCCCCAAAGATAAGATCTCAAATTTTACTTTTGGAATACTGAGAAAAAGTAACGAACATATACAGTGTATTTCAAGCGAACGGCGACAAACATCTAGGGCGGGTTCCCTGTTCAATTTGGAACCAAAATAACCCATACATTGTGATACCGAGAATGTTCTGTTACCTTGTGAGAGTTTCCTTGGTGACTTCGTGGAACTTGGAGAACATCATGAGTAGAGGAAGAAGAAAGTAATGATCCACAGTAAAATACTTTGATAGTGACCGGTTTCGGATAAAATCCATCATCAGACTAACAACACATGAAAAAACTCCAGTTTATATACTACGGGATGGGAGTGGGAGGTGGCGTTTTTTCATGTGTTGTTAGTCTGATGATGGATTTTATCCGAAACCGGTCACTATTAAAGTATTTTACTGTGGATCATTGCGTTCTTCTTCCTCTACTCATGACGTATCGATATAGAGGGGGATTAAAGGTAAAAAGTGGAAAGTGGGCTGAGTTCTAGGAAAATATTTTACAATTTTGAAATGACTTCGCCCCAAGGTAGGCCTATCATTTTTTATATAAATTATAGAGCTGAAGAAAATAATGCTGCTGAAGCGAAATAATTTTAATATAATAAAATAACGATTTTATAGCCGTTTTCATTGATTCTTAAAATCGGGGCTTAGATGTGAAATCGATTAGCAAGGTCGAAGACAGTGGACTAGTTTCTGAAACAGCGCAAAACCCCAGGATTCGCCCCTTGAGCATTAAATGGTTTATATTCGGTACATGAACATTTCAACTATTTTTACCCCTAGAATGGACTGAAAAACTTAAGTTTTTAAGAATCATGAGTTTTGGAAATAACGCGTGATAATCATCGATAATCATGCCCACCCTCGTTGCAATTAAATCCAATATAAATACCTTTATGTTGTCTGAAGAAATGCACTAAACAACAGAATTGTTACTAAACACAGAAAAAACCGGTTGATTTTTCAAGCAACTTTTTGGTTTCCGAACTAATATTGACACAAGGCCACAAGGTTTCTCGAAAATAACTGATTTTATCCTGATGGACAATTGAATTCCTGCTCACATTCAATGCTCAGATCTACAATCGGTTAACTTGTTCCATAGGAGCGCGCACTTTCCTAGAACTCTGCACATTTCTCCTATTTCACCCTTAATCCACCCCTAACTCGTTAACGTTGTATGTCCGGTTATTTTTGATCCAAATTGACCGGGGAATATGCCCTAAAAGTTTATCTCGTTTGCCTGAACCCTCCTATGTATACGGGTACAAAACCACTAAGCGCTGTTACGTCGTAGTGTCCCTTCCCGCCAATGTTATTTTTGTTGTAATTAAGGTACTTATGGATATTGTATTGTATTTTTGGCTTAGAATTAACTTACAAATAGTTATCGTGTACTTTCCCTGGATATCGTGCGGTTGGGGAGGTTGTTCGAGCAGGTCCACGTGCAGGACTCCTCCCAAAACGCAATATTTCCTGAGATTGACCTGATGGGGACCTGTGTCCTTCCGCATCCTGTTTTTCCACTCACGAGCTGAAGCTTCTACAAACAGCAACAGTGGCATAGCCACAATGTATTATGTAGGCTAAGTTAAAAGAACCGGTACGAGTGAACCCGTACATGCTTTCATATTTGTCAATTAGTATAGGTACCGGTTTATTCAAAAGTATAGTGTGATGTGAAACTGACCGTCGTTATCAGTGAGGATATCTGATATGGACTTTTCAGGTTCCTCTTCTACTATAGACGTAGTTGAGGGCCTTTTTCCTTTCGACTTTTTAGTTTTTAATTCATTGTCCCTCTCTAATTGTAGCCGTGATTTCAATTCCCATTCTTCTAATGTGGCTTCGTTTAAGTCTGTAAATAAATCCAATATCAAAGGTTTCAACCGTTTGTTAGGCGGCTTTTCCACTTGTCATTTTTTTTCTTCATTTGTGCAATAAAAAATGATGAGATTTTTGTTTTAAGGATGCTATTATGTAGATACTTAACTTATCTAATATAAATTAAGTTAGAATATCGTAGAGACATCAATAATAAGTTTTTACCATATTATATTAATTTACAAGAGATAAGTTAAGTATCTACATAATAGTCTCATCATTTTTTATTGCACATATGAAGAAAAAATGACAAGTGGAATAGCAGACTTTAGCAAGTAATTTTCAAATTTAATGCAAAATAAATACTATATATACAGGCTTGACTAATCCATAAATAAATGTTAAGCCTAAATACAGTAACTACATACTGTATATAGTATAAAATTGCTCTCTGGAACCTTTTTAAAGCCTCTAAATAGACTACATTGTATATACTATTGATCATTTAACTACACTATGCCAATGATCGCTCTTTCATCAGGTGCGGCAGCAGGAGCAACCTAGACTACCCACTGTATATTTATCATTGTCAGTGTATCGTACAATTGTAGTTACTGTTTCAGTTTTTTTTTGTGGGGGGGTACCAACTTCAAAAAAAGCGACCAGCACTGGGCACAGGGAAATATATAATTTAAGAATGTGAGGTTCGCACCTGCTCATTTCTGATGAATAGCCTATTTATAGTAGGGGAGCCCATGATGCTAAATGGGGATTTACTCGAGCGTCATAGAGACCTGTTGGGTTTCAAAGCTTAGGTGTTAAAAAGAAGAAAATGTTATATAAAGTATACTTCTTCAGCGGTGGAGTAAGCGGCTATCGATTTTCAAAAATGTAAAAAAAAATGCTACGTGGAGATACTCGAGCGCGTCCGATATTGATAGCATACATGCCCTACGTATTTTTAATAATGTGCGTATGTTAATCTGACCGTTTGCATGGTGGGGGTGGTCATACGTAAGGGTTAAAAATGAAGAAAAAAAAATTTAGTCGGGCGCGTCAGATTTTTTTAGGGGATGTTAAGTGAACCTATAAGAAGCCCACATTCAATAATCTGACGATAATGATATGACGCAAGGTAGCGGTAATTATTTGAATTTGCAAAAAAAAAAAGTACCATTTTGAAATGCTCGAGCGCGTCAGATTAAGACATATATGGTTCGTCTTTATGTCCTGGACGTGTTGTTTCATAATCTGACGATTATCTGGAGGGATTTGCTTAATCTGACAATTTTTGTACAATAGAACAATAGATTTTTTAAAACCGCTCAACTTAATCAATTGAAAAAGACATTTAATATTAAATATAATACTATATCACAGTAATATTAATAATATTAAATAGTAAGTTTTTATAAACTTTAGTTCACATAACTTTAAATATTAAAATAGCAAATAAGTCAAAACGTTGGAAAAACGTTGTACAAGTAAGTACAAGTTGTGCAAGTAAGTAAGTACAGTAAGGAGGCAAAGATGTTAAAAAATAAACTGGATACAAAGCTTTATTTTAATCTAGTGTGCTAAGCATAGGAGGGTTTTATTTTTATATAATAATATCACGGCGTCATGGCAACAGAAATCATAGTGGGTAGACGAGTATATTATAGGCATGACACAGCTGCTAGCATTAAACTTTCTCGAAGAATCTTTGTTACTTCGGCTTGTGGAAATCGTCAGATTATATATTTTTCGTTATCCCTGAATTATTTCCTTTCGAAAAAAAAATAATTTAGTCACGCTCGAGAATTACAACTTTGTAGACCCCTCCTTTCTTTATGTCACTACGAAATTGTCAGATTAGTGAAATATACACTTTTTAGCATTTAATTAACTCACCATCCCATAATCTGACGCGCTCGAGAATATCCGATGATCAATTTTTTTTTACTAATCTGATCCTTTATTCTTGACGGCCGGCCATACATACGGGGCTCATATTTGGTGGAGGCAATTAACAGGTTCAAGGTATTCTACTGTATCTTAATCTGCCGCGCTCGAGTAAATCCACAAATCCCCGCTTGGGCTCCCCTAATATTATGTCAGAGTACTAAGCCTAAGCAAGAGCAATCAATTGTGTATATGCAAGCTTGTACATACTTTTGTGTTTTCAATACGTTAGGTACTGTTAGAAATTAACAATGGCATAACCTGGAAAGTGAAACCAGGCAAGAATTTTATGATTACAGGCTTTCACGGCCGGAGTTCCGTGAGCAGTTGCTGCTGAGCCTCCGAGATACAATCGTAGAAGTCTACGCAGTTCAAGGCCGTAGCCAAGGGGGGGTTCATGGGGGTTCAAACCCCTGCCCCCCCCCCCCGAATTGAAATGGCTTGATACTACTTAGAATCGGATTTTGAGAGGAAAAATAAAAACCACTATGTAGTATCCAATAAAATTGCTAAGCCCCCCCCACCCGAAAAAAAATCCTGGCTACGGCCTTGACGCAGTTCCATTGAAGATGATCTTGACGAAACGTTTGGAAGTACGCTTTCAGAACGACCACGGCCTATCATCCTGAATTCTACTGCTTCGTCATGCAAGAATTTTTTTATAAAGCTTTATTAATCTTACATAATTTTAGGTCTATATTTAAAATTTAATTTATATCAAAACGCGCGATTCGGACACGCGGACAGCTGTTAGAATTGAGACTTAAAAATTTTGCTAAATATTTAGGATGCTTTATTATTTGGTAAAACGAGATTGGCAAGCTGTAAATTGACAACCTTTACAACTGCCATAAACTAATCAACTAAGATTTATGAACATGAAGGATAGAAAGGGTCCGGACTTAAAATGTACATTTTCAAGAAAATGACCTCTATGCATGAATCAAGCCCTTGCACTTACCTTTCTCTGTTGGATCGGAGGAAGGGGGAATGTCGAAAGAAGGACACATGTCGGAGCAGTGGTCGTATTTGAGCCACAGAGCCCGTATGCCAATATCGTGTCTGGCAGTGCTGGGAGGAAGTGAACAAGACACCCCGACTTCCGGAAATTCAACCGTCATAATTTGCCTGTGCTCGAAACATAACATATTGTATTTAGGCGGCAGTATAATGTATTAGTCAGGCAAGGCCCGGAGAGTACTGCTAGGAAATCTGTCAATGGAGCAAATGCATGGGTTCGTACAAAAACACACAAAAACACACTTTATAATAATAAATTTTTCTCAACTGTCATAGACAGCATTTTTCCTCGAAATTCATTATCCAATGACAGATTATTTTACGATAGTTATCGGGCCAAAAAAAAATGGTTGAAGTGTACTATATACAATAATACCTAATAAGAATGTCTACGGCGATTATTATTAATCTTAGGCGACTATTCCACAGACGTGGATTTTGAATGTGAATGTGTCATGACGTGGTAGCAGACATCACAGAGACTTATTAATGATGTCTGCTACCACGACATGTCACATTCACATTCAAAATCCACGTCGGTGGAATAGCCGCCTTAACCTGGTGTTATTAACCCTAATATTAACACTGGTGGAATGGACCTGGGCCTTTTTTTTAAATTGGTTTTAGCCAATACCGACGACTCGGTTTTTTTTCGGACATTAAATAAATAAATAAATAAATATTGACTTTTTTGTTTTATTACTAAGCCAACCTAGCGGAGTTAAGGCTGTAAAGCCCTCTCTTACACTCAACTAAGAAGGCCTGGGACCGCCTGCTTTACATGCCCTCCGAAGTATGGCCAGAAAATGTAACAAGTGTGGGACTCGAACCAACAACCTTTCGGGGGTAAGCCGCGAGTGTGTGAAATTATTGATGGTATTGTTTCCGTATGAATATTTGGCCATTGAGAAACTGGTACACGTACTCGACGTCAACCTACACCGCCTACAATCAATAATAGACAAACTGAGAGAAGCTCACTATTGACCCAATATACTATAACAGGCATACGCATAATCAAAGATATGAAATAGAATAGATGGCGTCTAACCATATATGCATAAGCTAATAAGTAATGCTGATAGCGGTCAAACGCAGGGGGAAATGGGGGCAAATTTCAAAGGAAATGGCAAAGGAAGAAAGAAAATTGACTTTATTTTCCAAATGGGCCAAATTTGGGCCTTTCGGCCCACTCTTACAACTAACCCATATGTGGGCAAAAGAAAGGTGACTGACGAGTTTGTCGTGTTCCAACATTAAAAAACTAAAATTGTGCCAATGAACAACAAACGTACAACAGGACTAACGCAGTAATTTCTACGCACTTGGCCTAACAATCTTAATAGCTTTATTTAAGACTAATTAGTTTATGACGAGACCCCCACGCTTAATCTCAGTTGCAACTTCTCTTCATTGTTCACGCTGCGGGTGCTCATCTTACCCGCCTGGACTTAACCAAGTGCGGGTACTATTCTCGAAGTGTACCTAATTTCTCTGATTTAAAAATTGTAATTTTTGCCGACAATTTTCACGCCATGGCTGAATTTGACCACTACACATACTTGACTTGCACTCCTTGAGCCAGAGATATGGGAGCAGGCATCCCCGCCCACAGTGACAGTGTCAGGTGCGGACTGGTCTTCAAAAGGGTACTGCAGGTCTGATCCGTCCGTTCCAGATTATGTTCTATGTTCCGAAGAAGTCGGTACGTCGCCGTGTCCAGGTGCCGCTGTTGCTCCAATCTCATATTCTTTCGAATCTGTACAAGGCGGTACAAAGTTTATGTTAACCTAAATTGTAAGGTTTAATCACCTATTGAAAAACATTTCAAAAATTGTATGTGTCTATATGAATGAGCCTCTAAAAAATTGATCAAATCCGCCAAAAACCTTCCAGACAACCATTTCCGATGGGTTACAAATTATTGAGATAAGTTAAAGTCTAATAGTACTCTGACAAATTTTAGCAGTCCGTCCGTCAACCTAGGAAATTAAAAAAATAATTAGTCACTGATTTTATTGTGTAAGGCTGGGTTATACAGGCCTAGGTTCTATAGTACTACTGTATACAATCTGAGTATCCTACAATATTACTTTTAAAACTTAATATGTAACAAAATTTTACGAACCTCTTTCCATTCTTTAATGTGAGACGACGGTGTTCCTGCAGGTGGATCCATAATTAGACCATCCATAACACTTAGCAGCTACAATCAAAAATTGAGGTTTACGAGCCGTGCCGTCGTGAGCAAAATTCTCATGTGACAAATGGCCAAATTAGTCATATCTGAGTAAATTCAATTCAGTTCATGCATCTTACTGTATACATACCCTTCAAATTAATTAAATTAGGTAGGCACCTAAGTTAGGCCTACAATAATAAGAACCGGTCCGAGTTCACTCGAACATGCTTTCCAATTTATCAAAATTATTAGATAGAGAAAATTAGTAATTTTATGGCAAATATTTTTCCTATGGTTAAATTTCCGATATCTCGGGGGGGGGGGGGGCGGTTGTCCACCTGACGTCACTGGAAGTGAGGTAAATTCTCGATAGGTCAAACAAACACATTAATTACCACACAGCAATAATGGCAGGGCATGCAATGCATTTGAGCGCGAATTTTCTATCATTTTTTTCAAAAAATAATTTTTTGGGCAAAACCAAATATTTTTTTGGGAAAGCAACCTATCCGGTTTCGTTACTCAATTTAACACCTAAAACATGCTTGAAGGTAGAAATCATCGATAGAAAGGTTTCGCATTTTTTAGTCATTTTTTCATTAAAATTTAGTTATTTTTATTTTTTAACCCCCAGAAGCAAACTATCAAGGGGCAATCGACCCCCCGCATTTTGTCAACATTAATAACGACTACAATCAACGAGAATTTAAAAGAAATCGTTGGAGCCGTTTTTGAGAAATAATTTTTTTAGACTTTTTTTGGAGTTTTTTGAAAATAAAACCCCCCCAAATTGAGTTAGCCCAAAAAAAAAAATGATCCCGAGGTATGCTTTTTGTGAACCTACATGCCAAATTTCACTCAAATCCACCGAGTAGTTTGCCCGTAAATCGACGAACAGACAGACCGACAGACCGACAGACCGACCAACAGACAGACATTTTGTAAAAACCACTTTTTTGGGTTCCTGGGACCTCAAAACGTGTAAATCCGTAGAAATCTCGGAATCGAAAATTTCGACCATCACAAAGCTTTCCTTATACTACGTATAAATTGGAAAGCAATTAAATTGTTAGCCTAAGGGACAATTAATTAAGGAATGTATAGGGAGTCCGATTAATCATTTCATTCAGTCGATAGACTAACCAATTAGGCTACTTTTGGGCGATGCGTTAATTTTAAGCACGGTAGGTAGCTTGAATTAGGGAAATTTCCGAATTAGGCATATTTCCACCGAATGGCAAGTATCATTGCAGTTTAGACGATATTATTATTATTATAATTTTTTTCTTTTTTTTTATTGTTATATATCTACTGATATGTTGGTGATGCAACTTGGAAATGATCGGTTCCCAGCCTATCGGACTTTCTTCGTTCGTTCATTTCAATATCGGCCTATTCCACTAATTCCCTCGTAAATGAGTAGGTAATGCAGCAAGATAGTGCACAGTAGGTACAGTAGCTGTCCAATGATCGTCCCCATAACATCATAATCTGATACGGTTCATTAAGTAATAAAATTATATTGCAGTATTATATGCCACATGGTATATATAACACTGATGTTAAATTAACTATGGTTGAAGAGGTAACCTCCTTGGTATACAACCGAAATTAGAGGATATGGAAAAACTGGGCTTGCATGGCAGTTGGCGGGATTCAAACCAACGATCGACGCCAGCGGTTATGACGACGCCCCGGTTTAGCGTAGATCGTGGGTTCGAATCCCGCCAAGCACTGTTATTCTATATCCTCTAATTTTGGTTATAAGTAATAAAATAACCCGTATAGCACAGATTGGCTCGAAACACGATCGTGATGCGCTCGGACCTGGAGCGTAATGTGATCGGAATGAGAGCGCAAGCAGCTCGCGATCACTATCAAATTAGGAGTTATGACCGCTTTGTGCGCAGTTTCGCTCCTGTGCGGCCGAACCAGTTCCGCACCTCCGAGCCGATCGCGAGACGATTTCGCTCCTATCCTGATCACCTCCCGCTGCTGCATAATGTTACTGCGCTCCTATTGCGATCGTCTCATGCTTCTCTTCCGCGCCTTCTTTGATCATATTATGCTTCTATTATGAGTGACTCGCGATGCTATTTTAATCTTATTATGCTGCTATTATGAGCGACTTGCGATGCTATTTTAATCATATTATGCTGCTATTATGAGCGACTCTCGATGCTATTTTAATCATATTATGCTGCTGGTATGACCCTCTCATGACTGTAATGTGCACCTATTCTAATCGCTTTCCGAGCCTGCCTTAATCTTGTCATGCAGATGGTAGGATTTTTAATTACTACAAAAAACTTTTATTGTAGAAAAATAGTTTTTATTACGGTATGCAATAAGAAAGAAACAGATTACATAGCACTTTAATATTCAATACATACAAATAAATAGAACCCACTGAAATACTGAAATAAATCGTACTTACAGTACAAGTTCTTACTTAGCAGGCACGAGAAATACGCATGCCACAACAAATATTTCCGTAAATTTTTTTCTAACTTATTTTTTGACAATTAAATGTATACCAGTGACGGTAAAACATAGGATCTAAATGAAAATGACACATGTTATACTTAAAACGTAAGGCTAAGGCTACTGACAATGATTCTCCCACTTCCAAATTTTCATTTTAGCCTATTTCAATTTAAATATTATTTGATTGGAAATATCAGCCCAGAGTGGAAATGAAATCATATTGAGCTTATTTGCTTTTTGAGTTCTATTTGAACTACCGATTGAGATATCCACGTCATCATAGTGATGATAATATACTGTACAGTAGTCAGTAATATCATACAGTGCACTTAATATCAGAATAGTCTACTTGACAGTTCTTTCATTTCTTTATTACTATTTATAAAAGGTTAAATCGAGTACAAACAATTTAATGAATGTAGACCTATCATTGGTATATTGTAATATTTAAACATAAAATGTGCTTTACAAGCCAGCTTAATATTTCTTTTTCTTGTTTAGTATAATTAAGGCTGCATTGAAGAAAAAAAATGTAGATACAGTGAGCCTATGAGCTATGAGCCTATGGCCCTCTCTTACACCCAACTATACATATCAACGACAGTTTAATTGCAATGTAGGTTAACAATAATAATAGGCCTACAATAAGTTTGTATTGTACATTTTACTGTCATTTTTCACCCATTTTAACCATCAAATTTAAATTCATGGGAACAAATCTTTCTTTTCCCTACTACTAAAAATGACGTTTTTATGAAAAAAATAATTTTAAGGGGGATAAAATAAATCTGATAGGTAATGTTTTAAAATAGATTTTCTAACATTGTCAAGTAGCCTCTTTGTTAACACTACCCTTACTACTACTGTTTTTCTAATCATAAATATTCTTAAACTCCCCTTGTTTGCCATATATACTGTAAATAGTGCAAATATATATATATTCTTATAATTCTGCGGTATGTATATTGTAACCTAAAAAAAATACTGAGCATAATCAAGGATAACAAGATATATATATGATATCATATATGCAGTATATCATCAGGCAAAGGTTGGTAGAAAGCATATCATACACCTTACAAAAATACACTCGTTCTGTGGCGGCTGCATAAAAGTCTGACACGATTGCATAGTCAATTTTTTTCAGGAGACGTGATAGGGTACCCAAAAACAGTCAACATTACATGTTAAAGAAAATGACATAGATTATACTGTTGGCTAAACATTATTAAAAACATTACTACAGCAAAAACTAGATTTACCTAGGCCTATTCTACCGTGCTAAGCTTAACCTAACACCAACCATAAAAACGAATAAAACGTTTTTGTTAATCTGAATCATGGATTTGACACTACTTGAGGACTATTGGTTGGTAGAAATAGTTAGTTAGGGCACTTAAAGGGCCAGCCGGAGTCGGCCATATTCCATTTTTGGTTCAAACTTCAATTTATCATGAACTATGGAATGCAGAACAATGAAAAAATGCAGAATCGCAAGAAGAATTTTTTCTCCTAATTTTGATATATAGTATGTGGCCCCCAATTCGCCACAGTTAATGAACTCCTTCAACTTGAACTCCTGAGTGACCGTTATTTTTTGCGTATCAAGTTCACTAACTATAGCCGATCGGTATTGATAATTGCAACATACTATGTATCAAAATTAGGAGAAAAAATTCTTCTTGTGTTTTTGTTTTTTGTTTGCGTTCCATATTACATGAGAAATTGAAGTTTGCACAGAAATGGAATATCGGTGACTTCGGTTTGCTCTTAAATGAATTTTGTAAAATTTCCAGCTGTGAGACATGGACTGAACTCACTAACTTCCGATATTACCAATGATTTTTTAATGCAATGCCGAAGTAGAAGAGAATGCGCCAACTCAACGATAACCACGCTAAATGAGAAAAAAGCTCCTTGCATTAGTCATAATATCATTTTTATATTAATTAATAAAAGTTTTATTGGCAGGAGTTGGGTTTTAAATTACGATTGCTTCAATAATAATAAGCGGATTTACTTAATGGCTCAATTTTAAAACGCGAATGTACTCCCGGTCTCAAACAAAAGGTGTCTCAGCGTTGTTTTTGATTCATAGCGTATTCTTTCAACATTAACACAATCTGATACTCAAGTTAGGGCCAACAAAAATTGTCAAATGTGTCAGGAAATAAATTTATTTATGGCCTTCGGTTGCGCTATGGAAAAATGTGTCTACCCCATCGGAATAGGAAAATGCCAAAATATAATTTCGAAAATATGTCTTTTAGCTTAGCACGGCAGTATTGGTCAGCTCTTACGTTATTGCGTTCACCTAATACACAAAGTAGACTATGCCGTTTTAGAAAGAAATAACATTGTCTTTGATTTCATTATGAGCTCATTTTGGTCCTTTCCGCCCACTCTTACAATTAACCGATTTTAATGCATAATGTATGATATTATCATGATGCCATAGCATACAGTTATAAGCATGATCCACTGAACCATCACTGTGTAAAATTTATCAGTTTAAGACAAAAAAAAAAAGTTCTAAACCTTAATAATTTGACCCACTTATTAACATTGGAAAAAAAGTACCTAGCAGGAAGATAAGTGAACTGTTTTAGATGGCCCAGTGCGCTACGGATAACAGTTTGTTCAAAATAAATTAGAGTAAACAGGTTACACAAAGAAATGGTGATGGCTGTATGTCCTCATTCCTCTTTAAAAAAAAACGTACAAAAATATTTCAGGCCAATTTGATCAAACAATTTCTCCAGGGGGCACCATTGGGCCCTCGTGTTTGCAGTTTTACGAATCTTGAATTTTTAGAAATTAAACCTAACGTTACTGATTCAAAATGATTAAAAATCAGGTTTAACATGTGTATTAGTTACTTATACTTGGAACCTGACTACATGGGCTATAATTTTTTTTTCGTATAAGTACCTATTGTACTATTGACAGATCCCCCATTCAAAATTCCTGGGCAAGGCATTGAATGTCTGCTTAATTGTATTCTACGGGGTAGTGGCTAGTTTATTCTAAGCTACTCAGAAGTCTCATACAATAATACTAAACTTGTTAAAAGTTAATACACCCTTCGGGTAATTGTTCATGGCTCAAATTTTATAGTTTCATTATATTATGCATTCGTTTACCGCATTGGGTCATAACAATAATATTTTTTACAATTTCAGTAGTCCTATCCAATATTTTACTCAAAACTTTGGTCTTATAGTTTCTAAAATAAAATAGAAATAGCCGCAACTGAAATCTTTTGACGGTCCTATTCCACTTCGTCTCTCCACAGGTCCCATGGTGTTCCTTGCCGACTGAAGTTCTCCATTCTCGCTCTAAAATGACAATCGAAGTATCTGAAACAAATGCAATTCCAGCATTATCAATGTCAGTATAGCCTATTCCAATGGCCGTAAGCATTATACATAATAGCAAAGTTTCAAAAAGTTCACCTTAATTGTTAGCGGCGTCATTATGATGTAGACCTATTTATAAGGTTGCAATAAAATTAGATAAATCAAATTTCACTCCTTTTTTACACTCATAGCAAAAATACACTAGCCTAGAGAATTTCACCTTTTTCGAAGTACAGTACTGTTCGTTGTGAAAAAAAAGTAAGACAGCGTCTATGGAAATGGCATACTAGCCAATACTTTTTAATGTAATGACAATAAATACAGCCTTATTGGGATAATAGGGTGAGAGTAAGAATTTTGAATGTGTAAGCTTCTAAGCTATTATATCAATGAAAATGCTAACATCGAAAATAGAACAAAATAATGGTGTAAGCAATTTATGAAGTTATACATAATAGCCACCTTATTAACTTTATGAAACTTAAATGTCACTCTTTTTATTTTGAAATACCTACTTTGGGCGGCCTATCTGAGGACTTGTTAATGCTACGCTCATCACTTACCCAGTAATGAATTCACTCTCTCGCTGGCAAGGTGGGGGCTCGGCTGTTAGAATTCCAATCTGGTCCCAAATTTTTCATAACTTCATTTCCCTAAATAACTTGTTTGTATGTTCGTAAGCTATCGCCCGAATAGGTAGTATTAATTCCTTCTGGTGATTCCTGCAAGGAAAAGATAAATAAATTAGGTATACCGAGCAGTTTTATTTAATAGTCTTTGTACAATAATGTGCTTGATAATAATTATGATTACAATAATCAAATTAATTACGGTATTTACAATTAATAAACACGACCCCCCCCCCTAAAAATTGACGAGTTAAGTGTTAACACTAGATAGAATTATTAGGTTTCTTTGATGAATTTGCCCAAAATAAGAAAGTGCACGGAATTTCAACTAGATAAAATTAATAAGATTTTATTGATTAGTATATTCCAAAACATTTCAAATAACCCCTTGAAAACCAATCGATTTAAATGAACTTTTGCACCAATCATTCTGGAACCAATCCCAGCTTCGCCCATACCTATCGATGCTTTCTTACTTCAGCCCATGTTTAAGGTGCTAAATAAAATAACAAAAGAGAACCGGGTGCTTTCCAATGCAAGGTTCTGGTTTTGATGAAAAAATAATTTGTTGAAGAAATTATGGATAATTCATCCCCACGTGACAGCCTACCCTGCCATTTTCATCACTGTGTATTACCATTACGTATTATTATATTGATCTGCTCGTCTATGTAATATCGTGACTCAGTGATTTAGGGAAACGGAAAAATCGAGGCCACCGAAATTTATTGCAAATGCAACATTATTTAGCCTACCATGGAACTACTCAAATTATTTATTACATTTACGGTACCGGCAGTATACTAATTGATGTATAAGAAAGCATGTACAGGTTCACTCGAACTTGTTCTAAGTGCAGAATGAAAAAAATGCCCGAAAGGGACTCGAAGTCTCGTTCTGGTAAGTAACCATGCAGCATGCGCATAATTATTACGAATGAACTAATCGGTCAGTCGACCCCATGTTTACAGTTCCCAAACTTTTTTGCTTTCCAATTTATACGGTAGTATAAGGAAAGCTTTGTGATGGTCGAAATTTTCGATTCCGAGATTTCAACGGATTTACACGTTTTGAGGTCCCAGGAACCCAAAACGGTGGTTTTTACGAAATGTTTGTCTGTCACTCTGTCTGTCTGTCTGTATGTCTGTTCATCGATTTCCGGGCAAACGACTCAGTCGATTTTGATTAAATTTGGTATGTAGGTTTACAAAAATCATACCTCAGGACCATTTTTTTTATTTTGGGCCAACTCAATTTGGGGGGGTTTTATTCTCAAAAAACTAAAAAAAAAAACGTCTAAAAACATTATTTCTCCAAAACGGCTCCAACGATTTCTTTTAAATTCACATATGTTGTAGTCGTTAGTAATATTGACAAAATGCGGGGGGTCGCTTGCCCCTTGATAGGTTGCTTCTGGGGGTAAAAAAATAAAAATAACTAAATTTTAATGAAAAATGACTAAAAAATAATTTTCTGCGAAACCTTTCTATCGATGATTTCTACCTTCAGGCATGTTTTAGGTGTTAAATTGAGTAACGGAACCGGACAGGTTGCTTTCCCAAAAAACTATTTGGTTTTGTGCAAAAAATTATTTTTTTGAAAAAAATGAAAATTCGCGCTCAAATGCATTGCGTGTCCTGCCATTATTGCTCCTCCAGTGACGTCAGGTGGACAATGCCCCCCCCCCCCCGAGATATCGGAAATCTGACCATAGGTAAATTTTTTACCATGAAATTACTCATTTTCTCGATCTACTAATGTTGTAAATTGGAAAGCATGTTCGAGTAAACTCGGACCGGTTCTTTTAGGAAGCAATACTCCAGATTTCCCCTGATTTTGCAGTAATACACTGCTATTGACTGCTTTACATCAAAATTTCCCCAGTTCCTTTATTGTAGTAGGGCCCTACAAAACTTGTTGTTATAAATGCTTTGAGCCCAATAATTTCGTACGGTAGTCAAAATGTTTCATACCGGTACCTGCTTGTATTTTTCTAACGATGGGATTTAGGAGGGTTCTGGGAGTTTATACCCCCCCCCCCCCCCAAAAAAAAATGCGGCATAGATATAATTTACAAATAATTCATACATTCATACGAAAAATTAGTGCTTCTGGGCAATGTAAAATATAAATTTGTCTGCTACACAAAATTACGCAAATCCCCACTACGGCATTGTTTTAAATCCCCCAGAGGAGACCCCCCCCCCCCCCCGAGCTTTATGAATACGATTAGTCTGTAGAATCTAAAAGTTTTTTGTTCTCAAAATACCTATGCCTCATTATTTCACACTTACATTTTTAAATAAAAGCCCCTATTTAGAACATTTTAATAAGTCTTCATCTGTAAAATCTAAACTTCAAATGTGCAAACGAACTGTTCTGCTTCAGGACTATTATATACACATATATATATTTTTTTTTTTTTACAAAAAGGTTAAATCGCGTACAAAAAATTTAATGAATGTATCCGATTAACCTCTTCAATCGTCTAAGTCACCTGAAGCCACCGAAGTCGCTTATTATAACATTGTTTTATCATAACCCTTCGTCACTCAAATCTAAACTGCTCTCAAAATGTGTTAGCTCCCACTATTTCAGGTCTATTTTAAAAAAGTCAGCATCTGAAATACCCCACTGTTCCGATGTTCCATATAGTAATAATATATTTAGCAAACAAATCACAGGGGCGTACCCTGGACTCCGTGCTTGGAGTCATTTCTATAAGACTTTTCATGGAATGTGCATTTTTCAACTTGTGTAGGTGCGCCTATACACACAATTGTATGTTGGGGGGTGCCTTAATAGGAAATTACACTCACCGTCACCCCCGTCTTACCGAGCTGATAACCTCCCCTGAAAAATTTTCTCTGGACCCCGTCCCCCGTTCCAACGAGCCTTAATGGTGCCCTTGCCCCTAGCCTGAGAACTGTCTACACCCTTGACGTCTCGGACTCCCCCGTGCGCCTGGTCCCTCCTCTGAATCAGCTATTTAGTTATTAGTTTATAACTTGCCTACGGTTCCTTGATCTGTAAAAACGGTCCTTGCTCAAAAGAAGGTGGGTAGTGGACACTAATTTGGTCTATGGGTCTGGGGTGTGTGCGAAATATCTATTTTCGGTTCTACACGCCTTCGGCTTCCCCCCCCCCCCAATGGAGCTGGGGCAAGTTGGACCGTGCCCCCCCCCCCTATTAACGCCCCTGCTACTGCTACTACACGCCATTTCAACAAACATAATTTCAAATTTCGATAAAGGCTGGGACAGTACTACGAACTACGATATATTATAGTGTAGAAACGAAGAAGCCTGAAACAAGGGCCAAGGTGACCCTCCTTTTTGTCAAACACCCCTGGTAGTGGTATATACAATCTTGTCTACTTGTACTGCTGTGTTGCCAAGCTGGATAACGGTAAACAATTAGTACAATGGTCTTGACCTGCGTTGCGGCGTTGCCACGCTTCCAAATTTCATTTACCTACCAAGTACCAACTACCAACATCAGTTTCTAGTTTCAACTTTTGGATTTTGAACCGAAATGAATTTGTAAAACGTGGTTCATAACATTTCTCAAATGGAAATGCAATTACATATTATATTGCAGTATTAAATGGTGTATTATAACACTGACATTAAACCATTGGCGTAAATAGGGGGTCCTGGGGGGGGGGCTTAGCCCCCCCCCAGGTCCACCCGTAGCCCCCCCCCCCCGGATTTCTGGTGACAAAGACTTTATGGAGGCTAAAGGTATAGTATCCACAATAATGAAAGGGAAATTAATTCTTAATATGCTTATTTTAAATGAAAAAAATCAACATATTGACCAAGTACTTTCACAAAAAATATATTACTCAAAATGCTTAAAACCCCACTATTTCAGAGCTATTTTTTCCAAATTTTTCTGCGAGGGAGACCCCCGGGCCCCCCATAATGGTAGGTTTATTCGTCGTTATAATAGCTTAATAATATTGCTTGCAAACATTGGCGTAAATAGGGGGTCCTGGGCTAAGCCCCCCCCCCCCACTTCCCAGGATTTCTGGTGACAAAGACGTCATGGGGGTGAAAGGCCAATACAACCCACAATAACAATTGGGAAATTAATTCTTGGTACCATATGCTTATTTCACAAAGACGTCATGAAAAAAATCAACATATTGACCAAGTACTTTCAAAATAATATATTACTCAAAATGCTTAAAACCCCAATTTTTCAGACCAATTTTTCAAACTTCTTCTTCGGGGGAGACGCCCAGGCCCCCCTCAGTGGTAGGTTTATTCGTCTGCAAAATTTCAACTGTACTGCTTGCAAAATGCGTAAAACCTCCCTAATTTGGGCCTATTCATCAATTTTTTTTCTCCGGGGGAGACCCCCGGGCTCCCCTTCCTCCAGGATAGAATATGCGTAAAACCTCACTAATATGGGCCCATTTATCGATTTTTTTCTCCGGTCTTGGGGTCCTAAAGCCCCCCCCCCCAGAAATTTTGGGAATTTACGCCAATGCATTAAATTAACTTTGGTTGAAGAGGAAACCGTTATTTATTTATTTTATTTATTTAACCTCCACGTAATAACCGAACTGCTATTAAATTGGAAGGTATAAATTAAACAACCTTACTTTTTAACCGCCTAATAAATACAATAGGTACTAAAAGACCGTAGGCAGGGTGGGGGGGGGGGGCTTATGGGGCTGCAGCCACCGTAGGAGACACCACCACCCCCATTTACAGCAATATAAATATATAAGCATTCCCTTTTTAGCTTTGAGCTTTGTAAAATCTAGAGCTATACTTTACTGTTATTAAAAAAAAAAAACACTATGTTGCAATTATACGTATTTTCCCTATTTTTCAAAAAAAATCTCTATATATTCATAATATATTCATTGCCTGTAAAATATAAAACGTATTGCTCTCAATTGCGTAAAACCCCAAAATGTTTCAGACGGGGGAGAGACCCGCCTCCCCCCCCCCCCCCTCCTGTTCGCAATTACGTATATTATTTGCCTGCAATATCTCAAAGTTACTGCCATCACAATGCGTAAAATCAAAATATTTCTGTTCTGCACCGCCCCCGTTTTATGAGGTCTGGGACTACCTCTGCTGAAATAGGCTCATAAATCCCATTAAAATTTGTTAAAATTAAAATGGTTTGTATGTAAGCCCAAGTCCATCATATATCGAGGCGTTACGAGTATTTAGGACAGGTAAGAAAAGGTAGGGTCGGTTGGATTTGTTCTTATGTAGACCTAAATGCTGTACGATGCTGAATATGAAATGAATGGATTCGGGCCATGCTGGGCACCGCCTATTAAATCCCTTTTGAAAAAGGGCACCGGCTCCAAAAAAATCTTGAGAACCACTGCTATAGTATGTAGTGAAATGTCGCACATTTGGAAAGTTGAATCCTATCTGGCTTATGTACCGTACAACAAACAAATTTGGGGGGGGGGTGGATGGGACGATTGCATATTCTAGAGCGGGTAGATCAATACATTAAAACACAATAATAATGGCAGGGTATGCCATGTATTAAGGCATAAATTATCATTTTCTTCGAAAAATAATTTTTGTACAAAACCAAATCATTGTGAAAGCTATTTTGGGGTTTATTACCCTATAACTATAACTATAACAATAACCTAAAACATACCTGAAGTAAGAAAGCATCGACAGAAAGGTTCCATAGAAAGGTTATTTTTTAGTACTATTTCGTAAAAATTGAGTCTTTCTTTTTTTTACCCCCAGAACCAAGCTATCAAGGGGAAAGCAAACTTTTGCCTTTTGTTACCATAAATGACGACTAGGCTACAATATAATTTTGTGAATTTATAGAAAATCGTTGGAGCCGTTTTCGAGAAAACAATTTTTAGCCGTTTTTTTTTTTTAGTTTTTTGAGAGTGACACCCCCAAAATAACCGGTACGTGTTGATTAAGTTTGATTGTATAATTTAACAGAAATACACGTTTATTTATTTAGATTAATTAATAATTAATGGGACAATTTTCGTAGATATTCTTATGATTACAATTGTTTAATGACCTCCTCTTGGATAACTAATAATAATAATAATTTATGTATGCATTTATCAAAAGGCATTACAAATTATACTGAAACCAAAGCCAAAAAGACGCGTTGGGATCGCCACACAATTTACTGTAGGCCAAGTAGATTTATTTGTTCGTGCCACTTACATTACTTTTATACTGTACCTTTGAGTAGACTTCATGGCCGTGCCCATTAAGTAAAATTAATAAATTAAGTAAAAAAAATTTAGAACCCCCCCCCCCCCACCGAAATGTAATGGCTTGATACTAGATAGAATCGGATTATGAGAGGAAAAATAAAAACTACTATGTAATATCCAATAGCCCCCCCCCCCCCCGAAACTAATCCTCGCTACGGCCTTGTGGACAAGTAACAGTTTGTTAAACTGATGACAAGTTGTAATGTGGAAATGTAGTGTTTATATGCAAGATTTTCCTGTTTTTTCAAGTGGCGTTGGCTGAAAAAGAAGATTTTTTAAATTTTTCCAACTACATAGGGCGCATACCCGAAAATTAAGCTGGAGTTGCAGTTTGTACTTATTTCTGAAGGACTAGATGTAGGCTAATAAATGTACCAACCACGTCTGTTAGTATTTTTTTATTGGCGTTTTTTTCCATTTGGCGGTGGTTTGTTCTCAGAGATGTAAATAAAAATATTATGACTAAATAAATAAATAAGTAAATAATGCCTTTTTTTTCTATAACCAAGCCAACCTAGTGGAGTTAGGGCTTTTATAAAGCCCTCTCTTACACCCAACTAGGGAAGCACGGGACCGCCTGCTTTACATGCCCTCCAAAGCATGGCCAGAAAATGTAGCCAGTGTAGGACTCGAACCAACAACCTTTCGGGTGAAAGCCAGAGTCCGTTCCACTACTCTACATGTCCTAAATGGGGTTGGAGGCCATTTTCAAAGGATTTATGGGACTTTTTGCTATCAAACTAAATTGACCCCTCCTTATCAAACAAGACAGCGTTAGCATCAATACCATTCTAATTGCGCAATCGGGGGCCACAATCATTTGTCTTTAAAACTTAAAATCTGACCTGGTGACGGACAGATTAGGAATCGACAGGGTCGGATTAGTAAAAAACACAAGACAAAGACATAAGAAAGTGAGGGGAAAGGGGGGGGGGGCTGTGATGACTACAATCCTATCTAGTGTAAAATGGTCTTTTGGTATCCAATGTATTCTCTATATAAAGTTTATTATGGTGTTACTCCAATATATTGCATAATAGCGGAGGCACATCAAACGTCAATTTATTGACGGACTTAGCTTTGGTGCAGACACAGGCAGATAATATTTTGTGGATATGCGGACTAAATCGTTGTGTTATTACTACGACGGTTTAGATTGTATATAGAAATACTATTGAATTTAACCCCCGGGGGAAAAATTGGAAACTATAAGCTAGTGCAAAATAGTGGGGTTTTACGCATTTTAACAGTAGTAGAGTATACGAGTAGATTTTAAAAAGCTTACGAAGGAATGGTTATTCATATTGATGCAGACAGAGGGGCCAGGGGGTCCACCCAGGGGGAAATATTTTGAAAAATAGGTTCGAAATATTGAGATTTTACGATTTTAACAGTAGTAAGCTTATAATTTGCAGAGGAAGACATATTCATATCACTGTAGGCCTACTAGATTTATTTAATTCTCAACTTTTAATTTCGGAAAGGGGGGGGCTGCAGCCTGCCCCCTTGCCTACGGCCTTGGTGTAGTCAATCGTTTGGATACAAAGGCAACATATTTCTGGGAACATGGGGAAATTCAAATGCTCCAGCTGGTTCCTTTTTCATGTTTCTATATATTCACATACCGTATGTACCATGCGTAATGAATAATGAAAATGTGAATGTGACCCACAGACCAAAGTACGGTACCTTATATCGTATTTGGCAAGCATCCATGTATTTGTATTAATTAATATAAAGTTATATTTCAATCAATAAAGAAATTATGGGCGGCCCATTGGCTTTATTTTACCTAGTTTGACCACTGCATGGTCTGCAACCTGCATGACAGGTGTGTATTATATGAGTTCTTACTTCTTTGGTCAAGACTCAAGGCTTACCTATGGTGGGTGGCCTACAGGGCTACAGAAGACAAATAAAAGAAAATTTCGTAGCTATCCTTGTTCGTCCGTGGGACTGTGACTATACAGAGTTTTACTGTGACTACAGAATTTTACTGTGACTGTGACTACGTATTTTACGTGTAGTATGTAGAACAGGATATTTATAATAAAAAAATGATCAAAAACTTACCTTTATTTATGCCAACGAAGAACGAACAACTTTCCCATTATATCCATAGCGTAATAATTGTCCTGAAAGAACACATCACACACTCACGGCTATAGATAATCGTTAGACGTTAATAATAATACTATAAAAATAAATGCGATGCGAAATTGCGGACTGTGAAGGTGGCGCGTCTTGAAAAGTTGAAAATCAGCCATCAGGCATCAGGAGGGTAAAATTAGAGCCTGGAGGCTGGAGGGAATAGGGATTGCCGCATTCCTAAGCTCAAGGCTAAGCCAACACCCTATAATGGAAACAATATACCCCTAGTTTTTACTTTTTACCTGAATTGGCTGGTGCGTGCCTGCGTGGTGGGTTTGCACTTTGCACCGTATGTGTATAGGCCTACGCTTAACGCTATGGCCTACGTGACATAGCATCAGGCGCGGATCTACGGGGGGGGGGGGGGCTATGGGGGCTATTGCCCCCCCCCCCATTAGGGTCCTCAAAATGCGTAAAACTTCACTATTTCAGTCCTATTTTTCCCCAATTTTCTCCCGGGGGAGACCCCCCGGCCCCCCTTGTGCCCTATTGTATTAATTACCTATAATATAGAACCCTCATTGCTCTGAAAATGCGTTAAACCCCAACATTTCAGCCCTATTTTCCAAAAACAAATTCGAAATTTAATCTCACTTCTCAGCCCCCTCCTTGGTCTCATTCTAGATCCGCGCCTGCATAGCATTGCATATAATATTATGTAGGCTAACTAGACGAGTTGGCGGAGCTGCCCATAAAAATTTAGTCATTTTTACAGGAGCCATCATATTATTATATTGTCAGTTTAACTGTCTAGTCTTAAATTATATTTGCCAATTCTGGCATAAAGACTAAATTTATAGCGTATTCAATTTAATTATGGTGTAATTAACACTGTAGGTTCACACAAAAAACAACCCAATGGGGACTGCGACTGATCCCTCATGACCACTGCCTTATTGGGGATGTTGCAGTCAGCAACATGACCAACCGCCGCGTTCTTCCCCTGACTACCAATGAACCCAATTTAAAGTTCGCTGGACTCAGGCTGGGCAAGTTTTGACCTTTGACCTTCCGTATCATAGAGCTAGTCATCCACTCATCCAATTCTCTGGCAAATGGATTACTCCTGACCAGGCAATCGAACGGTACTACAATATAGGTCAATAGAATGGATTGCTAAAAGCAAATTTTCATTATATTTCCTGTTGACATGACAAAAGAGAATACTACATGACGTATTAAAGTCGGTCCATACTGTACATAAAAGCCTGACGATCAGGGTTGATGTTCAGGCCTATCATTACCACGACAGATTCAAATTGAGGCCAGCCCTTGACTGCTGTAGGCCAAACCTCGAAACTAACAAAAACTTGTATATGCAAAATGATAACATACTCTCTTATGGCATATAGTACTAGGCCTAAGAAAAGCGTCGGGAACCTTTAATGAAACAATCTGCACACGGCTTACACCCAAAAGTCCAAGAATTTATTGATTTTGACTAATCACTTTTAAGGCTTAGCTAATCCAAAAGAAATTGGCTATGCTGCGTGCCCAAGCTAGAAATCAAAACATGGAAGAATTAGCCGAAATGCAATAATAATGTTATTTTCTAGTGTAGTTTTAACTATTTTACTCATTTCAATTTCCTGTACTTACATAGTTCTCTTTAAAGAGTTTCACGATGTTTAATGTTTATGTGATTATTTTAAAGGGATTAAATCAAATTAACTAGTACCATTTAAATGAGCGCAAGCAAAATTTAAAAAGGGCGCGATTCTGGGAAATCATAATGCGCATGCTCCGTGATAGAAATGCCTGTGACACTTGTACATTGCTTGCAGAACCATAATTTTGCAGTATTACCTTACACAGGCAATTATAACTCCTGGAGAAGTCGAGTTATATATTCATGTTGAACTTGGCTTTACTTTTGCAATGTTATTATAGTTTATAGGTTATGATTATTAACCTCGTATTGATGTTAAGCGAAACCTTAAAATTATCGGTGCATTTAGGACAATATTATTACCATAATTTTATACTCCAACGAACAATTTGACCTAATCTGACAGCAATGTGTTCACTGTGTTCGACCGATTTCGATCGATTGCGCGAAAGTCTGGGTAGGCTATATTATTGTTAAAAACTCTTAAGATATTATGCTCATAAAATATATTTTTACTTTACTTTACTATGAAATTATTATACTTATTACTTACCGGGTTACCTACCTATATATTTTATGTAGTTCAATGCAATGAGCCAACTTCAATGAGTCAATAACACCGCCCAATAGGAACGGTATTTTTTAACAGCCTATTTATTAATAAGTAGGCCTAATTATTTAAAAATGTAAGTCTCCAATCAAGCTTGATGATGTATCGGAAATGTGCGATATACTCAATTAATGAGTTGATTAATATTCTAAGTCTCATCTTAAAAGTAGTCCATATAATAGGCTATATGCTATACAGTATGCATACTGTATGTATATAATATGTTGTAGACTAAATATTTCATTTCTTTTAATGAAAGTGTACTAGAAGGTTGCATGCGTTTTATAATACTTTACGGCTCATATTGTACCCCCCCCCCCCCTATTACACACTCGAATGTGGTTCTGCAATAAATTAATCTAATAATAAACACGAGTCTAAAAAACATTGGAAAAAATTGGAAAGAAATACTGCACCATATACATTCAGATGTACATCATATGTATGCTGTAAATGCCTCAACATAAACAGTCCTAACATGGTTCGAATATAAATATTATAGAGTGTGTAATCAGGGCATATACAACCTTTTTATTTGTCACTAAAAATTAGCTTATTACCTGCAGCAATAGGCTAAAATATGTAATTGAAAATCCAATTATGATGATAGGCTAGTAATTTATATTAAAGAAATTTACTTCAACCTGGAACAGAACCTTTGACTCACTGGTCCATGCACATAACTCGGTTCTCTACCGATTGGACTAGGTACTGGTAAAAATTGACAGTTACAGATGACAGCATGAGAGCGTTTTGCTATGATCAAAATAGGTTCCTTTAAAGCCAGAGGAAAGTTAAAAATAATCTGAAAACAAGATTTAGATGCCATCGCGAGAGGAGCGAAACAAGAGCGCGCTCCGAATATGCGCCTGTAAAGCAAGGATCTCAAAAAAAGATTTTGATGACATCGTGAGAGGAGCGAAACAAGAGCGCGCTCCGAATATGCACCTGTAAAGCGAGGAGCTCAAAACATGACCGGGAGAGGCTCAAAATCGAAGCGTTCTAAAAGGTGCTTTATGCGATCGTATCGGTGTTTAGATGACATCGCGAGAGGAGCGAAACAAGAGCGCGCTCCTAATATGCGCCTGAAAAGCGAGGTGCTCAAAACATGAGCGGGAGAGGCTCAAAATCGTAGCGCTCTGAAAGCTACCTTTTGCGATCGTCTCGGTGCTATACGGGAACTACATAACTTAATGGGCCTAAGCCCCTATTATAGTCAGTTAATATCTAAACAATCAAATAACCTCATAAAATAATAAATGCTTCTAAGACCTATACAGAGGTATTATCCCAACAGCAAACTGACCTGCAAAACCTCGTCCGTTTTTTTAATGGCATTATCAATACCATTGGTTGAGTCATCTGTGGTCCACAGAAACAGGTATGTGTTCATTTGGGAGAATGACATAGGATCAGGCAAACCGTCGCATTTCATGTACTCTTTCCACTGAAAACCAATAGCCTGTTATCTAATGCAAAAGGTACCTATACAAGACGTGAAGTCTTTGTAATTATAAAGCGATGAGAAAAGATTGTGATTATTGCAAACAATTTTTTTTTTTTTTTTTTTAAGGTAAATGAGTTGCCTATTAGCAAAAGCAATCCTCTCCATTTTTTTCAGTTTTGAGATATTCGCCCAATTTTTTCTATTTTTCAATACTCTATCCGATGAATCAGATATTGAGACGCAAAAGCAATTCTAATACTGTTAAAATTATCTTTAAAAACTGTAATGTTATACCTCATGGCGTTGCGGCACAGCAGTTTTTTGCGGTTTCTGAAAAATCGACCTGGGTGGACAGGATTGCTTTTGCTAATAGGCAACTCAAATTGAATACAAACAATTTAATGAATGTATCTGATTGACCTCTTCAGTCGCCTCTGTAGGTTAGTACCCGTGTTGAGTTACGACATGTCTCCGATCGCATGGCGTGTGCCACAGACTCGCACAAGTGCAAGCACGTTACCACCTGGCCATTGAAGCCTTAAAACCCAACTTTAATACATAGGTCTTAGACGGTTAGGAACCGATATACACCCTGTCTGATCACAATTAAAAATTAGTCTGATAGTGGTTAAAAAAAGAAGTAAAAAATTTAGCCTCCTTTCGTAAGAATAGGCTATACCATATCACTGAGGGAAACCCGTTGTCTTGGACGTCCTTGGCTTAGCACAAGGAATCCTTCCTTGTTATATAGGACACCGTCAAGTCTTGAGCGAGCATCGCCAAGAATTACCACTAAGCCATATACTATGCTCGATATACAGTATAAGCTATATCTTGCGGTAAGAATCGGTATGAAAGTCTTAGCTCTAGACAATTCTCTGTAAGTAACTTCTTTTTCTTGAAATATGATAAAAGTTTGACCCCGAATTACAATTAAGCCAATTTTTTTTCTCATTGAATTCTGTGTGGATTTAATCAATGATAACGTCAAATTATTGAATAATTCTAACTCACTTCTTCGGCTGCGCGATTACGTGTTTCCAGCTCATCAAGCTCGGCCCTGAGCTGATTGAAGAGGCAACATGTAACTGCCAGCTGCTGACACCTGAGCTCCTGCTCGGCCACCTCCCTCTTCGCTTTCTCCAACGCAATTATCCTTTCGCGCTCCATGCGTTCTTTCTCCTCCTTCAGCTGTCGATGTCTGAAAGATGACGATACTTTTCAGGCTGCCAACCTTGATTAACTGTATTTGGAAAAAATCCCAAATACTCGGACTACATATTATATACTCTATATACTATATTATATTATATACAATTTTTCATTTAAATGTATCAGTGGCGCATATCCTATATGGGGGCCCGCCTTCCTCCCCCACCCGAATTTGTAAATAATTTAAGACGAAATCAACTAATGTGAGCAGTTGCAATGCATAATTTCCCAGATACTGTATACATTCGGGTGAACACTGAGTGGGGAGCGGTTAGGTTCGTAGAATTCAACGTCGTCTAGGGTCTCTACCCACGGCATAGCTATAGAGCCGAGCTCCGGTCTCCCGGAAATATTTTAAACATACGCCACTGGTATATACGTATATTGGTACCGTAGCTGTTTTCTTATTTTTTATTCTTTTTATAATTGACCTGCATACATGTATACATGTGCATTTATTGCAGTGGCAGTCTGACTGTGGTGATTACTACGTACCAAAATTTCAATTTTATTTGGGAGGAATTTCTTCTGGATAGGCCTAGACTTAATTTTATTGGCATTTTTATTTATACAGATTTGTATTATTGACCTATACAAACAGGAATTTTTACTACTTTTGTAGGCGTATAGTAAGTAGGTAGCCTTCGCCGTAGTAGTATACTGCAGGTGGTTAATGTTGTAGCTTTACATTTATGACCAGCTTGTACCTGACTCGTTCACGTACTTGGTTAAGTCGGGCTAACACCTGCTACAATGTCAATGATCTGATCGAGCTTGCCCATTTGCAGCACTTGTAGTCGGTTAGGGTTGACATTGAGGAGTGAACCAGTTTGCCAATGCCCATTGAAATTCATTCAGAAACAATAGCAATACGGTATTGTCCGAATAACCGATGGGGTCGTTGGTAGCACAGAACAACATAATCAACATCAAAGGGTCACACTGCAAGTAGGCCTACGTCTATAAAAAGTCCATCAATAACAATTATAATAATGTTCTTGAGTAATACTTGTAGGCTACCAACCGTTCTTGCTCTGCCTGAGCCTTCATCATTTTTTCGTGCTCGTCAGCAAGCCGTTGCTTCTCCTTCTTTGTAAGTTTTTTCTTCTTCGGTGGCTGCAAAAGGATTCATATTATATAAACCATCCGCGTAGGGGTAAAGGCTATTACGCACAAATTCGACTCATGTTTCAGGAATATAATATACATATACATACAGTAGGCCTATATATACCTATAGATTAAGACCATCAAACCAATAGCCTAAACAGGTATTTCTTGTAGGTAGCCTATTTGATAGAGTAGGTTTGTTACATGTAATGAATAAATTATAAAGTACACATATATACAGTAGCTATTGCTGACAATAGAGCTATGGTCACCTAAGCTATAGCCGCTACTTTTAATTACATGACCACTTAATTAGTGGAATGCTTACCATTGCCAATTTGAAATTAAAATATTATGTAGCCTATATGCTAATAAACTAAATGAATCACGTAAAAGATGATACAATTGAGACCTACAGTATATGTGAAAAAAAACTGAAATACCGTTGGGAGCCCTTAGCACTATCGATCAAACATTGGTTGGTAGGTAGGTTATAATTTACTGCACCATTAAGAAAACCTGATGACTATGTCTGTAGATAGGTAATTTTATTTTCTACCGTATTATAATATAGATCACAGTCTATGCGCTGAAATTTTGAACCTGATCGGCGAGGCAAGATCCGAAATGAGAGAATCAAGAAAAATCTGGACTTAGCTGGATTCGAACCCACGATCTTGTAGTGTAAAAGTAACACCAGTAAAGTCCAGATTTTTCTTGAATATAAAATTTCGGATGTAACGAGGAGGTTGCCCAACCTAAGTCAATTTAACGACTGTATACTATTATAATATTACAAACAAAATTGATAAAAGTGAGGGAAATTTTGAGTGGACAATTTAACTAAAAGTTCTGCACTTTTCTTTTACAAACCGGTTTCGTGACTTAACTAGGTATTCAATAGTAGAATTAGCCTAAAACTGACTTTTGAATTGTGACATAATAAAGATACAAATGCTAGAAATAATCCAATTTTGGCCTTATTAACCGAGTTTAAGCCTAGTTCTTCATGATGAGATTATCAGATTTGTTGCACTATTACCTGTTGCAGTGCATAAACTGTGCCACTTTCATTTGTATAAAATGAACCCAACATACATAATCCACACATTCTTATAAAACAGTTATTGCACAGCCGGAAACAGCAGGTAACTTTTAGTCCAAAGTAAAGGGAACCACATGAATATAGACAAGACAGCATTAGTCCCAACAAGGAGGGGCGCCTGATTAAAATTGAACAAAACAACGGTAGTTTATACATAAATTTATAAAATATATTTAAATTAATACCAACTGATCAATATCTTCACTACTAAAGTCAGTACGACGTCTTAGGATTTTCTGAATTTCAATGGGCTGAAAAATACCAGACTTGACAATGTCTGCGAGTCCGGCGACGTCACTGAGAGTCTCAAGGTTGAGGAAAACCGTTATTTTCAGTAATCGAAAAAACTTCTCTCGTACAGACCAGGAGGTAAGTGAAGCCAGAAATGTAATCAGGGATCGCAGCTCTCTGTCGATGACCAGGCTTCCAAAACGAGTGTATTTCTCTTTCAATACAACCTGAAAAACCAATATAGTGGGTAAGGAATATAAAGTTGCCTGATACGAAAATAAAATGATACTGATAAACTGATACGAAAAGCGTTCTTGTTCCATTCGGGTGGATTTTATCGCTTCATGAGGGTTGGTTCCATAATATTTTTTTACCTCCATTTTACAGCTCCATTGGGGTTTATAGTCCTGAGGTAAAGGCAGGTCAAGGCTGGGAGAATGACAGACTCCATTAGGGGTATTCACTGCGTTTCCCTAAGGAAAAAGAGGAATTGAACTCCAGTTTTTCTACGTAGAAAAACAATTGCCATGGAAACGTATATCTCTAAGTTTCCAACTTTACCCGACCTAACCTAACTCCAAAGTTTCTTTGCCTTTGCTTAACCTATGAGCATCTGCTGTAGTCTACCTCTTGCCATATGTTTCCTTTTGTTTTTCTTTTTTTATTAATTTCTGTCGCAGAGCTAATTTTTTTTAAATTAAATAAAAATAAAAACCTACTTCTTGCCATATGTTTCCTTTTGTTTTTCTTTTTTTATTAATTTCTGTCGCAGAGCTATTTTTGTTTAAATTAAATAAAAATAAAAACCATCATTCAAGTGCAAAACAACAACAAATATGGCCGTTTGGCGTTTTCAATTTCCCAAGCTCAGTTTACCCAACCAATTAGTTGGGGAAAGTGGGGGAATGTTTTGAAATACATTTCCTTACGGCATTATTTTTCTACCGTAGAAAAACTGGAGTTCTATTCTTACTTTCCCTTAGGGAAATCGAAATGCAGTGAATACCCTTATTATATTGTATAATACATGGGGGCTGCCTAGCGTTAACCTACCCTTTCCAACTGCTTCGCGATTTCAGTAGCGAGGACATGTACCAGCGTATCATAATTGCTTTGGGTGAAGGACTGCTTGAAATAGGAGAGGAACCCGTCAATATGTGCGATTAGCTGCTGGATGAAGGTGTCGCCTGCGTCATAATTGTTGAAATCCTCTTCCGACATCTCGTGGTTGTAGTCCTGGAAAGCGTTGATCCACGGATTGACGCGCGGTTTTATTGCACTTTCCTGCAGTGAGAAACTAATTTGAGATTTTTGTGAATAATTGTAGACTAATTTAAAGTTTATAATTTAATTAGACCACGGTAATTTTAGGAATAAATTATTGGCAATTTAACCGACTTCATGTAAATTAGGAGTGACTAGGTAATAGCAATACATATAATAGTCTCCTTAGTAACTTTGTAAAACTTGCTGTCACTCATTGTTAAAAATAACTTGGTATAGTTAGCCTGTGACTTCGATAATTTTAAGATCTTACATGTAGCCAACAAGGGGAAACTTCTTGAATATAATAATAATTCAGAAACCATTGAGATTAGGGAAGCTATGGTTAAAAACAAATCGTTACTTAATGACATAACCTTTTTAAGTAGTTCCCCCTTGTTGGCGCTTCCATTGGTTAATGTTTAAATGTTCATTTTAAATTTGTTTACTTGATACGATGCTGTGTGTTATCCTGACAATGCGTTTTGTTTTGTTTTAGCTTGCATACTGTTTTGTTTTATCTGTTTTTCAATCGCACTTGACGATGGCGCGAGCCGAAACCGGTTGTGTATTTTTTAATTTTATTACGTAAAACTATACCAAGTTATTTTTAACATTGAGAGGTAATAGCAACACCATGCGCAGCGGGATACGGGTAGGCGTTGATGCTATAATGTCTATTTAGAGAACCAACCCTTCAGAACTGCAATATCTACTAATTTCTTACCTTTAACTGCTTCATTCCGTAATCTATGACTGACGTCAGCGCGGAAGAGACTTCTGTCAAACCAGACAAGCACATTGAGATCTTTTCTTTCTCTCTCTCGGTCAATTTTGGCATATTTCTGTTAATTTCTGACAGGGCGCTTTCTTTAAGTTTTTCCGTGTATTCCATGCTTACATCAGCATTGTTGAGGTAGCACAGAAATGACAACTTCGTTTGCTCCGGGTCTGAAGCTTGTAACCGTCCCTGTTGAAGAGCGTTGTATGCCTAGAAATTATAATAAAAAAAATATTGTTGACGTATCCTGAATAAATATTTGTTTCCTTATAATTTCGTAAGGTATCCAAGCATCAGCTGTAAACTTGCAATGTTATAAAACTGAAATGAACTAAATGAATCTGATGTATACCAATGGCGGGTTCGACCATCCATCTGAGTGTTAAATTTGGAGAACGGTTTGTCTACTATCACAAAAGGATAAGACATCTCAATTGTCTGCGAATCTCAATCATCAGGTCGACGATCGGACTCATCATGACGAATGCTGGTCAATATTTCCAAACATGGCTTAATACTGAATCGGATAGACTGCAAGCCAAGCAGAAGATATGAATATCAAAATATATCCCGAAAGATTAGCCGCGATTTGTAGCCCAGGACAATTTTTATAGCTCCTCCATTTCATGACATTACTAAAGTATTAATTCACAACTAGGCATACCTGTGTCAAATCTAGGTAACCGGATGGGTAACCTTGCTTTAACTGCTGCTTGATTGCTGGACAGTACTCTGTTTCAAGAAGTCTGCTCACATGATTAAGAATAGTACAGACCCCTTCCAAACTTCCACTGGAGCAGGCTCTCTGAATTGACTTTCGAACTATGAAGTAAACGTCGTCAACCATAGTTGAAACGCAAACATCGCTGTCTTGCCTAGAATCTAGTGAGATAGCTTTGTTAACGCTTTCTTCCATGAAGTAAGTTTCAAGTAACACATAATAGCCCAAAATGTCTTGCATTTGCCTTTTTAGAACACATCCATCAATCACCTTGCATAATTCTTGATGGCTGCTTTTATATGCTTCGGTGTCTTCGGAAAGTCCATTTAGTACGCGACGTTTTAAATATTTAAAATACAAATCCACTTTAACAAGTATAGTAGTCAGCTCAGTTAGAAGCAAACTCAAGGCTTTTGCTTCAAGCTTTTCAACAGATTTTGAATTACTCTGATATTCATTGACTTGCCTGACTTTCTTTTCCAATTGGCGATTACGTAGAAGTTCTGTGAGAACCGAAACACTTTCAGAGTCGCAGGTTTTCTGAAGTTGGGCCACAAATAGCAAAATCTTTCCTGGTCCATAGTATGTATCGACCAATGGCTGGCAGGTTTCGATTATTCTTGCTGTGCCCTCTAGTAGCAAATTTAGAGTGTCAGAAAAAATTATATTTGGTTTACTATCATACCTATTCGTATCAAGGGCAGTTTTCAAATTGTTCTTTGATGTTTCTCTTAGTTTATTGGCCATGTAAAGAGCATACTGCGCAATGCCTTCTTTGTGCAAATTAAGCAAAGGGTATATTTTAAAAAATCGTTCAACAGACGCCAAATCTTCATTCACAATGGCTTCATTAAATTTTTTAGCTACGACCATTCGTAATTTTTCTGTTACTTCTTGTAGCAAGGTAAATGAGTTGGTAACATTTGTTTTATCTTCTGCAAAGTTATCGGCGGTCTGTTTCAATACATTCTGATCTAGTGAGAGAAATCTGTGGACATGGGCTGCAGCTTTTTCATAGTCCTCGTTCATCAAGGCTGTCTGTACTCCCTCACTGCACAGTTGAAGATCTAACAAATCATGGACCCGTTGCTGACATTCTGAAACACGCGATCGAGTGATATCTAATCTCCGGACCTTTTCACTTACACTTTCAGCCAAATTGGCAGTTTGTTTGATAACTTCAGACAATTTTTCGGCATCTACAGATACTTCTTGCAGTCTAGGTATAGACTTCGTAATATTTTTTAACATTGCCTCCAGCTGATATTGCTTTGATACGAACGTTTCTAACCTCTTTTGATTGAGTTTCTCATCTTCCTCAAGTTTAGCCATTGCCTTTTCAATTCCTTCAATTGTCTCATAATCCATATTAAAATTTAAATAACTCAAGAACTACGAGTACGAGAAGTCAACGTAAACAATTTTTCTCGGCATTATTATTTATTTCTAAAAAATTGACCATAGACAATGACAATAGAGTTCTGCGCAGGTAAAACAAAGATGGCGGGCAGTCGGAAAGGGAGGGGGTACTCCTGATCCTCGGACAACACTCCCTTATTTTAACATGGAGTGTATGGGCTTTCCACTGAAATTTATTTTATTTTAAGAAATTGTAGCTTTTAAACGGCAAATTAGTGTTATTTATATGTTCCTTCAATACTTGCGCGGGTACAGACAAAAAATTACGGCAAAGTAGCCTCAAATAATTGTCGAAGAATATTATTTACTTGTGTATCTAATTTTATTTCATTGGTTGTGATATTTCCGCGACGGCAGAACAGATTTTTAAATGGGTATGTGAGTTTACTTTACTTTACTTATACATATTACAATTAATGTATTTGTAATAATTTATTACCATAACCATACAACTTTAATGCATAACTACCAAACTACCATTAAATATAGCCTAGTCGGCTGGGCTGCCGACACGCTAGCCTATCATGTTGTTTATAAATACTAGTAGCGTAAAAAGGGTTATTGTCTCTCCATAATACTATCACTAGAATTCAATTAAGAATCTGAGCACCAAAGTAGTTAATTTTCGTAGGACCGCAGGCAAGGCCGTGCCCAGGTTTTGATTTGGGGGTCCAACTTTTTTTTAACTTTTAATTTATTATTGCATTAATGGGTCAATTCTTCAAACAATACAGGTTTATATAAAAAATTTATTTAGGGGGGGGGGTCCGGACCCCATGGACCACCCACCTGGGCACGGCCATGGCCACTGGAAAGTAACGACGATATATATCAATATACATTATTGATCCCAATCAAGGCCGTAGCCAGGATTTTTTCGGGGGATATTGGATATTACATAGTAGTTCTTATTATCCCTTTCAAAATCCGATAGACTACGATCTAGTATCAAGCCATTTCATTACGCACCCCCCCCCCCTTGGCTACGGCAATGATCTCAATCGACTGTCCGCCATATCTTTTGTTGGCCCACTAGGATCCACAAAATGTTTCAACATACAGAATATATACAAATATACAAAACATAATTTATTAATGAATTAATGGATAAATTCTTCAAACCATACAGGTTTACCTGCAAAACTTTATTTCGGGGGAGGGGGGGTCCTGCCATTATGGACCACCCCCTGGGCATGCCCATGCATATTTATGTGTATTTTGTAACTTTAAAATTGTGGAATTCGCTCTGCCACAAAAAAACACTTGCATTTCTCAAGTTTTTCCAGTGGCTTGGGGAACGATATAATTCGGACCTCTCTCGTATGTGGTCTGTCCTGGTATCGGCTGTCACTATTACACAAGCCATTGCAGCAATGCTTGACCATAACGCTGGAAATATGAATAATAACAACTGAAAACTTTAAAAATCAATAGCGCTCAATGCACTTTATATTCTCCAATGTCCTAACAGCTGATATTGTTTACTTTATTTTCGCAATCACGCATGCGCAGTAGCTCCGCCTCTTAATGTGACGTCACTACGCAAGAACTCCATTCAAAAGTCAAAACAAAAAATAAATGCTCAAAATGGCGGTAAAGTAAAAATGATCAAAAATTAAACTAAACAATTATTTTGTAAAAATGACAAAGTAAGTGCTAGTAGAAATTATAACATCGCAGTTATGTTTTAAGTTATAAAATAACAGGTTTCCAAAATTGTTCACTTTTTTAAGGATGTCTCCTACTCCTACCTACGGGTTTTGATTAGTTGACATTGCATGGCTTACTGTTATTATGTGAAAAGCATGTATAATCAAGCAAATTGCATAAGATCGAGTTAATGAACGATACAATACAATATAAAGGCTCTTGACCATTGCAGCCGACTACGGTATATGGCGTGCTAATAACAGTGTAGTAGGCTTCCTATGATTGTCTTCCTGCTACGTTAACTTGGGCAACTTGTGCCCGAACATTATCTTATGATGGCATACTATGATCTGTTTTTTCCTTATATAAATTACGGTATTCTAGCGTGGGGGCATTCCGCAGGGGTAAACGAGAACTTTTACAGCAAAAAAGGGTTATCCGCAGTATTCCAGCCAGCCCATATCTTGCGCATTGCAGACCCCAAAGTTCATGGAGTGTTCACTGTTTATGAACAGTATATTTTTAACAGCCTTATGGCAGTCACGTTGGGTCCTGAACTAGGAGAAATATAATAATAATAATAATTCGTGTATTTATTAACATAATAATATAATAATGTAGGTCCCCTTAACCTAGTGGTGTGCGGGGTACCTACCAACTCTAGCTATAGCCCATTCATTTCTCATTCAATTTTTATTTGTTATTTTAATTTTTTTTCACTCAAATTTCTTATATCATTTATTTGTCGACTCAAAATATTATATGCGACATTTACATCAGTATAGTGTTATACAATACCGCGACCAGTGGACGTAGGCCAGTGGGAACTATCCTCATATCACAAAAAGTATAGTAAAATATAAGTTATACGATAGGTTGATAACATTCTAAATGATACATTATTCCCTAAATTAAGTAAAATAATTTCGTGGGCAGAGGATGTCATCTTGCTAACATTACAATCAAGGCCATTTTTTTTACATATACAACTACACCGCCTGCTCTCCTATCAGTCCGCTCTTGAATGAAACACTGATATGTATCTATTTCGTATAAATTAATTTCAATATGTGCAATCCATGTCTCAGTTAATATAATGACATGGAAATTGGTGTACCATACTAATTTAATATAATAAAAAGTTTTAACTTATCTAAGTTTGACCGTACACTTCTTATGTTTGTGTATAATATATTCACCGACATAAAAATAAAATATATTCGTATGCATATACAACTTAACTAAGTCATAGGACAGGCAATCTCTCCACTCTGTTGAGTGGGTTTTTGTACATGGGTACAATACTCTCATTCCCTAGTTGTATGTTTTGATTATTATTCCTATTATTATTATTTAATTGCTGGTAAATCCTCAATGCACGAAATTTTTAAAACTTTTTCATCTTCCGCCTTTCTCATGTACACACAACCAGATTTAACCCAGACGAACTTGTACTTGAGTTTTTTCCCTCTCACACGAGCATTCCAGAATAGGTTTTTTGCAGTTTGGCCCAGATTTTCATTTATGTATAATTTACCTTCAGATGTTCCACCAACGATATTGTTGCTAACCAGTCCAGTGTTCTCAACCAGGTTATTCAGAGGTTTGTCAGTATGCCTGCCCTTTATATTTGAACTGAATCATATCGTATCTGATTGTCTCACAGTTTGGGGCAGCTTGTATATAATAGACTGCGTATTTGAATAAATGATTTGTTTTTCGTTTCAGAGGAAATAACGATCTTGGATTTGACGTGGCAGAGTTTTGTAGACAACTACGAAACTCCAAACAACCGCCTTACCAATGTCCAGTTGCTGATTGCCTTAGAAAGTATAGAACTATCGTAGGCTTGCAGTACCATTTGAATAGTTGGGACCATAAAAATCCGCCTCTCACTCCGCACCACGGTAGACAGGGCAAGAAAAAAGGAAGGCAAAGCAAAAGTAAAACAGCCAATACACAGGAACTTCTTCAGCCTATTGTGCGTGAAGCCCTTACATACGCGGAAGCACAAAAAATGGTTGAGTTTGAGGTCGATGGACGAGTTATTCGAGTGGGGATGACTGACTCCATTCCTGTTATCTCTAAAGTAGACTACGAAGCAAGGTATGGGATGTCTGATGCAAAGGAGGGGAAACCTATTCCTCGTCTGGATCCAATGAAACCTGATGAACAGAAGATAAAACTTCCGGAACCTTCCTTTACAATCCTGGAAGATTATAATATATCCGACGCTCCTCCTCGACCTACCAATGCATATATCAGGTGATTATGTCTACTTACAGCCAGTCTCGACCTCGTAATGGTAAAAAAAAATACTGAGTCCTATCTTTTCAAGGAAATGGACCTGCTTGGACGACTTTTATGTTAACTACTAATAGCTTCTTAAGCACAACGGTCAAAGAAACAAAAATAGCTGATTGTAATTTTTTGATTAGTCAGTGTTCTAATCCTAAGTAATGTAAGAAGAATTTTACATGGTCTCTGTATTGATTTTAGATTTATTGAGCGTTCTGCAGATGAGCTTGACGGTGAAGTGGAATATGATCTGGACGAAGAAGATTGTGCTTGGCTTACTATTATAAATGAGCTCCGAGCGGGAAGTGGCATTCCTGCAGTTTCCGTCGACACCTTCGAACTTCTCATGGATCGACTGGAAAAGGAGTCCTATTTCCAGGTTTGGCATTCTGTAAATTACTCTAGTGCGACTAAAACTAGCCTAAAATACAACAACTTTAATTCTGAATTCTCTAAAGATTAGACAAAATATTTTTAACTCTCAGTTATATTCTATAAAACCACATTGCTATATTGACGCGGTATGCAAAGCAATATAATAAAAATGTCCTGAACGACGTTTTATGACCCTAGGCCCATTTGTCCTTTGTCCAATGCCAACAACCCCATGGATTTCGGACATTATTTATTTTGATTCCTTATGAGTTTTTGGGCAATTGGCAAATTGATGTCAACCTTCACCGGCTACAAGCGATAGTAGACAAGCTTACCATTGGCGTAGTGTAACAGGTGGAAGCATGACATAACCAAGTGAGGAGGCTGTTTACAAACAAGGCCATCTCCAAGTTTTAGAATTTTTCAGGAAAGCGGATTTTAGTTTATAAGCTAACCCCAGACTTCTCAGCGCTTCTGTGCGCAATCTGGCTACTTTTGTCACTTTATTTTACAACGTGCTGGTGGACATTAAAATTTTCTGCAAGGTCGGATCAAAACCCAATTTTGTGAAATGGAGTTGACCACGTTTGTAACCAAGCTCCTCCAGTGCAGATACGAGTCTGAACTGTATAGTCGGGCTTAAAAGGAACAAGTTACGTAAAACCAGCGTCTAATAATTTAGATTTTATCTGTTTTTCGTCGGACTGTTTCTGCATTTTCGTAGCAATCTAATCCTTATCTGGGTTTCCTCGTATCTAACGGAAAGTAATTTTAGATGGCGAACAGTAAGAACACGGAGTGCGGTTCATCAGATGACGATGCCGTATGTTGTATTTGCATGGATGGCGAATGTCAAAACACCAACGTTATTCTTTTTTGCGACATGTGCAATCTAGCGGTGCACCAGGACTGCTATGGCGTCCCATACATACCTGAGGGTCAGTGGCTTTGCAGGTAAATATTCTTGGGTAACATAGTAAGTAAAATACTTGCATATGTATTTTAACCATTAGTAAATCAATATTCCAACCATCTGTCTTTGTCAAAAGACCCCATTCTTTAATAATACATATTATAATAGGCCCGCCTAGCGGTCACTACTATGGAATATAACATTCAAATCCTAACGAAGCACGATTGTTCGGATTGAGGCTAATTTGATGCTTAGTGAGGGAAAGAGGCGCTGCGCGCAACTCTTATGTGATGTTCTTCCAAAAGGCAGTTAACAGTTCAGCTCAGTATACTAATTTTAAGCTAAAAGGGCCACAAAATGTCGCAAATTTTAACTTGTTTTAGGCGATGTTTGCAGTCACCTTCCCAGGGAGTTGACTGTCTTCTCTGTCCCAATAATGGGGGAGCCTTCAAGCAAACAGATAGGGGCCACTGGGCCCACGTAGTCTGCGCTTTGTGGATACCTGAAGTTCGGTTTGCAAATACCGTAAGTAAATATTCTAAGGTTATGGTTTCGGACATTTAAATCCAACTTATTTTTACTTTTTGGTGTCCAAGCGAACGTCCCAATATCGGGTGAAATTGTAGACAGCACTGTTGGCCTCCCACAGGTCGTCTAAATCCGACAATCAGGTTATCTTGACTTTAGTCAACTTACAGTATGTGAAATTCCAATTTTTCCTATTAGCAATGCATCAGTTGCTCATATTCATCGATAAATTAGGGCAGAGCCCATTGTTAGGGAAAGGGGGTGACGTTTCGGGAGTGGGTGCTACTCCCATAATCAGGATTATTCCTGAGAAGGACTGATGATTTTGTCCTGATAAGGGCTGATGGTTGCTGGACGATTGCTCTTCTATTCCACCCTGAATTATGGAGTAAATCCGATCCTGTTGAGGATTCGAAAATCCGTTGTCCCGATTGAAATGCAAGTTATCTAACTACTCTTGGAGGGCCGGCAGCAGACAATGTAAGTACAACTAACCCTTTTATTAAATAATACTTTCTGGTTCTTGTTCTTGGCGTTGGCAATTTTAACAATATTTACGATATTTCAGGTGTTCCTTGAACCCATAGATTCGATCGAGACGATTCCCCCTGCCCGTTGGAAGTTAACTTGCTATATTTGCAAACAGAGGGGTGTGGGCGCGTGCATTCAGTGCCACAAAACTAACTGCTACGCTGCCTTTCACGTCACATGTGCCCAACAAGCTGGACTATATATGAAAATGGACACAGTTCGCGATACAATAAGCAGTAAGTATTATTGTATAAAGGCAATGCTTTATTCAATAGGACCAAAGTTAGTTTAATGCCAGTCATATAATACCACAATATATTTAATAAAGCATTGCCTTTATGCAATAAAGTAAGCTCACAGACCTGTTCGGTTAGATAGTTGTGTAGCTGTGTACCTGTCTAGCAATGCGAATCTTATCAAAAAGAGCATATTAGTAGAGAGTTGTGAGGGCACTACTTTTCGGGCTTGAGGTCCAGTGGTTGAGACGATAAACCGGATAGCCGTAGATCGTGGCTCAGAATCCCGCCAAGTCTACTTTTTCTATATCCTCTAATTTCGGTTATAAAGAGGAGGTTTCCTCTTTAACCAAAGTTAGTGTTATATCACTGTTATATACCATATAATACTGCGATATACTAAAACGATGCACCGGTTCAGTTTTTCTGGACTTAATTTTTTCGGATATCACCTACTTTCCTAACCGCACAAGATCAGTTGCTCCCAATGAAAAAACAGTTAGTAGCTGTGTATTGGAATGTAAGAGAATAGATTAAGGTAATCTGTAATTGGCATAAAAAGATGACCAAGACTATAAACTAGAAATTAAGGACCCGGAACTATCATCAGCTTGCGCTCCACGTCAACAAGGCTCCAGCAACAGGTTTTTTTGAAGGAACAAGCGCCATCACCCAGGACTTCCGCCTCTCAGCTTCCTGGTTTTCAATGCATGTGGAAGTCTCGATTAGCCACTGTTCTTTTTCTTAGCAGCATGCTGACACTCTTTATTTGTGTCGAAAGCTGAGCTAAGAAGGACAAATTATCAGCATTTAAAAACATGACATCATGCTACTTTTACATTCAAATTATCTAACATTGATCCTCTATGCAGCTCCTGGTGCAGGTGATCAAGCTCCTGTTATGGTTCAGAAGACAGCTTTCTGCGACAACCACACACCCGCAGACGCAGAAAATCGTCCACGACTACCAGCTGCCGAACTACACTCACCCAGCAAGTCAGACAATAAATTGAAAATGAAGAAGGCCAGGAAGGTACTGGCAAAGAAACGGTCTGCTGTCCCTCCTGTCATATCTATACCGACCATTCCTCCTGACAGGTAAATGTGGCAATGGCATGGCTGCAGGTATGACGTAGGAGCCAAATAGAATAAACCAGTTTTAGTTCTTTAAGAGAAAATTAATTGTTGGTGCATTTTATCGAGTAATCTGAGAATTTCACAAATGGGTTGCGCCGACAATACCTTAATGAAAAAGTAAAATCCCATCATATTGGATCTGTTTGGATTCAAACAACCAACTGAGGCTTTTATTTTACAGGATTCAAGAAATTGGAAGTTTGGTGTCAATACCAAAGAAGTCAAATTTCATTCAACGGCTAATTGCCTATTGGACTCTGAAGCGGCAATTCCGTAATGGCGTCCCTCTGCTGCGGAGGCTACAAACGTCGCATCTCTCGCGCAGAGATGATGGCAAACTTGTCACGGAGATGGTAGGGAAATTTATAATTATTCTCTCTAGTCAATCTGTAGACCAGTGGTCGGCAATTCCTGGCTCGCGAGCCAAAATTCGGACCTTAAGGCTCTCGGTAGTTGCGCTTCGGCCATTTTAACTATTTTAACTAAAAAAGATTTAGAATAGTACTGGAATAAAGGACTCTCAACATCGACGGTATGGACACCTACATATTCTTGTTTAGCTTACGAAGGGGCGATCTCTTGTACTTTGTTATCGTGACTGCATGTCACACAGATTGCTTTCTGTTCACAAGCATACCGCACAATCTCAATTTGTGAGGCGGGGATTCCACCGACCGGCCAGGGCTAAATACAAAAACGGTGACGTGGTAGCAGACATTCAAGACTTAGGCGGGGTTTTCACTGACCTCGCATTGCAGAATGCAAATGACATTGACGGAAATGTTTGTTTTCCTCTATGTCATAGTTAAAATTGATCAATGATCGTACAGTAAAATCACAAACAAACAAACTAAAATTTAAACATGGCGTCATGGGATATGTTAAGTACAAACATTTTAATAGATTACTATAAAAAGAAAAATTCTAATTTCCGTCAATGTCATTTGCATTCTGCAATGCGAGGTCGGTGGAAACCCCGCCTAAGTCTTGAATGTCTGCTTTTATATTTAGCCCTAACCGGTCGGTGGAATCCCCGCCTGATGAAAATCGTTATGCAATCATTGGCGCTTTTGAAAAGGTGTCAGCATCAGAAAAACAGGAATTTGCCTCACTTGTAAAAAATGGTTGCCGACCACTTCTTTAGACAGTGTTACCACCGAACAGTTGTCACTTTTTACTTTATTTGTGGCATTGTTTCTAAGGCGGGGATTCCACCGACCGGCTAGGGCTAAATACAAATACCGTGACGTGGTAATAGACATTCAAGACTTAGGCGGGGTTTCCATCGACCTCGCATTGCAGAATGCAAATGACATTGACGGAAATTTGAATTTTTCTTTTTATGGAAATCTATTAAAATGTTTGTACTTAACATATCCCATGAAGCCATTTTTTAATTTTAGTTTGTTTGTTTGTGATTTTACTCTATGATCATTGATCAATTTTAACTATGGCATAGAGTAAAACAAACATTTCCGTCACCATTCCACGTCACCGTATTTGTATTTAGCCCTAGTCGGTCGGTGGAATCCCCGCCTAAGTAAATAGATTGTCTTTTATAATATTTAAAGAAGTTAATTTTATAATCTTTCGCTTGCACGTAGTCAATAGAGAAATTCTCACCTGGATATTGATTAAGTTAAGACATGCATGAAATTAGTCATTCGGTGGTCTATTTAAAGCATAAACAGAACATGATAAAACTTGTTCAGTCCAAATCAGAATAGCTTTGCGTCCATTCAGTACATTTCTTTCGGTTGGCCCAACTTGCCACATTGTTTAACGCTGCGTTCTTTCTTCATAAAGTGGAAAAACCCCCCTTTCTACATCTTTTCAATTTTTTATGCTCGACTTACTCGTTAGCTTAGCCCTCCTGCATTGTAATTAGTGGGGATTACCTTGTCTGCCCTCAGCCTACCTATGGCACTACCGGAAAAACATCAAACTCTGGATTTTTGGTCAGCGAGTCACCAAATGACTTGCATGCCAAGGGTGGGCGTTGGCTAGTAAGTTAAGTTGCCGTTCCATCATATTTCAATTTTGTTGGAAACTGAGTGATGTTATTTCGTTCTTGCTACTAGTACATCCAGCGTATCGTTAGTTTAGGTGCCCATTCCATTGACCGGCTAGGGCTATTTCCAAAACCGGTGACGTGGTAGCAGACATTCAAGACTTAGGTGGCGTTTCCACCGACCTCGCATTGCAGAATTGACGGAAATGTTTATTTTCCTCTATGCCATAGTTAAAATTGATCAATGATCATACAGTAAAATCACAAACAAACAAACTAAAATTAAAAAATGGCGTCATGGGATATGTTAAGTACAAACATTTTAATAGATTTCTATAAAAAGAAAAATTCTAATTTCCGTCAATGTCATTTGCATTCTGCAATGCGAGATCGATGGAAACGCAACCTAAGTCTTGAATGTCTGCTACCACGTCACTGTTTTAGGAAATAGCCCTAGCCGGTCAATGGAATGGGCGCCTTAACAATTGTTGCCCTTTCAAACCATTATCTTACCAAGCTTCACGTTATACTCGTACATGCATCAACTAAAAAAAATTTCCTTTTACTGTATATATATTCTTTCTGCTTGAAGTTCATAAGCTAAGCTGTAGATAAATATATTACCATCCGCTTCTTATAGTAATATATTGGTTTGGTTAAACCTAAAGCCATTAGACGTCATTATTGCATTTTTGTGTGTCTTAGGCGCCCATTCCACATACGTACAGCGTCAATGAAAATTATGAAATTGAAGGACATTTCAATTTCTCATTGATGGGGGCCATTCCATATGTTTTTCAAAAATTGACAATTTTCAATTGAAGCGTATGCGCCAAAGTTTTGAAATTTGTTTCTTGAAATTGTATTTGTTTTCTTCGTCGCCTTATTATTTAATCCTTATTATAATTTTTATACAGAAATGCTTTTCTTTTTAGAGAAATCAATTAAAATAGTTGTACTTGTCATATCACATGACGCCATTTTTTAATTTTAGATTGTTTCATTGTTTGTGATTTTACTCTATTATCAATTGATCATTGATCAATTTTAATAATGGCATAGAGTAAAATTGAAATGCCCTTCAATTTCATAATTTTCATTGACGTTGTACGTATGTGGAATGGGCACCTTATCCAGTTGCTTGTCTTTACCTTGTCTCAACCTGTTTTTCAGTCAATGTTACCTAGACATTCAATTTGTCTGGAACTAATTGTTCTCGTATTCACTATTTTACCAATATTTTTTTAATGGTATCCTTCTACTATGAGCTTACGTCCAATTCTTCATAGATCTGTTTGAACAAAAACGTCTCTGTTTCGTATTTGGAAATTGTTCAAAAATATAATAAACACCAAAACTATTAAGCCTGTATTCAAATGACAGCCCTGAGTCCTGTGCGTTGAGATTTCATTGGAATAAATGTATGTTCCCAGTGAAGAATCATTATTAATTTCTCTTTCAGGGGGAATTTTATCGTCAAATTAAATATCTTCAGTGCCTGAGACAGGACTTGGAGAAAGCCAGGTTGTTGTGTGAGTTGGTGCGCAAAAGAGAGAAGAAGAAGAACGAACTGACTCGGGCGAAGGAAGCCTGTCTCCTGGCTGAATTAAATCCAGTTCATTATTTTCTGACTCGGATATGGGAACAGATTACCAGTCGGGATACCAATAGTATTTTTTTGGACCCGGTGGACGTCACTGAAGTTCCAGATTATTCTGAGGTGAAATATTTCTACTTTTATTATTAATTATTCCTAGTGGGCCTGTGCGAATATAGTGGTTTTAGAACCGAGATTCGAGAAGCTATTGCATGTCAGGACTATGGACTGGCTTTCACCCTAAAGGTTGTCGGTTCGAGTCCCACGCGATTGCGTGAAAGAGAAGGCTGTATAGCCAAACTCCGGTAGGTTGGCTTAGAAATATAACAAAAGCTATTTATTTATAAGCTAGTATTAATAATAAAAACAAATTAGAATTAACCTGAATTCGATGCTGTCTTAAGAAACAATCGGACATCTCACTAGACGTTGTTTGTGCAGAAGTCACATTTCTCATAAAATATCGAACATAGAGCCATAAAGTAGAAGAAATGTTCTAATACATGATAGTACACCATGTTGTCGGCATTAACACCGTTACAACTTTAAAAATGCGTAGACCCTGTAGAAACCTGTACTACTGGTGTCGCTGTTAATGTTCAGAACCTTAATTTTCTAAATATTTAGTATCTACTGGGTTCATTTTTTCATCCGCCTTTGGTGATGTAATGTAATGCTGCGTTATTTCCCTCATTGTTAAAATTAACTTTGTATAGTTTTATGAATAAAATTAAATTAAAAATTCACAACCGGTTTCGGCTCACGCCATCGTTAATTTTAACAATGAGTGGCAGCAAGTTTTACAAAGTTACTAAGGAGACTATTATGTTTATACAGCGTTATTTCACTGTTTTTGAATTATGACTTCCGCTTCGGGCCCAATCCTGAATGGACCACCCAAAAGTGCAGTGCGAACTTGGTTAGTAATGGACAATGCAGGACCAAAGACCGATTGCGCGGGTCGAGGACCAAACAGTATTTTTAAGGAGTTATCCAATCCGGTCTTCGGTTCGGTCCATCTTTCTTCGCTCCTGGGTTCGGTCTAACTACGAAATGCATTACTAATTTTGGTGAAGTAGCTTTTAGCAATTGATTCTACGCGTACGCCGTATTTTGATGCAGCCCTACTTAAAATTTTAGGTCGTAAAACATCCCATGGATTTGTCAACGATGAAAACTAAAATAGACAGTATGGAATATTCATCGGTAGCTGACTTTGAGAAGGACTTCAATTTGATGATAGACAACTGTTTGGCTTACAATTCAAAGGAAACGATATTCTACAGAGCCGGTCAGCGAATGAAAGAGCAGGGTATCCAAATTATACAAGTGGCTGTGAAAAGTGCTGAGGCAGCGGGCTTGGACAATATTATTGGCCATAATTCTTCAAGTGATGATGAGCGGACCGTTCAAAATATTGATAAAGAATTGATAGCCTTGCAAACATCTATTGCCACCATGGTTAGTATTTCGCCTGTTATTATTATTATTTTTTTTTGTGGACGTAGGCCTACTTATATAGTGTCCCATTGAGCCTTGCCGTGTCAACGGCCCTCTTGTATTTTCGGATATTATAAGTATTGTTTCCGCGAAAACGTTTGTCCGTTGGCAAAGTTGGACACGTCTTGCACCGGTTACCAACAATAATAGACAAGCTGAGACAATCTTAACATTGTCATAATGCATGTAACATGAATAAAGATGTCAAGAATTTAGCCTATATGCACCCTGTTTCACGCAACACCATTGCGACGGCTTTTAATTACTTCTGCTTGGTTGCCATAATAATATATATATATATTTACAACCAAAGGGTCATCAAAACGAGATCAACGAATTTACTAGAGCTGCACTGCATTGAACTTTACTGTGAACCAAGCCAAACTAAGTGTGTTTTATGGGATAAAATAAGCAAATTTTAATTTACTTGATTTCCTGATTTTGGAGCGATCCGGTAAATTTGAATTATAGTAAGAACCTCGATGACATTGCCATAAATTTGGGTTGTTAAGTCCATATAGTCTATAAACTAGAAGTAAGACGTACTAGAAAATTGTGCATGGGAATATCTAAATATACATATTTATTTTGCTCTTTTTATTCAATTTTAGTCACTGGACGATCAAATGAAAAAGTTAATTGAGCTGGCGGACATGGCTCAAAGTATCAATGAAGCCAACCTTAAATCCGAAAAATGTGAACTTATCAAAGCTGAAATGACCAAGTTAAAGAAAAAAATCGCGAAAGCAACGACCAAGCGTGCAGAAAAAGAGAAAGCTGTAGGAAAGGGAAGTGTTGGCATACCGCAGGTTCAAAAAAAATCGCCGGCGAAGGAGCTTGTTGGGGATGTGAAATCAGACAATGACTCTTCGAGCAGTGAAGACAAACCATTAAAATTACCTGCGAAGTCTCTTAAGCGGCCTGAACCTACTGTCAAAGAGGTAGCTAAAAAAAACCGCTCCGAGTTTACTAATTATCAAATAGTATAGGTACCGAGTTAGATAATATAAGTTATTCCATAGTAAATAATTTTCCTAGGGTTGCATTTCAATTGCCTCTACATTCCCTATCCCAAATCACTGAATTTATCGATCGGACGATTGCATGGTCTAGAACGGGCAGACCAAGCAATCACAACACAGGAATAATGGCTGGGTATGCAATGTATTGGGGCATGAATTATCGGTAGTGTTTTTATTCAAAACCAAACCTTTCCTTGGGAAAGCAACCCGTTCGATTTTTTACTCTATTTAACACCTGTCTTTGGCAAAGACATACCTGAAGTTGGAAAGCATCGATAGAAAGGCTCTGCGGAAAAATTAGTTTTTAGTCATTTTTCATGAAAATTGATTTTTTTTTGCCCCCAAAATCCAACTATCAAGGGACATGCGACCCATTGGGTGTTGTTAAAATTAATTACGACTATAATATATATGCGAATTTAAAAAAAATCGTTGAGCCGGTTTTGAGAAAACATTGTTTAGCCGTTTTTTGTTTTTTTGTTTTTTTTTTAGTTTTTGTTAAAACCCCAAAATCGAGTTAGCCCAAAAGTTTAAAAAAATGGTCCCGAGATATGATTTTTTGTGAACCTACATGCAAAATTTCATCAAATTCCACCGTGGAGTTTGCCCACAAATCGACGAATTGACAAACAGATATTTCGTAAAAAAACATTTTTTTCTTGTTTTTTGTTTCTCGGACCTCCAAACATGTATATCCACTGAAATCTCCAAATCGAAAATTTCGACCATCACAAGAAGTTCAACGAGGTACTAACGTATAAATAGGAAAGAAACAATGCTTTTAAGTTGGTATGTAAGAAATAGAGTAGTGGTGAAGCCCTTTAAAGACAAGTAGAAACCTACGGATGTTTATTTGTCGCCGTTACTGGGAAGGAATAGAACAGCCGTGAATCGCCTTAGTTTTAGACATAAAAGAGCATCTGAAGATCCTAGCCCAGGTGCAGCGGACCCTGGACTGGTATCTTATTCCTCTCAGCCGCCGTACGAGTCGAACCTTCCCCATAAAGGCGACGCCATAGCGTGTGGGCATCACATTCAAAATGGCACCATGGGCTGTTTCGTTCTCGCCATATATTCAACAGGTTGGGTCTCCTGCAGCAAGTTACTTGTAATTTTTTTTCAGAAGGGTCGAAGAAAAAGACGTCACAGCCCGGAGACTGCACGGGAAACCAAACGGCCATTTGAAGTTGAGAAAGAAACCCCTGAGGAGGCGCAAGCACGTTGTGAAGTCACTCCAGCCAAAGCGGCACAGAGCATGGACACGCCAACACCGTCGCCATCTGGCGTCAACAGAAGAAGTACCGTTCTCTTTAGAAAAGCCCAAGCTGTCGCCAGTACGCTGAAGAAAACTGCGTCGCCGCCTAAAGAGGAGTAATGAGTTCTATATAATACCTTAGTGTCAGATGCTGGTAGCTTCTACCCCTTCGGCTCTAAGATTTAGACATAATTATGGAAGACCCGGTGGCGACTTGCTGAATGGCCGGCTGGTCTACTGCCCGGGTCTTCCATAAATATGTCTAAAACTAAGTGCTCAAGAGGCAGAGACTGACAGTAGTACTTAAAAAAGATAGAAGTGGTAATCGCGAACTGGTTTTCCAACATGAATTTTTGCTGGAACCTGAAGGATTTCGCCACGGGTAGATCTTACGTGAAAAAGTAAATCGCAATGATTCGCAGGAAAATGATTCTTTGGCGTGACCGATTTCGGATACAATACACAAACGATAGTTTAAATATACTACAGATTGTCAGCAGGAATGGAAGATATCAGAGTTAGGATTTTTTGGGCATACAACTTCGAAAGTTAGTCAGTATATTGAGCATTGTGATTAATTTAACAATTAATTATTATTTACAACCCGGAATTTGGTATCCACATGGCTCAGAAATGTTTTCACGAAGAATACGGGTGGGCCGCTATGCATTGGAGCATGGGGGTGCCGCCTTATATTATAACAATATACACTGTAAATAATTTTGAGTTAAGTTATGCAGTAAGGAGGTACCCCCATGTTCCAATGCTTAGCGGTGAGCTAATATTCCTCAGCAAAACTATTCTAAGTGTGGTAGGACACAATATATCTTTAGGAAGATGGTTTGCAGAGTACGCCTTAGTCGACTTACCGTGATTCATATTTTCATAGGCCGTCAACTTCGTCTTCTCCAGCCAAACGTCGGGGTAGACCTAAGAGGAGTCCCGATGCTATCCCCACCCCTATCAAGAAAGAAGAAAAGAAAGAGGAAAAGAAAGAGGAAGAGGATAAAAAACCACCTTGTTCCGACAGCTTCCGTTTTTATCGCACTGGTGGGGGTAAGTAGTCAACAATATTTTGGCGCGTATGTATACTATATCTCTGCTCCAATTGTCCGGTTACCAGCCATCAGCTGCGTTGACCAATGAACATGAACAAAAGAATTTAAATTTTAGCGTATGCCACCACCTTACCCCGGTTTGTGAATTCGTCTAAATTAGTGGTACTTTAGGTTGCTAGGTGCTATGGCTGCTGGCTACTAAGTTCGTTGTGGATTTTATTATAGAAATTCCGCAAGAGACAGACGACGATGATGATGATGACGACGACGATAGCTCGTCGTGCTCGTCGACGTGTTCCAGGAGTTCCTGTTGCAGTACTGGCGAGTCGGACGGCAGCTCCTCCAGCGGCGACGATGGCAAGCTGGAAAACGCCAGCCTAGAACCTGCGCTAGAGCCCCTGAACCTTGTCTGGGCGAAGTGTCGGGGATATCCTTGGTACCCCGCTCTAGTAAGTGGTCGCCTAGAGTTCTATATAAGACTGCGTCTACTGCGCATGCCTCTAGTACTACGGTGTTCTTTCTGTTTTTTTTCAGTAAATTAAAAAACAAAATTCTGTTCTGATTCAGAATTTCCTTGTAAATGCTGTAGTAAATATTTATTAGCTATGGCATATACTGATTCAATAGTTTAAAAAATAAGCGTCTTTAATTACATTTAATTAATTTATTAAAAAGTTGAAAATTACTTTTATCGTATTTGAATATTTGAATCGAGAGATTTTATGGGGTGGCTTTGCTAGGTTAGCTTTGCTCTACATTTCTGTGAAGCTGACCTTGAATTCGCCGATCCCACTCGTAAATGTTTTTAATCCTGTCACTTGACACCTTGGGGTTTATTCAGAATAATTTAATCGTATTCCCGGTGTTAAGTTAATCTACAACGCCATTGTATGACTGCTGAAGCCATCGTCATTATCTCTAGAAAAGTTACCAACTATAAAACCTGACATTTATATTTTTAGATTATCAATCCAAAAATGCCTCGAGACTACATACACAACGGTATTCCAATTCCTGCACCACCAGCTGATGTCCTAGCATTAGCCAACAGCTATACAGAACCCGTTTACTTAGTCCTCTTCTTCGACACAAAAAGAACTTGGTACGTAATATTTCCATTAAGACGCATTTTATTTTCAAGGACCAATTCTTCGCTGTGCCCTCTACCATTTTTTATAATCATTATAACCAAGGCCGTGCCCAGGTTTTGATTTCGAGGGGGTCCAAATTTTTTTTTAACGTAATTTATTAGTGAATTAATGGAAAAATTCTTCAAACCATACAGGTTTACATACAAAAATTTATTTCGGGGGAGGGGGGGTCCGGACCCCATGGACCACCGCCCTGGGCACGGCCATGTTTATAACTTAAGTACTAAATTAATTACAAATTATAAACCAACCTATTGTGGGATGATCCAGGGGTGGCCAATGTAAATAAATAAATAAATAATGACTTTATTATAGCTGAGACCACCCTAGCGGAGTTAGGGATATAAGGCCCTCTCTTACACTCAACTAAGGGTCAGCAATAGAAACAGTTTAAAATTGCAGTACAAGGTTACAAAAATTCAAAAATTGTCTAAGACTAAAACACTCACTCACTCACACACACAAGCATGGGGCGGTTCGAATAAATCCTAGCCTAGGAAATATTTGAAATTAGATGCTCCTTGAGTCAAATCCTGAACACAGTTAGTGACGGCGAATCTTGAATGTAACGGGGGGTTGAGTTAAACAGTAAAATTGAGGAAACCAGGAAGGATGAATGAAACAATATATGTGTATTGTGATGGGGAATATTAAGTTCAGCCTCCTCAATAAAGGTTTAATCAGACATAAGTATGTATAATTATTGTTGACAACGATTTAATTAAATCTGAAGCATTTAAATAGGACATTAGTATGTTTGGCGTAAGGAAAGTGCAGATACCGCATACGCATATGTAGTGCACGCATGACCTTATTTTCCGTACAAAATCGACCACTGGACTAAGGCAGGGTTTCCACATACGTCAATCGTCAATGGGAAATATGGTTTTGACGTGGTAGCAGAATTTTTAGTATGTCTTTAATGTCTGCTAAACCTTCAATTTCATATTTCTCATTGACGATTGACGTATGTGGAAACCCCGTCTTGTGATTAACCACTGGACTATGGAGTAATATAGGTTTGATGTGTGTAATCTTGAGTCTGATTTCTGGCCTTGGTCGAATGCCAAATAAAAAAACGTTATAATTGCAGGCAGTGGCTGCCCCGTGATAAACTGGAACTTCTGGGCCCTCAAGAACTAGATGTAGCTAAGCAAAACGAGTCACGAAAACCAACAGACAGAAAAGCTGTCAAGAGAGCGTACCAAGAAGCACTAGCATTCCGAGCTCAGGTGGAAAAGGCTGTCGCATCTACCTCTAAGTCCACGTAGTAGTTTTTGTTAAGTTACGGTAATCAGCCCCTGAGTGAGAGCCTTATAAATTAATAGTTCCATTACTTAAATTTATATTCGTCCATAGCAACGTTTTTTTTTCTAACGCCTGCTTTCAGAATTTCTGCTTTAAGCAACTCTGTCAGCCTGGCCTGGCCTGGGGACTCTGTTTATAAACTTGAGGCAATGGTGGTAAATAGTGTATGTTTTTTTGTTTTTGTTTCTTAGTATTGAGACATTATGAGCTGACGATTTTGATAATTACCACAGCTTGTCCAAATAAGTTATAATAATAATAATAATAATTCTTTATTCTTCCAAATAAGTACATTTTTTTACCATAATCAGGGCGTCCCCAAGCCTAATGGCGCGTGGGGAAACGCCCAAAGCCCTAACCTAAATTATCCTACGTATATAGAAAAAAAAAAAAACATTCACAAACAATCTAGTGATGGGAATCCAACTGGCATGTCATGAAATCAGCTACGAAATTTGCTATTGATTTTTTAGATTTGGCATCTACATGGACACGTTTACATTCGTTGTAGAACTGAATATATACAAGAAGGTGGCGCGGGTGCTAGATTTAGTGTAATTTGGCAACGCTAAGTAGCCGGTTTGTCTTGTGACTCTATTTCCCGTTGCTATAGTTTGTACACCGCATAAAAGTAAATGCAGCAGTGCCACCTTCTTGTATAATAGATAGACAGGCAAGATTTGTAATTTCTTAAGCAATTCGTGAAGACACTATGTGAAATTCATAAGAACGGCGTAAAAGCTTTTCTTCACGTACTGCAAATATTTCAGGAAATGATTTTTGCTTCGAATATATTTTGTACATATAAATTGTAATGATCTGTCACGATGTTAGGTTGGGAAAAACAGCAGCCTCCCAAGGAATTGACAACTGTCCCCTTCTTTTTAAAAACATAAATTACAACGAAAATGCTAAAGAAAAACTAGACACCTTTTAGGTAATACTATATTATGTATTTTAAATGGCCAAAATTATATTTTAAACAATTATTTAGTCAATTTTGTCTCATTTCGTGAGAATTGCAATAATTAACATAATATGTTATCCTAGTATCATCGTACACTCCTACCATGTGTGTAGGTAGGTGAATCTATAGAAAATGGAATTTAGTTCTTCACTGGCTCGAAACGTCAAAATTGATCCCATATACTGCCAGCTTTTTCGATTTAGCCAGCGTTCTTGAATATTTTAAGCCCCGTTCGGTCCGACCGAATCCATAACAACAGAGTAGGATATAAGTATGGAAAGTGGAGTAGACCTACCTATATTACTATTATTATTTCGAGGGACTTTAATTATTAGGCCGACCAATGACAGTTGTATATTGCCCATTGAACCATGCAGACCCTAATGGCTTAATGTCAGATCAATAACTAATTAGGATAGTGACAAAAAAAATCGCATGATTTAATTAGTCTAGTTTTACTTCAATTACATAATTGCCCGACAGTAAACCTGTTGTTGTTGTTATTGTCTGTGAGTATAAGTAGCGAAGAGACGCTAATTAGTCTCTCCTTATATCACTATATTAATCACAGATTAACTTTAGTCCATGCACTACCGAACTATTTCGTGCAGGGCCAAACGAAAGGCTCCTATCGAATCCATTTCTTTAATAGCACCGTCTAGTCTGTTATACTCCAAAAGTCCTTTCTGAAGTAACGAATTTCTACCTATCTCCAGGGTCCTATGTTGAAGAGTGAAGTCGTTTCTTCCTCTGGTGTTGTACCCGTGATTGTCCGAGAATCGCTGTAGTTTTAGGTAACTTGGCATTAGTCCTTTTTTGATCGTGTGTATAAAAGTTAAGGCGTCGGTCCAGACGATATGATCCACTAATTGCCACCCGAGTTCTCTGAACATTTGGGAAATCGGGGTATCATAACTAGATTTCAATATCACTCTCATTGCTTGGCTTATTAATATTTGTAAGTCTTTGATTGTTGACCTAGTATCTACATAAGACATAATCCCGGTTCTCAGGGAAGGAGCGGGGAGGCTCCACGCTTTCCGCCATATATAATTAGGCTGCTTCCCGATGACCTCTTTTTGTGTATATTTTATCCGGGCGGAAGGTAGGTATAGGGCATACTTACGACAACTTAAAGATTGCAAAAAACTCACAACTGTTAGGGGGCATTGTGATTTCGGTCTTAAGACCAGGGAGACAGGAGAGACGGATTCAGAACATACAATTGTGCATTTGATAAGTAAATATTCAAAATGAAAAACATTTCTGTTTAATTTGCGTGCGCTGTACCTCTGTTGAGGAGTTATTAGACAAATTTGAAAAGAAGCGGGAAACCATTAAAGTTGCCGGTTGCGCTGAACGTACGCGCGCAAATTGTTCTGCGCATCAGCTGACGGCTACATGTCATGCGAGAAAATGACTGTCTGGTAGGTAATGCTTGATGTTGTGAAGTGCACTTTTTAGTTAGTTGTGGTTGTGTGCGGATCAACTGAACTGACAATGTCTCGTGATCGTATTGGACAGTGGGCCTACGGCGAGACAAGCCACGGGCAACGTAACTTGGCCCGAGGCCTGGACTTTCTGAGGGACCCATCCCTTAACAAGGTAAGCTTCATTTTAACTGATTAATAGTATGGCTTGTAAGATAATACTATATTCCAAAAACAGGTAAAGGACAAAGGTAGTTAAGCTACCCCGCGGCTCAACAAGTTAGATGAAAATGTATTGTAAGTGGGAGGCTAAAGTCCCATTGGCAAGATAATTTATATTTTAAGCAAGGATTGATTTATGTCCATGCCACTGACTATAAACCTTTCATAAAATTTCTTGTAAGCAAGTAGGCAATAAGTGCCTACGGGTACACCTGCCAATGCAAAACGCCAAAAACCCGATATAAAATCGGCTGTAGCCTATAGGCCTAAGTAAATAACCATGATTCGCCGACCTTTATTTATTTCCGAAATTTATTATATTATTATTTTATTTTAAAGAAAGGTTAATCGCATACAAATAATTCAATGAATGTATCCGATTGACCTCTTCAGTCGCCTCACTAAGTTACCTAATAGGTACTTGTGTCGAGTTACGACACGTCTCCGATCGCATGGTGTGTAGAGACTCGCACAAGTACAAGCACGCTACCACCTGGCCATCGAAGTCGTGAAATGGGTTTCTCATAAGCTGAATAAAGCATACCTATTTATTTATAGGCTGAGTCTGTAATCATCCATGGCGAATAAATTGTCCTAGGCGTACCCATAAGCTACCTATTTTCCTTATCCTAAGACCTAAAGGGATTAGATTGGTCAATGGAAAATATAAACTAAAGAGTGATAGATTGTGAAATGGTATGAGCTGATTGAATGAGCAGTGGAAAACTTATTAGTACATTATACTACTAATTTCCTACAACACACACACACACACACACACAGGTATTTTCCAATTACGGTAGGCGAAAGTACCTAAGAAATTCCCGCCCCCTTGTTTGTAGCTATATTCTTCGCCTCTAAAACGTAACTGTTATTGCTCTCAAAATGAGTGAAACCCCATTAGTTCAGGCCTATTCTCAAAAATAATTTTCACCTGGTGGAAGACCCATGTTTGCATTTGTCAAGTGCGGATTTTGCCTCCAATTTAGGGGGGGGGGGGTCAGCGGTCAGGTTGTCAGGCTCAGTGGGGTATGACATTAAAAAACATAATTATTTTTAATTCCCAGTGTAAACCCATTGTTATCTAGTGCAAGTTAATTTTTTTTTTGGGGGGGGTCCGGACCCTCGGACCCCCCCTAAAATCCGCCCTTGGAATTTGTACTCATCGCCTGTATAATGTAAATGTTACTGCTATCAAAATGCGCAAAATCCCACGATTTCAGGCCTTTGCTCAAAAGATCTCCCCTGGAGGAGACCCCGCGTCCTCCTCCCGGTCTCCCTGGGGCTCCTGCGCAAAGGGAACTGAGGTCATTAATTTAAAAGCTGCGTGCGTCCATGAGAACGGCTTTTCCCCTTTCTACATTTTTATGAAAGGGGGACGTCAAATTATACACCACTCCCCGGTCGCCCCCCCCCCCCCCCTTCGTAAACCTATCGTTGCGCCGCTGGCCCGGGGGCTCCACCGGTGTAAACTCTTGATTATTCATATTGAATATTGATATGGATAACTTCAAACGGCGTTCCGGGGGCAATTTTTTAAAAAGCTTGATAGGCTTGAAATATTGGGGGCATTTATGCATTTTGATTTTTTGCGTGCAGCAAGTTTTGTAACATTTTACCGACGAAGATTCATGTAACTGAAAACAGGGGGGCCCGGGGGTCTTCCAGGGGACATGAAACAATGCGAATTAATAGCTTACCGTCACGTGACACCTTGGGGTTTATTTACAATAATTTAATCCTATTCCTGCTCACATAAGATTCTAAAGCTGTAGTCGTTATGATGAGACTGCTCTAATATTGAAAACCCACTAATATAAGAAACTGCACAATGAATCATAACAACTAACAACTAAATAATGTGATAAGCTTATTTTCACCTTCTTTATTTAGTATCAATCTCATAGAAATATATTTATATTAATTTTGGAGTAGACTGTGGAAAGAAACCGGTCGTAATGGACTATTTAAAATGGTGAAGAAAGGGAAAGGGAGTCTAGAGGGAAATTATAACGCTGTCTTGTAATGGAAGAAATAAAGCTCGGGCGCCACGGTATAATATATTCACGGCTTGCATGTTTCTAGGGCCATATCGATTCTCTGTAGCTTAGCTTTTAGTCTTAGCGCTGCGTTACAGTGTAATGCACCCTAGCAATGGGGGAATGGTGGTGTCTGGTGCCAAGAAAACGTACTGCCATACCAGTTCCTGATAACTTGGTCGCCTCTGATGGAAGGGTAGGTGCTGCCCAACTACTAAATGTCCATAATTCTCCTCAGCATAAAATATATTGGTTAATACTCGTGCGGCTGCAGTAAATTCACGTATGCTCAAGGTGTAGATTGCCTGTAGTAGTGTAGTGATGAAAGAAAATTAAGAAATGTACGAGTATTAGCATCAGGATTCTTTGTGTATAGATTTCTTTCCTTTTCTTTCTCTTTTCTTTCATCTGCTGCAGTTTTTTTTATCCTTAATACTACCAGCAGTGAATCCGAAGCAGGGGTCTCCCCCGAGGGAACATCTGAGAAAATACAAGTATACACGCTAAATAGTGGCGGTTTACGCATTTTAAGAGCAGTAAAGGTTAGATTTTACACAGCTTACCGAGGGAGCTAATTCACATTCGTGCAAACAGGGGGCCCCTGGGGTCTCCCCCAAGCTAACATTTTTGAAAATATATGTTTATGCATTTTAACAGCAGTAAAGTTTTGATTTTACAACGCTTGCAAAGGAAGGCTTATTCATATTTCTGGAAACAGGGGCTCGGGGGTATTTTTGAACAAATAAGCGCGAAATAATGGAGTCCTCAGTCCTAGACCCACAACGGCTGTCTAGCCACGGCGCTTTTTAATATACTATTTTAAAACAGCCATGTATAACTTGCAGTTACTTAGAGAGCGTTAGAGGTTCTTCAAATTATAGATAGTGTACCCCTTCATTTAAGTAATGACGGACTAATCATTGAGCAAACATATCAAAGCAACTTGTCAACTAAGTATCGAGTCGCCGGAACTTTACATTGACAGACATGGTCTATGTGGATGACTTGCGTTCTATACCCTGATTGGTTGGTAACCTTGCACTTATGGCCCGTAATTGGCTGTCTATTGTAACTGCAGCTCCTGTCTGTTTTTTGACACACCGTCCTCTCTGTATTATCTGACAAGTATTCACTGTTTTGTCGTGTTTATGGGATAGGTTGGGAATGCGAGTGGATGTTTTTGGTTTTGATTTGTTCAACAAAGCTCTTTCGTGAAAATGAGATGTAGAGGGCGCAGGAAGAAATCAGGGAATCTGCAAATATTTTACTGCGTGAGTAATTGACTTATACTTAATTACTCAGCAGCCAACCAAAGGTGCTTGATACAGATTACAGAGGTGTGAAGGCTGGTACATGTGTTCATGTAGCCTGAGGAGAAAGTTTTAAGCGCAACTGATTTCCTGATTTGATGCACTCATTATAAACCCTCGCCTCCCTAATTTTGCAATCAAGGTTGCGTGAACAAAGAGCGCCGCAGGCACGGTAAATTGCCAGCCGGTACTACTCCAAATGCCTCAGGAATTTTTGTAGTTTTCAGTCAATTAGTGGCGAACGGTATATTTGTGTATTTATGGCGATGCTATTAAGTAGCAGTGTGTTTAAAATGACATAGGATTTGCACTTTCAAGATATATTGACAATTGGAGGGACCAATGGTAGAATGAGTATGCTTTTTTGCTTTCCAATTTTTACGTAGTATAAGGAAAGCTTTGTAATGGTCCAAATTTTCGATTCCGAGATTTAAATGGGTTTACACGTTTTGAGGTCCCAGGAACCCAAAAAAGTGGTTTTTACGAAATGTCTGTCTGTCTGTCGCTCTGTCTGTCTGTTCATCTATTTCCGGGCAAACTACTCGGCCTATTTTGATGAAATTTGACATGTAGGTTCACAGAAATCATACCTCGAGACCATTTTTATTTTTATTTTGGGCTAACTCAATTTTGGGGGCTTTTATTCTCAAAAAAACTCCAAAAAAACGTCTAAAAAAATTATTTCTCAAAAACGGCTCCAACTATTTCTTTTAAATTCACATACAGTATATTGTAGTCGTTATTAATGTTAGCAAAATGCGGGGGGGTCGCTTTCCCCTTCATAGTTTGCTTCTGGGGGTAAAAAAATAAAAATAACTAAATTTTAATGAAAAATGACTAAAAAATAATTTTTCTGCGAAACCTTTCCATCGATGATTTCTACCTTCAGACATGCTTTCCCAAAAAACTATTTGGTTTTTTGGAAAAAAAATGAAAATTCACGCTCAAATGCATTGCGTGCCCTACCATTATTGCTGTGTGGTAATGTCCGCGCCCCGTCCATAAGGCGATCGCTTCGGGACGCGCTTGGCCTTATGTCGAGGATCATTATTGAGCGTCTATTTATTCAAAATTTTTCTTCCGGGGGAGACACCCGGACCCCACCTGATTACAGTTTTACAAAGTCTTCGTCTGTATACTCTACAGTTTTTTGCTGTTAAAATCCGTAGACCCCACTATTTTGCACTCTAACCTAATTCATTTGTAATCTAAAATCATGTTCAATCCGTGCCCAGGGGCCCAAATTTGCAGTTTCGCCACTGCCCTTACCGTGCGTTATTGGTTTCACTATTTTGATCACCAACATTCATTCAAGCCAGTAGTATTTTCCGGACTTCCGGTATAAAACCCCATCATTACCCACTGGTAACTCAATACCAGTGACATCATCACGACGCCGCCCTGTCTTTTACTCCGTGACTAATGCGCTGGCACTGGCAAAGTCACCGATCGGATCTACAAGAAAATTCTGTCTTATATCAGTACCGCCACTTCCTAGGGCTCTCGGTCAAGGTTCACCTATGTAAATCACAACTGAGCCAATTAACTCGAAACCTATCGATATCATTGATTCCTATGTGTTGTTTTAGTGTAGGCTGTTTATAATAGGTGGGAGTCAATGATGGTTTGTTTTTTAACACCTCTCTGGGGCAATTTATTTGGAATTGTTCTCTCTGTGGCGTCTGGCTTGATTTTTTCTCCTAAAAATTGCAAGGCTCAAGGCCGTATTTATGGGGGGGGGGGGGGGTCCAACCCCCCCCCCCCCCCCCCGTCGTGAAAAATTCCATCATCCACAAAGTATTTTCGTACACTTTCATTCTTTGACAGTCCCTTCAAAATCTCGTTCCTAAATTAATTAAAAATAAATTTGCTCTGTTCTTTCTATATTTCATTTCAACTTGTTGTATTTACCAAAATTCAGTTAATTGCTTTCTTAAGCTCGGTCGGTATACACTATAGTAGCCTCGGGCCTTAGGCTAGCTTACCTACCCCCCCCCCCTCCCCGTCGCAAATCTATAGCTACGGCCTTGGCAAGGCTTATTCCTTCACAGGTTTACTGTTGGTTATGCCGTGCCCGAAGGGCATGTCCTGCTGCAGCAGCTCTCCGTCATTGACGACAGATTGAACTTGTGATAACAGCCTACTTTACAGTTTTATATGCTCTGCAGGACATGTTGAGTAGTGGTACAGACTCCGACTATCACCCGAAAGGTTGTTGGTTCGAGTCCAACACTTGCTACATTTTCTGGCCATACTTCGGAGGGCATGTAAAGCAGGCGGTCCCGGGCCTTCCTAGTTGAGTGTAAGAGAGGGCTTTGTAGCCCTAACTCCGCTATGTTGGATTAGTAATGGAAGAACAAGTCAATATTTATTTATTTATTTATTTATACGTATTCTGGTACTTGTACTTTTTTTTAGACAGTTAGACAGTTATTGACTTATTGAGTTCGTAAGGCGGCTCCGACCAACCTCATGTCAATTGTCGGCTTCGGTGGCAAGGTGATGGAGGGCTTGTACTTGTGCGAGTCTCTATACTCACCATACGATCGGAGACGTGTTGTAACTGCGGGTACTTACATACTACAAACAGAGGTGACTGAAGAGAAATAATTAAATTACTCGTGACTTCCTGTTATTTCATTTTAATAAACAAACAAAAACATTTGCATCTTCTCCTCGAGTTGAGCAAGTCTCAAATCGCCGATAATGTGTAACTGTGCTAGTGCCCTAGTGTCCCTATGTATGTAGATGGCAGCTCTTACCGAAAGCGCGCAGGGTTTTATACAGTACTAACACCAGTGGGTTTCGGAATAAAAAATTAATTTTTTAACGATTATTTGGGTTTTACTAATTCTAGTTATTCTTGTTATACGTTTTGATAAAAAAACTAAGTTTTTGTTTGTTTGTGACTGAAGAGGTAAATCGGCTACATTAATTTAATTGTTAGCATGCGAGTAACCTTAAAATAATACTAATAGCAATATGCCCATTAATAATAAATTAGAATGTCAATTTTTGTCTCGTACCAAGTTGCACAAAATTGAATTTCATACCTATTTTCTAGCTTTCCATTAATTAATACTTAGTCTATCTTCCTTATTGATTGTTTTAAAATTACCCAGGTCATTAGTGCAAATGTGTATGTGCGTAATAATGTAATTATGATTTTGATCTTTGGCTCAACCCACCACATTAATAATTATCGTTAATAGGCCGGATCAATCTTTCATCACATTTACACATCATTAACAAATTGGTAATGTCCTGGTTGTTTGGGAAACCTATCATTAATTGCATTCTCAGTTGCGATTAGGGGACGTTGACCATACACTTTGTTAAAAAATAAATAGATGATGTGTCCAGCTAATACAATAAGCCATATGCAGGGCTCATGATACGTTTAAGCAGGGGCGTATAGTTGGGGTGGGGGGGAGGCACGGTCCAACTTGCCCCCCCCCCCCCCCCCAGCCTCGAGCATTGTAAGACGTAGTTCATTTATCTTGGTCCCCTTTGCAGCAATATGAATATAAGCATTCCTTTTTTAGCTTTGTAAAATCTACAGCTATACTTTACAACTATTAAAATGCGAAAAACCCTACAATTTTGCTCTTATATTTTCAATTTTTCCTTAAATCCTGCCTGATGACGTCATAAGGTCTGCTTAGTTTTGCCCCCGCCATCATTCTAAAACTTTACGCCTCTGCGTTTAAGTTTTACATTAATGCAGCACCTACCGTATTGTGTCAAGATGCAACCCTAATGAAATATTAAAAGTTAGATAATAGGTACTTAATGCCGAAAAACCGTTTTATTGTATTGAAATTGCAATATTTGTTCTAATTGGAGAGACATTTAGGGAACTCAAAATATTTGTTATTTTGTCCCTTTATTAGCCCAATAGGCTATCACGTTCAGGAAGCTATCATGCAGCTTGAGCGTTCATACTCCGAGTCAATATGTAGTAGTAGTAGTAGTAGAATGGTTGGACACAGTCCCAGGCCACCGTGTGGGCCCATAGGACAGCGGACCTCCTGATTATAGTGGATTCCGAACCACTTGGGAAACACAGTGAAGTCACACGATTAGTTCGGAGGTGACTAGGACAAGTCCTACCATGTTTTCCTACCGGCACTGTGCACATGACCAAGTTATCTGCAGCTTTGAACCTGCTCTGGTCCGCTGGATTCAACTTGGTATGGCGGCCGGTAGCTGATCAGCGTACCTGTACAATTTAAAAATATCACGTAAAGCTTAAAAATATGTTTCCTTCATACAGGAAATTACGCAAGCCATATATTAACTTATCATCCGGCGGTTTCGTTCGGTTTTGAGTTTTTCAAAATCACATGCATGTGTAGCATGCTCTTTTTGATCCTGTGGTGTGACAGCAGAATCAGCAACTTTATGGCCTTGTGATAAGCACACCGCTCATTATCACGCCGAACTGTTAAGTAATGTCTTATCTGCTACTCAGACTGACCACGCTAGCCTGCTCTTTAATGCAACTAGACTGATGCCATCTGTTTTCCTTTGCGGAAATAACGTTAGTAGAGACTTGGATCTAATAGAAACTCGGTTAAGAAGGCTTTCTTATGGCCCCGCCGGAGGTGCCATTGAAATGTAACTAGCTTAGTACTAAGTAGATAACACTACCTACGTTATAACTTATATAACAACATTTTAAGATTTTATAGATAACATTTAAAAAAAAATGGGGAGAAAATCCGTGATTCAATTGATTTTAAGTGGTAGTGGTGAACCTCAATTAGTTAATATTCTTTCTTTCTTTCTTTCTTTTCCTTGTCCAGTATTCCCTGGACAAGGAGCATATATTAAAAAAATACAATACATAATACTTCCATCCCGCATCCCCAAGCTAGCGCTTATTTGGGACCGAAGACTCATACAGTGCTGCTAAACAAGGCTTAATCATTTATTTTTGTTATTTATTTATAATGTTTATTTTATTTTTATTTTTATTTGGTATAATAATAATAATATTCTTCTTTCTTTCTTTCTTTCTTTTCCTTGTCCAGTATTCCCTGGACAAGGAGCATATATTACAAAAATACAATACATAATAATTCCATCCCGCATCCCCAAGCTAGCGCTAGTAAAAGTAAATTCGTGTCGGGGTGGTACTACCCGTGGTACAGGAGTTTTCAGGTTGCATCAACAGCCTCCTGTTTAACCTATCGACAGTCAGGGAAGACTGCCGGGACCGCCGGCTTTACATGCCCTCCGAAACATGGTAGTCAGCTAGCGCTTATTTGGGACCGAAGACTCATACAGTGCTGCTAAACAAGGCTTAATCATTTATTTTTGTTATTTATTTATAATGTTTATTTTATTTCATTTTTATTTTTATTTGGTATAATAATAATAATAATATTCTTCTTTCTTTCTTTTCCTTGTCCAGTATTCCCTGGACAAGGAGCATATATTACAAAAATACAATACATAATAATACCATCCCGCATCCTCAAGCTAGCGCTTATAATAATAATAATAATAACAATTCGTACGGTATATTTTTTCTAAAATGATTGGCGTAACAAATTATTTTGTAGGTTATTTAATTAACCATGAGTCTACTAATTAACCGAGTTCGACTGTAATTCTATAAATATCTAGGCCTACATAAAGCTCTTGGAGGCACGTTCCGGCTGCCCGATTTTAAAGCATTGGAGTTTATATATACTTGTATGCGTAAATATGATTTCGGCCAATTGTAAGTGACATAAAAAATCACGTAACTTGGCTTATCTCAAAGATGCCATGTTGATATTGAACGCTTCACCTAATCTTTTTAATGATGATGTCGCATCAATTTAGAATATTGTGCGAGTACTGGAGAGCTTAATAGGAAGTGATAGAAAACGCGCACTCATTTTGAATACACTAATTTCTTCACTTGATCGGACTACTATACACAATAGGGAGTAATTCAAAAGAGATTGGAGTGAAAGGTTTACGGCCTTGTTGCTTGTAGTATAGCTAAGTACGAAAGCTGAGTCATCGTGTTTTGGCGGGGCCATTGAAAAAAGAACTGGCCTATATATCCATAGGTTCGAATCGTGTGGTCACTTTGAACGGAAGCGGTAAAAACCGCAAGTATAGTTCAAGCAGTTGAACAATTGTAATGCCGAAAAACCGTTTTATTGTATTGAAATTGCAATATTTGTTCTGATTGGAGAGACATTTAGGGAACTCGAAATGTTTGTTATTTTGTCCCTTTATAAGCCCAATAGACTATCACATTCAGGCAGCTATCATGCAGCTTGAGCGCTCATACTCCGAGTCAATATGTTAAGTTGAGAATTAAATACATTAGTTAGTATTAGTTTTTTAAATTATAAGTTAGAAGTGGAAAATGAAATTCAACAATATATTTTGCACTAGTATTGTTAATTTCTTATCAGGCGAAGACAGTTCTCTCGTCTCTAAGTCCTCTATTTACAGTATACAATGTCATTGTCATTGTAATTTTGGCTATTTATAAAGACGTTATCACAAATCACAATACCACGAAGCACGAATATAGCAGTTCTAATGTATTTAATTTCCTTGCAAAATAACGTATTGTACAGTCTCATTTCGCTGATGGCAGATATTTTTAAAGTTTTTACCCTATACATCAGATCCTGCTGGTCGCGAATCTTTCAGCAAGTTTGCGATGTTATAGTGATAACCTTTGAAGCACAGTGACAAGGTGATAATGTTTTAGGTTACAGTCTCTAATTTGATTATTGATAATTGACTGATTGATAACGTCGGTACTCGTATCACTCAACAGTATCTAAAAAAGATTGCCATACTGATAGTTTGATAGAATATAGCTGTATATCTATGTAATTTCACGTTATGATAAAACGAATAGTACCGTATTATTTTTTGGCTTTCTTCTTATTTAACAGCACTTGTTTCATTTACCTATTATACTGTATATAATATTGTCGGGGGCTGACTGGCTGATTTGACGTTTAATTTTTGCCAGTACTTCCTCGCGCTTGAGCACACGATTATTTTTGTGAAAGAGTCCTGTTACTGTCGATCAGGCGTGTATTCCACTAGTCATTTGTGATTAAAAAAGTTGAGATTTTTGTTTTATGGAGACTATTATGTAGATACTTAACCTTTCTATTATTAATTAAGTTATAATATGGTAGCAGACATCATTAATAATTCTCTACCATATTATAACGTAATTTATAATAGATAAGTTAAATATCTACATAATAGTTTCCTTAAAACAAATTTCTCAACTTTTTTTAACCACAAATGACGGAATATTGACTGGTGGAATACACGTCTCATCAGTGCTCGCCACCCGTCTATACCCCATGCTTTTTGTCACTATTCATACATATATTTTTTTAAAACTAATCACATACAATCAATTCAATGGATGTATCCGCGAATAACCTCTTCACCCGCCTCTATGTATTGGTAATACCTGTGTTCAGTTAAAACAGATCTTCGCAGGCCTTGTTCAAAATCTAGTGCTTTCTACCCCTGTAACCCCTGTGTTACTCACCATGCAAGTGAACCTTGCGATTGATAACCTACCTACCTACCTACCTGTATAAGCTGTATACATGGCTTTAGACTCACTCTATTGTATTCTATTTGTTTGGTGCATGTTCATAGTCTGCAGTCTTTCAATACACTTCGATTGCTTAGATTGACGCATGAAAATAATTAAAATTGTAAATTAGTTGACCTATGTTGTTAACCTCACCTAACCCAACCGATTTTACTCAACTCCCTATTAAAGCTGCTGCTGGTATGGAATTTTATTGCGGTATCATCTATCACCAACAATTTTCCAGATTTTCCTGAATGTATAAACAATAATAATTATTCACGAAAATCTGGAAAATTGTTACGAGGTCAAAACTCATATTCAACATTCTATACAGGGTGATCCAGAGCAGTCGTACCACCCCCTCAACTTAGTTATAGGAAATATTAAAATGCTGTCAGAAAACGTACTGAACTTTAATAATTGGAAATCGTACCTTGAATGGCATTGGATAAGCATTTGAACCGTGCATGTAGTAGTGTAGGTACTAAAAAACAGCTCTAATTTGATGTGACATAATACATAATAGCGCAAACGACACACGAGTTGGCATTTGAAATGTAACTTTATAAATCTCGAGTGTACATTAAGACTCAGGCACACAAGTGATTTGTCATATGAAAGGTGTTAAAATTATTTTATTTCCATTATTATAATATATATTTATTTCATGTTTAGCCGCCTATTAAATCGAATAAACCTAGGAATGTCCTCATCTTGTGATTGATACTGGATTCTTTATTGTTTGCCATTAATTGTCATTAATGTTGATGATAAAAATAATCTTGTATGGTTGATACTCCAATACGTTCTGTAAAATTGTAATAAACAAGTATATAGTTTAAATAAGTTGGATTGGATTTTTGATCGTTTAACATGTCACTTAATTATTTACATTCAGAGCACAAAGTCAAATGAAGGATAAAGGCAAGGTTGATCATATGAAAAATTTAGTTATTGTATTGCGTGTTTCGTCGATGCATTGATAATCATTGAATATTTCACAAACACCTCTTCATGGAAGTGATTCAAATTTTATTACAATTGATCTTGTCCATCACCTATTATGTTTTTGTGACATAAAAGTTTCTTCTACTCGTATACGATGGAGTTACTACAATAGAACCAGATTTCCTACTAATTAACCCTTAAAGACCAGGCAAGCCAGAGGAGTTCCCGGAATTTTGGGTAATTCTAGTTCTCAAAGAGGAGGGCCGCAGGAAGATATAAATTTACCCTAGACAAAATGTAAATTGGATCCGAAATTCTGGTAGCCTAGATAGTTAGATAGGTCTATTATCTGCCCTATAATGTCAGGTTTAAAGTCCCGAGAAATTGGGTCTTACTTAGTATAATAATTGTTAATGTACTGTGTTGAGGCCCGTTGGCCCTCAACAACAGACAATAGGTACAGCGACGCGGAGGTATGAATTCCGGGTGGCCGAATGAGGGTCAGGCTCACCCCTCTTGTAACGCACCCCTCTAGGTTTAAGTTTGTACTTTGTAGAAATAGAATTAGAATTAGAAAAATACAAGTTAGTCTAACGCAAAAGTCAAAACGTCTTACTACTTACTTATCCAATTCCAGCGCGTTCATACTGTATACTTCATACTGTAAATTTCCGGATTAATGAGTTGCATTGTTATACACATTGGCGTTTATCTATGGTATTGTCTTATCATGGTGCATGACGGCGGGTTGGCGTTAAAACTTCCGGAATTCTTTAACACAGGCTGATGGTGTTAGACGTCCTATCACCTGTTCCCATAACAGTGGCTTGCTTACCTTTGGCATAATAGGACATTAACCACCTAGAAATGCGATAATAATCATTACATTCACCCCATTGTCCTTGGAGAAGTTGCAATGTCCGAAGTCCCTATGCACTCCAAAAAAACGAGCAATTTCCCCGAAGGATTTTAATTCTGAACGAAATACTGTAGAAGACTAAAAAAATTGGAAATCTATAGAACCCTGCACGAAAGAGAGTAACGTATAAAAACGCAATACTTAATGGAGAAGAGACATAGTACGTTTTATAAAAGCGCAGTTGTAAGATGGCTGGGACATGTCGTGAGAATGTCATGCCTAACAAAATGTACAAACAAGAATAATGGGAAGAAGAATACAGGGACGTCCACAAAACCGCTGGTACGACGAGTTAGAAACTGACCTCCACGATTAGGCCATTTTGACAACAATCCATCTTTCAAGAGCCCGCCATAAGAAGTTAAAATAAAAAATAAAATAAATAAAAATTCTCTGTAATAGTGTATTTCCTTCTGAGATCTATTCATTTTGGTACAACTCTAGTATTAATAGCATTCTCAGACTTAATTTTAAGGAGACTAACGTTGGCCAGCAGAAGATGTGCGATTAGATGATTTGCGGTTTGTTTGTGCCGCCTACAAACTTGTCGAACTTTGGTCACGACACATAGTCTGCATGGAGTTCCCTGCAATAATTACACATTACCCGGATGTTCTAAGATAACGTCCTGACTGGGCACTTTGTTCAAGGTCCGTCGCAGAAACCAGACTAGACTGACTGACGCTATCGCCATGCAAATTATTTCGGGCTCATTGGCCATAAAGTTGAATTTTTGACTGATTCCAGGAGTCAGTAAAAGTACTGTAAAAGCTCCACTGCAGAAAAAAAATAATTTTAATAAACAATCGGACACCTCACACCATAAAGATACATTAACTGGAGCGGCGGGAGCCATAATATGCCTTACGAGGCACCCGTTAACCATAAGCCAACTATCAGAGATAAGTACCAACGCAAAAAATATCGAAGTCTTACACATTGCAGCATAGCAGAACGGATACCTGGACCCAGTCAAAAACTTTGTACTTAGCTTGTGCAGGCTACACTTATCACTGGGTTTCCCCGCCAAATTGCGTACTTATCTTGTGCAGACTACACTAGCAGCCATATTGTTAGCGGTCTCCAGCCCCGGGATGCCCCACACAGTACACACAGTCCGTTTTAAAAATCCAATTTTACAGGAATTATCGATCGTAGAGCCATGAATGACATGTCGAAAAGTAGAAGAAATGTTCCTCTACATTTTGATACATAGTAAATGGCTGTCGTTGTATCTCCTTCGACTTCACATTCTCATGTGTCCATTATTTTCTTACAAATCAAGTTCAATAACTGTGGCAGATCGGTGTTAGTGGGGTTAACATAATGTACATTGCAATGTTGAGGAGCATTTCTTCTAATTTATGACATCTGATGTATATTTTACGAATTACGATCGATATTTCATGTGAAGTTGATTTTCCCCTTCCTGTTGTCTCTTATGATTATTTTTCCGGGTATACTCTATTAGTGAATGCGTCTTCAGGTTTTAAGGTATGCCTGGTTTAAGTGGTCCCCGTGTATTTGTGTAAAAAAAATCTAATTGCATGTTTCTTAAACTCACCTGTTTCGACAGGAAAATAATAAGCATAAACCAGTAGAATCCGGGCTGATGGGCCGTGGTTGATATGAAAGTGAAATTACAAGCGTTTCGTCAACAGCTGCGGTTGACGTCTTCAGTGGCCTCGCTACGGGGCAACTGAAGTGCAACCTTCGAAGTCTACGCAGCGCCACTGAAGATGTCGACCGCAGCTGTTGACGAAACGTTTGAAAGTTCGCTTTCATATCGTCTACGGCCCATCAGCCCGGATTCTATTGGTTCTTCATATGACTCCGACCGTGAAAGCCTTTGTAGTTACAAAATAACCATAAATGTTGCGAGAGGAGAAAATATGGAAGATAACGTTTTGCGGTTTCAATTTTATCAGTTTCCCCCCAACAATATTCGGCCCACTTTATGGTCTTGACGTCAACAATAAAGTGATATCCATCAGCATGCAGCCCCTATGGGCTACATGATGTCCCCTCGTTAGATGTCTCCTCGGGGCATTCTGTATGCAATTTACTTTAGTGTTTTTCATGTTTTATACTTGGGGCCATTGCGTATGTCTCCATCAATGCCCTCAGGAAATGGTTCTGAGGTAATGGCCCTATTCCAAGCAAACTATAGGCGTATTTCTTTTGCCTACGATCGTTAAATGTGAGTAAAATGTGAGTAAATATTTGGACCAATCAGAGCTCGTTTTCAATTACTCACATTTTGCGCAATGAAATGAGAAAAGTAAAATCTGAAGCAGAAGACAATATGCTTTTGTTATTTGTTTTATATTCACCCGCCAAGCTATAAATTTTTTTTTCAGTTCTAAGTTTTCTCTTCCTCCATTCTTTTATTTGATTAAATCCGTATAACTCAGTAAAAACAACAATAAAAATACGACATCTACACACGGTACACACCACAAATCGCAAAACATAACCTCAACTTGTTGAATTCAATGATCAAAACGTCAACAAAAACAAATATTACAAAAGTAAATTTTTTACTAACCTCCCCGAGGTTGATAAAATATCTTACAATCGTAAACTCGAAAGAGCGGAAAAACGGGGAAAAAAATTTACAAGCTCCGCCCATGTTGGTCCAATGAAATGACAATTGTAGCATTTTCTAGTAAAAATTTTACAATCGTCGGCAACAAAAATACGCTTATTTATTTGATTTTGGAAATATTTCCTGCCGTTGGTGGATATGGTTGGTTATGAAAACGCTTGGTTTGTACAGCATGAGATACAGTATATTTTCGACAGTGAAATTTCCTACTGTTTTCTTTTGATTAATTTTTCTATTATTTGGGGCTGCATCACCCACATTGACAGGTTGTTGTTGATAACCCTTTGTCAGGCGTTAAGCCTATTATCGTTATGGTATATCAATGTATGCGTTCTCCTTTGATTGACCTTCATATAAAAGGGAAGAGAATAAATCAACGGAAGGTAAAAAAATAACCAACAGATTTTGTTTGCCTTCCTTCACCGATTTTTAGATAAGAAATCTTTCCATTTAAGTATAGTTTTTTGATAAGAAATGTTTCTATTGAAGTAGTTGGAGACAAGGACAACAGAATGGTTCCCACAAATATTGGATGGCACTTAGTGTGTAGCCATGCGTAAGAATAGCACAGGAAATAAGCCCGCAATGTAAAATTATGGCAAAAAGTTTGTGGGCACAACCGTCGTCATTAGTAACTACAATACCTACTCGACAAAAGTTGCTTACTGTTGCTAGTTAAGGGTCTGGGGTAAATTATAATAAAAAAAGTTTCGTTGCAATTGCAATACTTTTCTTTGTGGTAGGGAAAATCTTGGTAGTTGGCAGCAGAAAATAATTTCTTTGGGCAATGATATAAAACATTGATGTTGCACTCTACACTCTGCGACACCCGAGAAGAAATTGGTCATTTTTTAAAGATTCGATCAGCCGCGATCTTGAAAATTAATGGCAGATCTGCATAAAGGCTGATCATGCCGGCGATTATAATACCGGGGTTTAAATTTAACAATCCCTGATATTAAAAATGTAAACAAGATAATTTTATAATGGAAAGTGCTATTCAAAATTTGTTTGTTTGCATTTTTAATGCCAGGGATTATTTAAACCCCGGTATTGTAATCGCCATGATCAGCCTGCAGCAGTCTGATCGAGGCGTTTATAATACCGGGGTTAAAATAATCCCTGGCATTAAAAATGCAAACAAACAAATTTTGAATAGCACTTTCCATTATAAAATTATCTTGTTTACCAGTGGATTAAATAAATACCGGTATTATAAACGCCCCGATCAGGCTGCAGCAGTCTGATCGAGACGTTTATAATACCGGGGTTAAATAAATACCCTAGGATTATAACTGTAAACAAACAAATTTTGAATGGCACTTTCCATTATAAAATTATCTTGTTTACCAGTGGATTAAATAAATACTGGTATTATAAACGCCCCGATCAGGCTGCTGGTGGGTTAGCGAACTTCATCAAGATATGATTAATGTTTGTGGGGGAGAAAATGAAAGTTTTGAAGCATTTTCCTGAAGTCGAACTTTGGTCACCTTCTCAACAGCCGGTAGATGAAATCTCCTTAAAATAGTGTGTGTAATGAAATTAAATGGTGCTGTCAGTTTTGAAGTACGTTAACTACTATACACAGCTTATATCGATGAAATGTTTTTTTTTTTACTTTTTCAATACTTGAGGTTCTCAGTGACATAAGACTCAGAATTTACTCAATTTGCTTGAAAATAAGATGAATGGGCTTGTTGATTAAAATCGATCTAAGATCTAATTTTAAATATGGTCTCCAGATGATTCCTGCTTGGCTCCCGTGGTAATTGATTACATTTTCCTGTGGAAGGAAACTTGATGATTAAGTTAATCAGAAATTATATTCTATTTTTATATCTCAACGAGTAATGATTTGTCATAACACACTGAAGTACCTATAATACTAAACGTATGATAGGATATAGAGATATATGAGCATTTTCGTATTCTCAACCAATGAAGGCTACTTTTACTTAAAAACATTTTATTCGAGACAATGCTCTGGAAAGCTCGACAAATGAAGAGGACGCTATAGTGGCGCAGGAAATGCTTGCAGTTATGAATTCTCTGAGGGAACCCAATTAGTCAGGGGTTCTCCATTAAAAGAAAAAAATACTCGAGCCGTGGGCCTAAATGAGAATACCATTTGAGGATGTCTGCAGTAAGTGCTAATAATATACTTTCTTGAGAATTTTTTGACACCGTCTTGCGGCACATGACTATTTTGTACGTAAGGCTCCAAACAATCTTTCGTTTTCAGTGTAAAAAATAAAGAACCGGTCCGAGTTTACTCGAACATGCTTTCCAATTTATAAATTAGTAGATATTGACATGCGTAATTTCATAGGAAATAATTTCCCTATGGTTAAATTTCAGATCCCTCGAGGGGGGGGGGGGGGGTTCACCTCAATATATATTTAAAACCCCTCAAAACTAAAAAATAATATATTAAAATAATTTTTTGCACTGAAGCAAATATTTTTTTGTTATCCTATTGAACACCTAAAACATACCTGAAGGTAGAAATCATCAATAGAAAGGTTCCGCAGAAAAATTACTTTTTTTTTTTTATTAAAAATGAGTTATTTTTATTTTTTTACCCCCAGAAGCAACCTATCAAAGGGCAAGCGACCCCCCGCATTTTGTTGACATTAATAACGACTACAATATATGTGAATTTAAAAGAAATCGTTGGAGCCGTTTTTGAGAAAGAATTTTTTTAGACGTTTTTTTTTGTGGAGTTTTTTGAGAATAAAACCCCCCCAAATTGATTTAGCCCAAAATGTAAAAACGTGTAAATCCGTTGAAATCTCGGAATCGAAAATTTGGACCATCACAAAGCTTTCCTTATAGTACGTATAAATTGGAAAGCAATAATATTAACACAGAACCTGGTCCCCTATTAGTATTAGCGCTGTTTGTGTCTCATATTCCACCGCACGTCCGCACGGGCATTGACTTGAACCTTTCTGCTTGGATTTGGATTGACTCCATGACTGGTCTGTGTTACTGTGTAGTAAACCTTGAGATTCATTAGTTGAGCAAGGGCTAAATATTTATTCAGTTTTATTGGCCGAAACGAAAAGCTGGCGTGAGTAGTGTTTGAATTGCCACACTAAACCTGGACAGTATGAAATTAAATAGGATTGGCGTGTGTATTTTGGCCCAGTTTGTGCATGGGTGGTATCGCATTAGCCTGTCGGATAATTATTGCGTTTAGTGATGTTTACGACAACTTATCTCATTAAATGCAACTCCGCCCCAACACTTTCCTTCGGGGTTGTTTCCACATATCCTGGAACAAGGTCTAATTCTTGTTTTGCCCAAGGATTATTTCATGGTGCGTTTTAGAACAATAGGCACACCACTCGCTATCTTGACACACAATACAGTACAGTAATTTAATTAGTAATTTGCGCGAGTCTTGTATAGAGCATCTAATCATTCATAATAATAAGAAGTAATAGTACCATGTTATCGCATTGTACTATATCTTGTATAGGTTATCGTTTCTTTTGGAATATGCATCAACTTTTTGGGTAGCCCATCAACTCGTGCGCATACTTATAGGTTTACGACTTGACTCGTATCTGTACTTGGTTAAGTCATGCTTTCACTTGTTTCACTGTGTCAATGATAAGCTTGTCCCATCTTGTCCATTATCGCTTGTAGCCGGTGTAGGTTGACGTCGAGAACGTATACTAGAATGGCCAAAAATTCATAAGGAAACAATACAAATAATGTCTGAAATCCATGGGGTCGTTGGCATTGGACAAGGGACCTATCGGCCACTATGTAGGCCTGGGTCCATAAAAAATCCTTTAAAAAAATTACTGACTAGTTTCGACTAATTTTCTGTTTCACCTGTTACAATGAGGCGGGTGAAATGGGCATCTGCGGCTCAGTCAATCAACGATTCGGTAGCTGTGACCGAGCATGAGCGGGTGGTTCTCGCCACATACAATCAACATCAAGCTATTAAGATCGCCAGGGATCCAAGTCCGCGATTATCTTGTCAGCTCTGCCTATTTAATTGTTCACATGTTTTTCATTTTCCCATATTTTCGTTTTTTGCTCACATTTCCTTTGACCTTGCTTTGCAATGTGTCCTTTGACGTTTCTCACTACGTTTCACCGCTATGTGGCCATACTTGGCTTATGGTGGGGTACCAGCTAATCTATTTTACTGTCGTCGGTTACAACGCATCAAAGTTAAGCAAGAATCTGTTTGTCTGAGCCTGAGCACGAAGTACCATGATAAAAAGTTAAACAAAATATTTTTATAATGCATAGTGGTAGTGTAAAATTGTTCTGTTAAACCTCTAGGCTACAGGGACCATTTGTCAACGGTCAGATAAGTCCAACAGGATTCAAAAGAATTGTAGCCTACACTATATTTTAAAGGAGAAGTAGAGTACCGTATTCGCAATACAACCATAGTCAGTAAGTAAAACTAGTCACGCTTGCAATGTAGTGCACCGGTATATTCGACGAATTAGTTTTTTTTTCATAGATTGTAGATTGCTATACTTTTAACTGCATTATTTCAGGCTGTTCGATCTATGGGCGCAATATAATTATTTCGCAGCCTATACTTTGGTCGACCGCTCTTGCGGTACATTACACAATTGCTATCGTATAGTCATCAAGTAGATAATGGTCTTTCTTATTTAAAACGAATGCTGGTACGTATACGAATTAATTTGGCCGCAGCGTTTTAAAGAGATGAGATTTATGAAGATGATTGCATAATTTGTTATCTGTTCTCTGTTTTTTCTAAGGACAGTGTGCAACAGATCATTGTAACTTTTCAAGTTTCCTGGATAAGATATCGTGGCATCTACAAATGTGCGAAATTGTGAAAGTATGTGCAATGCCGCAAACATGGTATGTGCTCAACTCGTTGTTTCCGTTTTTTGGATTAATTCTCTTCTGTGAATTCTGTGAAATATAGTTTGCAATCGGAAGTGGGAGCCCGTTTATAAAGTTGTAAAATAATTAATCAATCCTAATAGGGAATACAATAATTTCGTGGTGGAAAAATATCGTAATATTTTGGAGTCATTTACGTGCATGCACAATTCAGATCTTATTTCCAATTTTTTAAAATCTACTTACATAAAAAGAGAACCGATTAACCTTCTATGAGGCATGTTCCGCGTGAACTGGCATAATATTATGAATGTGTGTCAGAAGGCCAGGGTGCCACAACTTGGAAGCTGCCAGGTAGCTTAGTTGACTGTTTAACGGACTTTATTCAAACTGATCCTGACGCAAATAGTTGTTTGGTATTGTAGTTATTTGCTACCTACTGTGATTATTATTAGAAGAAAATTGACCCAACATAGAATGCTTGAAGTTTAATGAAACATTAGTATATAGGAACCCATAGGTCACAGTGCTTCTCTAAGTCCATCTTTTCGGTACTAGTAGAGACAAAACACTACCTATATTCTTTCTTTCGGTTACTTAGGTTAAGAGCAAATGGGTCACCCCGAACCACCCACTCTACTAGTTTTTGTACACAGTCAAATTTCACAGGAATTCATCATTTTAGATTTATAAAAAATATGATAGGTGCGATATTGTAAGACATTTTTCGGGACATATTGATAGTTGATATGTATATGTCACCAACACCCATTCAAAGTTGATTTGCACATAAAACGATTGGTGAGGCGGCCGGGTATGGAAGGAATTTGAAAACTGACCAATCTGTGTTAGTGGCGGCCCCATATTATGTATCAAAGTGTAGAGAAGTATTTCTTCTAATGCGTATGATATTTTTATAGCTCGATAATGAGTCCTTTCTTGTGAAATTCGACTTTGTACAAAAAAGAAGAAGCGAGTGTGTCCGATTTGTTTTTAAGTGACCGCGATCTTTGTGACCAGGGCGTAATTACCATGTGTGATGTTATTGGCAAGTGTGGATTGGGTACACCTACTATACACGTATAGTACAATAAGAGCTGCAGTAGCCTAGTATATTGCTCTGAGAGTCGTCTAATTGAACTACAGCCTCTCTCTTGTTTCTGTGTGTTCAGGTGGCTCAAATGGCAAGTGCTGGTATGTTCAAATGCATAGATAAATTAAATTGTGCTGCCATTACGCTGTCAGAATTGTAGAATTCTCCCCAATATTTCCGTTAAATTATACAATACAAGTACAAGAAAGTATAAAATAAAATCTTCACAATCGCTACAATGTACAGTAATTTCATTATTTATGGGCTTTCAAGCGGGTGGAGTGTTGTTGAACTTTTTTTTTAACGTGATTTTGCTTAAGTTATCCTGCTAATAAAATGGGTTGTCGTTGTTATGGCTTTTTTTTATCAAAAAAAAGTTTTAATGTTAATATTTATTTATTTTTTGATTCCGCTTGATGCCAGCAAGTGCAGTAGGATATTAGTTGATTTTTTCCACAGTTTCCTGTGAATGATTTTAGCGCGGTAGTAATCAGTTGCACGACAATAATTAGCCCATAAGTCGGTTTACTTATACAGGAAACGCTTCATAATTTCTTGCCCTTCTCCTCATTTCTCTTTTAATTCATGAAATCATGACTGCTGTACAATAAGATCCACTTATCATCTTCATCTAGACATGTAGAACCTACTACTGCACGTTCTTATTGTATAAGCTGTTGAGATATGAAGCGAAGTCCAGGCATACACTGTTGTTTATCCGTTTTACGTGCGCAATTTATTTTCTTCCGAGATGATGCGGCGTGCCCATATAATTTGGTATTATTTTTCTCATTTATTACAGTTTCAAGTGTATGACGTTGGAAAAATGGGGAAGTCACGATCTTGACGGTTTTTATATTGTGGAGTCTTTTCTCTGGAGTATTTGCTCATTCCGTAAGCAAATACGAGTATAGGTATACTTTCAACATAAAGGGGAGAATCAACTTGACCTTCATACCTACCGTGTTATTTGCAGATAAAATCACAGCTGGAGGCTGTAAGCTTTCATGCCCAGCACCACACCTTTCATGAAACTGACCATGGACTTTTGTTATAAAAATAGTAGTTTTATGTCAACCTGTACGCAATAATTTAGTGTCTAATGCCAGGGCAACTTTTAGTGAACCTCGAGTAGACGAGGCGTACGTGCTGGAATGGTTCTTTGAGCTTTAAACTTGTGCCTTACAATCATTGTCGGATGACCCCTAATGTGGTGGGCTACACCTACAATAGGTTATCGACATCACTGTTTCACCCTTCGAATGGCTCGGACTATGTGTCGAAAATCTTACTAACAATCGTTTCCGATGGATTGCATTTGCATTGCTTTGGGATAAGCAAAAACGTAGCAGCAGACAAATTTTTCGGTCGGATTTAATTGTTGGGCAGTTGGTCAGAGTCGCCCTAAGTGGAGACTCAAGTAGCATGAAATTAATTCTTGCTTAACCCTTTCAGGACTGTTGGGTCATTTTAAACCATGGCACCGTTTAAAATTCCTGAGGATCCGTGTGCTACGGTGTATGGGAGTTGTTGATGACACATTGGTGGTTAATAACTTTCATAGCTTTCCATGGTTACAATGCAAAATGGGTCATAAAATGTTATTGAGTGCGCTATGTGGTTCACAGGTCCCACCAAAATAACAGCGACAATGATATGTTTCCGTTTAAGCCCACGTCCTATTATGCTAAACTGTATAATATCAAAATTTTATTTTTGTTCCAGGGTTTGGCCTTCTCCCTGAATGAAAGACAAAGCCTAGGCATACACGGCCTGCTGCCCGCGGCTGTGAAGACCCAGGAAGAACAGGTTGAACTATGCAAATTAAATGTAAACCGATATGACCAGGACCTCAACAAGTACATCTACCTTATGGGACTTCAGGACCGGAATGAGCAGCTTTTCTACCGCCTGCTCCAGAGCAGTGTCAAGGACTACATGCCGCTGGTCTACACCCCCACCGTTGGCCTCGCCTGCCAGAAGTACGGCCTCATCTTCAGAAGACCCAGAGGCCTCTTCATCTCCATTCATGACAAGGGACATGTTTATGATGTCCTTAAGAATTGGTAAGTTCAATTTTGTCGGCACGTAGTGATGACGACTCTGACATTCACCCGAAAAGTTGCTAGTGTCTCACACTTCCTTCATTTTCTGGTTATGATTCGGAGGTTATGTAAAGCAAGTGGTCCCGGGCTAACCTAGTAGAGTGTAAGAGACTAGAGGGCTTTGTAACCCTAACTCGGCTAGGTTGGTTGAGTAGCGTACAAGAGCAAGAGGTCCATTGCTTACTTATTCTCTTTCTTTTATTTTACTTTTTGGAGGAGGCTCATTGGATTGAGGGATTGAGGAATTTTTTTCCTGTGTGGAAACTTTAAGGAACTATACCACTGAAAAAGGAAAAAATGGTGTGTCTAATAAATCTCCCATAAGTATTTCTTTTTTGTAGAAGGTTAATCGCGTACAAACAATTTAATAAATGTATCCGATCAACCTCTTCAATCGCATCACTAACTAACGTAATAGGTACTTGTGTCGAGTTACGACACTTCTCGGTGTGTAGAGACTCGCAGAAGTACAAGCACTTTGCAACCGAAGTTCATTGTTATACACGTAGACCTACTTGAAAGTATAGTAGGCTACAATAGTAATTCGAGTTGTACACCAGGTTAAAAACCCACACACATGCTGTAGTAATATGATGTTAAGCACAAACTATGGATGTTTAAGTTGACAGGAATGAGTAAAGTGATGGATTTACCCTATAAATAACAACATGGTGTGCGAGCAAACAGGTCTCATTTATCATTCTCAGTTGATTCTGTACACGGTTTTAGGCGTTTTGACATTGTGTCATAGCATAATATACGTACAATATGATACTTCATTCATACTGTATGTACAGAGCGTTAAAACAGTTTTTTTGGCGTATGGCAATGTTGAATGGGTTACTAGGCACTAGTTCATGAAAAAATCTTATCCAATATGCAGGAGCTGTGTTCATAAATGCCGCAGCTTGTCCATTATTGCTTGTAGCCGGTGTAGGTTGACATCGAGAATATATGCCAGTTTGGCAATGGCCAAAAATTCATACGGAAACAATACAAATAATGTCAGGACATGTAGAGTAGTGGTACGGACTTTCACCCGAAAGGTTGTTGGTTCGAGTCCAACACTTGCTACATTTTCTGGCCATGCTTCGGAGGGCATGTAAAGCAGGCGGTCCCGGGCCTTCCTAGTTGAGTGTAAGAGAGGGCTTTATAGCCCTAACTCCGCTCGGTTGGCTTAGTAATAGAACTAAAAGTCATTATTTATTTATTTATTTATTTATAATGTCCGAAATCCTTGGGGTCGTTGGCATTGGACAAGAGACCTATGGATCCATAAAAATTCCTCAAATAAATAAATCAATAACTTATCAATAAGCTGCTCAAGGGGTCTTATATGACCTATGTCAGCTAATTCATTAGAAAATTATAAAGAATAATAATAATATTAGCAAGAAGTGTCGCCAATGCATGGTCTAATAGAAAAGGCGTAGTAGTAATGTTTGCAGTTGACCAAATACTTTACTTTATTTCAGGCCTGAAACAGATGTGCGGGCCATATGTGTGACCGACGGCGAGAGGATTTTGGGTCTGGGCGACCTGGGCGCCTGTGGTATGGGCATTCCTGTCGGAAAATTGGCCCTGTACACGGCCCTGGCTGGCATCAAGCCCCACCAATGTCTTCCTATTACCCTGGACGTGGGCACCAACAACCAGGCCTTCCTGGATGACCCCGTCTACATCGGGCTGCGGCATAAACGAGTGACCGGTCAGCAATACGATGAGTTCGTTGATGAGTTCATGCAGGCCGCTGTCAGGCGATTTGGACAGAATGTCCTTATTCAGGTAAGCTATTTCTGTTCCTTGTACAAGTATTATAGGACTACTTAATAATGTAAGAACAATTCAGAGTACCCCCCACTACGTTTTGTGTTGTACAAAGCCTATTTTGACTGGAAATATCAATCGTAGAGCCACCAAAAATAGCCGTTAAATTAGAAGAAATACTCCTTTACATTTCGATATATGACATGTGGCCTTCACTAACACCAATTGGCCACAGTTTTTGAACTCCTTCCCGGGGACTACGACATCATTCGTGTTTTGTGCAAATCTAATTCAGTTATTGTGGCCAACCTGTATTAGAAAGAGGTACATGTCATTATATCAAAATGTTCTGAAAAATTTCTTCTGTTTGTCCAGATATTTTTTGATTGATTTTTCATGAGATGTTTACAGCTTTTCCCCCTCCGATTGACTCTTAATGATTTACATTGTGTCTCTTGTTTACTTATTTCTCAATACCAATACGCGATACATTGACGAGCAACTACCGAACTACTGACATCGCGTCATGGTAATGGTAACAGGTCTGCACTGCATCAGGTTATGGAATGTTTCCAGGAAAGGTTTTTCCGCACCTTGATGACTCTCTTGTTTGGATTTGCCTAGTGTTGAGTAGCAATCAGGTTGCCTGCCTCTCGCTACTTGCTTATCCTCGCTTGTCTTCCGGTACACTATATTTCTAGCTATATCAACTAAATACCATTCTAGTCCGGGGAGACCTTGCTTCTTCTCGCGAAGGCCAGCGCAGGCGAGTGGACTCCATGAAAGTAGTCTTTGCCGTGACCTAGTTGCTATCGGTGTTTGCAAAGCGTTTGATATGGAGTAGCAGGTGCAACGTATTATTGTGGGTGCAGTGAGCACCTTCGATAGGGATCAGGGCCGAAGTGCACCATTGGGTGTGGGTGCGTGCACTTTCATGTAACATGAAATCAATAGGCTAACTGCTAGTGGTCAAGTTTTTAAGGAGACCAGTTTAGGCCTGGCTTTTGCGTGGGTGGAGTTTACCACATTCCTGAAATACATATTTTAGCCTTGTTCGAGACTATGAATGAAGGTTTATCTTTGAAAGTCTCTCCGATCGTCCTAGTTAAATTAGCTTTCCCCAATTAGCTTCAATAGTCATCAGGATTTTAATTTCAAAACAATGATGGAAATTTATATTTTCCGGAAATTAAGTGTGCCTATCATTGTTTGATCAACCAAGTTTACTTTCTGCTTCAAGGATTCTCCCTATCCCAAAGTATAGGAATTTGAATGGTATACGTATTGATTCAAACTGAATACATTAGGCTTTCAAATAAATTAAAACTGTAACATATATTTGATGAAGCAATAGGATGATGGACCGAGGTCGATCTGAAAGCGTGCTTTCAAAGGTTTCGTCAACATCTGCGGCCGACATCTTCAGTGGCACTGCGTAGACTTCTACGCTTTCAGATTCTACTGCTTCATCAAAATAACACCAGCCGTGAAAGTCTTATATTTCTTCCTCTAGCCATTTCCTTGCGCACCTTCCACCAATGGTTCTTCCACCTCGAACAGTCTTCCCACTAAAAAATCTGGCAGGTGTATGATTCAAACTCAACGCCATAATGTTATCAAATACCACTGTATTACTAAATAATGAGAAAGGGACGCCCCAGGTGGAGACCGGCCGTGGCGTTATTATTAATATTAATTATGTGTCAGCCTTTGCTACCGCATACAATGACATCTTATTAACTAATTAATAGCCTTGGCACTAACAAATGGAGATCGTAATAATGGTAGCTAGCCTTCTGTGCAGGCTATATCGCCTACGGTGCCACTGATTGGCTGTTCAGTTCCTACTTATTTTTTAGTCTTGGGAAGCAATCAATCGAATTGAAATACATTTTGATGTAATAAGTGTTGATTGAGAGCTTGGGATAGAAAGAAAGAAACAAATTGTCTTTATTTTCACGCTAGGCGAATTTTGGACCTTTCGCCCCACTCTAACAATCCTCATCACAATCATTTTTCTTGTTGTCTTCGTAGGACTCTATTATCTCATCACTAGCATAGAAAGAATACTTACCCAAGGGCTTAGTGCTAAACAACCCTAGAAGTTACCAATTAAATTAAACTCAGGGATAAAGAGTTAAGGCTTAGCTCACTGTCAACCCAATGTTTAACACAGAGAAAAAACAATTGGGGCCTTCAACTTGCAACAACATGCAGGAATAGGCGAACTTATAAACATACTTAACTCGTACGATTTGTTAGTTGAAGTAGTTAATAATTTATTAATGTTTTTGTTGATTATTTTCAGTTTGAAGACTTCGCTAACGACAATGCATTCCGTTTCCTGCACAAATACATTAACAAGTATGTGACATTCAACGACGACATCCAAGGAACTGCCTCTGTTGCCCTGGCTGGACTCATCGCCTCCCTCAGAATTACTAAGACTAAACTCTCTGACAACGTATTCGTGTTCCAAGGCAAGTAATTTGTGTGGTTTGCAGAGGTCAGAGTTCTGGCAAAGAAGGATGAAAAAGCAAGATATTTTCAAATATATAGTGAGGAGGACATCGCCAGTAGGATCGGTCCGATACCCCAGCAATCACCTAGATTTTAGTAACCCTGAAAATTGTAGTTATCAAATATAGTGACAGATAGGATATGGGAATGAACCTACATCAGCTGACTTTGTTTTACTTCAAATTTCTTTCACCAATTTTCAATATTTAGCATATTATCAATTTGCCGATAGCAAAGCGTTCATCAAACATTTTTTTATCAGCGAGTTAAATAATGATTTTACTCAAAGCTCACAGCACGAGCAATAAATAGAAGTGAGGTGCGAGGACGTTAACTGGCTCAACGCTGAAGGAACGAAAGAAAAAGTATTTAATTGGGCAATTTTTAGCCCACTTTTACAACTAACCCAATTAAACTGGTGTAGTTTTATAGCTAGGTACTCTTTAGTACATGGAGATTTTCGATCGCCTCAACATTACGGAGATATGCCGTAGAATCGGAGTAAAGCACAACAGAAAATTGTCCTTGCTCGGGTTGCTACGGTTTGCTACACGAGCCTATAATCGGCTACCTGCTCTCAGTCCAACACGTGAATTATCGCTATGATGACCAGACGAGAACCGACGTTATGTTATTTTATTATTTACGTTGATCTCATTGATTTAGGAGCTGGAGAAGCATCGCTCGGAATTGCGGAACTCGTGACGATGACCATGGTGACTGAAGGTACTTCACTAGAAGAGGCCAAATCCAAGATCTGGTTGGTCGACTCAAAGGGACTCATTGTTAAGGACAGGCCTGATGGAGGGCTCACTGTACACAAGCTACACTACGCACAGAACAGGGCGCCCATTAAAACTCTGGTTGAAGTTGTCAAAACTGTGAAACCGACTGTACTAATTGGTTAGTAATTTTTCAATAAACGATTGCTCAGTAAGTCACGTGACACCTACCTATTATGAGTAAAACTATGTCTTCTTTCTTATACACATATATATAATTTTTTTTGCTTTCCCAGAGCATTGAAATACCCGATAAAAGTATTGTGGACTCTGATTGATGGTCGGATTGTCTCGCTTAGTGTATTATTGTATCATTTGCTTTCAAGTATGATTCGTGAGTTTTGTCACCTGGGTTTTTGAATACCAAACCCAGACCATACGCTGCGTAAGACAAATAACTCTTTAACCATTAATTTCAATCAAACTACTACTGTAGAACCCCGACCTGCATAAAATACTCAATAAGAAAAGGTTCCAAATGCTGTAGGACTTCTTGACATAAGTTATTGTTGTGATTGCAGGTGCTTCCGCCATTGCTGGATCGTTTACGACTGAAATCCTCAAGGAAATGGCTGCCAATAACAAGCGACCCATCATCTTTGCACTGAGTAACCCAACGAGCAAGGCTGAGTGCACAGCGGAACAGGCCTATGTTGCTACTAACGTAAGTTACCTTAAAATAATGAAACAGTGACACACTGTAAATCACAATAATAATGACTGTGACAGGAAGCTATCATAAACATTTCCTAAGTACAACTGAAAAAGATCGCCATTGCTTCGTATCCATTCATTCTATGTATTGCATATGATGAAAATATCTCTATTTCAACCGGATTCGAACCCAACATTTTTTAATTTTTATTGTATTATATTAATATTAACTTCAACGCCCCAAGCTCTAGGTTTATAGGGTTGTGACCATGACAGTAGCTACACGTTCATAAATAAAAGTTTATGTTTTTTGCATGGTAAATGAAGTGTAGAAATCCCTACGGAGCTATGAAGAAACACAAATGTGACATTGCTGAGAAAGCGAGTTCCTGAACGAATTTTTTCTACCTAAAAGAAAGCAAGGAAATATTTTTGTGAGGAATATTGGAGGCACGTCAAACTTCTTTTCCGAGCCATTGTTCCTCACCCTCATGTGCCTATTCCACTATTTCTTACACAAAAAAAATCCAAGCTTGGTGAGACTGGGCCTTAAAAATGGCAAACCTCTTCCTCTGCCAAACCACCACCGACATCTTCACTTCAGTCTGTGGTCTGCCTGTCCGCCTTTTGATTTTCATTCTCGCTCTGAAGACGGAGATTGGAGCTTGGTGTTGTGCTATTCGCCCCACATGCCCAATCCACCAACTTCTTTCGGTTTTCACGAAGCTTTTTTCCTAGATTTATCGACTTCGATGGCCAGGTGGTAGCCATGCGATCGGAGACGTGTCGTAACTCGACACAAGTACCTATTAGGTAACTTAGTGAGGCGACTGAAGAGGTCAATCGGATACATTCATTGAATTGTTTGTATGCGATTAACCTTTTTTTTAAAAAAAAAGATGAAAAAAGAAAAGATGAAAGATCTCGACATTTGTTCTCCTTTTCCACTCTGAATACAAATTAGGATTTCGGCGTTCATTTATTATTTATTTGCATCTACTGTTTTTAGGGCACTTGCGTGTTCTCCAGCGGTTCACCGTTTGACCCGGTCACTCTGAACGGCCAGACCTTTTACCCTGGACAGGGTAACAACGCATACATCTTTCCAGGCGTCGCGCTGGCCGTCATCTCTGTCGGCATCCGCACCGTGAGCCAAGAAATTTTCCAGATCGCCGCCCAGGCTCTAGCAGCGCTAGTGTCTGACCAGGACCTCGACAATGGAACACTTTACCCCCCTCTACAAACTATTCAAGACGTCTCAGTGCGTATCGCAGTCAAAGTGTCGGAATATGCATATGAAAAAGGTAAGCAAAGAATTCGATTATATGTGCAATGCCATACATTACTCGTTCCCAAGTCGAGTTAACGCCTGTTACAATGTCATCGGTAGGCATGTCTCAGCTTGCCCATTGGCACATGCAGTCCTTGTGGGTTGGCGAAAACCTGTTAGCCAACAACTACAGATTCATTCGGAAACAATACCAATAATATCAGAAAACTGATGGGGTCGTTGGCAGGGCAAGGTTCAGTGGGCCCAAATAAGTAGAGCTACGTCCATAAAAAGCCCTTTAATAATAATTTGTTCTTCTTGTGGTTCTCCTCCTTCTTTGAATGCCTCTTCTATCGAAGATTGGCGATCCTCATGGCAATTCGAACCTTATCCTGTTTGACCTCATCAGTCGCCTCAGTGAATAATTTAATACTTGTGCCACCGAAGCCTACATGGCTGCAGTATGTAGGTTTCCTTTTCTTAACCGTCAGCAGCAACTCGGCTTCTGTATCCATTCGCCTCATTAGGGACACAATCTCTCCAGGATATGGGCAGCATTCACATAGAAACTCACATTTCAAAAAAATGCACTGATTCTGTTCTCCATCCCTATCCCTCCATACCTTATAGAACAATTGGGAGCATTTCACCATTCGCAATCTAAGGCGGGGTCTCCACATTCAAGACTTAGGCGGGGTTTCCACCGACCTCGCATTGCAGAATGCAAATGACATTGACGGAAATGTTTGTTTTTCTTTTTATAGAAATCTATTAAAATGTTTGTAATTAACATATCCCATGACGCCATTTTTTAATTTTAGTTAGTTTGTTTGTGGTTTTACTCTATGATCATTGATCAATTTTAACTATGGCATAGACTAAAACTAACATTTCCGTCAATACCACTTGCATTCTGCAATGCGAGGTTGGTGGAAACACCGCCTAAGGACCAACCACAGATTCCGACACCGAAGTACTTTCTGCATTTTGATGAAGACATTTCCAGCTTGTTCACGTGTGAGTGACTATTCGGTGGAGGGCGCCAGACCGCTAGGGCGACCAAGGATGTTCCTAGAAACAAAAGTGAGGGGAGATCTCAGGGTCTTTGTTTGAAAGATGCACATGGCCGCAACACCTGGAAGTTGAAGATCCGTGGGAGGGACAAGCGCCGTTTAAGTAAAGTAACCTAGGACCCGCCCTTAGCCAGTATCTACCGACAGATGTAAACTACTGACCATTAATCGTGAATGTTTAACACAACTCTGTGTTTTTTTTTGCTCAGGTACTGCCTCTGTGTTCCCCGAACCAGAAGACAAGGAGGAATTTATCCGCACCCAGCTCTACGACACGACATACTCCTCTGCCGTCCCTGTCCAGTACCCCTGGCCCAAGTTGTAAAGACCTTTTACTCCGCCAAGTATTAATTCTCCTTGGACATTGCAGTGTCGCGATTGTTTGGCACCATTCCTAAATTTTAAATTATAATTATTTGTAACCCGACACTGTAGTGTATAAGGTTCGCAATTCATTCGATATTGTTCTGTGTACGTGTTGTTAAGTTTTTAACTCTTGAAGTCTTTAATATTCCTTTAGTGTAATAATACTAATCTTGAACCAGAAGTACTAAACATAAACCTACTCGTTAATTAAGATGCATCAGTTTAAATTAGACTTTCTGGTCAAGATTTTGGGCCAACTTTTGATTTTCTAGATTCAGCACGGGTTACTTTTTTTTCTTTATTTATTTCAACTGATCAAAACAAAGCTCCAAATACTAATCAATGACGCAACGTATTGTTCCTTTTTTATCATGATTGCATCCCAAAGGATATTTTGAAAGAATTAAATTAGGCTATATTTTTTTAATTTAAAGGTTTGAGGTTAAGTTGTAGAGCCATTGTTTAATACTGACAACGAAAATGCCGATAATTTGTCACAAAAGTGTAAAATAAGCTTAATTCATACATTAAATCGCATTCATTACTGAACAACAGCATTTCTTTTTGAAACTCCAAATTAAGAGACAACTGAACATCCCGATACTGGCCGCTCTTTTGCACAAAGTCATATTTCACTGGAACTTCATTATCTTTAGACTAGTATCCGTACTGGGTGAAGTAATGCTTACGCCTGTTACATTTTATCAACGGTAAGCTCGTCTCAGCGTGTCCATTATCGTTTGTAGCCGGTGTAGGTTGACATCGAGGACGCGTACTGTGCAAACAAGTGGAAAAAGTACCCAGGCGAATGGTAGTGTCGCTAAACCGAATAAGGGCTTATTACTGCCTTGACGCGGGTTACATGCATCAAATTTGGAACAGAGGCAATAGTCCTGCTACATTGCTCTAATGAAGATGGCTGCTTCGGACATCTAGGCCCTGTCCGAACCTATATATTCCAAGTTCGGTACTTATAATGAGCACATTACGTGCTACGCAGCTTCCTTCTCTTACATGCAACTTGTGAGTAACGGCTTTGTATTCACCATTTTTTTATGACTATCTCAACGCTTGCAACTTTGACGCATAAAAAATAGTTAACTTCGTCCTTGGCTGAATGTTAAAAAAAATGTCAATGGTGTGCTATTAATATCGATATTTTCGGAGAAATTAAATTTTTTACACCTGTAAGGTTTTCCCCTGCAGTTGCCCCTTAAGGGGAAGTTTGCCGTTGACAATGGACACTCTAGATCGCCCCACTTTTGGTATCAAACGAATAAATGTGTAATTAAGACTTCTTTCTGGAAGGATTGGCCAAGTATGGAAACAGTGAACAAACAGTAGAATGGAATGGACTGCCAGTAAATGGAGCAAACCTTGACAGTGGGCGATGAAGACTCGTCTTTAAGAGCTTGTCAGGTCGAACATACTCTAATTTGAACAGGCTCAATATTTTTGTGCTGGTATGTCGGCTATAACCTTGAATTTTTAGGCTTACGGTACACAAAATATAAAAAAATAGGCATTGAACTAAACAAAAAATATTTACTTTAGGTACATATTCCGGTCCCAGAAGCGATTAGCACTAGCTTAGATGGCAACATAGTACAATGGCCATGCTTGCAAAATTAACCAATCCAGAAGTGCCACTATTAGTATGAGACTCTTCCCCTGAAGTAGTGGAAGATTGATAGTGCAAAGGGCCAAGTCATGGAGCACCGGGACGATGGAAGAATAGCTGAGCAGCACTGACCGGAGGTAATCGAGGGCATTTGCATGCATCTCTAATTTGTATGGCTGCTGGTAGCAAATGTGATAGTTCCAGCTGTCTGGTAGCATTGCTTGGATGAGTTGACAGCCACTCTACAGGTTCTGGCATTTCATTCACCTGAGAAAAAAATTTAGACCGGGTATTGAGCTTTTGAACGGGTCTCGCGAAAAATATGTAACAATAGGCCTACTTATAAATATATATATACTGTATATACTCGTATATTCCTGGTTGGCTGTGCTGTGACCTTGTCACCTTTCACGTCCACTACTTTTTGGTCAATGTCGGAAGAACGAAAGTAATGTTCATACCTGGAAGTTCCAGGTATTGGAGTCCCATATACATATGTGAACATTACTTTCGTTGGCACCTTTTTTCTCATTAAATTTATTTTGCGGTAATTGCACGAGGGCAGAGCTCGACTATTTAGTGACTATTTAGGCTACGATGGGAAAACTCAACACATAAATTAAATAAACAATGATCCATTGTTGATGCGACTCACCGGGGGGTAAGAGGACTGCTTTTCAATTATTAGCCTAGTGGCAAAGTTTAAGCGCTATTAATATGATAATTTTTTTTAAAGTGCCATTATATATAATAGTTTGTTGTAAGTGTACATGTACTTATTTTTACATATACTCACTTGGGCCATTTTACCCCAGAATACAGGGGCCTCCCGAATGTCATAGCAAGCACGCGCAGCCAGTTCGAGACCTACAACATCAGCTTCTCTCTCAAGAGCTCTGCTGAATGGCAGGTTGATCATGATATCGGCCAGCCGACCTTGCAACCATTGGGTGAACAGAGCAGCGGCATCGGGCAATATAGCCCAAAATATTACCAATGGAATTAATAGCAGTGTGTCAAGTAGCAAGGATTTGCTAAGATTTTCTCGCTGGTGGGAAAGTAAATTGTGTGCTATTTCATGGGACATAACAATAGCCAGTTGATCGTCATTGGTTGCTACGTTGAGGATTCCAGTAAAAATCATAATTTTTCCATTGGGAAGTACAGCGGCGTTGGTTATTTCTGGACGGTCAATGACAGTAACGGCCCAGTTGTTCCTTTGAATCTGTGGTAAATCTTTGTTGGCATTAAGAATACGATTGGCTACGCGAACTACACGGGCATAGATAGGATGGGAAGGAGGCACGATTTCCCTTTTAAATGTTGTAATTTGGTTTTCAAATTCCATTTCCGCTATGCTATGCATCTGTTCATCTGTATAAAGAATAAATCGTCTACGCTTCGTCATGGGCTCTTCTTCAATATGTTCAATATAAAATAATCCTATTAAGCCGAAAAATATAGTAATTCCAAAAGATATCTGAGTTTGTTTGCTCCGAATTTTTGATAGCACCTTTTCTCTTTCCTGAGGGGGCAGCTTTTGCCACCATTTGCGAATCGTCCTACCAAACAGCATTGCTGAAATTTTGGCGATTGGTCTTAAAACAAGTAATATAATGGGAGGGATGGCATTTAATTTGGAGGTTGTATTTATATATTTAACTTTTTGTAATTGAAGTTCCTTCCGACGATTGTGAGGTATTAAAAATTTCAAATGCACGCATCTAACAGGTGGTATTAATTTAGGCAACAGTTGACTTTGAAGCTGAGCTTGAAAGTATAACATTGTAGAATATTTAACATAGTTACGTAACATTATAATTAGTAAAAATGTATAAAAGTTAAAAAGGACAATAACAATGTTTTCACGGAACAGCCATTTTGTTTATTTACAAATTTTGAACACATTTTGACACGAAAAAAACGTGGAATTAGTCGAAATAAATTGAGGGATTTTTAAAATTTTACATGCTTACACCGTCATTACGGCCCTCCTATTCGGCAAATGAAGTGTCTTAAATCAACCCCGTTCGGAAAAATCTGAGGGTTGGCAACATATGCGCGGAAGCCACTTCTAAAAGCCTGGTGTGTAATATTCTTACAACCCATGACAGTGCACTGATGAAAAAAAAAAAACAGTTTATGCCTACTTAAGAGGATATGCTACGTAGAAAATTGGCATCCCAAAATTAAATACTTTTAATTTTCTATTTAATTAACTCAGCAAGTTATTAAAAATTTGGCTCATGGAAGTTTTAGAAGACTACTTCGTGCATCATATAATCGGGTATTTTTACTTTTCGGTTATGTAGTTCTTCCAAAAATCCCAGAATGCGGGAAATTTTAGTCCGGTCTGTTCTGGCATTTATGGAAGAAATAAGGTACCAAAAATTTAATATTTCCTATTAAATGGTGAATGAAGTAGTCTTCTACAACTTCCATGTGCCAAATCTTAAATGACTTGCTTTGTTAATTAAATAAAAAAATAAAGTCTATAAAAACAACAAATTTTGGGGTGCTCATTTTCTACGTAGCAAGTCCTCTTAATACTTACATTACACAGGAAAAGTATTTCACCCAATAATAATACAATTCTTTTTAGAAGTCATATACAGTATATAATACTATGTCCACTGGCTGTTTTTATGGCCCGTGTTCGTTGTACAACATGACTACCTACAGGCTCCCCTGTTTCGCCTAGGCCTGGCTGCTTCAGACCTATGCTCACTCTACCTCAGCAGAAGTATGGATGCTGCCCTCTTACCAACGTGTCAATCGATCCAGAGCCCTAATAACGACCGTACTTCACTATACTACTAGGCGCAGCACCAGGTGGCGGTAACGCTAGGAGTGGGTGTTGGATGAAGAAATGTAAGTAGAGGGTCCACGCAAATGTAATCCAGTTAGTTAGAATTGATGTTAGCCATAACAGCCAAATAGATAATTTAATTCGTCCGTCAATAATTAAGTGAGACAGTTGGCCGCATATACAACACAATACTCTGAGAGAATTTATCCAAATTGGGTTATAACGGAGTCTAATCGTCATGCTCATGTAACTGCTGAAGAAGTAAGTATCGTCGTCGCTCCAATTCAGATTCACTGAGCTCCCCATCATGTTCCTTAGTCTTCTTTTCTTCTTTGGCTGGAGAGCCCTCAGATTCGCTTTCCTAGAAAAAACACTAAAGTATTAATCACAATCTAATCAGCGGGACAACAAGAAATTAAAAGCAATAAAACTTGCAAAAGCATATTTTATTGTTAAAACCCACATGTTTCAAACTTCCTTGCCACGTTAAAATCTTTAAACTTCGCTGATATGTCAATTTCTTGGTTTCGCTCTTACTTAGAAAACGTCAGAGTCCTGTAACCTCCCTAACGGATTAATGCAGGGTACGATTTTGAGCCCCTGGTATTTTTCCACAGATATAGACTTATTGTCCCAGTCATTGAACAAATGTTTTTATCACGTATATGCTCACGACTTTCAAAAATATTCCGGTTTCAAGCCTAGTAGTTGCGAACAGGCCATAGCTGATATTAATGCTGATTTAGAGAATGTCTTGAAATGGTCAATAAAACATGATGGCAATGAATCCCGCTTTTTGTTTTCTTCTCTATTTAATTTCAATCAATAATGAAATGTTTTTGTTTTGTTTTTTAGGGTTAGCATGAAAACAAGACTTTATATTTATAGTCGTACTTCGTTATTACGTTCGCCTTTTGTAAATTTCAATTAAGTCTTTTTTTTCATTTAATTTCACATTGAATGCACTTCTTACTATAGGATGATGTTCCATGTTACATTCCCTATTTAATACATCATCACACAATGAGGCATATGCTACCTCGAAGTGATATATCATATAATAGGCATGTATGGATTAATTCACAACTGTTATAAGAAAAAGGAGAGCGTGAAAGGCTCGTCATTAGGAACCAGCAAAGGCAATAAAAGACCTTTTTGACGGGTCTCACCGGATCGGCTGTAAATATAGAGATATTTACGATTAATCCAATCTTGGTCACCTACCGAATCTTGCCTCTTCCGCTTGCTCTTCTTTTTCCTTTTCCGCTCTTTCTCGTCACTTGAGGATGATGACTCAATCGAAGACCGTCGCTTTTTCCTCTTCTTATGTCCACTTCTAGACTCGGAGCGGTCTGATAAACTATCGGAGCGAGATCTTGAACGATGCCGTGCTCTCTTTTTCTTGGATTTCTTGACACGAGAGTGGTGGTGACCGCAAGACTCTTCAAAATCATGAAGATATTCCTGTTACATAAATGGAATATCTATAGTAACATTGACCGGAATCAAATTTGTCTGCTGTAGCGTTAGCGAAGCTACGAGTAAGTACCCTTTTTCATGCTATTTTGACAGATGACAAATCTGAATGAATGTTAATATTTTGATCATGGTTCGGTAAAGTGACATGGGTCACAGTCAAGTTATTCCCTGAATTACCTTTAGGCTACAGCATATTAAATAACAAAAGCATTACTTAACATATTTTATTACAGCGCACCTTAGTAATAATATTGTACAGTATGAATGTAACGAATTATAAAATGTAGCCTGGTCTCGAATTTTACCTTAAAAATCCGTATTCGCTCACTCTCCAAAGTGATGGCATTGAATGCCTCCTCTTCCTCAAGCTTGCCTCGGATATCCAACCATTCCGTTTTCATGTCTATTTCATGGTTCCTCAGCAATGCCTTAAATGTTCCTTCCAACTTCTTGAGCTTTCGCACTTCTTCTTTTAGACGCTCTTTTTCCCGAGCTTCTGCCTATTATTTTGAGAAAAAAACACTCAGATAAGAATGGTGATCTTCTCTACGGCAAGTACAGGGCTTTCAGAATTAGAAACCTTAAAAATTGGGCGCACAGTCTGAACACTTTTCATCTATAGCAAATTTTAATATATTATCAGGTTCAGTAGTAAAAAGTTGCAAAAAGGGAATCACATCATAGCCACGGTTATTGCAGTAACATTTTCCACATTTCCTTCGTCATAGTAAAAAATTAAAATAAGCGGAACAACTTTGTATTGAAAAAAAATATATATTTAAGCGACCGGTTTGGGCACGAGGCCATCGTCAGGCTACACATATACAAACAACACTGGCATAGTGCCGAAACCGGTCGCGTTTATTTATTTTTTAGTAGTAACTTGACAAAGTTATTTGGATTATTTTCTTTTTTACCTCCATGGTTGCCTTTCGTTTTATAAATTATAAATTTACAAATACCTTATAATAATGGTGTATCAAATATGCATCTATTAGTTGAACAGACTCAATCTTTGTAACAACTTACGCATTTCTTAAATTAAATAAAAAATATAAACATAATAGATTCTGGTGGGTTCTGGTTCCTCTTAAGTGCGAAATAACCAAACAACTTACCTTTTCCAATAGTGCGTTGTAAGTGAGTTTAACATTGCCTGCGTCGAGTGTGGCAGATCGGCGGTCCTCACAGACGACAGTCGCAAACTCTTCAAAGCTGGTGGTGACAACGACCTCAAAAACCTTTTCTTGTAAAATTTCCTTAATTATTTTCTTTTCGTCATGGAATCGACTCTTGAGGTCTTCCACATAAAACTTGAATAAGTCTAGAGGCGTGGAACCAGTCTGGCCCAGCATGGCTGAAAATCGGATGTCCGCCGAGATGAGTGGGTACAACTCTACCCATAACGACATCGAAGTCAATTTCCCCTGTTCATGGAGTTCGTCCAATAACATCTGTCAAGAAAATAATGAGTCAATAATAAAGCATTAAAAAGAATCAAGCTCTACTTACATAAATTAATAAGAACCGGTTTACTCGAACATGCTTTCCAATTATCAACATTAGTAGATAGAGAATATGAGTAATTTCATGGTAAATAATTTTCCAGTGGTTAAGTTTCCGATATCTCGGGGGGGGGGGGGGGGGGGTGTCCACCTGACGTCACTGAAAGTGAGATAAATTCTAGATAGGTCAGACCAACACATTAATTGCCACACAGCACAGCAATAATGCCAGGGCACGCAATGCATTTGAGCGCGAATTTTCTATCATTTTTTCAAAAAATAATTTCTTGTGCAAAACCAAATAGTTTTTTGGGAAAGCAACTTGTCCGGTTTCGTTACTCAATTTAACACCTAAAACATGCCTGAAGTAGAAATCATCTATAGACAGGTTTCGCAGAAAATTTTTTTTTTAGTCATTTTTCATTAAAATTTAGTTACTTTTATTTTTTTTTACCCCCAGAAGCAAAATATCAAAGGGCAAGCGACTCACCGCATTTTCTTTACATTAATAATGACTACTATATATGTGAATTTAAAAGAAATAGTTGGAGCCGTTTTTAAGAAGTAATTTGTTTAGACGTTTTTTTGGATTTTTTTGAGAATAAACCCCCCCCCCCCCAGTTGAGTTACCCCAAAATAAAAATAAAAATGGCCTCGAGTTATGATTTTTGTGAGCCTACATGCCAAATTTCATCCAAATCCACCGAGTAGTTTGCCCGGAAATCAACGAACAGACAGACATTTCGTAAAAACCACTTTTTTTTGGTTCCTGGGACCTCAAAACGTGTAAATCCGTTGAAATCTCGGAACCAAAAATTCTGACCATCACAAAGCTTTCCTTATACTACATATAAATTGGAAAGCAACAAAAATGGGGCCTTTAACGGGTAAAAAACATGTCAGAAAGGCCGTACTCATTAGTATAACCGCACATAGGAAAACTTTCTTCAATAATCAATCATCATCATCATCCCAATCAATTCAAGCTATGGTCAAGACTCCACATAAGCTCGCAAACTCGTAAAATTACCGAGAAAACAGGCGTTAACACTTACTATACAGTTATCCCTATTCTTTCGCTGAAGACGGCGCAGCCTTCTTTTGACCCTCTCCTTCTCTTCAAGTTCTTCTTTCTCTAATTCACGAATATGTTCTTCAAATATGACCAAAGCGTCCTCCTTATCCATGCCTTTTAACAAAGGAACAATACTAAATTAAATGACCAACTATACAATATGTTATTCATAACATAACATCCACCCCTGGTTCGACGCTAAATCCGATACTTTTTATTATTTATTTAAGCCCCACGGTGGCCTGGGACTGTGCCAAACCCCTACTACTATTACTCTTATGAAAATTATAATTTCAAAGACCGAGATACAATCTTAGAAATCAACGCAGTGCTACTGAATACGTCGGCCGCAGATGTTGACGAAACGTTAGAAAGTACACTTATTGATCGACTACGGCCTATCATCCTGGATTCTACTGTTTCAATATAAAAGTTGTCAAAAATGAACTTCATATGGATGTACCTAACTAAAGTAGTTGATTTGTAATATTGCAAACGGCAGGTTCACTTAGGCACGGTACACACGGACGATTCGGCACGCGTGAGTTATCAACGTTTTTTTCATTGTAGCAAATGAGCTAGTTGATAGGTCGGTGCAGTCTACTTCAGAATATTTATGCGTGTCGAATCGAAAATGTAAAACAAATATGTAAAAATAACACCATTTTTGCTTTTTATAAACTCTAGGTATCAAAATGCATTTTATTTACTTTATCACAGCATTGAGTAATTGGGTCGTGGACTTTTCGGATACCAATTTTATATTTTTAAATTAATTTCGTTGTCTCTAAATGAGTCTACGTTTACTCACAAAGCAAATCGGAATTTTCGGTGAAAGTTGCGTTTTCCAACAGGCGCTGTTGTGCTTCTGACCACGTTGTTCTGAACGAAATTTCCTGGATGGAATCCAAAATTGTGCGCAAGTTCCTCATATTCTGCTTCTTAAGAACTTTGGCCTGTTCTTTTTCCCGTTTAACCAGCGCAAACATAACGTCCTCATGAATATCCCGTCGATCACCTTCGGGCACTACATCCCAAGCCTGGAAAATAATATTTGTGTAGAGAAATATTTACAAAGACATGGAAATATACTATTTTTGTTGAAATAGTGAAATTTCAAATATTTTTCCATAATGAAGAGTTTACTTGTATGTCTCCTAAAAAAGTACTGTAGGCTAGTTGTGAGAGCTGCACTAGGTATGCGTGCATGATTACTGGCATTTTGCAGTCACAACTATGCCGTATTGGCAGTTTTCTTGAATATTTTTCAAAATAGTAATAAATTATCGAAAACTAATCAGATGGAATGACAATCTAATGGAAAATCATTATGTAACAATTATTACGCTAATTTTGGATAAATTATCGGAAATGTGGAATGCAAACAACATTAAGTAGGTAGATACTAAAAACTACTCATAAAAGTAATAATAACAGTTAATCACCTCCATGCCAGTGAAAATCTCCTCACACTTGTAGTACTTCACTGTCGAGTTAATGCGGTCACTTTTTAACAAGAACTCTTCAAGATCTGCTTTCGCCTTTTTCGCCTTTAACCTGTGCGCTTCTTTCTCATCTTTTTGTTTCTGAGTCTTATACGCATTGAATGCTTGTTTCTTCTCATTGAGTTTCTTAAACAATGGATACCGCGGGTCGCTCATAATCGTTTTCACGCACTGTTCCCACGAAGCATTTGATGGTACATCCTGAAAACAGCAGCACAGACTTCCATTTTACTAGTATTCGCGAATTACTATATACAGTAAGTCATTAATTTTTTCAAAATTTGCTAGCTAGCCTCCACTGTCAATTCTATTTTAGAACCTGCGATTTGAAAGCATGAGCCGACTTTAATTGGCCTCCACATTATAATTATGCCAATGTCCGTCCTAACTACGCAGTTCAATACAAAATTTGCTTACCCGTTCCCGCAGCAAATCCTTAAAGGCTTCAACTGCTTCCTTTTTGTCCTTAAAAACCAGTTTCATTTCAGTCGGGGCAGTGGTGGTAGAAGTCTTGTTTTCAACTGGAGTTGGTTCTTTCTTGTCATCTAAAATTAACAGCAAAGCTAAAAATAGCAATTTTCTGTGGTAGGCCCTAATGAAAATAGAAACACGAAATAGAAAGAAATAACAAGTTACAGTCTCATACATCAATCAATCAATCAATGAATCAATCAATATATTCAAAATTAAGAATACAATACAAAATATACAAATTAGAAAATGAACCCTATAGGCCATGTGGCCCGTGATGGGTTCTGTCTTAGTTGCTAGGTTAGTATTATAAGATGTTAATATTAATTATAGGATAATAAAATAATAAAACTAGGTATGCGATACATTATACATTATTTGGCAAATTGGCATTCTCTTCGTTAAGCTATTCTCCCGGATATATAATGTTTATAAACTGTGAATTACTATGCAGAAATTGCTTAATTGTTTTACGGCTCTTCTTATCTGGCATTAATGTTTTAAGATTAGTTGGTAGTGCGTTAAAAGCTAAAATCCCTAAATATAAGTGAGAATGTTTGTTTCCGTATGGGCGAATTTTTGTCTATTAACTGCAATGGTTCGAGCTCGTAAATAGAATGGATAACGGAAGATGGCCGAAGAAGTAGAGGGTACACAAGGAAGAGGAAGACCAAGGAAAAGAAGCATAAACCAGACTCAGAACGATCTCAGAAGACAGGGAATAGTACGAAAATGTGGAATAATCAGAAGAGGGAGGAACGAGAGAAGGTCAAATATCACAATCGGGCAACTGGAGATGGTTATTGATGATGATGGCACTGAAAAAAAATATCACTTAGAATCACCAAGGAAGCATATCATGGGTGAGAGAGTCACATGTAAACAATTGGATTGGCGTCATATTGTTTTGTTGAAGAGGATAGCGAGGAGACTGCAAGTGGTTTGGACACGTAAATGGAATGGATAGTAGCCGGCGCGCGAGGAAATGGCTACAGAAAAAAGTAGAGGGAACACGAAGTTCGGTTTCTTACGTCAATATATCAATGCAGACATAGTCTGGTCGAACTCCGTTTATAATTACGGAACATACCACCAAACCGCGGAGAAATTTCTAAAGTCACATATTAACACCTGAGCAAACTAGGTTCCAAGGTGTATGGCCTTCTTACAGCTCGTAAAACGGAAAATGCACCCCCCCCCCCCCGCAAATTGGGTAATTAAATTATTACAACCAAACGAGTGGACAAACAAATCTTCTTAGTGTCCCGTGGTGATAAGGCAGTTCATTGTATGTTAATAAGAAAAGTTGTGTGCTGGTCACTTTTTTGGGTCCAACGTTAAGTGGGACCAAGCCCGCGAACACTAAAAACCACCATCCGCGTTGCACTTGCAGACATTTTTGGCGGTTTTATAGCCATAGCATTATCAGACAATGTACCCTCCATCCATACCAAAAACTGAAAATTTGAATATAGAATACAATTTTTGTTTTTGCCCATATCTCGTGAATAAGGGCACTTAGGATTGAGATTTTAAAGGATTCGTAGCCTACTCCAATTGACAAATTTGAGTCAGCAGTTTATTGGTCATTGATCCATCGTTAAACCTTTTTTTAAGCCCACCGTGAAGGAATAGACATATAAACCAGATTGAAGATGGTCTCAGAAGAGTGAGACTGGTACCAAAGGAAGTGTTGAATAATCAGAAGTGGAGAGACAGGAGGGAGTGGAGGAGGTTACTGTATCACACTCGGGAACCTGGAGCTGACTATTGATGATGATGGTGAACACTAGCTAATAAAATGCTTTAAATTTAAATCAGCTATGCAGCCTCCATGGCTGCTGTTGTATTGTATAGAATATGGCTAAATTCTAACAAATTTGTTTTTACATAAGCACACTACTATTATTATAATAAATGGGTCTTACCCAATTATTCTTAGCAACTAAACTGCTATAATTGTTGTTTCACTTCCTCCTTCTAGCAAATAATCTTGGCGCTTTGACTCTACTATAGCCTACAACAGCAATCAGTGAGAGGGAAGCTCATACCTTTGACATTATCCATGGCAGCTAGAGTGGCAGCCATAGCCTGATCAAGAGCAGACGATGACGGCTTCGGTTCAGAACCCACTGCAGTTATGGGCATCGGAATTGGCGGGATGCCGGGTGGTGGCAGCATCCCCAAGTTAGGCATTGGCATCATTGGCGGCATGGGGAAACCCATAGGACCTGTTAACCATCACATAAATGAATCCTACTTTTTAAACGTTTTTATTTGAGTACACTACCCCCATACGATTTACAGTAAGTTCTTGCATACATTTTATTCCTCTTTTTTTAGTTCCCACATGACCATTTCATGTTAAATGAATGTTTTCAACTTTGTAATTTTTAATAATTCATTGTCAGGTATAGGTTAAATCGTACACGGGGCTTTGCGGTAGATGATGTAAATTGCTATAACTTGTATTTTTTGTGTTGGTAATAAACAATTAAATAATTGAACTGATTTGAATATATATTTGTTTATTTTTGCATCATACCTGGTAATGTCATTGAAACGGGCACAACTGGTGGAATAATCACGGGAGGAATTGCAGGTACAGGCATCGAGCTCTGACTATTGGAGTCTTCATTCAGAGTGCTTAAAGGAGATGCAGCAACAACTGGAGTCCTGTAAGACAAATAAAATGGCGTGAAAAATGCAAAAAGGTAAAACTTACCCAATCGTGTTCTCGTTCGAACCAAAATTTGAAAACACTACCCCTTTGTAAACAATGGCCCAAATCAGGCGGGTAAGATGGACATCCGTAACGCATGTAGTGAAGGAACAAAGAGTTGTGACCGACATTAAGCTCGCAGGTTCTCACCATAAGCTAAATACAGTGAAAATGAATCTATTAAGAATGTCAGGGACAAAAGGTCAAGAGCGCAGAACTTACTGCACCTTATTTTGTTGTCAGCCCTTCCTGCTGGTTTGTTCATTTACCGCAATGTTTTTTTTTGTTTTTGTTGGAACCCTACAAACTCTGTCAGATTTCCTTAGACCACGTTTGTCATCGTTTGACGTTTCCACCTACGTTTCACCACTATCTGCCCTACTTAGCTTACGGTTAGGTGACATCTATTCTATTACCTTTGGTACAAATCTACCTTCTAATGTTTTTACTGATGATTAATAAGTTTTCGACTTGTTAACGACACGGTAAAGTACATTATACTATATTAGGCAATCTGAGGAGATCACTTAAGTGCTCGGGCTTCTGTACACAATATAATTTGAAACAAGTACAAATAGAAAATGTGAATATACAATACTACAAGTATGTTGTATACGGAGATACAAATACACTAAGTACACACTTCGTGCAATCTATGGCAGAAGCCGGCCGCCATACCAAGTTGAATCCAGCGGACCAGAGCAGGTTCAAAGCTGCAGATAACTTGGTCGTGTGCACAGTGCCGGTAGGGAAACATGGTAGGACTTGTCCTGGTCACATCCGAACTAATCGTGCGACTTCACTGTGTTTCCCAAGTGGTTCGGAATCCACTCTAATCAGGAGGTCCACTGTCCTATGGGCTGGCATAGGACAGTCAAGTCGGGGTCGCTCTATGGGCCCAAATATGAGGCCTATGTCGTTATTAACCCGACGAACACTACTACTAATCTATGGCAGAAAGAAGTAACCTTGATGAGGGCTCGTATTCTATTAACACTACTTGGAGCCCTCCATACTCATAGCATCCAAATAAAGGTATGAACAATTAATTAATTATAATACAAAATCGAAAAAAGACAATATACGGATTTAATAATATTTACCCAACTGTGGTCAACTCTTTGGAAACTTTCTCTTTGAGCTCCTGATATTCCTCAGGGGCTGTCCACCTTGATTCTTTTGTGGTCACGTTGTGATAGTATGTCCTTCCATTGTCACTTTTGTACTCTTTCCAAGGAGACTGTGAGAGAAGCATCTATGAAACCCAAACAATTCATTAACTAAAATTACCACAGAAAGTGTATGTAAAAAGCTAGAAAATACGTCCACCTAACGTCACTGGAGATGAGGTAACCTCAATAAATTTAAAAACCTTTAAAACTCCATTCTATCTAGTGTACGCCGTAACCATTTGGGAAGGGGGGGGGGGGGGGGGGGGGTTCGGAACCCAAGGACCCTCTCTGGCAATCGCCTAGGATATCACCAATCCCAAAGCACTGAATTAATCGATGGAATTGCATATTCTAGAGCGGTCAGACCAACACATTACCACACAGTAATAATGGCAGGGGGCACGCAATGCATTTGAGCGTGAATTTTCTATCATTTTTTCAAAAAACATTTTTTGCCTAAAACCAAATACTTTTTTGAGAAAGCAACCTGGCCGGTTTCATTACTCTTTTTAACACCTAAAACATGCCTGAAGGTAGAAATCATCGATAGAAAGGTATCGCAGAAAAATTATTTTTTAGTCATTTTTCATTAAAATTTAGTTATTTTTATTTTTTTACCCCCCGAAGCAAACTATCAAGGGGCAAGCGACCCCCTGCATTTTGTTAACATTAATAACGACTACAATTGGTGTGAATTTAAAAGAGATCGTTGGAGAAAATTTTTTTTTATACTTTTTTTTTTAGTTAGCCCAAAATACAAAAAATTGTCCCGAGGTGTGATTTTTATGAACCAACATGCCGAATTCCATAAAAATCCACTTGCCCACAAATGACGAACAGACAGACATTTCGTAAAACCCACTTTTTTGGGACCTCAAAACGTGTAAATCCGTTGAAATCTCAGAATCGAATATTTTGACCATCACAAAGCTTTCCTTATACTACGTATAAATTGGAAAGCAGAAACCTTGAAGTTCTAGTAGAACCGAATACTGAACTAGTACTCCATCCCTAGGTCTCCTTCCAAATATATTCCGAATCAGCATAAGACGTCGAAATGGCCAAAACACGTACTTGACGTAGGCCTACTGATTTTTGACAAAACTTACCTCAGCTGTGGTTTTCAGTTCATCCGGTTTTTCCCACAGGCTTTGTTTCGTAGTAGCGTTGTAATAATAAGTCCGACCATCGGGACTTGTATGCTCCGTCCATTTTGGTTTTGATGCAGCTGACCCATCCTGACTGGATTCATCATTGAGTTGAGGCCCAGATGAAATAACAGCACCTATGAATTGTAATAAATGAATATTTGATGGAACACCCAATTTTATATTCAGAAAACCTATAGTTTAGGGACGCGTCAGCAATTTTATTAAAAACAATTATGGCAACTTCCCTCGAGTCAAAAGGGTGCACATTTTTGGTAGGAGATTCTTCATTTTAAAGTTGCACAATTTTGCAATTTAGATTGTGCAGTGAAGCCATGCAAACAACGTTGGCCAATATTCCGGCTTTCTTACAGCTCCAATGGAAGGCAAAACACAGGCTCCTGCTACTGTTCTATTCAACCATTTTAAAAGTTTGTGAAACCCTTAACCCAGTATACTGAAAAATCGCTCCATAAACTGTTTTAGACGGTCCCTGGGCAACTCGCAGCAGTTAGTTTGCCGAACCACACTGGTGCATAAACATAATAGTCTCCTTAGGAACTTGCTGTCACACATTGTGAAAAAATTATTGCTTTGTACAGTTTCACGTATTGATGTACATTAGATATTACTAAAACCACTACCAACAACTGATATATTGCTTCAGGCTATTTTTTAGCGTTTCATTTATTTATTGTTATTGTGTCTTAGGGTTTAGAACGCCTATTGTTTCATGTTAATGACTCAATACAGAAATATTCCATCCTACTAGTATTCTAACCAATCCCACTCAAAGCCACAGCATTGCCTTACATACAAGCATACAACACCAAACGAGCGTAGCGTTATAGTAATATAAAAAAGTGTCCCAAAAAAATGTCAACTGATTTACATAATTCAGACTCAAAGGAAGATGCCATAAGTTTAAAAAAAAATCGGTGACGCGTGCCTAAACTATAGTGTTACGGTAGCTTACATGGCTTTCGTAAGTTCGCAATTTGGTGTGTAAATACTTTGTATTATTAAACTGTTCTTAATTTTTTAGACTCATGCTAATTTTATATAGGCTACACCAGGTACTTTTGTTAAGTGGGTTTTTCATGCTACATTGCAGGCATTGCTATGAAATATTGCAATTACGTGTGGCGCATAAACTGACGATTGTGAATAACATACCAGGGGGAGGAGGTATGCCTCCCATGAAAGGTGGCATTGAGAATCCAGGTGGTGGAATATTGTAGCTCCCCGGCGGAGGTCCCATGAATCCTGCAGCCACTCCTGGTCCATACGCCGATGGAGGACCGCCTGGGAATGAGCCAGGGGCTGGGGGTTGACTTGAATCCTAAAAATAATATTTGCTAGAATAACCTCTAACAGTCAACAGCATTGCTGATGAGTGTTTAAACCAACTGGAAATGCTAACATGCAACAGTTATTGGTAGACTACACTGAGTTAAACCATACGTCACACAAGAAAAATCATGGCAAATTCATTGAGGCACACTGAGATGTTACACAAACAATAGTCAGCTGCACGACGTACGGGGATCTGAAGAGGCTGAACGAGGAAAGAACGGAATTGAAGTCCCGGAGGGTGTTGCTGCAAACCAAACCCTAGTGGTTGTTCTCCAGAAGAACAAAAAGTCATCATTGCACGTATGGTTCAACATAGCGTAGTATACCAATACATGCATTCGTCAATAGACTAATGTTGTAGGTAAAACAATAACCGAATCATTTGCATCTTGATATAGTTGATGTTAAAGTCCCAAATCAGTCTGTTGCAGAAGCATTAACTAACTAAAATTACATACCATTTTGATCTTCAACTATGCAAAGGACTGAAAAGAATATATAACAGCATATTCAATAAAATAATATATTTTTCAATAAAATGACAACAGTTAAGGCGGCGGCGGCCATTAAAATATTAAATACTTTTTTAGGGCCTTTTTTGGAGTAGCAGACGATGTGAGACATGAGAAAGGTCACTTTTCTACGCATTCAGTCAATGCCTTGTACAATGACTTTTTCACCTCCATTATTAAAAAGGGCGGCAAATTTATATATTTTTTCTTTCGTGATGATAGCATATAAATGGAGTACTTGCGTAGGACGTCACATGATCACCAATAATTTTTTTGTCCGAAAGCAGCAACCAATAGTTGTCCGATGACGTCTACATTGACTCCATGTATAGCATCCCTGTTGGATTTACCTGCGCAAGAACTCCGTTGCAGATGAGATATAATAACTCTCAACCCGCCAATCCCACTGACACAAACATTAGCGAACGAAAAGCGAGGGTTAAATGAATCTTCGTTTGGAGTCAACCTATAAGCTAAGTATCGGTGAATGCAGTATTTTAAATAGCATATTTTGACATGAGCTGCAGGTTTATGGCTAGTACCTGCCGCGGAATGGTCGAGTAACTAGCCTCCGGGTGCCAATCCATCCGCCCTGCGAAAGTCCAACAAAAATCGGTTCTTAGCTCCACCGTATTCGACATAAAGGTACAGCTTAATTTTACGATAGGCAGTCCTGTACACAGTGCCTTATCAAGGATTTATACTAAATACCGGATTTACTAGTACGTAAAGTCCGCAAAAAAAATAATCACTGAACTTCCCGCCAATTTCAAAACTTAGAGTTTCTTTAATAAAAAGAAAAAGTATTGTTTGGTGGCAGAGGGTCTTTGCCCATGGGTTCATCCGGCACTACCCGTCCAAGCGAGTGGTTCTCGCCATAAGCCCAATACTCATAATTACGCTACATGGGACCCTGTTCAGCTCACGGTACTTATCGTTTATTTGTCATTACTTGGAAACGCTTCTATTGCCATCTCCTCTATCGACAATACCTACATAGCTTAGGCACCATCTTTTCCAATAACTATCGTTGGGAACAAAAAAAAAAAATGGCAGTGGCACTACCTATTCTTATCTATTCACTTACGTGCGTAAGATCCGCAACTGATAATACATAGCCTATTATTGCGGTATTACTTACGGGTTCAAGGAATAAGCAAATGTCTTAGACCATCGGATCCACGTATGCAGGATTCCCTTCAGGGGGTTTGGGGTCATGTAGGGCCTACGTAAACGTACATTATAGGCGATGACTGCGAAAGGTCTAGTAATAGGAATTGTTTTCAAGAAGAAAATTCATAGTAACTCATTTAGAGTAGCATTTCACAAGATTCGTTAAACTATCTAATACCATAACTGCAACCGGGCCCCGGGGTATTTAAAAAAAATGTAGGTGCCCAATGATGTGGTGTTAGGCCTACGCTTTTTTTAAAGTAAAAAAAAAATAAAAATAAAGATTTTACGGTAGAAGACTGGTTAATAAAATTGAAAACAGGGGGACTTGAGGGTTTACCCCGAGCGATTTAAAAATAAATAAATAAACGCGAAATAGTGAGGTCTGTAGGCGTAGTCTCATTCGCCCATTTTAGGTAGGGTATCTAGTAAAAGTCGAAAAACCCACCCCTGCACCTGCCATAGACTTTAAACCTATCAAGAGAATGTTGCCTAAGCATGTACAATAGGTACGCCTACCGGCAATAAAAGTGCTCGTGAGGAAATAGACGAATCGAACGCAAACTAAGGTAGGTACCTACTGTAGTTGTTAAGGTTCTTTCCCTACCGTATTTCAAAGGAGTAACTTATATTCACATATCCCATGATAAAGTGGAAAAATTAAAATTTCGCTTGTTTATTTAAATGTAATTTCTAATTTAACATTATAACCATGGGATATGGGAGGAATCTTACGTAGGAACAACAATACAAAACCGTCCACGACTGGATGAAGGTGTTAAGGTTTCATCTGTTCATTATTCTCAAAATAAAGAGGTGTTGAGAGACGCTCAATGCTATGGTAGGCTATTATATGATCAGTTTGAAGAGAAATCAGGAACACTGATAATCAGTCAATGAAGTTCCGTAACATACGGTATAGTGTAACACACTTTAAATGGGTTCATCTCAAAACGACAATAATGCTAGTTAACACCTTCATCTACTCGGATTTTCAATTATATTACGTTCAAGATAAAGAATTTACAGCAATGACGAAAGCATATGAAGCTTAGGCTAACGTTCAGCAAATGTGAAAGGGAGTCAGTGTCAGTATCACATATCCCATACAGTACAATATACTAGAACAACAGTTATCACATTCCGTTAAACAATTAAAAATGCGGGTGTAACTAAGAGTATTGAATCTCACAAAAACAGCAACAATAACTATGGGCATATGTAAGTTTGAAACAATGCACAATTTACAATGCCTACAGACAAAGAAATAGGAAATTATAAAATAAAAAATAACATTTCATAAGTCCTCCGCACAATAGGATTGACCTGGTTCAAAAGAGTAGTAAATATCAGGCAAGTTTAGAAGACGCGCGGAGACGCTTCCATGATGACTACAAAAGAACAAATAAAAATAGACAAATAGTGGCAGGACAGGGAACAGTTAGCCAGAAAGACGGACAAATAGGCATGACTAAATGAAATGCGAAAAATTATAAATAGCCAATGAACCGTACGTGTAAGAACGATTGCGTCACAATTTAGGTACCTACAGATTTCAAATCTTTTTGAAGGCCAACGGCCTTACCATGTTGATTCCATTAGAGCAGAGCATGTTTCAAACAGCGGCAACTTGGTAGTGTGCACAGCGTTGGCAGGGGAACCTGGTGGGACATGATAACTCGCTTAGGCAGTATAAGTCGAGTCCTGGTCACCTCCGATTTAATCGTGTGACTTTACTATGTTCCCCAAGTGGTTCGGAATCCACTATAATCAGGAGGTCCACCCTGTTAGTCAACTCCCCTTTCCCCGAGGTGAAGGAGTCTGCCCTTAGGGTGCCTCAAGTTAACAAACAGACTCACTCCCCCGCCAGGCTGACAGGGTTGCTTAAAGCAGAAATGCTGAAAGCAGGCGTTAGAAACAAACAAACAATCTTTTTGAATTGATTGAATGAATTAATTAATTTCGCGTTCCACAGCCGCAAAGATATGAAAGTGATTTGATGAAAAATTCATTTTAAAAAATGCGCGCTTTCACTACAAGCCACTATTTTAGGCGAGAAAATATAAATTTGCTGCCAAACTTTTATTTTCATATCTTTGCGAGGAATTCATTCATTTCGGCCAAATACTCTTTGTTCACAAACTTTTTGAAATTTCTGGCTTAAGAGAATAATTATATGGAGCGTAGAATAATGTCATCTCAACATCCCATAACTTGCTTAGTATTTTTTATATCATTTATAAAGCAATTTATTAAAAATTTGATCCACTCATGTTTTACAAACTATTTAATACATCATATTATTTGGTTTTTTATTGCCTGTTATAGTTTGGTTATGAAAGAACTGCTACCTACCTAAAATTAGAAATACATTAAAATATTACGTACGAAATAGTCTTCTACAACGTGAATGTACTAAAAATGTAATAACTTGCTTAGTAAAAGATTCAATAAAACCCTCATCTTGGGGTGCCATTTTTTTACGTTCCGCGTACTCTCAATAATTAACCATCCATGGCAATAAAGTACCTATGTAAATTATAAACAAGTAGGCCGCTGAAATTCAAAACGGAATTGCAAACCTCATAAAAATTAAACAGTGATTCAAATTACCATCATTGGCTTCCAATGTACCGTAGTTATATAAAACGAACAGAAAAGCGCCAAACAAGTTATTATTGTAAAACTATAATACAGTAAGTACTTTGAAAAAAATTTATCATCCTCAATTAGTAATCTGAAATCAATTCTAGCAGTTGCCCGTATGAGGTCAAAGGTACTTTAGTAAGATTTCGACTTCGATGGCCAGGTGGTAACGTGCTAACAATTGTGCGAGTCTTTACAAGCCATGCGATCGGAGACATGTCGTAACTCATCACGCATACTAACCTACAGAGGCGACTGAAGAGGTCAATCGGATACATTCATTTAATCGTTTGAATGCGATTAACCTTTAAAAAAAAGATCTATTGCTAAAATGCACAGTAAACCCAAACTCTGCACAGCTCATCGATACGGCTATAGCATTAGCATGACACTAGCAGTGTACATAAAAAAACCTGTAGCCTACCTGAATAAAAAAATAATAATGATCCGTAGACAGTTAACTAAGCTAAGGTAAAAAAAAAAGGAACTGAATAAGTGGGAGGTTTTATTTAGCAGAAAGATAGATCTGCAGTACAAACATCGTACCGCCTGACAGTCGGGCTTAATTTTAATGAGCTGAGTTTGTTGTTTTATTTGTTTTAATTTATTACTTGTTTCCCGTATTTTAATAGATATTCTGTTATTCAGGGTGGGGATGAATACAACAAATCATTTTATAAAAAAAACTACAATTTCGGAAGAAAAAGAAAAAATTCCTTATTATATTATGCATGAAGTAGTCTTCTACAACTTTGATGAGCCAAATCTTTAATAACATGCTTAGTTAATTAAATAAAAAATAAAAAGTGTTAAATTTCGGGCTGCCACTTTCCTACGGGCTGTACTCTCAATGGACATCTTTCACATTGAAAATCGAACATGTGATTGGTTCCACAATCCCCCCAACGAACTTATACAGAAAGCACAGAACGAGACGGCGGGCCGGCTTTGCTGTGTTTTAAATTGGAGTGTATTTTGGGTATAGCAGTCAAAACCGATCTTCTTACGTTACTCATGTTAATCATTTTGTTCTACATAAAAATTGCTGTGCAGTTTGTGTATAGTGTCCATAGTCAAAATAGGTCTTCTCACATTAATCAGGTGTTTTTTTTTCGTTTATCATTGAACACACCCTAGATGCGTAGTCTTCTTATATTGCAATTCCTTTGATCATAATTTTCCTTTTTATCCCTCATCTAAAATCTAATTAATACAAAAGTGCTCAACGCCGCTAAAGAAGTTTTTATATAAAAAAAATGCAAGCTTTCTCAGAAAGCAGTCTATTTCCCCGACTGATTTAGCACTATTCAAAAAAAAATTTCATCTCACCACTTTCCCAACTTTGAGACTTTGAAATCTCTCCCTTAAATATAGAAATATAGGCATGCTATGCAATGAAATATCAATTAAGTCTAGTGGTCTAGTGCACGTCCCCCCCCCCCCTTACTTTTTACTTTTTCGTGTCCGAGGTTGAGACTCATTGAAGTTTATGGGCCCAGTGTTCTGCCACCTTGACGGCATTTTCTGTGCACTCCCAAAGGTCATCTATGGTGCAAGTAGTAGGGCAGAGGGTGCATTGAAGCAGATGGTTGTCATCTTGAGTCGCACCACATTCGCACTTGGTGTCGTCCGAGCCTAGTTGGCCCCATCTAGCTCGGTTCTTTCTAGTGGGGGCGACGCCAGTCCGCAGTTGGTTGAGGGTTGACCACGTATTCCAGGCCAGCTGGATTCCCGACGTCGTTGGTGGTCTGACTGGGACCCAAGGTGGGGGATCGATGGATGTTGAATGTAGGAACCCCCCCCCCCCCCCCAAGAACATATTATTGAACATACCAGGGATGAAACCTTGTATAACTCCCAGAATTTCGAAATTTTCGGACCTCAATGGTAACATTTCAGAATAGAAGGCAGAGCTATTAGACATTAATTTAGACAACTATATAATCTATCTAAGAAAAAGTAGTGCAACCCCCCCCCCCCCACCCCCCCCCCCCAGAACATTTTATTGAACATATATAACCTTGTAGAGCTGCCAGAATTTACAGAAAAAAATTCGTAATATTTCGGAGGCCAAAAGAAATAGATAGGTTTCATCCCTGCCATATATAGTCTATTTAATCTGCCTATTGAGACGGCGACCAATGTTCGACTTCCGGAAAATGCCTTCGTAACTATTCATTTCATCACTCCCTAAACCCACCCACCGCGACCCACCCGTTCAAATGTTACATATACTGCATGTAATGTATGCTTACAGATTTTAGGAAACACTGTAACTTCCGTAGATATATTAACCGATTTTGATGAAACTTGGCACAAAAATGTATCAAATGTCTTGATCAAGTTCGTGACTTCGTGAACCAACTAGAATCCGCCCATCAAAAACTTAAATTTTTTTAAACCGTTTTTTAATTATTAAGAATTTCTCAGTTAATATTAGTTGTAGAGGGATGGAATAAATTGGGAAGCCCGAATTTTATCCACGATAACTAAAACATTTTACCCCAAATGAACGATATCAAAATGGCGGTCAGTCAAAGTGAAAATAATGTGATACTTGCACAAAAGTTCATAGTCGTCTACATAGCATTGTGCTAATTGTGTTCTAGTGTACTCTAATAGTATGTTGCTTTTATGAAATCTCCCTACACCTGATCGGCCAGAGCCAAACTGGAATTTTTTCATGAATGCCTTAAAAGGACATGTCAATGTCGGACGGGGCACTCCAAAATTACATTTTTTTTTTAAACGTACGTAAGTTATATAAAATAAGAAATGCATAATGCGCCCCTAAGTCGAAGATAACTATTTTATACTTGAATGAATTACAACATACGTAGACCAGTGGTCGGCAACCTTTTTGTACAAATGAGCCAAATTCCGGGTTTTCTGAAGCTGCGACCTTTCCAAAAGCGCGAACGATTGCAGAAGAATTTTCAGCAGAAATTGAGCTTTCGCGGTAGACTTGAGAGTTGTGTCTTATAACGAACAAGAAGCAACAGAAATCACAATCTGTATGTCATGTCAGTGACATTGGGAGCAATATGTGGGGGCCTTTTCTCGGACAGAAAAGTCTTATCGTCGCTGATAGTGCAAAATGTCGCATGTGAAAAAAGCTTACTTTTCAGGTGCAAAAAAAAACAAAAACTGTCGAACTTTGTCATAGGCGGTTATTCCACTTGTCAATTTTTCTTCAGTGTTGATAATGTCACTGATTCATTCCAGTTGTCTTCAAAAATTGATATTGACCATTTTTGTTTTCAATTTTATCCCATTTTTGTAAGTTTGCCCGCCGTCTTTAATTTAATTTTATAATCGACAAGATATTTTATGGCTTAAATTATGAAATAATTAGTTTGTTCTCAAAAAATTAATTAAAATAAAATAAAATTATTTATCATATCCAGACGACGACATTGTTTAATTTTAGTTTGTTATTGCTTGCAAAGCGAGATTTTACTCTATGATTATTGATCAATTTTAACATGCGGGATGGACAATGACAGAGTAAAGAAAACATCTCATCAATTATTGAAGAAAAGTTGACGAGTGAAATAGCCGGCTTATTTATTGCTTCCTCGCTGTTGACAAGCGACTGTTTGCTACAAGGTGTATTCATTTATTTTGGTCGCCATGGTGTATTAACCTGTAATTCGCATTTTTGGACACACGGCATTTTGAAGTATCAGCAACGTTATGGCGCTTATTCCACATACGTCAATAGTCAATAGTAAATGTGGTATTGACGTTTTAGCAGACATTAAAGACCGTGTAAAAATGTCTGCTACCACGTCAATGCCACATTTACTATTGGCGTAGGTGGAATAAGCGCCTGAGCCCTTAAACATGAATATTCCACAATCATTTATAAAATAGAGACTCAGGACGCAAAATGGAATAGTGTAAGGCGATTAATCATTAATGCCACGGCACGTTCCAATATCCCGCCAAATATTTCGACACGTTTATTTATTTGCTTTAGTTTCTGTAATTTATTGCGATTTTGTATTTTGCGGCTTTTTGTGAGGGCCCTGGGGCCATAGCTGTACTGGCCCCATACCCAAACCCAGCACTGAGCCATGCTGCCACGATAAAAAAGTACAAAGGAAAGCCCCGTCGCAAGCTTAACATGAAAATGTGGGTGTGCAGACCGTTGATGATTTTTCCAGAACTATTCTAAATATTTTATATTTTTAAAATGGCAAAAAATTATAGCTTTGCCGAAGCGCCACTACCGAGACCCCAAAGCGCCAAATTTGGCTTGCAAACCACGGGTTGCCGACCACTGCAGTAGACTATACTAAGAGTTTATAATTTCTGGTGAAGTAATTTTTCATGTAGCCTAACTAACAGCCCACGGTTCTTTTGGTTCAACTTCAGTTTCACAAAAATTATAACACTTCCTAGTGCCCGATCGTTGGGATAACTAATCAGCTTTAGAGCGCTTCAAACTAATTGGAATACTCAGTTAACCCCCCAAGGACGGATCTTGTCCAGTTTGGAGAGGGGGGGGGGGGTAGTTGTGGGTGTAAATAGGAGATACGTTTTTTTTCTAGCAATTGCCTACCTACCGTACCGAAAATAGAAGGGACATCAAAATTTTCTGATTAAAAACTAAATATGCAAATACATACAAGAAAAAAAAACGGTCGACCCCTGGACATTTTTAACCCCATGAATAAGATAATAACAAACTGCGTAGTAAGCCCGCACGTATGTTTTAGGTGCTAAATAGAGTAACAAAACTTAACATTCTAGTCTGCAATTGTCTCATCAACCCCTTTAGAATATAGGAAAAGCTACCGAAATTTAACCCTAGGACAATTACATAGCCCGTGGACCTGACCTATCTATTATGGCAACGATGCGAATAGATAAATAGGAAATCATTTACGGGTTCCCTCGTACCGATTCTTCTAACCTTATAATAACAGTAGAACTCGGTTATAGTAAAAGACTCGGATAAGAAAGAAATTCGAGCTCCGGGTAATATAGAAGATTTCCTGGTCCTGGAAGCTTCATAACTATCATATAATAGGGTGCCACAGAAATCTAACTCGCTTATATAGGAGCACTACCTTGGTAATATCGATCCAAAATGGAGGGAAAACCCCTAACCAACCCAACAAATATTATTGTAGCTAGCAAACCCCTCACTTGCATATACATGCGAAGGAGATTCTTGAGATTTTAGAGGTAAAGTCGAAACAGAAATACGTCAAGACGTGGAGAGAACCTTTCTCATTGTTGGATTCTCCAATAAATAAGGATAATTATATAACAATTAAGAATAGGCAGGTGGCTTATGTGGGTAGTCTACCTGCCAAGAGACTGCTGGATGCAGGTCTTGTCTACTTTAGAAATGAATGGGAATCATGAATTAACAACAGCAGCAATTCTCTGATGCGGATAGGTTTACACGCTGTGGTGGGGGCCTGGGGTGCCAGGGATTAGTCTAAGTTTGTTTGGAATATACGACAGTCTTTCTCAAATCATAGGTCTTATCATTTCGCCCGCTACACCGCGCACACTCACCGATTTTAAGTATTAGGCTATGGTAAAGAACTTGTAGCGTGGTCCGACTATGTCTCTACCTACAAAGCGAGTTCTACTGTAAGTTAATATTTGCCACATTCACTTTTTAATACTCCGGCAGTAAAATTAAAAAGTAAAATAACTTTGTCAAATAAAAAAGTAGCCTATTACCTACTAATTTATAATAGCCATGCTTGAACTACTTCAACTTCTACAGTAGCAATAATTTCTTATTTAAGGTGTACTTTTTACCCAAGTTAAAAAAAATCTAGATTCTCATTTCTGGTCACCCATCATGACTACCTAATTTTAGGCCATTGGGACCAACCCATAAAACCTATTAAAAGTAGCAACGGGACCTTACAGCATCCAGACCCGTAGCGAACGCTCCAAGGGGTTAGTTTAAACACGCAATTATATATTTTCAGTAGCTGCATCAGTGGCGTAGCAAACGGGGGGAGGGGGGCGCTTTGTTTGGACCCCCCCCCCAAATATGGCTAAATAACAAAATTTTCAGATATTGATTTTAAATTTTAGTTGCGAGCCCTCCTTAGCTGTCTTACGCGTCAGCATTTTTCGCCCTGCTGACGCCTCGGTCATAGCAATAACTTGACGATTTATACTCGGTTGCTCGGTTTCAATTGTTATCAATTTTCAGAAGATTTACATCCAGTACATTAATTTAATCATTTGGTATTATAGATAACACTGGTTATTAACGTCGGTCCGTAACTCGGTCTGCATTCATTTTCGCATCATGCATGAAGCACCTGCTTTCGTTTAAATCTGTAGCTGGTGCATTCAAACTTCACCCATATGGCGTCAGTATTTCCGCCTATTTTAAGGTGACGCCTTGGCTAATTATTTTACCACTATCCAAATTTCATTGGATTTTGCCATTGCCATTTGCTACATAACTAATTATATGATACGTCATTTGGGATTTTTCAGTACACCAGTACATGGTTTAGCCCAGTGGCATAACGAATTTTTGGGGGCCCTTATACAAGACAGAGCAGTGCCCCACCCCCTACAATTTATTACAATTGCACAAGGCCTAAAATTGCATTTTAGTTTCTTTTCTATATTTTTTATGAAAATTCCAAAAAAATTACGGTTTTCTTTCCTTTCTGCGGGGGCCCCCTTAGGCCGAGGGCCCTTATGCCTTGCATAACTTGCTACCCTTCTTTTACGCCACTGGTTTAGCCACCCCTTGGCTACGGGCCTGGATTGTCAGGGAAACTTGACTAGAGGGAAAGTCACCACAGCTCCAGCAACCGACCTTGCACGACCCACGTCGTGTATCCATAGCATGCATACTCTACTCCTTACCAGCAGTGCACACTGCCCCAAAGTTCAGCCGCCTTAAAGGTTACACTCTCACTCTCAATGCGCTTAATCTCATGTCCCTTACGAGCTAATGCACTATTAATGATAAGATTCAGGTCAGTAACGACTTAATTTATTGGCGGCTATCATGTGACGCAGCCCCCGATATATACCAGCGACAGACCTACTTCCTAAGACGTCGAGTAGTTTTCTTAAAACGTGTTTTCCAGAAGAGGACTCTGCGCAACCTGAACTCGGGTAACGTACAAGCTCTTCAAAGGTTAATAAGCCGTTCCTTGGTATCTGAGATGAATCTATCAGATAACCATATGCATGCATGCACATGGTTGACAGATAATTCGTTTCATGTCTCAAGCAACAACTTAATGGACTTTATAGTTCAAATTCAGTTTGGAATGGAGTGAGTGACTGAAGTTTCATGTTGGAATTCGCCTGAACTGACCAGTGCCATGGTCATTGGACAGTTCAGCGTTGAATGAGGACTGATAATTAGGTGTAAGAGCTGCATAGCGGGGAAACGATGGTAGCTGAGTCCAAGACAAGTAGACTTCTGTGTTCAGAACGCATCCAGAGTGCATGCCAGACAGAAGAGCGACAAAGCAGCCCTGGATATAAAAAGTTTCTTAGGGCGCTGCTCTTTGGTAAGGCAGTATATAGAAAGACCCAAAGCAGCTGGGTGGCGGTAGGAGTCTTAAACCTACAATTTACTCATCACTTCACTTCACCAAAGACCTAATTTTAGCTTAAGCACCATATAATATCACTTGTTCCTCTTCTTTTCTTCTTTCTTCCCGTTTCACAGTCACTTCACATGATCCGAGACTCTCCGACACGCAGCTGCCCAAAAATACTAAATGAACATGGTAAGTCATGAAGAACTTCCCCGTTTTTCTGTCTGGCGTGACATAGGTGAACAGTTTGTCCGAAATGCCTACATTTCTTGAGCTCAGCTACGATCGCAAGATCACCACACAACTCTGACTGCCTTATTCCAATAATCCACTACAAATCCCAGTCGCATTACAAACTGAAGTTAAACCAGCATTTAAAGAACTTATAGGTTAGTTCTCATTCATTTTGCGAAGCAATCTTTTGGAAAGCACGTCAAAAGAATTTCCCCCGCCCCTTAATAAGAAGACCTTGCCTGGCCTACAACGCAGACAGCGCGCAACAGCAGCTGATAAACCAAATCGGTACTGCCGCTTTCGAATCTTACCATCAATAGACAGTAACTCTGGGACATAAGATTCAGCAAATCGAGAATGACAGTGCTTCCTTCAAAGCTGCTGAAACCTAAGGACGGCATGAAATGCTGATGAGAAACAGAATGTGCTCTGCTATTTCATACACAACATGCACTGTGCAAGAAATGCTGTAGGACCGGCCGACATTTCCCACGTCAAATTTCCTACTAATCTGCTGTAGATGTTTTGCGATCCCTTTATCTAATTGCGACTTTTAAAAAAAACTCTGCGAGAAATTTTTAAGTTAAAAGTAGGCACGGTAGGTGGCTATGAAGCTATAAATCTATAGGTATATACTATTGTACTACAATATAACTACTATAAATCTGAACAGCAAATCTTCCCAACGATCGAGCATCTATAAGGCGTATTCACTGTGTTGGGTTTACCCTAAGGGAAAGTAGGACACTAAGGTAAAATTGAACTTAATAGAAAAACGATGCCATAAGGGAACCTGTTTCCTTAACATGGGGAATCGAAAACGACCATGTTTGTTGTTAATTTGCATTTGAGTTTTGCTACTTATTTTTATTTAAATTAAAAAATGAATTCTGCGACTGATATTAATAAAAAGAAACAAAAGGAAACATGTGCAAGAGGTGGACGATGAGATGTTCATAAATTAATAGCCAAAGGCAAAGAAACTTTGGAGGTAAGTTAGGTTAGGTTTTTATATTTCTATGGTTGGCGAAGGCATCCTCAAGCAGAGTTATTTCTCTATTTTCCCTTTTCTACAAACACAGTGAATGCGCTTTCCTTTTGTAAAACTCCCATAATTTTAAAACGGGCCAACAAGGCGCATCACTTGAAAAGTCATGATACGGAATACTGAACGGAATTGCCATCAACCAGTGCATGGCCGTGCCGTGCAGTATTAGTATTATTATTATTATTTTTTTTTTTAAAGACTTTTTATTGAACCAGGCCCATAGGTCTCTTGTCCAATGCCAACGACCCCATGGATTTCGGGAATTATTTGTATTGTTTCCGTATGAATTGGCAAACTGGTATACGCTCTCGATGTCAACCTACACCGGCTACAAGCGATACAATGGACTAGCTGAGACAAGCTTACCATTGACGCAATGAAACAGGCGAAAGCATGGCATAACCAAGTACAGATATGAATCGCCGTGCAGTATCCCTTACCTAGCCTACCTTACTTATCAAGTGATGAAAAAAATATAAATAAAATAAATAAATGCATTAACAGGGAAACGGAGCTTTTCTGGGCCCTTTCCCCCCAATGTTATTAATCTTAAGTAATTATCTAGCTCAGTGTTTCCCATTAGGTAGGTATCGCAGGTACTCTGTTTCCATGCCAGAACGCCACCCCATTTCATTAAATGAATCAGGCTCAGGGAGCCTCCGGGAATCTAATTTAATTTAAAATTTAATTTTGTGAGAAAATCCAAAAATTGGTCAAATAAATGAACCCTCAGCTTCCAGGTTTAAAATAGAAATGCGGCAAGGGTCATGAAATGATAAGTTTTGAAGAAATTTTCTGGAAGTCGAACATTGGTCGCCGTCTCAATAGGTAGATGAATCTCCCCAAAATCATCTGCCCAGTTTTACAGCTTCTTGGAGTGTTAACACACCCAGTCATTTCTGGTTTCCTATTTATACGCTAGTTTAAGGGAAGCTTTATTGTGATGGTCGAAATGTTGGATTCCGACATTTCAATAGATTTACACGATTTGAGATCCCAGAACCACAAAAACAAGGTTTTTTAAAAACAAATACAAAAAAAAAAAATTCTCAAAATGTCTCAAACGATTTCTTACACATTTATGTAAATGTACGGGTTCATTCGAACCATTTCTAAACTCAGTGTTAGTTTATCCTGTTATGTTGGGGCTAGGTCATAATATACACTATGCAAATTTTGTAGGCTACAAGTCTTTTACATACTGCAATGTCTTCATTCAGTGCAGAGATTGGACTTTCCCCAAACTTAACTACGTCAATTAAGAAAAGTACTGAGATTCATAGGACTTGGTAAGAGGGTTAGCAATGGTAGAAATAATTCTGCTGCGGAAACTCTAAAATATTCAAAATTAGTAGGTACCTTTGAAGTGGCCACCGTGGCCTACGTGCTGGCAAACCATACGACTGTAAATGTCCTGCCACCAGGTCCAGTTCATAGACTCTAATAACAGTACAATTTGCGCGCGCCGCGGTCAACGGGTGAGGTTGTCCCAGAGAAAAGACTTCAAGGATGCGGCGGGGATGGACTTGGATGATAACTCCGGGTCTAACTCGTCGGTAACGTTGGTCGTGGACTGCAGGGGCGCGGAATGAAGACTGCTTCTTTACCTCTTGCTCTAGTCAGACTGAAAAGAAAATCCGAAAGGTTTTAAATTACCTATCACCTCATTTTTTACTTCAAAAGTTTCCCATTTATCCTAATTTCCTATAGAATTACCTTCTTTGATTGCGTAGTCAATTTCCAATTATAGTGCCCATATTTAATTTGTAAAGATTCCACGCTCTGACTGTTGATTGATTGGCTTCGGTAGAACATTCATTCCCGCCATAAATAATGGGCGTTTTGGCCAGTTATACTGGTGTCCTTTACAAGTGAAAAATATGTAATTGAGATAAGCTTGCTGCCAATTTTTTTTGCTTTATTAATATTTAGCCAAGGGACCCTTTCAAGTATACACATATGCGCCGGCCGGTGTGTCTGCTGAGTTTATTAAATGTATTGTATGCTGTCTGCTTATTTCCATTGGGTAAAGGTCTTTTAAAGAGTACATTTACAGGCTTGAAAAAATTGTTGCACGGAACAAAAGCTAAGCTTAAGTATTGGGCTCATTTAGCTGTCAAAAACGCTGAGTTGAGCCATACGTAACAGCAGAAAAATCAAGGTAAATTGTCTGATGCTTACTGTGCAAGAAAGTGATAACAGACATTATACTAAATGATGTTAGCGATGCAAGTTATCATTTGAAAGATGACTGTTGATCGCGTAACACTAGCATAGTAGCCTATGCCAATTTACCCTGATTTTTCTGCTGGGACATATGACCCAACTCAGCGTAGTTTATCATAGCATCCATTGTTGATTTGGGATTTCAACGGTTTACACCTTCAGATGTCTCAGGACCACCAAGTTTAATTATACAAAATGTCTACCTGCCTGTTCACGGATTTTCTGCCAAACTAACCGACGGAATTTTTAAAATTCGGAATGTACTATGGTTTGCTAAAATATTCACAAGGGACATTTTAAATTAATCAATGTTAAACACATTTCTTATAAATGGCTCCCAAAAATGTTTTTAACATAAAATTTCGGTTAAGGGGGAAAAAAAAGTATCCCAATTTTCATAAAAGTGATAAATTGTTCGGATTTTCAACTACTGCTCCAATGGCAATACGTTAAATGTACAGAGGAATTTTCCTAAAATTACATACAGTATAATATAGTCTACCTTATTGGGCGGACCGTCGTATCAGGGGCCAAGTCCAAGAAAAAAACGCAGAGACATGACGAACCAATGTGAAACTAGGCATGTAGACTAGTAAAAGATCCAGTCTTGATCAGTACTCGACAGATTTTGTGCTCAGAATCATGCTTGTTATAATAAATGATTTCAGTCAGCTTCGCGCATCCTCGTCTGCGTCTTGTCTCGGATCTTTCTGAAAATGGAAATAGAAATTAATTATTTAAAGAAATGTAACTCAAAAAATACATTGTACCCTACTGCGGGCCCACTATGGCGATTATTTTTAATCTGGGATTATAAATGTCAACAAGGTAATTTTTGAATGGAATGTGATATTCTAAATTGTCCTGTTCACATTTTTAACCCTAAGAATAAGTTAATACTAAACAGCATAGTAGGCCCGCAGTTAATCAAATAGAAATGGAAATGGAAGCGAGTCCAAAGGGCGGAGTCCCGTGTTGGCCCCCTTTTAAAATAAAGAAATATATAATATTATCATGATATGTGCTGGATATAAATAATAGTAATTAATAATAATACCGTTCGTGGTAACAGACCAATTTCTCTCCAGACTTTATGAGTAATTAACAGTATTTTAACATGTTATTGAATTGAATAATTTAGTCTAGTATGGTATGTTTCCTCCCCAAGCACATTCACAAGGAAAATTTGGGGTTGGGAATTGTTCATTTGTATCTTGTACTTTTGAGATAGAATTAAATACATTTGATTTGAGTATTCATGCGGATGTTAATTGTAAATTATATGGGCTGTTTTGCAGCACTTACCTTGGCCCCTTCGGGGCTGGTCCTTTGGCCTTGCCAGCAGTTCATTTTTAGCGATGGCCTGAAGGCAGGAATGGCGCAAGTTGACTTCGATCCGAACCTTGAGGGAGCTGTTGCTGAAGTAGGTCTACTCGCCGGCGCCTTTTTCGTTGATTGCGAACAGTCACTGCCCACATGAGGCATACATTGAAAAGACATTTCCAGAAGTAGTACTTGATAGCCACTGCCCACCACCACATCGGTTTATGGCGTTCCACCCCTGAAAAAACATAGTTTCACATTAAAAGACAAAAAATTCAAATAACAAAGTGCATTAACAAAATCAAATTTCACGTTAAGTATCCATGGTAGATTAATAAAAAAATATTCTCATCCTTTATAAGAAATACTCTAAATCTTGGTTATGATGTGGCAGTCACACCGACTAGCGGCAGTTTTTGATCTCCTTTCTCCCAACACGTTCGCTGTCCGTTAATTCTTGCAATAAAGCAATTTGGATAGGCTAATTGTGTTAAAAAATGGTTAATTTTTGGACCATCGATTTCTTTATACATTAATTAATATAGTAGTTCTCATTAATGTGAAGAAATAAACACTAGGTTGATTCCCCTTGATAGTTTGATTCTAGGAACAAAAACAGAAATTCTTAATTACTCAAAAGCAAAAGAAATTGCTGCAAAAGCACAAATTCTTTGAAAATAACCAAATAATAATTTTTGATGAACCTTGCTATCGATGCATTCTATTTCAACTTCAGCGGGCCTACTTTGCCATTTAGTATTAACTTATTCTATGGGATAAAATAGAATAAATAGGATAGAATAAGTTAATACTAAACAGCAAAGTAGGCCCGCTGAAGTTAATTTTTGATGAACCTTGCTATCGATGCATTCAATTGTAACTTTAGCGGCCTACTTTGCCATTTAGTATTAACTTATTCTATGGGGTAAAATATGTTAACTATTATGGATAATTTACATCTCAACGCATTGCATACCATACCATTATTATTGCGTGGCAATATAATTATTTATATCGTATGTGCATGTTCTAGGCTATGGAATTGTCACATCGATCAATTCAGTGCTTTAGATTAGGGAAAATTCGAGGATTTATATGACAATTAGCATTCTCCGTGGACCTACTCATAATCATCATATAGCAGCCTACACACCTACAGTTAACTATTAGTTAAATAGGAAAGCATACCTAGTCTAATAAAAATAATAGCATAAATGTAATAAGTGAAATTAGTGCAAAGTTGATTTCATTATTTTCATTAGTAATGTATCACTTCCACGAAGTCACTGGAGAAACTCTTACATGGAAAGCATACGTTGATAAATTGACACAGATTCATTTTCCTCGATTTGGCGGCTCCAATGCCGGGATCCTAAACTGGAATTCAGCTGTATAGCAGGCTATAGTAGGTGCCAGCAGACATTATGAAGTCACAATTATTCGTTTCTTTAACTGCTGTCCATTAAGCCTAAAGGTTATGAAAATATTTTTTATAGTGGCTTACCTTGAACAGAAAGTGGCAGAAATTGTGGAAGTAGTACCCATATGCTTCTTCCAAGGCAAGGAGCTCGGACAAAGTCACGGGACCCAAGCAGCACACGCAATTGACGGATATAGTAGAAACCCAGCGCCATAATATACGGTAGGCGTGTTATAATGCAAGCATGACAGGAAACGATTGCAGCGATGTCCACGACACCGTTGGAAGAACGAATTAGACACCGACCTCCAAAAAGATGGAAGTCCGTATGTATGTCCGTATGTTCAAGAGTTGGCTCATCAAATGCTGTGCAGCATGAATAAGAAGGTAGTTAAGCGTGCGTGCCTGCAAACATAAAATTTATTAATTGATAATAATCAATAAATAAATTATTGCAGGGCAATTGTATTCCACTCGTAACAAGGGTAGCACCAGGATGGCTTCATTTCCAGCATATAGTAACAAACCTTTCCAAAAATAAAAGAAATGGTGGTTCGCCATGATTTTTACTAGGCTACCTGCTAAAAGAACATAGGTATTATCATTATATTAGCATCTAGATTTCAAAATATTTTTTTACAAAAGGAATGGCCGCGCATTCTTGACGAAATTGATTAATTACGTATATATATTGTACAGCCGTAAAGACACAAATTGAGAGTCAGATGAAAATGTTATTAAACAATTCTCAAAAAACAGTTATATTTATAATAAGGGAAAGGTATAATACACAGTTACCTAAGCATGTTTAAAACCGCAGTGGTGCGCGAACATGGGACTTGGTCAAACTTGGGGATGCCTGTTATATACACATTGTGCCAATGGTAAATGGTAAGTGAAGTGAAGTAAAGAACCAGTAGAATCCGGGCTGATGGGCCGTGGTCGAAATGAAAGCGAACTTCCAAAAGTTTCGTCAACATCTGCGGTCGACATCTTCAGTGGAACTGCGTAGACTTATAAGATTGTATCGCGGAGGCTCAGCAGCGACTTCATTCGACTCCGGCCGTTGAAAGCCTTTGCTGTTACATGGTAACTGGTAAGCTTGCCCAACAGGGACGGTTTCAGAAAAAGTTTTCGGGGGCGGGGGGGGGGGGGCGGTGGCATGAAAAATATCGCGTTTCCCATACTTGAGTAATAATCTCTCTTAATTTCCTTCAAAAGTCCATTCTATCTAGTATAAAGCTATTTCTCTCGGGGGGGGGGGGGGGGGGGGGCGCCCCCAAGGATCCGTCCCTGTCGCCCATTGCCGCTTGTAGCAGATGTGGGTTGACAACGAGAGCATGTACCGCCCTGATTCATAACAAAACAATACGGTAGAGCAAAATGTTCAATAATTGGCCAAAAAACCCCATGGTTTCGAATTGCACTATTGACGAAATTAAATAAATAAATACCTAGGGTCCTAGGCACTTGTGTATGACCACACTATTTTCATTATAGCATAAGGCTAGGTATGGGGTATGGCTCTATCCATAAAAAACCTATAAACAATATTAATAATTCGTATTGATAAATCAAACTTACGAAAAGTTGAAGTAAGTATCTCAGCTCACAGGGTCGTAATAGGCAACGATAAGTATTCGACACAACAAGTGCAATAGGTCAATGGCACACACACACTTGACAATGGTCACTGAAATCTGAATAACTGTGAGGGTGGCGGGCGCGGACATTGGGCCGTGCGCCGTCGGGCGCGTTATCTGTTGTCTATGCGTCGGGCGTCTGCTCTGCTTAGGGTAGCAGCCTGCAGGTGAATGACCGAGCCGAGGGCCCGGGTCAAGCGGTCAACCGGGAGCTGCGACATTGGAATTTGGAGGGAGACAGAACTCCAGTCTAGTGACTCTAGTCACCCGACTCTTGCGACCAATCAAAACCATCCCTTCAAGGCCACGCTACTATGCGTATGTCTGCGTGGTAAGCTGCGTTGCCAGATGGAAAAAAAAAATACGACACCAGCATTGTAATAATGAATAAAATATAAATAAATAATGACTTTTGTTTAATTACTAAATCCATCTAGTGGCCATAATAAAGTCTGCCAGATTTAATTTAAAAAAAACCGGGATCTTTCAGTTTGGCACATACCAGTGGGGTAGCCAGGATTTTTATTTAGAGGGGGGGGGGGGTCCAGCATAAAGGCGTCAATAAAGGCACTTATACACTCAAAATAGGGAGTACTGATAGCCTGATGGGTCAAAGGGACTGCATACTTGACTAGGCTGTACGCCTGTAGGTATAACTCCGAAATGTAATAAAATGGTATCTTTTTGTGGATTGCTTTACCGCCTTGTGTGCTAGGCCAGCACGGGGCCCGCGACACCTTTTCCAGTTGCCACAAATAACAAGCCTATGCGGCTGGACCATGGTTACCTAAATACAGTAATTTATTATTAATTAACTATAAACTACTGTTAGGCGATTAATAGGCCTACCCATATATAGCAGACAACTAGGCTTGAAGTATCCTGAACTATCTGAAGCTCCATGAATAAAAACCGGAATTGGAGAGAAACTCGGTTAATTACACGGACGGATACAGGAGAGGAGGGGGGTAGCTGCCCCCAAAATTTAGTAAATATATTGTAAGTTAATTTATTACGCTCTGATTCAACTGATCCTACATGTTTTTCCTATTTTGACCCACAACAACCTCCCCCCCCCCCCTCCCTATGGGCTGGTGTGTCCCTGGCTAGTTAGGTACCTATTAAAAAACGTTCGTTTGATTCTTTAGTCCTATCAAATCGGTGGCACTTCACAAAGTGTCATTGAAAGTAGACTAATTATTATTGTATAACTCGCTCAGTTACATAGGCCTACTTATATAAATTGTAGAGTAGTGGTACGGACTCTGACTTTCACCCGAAAGGCTGTTGGTTCGAGTCCCACATTTTCTGGCCATGCTTCGGAGTCGGAGGGCATGTAAAGCAGGCGATCCCGGGCTTTCCTAACTCCACTAGGTTGGCTTAGTATTATAAAAAAAGACCGTATTTATTTATATAGCAAATTTCTTGGAATAATTTCAAACGGGAGAGTTTTCATTTTAACTAGTATGTTCCCCAGTCCCTTGTCCACGATCAGTTGGGACACTAAAATGTCCCGTTTTCCCGAAAAAACTAAAGAAATTATCCATGAAAGTAAAATAAAAAGCCAAATATTAAAAAAAAATTATCTGACTCTGGCTGAAGGAAGTTTTTGACAATGCGATCTGGCAACCCAGCCTGCCAGTGGCAGATGCAGCGAGCTCCCACCGGCTAGAGACTTGGGGGTTCCCCTTGGCATGTTTCAACAGGTTATCTTTCGTCTCCGCCTCCAGTCTTCAATATTATTTAATTCAATAATTCTTGAATCTTTCAGATTGGGCTAACATAGAATTACCTTCTGGCGCTGGGCGCAATAAATTTCCCCGCTTTGCCAAGCATAGATCGTCATAAAATAGTCCCCTGGGTAATATTGTTACATCACTTACATGGCTTTGTTAGTAGTTACAGTTATTTATTTTTTTAATGACTTTTTAAGGACCCCGGCCTACCCACGGGTTGTTTGTCCAATGCCAATGGATTTCGGACATTATACGTATTGTTTCGTATCGATTTTTGGCTATTGGCAAACTGGTATGCGTTCTCCATGTCAACCTACACCGATACAAGCGATAATGGACAGGCTGAGGCAAAGTTACCATTGGCGCAATGAATAAGGTGACCAGACGTCCCTTTTGCGAACGGGTCAGTTCCGTTTTTAAGTGTATGTCCCGTTGTCCCGAGCAATCCTATCGCGACGCCGATTTGTCCCGTTTTAACAGAATTTGTCTGAGGTAGGCAGAGGTGGTGCCATGAATTTCAACATGGGGATGTCATATTCCCCATAGCGTCCTTGGTTAAGAAAGTAATGGCCTTAAACTATATTTTTTATTTGATTCGAATAAGTTGCCGTAAATTAAAATAGGCCAATTTTCCCGATGATTTTAAAAATATCTAAAAGTAAAGAACCGGTCCGAGTTTACTCGAACATGCTTTCCAATATATGAATTAGTAGGGAGAGAAAATGATTAATTCCATGGTAAATAATTTTCCTATGGTTAAATTTCGGATATCACGGGGGGAGGGGGGGGGGGGTCGTTCACCTGACGTCACTGGAGGTGACGTAAATTCTAGATAGGACAGACCAACACATTACCACACAGAAATAATGGCAGGGCACGCAATGCATTTCAGCGTGATTTGCTTTCTATTAAAAAAAAAATTTTTTTTTGCCCAAAACCAAATAGTTTTTTGGGAAAGCAAACTGTCCGGTTTCATTACTCAATTTAACACCTAAAATATGACTGAAGGTAGAAATCATCGATAGAAAAGTTTCGCAGAAATATTATTTTTTAGTCATTTTTCATTAAAATTAATTTATTTTTATTTTTTTACCCCCAGAAGCAAACTATCAAGGGGTAAGCGACCCCCCGCATTTTATCAACATTAATAACGACTAGAATATATGTGAATTTAAAAGAAATCGTTGGAGCCGTTTTTGAGAAATAAGTTTTTTAGACGTTTTTTTGGAGTTTTTTGAAAATAAAACCCCCCCAAATTGAGTTAGCCCAAAATAAAAAAAAATAGTCCCGAGGTATGATTTTTGTGAACCTACATGTCCAATTTCACACAAATCCACCGAGTCGTTTGCCCGGAAATCGATGAACAGACAGACAGACAGACAGACAGACATACATACATTCAGACAGACAGACAGACAGACAGAGCGACAGACAGACATTTCGTAAAAAAACACTTTTTTGGGTTCCTGAGACCTCAAAACGTGTAAATCCGTTGAAATCTCGGAATCGAAAATTTCGACCATCACAAAGCTTCCCTTAAGAGGACATGCTACGTAGAAAATGAGCACCGCCAAATTTATTGTTTTTATCGACTATTTATTTTTTATTTAATTAACAAAGCAAGTCATTAAAGAATTGGCTCATGGAAGTTGTAGAAGACTACATCGTGCATCATATAATCGGGTATTTTTACTTTTCTGTTTTGTAGTTCTTCCAAAAATCCCATAATACGCATAATTTTAGTCCGTTCTGGTATTTATGAAAGAACTAAGGTACCAAAAATTTAATATTTCCTATTACAAGATGCATGAAGCAGTCTTCCACAACTTCCATGAGCCAGATTTTTAATAACTTGCTTTGTTAATTAAATAAAAAATAAAAAGTCAATAAAAACAACAAATTTTGGGGTGCTCATTTTCTACGTAGCATGTCCTCTTAAGTGCTTTAAAACTAGTGATTTTGAACCTTCATTTTCACATTTTTCTCTGACGGTTTGTTATCTTTGGGGCCCAGACAGCAGGCAATGTAAGTCCAACTACCCTTTCTTATATAACACCATTTTGTTTGACACCATTGTCATTAACCTTTACCAATACTAGCTTTTTATATTTTACACTTAATAATAGATTTTCGAGACTCCAAAGGATTTAAGTTTCTTGAGGTCCCAGGAGCCCACGAAAGTGGTTTTTACGGAATGTCTGACGGTCGACTCGATTTGGGGCAAAACTACTTGATAGAATTCGATTAGACCACAGCCCATTGCTCCAGAGTCTACTGTTTTCCTGTTTTATTTATTGTACCCCCAAAACAGACGACGATTTATTTTAAATTCGCATAATATGTATCTTGTAGTAGGTACTTATCAATGCGAACAAAACTCACTAGGAAAAATTATATAAGCGGAACACCGAGTTTCTTCGATTTTTATACGTGCTTCAAGTGCCATCCTATCGTGGTCGGGTAGTACTCATGTGCTTCATATTTGTATCTGACTTGCAGCACTTGTCAACGAGAACAACCTGAACATTATCATTAATAATAAAGGCTTTCGTTATGGCTATAAAGCCCTCTCTTACACTCAACTAGGAAGACCCGGGACCGCCTGCTTTACATGCCCTCCGAAGCATGGCCAGAAAATGTACCTAGTGTGGGAATCGAACCTACAACCTTATGGGTGAAAGTCAGAATCCTTACCACTACGCTACATGTCATGACATCGTGCATCGTGCTACGGCTGCGATTTCGTTGGTGGTCTCAATGACCTTGTACCTACATGATTTAATATATGAAGCATACCTAAACACCAATCAGAATATACAGATCACCTTCAGGTCTGATCTGGTTAGTAAGTTTGTGTTGCGGTTGTTGAGTGGCTACACAATGGGGTCGAATGATACCCCCCGGACTGTAGTGAAGCAAGATAGAACTTAGAATAGCTAGGGGTTGGTACTGGGTACAGCTACCTAAGCTAAGTAGACGTGTACAAGAGGGGGCATCTGCAGTCTGCTGCACAATGTGAATCAAACCTCAAGCTCAAGGCTCAGGTTGTAAGGCGGATCCAGTTGTTAATCTGTGTCGGAATGAAAATACTTGTAGCAATTAGCTACCTTGCAAGAAAGGAATATTATTATTATTGTTTTGTTTTCAAAAATGCTCGACACAAATCTTAAAAAGCAATAAAGAGTTTTCAATCAAAAACGTTTAATTTAAATAAATCTAAGGGGGGGGGGCGACAACCATCGAATTGGCCAACTAGAGTAGAGGGAGTTTATTCTCATGATGCATGGTACAGACCTATAGTATGTCATATTTTAATTGTAATTACACACTAATAAGTTCACGTACTAATAATTTTAAAATCTATATTTTTTTTATATAGCCTATAGCCTCAGAAAGCGATGGTTTTAGGTCACGGTGGACATTTCAGACACAAACCGGTTAATCACTCTTGTTCTGAGTACTGACGGAGCCAGGTTTATGTCATCATTGAAGAAGAAAAAATAGCAAACTCTTACCTGATTTCGAAAATAGAAATTCAGTTTCAGTTACTCTGACTCTCAGTTGTTATTTGTTGTTCAACAAATAATCAGCGTGGTAGTAGAAAGAAAATTCCTGGCTGGCAACAGGGTTTCCCTTCTGACACGTTGATATATTCGCGCGCAATTTTAAATTCAAATTGAAATAATTTTAAATGTTGCTTTTATAGCCATGTAACAAAATTTTTAATGTAAGGAAATCTCCCAATTATTAAAAAAAAACTATGCTTGAATGATTTTTCATAATATGTTTGCTCAATTTTTTGGTGCGTAGAAAAATTAGTCCTGATTCCTCAGGTCACATGATGTTCCTGAATCCTGATATCTGAATCTTGATATTGTTTATTTGTTTACATGTGGCGTCACAACTCAGTAATTTCTAAACTGCGGATGCGGACTGCGGACAAGGCCACTGCGGACGAAAGGGTTAAAAAGGGTTATTATTAAGTTACAGACAGAACAAAAATTAAATATATTTGTTTTGAGTTTAAAATGTGTTTCGTGATATTTTATCAATAAAATATTAAAACACTATAGTTTAAAAACTTATTTTATTCATCTGGTTTTGTTTTTTTTGTTTATAGTTAGAATAAAATACTAATAAAAAAATGTGAATGCATGGCTGTCTGCTCAATGACGTCATTCGTCAAACAAAATAATGAATGACTGCTACGTCATTATTGTATCAGTATTTAATATTTAAATAAAAATACATATTCTTTTTATATTTTGAATTTGAAAAGTTGAAAAACAACTCAGAAGAAGGAAAAATGTGTCCCGTTTGACCGCTGTGAATTTTGAAAGCAAAGCTGAGATAAAGAAAGTCAGAAAGGCATTGGAGTTGTAGACGAAGTGATGATTGTACAAGAAAAAATATTTGGCAAATGTTCCGGGTTACAAATCTACCAACTAAGCTATTTGTATCTGTATCTATCTGTGCACGGGAATAATATTGGATAACCTATTTTCCTGTAAGTAATGAAGGCTGCGTTGTTTCCCTACCATATTAGTTATATTAGTCACATTAGTTATTGGTCTATGAGCTGGGGCTATACGCCTATACCCTATACCCAAATAAAATTAAAAGAAATACAACTGTTACTATGTGTAGACTAAAATAATTACATTTGTTTCGCTCCATTTGAGTATCTCTAATACACATTTGGAGCAGAAATAATAAATTATTCTGCTTTAAATACACCGACTACATGAGAATTGCTCACTAAGAAATAAGGTTAATGAACTGGAGGTTTTTATACAGGCAATTAATAAGAAACTCGATGTAATTGTTCTTTCAGAGCACTGGCTGTCAACAGATACCGTGCAGTACTTTATCCCCGAGGGCTACCAACTTAAATCCGCTTTTTGTAGGGACTCTGCCCAACCTCACGGGGGTGTACTCATCTGCTGTAAAGTGGGCATGGAGTGTACAGAGATAAGGGAAATTGCAGACCTGTCGATTGAAAAGCACTGCGAACTGTCCGCAGTCAAAGTTGAAAATTCAGTAGTCATTGGCGCATATCGTACCCCTGATGGCTCCATGCCCGTTTTCCTTCAGATTATGGGCAGGGCACTTGAGCTCGCCCATAAACAAAGGCGTGCGTACGTGTTAGGGGATTTTCATGTATGTTGCCTAAAGAAAGAAAGGGACTTCACAACATTGGCAGAATTGTTTGCAGAGTTTGGCTACAAACATATTATAAACAGCCCAACTAGGGGCGAGAGTTGTATCGACAACATTTTTGTAAAAGTATCGAGTGAAATCCCAAAAGGGGAAGTACTAAAGCATTCAATATCTGACCATTACGGTGTATACTGCCAGGAAAAAGGCCTTTTTGCGAGGGAGAAATCGGAACCTTTTTTCTTTTCTCGCTGCCCCAATAATATAACACTCAAGAAATTTTCTGAAAGTCTCTTACAGCTGGACTTATCCTTCTTAATTTCGAATGAACTGCACATTGACACAAAATGGGAAACTTTTCTAGCACTGGTACTAAGTTGTTATAATACCACATTGCCAGTAAAAAAGATTAAGAAAAAACCCCATGTCAATAAAAAATGGTTCAGCGAAGAATTAAAATTAATGAGGGACTCGTTGAGAGATATGTATTGCTATTATAATAGCTTTCCGACTGTAGTAAATAGGAAAAGGTATAATAAAATGAAGTTTCAATACAGAAAAGCCATTAATGATGCAAAAATAAAATTAAATGACAACGAAATAAAAAAATCTGGGAACCCAACCAAAAAAATGTGGAGCATTATAAACTTAAAAAGAGGAGTTGTTAAAGTGCCAAATGACAGTTCTAGCCGGCCGAAACCAAGTCATCTCAATGAGTTTTTTATAAATATACCACGAAATCTGAAACAAAACTTAACGGACCCAGTAAATATGAATGATGCACTAGACTTCTCAGTGATTCATTGTCAGCGATTCCATTTTGAACCTATCACTGAGAAACACCTCACTGAATTGGTGAAGGAAATAAAAAATAGCTCCGCGACGGACATAGATGGAATAAATACTCAGATAGGGAAGATAATAGCTGAAACCCTTCATACCCATGTACACTATCTTATAAACAGCTGCATATTGAGCTCAACATTTCCAAAATATTTAAAAATCGCCAAAATAGTGCCTATCTTTAAAAAAGGGGATAAATCAGACCCAAATAATTATAGGCCCATATCAATACTGCCATTTTTATCCAAAATCCTCGAAAAGATAATGAAGGAACAAATTAGTGGTCATTTCGAAACATTTAACCTTTTCAATGCCCACCAATACGGTTTCCGGAAGAAACGCTCGACTAACGACGCCATTATGGCATTCAGTAAGCGGACATTGAAGGCATTTTTTGATCAAATGTATTCTGTAAGTTCCTTCTACGACCTCTCGAAAGCTTTCGATTGCGTTCCCCACGAGCTCCTCCTAATGAAACTTAAAAAGTACCACTTCCGACAGTCTGCTTTGAATTTCGTGAGGTCTTTTCTCAGTGACAGATATCAGACTGTAGTTGACGGCTCAATCCAATCAGAGCTCTTAAAAGTAGAGATAGGTGTACCACAGGGCTCAGTTCTTGGACCAGTCCTGTTTATAATACAAACAAATGATTTTCCACAAATATGTACAAATGCAGACTACTTTATTTTCGCCGACGATAAAACCACCAGTGTTGTCGAGGCGGACTTGAATGTGGCTAAGCAGAGAAATGAAGTTATTAGAGGAAAAGTAAAGAGCTGGATGAATGCAAACGGTCTCACATTGAATGAAGCCAAAACTGTAGATCTAGTTTTTACAATGCGTGAAATGCCTCCGAACATTGTGGAGAGCGTTAAGTTTCTAGGCGTTCATCTTGACCCATGCATGTCCTGGCAGACACACTGTGACCTATTGTGCAAAAAACTAAGTTCCCTATCTTTCTTACTACGTAGCCTGTCGTCCAGTGTCTCGGTCAGCGTTTTACGTTCATGCTATTTTGCATGCTTTCATAGCCATATAGAGTATGCTCTCTCGGTATGGGGCCACTCAGTGCATGCAACACGAGTGTTCGGCTTGCAAAGGAGAAGCATACGAGTGCTGGCCTCCAGAGGCTACATGGAAGACTGCAGAGAGGACTTCATCTCACTTGAAATTTTGACACTGCCCAGTGCCTACATACTAAAATGCCTGTTGTATGTGTTCGATGAACGAAGCTCTTATATAACAAACTCAGCCGTGCATAACTATAACACCAGAAATGCTGGAAATCTTCAGGTGCAGTTCACTAGAATAAATAGAGTCAAAGATTGCGGAAATTATTGGGGCATAAAGTTTTTTAATTACCTTTCAGAAGGCACAAAGGCACTGAGCAGAAGCAATTTCAAGGTTCGGGTGAAGAAGGCTCTTATACGGAGGGCATACTATTCCCTGGCCGAGGCATTGGAGGATAGGCTGGGAGAGTTATAATTATAATTATAATTGTGTATTGTAATATTTGACAAGGATCCTCATCGGCTACTTATACTAGGCTATATTATATTATATTTAACTTATGACATAATTTATAAAAAAATGACGTAATGTATGCCATATATGGTTCTAACATTTAAATACATGATTGATTGAATTGATTGAATTGGAAAAGAAACCCCATGAATGAATGCCATCTTCCATTTCAGTATTTCCACCAGTTTAACTAAGCCAGCCGCCTGGGCATGTCGTCAAGCGCTTAATATTTAGCCCTCTTGAGTCGCAATCTACGGATTGGTTTGCAGCGAATGTTGTATTTTTTCTCCTCCACTCTTGTCTGTTTAGTGCGGTCCTTTTCGCACCCCAGGTCCCTCATGACATCCTGTAGGTACTCCTTCCTCTGTCGTCTTCTTGAGTTGGTGCCTTCAACCTACCCTCAATTATGTTCTTGAGGAGCCTTTCGTGTCTCAGAATATGTCCCATCCATTTGCCTCTTCTTGTCGAAATCGTGGCCATAATAGCTCTTTTTTCATATATGTAATGCTGTAATTTGGATTTTATAGGTCTTCTTCATAGTGCCTCTCTAGGTGTCCAGCAGTCCTGCCAAATTAGCTAGGATATGAGTCATTTGGTAGGATTAATGCATCATTCCAACGGAAGAGCCCAAATGGTCGAAAACCACCAGATTTCATGCACATAATCATCGACGAAAAGGGAGACGTGAAGGTCCCAAAGTTGTGCCTGTTATCAAGCCAAACCAAGCTCATGTGAGTAGCCTAAATTAGTGTAGAATGATAAAAACATCGTGAAATGTTACAAGTTGTACCTATATTTTTTAAAGACTGTACAGCATGTAAACTTTCTACTGCATACTATTTCTCCGTTAGGTACCGTTACTGTATAATATACCGTAACCGTTCCAGTATAATATAGTTGTCTATGTTTTTACAGTGCATCATTACCATGCCGTTTATTGTACGTGAAATCATGAAGGTGTTGAGTTTGCATAAGGTTTACCTTATTTCAATCCCTAATGGCTTCAGAAAGCTTGTTAAATATTGGTAATAAGTAGATTTTTATTTATTCTGTAAATCGAGATGATCTGTGAGCCTGGCCTTATGTGTAAGGATTGTCACTGGTACGTGCAGGTGCCATGTTGGTTGGGTATCTCAGAGACTCGGTCCTAGTCTCGGTAAATGCAAATACGCCTTTTATAATTCAAAAAAGGGCAATGCCTATTGCGGAGTGAGGGACCAAATGGTCTCGTTTACGCCATTGTTTCGTAGCATGGAAATCATGTATGCATTACAAGTCACAAAATTTGTGAGGTTAAGTCCAGCCAACTTCAGTTAGAGTCTTCCCACGAGGAACACTTAGGCGAAAGTCCCAACAAAATAATTAAATATTGTGCCAGGTATGATGCTTGCCTCAGGGCATGAATGAATTCTAGAATGCGGCATGAGACACTTTGGATACCAATACCCCGGACCAATGATGACTGCCTAGTTTTATTTTTTATCAATTGATCACCTGGCCTATCGATTCATTTTGCGTGGCAATTCCTTAAACAGGTTGCCCGTTCGAAAGTAACTCTTTGACTTGGTAGTGCTCTTTGCATTGGCTGCGTTTTTAAACAGCGTACTGAATTTATTTATTTACAGTTATGAACAGATGAACAGAACTTGATGAACTACATGGCACTAATTTTATTACTCGTATCGAACGCCACAAGAGTAATTACAATCTATCCTTGTCATTCCATTAGTAACTGCTTAGTACGGTACAGTAATATACAGTTATGGCAAAAATAATTTTTTCCCTATTTTCTCCTGCACAATTGGAGATAGTGGCACCAAACTTGGTCATTTCCAAACTGGTGAAGTCGTGGTTTGTGACAGCTGAGTCGATGTTTTACCGAAATCAGCGCAGTCACCCGGCCTCAACGCATTCAAAAACTTGTGGAATGGCCTGAAGAGCCGTTTATCTATTGAAAAAATTTCGAACAGGGACCTACTGTGGCTTGTAGTGAAGAAGACATGAGAGATAATTCCCGTCAGAGCATGTCGAAACCTGCTGCAGTAGATAAAAAAAGCGCTGCAAAACAAAGGGCAGACTATTAGTTTAATTGAAGTGATATGCATAATAAAACTATATGTAACATTTTTGACCGCGTTTTTATTAATTTTGCCATAACTGTATCCTTCAGATACTTCCCCCGAATTACACAAAAAAAAAAAAATGTTATTTTCTGAGTTGTAAGATACCTATGCTATGAATGCTAAATGACCAATTACTTGTCACTTATTGTGTAGGCAACTTCAATTTTTTTAGTGGCTCTTTACAAACTGGAAAGTTTGTAAGTAGTTACTACTTCTTGACCCCTGGTCATTCTGTGATTCTCAGGCGCTACCGCGACATTCACCAGATTCTCGGCACTCACAAGCCACAGCTAAATACTGCTTCATTGATTGCCCCTGACACTCCACAAGATCATCTTCGCCGAGGTGCAGATTATCTTTTAATGATATGAATAATAATTTTAGAATGGGCCTGACTACGACCAGGGGACCTACTTTTGATTGAATTGGGCTTATATGTTATGTTGGGTCATTATTATTTCGCCAATGATTGGTTAGAGTGGAATTTGACCTTTCATACCCAATACCAAATGGTGCGTGTGATGTTGATTCCTCAATTTTTATTTATGTTTATTTTTTTTCAGGCTATGTCAATGCTGGTGATACTCAGGAGTGATCTGTTGAAGCAATCTACAATATTATGCCCTCAGTATTTGTCATCGTTAATAGACTTAATTAGCCTTCAAAACAATAGAAGGCGTCAACCAACCTGGGCGCCCGAGAAAAGAATATCTGCAGCAAGTTGTAAATATACATATACAATACATACTGTAAACATACCCGGAGCTGAATTGAAGAAGAAGCCTTCAAATTGCACAGAAGTCGGGGAAGCATACAGTATTACTCTTTGTACTATTAAGATAATAAAATTATACCATTTATTAGACTATAAAATGTATGCAAATGCAATCTATTTATTATTCATATACCTACTTTATCTTAATTTAAGAGCATCAAGTGCATCATGGTGTAAGCGCCATTTTTTATTTGCTGTAGAATCTAAGTCCTAGTCAATTTTATTCCAATGGTTTTCATCATATTAGAGTCTTGAATGTAAACTCCTATGGTTATATATATAGTTTAAATGATTTTAGCACCTCGCCTAAACCACCTTCGCTCAAGGTTGCGCTGCCTGATTGATGTCCTTGATACTCCTTAGTGCTGCAGCATAATTTCCATGCCAGAAAAGATAGCATGAACCTGTATGTTATTAGTGAGATGTTTCTCCCAGCTAGGCAATCCCAGGACTAATAATATAAGCTTAGTTCGTGGTTGATCTAAAAGAAAGTATTAAAGTTAAAGAACAATATAAAATAATGTAATGATGTGGCCTACACAGGCCTATAGTTGGCTAAAATTTAGTTATGCAACCTATGCTATTAATGCTCTCGTGTCTTAGGCTATTAAGCTACCTTACTGCACTTCACAATTAAATTGGTTATGCATAGTCTCGAAATGTTATTATTCGTGTCATAAGGCTGATCAAAAAATTTCAAATGTACAAAATATTGAAATAGTGTGGGTATAGTCTCTTTGGGATTAGTAAGACTAGTTGAGTCTACCAAATATTGAAAAGGAAAACCTTCTAATATCTGAAATATACAAATTCACCACCAAATAAATATATGACTAAGTCTTCTGTATTACTTCCGGCTACGCTTCTACAAGATAAAATTGTGACTTTCTGCGCTGCATAATGATATTTAGGGATTTACTAATTTTCATATTTTTAAAATCAGCCGCCTACAGCGGTCTATTGACACGAAAAATCACAAAAATGGTGGCTCATGACGCGGCGCGCTTCACGACCGAAAAAATCAAGAAAGGTAAGTTCTCATATAGTTTTTTCATCTGTATCTTACTTTAATGTATTTTTTTTGTTGCTAGAGCTTATGTTAAGAGGTGTTTGCAGGTAAATTGGACTGGATTTTTTTGGAATTTTTTAATAACTGGGTGGTTTGTATTTCGTTGTTTTCAAAAATTGCTGCTGCCACGTCATTTCTTAAATTATAGCGGGAAAATGTAAGCATTGTAAACTTAAATTGAAAACTAAAAATCACACAAATCAATCTATGCATATGGAAAGCGGGTATTCCACTATATCATGTTTTAAAAATTTAATCAATTTTCTTATAATATATTTTATTTTAATGACGATTGAAATTTTCGACCATTCCATTATCATTTTTTAATGCCAATTTCTTTCGCGCCAAAATTCAAAATTATTTGATGTTTGTGCAGAATAAATTATAATTGTATATGTTATTTATGTAAGTATTAATAATAATTTAATGCCATTATTCTAACACACTAAAGAATGAATGTTGCAAAACACCCCTAATTAGAGACACTAAGCGTTTAGCCTTTCTCCAAGATTACCTACTCTATTTTATTTTTTTTTAATTTTATTTTCATCGCTACCACGTGAAAAATAGATATGTTTACTCTTTGATACGCGGTCATTTATAATAGTCACCGTTTAATAATGAAAACGTCATAGTGTACAACGCAAAAAAATTTGAGGTTAAGCAAAAATAAGTGGGAAAACGCGCCTACTACCAATAACTAGTCAAATGGCAAACACTGATCTATTCTGATAGGCCTATCATCCCAGATTCTACTGATTCATCATGTAACTCCGGCCGTGAAAGCTTTTGTAATTATATTATCAGAGCATGTTTTTATACAACTATTGGTCAAATAATATTATCACCCTGTATTTAAACTAAAGGTTAGTTTACTTGTTTCAAATATTCTAATACCTTCATTTTCTTCATGTTTAAGGAAAGAACAGAGCGACTGAGCAGGAGACGTCACGTTAACTCACAATACGTAAAAAAATGGACCTCTTCATAATATAGTAATAATGCACATCGTATAATCTATAAGCTACTGAGACACAATTTTCGAAATCGGCATAGTGCCACAAAAGATATCAACTGCAGCCATTGAGTAATTATTTAGAAATCACAGTCCACTATTCTGTTTTTTTTAGATTCTTCTGTGTTATTAAATCTTGGTCTATAGTTTCGATGTTTTTTTTTTTTTTCAACCGTGGATATGGACTGTTTTCGAACCTGAAAAATAAAAAAAATTCAATTATAGGCCGGGAGCAATATTTTAATTCAGAATTAAGGAACATTGCACCTTTGAATATGTAAGACAACTCCAGAACGCAATTAAAAAGTTCAGTTATTTACAGGAGAATTCATTTGAGATTCAGACAAAATTTGGCTTTAAAATTTATTTTTTGACTTAAATATCTCCATCACGGTTTACCCTTAAATGCGATTTAAAACGACAAAGAAAATCAGCTGCTGTACGAATTTCCTTTTCCTGAACTCACATTACTATATGCGCAGATCTTTTATGTTGGTTAATATCTCATCAAACCGTTTCAGTGATAAATGCCATATCCACCGAATATGGGCCGCCTTGCATGATATTTTTTTAGTTTTTAAGAAGCTAAGCAAGTTAGAAGAATGATAACGAAGTGTTCAAACGTACAAAAGTTCTTGTGGCTTATCCATCCAATGCTAAAAGAAGTAACTGCAGTCTGCAAGTCAAGATTGTGTTAAATCGTATGTGGTTTACATTTGGACATCTGACAACTTCATTAGTGGTTATCCCTCAGCTTATATTCCTGAAACATTCAGAATTGAAATTAACATGTACATAGTCTCCTTATTAACTATGTTAAAGGTACTCAGCCAACACCGGTCGTGAATTTTATGATAATAACCTAAAATTGACATTGAAATTAAATCTGGGCTCAGATAATGGGACCAGCGGTTTGTAAGCTTTGCCCCGCCAAAAAGGTTACACTCTGATTGGCTTGCATTCCAGCTCTTTTATTAGTCGTGACCAAGGTGTGCAGTCACAAGTACAAAAATAAATGAGTGTTAAATTCTAAGTTAATAGTTTCAAAAATGTGTAATTCCACAAATCACAATGTTCGATTAGGATATCCCGGAAGGGTCCCCTCACGGAGCCACTGATCAAATTTCAAAAATTAACAATTATAAAAGATACCCAAATATTATTTCGAGAGCCTTGCACTCAAAATTGCAATTAAAGGGAGTACTTAAACAAAGCGCGTATTTGAAAGAAAGAAAGAAAGAAAATTGTCTTTATTTTCCATATGGGCGAATTTTGGGCCTTTCGGCCTACTCTTACAATTAACCCATAATGTTAACTTAACTAAAACCGACCATTTCCACACCATTTATTCCATGCATGAAGGAACAGCTAGACTCCTTCTTACTTCTTAGTACAGGGCTTCCAGCTCAGGTGATGCCGACTGCCTGATGTCTCAGAAATGCCCTTGACGCTAGTGCCCACATGTTCGGCGTGCACAGGATCTTTTGATGTGCGCCCTCCTTTTGTCCAACCTGATCCCGTAGTTTGTCCCGTAGTGTGCATGGGGCCGAGCACTGCAGGAGTATGTGCTCTAGTGTTTCATTAGCTAGACCGCATGCACGGCATACTGGAGATTCGATTAGATGAAAACGGTGTAGGTATCCATTGGTAGTAATGTGGCCTGTTCTTCCTCTAGCAGCAAAGGATGCAACGCTTCTGCTTATCCCGCGATACTGTACTGCTGAAGCCTCGACTCCTGGATCAAGGACTTATACAAGCTGGTTAAATGTCACCATATCTAAAAAAAAAAAAAAACATGACAATTATATGACAATTAATAGGAGTCACAAGTAAAGAACGAAATAAGTGTAAACCAATGTTTGAAAATGCATTCAGTACAACATCATAAAGCTTCATAAGCTAAACTAATACCTCCAGTAATACAGTAATAATAGCCAGTCAGGCTGGACAAGGGCAGCATAGAAAGCCAACAATAATAACCAAATATTATATTGAGAGCCTTACAACTGAAAAGTTGCAATGAAGTACAGTAGTTTAACATGTAAGCTATTCAAATAGCACGTAATTGAATCATTTCTAGAAAACAACTAGCTGTACACTACACACGTGAGCAAAGATGATGAAGTAATTAGTATAGTGGGCTTCTGCCCTTATCTTCAAAGTATCTGAGCTTGTAGGTAATGCTCTATGGTCTGAGACGAAGACGAAAAAATTTCCCAATCTGTACGTGTGCGTGTGTTGTAGGAAATTAGTAATGCAATGCATTAATAAGTTTTTCAGATTTTCACTGCTCATTCCATTTCACAATCGTTCACTCTTTAGTTCATCTTGAAGCCGTTTCCTGAATGTAGTCACTGATGGTGCTTGTTTAAATACCACTTTCTTGTGAAGATGGAAGCCGGAAGGGCGAAGTGGCGCCAGAACAGATAGGGGACCTACTTTGAGCCGAGATAAGGAAAAAAACCGTCTTTTCTTGCAGGGCACCCTTTTATCTGGGGGTGGGAAAATGGTCCCGAAGGTGGAGGAACTCAATCTCAATGAAGAGTGAACGGCATAATTTCATATTTATCATGGCATGTAATGGTACAATCTTGACTACGATTGCCATGATCATCACCCATTATTAGTTATTTGTCTATGATCATTACCCATCTTCGATAAGAGGCATTCGAAGAAGGGCTTCCGGCTCATGAGCAAATCTATTTTCTTGCTAATATATAAGGGGATTAACAACCAAAAATAATTAGAATAAAACCGATAAATTAGGGCCGAGTCATGCCCCATTACACTGTTAAGTAGAACCTATCTAATAATAGTGATAGTCTGCTCATTCAATAATAATGGAATAAAATATAGAATTGGCTCGGCAATTGTATAAAAAACTACATACTTACCAATTTAGTTTATTCATTAATAGAAAATAAAAGCTGAAAAAATATCACATCTGATATTTCAACAAACAAAACACGCCATCTTACTTCCTTCCATCGGTGACGTAACATAATGTGATGACGTCAAACAGAATGTAACCCTTTCGTCCGCAGTGGCCTTGTCCGCAGTCCGCAAATCCGCAGTTTAGTGTCGCTCCTCACATTATTCAAGTGTTATTTTAAGCCTATACATTAATTATTAATATAACTAAATTTTAATACATTTTATATAGAAGATAAACTTATTTTGCTACACATTTGTAAGTTTTTCTGTCCATTTGGCTAATGACGTGTGATTACTCCTTATGTGTTGTGACCAACCCATGCACACTAATAATTGTAATTAACACCGCCCGGTGTCATTAATTTGAGCTTTTTATTGAGTAGTCTTTAGATAATTCTACCATGGAAGAGCGCAAAGAACGTCCATTGGAAGAAGTAATTGAGCTGGCAACCGATGAACTACCTAAAGTTCATTACCGGCACAATGCATATATGCCCATGGGACCACAGTATGTTCCTCATCGAGGTTTAGTTCGCTATAGCCAAGCACTTAAGCATCTTATTCCAGTTCGCAAGTTAAACAGGTGTGTAAAAATTAAAATAACTATGACAAGAACCTTCCCGCTGCCAATGTATTTTACAATTTTCAGAATCTATTATGTGGGATGTTATGTTAAGCAACATGACCACTTTTCTATGTTCTATGTATGGGTACAGCTGATTTTTTCCTTTGTGTTAATATTCCCAATTATTTTCCCCTTTCTGGAAACAATTCAATGTTTGGTTTTTGGTTTCTAGTAAAAATCATGTACTTGGTATTGATAATGCAGGATTTCTGTCTCTTATCACGTTCTCATGGATGTCAAAATTTATTTGGATGGCTTATAAGAAAGGTTTGACGTCCGAAGATATTCCGTCAGGGTCACCTCATGACGCCGCAGATATCAATGCCAGCAGGTTCGTATTTTTTACGTTTCATTTAAACAAGCTATCACAAATAGTGAGGATGCTAACTAGTTCGTGCTTAACCAGTAACCCAAACGAAGAGGTGTAGAAGACAAAGGAAGTTAAGTCGCTAATATCCGGGAAGGACTGCTTAACACCATAGTAGAAAGCACCATTGAGGGTGCAATGCCAGGGAAGGCGTACGCAAAGGCCCTCTAACAAGATGAGATGACGGACCTACTTGAAACTCAAGAGAACGGTCCAGGACAGAAATGAATGGAGAAGATGGAAAGATTTGCCGCAAACCTCGCTTTCTTATTTTCCGAGCCTATTCCTATTTAATACCTCGGTTGCCTATATGTTGTCTAACGTCGGATCAGACTACTGCACGCTCATTCTAAGGAAAACCTAGTGTCGCGTTTGCGGTACTGATCTAGCCAAATGAAATGGCTGTGGCGTAACCTGACATCTGAATACCAAATGGTGAAAATATGAGTAATTTGGAGCAAAGGCTCTGACAAGTTCATCATGGCGGCATTAGAGCCATACAACACGCTATTTCCATTTCCATTGTATCGGACGTCAGTTGATGGGATGCTTCGTGAACTCGCAATGTTTACAGTACGGGAACAAGTTTTTATTGATACGATAGTTTTTATTTTTTAAATTATGGACCAGTTACTAGTTACTACCCGATAACCTACTCTCAAGAATAACTACATTTGGTGAAATTCACACTTATTCTAATAGAAATGTTGGCGATGGTGTGTTGGTGCTAAAGAGGTCGTAGTTTTTAAGGAAAAGCATATTCCAAGACGGTCTATCCAAATATAATTCTCTTCGTGGGGATATCAAATCGGCTTCATCCATGTTGAAATTTAAAAAAACAGTTACAAGAGGATGTGCGAAGTGGAATATTCGAGAAGTGGATGACTTGATAGTGGAAGTGGATGTTTTTTTATTAGCATTCGTGCTATTTCTGCACACACTACTACTACTACTACTATTACTATTTATTGACAAAAGGATATGAGCTGTTAATACTAACGTATTTTATTTTTTGCTTTATTACTCGTATTTTAAAAGTAACTAAATCACTGTAGCACTTCAATGCTTTCAGATTAGAACTGTTGTGGCAAAATGAACTTTCAAGAAAGGGCCCGGACAAAGCCTCATTTGGAGTTGCCGTTTGGAAATTTGCCAGGACGCGGCTTCTCATTGCGTGTTTTACATTTTCTCTTAGTTGCATCTTCGGCTTCTTAAGCCCAGTAAGTATTTGCTTTAAATTAAATCGGTGAGGGCCGAAAGGAATTTTTGTATCTCCATTAGGAACGTGACAGATTACTTTTTCTGAGCTGGTGATGGGTCATGGCCGTAATTTTTATAAATTTTGCTCATTATCTCCAGGTTTATCGAACTTTTTTTTTTAAATTTTCTCCCACGTAGTTGATTTGAATAATGTACATGCTACTTTTTGGTCCAAGGTTGTCAGGGTCAATCCTTTGGGGTCCCCCTACCACCTATTAATGTAACATGCTCTGATATAATGTTGTAAAAAATTGTTATTATATTAGATATACTTCAATTCGAAGAGTGATGTCTCATCAAAACCGCAACTGTTGGCTTCTGGTCCGCGAGTGAATCAAATGCAAAATTTCTTTGCCAAAGCCAATTTTCATTATTACAAGGTTTTAGGCAACAATATAGACCCTTTTAAAAGTGCACCAATTCCAAAGTCCTTTACGTGGTCCCCAAATAATTCAATATTTCCTCTTGCACAAATCTGACCTTGAAACCCATCATGTAAATGGATGGCCAGGGCAAATTAAGACATTAGTAAGATTTACTCAACGTTCTCAATAAACCAGTTCAAGAAATTATACTTTGAGGGATTGAAATTTTTCGAACTCCTCCAACTCCAATGTCTTTGGGTTGAACAATAATAATATAATTCGAAGCATGACATTTTTATAGTTTAAAAATGTAATTACTACGCAGGCTTTGTTCTTTGTCACACTATTTAGCCATAGCCATTCAAATGATTGTCATAGCAATTCAAATTTCAGACAATTTTTATGCGAAAACTGTTGGAATATTGTGAAAACCCAGAGGGAAGCATTCAAGAAGGCATTGTATGGGCTGTTGCATTAACTACATCTGAACTACTTCGCACAATATTCTTCTGCCTTTGTTGGAGCATTAGCTATAGAACAGCAACAAGACTTCGAGCTGCTTGCCTCGCACTGGTTTATCGGAAAATCGTTTCTTTACATTCACTGGGTGACAAATCCATTGGCGAGGTAACTAGTCAGTTATAAATTTAAAAATAAAAACGTGGCACGATGCTGAGGACTCTTATAGGATCCACTACATTGATCACAGCTCTATTTGGGATGGTCTGGTCAGGAACATGCCCGGTAGCCGCGGTTTTCCCCTACCGGTGTACTTAAGATCCATATTAGGTTGGAATGGACTCAGGCGGCAAATATACCTTTGTAATGTCAACCCTCCTTAGCAGTTTTCCACTAATTCATGGGAGATGTATTATTTAAATTTATGAGGACTGTATTAGTTAATTTTTTTAGGGTTTTTTAGTCTTGTTTCTCTATAGCGATGCATACAAGTTGTAGTTTACGTGAACCATTGACGTCGGTGGAATAAGCGCCGTAGGACGAGAAGCAAGGACATGAAGTACGCACCGACAGTTAGAATTTGAGATTGCGGAAGGTGAAATTGATGTGATAACTAAGAAGAAGCTACTAGCATTTTATTTGCATTGACATTATGGAAAATAACCAGAGTTTCGACGATAAGTTTAGTTCTAGGCTTATCACGGCTTTCATTAGTGTCGAAGCCCCTCTCCTGATGGCCTTCAATGTTATTATGTACATAGAGAGATAGCCAGCCGGTTATCGTCGACACACTTTCTCAATACTGACACAAGGTCGTTAGTCAAACTTGACCTGAGTTAAGGCATGCGGACCCATTAGCATAGATTTTGTGTTGGAATCTCTGATTTGCAGCAACTTGTCAAGGTGAACAATCTCAACACCGTACATTCTGCTGCTGCTACGTCTGATAGGGTCAATGACCGTGCCCATTATAGAGAAAAACTAAAAACCTGTCAGAGGGTGCCATATAATAGGAGTTGACAAGTTTGTGGAGCGGTTGTTGAGGGGCTACACAAATGGGACGTATGATACCCGAAATTAAAGACTTTGTCCAGTGGCTGACAGATCTACCTCCTGAGCTATGGAGAGGTGGAACCAGAGGGACACTTTGTGAAAACCCAGGTTACAAAACTAGACGAGCTGGGTTATGGCCCAACCAATCCCGATAAATAAAGCCTGTGGCATGCTGTAGCACAATGTCCCAAAGAGCATAGAGCAATGGTCAAGACTGCGGTTCCTGTACCAGTGCTTTGTGGCTTGTCGTTACTAACGGTGACCATATCAAGAGAAATGCCTTTAACCTTTATAGAAATTAAGATTTAAAAAAAAAAAACGTTGAAAAAACCAAGTACCTATTAGTGGGAAGAGACCAAGATACCTGCACAGGTCGCTTTGAAAGAGTGCAAGATTTCAAATACCTTGGGTCCATCATCACGTCCGACAACAAGATCAGTCAAGACGTTCTTAACAGAATTAAATCAGCCAATGTAGCTTTCTTGCAAACAAGAGCACTATTCTCGACTCGGATTCTATCATGGACAACAAAGATCAGGCTTTACAAGACGCTAATCCTACCTGTCCTTATATATGGTGGTGAAGCATGGGCCCTGACAAAGAAAGAATCAAGAGCGTTGGCTGTTTTCGAGAACAAGATGTTACGGAGAATATTCGGAAGAGTTTTTGAAAACAACAGTTGGAGAATCCGAACGAACGAAGAAATCCACCAACTCTTCGGCTCGCCAGACGTCACACAAATACTACGAAGCAGAAGGCTCCAGTGGATGGGACACGTCGTCCGTATGCCAGCGGATAGAACAGCACAAGCAGTATGGATGGCATGTCCCAACAGAAGAAGACCTTTGGGGCGTCCGAGACGACGCTATGGCGACCAGCTAAACGAAGATATACAGGAAGTTGGCCTTCGGGCCGATAATTGGTGTGATCTGGCGAAGGACAGGATCCGGTGGCGTAGTGTTGTGAATGCGGCCAAAAGTCCCCCAGGGCTGACAGCGCCAACTTAAGTCAAGTCAGATATTTGTTCTTTTATTTTAAATATTCATCTGTCCCATTGCCATCTTTTGAACTAATGGATTTGGTAATGCTGAAAGCTTTAGAAATTCTAGCCAAAGTATTTATTAGAGAAAGGAGACATGAAAAAATGAGAGGAAACGGGATTCGAACCCAAGTCTCCACATTGTCTCATCGGATTTGTTGCAGTGGTCAGCATAATACCTCGGCATGGTGGAATTCGTTTTCCGTTTGCGTCAATTTTTCTATGTCTTACTGTCTCTAAATTCTACATAGGTTGTCTATAAAGTTAAATTAGTACTCCGTACCTCTAATTGTTGTTATATACAATATTTAAAGTATTTATTCATACAGTAGCTAGTACATACTGTAGGGTAGGTGGCATCGGTCATGGTGAATAATAATTCAACTAGATTGTTTGGCTGGTTTATAAAAGTTCTATTGTAAATGCAATACGTAAATTTTTCTTGTAGGTCATAAATTTGTTTGCCAATGATGGGACACGTCTGTTTTACATGGTTGTGTTTGGACCTATGATTGTTGGAGGACCTATGGTGGCCATATGCGGAATCGTGTACATTCTTACCCTCCTTGGTCCGTGGGCGCTATGCGGGATGCTCACTTTCATATTATTCTATCCGCTTCAGGTAACAATTACGTATACATTGTTCATTATTAGTTCATTATGTCATTATTTCATTTGTACAAACGAGGAACAGGGGCAGACTGGTTGTCGAAAGAAAAAGGATAGTAGCCACAGCAAGAGGACCAGCACATCTTGGCTCGAAAATACTAAACAAGCTCTCTTTAAAAGTCGCGAGCCTACCTCATAAGGCATTCAAATTTAAACTCAAAAAAGTCTCAAAAAAGTCTGTCCCTAATCCTTCAAAGAATTCATGGAGACTAAATTATTTTGTATGACAACTGGTAGTTTGTTTTTATGACGAGTTAGAGAGTTAGAGCCGGCCACCATACCAAGTTGAATCCAGCGGACCAGAGCAGGTTCAAAGCTGCAGATAACTTGGTCGTGTGCACAGTGCCGGTAGGGAAACATGGTTGGACTTGTCCTGGTCACCTCCGAACTAATCGTGTGACTTCGCTGTGTTTCCCAAGTGGTTCGGAATCCACTATAATCAGGAGGTCCACTGTCCTATGGGCTGGCATAGGACAGTCAATGGGCCCAAATATGAGGCCTAAGTCGTTATTAACCCGACGAACACTACTACTACTAGAGAGTTAGAGCTGCCTCCATGCCTTCATGGATGCAGGCAAAATTACATGAAAAATACACGATTACGATTACATTTCGGTGCAGGTACAATTGGTAGATAAAAGTTACACATAGCTTATTTCTCTTGTATATGAGAAATGCAAACGTAAGTTATCCCAATTAAAAGTACCTGATCTTTTGCCGTAGAATTTCAGTTATCCGAAATACGACAATCCAAATAGCTTATAGAAAAAAATCGGCGCATGTATACTCAAAAGATATTAAAGAAAAGAAAAACGACATTCAGTGTAGTAGAACTCCGATTTTTTATCTGATTGGGGTCCATTAGTTTGGATAATTAGTGTTGTACATTCGTCGACAGGCTGGCTTTGCACCGAAGGAGAATTATTGCTAGACCAATAAGCACGACAATAACCACAACTTATGCTCATAGAATCCTCCGCAATTGGTGCCTAAATTGAATTCGCTACAGTGCTTGGCGGTTGCCTAGAACATGGTCTTCTTATAAACGTGCCTTAATTGATTAACGAGCCAGTCGACGACTTCCCCCAACTGCCATAAAGGCTCTCAATTTAATTTCAAAATATGGATTTTAATTGTTATTTCTTATTTTTTAGTATGGGCTGTCTAGGCTGACTGGTTACTATAGAGCAAGAACCATCCGTGCTACCGATCGGCGGGTAAAGATCATGACCGAACTTCTAAGTAGTATCAAATTAATCAAAATGTACGCCTGGGAACGTGCCTTTCATTCTTCTGTCAATGGTTAGTATATCCATAGATTACTTTTGTCCAATCAGAAAACGTTTTCTGGCGACTTCGACTATTCGCGTTTTCCGATGCTTTGGAGTAGGATAAATTTTGTCATCAAACGGCATGTCCTCAAAATGTTAACTGCCAAACGGGTGATCGTGATAGTGTCTATGGGTTCTGAAACTAAAAAAATCCGAAAAGAAGAGAATTTATGTATTCAACATCAAAGTAGGAAATGGCGATTTGGGTTTAATTTAATTTAAAAATTTGTAACAAAACGAAAGTATTATTGAACATTTCAGAAAAGTAGAACGATTTAACAGTACCAAACTTAGTTTACTGTACATACTATATGGTAGTAATGTGATGTAAATGTAACTTTACAGTTATTCAGTTTCCTTCTATAAAATGGTAACGTTTAAGTGTTATTTTAAACATTGCAGAGGCTCGCGCGAAGGAGTTATCTGAAATCCAAAAGACAACCTACTGCCAGAGTTTAAGTATCACGATGGCTCCCACCGGTCCTGTAATTTCAGGTATCATTACATTCGTCGCTCATGTTCTGGCTGGTGGCAACCTAACTGCGTCTCAGGTATGTAGACTTAAACTTAAACAAAGGCGACGTAGGTTACATTATATCCTCGAAATAAATAAATACATTTGTTCTGTTGTATTACTAAGGCGCGGTTTCCACCGACCGGCATACAAATACGGTGACGTGGTAGCAGACATTCAAGACTTAGGCGGGGTTTCCACCGACCTCGCATTGCAGAATTGGCGGAAATGTTTATTTTCCTCTATGCCATAGTTAAAATTGATCAATGATCATACAGTAAAATCACAAACAAACATACTAAAATTAAAAAATGGCGTCATGGGATATGTTAAGTACAAACATTTTAATAGATTTCTATAAAAGAAAAATTCTAATTTGTGGCAATGTCATTTGCATTCTGCAATGCGAGGTCGGTGGAAACCCCGCCTAAGTCGTGAATGTCTGCTACCACGTCACCGTATTTGTATTTAGCCCTAGCCGGTCGGTGGAAACCGCGCCTAAGCCAACACAGCTGACTTAGAGCTATGAAGCGCTCTCTAACACTTAACTAGGAAAGCCCGGGACCGTCTGCTTGACGTGCACTCGAAGCATGGCCAGAACATGTATCAAGTGTAGGACTCGAACCAACTATCTTTCGGGTGAAAGTCACGGCGTACCGGTACTCTACATGGCCTTTAAATAAGTGGGGTTTCTGAATATACGTACTGTCTTTACTGGTATATAAAGGCCATGTATCAAAATCATCCATGTACTTCAGTGGTGAGTATTGCAATAAATTGATCGGCTATTAGCATCATACACCCTGCGATTTTTCATTACTTTAAAAGCAGTACCTTCCTGCGCGCTATACTCCGGTTGTTGGACAGTTGGACTGGTTCCACACGAAATGCTATCGTTTTTTATTCACTACACATTTATTTGTTTCAGAATTTACAATCACTAATTAGTCCAAAATATGTACTTAAGAGCAAATTTGAGTATTTTCACTACGTGTTTTTTGTACCAAGTCGATATTCATGGAAAATATCGATCGTAGAGTCGCCAAAATATCCATTAAATTAGCAGAAATGTTCCTGTTGGTGTTGAGGAAAATCGTGCCTTGTAGCCGTCCTGAAGGTGGCCACAGCCACTTCCCGGGGCAGGTTGTTGGAGATGGAAAAGAAAGAAAAAAAATTGTCTTTATTTTCCACATGGGCGAATTTTGGGCCTTTCGGTCCAATCTTACAATTAACCCATGAGATTGGTGTTCTTATAAAGAGGTACATACCATCTATCAAGATACTCATATTTCTTGGGTTGATCCTGATATTGCTATATATACGATTGATATTTCATGAGATATTTGATTTTGAAATTTATTAGGCTTTTCCCCCTCCAATCGTCTCTTAACTTTCATAAAAATCAAATCTTCCATAATCACAAAAGAATTTTAGGTATTCATTACACCTAATTTAAATTTTAATGTTATTATAATTTTCCCCCTCCGATTAATTGCCTACTCTTATAGCAATACTACTACTATTGTATTTGTATTTTATCACTTGGCTGTTGAAGTGGCTGATGATCTTGCTGTTCCTCGAAGCAACAGATGATGAAGGCGCTTACAATATGCTATGCCAGAGCCATAATTAGATGTCTTTACTAATTTATTGGACTTTTTCAGACATTTTCAGTTTTGACTTTCATGACGAAATACGTACAAATGGCCCTGCGAATTGTAAAGGACGCATTATTTGCGGTTCACGAAGGCGTAATCCGGTTCCCATATTTCAAGGTTTTTTGACGTTCATTTTTTGCAATTTTTTGCATTTTGCAGACCTTTCCGGTGCTTACATTCACGTCCAAACAGCTTCGAATGGTGCTCAAACATTTGCAAGAAAGCTGCAACGCACTTATGGAAGGATATATTGCCCTGCCCAGGCTTAAGGTTGACCTACACTCTCACCAGCACTCATTCTTAGCTTTTGGTATTGCTTTTGTTCTTAGAACATATTGCGCTTACTAACGTTTATAACGCTTTTATATTTTTATTTGTTTTTTGTTTTTATATTTGCAATAATCATTTATACCATCTTACAAGACCGATTTTATAGCATCGCGCAATGGTAGACAACACCCCGACGGGTATTAATTCGTCTGTTCCCAAACTATTTTTGCGAAAGAGGACGGTGGGCTTACTAATGTTTTTGAAGGTTTTTTTAAATTGTTTTTTATTATTATTTTTAATTTGGTACCGCTTAGGGTGCTTATTAATGGGCAAACTTAGTGGGAAGCATTCCATTTAATCACGCAGCATGATCGACGAATTAATAAACATTTTATTATTTTATGAATTTAATGTTATTTTGAATGCTGTCGTATCATAGACTCTTGTCCGTATTTCAAATCCCTCTCGCAAAATTATTTTGCCAACGTTTTACGTACGGTATACTAGCGTGCGACAATTCTTTAAGTAGCCCAGCCCTAGCATAAATTTTTGGATCGTCTGACGGATGAGTCTTTAATGTTATTCATGCCGACAATATTATTCATTGACAGTTATTGTTTGTTCTAGGTGATAGTGGTGTGGTGGATTGGTGATGCATGGAATATCTAGGTAGCTTGTTTCATTCATGTTGGGTAGCACCTGAATGTATTATTAGACTCCTGTACATTATTTACCCTCATGTGGCATTTGAAAGGATGACTTACACTAGGGTTGTGTTTCAGGATGAAAGAGTTGCTTGCAGTTTTGTTGATTTGTTGTTATTTCACGAAAAGAGGCAGAATAAAGCTGCAGTAGACAGGAATAGAGCGAACGGAAAAGAATAACTTACCCTTAAACTATTTAAATGAGGTAATAAAAGTTACCCGCTTCGAAGCAAACGAAATTCAAGAACTGTTTTGTCATGTTTGACCCAATAAAGCCTTGAAAAAAATGTTCCACCTATGCCTAGCATAAGCAACAATCAAGTTCATCTCTGCTGACAACAATTTCTGACTTTAATGTTTAAGAGTGTGCGTCCCGTAGGAAATTGGTAGCCCGAAATTTGTAAAAGGCTTCTTTATGCATCATATATAATAAGGTATGATTAATTTTTGGTTTCGTAGGTTTTAGCTCCCAATAATTTTTATTAAAAAGCTACGATACAAAAAATTAAAAACACTATTATATGATGCATGAAGTAGTCTACTACAATTTGAATGAGCCAAATCTTAAATATCTTGCTTTGTTCACTAAATAAAAAATCTGTAAAAACAACTGATGTTGGGGTACGTATTTCCTACGGGACGTAAAATTTTAATTCCCCTAATTAAATTTACACTCATTGGGGTTTGTTTAAGTTAATTTATTTACAGTTATTCCCGTATCAGTTATTCTTTTCCGGAGGTGCTACGGCTGCTGAATTTGGATAGAATCAGTGTGGTTCTACGTAGGCTACCGAAAATATACTACTCCTTCTGGATTAATACTGATTTATTTGCCAACACCAGGCAGGTTAGCCATTTAGTGACGCGCTGATCAGTTCGACCATACCGTTTGTCTTTAGAGGCCTGATTATGGCATAAAGAATAATTTAACTATTAACTTATTCCTATATGAAAAATTTAACCTAAGTGCGGTATTTCTATTCAAATGCCACTATGTGAGCCCTTTGTATATGATCCGCTACCGTTCTTTATCAGTTTGACATAATTGCAGGCTTTTCCTCTGCTGACGATTGTGACGGCTCAGCTGAGGGCCGCACTTTTGAACCTGAGGTATGGCACTGAGAACCTTATTGTCGGCGCCCTATCCTTCTCAAGAGCACAGGTTTCTGCTTACATTTCTTGCTTGCCAAATGTTTTCTGTCTGCCGGCTTGCTAGTATTTTAAAATGGGTCGCATTGCGTGGTCAATTACCTCATCAAAGACTGTCGAATGTGGTTAACCACTTACTATATTACACCATCGAAGATTGTATTCAATATCCGGTGTGGGAATTTATGGGGTAAGATTGGACAAATCTTTAATCGATTCGATGTGATCGTGTAATACGGGCTGAGACGATTAATTATTTGTTATATTATATTAGTTATTAGGTTATAAGTGTGTAATGTGCTTTATAATAGTGATTTTAACTAGGATTAGGAAAAGAAATAGTTTTATCTTTTTATCCTTCATCTCAATGGGGCCGAGGAGTTTAGTATAACTGAATAATTTTTCTTTTTCATCCATGGAAGTAGTTTGAAAAAATCTAGAATGTATTTAGTGAATTTAAATAGATGACTTTCAAAAAATAAAAATGATATAAATCAGTTTCTTCTCTATTTAATTTTAACCATTTATCAATAATACAATGTTTATTTTTTTATGGTTAGCATGAAAACAAGACTTATAGTCTTATTGTTCGCCTTTTGTTTCTTTTTCAAAAAAGTAGTTTTTTAATTTCAATTTCAGTTTACGGATTATATTTAAAACAATATTTCTAACTGGATTCCGACATGGAAACATGGGAGTGCCGTTCTCCACAATAACAATGGCCGGTAAAGAACTCTGGCATTGTTATGGTGGCGGACGGCACACCCATGTTCCAATGTATAGCGGTTCCTCTAGTATTCCTCACGAAAACATCTCTATGCGTGGTGAACGCGGCCCTTGACAATATTCCTATCCCAGGCAAAAAGATAAGAAAAAGGCGCTTACTTGACAGCCAACGGCAGGCACATAAAGGTCCCAGTCCCATTAAGGGCCGTTCCCACAAAGCCTCGGTAAAAATTCCAGCGGGTAACCATAGCTGAAAGGAGTTATTCCAACTGCTGTAGGACCTATGGTTCTGGAAAACGATGTACACCTTGGTACATGCAGGCTTTGGAACGTTTACCGAGGCTTTGTGGGAACGGTGTCAGCTCCAAAGCGCTTAGTAGTTTCCTATCATACTAATGGAAGGCAGAGGAAGATAAAGTATATTATAATGTATGACAATTATAAATTAATTCAATGGTATGAAATATTGCAGGAAGTTCTCATGATGGAAAACAATTCAACTCCATTAGAGACACCAGAAGACTCCGAGACAGCATTACTGGTTGTTGACGGGAACTTCATAGTAAAGGCTGCATCACCGAAGCGCATACCTCCTCCTTCGTTCTTCCAAAGGTTGAAGAAAAGAAATTCACCGACAGATGAGGAAATAAAGCTCAATGTTCCTGTTATAAAGTCTGAAAATGTTGAGCTACTAACTGATATTTCTTTATGTATAAAGAAGGTAAGACGCTTTAATTTTCTAAACAAACTACATAATTATGTACTACAATTAGCGGTATTGCCAAAATAAAGCAATATTATATCTGTAGACATTTGGAGGAAGAAAAATGATCCATATTTCCCGTATTTCTATGTAGACATTTAGCAATGCCAACGGCCATACCAAGTTGAATCCTTGTTGCTTCTTCCAAACTCCAGCAAACCTGATAGTGTGCACAGCGTTGGCAGGGAAACATGGTGGGGCATGATATAGCACTGAAACTGCCAGTTAGTCGTGAATTAATCTTCTGACTTTACTATGTTCCTCAAATGGTTCGGAATCCACTATAATAATGGTCAGAACATGTAGAGTAGTGGAACGGACTCCAACTTTCACCCGAAAGGTTGTTGGTTCAAGTCCCACACTTGCTATATTTTCTGGCCATGCTTCGGAGGGCATGTAAAGCAGGCGGTCCCGGGCTTTCCTAGTTGAGTGTAAGAGAGGGCTTATAGCCCTAACTCCGCTAGGTTGGCTTAGTAATAGAACAAAAAATCGATATTTATTTATTTATAATCTGATTGGATCTGATATAATTTGTTTAGGATCGAACAAAACACTGAGGTTGGTTAGCACTCACTACGTAGTAGTAAGGTTTTACTTATTGTCTCTTAATTGTTTTCTAAAGATATCCATTTTGATCCTTTGCACCTCTATTGTATTGCATGCAGCAATTGGGAGATAACGTCACAGAGAAATTGCAATTTTTTGATTGAATAGCACCCATTCTCTTAAATACGGAAGTGGTTCACTCTGTCCTTTTGTTTTGCAATATCATTGAATTTTTCACCATTGCAGGGTTCACTTGTTGGTGTCTGCGGAGCTGTCGGTTCTGGAAAAACCTCGTTGTTGTTGGCTTGCCTAGGGCAACTTGAAATTGAGTCAGGTCACGTCTACCGTGCAGGATCTATTGCTTATGTTAGTCAACAGGCTTGGATACAGAATGCTACTTTAAAAGAAAACATTGTATTTGGAAGCTTCTTTGATGCCAAAAGGTAACTTTTTTTAAAAATAAAATAAAATAATGTCGGTGCCGGAGTAACTTAGGCAATCGCCATTGTCATAACTTGTGGAAACGACGCTTTTGAGTGACTTCGCTTAATTCAGGTGTTTGAGCTAAGAATGTAACCTGAAAAGATTGGGATACCTGCAAGATCTTCGTCCTTCATCAAGGAAAAAGCTCCTGAGGAACAAAGAATTGGTACTACTCAGAGGGGGGCACAATAGGCCTCAAGGCTCATGAACATAATATGCGGAAATGTACCCCAAAAATAAGATGAAAAACAGAAACTTAGCCCTCATGGCCTTCGGTGACCTGTCGTAACTCAACACAGGTATTACCTACAGAAGTCACTGAAGAGGTTATTCGGAGACATTCATTGAATTGTTTGTATGCGAATAATCTTAAAAAAAAAAAATGTTTATTGTTTTCATACCTCCAACCAATAATGTTCTAATAGTTGACTTTCAGCTGCCACACACTCCTTTCCGATGAAAACTGAAAACAGGTGGTTAAGGGGGCCTACATTAAATAAAAGAACAGTGTAATTTATGAAAAATACACGAGTTAATTATTATAATATTATTACAATATTAGTATTATGATATACACCAAAGTTAAAATTTATATTTCACGATTTCAGGTACATTAACACGTTATTTTGCTGCGGACTAAATGATGACGTACATCTCTTGCCAGGAGGAGATGAAACTGAAATTGGAGAGCGGGGTGTTAACTTGTCAGGTGGACAGAAGCAGAGAGTTGCATTGGCTAGAGCTCTCTATGCTGACAGGTGTGATTTTTCTCCGCTATAGTTAACGAGATGATGCATTGTTGTATACAGTCCAAAAGTACCAAAATTTGAGAGCACGTCATCCACTAAAACCATTATAGCGTAATGAGGCTCAGCAACACTGCTGAGGCTAAAGCTTTTTTTTTTTTTAATGATAATTTTATATGATATATGATTATCTCATTGCGTTGTTTCAGAGATGTCTATCTTCTAGATGACCCACTGAGCGCTGTAGACGCACAAGTAGCTTCCCACATCTTTGAACATGCCCTGATGGGGACGCTCAAAGGGCATACAGTTGTTCTCGTCACTCACCAGGTGGCGCATCTGCAGCGCTGTGACACAGTCGTGGTCATGAAGAATGGCCGCATAGCAGCCAGTGGCTCTCACGAGCATCTCCTGGCGACGTCATCGGATTATTGCCTTACTGTACAAGCCGCTGAATTTTCTACTGTAAGCTTGTAAGTACTCAAGAGGAGTTTTATATGAAGTTATAGAAATAAATTAACAATTTCACCTCGTATCTATTGCACGTTGTGTTGGTAAGTTGCATAAACGTCTGTGGCGATATTGAAGAATTTAGCGGCTTCGATGGCATGGTGGGAGCGTGCTTGCACTGCTTGTGCGAGTCTCAACACACCATGCACAACTACGGTATAAGCTACTTAGTGGGGCGACTGAAGAAGTTATTCGGATACATTCACAAATTGTTTTTATGCAATTATCTTTAAAAATAAAATAAAAACGCAGTGAAACATACATACGTACACATATGAATGAATAAATTATATTGAACACAATACAATGCAATAGGCCTACAATGTAATTATAATTAAACTATAAACACTTAAAATCTAACTTTTAACTTAAATAACTAACAACAATAATAAATATACGTATACATGCATACACAAAGACGATTTGAGATTCGTCTTCATCCGGAAATAGATTGTTTTTTTTATTTTGCACCAACCATTCACCAATCCATTTGCTCCAATGATACATTTCCAGCACGCCTGCCGCTCATAGCTCATATAGTTAATTACTAGAATTTGATATGTTTTCTCTCTAGTCAGGGGCTGATGTGTACTGGGACTTAATAATTTGTGTCAGCATTGTCATTGGCAGCAGTGTTAGGGTGAATTTTATTCCACATTCGACCGCCAGGAGCGCTGTTCATCTCAAACTTTTGGCCACATGTGAAGTATTGAGTTTCACTACCTGACTCTAATCACCAATAGCTTAACAATTAGGGCCTCTGGCTTTATGGCATAATTAACCGTTACACACACACCATGCGCCTTTTCTCTAAAAAAAACATGGAACTTGCAACGGCGATAGGAATACGAATTACTTAAAAAGAGAGTGAAAAATAACTTAACACGTATAGACCGTTCTATGTTCGACCGGTTTACACTGCCGATGAATGTCTCAAACTCGTCAAATATCCTCCACTAATTTCCTGATAAAAATTTACGCAATTAGCCTTTGTGCATCGGGCCTACGCGACATTGACACTAAAACCACAACTAAATTCTTATGAAATACCTACTATTTCAGATCAAATGAAGTCGGAAGTTGTTTGAATTTAAACCAAAGTTTTGCTGCCGTCCGTCCCGCGCCGGAACCCACCAAAACAGGGGCGCCTCAAGGAATTGTGGCCGAGGAGCAATTAAAGGGGCAAGTGCAATCCTACTCATATACTGCGTATATCCGGGCCGCAGGCGGCTATTTAGTTACGTTCTTTGTCATTGCAGCTATTTTTGTAAATACGGGAGCCACTGCGTTTTCTTCCTACTGGTTGGCACAATGGATTCGCCAAGGTGGTGGGGTGAGTTTTTAGTTGTTGAAATTCTAAAAACTTTTTTGTTGATACATTATGGCCTATGCGCTTCAAAATTATAAATATTTTATTTTAACTATTGTATTTGTAAGTATTATTGCGAATAGAAAAGACAATGAAATATGTAAGAAAAAACACAAGAATAACGAATAACACAACCATCAGTACAAAATTACTCTAAAAATTCCCCCCAAACAATAGTACCGTACAGTTTGGAACTGGATATTCCCCCAGACCAAGAGATTCCACTAGAGATGAAGCATAGAATCCGAGTTGATGGGCAGTGGTCGATCTGAAAGTGTACTTTAAAACATTTCGTCAGCATCTACGGTCGACCTACCACTGGAGATGTCGACCGTAGATGTTGACGAATCGTTTGGAAGTACGCTTTCAGATTGACAGCCCATCAGCCGGGATTCTACAGCTTAATCATCGGACTCCGGCTGTAAAAGGCACTAGAGAGTTTTCAAACCACTTCAGTTTGTTCAAACAAATTTTAATAAATTGAGGAGTGAACTAATTAAAACAAGTAGAGGAATATTCTAGTTTTTCATTAATTTTTATTGTAATTTTTAGAATGCAACCGTTCTGGATCTAAGAACTAACGAAACTGTGATTAGTACCAACATTGCAGACAATCCTGATCTCAACTACTACATGTCTGTTTATGCTGGCACCATTGGTATCATAATTTTAAGTAGTGCCATACGCAGCGTCATCTTCGCCAAGGTCGTCGTGCGTGCAGGCTGCGTTTTGCACCAAATCCTTTTTCAGAAGCTTTTGAGAAGTCCCATGCGATATTTTGAAACGACACCTGTCGGAAGAATCTTGAATATGTTTGCCCGCGACTTAGATGATAGTAAGTGTTGCTGCATATTTATTACAGTTGAACCATCTGAACTTGGTCACTTACAGTGTTTCCTCTTTTCTTTTGTTATTTACGGCAATATAGACGTAAATCGAACAACGTAAAAAAGTGAGCTCGAATCTGCAGACCCAAATGGCATCTTCCATTGAAATCCCTCCAATTGAAATTATTGGGAGAGTAATGAGTTACAATATTTAATTCAAATACATATTTGGTTTGAATTAAAATAAATCTTTTCAAACAGTAGCAGCAAACAGTGACACCCCCCCCCCCCCCCCCCACACACACACACACATATTTGTGACGACGTCACATCGCAACGATTGGCCTCGATATATATTTTTTTTTTCAGCTGAGAATCGTCTTCCGCCGACATTGGAGACACTGATTCAGAACATATGGGTTGTTGCGTTTGCCTTCCTGATAATCACATTAGTCTTCCCCTGGTTTCTGTTGCCACTGGCTGTTCTGTCTGGTTTTTATGTTTATATCAGCAACATATTCAGGTGAGTAATTAACTTTGTCCAATCAGACTATAGACGATAGAAGTAATCGCGACTGCCTGCGAGAATCGTCTGTGTGAATTAGTTCATGCTAAGACATGCTTTCTTCCATATTACCGTAACATTGTAACACTGTTCTTGGTATTATTTTTTAAGAATAAATAATAGAAGAGACGTGAAGGTTAATGGGAATATTTCCAAATTTCGGGAAAACAACATGGCGTGTGAGCTAATTAATTAATTAATTAAATTCTTGTTCCACATTGGCTATACTGGCAAAATCGCTCTTTGAGCATTCCCTTAATTATAAGAACTTTGATAATACACAATATATTTGTTTATATCGACAATTGTTAGTTTAGATATAAGATAACCTAAAAGGAAGAACCAGACAACGTATTCCAGAAATAGAATTTACATTAACGATATTTTTGGATTAACGCGATAGTTCACAAGACAAGATCTGTTGTGTATTATCACAGTTTTTATATAGTTATATAGACATGCTACTAAGAAAATGAGCACCCCAAAATTTGTTGTTTTTATCGACTTTTTATTTGATTAACAAAGCAAGAGATTAAAGATTTGGCTCATGGAAGTTGTAGAAGACTGCTTCATGCATCATGTAATAGGAAATATTAAATTTTTGGTACCTTAGTTCTTTCATAAATACCAGAACGGACTAAAATTACGCGTATTCTGGAATTTTTGGAAGAACTACAAAACCGAAAAGTAAAAATACCCGATTATATGATGCACGAAGTAGTCTTCTACAACTTAGGTGAGCCGAATTTTTATCAACTTGTTGAGTTAATTAAATAAAAAATGAAAAGTATTTAATTTTGGGGTGCCAATTTTCTACGTGACTTATCCTCTTAAGGAGGTGATCAAAGAATATTTTTGTTAATATGCGGGTTCTCCACTCTGGACCCGGAAATTAATTCATTACCTCTCACTCCATGTTGTTTTTGAACAATTCGGAAAGATTCCCCTTAAATAGTTGCGACGTTGTGAGGAATATATGGCACCAATGCATTTGATTAATTTACAAAAATTTCAGGATTGGTTGTTGGTTCTAGAGTCGCGGTAAGGGACTTGCAGCGGATCGAAAGCATTACTCGGGCTCCTATTTTAAGCTGTGTTTCTGCGACGATGCAGGGATTGCCAACAATTCATGCGTTCGACAAGCAAAGGCAATTTCTTGATCAGTAAGTTACCATCATACGCTGCCAACGCTAGGTCTTATGCCTTCCATTTAAGTGCTTATATTTTTAGTAGCGTTTTCACTAATAAGTGACCTCTTGCTTGGAGATTGTATTTTCGATTTACTTCCTCATGTAATGATAATAAATTGTAACCGAGTATTTAATTATTTTTTATTTATTATTCTAATTGCAATCAAAATCCAATATATCCAAATGATAGATTAAGTCAAGTTGATTGCCATTGCCGTGCTTTCCTCCCAGAATATATTTTGTTATAATTATAAGATACAACGCAGTAAACATGTATTTCTTGTGAAAAAAGTGATATGCTCTCTCTAATCATAGCGAATAGTTCTATAGGACAGCTGTACTTACTTTTACTTTTACTACGCCTTTTCCTCATGGAGGGTCGGCGGCACGGCAGCGTCGTTTCCACATGGTCCTGTCCTGTGCTTCTTCAGTTGAGAGCCCCAATCTTTTCATGTCTTCGGCGATCTTTCTATCCAGTGTTAGTTTCGGCCTCCCTGGTAGTCTTCTTCCTGGCATCTCCAGTTCCATTACTCTTCTGTCTATGTGGTCTTCGTCTCTACGTAGTAAGTGTCCCCACCAGTTCAGCCTCTTTTCCCTCAGTTTTTCTTGCACGCAACACGTTCTCATCTCCTGCCTTATGTCCTCGTTTCTGCGTCGGTCTTTCAATGTTACACCGCAGGATTTTCTGAGCATTCGCATTTCTGCTGCGTGCATCATGTCTTCTTCGCGTTTTCGCACGGCCCAGCACTCAGACCCATATATCTATAGGACAGCTGTCCATTCAATTATTACAGGCCAATCAACTCATGTTTCTGTTGCAGGTTTTCCAAACTGTTTGATGAGAATGCAACTTGTTTATACATGAACTGCAATGCTATGAGATGGATGGCGACCCGTCTTGACTCAATCTCAGGTATAAGGGACGAGGCTTATGCCATAATTAAATGCCTATAGGGAGTTTCACTTTTCGTGACCCGGCAGCAATCTTAGTCATAGTCATAGTAAAAGATTGAACTAAGACGTCGTTGCAAACAATTAATGGTTGCACATAGGCATTTCTCTAGTAAATAATAAGGTTTGAAATGGTCGAACCCGGGAAACAATTTTCCATGCATATAACTATTTTAATTTTAATTTTGAGAAGGAATCAAGTGGCAATATGTACGTCCAGTTTGATTTGTTCAAAAAGGTGAGAGCTTTTTTATGGACTTTGAGATGAATATTAGTAAATAAAATAAAATAACTTTGTCCGGTTTCGGTCAATGACGAAGTATTTCAAAGTGAATGTGGAAAATATACTGTAACTGAAATAATGAACATGGGTGGTGTTTAAGTCGATGACTGGTCTACCCCTCTCTGGCAGGCTTTCTTCATCATTATATCTGACACCGGTCCGCATAACCCAATTTCCCCGCCAATATTTAAAGTATACGCGCTACAGTATGAGAAATCTCTTTTGTAGTTACTATAACATGCATAACTGCGGTTATGGCCGTGGTCCTAAAAGATCAAGTTCCTGCAGCGCTGGCTGGCTTAGCACTGACGTATGCAGCCCATATCAGCGGTGTGTTTCAGTACACCATTCGTCTCATGTCAGAAACGGAACAGCGGTTCATATCTGTGGAGCGGATGCAAAACTGCGTTCAGGTAGGCTGCAAACTAATAATCCTTAGGTGGCAATTCCACCGGCGGATTTACTTCACTTGTGATTATGTCATTGACGTTGGTTTTGTTTTAAGGATACTATTATGTAGATACGTAATTTATAATAGATAAGTTAAGTATCTACATAATAGTCTCCTTAAGACAAAACAAACGTCAATGACATAATCACAAATGAAGTAAATCCGCCGGTGGAATAGCCGACTAAGCCTGCACGTATCCCTTTGGTGCCCATTCCACCGACCGGCTAGGGCTATTTACAAAAACGGTGACGTGGTAGCAGACATTCAAGACTTAGGCGGGGTTTCCACCGACCTCGCATTGCAGAATTGGCGGAAATGTTTATTTTCCTCTATGCCATAGTTAAAATTGATCAATGATCATACAGTAAAATCACAAACAAACAAACTAAAATTAAAAAATGGCGTCATGGGATATGTTAAGTACAAACATTTTAATAGATTTCTATAAAAAGAAAAATTCTAATTTGCGGCAATGTCATTTGCATTCTGCAATGCGAGGTCGGTGGAAACCCCGACTAAGTCTTGAATGTCTCCTACCACGTCACCGTTTTTGTAAATAGCCCTAGCCGGTCAGTGGAATGGGCGCCTAAAGCAGGCCTATATAATATACAAGAGAACTTTCTTGTAGTCCTAACTTCGCTGGGTTGTTTCAGTAGTAAGAAAAGATTATTTAGATTATTTATTTTATTACTTCCGAGTCTGTTGAATCTGAATGACCGTTCGAGCTCCTGTGTATATCTGCATATGAAACCTAAGACAAGCCATGGGTATTAGTAATAAATTTGTTTTTTGTGGGCTCATACCAGCTACCCCTTTCCAATGAAAGTAATTACATCTCAAAAAAGTCTTACAGATGAATAAAGAAGTGTTGTCAGACACCAAGGTTATAGCCGAGATTTACAGTATGCCTTGTACTATGTTTTATACAATACACGCTTCGATAAAGCTGATTTTTTTCTTCTTCAGAAATTGGTAAGTGAAGGGGGTGGTGGCGGCGGCCAGCAGCCGCCTAAGGGATGGCCTTCTAGAGGAGCAATCAAATTTAAGGATGTTGTCCTTTCATATGGAGAAAATCTACCAGAAGTTCTTCATTCCTTTTCCTTATCTGTACGGCCTGGAGAGAAATTGGGTAAGTTGAAAGTGCTTATTATGTGTGTTCCAAATCGCTCCATATAGTATGGAGGGATTGGCGTTGCCCCAAGCTATGGAGAATAGATTCAGTGCATTTGAAGTGTGGATATACAGACGAATGCTGCGCTAATCTTGGATAGATTCTGAGGCGAATGGATGCAGAAGCCGACTGTTAATATATCACATACATCGGTCATGTGATGAAAAGATCGCCATCTGCATGTTATAATATAAGGGAAGATAGAAAAACTGACAACTCCCGGCAGAAGAAGAATATCCCGGTTGAAAAATCTGCGACATTGGTTTGGCACCAGAGTACGACTTCCATTTTCAAAGCAGCAGTCTCCAACGTCCAAATTGCCATGATGATCGCCAATGTATGCTGAAAGAAGCATTCAAAGAAGAAGTACCAATGGAATTGTAATAAGAACTAGTTAACGGCCGCATCATTTTTGGAGGAAGGAAGCGAAGTCACTGTAACTTTAATTTTATTTTTGGCAATAACATCACAGCAGGTTTAGGGAAGATTTAAAACTTAGAATATTCGCTATTTTGAATTTTGCTTGAACTTGCTTGTTACTTTTCCATTGTAGGAGTCGTTGGAAGAACAGGCGCGGGTAAAAGTTCCTTGTTTGTTGCATTGTTTCGGCTGTGTGAGCTCAATGAGGGCTCCATTACTATTGATGGCATTGATATTTCCTCGCTAAATTTGGACACTTTAAGAAATGCAATGGCTGTTATACCGCAGGACCCAGTTCTCTTCAATGGATCTTTCAGGTAATGTATAGTTCTTAGCCAGAGTGAATAGCATAAACGCTAAATAGCAGGCTAGTCATGGGATACAATAGTACAGGCATTTTCGGCTGAATCCGAAAACCTATTTATGAACAAGCGATTTTTATAGCGCCGTAAGCTTATGTTTATGTCACCCCAAATTATAAATTATAAATAAATGGGCTCGTACGGTCTCGAACAAACGGACTAAAATAGTCTAGGATTGGTGTCAGCCAATCCGATTGTTTACATGTTATACGACCACTACAAGTATGCTGGTTACAGCCTTCCTTTGTGACTTTTGTGAATTTTTTTTATGTGTCGTAATTCCAGATATAACTTGGATCCATTTGGATTGTACTCGGACGATATGTTGTGGGAAATCTTACAGAAGACACAGCTACAAGCCAAAGTGCGCAGCCTGGATGGAGGGCTTGAAACATTGGTGGGGGAGGGAGGAGTCAATCTGTCTGTGGGCGAGCGGCAGTTGGTGTGTCTGGCACGCGCACTTCTACGTGGAACAAAGGTATGTACAATATTATATTCTGTTAAACTATTGACGCGTCCCCTTTCATAGGTAATCTATGGTGTCACATTAGTAGTACAGATGGTTATTTGTGACGTCACTAAAAGTGGCTCTATCAGCTTTTCTATGCAACTACTGGTCGCTCCCACCACTTGCCTCTGTTGTCCATTATCCTCACTCCATGACTTCTGTAGTCCAAGTGGACTGCCTAGCAATTCTCTCACAGCTGGTCCATTATTTGGCATTTCTTTTCATTAAGCTGAAACGTTTAGTTTATGAGTTCTGAGGACGATAGGATCCGGGTTGAAGTGATTTGGAGAGAGTTCGATGCTGAGGAACCAAAGAAGGAGAGAGTAGCGTGAAGGAGACTGCAATGGCTCATGCACATAACGAGAATGGATAACAGTGGTTAAGTAGCTAGAAGTGAAGGGACAGTTTTCATTTTTCATGTAAGTTGTTATTGACAGTCTGCAAGGGATTAATGTGTGGCTTTCCTTTTGGCAGATCTTACTACTAGACGAGGCGACAGCGTCTGTTGACCCGGAGACGGAGCAGGCGATCCAAGCCACAATTCACGCAGAGTTTGCCAATTGCACTATCATTACCATCGCACACAGGCTGGCCACCGTGACATCCAACGACAGAGTTCTACTCATAGACCATGGCGTGGTAAGTGACAAAATTTAAAATAAAATTAGCGGCAATCCCATTTTGTTAGGGAAGGGTAGAAGATATGTCCCGACCACGATACGATGACATTTGGAACACCTATAAAAATCGAATGAACTCAGTGTTCCGCTTATGCAAGTTTTCGAATAAAGTGCTCCAAATGTCATCCTCTCGTATTCGGGTATTAGACCTACATGTCACAATGTAACCTTTAAGTTGTGCACAAAGTATGTAAATCATTGACGTGTTCCTACCTACCTTTTCTATTTTTTCTGCCAGCGTCCCCAACAGCTTTAAAATCCAGTGAAAGCAAATTCTGTAATAATTGGAAATGGAATTTATTGGTCCCATAAAGCGTTGAATGGTTGCCTGAACGCAACATATTATCTCGAAGGGAGGGGCTGTGGTCAATTATATCCTTACAGATTGCTAGTGTTATTATATATTATATATTGTTATATAGTTATTAGCAATTTAGTCTCCTTAGGCTATGATACATCTTTTCACGAGCCCTGTATAACAATACGCTGTTTTACAATTACATAGTCCTATAAGAATTGTTTGTTTGTTTTGTTGCAACGATTTTTCCGTGAGACTGATAGGCGCAGAAATTTGCCGAATTTTCAACTGCATGGAAAAATTGTAACACAAAAAATTAAAAATACCCTATAATGTGGTGTGTACAATAGTCTTCATCTACTTGAATAGACCAAATCATTGTAACTTACAAATTAAATATTAAATAATATGAACTAACCGATTTGGCCAATAACTACGGTCACTTTCCTCTTTTAATTGAGGTCTTATTAATTAATTAAATTAACTGTTGTACAGTAAACGTCTTCGTTTTCATACTAATTTTTAATATTTTGTTGTAGGTTATCGAGCTTGATGATCCAAATGTACTACTTTCCAATCGGAACTCTGAGTTCTCCAAAATGGCTGCGGCAGTTGGCTTCATTCCTTCTTAACTTTGAATGAGGTGAGAAGCCTTTGGCGTCGGGCGTCGGTAGTCAATTTTAGTCGGAAATGTTCATCACAGTTTAGTGTAAGTTTCTTAAAGAACTTCTTTTTCTTCCTGTCATGTTGTAGACACGTGTATAATCGCAGTTCGTGATCAAAATTTGTATGGGCTGTGAAACAATTAAGTTCTGCGGTCAAGTCGCTACTTGTGTTCTTCCCTGAGACACTAAAAGGAAGTTAATGTCATGCCATGCCCATAACATAGTAATTTGTCCCGATTGCTTATTCTGGAGAAAATTCTAATGGGTGAAATTGTTCAACACCAACGAAAATGTTCCTGTAGGCACTGTTACTGGCATGTTAACCATTTCTATTTCGTTCAAATTCTTAAAGTCTTCCAGCGATGTCAACGTTTTATCCGTATGTACCGATTTATTCCTCGTAGTGACTGATTCAGATCAAGTTAAACGTATTATTGAGCACTTCAGAAATGCAACGGGTATTTTTGTATTTTTAACTCAACAATATAGTCTAAAGTGCAATTAGCAAATCGAAGTGCCAAATAACAAGTTAGACCTATTCAGATTCAATGACTGTGTTATATATAACAAAAGGTCACAATATTATGTTGACGTTATTTTTGTATTAGTTTTTCATAGTTGTTATTTATTGTAGTCAGAATGGCGTAGAGGTAACGACTCGGACTATCATCCAGAAGGTGACTGGTTCGAGTCCCACCCGAATGCCAAAATTTTCTAGTGGTACAATTATTCATCTTCTGACTACCATGCTTCGGAGGGCATGTAAAGCCGGCGGTCCCGGCAGTCTTCCCTGACTGTCGATAGGTTAAACAGGAGGCTGTTGATGCAACCTGAAAACTCCTGTACCACGGGTAGTACCACCCCGACACGAATTTACTTTTTTTTATTTATTTATCGACTAATATTAAATAAATATATTATATTCACAAACTAGACAGAATTATTATCCATTTACTAGAAAGATGTCAGTTCTGTTAGGGATAGTCAGTGGGACTCCAGAGAACAAAATGACAAGGCTGGGCCAAAGAGCCCATCAACTAATTTTTGAGCTCCAATGATGAAAAAACAGTGTTTTAATTTTTTTAACGTTGATTTACCAGATTAATGGATTATAGTCCAGCCGGCTTACCACGGCGATTAGTGTTACCTTATTCTTGGGGTTAACAATTTTGAATAGCACTTTCCATTATTTGAGATAAAAATTAATCGCCATGGTAGGCCCGTTGACCGAGTACGGCTACACAACTTAAACCTTTCAACTGGCTGTTTCCTGGTTGCTACACCTAATGTGGTCACCAACACGGGAGCTACAACTTATAGTGATCGTTCTGAACGATCTTTTAGACCCGGAGCACAAAGACGATTTGAACGCAGTAGGTGCGCTGGGGAATTCGTCATTGCAGCAAATGGGCCGATGAAAAAGTCCGTGCACTAGAGAAATCTTCTGAAGTAGATTCTGGGGTTTTGCACCAACCCATTTGCTCCAATGACGCACTTTCCAGCGCGCCTGCCTGCCGTTCAAATCGTCTTTGACCACTTTAATGAGGTTTAATGAAAACGCCATTATTTTCAGTACTATACTTAAAAATGTCTATTAATTTCATTATCACAACCAATAATGGTCCTTGTATCAGTTGCTTGGTGAGGTTTGCGGGCGTTGGTCTAGTTCTTCTGGGCAGCAAAGAAAGCCGGCTGGGGAACAGCAGTGTTACTGTAACCAACAATACACTCATTAATACAGGACCTACAATTCTATAGAGAAGAGATGGGACATTTGCTCGCGTCACGGGTATTTTTAGTGTTTCTGGTGCCACCTGCTTCTTTCGACGAATCAGAGCTTGCCTTGGAGCCACGACTGTATTTGTTGTTGCTTAAAGCGTGCTAATTGGTCTCAGAAGAAGTGACAGGTGGCACCCGGAATGTAGAAATATCCTTGCCAGTAGTGAATGTCCCATCTCTCCGAAAAAAACTAGTAGGAGTAGGCGCCTAGAATCTGATGCCACGTCAAATTAAAGATTGGCGGCATTTCTAGTATTTTTAACATGGTCTAGGCGTAGTGCTCTGAACATGCGATAAATAAATAAAAATATAAAAGCTGAATACATATATTTTGAATTTTTTATATATAAATTGTTGTAAGGGCGACTGCTAGCCCACCGAGTTTATTATTGTCGTTACAGTGTGATTGTGAACTGCAATCAGGAGCGGACAGGAGAACGAAGTTGCCCAGGGACCGTCAATAATAGTTTTATGTATATATGTATGTATGTGTGTTTCTACTATGTGTGTCGCTCCTATGTATGTATGTGTGTCACTACCTGAGTTAGAATTGGGCTATAATTCCTCCGTGTCTCCCAGGATTTGAAGCATGGTCGCCTGGGGACCATCGACGATATGGGGAGAGGAGTCTGGATTCCACCAGAAGGTGCCTAACAGACATCTCCCCACCGCAGTCGCAATGTGTAGGTGGTTCACCTGCCATCAGGTGACCGTGGGTGTACCGTGTGTGGCCTATACGTAGCCGAGCCAAAATTTTGATAATTGTGACAGCCTGTATTCAGCTATTACACCGACTTTTATAGTCTCCATGCAAAGTACGTTACAAAGATAGTAAACTTACAACTGATGCTCCCCGACGGTGATGTACTTCCCATCGGTGTTCTTCTTGAAGTTATGAACAGAGTACCGATTATACAGGCCCCAAATGCTGTTCATCATCTTGCTATTGTATTTCATCGGGATCTCCAATGCTGAAACAATATAAAAGAACCGGTACTAGTGAACCCGTACATGCTTTCATATTTATCAATTAGGATAGGTACTGCAGTAGTTCCTAGGGTTAAATTTCGAGTTTCCCCATCCCATAGCACTGAATTGATGATGGGACAATTGCATAGTCAAGAATGGGCAGACCAATATAATACGATACAACGGAGAAATAGTGGCATACATTTTCTGGCCATGCTTCGGAGGGCATGTAAAGCAGGCGGTCCCGGGCCTTCCTAGTTGAGTGTAAGAGAGGGCTTTATAGCCCTAACTCCGCTAGGTTGGCTTAGTAATAGAACAAAAAGTCTTTATTTATTTAATTTCTTTAACACGTTCGCGGACAGTGCCTGAAAAAAGGGTGTTCCCGGAGAGGCACATCGTAAAACTTTTTCTTTCGCATATTGTCAGGACCGCTATTGCAGTCCATGCTCCTGGGGCAGGACTGCTATCGCGGTCACTTCTCAAGAGTCGATTTTGGGGCTAGACTGCTAAAGCAGTTTTATTTGCCATTAGATAAGGATAGGTTGGTGTTTCTGCCGCCCCACACAATTGAAATGTTTAAATTCCCTCCATTTCAACGTGGCAGTAGATCATGCGCGCCGACTTGTGCAAAATAGTGGTAAGGCACCGTGGCACGGTAAAACCTTTATATTATATAGTATAACTTAAATATAGCCGGGAATTATTAAGAAAAACACAGTCAACGTACAATGGCTTAATTACTGTGCATTACAGTACTGTATATTGTCCAAAGTATAAGTAGTTAAGTACATGTCATTTTTCAATTTCTTTAATGACTATGAAATATGAATACGGTAACATTTTGTAACTGTAGTTGAAAGGCAATGCGATTACATTTTTTAAATGAATACATAAATACATTAAGAGGATATAGTACGTAGACACGTGGTCACCACAAATTCCAACACATTTTATTTTTTTATTCCTTTTATATGAAAGATATCAAAACCCTGTTGCTACCGTGTATGTATTATTCCTCAAGGCATCGTAGTGTTATGAAATTTTTAATTTTAGATCTATAGTTTTTTATATAAAGTGAGACTCGTCAGAAATTCGCTGAAGTTCTGACGAGTCTCTCTTTATATAAAAAACTATTGTATTGATCGAAAATTAAAAATTTCATTACACTACTATGCCTTGAGCAATAATACATACACGGTAGCAACAGGGTTTTGATATCTTTCATATAAAAGGAATCAAAAAGTAAAATGTGTTGGAATTTGTGGTGACGACGTGTCTACGTGCTATATCCTCTTAACACATTATTTGCAAATTGTGCTGCATTGCAAATACAGTAGGCCTATATGTAAATAGACTATAAACGAATTTAAAATAAAGCGAACGTTGCTTTCCTCACTTGATTTTTTTTTATAAAGTCATTTACAATGGGTCTTAAGTCTAATGCATCTAGTTCCAATTGGTGCGCATTTAAGACAGCTAGATGATTCAGCCTAGCCTGCCCCATAGTGGACCGAAGATACGTTTTCAGACGTCGAAGTGAGCTGAACGACCGTTCAGCGGTTGCTGTCGTCACTGGAATGGTCCGGAGGATTTTAATGCTCTTTGTCACTTCCTCAACTAGATCTTTTATACTTCCTTCTTCTACGAGAAATTTTCTTACGTCACGCATCGTGGTGAGTGAGATCTTCCGTTGCTTAGAAATATCATGTAGCATTGACAGATGTAGGGAGAGTCTTCCAATGTCTATGTCATTACAAAAAAACTTTTGTGCATTTTCCAACGAGGAAATGCCTTGGGCCACAAAAGATGCAAGCTCTTCTTCCACAGCAACAACAGTATTAAGGGAGGATGTCTCAAAGCGCCTCCTTAAGCACATCAAAACTGTGTCGCATACCTCTATGTACATCTGCTTGAAGTAATTCTCTGCTCCTGTAAATTCGTGTCCTTGTCCTGCACCACCACAACTTTCCAATTTTTTTGGAATACGCCGTTGCCTAGGGAGTTCGGGATTGCCGACGAACTTCATCCTTTCTGTCTCCTCCAGGCACTGATCCCAGAATTTCTTATACTCCTCACGCCTTGCCGTCATAATGGCTATGAGAAAATCAATCTTCGCCTTAATTTCTGCCGCGCCGATATGGGGCGATTGTATTTGTGCGTTAACTTCTTCAAGTGGAGTCATTATTTTGCTGTACAACAAAAGATGAAAAAATGTTTTAAATGACTCCATTTGGTGGAGATATCCCGAGCACTTCGCAGCTGCGTCTGACGTATCATTTTCGGAAAACTCTTCGAAAAAAATTGCGATTTTTTCATAATGCTTTAAAATTTTGTTGATACTTGAAGCTCTCATCGTCCATCTTGTAGGACATAGGGGACGTAGAGTTTTGATAGGTTTGGCATTACCTGGATCTGGGATATTTTTAAACATTTCCATACGCTTTGGTGATTCTCTGATAGTATTGATTAGGTCTTTGGCTAAATTCATAATGTCTCTCATACAAGGGAGGTGCTTTAAGCTATCTTCTACAGCTAAATTAAGATTATGAGCGGCACAATGTACATACATCGCTTGTGGTTGTAAATCAGCAACAAGTTTTTGCAATCCATTGAATTCCCCTCGCATTTGAGAAGCCCCATCATAGCACTGACCCCTAAGCTTGGAAAATGGCAACCCTAATCGAAGAAAAATGTCTTTGACTATCTCAAAAAGAGTTTGTGCCGTGGTATTCGGAGCCGCATACAAGCCTACGAAGTCCTCAAAAATATCCATATTGTCATCCACTGTTCGCAAACAAAACGTTACTTGCTCATGAACTGATATGTCTGTAGTCTCGTCCACCATAATGCTAAAATAGCCTCTATTCATTGCCCCTTGTACAACATTCTCCAAAACAGAGCGGCTCAACATTTCCACTATCTCGTTTTGAATATCGTGAGACATCCAGGTGTATTTTTTAGCTTTATGGCCTAACCACTTTTGCATTTCCGGGCAATCATCTTTTCTCAAATTGACCAGTTGCCAGAAATTTGAAGAAACGTCTTCATGGCCGCGGATGGCCAACCCTTGCCGACAAAGAAATCTCAAAGAAGAGAAGAGGCATAATAACGCTGAACGGGCACTCCTCATCTCGTTGTTCAAATTCTCATTTAGAAGTGTGGATACATTTACGTTTTTCCCCGTTTTAAGAACGCTTTCTCTATGCGAACCACTATTTTCGTGCTTTCGAAAAGTTGCTGTAGCATTTTTCCAGTAGCTGAATCCTTTTTTTGTGAAAGTCTCCTCCTTCAGTTTACATAAAATTAACAGCCCATTACTTTCAGCTTCCTTACATATTTTGCAAAACACTAGTCCTCGGGAATACTCCATCCAAGGGTACGTTTGAAGCCATGATTTATTGAATCCCCTTCGCTTAACAGCATTCTTATTTCCCGAAGAAGAATTTGGAATCGTAGCTTGCGTTAAGGCAGTTCCTGGGCCTGTTGAATAAAAAAAAATATATATTGCAGATATATTATGTTCTTTTAACACATATCTCATCGAGGCTTCTTGACCAAAAAGTGCTTAAAATTGTAACTGGAGAAATAACTGTGCAATAGGGTTAACTGCTACGATTGGCCGTAGTCATGACTATATTTCGGAGGAGGTTCAGATTTCAGAGGTATGGGTCCACCCAGCCCCAAACAATTTTAAACTGTATGTAACGTGTCATTACGAGGTCCTGGCTAAAGCTATCTGCTATCCTGCTATATCACGACCAGCTTTTTAGACTACACTATTGATTCTTCCCTATAAATCTCCCATTTAATTAATGGCAAGCATATTATTTCCATGTATACCTTAAACTGGACGTTAAAAAATAGTTCATATATGTAGTAATTTCCCCTTTTTTTAACAGTCAATAAATGTTGACACATTTCCATTAATTGATTACCTACCTGACCCCGCAGATTCCGCCCTTCCGAGAATTGTAGTTGCTGCTGATGTAGAAGGTTCCGTCACCATGGGTGTAGACTTTTCTTTGAAAAATTTTCTGATATCCATGCTTACAGACCCACTAGAACAAAAAACAAGCAAACTTGTGAATTTAAAATGTAAGTTTAAAAGGGGAAAAATAAAATATATTAACCATATAGGTATATTATTTTGGCATTTTGCCCAGTTTTCACTTCCAAATTTTAATTTCATTAATTTTTAAACCTACTTTTACGATCACGTGTCGGCCTTACTACATAAATTCGAAAGTACCATGTACGTGACAGTCATGTAAAAATATCACGAAGTACATTTATTGCAGTTCTACAATATTTTCTAATCATGATAATTCTCTATATATATTTTTTTGCCGTGACCGACCGTAACTGCAAGGTAGGTAAGTAGGCCTACACGTCTAAAATCTATACATAAGTCGGAACCTGTTTAGTTCTAGGCCAACCAAAGAAAATTCAGCTACTTACTACTAACTTAAATTCCGAAATTCACTTTGTCAATGTAGTTTATTAGGGATTAAGTAACATACGGCATTAGTAGGTACAGTACAATAGGCTAATGTATGAGTAATAAAATTAAAACAAGAAGTTAATGTAAATTGGTGCTTACCTGTTCTTGTGTGAACTAGATTTGAGAACTTTCTATCAGTTTGTGAACGTTGAAAAGTGAACACAACAATGGAAGAACATAGGGAAGAGAAGTCTTAATATCAATTAAACCAAAAGATTCAGTTTGGAGAGGAAAATAAAATAAAATATTGAACTTAACAATCATAAGCTACACTTACTGTATGTATAAGCGTAAACACATTACAATTTACAAATTTACAAACATGGCCGCGACCGCCAATTTAAAATTTCGTGCCCTGATTGGTTGTTACAGCCACTCTCTCGTCGGGGCCGCAAATTTGCGCCAATTTTGAATTTTCATTAACTTTATTCTATTTCTTGTTTTAATATTAAATTTTATTTTTATCTGAACTTAATGCTACTTTAAAAAATAAGAAAAAATTGCAACAAAAATTCCTAATATTACTTTGAAAAGTGGTAAGGCACTGCCTTACCACTTTCCAAAGTGGTAAGGCACGTGCCTTACCATTCTATATGAAGTCGGCGCGCATGCAGTAGATACAATTTTAGATGATGGTGCGTTGGTGCCACACCCAATGTTTGTTTATGTTTACTTGATTGAAAATGGAGTATAACCAAGCAATGCACCGGCAAAAAAGGGGCCGAAAATTTGTACATTTCGACGAATTCGAAACATTTGAAGATAGTGACGAGCCAGAAGAATTTCGGGGATCCGATTCCAGTGACCCGGACTATGAACCAAGTGATGAAGAGGATAACAGAGCGATGGAAGTGGCTGTGCCCATTAGTGATGAAGAAGAAATAGAAGGTGAAAATCAAATGAGGCAGGAGTCAGAGGTACTCGCAGAACAGGAAGGCACCCCTAGCAGTGATATAGATCAATGGGAAGACACTATCGCCACCATTCCTGACTTTCCATTTGAAACTGCACATAGTGAAACGATTTCTGGTAACGATGAATCCGATTACTTTTTTGGACTCTTTACTGAAGAGGCTTTCAATATCATTCTGAAATCCTCAAACAATTACAGAGAGAAGCTTATGAACAGCAGTAGGCCAAAAACGCGAAACAGTAGGTCTTCTGAAATAAAACCAATACAATTGGAAGATTTGAAGAAATTTTTTGGGCTATGCCTCTTACAGGGACAAGTTAAAGCCCCTTCAATAAGAAAAATGTTTAGTAAAGACTCCTTATATTATCACCCCATTTTTGGCCAAACCATGAGTGGCAGGCGTTTCGAAAATATTTTGCGGTGCCTCAGTGTGGAATATGCTGATTTCGAAGAAACAGTCACTGACGAAAGAGATAGGTTGCGCAAAGTCCGGCCTCTAATGTCTATTTTGCTGAACAACTTCCAAAGGATGATGGCACCAACAAAGAATTTATCTTTGGACGAGTCCCTTTTGCTCCATCGGGGAAAATTAGTCTTTCGGCAGTATATCAAAAACAAAAAAGCACGCTATGGTATAAAGTTTTATGAACTGTGCACGCACGATGGCTATGTTTTAAACGCTGAAATATACGCCGGCAGAGAAGACAGCCATAATGAAGAAGAAGAATGTGAAGAAGGAGAAAACTTGGGCAAGGTGGGTCAATTAGTGTTGCGTCTTATGCATGGGTATTTAGATAAGGGACACCATGTGTTTATGGACAATTACTATAACAGTGTCAGTCTTTGCAACAAATTGTTAGCAAGGAAAACACACTGTACCGGCACCCTTAGAGCGAATCGAAGAGGTAACCCTATTGGTGTCATAAAGCCAAAACTCAAGAAGGGCGACCACATTTGGAAAAGAAAAGGGCAAGTATACGTTTCCAAATGGAGAGACGGAAGGGATGTACTATGTATAACCACTGGCATTGCGCCAACGCTGAAAGACACGAAGAATCGTTATGGGGTGGCAAAAGTTAAGCCTGCCGAAATAGAGGCGTACAATGACAATATGGCGGGAATCGATCGAATAGATCAAATGATCTCATATTATTCAAGCCCCCGAAAAACCATTAGGTGGTACAAAAAAGTGATTTTCCACCTTCTCGATTTAGCGATGTGGAATTCATTTTATTTGTTCAAGAAGAACACGCCTAAAAAAACCTTCCTGAACTACAGGGAAAATATTATAAGAAAACTAATTTCACAAAATGTTCCTCTTGCACAGGCAAAAATTCCAGCAGACGCCGACGACAGTGAATGTTTAGAAAAATCTAAGCACGTACTTGAAGAAATTCCAAAACCGCTGAATTATAAAAGAAATAAATATTTTTTAAAATGTACACGATGTAGGCAAGTGCAAAGGCAACAAAAAGCGACATCGTTCAGATGCCGAAACTGCAAAAAGAACCCTCCCCTGTGCCCGGGAAAATGCTTCGAGGAATGGCACAATAAGTAAAATGTATATGTTTTCATGTTCAGGACATTAAAACCTTTTATTGTGGCATTATAACAGTTCAATTTCATAACCCAGGGTAGTTCTTTAGCATTAATTCTTTGAGAAAATTGAATCTTGATGAGTGACTGCTACTGCAGTCATGCCCCACTTCTATGACATAAGTTGTTCAGGAAACGCATGACTGCTCTAGCAGTCCTTAGATTTTAGTTTTTTATCGCATGGAATTGAGGAACAATTTGGTGTATTTAAATCCAAAATCTGACCAGAAACAATTATTTAATGTTAGTGATTTTCTGAGGACCCCCTCGGAAAAATTTATGCAAGTTTTGAGGAGGACTGCTATAACAGCCATGCACTATTTTGAGGAACGCTATAGTAGTCGTCCATTAACGTGTTAAAAAAAAAATTTTTTAATTCAAAACCAAATCTTTGTTTGGGAAAGCAGCCTGTTCGGTTTTGTTACTCTATTCAACACCTAAAACTACTGATGTAAGGTAGCATCGATAGTAGGAAGGTTCCACAGAAATATTATTTTTTAGTTATTTTTCATGAACAGTGTTTTTTTTCGCACAGAACCAAACTATCAAGGGGCAAGCGATCTATTGTATTTTTTTTTTTGCATTAATTGATAACCACTACAATATATGTGAATTTAAAAGGAATCGTTTGAGCCGTTTTTGTGACATAATTTTTTAGCAATTTTTTTGAGGTTTTTGGAAAAATTATCCCGAGGTATCATTTTTGTAAACCCATATGCCAAATTCCATCAACATCCATTGAATAGTTTTCCCACAAATCGACGAACAGACAGACATTTCGTATAAACTACCTTTTTGGGTCCCTGGGACCTCAAAACGTGTAAACCCACTGAAATCCCGATACCGAAAATGTCGACCATCACAAAGCTTTCCTTATATTGTACTATTGTATATATAAATAGGAAAGCAATAATTTTGGGTTTCATTACAAATTTTTTTGGAGCGACCATTAGCAATAAAAATCTTTAAATCCTCTGTAAAACTGGGAGTTTGATTTGGGTAATTGGGACGCCGGGCACCGTGGCATTAATCAATTTTAAAATGCGTATAAATTCTAAATTCTGAGTAACTCATTGAAACTCTAGTTCTTCTACATCGAAATTCTTGATAATGATCTTTTAAGGTCAAAGCAAATCAATTTTTATAATGCTAACTTGAAAAGCCACCAAATGTGGGTAACCTACTTAAAATGTATTTGTTCATCACTTCGTTACTGCAGACCTATCTAGACTATTTATAAAATAGACAAAGCCGAGTAAGACGTGCGGTTAGCAACGGAGCGTTGGCATTGAGGACAGAGTTCAAACTGTCAGCGATAACTCTTATCAATTCCATTTTTTTTTTTGTCTGCGGAGTCATATGAAGAAAACATTGCCAATTGGAACAGAAATGCATGATAAGTGATTTCATTAGTTTTAAACTGATTTGAAGTACTTATACCTACAATATACCGCATATCTACTGCATTACAAAGGCTTTGACGGTCGAATCTGGGCTGAAGGGCTGTGGTCGATTTGAAACCGTTGTTACAAACGTTTAGTGGTATGACGTATTCAATCCTTTTATGTTCAGCCCCAGATATCAAAACTAATTTCTGGGGCGACCGGGAGCAATCGAATCCGTACCTACATGACATTAAAAAAAAAAAAAACGGTTAGTGTTTCCACGGGACGCTGCCCGGGGTGTTAGGAATCGATAAATTAAACAAAAAAGTAGCAAAGGTAACTTTCAGATCGACCACGGCCCATCAGTCCGGATTCTACTGCTTTATGATTATAAAGGTCTAATCAGTTCAGTATCCCCGGCCCCCGCAGCACTTCTAAATAAACTTACCCGAGTCGTTGAAGGCGGGACCCTGCTTTGAGTGGTGCTTGCTGTCAAAGTTGAATTCGGTCTCATCTATGGCCAGGTTTTGTCGCTGCCGCCCACTGGTGCGTTCCATATTGGCGCGCACCTTTTTGGCGGCGAACATTCCTTGTGGCACGGCGGCCATTCGTCCACGCTTACAACCTGCAATAATAATAATAATAATAAACCTTCGGCATATCTGTCACCAATAGATAGCCTATCAGATAGGTATCCTGACTAATTATTAAAGACCCACTCGCATGCAGTCTAGAGGCGATGACAAATAGAAAATGTCTTGCTAGGCTACTCATATTGCGTTCTGCTCTTGTACTGTATTCTTTTGATTAGATCTACCTCACAGAACAGGTGGTTTGTTATCAGATACCTTAATTCATGAAGTGCAGAAGCCTAATTGTAAATGTCTACAAACATCACGACTACTAAAGAGGCCTCAGGCCTTTAAGTTAGGCCCCTAATAAAAACATTCTGATAGTTAATAGCCTAGGTCCTAGGCAGTAGGCAATTTACTATGCCTGTATTCTGCGATCCACATCAGGACTATTACTATTTAGAGAGGTGAAACTGACATACAGTTTGTCTTGGAACCCTTTGAGCAGCATCGCATCAGGACTACCTATCTAAAAAGCTTAAAGTTTTCGCATTTGCCATTGCGGTTAGCTTTTTGTATTACAAGCCGGAAATAGAAATCCGCATATAAAATTCAGTCGTTATGCATGCTGTAATAGCTTCATTATAGTCACGCTATCCCTGTCTGATCGACCATCTTGCTTCTTATCACTTATCTAAAAATATAACCCCAGTGCCGGCGAGTGCACTCTATAAGAAACTATCTCATGGCAAAGGCTACATGTGTTGGCAGGGGGTCATCCCTTTTAACCTTTCGTATCGCTATCACTATGGAAGTGGTCTTGCAATTGAAAAACCCGCTGTTGATAAGGCATGTGCAGATAGAGCAACCAGAAACTCAGATGTTTTAGGATATTCGCCATCCTCATGTTCCATATCCGAACTAGCGCTATAGCTCGAGAGAACAATTTTAATTACACAATGCTGTGAAATTGGGAGAAGAGCAGGAAATTTAAATACTCAGCAGGCAATTTGATTTTTCAATGGGAGTTCCGAAATGGTCTCTTAGAAGATAGCCTATTATTATTAGGAGATTGGATATATTTTAAATTTTCTTTCTTGATTTTATTTGTCGCTTTCGAGTTTATACACATTTCGGGCCTACACACGGTATAACGATATCCTAAGGAAACGAATTAAAAAATTTCAAAATTCCCGAACAAAACGTACAGATTGTAAGCTAGGTAGCTTCGCTTGACCTGTAAATGGTAACAACGTTGAAAACAGCGTTTTATAGCAACCCTTGTCAAAGGTATTTCGCTTCAGCGGGAGATATGAATTCAATGATTCCTATACATAACACACCAATATGAAGAACATGCCTAGAAGAACCAAGTTTTTTTAAGAACTTGCTCTAACAAAAGAAAATTAATTTCAAAGTAGGCGAGCAATAACTTAGGTAACATTCATTAAGAGACAATTGGACACAATCCGTTTTTTTTTAAATTAAATCAAATTTCACAAAATATTGACCGTACTGCCATAAATGAGATGTCACTAAGTTGTAGAAAAGTTCCTCTACATTGTGATAGCATGTGGCCTTCACTAACACCTTCATGCCATATGCATTCAACTGGGTACCCGTTAGCAAAGCCCATCACTACCACCAATTGGCCACAGTTTTGGAATTCCTTCGACCAGCTTTCCTCACTGTCCGTTATTTTTTACGCATCAAGTTCAGTAATAGATGTGATGGTCACATAATGCACATCAAAATGTAGGGGAACATTTCTTATATTTTTTGACATCTTATTTATGGCTCTACGATATTTCCTGTTTTTTTTTTTAATTTGATTTTTCCAACTCGGTTTGTCTCTTAAGAAGAGTCACATTCTACAATGCAATCGTGAAACCTAGTGTGGCCAGCGGGGTGTGGCATAGGTGGAGGATGTGAATTGATTTTAAGCTCATGATTTTACAATTTTTTGCATTGTTTCTAGTTTGTTGTTGAGGCACTAGTTGAGAGTAGTGGGCGGGGCCTAAAATAATTAACTCCGCAACGAGTGTCCGATAAGTTCATGATTAATTGTACATTTTCATTGTCAAACCAGAAAAAATGCTTAGTTTAGTTTTTCGTGTCGGAGGTAGAGACTCGTAGTTTCTGCTAACCTGACGCCATGGTCGGTGCACACCCAAACATTTTCGCCATTGTATGAATATCATTGTCAATACAAACATTTACCCAAATTCTTAAAGTCCATAAATATTTATTCAAATCAATCAATCAATTCTTTGTCGCTCCCATTAGGCATTAACACTATTGAATAGGTTGGCCTACATACCTGCACAAGAGTCAAACAGTGTGACGGTGGTTGTCGAACTGAAAGATATTAAATTTATGCAGTGCTGTAAGGGATTGGCCGCCGTGGAAAAGAGATCAATAAACAGTAAATCAACCCTCATAAAGCCAGAGCAAAAAAACTAGATAATCGTGAGACGAGACTGAGAGCTGCAACGCAAAGAAACAGACTGGAGGATACGGAACGCGCACTTATCTAACATAGCGACATTATTTAATTCCTGCTCAGTTGGTAGCCTGATAGTAAACATTTACTTGAAACGATAAATGATAAAGGAACATTAGAAGCAATACCATCTAAAAAAAAATTGATTAAGCTATGCACGATAGGTTAAGATAGATTTCCAAATATTTTGTAAACAAAGGGGCCTGGGTATTTTTAACTTAATTCATTCCTCGTGCCACAGCCGCAAATATATGATGGTCTTATGGAAAATTCGTAAAACATACAAAAATTCGTAGTAAATCTGCATTTTCGTAGATGAAATAGTATTAATCGAGAAAAACACGATAAAGTAAACAGATTTTATAGAATATCAGTCGGGTAAGCAGTTTTTTTTTAGAAATCTTGTATTTTTCATTACACTTAATGGCCGTGGAACGAGGAATTAATTATTATTTTTTACATACTGAGGTTGTAAGGTATACTGTTAAAAAATATTAGGAAATCGCCGCCTAAATAGCTAGTGTTATATTTCGATTCAATACCATGCCTACTTATAATACAAATTAGGTGGATAACATGATTCATTAAAATAAGAGTAAAAAATTTGAGTGTTGTATTAAATAGCTATGCGACAATAACTTAAAGCGTCCAATAGGCATGCCACCCGTCTACTACAGTATTAACAATTTTTAAATTTTAACAAAATCTTCGCTAATAGGATGCAAAGGGAATGTACATTTTAATTTATTAGTATGAAATTTATTATTGTAGGTGATTTTCTTAGCAGTTAAATTGTATCTATGGCGAAAAGGAGTAGGCTAACTGAATGTGGAATAGGTTGGACTAAAGAACACGTTGTTTCTTTTTTGGCAACAATTGGTGCAAATAAAACATTTACTTTAGCAGCTGAAGCACGAACGGAAAAGAATAAAGTGTAAATTATCCTAAATCAACCCCAATGAATATAAATTTACTGTATTATGGACAGTATGCTGCAGTTCTTAGCTGCTAACGGAATTTCGAAATGTAGCGAAATGTTTTCTTTCGAAAGGCCTCCCAAAATAATATGAAATGTACACAAAATTTAGGCAGTTATTTAACCCTTATTAACAATACAGAAAATCTCTCCTTTTGGCAGACTCAAGTTCCAATACAATCGCTGATCAGGATCCACAAAATCGTAAATAGTTTTCCAGATCATGACTTGTGATTGGATACAATGCCTCGACCAAAACAGCCATTGAAGAATTATAAAATTATGACCTAACCTTATTTTAGATAATAGTCTTTATAGTTACTTTGTGATATTTCGCCATAAACTGCAATGCAATACATTTAATCAGCGTCTGATCACTATTACAATTTTACTGACTTCAGTTTACGTTGGAATTACAGTACTTCCCTAATTTTAGGAAGTTATTAAAGGGAGAAATTTCAAAATATTTTGTGAACAAGGAAGATTAATTAATTTCTCGTTCGACAGACGGAAAGATATGAAAGTGGCCAGATGAAAAATGTATAAAAAAAATACAAGCCTTCATAAGAAATTTACATTTCAAATATTATTACTTCAGAAAACCCCGATAAAGTGCATTGAACGGATTGTATGGAATAGTAGTAAATCAGTAGGGGAAATACAATTGATACAGTAGCGTATAGAAAGCTAGTATTTTTTAGACATTTTTCATCTGACAATTTTTACATCTTTTCGGTTGTGGCACGAGAAATTTATTCATTCTGTCAAAAATACACGACCATTCCTTGATTATAAAATATTTGTCAATCTGACCCATAAGAACCTAATTGTGTATTTTTTTAAAATATTTTTCAGTAACAGACTTATTTATATACGTGTATACAAGTACATACGGTAGGCAGTATACAATATGTATTATCTTTTATCTTACTCCAGGCATTGTACTTCATTCAGAAGATAAAAAATAAGAAATATATAAATAGTGTAGCCTATTATACAATAAAGGTGTTTAAAGGGACTTTTTAAGTGATCTTGCTCAAAATACCGTAACGGTTTTAATTTAAAAAATAATGGATTCAATTGTAAAAAAATATGAGAAAAAAAACTGCTGTATTTTTCAATTTTTAATGTAGTGTATAGTACCATATGGGTATATAATACAGTCATGAAATTGACTTAGGTTGGAGAGGTAACCTCTACTGGACATTATACCCGAAAAGGAGAATCAAGAAAAAAACCGGACATATTGTCAGGACATGTAGCGTAGTGGTACAGACTCTGGCTTTCACCCGAAAGGCTGTTGGTTCGAGTCCCGCACCGGTTACATTTTCTGGCCATGCTTCGGAGGGCATGTAAAGCAGGCGGTCCCGTGCCTTCCTAGTTGAGTGTAAGAGAGGGCTTTATAGCCCTAACTCCGCTAGGTTGGCTTAGTAATAGAAACAAAAAGTCCTAATTTAAAACGATGCCGGAAAGGCAAAGCCCGTGGCTTCGGATACCACTACGTGAAGTTTTTTCTGGTTTCTCTTTTTCGGATTTACGAGCCCAGCATCAAATTAATGTATTCGTACCTCTATCAAATATTACTAAGTCAAAAAATACGAATAAATATGAAACCACTCTTGCGTATTCAATCGCAGTTTTTTTCAAAATCTAAGAGACCTGGAGGAAGACTAGTTATTCCATAAAATAGTAGACATTTCAGGCTTTTTAATAACATATTAATTAAGCTGATTGCTATGACTTAATGAGTTTACACACACACACCATTAGGTTACGGCGGGGATTCCACCGACCGGCTAGGGCTAAATACAAAAACCCCGCCTAAGTCTTCAGTATCTACTACCACGTCACCGTTTTTGTATTTAGCCCTAGCCGGTCGGTGGAATCCCCGCCTAAGGGGGTCTATAATATATGTTGATATGTTAATAATGTTGAAAAATACACGAATTGTTATTATTATACATGTTTTGGAAAATTTGACTTTGATTTTTGATAGAGGTACGAATACATTTGATGCTGGGCTCTTAAAGCACTTCTCAATTCAATATCATAAAATATGGTATACAATGCAATTAAAATTGGCAGTAGGTCCTATTTATAACGCCTCATTTGTTTTTTAAGCAGCCAGCAATAGCACTTTCGTCCTTTAATACAAAATTATAAGGTAATTTGAGCTAGATAAGCCAGTCTCACGACTAGTAACGAAAACAAGTCAATTGCTCACTGGCATTACAACAACAAAAATAAACAGAAGGCTACGAAAAGGTTCAATAATAATAACATCAAGAGCAGCAGTATCACTATCTGATAGTCAATAGAAAACTGCAGTGTACCAAATAATAAAATAATGGGAGTCCCCTTGGTATATTTATGCGTATTTTATGTTGGAGCATTACAAACTAATCCTAAAAATCAGAATATCACAAAATCCCCATGCTGCCAAATAATAATTTTATTCCTCAATACCAAATACATACATGCATTAAATACTAGCCCAATGCAAGCAGAGAAGCAGCGAAATTGTAAATAGGTATTTATTTGCATACATTACTACAAACATATATTGTGTAAGTACTCGTAACTGGTCATAAGGTACAAAGAAAGTGGTATATTTTACATAGATGCGCTGCATCACTTGCACTGGGATAACACCTTAAGAGGGAGCAGTTAGATTCTCATGTTTATGGACCCAATGGAATTGAAGCCCGTTGAAGTTATAAATGCTTCAGCGGAATGAAAATGGAAGATCCTTGACACAACCGCCAAACAATGCCACTATCATATGCGGTATAAGGGGGCAACAAGAAAATGAAGAATCATGTACCCCCCCCCCCCCCCCCATCATGCCAGGCCCAGGATATGACGAGATAGTTTACGGGAAAAGAAAATATTTTCTGAAATCTACTTCGTGATTTCGCAACCTTGATTAAGGAGCTGAAATTGCACTCATAGCCACTATAACCAGAGTAGTAAACAAACAGAATTTGTTTTTATTTTAACTTGCTAGTAGTTTGATCAAAGCTGTTTAACTTACCTTGAAAACCATCTGCTACCTCTTAAACCCTCTTTATAATATAACACTACGCCATTTATCAAAAATTTGTAATATTTACTAAATAAGCCCTTTGGCCTCGGAATGGTATCATGAAAGAACTCATCGTAGTCATGTTGATAAAAAATTTAAATGCCCTAATATGCTCGTTTCAATTAATTGGCACATTCAGTCTTAAACTAGGTAACAATCACGGTAACAAGGCGGTGCACCATTGCAACTACTTATCAACAACGCCAGACCCAAAGTCAGCGAGCCTCTGATAGGGAGGATCACTAGGTGAGTCTAAAGGTTTCAAACTAGTATAAGGTGGATCTACAGGATTTAAGCTGGAATAAGGAGGTTCTACACCGTCTAAACTTGAATATGGGGGCTCCCCGGAGCCTAAACTAGTATAAGGTTGCTCAAAATGAACAGTTTCGTAGTCACCATGCCTGCGTTTAACAACTAGTGCATAGCCATCTTCGTGAGGAACGCCTATCCGCTCGTAATTTGGATCCGAATCTGAGCCCCTGCCTAGAGTTTCATATGTCGGATCATTAGTGCCGTTCGGCAGACTCTCGTAATTTGACCTCAAGGGTTCATACCTGTGTTCCCTTCTAAACCGAGACCCTAACGTCTCATAGCCTGGGTCGTTACCTCCTGGTAGAGATTGGTTTTCAAGGGTTTCATAGCAGGGCTCGACAATGGCGTCCTCTCTGTCACCACCAAGAGTTTCATAGCCAGGATCCGCCTTTTTACTCGCACCCAGCGTTTCATAGTCTGGGTTACAAGTATTTAACCTAGAACTAAGCGTTTCATAACCGGGGTCATTCGTTGCAAGCTTGCCTCCAAGTGGCTCGTAGTCAGGATCTCCTTCCAGGCTAGTCTGAGCATTAATACGTCTTTTAGAGGAGAGCGTCTCGTAAGGAGGATCCAACCGCTCATAGGAACCATGATTTTCTCCGTCAGAGCTCAGCGAGGAATCCGTTCCATCCTAAGAGTTTAAAAGATGCATCAATCAAATATGAAGCAGTGCTCTGGCAAAACCTCAGAACTTCATTAATATTATTCTATCTGAACATATAATATTCTAATGATAAAGTGTGTCAGCGGTTTGCAAAGAGTGTCCTCTCGAAACGAGTAGAGCCCTAGAAACAAGGTATTTATTTAAAAATTTGCAAGTTTAATTGCTTAATTATAAACCCGGGACGTAATGGAGAAACTCAGAGAAAAGAGGCTGAACTGGTGGGGGCACGTACTACGTAGAGACGAAAACCACCTAGTCAAAAGAGTAACAAACCGGGAGATAGAAGAAGACCACCAGGGAGGCCGAGAGTTACACTGGGAAGGAAGAACACCGGGGATATGAGAAGTTTGGGGCTCTCCACCGAGGACACACACAACAGGACTGTGTGGAAACGCCGCTGTCATGCCGCCGACCCTCCATGAGGATAAGGCTCGGTAAAAGTAAAAGTAGTATTCATTATTATTAATGTTACATCTTGCGATTTTCTTTCATTTACATGAGGTGTTTCCCCATGTTCTAAGAAGTAAATAATTAATTAACTCCCATGAGGACTACACTTCCTCAACTCAAAATTTTCAGGACAGTTTCGTTACCTGGGGTCTCGTAGGAGGTGAATTAGAAGTGGTGCTGTGACTCTCACAGCATGCGTGTGACTTGGATACAGCACTACTAGTACTACTTTCTGTAGTCGGATGACTGTGGCAGCTATTGGTATCTGTAGAAGTAGAGTTACTCTGCAACTTATAGCTAACGGATTCGGAGCTGCCACTTTCAGTGCTTGGTCCTCTGCAATAAAAAATAACTATGCTTCGATCATTTAGTTCATATTGTAGTTATGAGTGTAGGAAATTAGTGTAGGCCCGTAGGAAATTGGCAGCCCGAAATTTAGTACTTTTTGTATTTTTATTTAATTAACTAAGCGAGTTATTAAAGATTTGGCTTGTAGTTGTAGAAGACTACTTCATGCGTCATCTAATAAGGTATTTTTAATTTTCAAAATTGTAGTTTTTTCATAAACACGATTTTACCCAAAAAGTTATATCTACAACTTACAACTTAAATGAGCCAAATCTTTAATAACTTGCTCAGTTAATTAAATAAAAAGTAATAAAATTCAGGCTGCCAATTTCCTACGTACACTCTTACATTAATCAATGAGGATGGAAATAAATAATGCTACCTTGTAGGGTCACAAGCCATCTGATGATAATTTGCAATCAAAACCGGTCGTATTATTAGTTATATATAATAATAATTAAATAAATAGTAATTAATCAAATAAATAATCTATTGTTCAGTAATCAAATATACAAAGTCCAATAACGAATAATTTACATGTCTTTAAATCCTATACAATTGCAGAGCAACTTGTTATCACTTAAGCCAAAAATATACTGTAGTACAAAATATATTAATCGATGTCTAACCTTTGCAATCTATAATAACTTAAATAAAATATCTTAACTAGGTAATTCGTCTAAGTGGGTGCTGTTTGCTGCCAATTAACTTCACGAAAGTACAAATATATTAAAAAATGGTTTTTGTGTGTACTTGATTCCAGAGACATGAGCATGCATTACAGTTTACTCCAAATCCATAGTCCAGCCTAGATAGGTTGAAATATACCAGTTTAAGAATACTAATTGTAATTTTCTCAAAATTGCTGCACATTCGGAACACTGAACTTAGAATTTCTTTCGCTGCAGTAGTACTACTAGTATTTGTAGTAAGTTTTAAGTATTAGTAACAGAAGTAACATTTAACAAGTTCAAAAATTAAAATAATGGTGAGTGATCTGGTTAGGTCGGCTTATAAATAATGAATTGCAAATTGACTTGCCTTGTCATAGTATCATCAATTTCCCGCCGCCGCTTCTTGTTCACCTTTGCGTACATGTCGTCAAGAGTAGGCGGTGCTAGAAGATCGGGCGACGGAGGTGCGGGTGGTGGAGGCAGGGGGGACTTGGCCTCTCGCTTGTCTGGCTTAGGAGAGTTAACGGCGCTCGAGCTGGCTCCACTCAAATTTGATTCTGGTAAAAAACACACATATATAATTAACTTTAGATAGAGGAACAACCAGGCTTTTATCATCCCAATGGCGCATACATTTCCAATTAGCGGTTCAACTTCATTTTACAATGTTTAAAAACCTTTTTGGATTTGCAGGGCCCGGTTGCAAGTGCAACAGTATCCTAGAAATTGCGCCATTAACTTAAGAAGTAAACAATATCGTATAGGCAATATACATTTATGACAGTAGACATTACAAATACAGAAATACTAGCTTGCTTGTAAAAACTACAAATAAGTTACATGTTATTTGATATTGCTGTCACAATTTCGTCAATAGTGTAAAAAAACATTTAATCACTTAAAGAATGTAGATGGTAATGTAGGTGGAAGATTCAAATGAAGATTTGAATTATTAGTAATTGCATAAACAAAAAATAACAAAAACTTAGAGTTTTAGAAAAACTTGTTATAACAACCCGAATTAGTAAAACCCAAATAATCGTTAAGAAATTAACTTTGTCTAAGAAACCCACTTGTGTTAGTATAAAACCCTGAGCGCTTTCGGCAAGAACTGCCATCTACAGAGGGAAACCCACTAGCACAGTTACACCTTATCTGCGATTTGAGACTTGCTCAACTCGAGGAGAAGATGCAAATGTGACTAGGGAGAGGAAACCTTGGTTTATATAGGACTGGGAGCGGGGGGAGGAGGGGGTGGGAGGGGGCGTGGCTGGTTACCTATTCCTAACCTACTAGCTAGATCTATTAGAGGGGATGATTGTGTGAATGTTATGTCGTTTGTTAATTTTTCCCTATTGTGTAAAGCTCTTTTGATTTCAACATTTTCAAAAAAATTTAAAGTGTAACTTTTCTTTATTTTGTGTAGGGCTGTCCAATTGTGAGGATCGAATGTGTGGTTTTCCGAGTTAAGGTGTTTCGCGAATGTGCTGTTGGTGTTGGTGTCTCCTATACCTGCTATATGTTCTCTGACCCTAGTTTTAAAGCTTCTGCCTGTTTGGCCTATGTAAATTGCGTTACAATCGTTACAATTTAGACGATAAACTCCATTGCCTTTTTCTTTTTCTGGTTTGGTTTTGCAGTTCATGAGTTTATTGGCCAAATTGTTGCGATTGTACGGGGCTGGTGTTTTGTCTGTTGTAGAAGAAATGAGGTTACTAATTTTTTCTGTGATTTTTTCTACGTATTGTATCCTGAAATATGATTTATTGGTTACCGGGTTTAAGCTCCCTGGGGGGTAAATTAGTTTGAGGTTGTGTTTGATTTTGTGATGTCGTAGGATTCTGTCTATTATGTTGAGATTGAAATTGTTATTATGGGCAATTTGTTTTATTGTATTTAATTCATTATTATAGTTGGTTTGATTCATAGGGATGTTAAGGAGTCGAAAAATCATACTATGGAATGCTGCGTGTTTGTGCTGGAATGGGTTAGAAGAATCAACAGGGATTATATTATCGCTATGGGTTTCTTTACGAAATATCTTGAAGTCTAGGGTACTATTATTTTTGGTGATGGTGAGGTCTAAGAAGTTCAGGGAGTTGTTTTCTTCTACTTCCATGGTAAATTGGATTTTTGGGTGAATTGTGTTGATAAAACTTAAGAAATTGTCTAGTTGTCTGTTACTTCCTGTCCAAATGCAGAAGATATCATCCACATACCTTGTCCAGAAAGATATACATTTGACTAGGGGATTTTTATTGTGTAGAAGTTTGTGTTCGAAGTTATCCATAAAAATTTCAGCAAGAAGGGGAGAAAGGGAAGAACCCATAGGTAGACCTATTTTTTGTTGGTAGTAGTCGGATTCGAAGCGGAAATAGTTTTGATGGGTGCATGTGTCTAACAGAAGGAGGGTCTCAGAAATAAGGCTGTTCGAGGTGTTATTGTGATAGAGTGACTGGGCAACTAATTTACGTACTTCGGGTACGGGAATATTAGTAAACAGATTTTTGACATCGAAAGAGACGAGTTTGGCATTGCTGGATAAGGAAAGGTGCTTAAGGCGGGAAACCAACTCGAATGAGTTTTTGACGCTGTGGCGGGGTGTGAAGTTTGATAGCTCGCGAATGTGTTTGTTGAGAAAACTAGCTACTTTGCTGGCTGGGGCACTGTTATACGAAACTACTGGGCGGATAGGTTGATTGGGTTTATGAAGTTTAACCAGACCAAAAAATGAAGGAGCTACGGGGTTCATGTTGGTAAATTTATAGGCTATATCTTGGGGTATCGTGTTAGAGCTTTGTTTAATGGCTTTTTTGGTTGCTTTTTGGAATTTGTTTGTGGGGTCTACTTTAAGTTTTACGAATGTGGATTCATCAGAAAGATGGCAGTTCTTGCCGAAAGCGCTCAGGGTTTTATACTAACACAAGTGGGTTTCTTAGACAAAGTTAATTTCTTAACGATTATTTGGGTTTTACTAATTCGGGTTGTTATAACAAGTTTTTCTAAAACTCTAAGTTTTTGTTATTTTTTGTTTATTAAAATGAAATACCACGAAGTCACGAGTAATCTAATTATTTATGTAATTGCATACTCTGACGTTTTGGGGTAATATAATTCGAAATACAATAGTTTACTATAATAAGTGGGAGTTCTCCAGTTTTCATTCCCTAGGCCTAAAGTAACATCTAATACACACCTTGTCTAGGGTGGAGGTGCACAGGTGGAAGAACGGTTGGTGGCTGGGCTATTTGAGCGTAGGTTTCACTGCCGCTTGTTGGTTCCTCAATCGCAGCGTACATATCATCGGAGTCGTCACTGAGGGTAGCGTAGTCGCTCGCCGTCCGCGCGGCGCCTACTCTGCGGGACTCAGCGAGTATTTCCGATAAAGGTTCTCGAACACTGATACTTGTATATCCCTCTGCAAATCATAAATAGTATAATAAAATATATAAAGATATGGGGGCAATCTTGCGATTTTCAAATCAGTTTAATTTAAATTTTATGGCAGATTTCCAAATAAATTGTAAACAAAGCAGCCCTGGGTATGTTTGACTTGGTTTGTAACCACAAATCGGACACCCCCTTTGGTTGTACTAGGTCGAATTTCTCAGGATCACTATAGAGCTATCCAAAATATCGCATCCCTTAGAAGGAATATTCCTACATTTTGATACATGATATGTAAATAAATAAATAAATAAGGAATTTTTATTGTTTCTATTACTAAACCAACCTAGCGGAGTTAGGGCTATAAAGCCTCTCTTACACTCAACTAGGAAAGCCCGGGACCGCCTGCTTTACATGCCCTCCGAAGCATGGCCAGAAAATGTAGCCAGTGTGGGACTCGAACCAACAACCTTTCGGGTGAAAGTCAGAGTCCGTACCACTACACTACATGTCCTGACATATGTGGTTGTCACTAGCACCGATTGGCCTGTTTTCGTACTTCTTCCTCCGGACGTCCTCACCAACCGTCAATTTCGATAATTCTGGCCATTCGGTGTTAGAAAGAGGCACATACCATTTATCAAAATGTCCAGGAAAGTGTCTTCTAAGGGATGTGATATTTCTTGAGATACTTGATGTTTGCACGTGTATGGTTTTTCCTCCTAGACTCGGTTTCTTAATTAATTCTTCGTCTCACTGCCGCGAAGATTTGAAAAATGTATAATATAAAATACAAGATTTGTAAAAAGCAGACTTTTTATCTATCTTATTTACGGATCTCGTGTAAAATCTGTTTAATGTACTTTGTCGTATTTTTTTAGAGCAATAATAAATAATAATTCAAGTGCGAAAACGCAAATTTACTACAATATAATATATATATATATATTTTATAAATTTTTCTTAAGATCACTATCATATCTTTGTGGGTGTGGAACGAGGAATTAATCAATGTAGAAAAAAAAAAATTTGGAAATATAATAATAAAATATTTGGAAATGTCTGCATAAATACAATACATGGTTCCTTGTTTCCTCAATTTTACTTTTTAACTCAATCCCCCGTTACATTCAAGATTCGCCGTCACTAACTGTGTTCAGGATTCGACTCAAGGAGCATCTAATTTCAAATATTACATAGGCTAGGATTTATTCGAACCGCCCCATGCTTGTGTGTGTGAGTGCTTTAGTCTTAGGGAATTTTCGAATTTTTGTAACCTTCTATTGCAAATTTATACTGTTTTTGTTGCTGACCCCTAGTTGAGTGTAAGAGAGGGCCTTATGGCCCTTAATTCCGCTTGAGTGGTCTCAGCTATAATAAAGTCATTATTTATTTAATTACATGGAGGTTATTTCGAAGGTCAAAATCAAACGAAATTTGAACAGACGCAAATACTCATGATATTGTAGTTATAGACGTACAAACGCAAAGAGAGAGCTTACTAGCAGAGTCTTGGGAGTCTCCACTAAAGTGTGGAGGAGGGGTGACGTATGGAAGGTCGTCACTCGCAGGAACTTGGCCTGCAATGGCAGTAGCAGCAGCGATGTGCCCACTGCTCGCCGTCATCTCTTGCGATGTTGATGCAACAGTGACCTGGGCATAAGGATGCTCAACCCTGCGAACCTGAAAAACACAGGAAATGAGAAATATTTAAGCTTTATTACCATGTTTAGTAAAAGCGGCAATGTATGTAGTAAGCACACTGAAATTTATCTTTCATGGTAACAGGCTAGTTAAAAATCAAAACGAATTTCATTCGGGATTCAATTTTACCCCACAAAAATTGTTATCAGGCCCAGTATAGTTTGAGTCGATTTGATGTAACATTCTTCTTAAGGTTACAATCTTAGCGATTGGTTGGCAGCAACTCCCTGCATATCGTCCTCCAGTTTACTCGGTCCTCGATCATCCTCATCAGTTCTTGATATGATATTGCTCCTGCGTCTTCTTTTACTTGATCCATGAATTCCTTCTTCGGCCGTCCTCTTCGGTTATTTCCCTCTACTGTGCCCTCGATAATAGCGTGTACCAGATTTTCGTGCCTTAGCAAATGCCCCATCCATTTCGCTCTCCTGATTCGTATCTGGGCTACTAACTGTCTTTCTTCCCCGATAGCGTCTAGCACTCATTCATTTGTCACATGGTCCCTCCAGCTGATCCGTAGCATCCTTCTGTAACACCACATTTCGAAAGCTTCGAGTTTCTTTAGTTCCTTATCTGCTATAGTCCAGGTTTCACAGCCGCACAATAAAACACTCCACACACATGTTTTTAGAAATTGCTTCCTGATGGTTAGTTTTATGTTGTTACGGCTGTTTATTTCAATCGCTGAGCTATTGTCTTCTGTTATTGTGCTGCCCAGGTACTTAAATTGCTTGACACTGCTGATAACTACTCTGTCAAGGGATGCATATGCTTGGCTAATGCCATTCTTATTCTTCACAACCATGACTTTGGTTTTGCTTTTATTTATGGTCATATTATATCCTCTTGTCAATATGTCCTGCATTGTTTCTAAGGCCCGCTGTAGTTCCTCTTCGTCGTCAGCGATCAGTGCAATGTAACATACTAACATAATAATTAATCATTTGTTTGAGATTTTTGTAATTTTAGTAAAAATAATTAAATGTAGGTCCCTAGGCTGATTCTCTTAATTAGGTAATATAATATATACCTTGTCGTAAGGATGATCAAGTCTTAATGATTGAATGGCTGTCTCTGCCTCTCTTTTATCGGGGACTTTCCCTACAGTGGCATACAGTTCTGATGCTCCATCACCGTTTCCGTTTGGCTCCCAGCCAGCGCTATCAACTGGCAAATCCGGTAAGCTTCTCTTGGCACTGTTCGCTGTGTCAACAACAGGCACGCTGTTGCTACTCACTTCATTTTCTGTTTCAATGTTGTGCATTTTAACGTGTCCCTCAATGCCATCAAACTCTTCCCTACAATACAAATCACAATTCAATTTTTTAAAGATATTTACCTTCATTGACAACTGTAACTTTTATTCAGGCATCTCAACGATCAATTACCTCGCCCACACTCTCGAACACAGACCATAACATACTATTTCCGACAGTCCCTGGACACTCGACGTATCCACTATCCAGTTCCTCAGATCGTATTCAGTCAGGCTATAACTATATTCTAAAACAGGCTGTATCCAACCAACTGCCTCACAGCTGATGGCAACTTATCATATAAACGGTGTGTAAGTATCGGGTAGGAGTCCCTAGACTTGTTCAGGCGACACCTAGGCATATCAAACCCTCTCACCGAACGTGTATCATGTGAGTGGACATTGCAGTCCAGGACTCAACTTAACTGCCATGAGGCTATTAAAAGTATACTGGCCATAACAGTGAGGACTCCAGCAACTTCAATCAGGGGTCTGCAATGAGCAAGGCAAGGGCTGGCTGTAATAATGCGGATAGCTCTTTTCTGCAGTAGAAGTATCTTTCAAAGCCCTCCAGAATGCCCCCACACTAGAATACCGTAATTTATTTCAGTTTGAAACAGACCATAGTATGCCATCAAAATATACTGATCTGGTACCAGTCCCCCAAGTCTACATAGTATGAAGACAATCCTAGCATTATTAATGTAGTCCGCCCAAAATAGGGTAAAGGTTAAGTTTAGCTACCCCTCATAAAATCACAAAATTTGGTTCTATATCGTTGATTTAGCTGCAAAGAAACCCATTTCCGAAAGAATTAAAAGTCGGAAAAGTATAGTTTTGAGTTACAGCCGAATTTAGTACGAATTTTTGCATGGGCCTAATAGGGACAAATTGCTCACAAATTTTTTTTATGGAAGGAACATTGTCAGAGGCATGTAAATAAGACAACCCTTGCTTACAATATGAGTTCCCTTGCAAATGGGATGTTTTCCTTCCATATTAAAAGCGTTTTCATTCGACTTTTGATACAGCGGGGTAGCTAAACTTAACCATTACCCACTACTTTTACTTTTTCGTGTGTGAGGGATGGAGACTAGGCGAATCTTTGGGCTCAGTGCTGTGCCGTCTTGACGCCAGCTACAGTACAATTCCAAAGGTCGTCCAGTGTACAGTTGGTCGGGCACAGGGTGCACTGCAGCAGGTGCTCAGTGTCCTGTATTTCTGCTCCGTATTCGCAGGATATGTCAGGGGTGTGTAGCTGTCACCACCTGGCTCGGTTCTTCATTGTAGGTGCGACCCCAGTTCGGAGTTGGTTTAAGGTGGCCCACGTTCTCCAGTCAACCTGTCGTCTTCGGAGGATTCCCGGGGAACCAGGCAGGTAGCTCAATGGTAGTGCTCAGTAAAAAAAACCTTTTCTTTTTAGTCTCTGTGGGGGTTTGTTGCTTTGTGCATCACGTGTCGTTCGTCAAAGGTCTGTTTAAAGCTCAGCGACAACTGAATATAATATGGAACAACATACAGATAAGCCATTCCGACGCACCCAAGTACCTGGGGGTCGTTCTGGACAGAACACTGACCTACAGAACCCATTGCCAGAACACCACTATGAAGGTCCAGACACGGAACAACCTACTAAAGAAACTCCGAAACAGCAAATGGGGAGCCAAACCATCAGTCTTGATAACGACCGCTAAAGCCCTTTGTTACTCTACTGCTGAATATGCGTGCCCAGTGTGGAACAGATCATGTCATGCCAAGAAAGTTGACGTAGCCTTGAATGAGACGTGCAGGGTCATCACAGGCTGTATGAAACCCACCCAGCTTGACAAACTGCAGAGAGGCACAGGCATTGAAACTTCCCGAAAACGAAGATCTGCCACGGAATACACCGAGCGCTTTAAACAGACCTTTGACGAACAGACCTTAACCTTTACCCAAAATAGTTTGGAGTCAATTATAAAACCCAACAGCTTAATTGTACCAGTTAACAGATAGTGTCTCAATAGTGTCTCAAAAAAAGATCAGCATCACAGTTTTAAAATTACATAACAAATGCAAACATTTGACTTGCAGAAAAATCCAAGCATACTCACTTTCTCTCTTTCGCTTTGCAGCCGCACAAACAATAGAAAAGAAACGCCGCCATTGATATTGTTACGAGCATTGACAAGGGAGCGGCAATGTGAACAAAAGCATCTAACATGCTCGCTGTCATGGCTATAAACTCATCTCATCCCAAAATTAAGCACTTGCTTCCCCCTAAGAATCCAGCAATTGGTCTCCACATGGGTAACATAGAAAGGTAGGGTACCAATACAATGGGGCTATACCGTTGTTTCCCGTGTTACACCCACAAGATACCAACTGCATTTTTCCATGAATAAAGCATCAATAGAATTCCATATGTTTGATTTGTATTACATCAAGAAATTGCCGCAGGTGTATAACAAATAAATCTCAAATTTCTGAATTTTCAATTTACCACAGTAAATAATTAACATAAATAAATAATAAACGCGACAACCTTGGCTTTAGCACGGCCATTTTGAATATCAGAAGCAAAAGCAAAGCAATCAAGCATAATCAAACCTCGTGGAAGTAGCTTATTTACGAACTGATAAGTTAAAAACTATTTAATTTACAATATAACAAATTAAGCTAGTATTTTTATTTAAAATTGTTTCTAATCATATCTTTTGTTATTAATATTAAGTTTTTTTTTAATATTTCGTTGTTGGGTTAATGAGTTTGACTCATTAACTTTCTCTAACTCTCCAAGTGTGTCCTTGGGCTTGAGCTTTGGTTCGGGTTGTATTTCAAGAAACGATCTATATTCCCTAGATTGGAAATTAACCGTTATCAAATGGCGGAAGGGGCGGAGCTCTAGCAGACGAAATAGTCTCCACAAGAGAAACATTAAAATTTAGTGTTCAGCTTGTGGAGACTATTGCGCACTTTAAAAGCTAAGCATAGAATCCTAGTTTTCAAGCATTCCTGGAGACCTTGCCGTGTAAACAAAACATAAAAATAAAATGCCCGCTGTACTGCCAATGCGGGCTTTTTTTAACGATGTTTCTTTTAAGTAATTTGCTGCTGAAGCAAATAAAAATGGTATTGAATGTAACTCAGTTGCCAGATAATACTTGTAAGTACCTTATTTTACTAGTATTGGCCCTATAATGCGTCATCGTCTGTAGTTTCTAAACCTAACCTAACCACTTCACCAATTTATTGTTGTTTTTATTGTAGTAGTGATTTGTAAACATAGTGCAAATATCTATTGGCGTGAAATATCTTCAGCAATCAGCCTACGCATTGCACAACCTGTATACCTTACTGTTTTGTTTAATGCAAACATGCATTCCAGTACAATAACTTAATAATCATAATCAGCCTGATGCGAAGGCAAACATGAATGAGGGAAATCATAGCTAGCCTATGCTAATTTCATTTTAACATTTCACTTCTACCCGCCACCTGAAGTACTTATATAACTATGCAGTTAAACATTGCTCAACTGGAAACTAGCCTATAATATTATGAAATGGGGTTTAACATATTTTACTGTTACAATAATTATATCAATGGCAACTCTACCAATGCATTTAATTAGGTCTAACGCTGAATCCATAATGGGTTGCTGTCTGCCAGCCTCGGACATAAAGTACCTATACTCTACTTGAATACATTGTTATCATAACCTATATTTTATAATTCTCGTGTAGGTAGGGTATGTACAAGTTAACATCATTTCCATTTATTGAACGTAACATTAATTAATGTTTCAAATTTGTTTCAGTTTTTTATTTGAGAAAACTATCTCGTTCAGAAAGAGTCGGTGGAGAACCCAAAAGAACAGCCTCCCCAGGATGGGATATTAGCTCTTATCGACACTAACGATCATCCCACGACAGGGTTCACTAAACACTTTGTACATGCCGATGACGCAGCTGTTGCAGCACAAGACAAAACGTTCGAGGTGGTTCAGCACGAGTTGGGACTGGCCCTTGGTACCCTAGCTTGTAAGTATTATAAGAACAACTTACTGAAATCAAATCCATCTATTTTCATCTCCGCAATAAGCAGTCTGACAGAGACAAGAACACTGAGAACCTCTGCACTTGGGCTTTGCTTCTCAGAGGGATAATACGCAGTTCCTGCGCGCACAACTCGGTTCATGCCGAAAGAGGTGGATGTAAACGAAACGGTGCGAATCATAACGGGATGTCTCAAACCTACACCGATGAGCAAGATGTACCCAATAGCTGTAATTTGCTGCTATAGAGAGGTCGAAACAGACGATCTGTATGAAGCAAACGTCAAAGCCGTCCAAGCTGCTCGATTTTGGACAACCCACTTAAATACTCGTTTTCATGGACACGCGAATGTATATAAAGTTCAGGCTATGAAACGCCTACCCCAAATGCAGGCTGAGTCGGTTGTCGCATCTTAAGCAAACTCGGCAATTAGGTACTACAATGCCCTGCCCATCAGCCTTACTAATTGAGTTTTCAAGGAGAAGGAAGGAATGTCCACTCTACAGCTTGGACGAGTTCAGGGAACTAAGTAATAATCTCACATATCAAACATTTAACAACAGTTATTTGAGACAATCATAGAAATATTTACTATAGCATACTGATAATAGAATTTCGGTTTGCCGACGAGAACTATTCATTTGGTAGTTCCAATAGAATGTTTGGTTATTGTTTTAGGCGCGCGATGTCCCGCCAAGCCCATTCTGGATGCCAGTCACGCAATTACGTGCGACGAGGTGGATGAAGTCTTTCTCGGCATTTTCCAGCCAGCCTAACATTGGGATTACCACATTTCAAACGAAGGCAGCATAAGAATAAGACCAGTTTCAACCTTTTAAAACAAGTCAATTTAACAAAGGCAGGTAGCCTTACGTTGTCTGTAGTGTTAATAGTCATGAGTATGAGACATGGCTCTCATAGTCATGGAATAATTAGGGTAGAGGCCATTGTCAGCGGGAGGGGGTGACATTTCGGGAGTGGGTGCTACTCCCAGCATCAGGCTAAGTCCTGATGGTTTCAATTGCTCTTGTATTCTACTATGAATTATTAAGTAAATCCGACCCCCTTGAGGATTTTCCTCGCCGAGCGCCGTGGTCGAGTGGTTAGAGAACTTGCATTTCGATCGGGAGAACGGTAGTTTGAATTCTCGAGGGGATGGGATTTACTCAATAATTCAGAGTAGAATACAAGAGCAAGGAGTCCGTTGGTCAGAAACCCAACCAGTCCTACTAAGGATGATGATGGGAGTAGCACCCACTTTCAAATCTTCACCCCCTTCCCCTGACAATGGGCTCCGCTCTAACTATTCGATGACTATCCTCTAATGACTATTAACAGACAGGCAATGTAAGTCCAACTAGCCCTTTGTTAAATAGTATTACACCATTGCCATCAACCTTTACCAATAGAGAACAAGTCAAGATCCTAACCAGGCTGTAGCGCCACTGAGTAAGGTAAAATAATTTATTATATGATTAATCTCTAAACTTTCTCATTATAAATAAATTACTTTGTTAAGTTTTACGTTATATCATAGAAAAAACCCAACCGGTTTCGGCAATGTTATGTCAATGTAAGAAAAAACCAGTAGGTAAGTAACGAAAACAATTCTCATGGTGTATTAACGAAGGCTTTCACGGCCGGAGTCTAACAAGGGGACTGAAGAATCCGGGCTAATAGGCCGTGGTCGATTTGAAAGTAGGCTTCCAGACGTTCCATCAACAACTGCGGTCGACATCTTCAGTGGCACTACGTGCACGTACACTTCTAAGGATGTATCGCGGGGGTACCGTAGCAACTGACAGAATGACCGGTGCAGGTGTGGTGGGTAGGCGCTTTCGTTTCTGGTTGGCGTCATTCTCTTTATTGCTGTTTTGTTGAGGGCTGGATACCATATTTACTTTTAATCCTTCTTCCTTTCTGTTAAAAGTTTTGCGGATGTTTATAAATTTCTATGACCTCCCTGTGTAGTCGGGGGTAGTACGATCAGAAACGAGAGCACCTGCGCACCGAACCAACCATTCCTGCATCCCTGTCCGTCAGTCACTACGGCACCTCCGCGATACAACCGAAACGTTTGGAAGCCTACTTTCAAATCGACTACGGCCTGTTAGCCCGGATTCTTCTGTCCGCTTAATTTTCATGGTAATATGTAGGCTAATAAGAATAATTAACACTTCTCGTTGAAGCAAAAATATCGACATGTAAATGCGTAATACAGAAACAGTGGCGACATACTTATAATTTTTAGAACTTAAACCCCGACAGTGCAAGTTATAGAGAAATCTCATGAAAATTGATGTAACTACAGAGGCTTTCAATGCCGGAGTCGAATGAAGACCCAGTAGAATCTGGGCTGATTGGCCGTGGTTGAAATGAAAGTGAACTTACAAACGTTTCGTCAACATCTGCGGTTGACGGCTTAAGGTGAGCAAACTCTGGTATCCGGGCTGAACAATACCACAACAAAAAGGATGACGTCGGTCAATTGTGAAAAACAAGGTAATGGAAATTCCCCAGAGGAACATGTTAAATAAAATAAATATCGACTTTTGTTGTTCTATTACTAAGCTAACCTAACGGAGTTAGGGCTATAAGCCCTCTCTTACACCCACCTAGGAAAGCCCGGGACCGCCTGCTTTACATGCCCTCCGAAGCATGGCCAGAAAATGTAGGAAGTGTGGGACTCGAACTAACACCTTTCGGGTGAAGGTTGGAGTCCGTTCCACTACTCTACATGTCCTGAGAGCGAGCAAATCCCGCTCTCAACACAACAACAACGTCCAGGTATAAAGGTCAGTGCGCAGCCCCCTACCCAGTCACTCGCTACGGAGGCACCGAGCTACAACCTTCGAAGATGTCGACCGCAGATGTTGACGAAACGTTTGTAAGTTCACTTTCATTTCGACCACGGCCCATCAGCCCGGATTCTACTGGCGCTTCATAAAAATATAATTTACGTTGCTCCTCCATTGGTTCATCGGCTCCCTTCGTTTGAGTAGGTCAAAGTGGCATTAATGGCGCCGTCCGACAGCTGCGCGATCTCTTGCTGAAACAATAGATGAAAACTTAAGAGTCGTTCGGACACCCCCAGAAAAACAGTTTTATACATTCAAAGCCGTATTATATCATAGTGAGATTCTCCAAAGTGATTTCGTGGAACTTCATCAAACTTAAAATTGTAGAAAGAATGAGACGCAACTGACCCACAATAAAATATATTAACAGTGGTCGGTTTCGGTAAGATACTATCATCAGGCATAAACAAACAAATTAAACACGCCATTATATACATACCAAGAGGTGGGCGGGGTTGGGAACATAACATGTGGGGAGCAATTTGGGAAAATGTTGGAAAATTGCTCCCCACTCGTAAGGTCATGTTCCCAACCCCGCCCACCTCCTACCAATTAATATTGTATCCCCCACCCCCTTGGTATGTACATAATGGCGTGTTTCATTTGTTTGTTTATGTCTGATGATGGTATCTTACCGAAACCGGTCACTGTTAACATATGTTATTGTGGATCAGTTCCGCCTAATTCTATCTACAATTTTAAGCCGTATTATATGCCGTAACCAGCTCCGATTTGCACAATTTTTGAGCTCTTTCGACCAGACATTCTCACCGACAGAATTTTTCTTTTTACAATTTTCTAGTTCAATAACTGTGGCTAATCATATTGTACACAAAAATTTAGAGTAATATATTTCATAAGATATACAGTACATGCATCTTGTGATCTTGTGTGTGGTTGCTATTGATTCCTGTTTTAAAAGTTAAAATATTGCCAGTACCTGAACTTGAACTTTTATCACTTGTGATAACGGGACAGTGGTGAGAATATCTGACAGCGGCGCGGCTGAGCGACCTCAGACTTTTTTTTATTTTTTCCTCGCTTTTATCCCTAGGAGGGGTCAGCGAAACGGCATGTTTTTTTCCACTCTGCGATTCTGGGCTTCGACTGCGATTGCTCCTACAGTTCTGAGGTCTTGGCGGGCTTTCGCTTTTACCGTCAGCCTGGGCCGTCCTCGTCTTCTCTTTCCCTCGGCTTCGATACGTTTTATCCGTCTGATAAGCTTATCTGGCCACCTTCTTTCAACGTGGGCCCACCATGATAGTCGCCGTTCCCGCGCTTTATGCGACTATGTTTGCGGTCTTCATTTCAGCTCTTATTTCTTCGTTTTGGCGTCTATCAGCTAGTGTGAAGCCCACGGACCGTCGCAGCATCCGCATCTCGGCCACATGCAGTCTTTGTTCTTCGGCCTTTCTCAAGGCCCAGCACTCTGAGCCATAAATCAAGGTAGTTCTAACCACTTGCTTGTAGAGTAGCCCTTTTAGTTTTTGGGCATTTTCCTGTCTGTTAGGATACCACTCATGTCTCGCCACTTCAGCCAGCCTATCGAGATTCGACTGCAAGCGTCCTTTTCACACCCACCTCCCATTTTTAGGGTGGACCATAAGTATTTAAAATTGTTCATTTTTTCGAGCTGAGCGCCTTCTATTTCAACAGTGTGCTCATCAAGTATCCCTCCACTTTCCATGTACTTAGTTTTTTTGCGGTCAATTTTTTTTTTCATGGTCAATGAAGGCTAGGTGGAGTGGTTCCTTTTTATCCTGCATGGTCCTGAGGTGATCGGTGGTCCCTTGCCCTGCAATGAAGCCAAGTTGGTTTTCTGTTATGTCCTTCTCCAGTTTGGATCTTACTCGCGCAGTCCACTTCATCGCATGGCTAATCAGTTTTATGGGTCGATATTTTCCGCAGGATTGCACGTCCCCCTTTCTTTTCTTCATTGATTTGGAATTTGCGGGTCGTAGAGGATTTTGTTGATGAATTTGGTCATTATAGTTACTCCTGTTGCCCCAAGTGCCTTGAAAGCTTCAATGGGGTAGCTGTCAGGCCCGTGGTTTTGCCATTTGCCATGCTCTTTAGTGCTTCTTTCACTTCTGCCTCTGTGGTATTGTTTCATTATTACGTTCCTCAGCATTTAGGACCTGGGTTCTTGGGTTTCCAACATTCATAATTCCACTAAAGTACTCCATCCATTACCTAGTTAATGGCCTCCCTTTGGGTAAGGGCTCTTCCTTGCTTGTCTTTAATACATATAACTGTCTGGGCAATGTCCTGTTTATCGCTCAGCCTTTTCTTAGCTCTTGAATATTTTCTGATCTCCGTCTCGGGTATTCAGTCACTCCTCAGTGGCTGTGTCTCTGGCTTCTGCTCCTGCTCTTTTCGCTCTTCGTCTAGTGACCGTGTAGCACTCATGGTCGGCCCTTGATTTCGACTTTTGCCATTCCTTGTATGACTTCTTTTTATCTGTCAGTTTGCTTTGCACATCTTCGTTCCACCACCACCACCACTTTCTGAACTAGCTGGCCACCTTTAGTCTTTCCCAGCACATCCGACCCTGAGGACAGTAGAGCTGCCTCAATGTTTTGCCATAGCTTCTTGATAGTTAACGCCTCCTATTGGTCGTTCAAAGTTGGCAGTTTCCTCGTGCCTTCCTGGCTGAAGGAGTCACGTATACCATCTCTGGACAGGTCAAACCACCTTATCTTAAGCTCAAGGGCTTTTAAATGAACAGAAGGATCCGGGCTAATAGGCCGTGGTCGATTTGAAAGTAGGCTTCCAAACGTTTCGTCAACAACTGCGGTCGACATCTTCAGTGACACTACGTACACTTATACTGGTAAAATCGTATCGTGGAGGTACCATAGCAACTGATTGAGTTGGTGTAGGTATGGTTTGTTGAGCAGGAGTTCTCGTTTCTGATTGCTGTGATTGGCCCACTGAAGCATTCTCTTTGTAAATAAATAATAAGGACTTTTTGTTCTATTACTAAGCCAAACTAGCGGAGTTAGCCCTCTCTTACACTCAACTAGGAAGGCCCGGGACCGCCTGCTTTACATGCCCTTCGAAGCATGGCCAGAAAATGTAGTTGTTTTGTTGAGGGCTGGATACCATATTCTATTTACTTTTAATCCTTTTTCCTTTCTTTTATAGGTTTTCGGATGTTTGTAAATTTCTATGACCTCCCTGTGTAGTCGGGGCTAGTACGAAGCCGTGGTAGAGAGTATTGTAGCCTGCTCAAAACGTAGAGTACCTATGGCCTGTTTGTGTTAGCACATGCTCTGTAATTGCTGACCTCTCTGGCTGAAGAAGGCCACAGTTACGTTTGTCTTCATCTATCCTTGTTTTCAAGCTTCTTTTTGTGGTACCTACCTATGTAGAATTCTGTATACGCCTGCTGATTTCAGTGGGTCCCTGGCATCTTTGGCCTATCTGAGTAAGCTGTTTAGTTGTTGTGTAGGTTTGAATATTGTTTTCAAATTGTGACGTCGAAAAAGTTTACCTATGCGATCCGTCACATTTTTATTGAAAGGAAGTTGGACCAATCCCATCGTGGCTGCTGGTTCCTGCCGATCGGTTGCATTACGCGGTGGCCGTATCGTGCTTTTTATTTCTCCCTCTGAGTACCCATTCGATTGTAGTGCAATGTCTAAGTGGTTTAGTTCTTCTTTTAGTGCCCGGTGTTCACAGATTCTATTGGCGCGGTGAATAATCGTCTTTATCATGGCGCTTTTGGCTCGGATGGTCGTTGGAGTTCTTATTTAGGTACCTATCAGTATGTGCTGGTTTACGGTATACTGTATGCCCTAGAGTTCCGCCTTCTTTATTACCAACACGTCAAGAAATGACAAATCACAATTAATCTCTTTTCCATCATGAATTGTATTTTCGGGTGAATCAGGTTCATATGATTCAGGAAATTGATTAAGTTTTCTTGGCCATGACTCCATATCACAAAAGTATCATCCACATATCGAAACCAGCATTTCGGTTGCAGAGGAGCTGAGTTCAATGCCGTTTTTTCGAAGAATTCCATATAGAAATTAGCCACTACCGGACTTATATTACTACCCATTGCCATTCCGTCCAATTGTTCATATAAGGCCAAATTCCATTGGAAATACGTCTTCGTCAGCACATGGTGGAACCATTGGGTGATATCGTCAGTGAATTTTTCTTTTATCAATTCCAATGTTTCCTTGATTGGATCGACAACAATCGAATGGGTACTCAGAGCGAGAAATAAAACACGCAATACGGCCACCATGTAATACAACCGACCGGCAGGAACCAGCAGCCACGATGGGATTGGTCCAACTTCCTTTCATTAAAATGTGACGGATCGCATAGGTAAACTCTTTCGACGTCACAATGTGAAAACAATATTCAAACCTATACAACAACTAAACAGCTTACTCAGATCGGCCAAAGATGCCAGGGACCACAAAAAGAAGCTTGAAAACAAGGATAGATGAACCCAAACGTAACTGTCGCCTTCTTCAGCCAGAGAGGTCTGCAATTGCAGAGCATGCGTTAACACAAACAGACCATACAGCCTATACTGTACGTTTTGGGCAGGCTACAATACTCTCTACCACGGCTTCGTACTACCCCCGACTATACAGGGAGGCCATAGAAATTTACAAACATCCGCAAAACTTTAACAGAAAGGAAGAAGGATTAAAAGTAAATAGAATATGGTATCCAGCCCTCAACAAAACAACAACAACGAGAATGACGCCAATGGGCCAATCACAGCAATCAGAAACGAGAACGTATGCGCAACAAACCATACCTGCACCAACTCAATCATTTGCTACGGTAACTCCGCGATACAATCTTAGTAGTATAAGTGTACGTAGTGTCACTGAAGATGTTGACTACAGTTGTTGACGAAACGTTGGGAAGCATACTTTCAAATCGACCACTGCCTATTTATAAGCCCGGATTCTTCTGTCCACTGCTGCGGAAAGACGCAGTTCCCTGGAATCACTTTACAGTTCATGCATGCAGGTCTATCTCTGCGCCTCAGCATCTGCGCCTGGTGCGTTCCGCTCTTATAGGTGATTAAGTGCTCTTGTCTCTCCTTGAACATGGTGTTACATATATTTAGTTACTGCGTCTCAGCCCATTCCAGGATCCTCTCGCCTTCCGTGTTTCTCGCTCCGAAACCTTCCCCACCATGTACTGTGGAGTAGCCAGTTCTCTCGTGACCAACATGCCTATTTAAGTCGGCTCTTAAAAAACCATTTCAATATCCGGTAGAGTCATCATAAGCTCATCGAAGTTCAGGTTGACTAGGATTTTCTTCTCGTTGCTACACGTATCCACTTATCACGTTCAGCACTACTGCTTCGTCAGTAAATAGAAACTTACAATGCATCACCCGGTCGCTCTTCCTGGTCACCTCAACTACTGAATTTTACAGGCTTCCTTCAACAATGACTCCAACTCTGCTTGAACTGTTGCCGGCTTGGCCGTAGTAGATTATTTTGTAACCTCTGACTGAAACAAAAAGCAAAGTAAGCAAAAATTCCCCACCTCTAGTTTCAGAGAATACCGATATGAAAAAGGAAGTACTATATTTATGCTATATAGAATATACGACGACACAGCATTAGGACAGGGCTGGGCACTCGGGTCGATGTTTTGCGTTCATTTCACCTTTACACAGGGGACAGACGTCCGAAGCAAAGACCCCGATGCGATGCAGGGGGAAGGAAGGTAGTCGTGGCCGGTGGTGGTCCTGAAAACAGCAACGCTCAATGCCCTAGGCAGGAACCGGAGTATTGGCAAGTCTATAAGGGTGGCCCAGTTTTTTCCTGCGCTTGTATGTCTGTGGCGGTTTCTGACCCATGCCCTTACAGCTCTGGCTATGATGGATTTAGCGGAGGTGTATGACAGTGTACTGGCCGGCTACTCCAATTTTGGCCAGCTCGTCTGCCTTTTCGTTGCCGCCGATTCCTACATGGCTGAGAATCCTCTGCAGAACGATGTGCCATCCACCCTCTAGCAAATTTGATAGCAGCGTGCGGCAGTTTATTGCTATTTCGCAACCGTGGCACGGTTGCTACTCAGAGCAAGAATCAATCAGGAACACTACTTTATTTTTATTGTCTCTTGTTTCTTACAATTACGATGTGCCATCCACCCTCTAGCAAATTTGATAGCAGCGTGCGGCAGTTTATTGCTATTTCGCAACCGTGGCACGGTTGCTACTCAGAGCAAGAATCAATCAGGAACACTACTTTATTTTTATTGTCTCTTGTTTCTTACAATTTTTTAGCGGACTCATGCTGCTGCAATATCTCCGTCGTATTTGGTCAGAGCTCAGAGGTGCACCTACAGGCACTGCGTCTTGGAAAGCTTCGGACAAAAAACCTGCTCTTTTTTTCCAGATAAAGGATGGAGGGGCCATTGCAGTATATGTGGAGCCATTCTTTTGCTGCGTATCTAGTATGAATGGTCTCTAAAGCAGAGCAACATCAGTGGATACGTGTTTTAGCAGATCGTGATTGACTAGGTGCAGCTCAGCAGCTGGAAGCGAGAGAAAGGCTTGTTGTTGGCAGGGGGAAGGCGCTGCTTCACCCAGTAGTATGTCGTATTTTTTTTCTGATGGAGTCTGCCATGATCAGTAACTTGAGTTTCTTTTCAGCCGGGAAGCAGCTTTTGTATATTGGGTCCTTTTTAGGGGCAGTAAGCGTTTTTGTCTTTCTCAAAAGTTAAGTGCGGCTTTTTCTCTGTGGCATTGCATGGGTTCTATTCCGGTCTGGACTTCCGTGGCAGCTTAGGTGTAGATTTTGGGGCACCAGTGATAATTCGCATTGACGCATTTTGGGCAACATGCAGTTTTAGCGTAGTATTGGCACTCGCTGTTACAGTGGCTTCACTACCGTGCTCGAGTATGGGGCGAATATAGATTTTGTACGTGGATGTCAGCACGTCTTGAGTGGCACCCTATTTTGTAGCTGTTGGACGTTTAAATAGACAGCACCGCTATCAGGCTTTGTCAGCTATGGATTTCCACGTCATTTTCTTGTCAATCGACAGATATTTCGTTGCATCCTGCTGCTCCAGTTCCGCGTCTTAGAGGGTAAGTTTGACTTCAGGCTGTTTCGTTGACAGGCTGAGTACCTGGCTGACCGTTTTATCGGAGCTAACGGTGAGACAGAGTTGCTTGTAGCCCCTTTCGCGAGGTTCTCAATGTTTAATTTAGGACAGATTCCTGGCTTTTCAGGTCGCTGCTGGATGCCCAGATGAGTAAGTCATCAGCATATACCAAAGCTTCAACTCCTGGCATAGCTCGGATGGTGTTCAGAACGTCATTTACCATCAAGTTGAAGAGTTGACAACTGATGACAGCCCCTTGGCTAGTCCTTGCCGCTGCAAGCGGAGCTTTGATGTTTTGCTAAGGAAAAGTACTCTTCAGTGCCATTATCAAGAAAGAATTTATCCAGTAGAAGATTTTACTAGAGATGCCATTTATGGACAAGAACAAGCAGATGCAATGGTTCGGCCACGTCCAAAGGATGGACGAAAACAGGACCACCCGGAGGTTGGCGGAAGCAAGGCCGCAAGGAAGAAGACCCATCGGCAGACCGAGGACAACTCTCGAGGAAAGGATTGAACAACTCGCTTGAGCAAGAGGGAAAGCAATGGCCGAGCTCAAGGTGTTAACGTCCGACCAGGGCGATTTCAGGAAATGGGTTCGAGGCGACCCCCCACGGTGCGCACGCGGCACTAAGGGGGAAGAAGAAGAAGAATCCATTTATGGCCATCTTGAGCAGGATACTCTCCATACGGTGTCACAAGCTGCTTTTAGGTCCACCAAGACTGAGACAGTGGACATTTTTCGGTGAAAAGCGTCCTTAACGTGTTGCGTGAAGTCCACTACCTGGTCCATAGTGTTCCTGTGTTTTCTGAATCCAGCTTGTGCATTGTCTAGGCCGCCGAGGTAAATGAATGGAAGGAGCAGCCTGCTTAATACCATTCTCTCTGCGACCTTGCATAAGGAGCTGGTGAGCGAAATGGGTAGATGGCTGTCTAGCCTCCATGGGTCCTTTCCCTTCTTCAGAGAGGTAGGATCACTTCACTCTTTCTCCATTAGCTGAGAATTCTGGAATTCCACGTCAGGTTTATAAACTCTAGTAATGTTGCCTTAGCACTATAGCCCAGATTAATAACCATTTCAGGGAAAATGCCGTCGATGCCTGCAGCCTTATTTTTCTTGGTTTGAGCAAAGGCTGCTTCTACCTCCAAAAATGTAAAATTTTCTAGACAGATGCACGTCATTTTTCTGTCGAGGCACTGAGGCAGGGGGCTCTTAACTAGTTTGGCTTTTGCCCTTCTGTCAATTTTGAAATTGCTTGCATAAGGCTTCTGCGATTTGCTTGTGAGACGTTAATCATTGTTTCTTCCTCGGAGTGGTAGCTGTTGTTGCTTATTATTATTATTCAGACTCGATACAAAACGGGTTGCTTTACTTACGTCTTTTCTAAAATCAAGTTTTCCCAAGAAGTCTTTGAATGCGTCTCTTTTGTTCGATTTGATGGCTCTGGCAGTCTTGCTCCTTTCGGAGTTCTATGCAGTCCAGCAGAGATTTGGATGCTTCTGCTTTGCACCTTGAACGATTTCTCCTCGCCATTTTTAGTAGTTATATACTTAGGAGCAATAAGTTCTGCATAACATACTATACACAGAAAAACCTCTTGACTCCTTGCTTCTGAAATAAGAGTTGAAGCACGTTATGCTGGTAAAGGTACAAAGTGCAGTAATTTGTTGATAGTCCTACAAGAAAATTGTTTTGAGGGCGTTTAGGAGTAAGCTTCTACTTAAACTACTAAGTGCTGGTTCGGTTTTGAAAAGGCCACGCATTTATTAATATTTTACTTTTACTTTGTACCTACAGGTATCTGCATGAATTAGTTATTGTTTTGTTTCTTTAATTTTAATTTAGAATATGGACTCTCATGGAAATGGTGAACGAAACATGGTGGGTTACTGTAGGACATGATAGGTGTAACTATAATCGAAGACAATTAGTTTAGCCTGATATTATGCACTTATTTAATTTAATATACTGGCATTAACAGCCCAAAATAGCTGTAATACCAATATCAGAACAGTCCACAATGTAGTAGGTACGTACCACTAAATATCGTCGATTTCCTAACTACATTAACTAATTTGGCTCTACGTGGCGGGAGCATACATAGCTGACTCTCCGTTTTGTTCCCATATCTGGAATCCTGTAGAAAGCAAAGTAAATGTGTAAACATTATAACAAATTCATAAACTACAAGCCGACTTGTTACCAATTCCCAGGGACATAAGGCTTAGGTTCCGGTATGTACCAATGCAGTTTTTAATAGTCTTTAATCAGCAGTAATGTTATTGACGTCAAGGAAAGGAATTTATAACGAGTTAACTTGCATATACTGTACTTAATAAATATCCTACGTCTAGTCAATCCTTTCCGTTCCTTTTTGACCAGTTTTCCATTTATAAGCTGGGCTTGGCCTTAACCGTGACACAATGAGTCAAGCATTTGTAAGAGCGGTCTTACTGACACACCTTTGTACAGGCTGATTAAGTTTACCTTCAGGAGTTAGGGTAGAGAGTTTACAAATCGCGTTATTGTAGCAGCACCCCTGCAATCTTCTTGGGTGGCTATTTGTATTACTTTGAATCTCACTGCAACTTGTGCAACTGTCGATTCGACTCTGGATGGTCAAGAATCTTCATAATTGTATTTTTATAAGAGGTTTCATTAAATCGGTATTAATAACATAAGATATAGTTTAACTGGATACATTAAAAATAAAAGCTTTGCGAACATGCTTAGCCTAACCCTAACAGGTTGGCGCAAAAATGGCAAATTGCATTTTACTTACCGGAAAAAACAAGCATGGCTCGGGCATTTCGTATTTTTACATCCCACATCTTGCACTCCTTCCACATGGTGGTTATTTAATAAAGAAACTTCAAAGTTAAGACAGAATAATTCAAACATGAAAATACTTTAGATAGCCACCGACACAACAAACGTTGCAGCTGCCATATTGTTGATTTTAATTTTTTTTTTTACATCTTGGTGTCGCCTATAAGTTTCATATGGGTAACGGCCCTCTCCATAATAGACCTTACGGGACAGCCCCGGGATGATTTCAAGGGGATGAAAACGGGGATGACAACTCCGCCATTTTCATGAAATTGCATTGGTGGCCTAAATTCAAATTTATTATGTGAGGTCCTATACTTTTTTGGCGATATTATATTGAAAATAATTAGTTTGACGCTTATTTGGTGCAAGCTATCTGAAATATTACTAATTTTGTTTGTCGTGCATAAAATATAAATCTTCTAAGACTAGTATTTTGCTTGAAATGGCAATAGGAAAAATTCTTTAATATTGATACTACCCCTAGATAAACGCTGAGTTTTCATTTATAATTGCTTTTTCATGGCTTAGTTTGGGTTCCATAATAGAACTGGCCTTCAGGCGTAAGCAGAAATAAAAGCACGGACACATCGTAGGCAGGAAAGTCGGTAAAAATGTTGCAAAGGACTTGTTCACACCTTACAACACCGAATAGTACCTACTCTACCTTAACATCAAATTAATTTTGTTCTATTGCCGTCCGTCCGTTACTCGATCGACACCATACGTGGGGTCTTTGTAATTGTAGCTACCTAAATGGTAGTTGCTGCTCGCCTATTCCGATGACAATAATAATGATTATGCTATTTTGTCATAAGATTATAAGGTACCTACCTACTTTACTATGACTGAAGATAACTGTGAATTTAAGATGCTTATCAGACAGGTAACTAAGGTAACAGGTAATCACTAGCAATATTGCAAGTTATTTGCTGAAGTTTGTCTTGCCCACCTCGTAGTTAGGCCTAATTATCCAGTTCTGCACCTACGTACACCTAAGTACCATTTGTAACCTACCGTGCGGTACCTAATGTCCTTAACGCTAAATACGAAAATAAGGGGCATAATTTACAACAAATTAACTTATGAAATTGAATTTTTTTATAATATATATTTTTCCATGTATCAATAATAAACCAGCAATGAATGCAGTAGGGGTGTTCATAATTCCACGCTGAGCGTGTTAGTTAGCGTCCAGTTTCAGCATATGAATTTCGAGTCAACTTAAACAAATATAGGATACCTGTCTGCTGGGTGTGGAAATAATGTATGCTCGCCTGCGACAAGGTCACAACCTAAAACTAGTAATACTGCTATATTTACGTGAACACAATCACATGAGCGGACTTTAATCCCAATATGATGAAGCTGTCATCAATATTCTACTGAGAATAGACGTGTCTAATTTTTCAATAAGAAAGATTAGATTAGATTAGTAATGGGGCGATGCTGCTACTTGAGCTTGGCTCACTTTGACCTTAAAGATCTATTGTGAATCCCCGTACTTTTAGTCCTGGTCAGTCAGCAGGTCCCGTAAAAACCTGCACAACTGCCCAGGGGCCAACTGGCAAGCCTCCCTTGGTGATAGAAACCAAGAGGACGTTGCTAGCAGCCGTCTGTTCTTTACTGCCGGACACGAGCAGATGATATGCTCAGCAGTCTCAGCCTTTTCTTTGCAGAATCGGCAGGTGTCATTCAAGACTTTACCCATGTTCTTTAAATGGTAGTTCACGTGGCAGTGTCCTGTGAGTGCACCTGTAAGTACCTTAAGTTCAGGCTTGCTGAGGTTCAGTGCTTTGGCGGTATAGCTCTTAGAGTGAGTGAGGAATATTTTGGATTGTCTGTGGCCTGTGACAGACTTCCAGTATGCTTCCTTTCTCTTTTCTTCCCATTGGCCAATCTCTAGGGTTTGGCGGTTTCTCGGGAAGGCGCAGAAGGGTTCAGGCCCAATAAAGGGTAGCGCGCCCCCTTCTCTCGCCAAGGCGTCGGCATTTTCATTGCCTTCGATCCCGGCGTGTCCTGGAACCCACATGAGGGTGACTTTATTCGTCACTCCCAATGCGTTGAGTGCAAGCATACATTCCCACACCTGCTTGGACTCGTAGCTACTCGAGTCCAGCGCAAGTAGGGAAGCCATGCTGTCGGAGATAATGAATATCTTGCTGTGGCGGTAAGCACGTTTAATGCAGTGCGCCGCACATGCGCGTATGGCATGTATTTCGGCTTGGAAGACTGTGGGTTGGGATCCCATGGGGATGACTAAGTTGAGTCGTGGCCCATAAACCCCCACCCCTGTACCTCCGTTTTCTATTTTTGACCCATCAGTATAAAATCTTAATGAGCCGTATGGAAAGACTACCTCTCCGTCAGTCCATTTTTTCCGGCTTTCCAATATAACCGAGAAATTCTTTGAGAATTGAAAAGTTGTCTCCATGGAGTCTGAGAACATAACCTCCGGAACCTTGCACTCATTAAGAATGCGTAAGTGTCCGGTAAGGTCGCCAGGCTTTAGTCCATGGCTTTTCTTAATGCGATAGGCCCACTTAGCCGCCTCACTCTCGATGAAAATCGGGAGTGGTGGTAGGTTCAATAGGACCTCCATGGCAGCCGTGGGGCACGAACGGGATGCTCCCGTGATCGCGAGGCAAGCCAGCCTCTGTAGTTTTGTGAGAGATTTTGCTCCCTTTTTGCTCTTATGCAGTCTAGGCCACCAAATTAGCGCCGCATAGCTAATTATAGGTCGCACAATGGACTTATATAGCCAGTCCGTTACTTTCGGCTTAAGCCCCCACGTTCTACCCACCATTCTGCTCGTAAGAAATAAGGCGTTTCGCGCCCTGCTTACAGCCTGGTCCAGATGCAGGCTCCATGTGAGCTTCCGGTCAAGGATAACACCAAGATATTTGGTGCTATCTGTGAGGGCTAAACGCACCCCGCTGAGGGTGGGAGCTTTAATATTAAGCTTCAACTTCCTCGTGAACGGGACCAGGGTGGTTTTTTTAGGATTTATGTTCAGTCCTTCAGAAAGGCACCAATTATGGGCTATGGTTAAGGTCCTTTGCATTCGCTCAGAGACAAGAGCGTCATGCTGGCCTCGCACCAAGATCACCAAATCATCCGCATCTTGCCCTAGTGCAGTTAGCAGCCCGTCGACTACCAGAGACCAGAGGAGGGGGGAGAGGCATCCGCCTTGTGGGCAGCCCTCACCTGGCGTGGCTGTGATCGAGTCTGTGCCGAGTACCATTGAGATAATTCGGCTTTCTAGCGATGTCATGATCCAGACTGCTACGACTGGCTCAACGCCTCTCTTTTCTAATGCATTCATGATTGATTTACGAGGCGTGTTGGAAAATGCCCCTTCTACGTCAATAAATGCGCATAGGGCTATCTCTTTGAACTCTAGAGCCTTTTCCAGTTTCCTGGTTAGACTGTGTAGAGCCGCGATGGTTGATTTACCTTTTTGGTAAGCAAATTGACACTTATGCAGGGGGTTCCGCATCAGCAGATCGCCTCTGATATAGTTATCAATAATCTTCTCCATCGTTTTCAAAAGGAAGGATGAGAGACTGATAGGACGAAAGGATTTAGCTTCGGTACTAGGGCGATTTCCAGCCTTTGGTATGAAGCTCACTTTCACCTCCCTCCAGGGTGTGGGAATGTGCGACCACGCAAAGCTCGCACGAAATAGAGCTAGCAGATCCGCCATGAGAATCTGAAGCCCCTTCTGCAAGAGGGCCGGATACACGCCATCGCCCCCTGGAGATTTAAAGGGCTTGAAGGACTTAATAGCCCAAGTAACCCTATCTTTTGTAAAGAGTTTTCGACCCAGTTTCCATGCTCCCCGCTTAGGGCGTTTACGTATACGTTTACGTATAAATCTTTCAATAAGAAAATACGCTTACGGGCATTTGAAAGACCTTGACAGAGAGGCAACTGCAAAACAAGGGCCCCTTTTGCGGGTTTACCAATTTCTGAAGCAGCGAAATTTCCCAAATCAACATAGCCTCCCATTTTCTTTCTGCCCTTGTCATACAATATTTGGGAACGAAAGCTCATAGAATCGATCTCAATAGGCTACCATGATCTTTAAATAGGGACGAGAATGTTATTATCAGACAAATAAGTAAAAAAGGCAACATAATCCCTGGTTCAGCATACGCCTCCAACTTGACCTGCAGCAGTTGAACTTCCGCTTTCTTTTAAAGACGACGTCTCTTTCAACACGCTCGCCTGGGTCGAGGCACCTTTGCATGGTTTGGCGTCGTTTCTCGCGTCATCCATTAACTGAAAGAATATACCAAAACACTATAGGAAAGATGAATTAACATTATAGAAGGTAAACTACAGAACCAGGCCCATCAGGAAATATAAAAGAGGAAGAAATGGGGTGTGAACGGAAACCGAACCCGCTTCTCCATGCGGCTGACACTACAATCTTTCCAATTTCATAACCCTTAGGGGCTAACCAAGTTGAAACCACGAGGGCAGAGCGTGTTTCAAACTGCGGCAAACTTGGTAGTGTCCACAGCGACGGCAGGGGAACATAGTGGGACATGATAACGCGCTTAGACTGTACCCTGCAGTCTAATTGCGCGTGTCCTAGTCACCTCCGTGTGACTTTACTTCACTATAATATTTTCTCCAAATGGCTTGGAATCCACTATAATCAGGAGGTCAATCTTGTCAGTCGACTCCCCTTCTCCCCGAGGTGAAGGAGTCTCCCCTTAGGGTGCATCGAGATAATAAATCGACTCATTCCCCTCACCAGGCTAACAGGGTTGCTTGAAGCTGAAATGCTGAAAGCAGGTGTCAGAAATATCACGAAGTCAAGAGTAACGATAGACTAATTTTGGACAAAGATATCAAAGCATTTGAAAATAATAATGCTACATACCTTTGGAGTTGGATGATCAGGTTCAAGTTCTTGTAAATATATCCCCTGTCGAACAATTTCGCGAAGATTAGACTCTTTCCGCTGCAGCCACTTGGGGAAGTCAAAAAATAAAGGCACGGCGTCCGATAATAATAAAATAAAATAAATAAAAATAAATAAACAATAAATAATAATAGCTTTCTGATACTATTTGGTCGCACCAAATAGGAATATCCTTCAAAATGCTGGCCACAGATTCGAGACCATTTAGTGGGCATGTACAAATCTCTTCGCATGACAATAAGCATTTCTTTAACAGTTCATTGTTTAAAGGAAATCTGAAAAAAAATGCATAAAATAATAGGATGCAAAGCAGGAAGCATTATGATAAAATTAAAGAAATTGCCACCAAATTCTTCAACTTCTTTTTCTTACACAAACAACATTATTCTGTAATTAACTTAAAGTTGGACTGAGGCCTATCATCATGTAAAGGCAAGTACACTTTCGAAGTGATACTGAAATAGCAACCCACACTCAACAACATTGTGTCATTATTGGCGCACAATGAGTAAATATTATATTAAAGACCAAGATTACAAATATTTATTGCATTACATACCATTCAGTCGCGTCTTACTAAGAAATGCGCAACAGGTAATCTTAACCTACATAAATTAGTTTAAAATGAAAATAAGGCCATGTAAAACAAAAACATGCATTGTTTGAGGCTTCCACAAAAACATCTTAAATTTTAGGTTTCCGAGACAAACGCTGACTTACCTGTGTAAAGGTATATTCGAAATAGATGAGGGACGGGTTTCGAATAAAATTCTTGCACAATAAACCATTTTTTTCTATATAAAATATTATTTAAAATTTGCTAAATTCTAATAGGCAACCATGCTTTTTAAGATGGCGTAGGCCACCAATGCAATGGCGGCGACCGGCAGAATGATTTTGATCTTGAAACTAATTCCGCTTATTTTTAGCATACGATATTAATAAAAAGTTTCCTATCCAGTATTTTATATAAATCCGTGATTTCAGTATTTGTATTTTGTATTTGTTAGGGCTCTATATTAGACAGGTATTGTCATCCGCCATGTTGTATCCATATAAAGCCAAGCATTCGGTGTTTACCTATTTATTTTTATAAATTTATCGTTGTTTATTTATTTTTTTTAAAAAATCGTGCTAACAAGTAGGGAAGTTTATAATAAAAAATAACTATAACGTGTATTCGTTTTTTTCAATATTTTTCAATCTTTTACTTTTCTTACAATACTTACCATATAGTAAATATTGGATACAACATGGCGGATGACAATACCCGGGTATATAGTAAGCGTATTTCTTTTGCCTACGATTGTAAAATTTTTACTAGAAAATGTTACAATTGTCATTTCATTGGACCAAAATGGGCGGAGCTTGTAAATTTTTTTCCCCGTTTTTCCCCTCTTTCGAGTTTACGATTGTAAAATATTTTATCAACCTCGGGGAGGTTAGTAAAAAATTTACTTTTGTAAACTTTGTTTTTGTTGACGTTTTGATCATTGAATTCAACAAGTTGAGGTTATGTTTTGCGATTTGTGGTGTGTAGCGTGTGTAGATGCCGTATTGTTATTGCTGTTTTTACTGAGTTATACGGATTTAATCAAATAAAAGAATGGAGGAAGAGAAAACTTAGAACTGAAGAAAAAAATTATAGCTTGGCGGGTGAATATAACACTAATAACAAAAGCATATTGTCTTCTGCTTCAGATTTTACTTTTCTCATTTCATTGCACAAAATGTGAGTAAATTGAAAACGAGCTCTGATTGGTCACAAATATTTACTCACATTTTACTCACATTTTACGATCGTAGGCAAAAGAAATACGCCTAGTGCCTTAGTATTTGTATATGCTTATTTACTAACAAAACGTACTGTAACGAAATAACGTATTCACTGGTTAAAACTGTGAACATTTATTAGTTATACATGGGCTAAGTATTTAGATTTTTGTGTGAACTATTGTTATACAATGCCAACTTCCAAGAAGCTTATACGAAATGTCACAGTTCCTCTAAAATATAGCTCTACCAACATCATTAATGATCATAATCGATTGCATTTGACCTCACTTCAGCCTAAATGCAATCCTCAACCTCCATGCATTCCAAGTGAGCCCGCGTATGTCCCAGAAACAGGACATCAATTAACAACACTCCATCTTATTCAAGAAATAAAGAACTTACAGTTGCGCGATGTAGCTATCGATTGTGAAAAGGACTTCAAATGCAAAGCTGTTACATTCCATGAGGATGAGAGACTGTACAAAGATTTGATTGATTTGGATGATGCCCCGTCCTGCATGCAAAGCAAGCCACGCCCGGTAATAACGCTTCTTAATAAGGATGTTGCTCCAGACATGACAAAATTGCGAATTCCACTCAAGGCTACGAACCATGTTTCCTCCAGTAAAATTTTACCTCCTCCACCAAAGCCAGACTCCTTACATAGTGTACAGGGGAGACTTCCTAAAGTTACCAATGCAAAGATGAGATTTTATCTTTTTGGAAAGCTTTGATATAATTGCTTAAATAAATTTGAGGAGCATTCAAACAACTCAGGCTACATGTTTGTATTGTATGTTCATAAGCTCATTGTACTAAGTACAGCAGCTATGCCCAATCAACCTGTAGTCTACTTCAATATAATAAGAACCTCCTTTTTTAACAAACATTTTTTGTTCGTTTTCCTGGCAACTTCGTAGAGCAAAGGCTTAGTTGGACTTACATTGCCTGCTGTGTTAATAGTCATTAGAGGCAGGGTTCTCACAGTCATCGGACAATTAGGGCGGAGCCATTGTTAGGGGAAGAGGGCGACGTTATGTCTATTAAATCAGGCAATGTAAGCCAACTAACCCTTTGTTAAATTATATGCATCATATTGCAGTGATTAGTGGTCTGCTTAACCGTATACTTGGCCTCTGGCAGGTAGGATGAGGTGTAAAGTATTAAAATCAAACAAATTTGCACAATTTCCACACAAACATAAATATTGTTAAAAAGTTAAAAAATTAAAAATCAGTGACAGCTGTTTCGGTGTTAAACCATCATCAGACTTTTAGCAATATACATTTTTATGTGGAAATTGTGCAAATTTGTTTGATTTTAATAATTTACACATGTTTCGTTTCCACGAAGTTACGAGAGAAACCCTATATTGGATAGGTAGGATGATCATCCGGAGCGCAGTCACACAACAAAAATGACAAAAATAAATCAGCTTTGAAAGGTGTGCTATCACATCGTTACAAAATAACATGAGCATTACTAACATTCAGAATAAGCTATACCGGAGTTTGCTGTAATTCGCTGTGAAGGACGCATTTATGTACAGTGCCCAACTCCTAGGCCTATGAGACAGCGGAATTATAAGCAATTTAAGTTTTAGATGATAGGTTCACTTATGTGATTGTTTATTCCACTGTATCATCCCGCATCGAGAAAGCAGTCTAGGACTTCAGCTGGAAGGCAGCAGCAACTTATGTATCCCATCCCCAGCAACCTGCCCCGGGGAAGTGGCGGTGGCCACCTTCAGGATGGCCATAGGCACGATTTCCTGCAACACCATCTGCACAAAATCGGGGTGGTCGACAGTCCAATGTGCCCCCTGTGCTCGCTGGAGGAAGGCACCTGGTCCCTGCCCTGCTCTACATGATATCTACCAAAATGACGAACACTTCGAGTCACGGTTGTACTGGGAGGCAAGGCGTCAAATAGCGGAGCAGCCAAGAACGAGCGTTGACTGGAGGTAGTATGAGGTATTTATTCCACTATAGCATCACTACTCATTTGTACAGTATAATAAGCATTGATATCTGTTTGTGTGAGAACAGTTCTGGATAAACAGTAGGCCTATGTAGGCTACATGTGCAAAATAAGATTCTCTAATGTGTAAATTTGTATAAAAATTTTAGTTGCGGCTGCAAAATTTATAATACAGCAGCGAAGTAATGACAACTTAAGAGTATTCGGTCTACTAAGGCACCTACTGTAATAATAAAATAAAAATATGCGGCGGAATAGAACCATCGGCGTACTGCTTTATTCATGAAAACAAACAATAACTCATATAAATCAATTTCACACTGATCTAATCCTACAATATACAGTTATTACATCTATGTGGATTGTGAGCTGTCAACATGCGAATGGCCCCTTTACTTAAGGTGACCAGAATTAATTATATTTTTTTCATTATTCGTAGGCCTGTTCAGTAATGGGTTCATTTATAGATCCAAATATGTGATCTAGCCTTCATTAGTTATAAGAAATTCGAGGCCTAGTAAGTTATTAAATGTATGGAAAATAATTGGAGAACGCGATAGAATATAGTGCAACAAATATAGGGGGCCTCAGGTATTTTGCCTACTGCAACACACAATGGTATAGTCAGGAATATGCCGACGGTGGCGTAAACCACTAAACCCCAACCATAGACAAAATAAACGGGAAAAATCATTTTGTTCCTGACTGAATGAAATTGTCTGCACTTTACAAACGCCAACTGCCTTACCAAGGTGAATCCGCGTGAGCAGAGCATGTTTCAAACTGCGGCAAACATGGCAGTGTGCACAGCGTTGGCAGAGGAACATGATAACGCGCTGAGGCTATACCAGTCGAGTCCTGGTCACCTCCGATTTAATCGTGTGACTTTACATGGTTCAGAATCCACTAAAATTAGGAGGTCCACCCTGACAGTCAACTCCCCTTCTCCCCGAGGTGAAGGAGACTGCCCTTGGGGTGCCTAAACTGAACAGACTCACTCTCCCCGCCAGGCTGACAGGGCTGCTTAAAATAGCAGAAATGCTGAAAGCAGGCTTTGGAAACAAACACTTTACAAATTTGGTGAAATACGGTAATAGTAAAGTTCAAGTTAAGTTTATTCTATAGTATTTACCACTCATACTTAGCAATATTCAATGGTATATTTAATCGAAATATCTAGAGATTCATTCCTCCTTTTTTCTACACACATTTTGAATATCCTTATATTGTAATAATTAATTTTGATCATCAGGGGCAAATAATTGTCCGGAGATAATTCATATAATGATTTGGAATACCGTTCTGGCAGTAGAAAAAGTTCCTTAAGAGATATAGATTCATGACTCATTCTCTCATTGTGTTTTCGGACATTGAAGTTATTGAATATCAAAAGTTACAAAAGCACACTTTTACAACAATGAATGTTGCTAATATTGACATAGACCTTAGTGAGGTTTGCATTACGATAAGCAAAATAATATTAGGCATGTAATATCATCTATACAGCAGTCTCAATGAATAGTAAAAAAAGTCACACGCTACACACACACTGTCTGTATACGACCAAGGAAATTGCGATTTAACGAAAATCCAGGCGTAGTGCTATTCTACTCTCCCCCAGAAAATAATAGGTTCCAATAATTGCATATCGGATAAATTTATCACGTTTCGCGAGGTTATCAACGACTATCTCAGGACGTCACAACTTTCCTTTCGGTTGCGTCAATACCACAATTTCCTGGGTTCATTATTAAGGGCAGTGCTAAACAAAGGGAAGGCCTAAACAACTCATAACACCATGTGCCAGCTAAGAAGTACACTAATATACAGTACATTATTCGTTGTCTAACCAGGGTAATTTATTGTATACTATTAACAATTACTGTTGTTAATTTGAACTTTCAGATTTTTAGCATTGTTACAATAACTTAGCATGTCAATGAATTAAATACCTTTAGCAGGCGTACTACGGTGTTAAACATTACTTATTCTGGCGTTAAAAATGTAAACAAAATAATTTTAGAATGTAAAGTGCTCCTCAAAATTGTTTTTTTTTACAGTTTTAACCTCAGAATAAGGTATTGCTTAAACGCCATAGTACATCTGCTGCAGACCATAAGTCATTATTTTAGAAAGAAATAGAAAGAGTACATTTTTGTTTATTGACCAATTCGGAGAACTATTTCGACGTTGATGAAAATAATATTGCAGTACATGTATTGTTTATTTTAGGCGAAATGAAGAGTCCAGAAAAACATAATACGTAGCTTTTCATGAAGTCGAGAAAAGCCATTATCTAGCTCTAGAGCAATAAACTGTAAATGAATAATCATGCCTTGGTATAAAATGCGTGCAAGTCATCTCACATTGTGTTGTTTTGCTGAAATTCAGGGTTGTTTCAGTTGTATCTCTTAAATGTTTCACGTCCACGTCTTTAAATATTTAGAGCAACGATTCAAATAGTATCTTGTTGTTCGCGAATACTTTTATCTGATGGTATATAATCGAATATACTGTAGAAACGGTAATGTCTGTAGATGACGCATTTCGTCCATACAATAATCATAGAAATATATTAACTGGAATGGCAGGAGCTACAATATCCCTTGCGGGGCTCCCGTTAACCATAAGACAACTATCAGAGATAAGTACCAATGTAAAAAATATCAATGTCTTAAACATTGCAGCATAGCAGAACGAATACCTGGACCCGGTCAAAACTCTGTACTTAGCTTGTTCAGGCCCACTAGCCGCCTGATTAATAACGGTCTACAGCCCCGCGATGACAATAATACGACAATATCAGATTGTTAGGTGTACGATAGGGCTCTATATTAGACAGGTATTGTCATCCGCCATATTGTATCCATTATAAGTCTGGTGTATAAGCCAAGCATTGGGTGTTTACCTATTTATTTTTAGAAATTTATAGTTTTTTATTTATTATTATTTGAAAAACGTGCTACCAATTAGGGAAGTGTTTAATAAAAGAACCGGTCCGAGTTTACTCGAACATGCTTTCCAATTTATCAAGTGTAGTAGCTAGAGAAAATGAGTAATTCCATGGTAAATAATTTTCCTATAGTTAAATTTCGGGCATGTCGGGGGGGGGGGGGGGGGGGGGGGGTCCACCTGACGTCACTGGAGGTGAGGTAAATTCTAGATAGGTCAGACCAACAAATTACCACACAGCAATAATGGCAGGGCACGCAATGCATATTTGACCGTGAATTTTCTATCGTTTTTTCAAAAACATTTTTTTTTGCACAAAACCAAATAGTTTTTTGGGAAAGCAACCTGTCCGGTTTCGTTACTCAATTTAACACCAAAAAAATGCTTGAAGGTAGAAATCATCGATGAAAAGGTTTCACAGAAAAATTATTTTTTAGTCATTTTTCATTAAAATTTAGTTATTTTTATTTTTTTACCACCAGAAGCAAACTATCAAGGGGCAAGTGACCCCCGCATTAATAACGACTACAACATGTGAATTTAAAAGAAATCGTTGCAGCCGTTTTTGAGAAATAATTTTTTTAGACGTTTTTTGAGAATAACCCCCCCCCCCCCCCAAATTGAGTTAGCCCAAAATAAAATAAATGGTCCCGAGGTATGATTTTTGTAAACTTACATGCCAAATTTCAACAAAATCGACCAAGTAGTTTGCCCGGAAATCGACGCACAGACAGACAGACAGACAGAGCGACAGACAGACATTTCGTAAAAACCACTTTTTGGGTTCCTGTGACCTCAAAACGTGTAAATCCGATGAAATCTCGGAATCGAAAATTTCGACCATCACAAAGCTTTCCTTATTGACTTAACTTTGACTTAATTTGGCGCTGTCAGCCCTGGGGGACTTTTGGTCGCATTCACAACACCACGTATAAATTGGAAAGCAAAAATACTAAAACGTGTATTCGTTTTTTACAATCTTTTACTTTTCTTACAATACTTACCACATAGGAAATATGGGATACAAAATGGCGGATGACAATACCCGGGTATATAGTGCCTTAGTGAACGAGAACGAGACTATATGCACCTCCTACAATATTAGTGTTTCATCCACAATTTAACGAAATACACCTTATCAGTGGTAGCAATTTTCATGATACAGCAAATAACTATAGTCACGCATTGGTGGTAACAATAAAATTACCTTTTTGGCTTAAATTTGTAATTTTTTTTCTTATTTATTTTTGGCAAAAGACAGTTGCCATATAAATTCAACCTGAAAAATTCGAAAAATAACGCTTCATTATTAAAATATAAAAAAAAAATAATCGCAGGGCAACGCTACAATGTTACAAAACACGTGAGATCAAGACAAGTTTGTTTTGACGGTGTTTATACACTTTTGTCATTCTAATTAGCACCAGACCTTTACAACACACTAAGGGTAGGTTCTACCATAGTTTTAAAAGGTCTTTAGTATATAAAAGACATTTCTATCAGTTATTGCCACAAGTCTCTTGAGGTTAATAAATAACATTGTGGAACAAGTCTCTGGTAAAATCCTGGTTATACCCAGTGACCAATAGACATGATAGCTATAGCTGGTTATAAATGCTTACTGAAATAAAAATAAGTAGTCCACTCACAGCAATGGCATTATCGTCAACAACAGTCTCCTTTATGGATTAGATTAGACTACACGAACCTGAAGCAAACGGTAATGTGCGTAAAGCAACTAATTGTAGAATAAGGTTCAAATCAATTTGATAGGAAGAAGTTGTAGTCATTATAAATTAAATTGAAACATTCTCATTCATCATAAAAGACTCGAAATTTGTAAAGCCGTCGTTGTCAATTTATATCCTATGGTTTACTGTGGAGGGAGCAATTCATTTACTTGGCTAGTATGATGGGAAGAAGTCTAGAAAACCGATCCTTCCGGCTGGCTTTTGCATGATAATGCAAACGGGAGGCATAAGCCATTGAAAAATGATTAGTTAATGACTTAATGCTTGAGAATATAAAAAAGGGGAATCAGCTTCTCAAACTTGATGGTCGTGCAAAGCGTTTAAACAATGATAAGAAATACAACTTAGCTTAACTAAAAAACCTCACAAATGACTCAAATTGCGTCAAAATTTTGATGTAGTGGTAAATTCGGAAGAATTTTCACTAAAAAACACACATATAAATGAAACAAGTGCCAAAATATTAACAAACGACATACAAGTACAATCTGCTGAATTATATAAGACACTTAGGGTTACTTCGACCATCCATCTGACAATTAGAGACAAGAGGACAATAGTTGTCACACTATTTAGTTGAGGGTAAATCGGGACAGCTGATAGTTATCCAGCAAAGAATTTGATTCAGGTACTCAGGGTAGTCGGAGCCACACAAGACCAATCTTCGTTGCATTTTATTAGTGTTGAGATTCACCACCATAGCGGGAAACATAAACTACGCATTTAAAATAGTTAACTGACAGCATTTTCAATTCTCAATAAATTTGGTACAAAATCAATAGCTTTTAATCCTTTAAATGAAATTGAAACAATCAATCTTAGTTTCTGAACCACCAAGGTGGGATAGACGGCGTCTATGGTGGTGTTTGTCTAAAATTGAAAATACCACCTACAGCGATAGCCCATTAGGCGACTTATCTTTTTTACAAGGTTACTAGTTGCCAAAAAGTGGCTTGAAGTCTCGGCGTAACATTGGATTTCGACTTCGAAGATTCCTAAGGGCGTAACAATGGGAATATACAAAGTTTTAACATTAGGAACTCTTTACAAAAGTGAGCATTTCCGTTGCCGCCGCTTCAGAGGCTCTGGTCTAAGAACTGCTCTCACAGCTTCGTCGAAAACTTGCTTGAGGCCTCTTTGTGTCAACGCAGAGCATTCCATATATTTCACTGCGCGTATTTTGTTTGCCAATTTTTGTCCCTGTTCCCTCTTAATTGGTGTTAGCCCCTGCTCGGCTAATGAGCTAAGCGTTTCTCGGTCATCCCGAAGGTCCATTTTTGTACCGACAAGAATCATAGGCGCATCTGGGCAGTGGTGTTTAATCTCCGGATACCATTTGGACGTAACATTCTCAAAAGAAGAGGGACTTGTAACGCTGAAGCAAATTAGGAAGACGTCTGTTTGTGGGTAGGACAGAGGGCGGAGCCGATCATAGTCCTCTTGGCCCGCAGTATCCCATAAACCAAGACTAACGGGAATACCGTCAACTACCATTGGTGCTGAGTAATTGTCGAACACTGTGGGAACATATTCGCCAGGGAAACTATCCGTCGTATAAGAGATAAGCATGCAAGTTTTACCCACGGTACCGTCTCCCACAACAACACATTTAATTGGCCTACCGGACGACATTACTACGCGTTTACACACTTTCTTATATTTCTAATTTTATTAAAAGCTCGCATACGGTTGTTTTGGTGCAGTCAGTCTTCTATTATAACCACATAATACACCAGATTATTTAGAAAAATTATATGAGCTATTTGACACACACCCTCGCGGCCGAAAAACCAAGGCCAAACACTCTAATGGCACGATAATTGTCTCAAACCACGGAATTATTTATCTGTAGCCACTTCTAAAATGGTTCCGAAAAACATTGAATAATGGTTGATTAGATTAAAGAAATTATTAAAGTGGAATTCTATTTAAGTATTAACAATGAATGTGATTTTGTATTTTTTTACAGCTGCGTTTGCCGTAACGTTTGCACTATATGAGGACCAAGTCGGCAAATTCGAATGGTACGTAATTTAGTATGCTTTCAATGCTTCGAGCCATGTACTGTAAATACTGCTAAAGAGCTGACTAGGCACCCAATAAAACAATTTTCAACAAGAAAGAATATGATTAGAATAATTTATAAATGAGTAGGTTATCAAAGTATGCATCGATTAAGATGGTTATCAAGCCAACTGTTTCAATGTTTCAATCAATAATTTGGATAGCAGCGTAAACAATTAATTAAAGGAAGTAATAGCACAATGTTACTAATTAATATTCTCCTATACCGGCTGTACTGGTATAGTTAAGTATCGCGTCAACCAGGTACATATATATTTAGTTTTATTCAGTAACAGAACTGAATCTGAGAGTATTCCAGGGTGGCGTATGTACAGGTGAATTTCGAAACTTAATTGTTACACAGTTAAGAAAATAGCACAAAATTCAGAAGTGGTAAGAGAATTTGTGCTTTAGTTTCACCGCTGGCAGTTGCAGTAGTTAAGGGACATTAATGAGGAACCAGTAGAATCCGGGCTGATGGGCCGTGGTCGAAGTGAGCTGCTGTCGCTGCTGAGCCTCCGAGATACAATCTTAGAAGTCTACGCAGTTCCACTGAAGATGTCGACCGCAGATGTTGACGAAACGTTTGGAAGTTCACTTTCACTTCGACCACGGCCCATCAGCCCGGATTCTACTGGTTCCTCATTCGACTCCAGCCGTGAAAGCCTTTGCAGTTATATTAGTTAAGGGACAGACTTCAAAATATTTTGTTGACAAGAAAAAAGTCAAACTTTCTAAAAAGAACAGTCTATTTCCCCGACTGATTACAACTATTCTATGAAATCGGGTTTCAGAAGTAATAATATTCCAGGTGAGAAAATGTAATTCTCCTTCAAAAGCTTGCATTTTTTAAGAATTTTTGATCTATCCACTTTCTTAACTTTGCGGCTGTGCATTATAGGTCAATTTCTTGATTAAAAAGTATTTTGAAATTTCTCCCTTAATTCAAACCTTTTCTCAAAATAAAAAACAGTGGTTCCCATGTCTTTAAAACTGTGAATTTGTTTTTAGGCGACAGCAATATATTGGAAACATATTATTTTCTCATGTTGACATTGCATCACCAACAAAGAAGCTAATAGTGTCAACAGGGAAAAATGTCTTGGCAGCTTTAAGTCTCAAATCGGGTGATTTAGTTTGGCGACAATTATTCGAAGATGGAAGCGACGGAACTATCAAAGCTATGTCTGTAGATACGGATATTGTAACTATATCGGGATCTTCAAACTTAAAAGTTCGAAGTTGGGATTTAGAATTTGGTCATTTAGTTGCGGAATGGAGTCTTGAAAGCCAAACTTCTGGTTTCTGGGTATTTGGTGATGACACCTTAGCTTTAATTGAGCCTGGAACGCGAGATACCAAAATTACGTGGTTCCGTTCTCGTACTGGCGACCGTCTTAAAACGGAGCAGCGGGTTGTAGACAATGTTAGACATGATTTATGTACCGTTGTCAAAAAGAAATACTTAGCTTGTTATTCATTAGGTAGATTGAGTGTGGTTGAAGTAAATGGTCCCGGTGATGTGCGCGTCATGTTCAAAAACCTTGCTGATGTGTCAGAGCGTGCAGTTTTAGATGTTGTTGAAGGTGCCTTCCCTGCAGTGACTCTTACGGGTGATGGTCAGCGAACAGTAGTCTCGTTAAAACCTGAAATAGCTGTGATTCCGGTGAAGCCATCCGCTAATACACTATTGGCATCTGCTTCCGCTGGGGATGCCAATTTCATTATTGAATTCAATAAAAGCGACCAGGTTTGTAGCTTGATTATATTAAAGAATTCAAATAAGGGATTTTTTTCTCTTTATTCTGCAAATACATAGGAATTCTTCTTCTTCTCGTGCCCCTTCAACGTTGAAGATTAGCGATCATTTGAGCGATTTGCACCTTAGACACGGCTGCGCGGAAGAGGCCTGTCGTGCTCCTCCCGAACCAACCCCTAAGGTTGGCCAGCCAGGACGTCCGTCTTCTACCTGCGGTTCTTCTCCCCTCAATGCGCCCTTGTATGATGAGTTGGAGAAGGTGATATTTCTCATTCCGCATCACGTGTCCAAAGTACTGCAGCTTCCTCTTCTTTACGGAGATTAATAAAGTTCGCTGGGTCCCCACTCTATTGAGTATTTCCTCGTTTCGTATGTGATCTCGCCAGGATATTTTAAGCAGTCGGCGATACACCCACATTTCAAAGGCGTCGATTTTGTTTTCAAGCCGCTGTGTGAGGGTCCAACCCTCCATCCCATATAAGACAATTGGAAACACATAGCATCTCACCATTCTCACCCGCAGATCAAGTGATAGAGTTCTGTCACAAAAGACTTTCCTCATTCTAGTAAACACACTTCGGGCCTGTTCAATGCGACTGCTGACTTCTTGCTTCATACTCCAGTTCTCATTCACAACGCATACATAGGAATAATTTGTGCGATAGTGCATTGCTCATTTAAAGTTTGCAATAGTTATATTCATTTTAAATTCAACTAAAATGTAAAATATAGTGTTATGTGTTATAGGTATGTATTGCTTTTACTCCTTATTTGGATCTCCCGGTGTTTATCGACTATATCTTCTGCAGGTTGTAACCATCGAGACCTATAATGTAGAAGGAGAGAAGAGACTGGACCTGAGGAGTTCGTTTTCTTGGTCAGCTGACTCTGGGGTACCAGCCTGGGTGCACACAGTGTGTCAGGCGCGTAGGGACGGGACCGTCGCGTGCCGTCTTGTCCTCGGCTGTGCTGATCACACACTTGCAGTAGTGCAGCATCCGGGATCTGTAATTTGGAAGAGGGAAGAAGCACTTGCGTCGGTCGTGACGGCTGAAATAGTTGAACTCCCTCTCTCAGATGATGATGCTGCGATGGACAATGAATTTAAAGGTACATTGTATTCATTTCTCCAAATTTTTAAGCTGTCCAGTTAACTTCATGACTTGATAATTTATTGTAATTTAAATTTTTGTGCTTACGCACTGTAAGCCCGATAGTGTTATCTTAAGACGTACCCAATAGGTAGCTTGGGATATTTGAGAAGTATAGATACTGTTGAAATTCTTCTATACCGTTACTTACTATTACGTGATTATACAATTATATACTATTTTAGGGACATATTTAGAAATATTACTTCTTAGTAATGTGTTTATTTTAGACCAAAACATACTAATGGTCTAGTGAAATAAATGCTAACCTCGCTGGTTTTTTCCACAAAAATCATGGCGTTCGCCAACTAAATGTTCGCATGTCTAAGAAAATTGGACTGGAGGAACTTTACTTAATTCAATGTCAAAAGTCATCATCATCCTTTTTTATTTAAATAACGTGCTTCATTTCACTCACAATATCTTCAACTTGTTCATACACCTAGAACATCTTTTGAGTGAGAGAAAGCATTTTAAAAAAGGGACGATGTTGACACTTGACCTTGAATTAAGTCAAGATCCTCCGGTACAAATTTCTTAGACCCGTAGACTTTTAGTTGGAGAATGCCATGAGGAAGATTGTCGTGAAAAAAAACAGCGAGTTAGCACCAATTCCGGGGCTTGTCCTTATTTTACTGGACTAACTACAATAATAATTAAAATAATTTTACTTGTAACTATAAAGTATCAGGCACCTGACCTGTCATCTTGCCAGGTCTATCTATAAGGTAACACTATCGACGCGAACGCGGCCTTAGAGTAAATGGCCATATAGCTAGTACTTGAATAACTAATAACTTTGTATTAAATTCATTCAGGACATTTATGGCAGTTAGGACAAAGACTTACGAGCCAATGGCAACAGCTATGTTCCCTGCTTCTGACAGTTTTGGGCGTTCAAGGAAGCGAGTCTGGTGGCTCTCAAGGTCTACGTCGCGATGACTTCGGACTCCACAAAATAATTGTTGCTGTTACTGAACCCGGCAAGGTAATATCCTTTACTGTGTTACAACCATTAGGGGTCTTCACAGTGTTGGTGTTATCGATTTAGATGTGCTATCCAAGTTAACGCACAGTCGTGACTGGACCTCGGGAGTGAGTTATCATGCTACATCGAAAATATTTAACAGAGTAAACAACGTGGTAGTAGTCAGGACGTTCGTGGCACTGTTTTAAAGAAAGTGGCAGAACTCTATTCTAGTGCCACATTTGTTTATATTTTTTGTTAATTTTGGTTATTATATTTTAAAGTGTTTATTGTAATTGCTTGTGACATATTAAATAATACAAATAAATGTAAATACTACAAAATTTTAAACGCGTTTCAAATCAATCGATAAAAACAGAGATGGTGGCTGTAAACCTGAGCTATCGATCGCAGCGCTAGCGAAATAACACAGTTAACCAACTTGGAAGTGCGTTTAGGATAGCACGCTGGTTAGCTATTTAATTGGCAAAAGCATGATGGAAGTACCGTCCTTGCTCATTCGGTCCCAGGATTTTTTATAAACTGAAAGAAGATGTGTAGTTTATTATAATTATTACATAGAATAGTGAAGCCATGTTCAAAATACCCGAAGAGAAAAAGGTCGCAAAATGCAGGTAATTTCTATCTGAATTATTTGGTTGCAGATATTCGGAATTGACAATTTAAGTGGTGAGATCGTGTGGAGCCTTGTCACCAACATTCAGCCCCTGGTAGCAGCTGACCGTCCCGTATTCCCCCTGCACGTTCTCCGTTCAGCCATCCACCCCCCACTGCCAGCACAGGCCGTGGTCGTTGGCAGGTCGTCCCTCGTCGTCTTTGACCCTATCACAGGCGTGTTGGCAGAACCTGTGCGACGCCTACCGTACAATGTGCGCCAAGTCACTCCTCTCCACGTCACAGACGAAAACCACCTCCGGCCGTTGCTGTTGCTAGGCGACGGGAGTGAAGTCCATGTGCACCCGGCGACTTCTGCTCGAATAGCTGCTAAAGCTGCTGAGAATACATTCCTGTACACAATCGATACAGCAACTGCTTGGGTATGTTTCGCCCAACAATTAATTACAGCTATAATTATTATACAAGGGTGTAATCGAATGGTCCGATGGAAGAAAGCGTTAAGGCGCATTATTAGGTTTAATCATGGAAGGAATAATACTTCACCATTTGATCTATATTTGAAGGGTCCGGTAGAACGGTAGTACGTGCATAGAAACATACATTTGAAAGAGTGGGATGTAACACCATTTTCCATGATAAAATATCTATTATTGTTTTATGCGACTTAACGCTTTTTGCCACCGTACCTTACAAATATCATATGTTTATTTAGATGACTGGCTATCGCCTGGTGCCACAAGGGAATGAGGGCCTGCAAGCAGTGCTTGCCTGGCAATTGTTCCTCGGTCAAGACGACGCGAAAATAGTCGCGGTGGCTCCCAAGAGAGACACGGAGAGAGTTCACTCGCAGGGACGAGTGCTTGGTGATCGAAGTGTCCTGTATAAATACGTAAATCCGAACCTGGTAGCAGTAGTCACGCAGGGCTACCACCCTTCACATAAATGTAAGTCCGTTTATATGTGGATTGTATTTTAATAGACATACATTTGGCATAATATAATTGATTAATGTTCAAACATGCATCCAGTGTAAAGGAACAATGTAAGGAAAGACAAATAAGACAAATCGGCTTTTGTACACAGTCGATTTTCATAGGAAAGAACGGGTACGAGTGATCCGTACATTCTTATATGGCAGGGTTTCCATTGACCTCGTATTTGAACTTGAGCGAGATATTGACGTGGTAGCAGACATTAAAGACAGTCTAAAAATTTCTGCTACCAAGTCAATATCTCGGTCAGGTTAAATACGAGGTCAATGGAAACCCCGCCTAAATAAGGACTTTTTGTTCTATTACTAAGCCAACCTTTCCTATATATGAATGTGGATAGGTACTGTAATAGTTCCTTGGTAAATACTTGTCCTAAGAATTAATTTTGACTTTCCCTATCCCAAAGCACTGAATTGATCGATGGGACGACTGTATCGTCAAGAATGGGGAGACCAATACGATACAACACAGTAATAGTGGCAGGGTATGCTACGCTATGTATTGGGGCACGAATTATCCAAAATGTCTTGAAAAAAGAATTTTTTGTTCAAAGCCAAATCGTTGTTTGGGAAAGCATCGATAGAAAAGTTCCACAGAAAAATTATTTTTTAGTAATTTTTCATGAACATTGAGTCTTTTAATTTTTTGCCCCCGGAACAAAACTATCAAGGGGCAAGCGACCTATTGGATTTGGTTTGCATAATTACAATATACAGTATGTGAATTTAAAAGGAATTACTGAAGTCGTTTTTGAAGAATAATTTTGTTGGCAATTTTTCATTTAGGTTTTGTCACCAAAACTGAGTTAGCTCGAAATAAATAAAAAATGGTCCCGAGGTATGATTTTTGTAAAACTCCTTGCCACATTTCATCAAAATCGACCGAGTAGTTTCCCCACAAATCGACGAACAGACAGGCAGACATTTCGTCGAAACCTCTTTTTGGGTTCCTAGTACCTCTTAACGTGTAAATCCACTGAAATCCCGAAATCGAACATTTCGACCATCTCAAAGATTTCCTTACACTACGTATAAATAGGAAAGCAATAATCAAATTCAATAATGGAGGCCAATCTGTGTTCGAAAGAGGTACAAATCATGTATCAAAATGCTTAGAATGGTTGATTCTGTTTTCCTGATATTTTTGACAACCTTAGGATTGATACTTCTTGAACTATTTGCATATTACACTTAAGCCAATTTATTTTCATGCACATTACCCTTACTGTCGCAAACGTTTGAAATGATAATTAACGTGTTTGTTCTAGAAGTAGTTTTTACCTGTACCCGAACTGCATTAAGTCACGCTCACGCCTGGTAGACATCTAGGATAAAACGAATTTGCCTGCGGCTAAAATAATGTCAGAAAAACAGAATAGGCTTACGTACATAAAAAGCCCTTCAAATACTACTATCTAGAGTATCATTAACTTAGTCGAAGATTCTGCTGGCTTGATTGCTCGACTTTAAGCAGCAATGGCATTGTAATAACGCTTTATGCAGCTCAAGCCTTTCTTCTTTTTTGTTTGCCTCGTCTTGTGAAGATTCGCGATGATCATGACAATTTGGGCCTTGGAGACGGCTGGCCTGAAAAGGGAAATCATGCTCTTGCCAAACCACTACCTCCGGGTTTTCAACCAGGATTCTCTTATGCCAGCCCTCAGGCCATTGGATTATCACATGCAGAAGCCGATATTTTTCGTTCCTCACCACATGACCGAAGTATGTTAGTTTACCGTTAACCAGTTAACCGCCAGTAGCAACTTGGCTTCTGTAACCATTCGCCTCACGACCTCGGTATTAAAGACACGATCTCTCCAAGAAATGCGCAGCCTTTAAACAATCTCTATGATCTCATTAATGTAATAATCGTGTTAGGCGAAGATTCCACCGACCGGCTAGGGCTAAATACAAAAACGGTGACGTGGTAGCAGACATTCAAGACTTAGGCGGGGTTTCCACCGACCTCGCATTGCAGAATGCAAATGATATTGACGGAAATGTTTGTTTTCCTCTATTCCATAGTTAAAATTGATCAATGTTCAAACAGTAAAATCGCAAACAAACAAACTAAAATTAAAAAAATGGCGTCATGGGATATGTTAAGTACAAACATTTTAATAGATTTCTATAACAAGAAAAATTCTAATTTCCGTCAATGTCATTTGCATTCTGCAATGCGAGGTCGGTGGAAACCCCGCCTAAGTCTTGAATGTCTGCTACCACGTCCAGGTTTTTGTATTTAGCCCTAGCCGGTCGGTGGAATCCCCGCCTTTCGAAAATAATGTTTGTCTATTACAGCTGTCGTGAACGTCTATATGATTGACGTAGTTTCCGGTTTTGTGGTGAGCACTTCATCGCAGCGACGCGCTCGCGAGCCTGTGCACGTGGTCCACGCCGAGAACTGGCTAGTGTATTCGTGGGTGAGCGAGAAGAACCGCCGGACGGAGATCGCCACCCTGGAGATGTACGAGGGCCCGCTTCAGACCAATTCCACTGCCTTCTCCTCCTTCACGGCACCGCCCCTGCTGCCACTGGTTGAGAGACAGGCCTACATCCTGCCTGCCAATGTTAGGGCTCTGTGGGATACAGTTACGGAGAAGGGTATTACCAGCAAACACATTTTAGGTATGTTTTAGGCGGGGTTTCCACATGCGTCAATCGTCAATGTGAAATATGAAATTGAAGGACATTTCAATTTTACTCTATGCCATTGTTAAAATTGATCAATGATCATAGAGTAAAATCACGCGCTGCAAACAATAACAAACTAAAATGGCGTCATGGCATATGCTAAGTACACACATTTTAATAGATTGTTTATAAAACAGTTTTCATCCATTAAACAGATCGGTGAAGGTCGATACTTCGGATCTCCTACTATTATTAGGTTTTATTAAAAATAATAAGTGTACGAAGAAAACAAATACAAACAATTTCAAAAATTTGGCGCATACGTTTCAATAGAAGAAAAGTGTCAATAGTTGAAAAACATGTGGGAACACCGTCATCAATGAAAAATTTAGTAAAGGTTTCTGCTGTAGTAGCCCGGAACTAAGGCCTGTTTTTGTTTTGCTACAACCACTCAACATAATATGACCAGCAAGTGTCTGCACATTTTGACAGGTGTCTCGGTAGTCTCTACTAAGGCGCGGTTTCCACCGACATCTAAGAGCAAAATACACACGCGGTGACGTGGTAGCAGATATCATTTTCAGATTCAGATTTCTATATAAAGAAAAATTCAAATTTCCGTCAATGTCATTTGCATTCTGCAATGAGAGGTCGTCGGAAACCCCGCATAAGTCTTGAATGTCTGCTACCACGTCACCGTGTGTGTATTTTGCACTTAGAGGTCGGTGGAAACCGCGCCATAATATGACCAGCAAGTGTCTGCACATTTTGACAGGTGTCTCGGTAGTCTCTACCATGTACACGCTCATTGAGCTTATGGCACATACAGTAGCGGCAGCAGCAGCCCGATCATGGCGATTCGAGATTATTATAACGCAGGGGTCTATTCAATTGTTTTAAACCAATGAGTGCAAAATGTGCGGGAAATTCAAAATGATAAATTAATATTTTTGGTGAGTTTTTAATTTTTCCCCCTTAGATGTAGACACATTAATTAATTAAAATATTTCAAAATTCTACCTGTACATTTTAATGTTAATTAGTATTTCCTTTAATTATTAAACAATGCAGCCATTCTCTTTTATTCTAATAATTTAATTTGAATTTCCCGCGAATATTTCAACACCGTCACGTGACGCGGCATTAAAAAATAAACCCCAGTCCCAAATCGCCATGATCAGGATGCAGTGTTCATATTGTTCACTTAAACAAGTTACTGGAAGTCACAATTCTACAATCTAATAATTCGATGCACGGCTGCAAATACGGGCCTTCTATTATTTGAGGGGGCAATATTTGTGATATATTAATGTTTTTTCCACGTTTTAGTGGCTCTGTCTAACGGATGGATCTTGGAACTACCATGGGCCTATGTAGACCCCCGTCGAACTATAATTGTAACACAGGAAATGAGAGAAGAAGGGGTTGTGCCATATATGCCAGAGCTGCCTATTCCAACAGAGGCCATCATTAACCATAATTTGAGTATCGCTGCTGTAAGAAATCTCGTAGCTGCGCCTAGCGGCCTCGAGTCGACTTCTCTAGTCTTTATTTATGGCCTCGGTAAGTCAGTGAAGTACAATTATTACAGGCTGTATATGTAAATCTATTTCTTATATTGAACTACTGTACGATATAAGGTTTCAATTTAATTTTGCTGTGGAGTATGCTCTACTTAGTTCTTTCTATTAGAAAGGGATTTTTTTTAGAGCCTACACCAGTCTTATTTGCTTTTACGTAGAAAAACAACAGTATAATCATCTCAAACATCAGGCCGAGATTTTCTTGCTTTGCCTAGGGGATCCACCTACAGCCATCTCCATTTTTTAGTTTAACCTATTTAATTCAGCCTTCAGGCGGGTAAGATGAGTATCCTCAGCAGCGTAAACAATGAATAGGAAAAAAGTTTTGACTGAGATTTGGCTTGGAGGTTGTCGCCATAAGCTAATCACTGTCATAATAAAGGATAAATAAAGATTACGAGTTAAGTCCGCAGTAACTTACTTACATTTGTTCTTCATTTTATTGTTTTATGTTGGACCCCAAAAACTCATTTTGACATTTCCCCTTACATTTCAGTTATCGGCCTTAGGGGCTGTTCATTATCACGTGAGATTCGAAAGGGGGGGGGGGTTAAAAATGTTTAAAAAAACATCACGTGATTAATGGACAGCCCCTTACTTAGCTTATTTCTAGACGCCATCTAATCTATATCTTTGGTTTAATCCTGATTTTGGTATGCGAACTGGTGTCTGGACTGTCACACTGGACAACGAGGTTGTCTATAACAGTTTGCCTACCTGCCATTTTTGATCAATCTAGTCCAGGAACATTCTTGTCCAGTTCCTGGAGTACGTCGATACATGAGAAAGGCCGTTCCACTCCTCGGTCCTGTAGTGTGGTAACTAATTCTACCTTCTCCTGGCTCTAGACTACAGTACATAATAAAATAGTTTTATCGTAAGGAAACTGCATTTATGAGATGAACTATAATGTTATCGTTACAGATTTGTTCTACACGCGTATGTCACCATCGAAAACGTTCGATTTACTGAAGGAAGATTTTGATTATTTCCTCATCAGCGCGGTGCTTACAGCTCTAGCCGTCTCATCACTGGTCACACGGCGATTGGCGTCGAGGAAAGCGTTAAAACTGGCCTGGAAGTAGATGCCGCCAAGATTTCCCACACATTGACGTTCCACAAAGAAACTTCAATAGTCCGCAAGTGTTCACCACTGTGTTCTTTTTATCCCTCTGCCACTGAAAATACTCGTTGAACGTTTTCGGTAAATTCTTTTGTGTTTTCCAAGTCCTTAAGTCGATATTCAACGAGGTACGGATCATGTTCAAGGAGTGATTTAAATAGTTGAATTGTCTTTTCCTGAAAAATTTAAAGAGACGTGAAAGGGGTATTTCGATCTTCAACATAGTATGCTATAGTTGTATTTGAAAAAGGAAGCTGACCGTATAGATAGATAATGGCCACCTCTGGACCATCCCAAAATCTGTAGGTTTATACTTTTTATTTAATTCAGTTGTGCAGATTTGGTCTATCCAAGTATTAGAGGACTATTTCATAAATAGTATTCTAAGGATTTTTTAGTTTTAAGATTAGTGATTTTTCCGTGAAACTGATAGGGGCAGAAATTTACCTAATTATTAAATCACCCGAAAAATTAAAAATACCTTCCCCTACAATTTCAATCGACCAAATCTCTATAACTTACACATTACCTTAGTTACATTAAATACAAAATATGAACCAATGGTTAAGTCGTGATTCAGGGATCCTCTTAACCAAATAACGCGTTAGTTATGCAGTATTTTAATATTTATTTAACCCTCTTCAACATGCAAGCATCTCTAAAAATGCCTCTATTTTATCTCAAAACTCTTGCGTTCTTAGTGAGATGGTCACAACCAATTTAAAGGCTTTTTCGTTTCTTTTATTGCTTTTTATGCTGTAGTCTAAACTTTATATGACAAAAGCATTATGTGTGCAAATAATTCATGATGGAAAACATAATTACATGCACTTAGTATAGTAATTCGAGTTAACGGCAGGGATATTGCTGCTACACATTTATATATGAAATGTCGTGTCTTGTTTGCTCTGTCCTGAGATTTCGAAAAGTAATATTATTCTTAACATGATTATAGATAGGTAGGCTAATCATTCGCACTTCCCCTTTCTCACATAATCGCAAATTGATCAAACATCGACCAGAATTATAATAATATAAGGTTTTCACGGCAGCACAGTAAAATCCGGGCTGATGGGCCGATGATGATGTTGATTGTAGTTGAGTGTAAGAAAGGGCCCGAAGGCCCTAACTCCGCTAGGGGAGCCTAGTACAATAAAGAAACTATTATTATTATTGCAAAGATTTAGTAGGTTGTAGACTATTGGGCACTTCCCCCCTCCCTGTTTGGCCAATAACTAGTCAAATGTAGCTCATAACTGGGATATTGTATTATTTACTGTGAGAATGAAAGTTTTACCATTCGGTCGCGGGTTTATCATTTTGAAGAACGAAATCTGAGAATTTCACTTTTCCTTTTTGTTGATAATTTTGTTAGCTAAAATAAAACGCCTGTTTTACATTCTGCCGTGATTTTCACTTGTCAGACCTCACCTATTGTATTATTGAAGCTATACTAAGTTACGATACATTCCGATTTTTAAACCTCGATTTAAAAAGTGGACAACTATTGGAATTAAACGGCCAAAAAGAAATTAAAGGGGGAATTCATATTATCATAAAATCTATCTAAGAACAAACTACTTAAATTGAATTATATCCTTTCATTATGCACGTAAAACTTATCATGTTTTACGCTTTTTCTTAAAAACAAAACAACAATTAATCGCATACAAACAATTTAGTGTCTATACTTATCCTAATAATCTCTTCAGTCGCGTCTGTGGGTAATACCTAAGCTGAGTTACGACAGGCCTCAGATCGCATGGTGTGAAGAGACTAGCACAAGTAATTTGATTAAAAAAATTTATGTTCATTGTCTCAATGCCTTCGGAACATGGCTACATTTGCGAGCTAATGGATGACTTAATGTTATCTTACCTGAAGTATACGGTACTGTCTGCTACTGAGATAAGGGATGGCAGTTTCGACCACCCAGTCAGTCTCACGTTCTCTCAGATTCAAATCGCATGTCAACTGTCCCAGTCCACCAAGCACAGCGCTCTGCAGCTTGAATTTCTGTGTTGTTTCAAATGCCGAGTTTTTAGCCAGATCCCGGCTACTTATCGACATTTGAAGCATTGCTGTTTTTAAAGCCGGAAGCACCTCTCTGAAAAACAATTAGAAATAAATAATAGTCTTTAGTTAGTTCAGTTAAGAGACGACAGGAGGGCGTAAACCGTATAAGAGGAAAATATTAAATTTCACAGGAAATATAGACCGTAGAGCTATAAACATTTCAAATTCCCTTTAAACAATTTTCCTGGCCGGTACATCAAAAAGTAGAGGATCATTGCTTAAAAGGGATTTGACACTTTTATAACTCTACGGTTTTTATTTTCTCTGAAATTAGAATTCGTCAAAAAAGGGAAAGTGCGCGAAAGAAATAATGACTTTTTTTTACTCAATTACTATGCGGAGTTAGGGCTATCTCTTACACTAAACTAGAAAGGCCCGATACTACCTGCTTTACATGCCCTCCGAAGCATGGCCAGAACATTTCGGTCAGAGTCCGTACCACTAGGCTATTCTTCATGTCCTGATTGTCTCTTACTAAGATTTGAGAGAGGGGGGGGGGGGGGGCAAGAGGAAATACCAAATGCTTACTTCAATGTGCGGAATCGAATGAAGTCCTTGGCTAAACCAGCGAGCGTAGTCAGAAGTATGAAGCAGTGATGCAGAGTTAGAGCGTCCGTACTGGGTTTCAGCTTTTTCACCAGCGGTCCCCATACCTGTGTAACAAGCACAGATATGTAGCAGGGCTTTCAATTAGACAGGTATCGTCCGCCATTTTGAATCCATTGTGAAGTTTGTTGTATAAGCAAAGCAATGAGGGTTTGCATATTTATTTTCGAAATTTAGAAATTTTAGTGTTTTTTTACCATAAAAACGTTCTTCAAGTTGGAGAAGTGCTTCTTTAATAATACTTAATTGGGGGCAAACATGAGTCGGTCATAGCAACATTCTCATCAAGACTGGAGTCATGAAACACCTATAGACAAATACAAGAGAACTGTTCCGAACAGAAACTACCAACAATAACCAAATAAGTATTAAAAACTCCGTACACACACACACCGCGCAAATACTCGAAAGAGTCCCGCGCCAAAAATTAAAAAAAAAAAGAAAAAAAAAGTGAAAAGTATCTTAGTTATTTTTAATATTTTAATAACTTACAGTAGACCAACTTACCATGTAGGAATCAAAAAGGCGGATAACAATACCCGTGTATTTAGAGCTTTAACATTTAGTAAACAATCGCTACGACGTGTTAACAACGCTACGAGAATACAAAACTACACTACGGTATGTTACACTATAGTACCTTCCCATTGTTGGCGATAACGCCAAACCCTTTTTAAATAATTTTATACAAAATGAATTCATTTCTCGTCCTGCAGCAGGCATGGTACTTTTTCCCACGGTTAATAATGTAAAACAATTTCTTTCAAATCCACCGAAGAGTTTTCCCACAAATCGACGGACAGACATTTCGTAAAAACGTGTATAGGAACGCAATAAGAAACTGATTTATTTTCCATACTTTTATTAGCAGGATGCTATAAAGTTTAAATAATGACGAAACAGAAAAAGATGGTGGTTATGGAGTCTACAGTAGAGACATGCGCTACCTAGTATAATATCTTATTACTCGTAAATTGGAAGAAAATCAACATGTAGGGCCATTAATGACAACGAAAGAATTAAATTACAATAGTAGTGATTGATTTGTTCCGGCTATTGGCGGGCCGAACCGAACCGAAAATACGTTGAAAACAATAGCAGAAATCGATTGGACCGGACTGGATAGAACTGATAAAAGCAATGGACTCGAATCAGTGTGGGTTAATTGTAAGAGTGGGTCAAAAAGACCCAAAATTCGCCCACATGGAAAATAAAGACAATTTTCTTTCTTTCAGTTCTCGGTCCCGCACCGTCCAACTCTGTACAATAGCCTGATTGGCCTTTGTGGACTCAATGCATCTGCCTGTGACTAACAAACCCCCACACATCTGAATTCTGTGCTATCATTGAGAAATCATTAGATAGAAGAAAAGTTTCTCTTCCCTTATGCTACTACTACCTATACATAGCTTATATTAAGCATAGTATGTGGCGTGGAAAACACTGAAAACTTCCCACACCTTCCATACGTGCAACCAATCGGTCTTCGAGACTGCCGTACTATGTAGCAAAATATACAAGAAAGCATTTCTTTTATCTGATGATAGCGCTACATTAATATTTCTTCTCAATATTGTAGGCTATGTTATCATATAACAACAATTACAAGTGCAAAGTACCTATTTAACTCTGTAGAAAGCCTCTACGCAGGCAGGAAAATTAGAGAAAGTAAGACATGGAAAAATCGATACGGGATTCGAATCCAAGTCTCCACCTTGCCGGGGTGGTATGCTGACCACTGCACTTTTCTCTAGTAATATTTCTTGGGAAATTTGATGTGCAGAATGCGTAGGGTCCGTTAGTCTCTCAAGTAGCCTGTGGCGGATAAAAGAAACATTCTAAGTCACTTGAAAATTAGAATAGAATATTTAAACCATTTTTGAACATTACTATTATATCACCATGCGTTGTCCGACTGAATTTGAGTGCAAATTGTCTCACCTGCCACAAGCAATATGACACAACACGACAACAAGCAAATGTGACTCAATGTTTCTTGGGGTAACCGATCCAATCCTTAAAAGACAGCCCCCACTATCCGGCCAACACGGAAAATATTGATTCCCATCAATGGGATGTAATAAAATATAAGAAATGCTCCTCTACAGTTTGATTTATCATGAGCCTTCCAGCCCGAGCCTAATACCGTTTGGCCACAGTTTTGCAATGTGTGAAACAATAAAAAGAAGGTTACAACCATGCCTTCCGAACATATGACCAAACAGAATTAGTGATGATGATTAGTATTTTTTGGCAAATAGGTGGACCGCAGACGATCGAGTCTATAGAACACTAGAGTTTCCGTAAAGATCCTGTAGCTAGGCTTCCAATGTGAACCCATCCACCTCGCGGACGCGGGTTAGGTCGAATTTCATGTGGAAGTGACAAAGGTCTACGCAGTACTGTGCTTAAGAGTTCTATTAAAAAAGAAACGGATAGTGGGGGTACGATTTGCTCTGAACATTCCGGTCACAATCAAGTGTTTTCCTCACCTTTGTAAGGAGAATTAACATACGTACACAACAAAGAACCTCTACCCGTCATGCTTATGAGCAGATTTACTTACTTGGCCGTCACCAAGTGAAATTGAATGAGATGCACACATTCAGCCCTGGCGATTTAGAGATAATTAGGCAGCAAGCAGTGAAGCTAGATCAAAATTAAAACAGGCCGCGAACAGTTTACATTTAGGGACGAACTTTCAGTAAAAAAATTAATTAAGCACTTAGGAAACATCCATATATATTATTTTGTTCTGTGGTAACATCTTTCAGTTCAAAAGAATTTTAATGTGTTTTAAATGAACTTCAAAACCACCTATTTATTGTAATTATGGTCACTGCTCGCATGATACCACTAATTGCATGTACTGTACCACAATAGCATTCAGAATAATGATCATAAACCACATTTGAAGTGTGTTGAGTGTTTTTGGGTAAATATTCAAATCTTCACTGCAAGTACTCCATTATTATGTAGTAGGTACTTCTAAGCTAGGCAGGCATATTATCGGGGCTTCATAACCTTTTGTGTACATTCGAGTAAGATGTCCGCTTGTAATATAAAGGTTCCATGGATGGATGACTCTTAATACAGTTAATACTCTCTAACTTATTACTCTGCTTGCGGGCTAGTGGTCCAGCGGTTAAGGCGATGCCCCGGATAGGCGTAGATCGTGGGTTCGAATCCCGCGAAATACAGATTTTTCTAAATCCTAAATTTCGGCTATAACGAGGAGGTTGCCTCATTAGTTTAATACCAGTATTATATACCATATAATGCTGCAAAATATTGAAGTTTATACTGTAAGGGCGGTTCCCATCATCCTTCGAAGTCTCGGTAAGGAATACTGGGCGGCATCACCATGCATTGGTAGATGACAGTGCCGTCAAGTATTCCTTGTTGATATTAGGTGGAACCACGCCTAAATCTGACCCCAATATTAACAGATAACTAGATAATCATAACAACTTCTACGGCTGTTTCTGTAGCCTGATAATTATACAGTACATTATCGTACTGATTCGTAGTTTTGCAAGCATATTTAATTACATACCAGTACAATAAAATCTGAGCAATTCTATCTCATTATTTTTTCATGTTTACACCTATACTGCCCCATTTAAGTTTAATGTTTAATAATAAAAATAAAATATTCAAAATGCAAACAAAAAAAAATACCACATCCGAGCATAATTTTACCACTTTCCAAACATTATGGATGCACTCATGCTATGATTAAATGCGATGATTGTTGTGCCTATAGAATTCAAAGTGAAAATTATTTTGTTAAGAGATGGAAAAGCCCGTCTTAAAAAACTGTACTTTAAGAAGTTTCAGTGTCACATCGTACTACATGATGAAAATAAGTACTGTAATTTCAGTTTCTACTAGTATTACTAGTAGTAGTATGGTTCGACACAGTCCCAGGCCACGGTGTGGGCCCATAGGACAGGGGACCTCCTGATTATAGTGGATTCCGAACCACTTGGGAAACACACGATTAGTTCGGAGGTGACCAGGACAAGTCCTACCATGTTTCCCTACCGGCACTGTGCACACTACCAAGTTATCTGCATCTTTGAACCTGCTCTGGTCCGCTGGATTCAACTTGGGAGGCGGCCGGCTACTAGTATTACTACGAAAGCATGAGTTCCCAACAGCATGTTCGTACTCACTGGTTCGCAAACGCCTACCTATCAATTTTTAATATTAAAAATACCTTCATTAACGAAATTAACTCATGGAAAAAGAATATACATCCGTATGGAGGTTTTCTTAAAACTTTTCTGTTTATTCGGCAAATATAAGCAAGTGTTGTATAATTTAACTGTATATTCAAAAGTACAAAGTCAAAAGTATAAAAAAAACTCAACACTACGAGAAAACATTACTTAAAAAAAAATAATCAACCAACTATCTTTCTCGTTTACTACCCTCAAAGTTAAGTCTCGCTTACTGTGCAAAAGTTGGAATCATAATAATCAGCGTTTGAAAAAAATACAAAATGCACGCGTAAAACTTAACAGTTCAATTGAAAAGTTCACAGTTATTAAAATACACGAATAAAACAGATTGGCTTAATAAAAATTAGTAAATCAATGAATGCGAAAATTAAAAAAAATACCAATGTGGTACAGCTATATTAGCCTACAATGTCAATCACAAAACAAGCAAATTAAAAAACACAAAAAAAATCCGAAAATGATCACAAGATGGAAAAGGCACATGCGTGGCTAAGTGTGGCAAAACAGCAGCAAGTGCGCACTATGTCTACCACAACAGTTTTCACAATTCTTCAAAGTGCGGATTCTAATACGATCCCTGTAACGTTATAGTTTACTTTATGTGCGCATCATCGGGTATTCTTCCCAAATGCCCGATTCGACAGTCATGTAAATTCTCAGCGTGCCCCATAACTTATTTAGAGGCATTTCCTTGTCATATGGTTCCCAATAGTGGCATTCTTATTTATTTTTTCTCTTTTTTTAATTGGTTCCATTGTTCCCTATTCAAAACTAGTATTTTGTTTATTTTTAGCGATATTACGCAGCATGGGTTTCATGGGCTTCTGTCAATGTTAGTCTTCGGTAAGTGAAACCGAAACGGCACATCCTACAAGTTGTAGTATACTTTGTCGGCAAGATTAATGACCCGTGCAGACCAACGATAATAAAATATAATAGACGGGGCCAAACAATACGCTAAGTATTGCCGAAAGCAGTGAAACATAGGGGGAAACTGTAGGGTTCCAACCATAGACTTGGAGTAGGCTATATAAACTGCTGCTTATGTCATATGCTTATGTACCACTTGGACCGTGACGGGGCTCTGATTGGTATATTTAAATTGTTTATTGTAGTAAAAAAAAAGCTCCGGATACCAATCTAGCCCGCCTGGTACAAACCGTCTAAACTATAAAGGATATGCTACTCTACTGGACAAATTCTCGAATCTGTTGTTAAGATACTAGACCGACCGTGTTAGCCCAGTTGGTAGAAATTAAGTAAGAGATTAGATTAGGAGCCGAAATGTGTGTAGGTAGCTAATTCTGTGCATCTGTACCAAGTCTTACATACTCAAGAGTAGAAAGTCAATATCGGTTTTGCATTCATTCTCATACTTTCGTAGCATTCAGATTGGCTCCAAAAATGAGCCATATTTTAAAATTGAGAGTGCTATCTCAGACGATAGTGAAGAAAATTGTTTGTTTGTTTGTTTCTAACGCCTGCTTTCAGCATTTCTGCTTTAAGCAACCCTGTCAGCCTGGCGGGGGGAGTGAGTCTGTTTGTTAACTTGAGGCACCCCAAGGGCAGACTCTTTCACCTCGGGGAAAGGGGAGTTGACTAACAGGGTGGACCTCCTGATTATAGTGGATTCCGAACCACTTGGGGAACATGGTAAAGTCACACGATTAAATCGGAGGTGACCAGGACTCAACTTACACTGCCTAAGCGCGTTATCATGTCCCACCATGTTCCCCTGCCAACGCTGTGCACACTACCAAGTTGCCGCAGTTTGAAACATGCTCTGCTCTAATGGAATCAACATGGTAAGGCCGTTGGCAAAAAAAAAATGAAGAAAATTGTACAATAGAACTGAATGCCAAAAACACAGCTGTTTTACCAGAACTCAAAAACTATATTAATTCTGCATAAGGTAACAGTAAAGGGGCCCGAACAATGTTCTTATAATCTTCCTTGGTGCTTACTGGGCATGTAGCAATGACGTACTGGTACCTAAATACCAGGGTTGCCAACTTAGGGGTTTCCCCCAAATCTAGGGGGTAAATAAGTGGATTGGGATTTTTTTATGGGCTTTATATTGTTAGGGATATTTTTAACTAGGTACTGATTTGTTACTAAGAATGCGGAGTTAAATGAAAAACTGTTACAAAGTAAGAGGATGACTCAATTTACATTGCAATGAAATGGTTAAACATTAAATTTATTCTCCAGGAATTTTAAGTTTATTTAATGTAATCCCTCAGCTTCCCAACATGCATGATCCCAAAAATGCAGAAGAGTAAGAAGGTACTTAAATTATATTTGAAGTAAGAAGTAATGTATTACAGAAGAATATTTTTAGCAAATATTGGATTTTTTTTTAACGGGAGGTTTGACTTAACCTTTAGGGATAAATAGTTTTGACAGTTGGCAGCCCTGCTAAATCATATCCATGTCTTATCTAAAACTCTATCCAAATTCATAAAAAATTAATTTCGTTCAAGAAATTGTGAAAACTGCTGCCGTAAAGAGCACAACATTGGAAGTTTCACAGTGATAAATTTACGAATGGGTAATAAGCCAGCACCAAGACTTGGAGCAAATGATACCCAGGCACCTATACTGCCGTGCTAAGCGGCAACGTCATTGAGCGTAGGTCCCCAGTGTGGCACTAAGGCCCGGTACTCACAGACAATTCGATGAGTTGCAGACGTTTTTTCTTTGTACCAAATGGGCTTGGTGAATAGTTGATGCAAACCCATATAGTCTAATTCAGAAGATTTCTATGAGTTTGCGTGTCTAGGGGAAAATCGTGCACGTTCGCGCGGTCGGCTTCACGCCAGCTTCAGAAATCTTTCCAACTACCCATTTGCTACATTGAAAAAAACGTCAGCAACTCGCGCGTGTCGAATTGTGCGTGTGTATCGGTCCTAAATATACGGGTATTCTCACCCCACACCGGACATCCAAAATTCTAAAAAATAATACAGATTCCAAATTCCAAGTTATAGTATATGTTGTATTATGATCGTGTATTAGTCGACATTGAATGTCTGTATTTTAATTTTTGCTATTAGAAGTGATAAATAATTGTATAAATGGGTGGATCTATTGTTTTTACTGTAAAAACTATTTTTTTGTCGAAATGAGTTGTTTCACATTCCCACGAAGAATGGACTCAACATGAAACTTAATAACAGCCTACTGTATTTTGTTTTCCATTAACTATTATCTATATTTCTAGCCTTAACCTTAGGCGCTTATTCCACGTACGTCAATAGTCAATAGTAAATGTGGTATTGACGGACATTTCATATTTTCATTGATACACTACATTCCACTTGTTTTTTCAACTATTGATCTCTTTTCTTCTATTGACACGTATGCGCCGGTCTATTTGCCTATTGAAATTTTGTTTGTATTTGTTTTCTTCGTACTATTCTATATATATATACTATTCTTCGTATTATTTTTAATAAAACCTAATAATAGTAGGAGATCCGAAGTAAGATCTACCTTCGCCGATCTGTTTAATGGATGAAAATTGTTTTATAAACAATCTATTAAAATGTTTGAACTTAACATATTCCATGACGCCATTTTAGTTTGTTATTGATTGAAGCGCGTGATTTTACTCTATGATCATTGATCAATTTTAACTATGGCATAGAGGAAAATTGAAATGTCCGTCAATACCACATTTACTATTGACTATTGACGTAGGTGGAATATGCGCCTTACGGTGCATGTTCATTCGACCAGATACGGCGAGGTGAGAATGCCCGTACATTTAGAGCCCCAGTTTCGAGAAAATCCAACTTCTTGACACAAATATTGCTTATACCAATGCAAGACGTTCCGACTGCCGCTCAGATTGCCCACCAGCAACACAATACTGGCTTAAAGCAGGGAAATTGCTGCCACTTGGGCTAGCACGGCAGTGGTTAAAAAGAGAGTCAGTCAACACCTTCAGTCTTTTTACCTGGTGGATAATAGGTAGGAGCTCCTCGTCACAGTCAGCGACTACTTGCAAGCCTTCACTGATGATTTGAACAGCGGCACGAACCACATTCCCGTCTTTGGAGGCCAAACAGTGAAGGGTTCGCTTCACAACGGCTATACACAGCGAAACAGCAGTAGGATCAAAGTCTTTCTTTTCTCTCTTTTCCTCGACAATTTTTTTATCTTCATTTATCTCATCTTCACCTTCATTTTCATCCACTTCCTCTTCGTCACCCCCCTCTTCACTTTCATACTCTTCTTCAATTTCCTACGAACACAAATAGCTATCAATATCACATTTTAGTTCAAAGACAACTGACTGTACAATTTGGTCCAGTATTAGTCATTCCATAGCCTCACACTATTATTTATTTTTTTTAAATTGCTGAAAATAGTAGAAACCCACTATGAGCACGATTTTTTTTTTTTTTTTAACAGGGAAGGAATCCAAAATGTCACATTCATCCTCATCATCATCCATCATTGTGCTTGGAGAACCTTTAGCTGCCAGGAGCCAGGATAATATCCGTCTCTCGATGTCACCTTGACACGTACATAGAACTTCGTGAGGTCATTCCACGACCATGGATTACAGCAATAAACGCAATCACAGAGAGTAAAATTCCGAATAAAACTAGCCGCTGACATATTTGACACGCGGACCTACTGAATACATGCAAGTTTAAAAACAGTACTTTAGCATTATTATATAAGTGGGATTCACTACGTGATTCACCATGCTAAATATTTACAATTGTATATTCTTAACTGTAAACATCGTGAAGATACCTATACAGATAGCCATGCTAAAATTTACAATCGAATTTGAATTAGTGTGACTGTTATTATGAATAAAACGCATGACTGATGTCTGGTATTAATGTAGTTTTTTATATACTAATATTTCAATTAAACTATCGTTGATATGTACAGTTAGAGGTATTAGAGGGCCCTAGGCCATGATCTTGCTGCACCTGTTTATTATTTTTTAAATACAAACGTTATTATTATTATTATTATTACTATTTCTCATCCATAAATAAATAACCGGTACGAGTGAACCCGTACATGCTTTCCTATTGATCAATTAGGATAGTTACTGTAATAGTTCAATAAATATTTGTCCTTGGGGTAAATTTCGAGTTTCCCAATCTCTGAGCACTGGATTGATCGATAGGACGATTGTATAGTCTAATATACTGTAATACAATCTCCTCGCTTCTTCTGGAGTTTCAATCTATCGATTGGTTTGCAGGGAATGTTTAAGTCTCCTACGATCAACACAGTAATAGCGGGTATGCTACGCCACGTATTGGGGCGAAACCAACTCTTTGCTTGGGAAAGCAACGTGTTCGGTATTGTTACTCAATTTAAAACCTAAAACATACCTGAAGTAAGAAAGCATCGATAAAAAGATTCCGCGGAAGAATTATTTTTTTGAATCTTTTTATTTTTTGCCCTCAGAACCAAACTATTAACGACCAAAATATATGCGCATTTAGAAGGAATCGTTGGGACCGTTTTTGAGAAATATAATACGTATTTTAGCCAGTTTTTTACGTTTTTGGAGCGTAAAACCCCCGAAATCGAGTTAGCCCAAAATAAAAAAAATCGTCTCGACGTATAATTTTTTTTTTTTTTTGAACCTACACGCCATATTTTACCCAAATCCTCAGGGTAGTTTGCCCACAAATCGGTGAACAGACAGACAGACGACATTATATATAGAATTTTTTTTTTTGGTTTCTGGGACCTCAAAACGTAAACCCACTGAAATCCCGAGATCAAAAATTTTGACCATCACAAAGCTTTCCTTACACTACGTATAAATAGGAAAGCAATCATTTAAATTAACCGCTCACACCCTATTACCCATCTGATCAACAAATCAAAAATATAATGAAATGAAAATTGCCACACTGCGGTTTTTCTCAAATTTACGTTTTCTCAAAATTTACGATGGAATTAGCGAACCCCAAGGTTCGTTAAATTTCAGTGCCGTGCTAAATCAATTTTACAATTGAGAATCCCATTCACGATTTAGCGTGCTAAATACTGAATAGTGAATCCTTCTGTTATTAAGGCGCCCATTCCAATGACCGGCTAGGGCTATTTCCAAAAACGGTGACGTGGTAGCAGACATTCAAGACTTAGGTAGCGTTTCCAACGACCTCACATTGCAGATTGCAAATGACATTGACGGAAATGTTTCTTTTTCTTTTTATAGAAATCTATTAAAATGTTTGTAATTAACACATCCCATGACGCCATTTTTTAATTTTAGTTTGTTTGTTTGTGATTTTACTGTATGATCATTGATCAATTTTAACTATGGCATAGAGGAAAATAAACATTTCCGTCAATTCTGCAATGCGAGGTCGGTGGAAACGCCACCTAAGTCTTGAATGTCTGCTACCACGTCACCGTTTTTGGAAATAGCCCTAGCCGGTCAATGGAATGGGCACCTAAATAGTGGGTGCTTAAAGAGATATAGTCGACCAATAGAAACAGTTGCTCCTCAACCCACTAAAATTCAACGTGCTTACCTCAGCAGCCTTCTTTTTTAATTGCTCACGTATGTACTCGACAATAGCAGTCCATTTATCACGATTAGGTATCTTATTTTTGCGAGAACTAGCAGCAGAATGACGCGATGAGGCTGCACATCTGACTATCATTAGGAACACGCCTAGATATGGAGCCATGAGATGGGGCTTCACGTTGCTGCATTTCAAAACCTGCAATTAAGCGAGAGAGTCAAATGTTTGCAAGATCTAGGCCTGCTATATCACATGATGAGGCTAAATGGGTTACTTTCGTGTAGAAAATCCAACAATCCAAAGTTTTTTATTTATTTAAATAAAAGGTTTACATAATTTTCCCACACATCCTGAATACCCCTATGGTTTACTTTAACGAAATCCAATAGAATAGGTCTCAATACAGAATACTGCTCAGGATCAACACACACACTGGAAGAAGGTGACGCCATCACTGTCATCCAGTATTCCTTATTAGGCGGCTATTCCACCGACTAATTTGCTTCATTAATCATGGTAGCAGACATCATTAATAAGTATCTGCCATATTTTAAGGAGACTATTATGTAGATACTTAACTTATCTATTATAAATTAAGTTATAATATGGTAGACTTATTAATGATGTCTGCTACCACGATTAGTGAAGCAAATAGCCGACTTATTATATTATATTATTATATTTTGCAGTGCCATATGCTCCAAGAACGCTCAATAAACGAAAGCTTGAGTGTAAAATATTACTTTTGTACAAATTATAAAAAAAAAATCATGAGCTTTTTATAGATGTAGGTGCACCACCATCCTTAGCTTAAGGAGAGGTGCAGGTAAAATATTACTTTTGTACAAATTATAAAAAAAAAAAATCATGGGCTTTTTATAGATGTAGGTGCACCACCATCCTTAGCTTAAGGAGAGGTGCAGGTAAAATATTACTTTTGTTCAATTCAATTTAGTTCAATTTAGTTTACGCGAGTGGCTACCCTTTTCCAAGAGAATTAAAAATGTTCGGTGATGCGCCTTGCTTATCAGAGGAGGGCATTATTATTATTTTTACTATAGGAAAGTTCTCGGCGTTAACGAAGCAAAAAGCACTAAACGCCAAGATTAAATAGTTAAAGCCGTTTTCTGGTTTCCGATAGAGTTGTATACATGAGACATTCGCTTCCCGCAAAAATTTTTTTTTTTTAGTTTCTGGCCCACTCACTACGTCTCCTATGACCAGCTACTGAGTGGCCCCAGGATTTAACAATTGTTTTTGGCACGCTTGAATGTCCTATCTCTCCTATATAGAACTCTAGTTTCCACCGCCTGAAATATAATCCGGCGGACAATTTGTCTGCTGTCACTTTTACCCAAAGTATGGGACAATTAAAATTTGTCCACCATACTTAATTGTCAAGCTGTTTATCCAATAGTCGCAAGTCAGCCTCACCGTTTCTATGATGTTTCTAAGATGAAGTAGTGCATCAAAAGGGCACATTTCAACGATGACTTTGGTAGCTGGCAGGACATCCGGTGAGCGTTGGCGTAGTTTTAATGATGCGAAATGGACTAGACTCTCTACGTTGTCTTGTAGCAGTTGCGAGATGTCGTCATATTGGCGTAGCGCAATCCGTTCTGCAGCATTTTTCCCTGAAAAATGATAGGACTACTTCAAATACTGCTACACCATAATGGAGTCGACTCGTGTCGTTAATAAGGTGTATGGCAGTTAGGCGGGCTAAATGGTCAGCCGGAGCTCAGTCACTAAACGATTCCGTAATGCAATACATTGCACACCCTGCCATTATTACTGTGTTGTAACATATTGCTTTGCCCGTTCTAGACTATGCAATCGTCCCATCAATCAATTCAGTGCTTTGGAATAGGGAAAGTCGAGACAATTGTTTACCATGGAACTGGCCTACTTTTATAATCTATCTCTGTACCTTTAATAATTGATGAATAGGAAAGCATGTACGGGCTCACTCGTACCGGTTCTTTTAATAGAAATAACAGTGTACCCTTGTAGTGTGGCCCATTGCGCCTTGCCCTGCCAACGACACCTTCGGTTTTCAACATTATTGGTATTGTTTTCGAATGAGTTTCTAGCTGTTTGCAAACTGGTTCACTCCTCGATGTCAACCCACATCGACTACAAGTGGCAATGCGCAAGCTCAGACATGCTTACCATTGTAACAGGTGTTAGCTCGACTTAACCAAGTATGGGAACGAGACTCCAGTATTCCTTAGAGAGTATACTTTTCAAGCGATGATGAGTCTGTTGTAAACTTACGAGGGATAACATTCTATTAAGTAGAGTAAAAAAGGTAATTAAGGAAATATAAGCTGACAGAGTTACCTGCAAGTCGAACGTAAACATAGTCACTTCCCATACGTTCTACAATGGAATACAATGCTAACAGCAAAAATTTATCCCGCATCTGGTTTTTTGGAAGTTTACACCATAGCTCCCCGAGACCATCCATAGATAGCGCAATCTGCAACAAAGAGAATACTTAATTTCAGTTAATTGTCACCTGATAAGGGACTCATTGGATTGGAGCGATTCTATGAGTCACATCACCAAATTCCATAAAGCCCAAAGTGGAGTCATAGCGCCGTCTGGCGGCAGAGAATTACAAACTAAAAATTATAAACATAAAAATATAATTTACTTATCCAAAAAAGAATACAGTAGAATCCGTTTATTATGACTCCGCCTATATTGACCAACCGCCTATTATGACGTAATTACACAAGGAAGTTTGGTTTTCATTAAGGCTTTGTATATACGCTTTATATGACACCTGCTTATTATGACGTGTTTGTCAATGCCCTTCGATGTCATAATAAACGGATTCTACTGTATTTTAGACTTTTTATTTATATTTTCTTTAGATAATACATAACAATATCATATTTTAGAAATTCAATGGAATTTAAAATGAGTAAGCAAAATAAACGTCATTGTAAAAAACGAACGAAAAACGTTTGTTGGTGCTGATTTAAATTTAGTCATGTGCAAAAAGTTAAAAAATTTCAACCTTTTTTACTACAATCAACCAATAAGAGCCCCGTAACGGTTCAGTAGTACACAAGCATATGGCATATGCAGTCTATAAGCTGATAGTCATTCATAGGAACCATTTCAGTTCAATAAGTCAATGCCATGTTCTTATGTAGTACTACAGAACCTTGACGGGGCCCTAATTGGTTGATTGCGGTACCCCCTTTCTTTGGTATATTTTAATTGTTTATTGTAGTAATAGTTTGAAATTTTTTTTAATTTTTGCATACAATTAAATTTAAAGTAACACAATGACCAATGACTTATTTTGCTTGCTCCTTTTAAATTCCAATCCATTTCTAAAATATGATATTGCTATGTATTTTCTAATGAAAATATAAAGTCAGAAATATTCTTTTTTGGATTAATACATTTTATTTTTATGTTTGTGATTTTAAGTTTGGCAAGCGACGCTATGACTCCCTCCTCAGTTGCCATGGGGAGAAGAAAGGGGTACTGATGCCAAATCAGACCGATCACGCACCATAAGTAAAGTGTCTAAATATACTCATTAGTTTTAATAACTTACAGCATATTTTTGTTCTTTCTCACCTCAATTGCTATAGTTTGCTGCTCCTTTGGTGTCCTGCCATCCTCGATGCGTCGCTTGTCGTTGACAGCCAAAAAATATCGCAGGATTGTTTCACTCATTGAATTAGAAAGCTCGACACCATTAGCTATTAGGTACATGAGGGCAAGAATGTTGCCCATCGACGTATCTTCTGTTAAACACTCCACAAGCATCGGCAGCGCATCATTTACAAGGGTACAGACTTCATTCAAATGCACCAACAGTTTGGGAGTCATGTATTTATATTTCCGGATTTCGACAAGTCTAGAAGCAGGAACATCTGAAACAAATTGAACTTTAATAAAATTAAAATATTAGAATTAAAAATTACGTAAATAATATCTTTTCTCAACTATAGACTTGAAATACACCGAAGAAGAATTATCATTATAAATTATAATCTGTGGCACAGATAAAAGGTCAATGCCAAACTAAGCACAAGCGTTAAGCAGATTCACAATCCATGCCACTCGGGCGAATGGAATGAAGTTTTGTCAGTGTCAAAGCCATATAAGAATTTTTAAATTAAGGCCGAGATTTCAAAATACTTTGTTATAAAAGATCGACATCATCAATTGGACGAAATAAATTAATTCCTCCTTTTATAGCCAAAGATATAAAAATGGCCAAATGAAAGTCACAAAAATACAAGCTTTCTCAGTAAATTAACATTTTCTCACCAGAAATAGGATCCTTACATCAAAAACAAAAGAGAAAAAGTGCATTAACAAGATTTTATAACTATTTATAACAAGATTTACTCGTAAGCTAGTAGTAAATGAGTTGGGTAGCCTGGTTCTTGGGAAAGCTTCCTTTTTATGCATTTTTCAATATCTTTGTGGAGCCAGAAATTAATGAACTCCGTCAAAAATCACGACAATTCCTTGTTTACAAAATAGGATGTTGAAATCTCTCATTTACTTCGTGAAAATTATGATGATGAAGATTATGAAAATACTGTAGTAAAACTTTTCCAAATAATACGGTGTATAAAACAACAACTTTGACCGACAAATACATTGTAGATAGACTTTAGAATTTGGAAAATGATTGGAACCGACCGGATTTGACTCATACAAATAAATTGCAATGAAGTTCCGCATTTGCGTGTTCAATTGTACACAAATTATTATTGATTAGTTTTTCCATCGTCCAAACCAATCGATAGATTTCGACTAAAGAAGAAGATTGACAGACCTTTTATTGCTCTAAACTTATATTATGACTAGCGTCCTAGGTTACCGTTATCTAGTCTAATTAATATCCCAGTAAATGCCAATACCTGTATTATTGGAGTTCATCTGGAGAATTTCAGGCTCCACATACAATGTAAGAGCAGTACATAAAGCCGCAGCCAAGTTTCTAACATTTACAGGTGAGGACAAAAACCACTCCTTATCAGTCCGATCTTGCTCTAAGTAGCCCCTCAGCAGCACTATAAAATAAGCCACTTCTTTCGTTTCCCCGCCGAGTAAAGCATACGCCAATCTACTCAGCACCCAAGGCAAGCGTTTGTGCGCTACCTTCGCAATTTTTTCCTGAAACAAAAGGGGAACGATTTGCTCAATACCATTGTAGAACAGCAAAACCTAAGATTTTGGAGGAAAAAAAAGAGAAAAATTAGTCAAATTCTGGTGGATTTCGGTATTTTTCTAAATTTAGGTTGGATAGTAGGTTTAACATGTCTATTTTTAGAAGAAAACAAGTACCTAAAGGTATTCATCATCTTCTTTGGTCATTAAGGCAGACATTTCAAAATATTTTGTAAACAAATGACGATCTAGCCCTTATGACAAAATGAATTAATTTTTCGTTCTGCAGGCACTAAGCACAAAGAAAGGCATCAGATAAAAAAAGACATAAAAACACAACTTTTTTCGAATCGCAGGCTATTTACCCGACTTAATTACAACTATTGAATAACAAGTATTAACAACAAGAGTAATACATAATCGTTCAGGCAAGAAAATGTAAACTCTGCTACGAAAGCTTGTATTCTCTATGAATTTGCAAGCTGACCATGTTCATATTAGTATCCGCACACCGATGGTTAAGGGTGCCTAAAACTGATGTTTACAAAACTGATGAAAATGCACAAATTTATTATTATTATTATTATTAAATATTTGCACCCACAGTACGGGAAAATAATTAAATAGTTTCAAAGACTAGGCCCAACTATTTGAAAAACTGAGTTCAAATGGCTACGTCAACCATGTTAGTCACTCCTTTCCGACGAATTGACCATACTTTGACATTGTGTAATAAATGAGAGCATAATATATTCGCCAGGTTCTACTGTCCGGCATATCTCCGACAAAAATCGGAGCCATCCCAAATATTTTGATGAATAAACTTCTTTAATTTTTGTTCTCAAAGTACAGGGAGAAACTATTCTCGCAGGAATCAACTTACACGAGCTATCTTCGATTGAAGCCCTTCCTTTGCACAAGATGATACATCTTCATCTTCATCATAAGACAGGTTTATAAGAGTATCCATTGAGCATATTGAGCCTTCCCCGATGCTGTCGGCACATGAGCAAGCAATGTTCCAATGGAAGTTGACAAGACACTCCCGGACTTTGGGATGGGGATGGGTCATTAAAGACGGCAACAATGTAGTTAACATACTCCAAAGAGTTCGGCCTGCAGCTCTTTTCCATTCTACTGAAATGGTGGGGTTAAAGAGGATATCTAACGATATCTTAGCTTGTTCCTCATTTTTATTATTTCGTTCTTCCAACCAAGACCGCATAACGTCAAGATCTGATGGGGGTTTTGTGTCTGATGGTAAATCACGTAGAGTAAGTCGTATAACTTGGGCCCAGACTCTGATTGCCAACTGAAATGCAAAATAGTTATCAAACTACATAATGCATAGAAATTATTTTCAGATTATGCATTATAAAATATATAATACAAAAATCCCACTACTAATACCTATTTATTTACAATATTATGTAATACCACATTAATCCATATAGCCTCTTGAAAATTGTTTTTCAATCTATTACTTTTTGTTCAATCTTCTTATAATTTGCAATTTTATGTTAGATTGTTATTGTCTACTGTATATTTTAAGTAACTAGTAAAATACCATTTTATACCATTCAGGAATTTCAATTGCACTCGATTTTCTGTATAAGATTTGCAGTTTATTGGACCGCTTGTTTGCAAATAAATTATTATTTACTTATTTATTTATTTATTAGATAACCTTCGATTTGGAGTAAAAACTATTTGAATTATTAATTGAATTATACTATTAATGAAAATAGAAAACATTAGATTACTCGTGACTTAGCCGTATTTCATTTTAATGAACAAACAAAAAATCAGTGCATTAATAAAACTTGGTTATAAAAACTAGAGTTAGTAAAACTGAAATTTGGGTTTTAGGAACTCTAGTTTTTATAACAAATTACATTAAAACAATCCAATTTTGTTTGTTAATTATTAATGTAAACCTGTAATCGAGTCATCAGACACTATAGAAATGAAACTGACCCAGGCTGTTCTTAGTATAATAGCACAAGATGTATGCTGCGGCCTAGTAGTATGTGCATTAGGGGAACTCGCCAAGATTCGATGAGTGACGACCTTATTGGATTTGAGGACGGAGCGGGTGTCCATCCCTATTCCTATTAGTAGTAGTAGTTCGTCGGGTTAATAACGACTTAGGCCTCATTTGGGCCCATAGAGCGACCCCGACTTAACTGTCCTATGCCAGCCCATAGGACAGTGGACCTCCTGATTATAGTGGATTCCGAACCACTTGGGAAACGCAGTCAAGTCACACGATTAGTTCGGAAGTGAACAGGACAAGTCCTACCATGTTTCCCTACCGGCACTGTGCACACGAAAAAAATTATCTGCAGCTTTGAACATGCTCTCGTCCGCTGGATTCAACTTGGTAAGGCGGCCGGTTCCCTATTCTTATTACATTTTGTCTTTGTAAAAAATCGTGGGTTCGAATCCCGCCAAGCCCAGTTTTTTCCATATCCTCTAATTTCGGTTCTTTGTAAAAGAGTGATTACTCCAGTATTGTATTGATGTTTCTATTGGTTTGTATTTTGTGTAGTATCAATTAAATGGTGATAGCTCATATTTATAGATTATTAAATTAGGAACTGACGAGGTTATTCGGTTATATAATTTGAGTTACTTGCATGCAATAAAAATTATATTTTAATTGATACCACTATTGCTACCCCAAACTCCTAAATAGCAGAATAGTTTATACTTTGGACCAGCATTGAAAAACTTACCAGTTTCACACTATGGTGGACAACTGCCGAATCTGATCTAATAATTCCGGAGAGTTGCTTACTGACCCCGGGAAGAAAATGCATGAATAGCAGACTCAACGTTTTTTCCGCCACACCTTGTGGTTCTGTCATCGTTATTAGGAACTTCAACGCTTCTATTCTAAACAGTAACAGTACAATGATACGTTATAGAGATTCTCTAAGAATGACATATTGGGAATATTAAGATTTTTTCACATGGCCCTTAAGCCCCATAAGGCTTGGTTTAAAATGCACTTATTCAGGCAAAGGACTAAGATTACAATGAAATAGACGGTTAGGCATAGATTTTTTTTATATATATAGGGGAAAGAAAAGTCAGAAGTAACATAAAAAAAATACTTCAACTTTTTGGCTGTGACCGAAAACATTATTTAACCTAATATATAAAATCGACTCCTTTGTAACTTTGTAATATTTTGAACACACTGTCATAAGAGTTAACTTAGTAAAATATCACATAAAAAATTGTATGTGATATTTTACTAAGTTAACTCTTATGACAATTATTTAACCTAGTTTATTGAAATGTTCACTTTTTCATATATCATACCTTATAAGAGGATTTGGACAGTTGATAACTTTTACTCCAAAATCGGACCCCTTAATTTTTTTTTCTAATTTACTTCTTCTTCCAACCAACCACATTAAATGCCTTGGACAATGCATCCATCTGGCATTCCATACTTTAGAATAGAGAAAACTATATTACTAGAAAATGAGTACCTCACTCAAATAATTTACTGATTTACTACAATATGCAATACATAATAAAACTTAATAATACTAGTAGCTATACATAACTTCTAAAATTGAATTTTCATAAAACGTTTTGTTTTTGTGTAGGATCAGTTTTGCAAAATTCAGAATTCTTTATAACTTAACTCAATGTAAAAATTTGTTATCTACATCTGTAATTAATTCATTATAAAAAATATAAGATTTTGTAGTGAGAATTTTCTAATGTCCATATCCTTCTTGCCTTCAATCGTGCTACAAAAAATTGTTTTAATGCATCCGAAATTTGCCTGTATTCGACGTGTGACTTCACTAATCAATTGAAGAGCCCAGTTGTAGAAGAGGGCGTCACATTTCACCCCCCCCCCCCATTTTTTCATGGAATAAGGTGTCATATACCCCACCCAAAATACTTTTTTAGTCACTTTCTATTAGTTGTGGTAACCCCCACCAAAATTAGCATAAAACAGATAATAAATATTCTTAATTTGAACTGATAATTGAATTTTAGGATCCTATAAGCAGAGTTTCATCAAAATCAAGCAAGTAGTTTGCCTACAGTTTGCGTCACCATTAAGTGTAACAATCCAGATTTGAAGAGCCTTCCATAAGAAGGTACACTTGATTAAAATAAAATCCTCGCGGTACGACAACCCTAAAATAAAAGATCGGCCTGGCCCCAGCAACGTTTGATTAAACCAACGGTTTAGTCTAACAATTGTCTAATGTTGAGGCTTTAAATTTGCAAGAAGCTTCATGGGCGAATGAATGATGACCGGTAAATAACCCAATACAAGCTTACTAACAATCTAACATCATAATATTATAGTATGCATAACGACCTAGCACTAGAAAGAGCACGTGTGTTTGTTCACACAATTTTTTTTTTAAATTCCACGGCCTTCTATATTTACTTGTCATACACAAAGGATTTACTTGTAGGCCCAGCAGTGTCAAGTCAGATACTTACTTAGTTCTTATATTCTTGTCATGAGTTGCCAAGTTACATGCAAGCCACACTCCTTGGCTGAGAAAAGCCTTATTGTCCGGATGGAGTGCTACTCCTTTCACTTGCTCACTTGTATTTTCAATCAGTTTAGTCAAGCAAATCATAACAGCAATCTTGGATTCTTCTGGAATCTTAGAGGCAATCACTCTATCCCTGCTATAGATGACATTGCAGGCATGCGAATAAAACATCTTGAAATGACTTAACAATGAAACTTTTCTGACCTCACAGTAATATACAATGCAGTCGAGTGCCTTTCCCTTTGCTCCAAAAGTAGCTTTACCGTCCATAAGTATAGACACAAGAATAAGTGGTAAGCTTCGCTCATTTGACGCCAATACTTCTGATGGCATCTTTGAGATTATTTGATAAAGTAAATTAACATCCTTCTCAGTATGAGTTAATTTCAAATTGTTTAAACTTCCTTTAAAGCCGGGGTTTTTTGACGCCATATTAACAATCAGCGTTCAGTGTTCTACTTCAAAAATTTAAGAAAAAATCACTATCCTTCGTCTCACATTTCACTGACATTTTAGGGTTAGGAACTTAGGGACGAGGGTATTTGTTATTGACATTGTTTCATGTTTTGATGTTTGTAATCTTTTTATGGTGAAACTTTCAATATGGCGGTTACTTTTTTGCGCGCCAATGGCCCTGAAAAATTGTTGCCATGGTAAATATTTGTTGTGTAATTTGTGTTTTGTGTACACTATAGTTTGGTTTTACGAATTGTTTTGGTAAGTTTAGCATTTTTTCATTAATTTTTGTGGCATTGAAACATATTATGTGATTTTCAGAACGATAATTGGCCCGTAGAATACAATATACTTAAAGGGGTAGTAAATCGTAATAGCTTCATCACTTATATTTGTTGTCAATGGGAAAGTACTAGAACTGACGGCGGCTAAGACAGTAGCAAAGTGGCCGATAGAAAGACTTTCAACCGACATACGGCAGCCTAATAATGCTGTAGTTACAGTAACTTATGTGCTCATATAAAGATCTGCTCCCATTAAATTCTTAAATAGTATGCTACCAGCGCACAGAATGAAACTAGTTGACCCAGACTTTGTGAGTGACGAAGTAGCAGCCTATAATCTGGGATGATACCCCGTGGCCGTTCTGCTGAGCTTCCGCGGTACATTCTTAGAAATCTGAAGATGTTGACGAGATGCTTGGAAATATGCTTTTACAATGACCACGGTCTATTATCCAGGATTCTACTGCTTCGTCGCGTAACTCCGGCCGTGAAAAACTTTGTAATTATACAAGACTTTTTTAATTATGCCGAGACTTGTGCAGTCGTGTCTACTAAATTGAGTATATTTCTCGGATCTTGATTCCCGTGATGCCGTGATGGTGTATATTTAACGCGAGTTTGACAGCCCTTATTGCAGCCTTTGCCTCCTACTGTATGTGCTAGCCTAGTTCGTTTCTTTTTTTTGTAATCTGAGGTTTAATTCGCATTCTCTAGCTATCTGGTTACACCTTCCCTAATTAAGGTATAGCTGCTGTGCGTACGTATAGCCCCTGCTGTAGGTCCTGTTTTTAATCCGCCATAGTCGGTGTATTATTTTCCCCCGTAAATATTTATTCTATGGTCCCCGTAGCGTACAGCCCCTCTGCATTAACCGTCTCTCAAACATGCCAAACACTTATGCGACCTGCAAGTGTTTCATGGACACGGTCAGTCGGCCATAAGTAAGCTCATCTATAACATAGCAGCAGTAGCTGGTGCCCAGTGTTCAAATTTGTTCACTTAATTATTAAAGTTGGTCATTGTCATTGTTTCCAATCACAAGAAGCAATGTGTATTGTGTTCCCACAAGCTATGCCAATGGCATTTTGCCAGTCTTACCAGTCTTACCGGTAGCTATAATCTCCACCGAGTCATACAAATTGATATGCTGTAGACTTTTATTGTTGGTGAATGCCTAACGATGATGTTATTGATGTATTACCAATGGCCCTAGCAAAAAATGGCTAACTAACCGAGTGTACAACTTCAGCTGTAGTACAGCGGAAGCAGACATTTATTCGAGACGTTAGGACCAAGAGGTTGTTCAAATTAGCCTTTGGCTACCAAGCAACAACACAACAAAAACAAAAACAACAACCTTGAACTTGAGTCAAAACCGGTGGATTATTATTGGATTAAATTTCAGTGACAAAGCATTATGAAGATTATTATTATATACAATAGAAATTGAGAAACTACAAACAATTAGAATAATACAAATAATGTCAATTTTAAGGATTTAGGCATTTGACCGACCAGAGCGATCTGCTTGCAGATTGTAGGCTACACAGTTGTTAGGTCATAGTACAATAGTTTAAAAATATCGACGAACAATATTTAAAAAATAAAATAGTCCCTTAACCACATTTATTCAAATAAATAATAAATTAATATTGTATTACATAAACAGAAATACAGTAGGTATATACAAACAACGATGGTAGCAAAGTCCATTCCATAGGTCATTGACACTATAACTATTTACTGATAGCAACATGTAATTATGGAGTTAAGTCATAGCGGCATTATCACCCAGCAACCATTCTAGGCTAAGAAGCCGTGCAGGTTTGAGAAGGTGATAGAAAACGCAGTAGGGTATGGGATCCCGCCAGGTAAAAAGCATCTCACCTTCATGCACAACTCTTCCTTCTGGTTCTATGCAGGTATGCCCGCAAGGACGACATAAAATATTAGGAACAGAGTTTTTGTGACAAATATATTCAAACGAAACTCCCACTCGAACCCCCGTAGGGACCACGACCCCACTACTAGAGATAATGACATTCAGCGTAAGATGCGCAGTAACAGTTCGAAGTTTCAATGCCGCTAACGCTTGCTGCACCCAACCGAGTACTTCTGGTCTAGAAATTGCTTGCAAACCTTTCTCCGTCTGCTTGCAGACAACAGTTCCAACCACAACACCATCTCTAACCGTACAGCACGCCACTAGTTGCTCCCCTTGAAGTTCTTGAATAACAACCCACGGCTTTTTAGAGCTGACTTCATCGCAGAGTCGGAAGTCTTGACGAAAGGGTGGTAATGAAAATCTAGCGTGCTTTCGGATACCGCTGTTACCAACAGCTGTAATAAAATGGCGTGCCGACCGTAGCAAGCCGCTGTCGTAGAGTCTGTTGACATCGTCGAGGGATGTTACCGGATAGTAAAGAGGAGTGGGAAGGCCATAATGCCGGCACCGTTCTAAAACTTCTAAGAAATTGTCCAGTTGTTGAACTTCGGATGATCTAGGACAGAGCACAGAGCAGTTTAACAGCTCTAAATGTGGTTTCACAACAGAATCATAGATGGCTTCATTCGTTGATGATAATGGAATGTAGTAGGTAGCACCTTCTTTAGTCGCGATATTGCACAGTGCTTGAATGTAGTCATGAACATTATTGATAGTGGGCTGAGGTAGGGTGTAGAACCGGTTAACTGCTGTGGAGAACCGCACAAGTGGAAAACAACCCTCACGTTCAACGACGACTACCCGAAGACCGCTTTTATGGAGATGACGTACAAAATGAAGACATTGCACAGTGCTTCCACAACTTACTATTACTGTTCGTTTTCTTCTTGCCGCGGGAATTTCCACTATTGCAATAATAATCTTGGATACAGCCCATAACCAAGTGCAAAACCACAACGTTGGGATTGCTGTGAATTGGCTCCAGAGTAATCTATAGACTATTTTTATGAGATTTAAGAGGGAAAACTTGTTGTTGGAAACTGAAATTAGAGAATCATACTTGACTGTATGTTTTTCGTTGATAGTTCGTCGACCCGCAGGCGACGGAGACCGCGGAGGGGACGCCCGAATCGCAGAAACACTTTCCTTGCCACACGCCGGCATCTTTACGACTGACCAGTCCAGATTTGAAATTCGCTGTCAGCAATTAAGAGTATTATCTCCTTGGACTTTGGCATTGTCTACGTGAGGACATGTGGCGCTTGCTGTGCCAGGCACTATCGTTGCCCATCACTCATCCCGCTGGATGTAAAAATAGCTCAATGCTCTAAAGAAACGCAACCCCTCCATCGGAAGCACATTTATCGTTCCCCTCCCCCGGCTTCTTCATTCCAGCTCTAAAGGATACGAGCATTTTATTTTCGTCTAAATAGCCGTAGGGATTTTCAGCGATTTAAGTTCCAAACCCAATGAACAAAAAAATAATTAAAAAATCAAGTTTGTGGTAGCAATAATTATAGGAGCATCAATCAAAATATAATTTGTACCTATTGTATGTAATTAATATAAACGAATAACATCTTCAGTCAACAATTTAATTCATACGTGTACTGTAAATTATAATAATTATATCACCATATAATTGACACAATGCAAAAGTTAACTCGAACATGCGCTTTCCTATTTATCAGCAAATCAGTATAATACCAAGATAAATAATATGATATTTCCATAGTAAATAATTTTCTTATGGTTTAATTTCGGTTACCTTGAAATTTCCCATCCCAAAGCACTGAATTGATTGATGGGACGCAGTAGCGTAACCAGGATTTTATTTCGGGGAGGTGTAAATTTATCTAAATTTATATTATGTAATTGAAATGTCGAACATCTCGAAAAAAACAATTCATGACAATTGGGGCTCTTTTATTAGTTTACCCCCCAAAACCAGTTCACTCAAACATAGAATAGATTTTACCTCTGTCTATATGTCTACAAAAAGTTGCCATTTACCGTACCAGGTCCGTACCCATGCCCATGCAGGCGCCAGGGGCCAGTCAGGGTACAGACAAATATTACAAAGTAAGGCGCCCATTCCACCGACCGGCTAGGGCTATTTACAAAAACAGTGACGTGGTAGCTGACATTCAAGACTTAGGCGGGGTTTCCACCGACGTCGCATTGCAGAATTGACGGAAATGTTTATTTTCCTCTATGCCATAGTTAAAATTGATCAATTGTCATACAGTAAAATCACAAACAAACAAACTAAAATTAAAAAATGGCGTCATGGGATATGTCAAGTACAAACATTTTAATAGATTTCTATAAAAAGAAAAATTCTAATTTCCGTCAATGTCATTTGCATTCTGCAATGCGAGGTCGGTGGAAACGCCACCTAAGTCTTGAATGTCTGCTACCACGTCACCGTATTTGTAAATAGCCCTAGCCGGTCGGTGGAATGGGCGCCTAACAAGTTTCAATTGGAGTCCGTAATGTAAAGGAGCGATGCATCACAATGTGTAGGGGCGGGACGTGATAGTAACTTTACAAGAAGGGGGGGGGAAAGTGAGGTTTAAGCGGGCGGGGGGGGGGGGGGTGGAGGTTGACACAGATAGGACGGAATGCCGCCAGTGGTACCAACCACACGATATCTGCCTCTTACTCAATTGCCTAGCTCATTCTCCAAATACAAATTTATGCTTTCAGCACACTTTCCAGCTTGTTATAGCTTCATGAGGATTTCTTATTCCTTATTGCATAATAGAAGCAAACGGGACCATATGTTTAACAACATGCTCCGTCGGCGTTTATTCTGTCCACCCCCCTTTTCCTTTTAGGAACTATAATTTAACCATAGGAAAATAGTATAGCCCAATTATTTTGTTAACGTAAATATAAAATAGGTACTTATTTGCAGTATATGTATCATTCCGAAAGTGGAAGCATGCTGGTCTACTAACTTTAATTTATATTTATATTGTATACATCATCTGTCATTTTTTTTCACAGCTACAAAAATATGTACACGTACTCTGTTTTTTTTCATTGCCCAGTATCCCCTGGACAAGGAGCATATATTTAGAAAATACAATAGACATAATGATACCATACCTCATCCCCAAGCTAAAGCTTGATTGGGACAAAGGACTTATACAATGCTGCTAAAACAAAATATTATCATATTATTTTTTCTTATTTTAAAATAATAATTTTCATTATTTTTTATTTATACTGTTTTTTTTATTTACTTATTTATTCTATTAATTTTTTTTCTTTCTTTTCCTTGACCAGTATACCCTGGACAAGGAGCATATATTACAAAAATACAATACATAATAATACCATCCCGGCCGCTACCCCAAGCTAGCGCTTATTTGGGACAAAAGACTCATACAGTGCTGCTAAACAAGGCTTAATCATTTATTTTTGTTATTCATTTATAATGCTTATTTTATTTTTATTTTTATTTTAATTGTTATTTTAATGTCAGTTTTTATTATTATTAATAACTCCCATTGACCAGCCATCTTTTTATACCCGCTTTTAACTCACCCATCTGTTTAAATTTTTTCATTTGTGGAGGAAGTTCATTAAATATCTTTGGTATAAGTACTTTAATTGTTTAATCTCTCTCCGTCTTTGTTATATGTTATCTCAAACTTAACCTTTTTTGGGTTTCTTGTATTGTACTTCCCTTTATCATCTAGGCCTATTTGGTATTCTTTTTTAAAATAGTTATCTCTTATTAATTTATACTTGAATAGTTTCGTTATTGGCAGAATGTTAGCATGTTTGAACTTTTCTTCGTATTGTTTGTATTTCTTGTTGATTTTATTTGTTTTTTATTATACGCTTTTGTATCATTTCTAGTTTGTAGGTGTATATGTTTCTATCTTTGAAGTATACTGTTATACCGTAGCTTACTATGGATTCAACCAGGGCGTGGTACGCTAATTTAATTGTTTTAAGAGGTACTCCATATTTTAATAATAATATATATATATATACTGTATATATTTCGCACAATACAATTGATATTATAAATACATACGGCAGAAAACGTCACATAATACAATACAATACAACAACAAAAACACAAAACTCCAATTACCTTCCTAAACAATCAAAATCTTAGGCACATGCTGATTAGGACACATATGGAACAGATTTTAGACCTCCCTTCTTCCTTCTTCCATCGTGTAATGACTGGTTCAGTAAGTGTTTTTTTTTTATACATTTTGTGAACCTAGGCTTGTTCGAGTATCTTATGGCTTCCGGTTGCAAGTTAGTAGAAGGGTTGGACCCCAGGCCACGGTGTGGGCCCATAGGACAGTGGACCTCCCGATTATAGTGGCTTCCGAACCATACTTGGGAAACACAGTGAAGTCACACAATTAGTTCGGAGGTGACCAGGACAAGTCCTTCCATGTTTCCCTACCCGCACTGTGCACACGACCAAGTTATCTGCAGCTTTGAACCTGCTCTGGTCCGCCGGATTCAACTTGGTATGGCGGCCGGCTGGTAGCAAGTTAAATAGGGTTACTGACGTTAGGCAAGGGGAAGATGAAAATTTAGCAGTCCTTCTGTAGACCGCGGTTATCCGAGAACCAGCCCTCGTGTTATGGTCATGCCCGTCACCTACACACGTACCATCTTACCATCATCATATAATTTCTTACCTGCAGGCCTACGACTGTACATTCGTAAATTGAATGAGATAATACAGGTAAAACTTCGATTAGGCTAATTTTAGGCCCGCAACGCAGGGGAAAAAGTTGTTCGGCGTTACTGCTCGGGGTTCATACACTACCTCTCTCTAGGCATCCCTGTCGTCCTCTACCAAGCCGCCACCATCATATTTCGCAGGTCGCTTTCCCCTGGGGGGAAAATACAGTTTCCTAAAATTTGCCTACATGCCAATATAACTGCTAATATTAATATGATTTCAAAGGAGTCTTTTTACGGTAAGAAGCTTAACGAATATACACTGTATCCAGTCCAAAAAATTTGGCATGTCAACGCTATTATAACTTATATGAACTGAAAATAATTGTTGACAGTGCCGTGCTAAGAACGTGAAATTAGCTAAATGTTTAAGCTATAAACTAGAATCGTCAATGTTGTGCTACCTTAAACTGCGTATTTGCTGCCGCGACTACAATTTCCTGCATGCTTGCTCGCATTTGAGAGATAACGTGGATTTTCGAAAATTGCATGTTTAAAACAAGGCTATAAATTTGGGTAAGATATGGAGAGGGAGAATACTGATGGTTCGCTTAGTTGCCGATTTCCGGAATCAGACAGTGAAATGATTGACGAATTGCCGTCATATTCGACGTGGCAGCAGACAGTCGGGGGCGCGCTGATGGACCGCACGGATGAGCAGCACCGACGACGACGTTTTCATCGACAACCCCTCAGAGGTATGTGCTCTGCGTTATCGCCTTGTTGAGAGAGAGTTTTCAAAATATTGTGTAAACAAGGAATGACCGTGGATTTTAAATGAAATTAATTCATTTCTCGGTCCACAGCCGCAAAGTCATGACTCATGAGAGTGGTCAGATGAAAAATTCAAGTTTTCAAAGGAAAGTTACTATTTCTCATCTGAAATATTATTACTTCTGAAAACCCCGATAAATTGCATTAAACCGATTTTATATAATACCTGCTAGTAGTTGTAAATCAGTAGGCGAAATTAGCTGCTTTTTTTAAAAGAAAGAATTAGAATTTTTTATGCATTTCTCATCTGACTAGCACATTCATATCTTTGCGGCTGTGGAACGGGTAATATTTTGTCAAAAACACACGGCCATTCCTTGTCAACAATAAATTTGGAATATGTTCGTTACAAGGAAATCAGACACCCCGTAGCCTATTTCAATTTTTGGCGGCTATTCCACCGGCGAATTTACTTCATTTGTGATTTGAGATTTTTGTTTTTTTGCTTTAAGGAGACTATGATGTATATACTTAACTTATCTATTTTAAATGAAATGTAGAAGAACATTTTTTCTACTTTCTCATTGATGCATGGCACCACAACTCTCTGCGTGTGCATTTGTGCTAAAGAGGGAGGGGGGGGGGGCTGCTGGATTTGCTCTAAAGGTCGATAACGCCATCCTTGCAAGTTCTGTTGTCTGGTAAGTCGCGGTTCATCTAATGTCACGGTTTATTCAATCTCAAGAATCTTTCGTCTATGGAAATGCTTGCACCCAACCAATGAGATCATGGACCCAACTGCGCCAATCAACCAATCAAAACAACAATGCTGGATTTGACGTCCTTATACTCTACAAATTTTTTGAAATATTTTTGGTGGGGCCAAGCCTCTAGCTATCAACTTGTTGCCGCGGGCAGAGACCTCTGACGAAGTTGAATAGTTGAATTCTACCAACCAAACCGCATACCGGTCACTGTTGAGCCGAACCTCATCTATTAGGTCCGGCAAATTATGCGCATTACAACAACTCACATTAGTTAATTTCATCTTACATTCTCCCATTATTTCGGGGGGGGGGGGCTAGCTGGCCCACGCATATTCACTACTTCAATAAGGAATAACCATATTAATGAAAGTCTCACTTGGCTGAATAAGGAGCATTTGAAGAAAGAGAATCATAAAATTCTTTCAAAGTTTTATTGGCCATAAAAGGGAGAAAAGTTTGCAATTTGCGGAGCGTGTCAGTCACGCCAAGGAAAAGGAAATGAAAAGTGTCTTCTATTTGTACAATCAACATGAAAAGCAATGTGCTCTGCAGTGAACCGAAATTCATAGCTCACGCTTGCAGCATGCGAGCATGCCACTAGCCATATAGTTTCCTTATAGGTGATCTTTACAATGTTTTTGGAGCTATTTCCTATGACAATATTGTGCCAAATTCTGGAAAAGAAATTACGTTAATTTCTTTCAGTCTCGCTCTCACTTACTCACTCACTCACTCGCTCACTCACACATACACACCCACACATCATTTTCTGGTCGTTGCCATGTAATAGTTCGTTTCGAGGACATTCCGTGCCAGCTATAGAAATTCCCCAACTGTCCATGCCGAAAGATGAATGTATGAAGCAACGTCTTCCACTCAACGCGGATGTCCTGGGCCAATGAAGGTGTTTAGGTGTACTACACAAATGGATCATCTTATTAAACGGTTCACTACAATCAGGTCAGCAGCAGGCTCTGTTGCTGCAGTTTGGAAGAACGCTTTCAGAACGACCACGGCCATTCCGTATTCTACTGCTTAACTATTACTACTACAACTAGGGTGGCTCCCACCATCGTCGGTAAAGCTACGGAAAGTGGAATCCGGAGGAAAGCCGCCTTACATTGGAATAGGAAAAAACGTGATATAACTTTACTAACCTAAAGAACCGTTTTTTTTTTTTTTTTTTGCACAAACCAAATAGTTTTTTGGGAAAGCAACTTGTCCGGTTTCGTTACTCAATGTAACACCTAAAGCATCCCTGAAGGTAGAAATCATCGATAGAAAGGTTTCGCAAAAAAAATATTTTTTAGTCATTTTTCATTAAAAATTAGTTATTTTTATTTTTTTACCCCCAGAAGCAAACTATCAAGGGGCAACCGACCCTCCGCTTTTTGTTAACATTAATAACGACTACAATATATGTGAATTTAAAAGAAATCGTTGAAGCCGTTTTTGAGAAATACATTTTTTAGACGTTTTTTTGGAGTTTTTTGAGAATAAACCCCCCCAAATTGAGTTAGCCCAAAATAAAAAGAATGGTCTCGAGGTATTATTTTTGTGAACCTACATGCCGAATTTCATCAAAATATATTCGGCCGAGTAGTTTCCCCGGAAAAGATGAAACAGACAGACAGAGCGACAGACAGACATTTCGTAAAAATCACTTTTTTGATGGGTTCCTGGGACCTCAAAACGTGTAATTCCGTTGAAATCTCGGAATCGGAAATTTCGACTATCACAAAGCTTTCCTTATACTACGTATAAATTGGAAAGCAATAATGACTTTTGGTTCTATTACCATAAGCCAACCTGGTGGAATTAGAGCTCTAAAGCCCTATCTTAGATTCAACTAGGAAGGCCCGGCACCGCCTGCTCAACATGCCCAGAAAATACCAGTCTCGAACTAAAAACATATCAGACGTGAAAGTCTGAGCCTTTAGTTGGTAGTTTTCTCGGACTCATGCGTTTGGAGATCTGTCGCAACTCAACACCCGTATTACCTGCAGAGGTGACTGAAGGGGCTACTCGGATATATTCATTGAATAAATAAAAATCGTACGGGGTAGGGACAATAGCGGGAGCAAAATTAAAATGGTCAATAAATACATAAATAATGAGCTTTGTTCTATTACTAATCTAACCTAGCGTAGTTATGGCTATAAAGCCCTCTCACTCAAGGTGTGCCTGTGAGTCAGACTACTTAGGCGGGGATTCCACCGACCGGCTAGGGCTAAATACAAAAACGGTGACGTGGTAGCAGACATTCAAGACTTAGGCGGGGTTTCCACCGACGTCGCATTGCAGAATGCAAATGACATTGACGGAAATGTTTGTTTTCCTCTATTCCATAGTAAAAATTGATCAATGATCATACAGTAAAATCACAAACAAACTAAAATTAAAAAAATGGCGTCATGGGATATGATAAGTACAAACATTTTAATAGATTTCTATAAAAAGAAAAATTCTAATTTCCGTCAATGTCATTTGCATTCTGCAATGCGAGGTCGGTGGAAACGCCACCTAAGTCTTGAATGTCTGCTGCCACGTCACTATTTTTGTATTTAGCCCTAGCCGGTCGGTGGAATCCCCGCCTTACCACAACTCTACATGTCCTGACTTTGGTAGGAACCACCCTTGGTGTTGTGGAGTTTCTTTAAAATAAGATACGCTTTCGCGAGGTTTTTGGCGGTTGGGGGTTTCGGTCCACGCACGAAGAATGTTATTTCTTTGGTACCCATCGAAGACGTTCCATTTTTATCTGCCACCTGGGAAAGTGTCCGAAATTCCAGTCGTAAATCGGTACTACTGTACGTACTGTACTCCGACTTTCACCCGAAAGGTTGTTAGTTCGAGTCCCACACTGGCTACATTTTCTGGCCATACTTCGGAGGGAATGTAAAGCAGACGGTCCCGGGTCATCCTAGTTGAGTGTAAGAGATGGCTTTATAGCCCTAACTTAGGTAGGTTGGCTTAGTAATAGAACAACAAAAAGTCAAGATTTTTATTTTTTTATTTATGTACTATTTAGGCTACTTTAGCTAATATAATCGTGCATGCTAATTTCATTTTACCACGCATATTGTAATGCTGATGACAATTAATGGTGGGTCCCACTAACTGTGGGGTTTCCTCTGGTATAAGTTGAACCCAGCGGACACATCACACAGGATGGAATGTAAACATAAACGGAGGAAAGCATTTGAATATTTCGGATTCCACTTACCAGCATAGGAAAACCGGCGGGTGGTGCGGGAGCTGCTTTTTTTTTAATGCAAAAGCCAAAACCGGTTTTTGTAGCGCTCCCTTATAATTAGTCTTTGAGTTGTTGTAACCCGGTCCATCTCCTACTGCAACCTCATGTATCACATTGTGTCCCAATGCTGGTTACACCTGTCCTTACCTCAGCAGCTGCGTCGTCAGCCTCTTAACACGTCCTATTTTTGCTTCGCTATTAGTCCGAGAGTCGTTCGTCACCACAGCGTACGGTGGTCCACTCAACAACCGCCTCACAAACTTACCTACTCCCATATGACCAGCAATTATTGTTCTACACATTCTGATGATTGATTTTTGGCAGTCTCTAAATAAATAAATAAATAAATAAGGACTTTTTGTTGTACTAAGCCAACCTAGCGGAGTTAGGGCTCTAAAGCCCTCTCTTACACTCAACTAGGAAGGCCCGGGACCGCCTGCTTTACATGCCCTCCGAAGCATGGCCAGAAAATGTAGCTAGTGTTGGACTCGAACCAACAACCTTTCGGGTGAAAGTCAGAGTCCGTACCATTACGCTACTTGTCTTGAGCCTCTAGCATGTGCTTGGCTATTGAGACCTTCAAAATACAGCAGCAGGATGCTGCAAGTCAGAGATTCCAACAAAAAGCACTGCGTTTTCTCAAGCTATGCCGATGGCTGAGCCACACTTATTATTATTTTAATGGCTTTTTTGGACTTGTGGCCCATTGAACCTTGCCCAATGCCAACGACCCCATGCCTTTTCGGACATTATCGGTATGAATCCGAATGAACTTTTGGCCCTTGGCAGACTGGCACGCGTCCGCCATGTCAACCAATACAGGCTACAAGCTAAGCTAAGCTAATACCATTGAGACAACGTAATTAACAGGCGTAAGCAAGATTTAAGTTCGGGTACGAGTCGAGCCACCCTTCAGTCTATCTCAGTAGTGTAAATGAAATGAAAAACGACTTTATATTAGGTGAGCTTTAGCCCTGAAGGGCTACTCCACCATCAGCTAACCTATTTACAATTTATTTTATTTTTAACATTATTATCATACGTAACATAACATTTTCATAAAAAAAGAAGAAAGAACCGGTCCGAGTTTACTCGAACATGCTTTCCAATTTACCAATTAGTAAATGAGAAAATGAGTAATATAATTGAAAATAATTTTCCTATTGTTAAATTTCCAATATCTCGGGGGGGGGGGGGGGGGGGTGTCCACCTGACGCCACTGGAGGTGAGGTAAATTCTAGATAGGTCAGACCAACACATTTAACCACACAGTAATAATGGCAGGGTACGCAATCTGTTTGAAGTGAATTTTTAAAAAAAAATTTTTTGGCACAAAACCAAATAGTTTTTTGGAAAAGCAACCTGTCCGGTTTCGTTACTCTATTTAGCACCTAAAACATGCCTGATGGTAGAAATCATCGATAGAAAGGTTTCGCAGAAAAATTATTTTTAGTCATTTTTCATTAAATTTTAGTTATTTCTATTTTTTTACCCCCAGAAGCAAACTATCAAGGGGCAAGCGACCCCCGCATTTTATCAACATTAACAACGACTACAATATATGTGAATTTAAAAGAAATCGTTGGAGCCGTTTTTGAGAAATAATTTGTTTAGACTTTTTTTGGAGTTTTTTGAGAATAAAACCCCCCAAAATTGAGTTAGCCCAATACAAAAAAAAATGGTTCTGAGGTATGATTTTTGTGAACCTACATGCCAAATTTCATTCAAATCCACCGAATAGTTTGGCCGGAAATCGATGAACAGACAGACAGAGCCACAGACAGACATTTCGTAAAAACCACTTTTTGGGGTTCCTGGGACCTCACAACGTGTAAATCCGTTGAAATCTCGGAATCGAAAATTTCGACCAACACAAAGCTTTCCTTATGCTACGTATAAATTGGAAAGCAAAAAGAAAAGGAAGAGAAGAAATAATAGTAGAAGAAATTAATGACTATACGGTACACAAATTTTCCACTCCTATAAAATTGGTATTGTTCGCTACTTTGACGCCATCTTTTCGCTATTGATAAGCAATTAATCAGTGTCAATTTATGAATTGGAGCAGCCAGCGCCTGGTTCGCTGATGGAGTTTTCCAGTCGGACATTCCAGTAGTCCCCTGTCGTGGATTTGCCCGTTCGGTCATGCAGAGCTTGCAAGTTGCTTTCTATGTTCAAAATGTGCAGTGCATGTGTCAGAAATGCCAACCTAGGTTGAATTATTAGTTAAATTACCTTGGTTACTTTTTATTTATTAATGTGACCTGTAAAAACCAGATAAGCAATTTTATAACATAATCCCCTTTGTATCGGCACCGAAAGAAAGACTCATTCTGTATAGCTAAAAATTTAGCATTATTTAAAAGAAATTTAGACAAATGGCTGCGAACAGAAGTTACTAACAAACGAGAATTAACTATTTACTAACTATACCTATTATAGTAAACTGATACAACTAACCTGAATTGATTAACTATTACTAACCAATAATTATTTAAATATTTGTATTGCGATTGAATTACGTGTATTTCCAAAAGCGAAACCGCACACGGGCTGAAGGTGAAGCCTTGCGGTGTATAATTTTATTGTAGTCTACACTCTGTAATGAAATTGGATCAATATATTAATAATATTATAATAATAATAGCAAACAGTTTTGAGTAATAATCTGTCTTCATCCCGTACCCCCTCCCCTTAAATCCTCCCTTGGCCCCTTGTGACCTTTCGATATTTTGAGCACGTGCTTGATAGTAGGCCTAAATTTGTACGGTAAACGTCGCGTTCACAACGGTTCGCGATTGGAGGAAGTTCCTAACACCGAGTAGTAAACCTCAGCATTTCTCGTAGACATGAAACCCATTTTGAAAGGGGGAAGGGGGGCCTCCAAGTTGCAGTCAGTTCTGTTAATTTTGAAGAAATTGCTGAAGTTGAATAATGGGTAAACTTTCTCCTTGGGGCGTTGACATGCTGAATTTTATCGAGTCTTTTGATTGGATTCAAAAAAATGTTCCGTTCCTTTCAATTTAGTTCCTTTTATTAATAGAATATGGAACCTAGATACTGGTCGTACCTGGTTTACGCGAAAATCGCGAAAAACATTTTTTATTTAATTTACTACGTAAGATATTTGGTCTATCCAAGTTGTAGAGGACTACTTCATGCACAATATTATTATTTTTACCTTTGGAGCTGCCATTTCACAATGCTTAAAATTTTAGTCCTCCCTTAAAAGTGTACAGCCCGTAGGAAAGTGGCAGCCCGCAATTTAATACTTTTTATTTTTTATTTAATTAACTAAGCATGTTATTAAAGATTTGGCTCATCAAAGTTGTAGAAGACTACTTCATGGATCATATAATAAGGTATTTTTAGTTTTCGAAATGTTAGTTTTTTTATAAAATCGATTATACGTGAAAAGTTATTGTTTATAAAATATTTATATCTTTATTAAAAAACTACAATTTCGAAATTTAAAAATATCTTATAATATGATGCATGAAGTAGTCTTATAGAACTTTGATAAGCCAAATCTTTAATAACATGCTTAGTTAATTAATTAAAAAATAAAAAGTATTACATTTCGGGCTGCCAATGTCCTACGTACACTCTTTTAAGAGGATATGCTACGTAGAAATTACTTAATTTTTTATTGCATTATAACTACCAAGTTATTAAAAATTTGGCTCAAGCAAGTTGTAGAAGACCACTTCGTGCATAATGTAATCGGGTATTTTTACTTTTCGGTTTTGTAGTTTCTCCTAAGTTATATTTTACGCGAAATTGTAGTGTGATCATCATATATGAATGAACTAAGGCACCAAAAATTTAATATTTCCTATTATATGGTGCGTGAAGCAGTCTTCTACAACTTACACGAGACAAATCTTTAGATAGGTACCAGTACTTGCTTTGTTAATTAAAAAAAATTAAAACAATAAAAACAACGCATTTTGGTGTGCTATTTTTCTACGTAGCATGTCCTCTTAACTTCATTAAATATTTACAACACAAAAAATTGAAAACAACTATGATATTGCATGTATACAACTTCCACGATCCAAATATTTATAACTTACGCAGTAAATTAAATAAAGAAATAACAACCGAATAATCTAGGGGTGTCTAACATTTACATATATATCCTCTTAATAATAATACTAGCAATAATCTCCCTCCCTATGTATCGTGCTGATAAAGAGCTAAGTTATATGTTTTTTTGGAAACTTGCGATATGTGCCAATTACGTATTTGCCGAAGGTGGAATAATTTTTCTACTGCCATGAAAGCAGGAAAAGTACTGTTGTTTATTTCGACTGTTAAATAATAATTTTTCTTAGTATACATTCATAGTATATGAGTCACCTTAAGGACAGCTGACGAAATGTCTCACGAAAACAGCAGCAATCTGAGCAAAGTCCATGATTCAGAAGACTGTCTACTGCGCGTTACTCATAACTAAGTTGAATTTACATATTGTATTATTAGCCGACATCTAGTATTCCAAAATACTGCCATTTATCCTGAATTGATTACATAGTCATGGCCATTTCGTTAAAATTAGACTCTTACTACTTTTTGACCTCTTGATCTATCGCGGTTTCGGTTATACAGTATAATTACGCGTGCATGTCTAATTTCTGTCGTATTTCATAGATTTTCCTGTTTTCAAGTGGCCGTGGCCTGTAAGAAGATGAATTATTTTGCTGATAAGTCAAAATTGAGACATTCCAGCAAGATCTTAACTTGCAAATTTCCGATCAAGCGTTGGAAATCTTGCCTTATTACATATATTATATATATATATATAAGTTTTGCAGAAAAAATATTTTTAGTAACTTTTCATGAACATTCTATATATTTTTTGGGTTTGGTTTGCATTACAGCTACAATACACATACTATAGGTACATTGTATATACAATGTGAATTTAAAGAAAATCGTAAAAAAAATGGTTTTGTTTTTGGAAGGTAAAACCCTTTGACGAAACAGTAGAATCCGGGATGATAGGCCGTGGTCATTCAGAAAGCTTACCACTTCGAAACGCTTCGTCAACAACTGTGATCGACATCTTCAGTGGAACTGCGTAGACTTCTAAGATTGTATCTCGGAGCCTCAGCAGCAACTGTTTGGGCAAGGGGATGTTGACCAAACGTTGGGAAGTACGGTTTCAGCACGACCATGGCTTATCATCCCGGACACTACTGCTTCATCACGTAACTCCGGCCGTGAAAGCCTTCGTAATTAAATTCCTCCAAATTCATTTAGCCCAAAATAAATAATGGTACTGAAATTTGATTTTTATGAATCTATGTGTCAAATTTCATCAAAATCCACCGAGTAGTTTGTCCACGAATCGACGATCAGACAGATATTTTGTAAAAAACACTTTTTTTTGGTTCCAGGGACCTTAAAACTGATATCTCGAAACCGAAAAGAATCACAGATCTTTCCTTATACTACGTATAAATAGGGAAGCAAAATGTAATAGTAAAATATTGTGTGTTGAAGTTGTTTTAAACCACTCACTGCGTACCATTGTAATTAATTGAGATTATCTGACTTGGGGCAGACGGGACAGGTGCATATTAAATGTTACAAAATCAGAGTTAAATGACACAACAAAATGCATAGAGACAGACCATCAATGTGATGCGCAACAGACCGATTTAGCCCTTATGCCGCCCCGCTGCCGGGCGCCCCTGCCCCCCAACACGGAGCTGCCTTTGAGCCCCCCACCAGCACTGGGTCACCTGGTAAGCTACCAACTTAGAATTTTGCTTACACGTTTAGTTGGTTAAGTGCGATCGACGTCTGTTATTATTGCTATCGTATTAATGTTATAAGCTTCCCCCCCCCCTTGCTGGGCTGCCAGTTAAAAGGCGTCAGTCCGGTTCAGTGGAACAATAGCAAAGCACCAAAGCCTACCGTGGAACTCTGCTGGAACGTCAATGCATGTGTATGCATTTTGTCTTGTCCAAAATCTTTTCTGCTTCCAGACTCCAGACCTCTGACTGTATCGGGCAGACATGCAGTAAGGTGCCCATTCCATTGACCGGCTAGGGCTATTTACAAAAACGGTAACGTGGTAGCAGACATTCAAGACTTAGGTGGCGTTTCCACCGACCTCGCATTGCAGAATTGACGGAAATGTTTATTTTCCTCTATGCCATAGTTAAAATTGATCAATGATCATACAGTAAAATCACAAACAAACAAACTAAAATTAAAAAATGGCGTCATGGGATATGTTAAGTACAAACATTTTAATAGATTTCTATAAAAAGAAAAATTCTAATTTCAGTCAATGTCATTTGCATTCTGCAATGCGAGATCGATGGAAACGCAACCTAAGTCTTGAATGTCTGCTACCACGTCACTGTTTTTGGAAATAGCCCTAGCCGGTCAATGGAATGGGCGCCTTAGCTACTCATAGTTAGGTTCAGGTTAAGGTCTTACAATGAGTCTATACTGAATAGGCACCTGCAAGGTTTTTAATACTAGTATAATAGGCTAATTAGGTACTTATTTAAAGCAGATCGTGAGTGTGAAGTTGAAGTAGTTGACTATATTAGTTGGCTTTCGATTGTCGTGGCCGAGAAAAATAAATACATCTAATAATATTGTATAATGTGTACAAAAAAAAAATGCATAGACGGATGTTTGATGATGATCTTTGTACTGCTGAGTCAGACTCTCGTGGCAGACGTATTGGCCTGATGACCAATGCAATCTGAGGCCAAGGCTTCAGATGCCCTGGCTATGGACCAGACAGTGTCCACGTGCACCTCCTGCTGCACTGAAAACCGGGGACCAATGCAATCTGCGGGGGCCAAGGCTACCTAGTCGCTGTCTGCAGATTTGACATGGTCTTGGGTCCACATACATTTCCATGTCATTTTCTTCTGCACACCGAGAACCAAGGCTCCATTAGACAGTCTAGGTACGACTGCTTTATCGTAAGCCTCGCCCGTGTTGGACGAAATTGAACTAGGCACGATAGTGTCGACGGTTCGTGTGGTCACACGCGTCTACTCTCAGTGTGATTCGTCCATTCTGCAGCACTGGGTTTTCTAACGCAAGCCAATGGAATTACGAACAAAACTATGCTGCTCTGAGGTGTCCGACTGTTCGTAGTATTCATGTCGCCCTATGCTCTGGACGTCCCACTATGTACTCTATGTCCTGTACAAAAATGTTTTAGCAAGAATAATTCCGTACCGTAGTCTACGCGATTGTCTCAAAAATACTTTATGTAATTAAGTAAGATATAGCTATAGATGACCCCCTGCGTCGCTGTCTTGAACAGGACAGTCTCTTTTTCACGCAAGGTGTCCCGCTTCCACCGATGGCCTTACCTCTTTTACCTAGTGGCACTTTCTTCTCACTAGTTCTTTACACCCTAAAAAATTAAACCCCCTTTTTGCCCTGTTGGTTCATGGACACGACGCCCCACTATGCTCCTTTCCAATCTTATTCGTGTTCATTGCGTAATATGACTTCGAAAAATAAGTCTACGTTGAAAGTCAAAGCGTTGCTGAATTAAGTAATGATACCTTGCCGTAAAAGCTGTCGCGTCTGATGTGTAATTTTCCTTGTGCACTGCAACTCAATGAGTAGGCTATACAGCGTAATGGGTGTAGTGGGGAGGTAGTTGCTGAGAGGTGCGTGCTGTGTCTGGCAGTGCCAGCCCCCACAAATCATCCCTGCTTGTTTCGATTGATGCTGCGCCCTTGTCTCTTCCCCCTACCCCCCCCCCCCTCCCAAATCACTACTTCATCACTCTATTCTCTTCAGTTCGTCTATTCAGCGGTGAGTGCATGTGCTGACCTCGTTTTGTGCCAATTATCCTTTTTATTTTCTTCTTGCGGTCTTTGGTATTTTTGAAGTGCGACATTGTTTGTGTATTTATCTGTGGCTTAAGCGTCCTTATTGTTTTTTTTTAGTTTCTTTCCCTATAACTTATTGTATAATATTGTCGGGGGTATTAGGCCTACTCAGATGCTGTAATTAAACCCACTACGAACCGTATGAGCGTTATAATAGACTTTTTTGTGATAGCACATGAACCAATGTACATGAACCACAAATGTAACGCGAGGTGCATTAACTTACTTGGAAGGGTTATCGGGCTTTATTAAAAATTCATAAGCCACTGAAATTGAATATGTATATGTTATGCCTTGTGCCTGCTATGATTGTCGCCACCTTGGTTCCATAACCACTGAAAATGAAATGTTGGACAAGAGCAAACTTAATTTGTTATTACATGTAACCTATTAAATTCCTATTTCAATTAGGGTAAGGCCGTACAAGATGAAATTTATTTTCTAGAGCACGCATTTCCCCTAGAGTTCTACCTATATAGGCGAGATGGGACATTCGATCGAGTGCGCCAAAAATTTTTAGGTCACCTTCTCACCTAATGTCACGCCTCCTATGACTAGTCATTGAAAAGACGTAGCAGGTGACCACCAAGATTCAAAAAATATTTTTGGCGCGCTCGAATGTCCCATCTTCTCCTATATAGAACTCTCCCCCATCCCGTGCGCACTTAACACTTAGTGCCGACGCTATCAGTAACACACTCGGGGTTTTGCTGTTGTAAGGTGATCGATGACCCCGAGCACATCCTCTTTCACTGCGATGCAATCGCACGAAGAAGAGGAGCATGCTTGGAAAGCTTGCAGTTACATGTAAAGGACCTACCGCTTCTAAACCCCCTCAAGATCCTGGCTCTCCTGAGGGAGATAGGCCTCAAGGTAGTAATGTAGATACTTTGTTGTAGGGGGCACAATAGGCCCAATAGGCTTAAGTGTACGTATATGTAGGTAAAACCCCAATTAATTAAAAAATAATAATAAAAGGTGATCGATGGGCGAGTAAACCGTATTGAAAACTCGTCGCCAATCTCCACACAATTTAACCATTCAGCCGCACACTTATAAAAGAGAATGGTCGAGAAATATTGTGTGATAAGACCCTTCTACAATAGCTTCAAATGTAACACCTTTTGCAGAGGCGGAGTGTGGATGAAGTGGCGGGGCAATCGGCAGCGTCTTTAGCGGCGGCGGTCATGGAGAAGAGAAGGCCACACTTCGCCCAGTTCATGAGACCAACCCCCTCCACCAAGGTAAAGGCAAAAATTATGTATCGTAACAGAAAAAAATGATTTTTTTTTTTAAATGAAATTTTAATTTGGAGAAAAAATGTATAAAACGAAAAGACGGGATTATAACCAAGGTATTTACTTTGCCGGGACCTCCACATCAATCTCTCTCTCCCCCAATGGTTCAAATTTTCCTGTGCTTCAATGCTGTGTAACTGACATGCAGGGGCGTAAAGTTGGGGGGGGGGGCTTTGCCCCCCAGCCTCGAGCATTGTAAGACGTAGCTCATACTTGTGTCCCCTTGGTCCCCTTTGCAGCAATATGAATGTAAGCATTCCTGTTTTAGCGTTGTAAAATCTACAGCTATACTTTGCAACTATTAAAATGCGTAAACCCCTACTATTTTGCTCTTATATTTTCAATTTTTCCTTAAATCCTGCCAGATGACGTCATAAGGTCTACTTTTTTTGCCCCCGCCATCATTCTAAAACTTCACGCCTCTGCTGACATGGCAGCAGCTTAGTTAAGGAAGAAACATCAGGTTGTTTTACTGTACTATGTACTGTATCACTGCAGATGAAGCTATGCAATTAAAATAAAGGTTCTAAATATTTTGTTAACAAAGCAGGCCGGCTTATGTTTGACTTAATTAATTAATTCCTCGTTTCACAGCCGAAAGGAAAATGAAAATGGTCTTATCAAAAATCCATAAGACCCTGCTTTTCCTCTACGCTACCTATGCTATGTATGTAATAAAAAATACTTCATTATTTTCCCGACCACAAAATCAACACACAGTTTGTACCAAACAATGACGACTATGAACTTTTACTTATTGAATTATTTTTACTTTGACTGGACGTCATCTTGAAATCATTGATTTGTCGTAAAAAGTGTTGATACCATTATCGTAGATAATAATACGGGCTTTCAGTCAAATTTTAATTCATTCCTCTGCGACCAATATTAACTGAGATATGAATTATATAAGGTTTGAATCGGCCGCCGTCTTGTAACTAGATAGTGGATCTAGCTGGTTATCGAACTCGATCAAAAAATTTGTATGATCAATTTTTGTGCCAAGTTTCATCAAAATCAAATAATATTTACGGAAGTTAGAGTGTTTCCTAAAATCGATATATACTACATACATTGTATATACAGTATATATATCTTAATATATAAATTGTCTGTGTGCATGTCAGGGGCCTCCTCTCAAACGACTGGACCGATTATGATGAATTTTTTTTTGTGTGTGTTCAAGGAGATTCGAGGATGGTTTAAGTTAACAATTTGGTCCACTGGAGAATTGATTTTTTGTACGGAGGGTGGTTTTAGGCTCAGGGGGTCATGAAAAGTTGTGAAGAAATTTTCTGAAAGTCGAAAATTGGTCGCCACCTCAATAGGTAGATGAATCTCCCCAAAAAAAGTAGTTGGGGGTACTCGAATTTGCTCCGTATTGGTCCTGCTTACACACAATAATATTTATTCGAACTAAGTTGAAGTAGTATACGATTTGAATCTCAATTAAAGTACAGTCATGTATATCGCGTTCCAATTTTTCTTCGACCCAAATTTATTAGATTAGAATACTGGAACAATATTTCAGTGTGAAATTTTATTACATCAAAATTGGAATACTTGTATAGTTCCATTTACATTTATATTGGCTACAATAAATCTGTCATTACAATGTCTTCGTCAAAGACATTCAGTTCGAATGGCTGGGATCGAATTATAGTGAAATAAACACACAATAAATACACCCACAACTGGACTCAAAAAGGGATCGTGTCTTTTCTAACATTTGGTTTTTAGATTAATGCTGGAAATATGTCCGGAAGAAGTGACCGAGAACAGTCATACTTGGATAGAGACCGGGACAGAGAGTATTATGACCGGGACAGAGACAGGGGCCGTGATCGTGACCGGGACAATATTGAACGTCCTGAGAGAGAACCGCGCTCTGCATTGTGCAGTCAGTCAGGTAGGAAACATATTCACCCTTTCTTTCTCTTTTTGTTCTTTTGATTTTTCTATTACCTTTTAGATCTTCTCATTTTCTCCTCTGATTTTTGTTTTTATTTTATTATTCCACGATAGTTGTTATCTTTGTGGTTGGATTTATAATTGCACCTTATAACTGCGGTTTTTTTAGTATTTCGCCATTATTAATCGTAACTTTTGTGGTAGGTACCTAAATTAAAGGAATATTTTATGAGCCGTTTGCAGCTTTATAGTAGGTCTATCCTTGATGGAAAACTTATCTTTGGTGACCATTCCTTTTGGTTTGCAACTAGAAATGTTTCAATGTTTCTGATGTCTCAGTCCGTCACTTCTTTCAGAAATAAAAGGAAACACGGACCACTCACTGTGTTTCTTCGATTCCAGTGAAGGAGATACTAAAATATATTTTCATGTACTCGAATGAACACGGCTTTTCAGTTCTTTTCGCAGCTTGACTTGTTAGTCAGATTTTCCAAGGCACTCACTGTTTAAGTGTTATTCCGAAGAAGTGTGATGTGATATTTGACCCAGTCGTATTTCATTTTTTAGGTGGAGGGGAAGAGCCGGAACTGCTGATGAGACAAAACCAAGACCTAAGGAGGAGATTGGACGAGGAGTCGCAAAGCTATAAACGCAGGCTAGACACTTACAAACAGGCTCAGGCACATCAATCAGCACTGGTCAGCAGGTTACAAGCCAAGATACTGCAATATAAACAACGATGCGCAGGTCAGAAAACTATTAAATGGCTCTAGTCTATACTACTACTACTAAACTACTACTACTAATACTTTATTTTATGCTTGCGATATTTGACTATTTGAGTAAATGAAAAGATGAAAATGACAGCAATACGCGTGTGGGGCTCCCTGAACCATACATCTTACGATCCAGAGGAAAAAAACCTCAAAGGTGCTGCAGCTCCTATGGACAGGTGCATAGGAGCTAACTTTTGGTTCATAGGAGCTGCAGCTCCCATGGACATTTAGGCACGCCCCACCTTTTGATGCATAGAAGCTGCGCAAGTTCATAGGAGCTGGCCTGTGATGCAAAGGAGCTGCCCTGTGATGCATAGGAGCTGCAGCTCCTATGGACAGCCACTTTTTGGTTCATAGGAGCTGAAGTTATTGAAACAGGCACCTTTTATTATTTTTTATTATTATATATTTGACTATTTGAGTAAATGAAAAGTTGAAAATGACGTAGTTACAAGTAACGTAGGAATTAATTAAGGAGGGGTAACGCAGTCCACATTTAGCTTTTAATATATTTTTTATAGATTTGGAGGGTCATATGGATGTGTCTGGTCCTGGTGGAGCAGACTCTCCCCCACCCCCACGGGGAAGTATAGGAGCACTACCTCTGCCACCTCCTCCCCTAGACGATCATGAACTAGACCCAGACACCGCGCTGCGCTTACTTGACGAAGAGCGACGACGCTGCGAACGGATGAAGCAAGTGAACGCCGCGTTAAAACAGCAGTTAGATGAGTCGCATGCAACGAACGAGGGTCTGACTAATGACCTTCAAAAACTGCACAATGATTGGGAGCGACTGCGGGAAGAGTTGCTAGCAAAAGAGGAGGTAAAAATTAAATGTACATTGTAGTATTGTATATTATATTAAATAGCCTAGTAAAATACATAGTTAAAGGCGGAAAACCTGATTTGCTTAAGAATTAAGGGGAATATTATACCTATCGTACAAGCCCATAGATAGTAGTTGGGTCATAAAACTTGACTTGACATGAATCATAGATTGCTTAGCACAGAAGTTAGTTTATAAAAAGACCCTGTCATGGGCAACCACTGAACACTGTAGCGAATTCAATTTCAGAACCGTAAGTTAAGGCTACTCACGTGCCTACTGGTTATCCGGGACCCAGTCTTGTTATAATTTACTTTCGGATCAAGTAAGCCTGTTTCCAGTTCCGGATTAACCCATGGGCACTTGGAGAAATGCCTAAAATTCCGCCCCCCCCCAGAATGAGATATTTTTAGATTAAAATATAAAAAATTAGAAATTAAAAGTTTTAAAATTGTTGCAGCACTCAAAATGCGCAAAACCGCACTATTTCAGCCCTATTTTTCCAAACTTATTCTCCCGGGGGCAACCCCCGGGCCCCCTTGTCCAAAATTGTATTGATTCTTTGTAATATGTAGGTAAGCATGCTTGCTCTCAAATTGTGGTAAACCTCAATATTTCAGCCCTCTGTCTCCTGAGCAACTTTTATGAAAATGGGTGCACCAAATTATACCACATCTTCGAAAACCTATCGTTATGCCACTGACAAGTGCCCCCCCCCCCCTTTTATGAGGTCTCGGACCGCCTCGTCCGTCTCTGGTTTAAACCCACGCCCCCCCCCCATATCTTTTGCCCCCGGCCCCCCATATCTTGTGCCCCACCCCCCCCCCCAGGGGTTAATCCGGCACTGCCTGTCTCTTTGAATTATCAGAGCTAATAATGAAAGGCTGTATTGATTTTTTTCTGAATAGGAGTGGAAAGAAGAAGAACAGGCTTTCCATGATTATTACTCTCACGAGCACAGTCGATTAATTGGACTTTGGCGAGAAGTAGCAAACGTGAAAAGGCAGTTTTCTGAGCTTCGAACTTCTACAGAGCGAGACCTCGGCCGAACTCGTGACGAAATCTCTCACCAAGCCCGAGACTTGGACCGTGTTTGCACGGGTATTGTGTCTTGCGCCGCATTCTCAGCACAAACAGAGGTAAATAGCGAAATTCATAGAAACGCTTGAACATTCTGTTTTGCTTTGCATGCTTTACTAGGTACACAAAAATTCTTTGCGGTTTAATTTTGTGTGTGTACATAGTACAGTATATGCTGGAATTTATTTCGTAGGAAAAAATTTTACTGCGACGAGAGCAAGAAGCCGTTGAACTGTCTGCACAAGTTTGCAGCTTGAGGTCTCAACTGGATGCCGAGTTAGCTGCCTCCAGACAGAAAGACGAAAGAATTCAAGACCTCAGTAGGCAAATTCGCGCTCTCGAAAATCGTTGTACCGAAGCTGATCAAAGTAAGTCAAATTAATAATATTCAGCAGTACTCTAATAGTTGTTGCTATCTAGCCTACCCACAAATTTAATTTATTTGCGAATTTTTTAGGTGTAGCTCAAGTAGTGAGATTGCAAGAAGAAGCTGAGTTACTTCAAGGAGCTCTTCGGGACATAGCTCATGCTGTTATCCAGGACGCTGAATCTAGAGACCCTGCTGCCTCTTCTCATTTACATCTAACACCAGCCACTGCTGCACCCCAGAGATCTCCACGCAGAGCCCCTAATCCATCTTCAAGGATGCCCACTTCTCCAGCATTTGCCGAAAGTACGATATCAGCTGTGCAAGCTGCCTTGCACAAATATCAACTTCAAATTCATGAATTACAGGTTGGTCCGATTAAAATGCTATACCACTTTCTAACATGAAAGTCCTTGTCGCATCGGCAATATGCTTAAATCTGTTTTCGTTTCTAGGTGAAGCTTGAGACTCACAGAGAACAATGCTCTCAACTGAAGAAACAGTATGACACTGCTGATGAAGCTCAACATGGTCTAGCTGCGCGAGTGACGGATTTGACCGCACAACTGGATGCATCACGCTCGCAGTGCGCACATTTGCAACAGGAGAAGGAGCTTTTTGCAAAAGCTGTGGAAGCTCTCCGAATCGAGAAGAGCACATTAGACAAGACGAGAACAGATTTATCATCACTTGTGGATGCATTGCAGGCAGACTTGGAAAAGCAGCAGAAAGGAAATATGAGATTTCAGAAGCTTTCTGATAGCTTGGAAGATGAAAAAATGTTCCTACAAAGCGAAGTAAGTCATCTTGGTTAAAGTAGGCATTAAATGTAATAATAGTCTTAAGACATGATGATCAGTTCTTGCTATATATTAATAATTATGTTATTTGCTACGTCTCTAGATGGAGCGGTTAGGTAGAGACCTTTCGCTTCGAGACCAATCTCTTCGGGCTGAAGAGGACCGATGCAGTCGCTTACGAGATGAATTGGTTACGACGCGCGAGGAACTAAGCAGAGCCTGCTTGGAGCGAGATGTACTTCACTCGCAGAAACTAGAGGCAGACGCAACCATGGCACAAATGGATAAGGGGAAAGGGGATATTGAGCTGGAACTAGAAAGGGCCCTGCTAGACAATCGCGATCTGCATGACACTCTGGAGAAAACTGAAGCCAAGGCCAGAGCTGTTGAAGCTGAGAAGAGGAGACTTCAGGATGACCTTGCGAGAGTAAGTAAATTAGCATTCATACAGCCTACAGTATTGTCTATATAGTCAGTCTGGAATTAGTTAATAAATACCAATTCTTGCGAATGCGGACAACAAGACCTTCTGGTTTGCCTTAGACTGGGACAAGTGGTCATGACCCCCCCCCCCCCCCTAAATGAGTAAATTCATTATGATAGTAAAAAAAAAATTAAATAGAATAAAACTCAAATTTTCAACAACAAAAAAATTACCTTTGAAACATACATGCAACAAGTTACCCCCCCCCCCTAAATTTTCTGCTGGATCCGCTCTTGCATCCAGGCCGCAATGTTTTGAATCAACGTGCCCTAGGCCCGGACACGTTAAGTAAGTAAGTAAGTATACCAATTCTACTTAATTCCTGCTGGGGATTTATTTTGCTGACAGAAATACCGCGCATAATGTTAAACATAATGTTCTTCATTCACCTATTTGTAAGATAGCGTACTGTTACGATGATCTTAGTGTGAACGATAACATTGTGTCTTAGGCGGAAGCGGAGCGCGTCAGACTCCAAAGCCAAAGTGGGGATCAGCAAGGTGACATTATGTCTCTCAGAAAAGAAATACTCACTGCCGAACAAATCAGACTAGACATAGAGGCAGATAAGGCGAACCTGATGGAGAAAAGTAAATTTTTGGAGATTGAGAAGGAAAAGGTATGATATCAATCATTTTAAATTGACTTGAGTTGATTAGGCAACCTCCTTATATTGTACAACATATGGTATATAATACTGGCATAAACAGCTAACTTAGGTTGAAGAGTGAACCTCCTCGCGTTATAACCGAAATTAGAGGATTTAAGAAAATCCCGCCAAGGCCAGATTTTTCTTTATACTGTAATTTCAATGAGAAGGTATGTACCTATTAATTACCATAGGCTATGAGACTTCAACCTGAAATATTATTTAAAAATTGTCCCATGATGATGTGCTTCAGAAGCGGGGGAACTATATTTTACTGAGTGAATCCCATTAAAGTTGATTTGTGGATAGTGCCATGATTACAATGTTTACTATTACCTCGCACCTGATTGACTCCCTACAATCTCAACCTGATAAATTCTAGATGACATCATGCTCTACTGTAATACATAGAATACATTTATGGGTGAAGTGGTCAAATGAAATTCCGATGTTTCAGAAATTCCAATACAGTACGATGTTTATTCCCACCTACTTCATGTAGTATAATATAATGGACTATTTTTGTGGGCTGTTTTAGAGTGAAGTTGAGCTGGCAAATGTTGTTAGGGATCGTGGAGAACTCAGTAACCAGTTGGCAGCCGCTACTCGCAAGCGTGATGCACTCACGGAAGACAACGTCCGACTGAGACAAAGGTTGGAACAGGCATCGGAGACCAATGCAAGGATCAATAGGAACCTTGAAGATCTGGTCAAAGACTGTGAACAGAAACAGGTAAGCTTGGTCCGTAATAAAATACGATCATGCCTAGAAAGGACTTGTGAATACTCGACTTTCCTTACCATGGCGCCATTTGGCACACTGGAGGTGAAAAATAAGATTTTCTTATCTGGGAGATGAGAGAAGGATTTCATTGTAAGTGGGCGGCTTTATGTATGCATAAAACATTTCGGGAGGGGGGGTGGGAGACCCATTGCCTCCAGCTATCAAATTCTTGCCTCGGGCTGAGGTCCAAGGTGCGTTGAATTCCACCAGTCAAACCGCTAACCGATCACTGTTGTGCCTAACATCTATTATATCTTGCAAATTATGCATTACAACAACTCGCATTAGTCAATTTCGTATTAAATTTTAACCATGGGCAAGGAAAAAGATTGTTTTAACGAATCGGCAACCTTGTTGTTATGACATAAGAAAACGTAGGTCGAGAGCAATTTTGTTAATCAGCAAGTCATGCGTGGTAAATTCCGTCGCTCCTTCTATGCTGGTAATAGCCTACGAAAGTTTATAAACGGTGTATAATGCTTTTGAAAATGACAGCCAATCAGCGGAAGTCAATGGAAAATACATGAAATTGGGCATCCCCATTCCTGTAGTTTCACGATTATGCAACCGTGTTGGTAATGTAGAGGTCATTGACCTTCAGCCAACCTATTTCCCTACACCATACTGACATTATTATTGTGTTAATATTTTTAACTTGTTCATCAAATATGTTTAACTTATTGACTGACACAAGGTTTTCTGTGGCCGAGGGGATTTCTTGTACCGACCGAATTTAGGCTAGCCTACCTTATAATAATTATGTTAGGTAGGTAGATTGAATAACAAATGAAATCGATAACGATCGATCCAGTACAGTCCATCTCTCCCCGTGTGGAAGGAAGGAAATTCCCTTTAACAACATCATGTAATTTAGCTACTGTAAGACCAGGAATATAGAAATGAATGTGTTTATTCCAATACGACAATATAGGTCTACAAGAATCTGCGTGTACAATTTTATTTCAGTACAATTCAATGCAGTGCTTCAAAAAAAAAAAAAAAAAAAAAAAAAGGGTTAAGGAAAACCTAGGCAACCAAAATTTAACCCTAAGACAATAAAATTATATACCATGATCATAATATCTATTACGGTACCTACCTATAGTACGGTAATTGATAAGTGATAAAGCATGTATAGGTACGGGTTCACACGTACCATTTTTTTTTTTTGATTTCTGGTCAATTTATAAATTGAACCTATTCATTATTAACAATATCTGTAATCAGCAGCTTCATTCGCCTTGGTGTGATAGTTGATAGGTATGAGCCCCCCCCCCCCTCCCCTCCTTATCAGTTATCGTCCCTCTACTTAGAATCATGCCTTCCTTCGATTCCAATCCTATAGCCTACACTCCTGAGATAGTCATCAAAATTGATTTCTATGCACCCCATCCTTGGTCTTCCTCTTGAACTTATTGAATAGTACAATATTTAGGACAAAATCGTGTTGTATGAGTTAAAATTGTTTATTGGAAGCATTCTTCCCAAAAAAAATTCTTTTGATGCACTACAAAGCAATTTTAGTCCAATTTAGGGATCGTGAAGATATGCTATTACAGTTTAAATAGGAAACTGACTATGCCCGTAAACGAGATATATTTTATTATACGTCAAATATTTGAATGGGGGTTCTATAACACGCACGCCAAGTCACACAAGTCTTTTATATGTTGTCGTGACCTCATCGTCTATTTATATATCAACAGCAGGAATGATCAACCCAACCGTATTGATTTCTTTCGAAACTTCAGTGTCAAGCCGTTCATGGTAGTATTACTTCCTTCAGATTGCAATTGAAGCTCAAGAGAAGGAGCTGCAACGAGTTCAAGAGCAGCTAACGAGCTTGCGTACGGAGAAGGACGCTTTGGAAGCCGTGCTTTTCGACACGCAGAACAACTTGGCCGCAGTGGAGGTGAAGAGGTGCCAGCTGGAAAAGGACAAGGAAGGGCTGATGGTGCAACAGGAAGCGCTCAGAAGCCAGGCAACCAGGTTGGCGAGGGATGTGGACGCTGCCGAGCAGCGATCCAGGGAAGCGAGTGCTGCGTTGCTGCAACAGCTGCGCGTGCAGGAAGCGGAATATAAGAATGCTGTAGCCAACCTGCGCAAACTCAATGAAGAACATGTTCGAAAGGTGTTGGAGGAGAAAGTAAGTACCTTTATCTTCTATTTTCGCATTTTCGTAAGAAAATTACGAAGGTCGCCTTGAAGTCAATTTTGCCTAGCTTTGGATCATAAAATATACTGCCTACAATTCAGTTTTTGTTTGTTCAGGCTGTTGAGTGCCGACTAGCTAATGTTTATTAAAAAAATTGGTCGATCCCCTCTCTCATGTAATTGCCTCAAATTAACTTTAAATAGCTGTATAGTACTATAGGTATGTAGCCTTGTTAGGTTAACTGATGGTAGAGTAGCCCTTCGAGACTAAAGCTTGCCTAATATAAAGCCGTTTTTCATTTCATTTTTCATTTCATAGTATCCTTGACTTAATTAGGCGCGATCAGCCCAGAGGGACTTTTGGCCGCTCTGACAATTTCCCTCCATCTTTTTCGATCCTCAGTAGCCGCTGTGCAATCTACTGCCTCGACGCCAACTCGAAGGAGGTCCTCCTGGAACTGGTCCGCCCATCTTCGCCTAGGTCTTCCTCTTGGTCCTCTTCCGAGGGGGATTGCTTCCCACACGGCCTTTGTGGGTCTGTAGTCCGGCATCCGGTGCAAATGTCCTATCCATTGTAGCCTTTTTGCTCTAAGATCGTCAATGACGCTGAGGGCATTGTAGAGCCGATAAATTTCGGCGTTGCATCGGATTCGCCAGACCCCGTTGATGATTCTACCTCCAAAGATCCTGCGGAGCATTTTATTTTCGAAAACCGAAAGCATTCTCCGGTCCCGATCAGCCTAGTATAGTATTGCCTAATTCTAATTTTTGAAGCCAACTCAGGCCTACTGCAAATTTTCGTAGCCCTTTGAATTGGTACTATATGAAACGTAACAGCAGGGTTTTAATTTAATTTACGCCACAATATGTATTGCATTGTATAGAAAAATGACCTGTAATAGACATTTGTAATAGACTTTTTTATATCCTCCAGGAGCAAGTTCGTAGTTCATTGGAGAAACGACTTGCAAGTTCAATGGATGCATTGACCGGAGAAAAGGAGAGGGAGACGCAACAGCTGCAGGAAAGAATTACAGCACTGCAGCAGCATATTGATAACCTTTGCCAGCAGCACGAGGAGGTTTTGCTGCGTGCTGAGAATGACAAGCAGCAGGCTTTACTGCTAGGTCTGTCGGCTATTTCACTCTTGTTCATATTACTTAAGATTCCCATTCAAGACTTCTCCAACGAGGCATGCCAAATTATTATAATGGGGAAGTGGTTAAGTTGGGCTGACCCCTGTTACAATGTGTCAATGGTAAGCGTGTCTCAGTTTGTCCAATGCTGCTTGTAGCTAGTGTGGGCTGACATGGAAGAATAGCACCAGTTTGCCAATGGCCAAAATTCGTACTGAAACAATGTCAATAATTTCCGAAAAATCAATGAGGTTGCAGGGCAAGTGTCAATGGGCCACTGAAAATCCATAAAAAAAAGACCTTCAAAATAATGACAGTGGGGAAATGTTGTAAAATTTGTAAATTTTTGTGGAGTTTTGGTTTGTCTCCCTGAATGGGAATGTATGGGAATCTTGGAGAACCTAAGTATGTTGAAGATATAGGCCTACTGCTCGACCATTAATAATTGAGGGAAATGAAACCCTGTGGTTATTCCAATAAGTTGCAAGAATATACCGACAACGTAACTATATGTTCCTGCTGCATTCAAATAAGTACAGTGTTTCATTTCCTTGTATAAGTTGTATATACTGTATATCGCCCATCAAACAGTACCTAAAACAGTTCATAGACGATCAAAGTGAATAGCAAGCATGAAAGTTTAGCCCGGATCTATAGCCTCTCACTTGAAGTTAATGTTTGAGATGGTCTTTAGTAATGTTGAACTATTATGTTTGATGCAATACTTCGTTAAACATTTCACATGATGTTTCAATGCGTTAATGGGTATTTGAACTTTCAATATCAGAATAATCATCAGTGCATCGGTTGACCTGTAGGGTCATCGGTTATGATATCCGTAAAGCTGCAGCAGCTTAAATATTTGACCATACTGCATGCTCTACTACACTAATAGTACACTATACTATACTGCTAGTTACTACCGGCTTAGATAGCCGAAGTAAGTACGAGTAGGCCTGCGTTTCTACGTATGAAACCTGTTACATGTTTCACTTCTATACCAATAAGTTTACTGATCTGGCGCCTTTTCGCAAGACGAATCTAGGTTAGCTCCGAATAAGACGAGGCAAATGGCAGCACTATAAATTTTAATGAATAACGGAAAATACCTGCTGTTGGCTATTTCTTTTGGATTTGTAGGTTCACGTTTTAGTTGTTACTTACTCATTTCCAGCACACCATGATCAGCAAGCACTGGCTGAAAAACTGGAAGCGCTAGCTAAGGAACTTGAGATTGAGAAAGCCAGTCTCGAACGAGGAAAACGAGAGTCAGCTGCCCGATCCGAGCAGGATCGGGTTCATATTAATAACTTGAGAGAAGAATTGGCGACGCATAAGACAAGGCTAGAAGAACTGAGGTATGATGCTTACTTACTACAAGACCCTGATTAACGATTGTCTGCAGTGAAATATTCTTCGGAGCTACAGATCAGGTTGAGCTTTGCCCTTTCCCACCACCTCCCTTCAGACATCCCAGTCCTTTGCCTTCGTCTGCCAAGCTTGAAATCTTTCGCAGTTCACTTTCCACCTCGTCCCTCCATCGGGGTGCCTTGTCGCCTTCTGCCTTCCATTCTCTCTCTGTACCTACCAAGGTTGGAGCTCTAAAATATTCTACTAATAATGTATTAGGTAGTTTGATAACTCATTCATTTGTTTCTGCTGAGTGTGAACGTTTAAATTCAATTCTGTCTTGCCCCTACGGTTAGAATTCCGATGTACAGATATGAGGCCTTGTGATTCAACTTTTTTTCTATCATTTTCCCCATTATTGTCCATTGCTTATAGCCACTGTATGCATGTTACTATTGCTTACCTAACGTCGATATTATTTTTTTATTATAGAATGGCTTCGGAGGAGGAGAAGAGTAGAATTGAGGCTCGGACTGAGGAAGCCCGCGGGGAGAGAGATGCCGCATTGGCTGAGGCCGAAGAGCTAAAACTACAGCTCCATCTAGCGGAAGAGCGCAATGACACTCTTCAGCAACAGCTTCAAGACACCTCTCGACGGCTTAAAGAATGTAAGTCGCAAAAATTTCAATACGGCATGAAATGCAAGTCGACTCTCATAAAGATACCAGTACCCGTACACCGGTTGACCGAATTATTGTGTATGTAACCTTTTGTGGCTTAAGGGACATACTGCCTTTTCCATTCTATTGGTTTTATCTATTCAGTCCGGTTCGGAAAGGCACAGCTGCTATCAGTAGCACACTGGACAACGACGTTACCCAGGGACCGTCTAAAACAGTTTGCTTACCTTTCTGGAGCTTTTGGCCGATCTTATCAAAAACCAGACCACCACTGTTGTAGAACCTACCTGTCCAGTTCCTGAAGTAGGTCAATGTAGTAGGTCAGTGTGTGAGAAAGTGAGAAAGGCTGTCTATGCCCCAGGTCGTGTCGCAAGGTGGCAAGTTCTCCCCTCTCTTGACTGTATTGCGGGCACTGAAATGTGATGTGGTCTGGAGTACTGTCGTGCTGTCCACACTCACATCAAGTACGTAACCAAACTCTTCTTTTCGGGAATCATTATTACCTTTGCAGAATGCGGTATTGAATTTTTAGACTCTTCTTCGTCTTCCCATAAGGTATTTATTGAGGCTGCAAATCGAGCAGATTATAAAAACTGACTGTCGTATAGTCATTGACGTCAAACAATGCGTAGGCTAGAGTTCTAAATAGGAGAGGAGGGACATTCGCTGCTGGCCATATTTTTTTTTAATTTCTGGGGCCACAAAAAAATCTACCGTACCGCACTTGTCAGTCATTGAAAAAACGCATCCGATGGCCCCCGGATTCAAAAATATTTTTGGCAGGCTCGAATGTCCTATATCTCTTTTAATAAAACTCTAGCGTAGAATATACTGTATATCCAAAACCGTGCAGTCATTCAGTGTATATACAGTCTGCTATAGTCATTATAGCTACCTGCTGTCTATCCATTAGCCTGAAATTTTAATGTAATCAAATTTCAGCTGAGACTTGTGTTGAGAGCCTGCGGAAAGAGCTTACAGATGTGCGACGTCAGTTGAGTGACAGCAATCTGGAGAAGGAGAAGTACAGTAGAAGCAATAAAGAGCTTCGGGACCACGTGAAGCGAGCCGAAGGGGAGAAAAGAGAAACACAGCGAGCCCTCGATGACGCAATTCATAAAATATCTTGTAAGTAATTTTTTTCCATTGTGAAGAGAGTGAGAAAAAATCAGTGTATCTATAAATGAAAATAGGTACATACAATAATTGGTAGAGGACTATTTCATATATACCATATTAAAATTAAAATTGTGTTAAAATGTTTCCATAAACTTGATAATTCGGTAAATGTCAGTCATCTATCAGTTATCAGAAAAACCTCTGCACCAAAACTAAAAAAATCCTCGTGGTACTGTATGTACAAAATAGTTTTATAATTGAACAGAACAAATCATTATAAATTAAGTATTACATTAAAGAAAAAATTAAAACCAACCTATTTTGGGTTGATCCAGCGGTGGTCAAAGTCAACGGCTAGCTTTCAATCTCAATGCTGGAAAAATAAATTAGTCCGGTAAAAATTATACAGTACTTAAATTGGGGAAAATGACTAATATGTAATTAAATTACTTTCTACTTTTATTTCCAACCTTCTAAAATATACCAACCTGTTATTGTCCTTTGATATGACAGCACAGCTGGTACCCAGATAAGTGACATGTCGTGTTTCCTAACCATATATAGGAGGGAAGGAACAATGTTTCTCCTCATTAATGGCTTAGCCTGCGTATAATTATAGGCCTACTTAAATTTGGTAAAATTATTAACTTGCAAATAAGGTGTCTTCTAATTTCTCTTCAAACAGCTTTAGAGGACGCAAAAGCGTCTTCCGAAGCGGAAAAGATGAGATTGCAGGGAGCAATGAAAGAAATAGAAAAACAGCATGCAGTAATGCAAGAACAGTTCTCAGGAGCGCAGGCTGAGCTTTCGCGAACTCGAGCTGCGTCCTCGAATTTGGCCACTGAAGACAAGGAAAGGCAAGCGAGACTTTGCTCCGAGATTGAGGAACGGGAAAGGGCGCAGCAAGAGCTGCACCTATTAAAAAAGCAGGTAAAAACTCGGTGCTATACCTACCTACTCAGAAATTGAATGCTTATTTTAATTGCGATTATTTTTATTATTATTGCTTTAAATAACTTTGTAGCTCTATTATTATGTATTATAGCTTTTATTATATTCTTTGTAATGTGGAGCTGTACCTGTACCTATTAGGATTATACAGTACATAGTAAATAAAAATGCTTGGTTCATTTGGTATAACTTATGCATGTATAGCCTATACTGCCTACCCTCGTTCTTGTTTTTTAATTTTCCACTTTCGTGTAGGTGTATGCAGGGTCTTGACAATCTCACTCGGATTTACACGACCATTGAGGTCATTGTTCATAGAAATAGGTTGCATATGACTCGTTTTGTTCGCTTGACATAAACGCTGCACATCAAAACTCAACACGAAGGGCTGTGAATCCAGGAGCTATAGCCAATGTTTATTGGTAAGATACAACTTGAAAACGCCCTTAAAAAACTAAATAAATAAAAAATATATTGGTAGCATTGATATACTTTACAGGCAGCTGAATTGGACAGTAGTCTTGATATTGCCAGACAAGAATTGTTGCGACTACGGGCACGAGCGGATGATGAAGATTCGAGATGGCGTCGAAGAGAGCAAGAACTTTTGTTACGCCTTGAAGACGCCCGGGGGAGAGAGAGAAAACTGGAAGATCAGAAGCACAATTTAGAAGTTTGTCTTGCTGATGCCACGCAACAGATTCAAGAGTTAAAGGTTAGTATTGTCACTCTCTATCTATAGCTTGAGATTATCAATGTACAGTAATTGGGTTTTTTGTAAGCTAGATACTCAACTAAAGTTGAAAAGGCAATCCATTGTAATGGAATCAACAGATGAGCAAAGATATGAACGTCCAAAATATTTGATTACTTAATTAATTCTCTTTTGGGTATTGCGAAAATACTGACTCGTATCAAGCTTATTAGGCGCGCTTTCCACCGACCTACTAGTGGTAAATACAAATACGGTGACGTGGTAACAGACATTCAAGACTTAGGCGGGTTTCCACCGACCTCGCATTGCAGAATGCAAATGACATTGACGGAAATTTGAATTTTTCTTTTTATAGAAATCTATTAAAATGTTTGTACTTAACATATCCCATGAAGCCATTTTTTAATTTTAGTTTATTTGTTTGTGATTTTACTCTATGATCATTGATCAATTTTAACTATGGCATAGAGTAAAATAAACATTTCCGTCAATGTCATTTGCATTCTGCAATGCGAGGTCGTTGGAAACCCCGATTAAGTCTTGAATGTCTGTTACCACGTCACCGTATTTGTATTTAGCACTAGCAGGTCGGTGGAAACCGCGCCTAAGCCCAGTCAACGAACAAGTATAGAGGGAGTTGGTGGGAACACAATTTTTGACTTCTTAACTTTGTTTAGACTAATTAGGAGGTGAACATATCAAATGTCCTCACTCGTAGCCCTTGAGCCGGGGGGGAGGGGGCTTTGAAGGTACCGTTTTTTGGTTTTTCGCTTATATTTCGGAAACTATGCGCCCAGCGATATTTTTGCCCTATACCAAATTAATGCTGATTAAATTTGCTGCAATTTATATGAAGTAAATTTTTTGGATATCTTGCATTGTTTTCGAGATATCTGCTAGGGAAAATCAGTAATTTTGGAAAAATTCATTTTTTCCTAACTTTTTTTGAACTAGTTGGGCTAGTTGTGGGTGAAACAGAAAAAACATATGTATTGTAGTATCGATAAAATTAGAGTATTCATTATGTTTTTTCTATTCAATAATAGGTACCAATAAAATTTCATTTCATGTTTTTTCTTCTTTTCTTTTTGCCCTTTTGCTACATGCACAAACAATATGTTCATAGCAACGGATGCATGTTGTTGGGAGCTATTTGGACGTCCGTCCAATACTCATTATGTGTACATACCGGTAATGGTGTATATTTTGGCTAATGCGTTTGACGCCTCTCAACACTAGAATTGGTTTAACTTTGCCTGGAAGGAAAGTATATCAATCAGTAAAGTAACATAAATTATTATCCTGTCAAAAAGCTCAAAAAAAGTTAGGAAAAAATGGATTTTTCCAAAATTACTGATATTCCCTAGCAGATATCTCGAAAACTATGCAAGATATCGAAAAACTTTACTTCATATAAATTGTAGCAAATCATTTGCTACAATTACATATACAATTACAAATACATTTGAAATGTAATCAGCATTAATTTGGTATATATATGTACACATATATACCTATATTTGGGCAAAAATATCGCTGGGCGCATAGTTTCCGAGATATAAAAACGGTACCTTCAAAGCCCCCCCTTCCCCCCAGCTCAAGGGCTACGAGTGAGGACTTTGGATATGTTCACCACCTAACTAGTCTAAACAAAGTTATGAAATCAAAAATTGTGTTCCCACCAACTCCCTCTGCGTTCATTGCCTGGGCTATATGGAAACCAGACTAACAGAAATGTAAAGTGTAAAAAAACAATCATTTTTTTATTTTATCTCATTTCCTACATTTTCATGATTATGCAACTGTGTTAGTGAAGCTGGGGTTATTGAACTCTAACCAGACTCGCAGCTACAGATACAGCTAGAACTGAGGGGATGGACACTGACCCACTCTGGGGTAATATTTTTTTAACTTTGGCATACGATACAATATACACAGGGGAATATTGTATGCCGTACAAAAAAATTGTCCCCGTGAATTTTATTCTCATGGTATTTTTTTCTACTCACTATCTAGGCTCGTTTGGGAGGAACGGAAGGTAGAGTGAAGGCTTTGGAACAGCAATTACAACAGCTGGAGCTCGCCAAAAAAAGTGTCGAGCATAAACTGACGTCAGTCGCGTCGACATTGCGACGAGTTGCTGGCATTCAGTTGGATGGTTCGGTAACTCTGCCTTGTAAAGTTCTCAGCCCTTCCAGAAGATGGAGCCCTGCCAGGTAGGCATATAACTACAATAAGGACCATCGTTGCTCCCCATATTTTTCCGCCATCTCCTTTTATAGTGTTGCTCATAATTTTTAGGTGGTAAAAGCTGTCCCAATGAAAATTCGTCTTCCTCCAAATTAATTACATTGAAAGTACGTATGTACAGTACTTGCATAGTTATACGTATTATATGTACTTGTTGGCGGCATATAACTACTAGTAATGTTAATAACTATATCCTATCTACTTATTGCATTTAGGTAATTGAAATTATTTTGTTTTCCAAAGTAATGCGGAGGGCGGCAAAGGTGCGTCAGGGGCGAGTCAAGGAAAAGGGGCAGCGTAAGTCATAGAATTGAGTAGTCCCATGCCAAGAGCCCATTCCATTCACATTTCCCCATCTGAACAATCTGGCACCTCGACTTCATTCCTCCCGATTTCACGCCTCCCTCAGGGCTTTTTTTAATATCATACTGTATAGTGTATATGCATATTATTTTTTTTCCTTTCAAAGGCAATACTTTGCAACTTTAATTTAGGTTGCTGATGGAATAGTTTGGCTCGCAATTGGGTTTCGTCTCTTGGAATAAGAAACCCGAACCCAGAAGCGTTCGCTGTATAACCATTCCAGGCGAAAGCTCGGTTATTATCTTTCATTGTTCAGGATTTAGAAAAAAGTCGACTGGTTTAATGCACACACTGAATAGCAGAACCATATGCAAGGTGGTTCACGCTCGCTATTACCAGTTCTTTGTGTTTCTCATTGCAGATCCCACGACCATCATCGTGGGCACGGACACGGGCATTGCCATGAACCTAGGGACGCAGTAATGGATGTTGATCCAGAGGCAGTCCGGAAAGGAGTGCGTGCCCTGATGCAGCAGGTTGCTCATGTGGAACGTGAGAGGGTATGCAAATAATAGAACTGCTTAACATCGGAATGTAGCTTACCTGATAAGGCACCAATGGCAAAACAACAAACATAAAACAGACGTTGTTTTACGTATATATTATTTATTCATAAATGTATAGATACAGTACCTTTATTAAAACCCTTGTTTGTGGGCTGAGCAAGACAACTTACAGTGCCTTACAATACTACAATATAATCGAACTTAAGCATAGCATGCATGTTTTACTGCTTGATGTGAGCAGAAAATCATGGTGATTGGGAATTGCCATTGTTAAGGTTTTTTAAGATTGAAAGTTGAGCCAGGTTGTTTTAAATTTCACTCACCCACTGCACATCAGAATTTGACATAGCCCAGTACTGGGCACAAAGGCTATGACATTTTTATAATTTGTAACATTTTAATTTTAGTATACTAGGGCCTACCTGCCTCTTTATTGCACTGGACGTTCGGAAGACTAAGAAGCTATACCGATGCTGTATTTGATAGCAGTGGTACCGTAATATTATTCATTAACATTTTATGTTTTTTATTAGGATGATCTCAAAGCCGTCTTAGCGCAAATGAAGAAGCAACTAAGCGAAGCCTCTGAGTTACAAAACAAGGGGGAGTCGAAATTGAATCAGGCACATCACACTCTCCGAGTTCTGCAAGAAGAGAAAGGTAGTCTCGAGGCTAAGCTTGGGCAGAAGCAAGCCGCCTTGCAGGCACAGGTTAGTACCAATAGCCGGTTAGACCAAATGAGTTTCAAGCCTGTCTGAATAAGCAAACGTTAGGCTTAAATGCGATATGAAATTGAGAATGACTGCTGTGATTATCTCTGCTAAGGGGGGCTGTATCCAGTTGAATGCATATAGCAATATATACCATAAAGAAATATGTGTAGCTTAACAATGAACAAACTCACAAGCCAGCTTTAATTGGGGTTTTTAGGACTCATGTGAGTAGCGCCCCCAATGAGTCTATTAAATACTTTCCAGTGGGATAATGCTTCAGCTGATGCCTTAATTTAGAGGGATTTACTCTTACTTTAAGGCTAAGATATAGGGGCCTGTTCTATTTTCTAATAAATAAGTAGGTATCAGCGTTCGAATTCATCTGCGCATCTATCTACAGAGAAATTTTTCCCTTCCCTCGTTATTGGCAAGTAGCCTTAGAATTCATGAATTAATTAACTCAAACAAGCCCTAAAGTAGTTAAAGTGAGATTTACCTTTCCATGCTACCTTGATGACATAAAGACTTCTTCTAAAGTAGCAATCTATCGGTACCTTAGTAAAGTTAACACAATGTTTTCTTCTAGAATGAGACAGTATTGGAGAAATCTCAAGAAGCACAAGAATTGCGAGAGAAAGTGGCAGGACTTGAGCAGGCCGTGCGTAGTGGAGCAGATGAAAAAGCTCAATATGAAGAAAAAATGGAAAAATTGAGGAGTGCCGTGGCGAAACTGGAGGGTGAGAAGAGGACAGTTCAGGAAGAGCTGAGTAGAGCCGAGTCTAGGGCTACAAAGCTAGAGCTTCACCGAATGTCTTTGGAAGGAGACCTGCAACGAGTTCAAATCATGTTTCAGGTAACGCTAAATATAACTGGAAAATGTTCTTAAATATATATTGGCTGAATAACATGCAACACTGTTAACCTATTAGAACTGAAGAGTCGTATTACACATATTTAACTGAACGCTAGCATAGTTGCTTAGGCCTAGGCATTAACAATCTATAGATAAAGTCCTATTTGTCATCAGTCACCTTAAGTTATGCAACGTTTACAGGATAAAGAAATGCAAATACAAAAATTACAAGAAAAATGTGAGGGGCAAACCCGAGCAATCTCTCATTTAGAAGAAAGATGCGGATCATTGAAGGCGACCGTCGAACAGTTGAATGCATCTCTAGAACGGGCTGCGAGCAGCGAGGCTGAGCTGCGTGGGGAGATAGCAGCGCTACAGCGCACGCTGCAGGATGCAAACACGAACGTCGCAGCTGGCGGTGACAAGTTAAAACAGCTTCAGAAACAGTTGAACGCGTGTGAGAACGAGAGGAGGGTTCTTATTGAACGGGTGGACACCGTTCAACAGTCACTGAATGACACAAAGCGACAGCAACAGCAACTGCAAGATCAGGTGCATCGATTACAAAACGAGCTTTCCAATTGTGAGGTAAATTTAATGGCTTCTTTTCATTTTAAAATAATGGCTTGTATTATACGTATTTGTAGTACTACGTCATAATCTTTACTTTCCCTACAAAACACGATTGTTGCACAATGTCAAATTTTACAGAAATAACTATTAGACCACATCTCTTAGAAGAAAACATCACCGATATTTCGATACACAGTAGGCTATATGTACGGGGCCGTCACCGACATCCACAGCTCCTTTAACTGGACACCCTCACCATCCATTTTTATTTGGTTCTTACAAATCAAGCTCCAAAACTGTTTCCGAACCGTATTATGGACAGCCACACACGAATAATACCAAAATAGTTCACCGAAATGTAAGGAACATTTCTTCTAAGGGATGTCACCTAATTGATAACTCTTCGATTGATATTTCCTGTGAGTTTTGATGTTGTACACCTGTAAGGTTTCACCCCACCGGTTGACTCATAATAAGTGTTGAGAAACCAATGCCGATAAAATTGTGTCAACTGTTTAATGACGCGAACTTTAGATTACTATATAGTCCCTGGAATCGAATACCAATACAATATATATGTTCTTGGTATTGTTCCAATTGTATGTACAATAAGGTATTTAATGTAGTTATGAGATGAGAATGCTACGAAGAGCGTGTGGACTGACCCTGCAAGACCGGCGCCGAAATGAGGACATAAGGTTGGAGATGAAAACTGGTGATGTCGCACTGAAGCTAAGGGAAAGAAGACTCAGCTGGTGGGGCCACGTACAGAGGAGGGAGGAAACATCCCTCCTAAAGCGTACACAGAATATGACACTCCCTGGACCCCGCCCCCGGGGAAGACCGAAATTGACACTCCCCAGAAAAATCGAAGAAGACATAAGGACTCTCGCCCTGAACAAAGAAGACGCTCTAAACAGAGTTGTTTGGAAACGCTGCTGCCGTGCCGCCGACCCTCCCTGAGGACGAAGGCGATGTAAAAGTAAGTAAGTAAGTATTGTGTTCTCCTTTTCAGGTACAGCGCTCTGGATTAGAAACTCAGCTTCGGCTTACGGGCAACAATCAGCAGAATGACGATGAGCTAATGAGATGTCTGCAGACTTCTCAGCGGGAAGTGGCTGACTTGAGGTCTAAAGTGGACTCTCTCAATGACAAAATTAGATCACTCGAAGCGGAAAAGAGAAGCTTAGAACGTTCCGCTGTCAAGGCGGGTCTGCCTCGAAGTAAGAGCTTTGAGAGATCCGACGACGTGCTGGCGAAATTGGAGCAAGAGAACCAAGATATGCGGCTTAAGATCAGACGCTTGGAAAGTCAGGTATAGCTGCTGTAAACCGAACATAGTTAGTTACTTTACTGATATAATCTTATTTTCGGGCTTATTGAACGAAGGTGCGCATCTACAGGCACTTCCTGCAGTAGGCCCTACTTCTTCGTTCACAACAACTCTCCCTTATCACTCTATTTTCCCCTCCGTTTGTCTCTAAGGCCCGGTACACACGAACGATTCCGAACGAGCGAGTTGCCGACGTCTTTTTCATTGTAGCCACAGGGCTAGCAGGAGATTTCTTGTCGTTTTCTGAAGCTGTCTTGAAGCCGACCGCATGAAAGTGTACGGGTTTCCCCTAGACACGCCAGCTCCTAGAAATCTTCTGAAGTATACTCTGTAGTTTTGAACGAACTATTCACCAAGACCTATGGCTACAATATATTAAAAGACATCAGGAACTCACGCGTGGGCAATCTTACCGGGCCTAGAAGATTTCTTGTCGATTTCTGAAGCTGGCGTGAAAACCACAGTCTTTGTGTATAAGGTCTTAATAGGGATCGAAACATTTGTTCTGCAATAACTATTGGGAGAGTATATAAAGTATACAGTTAATAATGTGGACAGGTATAGCATAGTTTGTAATGATGTAATATTGTACGTTTTCAATTTATTAATATTTTTTATGACTAATTACAGTTGTCTGAAAAAGAAGCTGAGCTTGTGAGACTGCGTAGTCACAAGTGCAACGATGGAATCGCTGACGACAGATTCCGGGCAGCTCAACAGCAGGCTGATCGCCTGGCCAACTCACGGGACCAAGCTCACAGGCAACAGGTCACACGTCTGGAGAACCAAGTAAGAAATCGGTTTCGAAATTCTCTGGAAGGCTAAACCTGAACCCACAGGGAAAGGGAGCTTCGTGGAGGGGGGGGGGGAGTCTTAGATGATGCGGTTTCTGAAAATGTACAGGTTGTATGAAGTACCCTAAATACTTTCAATGGCTAAATCAGGACCATAGTTTTCTGTGGCAGGATCAGTTTGAGCACACGTATAAGGAATGGGAGTTTGGGAGGGGGTGGGGGGGATGTAATGCCGGTCGTATTGGCGTATGTAAGACTAAATTAACTAATGTGAGATACAGCAATGCATAATTTGCCAGATCTAATAGACGTTCGGGTCAATAGCAAAGAGCGGTAAGCGCTTTGGCTGGTAGAATTCATCGTCTTCTTCGGCCTCTGCCCGCGGCAAGAAGTTGATAGCTAGAGCCGATCTGGGCCTGCCTCCTCTCCGAAAATATTTCATGCATATGCCACTATTGGACAGTGCAGTGGACAGATAGTACATTCGTAACTGAGCACCGTACGCTAATAAATGGTTTTGTGGGTAGGTACTAATTTCGACGGATATGCACACCTATCCGTACGCATATTTGCGTCGAGACGAGCGTTTCACTCAAAAAACATAATGCGAAGACTATACTAGCTCATTTACTTGACTCCTTTTTGCTGCAGATACAACTACTAAGGGAGCAACTTAATCAAGAAGTGAAGCGTCGGCAACTGTATGTATTACGAAGTTCTCGCACGGGGCGCGAAGTGGAGCAGATGAGACAGGCGCTAGGTGACTCGCTGCGGACAGTCGCCCAGGACCCTCAGCTCGACTCGCTTCTGCTGGAACACGAAGCTCGTCGGCTGGACAACACCATGACGTCACAACCTGAACTCAAGTTAAATAAATAGGCTCAACAAGCATCTGGAGTAGCCTGTCCAGCGCCCGGCTAGAGAACGCGACTGTAAATTGGAAGAGGTCTATAGGTTCGTTGCATACTATGAGTGGAAAAATTTCTCACAAGACCAAAGCTAGAGTTCTATACAGGAGAGATGGGACATTCGAGCGCGCCAAAAATATTTTTTAATGCTGATGCCTGTATGTCTTTTCAATGATGACCGGTCAAGGGAGATGTGTTGGGTGCCACAGAAACTAAAAAATATATTATGAGCGTAAGTGAATGTCCCATCTCACCTATATAGCACTCTAACCAAACTCTTTGGGGGTACTTTACCCACAGTGATTGAATGGTAATGCGGCTGCCTAACCATGTTGCTGCTGAGTGAGTACAGCATCCCTATATTGCAGCATCCAGTTTTCTCTGACACTGTTATGTGTTCCAAATTCTCAATGCCACTATCAGTTGTTACAATAACAGTACCATTACCTGGCTAAATAAAAATCTGAATTATGCTAGCATAAGGCTACAGTTATGGGCATAAAAATATTAGTCTTCACTTAAAATTATTTTCGTCCAAAACTACAATACAATAGTCCCTATTTAAAAATACATTATTTTCATGTCCATTCTCGTATTATTGTAAAATTGACAGCTGTGCTAAGCTTTTCTACACGTAGAAATATAGTAAAACTTTCATAATTTAGATTGGAGGCCTACTGTTTTTTTTTTTTTTTTTTACTGGTAGAAAATTATTGGTCTCATTGACTAGTGATGCAATAGGCTTGTATAAATTAAATGCTCAGCACAGCTGTCACGTTAAACTAAATTGTTGGTGCTCATATGCTATACTGTAGCATATCTTTTTCTGTGTCTATAACAGGTGATTCATCACCTCACTCAAGACCTTGCACTTTTGAGGACCAAAGCAGAACCAAAAAAGTACAAAGCCTGTTCAAAGTAATATTATTTTTAGCCTATAATTTGAGCTATCATAAAAGTATACATGCGTGTACGGTACGGTACTGGTATACGACTATTTGCGCAATGTACAAATCGTACTACCTACAATACATATACCTACATATACTAGTTGATAGACTCTCTTCTTCCATTTGGGAAAACTCTTGCAAAATCTTCCACGATGGGTCGTAGGCCTATAGATTTGAAACCAGCACTGCCCGCTTCTGCTTTTTACATTTTTACGAAGGAACACTAGTTTTAAAGTAGACGCCACAATAAATAAGTGGCTTTTATATATTAGTCTATAACCTAAACTCTAGTCAAAGTTGTGATTTTTTCTTTATTTAACTTTTACTGTTTTACATTTTCTATTTATTACACTGTTTAATAGGCTACATTTGAGGGCTTGACTATATAATTAGCCTACTAATGTTTAATATTTAGTGCTGGATGTATTTCTAGCAGAGTAGCCTGAATGTTAATTTTTGTAGACCTAGGGCAATTAATATAAAACCTGTATATTAAGCAATCATTCTATAGGCTGAAGCCGTTTATTCAAAGTCTCATTATGAAGTAACCCAAACATTTCCCACCTTTCTAAGAGGCGGGCCATTAAGGACTTCGATGGCATAGTGGTAGCTTGTGCGTACTTGTGCGAGTCTCTACACACCATGCGATCGGTGACCTGTCGTAACTCAACACATGGATTACCTACAGACGCGACTGAAGAGGTTGTTTGGATGCATTCATTGAATTGTTTGTATGCGAATAATCTTTTATAAATAAAATAAATCAGAGTCCCCCATTGTCAATTTTTGCGCAAAGTCAAATTCTCGTGAAATATCGATTGAAGAGCCATAAATGAGGTGTCATAAACTAGGAAACATATTCCTATGCGATTAGATGTACCTACATTATATAGCCGTCAGTAACACCAATCGGTCACAGCTGTATAGAACTTGATTTGTAAAAAATTACGATCACTGAAAATATCAGTTCGAAGGAGTTCCAAAACTGTAGCCAATTCGTGTTAGCCTCGGCCACATTCTGTGTATCGAAATAAATATGAACATTATTTCTTTTACTTTATGACACCTTATTTATGACTGTACGAGTGAAATTTCATGAGGGATTTGACTTTGTGCAAAAAGAAAGTTGGCCAAAATCAACGTTAAACTTCTTAATATTTATCATATCAAAGTAAAATTTCTTGACTTGTCGTATTCACTAAATAATGCTCCGTGCTAGCAAATGACACCTTCAGTACCATTTTTACAGTGGCCAATTTATTAACCATTAAGTTTAACCTAGTCTAAATCACTTCTTATTTTCATATTTTGACTAGTCATTTTGTTCTATTATATTATTAGGCTAATATTTCTCATCAAAAGGATATATCTCCGTTTTCAGTATGTATAGGTTACCTACATATTGTATATCCGCTATATAGTACTGAGGGATTGAATTTACTGCTGCGCTTAAAGACAAAGAACCATTAATGATAATTTAGTGTACCTATGGAAAGAAACCATCAAACTAATGTTGTAAGCATTGATATTGATATTCGATAAATATAATGTATTGTTAATGATCACAACGAAGTGGGTTCTCTCACCCGATGGCCGCCAGTAAGTTTACTATCTCTGTTGTAGTTAATAGCTTTCAAAAGCCATACAATTTAGACTATAATGCTATAGAGAGTCGATTTAAATCATGTTTTCGGTCAACAACCCCGTGGATTCCGGACATTATTTATATTGTTTCCGAATGGATTTTGGCCATTGGCAAACTGTTGTACGTTCTCGATGTCAACCTACACCGGCTACAAGCGATAATGGACAAGCTTATCTTTCACGCAATGAAACCGGCGAAAACATGACTTGACCAAGTACAGATACGAGTCTAATTTCGGATATAACGAGGAGGTTACCTCTTGAACCAAAGATAGTTAAATGTCAGTGTTGTATATATACAACTGCAATATATGGTTGACTGTATACCTGCGCTTAAATCTGGGCTCATTAAATGAAGCTTTGTATTGTTTTGGTTGAACAAACTGCTCCATTATACCAATACGGTATCGGTATATTTCCGTACCGGTAAGTTAATGGATTAATTTGTCTTATTAATAATACATTGTAACTTAAACTCTATCATCCAAGATCCAACACAAGAACCTCATGTAGTCTGGCTGCCTACATCTACAAATATCTGAATGTCAAGATTAGGTGGCTAATGGTTAAACCTGCTCATTTTTCTTTCGGAGTGCGTGAGCCTGATGGGCCCTGGAGGCGTCAGAGCAACCTATCATTACGGAACATTAGCACACCTCAGTGCCGCATCGTCCTAGAAAAAGACGGTTTGTGATTAAACCCCCACTTGAAAAGACCCATCATCTAAGAAAGACCATTTTATAGCCATCTCTCAGTAAATGTGCTTTTGAATAGGTACCCTGCCTCGTAATGGAGGTTATGCTAGACCCCTCTTCTAGCTGGTTACTTGTAATTTTCCGCTGGGAGCATGGGTTTGAAATGAAGTTTTTTGTGAAGCCACTAGCCAGGTATCGAGCAGTATGGCTCATCAAACGAAGCCTCCCATTACGTTATTATACACGGTCAACACCCTTCCTAGGCCCCGGCTTCATATTATTTGTCCCATAATATTTCAAAAATTTTTGCCTAGATCTATTATCTATTAGGTACTTGATACCCCCTCTCACTTGCATTTTGTTTCGTCGGACTCACTTCATTAAGATCTGTATCACTAATGTCTTAATCATTATGTTATAATAATACAATTCCATAAAAAATAACTTACTGTGTCACACAATGTCATTCATTTTTTTATTTTATTGTATTGGACATATTATTGGAACAATACAATTAGCACAAAAACTAAACGAAAGCCTATTCATTGTACAATACTATGGTACTGCGCTAGACTAGGCAATGCAATAATATGAAACACAATTAACTTTACAGCTATACATATCATAGCCTACCTCTACCTGTCGTATACGCATGAGTTTATGCTAATCAATGGATTTCGATGAAATACGGTATGTAGGGCCTAGGTTATTGAAAATCATATCTTGGAACATTTTCTTCTAATTTAATTGGAGGGGGGGGGGGGTTAATCCCAAAAAACATTCTCAAGAACGGATCCGACGATTTTTCTTAAATTCACATAGGCCTGTATTGTAATATTTATTAATGTTAACTATGTTTTAGGGGCTAAATAGAGTAACAAACCCGAACACGTTGCTTTCCCATGCGAGGTGGTTTGATTTTGAAGAAAAAAACATTTTATTGAAGGAACTATGGATAATCCGTGTCCCAATGCATTGCATACAATGTGTGGTATTAAATTGGTCGGACGATTATTGACGGCGTTTAGCTACCAGCACACTGTATAGTGTATAGCGTTAATAGCCTAAAATTAACCACAGGCTATAATATAGGTGAGCTCCAAGAAAAGTTGCCGAACTAAGAAAATCTCTCAAATTAAAAAAATAATAATAACTGGAGGGAAACATTATTGCAAGAAGCTTTGATTTTTAATGGACAACTTGCAGAATCACCTAGGTGATATGCTAGGGTGGCCAGATATACTCTTCTCAAGAGTATTTAGGCCTATACTCTTTTGTGTTCCAAATTCGACATACTCTTTCTTTTTGTGCCTTTGATGCAAATATAGCCTACTCTTTTTTACATCAGATCCTACTCTTTAACAGAATTTTGCAAGAGCTATGCTATAGAGGAAGTGCACTCTTCAGATAAATACAAGTAACTTAGGCCGGAAATATTGGCGTAAATTCCCAAAATTTCTGGGGGGGGGGGGCTTTAGGACCCCAAGACTTTGATCCCCCGGAGAAAAAAGTCTATAAATGGGCCCAAATTAGTGAGGGTTTACGCATAATATACACTGGAGAAAGGGGAGCCTGGGGGTCTCACCCGGAGAAAAGAAATTTATAAATGGGCCCAAATTAGCGAGGTTTTACGAAAATCCGACCCTGGAGAAAGGGGGGCCCGGGGGTCTCCCCCGGAGAAAAAAAATTGATGAATAGGCTCAAATTAGAGAGGTTTTACGCATTTTGCAAGCAGTACCGGTACAGTTAAGATTTTACAGACGAATAAACGTACCAATGAGGGGGTTCCCCCCCCCCCCCCCCCGAAGAAAAATTTTGAAAAAATAGGTCTGAAGTATTGGGGTTTTAAGCATTTTGAGTAATAAATTTTTGAAAATACTTGGACAATATGTTGGTTTTTTTTCATGTGAAAAGAATTAATTTCCCTTTCGTTACTGTGGGTTGTATTGGCCTTACGCCTACATAACGTCTTTGTCACCAGAAATCCTGGGGAGGGGGGCTACGGGTGCTCCTGGGCCCAGGACCCCCCTATTTACGCCAACGTTTGCAAGCAGTACAATTGAGATATTACAACGACGAATATACCTAGCATTGAGGGGGGCCCGGGGGTCTCCCCCGGCGAAAAGTTTGGAAAAAATAGCAATGAAGTGTTGAGGTTTTATGCATTTTCAGTAGGTAAATACATTTTTTTGAAAGTACTTTGTCAATATGTTGATTTTTTTCATGTAAAATAAGCATACCAAAGATTAATTTCCCTTTCATTATTATGGATACCATGCCTTTAACCTCCACAACGTCTTTATCACCAGAAATCCTGGGGGGGGGGGGCTTGGGGTGGACCCCCTATTTACGCCAATGCCCGGAAAAAATACACAAGGTAGAATGTAATAATAGTTTTATTATTCAAGTAGCTATTGCTTCATTCAACGTTTGTTAACAATAGTAAAAATTTTATGGGGCGAGTTACGCGAATAAATAATCTTGTTATCCTACGATTTTTTAGTGAAGAAATAGGTGTACTACACCCCATCAATCAGTGATTTAAAGAGGAGAGTGTGACACACCACCTCCAGTGACCTCCTTGGCTCTTACATATCGTTATTATCGTTGTATATATAGCCTATACTCTTTTTTGGTTTTGAAAATCTGGCCACCCTAGATAATATGCCTCTTTTGATAAGTTAATTATGCTTTATGGGCGTTATTTTTGGTAATTGACAACTCAATCAGAGAGCATTTTGCAACACTGTTTTTTTATTTATTTCTATATGATGCAAGTAAGCAAGAAAATTGTATAATAATTAAAAGAAGAGTGAGGACCTCCACAAAGGTTAATCCGGCACTGCACTTGCCAATAGCTACGAGGGCTAGCGTGGAAGATTTTACATTTTACACATAGGCCTACAATGTATATTCGTGGAGCTGCATTATCAACTTGAATTTGAAATAAGAATCATTTATTCGCCATGGCCTCCACACCTGAAATCCTGAGTACGCTTCTGTACCATAAAAACAGTTGAAAAGAAAAGTAACATGATGATGTAGGACTGGAGTGAGTCGGCAGTGTAGGGACCGAACTCCCTTTGTATGCGGCCAGCCCCGCACCATTTTACTCCAGCATGCGGAGCAACATTCTTCTATAGCTGGTGGTGCCCATAATCTCCACTCACCCATGGTGGGCTATTTTACTATTTCAGCGCTCGGTCCCCTGCAAGAGGTCGGCGGAACTTGCAGTTTCAAACCCTCTCTGTTGATGGTGTCTTGCGGTAGGGCTCTCTATGTACTGTACTACAATATAATACATATTTTTGACAGTCTCTCCTCCAAAGATAAAAAATATTATTATAAAATCTAGAATCAAATCCTGTTTAATCCAATATACTTAGTAAAATATTTAAATGCCACAAGAACTTTAAAATTTGACGCCAAATTTTGATTGACATTGAAAAATTGCGCTTTTTTCTCTACCTGCCGTACTATTATTATTTATAAAATATAACTTCTGATGGTAGGTATGTGTATGCTTATATTAAAAAACCCCTTATACTTAATTTAAGCCTGCTGTCTACAGCATACGATGTGTGCCAATTAAATACCCGGACTGGGGTCATAAAAGCTATTCATTTAAAATTACTTGCTTTTACTAATTGTCCCCTTCGACATACGCTATCTACACTTCGCTGCATTCGGATCTTCCACTGTTTAAAACAATGCTGCAGGTCATTGGGTGTGAGGCTGTGGGACAGCTCCGCCGTTTCCGCCTTCTCCGTCATCCAGTCATCCATCGACTCCAAACGTGTTTCTTTCACGGCAGATTTGATTTTAGGGAAAAGGAAGGTGTCACAGGGGGCTAGATCTGGAGAAAAAGGAGCATGTTCAAACACAGTGACCCGTCTGTTCGCTCTTTCTGTTCCGTACCAATTTCGCAACCACTTTTGTCCTGTTCAGTTCGTCATGCAAAATTTGTCGCGCCGTTTCTATATTACTATTTACCATTTCAGCTATCATTCTTGTCGAAAGACGTCGATCTTTCCGCACAATTTCGTTAATTTTCAACACCATTTCGTTTGTTCTCATTGAGATTGATCGTCCAGGACGCGCATTGTCCATAACCTCTTCCCGGTCTTCACCAAAATCTTTTGTGCCACTCAAACACAGTTGTACGCGACATTAAATTTCCGCCATAAGCCTCTTTCAAAAATTGGAAACTTTGTGTGGGCGTATTTTTCTAAAAATGTCAAACTTTAACGCTGCTCAATACATGCATCAACCATTACTCCGGCAAAGTGTAGCAACATGGTACACTTCCGAAGGGCATAAATCGCAAACTAACTGGCTGAAAGGAATGAAATTGCAAGGTTTTGAAGTTCAAAGTGAGCAGGCATTGACCTATAAGTACCATTTCTCTCCGATAAAGCCTTCACAGTTATAGGTCCAGTCCGGGTATTTAATTGGTGCACCTCGTATGAAGGCAACGTGGCAACTCCAGAAAACTGGGTGATTTAGAATGCAAGATTCCAACCAATAACTTAATCAGCGAGTTTACCCCTTAATTCACAAGCCCAAAATAACAATGGTAGGCTAGGCTACGTATAGAGATAATACTAACATACTAAATTATATTAGGCTATTTCGAGTCATTTGTAAACACAGTAGCCAGTAGGTTGGTACTTAGGTTTGTATAGACCAATAAATAATTGGATATGCCCTTGGGAAACACCTTCTCGGAGCAGTGCCGGATTAACCCATGGGCACTTGGGGCACAGGCCCCCACAAACGAGATTAAAAGTTGAAAACAATTTCCAAACAAAGTTTTGAAATTGGCGGGAAATTAAACGTTTGCACCCACGACCCCAACAGGGGTTAATCCGTCACTGTCTCGGAGTACCTACTGTAGGCTAAACCAATTTTTCTTGTCAACCAAGCCACGAGACTACTCACTGTGTCCATTCTTTTAACAGATTATAGTACTCAAATTAAAATAGTTAGATCATGAAAAATGGGAAAGGACACTGGGCAGCGACCTTTAGGAATTAGGAACCCAACACATACTTTCTTCGACTTTCGGCGGTGGGAAAACGAGAGGAGGGCATGTGAATTGCCAAGGTCGGAACTCTAAATGTGAACAAAGTGTGCAAAATGATTCAGGCAGAGGTGGCTTGGTGTGCTGTGAAGGAGTTGGCATGGCTCATCTTGAGCCGCAAGATGGAAGAAGAAAGACATTAACCAGAACTTAGCCCACAGTAGGAAAATATGACACGACCATCCCGAAGAAATACTGAAAATTGGTCCCAGAATAGTTCGGGGGAAAAACAAAATGCCCCAACCCTGCCACTGTTTTCGGGGATGGAGCTTGAAGGTCTGTTTGATCTGAAATCCTAAAATTCTGGCTGGCGTAATTGATTCGTTCTCGATGTAGTACGGTATAGTATTGAAGACGTGTATATAGGCGGAGATTCCATCAACGTCAATAGTGATATTAAATTAAACGTGGTAGCAGGCAGTTTTAGACCGTCTAAAAATGTCTGCTACCACGTCAAAAACATTTAATATCACTATTGACGTTGGTGGAATCCCCGCCATAGTAGGCCTATTAAGTATTAGTAGGCGATTAACCTTGTACCTTGTATAAGAAAAAGAAAAAAAAAGTGTCATATACATCATTAGCAAGCAGTAACGCTATCCTAAGTCTGCCAGATTTATTTTTCAAAAAACCGGGAGGTTTCAGTTTGGCACATACAGTATATATAGGCCTAGGCCTACTGTATTTTTCATTTTTTCGACTAGTAGAAGAAGTAGCTTCAAAAATCTCTCTATAAACTGGCTAGGCTTCAATGGCGAATTTCAATGCTCTTAAACTTCTCCGCAAAAATTTGCTATTTTTTTTTTTTTTTTTGCTGATATTGTTAACTTAAAATGTTAATACTAACACCAGTGGAGGAATTCCCTTTCGGGTAATATTTTAATGTGGCTATAGCTCTCAACCGTGTACATAAATAGAGGGTTTCCACTAGGAAAGCCGTCCCCATGGACGTACGCAGCTCTTAAAGATTCAGATTTTACAGGCGATGAACACAATGGCACACAAGGGGGGCCCGGGGGTCTCCCCCGGTAGAAAAATTTGGAAAAATTGGCTTCAATTAATGGGGTTTTACGCATTTAGATAGCAGTAGCGGTCAGATTTTACAGGCGATGAATATACTATAGTAGTTAAAATTATTGTAGTTTTAGTTCCCCCGGGGGAAGTTTTTTGAAAAATAGGCCTAAAATAGCGTGGTTTTACGCATATTGATAGCAGTAACGTTCAGAATTTACAGGAGAAAAATACAATTGGACACAAGGGGGGCCCGGGGGTCTCCCCCGGTTGATTTTTTTTTTTTTGAAAAATAGGTCTGAAATAGTGGGGTTTTACGCATATTGATAGCAGTAACGTTCAGATTTTACAGGAGAAAAACATTGGCGTAAATTCTCCCCCGGTCGAAAATCTTTGAAAAATTGGCCTGATATAGTGGAGTTTTACGCATTTTAATAGCAATGAATTAAGTATAGGTATAGTTAGAAGTAAGGGGGGCCCGGGGGTCTCCCCCGGTTGAAATTTTTTTGAAAAATATGCCTGAAATAGTGGGGTTTTACGCTTATTGATAGCAGTAACATTTATATTTTACAGGCGATGAATATACAATTGCACAGAATTCGATTAAAATTTCTACTTAATCGTAAAATTACATTACTCAATTTCGTGTCGTAAAAAACAGGGAGATTTTCTGGGTCATTTTCCAAAACCGGGAGATTATGGCCTCCCGACAACATTCACCCGGGAGCCGGGAGATTGGGCTGAAAACCGGGAGGTAGGGCAGGCTTACGCTATATCCAGAGTGAACGTTTTTCTTTTTAAATATTTGGCACGCAGTACAGATGGAGTCGTAATCCTAATCATTATAAATCAATCAATCAATCAATCAACCTTTGTCTATGACCCACCAAGGTGGGATACACGGCGTCCAAAATCAGCTAGCCTAATTTATATGCGACATGAAAATGAGGGTTTAATTAAACGCGCAGTTTACGCCACTGATCAGCAATGGGGACTCCTATAGTCTCATAGGGGGAGAGGAAACTTTCATTTGCTTAGGCGGAGTTTCCACATACGTCAATCGTCAATGAGAAATATGGTTTTGACGTGGTAGCAGAATTTTTAGTATGTCTTTAATAAAGGCTGTGCCCTGGTTTTTGTTTCGGAGAGGGTCCAAAATTTTTTTAACGTATTTTATTAATGAAAGACCATTCCATTCAGTGTACAGCCCTTCCATTTCGGAGGGGGTCCGGACCCCTTGGACCACCCCCCTGGGCACGGCCTTGTCTTTAATGTCTGCTAAACCTTCAATTTCATATTTCTCATTGACAATTGACGTATGTGGAAACCCCGCCTTAGGCGGCTATTACACTTGTCATGCAATATTCCGCCATTTATCAATAATAAGTCACTAACTACCATATTATAACTTAATTTATAATAGGTAAGTTAAGTATCTACGTAATAGTAGTAGTAATCAATTATTGATGCACAAATGACGGAATATTGACAAGAGGAATAGCCGCCTAATTTCACAATGACACGTCTAAGCCCGGCCGCTTTATTAGGTAAGTCAATAATTTTCCAGACAAACATCACTAAAGCCAAGTGAACTCTCATTTGAATCAAGAAACCCACCCGAGCCTCTTCCAGACCAGAAACACAAGATGACGAACATGTCTACGGCCAGCGCGGGCGGGAACCCATCAATTTCTGGAGAAAGCTCCGCCCATGTTTAACGCATCGAGGTACTTCATCCGTATGTAATTGCCCGCTCTGGCTCTGGCGGTGCGAACACAAAGGCCTTCAGAGGAAGTGGACGGGCGGTTCATCAAAGGTGTGCAGTGTCGGTGTCTCGGTGAAGCCAGTCAGCCAGTCTGTGACTCTGTGTCCTGTGACTCTGTGTTTGAACCTTGAGGTTCATTGGGATTGTGGACTGTGGTGTGTCCTGTGTCGTTCTATTTCAAGTTGAAGGCGGAATTTGGGGAACCCGTGTTGTGCGAGTGTCAATTTTCATTGCAGTGAGCCAGTGACGGTGCAAGTGCGTAGCTGGGTAATAATTTTGTGAAGAGCCTTGGCCTGTATGTTGTGACGGTATTAATAAACAGGGTGTGCCTACTCCTTGAGAATTTGGGGGAGGGCCATTTTTGTGCTGCTGTAAGAGTGGCCGATGACGACTTTGTGGGAATATTTGCTGTGCTGGTGCTGGAGAGAGTCTGTATGAAGGTGTTTTGGCGATCTTTAGCGGCGGTGGCGGCTTGTACTGCTGCCGCTGGTCAGCACTGCGAGAGACTGACCATAAGCTCGTGCTTTCACCTTGGATATAATGCGACTGGCATACCGAATTTTATGGACCAAAGCGATCAAGCTGCCGCTGAAAGAATGGTAAGTTCCAATAACTATATAACAGTACTAGTACTGTACTAGTAGGAAAGATACCATACGTATCCAGCCGACACCCGTGCGGTTTTTACATCTGGCTATAAAATAATGGTTAAAAATACTGTATACTTTGTATAGCCTACTGTCCAATAAAATAAAATGGGACATTGTATTTCATAAAATTGTACTGAGTTCTGTCCTGAGTTTAATATGAGGACGGAAAAGGGGAATGATGAGGGGGATATATTATCGTACCGGTACCCTAAAGACGGGGGCCGGGGGAAAATTTTGATTATTATTTAATATGACTAGTGTACAAGTAGTGTAGTATGGTCTTGAGTGGTTAAAGGAGTTTAATAATTGACATCATAACTCATAAGTGGATGTTAGATTCGGCTTGGGGGGGGGGGGGGGAGGGAGCCTGGAGGGTGATATTCATTGGTGCAGAAAAGCAATCAAGACAAGTTATCACAAAATTAATGGTAAAGGTTCAGTTTAGCAATTCAGTTCGAATTTTTGCATGGGCAGATATAGGGACAAATTGCTCATAGACTACTTTTTTTTTTATGGAAGGAACATTGTCAGAGGCATGTAAATAAGACAACCCTTGCTTAAAATATGAATTCCCTTGCAAATAGGATGTTTTCCTTCCATATTAAAAGCATTTTCATTCGTCTTTTGAAACAGCGGGGTAGCTAAACTAGACCTTTCACAAATTAATTAGTAGGCAGTTTATCATATACCATTCATACCTTTTACAGATTCAAATTCTCGGGTGCTTGGTAAAATCTGATAGAATTTTTTAATGTGCCGAGGGAAGCGGGGGCGTCAGGATTCGCCTTTGTCCTCGTTACCAATGGGTTGTAACATTTTGATGGCATGTATATATTTTCGAAAAGCTTATTCAAACCAAAGATATAAAATAGATGAAGCCAAACTATAAGCTAAGTAATATGCTGATAAAGGGGAACTGCGGGTCAAAAGAAGTGATAAAGGTGGCTAGTGGGCAAATAAAATACGACAGAGTTTAAAGGTCCAACAAAAAAAAAAACATTGCAGCAAATGAAGAACAAATATACAATTCAGCAGGCAGGCTTGCCAACAGAAGCAGTACTTGCACTTATTAACTGGCAATATATAGATAGCTTTACTATGACGATACGTGATTAGCTTATATGGCGAGAACCTCTCATCTCATCCATTCACAACTTTTTGCCTGTTCATTGTAGATGCTCTTCTTCAAACTAAGTGGACTAAATACGGTTGACTGTACGTTAGGTCAAAAAGTAAACAAAGAAAGTAACGAAGCCTACCTAAGCAGCTGTCAATTGCCTGCAGGTCCAGTATAGGCCGTTGCTTTGTCCTGTCTACCATATTGAAGACAGCAGATTCCTTACCTGGATAGAAGCCAATGACTTGCTTGTGCTCTAATGGCCGCCCTTAGCTACTAATCACCCGTGTTGGGTATTGTCAGTACACAATGTAGACAACTTACGTTGTCCGCAATAGTACGATATGTATATGTGTTGCAATAATTTCTATTTTGGCCTTTGTAATATTTACTATAGGCTACATAATAAATAATTGGTTTCACAGTGTCATCGACATCAAAAGAATTTTCCGTTGCTTTACCGTAAAAGTTTGGTTTTACTAATTGGATTCACCAATATTATTATCACCAAGATCTTTCTTTATCATTTCAGATTGCTACTATTGAGCCTCTCGTGAATTTCAACTGCTCGCAGCATTTACGGTACTTTTTGTGCTCAGTGTACGCTCCAATATGCATGGAAAACGCTACTGAGCCAGTCCCACCTTGCCGAAGCTTGTGTGAAACAGTTCAGGTAGGTTAACTACTCGTTATTGTGGTTTTTGTCATCTTCCCTTATAGCCTCCCAAACTAGACTTTATTTCATAGTCGAAATCTTAAGGCCCAATCCGAGTCCCCACCCCTCCTATGCGAGTCACTAACACCATCTTTTCTACAATAGTTAGAATATCAGTAAATACTTACAAAAATATTTTAGAAATTAGAAGAAATGCTTCTCGACATTTTGATACATGACATATGTACTGTATGTCAGTCCGTCACGAGCACCAATCGTTAGAATTTATATGTACAAAAATAACGTGCCCGCAAGCCTAATTACCAACCTTTTGTATACAAATCAATTCTGACTATTGTTGCCAATCAAAGGTGTAATGACGGCCACGTGTGTATACAAATGTCGAGAAATATTGCAAATGATGCCTAAAATCTTTTTTCTAGCTCTACAATACATAATTACTGTGAAATTCGACTTTGTATGAGTTAACAGGGTTTTTATTAACTTATATTATTAATTTTTTCTAGGATGAGTGCCAACCGGCAGTGAAGAACTTCGAGCTGGACTGGTCCAGCCTCTTCAACTGTTCTCGGTTTCCCACTCAGTCGGAGTGGTGTCTGCCGGGAGGGGGGCCGCAAGACCAGCTGACACCCCAACACTGCCCCCCAGAGTTTGTGCGAACTCGCGGAGAGGGCCCTGTGTCCTGCAGCCCTCGGTGTGGCGCCGACGCTTACTACAGATCCGAGGACAAGGTCGGTACCTAGCCTAACGTACTACTTATTAACTACCTTGCTTTATTCAACAGACTCATTAACGAAGCTAAAGAATTCACAATGATTACCATGAGGAAGGTAGAGAGTTGGTTGGCCTGTTTCTATTAAGAATTGGGTAGGCTATTCATTCATCGATGATATTGGCTTAAAATCTGAAAATCTTGCGACAGTAGTTTATGATGGCCTTATGTACAGTATGGCTATTATATTGCATTATTATACACATATACAAGCAACAACAACAATGATGCTTCTTATACATTCAGTATCAGTCAAAGAGGACAGTAATATAAATATATAATAATTAGTCTTACAATAAACGGTTTTCAACTTTTAAATTATAATCGTAGGCTTTGGCAGGGTATAAATGATCAAATTCACTTTATTCTCGCCCAATTTTATTATTGAAGTTATTTTTCTTCCTTCCTTTCTTTCTCCTTTTAAATTGTTTATTAAGAGACAGTCGGGCAACCCACTGTCCGGATTTTAATTTTCTCAGGGAATAGCGATCCTAGAGTTATAAGAAATCAGACATCCCCTAGAAGAAATGTCCCTCTACATTTCAATACTATAACATCAATTGGCCTCAATTAACTCTTTGACTTTTATTTTTTTACAAGTCAAATATAACCTCTCGGTGTTAGTGACTAACATTCCACCGAAATTTAGATGAACATTTCTTCCTTTTTTCACCCGTACATTTTCTTCCCATCCGCTTGCATGTTAGCCTTACTCCATTGGGTTTCTTATTTTTTAAATAGGTAAGGTAACTAATTTTTTTGTCAGGTTGCTCACTTTTTCACTTCCACTGTATCTATTTTATTCCTCTTTACAGGCTTTCGCTCAGCGGTGGGTTGTAGGATGGGCGTGGATGTGTTTCCTGTCCACGGCATTCACACTCATCACATTTGTAGCAGAGCCCTCCAGGTTCCAGTACCCCGAACGCCCTATAGTTTACCTGGCCCTCACCTACTGTGTCCTGGCCCTCACTTACATCCTGCGCGGAGCTTTGGGCGCAACGGCCGTCACATGTGTTCGCCCGGATAAAGGAGACGCGCACATTGCTTTCGATGCCCTAGAAAGCGTTCCTTGCGCTATGGTTAGTGTACCTTACGTATCGTAGTACCATGGTACCTTAAGCATTAATAAATAACTTATTGTTATTTTTACACCTACATAAATCCGCGCAACTGCACGCTTAGAGCACGAGTTTATAACCTTATACTATTATCAGTTCAGTCAAAAATGAAGTAATTACTTTAATTTGTCGTGTCCGAACGTCAAGTACAATAAAAAGGTAATATACTAGAATTAAATGCACCAACTACCCCGTACTACACTAAGTCAAATTATGCTTAACTCGTCAGGTCCACTTTATGGGGCCCTTTTTGGGCATTGGAGTAGGTGATCCATATTGGGATATCGCCACATTCATCAGTGAGAAAATCAGCTGTTCTAGGTATCCCTATTCCCATTGCCAGGCAATTCTAACTCAACACAGTTTCTTAATATATTGTACTGGAAGTCAAAATTGAATTTCAGGTATTTCTATCCTTACACTATTTCGGGTTGGCATCCAGTACTTGGTGGGTTATCGTAGCTTTCTCCTGGTTCCTATCATCAGCAAGAAAATGGTCCAGCGAAGCTCTTCAGTCTCTGTCCAGATGGATGCACATGGTGGCCTGGCTCACTCCTGCTTTATTCGTTATACCTGCGTTACTTTTCCATCTTGCGTCCGCGGACGAACTAACAGGCCTTTGCCAGGTTCGTACAGTACGTATATAGGGTGTTTCAGGCGAACGGCGATACATTTCTAGTGCGTATTCCCCGCTCAATTTGGAGCACAGAAAAACCGTATATATATAGTGAGATACCGAAAATGCGTCCTCCTTCAATCCAAGCATTGAATGTGAATAAGAATTAAATTTTCCATCAGGATATAACAGTAAGTTTTCGAGACAATTTAGTTTTAAGGACCAATTATGGACATAAACAGACCCTCCTTTCTGCCAAAAAAATGTCTAAGTATAGTTAATGCATTGGTTTTGACTTAATTCATTCCAACGAGGTTTGGGCATGACTATTGCACCTGCGAGTTTAGTCTACAACTCTTCATTTTTTTTATAAATTTCCCTTTATTTATTTATTTATTTTTCAGTCAATTCTGAGCAAAAACAGCCCTATCTTCATATTCCGAAAATGAACCATTTGCCCCAAGGTGCTGCGCTATGTTTCAGGAACGAGCACCTTGTCAGCTCTCTCCGACGTAGCTAACGATTATAGACTACATCAAAGCACTGATTCTTAGAGCTATCAGATTTGGCTATTATAGGCTAATATTTTACTACTTTGAAAATTACTTGGCGGCATGAGACATTTTTTTTATAGAAATAAAAGAATTGAAGAAAATTCATACCAAGCGAAATAATTTCAAAGTAATAAAATTGCCACTACTGTATTTTATATAACATGCCTTGCAACAAAGTCTACCAGAGGTGCTTCAAATTCCTGTTATTTTCAGGTCGATGAGGCAGATGCAATAGCCTTAGTACTTCTACCCCAAGCCGCCATGCTCATAATCGGAATCTCTTTAGCAGTTCTAACTGGAATGGCTCTTTTCCGTGTACGGCGGGCCATGCTTCTAGCCCGAAGGTGCGCAAATAAACTGGATAAACTGATTACTCGCCTGTCGGTGTTCACTGTTCTCATAGTCTGCCCCGCCACCGGCTACCTCGCCTGTCTGGCCTACGAAGGTTGGCACCGTCCGCGGTGGCGCTCGTTGGCCCTGTTGGCTGCCCTGGACTGCCGAGCACATCCTCCCTGCGCCCCAGGGCCGAATTATAGGGCAGCCGGCGTAGAAGTGGTACTTCTCCGTCACTTCCTATTCCTAGCCGTTGGTGTTGCTTCAGGGATGTGGGTCTGGTCAGGAAAAACGTGTCGTGCGTGGACCCATCGTTTTTCGGTCCCACAACATAAGCCGGTTCCTACAGAACCACTCTGAATAAAATGCACCCTGTAAAATATAATATGTAAAGCATGCCCATTGCACAGTTAATTAGCAAATTTAAGGCTAGCATAGCCAGTGGACGTTGCCCATAATAAGGTATAATATAGCGATAACTGTGTTTTTATTTAGTTATAATAATTATTGTTGTAGCCTATTCAATTTCATATTGACTGATTGTAACTTATTGAAATGTATAATATTAATGTAAATTTTATTTGAAGTACCGTATTAGGGATTAGATGCAATTTTTCTGATAGAGGTATTATTAGGCCAGCCACGTACAACTTAACAAAGCCTCTGTTAGAAAAGAAATATAGGTAATTTCTTTCAATATTTTTGTTAGAAGTTATAATTGGCTTTAGTTTTTGTATTTGAATTATTTTAATTTTACGTGTGGTCTTTTAAGATTAATAGAAAGACTATGAAAACCTCCCCCACCCCCTACCTACTCCTACTGCGTCGACTATTTCATGACTGACTTATTAATTATTGTCTTTTGAATTACTGTTATGTGTCATATACGGTAAATAAAGTTCGAACATTTTATATAATAGTGACGTTTCGTCCTGTTCATTATTTAGGTGTTCTCAGCCTGACTATACCAGTTATACTCTGTGTATAGGTTAGACCAATTTGTAAGTAGGCCTATATAGGTTCTAATGTAATGGGTTACTATCAGTAGATTTATAAATGGCAAAAAGGCTGAAGCAGGAAGCATGCAATATATAGAAAATTGTTAGGCTAATGTCCAGTACATATTGTATACAGTGTAGTAGTAATAGGTATGGCAAAGTGCAAGAATATTAGTATTAGGCCTATGGTCATAGAGTTCCAGGGATCGAACTCAAACAGGCTGTAATAGTAGGAGATCCGAAGTAAGATCGACTTTCACCGATCTCTTTAATGGATGATAATTGTTTTATAAGAAATTTTGTAAGTTAAGAATCATAAAAATAATGGGTTGCCTGAAAAAATCCTAGCCAGGCCATCATTAATTCAAAAATCACTTTTTTTGTTGAATTTTCACCGATGTGTTTAACGAAAATTTTTTGCAATAGCCATTAGTATACTATTTAAGCCTATAGAGTATGAAAACGTAGGGTTGCCTATATTGCTTTCCAATTTATACGTAGTATAAGGAAAGCTTTGTGATGGTCGAAATTTTCGATTCCGAGATTTCAACGGATTTACACGTTTTCAGGTCCCAAGAACCCAAAAAAGTGGTTTTTACGAAATGTCTGTCTGTCTGTGCATCGATTTCCGGGCAAACTACTCGGTCGATTTTGATGAAATTCGGCATGTAGGTTCACAAAAATCATACCTCGAGACCATTTTTTTTATTTGGGGCTAACTCAATTTGGGGGGGTTTCATTCTCAAAAAACGTCAAAAAAATTATTTCTCAAAAACGGCTCCAACGATTTGTTTTAAATTCACATATATTCTAGTCGTTCTTAACGTTGATAAAATGCGGGGGGTCGCTTACCCCTTGATAGTTTGCTTCTGGGGGTAAAAAAATAAAAATAACTTAATTTTAATGAAAAATGACTAAAAAATAATATTTCTGCAAAACTTTTCTATCGATGATTTCTACCTTCAGGCATGTTTTAGGTGTTAAGTTGAGTAACGAAACCGGACAGTTGGCTTTCCCAAAAACCTATTTGCTTTTGCAATTTTTTTTTTTTTTAAATGATAGTAACTTCACGCTGAAATGCATTGCCTGCCCTGCCATTATTACTGTGTTGTAGGCTAATGTGTTTTAAATATATTGAGGTTACCTCACCTCCAGTGACGTCAGTTGGACACTCCCCCCCCCCCCCCCCCCCCCCGAGATATCCGAAATTTAACCGTAGGAATATTATTTACCATGAAATTATTCATTTTCTCCCTACTAATTGATAACTTGGAAAGCATGTTCGAGTAAACTCGGACCGGTTCTTTTTCTTGGCCGTGGTTGGCCATATTTTTCTTGTCAGGGTTTAAACAGGTAGGTACTAAAAATATAGGTATATCGTATACCTACTTATTTAATGGATAAATTAAAAATTGAAATAAGCGCTTTTTTTGCGAATACGATGATGTAGGGTTGCCTGCAAAAATCCTGTCCAGAATGAGGGTTGCCGAACTTTAAAAAATGACATTTTAATGCGATTGTGAACGTACGACAAAGAGATCCGAGAATATGCCTCGTGCGATAGACGAAAACTGTGTCTTCGTCTATCGCACTAGACATATTCTCGGATCTCTGTCGTACGTTCACAATTTCATTTTTTTAAATTCGGTAACCCTCATTCTGGACAGGATTTTTGCAGGCAACCGTACAACATCGTATTCGCAAAAAAACAGCGCTTATTTCTATGTTTAATTTATCCATTAAACAAGTAGGTGAAGATACCTATATTTTAAGTACCTGTTTAAACCCTGGCAACCATATGTATGGCCAGTTAACGGCAAGTTATTGAACAACTAGTAATTAAGGATGAGCTGGTATTCGTGGTGTAAAATTAATGGAATCGTACTGAAAATAGAACCCAGAGAGTCAAGTTAATTACAAAAAACGAAAACTCGGAAATATTGAGTGATAGTAAAACATGGAGTGCAGATGACATTGCACTTGTATTTTATGGAGACTCTTGGTCCGAAGTAACAAGAAACGCACAGAAAACATTATTACATGTCAAACAGTGGCTCGACTTCAATAAACTATCTCTAAACTTATAAATAAAACATGCGCCACATTTTACTCAATAAATAATGCTGCACAACAAATCATCAAAACCTTGAAGTTGCATCACTGTTCTTATGGCAATATTATTTGTGCCGATGATTGTGTTTCCATAAATTGTACTTGTAACATCAACTGTTTCAATATCCGTAATGAAAGATCGGTAAAATATTTAGGCGTTATCATTGACCAAAACATGCTGTGGAATGATCATGTGCAATTAGCAATATCCATATTAAGAAAAACCATTTATAAAATGCAGGAGCTCCGTATGATATTGTCAAAACCACTGCTTCGCAGTGTCTACTACGGTCTTATTCGGTCTATTTTTAATGGGATTGCTGCCTGGGGAGGAACGTACAGATCTTACCTTAAAAAGTTGAACAGCTCAATTAATTGCATAATTAAAGTTGCTCTTTTCCACCTACGCAGATATCCCACTGATTTGATATATAGGCTAATTAGTTTGATGTGCCAATTAACCTTTAATCAAGTTTCTTCTGCAATTTTACTTCGTTACGCTAACCAACTTACTAGTGATAATTTAGTACTTAGGTCCCTACAGCAGCATCATGTCAATACCAGGCATCGTCTATCTCACGATATCTTTTCCGAGCCTGCAAGAAAATGCATTTTTGAACACTCCAATATTTTTAGCCTGCAAACTATTCAATTCCCTTCCAATAGAGATAAAGGTTCTCCGCTCAAGTAAGAATTTTTTAAATTCATCTAAAAATTTTATAAATAAAGCTGACAATAAACATTTAATTACTTCAAATATTTCAGAATTCTTCATAGATCTCTTCTCAAATAACTTTGGGCCCACGCATCGAACCTATATAGAGACTACAAGTTTAATTGAATTTATTTTTATTTTTTATTCTACTCAATTTTATACTTTTTGGATTGTAAGTTAAAATAATAATAATAATATAATAATGTTAAATTATGTATTGTACTTAACTTTTGACCCCAGCGTGACAATTCATTTTTTACTTAGTGCTGAGGATTTATGCTTCGATTTTTATTGATTGTTCAATTATATATAGGTATACTTACTTACTTACTTACTTACTATGGCCCTAGATGTCGAAAAAGAAAAGAAAAATAGGTATAGTGTAATAAGCCAAACTGAAACCTCCCGGTTTTTTGAAAAATAAATCTGGCAGGCTTAGCTATATTTGTGGTGATCAAGCAAGGGGTTTGGCTTTGGGGGTGTAAAACGTCAGGGGGTGCGCACGATTTTCAACAATAATAATAAGCCTCTTTCGGCCGCGTTATGATCTAGGCTTACATAAAAAATTCAAACTACTTAAGGGCTTTTCCGCATATCTTTCTCTTTCCAGTCATATATTATTGCTTTCCAATTTATACGTAGGCCTAGTATAAGGAAAGCTTTGTGACGGTCCAAATTTTCGATTCCGAGATTTCAACGGGATTACACGTTTCGAGGTCCCAGGAACCCAAAAAAGTGGATTTAACGAAATGTCTGTCTGTCTGTCTGTCTGTCTGTCTGTCTGTCTGTCTGTCTGTCGCTCTGTCGCTCTGTCTGCCTGTTCATCGATTTTCGGGCGAACTACTCGGTCGATTATGATGAAATTCGGCATGTAGGCTCACAAAAATCATACCTCGGGACCATATTTTTTTATTTTGGGCTAACTGACTTTGGGGGGTTTCATTCTCAAAAAACTCCAAAAAAAACGTATAAAAAAATTATTTTTCAAAAACGGCTCCAAAGATTTCTTTTAAATTCAGATATATTATTGTAGTCATTATTAATGTTCATAAAATGCGGGGGGTCGCTTTCCTCTTCATAGTTTGCTTCTGGAGGTAAAAAAATAGAAATAACTAAATTTTAATGAAAAATGACTAAAAAATATTTTTTTCTGCGAAACCTTTCTATCGATGATTTCTACCTTCAGGCATGTTTTAGGTGTTAAATTAAGTAACGAAACGGAACCGGTTACTTTCCCAAAAAACTATTTAGTTTTGTACAATAAAAGGTTTTTTTTTAAAAAAAAATGATAGAAAATTCACGCTCAAATGCATTGCATTGTGTGATAATGTGGTGGTCTGACCTATCTAGAATTTACCTCCCCCCCCCCCCCCGAACTATCGGAAATTTAACTATAGGAAAATTATTTACCATGAAATTACTCATTTTCTCTATCTACTAATTTTGATAAATTGGAAAGCATGTTCGAGTAATCTTTAAGTAAGATTTAGTGATTTAGGCGGTGTCACGTTAAACTATCATCTTTTATTATAAATCAACTTTATAGCCGACTTACAGACAACCAATTTTTTTAGTTATAATTTTTTAAAACTGTACCAACCATCTCTGGGTTAATTGTAAGAGTGGGCCGAAAGGCCCAAAATTCGCCCACATGGAAAATAAAGACAATTTTCTTTCTTTCTTTCTGAATGGTTTGTCACTTTAAGCATTGAATATATAACACTATAGAAAGGCCCCTGCATTTACGATTCCATTCTATAGAAACGCGAACTAAGATGATACTTGGCAGCGAACTGTAGCTCAACGCAAGCACCACCCGCGGAGCTTCATACCTGGGTCCGGCTAGGGGTTGCAAGTCACATTGTACACTTCCTTATCCCTGTTTCAGAACAGGGTCAGGTACAGCATTTACTCATTTAGAAAGCACTGAGCAGTTCTTGGGCCTCGTTCATTTATACTTAAGATAGTTTTCAACTCAGAAAAGCTTACAGATTATGATTCTCGATGTTGCCAGGGGTTTGCTGGTCCAATTTTTTTTTTTACTCCTCAAGTAAAAGGACTAAATAAATATTTTGGACCCATTTTAATAATTGTTTTCAGTGACAATATCCAATTGTCTCTTACGATTGAGGATACTTTTATTTTGTGGGAGAGTGGTTATCCGCTCTGTAGTGTAAGGTAAGTAGTGGGGGGGGGGGTTAAATGTTGAAGAAGAGGCCGGTGGCTTTTAGGAACTGTGGCTGTTGTTTTGTTTCCCAGCGCTTCTTGACGTTTTTGGATGTGTTTTTGTGAATAGGTCTATTTGTATTGTATTCAGTAACTACGTAAGATTAAAACTCCCTTTCGGCTCTGGCCGATCAGGTATAGGGGATTCTGCAGACCCTGCTTTTAGTTTACGCTGCATATGTATGTAATAAAAAATGAAAAAAATCGTCATTGATTTCCCGACAAAATACCCTTGTGTTCCAAATTTCGAACACAATTTAATAACTTTGATAAGTTCATCAAATTATTTTCACTTTGACTGGACGCCATCTTAAAATGGTTGATTTTTCGTAAAAAGTGTCGATCACCATTATCGAAGATAATAATACGAGATTTCAGTCAAATTTTAATTCATTCCTCTGCGAACAATATTAACTGAGATATGAATTCTATGAAGTTTCAATCCACCGGCATCTTGTAACTATCTAGTGGATCTTGCTGGTAAACGAACTCAATCAAGACATTTGTATGATCAATTTTTGTTCCAAGTTTAATCAAAATCGGATAATATTCACGGAAGTTTGAGTGTTTCCTAAAATCGATATACATACATACTCTACATACCACTTACATACATGTATATACTGTATATATAACTTATATAACATTTTTAACAGGGGTGGTTTTAGGCTCAGGGGGTCATGAAATGAAAAGTGGTGAAGAAATTTTCGGAAAGTCGAACATTGGTCGCCATCTCAATACATAGATGAATCTCCCTAAAATTTGCATTATTATTGACAATTATGTGGAACCTTCTTTTCCTCCCTCAGCTACTAGATCCTTGCTTTTCGGGTTTTAGGTAGGGCCTACTGTGTGAAAAGGATATTTTAACGAAAAATAACAGGTACCTACAGTATTTTATTCCACGCGAAGTAGTTTTCTCATTTTCCATTACCTCCTTGCAGTATACAGTAGAAAACGGTAATTGAAAAAAAATTGATAAATGTAAACAATATTTTTCGGGACTTTCGGTACTTTCGGGGCCGGGACCAGGGCATTTTTTCGGGACCGATACTGGTACCAAGTTCTTCGGGACCGGGACCGAGACCGGTACCACCCCAGTACCGTACCGGTCACTAGCCAAATTGATGATTTTTTTTTTTTTTTTGGCGCAATGCCGTTTAGGCCACACACGCTCAGGTATATTAAAAAATTAAATGGTTAGATACGGTAGGTTAGGTTCTTCGTTAATGTGATAATATAATAATAATAATATAATATAATAATGGATATTATAGGAGGTTGATGAGATTAGTAGTAGTCAAAAAAAAATTTACAAAAATGAGGGGATAGTTCGGGTAGCGGTTTCGTCGTCACGTAGTAGGGTTGAGAGGGATGTTTGTGGGGGCCAGGTTCTGTTCTAAATGGCGGATTTTGACATTTTTCTCTGAGGGGGTGGGAGAATTTTGCCTAAAATTGGAACCTATGCATTCAACTTCTAAGCATAAGTAACCAATACACATACTATTATATATATACAGGGTGGTGACTAAATTGATATTTTGGGATTATATTTTAAACAAGGGGTCGGATGGAAAATCTGTTGGGAGTTATAGGTGGACCACCTTGAAAGAAACAATTTATTGTCAATCAAACGTTCCTAGCAGTAGCTTGAAAATGCATCAAAAGTGTTTTAAATGAAATGAAAAAGAACCGGTCCGAGTTTACTCGAACATGCTTTCCAATTTATCAATATTAGTAGATAGAGAAAATGAGTAATTTCATGGTAAATAATTTTCCTATGGTTAAATTTCCGATATCTCGGGGGGGGGGGGGGTGTCCACCTGACGTCACTTCGTCACTGGTGGTGAGGTAAATTCTAGATAGGTCAGACCAACACATTACCACACAGCAATACTGGCAGGGCACGCAATGCATTTGAGCGTGAATTTTCTATCATTTTTTCAAAAACATTTTTTTGTACAAAACCAAATACTTTTTTGGGAAAGCAACCTGTCCGGTTTCGTACTCAATTTAACACCTAAAACATACCTGAAGGTAGAAATCATCGATAGAAAGGTGTCGCAGAAAAATTATTTTTTAGTCATTTTTCATTAAAATTTAGTCATTTTTATTTTTTTACCCCCAGAAGAAAACTATCAAGGGGCAAGCGACCCCCCGCATTTTATTAACATTAACAACAACTACAATATATGTGAATTTAAAAGAAATCGTTGGAGCCGTTTTTGTGAAATAATTTTTTTAGACGTTTTTTTTTTGAAGTTTTTTGAAAATAAACCCCCCCCCCCCCCCCAAATTGAGTTAGCCCAAAATAAAAAAAATGGTCCCGAGGTATGATTTTTGTGAACCTACATGCCGAATTTCATCAAAATCGACCGAGTAGTTTGCTCGGAAATCGACGCACAGACAGATAGACAGACAGACATTTCGTAAAAACCACTTTTTTGGGTTCCTGGGACCTTAAAACATATAAATCCGTTGAAATCTCGGAATCGAAAATTTCGACCGTCACAAAGCTTTCCTTATACTACGTATAAATTGGAAAGCAATAACCGAAATAAAATTATTATGTTATCGACAACTTACAACATGAAAAAACATGTTCAAGTTCACACAGGCACCAATGTAACGAACGAGGTGCGTAGTCCTGTTTCAAGAAACTGCTTACTGTGCCTAAACAGTGCGTTTTAGCACCTCTGTTGTGTAACTTTTTCGTTCTGTTATAAATTATCTATCAATTGACATAGTTTTTGATAGGGCATTCCATTAGAAAAAAATACACTCTTGGAGATATCTCGTTTCGGTTTGCAGATAGGAAAATTCGATTGACAGTAAAATGTGTCTTTCAAGGTGGTCCACCTATAACTCCAAAACAGATTTTCCACCTGGCGGGCTCAGCCCCCCCCCCCCCCCAGGACCCCCAATTTACGCCAATGTATTAGATGTATCATAATATCGTGGGTCTCCACCTATATAACAACTTATGGCTTTTAACCTCAGGCCCGGTCCTTCATGTATACTCTTTTCACCAGGTTTCGGCTGTTCGGTGCCTGCTGAGGTATAATATGTACAATATATATCGCTCATGCACAAGAAAAGTGACAAATTTCAAAAAATTGCAAAATTGAGTTATTTATACAAAAATAGTGAATTTTATAAATGTAGTGTTACATACATATCCAGTTTAATTTGTTTCCATAAGATTGCGTTTTGTCACTGATCCATTGCCAAGTTTGACTACTTCGGGTTTGGCAATACTGACATAATTCGGAATGGGCTCCAGGCGTTGACGTGGTAATTTCACTTCTCTTTCAAGTAAACTGTCACATCTCAAAAGTATTAAGTACCTCGATAGTAATACAAGTAAAAACTAAAAAAATGGTCAGAACTAAAATTTGAATAATCTCAAAAGTCAATATTTAGAAATGTGTCACTTTTCTCGTGCATGAGCGATATGTATAATATGCATGCTAATATTTTTTTGTTCCATTTTTTGTTTTCAAAATGCAGTGTAAGTGATTTGATAATTTTTAGACATAGAATGTAGTGATGTTTCTGATTTGGTAGGTAGCTATCGGCTGACAATTATATGTAGAAAATCAAAAGATCGTTTAAAATGTAAAAAAGGACTTTTCAACGTTTTTCTAATTTATCGTTTCCAATTATACATGTATATGTAATATAATGTACCTGTATGTACAATAGATCTATCACCTACTACAAAAGAACAGGTACCTCTTTTATAGCAGTTATAACTTGGGCTGTTTCATGTAGATTCATTCATTCATTCTACCTGTTTGGATATCATAGGGGTTTAACGTTTAACTTGTTGTAATTTATGAATTGTCATTACTTACAATAGAATTATTTGGTTGTATATTTGTATATATATATATTTTTTGGTTTAACTCATAATTGCTAAAAATCTGTTGGTAATTGAAAGGTGATGTAATGAGTGGCCATGCTTCGGAGGGCATCTGAAGCAGGCGGTCCCGGGCTTGCCTAGTTGAGTGTAAGAGAGGGCTTTATAGCCCTACCTCCGCTAGATATGTTTAGTCATAGAAACAACAACAAAAAGTCCTTATTTATTGCTTTCCAATTTATGCGTAGTACCTATAAGGAAAGTTTTGTCATGGTCAAAATTTTCGATTCCGAGATTTCAACGGATTTTCACGTTTTGAGGTCCCAGGAACCCAAAAAAGTGGTTTTTACGAAATGTCTGTCTATCGCTCTGTCCGTCTGTCTGTCGCTCTGTCTGTTCATCGATTTCTGGGCAAACTACTCGGTTAATTTAAAAGAAATTTAGCATGTAGGTTCACAAAAATCATACCTCGGGACCGTTTTTTTCTATCATCTTTTAAAAAAATAATTTTTTGCACAAAAATAAATATTTTTTTGGGAAGCAACCTGTCCGGTTTCGTTACTCAATGTAACACCTTAAACATGTCTGAAAGTAGAAATCATCGAAAATTATTTGTTATAGTCATTTTTCCTTAAATTTTTTATTTTTCTTTTTTACCCCCAGAAGCAAACTATCTTGGGGCAAGCGACCTCCCGCATTTTATTAACATTAATATCGGCTACAATATATATGAATTTAAAAGTAATTGTTGGAGCCGCTTTTGAGAAATAATTTTTTTTAACGTTTTTTTGGAGTTTTTTGAGAAAAACGGTGGGCAAACTTACAAATTTGGAAAAAATTGAAAACAAAAATGATCAATTGTTGGAAACCAGTGGAATGGGGTGTAAAAATAAATACAGCATCATTGAAGATTTTCCGTCAATGACAAAATTGAATTCGAAGTATAATTGAGCAGTAGAATAGCCGCCTTAGCATTATTCCAATTTGAATTTGAAGGAGCTGTCATATACGGCTTCAAAATAATAATAGGTAGATTTAATATTTTACGGTAGATCATTAAGCCTAATTAAATCATCTGCAATTCTAAAATAAGCTATTGTTGGAAAGCCTATGCTGATCAGAAGTACAATGCTAGGTCAAATAAAATAAAATATATACAGTATATACCACTGGCCATTATTAAAATAGGCAGCCAATTGAAGGGGCAGGAAGAAAGTGTTATAGTGTTATATATTCAATGCTTTAAGGTTGCCTATACCTTTACTACAGATAGTTGCATTATTATTATTATAAATCTGCAGCCTGATCGAGGCGATTATAATACCGGTATTTATTTAATCCCCTGGTATTAAAAATGCTGGCTGAAGGGAATACAGGAAGGCTAGTCTACATCGCATAATACGTTCAGTAAACAGTTTGATATTGCTTTTAGTTTTTGCATGCGGGAACTCTTGTAAACAAACATTATTTTTTTGTATCAAATTTTTGATATTGTTTCTTCTAGCCCAGCGGTTCCCAAACTTTTTTTTTGTAAAATGATCCGGCGGACCCTTATATAAGCTGTAAAGTACCAAAAATCAGAAGATAAAAAGAGCATGGATTTCTCACGCTAACCTATATAGCTTTAAAAGTCTGTAATAACGTTTTTACATAATAATATTAAATACTAAATAAATTTTATTTAATGAGAAAAATGAAATTGTGATGTTTCTTGTTTGTGGTGATCCCAACGCGCCTTTTTGGCTTTGTGGCACCGGTTCAGTATAATTTGTTATGTTTTTTTTGATAAATACACGCATTATTATTATTATTATTATTATTATTATTATTATTGTACAATTTTCAATATGTTCGGTTCCATTTCAGAGACATCAGCCTGAAATCTTTAGTAAAGTTCAGACGATTTCGATATTTGTTTTTCAAATAGCACATGGCTGAAAACGCTTTTTCGCACGTGTATGTAGTTGAAAATGGTAATAAATAAGCCAAGGCTTTTTCTGGCTATGTCAGGGTAACCGGAAAGGGCAATGATCCAAAAATCAAACAACGACTTCATATCTTTGAACGCAGCTTTCATGACGCTGCATTGCGAAACTTCCAACAGTTGGTCTTCTTCGGCTTCTGTCAGGTCTTGAATCTCACATATTTCTAATTTGGAAAAGGGGTTCCTGATCCATTCCCTGTTTTCTTTGGAAGCGGGGAAATATTCCCTGAATGTAGTTGGCTTTTCCTTGAGGTAATGTAACATTTCACGTTTCACTTTTTTGGGAAGGGCCTCTTCCCAATCTTTCAGTAAATTATGCAAAGCACTAAAACTGGCCAAAGACCCTTTTTTCACCCGGTTTTCCCACATTTTACATTTCTCAATCATGCATAAAAGCTCTTGTCTTCCACTCGAAAGAGGTCGACATCCTTCCCTTGCTAGGATAAGTTCAACTTATTGAATGCAGCAAAGATGTCCGCTAAAAGTGAAATTTCACACAGCCATGAAAAATCCAACAGGACATCAGAAAATTTCGAGTCCGAAAGAAAATTTGAATCTCATCTTTCAACTCAAGAAATCGTTCTAAAATTCTCCCTCGAGACAACCATCGAACTTCGGAATGAACTTTTTGTTAATGTAATAATATGAATATTACATGAGACAAATTAACGCCATAATTCGAAAATTCATTTTTTGAACCTGCCAACGGCCTTACCATGTTGATTCCATTAGAGCAGAGCATGTTTCAAACTGCGGCAACTTGGTAGTGTGCACAGCATTGGCAGGGGAACCTGGTGGGACATGATAACTCGCTCAGGCAGTATAAGTCGAGTCCTGGTCACCTCCGATTTAATCGTGTGACTTTACCATGTTCCCCAAGTGGTTCGGAATCCACTATAATCAGGAGGTCCACCCTGTTAGTCAACTCCCCTTTCCCCGAGGTGAAAGAGTCTGCCCTTAGGGTGCCTCAAGTTAACAAACAGACTCACTCCCCCCGCCAGGCTGACAGGGTTGCTTAAAGCAGAAATGCTGAAAGCAGGCGTTTGAAACAACAACTTTTTGGTACCGGCAATGCAGGAAAAAAATTTAAACCTGAAATTTCATCAGCCCGCGGACCCGTCGCGGCCCCCCTGTCAGAGGGGGGGGGGGGATATTAAATACAACTGGTCGGGGTATGTAGAGTATTAAAAATTTAATTTCTTTGACATTAACAACATACTCTAACCATAAATTAAACAATTATATACTTTCGGCAATCAACAAAGGCTAGTTTCTCAAAAATCTTTAGAAAAAGTAAGTGAACTGAAAACAAAAAAGTCGCTAAAACTTTTAGCGGGATATATGATCGTGTAAGCAGATTCAAGAAAGTGGCAGTAGTCCCTGAACTCGTTTGCGTTTGCTTTTGGAAATGGCCGTCTCGTCCATTAATCATGAGGTGCAGTTTTTTTTAATAAAATGAATAAGCTATAAATCTAACAAGACCGTTACTTTCAATGAAGATTTACTTGGCGTATTGTACACCTCTTTAAAACACCCAATTGCAATGGCGAAAGACTCGTCAGACTCCAACGAAGAGAATGAGGGCAAACTTACAGGTGAGAATAATATTTATTGAAGTGTTTCTTATTTTTAGATGAAATAATATCAATGAATCCAATAAACATGTGTATTCTGTTGCAGCTCACAACTGCGTACATTTAAATAAAGCTATTCATTTAAATGCTGTGAAGAAATTGTATGTATATCAACGTTTTCCACGGGAATGTAGTAGATGCAAAACAAACGTTGGAAAAGACTTAACAAATGGCCACGTTGAGAAGGCGGACGAGGAAGACTGTGACTTATACATTTGTCTTCGATGCGGTAACTGCGCTTGTTCTACTCATGCTGCAATGCATTCTGCAAACAAGCAGACTGAGGTTCACGATATTGCGGTCATTCCTGACAAGTGGACCGTGCAGTAAGTACAATATGTTAGTAGCCCATAAACAGACATACCTCTAAGCCCTGAGATCTATCAATATCTAAACACTAAAGCTCTCTATCTAAGGCATTTCTTAATCATAGGTCTAAACATGTTGCACAAGCTTTTGCTGGTACAGCGTTGCATTTGGTTTAGACACGTTAAAAAGATATTAAAAGTAGTTTGTCGCAAAGATGTCATAATCGCAACAGATTTTTTTTTTTTTTGACAGTTTCAAGGAGCTTTGTTGAAAGATAGGTAAAGCTGTAATAAAGTTCTGTTGCAGTTGTTTCAAATGTGAGAACGATCTACCCAGTGATGCCAATAAACAACTATTTGAATGCGTCGAGTACTTGCGCAAGAAATTAAGCGTTTATTCTGCGCCGAAGAAAGAGGAGGATTCAACTGTGGCAGACGATAGTGACGTCACAATGACATACACTGGCTCATTTGTAATGGCTCTACTTCCTCAGAATACTTATGAAGGACTGCCTAGTGTACGGGTATGTATAGTCCACGCAAAATGAGAAAAGTATGGATTTGTAATGTTTTGGTACTTTGCGACACTGTACCAATTTCGATTGCACCATTTTGTTATGCCTTGCATCCAATGCATTTCCCCTATACAGATATAATGAAAACACTTAGGACTGTTTTGTTCGAATGTTGTATACAAAACTACAAAGCTTCTGTATTCCATATTAGATGTAAAAAGGGCATCAATGCGGATACGTCGCAAACACGATCGTAGGGTGTCATAAAATAAAAATAAAATGTTCATCTTAGTTTTGGTATACAGTATGTGGCCGTTAACTTTTGGAACTCATCCTCAGTGGCTGATACTGTTGGCGTCTCAGAACAGCCTCGGAATTAGGGACACGATCTCTCCAAGATATGCGCTGCATTCATCTGCATTTCCACATTACAATAAAAATATTTACATAGGCTAACTAACACTTGTTTTGTACCTATTTTTCGACATTCCTGTTGGACTCATTTTGTTTTTCGTTGAAACAATAGGGATTTTATAAGGAGAGACTAGTGGAGCGCATATCAGAATTAATTGAGCCGCAAATATGCCTACTTCTGGAGTAGGCTACTTATATGATAATATTGCATCCCAGTGCTAGTGAAGGCTGGGTGAGTAACGTGCTTCTTCTATCAACGAAAGCGATGAAGGACTGCAATACAGATTATCATGAACACATGACAGTGAAAGTCTATTTTTTCGAAGAGTAGGTTGAGACACAATTGCTTTGGCTGATACAAGATCTGTTGTGGTTATGGATAACGCCCGTAGCCCCGTAGCATAGTAGAATGTTGCAGAAGGTACCTTCAATGCGAAGGCATTAATTGCAACCAACGGCCTGGATATACCGCAGCCCAAGCCTACGAACCCCGTTCTTATTGGTATAGACTAATTTTTTAACATACCCTTAATTGCCTAGAACATATGCACTGGAAGAATAGTCCTTGGCTTTTGAGTGGTGAAAGTGCCTTCTAAAGTCGGATTTGTAGAAAACATAGGAACAGGAATAACCATACTCCTAATGTGGCTATTCCACTTGTCAGTTTTTCTTCAATTTTGAAAATGTCATTGACGGAAATATCATAAATGTTGCTGCAACATGCATACATATTTTTACACCTCATTCCACTTGCCATCAATAATTTACTGACAATTTTTGTTTTCAAATGGAATAGCCACCTAACCGTATTTTTAAAGTGTTAACTTCGGGCAGTTATTATGGATACGGTAATATAGTAACCCAAAAAAAGGACACAGACTGATTTATTACATCTATAAATACGGGGATTCATCAGAAGAAGATGATGAGGAGGATTGGATATAACATGCAGCTTGCAAATGAAAATATGGTTGAATTTAATACTGTGGATACGGTACCTACTTTACTTTTTTAACATTTAATTCAGAAGTTTAGAAGTTTTGACGCAAACAGTATCAGCCACTGAGGATGTCAGGCCGATTGAGCTCCAAAGACTGTGGCCATTTGGTGTTAGTCACGGCCATTTACTGTATACCAAAACTAAGATGAACTTATCAATTACTTTATGACACCCTACGATCGAGTTTGCGACGTATCCGCATTGATGCCCTTTTTACATCTAATGTGGAATACAGAAGCTTTGTAGTTATGTATACAACATTCGAACAAAACAGTCCTAAGTGTTTTCATTATATCTGTATAGGGGAAACGCATTGGATGCAAGGTATAACAAAATGGTGCAATCGAAATTGGTAGTGTCGCAAAGTACCAAAACATTCCAAATCCATACTTTTCTCATTTTGCGTGGACCATATTAAGGCACCTCTTCAGTCAATAGGCTATAAATAAATATTTTACGATGTACATACACGGTAAATTTGTCATAGGGTCGGTTGTTGACATGGGTGTTTATCAGTTTACTGTTATTTTGGTTTCTTGTTTATCATCCTCGACTTTCGGCTGTTAGCAATTACGCGATTCTACTTTCAATAGGTTCCTCTTGATAATGAAATTAACGAGTTTGCATTTCATCTTCAATTATTATTATTATCATTTTTCAGGGGATTGCTAATCTTGGGAACACATGTTTCATGAATGCTACACTTCAATGCCTGGCTCAGACTCCGTTCCTTCTCCCGGTCCTCGAAGACATGAGGTTTGGAGGGGAAACCTTCCGGCTGCCTGGTGGAGACGTCCGCTTGGGTGAAGACACTGTCTCTCTGGTAAGTAACGGGTGAATGCACGGAGGCCAATTTACAACCGCGAATTCCCGTCATTGGAAAAATGTGTCACAACTGCAGGTATGACTAATAAATAGTTTCTCACCAAATTATTTTATTCAGGCTGCGTGAATGATTAGCTCACTTCACTCTCCTCTGTATTACTTGTGAACTTTACACAATAATCATAATGCTTGCTTGGACAAGTCCACTTAGATCACCCGGTCAATTTTCATATTTTCTATTAGCATATGTAAATGTAAATCTCGATTGAACCACACTTGGAAACATTTGCAAGACTTCGTTAAAGGGACCCTTTCAAACGGACTTTTTTAATTTTCTAACATGGCTCATTGAAAGTCATGTCTCCTTATGATATAAAGCAAAGCTTTATTGAGGAATCAAGTGTGAGTCTAAAATGTTAAGTTTAAATGGGGAACACTGAATTATAATCATCCTCCACTTGCACTGTTTGTTTGTTTCTGTTGTAAAGGCTTAAGAGACAACCCGACACCCCCATCTACATCTCTTATACGTAGCTAAATGTCACAGGAAATATCGATCATTGCTGTCATTGTCAGTAACACGAATTGGCAACCGATGAAAATCCTTCCACTCTCCCTTTTTCATACAAATCAAATTTCATAACTGTGACGATTTCCCATTTTGGGGTTTGGCATGTTGTAGACAAACTCCAGGCCAGTTCAAAGGAGGGGAGTTGATGACAAGTATGACCCTCGTCATTTCCGAGGGGGTGTTGCAGTGTGTACGGAAGCGGCAGATGGGCTCTGGGGCCAGCGTAGACAGGACGTGAGCCACTGTTATGGCAACTCGGTGACTGGTCGTTGGCCATAAGATGACCACGTACTATACAACAAAATGTAGCGGAGCACTTCTTCTCTCTACTTATGTCTCAATGATTGCTTTACTATCGATATTCCCAGTGAATTTTATTTTCCTTCGGCTGTCATTTAATTGCTTTCTATTGTAGAATCCGCTTCAAGGAACACTAAAAGGATGGGGCCCATTGACAGCCGCGTTGGCAGAGACACTACGGGCGTTGCAATCGGGGAGAAGCTCAGTCTTCGTGCCTAGACAGCTGAGGGGTGTCCTCGAGGACAAGTGTCCGCAGTTTGCAGGATACGTTCAGCATGACGCCCACGAGCTTCTGCGCCAGTTACTCGACACCGTCCGCACTGAAGACCTTAAGGTACTTACTTACTTAGGTGAAATTTCTTTCTTGAGCAACGTGTTACGGGAAATTGAGGACCCGGAAATGGAAGAGTCGCTACAGCAAAGTTTTCTTGATTTCCTTTTCTAGTGCCTTCAGCACTTTCCTCAGTACGGGACAGTCGAGTTCATTAAAATTAAGGGACAGCGTGTGACTCGCTGTAGATGATTATAATTCAGAAATGAGTAAAAAGCACAAGTTTGATAAATAATTCGTGGCCTTCATTGACATCGATTGACTACAGTTCTGGAACATTATTTGTATAGGTATACAAACTGGGCAGTAAAATTGTCCTGTTTTCTCTTAATAGTCTGTAGAGGGATCTAAGGTGTGTCTTTATTTGGAGTACTTCTATAAATAAGTTTGAAGGTGGTGGGGCATAGAGAGGTGCCGTGTTTCGCGGGGAAACCAGAACTCAATGTCTCATTACTAGCATACAGTGTAATACAATGCTAACGAAACTGCTTAGTGATGTATTCATTGCTGGCTACAGTGCAAAAGATTCGGTCGTGAACAAAGATATTTTCGAAATGTATTGTTTTCAATTAATGAACAGAGCCATTTGCATATATAGTCGCTTTATTTGAATATTTGATTGCATAAGCAAACAGTGGCCATATTAAATCTAAATTTGCCGTATTTCAGCCATGTTCTATTATTGGATGAAGTTCTTAAGTGACAAGGAACTATGGTTCATAAAAGTTTTGTTATGTGACCAAGTAATACCCTAAATTCCTTTTATTTCTTATTAAATCTGCATAATAGCAAAATAACACCATTTTCATTGCAGAGATATCAAGCTGGAATTTTGGAGGAACTGCATTTAGAAAAGAAAAGCGATAGGAACTCCATTTCAGACCGGCAGCTACTAATTCTTAAGGGATACGGCCGGCAAGCGGGCGAACTTCTTCTGAAGCCGTGTGAGGTGTTCCGGGGAGAGCTGGTGAGCACGCTCGTGTGTCAGCGGTGTCAGCATGCCACCGAGCACATGGAGAACTTCCTCGACCTGAGTCTGCCTGTGGTTGCTGACAAGCCTGTCCATGTACGGCGACGTGTAAACAGCGAAGATCGAGATTTACCCAGCAAACATCAATTGAGAAAGGAACAAAATGCTGCCAGAAGACGAAATCATAGAAATCATAGTTCCATTTCCAAGAAGGTAATATTTCTGTTTTTGCACCTAGACGCATTTCAAAAATAATACATCACTTGAACCGAGTTCTGAGCAAAGGAACCAACCTACAATTTTTTTTTTAGATTTTTATTCCATTGTATTCGGGAGATCGGGGGATAATCTATTTACAACAATGGCCTAACCAGGAAAATTGTTTTTCTGTCTATAATTGGCTTACGAAGGAGAAGGTCTTGTAAGAATTTAGACTTCTTCTGTTAAGGCCAAACCGGAGGGGGTCACGTGACTGGCCTGGAAATGTCTTTGCCGGGGTTCGTAATGTATGTTTTAAACCACAGCGGTATAGTAAAAATTGATAGAAGGGTATAGTATACGCGTAGACATGCTTACACTATGGACTGAACCAAAAATTACAATTTAGGTCTAAAATTTGTGCATGAAGCAATTAAAAACATACATTTTAGAACATTTTTACGTGCCCCTCAGGGAAGAAAAACCTCCAACTTTTGTAATGAAATGCACATCAGTCAGAAGCTCAACACTTAATTTGACAGTAAAGCGCCAGAAATAGGTAAAACTGCAATTATTTGAAACAATACAAGTCAAACACGGAACAGGTACGTGACGCGGAGCTTTGTTTATAAAATGGATATTCAACCATCCCGTGGCTGGAGACCGTTATCAATATGGCTGCTACTGTAGCCTGCACAAGATAAGTACGCAATTCGGCGGGGAAATAGCCTGCACAAGCTAACTACTAAACTACAGAGTTTTTGACCGGGTCCAGGTATCCGCTTTGCAATGTGTAAGACTTCGATATTTTTGCTTTCCAATTTATACGTAGTATTAGGAAAGCTTTGTGATGGTCGAAATTTTCGATTCCAAGATTTCAACGGATTTACACGTTTTCAGGTCCCAGGAACCCAAAAAAGTGGTTTTTACGAAATGTCTGTCTGTCTGTCTGTCTGTCTGTGCATCGATTTCCGGGCAAGCTACTCGGTCGATTTTGATGAAATTCGGCATGTAGGTTCACAAAAATCATACCTCGAGACCATTTTTTTTTATTTGGGGCTAACTCAATTTGGGGGGGTTTCATTCTCAAAAAACCCCAAAAAAACGTCAAAAAAAATTATTTCTCAAAAACGGCTCCAACGATTTCTTTTAAATTCACATATATTCTAGTCGTTCTCAATGTTGATAAAATGCGGGGGGTCGCTTACCCCTTGATAGTTTGCTTCTGGGGGTAAAAAAATAAAAATAACTTAATTTCAATAAAAAATGACTAAAAAATAATATTTCTGCGAAACTTTTCTATCGATGATTTCTACCTTCAGGCATGTTTTAGGTGTTAAGTTGAGTAACGAAAGTGGACAGTTGGCTTTCCCAAAAACCTATTTGCTTTTGCGCAAAATTTTTTTTTTGAAACTTCACGCTGAAATGCATTGCCTGCCCTGCCATTATTACTGTGTTGTAATGTGTTTTAAATATATTGAGGTTACCTCACCTCCAGTGACGTCAGGTGGACACCCCCCCCCCCCCGAAATATCCGAAATTTAACCGTAGGAAAATTATTTACCATGAAATTATTCATTTTCTCTCCCTACTAATTGATAAATTGGAAAGCATGTTCGAGTAAACTCGGACCGGTTCTTTTTTTTGCGGTGGTATTTATCTCTGATAGTTGGCTTATGGTTAGCGGGTGCCTCGAGAACCAAGTGATAATGGTTCTTTATTGTGAAAGGGTATGTGATGCTGGTTCGTTGTTAAGAAAATAATGGAGTTTAACTATAATAACAACAAAGGACCAAAATGTGTCGTACCATTTACCAAAATTCGAAAATGAATATGCAAATCATGCATTCAGTAATCCATAAGTTTGCTTCTTTGTTTAAAGTGAATGATTTCCTCTTTCGGCCTTTTCCAGCCATTGTGTTGTTCTAGGTTTGTTTTCAAATCGTGCATTCAAAAAGGTTACAATGCCAAAAAAATGAAAGGAAAGTTCATGAAACTTTGGCCGAAATGGAAAGCTATCGCCGTATAAAATCTTCATAAAATCAATCTTACATCTAATCCCCAAAGATGGTAAACCTCAATATACCAGTCTATTTTCTGACCAAAATGTAGTAGAGGGATTCGGTGCGATTCCGGGGTTTAAATTGTGGACGGATAAATCCCTTGTTATTCATTCTTATAATAGTAAATATGGTGTTGACGGAAATTTCAATTTTTCATTGATACACTACATTCCACATGTTTTTTCAACTATTGATCACTTTTGTTCTATTGACACGTATGCGCCAAATTTTTGAAATTTGTTTGCATTTGTTTTTTGAAATTTTGTTTGTATTTGTTTTCTTCGTACACTTATTATTTTTAATAAAACCTAATAATAGTTGGAGATCCGAATTAAGATCGACCTTCACCGATCTGTTTAATGCAGGGGTTCCCAAACTTTTCAGGCGCATGTACCACTTGAACAGTTACAAAAATCGCCGCGTACCACAATGTTTTATTCGTCTCAAAAGTCAATTATCCTTAATAATAGTCGTATTGGCCCCATGTATTTCTTTTAGTTTTAAAGTTAATCAGTTGTTTATGGACCTATTACAGTTCAGGATTTTTAGTAACTTAAAGCTTTCTAAGTGACATTAGCATTTAATAATAAAATAAGGAACATTCCAAAAAATAAAGTTCTTAAATCTTATTCTTAACTACACTAGTCACTAGTGAGAAGGATGCTGTTGCCTTTTTTGAAGCAGGGAGTCAATGTCTGGCTCAAATGAAGTCATTTTCATGACATAATGGAAATCTTCAAAAAGATAATGATAATGTTTTTGAAGATTTATATTTTTTTATACTACTAGCCTTTTTTAAATTTTTCTGGAGATCTGCTAGCGTACCACCAGGAAACCTTAAACGTACCACTTGGTGGTACGCGTACCACAGTTTGGGAACCCCTGGTTTAATGGATGAAAACTGTTTTATAAACAATCTAGTAAAATGTTTGTACTTAACATATTCCATGACGCCATTTTAGTTTGTTATTGTTTGCAGCGCGTGATTTTACTCTATGATCATTGATCAATTTTAACAATGGCATAGAGTAAAATTGAAATGTCCGTCAATGCCATATTTACTATTGACTATTTAACTTTGTAAAATGCCTCTACAGGCAGGCGAATTAGAGAAAGGAACACATGGAAATGGGATTCGAACCCGACTCTCCACAATGCCGGGGACCACTGCACCATGTAACCATAACTAATGGTGTTTCTTAATTGTAGTTTTTTCCAAATAAATATTCATTCATTCATATCCGTCGTTGATATAGTAACATAATTATGACATCATAGATCCTGTTGATGATTAATCTTTCTTCTACATTAGTAGATCACTAGGAATTGAATTTTATCAGTACATTTATTCTATTTGTTAGTTATCTACCGCTGAAAATGGTGCAGGAGAGGAGCTCGTGGGAGAGGAAGAAACCCGTACCGGTGCTTGCGACGCTTCCGACGAGGATAGTGATGTAAAAATTGGCGAACACGGTGTACACAAAAAAATGGAAGTGGGTGACAAGTCGCATTCTCTGGCGCGGCCCGTTCTAGAGCCCATTATCGCTCGGACCAGTCCTGACATGATAGCCCAGGGTGAGGAAGGCAGTAATGAAACGGAAATGGGAGACAAGTCGCATAGTCCGGCGCGGCCCGTCCTAGAGCCCATTATCGCTCGGTGCAGTCCTGAGATGACTGCGCACGACGAGGAAGGCAGTAATAAACCGGAAGCGGGAGACAAGTTGCATACTCCGACGCGGCCCATCCTAGGGCCCATCATTTCTCGGTTCAGCCCTGACATGACTGCGCACGACGAGGAAGGCATTGAGCTATGCGCCCCGCCGCAGCTGTGGAACAAGGAGAGTGCAGACGAAGATGGCCAAGCATGCGGTCCGCAGCTGCAACGGAATCGGCTGGAGGAGACGCGTACGTGCAGCTCTGAGAGCCCGAGCGCCGGTTCAGATGTTCCTAATCTCGGGTCCGACGATAATAATCGCATCAATGATTTGGATACTGGCGAAAACCTTGATGTTAATTCAAATGACGATTCTATAGGTAACATTAATTTTGTAAAATTAACTTTATCAGTAGAATTAGAATAAAAAGAAGTATTTGCGTAAAATATAGGCACAAAAAGTATTCATAACCTAAGCCAATATTCCATTAAGTTAAGTGCAGAACCTTTCATTGCTTTCCTATTCAGATCAGTATAAGGAAAGCTTTGTGATGGTCGAAATTTTAAATTTTGAGATTTCAACGGATTTACACGTCTTGAGGCCCCCGAACCCAATAAAGTGCTTTATACGAAATTTCTGTCAGTCGGTTTGTGAGTAAAATACTCGATTGATTTTCATTAAATGTAAGTTCACCATTTATTGTTTATTATTTATTATTTTTGGCTAAATTAATTTTGCGGGTTTACCCTGAAGAAACTGCTTATGTCTGGGAACTAACGTTGACCAGTAAATTTTAATTTCCTATTGTATCCCGTGGGTAGTTGCTTATAGACGTGCTAAAGCACAAGATGTACTGACTGGCATGTGCATTGTCATCAGGCGGAGTGTCGGGGAAGCAATAAATGTGAAGGCTCTGTTATGGATGAGAAGGGAGGTGGATTCGAATCCTACTTTAGGTTATATTTTGACATTTTTTAGCATGCTATTTGAATCTAGTAATTTCTCTAGATTCTGCCTGTTTGTCCCGACAGAGATATGTTATAGCCTCCCGGGCTTTTCTGAAATTAGGTAATGCAAGAGAATAGTAGTATATAGAGTCAGTGGTATAATTCAATTAAATTTCTGTACAGATCAAGATGGTGGAGATGAACTTTTGGGTGCAATTGGAGGTTCCGGGGAGACAGGTGAAGTTGGACAGCATAGGCCAGAGAGAGCAGACGGCGACGTTGGCGAGTCCGGATACAGTTCGGAGAAACCGATAAACAGCAACTCAGCATGCGTGAGCCCTAGTTCTACTCTGGACCTCAGTGATCTTCGGGTGGGCACCGAAAGTGACCAATCAACGTCGGGTACGTAAAATTTGTCGTTTAATAAGCATGGTGGTATCACCCATGTATCAATGACCAAATAAAAACTAGTTGCAGAAATTTCAGAGGTCAAGTTGAGTACGAATCACTAATATCTAAATTCTAACAGCCCTTGTTGAAAAGGCATATAACATTTTCAAAATGTTTTTTTATTTTGGTTTTTATGTATTTATGGTTTTTTTTACAGCTGGTGCTGAGGCTTGCGCTGGAGGGACAATGGCTCCGCGGGTGTACGTCCCTACGGGGGAGTGTACACTCATTACCTGCCTAAACCAATTCACGGCCCAGGAACTTCTCACTGGAAATAATAAAGTTGGCTGTGAAGCTTGCACCGAACGGGCTAACGGTAAGTACCATACAGGGGGCGCAACTGCGTATTCACACTTTTCAGGTATTTTAGTGTGTACTTATTTTGCTTTCCAATTTATACGTAATATAAGGAAAGCTTTGTGATGGTCGAAATTTTCGATTCCGAGATTTCAACGGATTTACACGTTTTGTGGTCCCAGGAACCCAAAAAAGTTTTTACGAAATGTCTGTCTGTCGCTCTGTCTGTTCATCGATTTCCGGGCAAACTATTTGATTGATTATGATGAAATTTGGCATGTAGGTTTACAAAAATCATGCCTCCAGTTTATTCTCAAAAAACTCCAAAAAAAAAACGTCGAAAAAAAATTATTTCTCAAAAACAAAAAACAAAATAACTAAATTTTAATGAAAAATGTTTAAAAAATATTTTTTCTGCGAAACCTTTTTATCGATGATTTCTTCCTTCAGGCATGTTTTAGGTGTTAACTTGAGTAACGAAACCGGGGAGGTTGCTTTCCCAAAAAACTATTTGGTTTTGTGCAAAAAAAAGTTTTTTTGAGGAAATGAAAATTCACGCTTAAATGCATTGCGTGCCCTGCCATTATTACTGTGTGGTAATGTGTTGGTCTGACCTATGTAGAATTTACCTCACCTCCAGTGACGTCAGTGATATCCGAAATTTAACAATAGGACAATTATTTACCATGACATTACTCATTTTCTCTATCGACTAATTGATAAATTGGAAAGCATGTTCGAATAAACTCGGACCGGTTCTTAAGTGATATGGCTGAAGAAGCCTTAAGCAAATTTAGGGCCTTCTTTGGCATAGTGGTAGAGCCAAGGGCGGTTCGTGTTTAGTGCTGTAGTGTTGTACAACACCTGAAAATTTAATGGTACAAAACGGTATTCTAATTCTTATAATTTTATAACAAATAAGGTTATACCAAGTGTTGGTCAATGTGCAAATAATACAATTATTCAGGCACGCGCATCTAATCTAATGCAATGCAATTATCCACATTGTGAGATTTCTTGAGCCAGTCAAATTGACCTACGTCTATACCTCTATAGTGTTGCCGCACCATTGTCTTAAATGTCATATAAATTATGTACGGCAAGGACCAATTTCTCAGGAATCAAATTGGAATTTCTCTAGGTTAGAATATAGGGTCCTATGTTGTAGCACTATGACAACCCATCACAAGGTTTACGTGCGACAGTATAATTAATTATGCTCTCAGTTATTACAATGAGCCGCCACTGGGTAGCGTGCTCGTACTTGTGCTCGTCTCTACACGGAGACCAGTGTAACTCAAACAGGTATTACCTACAGAGGCGACTGAAGTGGTTTTTAGGATATAGTCATAAAATTGCTTGTATGCGATTAATATTTATTTCTTAAATAAAATAAACTAAATAGACATACAAAGTAAACTAAAACAATTCCAACTAGAAGCGGTGGAATATTTTCTTGTAAGTTTACCCACCTCAAAATTCGCCGTCGTCTGTTTTTCGTGCCAATAGAATGAATATACGTATGTCAATCATATAGCATTGGGTGCGTGTTTATTTGCTCCCAGTACCATTTCCATTTGTAACCATTCCTTATTTCCTCCTCAGGTAAAGGAGGTAAAACTTTATACATGGATGCATCAAAGCAGCTTCTTGTGTCAAATCCTCCGGCTATTCTGATACTGCACTTGAAGAGGTTTCAAGTCTTTGGCTTCACTAGTAGAAAGAATTCGGAAGAAGTCAAGTTCCCAACTGTGTTGGACTTGGCTCCATTCTGCTCTGTTAAATGCAAGGTAAGATAACATATGTTATACTTTGGAGAAAATTCCTTCTTTCATTTGAGGGGCCGAACCTAGAGCAAATCAAATTTGCCTCCATTTCATAATTATTAGTGCGCGGAACTGGACAGGATTTAACTGTCTGCACAGCGTAAATTGAATGATCCATAAGTTAACCCAAGAGGCCTCGAGTCGGCAATCTTCAAAGACAATATAGCCAAATGTTACATGTTACAATTTACCAAATGTTACGGATTTTAACGAACAGTGGTCCGCGATGGTATTCCCTTGGGAGAGAATTGTTTTAAATATTGATGTAAAATAAATGGAGGTTTAGTATTTCTAGCTTAGCAACCCTCCGCCCCGCTTCTCAGGATCCCGCCTTGACGCTGCCGGCGTAAGTTTTGCGAGTTGCGGCTCGCTAACAGCGCACAATGTGCAACATGTACATGTACAGAAGACGTGGTTCGCATTTACATATTTCTCTATGCACTATATTTTTTTAGACCTAACAGCTGACACTTTGGTTTATTGTTGTAGGGCACGCCCTCTGTTAGAAAAGACCAAGCAGAGGTTAGATATTCTCTCTATGGCGTAGTTCAACACAGTGGCGGAATGCATGGAGGTCACTATGTGGCGTATGTAAAGGTCCGGCCTGGTTTATCCAGAGAGGATCCCCGGTGGTCTTTTCTCCCCGGGGGCCCGCCCCTGCAGGACGTTGGTGATGGCCCGCCCGAACCCCCCCAAGGAAAATGGTATTATGTTAGCGACTCGAACGTTCATGATGTCCGCGAGCCTCAAGTGTTATCGACCGAGGCGTACCTTCTCTTTTACGAGCGCATCTGGTGAATCTGGTGAAAAAATTTGTTAAAAGTTATTAAATATATTTCAATTACCCAATTTAAATGTCTTAAGTTGTCTCTGTTTACAACCTGGCGAGTAACTGGTTGAAAGGTGGCTCCATGATAAATTATTAGTCTGACGTAGTTATTTTCTTTTACTGTGGTCTTCTCTATCCTGTAAAATGGAATGCCCGATGGATGTATTGTCCAAGGCATTTACTATGATTGGTTGGAGTCATCTTGCAGCTAAGTTTGATTGGGATGAGTACTTATAATTTTTTATTTACTTACGTACTAGACAACGCCCACCATTGGCGGGTTAGCCATTTGGTGACGCGCTGACCAGTATAGTCGAGATGTCTCCACGAAGCCGTTGTTCTCCGTCAATGGGTCAGGGCTGGACAGTTAGGTAGGCAGCGTCCATCTTTAGTTCGTCGCATAGGGGGCACGCTTCTGATTGGTGATAAGTAGTCATGACCAGTGGTGGTCCTGAATATAGTGACACCTACCGCCCTTGGCAATGTCCTTGGGATTGGGTTGTTGATCAGGCTATATATTATTTATAATGTAAGATAGAGAAATTGAAAAAAATGTAACTGAGGAACCATAAAATATCGTTAGTAGGCTATGGGCCTCTATTCATTCATGTGCCCCATTCACCACCAACTACACAATTTTAGAGGAGGTTCTGTTAAGTTCTCGCAACTTAAGAACTAAAAGAGGTCAATCACACCTAGCTCAAGGTCACGAAACAGCCACTTTGTTTTATTAATTATTAAGGAAGGTGCGTTTACGTGTGATTGCTACCTATACAAGGTAACGTGCTCTCTACTTCTACTCCGTTCGCTCTTTAGGTGCCCATTCCATTGACCGGCTAGGGCTATTTCCAACAACGGTGACGTGGTAGCAGACATTCAAAACTTAGGTGGCGTTTCCACCGACCTCGCATTGCAGAATTGACGGAAATGTTTATTTTCCTCTATGCAATAGTTAAAATTGATCAATGATCATACAGTAAAATCACAAACAAAAAACTAAAATTAAAAAATGGCGTCATGGTACAAACATTTTAATAGATTTCTATAAAAAAAAATTCTAATTTCCGTCAATGTCATTTGCATTCTGCAATGCGAGATCGGTGGAGACGCCACCTAAGTCTTGAATGTCTGCTACCACGTCACCGTTGTTGGAAATAGCCCTAGCCGGTCAATGGAATGGGTGCCTTACCGCATCTCATTGATTTCCTCCTGACTAGCGATTGCTCGGATCGTTCGTGAATGGGGTCTTACAAAGAGCAGACCCGGTGTGGTTCCTCATGTTTCCTAAGAACAGTCACGCTCACATAAATTAACATGCGAAAGACATGTGATTTGTCTTGAGATTTCCTCGCATGCCTCAAAGCCCTCCATACCGAATTTACTCCATTTAGGAGTAAGAGACATTATGTGTGACGCCTTAGTTTTTTAATTTTACTTACATTTATTATTCATGCCATTTTTTGCCTAGATCATTTTGTAGTCTCTATAAAAATCAAATTCGTATTTGAAAACATAAGTTAGATCGGGTACCAGACGTCTCGTCTACAAATCAGCACGTATATAATGTGGATTCACAAAATTGCTCTGCTGTGCTGCTCAGTGGATGAGCGCTAACAGAAAACTTTCTGCAGAAATGGTAAAAGGGGGCTATTAGAACATCCTTTGCTGTGGTTGTATGCAAATAATCTTTTTGTTCTCTAATGTAACTAGCCAACCTGTGTAGCACAGGAAGACCTTAATATAACATGTCGCATCTGACCAATGTTGAACTCTCCTGTTACGGCGTGGTGCTTGGCAAGACAACTTTTCCACTGCAACAGTTTCCGGCCGATATTGTACATTGCTGGCGATAAGGATGGACAAGGTCGGGGCCGGGGTTATCGTCAGTGCTCATCATGTGGCTGACGGTCCTGCAGCGCCTGTTGGTCCTGCTCGGTCGACGAGTGCGCGATTACCTCACCTGGACCTCCCAGCACCTGCTCACAGGCTTCGGAGTGCCTCTCGACCTCCTCCACACTGCTGAAGCATGGCTCATTACAACCTACTTCTCTATGGTGAGTTTATTTTGTCTTGGTGCTGGGTTTCGCATGTCGTTGATATACAATAGTTTTATGATGAAGGCTTGGTACAGTACGGTAACCAACGCCTTCTGCGCCAAATTTTTCAATTACTGTGACTGATTTTTAGAGTGGTGATAATTGCTATTAAATATCATATTTACATGTGGGATATCTTAAGCCATGCTGAACAATTTCTGGCTGCTAAGCAAGAACCAAATACCGTACCCCAAAAAGTTTAATAACAATGAATAAAAATCTGTGTAAAATATTATTCTGTTACATTCATTCTTTTGGAAGATTTTAATTGGACTGCGTCATATGTAGCCATGTAATTGTAGGCTACTTATGTATTAATTGTACTGATTGCTGCCTGCGTGTCCGTTTATTGAAATAATGCTATTTTTCGTAAAAAAAAATATACAAAATAGGCCTACTGAAAAATTTAGGCTCTCTAGCATTGAATTTTCCATTCCCTCAATTTAGGCATAACAAAGCTGCTAAAGCGAAAAATCATTAGGCTATACATTGTTTATTTATTATCAATTCTAGGTTGCCTTATAATTAAGCCTACAGGAGGTAGGCCAGTCCAAGGGTTGTTCCATCAAGAGTCACGACCCTATTCGGGGGAGGGGGGGGGGGATCTTATAGGCCTAATTTTCAGTTTTATTGCCCTATTCTATTCCTATGTATGAGAAATGACTCAGAGAAAAAGTACCCCCCCCCCTCCCCTTGTGAACCTACACGCAAATAAAAAAAATACATGCCAACATAACGGAGTTGGGGGTATACAGCCCTCTCTTACACTCAACTAGGAAGGCCCGGGACCGCCTGCCTTACATGCCCTCAGGAAATGTAGAGTAGTGGCGCAGACTCCGACTTTCGCCCGAAAAGTTGTTGGTTCGAGTCCCACACATGCTAAATTTTCTGGCCATGCTTCAGAGGGCATGTAAAGCAGGCGGTCCCGGGCCTTCCTATAGTTGAGTGTAAGAGAGGGCTTTATAGCCCCAACTCCGCTAGGTTGGTTTAGTAATAGAACAAAAAGTTATTATTTATAAGCATGACCAGAAAATGTAGCAAGTTTGTACTGTATGTACAACTACTCTATATGTCCTGACTTCACTTGATGTGAGACAGGTCACTTAAAGCTAAGCAATATATCAAAAAGAAAGACCATCTAATGAGTAATTGTTGTACACAAGGCTTTTCAGAGTGCGTGACAGGTTTTATTTTCCTTTTGTTTTCCCTTTTTAAAAAGATTAATCGCATACAAACAATTTAATGAATGTATCCGATTGACCTCTTCAGTCGCCTCTGTAGGTTACCTCTGTGTTGAGCTACGACACGTCTCCGATCGCATGGCGTGTAAAGACTCGCACAAGTGCAAGCACGTTACCACCTGGCCATCGAATTAGGTTTAACGTCAGGTTTTAAAAGAATGACATGGAAGAGCTTCAGAAAATTTGGAGCTAATCTGCAATTAGCCTCCATTAAAATAAAATAAAATTAGTAGGCCTACCGCGGCATGTGTATTTAGTGGTCATTCCTCATTATCATGATGAAGACTAATGCAGAATAACTGCCAGTCAGGTAGGCCTGCATTGACGCCTTAAGAACCTTGGTGTAAGACAACTCCATATCCAATGCATCTGAAAAACTAGTTGTGCTAGGTTAATATTGCAGTAGATTTCGCATCCGGCGCTCCTGATAGGCTTATTGGTTAATTTAAAGGATAACATCAACACCAGTAAAAAGAACAGTCCCTTAGATAGATATAAACATCACAATGCTACCTACACGCCACGGTTATATATAAGTCTTTGTTATCCTTACCTGTGGCATCTCGCACTCGGCTACAGCCAAGTAATTAGAGCAGAAGTAGCCCCCCCCCCAATTTGAATCCCAAAATTACAGTAGCAACTAGCTTATAATTTGGATGCATTGGCATGTGTATTCGGTTATGACCGGCCATTAGTATAGCTTTTGCAAACGCAGTTCTTATTATTGGTAATCTTGACTTGTGGCCAAACCAAAGACCATGCACCCAATATACTGCTATCTTCGATGGTCTTAATGATAGTGTACATGATAGATATTGCCATGAACCTACCAGACTTTTCGGTCAGGTGGGATCAGATATAATATAGAAAATATGGCTGATGCTGACCACAAAATCCGAAATAGAGCAGTCGTCAAGGCCTCAACGAAGCCAACCCTCTACCATTGCTTGCACGTTGTGCGTGATTTATGTTTTCTTTCGGTGTTGACAGTGCTATGTGCAACGTTTTGGACCATGCAACAACAACAAAAAAACATAGTATCTTATAATTAAATTATTGTGGAGCAGTGGGCCGATTATGGCGATTGGTATTAACTTACTCCTGGGGTTAAAACTGTAAACAAACAAATTTTGAATAGCCCTTTCCATTGTAAAATAATCTTGTTTACATTTTTAATACCAAGGTATTATAATCGCCATGATCGGGCCGCTTGTCATGACAGATGAATAGACTAACACAAGAGAAATGCCATATTATACTATCACTCCAATGCATATGATGCCAGGGGACGAAAACCTATGGCAGACCTAATAAAACAGTTACTTCGTCGACGAATATCGTATACAGTACAAGATTACCTTGAAAATTGAGTAGTGCTGCAGATACCAGACACTATAATGAACCTTGTAGGCCTGGATATGCATGCAAATATTTGCCTACAGTCCAGGTACAGCATGTAGTATTAAGCTACCATCTGGTTGGCGATTGAAAGGTACTCGTAGATCTCATCAAGAAGCCATCGGGGAACCGTAGATTTCAAGGTAACTGCCTAATCTGACTCGATTTATTTTTGTGGGGATCCCAACGCGCCTTTAAATTATTATAAATATCAGGACAAAGCTAATTAGAAGGTTGCAGGACCAGGGGAAGTTGCCGCCATTCACGTATATGGATGTGCTCCAGGACTTGGACAAAGAGGTGCTGACGGAGGTGGTCCGCTTCCTGGAGAGTATCGGACAAAAGTGGTAGGACGTTGGGCAAGCTGTTTTAGACGGTCCCTCGGCAACCTCGTTGTCCAGTGCCCTCCTGATAGCAGCCTTGCACCCGTCTTTTGCCAGATGGAGTTGGAAATGGCTGTATACCATTCAGCCAAAAATATATATATAGGCCTATGCATATATATAACAGCGCGAAGAAAAACTGACAAAATTGTCAATTGTGAGATGAAAAGGAAAATTATTATAGTCTAAGTCGATTCATATTTATATATGAAGAATGGTTTTTTCACACTACATGTTCCTTGAATTCACTCAGGAGTGAAGTGACGGAAAAAAGACATAACTTGCCCCATCACTTGTATAATTCCTTGTAAAGTATTGAATGTAATATAACTTAATTTAATTTAGCGTATTTAAAGTTAATTTTAATTTTGTCATTTTATGTTTACTTGTCTTGTTGTAAAAATTGGAATAAATATATATTTGATTTGATTTGATCACTACTATGAAGGGCTTCCAAGCGCACGATCTTTCTCAGTCTCGCCTAGAAGATTGGTACGCGTGAGCCCTTTGCGGTCAGGGCGGGTCTTCTTGTCATTAAGAAGGGGGCAATTGTATTCCCCTCTATTCTCAATGTGGATGCAATATTGCATGAAGTGACCGAAGAATACGTAATTTCACTTACCCATTATTAAAGATTTAAATGCTTGTTATATTGTATTGCGATAGCTTATTTTAACTTATTGTATGATTGATATGCGCTAGAGCCCTATATAGAACTCTAATATGCACTTCATTGGCGCATTCTAAAATTATGTGGTGAAAAGTTAAAATGCAAAATTAAAAATAAATATCATAAATAATCCAGTGCAGTTCTATTCTGATGTATAACTTGTCTACTTTCTATTTTTTCGTCATTTAGCATTTCAACTGAGTTTACCACATGAGCAGAGGATACCCCTATTGTTTTTTAATCAGGCCCGTACCCAGGATTTAATTTGGGGGGGGCAAGAACAATTTTTTTATAAATGATAGGTACATCCGTAGTGATTTTAGTAGTTTTTGCTAAAACTTTTACATTATTTATTATTTTTCATCAACTTTAGGGGGGCCATGGCCCCCTTGCCTCCCCCCCCCTCCCTTGGGTACGGGCCTGATTTGAATGTTATATGAATATAAATGCCACGGCCTGTGTTAGATTGCCTATTCTTACTTCTTTAGCCTACCCCAGCTATCATATTGAAATAGGTTCGAGCGGTTAAAGATGAGGTAATTTGTACCATATTCATACACTAGTTTTCTGTCAAGCGTATTACCATAGGTACGCCTAAAAATTGCCCGGTACTCGTGCCTTGCACATTGCACTACCATACGCTACATAATTATATCGTTTTGTTGTATAATTTGAGTCTCCTCACACTTTGAGTAGGGTACTTATGAGTTGCTTTCAAACCGATGCCGTGAGAGATTCCCAGCAGCATAAAGCTACTTTCACAGTTGGCCTCGCTATAATTACTGTTCTGCTATACAAGTTGCTATGATTATTCATAGTAGAATATACTAACATTATTTTCGTTGGTCATAGTACGGGTCTATCGCGCTGGATGATCCAACCTCATGAGCCAAACTATGATTTTATAATTAATGATGTCTAAATAGTGTCAATGCATTTTTCCATCTCCAATTTAGGCAGCGTGAAATGTTTATGAAACTTCACTCATTGTGAAAAGTTACTTTGTAAAGTTGTACCTAAAGTAATAAAATAAAAAAAACACACAACCGGTTTTGGCTCACACCATTGTCAAGTGTGGAAACCGGTTGTGTGTGTTTTTTATTTTATTACGTACAACTTTACAGAGTAATTTTTCACAATGAGTGACAGCAAGTTTTTACAAAGTTACTACGAGACTATTTTGTAGGCTATATTTATGAAACTTGGCTATTATAAATCAATAACTCAAACTGTAACCTCTCAACCTGATAAATGGTTACATTCTATTTACAACCCGATCTTCAAGGCTAGTTGCGTACCTAACTTTTCCCGCTTTTCTCTTCCTACTCATACGGACATGCGGTTCTGTACAGTATAGTTAGGTACACACTGTGACGATAGGGATAATACTATATTATAAAACTTGCTATATTTTCTGGCCATGCTTCGGAGGGCATGTAAAGCAGGCGGTCCCGGGCTTTCCCAGTTGAGCGTAAGAACTCCGCTAGGTTGGCTTATTATTGAAGAAAAATCAGTTTTTATTTATTTTAAACTACGCTGAGTTAAGCCAAACGTCACAGCAGATAAGTGTTACGCGAAAGCTCGCATCACACATACTATATATCATTTTTAGGATGACTGTTGTTCGCGTAATACTTGCACAGTATGCCTCACTTAACGTACCCTGAGTTTTCTGCTGTGACGTATGTCTCTGACTCTTATGTTACCTGTAGCTACGAGATATTGTGTATTTTTATATATATAAAGATAAATCGCATACAAACAATTTAATGAATGTATCCGATTGACCTTTTCAGTCGCCTCTGTAGGTTATTACCCGTGATGAGTACGACACGTCTCCGATTGCATGGCGTATAAAGACTGGCACAAGTGCACCTTTACGCGTGCGGGGCTCCTTGAACCATACATCTTACGATCCAGAGGAAAAAAACCTCAAAGGTGCATAGGAGCTGCAGCTCCTATGGACAGGTGCATAGGAGCTAACTTTTGGTTCATAGGAGCTGGCAGCTCCTATGGACAGGTGCATAGGAGCTAACTTTTGGTTCATTGGAGCTGCAGCTCCCATGGACATTTAGGCACGCCCCACCTTTTGATGCATAAGAGCTGCGCAAGTTCATAGGAGCTGCCCTGTGGTGCAAAGGAGCCGCAGATCCTATGGACAGCCACCTTTTTGGTTCATAGGAGCTGAAGTTATTGAAACAGGCACCTTTTATTATTTTGCTGCAATTATGAAGGCCTTTTGCTGTGCTTTACAGCAGTTCCCGCTTTTTTTTAAATGGTGAAAGCACTGTACTTTAACATCAATTGATTTGATATGATCCGTCTCATTGTATTTTACTACTAAATCAATTTATAGATTTTTCCTCAAGACCCTTAATTTTCAAACATGCAGCAACGGATCCACCAGGGTCCACTCATCCCTGAAATGGGTACCGTTCCCTTATCAGAAGGGAAAAACGCTGATGTCGGGCATGTTGCGGACCGTAATAGACCTAGTAGTGCGTGGATCATGGGGTCTAGACATGCCACGACGCGGCGTTTTTAAGTATTTTTATTCTCTTCACGGCCCGGTCGCATTTAACTGAACAACTTCTACCGATAATGTGCTAAATTGAATATTTTACATGCTGAATCAACACTTAATACACTTACTAATTACTATGATGTAAAACTCTTCATGGTTGTCATGACAAATGAGGAACTCATAGCTACTGTACGACCCCAGCCATGACAGGCTTACTGGGTCAACTGGGTTGCAGCCCCTCACATGAAATGAAAAATTAAACACCAACTAAAAATAGTAGCCTACCGGCACTAAAAGAGTCAAATAATTGTCAAAAATTAAGAAATTGCAGCTCCCTTGATTACACACTCTGTAGTATTGTTTCATTAAATATAAGCATAAGAAAAATTGGAACGTGATGTGATTACAAACATTTTCAACAAAACTTCATGGTACTGTTATTTGTCGGAAAAGTGGCCCAAAAATTGCCCAAAACTAAAATTTTTGGTTTTCTCTAACTTCACCCCTAATTGCACAATTCGAAAACTTTCTTCAATATATGCTCCAGAGAGCAGTGTTTGGTCGGAAAAGTAGCCAAGGGCCGAAAAATTGCCCAAAACGAAACTTTTTTGATTTCTCTTTCTTCACCCCTAATTACATAATTAGAAATATTTCTTCAATATCTGCTTCAAAGAGCAGTGATTGGTCGGAAAAGTGGTCAAGAGCCGACAAATTGCCCCAAATTAAAATTTTTGGTTTTCTCCAACTTCACCCCTAATTACACAATTCGAAAACTTTCTTCAATATATGCTTCAGGGAGCAGTGTTTGGTCGGAAAAGTAGCCAAGGGCCGAGAAATTGCCCAAAACGAAATTTTTTTTGATTTCTCTTTCTTCACCCCTAATTACATAATTAGAAATATTTCTTCAACATATGCTTCAGAGAGCAGTGATTGGTCGGAAAAGTGGTCAAGAGCCGACAAATTGCCCCAAATTAAAATTTTTGGTTTTCTCCAACTTCACCCCTAATTACATAATTAGAAAAATTTCTTCAATATATGCTTCAGGGAGCAGTGTTTGGTCGGAAAAGTGGCCAAGGGCCGACAAATTGCCCAAAACTAAAATTTTTGGTTTTCTCTAACTTCACCCCTAATTACACAATTCGAAAACTTTCTTCAATATATGCTTCAGGGAGCAGTGTTTGGTCGGAAAAGTGGCCAAGATTATAGAAATTGCCCAAAACTAAAATTTTTGGTTTTCTCTAACTTCACCCCTAATTACATAATTAGAAAAATTTCTTCAATATATGCTCCAGAGAGCAGTGTTTGGTCGGAAAAGTGGCCAAGGGCCGACAAATTGCCCAAAACTAAAATTTTTGGTTTTCTCTAACTTCACCCCTAATTACACAATTCGAAAACTTTCTTCAATATATGCTTCAGGGAGCAGTGTTTGGTCGGAAAAGTGGCCAAGATTATAGAAATTGCCCAAAACTAAAATTTTTGGATTTCTCTAACTTCGCCCCTAATAACACAATTCGAAAAATTCCTTCAATTTATTCTTCGGAGAGCAGTCGGAAATGTGACTAAGAGCCAAGAAATTGCCCACAAGGATGCTTTTAGTTTTCTTTTCCCCCTAATCGCCTCGTTCCAAGTAAGTTATGTTTTGTACTAGGGTGAACCCCAATTCCATAGTATCCAAAGTATGCTAAACAGTACTAATGTATTTTCTGACACCGTTTCCATCATTCATTCTAATGCGTATGTAATGTTATGACATAGTTGCATAACTTTAATCATGAAACAGCTAAAAAATGGATATTTTCTGTAAAATTTGATTTTGTCACATAAAATGGGCTTTGGGGATGCCCGAGTTGCGCTTCACGCATGCCCATTTTGAGCGGGAACCACTCATTCATGGTACGATACATTGTATCATTATTCCTATTAATCTAATCTTACTTTCAAATGATGGAGTGGGGCCGCAAGCTTTTTTATTGACTTTTTGTTCTATTAGTAAGCCAACCTAGCGGAAAATGTAACAGCAAAGGCTTTCACGGCCGGAGTCGAATGAGAAACTAGTAGTATCCGGGTTGATGGGCCGTGGTCGAAATGAAAGCGAACTTCCACTGGTTCTTCATTCAAACTAGCGGAGTTAGGGCTATACAGCCCTCTCTTACACTCAACTAGGAAGACTCGGGACCACCTGCTTTACATGCCCTCCGAAGCATGGCATGAACATGTAGCAAGTGTGGGACTCGAACCAACAACCTTTCGGGTGGAGTCTGTACCACTACCCTATACTACATGCCCTGACTTCGCATCAGCTTCACATGCCAATTACAATTTATTACACATGGCTACATGCCACCAGGGGATTTCTTGTGTGAAAAATAGGAAAGACATAGTGAGGGGTTTAAAACGCATTACCTACATAACAATGTTAAATTCAATAATATTGGCAAAGGAAATACAGGCAAAACTGTTGCAACAAATAGGCCTAATAGTGAAGTGTGAACTAGAACCATGATGAGTAGGCCTACTGCCCTTATCAGTTCCAAAATCTGCGTTGGTAGCCATTTGGCTGCCTGCTTTGTAGGTGGGCACGCAGCTTCTATGAATCATGCCTAACTGCTGCTGATGTAAATTTATGTTCATGATTCTGAATTCAGCAATTATATTGCCAACTAGAAACTTTTGCTTATCTAACTTAGCCTATGAATGTATTTAAATTGAAAAAAAAATGCACTTACAAAATACATAGTCTATAGGCCTATAAAATAAATATATGCGAAAATTGAAATAATTACTTTTATTCTATTGCAGTATTATGTCAACCTAGTGGAGTTATAGAACTATAAAACCTTCTCTCACACTCAACTAGGAAAGCCCGGGCCTGCCTGCTTTACAAGCCCTCCGAAGCATGGCCAAAAAATGCATCATGTGTGGGACTCGAACTAACAACCTTGCGGCTGAAAGTCCGAGTTCGCACCACTAATCTACATGTCCTGACAAAATCCTCCCTGACAAAAATGGTTCTGAAATATTGAGACAAGAATTAGGCTCACATTAACAATAACCGTTATAGATGTTATATGCTTGGATGTCAATCGGCATAGGTAAAGGAAGAAATTTGAAGCCTGAAAAATATAAATAAATAAATAAGGGTGTAAATTTGAACGAAACCATGATGTTTAGGGGCCGCTGTTCAGAATTTTTTTTTTGGGGGGGGTCCAATTTTCATGGCACATCAATACATAAAGTTTGCCCGCTTGCGATAGGTTTTCGAATGGGGTGGTGTTCCCCCCCCCCCCCCCACCGTATTTTCGTAAAACAGTAGAAAAGAGGAAAGCCGTTCTCATGGGTTTACGCATCTCCTAATTAGAGGCATGATCTTAATTTTCCCACCCACGGGTCGGGAGGCCAAAGGGGGGCCCGGAGGTCTCCCCCGGAACGGTTTTTGAAACAAAATAGGCCTGAAATTGTGGAGTTTTCACATTTTGGTGTATATACGTCTTGAAACGTATTCTAATAATGTTTAGGTTTTCAGCCGAAGAATAGCAGACCAACTACGAGAAAGGGGGCAGGCGCGTCTCCCCCGGGGAATTATTTAGAAAAAGAATAGGTTCAAAATAGTGGAATTTACGCACTTACGCAACTTGATAGCAGTTATGTGTTTATATTTTACATGTGAAGAATATTACAGCTTACAAGGGGGGCCCGAGGTCTACCCCGGGGAATGTTTTTTAAAAGATAGGCCTGAAATAGTTTGTCGGCAGAAAGTTTTTGATTTTGCAGACGATAACTTTATTAACAAATTGGAAGCAGGGGAATTTTTTTAAAAGAAATATCTGAACAATTTTCTGTTTTGGTAAATTTTGGGTGGGGGGGGGGGCGGACCCACTGTTGGTGTTGAATCACTGACCTGCTTGAACCAGAAATTGAAAAAAAATGTTCGAATAATGGAATTAAAGCCAAAAGTATCTCGTTCTTGACAACGTTTCCGACCGGTAAGAGAGATATCGATTCTGATATTTAATTATTTAATTTGTCCGATTGTGCATTTAGGGGTGAAATTAGTGAACACCACAAATATCTTGAAATTTGGAAATTGATACGCTCTTGGCATCTTTTTCCGTCCAATAACAGTATTTTGAACCAGAAATTTAAGAAAATGTTCGAATAGTGTAATTTGGAGCGAAGTTTGTGAAAACCAAAAATTCATAATTTTGGGTAATCTCATTGTTCTTGGCCACTTTTCCGACCAATAGCTGCATTCTGATGGTAGTCTTGATTGCGTGCAATTATTTGATTATACCATGTACACCATTTCTATTTTTTTAAAAACAGCGCTAAAATTGAATTTGCTCTATTGTGGCCAGCAATACAGCCTATTTGCTATTAGCAATTGAAGCACACTGTCTGGTTCACAGGAGCCAGGCCGGCCACGGCGGTGCATAGGAGCTAACCTCTGGATGTACTGCCGCACTCTAAGATGACAAAATTCATTAAAATCTAGTAGGAAATGGTTCATAAATGGTTCATTAAAATAGTGCTTAGCTTATCTAGGAGCCGCGGCTGCCATGCAAATTCTGAAATATCTTAAGAAGGTATAGGGAAACCAATGCTTAGCGCGGTGCAAGGGAGCTAGGTAGACGAACAAGCACGTTACCACCTGGCCATCGAAGTCGATTGTACTGTACTGTATGTTTCCAATGGAGTTCTCACCAAGCCCATGAACTGACGATTAGGCCTATATTGTGGTTCTTCTTCTTCTTCTATCGAAGATTGGAGATCATCGTGGCAATTTGTACCTTGGAGAATGATGCTCTGAAAAGGGAAGTCGTGCTCTTGCCCAACCACTGCCTCGGGTTTTTCAACTGGGATGTTCTTCTGGTAGGAGACCTCAGCCCTTCCGTCTTCCCTTGGATTATTACATGCGGAATGAGAAACAAAAATGGGGAAGGAAGACCACGAAGGCCGTAGCCAGGGGGGGTTCATGGGGGTTCAACCCCCCCCCCCCCCGCCCCCCGAAATGAAATGACTTCATACTAGATAGAATCGGATTTTGAGAGGAAAATTAAAAACTACTATGTAATATCTAATGAAATTTCTGAAACCCCTCCCCCCCCCCCGAAAAAATCCTGGCTACGGTCTTGACGCTGTAGCCTAGCTAACGTCTGAAATTGACTGAATGCCCTTAATAATCTATTCAAATAAACTATAATAATTATATTATTGCCCGACACGACGGTTACATCGTACGCCCTTCAATAAAATACGGGTTAGAGTAGGACCAGTTTTTCCTCAAATTACGTATAGCCTAGCCTTGAAATGCCACAAAAGTCTTATTACCTGCAGGCAGATTCCCGGTTTCCATCGTCTTATTCGATTCGCAACTCGCCTTTACAATTTTACCACTAATCAGTCATCAAAATTATATAGCCAACCGTACTTAAACCTTGCATTCCGAGTAACCGCCTATTGCATGTCGGTAATGGTGACAGTGATTGCAAATGTGCCAAGGGGTGGGCAAAGTCAATTTTTTGGGGACGGGGTGACCATAATTTTTTTTTTTTTTTTACAAATGAAGGTTTCTTAAACTGCCCTAACTGCAAACAAGGGTTGCCCGAGTGTCTCCCCCGGGGAAGGTTATGAAAAAATAGTGGGGATTTACTGGACGTATTTTGAGAGCAATCCAGTTTAAATTTTTCCAACTAGGCCTATGACTTACATAATTATTTTTTTCTGTGACCGATCTTATGCTTTAACAGCGACTTCTGGACTACTTAACTAACTTACGTGATACCGTACTTGTATGTATATTTATTTTTTTACGGTAAACGAACCTGTAACCTGCACACTTGTATTATACATAACTAGGACTATATTGTCTGCTTATTTTTACCTGTTCATACATAAATTGTAAATATTTATACTGTTATTGCTAGGTTGCTGTGCAACCCTCACACGCTTTGGCTTGAGTGCGGGCCCAGCTTTGTAATTCATGTTGCACCTTTTTCAACGGTAATACACGGATGTTTTATCTATATCTATCTATTAAAATTCCCCCAACACATGCGTCCGGGGTTCTTTTTAGGGAGATTCATCTACCTATTTAGACGGATCTATATGGACGATGTGCGAAAGTGGAATAGGCTAGGGCAGCCTACCCTTGGTTCACTTTCGCAACACTCCTACCTCTCAAAACGCAAATGCCGCGACTTAATTGAGGCCGGCATGCATTCTTACATCACGCTTCAATTTTAATTAGCTGCAGCCGATATCTTAGATGCATAGGCGTTCGTCGTTCAGATACGAAACGCCACTAGCTAGCTTAGCTAAGTATTTTGTGTGTAGAAACAAGGAAAAAATCATATTATAAATAAATATTGACTTTTTTTGATCTATTACTAAGCCAACCTAGAGGAGTTAGGGCTATAAAGCCCTCTCTTACACTCAACTACGAAGGCCCGGGACCGCCTGCTTTACATGCCCTCCGAAGCATGGCCAGAAAATTTAGCGAATGTGGGACTCGAACCAACAACCTTTCGGGTGAAAGTTGCGAGTCTGTATCTAACTTAAGACCTTCACATTTACTTTATCTTTAGCGTGTCCGAACGTTAAAGTAAAAGGGTTACGGTTTTGAGCCCATCGTCATGTACAGCTACCTGGGTCCTTTGGCATTGGAGTAGGTACCGCCACTTTTGCAAGGAAGTCGTCAGGCTGGCCAAGAACTTCGCAAATATGAATTTAAAAGGCGCCCAATTACAAACGATACCATTCAACATTGTGACACGTCAGTGGCTCTTAGTTTGGGCATTGACCGTCGCAGCGGGCCTGAGCAACCAGCAATGCTCTCTCTTTAGGCGCCCATTCCATCGACCGGCTAGGGCTATTTACAAAAACGGTGATGTGGTAGCAGACATTCAAGACTTAGGCGGGGTTTCCACCGACCTCGCATTGCAGAATTGACGGAAATGTTTATTTTCCTCTATGCCATAGTTAAAATTGATCAATGATCATACAGTAAAATCACAAACAAACAAACTAAAATTAAAATATGGCGTCATGGGATATGTTAAGTGCAACCATTTTAATAGATTTCTATAAAAAGAAAAATTCTAATTTCCGTCAATGTCATTTGCATTCTGCAATGCGAGGTCGGTGGAAACGCCACCTAAGTCTTGAATGTCTGCTACCACGTCACCGTTTTTGTAAATAGCCCTAGCCGGTCGTTGGAATGGGCGCCTAACCCCTACGAGTATGATCAATATTATTATTATTACTATTAACCATTCTGACGAAAATCCTGAATAATGTTAGTTCTCATATAATGATTATCAGAATTTTTTGGACCGCTGAATGCTGGAAACTGAATTTTCGCCAGAATTTATTTAATTGCCTTTTTTTGTTTTAATACTGAGCCAACCTAGCAGAGTAAGGGCTATAAAGCCCTCTTACAAAAAATGTACACACAGAAAATTTAGCAAATGTGGGACTCGAACCAAGAACCTTTTGGTTGAAAGTTGGAGTCTGTACCACTATTCTACATGGCCTGACTTAGTGTCTAGACCTCAGTCCAGACTACCCTATGCTCTCTTCATGGCTATTAACATTTAACCTGCGGTACTGAGAAGCCTACCAACCTAATTAAAAATGATTTTACCGGATAATTATACCTTGTTTTATTACTAGTCCACAGTTGTGGCATAAAAAGTCCAACGAAAGGATATAGCTGTGCAGTTTAATGGATTTGCATACTAGTTTATTTCAGCATGATTACCACAGGGGCAGGCTTATGCAAAAGTTGGTGCAATCTTGTAATTTGCATAACATAAAATTGCCTTTCGTTTCAATATTATCGGCTAATCTTCTATTTTACTCACATCGTTAAATGAACAGCCTCATCTAGATTCTAGGCATATGCGATGTACCCACGGGCCACGGCAGTGACGGCGCGTAACATTGGCCATAATGAAATGCTGGCTTTCATAGCCGAAAAAGTGAGGGGTGTGCTATCACAAAGTACGCCTACATTAGTACAATAAAAGTCAAGCTTATACACCCCCCCCCCCCACACATCCCCCCGTCGCAAATCTATAGCTACGGCCTTGCTGACGATGCCTGGGACGCCGAGTTTTAAAAATTCTGGGGGGGGGGGGCAAGAATTCGGTACTCTGGAAAGTATTATGAAAACCCGATGGTAAATGGTTACTTAAACTGTCTATAATGCAGAAAACGTTGACCGACGTACACTCGCTCTTTATATAAAATTATTGACTAAAGCCTTTACATTTCTAAAAGTTGGGCGGTGCAAATGCCAAATTATGTGATTTATTTTTATCTTAATGATTGAAATATTAAGGGAGACAAATAAATAAACTGCACTGAGGGTTCTTTGTTTTTTGGGGGGTGCGCTGCGGGGGCAAGATGGACCGCGCCCCCCCCCCCCCCCCCAAGTCGGCATCCCTGGACGATGCAACCATATGCTGCAGGGACCCCTCCCTTACCGAGGGCCGAATGATTACAGATGTCCTGCAAGCCACGGCCAAGCAGTGGTTCGAGGACAAGAAGCTTCTCCTTAACGAAGTCAAGACGGAAAAGATGTTCCCTCCAGAACCGCGAGCGTGGAGATTAATTGTGTCAAGTTGCTGGGTTTCATGGTGGACTCCAAGTTAAATTAGGTACTGCTCACACTGAGCAGCTTTGTAAAAAAAAAGTAATAAAGTATGAAAACTGAAGAACTTGGTCACTAAACAATATTTGCTGAGACCGTTGTCACGAGAGTGAAGGAATGTCCACTCTACAGCAAGAGTTCAGAAGAGAACTACAGTAAATTGGGATATAAAACCCATTAACCCCCTCCTCCTCCCCGTTTAACGTGTACTTTCGCTTGAAAATAGTTACTGTAGGTTTTAGCTTTGCTTTTGGGCGCCGTCTACCCCACCTTGATTGATTGATATTTATTTTAAAGCCAGGCTTGGCCACATTGAACATGGAAGTTCTTTATCTAGGCCTGCTTAACTTTTACTGATTAGAATGTGAGGCAAACTGCCAAACATGTCATGTTTGGCGGTAAAACCCTGAAACGATTATATTTGTATTTTTTCGCGCCAAAAAAATACTTTTTATCGTGTAAGCATACTGTTTTCTGCCACGACCATCTTGTTTAGTTGTTAACTTGTTTGTTTATATTTAAAAATGGCGTCAGAAGTTGAGGTGAGTGTAATTGAATAGCGTCATTCCCTTTTATTACTAATCTATAATTTCTGGGTGTATAATTGGTGCGATGGTCTTACAATTGCAATAAGAATGCTGTCGAATGCACTTGCAGATCACTAGAAATCTACTGTCATTTCCTAAACTGTAGCTCAAGCTACCTAGCTGTCCTAGCTACCAAGTACCAGTGCCCAGTGGCAGTTGTAACGTAGCGGTGTGCGGTGGTTTTGGTGGAGTTGCATGTGAAGCACTTGAAAACTACGGCTTGTCATTGTGCGTCATTGCCAGTCGACTTTCGGCCCCAGGTGAGTTGTTCACTACGCCACATTTATTTAATTCAATCAAACTAAAATTTAAAATTTTCTAAGGTATTCAAATAGAGTCTATGTTGCCTAAAAAACTCTTTTCAATAACTTACTATGCATGTGCATTTAAATTAAAGGTGCATTAAAAATAAACAGAAAGTACTCGTAGGGGGGAAGATTTTTTGTGAAGTTATTTTCAGAGGTGTTCATTTTGAAAGTTTTTTTTTGTGGAAATTTGATTCTTGTCAAGCCTTGAATGAAGTAGGAACCTACCCACACTTGTCGGGGCGATAATGATAACCACTGGCAATAGGCTATTTGGGGCTGCATCGGAAATGTCAATGAAAATGCATCACATTTGCAAAGAAAATAATAGATTCTGAGAGCAGGAGGAAAAAGTATCAAGCAAACCAAAAAAGTAGCAAATGGGTCTAATTTTGCAAAATATAATATCACTAATTTAAGTTAAAATTAAGGTTGGTCACATGTATTGGCATAATAATAGGGGGTCGCATCGTTACTCACATTTTCTAGTTAGGTATCTTAAGATCTCACAATTTAAATACAGTCATGCGATCAACTCGCAAAATTTTGTGATGCAACACAGTGCAAAAGCCAAAAAAAAATCAGTATACCTGTGGCCCCTAAAATCAAGGCTGGTTAAATAAATTGCAAAAAGATCATGTATCCTCTCCTGAAGTGGCTGTTCCAAGGTTGAATGAATGCCATTAAAAAGAGCGATAATGGCTTTTTTTTAACTAGCCTATTTAATATGTAGGTACGGTATATTAACTGAAATTATATCAAAAAGTCAATATGAACAGATCCACTCTTCTTCTTTTTAACGATTATTTGCATACAAACAATTCAATGAATGTATCCGAATATCCTCTTCAGTCGCCTCTGTAGTTAATGCACCTGTGCTGATTTGCGACAGGTCACCGATCACATGGTGTGTAGAGACTGGCACGAGTACGAACAACCTACCACTATGCCATCGAAGTCCTCTTAATTAAATGCAAGACAGTGACCGAAGATATGAATTATACATAGGCCTAAACTCGAAATTTTTAAATGAAACCTATTGATTGTTTAGGCCTATGTATAATTGTATATCTTCGGTCACTGTCTTGCGCTTAATTAAGAGTGGATCTGTTCATCTTGACATCTTGACCTGCAAAAATCTTAAGCTTCAAATCTTACTCAAAGTATAACGCAAAAATATGGAACCTACTGAATCGGATGCCTCTCCCATGCTACACCACGTTTTGATCAATTACTGTCTTGGCTTCTACCAAATGGTTTCTTTTGAAAAGAAATCACTTTTTAAGTGCTTACTGTAAAATTACTATCGATACCCAAACTTTTTTCTACACGCATCCAAGCAAACCATGATTCAATTATTTATAAAACAAAATAGCCTACCGGTACTTAGTAAACTTAATCGTATTTGTCCTCTTTTTACGTGTGCGATAATTCACAGAAAATTAATTGATTGAAACACAGCTTATAACTCTTGTAGACGCGTTCTTCATTACCAATTGAATATGATATCGAAAGTGTGTTGACGTGTCGGAAGTGGAATCCCTGAGGCACCATGGTAAAGGTGATTGCAACGAGTTGAATCTGTTAAGACGCTCTGCCGTCCCGGATTTATGGTGGTTAATTTAGATTGTTGACTTTTTGTTGAGCGAGTAGGAAATTACATCACTTAGTGACGCCATTGAGGAACCATTTTTTTCACACAATTGTTATTAATGATGCAGCTAATAAAGCTGGTGCCATTGTTTAATAAATTATTCCATGGTAATGCTTATTCACGATGAACTTGTCGTTTTTATGCTATTACCAACTTTTATTAAAGAACCGGTACGAATTAACCCCTGCATACTTGCCTATTTATCAATGAGGATAGGCACCGAGATAGATTTTAGCGACTTAGGTAGCAAGGTGGGTGCGTGCTTGTACTTGTGCGAGTCTCTACACACCTTGCGATCGGAGGCGTATCGTAACTCGACAGAAGTACCTATTAGGTTACTTAGTGAGGCGATTGAAGAGTTTAATCGGATACATTCATTAAATTGTTTGTACGTGATTAACCTTTTAAGAAACAAAAGGAAAAAAAGATAATATGAGTAGTTCCATGGTTTAAAATTGTCCTAGGGTTAAACTTAAATTTCATTTGCCTCGACTTTCCCTATCCCAAAGCACTCAGTTTTTCGATGGGCATGGTCTAGAGCAAGCCGACCAATATAATACTATACAACATAGTAATAATGGCATGGTATGCAATGTATTGCAATGCATTGGGGGGCATTAATTATAAATTGCAATAATAATGTTAACATATTCGGAAAAATAAAGAAATTATTATTATTATTATTATTATTATAAATCATTTAAGCAAAAAAATATTTTTTTATTCAAAGCCAAAACTTTGTTTGAGAAAGCAACCTATTCGGTTTTTTTACTATGTAACACCTAAAATATTCTTGTAAGTTGGAGCATCGATAGAAAGTTTCCGTAGAGGAATTATTTTTAGTAATGTTTCATGAAAATTTTGTCTTTTTTTTTATTATTCCCCCTGAACCAAACTATCAAAGGGCAAGAGACCTGTTGGGTTTTGAGTAGATTAATAACAACGGCAATACATATGAATTTAAAGAAGATCGGTTTTGTGAAAACATTTTTTTAGCCGTTCTTTTCGAGTCTTTAGAGAGTAAAACCTAGGGATCCAAATTTTTACAAATGTATCGATTCTTGTATCGATACCGGTATTGAATGGTAGGTATTGATACTGGTATTGTATTGAATGAAAAGTATCGATACCATGAGGTATTGGTATCGAATGGAATGCCTGCTCGCAGGGGTGCATCCATGGACCCAGGGTATCACGCCTTTGAAAAATTCTGGTAACTTCTTTAAATAAATAAATAAATGACTAAAAATAACTTAAATTCAATATAAAAAAAACTGGGGAATTGCAAATTAAAATTTCTAAACAATCAGGCGCGCAAAATTAACCTAGACCAACCTCTATACTTACGAAAGAACACTCACACAGCAGGTTGGTGACTATTTTGAAAATTGAAAATTAAAAAAAAACTAGCGGGAAAAAGTTTAGTAGTTTTTGTAGGTATTATTTGATTCAATACCAGCAAATAGGTATCGATACCTGCAAGTATTGAATGAAAAGTATCAGGTATCAATACCAGTGGTATCGAAAGAAAAGTATCGATACTAGTATTATATCAGTAGTATCGTTGGATCCCTAGTAAAACCCCCCAAAAATTGGGTCCAAAATGTAAAAAAAAATGGTCCCGAGTTATGATTTTTCAACCTGCATGCCAAATTTCATCAAAATCCACCGATTAGTTGGCCCAAAAATTGACGATCTGACAGACAGACCGACAGACGTTTTGTAAAAAACACTTTTTGGAGTTCCTGGGACCTCAAGACGTGTAAATCTGTTGAAATCTCGCGATCTAAAATTTCCACTATCACAAAGCTTTCCTTATACTAACTTTTAAATAAGAAAGTAATTATAGTTTATTATCAACCTGAAACGCATAGACATGGAAAACTACTATAGCTATAGGTGCCGTAAATATAATTATACTGTGTATAAACTGGTTCATTAGGTGGCTGCCATATTATAGCCTACATATTTAATTTAGTTCTTAGATGTATATTTAAGTACTTGTATATAATAAGTGGATGGCCATTGACCCAAACTATGGAGAACAGAATCAGCCCATTTGAAGTGCGGATATACGGATGGATGCTGCTCATTTCTAAGAGAGATCGTGTCCCTAAGGCCGAGGTCCTGAGGCGAACGAATAGATAGTAGATACAGACGCTGAGTATCTGCTGGCGGTTAAAAACTGAAACTAACATACTTCGGTCATGTGATGAGCCATGAAAAATATCACTTTCTGCCTGTTATAATCCGAGGGAAAGCAGGACTGAGGGCTCCCGGTGGAAGAAGAACGTCCTGGCTGAAAAATATGCGGCAGTGGCAGAACATGACTTCCCTTTTCAGTGCAGCAATCTCCAAAGTCCAAATTGCCATAATGATTAGCAATCTTCGATAGAAGAGGCTTATGGAGAAGAAGATAATTTGTACAACAAGAACTAGAACAACTCAACAAACTATTGTACTTACTCCTAGGCACAGTAGCCATTGTGTGGTGACCTTTGAAATTGAAATTGAAAAACGACTTTATTGAAAAAGAAACAAAAGGCGACCAAAAGACTATGAAGTCTTGTTTTCATGCTAACCCTAAAAACTAGAACATTTTATTATTGATAAATTGTAAAAATAGAGAAGAAACAAGAGAGGAAGAGTGGGAAAAAGAAGGATAAAATGTATACGCCCCCCCCCCCCATTGTCCATTGTCATCACCATTACAGGACCGGAGAGAATCTCTACAAGCGTTATCTAAGCTACTGAGTGAACTAGCTGCCTCCAATGGTTTTGGACGAAAATATAAAAACCATTGTGATATTGTCATCTTATGTTTCTTCTGTAGAAACATATGTATATTTATTTACAGTTTTCGACTTGTTTACCATATCGTAACGTGCATTCTATGAAGTAACCTGAGAATATCACGAAACGGCTGTGACTTCTGTAGTTACAGTATGTCGATGCAGTATTAGAAGTGTTGAGTCACTCTACAGTATCATTAAAAAACGTCCAGTCACAGATTGCAGTTATAATTAATCTTCCTTATTCTACGATCAATTTCTTACAATTCCTTTCTCTTCTTTGAACATTCATTCGGTGGCCTACTTGGTGCGTTCCTTAAAAATGGTTGAGCCTATTCTCACCTTTCAGTCCTGAAGTCCTAGCTGTGAGCTCAGAAAATTAAATCGTAGGTTAAGGATGATCGTGACAGAAGGCAATCCTTCGTAGACTTAAATAATTTAAATAATGCCTTTTAAAACGTTTAATAGGTTCTCTCTTACACTCAACTGAATCTACGAATACATACGAATGATCATAGTTACCATAAAAGATAACAGCCACTTTGACAAAGGCTTTAAATGCATCCAAAACTATTTTACTTTAACACATTGGCTGCCTTGTCAAACATTTTCGAGTGACTGTGACTGTGTAGTAATAGCCCACTGCTATGTACGGGCTTCACCCATTAATAAAGTCTTTTTCATTGTTCAATAACTTGCCTAATTTTTGTGTCCTGCTCGATCAAAAAACACCGAAATGTTCGTTGGAGTCCGCTCTTTGAAATGCTCATAAGCGTAATATGGCTGTGTCACACGCTTTGACCTGACAAATGACGAAAATTGTATGTCCGTCAGACATTTTAGCCTGACCTGGCCTCCTCGGAAACATATACCGTCACAATAAAACGTGTGACAAACCACCGAATAGTCACTTACACGTAGCAGTTATCCTTCTCTCCTTTTGGTATGGCCCCACCATGCTAACCTTCGTTCCCTGACTATTTCGGTGATAGCGGCTACTTGCATCTCCACTCGAGTATCTTCGTTCCTCCTCCTGTCCGTTAGTTTATACCCGAGGGAGTAGCGCTACATTCGTATATCTAAAAGTGAACCGATATTTGAATAATATTAGGAGGTCATTGTAGTATTCATATCCCTTCGCCTTGAGATGAGCGTTATTCTATTTATTAAATAGACTTGATTTAAACTCATACTAACGAGCCAGTGAAATGTGTGACTTATAATAGATCACGTACTGGGTCCTCTAGTTTTTATTTCAAAAATGTGTTATACTTTCCCATCGCAATACTTCGTCAGTTAATAACATTAATAAAAGCAACCCTGTCAAGTAGATTTGGTGAAAGTCGTATTGTAGTGATTTGGAATAAGGTCCGATTCCGCCACCTATTCACCTCCGTCTAATTAAAAAATAATGTATTATTCATGTGAAGCCACTATAATCATTCAAATTCAAACACGAAGGCTTGGCGGTAGTTGAACCTATGCCGAAGCAAACGACAGGGATTGTGTTATGTATGATTTGAGAGTCCCTTGACACCCTAAAGGGGGTATTAACAAAGTAGATAAATAAGAAAGAGTCAAGTAGATCATTATTCTGTAAATTATTATTTTTTTGCATGAATAGGATAGCTCGAACTTCCGATGTTATGAAGCTATCGTGTAATTTTCTTATCATCAAAAACTATCTACAAATCCTAATCAGTGGTTCACTCCAATTATACGCTTTTGTCTCTAGTATGGTGCCCATTCCATTGACCGGCTAGGGCTATTTCCAAAAACGGTGACGTGGTAGCAGACATTCAAGACTTAGGTGGCGTTTCCACCGACCTCGCATTGCAGAATTGACGGAAATGTTTATTTTCCTCTATGTCATAGTTAAAATTGATCAATGATCATACAGTAAAATCACAAACAAACTAAAATTAAAAAATGGCGTCATGGGATATGTTAAGTACAAACATTTTAATAGATTTCTATAAATAGAAAAATTCTAATTTCCGTCAATGTCATTTGCATTCTGCAATGCGAGGTCGGTGGAAACGCCACCTAAGTCTTGAATGTCTGCTACCACGTCACCGTATTTGTATTTAGCCCTAGCCGGTCGGTGGAAACCGCGCCTAATCAGCTACTTCATAAAAAAAGGTGATCGTTCTTAAAATTACTAACCATTTGCTGAAAACTTAATTTAGATCATCGTAGATCCAGTTTTTCTATATCCTCTAATTTCGGTTATTACATGGAGGTTGCCTCTTCAACCAAAAGTTAATTTAATGTCCGTGTTATATAATTATACACCATATAATACTGCAATATAATGTGTAAAGCATTGCCTTTATAGCTTTAAGTAAGCTCACAGACTTGTTCGGTTAGATAGTTGTGTAGCTGTGCTAACCTGTCTAAAATTACGAATCATGTCAATTCGAGCATACACAGTAAGTAGAGGATGTACGATACATTAACTGCTCTTGTCGGGACTTGTGCTCCAGCGGTTAAGACGACGCCCCGGTTAGGCGTAGATCGTGGGATCGAATCCCGCCGAGCCCAGTTTTCTATATCCTCTAATTTCGGTTATCGTAGATCCAATCTGAATGGCCATGATAATGCAGTGGAATCCGACGTGCTCGATCTGGAAGTACGCTTTTAGATCGACCACGTTCCATATGTATCATACTTTAACTTGATCTGACTTCGGCTGTGAAAGTCTTTGTAAGTATATTAATGAGTCATTGTCCCGTCATTCCCAACCGTAGAGCCTGAGCCCTGAAAATGCAGTTGTAGGCGAAACGTCTAGAAAATCGTAGGTAGCCTCGAATCTTCTTTTCTCATCTAGTGAAAGGTGGTTATGCTTTCATTATTTCTTACTTGGCCCACAAAATTTATAGACGTCCGTTGTTTTACTAATTTTAATATTTTTAATGCAATTTGAAGTTTTAAAAGTAAATGAAAACTTCAAATTTAAGTATAACCATTTTTATATATAAATCACACATTAATGCTTTTTTTTGCCTAAATTCGATTTGAATGTCGTGAAAAATGAAAACATTGCTACAAATAATAGAAAGAAGCCGTACAAGCGGGTCTGTATTAACTAATTTTTGTTTTCTGTTTCAGAAGCCTCCTTGGGACCGTTTAGTTCTAGAAGTACGTAGAATGAAGGGTGAAGGTCCCCGAGCTATAGCGAGAGTTATCTTACTCCGATTATGGTTTATGCTGAGAGCTTTCATTGATTACCTCATAGACAGCTGCTACCGGTTTCTTAATGATGAGAAGAAGCAATTTAAAACACCCATGATTAAGGATCAGTTTCTTTTCGACAGCGCAGTTACCTTAGCTGATAAAATTCGTCGCAAGGTAAGAATTTAAGGTAGGGACATTGTTCATTCAACGCAGTAAAATTTGGTAAAATTCAGTGAAATGATCGCGTTTAAAAGTTTTTCAAAATAAATCAAACTTTACACGTTATTATTAGGTATTACTATAAACTCAAGCCAATCCATGATGGGTATTGTGTTTGCACAATTTTCCCAATTTGAATGAGTTCATATATGGAGTGGTTAGGATGATCTTCCTAGTCCCCTTTATCACAAAATAGACTTAGTGAAATTGATGCTGCAATGCTGTAAAGCCTAGGTCCTATAGACTCTAGTATGTGACATAACGACGGCTAATTCCACCAAAGTGCTTAATTTATGCTAGTTTTGATGAAAACACATACTTAAGTTGTATAGAGAACTCCCACTACATCTATCATTACCATAACAAGTGAGCTAATCATAGCTAAAAGTTTTCTGCTGTGAAATGAGATAAAGGTCGATCTAGAGTTCTCTGGTTCTTGGGGTGTTCTGGGGCCACTTGCTAAGTCTCCAATGAACCACTAACACTAAAATTGTACACTTTTTCATGTAATAAAGATTTAATTTACTTTACCAGCGACTGAAAAAACCTGCTAGTTGACCCCAGGGTTTAAAAAATATTTTTGGCGCGCTCGAATGTCCCATCTCTCCTACAATATATAGAACTTTTGACCGGTCTGTAATATTTGCGAATGTTTTAGGAACTGAGCGCGGAAACTGTGGTCCAGGCATTCATTCATCGAATTAACTCGTCAAATACAATCATAGCAAGTATGGTGGACAATAGGTTCAAAGAGGCCATGAAGGAAGCCAAGGACATAGACCAGATGTTGAAGGGTGACTACGATGTAGAACAACTCAAGGTAAACAGTTAATAATTGAATAATTATGCAGGTAAGGTAAGGTGGCTTTATCACTAGAGCTAAAGGGTGACAATGTGTGCCCAGAATTTTGAGTCACGGGAGAATTGACAAGAATTATGCGAATGGGGAAAATAATCCTGAGCAAATTACGCCTTAATAAACTGTGGTTAGTGAAATTGACAATCTTAATTTGAAAAAATTTGATTCATGTGGAAAAATCATGCCGTGTTAATTTAGCACCTGGAAGACTAGATCTATATCGTGGAAAAATGAGGACGGCATGAAATTACATTAAGTAAGAGTAGTACGAGCTTCTTGACGTTTACCATATGGCATGGGGCCAAGAGAAAGGAGGGGCGGAATTTAAAAATGAGATGCAGTGTTGATGTATAAATAAAATTCACTACGAACGTAGATTGATTAAGACGTCAGGCATGCTGATTGAAAAGGTAAAAATGTAAAGAGTACAGATATGAAATTTAAAAGAAATACATGCATGATTTTATCCACTAAAGGCCATTTAATGATATTGTCCCTGAATTGAATTTTTTGTTTCCAGCGAAGCAAACCATTCCTTGGCATCCCGTTCACTACAAAAGAGTCAACTCAGTGTAAGGGCCTCAGTTTCACGCTAGGGCTTTACGCCCGGCGAGGAGTCAAAGGAGAGGAGGATGCGGACATTGTAAAACATATGAAAGCAGCTGGAGGTGTTCTGATGGGCGTTACCAACATTCCGGAACTAAATCTATGGTGTGAGACTGCGAATATGGTCTACAATAGGACGCGTAATCCGTACAATCTCTACAGAACGGTATGTACCGCGTAATAATTGGCATCATGCCAAATACCATACTTCCGCATACCTATGTCCCTTAAACTTAATGGCTTAAAAAATTATTTATTTATACAGGTGGGCGGGTCTTCCGGTGGTGAGGCGGCGTTACTCTCGGTCTGTGGGACGCCGCTGGGCATCGGTACTGACATCGGCGGCTCCATTCGCATGCCGGCGTTCTTCTGCGGAGTATTTGGCCACAAGCCAACGACAGGGATTTGCTCTCTGAAGGGGACAACTAGGAGAGATGGCACTGAAAAGACCATGTGTGTTTCTGGGCCTATGACTAGGAAAAGTGAAGATCTGCTCCCGTTCCTAAAGGTTGGTTGTTGTTACGAAAACGTCTCTTATTGGAAAAAATATAAAAGCAATAAGAATTGGTTCCAAAATTTTGTCCTTGTTGATCAATGGACGAGAAAATCGTGAGTATGAGGAGAAAAAGCCGTAAATAAATTAAAACATTATTTACCAAGCGTGTGAGACAACACCCATGGTAAATAATTGTCCGGAGGCCTCGAAACATACTACAATGTGTTGCGTTTTTTTTTCTTTAGATATTTTGACCTATTTGCCTCCTGATGTCAGTTAACTTTCGTAAGATTTTGTTCCCTATTCTTAATTTACTGCTTTGTCAAGGTCAAACCAATGTAATTTTACCAAATTGCCTAGAATGTATGTGGGGAGGATGGGTAGCCATGGATGCTGTATGAAAAGGAGTTGTTTCTGCTGCAAAACGTAGTATTGAATGTAACTGAGTTGTAAATTTATCAATTTTACCACTAGGCACGAAGGTATGGTATACTATGAACCGGTTTATTGCAGGTGCTTGCTGCCGACAAAGCGCCACTGTTGAAGCTCGACGAGCCAGTCACCCTGAAATCCATCCGTGTGCTCTTCATGGAGGAGTCTGGTGACATTCGGTCGAGTGCCATGTCCTATGATATGGCAGTGGCCTTGAGGAAAGCTGTGAACCACCTACAAGAAGCTACAGGCAAACCAGCCACACGTGTCAACTTGGATGGCATGCAGTATAGTTACAGGCTGTGGAGACACTGGATGACCAAGGTAATGGGTAAGCGTATTAAGTTGTAATGACGCAAGACTATTGGTGGGTTTTTGCTCTAATTGGGAATTCTGGACCTTGATGAGAGGCGGAAAATGGATTAGAGAGCTTTTTCATTAACTACACAATAAGCTTAGACCTAGGCTGCGACGAATGACTGCGTTTCTGTATCGTAGCTCCCTACCTTCTTCAGCCATGTCATCCCCGATGTGATCAGTCCATTTCTCCTTTTTAAGCGCCGTAGATTTCACGATTCACGATGTCGCCCATTTTCACCCATATTGTCAAGGAAAAATGTTGAATCTGAACGAGTTATCATTACGTTACCATTACTAAAATCTGCTTCTGGATTAGTTGAGAAAACTTCATTCAGCTTTGTGCACTGTCTCCTGGTGCTATGTTTGACATATTGTAGATTACGTGCCATTTTTTTCAGGAGCCCCATCAGTTAGCCGACGAGCTAGGCAATCGCGAAAAAGAAGTCTCTCTCTTCAAGGAGTTGCCTAAAAAACTGTTCAACGCATCAGATCATACGCTGGCAGCTCTTTTGAAGCTCATCGATGTCCGACTTCTTCCACAAGAAAAGGCGGAGTGGGCGGAGGCAGAGACAGAAAAGCTGAAGAAACAGGTCCTGGACGCACTAGGGGACGATGGGGTACTCATATACCCCAGCCACTCTACGACTGCCAAATACCATACTTCCGCATACCTTCGTCCCTTCAACTTTGGCTACTGGGCCATTTTTAATGTCCTCCATTTGCCTGTTACACAGGTAAGAGAGTATTGTGTAGATGTTCGGGTGTATTTTTTATGTATTAGGTATTATTTATTTATTTAAGACTCGGGGTCTTTTTAGCACCTGCGCCATTATGTGGTTATTTTTAGGATGGGGTTAAAGTTGTATGAAGGGACTTGTTGGTGTTTTATTTAAATTTAAAGGATACCTATTATAAAATGCAACAATATAGGTGCATTCCCTTATTCAGATAAACTGCTTCGTCACCTTGAATAGGCGGCTATTCCACCTACGTGCATTTTCAATGTGCATGTGTCATGACGTGGTAGCAGACATCATTAATAAGTCTCTGCCATATTATAACTTTATTTATAATAGATAAGTTAAGTATCTACATAAGATTCTCCTTAAAATATGGCAGAGACTTATTAATGATGTCTGCTACCACGTCATGACACATGCACATTGAAAAGGCACGTCGGTGAATAGCCGCCATAGGACTACTCACATATTGCATCGTTACATGGGAAGCTCTTAATCTTAAATTAGACATAAAACGTAAATAAATTTTGTTTTTAGGAGCCAATGGAGCCCATCATTTTCCAATTTTGCGCAAATTCAAATTTCTCATAAAATTGTAAAGCTATCAATATGGTGTCATCAACTATAAAATATATTCCTCTTAGCTTTAATGTACATTATAGTACAGTCACTAACACCGATCGACCACAATTATGGAACTTGATTTGTTAAAAATAACGGTCACTGAGGATGCCAGGTGGCTAATTGGTGTTAGTCACGGCCACATACTATATATCAAAATGAAGATGAGCCACATTTATTGCACTTTATAATGTGACTTCGATTAAAACGTCATGAGAAATTTGACTTTTTGTAACAACAACAAAAACGGAAAATACGGGGTCCATTTTCTCTTAACCTTTTGACTAAGTTTCTCAAGTCACCATGTCATGTGTAGATACATATAATTAATTGGCAAAATAAAGTGAGACTTCTACAGGGATTTTTTTTTAATCCAAAAAAGGAGAACATGAAAAAAATGGGGTTTCATTTGTTGACGCACTGTATGTAGTGGAGTAGCTCTGCATCAAAAATTTTATGCATGTGATGCCGATATGTAAAACACCATATTGATTTGATTTCAGGTACCACTTGGCTTAAGTCCTGAAGGTCTTCCCGTGGGCGTCCAAGTAGTAGCTGCTCCGTACAAGGACCGCGTGAGCATAGCCGTAGCTCGGGAACTGGAACAAGCCTTCGGAGGTTGGGTCCCTCCTTTTCCCACTTGATATACAGATCTCCCTGGCAGTGGACTTGAAATTCGTGTGGAAGTGTTGAGAAAGAGCGAAAAATGGCGCGAACTGATTTTCAGGAATAATGACCGAAGTTTTATTCGGCACAGGAGCGAGCAAATGATACAGTGCTGTATGAGATAAAGACTCAATTTTAATAAAATGTAATAGCCTACTATCGAATAAGGCAGAGCGAGAATCCAGCCTTTATAATTTTTTTAGAAATATACTATAAATAAATAAATAAATATTGACTTTTGTTGTTGTATTACTAAGCAAACCTAGCGGAGGTAGGGCTATGAAGCCCTCTCTTACCCAACTAGGAAGTCCAGGGATCGCCTGCTTTACATGCCCTCCGAAGCATGGGCAGAAAATGTAGCCATCAACCTTTCGGGTGAAAGTCGAAGTTTGTACCACAACATGTCCTGACAATATACACACAAACACGCAAGTGCCCGTATTGTTAGCGTGTTCCGAAATGGTCCGTTCTTAAATATAAAAAAATAGAAGGTAAAATGATTTAATGAACTACTTCATTGACATAGCATATTCGTAAGTTTTAGCTAGCTGAATGTTTAAATAAAATGTAAGTTTTCTAAATCTGATTGTAAATTACTATTAATACAATAGTATAGTGACAATACAGTAGAAATAAGCACCAGAAAAATAAGAGTAGACAGTATGTATACTCCTGACGCTGCCAAGAAAAGATTCAGGTAGATGGAAACGCTAACGCCACACCGCCGGCCTCATTTGGGGAAAAGGCGCGGAAAAAGTATATATAGTACGCATAAGTTATATTCAAAGGCCAGAAAGCCTTTTCTGCGTTGATGGGCTTTTGCAAATAACTACATCCAATTATAGAATTGTAGCCTAGACAGGACCAAAAGCCTGATATTCGACACACCTAGACGGATTTGTGGGGAAAAATGTCTGGCACCGGGTCATTAGCCTTTTCAAGGCTTGAATATATTTCCTTTGGGTCTCGTCATTGAGAACATGGGCGACGTTTTTACTGAAGATCTTCTCACGACCCGTACGCGCATGGATGCCAACCATAGTTACGCCAATTGGCCAGGGGGCGTTGCCAATGGCCATCTCTAGATACGCGTCGTTGGCCTGTAAAAAAAAACAATGGTTCTAAATACCGTAATGAATAGTTCTAGAGTTCTAAACAAATAAATACTTATATTCCTGAAATGGATTCTATATAAAAAAGAGGAAACTTTCAAATCTAAATTTATATCGAAAGATGCATAGTTTATTTATTAAAAAATAAAAAAAATACAACGATTTTCTTAAGGGACAAAGAACGCGCCAAATTATAAGTGACGTCACGCGCGCATAATTTCTTCAAAATGACCTCTGAAGGACATATAAACATATATATATTTTTTTTATATAGAACATCCTTTGGGGCACCTGCACTAAAGCGGCCATTTTGAGGAAATTAAGTACCGCGTGACGTCATCAATTATTTGACCCGTTTCCTACTCATGAAAATCGGCGTCTTTTTTAATAAATAAACTATAAATCTTTGGAAATCAGTAACATTTGAAAGTTTCCTCTATTTAATTAAACCGAAACACTTTTCCAAAAGGTAGAACTCTATTTATCATAGGCCGCACCTAATTGCAAGGAAATATATTACAAAAATTCTTTGGTTGGCCGTATTAGTGACAGTTTTTGATTCTGATAATTTTTGAAACCGGAGTCGCCGTTCCATTTCTGTGCAAACTTGAATTTCTCATGAAATATGGAGCGCAGAACTATGAAAAAATGCTGAATCGCAAGAAGAATTTTTTCTCCTAATTTTGATACATAGTATGTTGCAATCATCAATACCGATCGGCTATAGTTAGTGAACTTGATACGTAAAAAATAACGGTCACTCAGGAGTTCAAGTTGAAGGAGTTCATCAACTGTGGCGAATTGGGGTTAGTTAAGGCCACATACTATACATCAAAATTAGGAGAAAAAATTCTTCTTGCGATTCAGAATTTTTTCGTTGTTCTGCGTTCCATATTTCATGAGAAATAGAAGTTTGAACAGAAAATGGAATATGGGCGACTCCAGTTGGCCCTTAACTAGATTTTTTATTGTAAGCATGCTCAAGCCCTGCACAATCAGTACTTACCTTAATATAATCTCTATCGAGTAGAAAGCTCAAAATTTCTGTTAAACTATCCAAGATATCTGCTGGAAGCGAGTGATTCCTCAATTTCCGAAAAAGTGGCTTTAGGTAATTCTGTGTTTGGGTAAAAGTAGCGCTAGCCAGCTTTCCTCGGGTGGATTGCTTCTCAGCAGCAGGACGTTCATTCAACTGTTCTCCCCATAATCGAAGTAGTAACTATAACAGAACATTAGGAAATTTTATTGATTGGATCAGATTTCGCTTAATAACAACAGGCAGTCGAAATTTTAGGCGCTGCATGGAGTGTAAGGAGTAAAAAACCTTCCACTCTTATTAGTAAATACCGTAGCCAGTGGAAAATTAGTGCGGAGTTGGGTAAAGTTCTGAGTTATTTGGGGGGAAACAGCAACGGGGAATTACCTATAGACCCGAAACTGAAAGTGCCAACAGTGGTGGATATGCCCTTGAAAAAACAGGGTGTTTTGCAAGAGACGATGGAAGTGAAACTTTCGAATTAATTCTTCATCAATCACTAAGTTGTCTCGCGACTATACTGTTAAGATGTAATAGTATGTCAGGAGTTGAGGAGGTCAATTATAATAAGTGTGAGCAATAGGAACAGACCAATGAGCTTAGAGAACTCTAGCGGACAATTACTACAACCAAGGCCGTACCCAGGTTTTGATTTGGGGGGAGGCTCAAAAAAAAAATGATTAAAATTGTTTACGTATTTTACAGTATTATTGAATGTCCATTCTATCCAGTGTAAATCCCTTTTATTTCGGGAGGTCCGAACCCCTCGGACCCCCACCCACCTGGGCACGGCCTTGACTACAACATCTCCCGACAAACAAGATAGTGGCGTGCTAACATGTCCTCGAATACTGCTACCGATATTTGTACCATCAGGAGTTGAGGAGGTTTATAAGTGTGAGGAATACGACCACTACCGTCGCCCCATCCCTCAATTTATCATGTCACACATGCACAATAATTCATCACCCCGTAATATTATGTTACTCTGCACAAATCAGATCATAATCTCAAGACCCTCCCATAACAAATTTCACTTCAAACCTGCTATAAAGAGACCACGAAATAGGACAAGTGCTTAAGTATCGATAACTAACCTGAAAGAATTGATGAATAAGGTCTGCATCCAGTTCTCGGTTCCCTTTGCCCAATCCAGTAGCGCGATCCTTTAAATCCTCATACGTTATGCCATCGTCCTGCACTTTCACATCCAATGCAGCCTCTTTCTGTGACCCAGCCATTTCATTTAGAAAGGCTTGATCCACTTTTTCCAATGCTTCCTGGAAATCATTTCTAAAACCACGGTTTACTTCTGGCTCTCGAATTTCACAGCGCCGTAGACGGTGAAAAGCCTCTGGAACAGCGTTTGAAAATTAAAAAAAACGAAATGATACAATTTAAATACTTATTAGCACCCAGAAGCAAACTATCAAGGGGCAAGCGACCCATCGCGTTTTTGTTAACATTAATAAAGACTACAATATGTGAATTTAAAAGAAATGGTTGGAGGTTAAAAGGAAAAAGAGGCCAATGAACAATTGAGTCGCAATTTATTTTATTATATTCTCACTTTGAATGTATTGTAATATTGAAAAAACTAAATACATTTATTTATTTATTAAAATAGCTTGCTTTTTGATCATGTTAGGCTCATGGCGAATACCACCAACTTACGCGAGGAAGCCACAGCTGAATTGTTCAGTGACTGAGCTCCGAATGCACATAAAAAGTAAGAAAATAGCGGCAAAGGAAAACTAATGAACAATCTACCAGGCAGCAGCCGTAAGTTACTGGGAACTTTGTTCTCATGTAGCTTCCTTTTGACTGCATTAGGCATATGACGAGTAGTACCTGCTTGCACGAGGAAACTACGGCGGAATCGTTGAGTAACTGAGCTCATCCAGCCGGCCATGTGAGACTAAAATTCAGATTCAAATCGTATATTCAAAATAAACAATCCAAGTATGTCTTGGATCGATTATTTATTAGAGCGTGTGTAATCAGGACCCATATTGTACAAATTGTATTTACTTATTCGATATATAAGAAGGCCAATTTTCATATACAAAAAAGAAATTAGAGAACTCACCATGCTCAGATTCTCCAAAAAGAAATATAGGTTCACCACGATCTCTCAGCCTGCGAATAGCTTCTCTTCTGGGTAAAGTTTGGTGCTCCGCTTGAGCGCGAAGTTCTGCATCACCACTGCTAGAAAATGGTTGTCTCACAGCTTCGGCAGGACCAGCAGCAATGCCAAATTTTTCTAAACGTTCTTCAGCTTCTTTCGCCAAAAGTTCACCACGCTTAAAATACTTTTTCGCCGGCTCCTAAAATACACGATAATTACAATTATTATGTTAGACAATAAGTCACCCATTTAGGTTTAATAAACCTGTATATCCAATCAACTTACAGTGTGCTATTAAACTCATGCTTCACTTAGGGAATTAGGGGACTACTAATAAGTGATGGTATCATAACTTCATTAACTTCTGGATGTAGGCTATAACTATATATACGTAGGAAATTAGGAAACGGAAAATATGGGAAATTAAACGGGAACGGGATATCAACTCAAATTCAGTCTAAAGAAATTGACAAAATAATAAATATAGCAACTAGGTAATGTATCTAGGTTTTCAGAACAATGTCCCACTATGAATTATGATCTACAATGTGTATACGTATCAAACTTACAAGGGCAAGCTTCTCCTGAAGCATACGTTTCTTCTTCAGAATTTCTTCTTTTAAAACGTCCATTTTAGAGGTTTATTCTCAATACGTAGCAATAAATATTTATTCTTTGCTAATAGTAGAGTAAACGCATTATCATTTTATTGAGTTGAAATTTTACGTTGACCAGTTGGGAGTCCACCTTGACACCATAAAATGTATATAATATAATGGTATATTTGTCAATTTGTGTCATGTGTGATTTTGTTAGTGAGTTTCAGAGTTTGTGTGTTTCTGTGTTTGTTTCCTTTCTTCGTGGCTCGGGACTCGGAGTCTCGGACTCCATTCTGTCGTGGCATTCCATTATAACCATTCAATAAAATATTGTTAAAAAAATATATTTATGAGCAGATTATAAAAGTTAAGAAATAATTTATATTACAAAATATACTAGTATGCATTTGCAGTTACGTTAATTAATGTTTTCATATCGACTATAGTAATCTTTCCTCTGCCACTCTGTGGTATATGTTCACGTTGATTGATAATGCAATGCCTGCTGCTGGTTTGTTTATCGAACAATTTTTTAAATATTTTAATTATTGCATTTGATTTTTAACTCCAATCTGCCTATTTTATGGCTGAAAGCCTCATTTTATTCATTGTCCTTCAAAGGGCTTAACGTTGATTGGTTGCGTAAACAGTAAGTATTGTATTGAACTGATTGAAAAACTTGAGGTCATTGTTCACACCTCTGGCTTGTATTGATTTTAAAAGTCTAAAACAATTTTACAACAAACAGACCTAGAAATAGTTTCGCGTAGTTTTTTTATAAATGTATTTCTTTATTTATTGATACTATGCAACATTGTTAATTTTAATTTTAGGTGAGACATCTCTGCAGTCATGAGCGGGTTACAAGAGTGCCCCGTATGCACTCTATTTATGAGAGAAGGTATTTCACTACGGAAACATTTAGAGACGCATCCCAAAGATCAAGTCATTGAAGCTCTTCTACAGCTTAAACGTGAGCCAGAGCTAAGTAATGGATTTGTGGGCAGTAACTCTATATCCAATCAGATAGTGCCAACAATTCAGCCTTCCCCACACCATACCGCTGCATTTACATACCAGCAAATTCTTACCACTAACTCATCAGGGGCAGTTGTTCCACAATACATGCAGATTCCTATGCTGGTCAATCCTGCATTTCAAATGGGTCATGGAGGAACGTTTCCTGGTCTCTTTAATCAAGTTGTCGGCAATTCTTATGGTACGCAACCGTATGTCATTGGCAACTCTAATTCTAATGCATCAGCTAATCCGCCTGTTAGCTCGGCAACTGCCACTGTTCAACACGATCCCATCATCGTTGAAGCTACTGTTGTGGAGGAGGAAGTTTCTGGGCCCCAGGAGTGCAGCGAAATGGAAATGAGCGATTCCTTGCCATCAACACCCGCATCCACTCCACCACCTCTTACATCGGTCATTATGTCGCGACCATCTTCTAGCTTGTCATCTTCCCATTCAGATATTCTCTGTTCTCCTCCTCCTTCGCCAAGTGTTGCATCATGTAAGGCAGAGGAAACGGTAATAGTTGAAACACAATTCGCCAATCAGCCGACAGAGGCAGACGATTGCCACGACTTCCGACAAGCGTACAAAGTGGAGGAGACTGCAGAGCAATCGGGGCTAGAAGAACTCGATGGCAATTATGAGAACCAAGACGATATTGATTATTATTCCGTGGAAAATGAAGAAGACGTTGGCATAGATATAAAGGAAACTGGCGAGCTTTATGGTGATTTGAATGTTGACTTTGAAGAAGCGAGTTCACCTGTTTACGCAGACCTGCTACCCGCTCCATCTACTTCAGAAGGAACTCATAGATTGCTGCAAGAATTTAATAAGTAAGTTATCAAGTAGTGGCAGGTTTGGTAGAGGAAGCATATATTTAATAAGCTTCGCCCTATGCTAACAACCCCATCAATTTTCATTACAACTTCATCAACTAACCCAAGTCCCGGCTGCAACCCGCAATGGGTTAAAGATTGTCACATTGTAAGAGACGAATGCTTGTATTATATATGCTGAATAGTACTCGTGTGAGATAGGTAAGACTCTTTTAAAACACTTTTAATTAGAGTCTCAGTGGTGATCTAAACCCGCACATTCTGCCGGTTCAAGCCTATGCTGGCTCTATCTGTGCGTCCTAGGTTAGATTTAGGCGGGGTTTCCACATACGTCAATGGTCAATGGTAAATATGGTTTTGACGTGGTAGCAGACATTTCTAGTATGTCTTTAATGTCTGCTAAAATGTCAATACCACATTTACCATTGACCATTGACGTATGTGGAAACCCCGCCTTCTCATTTAAATGTGACTTGGCGCTGTACCAACAGCCCAACAATTTTCGTCCATGTTAGAACTCTGTACCAACGGTCGCAATGGACTATCAGATCTATGATATAAAAAGTTGAAGTACAGTATGTGAACTGTGAAATTAATTGTGTTGAACTCAAATAGCCTTCAGATTACTACATAATAAGACACGTTTTTCTCATTATAATTATTTTTTTATTTTGCAGCGATCTCAAGGCAGGAACTAGCACAACATTCATGGAGCTCGATGGAATCCGAGTATTTTTCAATGGATCAGTTTTATCTGCATCACCTAGGGAAACAAATTTATCGGCATCAAAAAGTTGCTCCGTCATCCAATTAGCCGATTCTACGAAGCCTGAAATTCACGACACTAAGTCTATTGAAGATGTCAAAGAAACATCTTTGAACATATTGGCAGATGAGTCAATGCCTGCTAGAGGAGAGTTGTCAGAGCAAGAAAGTTTGGGAGCTGACTCTGCATGGGGGCTGTTCCAACAAGACGTAAAAGACTGGACCAAAAAGCCATTTAAGTGCTCATCATGTGATTCATGCTTCACATGCCCGAAAGAACGAAGGGTACATAGAAATACAGTTCATGGAAAGCCTGCCAAAGTTATTCGCTGTACTGCCTGTCCAGCGGTGTTCACTACCCTTAGGGACCGTAGAATACATATGGCTGAACATGATGGTTCCACAGTCAAGGCTGAACCTGGAGAAGAACCTTCTTCATCCACAAGTCGTGCATGTCGAGAGTGCCCGACCACTGTGACTAACCTCAAAGCTTTTCGAATCCATATGCGTGAATCCCATAATGTTTCACGGTTCCGTTGTGAGACATGTGAGACTTGTTTTGACGACGAACCTGACTTCAACGAGCACCTCAAGGTGCATCCGCTCAAGTGCCCACAGTGCGACAAGACATTCTATCGGCGTGCCAACTTGAACCTCCATCGACGACGCCATATGGATGTTAAGCCATTTGAGTGTTCCTTGTGCCCAAAGTCATTCATAACGCGGCAAAAATTGGAAGAGCACGCTAATGGCCATGCTGGGTTTGTAATATTTCTCTTTTATTTAATACCTGTTTCAAAAGGTAGTAATTGCCTTTTTTGGATTCGGCGTGGGTAAGCTCCATTTTGTTAATGGGAGCTCCAGCTCCAGTCAAATGCTTCGGAATCGGATACATATTTCTGGTAACCTTAATAATTCCAAGTGTGAAACTTAGAACTTACCTTTTAATGAAAATCAACAACTCCTACACATAAATTTATCTAAAGAAATACTTGGAAACCATTGTTTATGGAATCGTTTGTTTTCTTACAGGTTAAAGCCAATAAAATGCAACCTCTGTAATAAAACGTTCAGTCGCCATTCGAATCTAATTCAACACCGCAATTTCCATCATCTTAAAAGCAAGAAGAAGGTATTTATTCCGGCTTAAATATTATCATTATCTTATTATTATACAAAACAACACTCCGTTAAAAGTGAGTGAGACTTTCCTCACGATCTTTCCATGCATGGCTGGTGATGTCTAAAAAATGTCAAAGGGTCATTCAATACAATGTATGAGATCTCATTTTGTTTTATTTTGTATTTAGGCAATAGTGTAATTCGAAATGTATTACAAGCCTGCTACTTTCAGAAACCGGCCGCCATACCAAGTTGAATCCAGCGGACCAGAGCAGGTTCAAAGCTGCAGATAACTTGGTCGTGTGCACAGTGCCGTAGGGAAACATGGTAGGACTTGTCCTGGTCACCTCCGAACTAATCGTGTGACTTCACTGTGTTTCCCAAGTGTTTCGGAATCCACTATAATCAGGAGGTCCACTGTCCTATGGGCTGGCGTAGGACAGTCAAGTCGGGGTCGCTCTATGGGCCCAAATATGAGGCCTAAGTCGTTATTAACCCGACGAACACTACTACTACTTTCAGAAATTAATGTCATAGGCTTACCTATGACAATACGGCTGATGTTTCAAACGCAAATAGTGTTAGCTAATAGGTGTGTCATGCCCATGGGTTCGTGTAGTCAAGGATTAAGGTCTATGAAACGTACCGGTTCCTTGCAACCATCGCCACCGCATTCAGACAGACATGCTCGCTGACTTCGCCCTATACACCATCCTTCCATAGGTGTTAAATCGACAGCATTTTTTTAGGTTCGAGACTATGTATGCAGATGTGGAGAAATTTTCCATAGCCAAAAAAAATTAGACTGGCATAAAGAAATTCATGACATCAAACCAAAGTCGTGTCCATTCTGCTCCCAAAAGTTCATACACGCAGCCAGCGTGACGCGTCACGCTCGCAGGACACATCACCCCGACTATCTGCCCGAGGGATCCAGTCGTGATGAGGAAAACGTCTCCTGCCCCATATGTGACAAGATGTATCTACGAAGCTCCCTTCAGGTAAATTTATTGACATTTCTAATTTCAGGTAATTAAAAAAAAACGACCAGGCAATATTCGATCAAATCTTACCAGAAGGAATTAAATAGGGTTCAATGGGGTTCATTTGTGGCGTCATTTTGTAGATGGCAGCACCAGTTGCAATGATAACAAAGCGTTGATTTTTCCATAAGCCTCAATACTATTTTAAAATGATTTTTAATTACGTATTATTTTAAAGTGACATTTTTCTATAAATCATGGAGAATATATATATTAAATTATATGCAGCGAAATAAGGTCCAGGCATAGTAAAAATATTATAAAAAATATTAAAAGAATTAATTAGATGCTAAGAGCTTAGTTTTCGCATGCAAACGGCGGCCATTTTGAATAATATGGATATCGGTTTGTCGCCAGCGAACCTAGTGACCAAAACTGTCCCTACAGAACCTCATTCTCAGCCCCATTCTTTGCCCGTTACCTATGGGCCCGGTACACACGGGCGATTCCGAGCGGGAAGTTGCAGACGTTTTTTTGAAGGGAAAACTTCTTTAGGCGTACCACACAGATATTTTTGTCAACTTCGTGACCATTTCGGAAGATACCATGCATCGTGAAGCCGACAGCACGCAGGTGTACGGTTTTCCGTAAGGCAAGGTACATAGGGACGATTCTGCCAGTCGCGGATTTGCTATTTCCATTGTAGGCATAGGGCTAGCAGAAGGTTTCTTGTCGTTTGCTCGATGATTTCCCCAGTTGGCATGAAACCGAACACACAAAACGGCACGGGTTTTCCCCTAGACACGCGTCAATACTGTTTGTGACTTTTCAGATTCATATGCGCGTGCATAGTGGAGAACGGCCCTTCCAATGTAACATCTGCTCGAAAAAATTCTCGACCAAATGGAATATGGAGCTACACCAGTGGACACACCAGTCCCGCTCGCAGATGCCCTACAAGTGTACCATGTGCAAGAGCGCCTTTTTTCGCGAGACTGACTACATTGCCCATCTCAACGCACACAAGAACCTCAAGCCGTTCATCTGCAACGTGTGTGGGCAGAAGTTCATCAGAAAGTACAACTGTCTGAGGCATCAGGAAGAGCATCGCCGAGCTAAGAGGTTCTCGTGCTCGGTCCGGGGCTGCGATAAAACCTTCCACCGCAGCTACTATCTCAAGGACCACATGAAGGTGCACACGGGTGTCAGACCTCACACCTGTCACATATGTGGCAAAGCCTCAACAACCAAGTCTAATCATAACAAACATCTGCGTATCCATGATACCAGAGAACCGGTAAATACCGAAAATTAGTTCCTTTTTACGAAATTTGCTCACATCTTCCCAGCGATATTAGAAGTGGCCTCCAGTGCTGTTATCGGGTGAATGTATGGATTTGTTTGACCTGTACCCGAACTTGGCTTACGCCTGTTACATTGTGTCAATGGTAAGCTTGTCTCAGCTTTTCCATTGTCGTTTGTAGCTGATGTAGGTTGACATCTAGGACTTGAACCAGTTTGCCAACGGCCAAAAATGTTCGCGGAAAGATGGTATTGTCATTCGCTGTAACTGCATGCCACGGTATAGCTAGGTTAAAACTAAAAGTTGTATCTATGTCGGAGGGAGATTTTTTTTCAACCTGAGCCAAATGATTAGTGTGGTAGGCCTAAGTAGTCGTGGATCCTCTCACAAACATAGACATCGATAATCCTAACTAATTCACATTACTGGTTATCTCAGTTCTGCTTGAAATCTTCAGAAGCGTAACATTTTTCATAAAAGGCAAATCCATTACATTCATGCTATGACATCACTGAGCCACTCTCTTAAATAGAATAAGTACCATATTTTGAAAGTAATAATGTACAAACTAAAATTCAGGAACTTCATAAAACTCTGTAAATGTGACCATTGTAACGACCATAAAGATCTGCCAAAACCGACGCCTAGCTTGTGACTCCACCCAATTGGATCTCTTCATACGAACAGGAATGAAGCTACGATCTCGCCACCAAAGATGGAAGCCAATTCGGACTCAGAGAAGTATCCATAGGTCTTCCTATTCGAACATCGAAAGAGGAAGGCCCCACTTTAGAAACACAGCTGGGCTATTTTATCTAGATAGAGGGTGAAAGTGCTATTCCCCGCGGCAGGCTCAATACGTCCTCTTTTTTTTTCTAATTGTTATAGGAGAAGCGCTATCGGTCCGGGTTGGCTTCGAGGGTGAGGCCTTCCTCTCTAGGTATAAAACTATTCCTTTCGCTTTATCCGATTATTTTATTTCGTTTGCTGATTTCTTTGGAGATCTTGCGTATAGTATAAAAATTCCGCGTGTCAGTTTTTCGGAGTAGGAAACATCAATTTATGGAATTTTAATATATTATGTAGCTAAGTGAAATGAGATGGGTTTAGTTAATTAATTAGCCTTTATTTTAAAAAAATTATTTGGAATAGGCCTACATTTAAAAATTGAAAATGTGGGCTTGGGTTGTGAATATATAGTACCACTGCTACCAGGTGCTTATTCATTGTATGTGACCCAGGATTAGCATTATTTATTTCGCCCTGATAGCCCTGTATACTTCCAATATGCTTCGCCCTGGTTAACGACAATTCCATCCTCGCTTGAAATCTGTAATGAATACAGCGCACCGCACGGCACCTCCATGCATTGGTAAATGGTACCGTCCTGTATTCCTTACTGATACCTTTCAAGCGATAGTGGGAGCAGGCTAAGGCGAGGTTTACTATTAAGCAATGTGAACTGTGTCATATTCCTATGCTGATTGACTGATATTTCGTAATTTCTAATTATAGCCCTATTATAGCATAGTTATGTACATCAGTTTTAAGAGATTGAACTTTTAAAAAACCATTCTGTCCGTATACGTAAAGATCACTATGTGAACGAATTGATTTTAAATCATGTACTATAGATTAATGACAGCAAAGTACCATGCGGTATGGCCCAAGAAACTTAGGACCGGGCTGGGGTTGGTTTAAGTTATGATTTTATCCATAAGTAGACTTAAATTTGTACAGCCTACGATTCTGTTTAATTTCTTAATTATTTATTATTGTAAAAGCAGGGCCTCTTTTTATCGGTTAAGCTTTGCTTGCACGTGTGCTGTGTTGGTACTATATTAAAATTAATACATTTTGATACGAAGGAGTTTCTGATCATTCCCTTTAAATTTCTTGTTTGTTTTAACTCGCTCTCAGCATGGTCACAAGAATTAAAATGATAGCGTTCTGATGACGATGAGAACCAAGTACTAGCCTGTTGCAGTAAATTTCGAGATTTGTTAAACAAATTCATAAACAAAAACAGGGAAGAACTCTTATTGTAGATTTTTAAATGAGCAGATTGGAGTACCACGTGTTTTTGTTCAAAGTCGATTTTCACAGAAAATATCCATTCTATTAGCAGAAATGCTCCTCTATATGTCGATATGACACCTTGTGGCCTTCACTAACAGCAAATTGGCTACAGATCTTTAACTTCTTCTCGGGACTACTGCACCAATAGTTTTTTGGGGCAAGTCAAATTCAATAATTATGTGTCAGAATGAGCTATACATATATCGTATATGAAATGTTCAGAACAATTTGTTCTTTGTCCTGACGTTTTTGACAGCTCTACGTTTAATATTTTATGTTTTGTTTTTACTCTTATAAGGCTTTTCTTTTCCCCCTCCGATTGTCACCTAACTTGCAGATTTCACTAAGAAAATTTTTTTTTAATCATTATAAAAAAATATCAGCCTAAAGCTGATATTGTTTCACTTTTTAAGTGTGTTTTTAACTTGATAAAAGCTGAAGTAATAAATTAGCTAATAATAATAATAATTGGATTAACAAGACGTCCTGTATTTTTAAATCATACGCCTCAGAAGTTCGTTAATCTTGTCTTCCCTGCAGCCAAAGTCTCCACCCTCAACGTAGTGGTTAGTCTTCTTACGCCAGCCCCCAGTAGGTGTGTTTAACTAAAACGAAAAAAATCAATATCAAGTGTAAGGCCAGACGCTGAGAAATTTTTCATTTGCGCAAATGGACCTGCAGGCTGATCATGGCGATAAAAATCCCGGGGTTAATTTAATACCATGTCACGTGATGGGATTAATTCAATTGTTTAAAATAAAAGACAAGCAAATTTCAGACTTTGTAATTTTTGATGTTGGAAATCGTCGCAGTGCTAAGCGCGGAAAATTCAAATTTTAGCAATTGAATTATCTTCAGCCAGCTACATTTTTGGTGGGTTTCTTCATTTTTTCTGTCTTAGATTTAGACAAATTAGTTATAATCCGTAATATATTAATTCGAAATATTAAAACTTGGTTATTTCTATGGCGATGTGTGTTTTTATTTGCTATTTATATTTGAAACGGCAGCGTTAAGTCAGTTCAGTTGCTTAGCATTGCCAACATCACAATTTAGAAATTCTGAAATTTGATTTTCATTTATTTTAATCAATTCAATTAATCCCATGACGTGACATGGTATTAAATTAACCTCGGTATTATAATCGCCACGATCAGGCTGCAAGTGAATGGTTAAATGATAGGTCCAAAATAAATGGGATTTTGTTGTAAGCGGTAGTGGGAGGTTAAGAACTCCATACACATACTACTTACTGTCATTTTCAATCCAGTGAAGATAACAATCATTTAAATAGAACTCAAAGTAGTAATTGTTTCTCTATACTTCCCCTTGCCTAGGTTATAGATATTAAATAAAGAACTCACCTTGAACGGCCAAACAAAGTTTGAGGCATATTTGAAGTTGGGTCCGACAGTGAAAATCTCATGGATAAGATCTTCTACGCAGATGATATTGGCTGACTTGCCAAGCTTGTTCTCAATAATTTCGTTTGACGTGATGGGAATGCGCTGTTTCTTCACCTTGGCGAACCCACGCTTGTAAAGCAGCTCACGGACACTCTTGAGGTTAGGGTAGCCCCAGGTGATGTACGGCTCGCAAATTCTTAGCATGTTCAGAGTAGCCTTATTCAATTTAATAAACACACCATTGTTGATTTGACGCAGTCTAAACAATTGAAGAACTTTCCTCACCTAAAACATACAGATTGACTTGAATACACTGTGAGATGACATTACTAGCGTCGTCTCCCAGGATTAGAGGGAGTGTTGATTTTATGTTGTACATTGTACGTTCGGGCAATCTGCGAGTATGTGTTCCACAGTAAGTAGGCAAGCACTAAATAGCATTAAACCGCCATTAAGACTTGAGATTCCTAAACGTTTTTTTAACAAATGATGCCCGGTATTTTTTGGAAAATTATAAAAATTCTTCATTCCACAGATTTAATTGAAAATTCGTAATTATTGCAAGCTTACTCTAAAAAACAGACGAACAAAAATTACGACTATAATCTATTTAGCGCACTTTATTGTATTTTCCTTGAGCAATAATTTCTCAGGAGCGAAAATGCAAATTAGCATAGAAAGCCTGTGTTTTTTACAAATTTATCATCAGACTATTTTTATATTTTCACGTCAGTGGCGCGAGAAAATAATTAAATTAGTAAAAATCCCCAACATACTTTGTAAAATATTTGGAAACGTCTGCCTTAACAGTACTGAAACAAATAGATGCAAAAAAAAAAAAACTGACAATCATTTGGAGGCTAAATAAGACACCTAGCAAATTAGTAGTTAGGGCTGAGATGAAGCGAAAAGTCTCCAGAAAAGCTAACAACAGTATGCAACATAAATTAAAACAATCAGTTAAGCAAAATTATCTTACCTTCGGGGCAACTTGGTTAATACCACGAATACGTATGACAAATGCGAGTTTGGCTTCGGCAGAGATATAGTAATTTCCCTTATTCCTTGCCTGTCTTGCCAATCTAATTTCATCGCGCTCTTTCTGGCGGTATTCCTTCACGTAGTTCTCAGCGCGCTTAAAAATTAATTTTCTCTTCTGAACTCTGTCTGCCTTCCTCTGAAAAGAAAAAGTTTATAACAATAACGGCAATGTGGATGAAAGGACAATGAAGATTTTGCTTGTTTTATTGTTCCTTTGCAACAAATTTTTAAATTCTGTTATTTTCTCATTTTAAGAAGCCTTGGATGTTACCCGCACTACAGCGAAGCAAAATCAAGAGTCCAGGGGCTGACATAATATAAAGATCATGGTGGATTTCTCGCCTACATATTTGCGTATATTGACGGGGTATGTAAGTAGTTTCCCACATCCCACTTCTATGGACTTTTTTTTATTGGACATAAGCCTACATTAAGTGTAGCCCACTGAACTGAACCTTGACCTGTCAACGGCCCCATCGTGTTTCGGACATTATTGGTATTGTGTCTGACCGAATATTTAGATATTCCGCGATGTCAACCCACATCGACTTCAAGTACCATCAGATATGCTTACCATTGACATTGGAACAGGTGTTAGCTCAACTTCACTATGTTAGGGAGCGACTCAGCGGGACAATAATACAAGTATTATCAACTACACCGTTATTTATCTAACACTTACCTAGTGCACATGCAGCCTATATTGACAATACTAACATTTACAGGCACAATAAGGCAATAGAACAGACCCACCAGTACTCACAATACGCTAGTGTATTCAGTGTTGGTTAGTTTTCTCACTAAATGCGAAACTTGCAGCAATTCCCGTACATGGTTAGTGGTATTAAACAAGATTTTACAGCATATTGTAAGCATCTAGTGAGCTTCAAGCATGGGTTTTGTTGGGATAGACGGCGTCCGGCTATGGTGGGTCATGGACAAAGGTTGATTGATTGATTGGAAGGCTAAAGGTCTAGTTAAGCTACCCCGCGGGTCAACAAGTCTCATGAAAATGCATATGAGGTAGACAAAATTCCCAATGGCAAGTTAATTTAAATTTTAAGCAAGAATTGTTTTATTTGTATGCCTCGGACATGTTCCTTCCATAACAATTTTCATAAGCATTAAGTGCCTATACCGGCAAATGCTAAAATCCTATATAAAATGGGCCATAAGTAAATAAAAATCACCAACCTTTAATTCTTTCAGAAATTGGTTTCTTTTATGGTCAATAAACGATGCATAATCACATTTAGTTATTATAATAGGTGTAGCTTAACTAGACTTTTATCCTGGATAGGTCAAATTAGTTTAAATCTTGCATGTACATTGTAAACACAGGCCACTTCCCTAGTTGGCACCTAACCTATAAACAAGTTTACTTACCTTCAATTCAGATTTAACAGCAGCTCTCTTGGCTAAATCCCTCCTCTTCCTGCGTTTTAGAAATGACTCTGGTACAGCTGGCAATTTCTTCCTTCTCCCAGCTGCCTTTTCAGCAGTTCCTGCCTTCTTCGGTGCTGCCGCGGCAGGGGGAGCGACTTTCTTTTTTCTACAATGAAAATTTCAAAAATTAGGTAATGACAAAATAATAACAAAGATCAAATTTTTATTGCTACAGAAACGGTCGGATTTTACTATTTAAAGCAGATATTTAACGATAAATATTAAAAAAATAATAAGAACTTACGTATCCGCCATGACAGTCACTAAAATATTGTGAGACCTCCGCTATATTAGCAGTCCTTGTTTTAATGTTTTGATTCTCGGACTTATTGCGGAGGGCTTAAAAAAGAGCGGGAATTACTTTTCTGTGTATAAAGTTTATTGTATAATTTACTTTTTACTACTAATTACAAACAATCTGAGTAATATTTGTATTACATACCAAAAACCATAATTAACATGGTATACTTTACATATTTTGTATTTCATTACCACAGTCTACATACATATATTGGACAATCTGAATGAAAATGGCAGAGGAATGTTTATTTGAGTTACAATAAAATTATGATTTTGGGTCCATGCCTTTCAGAGGGCTGAGTCTAGTGCTGGGCCTAATATAGGCCTAGCATTTCAAGTTTCAACAAAAATGTTGACCTTCAGAGTCCTGGATACCAAAATTGGCCAAGTATTGAGTAATTTAATTGCTTTCTAGCCTGATTTAGTTCCAATGCATCTTCAAATAATACCTACGTCATAATTATTTACTATAATATTAAAAGCTGGGCAAAGACTGAAGACACCCGGAAAGAAATGGACAGAAAACACCTTAAGACGTGCCTTGCTCTCAGCTCTCGTCAATACTCAAGAGCAGAGGTTCACCAGAATATGTGTTGTATTGGACTGCAAAAAATCTGATAGCGGAAGCTGTAATTTAAAAAATATATATATATTAATAGTAATTGCCACATATTGCATAATTTAAAATTTACAGGAGTGTCCTGCAGGTTTGTAGGCTAAGCTGGGTTAGGGCCCTGACTCCGGGGTACTTTCATTCAGCCGTAGTGTAGGGAAATGGGCCTACTCTGACGATTATTTTTAACCTTAACCTGTGATTAAAAAATGTAAACAAGATAATTTTACAATGGAAAGTAGGCCTATATAAAAAAACAGTATAAACATCCATCCACGTGCATTTCACTGCGCTCATATCAATGCCCAGTCACTCCTCTCACACATAGATGATTTTAACTTTGTCTTCAGCTCTGGTTTGGTACACTGCATTGGTGTTTCTGAAACGTGGCTTAAGCCCACCTTGCCTGATACATTGGTACAACTTCCGGGCTACAACTGTTATCGAGCCGACAGGGCAGGTAAAGGGGGTGGAGGTGTAGCACTTTATGTCGCTGATCACTTGAAGTCTTGCGTTGTTTTCCAAACCCCAAGCATTTATTCTGCTTCTCCTGAGATGCTGTTTGTCTCGGTTTCGATAGGATCTTAGTCTGCACAATCTATATGCCACCTCGGATTAACAAGACAGACAACCTAAAAAATGCGCTAACAACTTTTCTCCCTAATTTCGATCAGGTCATATTACTAGGTGATTTAAACATTAATCTCCTAACTGGCGGAGCCGAGCAGGACCGTCTCAGGGCAATCGTATCTGAGTTAAATCTCAAACTTGTCACATTCAATGCCACCCATCACACATCTGAGACAATAAACACGTGGATAGACCACATTATTGTCTCAGAAGCTACCAACGTACTCAACCATGGTCAATTTTCAGTTAGTGATATTTCAAAGCACGATTTAATTTATGTCTCCACCTCCATTCGACCGCCTAAACCCCCTCCGAAATTTATGACTTATCGCAACTTTAAACTGATTAACCTTGAAAATCTGAAAATTGACTCAGAATCAATTGATTGGGCGCCTATATATAATCAAAACACATCATTAGACAACAAAGTTAACTTTTTTAGCAGTAAAGTAACCCAGCTATATGATTCTCATTCCCCAGTAATAACAAGAAGATGCACCAAACCTGCGTGTCCATGGCTCACTCGGGTTATTCGTGAACTCATGAAAAAACGCGACGGGGCTCATAGGGCTTTAAAGAATGTCCCAACATTGGAGAACGGCAGAAGGTACAGGCTTTTAAGAAATAGGGTGAAGACGATAATACGAGATGAAAAACGAAAGCATTTTGCATCTCTAGCAAACACTCATCTTAATACCAAACAGACCTGGAACAAACTTAGAGGGCTTGGGCTCGGGAAGGCCAACCAAAATGAAAGCAGCACTGCCAACTTCTCCCCAGAGGAACTAAATGTCAATTTTTGTTCTCTACCGACTCCTGACCCTGGCGCTGTCTCCTCTTCAGTCCGCCAAATTCTGACTCGTCCCCCTTCCCTTACCCCCCCCCCCCTCTACCAACCTTTTACATTTAAGCAGGTAACCACTGCAGATGTCGAAAAGGCTATAAGCCGCATAAAATCAAACGCTGTAGGGGGTGATGAGATCTCTATTAAAATGCTCCGAATGATTCTCCCCTCCATTATTACCCCTTTTACATTTATTATAAACTACTCATTTAAATCCAGCACCTTCCCCTCCCAGTGGAAAATGGCCCATGTTCGCCCCATACCAAAAAAGAAACAATCTCTATCTGCATCAGACTTTCGTCCTATTTCAATTTTACCTGCCTCCTCTAAGGTCATAGAATATATAGCTCACGATCAGATCTCCTCGTTTATGCTCCAAAACAATCTCTTTGATAGGCACCAATCTGGCTTCCGTCCTCTGCATAGCACCACCACAGCCTTACTTCAAGTGACTGAGGACATTAGACGGGCCGCTGACTCTCGCCAGCTAACCCTATTAACCCTACTAGATTTCAGCTTGGCGTTCAATTCAGTCAACTTTGAAATACTTCTGGCCAAATTTCATGCCATTGGTTTCTCTAACTCAGCAACAAACTGGACAGAGCAATACCTAAAAGGTTGACGGCAGCGTGTCTCTATGGAGGACTGCAACAGACAGACAGTTTTTTTCATCTTGGAGGGACCTAACATGCGGTGTACCCCAAGGAGGGGTGTGTGCCTCCCTCTACTTCTCCATTGCAGCACTAGATCTTCCCACTGTCCTTGAATATTGCCAACACCACGGATATGCGGATGATTTCCAAATATATTTACATTTACCGGCCTTCGATCTCCATGAGAATTTTAATAAAGTAAATTCCGATCTTAATAGAGTGTCCTCATGGGCTAAAAACAATTTTCTTCTGCTAAACCCAATCAAAACCCAATGCATTCTCCTTGGACCACGAAGAACCCTAATCTCCCTTGATTATTCCTCCCTCCCCCCAGTGTTAGTACTAGGCACTAAAATCTCCCTAACCACGAGTGTGAAAAACCTTGGGATTACCATTACTGATGATTTATCGTGGGACGCCCAGGTGACCAACACCTCGCGCAAAACTATGGGCTCACTACACGCTCTTAGGCGCCTGAAAAATTTTCTGCCCCCTAATCTGAAGAAACGGCTCGTTCAAGCCCTTATATTTCCTCTCCTAGACTACTGTGACATAGTCTACAACGATATGACCGCAGCACAAGCAACTCACCTCCAGAGGTTGCAGAATAACTGCGTTAGGTTCGTACTAAATGTCAAGTCGTACAGAGACCACATATCTCCACTCCTGAACTCTCTGGCTTGGCTGAATCTCCAACGTCGGCGTCAACTTCACCAGGCATGCCTGGTCTTCAAAGTGCTGCATACCCAATCCCCATCCTACCTCTTCTCGTCCCTTACACCACTTTCCTCGCGAGCCTATAATACTCGTGGGGACGACCTCCTTCTAACCCATCTCTCTCATTCCCGAATCTTCCACTCTTCATTTCTCATCTCTTCCTCTACACTATGGAACTCGATACCCATAGAAATTCGTGCCTCTCCTTCTCTCAACGTATTTAAAAACAAATATTACAAGTTTCTCCTTAGTCAGCAAACCACTGTCACCGGTTGATCAAGGCAAGGCTGCGTGTGAATGTGTGAGAAAATGTGTGCGTGAATGTACAGTAGATGGTAGCGAATGTGAATTGGTATGTCTGTTATCTTGAATGAAAGGTATGACTGATATACTGCATGAATGTAGTTTATAAAAATATATTTCAATCAAACTATATCGTTGTTATGTACAGTTAGGTGTAAGAGAGGGCCATAGGCCCTAATCTCGCTGTATCTATAGATACATATTTTTTTTTTTTTAATAAAGACTTTATTTTTATTATTATTATTATTATTATTATTATTATTATTATTATTATTATTATTATTATTATTATTATTATTATTATTATTATTATTATTATTATTATTATTATTATTATTATTATTATTATTATTATTATTATTATTATTATTATTATTATTATTATTATTATTATTATACAAGGTCAGCTGCACTGTAATGTTAAGGCTGAGTGTTCAAAATGTTTTGTAAACAAGAAATTATCTTACTTTTTGGACGAAATTAATTAATTGCTCGTTCCACAGCCACAAAGATATAAAAGGGAACAGATGAAAAAATCTTAAAAAATACGAGCTTTCTGTGAAAGCTGTCTATCTCCCTTACAGATTTACAACTGTGCTACAAAATGGGTTTAGCCTAAGGCTATTTATCCAATTTTTTTGATGTTAATAATATTTCAGTTCAGAAAATATAAACTTCCTGCGATAACTTGGATTTTTATGAGTTTTTTATCTGTTCACTTTGTTATCTTTCTATCTGTGGAATGAGGAATAAATTATTTTCGTCAAAAAATCAGTAAAATTTCTTGTTAACAAAACATTTTGAACACTCAGCCTTAAGGCTTGAAAAAAAAAATGAATTTATAGGAACACTCTACACAGTAGGTAGTAATTAGATTTCATGTTGTAGAGTCAATTTTTCACATTTAAAATTGGTTTTGACTGTCAATCAATCAATCAATCGTGTATTCTCATTATATCTGCACCCATGCAATCCATGGACGCAGCTCGATCTCATCATAAAGCGAACTACTTGACCAAGTTTGAAGTAGGTACCTAGGAAACAAATTTACACATACAGGTCTGTCTAATTATTTAATCGCTCAAATATTGCAAAAAATATTGAAATGCAAACATACAATGTTGACTCGTGCCCGAACATAATAGGCTATTTACTCTGATCTGGAACCAGAATATTTTTTTCAAGCCTTAGACTTACAGCGCTGGTTAATTTCCCATCTTATATCATATCGGTATTTAAAAAATTAAAATTACAAAGTTGCTCAATGTTTTTCCTTCTTATCTCATTCGACCAGTGCAGAGCTTGGGAACTAGGGTTAAAGTTAACGGCCTTCGATGGCATAATGGTAGCTTGTTCGTACTTGTGCGAGTCTCTACACACCATGCGATCGGTGACCTGTCGTAACTCAACACAGGTATTACTTATACAGAGGCAACTGAAGAGGTTATTCAGATACCTTCATTGAATTGTGTGTATGCGAATAATCTCTTCTTTTTTTTAATGAAAAAAAAGTTGTCTTGCCCGATTTTAACATTGCATGCTTGTTACGACTGTTGAAAATGTCGTAGGCCTATCTGTAAAATATTGAATTCTTTCTGTTTTAGCTAACAAAAGCAAATTACAGAAGCTTTCACGGTCGGTTTCTTCAGCTTCATCATTATCAGGTGTGTTGGTTGTTGTATGGCGGCTATTCCACCGGCCAATTTGCTTCACTAATTCACTTGTGTTTTGAGATTTTTTGTTTGTTTTGTTTTAAGGAGACTATTACGTAGATACTTAACTTATATATTATAAATTAAGTTGTAATATGGTAGAGGCTTATTAATGATGGATGTCTGCTACCACGATTAGTGAAGCAAATTATTCGGTGGAATAGCCGCCTATGGACAAGTTGCAAATTGTCAGTCTCGGATTTTGCGGGCTCGAAGAACTACCCTATTGTATACAGTACAGTACATAACTGAGTTTTCATATCTTTCTAAGATGTAAATTGGACTGGAAATCGGTACAATAATGGAGTTGTGTGTTGAATACACAAAATACACAATGGAGAACTCGAGGAGTTATAGGGGGCGCGAGAGAGCTAGGGTGGGGGAGGAAGGGTGCGTTGGTATAATTGGCTCCGTCAAGAAGCCATACAAGGTAGGCTTCCCCAGCCCCCTCCCCCTCCTTACCGCTGTAGGGAGACCTCTGACTCAGGTGTCCATTCTTCAGCTATCATGGCAATATTTTAAATAACCGTTGGTTATATATTATACCTATATGTTATACGTAGTATATGCTATGTTGAAGTTTGTGAAATGCTGATGTACGTAGAAAATATAATGGCTACTGACTGCCATTAAAACTGTTATAGACCTACATAGCAAAGACCAATTAATCGACTTCGATGGCCAGGTGGTAGCGTGCTTGTACTTGTACGAGTCTCTACACGCCATGCGATCGGAGACGTGTCGTAACTCGACACAAGTACCTATTAGGTAACTTAGTGAGGCGACTGAAGAGGTCAATCGGATACATTCATTGAATTGTTTGTATGCGATTAACCTTTTTTAATAACGAAGTAACGAAGTAACCTAGATCGTAACATCGTATAAGGTGCAGGGTGCAGTACGCAGGGTCTATAGTCATACAGTATTTATATTGTATTGTACCGTATACGAATATTGCAGATTATATTATACTGGCAGGCAGTTGTAAAAGTATAACTGGAGAAACAATGAAGGCATCGCCAGTTATCGGGCTATGGAGGGAGGTGATGATATTGACCTATTGCCCCATAGGCATTTGCGTGTGCGGATATTGTCCTTACATTACAATGGATGACCTACTCCCAAAATTTTGGGGTGAAGTTGTTCCATACTTGATGTAACTGCTACATTATGTATCGCATATTGGTGAGATTTTGAAAATAATGCTGTTATATTGTGTATAGGTATAGTTAGCATTGCTTAGCTTTAAGCACTACAAGTAGAAGGTGTAGTATTTGCTAGTCTGGGTCTCTGTATATAAGTTTACCATTGATGTTGGAGGTTTCCTCTACCTTACCCACTTTCCTCCATAAACCATCCTTCCTAAGTAACGAACGTTTCATTTCAGCATCTACAGCAAGGGCGACGCCAGGGAGGGGCAGGGTGCACTACCCCCTCCTAGACCATCCGCTGCCCCCCCCCCATATAGCCTGCTTTGGGAGCCCTACCCCCACCTAGAGTTTTAGCGTTGGTATGGCAAAACATGCACAGTGTGATCTGAGAACAAGTTACCTATTTAAAAATAAAACAAGAGGGAGAAATAAAATTGTCCGTGAAACTAAAACTATTAAAAAGAGCGGACCAATTTTTGTAGTTAGGAGTAGCTAATTGCTAAGCTTTAATCATTCTTTTACGAAATGACTTTTTAAGGGGGTGGGGACCTACCTCCTGCCCCCCCCCCCCTGTCCTGCTGAAAGGACTCTCCTGTAGTGAGATGAGAGTGGGCTTTAGTCCGGGTTGACTGAGCGGCCTCGCGAGAGGTTGAACGCTCAGTTAATCCCACAATACCATAATTGATGCTACCCCGAATCACACATGCAAAGGACCATGGCAGTGATGAAAAGGCACAGGTAATTTGTTTTGTAGTTTCCCAAATCCGCAGAAATTAAAAAAAAGAAAAAAGATTGAGGTACTAATAATAAATTTTATAATCGTTGTAGTTTTGAATTGGATTTTTTTGTGGGAATTTGGGTATTAACGGAGGGGCAGGAAGCATGGGTAACATACGTACGTCAGGTGCCCAGCGTGTGTGACACCGACCCTGTCACCCGACACCTTCCTCACAGTTCTCGCCCTTCCGCTTAGCTACTTGGTCTTATCAAACTGTCCCAGTATAGTCCCAGGGTATGGTGCCCCCTATAAATATTTTATAGGCTAAATTCAATCAAACTCATACCACAACAAACAACATTTTAGAAAATAGTTTAACTACCTAAGGCGCATGCTAAGATGTCTACATAATTCATAATGCCTCAGCCTTAGCTTTATGCCTAGGCTTGCCAGACGTCCCGATTTGCCGGGGGCAATCCAGATTTTGAAGGTAATGTCCCGACGTCCCGGAAAGAGAGCCAAATGCCCCGATTTTCAAAAAGTTTTAGAGCAATTAATTATTATTATTTAGGGCACAATAGGCCCAATAGGCTTAAGTGCACACAGGTAACACCTGTACCCCAATTATAAAAAAAAATATATATATATTATTATTTAAAATCGTCATTTGGCGGATTGGCGCCATAAACTAAAAAATCAAACATGAAAAGAATCTTCTTAGGGCTGTTCAAAATAAGGAAAAGTATTGAACAAGCAATGATTTACTGATTTGAGACTGAATTAAATCTCATACAAAAATTAAGTTGAATAAAATTAAGTTCCTATGACACATACAGCATACATATTGCATATGTATATTGTTCAACAGTAGCCTACACTAGATAAAGTGACTTTTCAAAATTCTACTTTAGACTGGAGAGAATGGACTTTGCTCCGGTTTGACGAAATGAAAATCTGGCAAGCCTACCAGCCTACTTATGCCTTATGCCATATGTAGTGATGTCATAATGCACTGACTAAGGCTTCGTTCAAATTTCGTACAGTATGTTCGGCACAAGAGGCGATACACGGTCGGCTATAGGTCATGTTGGTATGAAAAGCGATATGCTAATCAAACCATCTCAAAGACTAACGAAATTAAATTATCAGAACAGACTCTTAGTTAAAATAGCCTAATAGCAGAACACCCTAAACTTTTTGCCAAATAAGTCGGGTTCGAAATCTAATAACCCCCCCCCCCCCTCCATGTAGGCATTGCTGAGCTACCCCGGTCCCAAATCCCCAGCCTCTTTCTGACAGTTGCACTCTGGAGGAAAATCCTTTGGATTTGAATGGGAATAGTTCATTTCATGTCTGCAGCACTGTACGATAGAAGGGAGAGGAATCTATGTCTCTATTTTACAGTAAGTAATTCCATTCCATAATTTCAAAAAGAAAAAAATTATGTGACGTCACGAAGCAGTATAATTCGGGACGTTAGGCCATGGTCGTACTTCCAAACATTTCTTCAACATCTGTGGTTGACATCTTCAGTGGAGCTGCGTAGACATCTAAGATTGTATCTCGGAGGCTCAGCGGCAACAGCAATAGCAACAAAAAATTATTTCAAGAACGAGTGGACTAATCGACCCCATAAGACCGTGGCCCTTACCTTGCTTTACATCATTTGCCAATTGTTTTGCGCTCTCCAATGAAAGATGACAGAATCTTTTTTTATTTTATTTATATAGCCAGAGAACGACCGTTAAAGGTATTCCTGCAGGAATGCCTCTATGACCTGATACTTTTGGATACTTTTTAAGGCTTGATAACATGACCACCGACAGTGAGGCAATTAAATGTTAGGTACGGTATGGGAGATTACGTTTATATCACCTACTCCAAAATCAAACAGTATTGAATTGACTACGACTGTTTATTGGGTATCAAATTTACAGAGAGACCTGTAATAACATTGGCCCTGCAGCAGGCTGCAGTAGAATGAGAATGTCAGTCAGGGGTAAGAGGGTTGTCGGGCAGATGCTATTTGGGAGAGGGATATGACTGGCACGTGGCCACCATCGCCTAATTCACTAAAGAGCTTCTTAATCCTTGTTTTAAATTAGAGGTTGCCAGGTCATGTCCCTCGGCGGTGTCTTCATCGAGGATTAGCCGTTCCAGTCTTTCGCAGTGTCATCGAAATGGAGAAAATTTGCTGAATGTTCGCCACCTCCACGAATAATGCATTTTTTAACACTAAATTGAGGCAACCCCCTGTCCTAAGGACATCATATTTGAAAATAGAGTATCAAGAAAAAACGGGACCCGGCGGAATTGTATGTCTTACCGTGGGCAATCGTATGTTCTCAATTACACTACAGAATGAAATGAATGAATAAAATGAATTAATGAATGAATGATTGAAATGAAAAACTTCTTTATATTAGGCGAGCTTTAGCCCCGAAAGGCTACTCTACGAGCTTACCTATAACAGATGGTTTGGACAGTAAATATTATTTTATTCTATGGGTTGGACAGATACTCTTCGACATGATTCATATTGTTATAAACAGGTTAGCACCCGAAAGAAGTGTAGTGGTAAACACAATGCTCCAATAAGGCATAGACCGTGATGGTTTCGAGTCTCTCCGGGTCCTTTCTTCAACTGAGTTCAACATACTCTATTTTCGGATCAGCGATTATTTTTCATATCTTATCTTTATCTTTAAAATATAAACAAGTTAATTTTATAATGGAAAAAAGTGCTATTCAAAATGTATTTGTTTACATTTTTAACCCCGAGAATAAGGTAATACTATAATAATTGGCATAATGCCATAATCCACGAAAACTTAAATGCTGGCCTGAATCCTTGTTACTGCGCATGTGTCAGTACTTAGGTCCAATTGGCTCTACTATAGGTAGGCATGCTGATGCTATGATCAAAATACAGTACATACTGGTTGCATTTAGGCTTATATAATAACGTTTAAGGACCATGAAAAGCTATATATGATAAAAATGAGTGCTGGAGGTTTTACTTTTCGGCTATATTTTAAAATTCTGGAACTTGTAAGTTGTACACCTTCCTCGTTGGAGGGGTAGAGCCAATTGGACCTAGTCCTGACACATGCGCAGTAACAAGGATTCAGGCCAGCATTTAAGTTTTCGTCATAATCCCCCGGATATAACCGCCAAGAAGTTACAGTACAGTCGTTTCAGATCCTGTTTTAACATCCAAACTGGGCGGCACACCTATCGCCCAGTGGGTGAAGTTAGTTCTTTTAATGGTGAGGAATTGTCCAGTTGGTAGACAACTAGTCTTTTAAACGGAATGTTGAGGTTTCAGACAATAAGGTTATAAGGAATAAATAAGGACTTTTTGTTCTATTACTAAGCCTACCTAGCGGAGTAAGGGCTATAAAGCCCTCTCTTACACTCAACTAGGAAGGCCGAGACCGCCTGCTTTACATGCCCTCCGATGCATTGCCAAAAAATGTAGGAAGTGTTGGACTCGAACCAGCAACCTTTCGGGTGAAAGTCAGAGTCTGTACCACTACTCTACATGACATTGACACTTGAAGATTAAAAGAAAAATATTTCCACCTGGCCTGGGTCTAACCAACCCCAATGGGTACCTTACCTTCATCGATAGGGGAAAAGTGCGGCTGGCGGGCATGTCGACGACCAGCACAACATCCCAAATGGTGCAGTGGTCATTTGAGAAGATCCTCTACCGTTCCTAACCCCTAGACCAAAATTGGGTTGTTTATTTGAAAATTATCTTCTTAAAAGTTCTAGCTTAGTATTTTCCACAGTGATATACGAAAAAAAATTTCAACAAGTTAACAACGCGTTTAGGTTATTTAATTTACTGTAAAAAATAACTCTTTTTTTATTGGGCAGGCCTTCCTCATTTTTATTTTTGTTGTGTACCGCTGGTCAAGGATCACTGATATTATTGTTTACAGAGTTCGATGCGGTGATGCAGGGGCGGGGTGGACTGGGCCTGGCATTTTCGGATACACCGCCCCCCCCCCCCTTCCTCAGGTCAAAATACCGTTGTAATGCTTGTTATTAACAAACTGATACAACTAACCTGATTTGATTAACTACTAATAACCAATAATTATTTAACTACTGTATTTGTATTGCGATTGAATTACATGTGCTGTATATCCCAAAGCGAAACCGCACACGGGCTGACTGAAGTCTTGCGGTATATAATTTTATTGCAATTGGATCAATATAATAATAATAATAATATTTTATTTTTAAATATGTTACGATTTTTTTCCATTGGACGTCCAGCCCCAAGCAACTATTTTTGGTCCGGCCCATCTGCCCGTTGGCCCAGTCCGCCACTGCGGTGCTGTATTGCGGCAAGCTCTTAGTTACGGCAGTAGTGCTCCCTCCGACATATAGGGCCAAATAATATTATACCTAGCGGCTAGTAAGTACTACAATATTTCGCACGGGATTACACCTAAGTTATACATTATCAAATTTTCCTCCTCCTCCTCCTCCTCTCTCCTTCTAGCCTTGTGTCTTGTTGCATCCCCCAATGACGGAATCCTAAATAATTTTACTGATTGTCCTCCAGTAACATTTACTTAAAATATGCTCTGAATTCTTTTATAGGTTTTTCGTTCAGTGTACAACAGCTTTCGACCAATCTCTTTAACGCATCATTTCAGTAGCAGTTAGACCTACAATACCATGCATGTAACTTACCCTTACAAAAACACCAATCTTTACTGCTCTAATGAAACTACGTTATCACGGTTCCCGAACCCAAAATTAATCAAAATTGAAGGGTTTCACAGATGAAAGCTCTTCTGTCATTGCGCCTCCCTTGAGAAGTAACCGTTCTGTTATTCGATACTCTTACTATCCACGTGGCCACCAGCAGTCCAAATCTTTGTGTAAATCTGCGGCTGGCCACCCTTCTGATCTTATGGGCCTGTTGATACGACCTTCTGTTGCGGAATTAAGCTCATCAATCAACACAGGTGAGCATACACTCACTTTCCAACCCTCGTTGTGCTTTCTCTAAAGTTGATGAATAAGATACATTGTGTTCCTATACTGGAATATAAAATTTAACCTTTGCTGTGATTGCTTTATGAAATATACTGTAGGTGTAAATTTTCTTTATTGTATTTTCCAAATTATATAGGGTTCGCTTAGCTTAGTGCCTCCTCTGCTTCCAAGTGGGGGGGGGGGGGAATGCCGATCGATCACCTATTCAGCTTCACTGGCATATTGAGGAATAGAAAAGCGAACTACACAGAAGAAGAAGAGGAAGAAGAAGAAGAAGAGGAAGCAGAAGAAGAAGAGGAAGAAGAAGAAGCAGAGGAGGAAGAAGCTTATGGGCAATATTTAAACACAGATGATTTAGATATTTTGAACAGTAATATTTATTTATGGACCCGAATGTGAAATGGCCCTGCAGCCCGATCATTGCTATTTGGAATTATTATAATACCGGGGTTTAAATAATACCCTGGTTTATTTTTTAATATCGTAGTAGTAAGGTGTCACTTGACGATGCTATAATATGAGCGGGAAATTCATGCAAATTAATAAATTATTATAATAAAAGAGAATGGTTGCATTGTTTAATAATTGAAGGAAATACTAATAAACATTAAAATGTACAGGTAGAATTAGAATTATAAATTTTAATTATATATTTATATATATATTATATATTTATAAATATATATATTTATAAAAATTATAAAAATTAGAATAATAATTTTACTAAATATCTACATCTACATCTATGGGAGAAAAAATTAAAAGCTCACCCAAAATATTAATAATTGATATAGTTAGTTGGATAAGTTATTTTTAAATGTCATAATATTTCGGAATCCCCCCTCACTCAATACCGGTTGTATAAATATTGTATATATAGCATGATTATATTGATTGATTGATTGATTGAATTAATAGCATACTTTTAGTATCATTCCGACAAGTTCAAGTTTGAATGCATTATTTATTTATTCCATTTTATCTATATATTATGTAATGTTGACGAATTGAAAATTAAATTATGAGTTTTATTATTTGGTTAAAATTTAAATTAGTAAATGTAGGACAAGCGCCAGATAGTATAAGTCACACATGGGCCCTGCCTTGCGAATTGCGATATAGACCGGGGAAAAAAAACACATTGTATCGTGGCACTACTGACTTGACTTGACTTAAGTTGGCGCTGTCAGCCCTGGGGGACTTTTGGCCGCATTCACAACACCACGCCACCGGATCCTGTCCTTCGCCAGATCACACCAATTATCGGCCCGAAGGCCAACTTCCTGTATATCTTCGTTTAGCTGGTCGCCATAGCGTCGTCTCGGACGCCCCAAAGGTCTTCTTCTGTTGGGACATGCCATCCATACTGCTTGTGCTGTTCTATCCGCTGGCATACGAACGACGTGTCCCATCCACTGGAGCCTTCTGCTTCGTAGTATTTGTGTGACGTCTGGCGAGCCGAAGAGTTGGTGGATTTCTTCGTTCGTTCGGATTCTCCAACTGTTGTTTTCAAAAACTCTTCCGAATATTCTCCGAAACATCTTGTTCTCGAAAACAGCCAACGCTCTTGATTCTTTCTTTGTCAGGGCCCATGCTTCACCACCATATATAAGGACAGGTAGGATTAGCGTCTTGTAAAGCCTGATCTTTGTTGTCCATGATAGAATCCGAGTCGAGAATAGTGCTCTTGTTTGGAAGAAAGCTACATTGGCTGATTTAATTCGGTTAAGAACGTCTTGACTGATCTTGTTGTCGGACGTGATGATGGACCCAAGGTATTTGAAATCTTGCACTCTTTCAAAGCGACCTGTGCAGGTATCTTGGTCTCTTCCCACTAATAAGTACTTGGTTTTTTCAACGTTTATTTTTAGACCTAGCTTCAGAGCTTCTTCTTCAAGGGCTTTCACTGTGGTCTCGGCTTCTTCTTTTGCCTCTGCCATGACGTTCAGATCGTCAGCATACCCGAGAAATTTAATCTTTACTCCCATGTCGATCCCGCCCGGTGTTTGTATAGCGCGTCTTACCGCCTTTTCTAGGACCAGGTTGAATAATAATGGTGATAGGCTATCTCCTTGTTTTACTCCCGTGAGTACTTCGAAGGGGTCTGAGAGCTTGCCATCCACCTTGATCCTAGCTCGTGATCCGTCGACACGGATTTTCGCCATTGTGCGTAGTTTTTTTGGGATGCCAATATTATTAATTTAATATTAATAATATAATATATAATATTATATATATATATATTATATAATAATAATAATATTATTATTATTATATTATATTATATTATTATTATTATTATTGCCCATACAACTTAAAAAATTAACTAAAATAGGAGAGATAAAAACGAAAATTAAAAAATGGCTTTTGAATTAAAATACTTCGCTTTAAAACTTACTTTACTTTTTACTTTAATTATTTTACTTTTTACTTTAATTATTTTACTTTACTATAATTACTCTTTACGTTAACTTACAATTTTAAATGGTATGAATTAAACTGATTTGAAATTAAAACTAAGTTTTTTTTGCTAACACAGACGTGAAATAGAAAACATGTTGTTGCATCATCTACAGCGTTTACTGTGCGAGCCCCCGACAAGTTGATTAACTTGGGGGCCCACAGGTTATTTGTATTATAAGGGTATAATTGTTAATTTATAAATATATTCCTTCGGCGCAGGGGAGTACCGGCCGAAGAAGAAGAAAAAAAAAAAATAGTACATATAAGAAACAGGGGGCCTAAACAACGGAAAAGTAAGTTCACTTTCCATAAACATGAGTGCTTACACAATGATGAAAGCTCAACAAGATGCGAATGCAGCGATTTCATAGATATAGTTGAGGAGCATAAATATCTTGGTGTTTGGATTGATGGGAACTTTAACTGGCAAACACAAATTGACTCAGTGTGTAAAAAGCTAAGATCGGCAAGTGGAGTACTACATAAATTGAAATATGGAGTTCCTTTGAAAGCTAGAAAGATGGTGTACCATATGCACTAGTGGAATCAGTTATTAGTTATGGGATCACATCATGGGGACGTGATAATAACACTTACATACAAAAAATACAAAAAATACAAGATAGAATTATAACTAATATGTATTCGGAAAAATTTAACAAAAAATACAATGATACATTTTCGAAATATCAACATGCTGAATTATTAACGTGCAATAAAATCTTAAAATTTAAAATTATAAAACAAAATTATTTCGACGATAAATATAAAACAGCGGACAAAACTAGATATACGAGGCAACAACAAAGGTTACAGATACCAATTACATACAATAAATATGGGGACAGGGAAAATAATGTGCTAATAAAAAAATTGTTCAACGAAATCCCCCAAGCTATAAAAAATGAAGAAAAAATTGGGAAAGCAAAACAAGTAATAAAAAAATGGTTGCTAGAGACTCAATAGGCAAGACCTATTGAACCCACAATACCCTTAAAAAGTTGCAACATTTAGTGAAGAAGACGCCACCCCCGACAAGCGGAAGCTTTGGGGTGGTCGTGAATTGTAATTAGTCTATTTTTATTTTGAATTAATATAATCCCCTAGCTGGTGGAGTAACCAGTTAGGAAAAAAAAAAATATTATTATTATTATTATTATCCACAAATGAAAAAATTTAAACAGATGGGTGAGTTAAAAGCGGGTATAAAAAGATGGCTGGACAATGGGAGTTAATAATAATAATAATAATAAAAACTGACATTAAAATAACAAGTTAAAATAAAAATAAAAATAAAATAAAATAAACATTATAAATAAATAACAAAAATAAATGATTAAGCCTTGTTTAGCAGCACTGTATGAGTCTTTTGTCCCAAATAAGCGCTAGCTTGGGATGCGGGATGGTATTATTTATGTATTGTATTTTTGTAATATATGCTCCTTGTCCAGGGAATACTGGACAAGGAAAAGAAAGAAAAAGAAAGAAGATCCCAAATAAGCGCTAGCTTGGGGATGCGGGATGGTATTATTATGTATTGTATTTTTGTAATATATGCTCCTTGTCCAGGTAATACTGGACAAGGAAAAGAAAGAAAGAAGAAGATATATCCTACTTAATTAATTTTTGTTATTTGATGCAAGTTTGTAGATCTAGGCGTTATTTTTAGCATTTTGCTTAATAAAAGTTTAGCACATGTATTTAGAACATGGGTTCAAATATCTGCCGAGCCTGAGCCTAGGGTACATAAACAAGGACTGTGAGTTTTCCCATCGATCGACAGAGACTTTCCAGATGAGTAGACCTGAAGTTCAGATGAACATGAGAACCTTCCACATCGCTGCCTAATAGTGGACTTCCTCCGCCTAGCACCCGTACTTAGCTTACTTCCGATCTTTTTCATTGACACAAGTAATCTTATACATATATAGGTACTGTACCAAACCTCCGCACCTCGGACTAATATTACTAACGTTACGTTTAAATTTTTCGAGAGGCGTATGATCTTATGGGGTATTCAGTACAGGTAATACTGTGTTATTTTCTATTTAACGTACGATAAAAGAACGAAATCTTATCCAAAACTTACTGATGGGATTTAACGAACTACTGTAGTTGTAATTTTTTGAAGGACGTTTTATGGACCCAGGGGCCAGGCCTACTTATAGTGAGTGGCCCATAGGTTCCTTGTCCAATGCCAACGACCCCATGGATTTCGGACATTATTTGTATTGTTTCCGTATGAATTTTTTGGCCATTTGCAACCTGGTATATTATGTTCTCGACGTCAACCTACACCGGCTATAATCGATAATGGACAAGCTGAGACAAGCTTACCATTAACGCAATGAAACAGGCGAAAGTATGAATAAACCCATACAGATACGTTTACGAGTCCAAGTAATGAACTAAATCTCCATCATGTTTTATTCAAACCATTCAAGGCCATAGCCAAGGGGGGTTCATGGGGGCTCAACCCCCCCCCTCCCCGAAATGAAATGGCTTGACACTAGATAGAATCGGATTTTAAGAGGAAAAATAAAAACTGCTATGTAATATACAATGAAATTTCTGAAACCCCCCCCCCCCCCGAAAAAAATTCCTGGCTACGGCCTTGAAACCATTCCATACCGCTTATTGATTTCCAGCAGTTTCACCTAAATATTAGGGTTATATATGGTTAATAAGCTACAAATTATACTAGTAGATATAATATGTTTAAAACCATAAAAAGAACGAAATTTCGTCACTTTGAAGGCCATAGGCCGTGGTAGTAGCCAGTAGGCGGGGGAGGGGGGCCGTTTCATACTTTACCCATTAACACTATTTACAAACATTGGATAGCGTACTACTCATACTCCCGAAAAACGCTCAGCTATCTTCTAATGTCCATTTTAGTGGTAAAACTGTACTTTAGTTAGTAGGCTAGGATGATTCCACGATCAGTTCAGGCAATTTCGCTGGTAAATACTAAGCTCACATGTTTTCAGTTTTGATGTAACGACACATGCGTCATGCACTCATGCTGGCGATTCCCCCAATTCGTCAACCATTTAGTTTTAACTTCAAGCACATTCATCACTCCGAGTCTTTCATACAAATAAATTTTGTGAAGAAAAACTATATTATGGTGTGCACTGTGCAACTTAATAACTCATCTACTTTTTTTCAAGAGCCTATGAGCATAACCAAGGAGCTAGGGGTTGCTGCTCCCCCCCCCCTCCCCCAAAATTTCTTGGCTTTGGCACTAGGTAGAATTGAACTTTCCAGCGATTTTTTTGATCCTAACCTGGGATTAAAAATGCAAACAAGATAATTTTACAGTGAAAAGTGTTAACTTCAAAATTGTATTGTTAACATTGTTAGACCCATGAATAAGTTAATGTTTATTGCCATATAGTAGGCCCGCAGACGTGTAACCATTTACTGTGCTGTATATAGTATCATATTAAATCAAATGTACTATATATGGCTATAACAATAACACCAACACAGTGGCACGATATAACCCAACCAATCAGGGTCTAGGTAAAGTTCTACATAGGAGAGATGGGACATGCACTTCTCGATGTAGTGAAATGTCGGATGTTCAATTATATTTCGTGTAAAGCCAAAACGTTCACCCCCCCCCCTGGATACTGGCCTGGGAAGTGGGAGCCCTCTATTCTATTCTATTGTATATCTTTGTTTTGTTACTTTGTAACTGTATACGATTCGTAACACATTTTTACATGGAAGGACGCACTGGGCACAGCGGAAATGCAGGCACTGGCCGCACCTCCACCCCTTGTTAACATATCACTTGGCTTATTGTTTCTAGCGGGTGGCAAAAAACCAATGGCCAGTCCTAGTGAGGAGGCCCTCGTGTCCAGTGTCCCAGTTCTGTGTTGTTGCTTTTCTGACGTTTGGATAATGTGCTCCAGCAGAGATTCCGGTCGCAGATAGCGCAATCATGCAGCGACGTAGGAAGAAAGTACGTTGATCTCAGAGGTAAGACCTAAAGCTCAAAGAGGTTGGTACCTACAAGGTATAAGCTGACAAAATAATTTAAAAGCCTGTAAGGCTATAAAAATAGTTAGGTCTTTTTAGTTTCCATATACTATGAACGTATATGCCTGAAAGTAATATGAGCGTTTATTAAATTGGCACTGTCTTCAGAGAAGCTTAAATTTAGTAGGATTTCCTTAAAATGAGAGCTAGGGCAGTGGTAAAAGAAATTAGGGCTCCTGCGTATCATAGTGCGTTATACAAACTTATTATTATTCAAATTATATCCAGATTAATAATAACTTGTCTTAATGCCACACAGTATGGTGCACAATGATAATTGTGCACTGCACATTGTTGCACAAACTGTGCTTTAGATCTGATATTTTTGTACGAACTCATAAAATAAAGGTGCCGAAGATGGTTCTATCCTCATATCGCTCCAATGGCAGCACCTATCCCATTTTTATTCACTATCGCGGAAAAGCGTATCGCCTTAAAAAGCTTCATGCAAGTATAGTAGAGGTTACACATGCAGCCTATAGTACAGGATAGAAACGGAAATAAACATTGTTGGATTTTAAAAATTATATTGCAAGGCTTAAAGTAAGAGAGCAAAAATTAATTCATTGAACTAGAATCTTCTCATTTTAAGCCAATATATAGCACTGTAAACTTGTAGCAAATACACTTCATCTTGAAATTGAAGTTAAAAGCATAAACTTACAACGTATACATTATGTAAGCCTGCATAAGGGCCAAATCAATTTGTATTTTATTGGATTTTTAGGTCTGCTTGCAAATAAATGATTATTTATTTATTTATTTATTAAACTTGGGACATAGAGGTATCCGCATTTAAACTCAAATAGTACTGCACGCAGAAAATACACTTCATTTGAGATTTAAAATGGAATGAAAGGCTGTATTGTATAAATTGTACCAAAAAATACAATAATAATGATAATAAGCCTTTCTTTCAAATCCCCTAAAGCGGCCCCTACCGTACCTTATTTGTGTATCAAAATAAAAAATATATCCGCTGGAGGAGATCCCCGGGCCCCCTGTTACCAATTTTGTTATTAAGTCATTCTCCCTAAAATCTATGCGTTGCTACTACTTTGATGGTATTTTTTTAAAGACTTACGCGGTATTCAGAAAGAATGCTAAATAGATTCTCGAAGCTGAATTACATCAAATGAACCTGTTTCTCAAAGGCGCTAACCCGCGCCCGCGGGGAGTTAAAGGTCGGCACACACCCCCAGAAGACTTCCTAGCCCCCCTCCCAGAAAATTATGATTTGGCCCCCAATATTTAAGTCTGTGAAAAATTCTCCACCGCTCCCGGAAACTTTTGAAGCGATTGCGTTACAGTACTTTAATTCTAGGAAACTGTGCAGATTGCTCCATATATTAAGAAAAATTGCCTATATTAAACTTACGAATTAATAAGTAATGGCCTACATATTTATAACGTAGCTTTGTACATTGTTAAAAAAAACCTAACTTCAATCGGGACTTCAGTGGCATTCTAAAAATTGTCAAGTTTCACGAATATGTCTTGGCTACAAGGACGGATCCAGGGAGGGGCGATTGGGGCGATCGCCCCCCCCCCCCGAGATTTTTTCTTCTTCATAAATTATGATTAAAAAAATTAACTCCAATTTTTTTAAAATAAATACAGTAAACTAACTGGCAAAGATGGATAGTTGAGCCATCACGAAACACTATAGAATATCACACAGAAAGTGTGGGTTTACGGACCCAGTAACGCCGAGTTTTGAAAATTCTGGGGGCAAGAATTCGGTACTCTGGAAAGTATTAAGAAAATGCATTGGTAAATGATTACTTAAAATAACTAGAATGAAGAAAACGTTGACCGACGTACACTCGCTCTTTCTATAATATTATTGACTAAAGTTTATATCAAGGTTTTGTGCCTCTTCATTGTGAATGCTCTTTGCTTCTGGGGGGGGGGGGGCGCTGCCCGGTGCGGCCCCTAAGTTGGACATACGAAATGTTATTGAAAGTTGAAACATCACGATTGCACAAGATAATGGAAAATAGAGAGCGGATAATTCCCATAATTAAGCCTGTGATTTTCTGGGAGCGACAAAATATCCCATTCAGAGGTGCTCGAGACGATTTCAGCCTGTTACGTGCTGAATCTGAGGACAACGAAGGCAACTTTCGCGAGACGCGAGTTGTTAAGGTTCAGAGTGATGGAAGACTGGAGACCGGACATTAGAAGAACACTTAAAAACATCATCATCTCGGGCTAGATATATTGTAGCAGCAAAACCAGTCAAAATGTCCCGATCGAATGCTGCGGGCAGGTAATCGTTAAAAAAAATTATACAACGCGTGAAGAAAGCCAAATATTTTTCAGTTATATAGGTATTCGCCGGAACGACGGATTTTGCGAACCGCAATGTCTCAAGAGAGGCTGAATTCTCTTTTGTCCAGGGGCGCCAAACACATTAAGCGAAGGCGACCACTTAAAGCCCCACGATTTGTAATTTTTTTTTGGCATTTTTATTCAATAAATAATAATTTAATAAAATTTAAAAATGTTTGCTGCCAAATGCGTAAGATCGCACCACTAATTTCAGGTCAATTTCCCTGTTTGCGGTTATATTCTTCACCCCTAAAATCTAACTGTTACTGCTCTCATAATGCGTAAAACCCCACTATTTCAGGCCTATTTTTCAAACATTTTCTACCGAAGGAGACCACTGAGTCTCCCTTGTTTGCATCTACTTAATTCACCTCCTGTAAAATCTGAACGTTACTGCTATCAAAATGCCTAAAACACCACTATCACTATATCAAGCCAATTTTTCCAAAAATTTCAAGCGGGGCCCCCGGGCCCCCTTGTGTGTATTCTTCGCCTGAAAAATCTAAATGCTACTGCTACCAAATACCAATATGCGTAAAACCCCAATGTTTCAGGCATATTTTTCAAAAAACTTCACCCGCGCGGGCCCCCCTTGTTTGCAGCTTCTTAATTCATCACCTGTGAAATCTGAACGTTATTGGCACCTGTCTATTTGCGTAAAACCCCGCTAGTTCACTCCCATTTTTCCAACATTTTCCACCGGGGGAGACACCCGGCCCTCTCTTGTATAAAATTATACTCATCGCCCAGAAAATCAAATTGTTACTGCTCTAAAAGAAAGCCTAAAACCCCAATATTTCAGTTATATTTCTCAAATAGTTTCACCCGGGGGAGACCTTTGCCCCCCCCCCCTTATGTGCATTTGTATTCATCACCTATAAAATCTAATTGTCTAAAACCTGCGTACGTCTATGAGAACGATGAGAGGAGGAAGAAAAGTGTCATCGAACACTTCTCACCCATGCTGCCCGATTTTTCATCAGGGAGGGAGACTTAAAACTTTGACGGCAAATGTGGTTGCGGCAAGAAAATCGGCCTGGCGTCTCCGGGACATTGGCTCAGGCAACTCACTTTCCAACTGAAAACTGTTTGTTGAAAAGTTTCGCTAGCAGTTTCAGTAGCAACTGCCGAAAGAGTGCATTCATGCTTACGCCGATCAAAAACGCCAGCAAACGGACCAGGATAGATTGAACGGTTTGGCATGCTGAATACCTGTATTCAACGCGATCTGACGCCTTCTCCTGAAGAAGTTTGGATTTATTGCTTTCCAATTTATACGTAGTATAAGGAAAGCTATGTGACGGTCGAAATTTTCGATTCCGAGATTTCAACGGATTTACACGTTTTAAGGTCCCAGGAACCCAAAAAAGTGGTTTATACGAAATGTCTGTCTGTCTGTCGTTCTGTCTGTCTTTCTGTCTGTCTGTCTGTCTGTGCGTCGATTTCCGGGCAAACTATTCGGTCGATTTTGATGAAATTCGGCATGTAGGTTCACAAAAATTATACCTTGGAACAATTTTTTTTTTTTTTTTTGGGCTAACTTAATTTGGGGGTTTTAGTCTCAAAAAACTTCAAAAAAACATCTAAAAAAATTATTTCTCAAAAACGGCTCCAATGATTTCTTTAAAATTCACATATATTGTAGTCGTTATTAATGTTAACGAAATGCGGGGGGTCGCTTGCCCCTTGATAGGTTGCTTCTGGGGGTAAAAAAATAAAAACCACTAAATTTGAATGAAAAATGACTAAAAAATAATTTTTCTGTGAAACCTTTCTATCGATGATTTCTACCTTCAGGTATGTTTTAGGTGTTAAATTGAGTAACGAAACCGGACAGGTTTCTTTCCCAGAAAAGTATTTGGTTTTGTAAAAAAAAAAATGTATTTTTGAAAAAATGATAGAAAATTCACGCTCAAATGCATTGCGTGCCCTGCCAGTATTGCTGTGTGGTAATGTGTTGGTCTGACCTATCTAGAATCTACCTCACCTCCAGTGACGTCAGGTGGACAACCCCCCCCCCCCCCCGAGATATCGGAAATTTAACCATAGGAAAATTATTTACCATGTAATTACTCATTTTCTCTATCTACTAATTTTGATAAATTGGAAAGCATGTTCGAGTAAACTCGGACCGGTTCTTTTAAAAATACAATCATAGGCTAGATTTCTAAATGTAACAATATATTGTAAAAGGGCCATTTCGTGTTAATTATTTTAATTCTCAGCTCTACCCCCCCCCCCCCCCCTATCTTCGCCAACCAATTAATGTTGGATCCGTCCTTGCTTGGCTATGATAAGGGTTAGAAACTACTACATTATTCTGGAAGGCTCTTTTTAACTTAAATACAAGTTTTCTTAGTTTGAAACGTTCCGGCTTCTTGCGAAAAACCTTTTCAGTTTTCAACGATAATGAGAAGAATTAAGTAAATTAATGGCGAGGTCATCGACTTCGATGGCCAGGTGGTAACGTGCTTGCACTTGTGCGAGTCTTTACACACCATGCGATCGGAGATTTTTTTTTAAATAAAGAAAAAAAAGGTCTTCCGCATCGGAGCAACAGTTCTTGTAACTCACCATTTTGAGTGTTGACTCGGACGTAAGCCTATAATAGTAAAGACCTAGCGGAAATAATGCGTTATTGATGCTTTTTGTAAAATTATTGTAAATATTTTGTAAATTAAATTTCAGTATTATATGGTATACCTGTAACTTATATAGCACTGACATTAAGAAGTACGATTTTTCTTAACTTACATTTCAAAGTTCATCAAAATCTACCCAGTAGTTTGCCCACAAATCAATGAACAGACAGACAGACCGACAGACAGACAGACATTTCGTAAATACTACTTTGGTGGGTTCCTGGGACCTCAAAACGTGCAAATCCGCTGAAATCCCGAAATGGAAAATTTCGACCATCATTAAGCTTTCCTTATAGGCCTACTTCCTACTAGGTGTAAATAGGAAAGTAATAAAAAATTACGTTCCTGAACGCGCGCAAAAACCCATTTTTAGACTGTGGTGTCGCCAGCAATTAAGGCTGTACCCCAGTCCCGACTCCCAAGCCTCCAGATTTAAATATTAAACCCTCCCTCCCTCTCTCTCTCTCTCTCAAGCTGTAATAATTTTGTTTAGGCGCCCATTCCATTGACCGGCTAGCAGTGCCGGGTTTGGGCTTGTGGGGGCCCGTGGGCCCGAATTATGTGGGGGCCCTTTCTCGGGGAGAAATTTCTAATCCCCTTAGACGAATATCCCACAATAAATTATAAAATGGTGACACAGGTTGCAAAATCATTATAAAAAAGAAAAGCGATTCTTAGTAATATAAAGTCAAGTCAATAGTACAATACAAGCCTAAGGGCTACTCAACTAAAGCTGTAGACACTGCGGTGTATTTTTAAAAGGAATAAATTAATAGGTACCTAATTATAAACACAAAATTTTAATTTATTTAAAGATGCACTCTTCGACTCTTTATTACAGCAAAACTGTCAATTATATCGTCATAATTTAACGCTGCCACTATGTCGTGATTTATATTCAGCATTGAAAGATGGCTAAGCCGAGCTTCAGAAGAACTGGTGCGACGAGGATTTTTTATGTGTTTTAGTACGGAAAAAGATCGCTCGCTGCTTATGTTGCCACTCATTATAACTAAGTACATCTTCAAAAGTACTTCTACATTGGGAAAGCTATCAGCTACTCCTCTTTCTAAAATCAAATTGTACATGAACCGTTCAAAACTGATACGTTTTTCTTCGATTATATTGTTTTTTTGTGCATCATCTATCACAAATAATTTCACAAACTCACGAAACTGTACTAGCTCGAAGTACAAGTTACCGTCCAAGTCACCTGTGTAACAACTCACCAGGTTCTCTGCCCTAGTTTTCAAATCATCAGGGCTTATTTTTTCTAAATATTGTAAAAATCCAAATTTCCTATTTATGTCTTCATATGCTGAAATTCTCCGATCCAATGATTGCATAAACTGGTCAATTATGGGAATGAAACTTTCGATTCGGAATTTCTCGCTATGACTGAATTCAGCTTCCTCAGTTTTCCCATAATCCAAAGGATTTAGCCTCACATTTCGGATCCGCTTCCGCAAAGTTTCCGATTTATAAGAATTGTGCCCACACAATTCAACACCCTTTTTCTCATATTCTTGGAAAGAATCCCTAAATTCCCCAATGAAGATCTTAAGGGACTCCATCACACTGATCGAAGTATTAATGTCGATTCTTGGATTCTGGAGATTGATGTTTACTGCATTCACCCTTGCCAGTATATCGTTCCAAAGAACAGCGTAAATTGCTATCTCCAACGTGGTAATTTGCAAATAGAGTCCACTTGCTTGGACATCTTCTTCGGAGAGATCTTTAAGGACTTCTCGTATTTCGTTATAGCCCAAAACTAGGCTATTAGTAGCTTCCGCTCTTGAGGACCACCGGGTTAAACTGATTCTTTTGGGCACTGGTATGTTGTGGCCATACTTCTTCGCAGCACTTTTTAGAACATTTGAAAGGACGTTGAACCGAGCTGTGGAACTTGTAAAAAATACATAAATTTGCTCAAGAAAGCTAAAAAATAATTTCGATTGGGAGCAGGAGTCCATCGCTTTTGTGCCCACTAAGTTGAGGGAATGATTGAAACATGGAACCCATAAAGCCAAAGGATTCTCATTTAGCACCAAAGTGCGTAGACCACTATATTCTCCACTCATAGCGGAAGCATTGTCATACGACTGCCCACGAATATCTTTCAAATCCAGGCCGAACTTTTTTAAAACTTTGTTGAGGCCATCAAATAATTCTTTAGCTTTATGGCCTTGGTTTGGCATAAAACTAAGAAATCTTTCCTTTGGTGTGCTTTCTTCTAGATACCTGACAATCACAGTCATTTGATCTATATGGCCTTCGTCAGTTGTTGAATCTACCGAAACCGAATAATATTTGCAGGCTTTTAAGCGTTTAATTATTTCATCGCTAACTTTGGTGGACATCAGCGCAATTAATTCTTCGCAAATGTGGGCAGATAGGTAGTTAACGCCGCCACTACCACTGCCACGATTTCACTATTTCACTACGGAATCAAAAATAAAAATTGTAATAAATTAGTTTTTTCAGAACTCACTAGCCAGAGCCTAATTATCTAGTCCACTTGTTCCTATTGCCCTACTTAAGATGAAATGTGCAGCCACGTGGTCACCACAAAATCGAATACATTTTATTTTTTATCCCCTTTTGTATAAAACATCTCAAAATTCCGAATCATGCGTCTTATAATATAACATTTTATGACATATAACATTTTAGACCAATGAATTTTATATTTATAACGTGCTCGATTTTGTGGCGACCACGTGGCTGGGCACATTTCGTATTAAAATTAATAGGCTTACAAAGTTTTGATGCGTTCTGTGAATTGTGGTAAATGGGCGCAGAATACGAAAAATAAGGACCTTATCTTATAAAGAACAACTATTAGGTACTTCCGCCTCTAATATAAGAATTAACTTATGCTACTTACCTTAACAATATACCAACCAGAAAGTGCTGATAAAAGTAGTTTCAATTTAGAAATTTGATTTCAAATTTTCAATTTGTATTTAATGAAGCAAAACAATCGTGGTTTCAGAGCAGGAGTGGACATACTTCATTTTTTGTTAAATTTTTATCAAAAATGAGTCATTAATGCCACGATGCGTTCGAATTTCCCGCGAAAATTTAAAAAGTTATCTGTTTTGATTTTTTTTAATTTTTTCAATTTTTTATTTGTATTTTTTCGTTTTGTGGGGGCCCCATTTTTGTGGGGGCCCTGGGGCCCGGGCCCACAGTGCCCCATAGCCAAACCCGGCACTGCCGGCTAGGGCTAAATACAAATACGGTGACATGGTAGCAGACATTCAAGACTTAGGTGGCGTTTCCACCGACCTCGCATTGCAGAATGCAAATGACATTGACGGAAATGAGAATTTTTATTTTTATAGAAATCTATTAAAATGCTTGTACTTAACATATCCCATAACGCCATTTTTTAATTTTAGTTAGTTTGTTTGTGATTTTACTGCATGATCATTGATCAATTTTAACTATGGCATAGAGGAAAATAAACATTTCCGTCAATTCTGCAATGCGAGGTCGGTGGAAACGCCACCTAAGTCTTGAATGTCTGCTACCACGTCACCGTTTTTGGAAATAGCCCTAGCCGGTCAATGGAATGGGCACCTAAAGCGTGCTTGAACAATACGGCACATGCCGATGTAGAACTAAAAAGTCATCAATAACTGATAATAATAATAATTATTATTGCTACATTATATTATTATTATAAAAGTGAAGATGGTTTCATGACAAGTGTTATTGATCGGAAATTGAAGTGAGTGAGGCGGAGCTACATCCCCCTACGCAACCAATCGGCTATCGCCTCTCGTAAGCACTCAAAATGGCGTTTTAACATCTCTCCAGTTACCCTCAGGGGCGGACTTGTCCTCTTGGATACTTTCTAATGTTCGCCTATCGCCCATCAATGCCTATATGGCTATTTGATATTTTTGCTTTCCAATTTATTCGTAGTATAAGGAAAGCTTTGTGATGGTCGAAATGTTCGATTCCGAGATTTCAACGGATTTACACGTTTTGAGGTCCCGAGAATCAAAAAAAGTGGTTTTAACGAAATGTCTGTCTGTCGCTCTGTCTGTCGCTCTGTCTGTCGCTCTGTCTGTCGCTCTGTCTGTCGCTCTGTCTGTCGCTCTGTCTGTCGCTCTGTCACTCTGTCCGTCTGTCTATTCATCGATTTCCGGACAAACTTCTCGGTCGATTTTAATGAAATTTGGCATGTAGGTTAACAAAAATCATACCTCGGGACCGTTTTTTTTATATTTTGGGCTAACTCAATTTGGGGGGTTTAATTCTCAAAAAACTCCAAAAAAATCGTCTAAAAAAATTATTTCTCAAAAACGGCTCCAACGATTTCTTTTAAATTCCCATATATTTTAGTCGTTATTAATGTTAATTAAAAGCTGGGGTCGCTTGCTAGTTTGCATCTGGGGGTAAAAAAAAAAATAACTAAATTATAATGAAAAATGACTGAAAAATAATTTTTCTTCGAAGTCACCTTCAGGCATGTTTTAGATATTAAATTGAGTAACGAAACCGGACAGCTTGCTTTCCCAAAAAACTATTAGGTTTTGTGCTAAAAAGTGTTTTTAAAAAAATGATATTGAAAATTCACGATCAAAATCATTGGGTGCCCTGCCATTATTACACCTCCAGTGACCGGACCGGTTCTTACTATTTATGTTTCTGGGCTACTTATTTCCGAACACGTATACAGGATTTATTTCGGTGTAGGACCTTCGCCCACAAATTATTATGAGGCAAATAATTAATTCATTAATAAATAAAGACTTTCTTTGTTCTATTACTAAGTCAATCTAGCGGAGTTAGGGCCATAAAGCCCTTTCTTACACTCAACTAGGAGGACCCGGGACCGCCTACTTTACATGCCTTCCGAAGCATGGCCAGAAAATGTAGCAAGTGTGGGACTCGAACCAACAACCTTTCGGGTGAAAGTCGGAGCCTGTACCACTACTCTGCATGTCCTGAGCTAGTGCCGGGTTTGGCAATGAGGCCAGGAGGGCCGCCATATAGAAGGGGCCCCCACAGGCGCGTATCTAGAATGAGACCAAGGAGTACGAATACAGGTAAAAGGTGAATTAATTATAAATTAAAAATTAAATTTAAAGTAATGAACTTAGTGTCCTTTGCGCATGAGGGTTTGGAAGATATGAAAGGGGGCCCGGGGGCCCCCCGGGTGAAAATTTTTGAAAAATAGGGCTGAAATAGTGGTGTTTTACGCATTTTCAGAGCAATAAGGCTTCTATATTACATAATAGTAATATAATCGTGCACAAGTGGGGCCCGGGGGTCTCCCCCGGTAGAATTTTTTTGAAAAATATGCTCAAATAGTGGGGTTTTACGCATTTTGTGAGCAGTAACTCTTGGATTTATGATTTTTAAATGTTGATTGGTCGTAGAGGTAATGAATTTTGTATAGTTGTATAGTTAAAAATACAGTTCTATCTAGTGTAAAATCAGAAACTAATGGGAGGCTATACCCCCATAGCCACCCCCCCCCCCTAGATCCGCGCCTGGGCCCCCACAAAAAGCCGCAAATACAAAATTACAATAGATAAAAAACATCAAAACAATAAAGTAATTGAATAAACTTGTCAAAATATTTGGCGGGATTTTGCATCCTGCATCTCCATTTTATAGTGAATATTTGTTTAACGCTACATGATTTTTTTGCCCCAGAAAGCCCCCCCCCCCCACAATTCCGGCACTGGAGCTATTACGGGAAATGGGCTGTGATATACAATACCTATATGCGCTATATGTTGAGCCGGTAAGGTATAATTACTAAATACTATATACTATTGTAATATGTTATTTAGCCTAACAGTTTTCCCAATTCCCATGATGAATAAATATGGGAACGTATAGAAATGTGAAATTTACAGTATACATTTTAAGGTTTAGTGTCTACACAGCCTACACTTCTACTATTGTATAATGCGGCGATGGACAGCAATTTTGTGTATCTATATATTTTTCCAACAAAATGGTTAAATTCCTATTCATAAAGACCAGCAGCGAAGGCTGCGGAGTTGATAAATTCGCACGTACGTTTACCTTGCAGCAAATGGAGGGAGGGTGCTACATGCCCAACAACCCGGCGCACTGGGGGGACCCGCCCCCGCCCCCAGGCCAGGCCCCGGGCGGCTGGCCCCCAGAAGACATGACGCCGTTCTCCCTCTCGTCCCTGGACCTCATGGACCCCTTTTTCTCGTGCAGCCCGAGCAATGGTTACAAGTAAGTCAACTAGCTGCCAGTAAGGACGTACTGTAGATATAATTCTAACATTTAAAGTTAACTCATACCATATATGATATCATTTTTTTTTTTAAATCAAGAATGAACTACTTTTAATATTAAATTGACTTAGGCAACCTCATGAGGCTACTGACAAACTGTTTAGTGGTAAAACTATAGCCCAGGGTAATGGGTTTGAGTCCCGATATCTGTCCAGATTTTTTTCATATTTATTTCGTATTTTCAGATACAATTGAATTTTACCAATTTTAAGCCAAAATTTCGCACAGTACAGTCTATTAAAATTTGGTTAAGTTACTTAGGTGTCTGGTAGGCCTATGTGCCTGTAAAATATGTATAAGCTAAGCTCAAAGGATGATTGATGGATCACAGAATACATATTTATCCTTATATTATATCCGTATTCATTAAGACTTAAGTAAGAATTTCTACGTGGGTAACTACCCCATCGCTCTGGTTCAGAAATTAGGTAATTTCATGATATTTTGATGCTGACTATTTGCTTAGTATTTTCAATTAGAATTAGGTTGCCTACTGAAAAGTTCCCAAAGGACTAAGGCCCGATCCGACGAGTGATATACTATCATTCAGGTGACGGTTATCTCGTTATTATTTTTATTATTAATATGGAACCGGTTTACATAGTCCAGCTATGCCAGCCGATTCAATAATAATAACAAAAAGAAAAACAAGATAAGCGTCACCTAAATTGGATCAGGCTTTGTAGAGTTCATAAGAATCCGATATTCCAACCATTTTTTCGGATTTCGGTAAAACATAAAAATTAGCTTATTCGCCGCCTATGAAATATACTGTTCACTCTGTTGTAGGTTAATTTTAGTATCTTAGCCACTTGGGGCTCAGGAACTGCTCTGTCAGCCATGCCATAAAATGTCAAACACTTATTATGCAATAAAAAAAATGCAATTGAATTTATTACTATTATTAATATGATATCTGGTATGCCTGCTGCTGGTATGCCTGCTGCTGCCCCTCCCCCCGAAATTTCTCTTCTTTACACTACATTGAATTGAACTTTTTATACATGCGACATTTCACTACATGCTATAGGACGAATTGTACCTGTTGCAAGTTAATATCGTATATTCGTATGTACACAAATTTTAGGAGCGAGTGCCAACTGATAAAGGACCGGTCAAATTCTGGGGACATGACTGACGTACTGCTCACCCTGAAGCACCCTCTAGTCCATTCTGGTCAGCTGTCGCCAACCTCCTACAACTGTGGTGGTGCCACGCAATACCAAGGCCCATCTGCGAGTCTCTCCTACACCGTCCACCCTCAGGTAGGTGGCAAAAAGGAAAAAGATCCAATTTCCAAGCTCGTATAGCATGTGTAGGGGCTTAAGAGCAAATCCCCAATACCCGTTATTTGAACAAAATCGAATTTAACAGGAAATAGGCATTGTAGAGCTAAACAAAATGTCACATACCTTCGAAGTAACACTCCGCTTGTCCTCTGCATGTTTTTCTACACAGGTCCCCACTGGGAATTGGCGCTAGGTATGTATGAGACTATAGGCTAGGTGAATGTAAAGGAAGGATAGTAGGTGGTGTGTAGAAAGGGCCCCCCTTTCTTCTTTTATTTAAAAACAGGTAAATTAGCCGGGGGCTTGTAAAAAAAAAAGAGTAACTCCTGGACTCCTGTTAACTCCTCTTATTTGTACTTTTGTTTACGGCATACTCTCGCCTGTTAGATTGCGTCAATGGTTGTCTCAGCTAGTTTATTATCACCTGTAGCCGATGTAGGTTGACATTGGCGACGTATACCAGTTTTCCAATGGCCGAAAATTCATACGGAAACAATAAAAGTTATGTCGAAATCCATGGGGTCGTTGGCCATTGGGTAAGGGACTAATAGGCCACTATAACTATGCCTAGGTCTTTAAAAAGTCCTTCAGAACCTTCTGTAAATAAAGAACTCCTGGTTACAGATAATGCACAGTATATTTTTTATTTTTGTATTTATTTTTTCATAGATGCTGCCAATGTCACCTAGCGGGGGCTACACCCCCCAGTACTGCCCGTCCATGGAGCAAGGCACAATGTTTGGGGCCTCCCCTTCTCAGCACAGTGTTAATATGTTCCCTTCGATGAGTGTCAATGTTTCCATGAACATCCCCATGCATTCCTACCCGGCTCCTATTGGAACAGACCCTATGCATACACAAATGACTTGCCCGCAGGTAGGTACCAATGTTAGCCTAAACGATATATAGTATCAGCCTGGCTAGGTTGAGTCAAATTTTCATGTTCGTGCCAGTAAATTTAATGTCATTTCAAAAGCAGATACTGAATAGCAGGGACTCAACTGAAATTAGTCGAATCTTCAAGAAATCATAAATTAAACGTATATACAGGGTGTTCAAGATCACCCGGTGACACTCTTTATCTCGATTACTATGATTCATGTTGAGATGCGGCAAAAAATGTAATAACACAGTTGGAGTTAAGCTAAATTTTTTCGGAGGGGGGAAAGGGTGGTTTCAGGGGTGGTATAGTGGGTATCTCGAATTTTCAAATGTAATGGCACATGTTACACATCAATAATTTAGAGCTTTCATTTGGCGTAAAATTTTTAATTTAAATCTTAAATTTTCAGGTACAATTAATACGAACTTGTCAACAATTTAAATATTTTCATATGATGGCACTAAACTTGGAACACTTCACAAAAACGAATAAACTCTGTGTTCCTTATGCAAGTTTGCGAATAAACAAGTGTTTCAAGTGCCATCCTATCGTGGTCGGGTAGTATACCTGTAGACATTGCCCATAAAGCTACAAAACATATTTTAATTTTACATTTCCACCCAATAAATAAAATTATACGCACGGTATGCAAGTAAAATTAGAGCCAGGAGCAGTGAGAGTCCTCAGATGCCGTAGAATGAGCCAGCAGGTGTACGGGAGTAGCCGGGGTTGGTTTGGGGCGAGTGGTCAGCGGCGATGCCCAGCTTGACGTGGTAGATGCTCTCCCGCTCAGGACAACCACCCTTCACGATGGGGTGGCCGAGTGCCGCACTCGTGAAGGGAACCAGAAGCTGCCGGTTGCGGAGCAGGCGCCACGACTGGAACCGCGGATCATCTCCATACAACGTTTCCATCTGAGGGATAATTCGAAGGAGTATAAATTTATTTGGACTTGATGACAAAACAATAACAACCATGGTCAGATGCAAAGTGTTGCCTGTCAGGGCGGGCAATTGAGAAGCTTTGGGAGCCTTTGAGAGTGTGATCTGCCGAAAATCCTAGTGTACAAAATATTATGTAATAAACTTCGGAGTTTGAATTGCGCGCCATTCAGATAGCAGAAGATTATGAAGAATCGCGCATGCTCATTTTTTTACAGTCCATTAATCGAAGAGAGAAGGTAACGTCATGTGTCTCCCTTTTAAACTTTTTCAAATTTCATGGTCCAATCGAGCCGTATATTAATTACAATTAATTACAATTACAATAAACTACAATGGCAGACACGGATGTGTTTCAATCATTGGTTGCCCAGAAAGATTCACTTTTTGATGAGCTAACGGACATATGCGACGACACGAAAAGTTCAAGTTTTAACAAATTCAAAGCGCAAAGTGCTTTAAGAAGACTGGACCAAATTGAAACTAGTTTCAGAAGTCTGCAAAAGGAAATATTTCAGTTCAATGTACATGGGGATAAGGAATATCTGGTAAGCATTACGGACTTCAAGACTTTCCAAGCCATAATTGACAACATTGGTCAAAAATGTTACAAGACACTCGACAGCGGTAAGTCAAACTTGCAAATTCAGGCACCAACAAACATACAGAAGGTGAATATAGAAATTTTCGATGGGAAAGTAGAGCAATTCAATGAATTTATTGAACTTTACAACGAGATAATACACAAGTCAAGTCACAAGTCAGACATCGAGAAATTCACATACTTAAAATCGTTGGTTAGAAAAGAGCCGCTGGCATTAATCTCTGAGTACGAAATCAGCAGTGCTAATTACAAGTTAGCATACCAAGCGCTATGTGACCGATACGCTAATAGCCGTAGGCTTGGCAATTACTATGTCAATCTCATCAATAAACAGGCAGCAGCTGTCAACAAAGATGTAGTAAAGTTTTTGGAGCTAGTTCGCGCAGGAGCTGCAGGGCTTAATAATTTAAAGGCTAATGACCTTGGAGACTATTTAATGTTCGAAATGATTTATCATAATTGCCACCCAGCATGGCGAAAATCTTTCGAAATGGAGTTCAACGGCTCTAGCTTGCCTACTTTAAAGGAGTTAATACTACATTTGCAGAGGCTTGCGCGAATAGAAGAGATTAAGACAGACATTCCGACCACTCCAACTCCTAATAAGGAGAAAGAGGTAAAACCGAAACATACTTTCGTAACAAAGGCTTCTTGTAAAAACAGTTGTGTTTACTGCCACCAACGGCATTCAATTTACGCTTGTTCTGCATTCAGAGATTTATCCCCACAAGATAAGTTAAAAGCGATTCGAGCTGCGAAAGCTTGTATTAATTGTTTACAATGTCATGCAAATTCTGATTCCGGACAGAATTGCGGGTCTAGTTACAGATGTAGACAATGTTCGGGTTTCCATCATACTTGGATCCATGACGCAGTCTCCAAGAGTTCTGCGACAGAGGATGGTGCGAAGGTGATGGCTTGCTCCGACGCAAAGACTAGCAAGTATGTGCTTCTCGGGACGGTGACCGCCCAGCTGCGAGACATTTTCGGGAAGTATCACGTTGCCAGAGGTATTCTCGATCCCGCATCAGAATGCAATCTGATTAGCCTCGAGCTTTGCCAAAAGCTTGGTCTGAAACGTAGGCCAGATCTTCACGGTCCGACTGGCGTCGGTGATGTAAGTACAGTCACGCTAGGTCAAACCGATGTCACGCTACGATCTACAGTAGATTACGACGTGAAATATAGATGTACAGCTTCCATACTCCAGAAAGTGTGCAGCGAGCTGCCTTCTATACAAATTTCAGCGGAAGTAGCCGAAAAGTTTAGAGAAATACAATTGGCTGATTCTACTTTCTACAAGAAAGGGCCGATTGATTTTTTACTCGGAGTGCAAGCCTACTCTGAGCTGCTCGACTTCACACAGCCTAACCATATGCAAGGCACTCCCATGGCGTGCAAAACCAAGTTAGGCTGGATTATTTTGGGAACAGTCCCAGCGAGTGTTGCCACGCAATCCTCTCATACTCAGGTTTCGCTGCTGGTTCAAAACCCAACAGTCGAAGACGCCTTATCTAGGTTCTTCGAAGTAGAGGAAATCTATGAGCATCCTAGTCCTCTTAGTCCCGAGGAACAACTGTGTCTACATACTTTTCAAAGTAGAAAGTCTAGAGACGCGGTAACTGGACGTTACACTGTGCCAATGCTTCTTAAGCCAGGCCATGACAAAGCTTCTTTGTTCAATCGTACGTCAACTATCCACAACTATTACAATCTGGAAAAGAGATTAGTACGTAACCCTACGCTACATACGGCCTATCATGCATTCATGAATGAGTATTGTTCTCTTGAACATTTGAGGCCGATGAATAGTGATGAGCATCCTGCTGATTACTTGTTACCACAACTCTGCGTCCAGAAAGACACCTCGTCAACAACGAAAGTGAGGGTGGTTTTCAATGCGTCTCACAAAGGTACCACTAATTTATGTCTCAACGATATTATTATGGCCGGACCAAAGATGCAGCCTCCACTCACCGCAATTCTGCTGAACTTTCGAGTGCCAGAAGTGGCGCTAATAGCCGATTGCAAAATGCTATACAGACAGATACTGTATGAAAAGGATGAATGCCAGCACGTGCATACGTTATACAGAAAACGTCGCGACGAGCCACTCCAAGAGATGGTACACATGAGGGTCGTGTATGGAATCAAGAGCAGTAGTTTTCTAGCTCAGGCATGCCTGGTGGATCTCGCCGACACAGACGGTAAGGATTTCCCGCTGGCAGCCGCGGCGCTGAAAGAGCAAACTCTCATGGATGACGTAATCAGTGGAGCTACAAGCATCGCTCAGGCCAAAGAGCTGCGAAGTCAGCTCATCAATCTGCTTGCCAGAGGGAGCTTCGAGCTCCGGAAGTGGGCGTCGAGCCATGCAGAGGTAATAGCGGACGTGTCAGCAGCTGACCGTGAGAAACCGCTATGCTTTGACTCAGGAGATCCGGTATTCAAGATTCTCGGACTCCTATGGGTACCACAATCCGATTCATTTTGTTTCAAAGTTCAAAACTTTGTCGAAAAGGCTACTAAACGTACGATTCTAGGTTATCTTGCCCGAATATTTGATCCTTTGGGGTTTCTCGGACCTTGTGTGTTTTACGCCAAGCGCATTATTCAGCAGCTCTGGGTTCAAAACCTGGACTGGGACGAGGAACTAGGACCAGATATGCAGCAGAAGTGGAACGCATTTCTCGATTCAATTCAGTGCCTGGCGCAGATCAAGATTCCCAGATGCTTGCACGTAAGCGATGCAAATTTATCTATAGCTGGTTATTGTGATGGATCTAGTTACGGCTATGCTGCATGTATTTATGCTATAGTAGCTCGGGGTAACCAAACAACGAGTCATCTTTTGATGTCAAAATCAAGGTTAGCACCATTGAAGAACGTTCAGAGTATACCACGTATAGAATTGCTGGGACTGCATTTGCTGTGTCAGCTACTGGACCATGTTCTTCAAGCCATGCCGGCGTTCTCCGGTAACCCTCCAGTGCTGTTTACAGACAGTCAAGTTGTCTTGGCCTGGATAAAAACTGTACCAAGTGCGCTAAACGTTTTCGTTGCTAATCGATGTGTATACATACAGAACATTTCTAGAAAATATTCTGCTGAGTATAGACATGTGTGTTCGGAACTGAATGCTGCTGATCCATGTTCCAGAGGGCTTGTTCCACAACAGCTCATTCACCATCCCCTATGGTGGGCGGGACCACCGTACCTTTGTCACCCGAAGAGTTCGTGGCCTGCAATACCCATGGCGAATATAGTGGAAATACCAGAACTGAAAAAAGTAACTCTCGCGGTTCAGTCCACCGAAGAAGAGAGTTCAATCGCCAACTGTATGGAAAAGTTCTCATCCTTTCCGCGCTTGCTTCGCGTTTTTGCGTATGTACTACGTTTTGGGACGAGTCGTAAGAAAGGACGTAAATATGGCCCGCTAACATGCAGCGAGTTAGAAAATTCATTAAAACATTGTGTTAAGGTGTTCCAAAAAGCCGACAAGCTTAATGTCAAAGCCAAGCGCTTGTTAAAGCTTTCACCCTTTGAAGATGAAGGACTTATACGAGTAGGTGGGCGCTTACGCCACGCGAAGGTTCCCCGAGCCGTGAAGCATCCTTTAGTGCTTACTAAGCAGTGTCATTTATCAAGATTAATTTGTGATTATTATCACCGTTTATTGCTTCATGCTGGACCTCGCACTACTCAGAGCTTCATACAGAGGAAATTTTGGATCCTGAGTGCTCATTCTCTAATTAGGCAGCGCATTTATCGCTGTATTAATTGCCATAGGTTTGATTCTCGGCCAATCAATCCGTTCATGGCAGATCTGCCCCCAGATAGGGTGTCAGAATCGCATCCGTTTCAAGCAGTCTCAACTGATTTCGCTGGATGGTTCGATACTCGATGCAATACGCTCCGGAGAAGTGTCAAGATGAAAAGCTACATGTGTATTTTCGTGTGCTTAAGTTCCAAGGCTGTTCACATTGAAGCCGTTAGTGAACTAACAACGCCTGCGTTTCTAGCTGCGTTTCAGAGATTCGTATCTCGAAGAGGGTTGCCTACGGACGTGTATTCCGATCACGGGAAAAATTACGTGGGTGCTGATCGATATTTACGAGAGTGTTCGGATTTTTTGCGGCAAAACCAACAGGAAATACACACGGTTGCAGGAGCATTGTCCGTTCATTGGCATTTTACTCCGGCGCCTTTGGCTCCACATTTTAATGGGTTGGCGGAATCCGGAGTCAAATCTGCAAAGAGGCTTATCTATCGGCAGCTACTTAATCAAATCTTGACGTTCGAAGCTTTTACTACGTTTCTCACACGTGTAGAAGCAGTGTTGAACAGTCGTCCGTTAGCTTTTAACGCCGCATCCCCCATAGACAATGTTGATGTGCTGACAGCGGGACACTTGCTCATTGGGAGGCCGCTGATCGCCCCGCCTGAAGCCGAAGGAGTGGCTACTTCATCTATTAGTCAACAGTGGGAGAGGGTTCAATTGCTGACGAAGACATTTTGGCGTCGTTGGTCATCAGAATATTTAAACACTCAAATCCAGCGAGGCCGTTGGACTCAACTCACATCAGCGCCGAAGATCGGACAGTTAGTGTATATAACTGATCTTTCTACTTCTTGCTTGTCCTATCCAATAGGACGAGTGATCGAACTGATAAGTGGTCGCGACAGTGTCGTGCGCGTTTGCGTCGTTAAGACATCGGGTGGACTATATACTCGGGCAGTGCATAGGTTGGTTGCTCTGCCTACAGAGCTAGACGCGTAGAGACTATACCGCGTCAACAGACATTTACTTATTGGGTTATTTTCCCGCCTCTACGTGCAGGAAAATGGTGGGCGGTGTACAAAATATTATGTAATAAACTTCGGAGTTTGAATTGCGCGCCATTCAGATAGCAGAAGATTATGAAGAATCGCGCATGCTCATTTTTTTACAGTCCATTAATCGAAGAGAGAAGGTAACGTCATGTGTCTCCCTTTTAAACTTTTTCAAATTTCACCTAGGCTTTAGCGAAGTACCGCATTGGAGTGGAAAAGTGAACAAACCATTCTGCCACATGTGCATCACTTCCAGAATTGCCCGGCCCTTCAAGACGTTCACCTGCAGAATACCGACTACGTGCTTTGCTTGGCTGCAAGGAATCATATGGCGCGGTTAAGCTTGACATCCGGTGTAAAGGAAAAAATGCTCTAATTGAAAAAATGGCTAAGGTATGAACAATCTGATGCCAGAAGCGTCAAAATGTCTTCACCACTTCCCTAGCCTAGAGTATTTTCGATATGACATTGCCGAATGGCGGATTTGCTAAATAAACTGAGTAAGTCGGCAGGTCCACAGCCCATAGGCTATTTATAGCCACGGGTCTTTCTTGTATACGTATGTATGTTACCTGAATGGGGAAGTCAGTTTTCTCGGCAAGCACATTGCACAGCGGATCATACAAGGAGTCCATGATGAAGTCGAGGCTGTCCTTGGGGGTGGCAGGGTGGGTTAGGTACTTGACTCGCCGCCGCGCCGAGCTCATGGTCATGTGTCTGAAGAGTCTTTCGTGCGGCTTCAACCCCTTCGCCCAGTTCTCGTTGGCAGGCGTGTTCCTCGCAGTCAACTCCAAGAACGGCTCGGGACCCTTGTTTCGAATTGTAAACGGCTTTTCTTTCGCCCATTTTTCTTGGATATTAGACATTCTGAACTTCCAGGTCGTCTCGTTGAGTTTTTGTTATCGACTGCAGTTGTTAGGTGAGGAAATTACCGGTTGTCAAGGTGACAGCGCCAGCGCATGGGTTAAGTGACATTATGATTACAGGGAAACTGCAAAATTTCCTAGCGGGTAAGATACACATAAGAAAGCGCGTTTACCACATTTGCACTTTATAATTATTAAAACGAACAGACTCATCAATATAGGCAATTAGCAGTTAAGACAGACCCGTAAACTAAATACAATTTAATGTTTAAGTACGGTACCCCTAACATTTTGACAGAGACCACACCAATGTGTCCCATCCAATCAACTCAAAAAAGTAGTTCTTATTCCATCCTCTTCCATGCAGGTGCAGTGGAGCACGAATGGCTCAGGAAGTTCACCAGTCTACTGCCCATCGCAGGGTCTTCTCAGCCCCCAGACATTCAACCCCTCCACGGGACCAACCTACTCCTTCACCGCCGATTTCCGCCCTCAGCCAATTTCCGCACTCTCCGTTTTGCCCGGTCCAGAATCACCGTGCAAAGGCTCGAGGCGACCCAGCTGTCTACACTCTTCCGGGAAGCTGTCCCCGTCCTCGGAAGGTGAAGAAGGTTCGACGACTAATTTGTGTAGAATCTGCGGGAAAACGTACGCACGCCCGAGCACGTTGAAGACGCACCTCAGAACGCATTCGGGGGAGAAACCTTATAGGTGTGATGAGTGTGCCAAGTCCTTCAGTCAGGCTGCCAACCTGACGGCACATGTTCGTACCCATTCCGGGGAGAAACCTTTCCGGTGTCCAATCTGCGACCGGCGATTCTCGCAGTCATCGTCCGTAACCACCCACATGAGGACCCATTCGGGCGAGCGTCCTTACCGCTGCCGGCTATGCAAAAAGGCCTTCTCCGATTCATCCACCCTGACAAAACATCTAAGAATACATAGTGGTGAGAAGCCTTACCAGTGCAAGCTGTGTCTTCTTAGGTTTTCTCAGTCTGGTAATTTAAATAGGCATATGAGGGTGCATGGGACGACGGCAGCGGTATGACGTCACGCGGGGGCCTACGCGGGCTTTAATTATAGGCATGGCACCAAAGGATTTTTTAATTATTTTTTCTGAAACAATTACGGGAATGTTTTGACTGTCTAGTCAAATAGACGAACTTATGTAATTTGACAGCTCAAAAATTTCCTTAGACCATTAAGTTACGTAACATTAACACTAGCACCAATCCCGTCAAAAAAATGTTTGAATTTGATTAGGCTTGTTGGTTACTATAGGCACAAAGAAAGACTACTACTCCAGTAATTTCTCTGTGCTATAGGCCATGCTGGTTGATTGTCTTACATAACCATAACGAGGGAAGCGCAATGGATTTTACCTATTTCCTTTAATTGAATGATTTCAAGGTGCTGGATGTAACTTAACTTTGAGCTTCTTTTATATGGTTACTTAGGCCGTTTATATTTAACTAGTCTAATGTAACATGACCGTACTCGGTCCATATAAATCGAGACTAATCAGCATATATTATATAAAATTGCAAAGGAGCTCGCAGCCAGTAGGGGTATTCACGGTCAAACCAAAACGATATGTATTGCTGGTTTATAACTAGGCTGCATAATTAAATATTGTTGTCCAACTACCAATAATTGTAGGCTTAGCAAAATTAAGACAATATTGTAATGTCCCTGATCATCAGGGCCTGATGTTCATAATACTGACCCAAATATTTTATATTGTTTATCGAATTAATTAATGTCAATATGCTTATTGCATTATTTTTAGATCTCAGAAATTTTATATACGTGGACAATAGGTAGCCTACTTTACATACAGTATGCTACCAATTCTCATAATAGGCTACTTGACAGTTGTAACAATAATATATTAAAAATATGCTAGTTAAGATAGCTCATAGGTTAACAATAATAATACAATATTTTTTTTGCATATGAAAAAAATTGTAAATATTAAAAACAATGTCGGTGTTATAACTGTGGATTAAAAGACCGCAAACGCCTGTAGACATGGATTTCAATAAAATGACGTCACTACCAACACAACTGCTAGTAATTTCTAAACCGACGGCTACTCCCCGGCTTCACAAAAGACTTCATATTTCACCATCAAATATCTTCAATTGATGGAGGTAGGGCAATCCCTACTAAAAACGTTTTTTTTTTTTTTTTTAATCTACTAATGCATTAAAAAAGGTTTTCAAAAATTGACAAGTAGCCTATTATGGACCTATATTTCAATTGTATCTAGTCATTAATGTACACAAAATGTCATTGTCATTGGCAATAAATATTACGGTACCTAATGCGTACGTAAGAATTCTAGTTGTAATTTTTTAACATTAAATTTTATCTCATATTGGGCGGTTCTCATCATCTCTTGAAAAGTCTCGGTAAGGCATACTGCACGGCACTACCATGCATTGGTAGATGACGATGCCGTCCAGTATTCCTTACCGATACTTTTCAAGGGATGGTGAAACTGGGCCTTGCCTCTTCCCCATCGGTGTCTAGCTTATGAGACAATCGGACACCCCACATATAAATTTATGAGACGGCATTAAGTAGAAAAAATTATGATTTACAATTTGATGTATAGTAGGTCTTTGTGGCCGTCTTGAACACCAATTGGTCAGGACATGTAGAGTTGTGATATAGCTCCAACTTTCACCCGAAAGGTTGCTGGTTCGAGTCCCACACTTACTACATTTTCCAACCGGCCGCCATACCAAGTTGAATCCAGCGGACCAGAGCAGGTTCAAAGCTGCAGATAACTTGGTCGTGTGCACAGTGCCAGCAGGGAAACATGGTAGGACTTGTCCTGGTCACCTCCGAATTAATCGTGTGACTTCACTGTGTTTCCCAAGTGGTTCGGAACCCACTATAATCAGGAGGTCTTATGGGCTGGCGTAGGACAGTCAAGTTGGGGTCGCTCTATGGGCCCAAATATGAGGCCTAAGTCGTTATTAACCCGACGAACACTACTACTACTACTACTACTACTACTACTACTACTACTACATTTTCCGGACATGCTTCGGAGGGAATGTAGAGCAGGCGGTTCCGGGCCTTCCTAGTTGAGTGTATGCGAGGGCTTTATAGCCCTGACCCCACTTGGTTGGCTTGGTAATAGACAAAAAGTCAATATTTATTTATTTATTTAATTTTGGACTTTTGGAACTCCTTCGACATGACATCCTCAGTGTTTGTTATATTTAAAAAATCAAAATCATTAACTGTGGCCGATCGGTAACAGTGACGGCCATATAATGTAAATTAAAATGTAGAGGGACATTTCTTTTGTTTAATAACACGTCATGTATAGTCCTACTATCGATATTTCCTGTTAAATTTGATTTTTCCCACCCTTTCGGTTTTAATACCTCTGATTGTCTCATAAATAACTTTACTACTGTATAGTGTAACATAGTTTACAATAGAAAGATACCTAATAAAAATCTTTATCCAATGCTCAGTTTTATTTATGAATCGACTATGAGAGCAGTGGCAAACAAGGCCGTAGCCAAGGGGGGGTTCATGGGATTCAACGCTTCCCCCCCCCCCTACCGAAATGAAATCGTTTGATACTAGATAGAATCGGATTTTGAGAGGAAAAATAAAAACTACTGTGTAATATCCAACAAAATTTCTGAAACCCCCCCCCCCCCGAAAAAAAACCCTGGCTACGGCCTTGGTGGCAAAGACAAAAGATGACTGCAGATGTGCTAAAAAGACAAGAAGAATTAGAAATGGAGAAAATACGGTAATAAAATAGAATATTTTTAAATTTTTCTATAAGTTTAACCATGTCCGGTCCTCAGCTTTGAACAGCGTAGGCATGGGGGTGGGGACAATATTTTTTTATAATAACTAACATATATTTTTAAATATATGCCTTCCGACCGTGGGGTTATGCACGGTAGGCACAAATAAACAATTAGCCCAGACTCCTTAGTGAAAGTTTAATTATTATTTATAATTATAATAATTAATAGCTCTCTATCAATACAAATGGAACGTTGGGCCGCAGTCCTGGATTTATGAATAGGCAGTATAGGCCGCGGCCTAGGTGTGGCAGCGTCCTAAGGGCGCCAAATTTCAACAAATTGTTCTGGGGAAAGGAGTTTTTCGCGTTTATAACGCGTGAAAAATTATCAAAGCTCTTCATTGTCTCAAGAAAAAATGGATTCTCTGGCTCTGCTCTATAAACAAGCAGAGATAATGAACACCATAAACTATGACGATGTTAAAGATGATTTTGCTATAAAAAAGGCTCGTAAAAATGGTATATCTTGTTTCTTTTTTACGCTCTCTTTCTTTATGACTAATTCATTCGTTTATTTAACTTTCATTCGTTTATTTAAATAATAATTTTCCATTTGTAGTAAAGGAGGCCCCTTTACTACAAATGGAAAATTATTATCTTAGGAAGGTATGTACATGGGGCGGCGGAAATAAAGTAGCCTACACTCATTAAAAATATACATCCGGCACTCTGTCGGGGCATTACGTATGAGGTTCTGTAGGGACAGCTTTGGTCACTAGGTTCGCTGACGACAAACCTCAACTTCAAAATGGCCGCCGTTTGTGTGTGAAAGCTAAGCTCTTAGCATCTAATTAATTCTTTTAATATTTTTTATAATATTTTTACTATGCCTGGACCTTATTTCGCTGCATATAATTTAATATATATATTCTCCATGATTTATAGAAAAATATCACTTTAAAATAAAACGTAATTAAAAATAATTTTAAAATAGTATTGAGGCTTATGGAAAAATCAACGCTTTGATATCATTGCAACTGGTGCTGCCATCTACAAAATGACGTCACAAATGAACCTCATTGATCCATTTATATAACAGGGTATAAGTAAAACTACTTTCCGACGAACGGACCTTATCCAGCCACTATAAGTATAGGGGGAGGCTGTCTCAAAAGCTTAGAAAGAAAGAAAAGAATGAAACTTGTCTTTATTTCCCATATGGGCGAATTAACCCATAATGTTAACTTAAATACTAAAACTTAAAATAAAAATTAAACCTAAAAGCGACCATTTCCACACCACTTATACAATATACATACATACTCACAAAATACTCGTGACACGCCCTCTTAAACTTATTTAAACTTTTTTTCATTTCTGAATGGATCCGGTAGGGAGTTCCAAAGCCTCACCGCCTGCACCGAAAAGGAAGAAGATAAGGATAGAGTGAGATAAGTTCCCCTTAACTTAGTGGCTAGATAAGTTTCGATGGTTGGAAAGGCCTCAGGTCCGACTACTAAATATTTAAGGGACGCATATCTTGTTTTTTTTTCTGTTTTTCAATCGGCTGACGTAGTTAGTTTATTTGAGTCAATTCAATAATAATATAGTTGTAACAAGATAAGCGTCATCACTTAAATTTTAAGTATGAGTCGTCGGATTGGGTCTTAATAGACCTCTACAAATATAGTAGTTGTTGAGCCATTCCATTGAAGCACAAAACAGGACCGTATTTACTATATTGTAATCAATTTGGTGTGTACACAAATGATATGCCTAATGAATTTAATATGTCCAGAGATTTATTCTAGGTAGACATCTTGGGGGGAGGGGGCGCGATGTTGAAACCACCCCCTACAAATTTAGCAGCTGTGGACGGCGGTACTGAATCCAAACGGGGTAAGAAATTACGATCGTGCTCGCCTTCAGCTTCCCTTTCCTTGCTTTTTTGGTCAGATCTCTTCTGAAACGGAACATACATCATAAGTGCAATTTTTCTAGCCCATGTGTTACTGAGGAAAATTCCGTAACATTAAACTACCTAAAATGCCATTCCATTACCGAGACTATTCTTGGAGAGCAGTGCAATTTCAGTCCCTTTAAACTTTAAAGAATTGGTATATAAATGCGTGACGCAACAATTATTACAAAAACTGTATATTAGATCTTGTAAATACACGTTTATTTTATTTTTTTATTATTGTTCTTGAATGAGACAAAATATGTTCTCTAATGAGACTGGAGAGGCTTAGAACTCCTCAGCATATTTTCCATAAAATTTGGGGGGTAGCAGACAACTCATTTGGAGGAAATTGCCCAAATGGTCTGGCAACTGCCGTTCCGTACCACCCCTTTCGTGCCATCCCGTGCTTTCGTCCTTGTACGAAGCTCATTCTACCTCCAGAATTTCATGAAATCACCGAAAAAAGTCAAAATTAACGTATACCTATATCGATTAAATGCTTGTATAAAAGCAACTATCTACAAAGTTTCAACAGTGGGTAGGAAGCTACTTATAATTAGGTCAACTCACCAAAGCATAATATTTCCGTTTGAAATCAGTAAGTTCTTTGCTTCTACGCTCCAAATTTAGTTTATTCTCCACTAGTTCGTTCTCAAACATAGTAATTTCTGCAGTAAGCGCCTATAATAAAGATGCAATTGCTGTTGTAGGCCTAATTAAAATTTTCGTTAAATTCACATTTGGCACCATAGTTACTAATTAGGTTACAGACTGCAGCCCCAGCAAAATTGTAACTTAGTTTTGCTAACCTCATTTCAGATAACAACTAATGAGAACCTAGTAGAAAAAATATTGAGAATATATAAATAAAGATAAAGTACATAGTATATTGTATAAGTTATCCTTTATATTAGAGAAGATGAAACTGTTATGTCTTTATATACCGGTACTCGTTATTGGGGAAATTTTGGGCCTTTTGACCCCCTCATACAGTATTAACCCAAACTCACTGCTTACCTTAATTTTATCATTCTTTTCCCTTATTGTTGTTTGAGCCAAATAAAGATTTTCCGCTATTTCTGACCCGGGCTGCTTTTCCATTGCAATTTTAACTCCTTCAAATTCTTTTTTTACTTCTTCCAACTGAACATCACGCAAAATGGCTTCTTCTTTAGCAGCTATCAGCCTTTTCTGCAGTAACCGTACCTATAAAAAGCCAGCAATAGCCAATAAGCAATGCTTGAATTATACAACAAGACTAAGTTAGTGATGGCTGAGATTTCCAAATGGTTTGATGAAAATTTCGTGAAACAATACATGCATTCTAAAAAAATGTAGACTATTTACCCGTCTGATTTACGACTACCGCTATTCTATAAAATTTGTGTAGGACACTTTATCTTGTTCTTCTAGAGGAATTCAGGAACAATTCAGGTGCGAAAATCCAAAATTTAGTACGAAACCCATGTATATTATTTATGTTTTATTTTCTAACTTTACGACTATGAAACGAGGAATTAATTAATTTAGTCAAAAATAACCAGGCCTGGTTTGTTTACAAAATATTTGGAAATGTCTGCATTCAATTTAAAATATGCTTAAGTGTCCATTACAACGGCTCAGCATACTGACCATCATTTATGCAATCATATCAGAATCTAGGCTACTTCACACTCGGCTCGTGCATTTTCAAGTAATTCACTATATTGCGCTTAGTGTACTTACCCATGAAGTGGCATTTTAAACCTTCGGTGTAGGTATTTGAGTACCTACATAAACCTAGTTGGATTTTAAGCCAATACCCGGCTGACCGGTACATGTTTCGAAGGACGAGGTAGAGCCGTAAAGGGTGACATGAGGGAGAAATCAGTAGCCTGTCAGAGGAAGACAAGGAACCATGATGTCTGGAATGAGTTAGTGTGAGAAGTTAATGCTCACTCTCTGTCGCGCAGAAGAAGAAGAAAAACATAAGAAAGTACTGTACCTTTTGTATGAGTTGATAGGTGGGTGGATCAGCGCCCTCAAGTCTGCGCCATCTATGCACATTCAGTGGGTTCGCCATTTCTTCTTCCAAAGTTCGGCTTTTAAGCCTCTCTCTAGTGAACCTCTTCTGCAGGTGTAACATTTCTTTATGAACGTTGGCAGCATTTCCGAGGCTCCTCGCCATCAGAGCTTTTTCTTGTCTAGAATAAATTAAATAGGATAGAAATATGTTTTGAACGTGATACGCCGCGATGCATATGCAACTTCATATAGTCTGCAGGTCCCGGAGTTTTAATTGGATTAAATTTTTTACGATAAGAATATATAAAATTATATTAAATGATTATTATTATTCTGTAGGATATAACCTACATCCCACCATGAGGTGGTATTGTGTCAACAACCATTTCTGACTAATAGGGACAATCGATAATAAAGCATACGGTACCGTACACTGGTTCGGTTGCTTGAGAAAGTTTCCACTTTAAAACCTCGGGCTGTCTCAAGACTCGAACATATAATTCTTAACAGAGAATTTTATAAATTCGCGCACTATAGGGCCTATAGGCTATATGAAAAAACTTGTTACAGTTGTAAATTTTAAAAAAAATATCCTATGTTGTAGGCCTACTCCATCAAGTATTTACTTCAGCCGCTTGATTTCAATTTTCAGAAGCTTGATGTCATCAATTCTTTGCTGGTATTGTGCCTCTCCGCGATTCAACGTGTCTTCGAGTATTTCAGTCTTCTCACGTAAAAGTCTGGCTTCTTCAGATTTGGCACACAGCTGCGCTGTCATATTTACATGATCTCCAAAAAGCTGTGAAAAAGAAGTCATTAAAGTTTGAAATCTACAATACTGCTATCTCATCTATTTGATGCAATGAATCTTAATATTATTACAATGGTACCACGTACTGTGGCGTGTAATAATAAAAATTAATAAATGGATGGAGCAATTTAAAGGGGCCTAGTGCTTTTTTATCGTAGAAAATTTCCATGATTTGACTTCAGTGTGGGAGGCAATAACTGTAGGAAGCCACTTTTTTCTCATCATATAATAACGTCGAATCATATGAAGACTACACGGGAATACCGATCAGGGTCCACAAAAGTTAATTTCGAGAAAAAATAATTTTTAGATTTCACCCTGATCATTTTTCCCGTGTACAGGGAAAATTCAAATCACTATAACTCAGTACCCTAAGCATTTTTGGCCATTTCGACTGGGCAGGCAGATTCTTCATGAAAAAAACCATCGAATCGTAGTAAAAGCAGCGAAAATATAACTTTAATACCCTGATCGTTATTCCCGTGTAGTCTTCATATCATATAGTCTAGGCAGTAGGCATATCCGTAAAATACAATATAATTAATAATCGGTCTATTAATTTAGTAAGTGTAGGTAGTTAGCTTGTAAGCTACACGATTAGTTCGGCCTATATAGGTATTTACTCGTAGCCGTCCCATCAGGCGGGGTTTCCACATATATCAATGGTCAATGAGAAATATGGTTTTGACGTGGTAGCAGACATTTTTAGTATGTCTTTAATGTCTGCTAAAACGTCAATTTCATATTTCTCATTGACCATTGACGTATGTGGAAACCCCGCCTAAGAGTCAGTATAGCCTAAATCCTTGAACATCCAGGTAAGTCATGTTTTAGAAAAACTTGTTATAACAACCCGAATTAGTAAAACCCCAATAATCGTTAAGAAATTAACTTTGTCTAAGAAACCCACTTGTGTTAGTATAAAACCCTGAGCGCTTTCGGCAAGAACTCCCATCTACAGAGGGAAACCCACTAGCACAGTTACACCTTATCTGCGATTTGAGACTTGCTCAACTCGAGGAGAAGATGCCAATGTGCATTTGCATCTTCATCTACATTTGCATCTTCTCCTCGAGTTGAGCAAGTCTCAAATCGCAGATAAGGTGTAACTGTGCTAGTGGGTTTCCCTCTGTAGATGGCAGTTCTTGCCGAAAGCGCTCAGGGTTTTATACTAACACAAGTGGGTTTCTTAGACAAAGTTAATTTCTTAACGATTATTTGGGTTTTACTAATTCGGGTTGTTATAACAAGTTTTTCTAAAACTCTAAGTTTTTGTTATTTTTTGTTTATTAAAATGAAATACCACGAAGTCACGAGTAATCTAATTATTAAAGTCATGTTTCAGAGAGAGGGGACCGCCCACCATTCCTCAGGCCTAGTCTATCGTTGGACTGTAGTGTTGCGACGTTCCTTTTATTAGCTTACCTGAGCATGTTCTTTAGCAAGTTTACTTTTTTCATCTTCAGTCATTTCCAATATTTTCGTCAACCGTTTTTCTTCCTGCGTGCACTCAGTTAAGGAGTTCTTAGTATCTCGCAGTTCACCCAAAAGGCTTAGCTTTTCCAGTCTTAAACTTTCTTTTTCCTTAGTGACCTTTTGTAAACCTGAAATATAAGTTACATTTTATATAACTTGGATCAGCCTATTTTACCATAATTATAATGACCACCAAAATGATAAAAATACGCAACAAAAATTAATTTACTGAAAGTGTACTATAGTATTTCTGAAATATTCCTAAATAATTTATTATAATTCATTTATTTATAATAATTCAATTATTGAAAGAGGACGAAATATACTTACTAAATTCGCCCTTAATAACCATTGTTTCCTTAGCAGTAATGTCATCCTTAAGTTGTTCCACCTCATACGATTTGACTTTGAGTTTGTGTGACAGTTCCCGAATTTCATCCTGGGCTTCGACCAAACTTTTGCTCACTTTGTTTCTTTCCGCCCGTACCTGATTCACAAAGAGCAGATTAAATTGTGTTGTACTCTATGGGTTGCGTTTCCGAAACTTTCAAGTCATTTCAATAATAAATAATAATAATATTTTATAGCATATATGGAATATGTTTTAAATTGACAATACTGTTTAAATAGACAAGTCAAGTTAAGTCAACTCCCTCGGTTGATCTTCAAGAAAAATTGAAATTACGCTCCTGAGGTTGGTCTAATCAAATTTAAGGCGCGGTTTCCACCGACCGCTGGGGCTAAATACAAAAACGCGGTGACGTGGTAGCAGACATTCAAGACTTAGGCGGGGTTTCCACCGACCTCGCATTGCAGAATGCAAGTGGCATTGACGGAAATGTTTGTTTTACTCTATGCCATAGTTAAAATTGATCAATGATCATAGAGTAAAATCACAAACAAACTAACTAAAATTAAAAAATGGCGTCATGAGATATGTTAATTACAAACATTTTAATAGATTTCTATAAAAAGAAAAACAATCATTTCCGTCAATGTCATTTTCATTCTGCAATAAGAGGTCGGTGGAAACCCCGCCTAAGTCTTGAATGTCTGTTGCCACGTCACCGTATTTGTATTTAGCCCTAACCGGTCGGTGGAAACCGCGCCTAAGAGTTGAAAAAATATAATTATTGTACAATAACCTGATCAAAGAGTGCAGCATTGAGCTTCATCTTCATTTCACCGTCTTCGACTTTTTTCTTCTGCTCAGTGATTTCCCCTTCCTTTAGCCTGACCGTTTCCAGGGCTTCATCCACATTTCGCTTCACCACCGTTAACTCATTATTCAAAACAGCTCGGTCGGCCTCATTCTCTTTCAGTTGCTTCTGTAAGTTTGCTATTTCCGCTTCTCGCAGGGTTACGTCACCTTCCAGTCTTTTCTGTTGTATGTTTTGCAAAGTAATTGCCGCTTTTTGCTCGTCCGATATAGCTTAAAATCAAATTATAGTATAATAATTATCAATTATTGATTAGGAATCAGGAATCATGATACCGTATATAATGGGTGTATGATTTTCTTATAAATCGAATTTAACGACAAAAATGAAATACCTTGGCACAAAAAAAATTTAAAAAAATGCTATATTTTCACGAAAAATTACTAAAAACATTTTTTCTGAGGAACCATTATATCGATGATTTCTAACTTCAGGCACGTTTTCGGTGCTAAATAGACCAACAAAACAGGACTTAGTGCTTCATTATTTTACTATGTAGTATAATATTATATGATTGGCCTGCACATTCCATAATATATGCAATTGTCCCATTCGAATAATCCAGTGTTTTAGGTTAAGAAAATCTATAGGCAGCCGATAATTAACCTTGTTACAATTATTTACCATGGGACTATTGCGGTAGGCCTACATGTACTAATTGATTAATATCGGAAAGTATACGTACGGGTTCAGACGTGCCGGTTCATTGAAAATGTATTAGGTATAGTTCGTTTACATGTTATTATGACTGTGGTATCAATTGCTTGTATAAAATCTATCAGTTTTCTGGTCGATTGTCATATTGACCTTTTTTTGCAATCACGTACACCACTTTACTTTCTGGCCCGAAATCAATTTTTGTTTTTTTTTTCATTTTATTTTTATTTTTATATTGTTAAATTTTATATTATTAAATTTTTATTTATTTTTTTCAGAAAAAAACCTTACTGTGGGGGCCCCCTTTGGCCGGGGCCCTTACGCCTTGCATAACTTGCTACCCTTCTGTTACGCCACTGCGCACAGCTTTAATGAGGTGTTTACCACTTACCATTAGCTTTCACGGCTGCTCTCACCACTAATTCTTTCTCCCTAGTCAGCGCTTCCATGGCTTTCTTTTCACTCAATATACATTTCTTCAAGTCATTCATTTCTCTCTCCATTCCGGAAATCTTAGTCTGCATTTTCCCCTTATCAGCATCACTTTGCTGCTTTTGCGTGTCGTACAATGCTAATTTCTTTTGCAGGTTTTCTTTAGTTTTCCTCAATTTTTGTTCCTCCAGTTTTAGTCTGTAAAACTCTTCCTCTTTTAACTGAAACAATGTGGAGTTTATAGCAAGCCAGCAAATCATTTCCCGATTCCCCAGATGAGACCAGAATTTTTTTTGACCCCTCTGTTTATCTGTTTATAAATCCTTGTACGATGTTTTGATATCTCGTAAGATCGGGCACAGTTTTGTTAGGCTCGTGCTTAAACTTCTCGAAGGAGCCAGTAGCGTAACGAGTGGGGGGCGGAGGGGGTGGTTCGCCCTGGGCACCAAATTGAACAAAATGTAGTCATCATGCATATTATGTAACAAATCAAAAAAAGTATAGGACAAAACAAATTAAACATTTAAAAATAAAAATCTATAATTTTTTGCTGACGGAATGCATAAAACTTAAAAAATAAAAAACAAATTTCTTCAAAAATAACCAAATGACACTAAATACCAATGTCATTAATTTAAAAGCTGCGTACGTTCATGAGAACGTTAAATGGGGGGGGGGGGGTACCAAATGAAAAACCGTCCCCTTTGAAAACCTATATTGTTAAGCCACTGGAAGGAGCTCTATACTACATGCCATCCATTGCTATATATGCATATAGCCTATGCTATCGAAACAAAATTTTCATGAATTTATGGCTAGATAATTTTTTTATGTGCTTTGGGTTCGGTTACTGCAGCTATAATGCGCTATGTCCACACCATGTCATTAAGAATCACATGATTACCATTTATCCGTCTCACTATAAATTATATGCAACAGGTACCTTATAATCTTGGGACTTAGCTTCCAAAAGCTGTGATAGGCGAAGGGAATTGGCTTGTTGCTGTTCCAAGTCGAATTTCAATGTTTTTTGCGCTGCATTCGTATCCTGCAGTTCCTTTGTTAGCTTATCAATTGTTGCCTGAAACAGCGAAGAACGTCATTAGCATAGGCATTTATACTTCGACTAACAGCTCCTAATAGAATTTATAAATTATATCTGCTTAGACTATACCGTACTATATTGATTCAATCCATTTTTATTCAAAATTAAGAGACCCCCCCCCCCCCCAACTGTCCGTTTTTTAACAAAATCCAAATTAAGGTCCAATGGCAGAATGGTAGTCCCACCCCTCCCGCGGGACACCAACGCCACTTTTTATTTTTTAAATATATCACAGTAAATATTTATAGTCGAGCTAGAAAAAAATAGTTTTGAAGTTTTAGAAGAAATATTTCTCGACATTTTGAAACATTGAAACACAATATATGTGGCCCTCAGTAGCACCGACAATTTTCTGAATTGATGTGTAGCCTACTTAACTTCCCACCTGTTTTTTATGCAAATCAATTCTGACGATTGTGGCCAATCGGTGCTACATAGTGACGGCAAGCCACATACATGTATGCATCAAAATAAATCTTTTTTTCTAGTTGTACAGTAAATGTTTCTGTGGAATGCCACCTTGTACAAAAAGCGAGATGCGTTGATGTCCCATGGGAAGGGGGAGACTCCGATTTAGTCTTAACATGAAATAAATCGTCGTACTGCGAGTATTATATAAAAATATATTTTATATTACATTCTGTGGTCTTCACTAACACCAATTGGCCAGTCTTCGAATTCCTTCTAGAATTACATCCTCATAAGTGTCCGTTATTGTTTACAAATCAATTTGAATACTTGTGGCCAAACGGTATTAATACGAGTAGGCTATATAGTGACAACCACACACTTCACATCAAAATATATAAAAGGCGCCCATTCCACCGACCGGCTAGGGCTATTTACAAAAACGTTGACGTGGTAGCAGACATTCAAGACTTAGGTGGCGTTTCCACCGACCTCGCATTGCAGAGTGCAAATGACATTGACGGAAATTAGAATTTTTCTTTTTATAGAAATCTATTAAAATGTTTGTACTTAACATATCCCATGACGCCATATTTTGATTTTAGTTTGTTTGTTTGTGATTTTACTGTATGATCATTGATCAATTTAAACTATGGCATAGAGGAAAATAAACATTTCCGTCAATTCTGCAATGCGAGGTCGGTGGAAACCCCGCCTAAGTCTTGAATGTCTGCTACCACGTCACTGTTTTTGTAAATAGCCCTAGCCGGTCGATGGAATGGAATGAAGACATGTAGAGTAGTGGTACGGACTTTCACCCGAAAGGTTGTTGTTTCGAGTCCTACACTTCCTTTATTTTCTCGCCATGCTTCGGAGGGCATGCAACGCAGGTGGTCCCGGGCTTTCCTAGTTGAGTGTAAGAGAGGGCTTTATAGCCGCTAGGTTGGCTTAGTAATAGAACAAAAAAGTCCTTATTTATTTATTCTTCTTCTAAGGGATATGATACGATCGATATTTTCGGTGAAATTTGAACTTTTACACCCCTCAGATTATTTCTTAATTGGTACAAAAGTGAAGAGAGGAATTATAACTTTAATTACAGGAACTTGAACTAAATAGTTAGGTACTGTATTAGCATGGCATAGGCCGCTACCTCAACGCATTAAATGTTATTTGACTTACCCTTTGTTCTTTCATTGTCTGTTCGTGGATCTGAACAAGTTGGGTGTTAGCTAGCGACGCAGAGTTTAAATTTTGCAACTCCTTGTTCTTGTTGTTAATTATCTCCTTTAGGTTAGCCAGGTCTTCATTCAGCATGTCTTTAAATCGTCGTTCTTTCGAAATGTCGTTTCTTAACGCCTGCAAAACAATGATGGTTTATTTCACGATGCTCTACAATGTAGCCAATGAATAAATATTAGAAGGCATACATAGGTACGATATTATTTGGCTGAGCTACGCTACACTACAGAGTATGTAGGTTTTGGAATGGATGTCGAATCAGCCTTCATTTTCAGTGCATTCTACAATAACTTTTAAACTTTAGCCTCAACATCTGTTTGGTACAGACAATGGTCCAAAATTAATTAAACTTACTTCTAACTCCGTGTTGAGGCGCGATATTTTCAAATCCGACTGTTCCAACCTGTCTTCAAACTCCTTTTGGAGTCTTCCCGCTTTGGCCAGTTTTCCCTTGGCAACAAGCAGTTCAGCCATTAGTCTGTCTTTCTCTCTTAAAAGAGCTTCTTTATTCTTGGCCAAAGCACCGGCCCTGTAAAATCAACAAGCATTGCCTTAAAAAAAGGGACAAGCCTTGCCGCATCAGAAGGAGAGATCAAATGATTTGTCTTCATTTCCAGCAATTTGTGTAATTATATACGACTTAATTGTTTATTATTTATTAGAATGTTTACTTACTCTTGATCTTGACCTGCAGTCTTCTTATTCTGTTCTAGTTCTTGAGAAAGTTTGTTGACCTGCACTTTTAAACTATCTGAAACTTCTTGAGATGCTTGCTCGCGCGAATGGGCCGCATCCACCATTTTCCAAGCTTTAAGAATTTCCTGAAAATCCATTCTAATCATTTGATTTTTTTTACGTGCCTAGTTGCATAACCAAAATTATGACGCCATGAACCATGACTTGTTAGACTAAGTACTTTTAAAAAGCTTCAGAATAAAAGAAAAACCTGAGAGAAGAATGGAGAACAAGGAGCTGCAAGGGTTCGGCCACGTCCAAGAGATGGACGAGAATAGGACCACCCGGAGGTTGGCAGAAGCAAGGCCACAAGGTAGAAGACTCATCGGCCGGACGAGGACAATCATCGAGGAAAGAATTGAACAACTCAACAACAACAGTAAAGTTTATAATTTACTGAGGAAGTCATATTCATGTTACCGTACTAGATTAATTTAATTCTCAACTCAAAAGTTAGGTTGTACGTGAACCTTTCAAAACTAATATTATTTTCTTTGATTATCTTATTTTTATTATCATCATCTGCCACAAAGAGTTTTAACAGACTGACGACATTGTAATAACAGCAAATTGTAGGTTTCCGTAACAATTGACCAATTTCTCAGCCATAGTTTTTAAATCTTCGGGGCTTATATTTTGTAAACATTGTAAAAAACCAAATTTCTCATTGATTTCTTTATAAATGGTAATTCTTGATTTCAGTGACAGCATAAACGGGTCAGGCGAGCCTCAGCTACTACTCGGGTCGCAGGTGGCGGATAGCGGATGGTGTGCATGATGTGCTTGGATAGTGTCTTGCTTTTGCTTTGCCTTGCATGATAATCTCTCCTAGCTACACTGTGCGGGCCTGCCCCTTATGGGGTCCCGGACCGAGGCGGCGGGCAGGGGAAGCGTCTCAGCGGACCCTCCCGTGACGAGCCTTGTCACCAGGGTGGAGGACACCTCCCTCGTCCCTGGTAAGTAGCGAAGGCCTCAAGACTTCACGAAACAAGGCTCCTAGGCTGTCTCTGGGTGGAGGTCCCCTTCCTCGTCCCAGAGAAGTAGGAGTGGTCTTATACCGCTCTGAAACAGTCCTAGACAATACAAGGAGCCCACCTTCCAAAGCCAGCGAACCCGAACGCTGCGAGGGGTAACCCCCCAGAGGGTTGGTGCGGGGCTAACCACCCATCCCGTAAAACGACCCCGGTTACGAATCACGTTACTACAATGCCTCGGATACCCAACGATTTTATGACGACAACCGCTAAACGTTTTGGGACATGGAATGTTCGGAGTTTAAGAAAGACTGGCTCTTTCGAAACCGTGACGAAGGTCCTACAGGACTACAACATTGGACTCTGCGCAATCCAGGAAGCTAGATGGCCCGGTCAAGGGTCCTATCGTAACCTCGGGCTTAGCCTATTTTATAGTGGTGACGACCAAGGAAGACAAATCCTTGGAACTGGATTTTTGATTAGCGACAAACTTTTGTGCAATGTGTTGAACTTTTATCCTGTTAACAGTAGGCTATGTATTTTGAGGCTGAAAGGTCGCTTTCAGAATGTCACAATTATAAACTGTCACGCTCCTACCGAAGACAGCGCAGAGGAGGACAAGGACGCCTTCTACGACGTGTTAGAGCAATCCATAGCTAATGTACCAAGTTTTGATGTGAAGTTGGTAATCGGGGATTTTAATGCCAAACTGGGAAGAGAAACAATATGGCAACCCAATGTTGGTAGATACAGCCTCCACGACAACACAAACAACAATGGGACCCGACTGGCAAGTTTCGCTGTATCAGCGGGGTTGTACGTCAAGAGCACTATGTTTAATCACAAGGATGTACATAAGCAGACATGGATTTCCCCAGACGGTAATACCAAGAATCAAATTGACCACATATTAGCATGCCGAAGACATCAACGCTCAATTACTGATGTTAGAAGTTTCCGCGGGGCTGACGGTGACAGTGACCACCACCTGGTAGGTTTCGACTTCAGGCATCGTATAGTAGCACCGGTTGCTAACCGTGGAACCAAAACTCCAACATGGGACCTAGATAAACTAAAAACCAATCAAGATAAGTCAGCCTTTCAGATTGAGCTTCTAAACCGCTTCGAAGCCCTCTCCAACGAGGCCAACTGCGATAAACTCTGGGAAGACATAAAAGAAGCTGTGGCAAAATCGGCAGATAGAATACTTGGACGGCGACCAAGAAGAAAGAAAGCCTGGTTTAACGCTCGGTGCCAAACGACCATAGAGAATAGAAGGATCGCTCGCCAAGCTTTCCTCTCAGACAACTCAACACGCATAGATTATCTTAACGTGAGACGGCAAACCTGCACCTGCTTAAAAAGGGAGAAAAGGCGTTTTCTCAATGACAAAATGCGAAGTATTGAGACCAACAGAGTTGCAAACAATGGTCGGGAAATGTACAGAACTATCGGTGGCATGCAGGGCAAAAGACAAAGACTCAGTGCCATCAGAGACGTAGATGGTAATTTACTGAACAACCCACACGAAGCTTTGGAGCAGTGGCGCTACTATTTCCAGACCCTTCTAAATGTGGAACACGAGGAGGAGGAGGAGGAGGAGGGTGAACCCCCCATTTACCAGACAGCCGAAATTCAAATTAACCCACCTACCAGAGAAGAAATTGTGCTGGCCCTAGCGATGCTTAAAAATAACAAGTCACCAGGGGTAGATGGTATCCCAGCAGAGCTCTTAAAACAAGGAGGGGAGGCAATTGTTGACCGAATACACCAGCTAATCCTTCAAATCTGGCATGAAGAGAGAATACCTCAGGAGTGGAATGTTTCAGTTATAACCCCTGTTTTCAAGAAGGGCGATAGAACGCTGTGCAATAATTACCGAGGCATATCACTGTTAAACACGGGATACAAGGTTTTCTCAAACATCCTTCTGCTGAGACTGCGCCCGTACGCGGAAGAAGTCATAGGAGACTATCAGGCGGGTTTCAGAAGAAACCGATCAACTACTGACCAACTCTTCACTCTCAGACAAATTCTGGAAAAATGCTGGGAGCACAACTTGAAAGTGCACAATGTTTTCATTGACTTCTCAAAGGCCTACGACTCCATAGCTAGAGATAAAATGTGTACTATCCTAGATGAGTTTGGGGTGCCCAGAAAGCTACGAAAAATGACACAGGTGTGTGTTGAAGGCTCCCGAGCTCGAGTCAAAGCGGATGGAGGCCTCTCAGCCCCTTTCGATGTGGCAACCGGCGTTAAGCAGGGAGACGGCCTTTCTCCACTTCTTTTCAACCTGGTCTTGGAAAAATGCACGAGGAAGGCAAGAGAAATGAGAGGAGGAGTGACGGTGGGCAACAATGTAAAGATACTGGGCTACGCAGATGACCTCAACGTCATATCCCACACAAAAACGGAAGTGGATGCATTGGTGGTCTCGATTGAGGAGGAGGCAAGGAAGGTTGGCCTCAAGATAAACGTGGAGAAAACAAAGTATTTACAAGTGTCTCGCCACCCCTGTCCCCCCCAACAAGGCCGTTTTGAGGAAGTTGAAGAGTTCCGGTATCTGGTATCGGTAATCACGAGAGACAACCGAGTAAGAGCAGACGTCATCAGCCGTATAAAAGCTGCCAATGTGGCTTACTTTCAAACGAGACCCCTTTTCAACTCCAGGCTTCTATCATGGACCACCAAAACTCGGCTCTATAAAACCCTCGTACTACCGGTTCTGCTGTATGGCGCGGAAGCTTGGACGCTAACATCCAGGGAATGCGACGCACTGCGAGTGTTCGAGAACAAGATGCTCAGGCGGATTTTTGGTGGGATCATTGAGGACGGCAACTACAGAGCTAGAACCAACGCAGAAATTCACGCCCTATACAAATCAGCTAGTGTCTTGGACCGTCTCAGGGGGCAGCGACTCCAATGGATAGGTCATGTAGCGAGAATGGACCCCTCCAGAGCAGCACGCGCTGTATGGGAGGCTCACTTGACCGAACCCAGACCCCTGGGAAGGCCAAGGAAGAGGTACCAGGACCAGATGGTGGATGACGTCCAAAAAATGGGCTTGCACCCAGAAACGTGGCGGACGGTGGCTTGTGATCGAGCGGAATGGAGAGGCATAGTACGTGCGGCCAAAAGTCCCCATGGGCTGTTAGCGCCACCCTAAGTCAAGTAAGTCAAGTCATAAACGGGTCAATTATGGGAAGATGTATTTGCCTTATTGGTTAGTTTCGGTTTTCTAATCTACTATCTACTGTAAATTTTGTATTTGTGACTTTTTGTGGGGGCCCCACAGCCAGTCCCGGCACTGATCGAGGCACTTAATACTTTTGAGATATGACAGTTTACTTGAAAGAGAAGTGTAATTACCACGTCAACGCCTGGAGCACATTCCGAATTATGTCAGTATTGCCAAACCCGAAGTAGTCAAACTTGACAATGGATCAGTGACAAAACGCAATCTTATGGAAACAAATTAAACTAGATATGTGACACTACATTCATAAAATTCGCTATATTTTCCTCGACATTTTTGTATAAACAACTCAATTTTTTGAAATGTGTCACTTTTCTCGTGCATGAGCGATATATTCCCGTCCACCTGTTAGAACCGTCGATCCGTCCCGCTAACCAGGTAAAACAGTACCTTAGAAAGTACCTTAGAAAGTTTTATAAAAATTATTGAATTAAAAAGGGTTTAATAAAAATATAATATATAAAAATAAATAACAGGCTACTTAGAAATGTTGCTCTTGGTAGCCATATTTTATAACTAAACATTTGAATATAGCCAACTGTATTTAAAATAATAATTTTATTTATTTTATTGGTAATGGGGGTTTAAGTGAAATGACATTAATTATAGACTCACAGATTTCAGTCGCTCTATAGTATCATTGTCAGAAGTCATTTGAGCTGTGTTTTTCTCCAATTGTTTAGAAATTTCCAACATCCCCTTCTTCAAATTCCGGCTTTGCTCGACAAAATAAATTTCCCGTTCATGGGCCGCTTGCCAGGATGTCAGCAACGTTTGAAAATCATTACTAAAATGTCCAAATCGGTCGTTCCGAGCGAGGACTTCACTGACCTATAGAAAACGCCCGATTAAATGCTAAATTTACTAGAGTACCGTACATACTACATTACAGGGTTGTCGTGGCGCTACTGGGTTTTGTATACGTTCGAAAAAAGAAAACAATTGAAGTCAACCTTAATGTTTTGAAATTATCGCTAACGTTTTGTTTTAATAAAGAAAAATTGTGAAAAAAAAGAAAAAAAAACTATAAATAATTATTCAAGGTTCACAATTTATCTTTATTAAAACAAAACGTTAGCGATAATTTCAAAACATTAAGGTTGACTTCAATTGTTTTCTTTTTTCGAACGTATAAAAAACCCAGTAGCGCCACGACATCCTCCCACCAAAGAAGGTATCTTCTTTCCGCTTTAGTGTAGTCGGCCAGCAGGCAAAACACGCGACCTCGGCTGGTCACTGGGGTACGGGGGTCAGGCATAACTTCTTCCTTCTGAGTAGATTCATCCTCCGGTTGTGGTATGTTTTCTGTCTTCTTCTCATCCTCATCATCATCATCGTCATGAAAATCATCAAGGGTCGTGTCCATGCAGTGCCGGATCACCAACTATAGGCAACTGCCTAAGGGCCCACAATTTTTTTTTTTTTAAAGTTAATTTATTATTTAATTTTTCAAAACTTGTTATAATACCTTTAGAAATGCACTTTTCTTAATATTGCAAAAATCGAATTTTTAAAACAGAAAGTTTTCCCGCCAAAGCCTTAATATCAATAAAATATATATAAATAAAATATGATGTTGTTAGTTTTTAGTATTATTAGTTCTAAGTTGCAATGTTAATAACCTTACTTACCTAGTAAGACTACAGACATAGAGCCCATAGAGGGGGAAGGGGGCCCACCAATTTCAAGGCCTTGAGACCCAGAGATGGTTAATCCGGCCCTGATCCTATGGGACTTACTTTCAATGGGGGGTCGTAGTCTATATAGGCTATCAAAAATATGGGCGGAATTGTGCCTGACACCCCCCCCCCCCCCTGTAGAATTATGAGTGCGATTCAGAAAGGAGAAGTGGGAGAGCCCCCCTCTCCTCCAACTGAGGCAAGGATAATGCATAGTCCCTGATGTTGTATGTTATGCATGTGCCGCTGATGTATTTTTATAAAAACCTACGAAACTAATTTAGAAGCCCTTAATATCAAAATCCAGAAGGCCAATTTTTAAAAAAAATGCCACGGACTCGTTATACTACCGCCTATACATAATTCGATATGGTTCCTATTCTTGGCTTAAAATGTTTAAATGATCACCATATTTAATTTTTAATTCGTTTCACAGCCTTCTATACATAATATAGTATACCGTATAAATTTTCTTTGGCACACTTACACACGCCGGTTAGCCTTATTTTGTATACAATGCAATACAATAAATTTATATTTCCATAAAAAGTTAAGTTACATCAATTGAAGTATGCTGCAGGACTCAGCCCGTGTGCAGCTTAGGCTACATTTGAAAAAAAGCTTAATCTACGTTCAGTAGGTAAGTCAGTAAGTAAGTCTCCGTTTGTCGGTGTTAACACGTTGAGATTTGTTTTTAGATATTTTCGAAATGCGTTCAATTGTTTAGGCCTAATAGTTTTTAAGTGTGTTCGGAGTCTGCTAAATAATGCGCTCATAGCCTTTAGTCTACAATGACTTTTGTCTTTTTTGTTGTAACTTACGCAGTAAGTCAGTAATCTTACCTTTAGAAACCCTACTTCTTCTGTATTGTATGCTTCTTTTGGATCATAATCATCCCTCAAATAGGCCAGAGGCAGTTCCTGATGGAGAAAATAAATACAATATACGGTAGGTAGGTACATATAATATACACCATTTTCGCGGGTTCTTGCAGGGAGTTTGCTCTATGGATGTGGGAGACATAGCCTATTTTATCCAGGTAAGCCTAAATACATTGTCTATTAGTCAACTGTCAAGTGCAGGGGACAAGGAATCACCATTGGCGACAGCTAGCTTTTTATTTCAGGTTTGCCAAGGCATAAAATTGCCAAATATTCTTGCATCCAACCAATCAGTTCATTCAAATCATCCAAACAAGATATATTTGGTTTTGACGTCATTCCTTTATGGATTTCGATAAGAATGATGGAAATTATTGCAGAAAGTGCAGTACCTATTGGTTCTCTGGTAAAGGTATAGTTTAGCTACCCCGCTGTATAAAAAGTCGAATGAAAATGCTTTTAATATGGAAGGAAAGCATCCCATTTGCAAGTGAATTCATATTTTAAGCTAGGGTTGTATTATTTACATGTCTCTGACAATGTTCCATCCTTAAAAAAAAATTATGAGCAATTTGTCCCTATACCTGCCCTTGCAAAAATTCGAACTAAATTGGGCTGTAACTCAAAAACTATACTTTTTCAATTTTCAATTCTTTCGGAAATGGATTTCTATAAAGATAAATCAACGATATAGAACCAAATTTTGTGATTTTATTAGGGGTAGTTAAACTGAACCTTTACCGGTTAGGCTATCTTCTTAACCAGTGCTGTAGGGGTGAAAATGTGATCCTCTGGAATCCAGTCGGTAACCCAGCTTAAATTGGGTGGGAGGTAGCCCTAGTGTTCTTTTTTAATTAGGCTTAATTTTATTAATCAAATTAAACTCAATGAGCTTCAAAATAATAATCTTTGAAGAGTTATATGAGTTATTTTATACCTCTGCTTCACATTCTAATTCACAGCTTTCGTCATCCATATTACCACAAACTTTTACTGATTTCCCCCCTAATAAAATTAGTTCTCATAACAAATAAGTGTTACACTTCTAAGTTTTCTATAACAAGCACAAGCTGTAGGCTTGGTTTAATCCATAATTTAACATTACCATGGTTACAAATAGAAATCCTTTCATACTTCCAGATTATTAGAAAGCATGATACATTATTATTATTACGTATTCCGAACGGTTAGAAAATATTTTAACATAGGAGACAACAAAATTCGAATTCGGTACTTACATTATATTATATTCATTTCAATTTAATTTTTGTAACAAAACGTTTTCAAAGTATAATAAACGTATTATTTCCCGCTAAATTTTAAATTATTTATGTATTTATAAAATGTTAGTAAATTGGTTTATTCTCTATAAATTAAGAAATATCAACATTATGTAATACCTTTATTTATTAAACAACAGTTTAGTTTTGATATTAAATGAATTTCAATTTAATGTTTGTATTTTATAAGTTTGTTTTGTCCGTGTCTCACTGTCTTTGGTTTTGGTATAAAAGGTATAAAACTATAAAATATTGCAAAATGGCCGCCAACAGTGAGTGTTTGTCAACTTCCAGTAAAAATGATGTAAATATTTCCTCTCCCCCTGATTTTTATGAACAAAATGTTCCTCCTACACCTTCTAGTACTACTTCGGAATACAACCAGTGGTCATTGTTCACAAGAGGATATCAGTCTGGTCGGAAGCTACCAAAAACAAGTAAGTTGGTAATGGTACTTCAAAGTTTTCAATTTCAGCAGATCGAGCTGTGCAAATTATTACTTATTAGTTATTAACTTGTTGAACTAATAACGATACTAAACATGTGTACCAACCGATGCATACGACGCAAGCCACAAGGGCAGCCGTAGCCAGCGGACTTTGTGCTGGTTGTGGTTACATACCAGCCCATTCTAAAGAATGTAGGAGCTAATCAATACCTATAATTTCAGACAGTTTTACAGTTGTGGCTATATCTAGGTATGGGGTGTTGCAAAGGTCAAATGTGAATTGTAAGTTCCAATTATGAAAAAATAAATAAATAAATTTGAGATTGAGTAATTTCCAATCGCAAACAATCATTGATCTACCAAGGTGGAAGAGACGGCGTCCAATACAAATGCAAATCTAAAGTAACTCGCCGTCCGTAAATTTAAGTTTGCTGGTTTTGTTACCAACCCCCAGTGGTTAGAAGTCACAACAATCACAAAAATGTATAGAAATACACTCAACAGCAGTACTTGGTAATATTTTATATACGTTGCTGAAACGGAGAATTTGTCAATATGATTTAAATTGGGTGCATTGTAGTATTATATGGTATATATAACACTGACATTAAATTAACTTTGGTTGAAGAGGTAACCTCCTCTAATTTCGGTTAAATTGGGTGGTCGCGCTGTTCATTTTCATTGCCGAAAGTGTTTATGTAACATGTCCCATGAAAGCGGCAACGTTCTATGACGACAGCCCCAAACGTTGATTTACCTCAGTCAAACTGTAAAACGCGCCTAAGGAAGTGTTGTTTGTTGTCCCCGTCCGCTAAGCCAAGCTTAAAGTGCTGTCCACAAATTCGTTATCATTTTCATTGCTGAATGAAAATCATGCCTCGTGAACTTATAGCTGCAATAATTGGTTGTTCACTCCTAGGTATTTTTCTTAGCGATTGGTTGGTGGCAGGTCCCTTCATATCGTCCCCAAGGTGTCTCGGCCCGGTGCCTCCTTCAGTTCTTGGTACGTTCGAATGTTTAACTGATATAGGCCACACTTGGGCGTTTGCCCAGTAGCGTGATCTTTGTGTAATAGTTTTACAAAATTGTTATAAACTTTGTACTTTGCGTTTCTCAATATATTCATTCATTCATTCGACTCCTGCGTCCTTCTTCACTTGATCCATGAATTCCTTTTTGGCCGACCTCTTCCGTTTCACTGTGCCCTCCACATGCCGAACAAAATTTAAAAAGTCAACATGACGGGAAGAAGACTACGGACGTCCACAAAACCGCTGGATGGAGAAACCGACCTCTGCAAGTTGAGAGTTCATAGGTTGTGGATCGTCATGCAATATCGAGATGACTGGAGGGGTGTTGTTGAGTAGGCCCATCTAGGGCTGTAAAACCAGAAGAAGAAGAAGAAGAATAGAATAGGATACTTGTTAGGAAGTGATAGTATTATATTATGCATCTAAATAATGGACGTCATATGGCATGCATCCCTGCGCTCCCCTCCGACGCACCGTTGTGAGCTTGCGCCCGGGTTCTCCCCATCGATCGACGACCGTCCCCCTGTTTGTTTGGAGTGCATGTCTCTCAAAAGTGCTCGTCGACAAGGTGAAATGGTTCACGTTTTTCACTGTACTCATTTCGGTAAATAAATAAATAGTCTCGTATATGTTGGACTGTTCATTAAGTAGGCTACAGCAGTTAGATTTCTCCAGCGTCTAAAACTAGTTTCCTTTGTTATGTGCCTAACCCTAAAGAATTGCGTATTTAGTTGTGTGGTACTTATAGTCTACTGATTTTATTTTATTCTCCTTTACTATGTTCACATGTTGCAGGGTTTTATTTTCCAATGATGTCGCTAGATATTTTGAGGTGTTTGGACCACTATTCCTTATAATAATTTTATATTCCGGGGGGCAAGGAAGGCGGCAGGGGGTTGCGAATTACTTATTTTTTGAACGCTGAACCTTAACTAACCTGAAGCAGCTTCTTACTACTGGCTACTTTTCGGAGGTTATTTTGTAAATGTCAAACCCTAAGGCAACCTAATTGGGCTTCTCTGTGAATCTGATTGGATGGCTAACCCTTTTTCTTCCTTTGAAATCAGCGCATTTACCGTAGTTCTTGAAATTGGCGGCTGTTAGCCATTGCAAGATATTGTGACAGCTTGGGATTTCTGACATTGCAGCTGATTTTTAAAAGTTGATCATGTTGGGACAGCCGGGGGAGATGCCCGGCGCTCAGGACACCATCTATTTGTGCAACTTTCGTGTATCCGTCGACGGGGACTGGCTATGTTTGAAACAACTGGACGATGTCGACTTTGGAGATGGAACCTATGCTGCCCCCCTGTCGCCCCCTTCTCCTGTCGAGCCTCTCGCGCTTCTAGGTATGTCCATTGGAACAGGACCAGTCATCGGTTATAGATGTTAGTGTTTGCTAAGGTTTAGGCATTGGTATTTGAGGGTAGCATTGTAATTCTGCGTTACACGCGCTTGCTTCTGAAAATGAGCCAAAATGTAATTTCATTGTGTATCAATAATCAATAATTACTTCATTTGAGAAATTGAAACCAAACCACTTGACAACTTACTACTACTTTTTATTCTTTGTACCTGAAGAGAAAGGAAACTTTGACAATTTCATTTCGGTATCTAGAAGTTATTTTTTCACCTTTCGTTTCGCTCTCTCTCCCGCTGTTTTTGACTGGTTTATTGTAGTGGATCGCTCTCAACAATTCAAGCAAGGCTGAAGTTCTGTGTAAAATACGCTTTCGTTTTGTTTTAGCTGCACGTGACCCCGTTCTAATTGAAAGGAGCAATCTCGTGAACATCTCAAAATTAGTTGTTAAAGAGCTAATTGAGACGTCCCAGCAGTATGGCCGCATGTTAGACACAGACCATCTGCCTCTACAGCATTTCTTCATAGTATTAGAACATGTTCTCAGACATGGTCTCAAACCTAAAAAGGTAAGAATAGAAGTAAAGTCATTGAATCTTATATTCACACCGGAACTGCCGAGGAAATAATTTCTTTTCCATTGAGTTGATATCCCTTGGTAAAGGCGCCTACTAACAGGACCGTTTCAAGTTGTTAAAAAAATTAGCTACAATGAAGTGTTACAGTACATTAGAGACCGGAGATACTCTAACAAAGATCCCTCGGTATGCATCAAAATTTTTCAAGCAGCTCATGCAAGAATGCTGGCCAAGAGCAGACGCCATATTTACGGACGGCTCAAAGGGGCTGGAAGGTTACGTGGGTGCAGCTTTTTACCACCTAAACTCAAAAGTGCATAAATTGTATAAACTAGACCCCACTTACTCTTCATATAAAGCTGAGCAAGTTGCGATGTATAAGGCCCTGCAATACACAACCAATCTCCCTCCAATGGAAGTATGCATTTTTACTGACTCCCTTAGTACCTTAAGCATTTTAAAATCGAGCCACAAAGAGTCAGCCTTTAATGTATGGCAAAAAAGCATAGTGGAAATGGCATGTCATGCAATAGATGCAGGTCACAAAATTCACCTTGTATTGGTACCAGCACATGCAGGGATTGAAGGTAACGAAACAGCAGACAGACTGGCAAAAAGAACAAGAATAGAGGGAGAAGAAACCCTGGAACCACCAACCTGGAATGACATCACAGCAAAACACCTAAATAGCACAAGAATAAACTGGCAGAGAAGGAGGGACGCATACCGAACCACGACCTTAAAGGCCATACAACCGAACATCCCAAAACGACCTTGGTTCTGGAAAAACCCTCTCCCAAGAAAGGTCCAAACCACGGCCATAAGACTGCGGCTGGGTCACGCCTCCTTCCCATGCCATCTAGCACGGATCGGTGTCCGGGAGACTCCTCTCTGTGAGTGTGGGGATCAAGAGGGTACTCCGGACCACATCACTTTTGAGTGCCCCCTCTACAGCCGGAAGAGGACACAGCTTATTAGCAGGTTGCAGGGCCAGGGGAAGTTGGGAAGTTGCCGCCATTCACATATATGGATGTGCTCCAGGACTTGGACAAAGAGGTGCTGATGAAGGTGGTCCGCTTCCTGGAGAGTATCGGACAAAAGTGGTAGGACGTTGGGCAAGCTGTTTTAGACGGTCCCTGGGCAACCTCGTTGTCCAGTGAGCTCCCGATAGCAGTCTTTTGCCAGATTGGATTTGGCTGTATACCCTTAAGCCAAAAAAAAGTTCTATATAGTACAACAATGCGAGGCACTCCAAAGCTGGGTAGTAGTTAGTAAAGTGTAAATATTCAATATCTCATAAAATATATCGTAGATCCGTTTAAAATATCAGGGCAAACAGAAGAAATTTTTCTAAACATTTTCATATTATGATATGTACCTCTTTCTAACACAGACTGGGCACAATTTTTGAATTTGATTTGTTCAAGAATGATTGGTATGGTAGTTCCGAGGAAGGAGTTCAAAAACTGTGGCCAATTAGTGTTAGTGAAGGCTACATTTCAAAATGTATCGAAATTTATAATAGGATTTCTGATGATTTAACGGATTTTTTACTGCCGTGAACTGCCGTATTTAAACAAAAATCGCTTAGGGGGGTAGGTACTCCAATTCGCTCTTAATCATTTCTCCCCCATTCCTCCACACTCCCCTACTCGTCGTTTAATACTACAATTTGATCATTGGCAGCAGTGAAAGACACCTGGGCATAAGTGTCACTGTGTTCATACAATTTTTTTTTACACAAAATTGATTTTTGCCCTGACTTTGCAGGGGCTGCTGGGTCCCAAAAAGGAACTTTGGGACATCCTTCAAATCGTAGAGAAATACTCGGCGGAAGCAGCTGACACTACAGCGAGCGTTAGAGATTTACCGACAGTAGCGACTGCCATGGGGAGAGCAAGGGCCTGGCTGAGGCTGGCTCTCATGCAAAAGAAGCTTGCAGATTATCTCAAGGTATGTTGCGTACGTATGCGGATCCTACTTGGAACTCAAGCGAACGGCCCAGGATGATGGAATGGTTTTGCTGCAAACCAATTGATAGATTGCAAAAACGTAGAGTTTTAGAAAAACTTGTTATAACAACCCGAATTAGTAATTAATAAAACCCCTCCTCCACCCGCTCCCAGTCCTATATAAACCAAGGTTTCCTCTCCCTAGTCACATTTGCATCTTCTCCTCGAGTTGAACAAGTCTCAAATCGCAGATAAGGTGTAACTGTGCTAGTGGGGTTTCCCTCTGTAGATGGCAGTTCTTGCCGAAAGCGCTCAGGGTTTTATACTAACACAAGTGGGTTTCTTAGACAAAGTTAATTTCTTAACGATTATTTGGGTTTTACTAATTCGGGTTGTTATAACAAGTTTTTCTAAAACTCTAAGTTTTTGTTATTTTTTGTTTATTAAAATGAAATACCACGAAGTCACGAGTAATCTAATTATTTATGATAGATTGCGGCTAGTGAAAGAAAATGATACGTTTTGTCAAGTATTCTTTGTCTATTTTGTCTAAATCTGTAATTGTTGCCTTTCGTCGCTTTGATTACAGTTTATGATGAAGTATTTTTTACAAATTGGTATTTCTTTATAGAAAATGGAGTAAAACTATATTTTGTAAGAGAAGATAAGTAGCGTAACTTCACTTTCTAGTTCGAGTTTCAGACACCCTTCTGTTTTCCTTAAGCATAAAAACGTTTCTACGTGGGTTTGCAGATTCTGGTCGACCGTAAAGAATACGTTCTTGCAGACTACTTCGAGCGTGACGCCCTTCTGATGAGCGACGAGGCTTTCATTATAATTGGTCTGCTGGTCGGCCTGAACGTGGTCGACTGCAACCTGTGCGTGAAGGAAGAAGAGCTCGACTGTCAGCAGGGGGTCATAGACTTCTCGTTGTACCTCCGGTCCAGCCACCATTACTACAACCCCCAGAATAACGTCCTCGACCCCGACAATATGACCACTGTGCTCGACCAGAAGAACTATATTGAGGAATTGAATAGGCATCTCAAGTAAGTGGAATGGATATATAATATGGTGGGTTGCATTATCAATTTGAACACTAAACAGTCTAACACTATGAATCTTGTCGTTGAGCATCAAGTAGGGTATCTGGTCCAAGCTGGGTGCGGTGGAATCAATAGTGTTGTGGTTAACACGATGCCCCTAAAGGCATAGATCGTGGGTTCGAGTCCCACCGGATTCAGATTTTTCTTGATACCCTGTTTTGGATATATTGGGTTACGTTAGATTAAATAAGCGACATGAAGAGACAACCGTGTGGGCAAACGTTGCAAGCATGCGACTTTGGTTTTTAATCAGATTTTGATTTTTCCATTGCAGCGCTACAGTGACGAATCTAGAGACCAAAGTTGAAAGCCTGCAGACAACTAATGCGTTAATGAAAGAAGACTTGGACATCACAAGGAAGAACCTCGCCACTGTCACAGACGAAAATGGTAGACTGAAGAGAGGGCTGAACATCCCGGCCGATGAGGTATTTTGTCTCTAAATAAGCCCGTTGAGTTGGGTACTTAACAGTTAAAACAGAAGCTGATATTTATCGATAATCGAGCTTTTTTTTTAATCATGTGGAAATATTTTTCTGGCAAGCCACCGGTACTTTTTGGTGATAGCCCTCTGTACGTTAATGGGGCTGCACTACTCTTCTATTTAAATATAACATAATATTGAATGTGCGTTTGAAAGTCCCTTATCAAAAGTTAAAGTAAAACGTTTTTCCCCGAAAATGTTCCGTTCCTGTTTATGGTTTGTTTCTGACTATTAGGCGGGGTTTCCACATACGTCAATGGTCAATGAGAAATATGGTTGTGACGTGGTAGCAGACATTTTTAGTATGTCTTTAATGTCTGCTAAAACGTCAATTTCATATTTCTCATTGACCATTGACCTAAGTGGAAACCCCGCCTTAGCATTTATGATGAAAATTTGGGTTGTAGGGCGGAGGGCCTCAGAAAGAAGAAGAAAATACTCTGCTAGAGGCATCACTGCAAGAATTAAGATTGGAGCTTGACACAGAACGTAAGCAGCGGCAAGATATTGAAAAAGAATTGAAATTACAGGTAAGTACAGTATATTCACAACTTCGCTCTGTTTTTATGTCAGCTGATAATTCACATAAAGGGTAGAGGACATTAGCTAAATATTGATACATCTGTTCAGACTACATAATTCCTTCTTTTCAATAGTGATGAAAGAAATAATACTTAATAGCCAACGGCCACCCTTGCCAGGTTAGCCATTTGGTGACGCACTTACCATAATAAGCAGGATGTCTCCATGAAGCCGTTGTCCTCCATCGGTGGGTTGACAGTCAAGGCGCAACAGTTGTAGAGTGTAGCTTCCATGAAAGAAAAAATGGATTTAGCTATATCATTATTTAATTCGCAGGTTAGCATGAAGTCGGAGATGGAAGTGGCTATGAAGTTGCTGGAGAAAGACATTCACGAGAAGCAAGACACTATAGTTAACTTGAGGAAGCAGCTTGATGATATCAAGGCAATCAACTTGGAAATGTTCAAAAAACTACAGGTCAGTAAATTTTTCTACTCGGTTAAACGTTAAGGCTTTAATTTGTAAAAATGTAAAGGTCCCTTAAAACAGTACTACTACCTATGTGTAATTTACTGTGTTAGCTATCGTCCCTATTAGATAAATTAACCAACAAGCATGTGACAACTCAAATTTGTTCTTTGGATTTAATTATCAGTTGAATGGAATTTATTTATATTTACTTGAAGATGCTAAAGGCCTTAGAATTCATTCATTACAAGCAATTAGAGAACCAACCCTTGGATAGGACTGACCTTGTGATAAGAAAGCAGTTCTCAAGGAACTCTTCTACATCGCATCGTAGAATGCTTTGCAGAGCTCTCAGGCTTGTGGTTGTCCAACTCAACTTTTCCTATGCCTAATTGTATGGAGTGTTATCTTTGGTGGTGGGTTGTAATCTTTCTGTCATGCTAGGAATGTGAGGAGGATCTAACGCAGAAAGGGGAGCTGGTCAGCCGCCTGCAAAAGAAAACATCACAAATCGGCAAAATCTTGACAAGCATGGAGAAGTTTAATGTAATTAGGGACCTAGAGCGTGGTCCTGTCAGGTCGCTGTCCATCGCTCAAGACGCAGGCTCACGTTCTACTTCCTGGGCTGCCTGTGACATATTTGATAAAAAGAGCCCGAACTACTACAAGAAAGTGGATCCCATGACCAAAATTGACTTCAGTCGCGTTCTTTCTGATAAGAAGAAAACGTCGTATACTGAGGTTGGACCTCCATCGGAAGCGGGTGGTCCGTCGCCCCCCAAACAAGAAAAATCTGAAACACCAATTATTGAAGAGTAAAAGATAATATGTGCTAGGTATGGTCAAATCAGTCAATCGAGTCGACTTTAGTAGCCTACCGTACAGTATTTGATGTATCGAAACGAATAGAATTGGCTTTTAGGTTAGTTATTTTGTATTTGGTGTACGCATAAACGTAATGGTTGAAACTGATAAGAAGTTTTTTTTTTTTAACAGCAAGAAACTTTGGTAATTGTTTCAGGATTGTGAGAGTAGTTTGAAGCAGAAGACAGAACTCGTTTCAAAGCTTGAATCCAAAACCATTGCGATGAATGATGGGCTTATGTCTCTTGAAAACAAGTACGTTACATAATTCTTGTTACCACGTCACGGGAGTTGACTTCATGTACTTTTATGACTCGAAATTATTTTTAATGGCAAATAGTCGTTAACTTCACTGTCAAATTACAGTCAATCATTGTCATCAAGTCCATTTTGGGACAGTCCGTCTATATTCAAATGCATAAATTATTTATCTTTGTCACTTGATATTGATGTCACTTGTCGTGGCCTGGGGCTTTGCCAAATTTACTACTACTGTCACTTGATGCGTGTAAGACAAATTTGTGTTATGAAATTTGAAATTTAAATTTATATTAAATGTAAATTTAAAATAAATTTAACTGCAACATTTCCCAAGCTCTATCTTTCTGCGATATAGCTTAATAAGGCAGTTTAAGTTCCAAAACAATATGGACTCGCATTTGTCACCTCCTTTTATCGATAACTGAATTTTAATTTTAAAGATATACGATCCACCAGCCACCAGCCCTCTTAATTAACGTAATAGTATAACTGTATCCGTAGGCTATAGCTAAGTGAATTGTTATATCGCACATTGTACTGCCTAATATGTTGTTCATGCCTTATAATTGACTTTTAATGTTTTTTTTTTTTTTTTGCGTGAGCTTTCTTTTCTAACATTTTTTTTTATAAGAAAAGTACCAAATTAGCTATTAATTTGGTTTTTGGGATATAATTATAAAATCATATATTTTTTTATTTTGGTTAGGTAGGTAGTCAGCGATGGTCATTCGACATGTCACTTTATTCATTTTTTTTTCTGAATGAGCATTCGCTCACTATAAAAAAAAATTAATATGATTACTATTTCCCCATCTTGCAAAACCCTAAAATGAGAAAGCTAAAAAGGATTCGCCTGTCGTATTGACTTCAGACAAATGCCAAACGCTTAAGCTATTGATTATTAAGTTTTAATGTAGATTTCTTAATGTTGCTAGTTTTTATTGTATACAGCGAAACGAATCGGAAATAATGGCAAACTCTCACTGTTGGCAGCCACAAATGTCTCGTTCCGCATCGTTTAAATATCAATTAATAATGCATAGCAAATTATATCATATTGTTTATTTATGCAAGCAGTATTCATTTCTTATGTTTCGTTAATCCCAAATTAATTTTAATTTTGTTTCGTTTGCCATTATTTTCCTTTCCGCCTCCTACGTTCTCCGCAACCCATCCTTATTTTGGTTTTTGTTTTATCCTTTCTAGATTAGTTAGTAGCCAGCAAGAAAAGGAACTTGTAGAGGCAGAGCTACGAAGAGTAGAAAAACAGGGTTTAGAAATGAACGCGTCACTAGCAACTGTTGAAGGCGAACTCAAAGTCGAGCGAGAGTGGCGGGGGACCTTGGAAGAAGCCCAAATAAGAGATAGGGATACTATTAGTCAATTGTCTAGTCAAGTCAAAGAACTCAGGGGTGCTAATGTGGTAAGTAAATTGATGTTAATTACATACCTAATATTGATGATACCGTATTTTTGAGATTATTCACTATACTTAGCATATCATTTTGGCAATATGGTCACAATTATGGGGAAGTTTCGTTCTTTCTGCTGCATTGTTTTCTCACTAGACTTAGGAGACGAGACAGTCCTTTAAGGCTTAAGCTATGATACAGTACTTTCTCTTAACACTTAAGGGCCAATGGAACCCTCCATTTTTGTACAAAGTCAAATTTCTCATGAAATATCGATCGACATTGAACGATAAAATATGATATCATAAACAAGAAAATATATTCTTTGATGCTTTAAACATCACGGTGGCGTGGCAAACACTGATCGTCCCCACAGTTTACTTTACTTTACTTCAACGGTGCCTTATGCCATCATCCCTCCCACGGGATCTTCAACATCCAGGTGTTCCCGTCTTGAGTATCACCCGGTGAGAAACCGAGGGTCCTGAGGTCTTCCCTCACTTTTGTTTCAAGCGACATCCTCGGTCGTCCTTAAAGTCTTGTGCCCTCCACCGTATAGTCCCGGCCCGGCCCCACAGTTCTGGAACTTAATTAGTTATAAATAAAAACGGTTACCCAGGATGTCAGGTCGAAATAGATCCGAAATTGTAGCTAAATAGTGTTAGTCAAGATCACATACGGTACTAAGCATCATAATGAAGAGGGACATTTTCTCTACTTTATATAACATCTCATGTACGATTGAAATGTATGGATAATTTTACGTTGTGCAAAAAAGCGAAAAATGTGGGGGTCCATTTTCACATAATCTAATTGCCAGCAGGAAAGAAGGCCTATTTAATGAAAAAAGCAGATTTTGTCTCAAAATATAGAATCGTTTGTTGAGATTCCCTTTAAATCAATTATATGAAACTTTTCTTATGTAACTTTACCTCTTTCTGGTACTTAAATAATAAGAGTTGTCATTTTTGCACAGCATTACATACATTTGAAAGATGAGCACAAGCTATTGCAAGAGCAGTGCCGGTTACATGAACAGACTCTGGAAGAACTCGGAACGCAGCTGAGCGTGTCGAAATTAAAAGTGGTGGACATGCAAGAGGAGGCGAGGGCCAAAGGCGAGGGGCAGTGGGCCAGTGACAAAGAAGTGCCGGCTTGCAAACACTGCGGAAAGGAATTCAACATCACCAGGAGAAGGGTACATTGCTTTGACATATAATACTGTAAGACTTAAAACCAAAACGTTGAGAACAACTACTATACATATGGTATCAGTTTATGAGACACAAACTAAACTTATAATACATTGCCTATTTGAGGAGTCGTATATAACTTTAAGTTCTAAAAATGGCTGTTATTGTAAAGTACTAGTACGAAGTTGGTACGATAGGCTACGGCTACCTATTAAAATAATGTGTATTATTCTACTAAATTGTGACGCATATTAAATTATTCCTCACCTCATTGATGCCGCGCTTGATTGTATACATGCAATCATAACAGTGCATGGCTGAGATAGGAGGTTCCTGCCCACTCGTTCGAATCTGTTAGGTTATATACTTTTCCAATTGTAATCTGCGCACGGGCATGAGCCCTGCAGCATGTAAGCATATAATGCTTATTAAGCAGTAGTGTAATTATGCTTTTTTGTGGGGGGGGGGAAGAGTTGGTGGGTTACATTTATATAATTTTGGTGTTGTTCTATAGCATCACTGCCGTAACTGCGGGGATATATTCTGCAACAACTGCTCAGACAATACGACGATGTTGCCGTCATCCGCCAAACCCGTTCGCGTCTGTGATGCCTGCCATGTTTTTCTCATCGCTCGTAACTCCGTTCTCTAGCTATGGCTGCCGCGCTTCAATACATAGGTATGGATGGAGCAGCCTGCGGACTAGTACAGGTTTCCCCTTCTTAACCACTGCGCCGTGACTTATTTGAAATCAGCAAACTACTACCCTTTCCCTTTCCAATATACCCCTTTTTCCTTACAGATCTTCTTCAAAATCAATTCCGTGTTCAATGTAAGATTTGCGCTTGCCAGTGATACTTGAATTTGAACTAAGTAGACAAAGTCAAATTTCTATTAAAAACCCATCATTTATAAAAAATGCTCCTCTACGTTTTAATACGTAGGATGTAGCCAGCAATAACACAGTTTGGCCATAGTTTTTAAGGCGTAAAAAAATCAAGGTAAGGTTAGGTCCATGCCTCCGAAAACTATGTGAGTACCTACCAGGTAATCTGCAATAGCAAAAAAAGTTAGTCTGCAGTGCTAATGGGCTATTAATTTTCTTGTATGCTAACTATAAATTCTTTATTTCAGGGTCCTTCTACCAGTGCAATGCATAATTATAGACGAATATTAGTCTGCTCGAAATTCTTATCTCACGACGTGTGCTTATGTGCCTACAGATTTTTTCTGAAAATGATATTTTTGTACAGTTTTTTATTACGTTTTTTTCAAACTAACTGTTTTATGTGAGCTATTTAGATTCCTATTTGCAGTTATTAAGCACATTCCTTACTGGGTTTGTTTTTTATGTATTAATTTTATTTTGTGGGTATTATGATTGACAATTATTAAAGTAACAATGTTAAGTAGCCTATGTTAAGTGTTATTTAAAGCAGTCTATACTAAAAACAACTGGAGGTGCAATGAGGTATCCGGAGGAAGGGTTTGGTGCAGCAGTAAATATGGAGAAGGAATGCTTTTAAAAGTTAAAAATAATATTAAAGAACTACTACGAGTGGACCAGTACATTCTTCCATATTTATCAAATAGGATGGGTACAGAAATAATTCCTTCGTAAATAATGGTCCTAGGTTTAAATTTCGAGTTTCCTTAAAATAACTGAATTGATTGAAGGTCCAGAACGGGAAAACCAATATGATAAAACTCAGTAATAATGGCAGGGTATACCTATTGGGGCATGAATTATCCATAATTTATTCAAAATAATAATTTTTTGTGCATAACAAAATATTTGTTTGGGAGAGCAACCTGTTCGGTTTGTTACTATAATTAACATGAAAACATACCTTGAGTTAAAAAGCATCGATGGAAAAGAGTTACGCAGTCATTTTTCATTAAAATTGAGTCTTTTATTTTTTGCCCCCTGGGGCATGAGACCTAATGGATTTTGCTTGCGTTAATAACGAGCTGCACCCTACCGACCGATCAATTCAGTGCTTTGGGATTCGAGGCAACCGAAATTTAACCCTACAAAAATGATTTACTATGGAAATATCATGTATCATATTATTTATCTCGGTAGGCCCTACCTATAGCCTACTAATTTGATAAATAGGAAAGCATGTTCGAGTAAACTGGGACCGGTTCTGAAAACTGGAGTTTGTGGGATGAGGTCGTCGTCCACTAAGCAAAGTTATGACAGTTCATTCATTCCCCGAACGAGCAAAAATAAAGGAATATTTGGAATGGCTATGTTGAAATATGTACATACGATTTGAATCTGAAATTATGTACCTATTAAACTTTCCAATTTTTCTTAAACCCGATATTTTATATTCGAGTGAGTAATAGGCATGTTGTCCATTGTACCTTTTTAACAGAAATATTACAGGTCTGTAAATAAAGTTATGAGACAAACTTTTTTAAATTTTTTCACTGGCATATATTTAGATTTCAATTCGATATCCCTCGAAGTAGTTCCTTTGTGCGTTGATACAGCACTGGAGGCGGCTTTTCCACTCTTCAAAGCAGTGCTGGAACTCAGATTCCCGGATGGCCTCCAGTTTGCTGGTTACGGCGGATTTATGTTTTCAGTGGTACCAAAATGGCGTCCTTTGAGCTCATTTTTGATCCTGGGGAACAGGAAGAAGTCATAAGGACTCACATCGGGTGAATAGGGTGGCTGAGAAGTTTATACTGGTCAGATATTCATTGATTGACATCGCTGCGTGACAAGGCGCATTGTCATGATGCAGCACCCAATTGTTCTTGATCTTTGGTCGCGCTCGCATGACCTTTTTTCGAAGCTTAACAGTTGTGTGGTTGAAATTTAATTTATCTGCTATCATTCTGACTGTCCAACGTCGATTGGAACGCACAAGGGTCCCCACTTTGTCATTGTTTTCATCCAACTTTGCTGTTGAAGGTCTTCCGCTGAGGGATTCGTCTTCAAACATCTCCCGACCCTCTGAAAATGCCTTAAACCATCGATAAACCTGTGCCCTTGATAAAGAAGTGTTGTTTCCAACGCCAGCTTTCAGCATTTCTGCCTAAAACAACCCTGTCAGCCTGGCGGGGGGAGTGAGTCCGTTTGTTAACTTGAGGCACCCTAAGGGCAGACAGACTCTTTCACCTCGGGGGAAAGGGGAGTTGACTGACAAGGTGGACCTCCTGATTATAGTGGATTCCGAACCACTTGGGGAACATAGTAAAGTCACACGATTAAATCGGAGGTGACCAGGACTCGACACGCACGTAGACTGACTGGAATAGCCTCTGCGCGTAGTGATGTTCCACCATGTTCCCCTGCCAACGCTGTGCACACTACCAAGTTTGCCGCAGTTTGAAACATGCTCTGTTCTCCTGGATTCATCATGGTAAGGCCGTTGGCAAGAAGCCTTCCCATAAGCCTGTTGAATTTTTGCATAATTTTCACTCACTATACCGAAGTTTCACACAAAGCTAAATTCTGCCTGCTCATTTTCTTCAAGAGCTATGGCATCAGTCCCATTACTTAATTTACAGGCCTCGTATGTACCGTAATTAAAGACGGGTCTATTAGACAAAAAAAAAAAAAAAAAGGAATAGGTCTGCTTATATTGGGTGGGCTGAACAGAGGCGCTCACTCCCGGACGCGATCCTACTACTGCCCGACACGGAGACTTTTGGCTGCTGAGTTTCCCCCCTGGCCCGATTCGCCTCTCCTTAAGCGACCTGGCTACCTAGGGCTCCCCCCAGGTACCCATGTCGATGCCAGGCTTAGTGCGGACGTCCAGTCAACGTCAGCGATCCTCTGCCCAGAGCTCCCGCCCTCAAAGCATCCTCTAAACCCGGCCTCCCAGTCGTAGGATTACAGGAGTGCACCAATCTCCCAGCCGGTGGAGTTGGGGAAAGAACTTGTACTTGAGTTACTCAGTGACGTCACCGCCAGCCCCTCTCTCGATTGATGCGCCATCTAGAAATGGCGCGAACGTTTTCAACGGTGTTTGAGATATTCCACCATTGATCGAAATTTCAGTGGGTTTGCACTTTTTAGGTCCCTTTAAATTCGCATGTATTCTAGTCGTTATTAATGTTAATAAAACACAATAGGTCGCTTGCCCAGGTGATAATTTGGTTCTGGGGGTAAAAAAATAAAAAAGATTCAATTTTCATGAGAAAGTACCTACAGAAAAAAATTATTTTTCTGCGGAATATTTATATCGATGTTTTCTGACCTCAAGTATATTCTATGTGTTAATTAGAGTAGCAAAACCAAGCAGGTTGCTTTAGAAAACAAAGATTTGGTTTTGTACAAAAAATTATTTGTTGAAGAAATAAAATTGTTATTGTGTTGTAGTTGAAATGTAGGTATAGATCTCACCATTCAAGACTATCGTCCTATCAGGCCCGTGACCAGTTGGGGATGTGCAGGCTATTGTGGTACTATTGGAGGAGTGCCTAGACAAATAGGCATGACATTAAAAAAAAATCGTTATAAATTTGAATTTTGGCGGAAACTTGGCATTAGTCACTAGTCAGGGTGCTGGTGGCGCCATCTATGACAGTCATGAGTTAACCTGATTGAAGACAACAACGGCCATTTGGATTTGGATTTTTGAAGTGTACAGAAATCAAATTCATTCAAGTTGTAAAAGTTCATTAAGTGTCGTGATTAATTGCTTAAAGTTGGTCAATTGTTCTAGTGCTTATGGATAACATGGCTGACGAAAACGGTGAAAATGGATCATTAAACGGCGACATACCCGAAATCGAACTCATTATTAAGGTAACCATTCATTTCTTACGGCGCCAACGTTTTAAAACTCTAGGGTATGATAATATTCAAGTCTGTGTTTGAACTGTTCTGCCAATTGAAAAATTCGGCATATATCCTTATAATATGAAATAATCGTGCGGCATCATAATTAGCCAACATGGGTGCGATTCGAGAGACCATGATAGCAGCTACATTCTTCAAGGTCATGCTCGTATTCATGGGAAAGTTCTTCCAAGTTATTTTAATTCATTGAGAAGAGTCGAATTCCCCACAAGGTCTTGAGGAGCAAGTAGTAGTAGTACTTAATACTGAAGGGGCACAATAGCAATAGGCCACAAGGCTTGTTTATTTTTGGATTTAGTGCACACCCCAAAATAAAAAAAATGAAGGTGTTCCAGTCACGATAGAACGCCTTTGTTCATTGATATTTCTTCTATATTTCTATATTCTTTGATATTTGATGTTTAACCAATTTTATTAATCGAACTATCAATTTGTGTCTTATATATAGTGTTCAGAACACCCATTCGTTTGTATTATACGGTTCCGTAATAGTGATTATTCACCTAATAACATTTGTATGGGCGGCACTCAAAAGATATCTTTGCAAATGCCTACAATGACGGGAAAATAGTTGGCACGTACAAACCGTCAAATATGGCATGGGCCATATCCCCATAATGTAAGGTGACCATTCGCCCTGGTTTTTCCAGGAGACTCCTGTTTTTTGCTCTTTCTCCTGAGTTAATTTTTCCCTGGTTAATCTCCTGATTTTTTTTCATTTCAATTGGATTTTAGTTGTGTATTGTATGTATGAACCTATTTTCTTGTAGAAAAATAGACATCATCTAGAGATCGCATGATGGGGTGTTGGAGGGTCAGGTTTTGAGGTTCAAAATTTGGTTAAAACTACGCATTTAGAATTTAATCTTTAAATTTTCTTTTGAATGTGTTCTCTCAAGAGTCAAGACTCTTTCAATGGGGGGGGGGGGGGGGGGGGGGGCTCGCTCAAATAATCTCCTGGATTTCACAATTCCATAAATGGTCACCTTACCATATGTCATCTTTAATTTGCTCGCAAGGGCAGAAATAGGTAGCCGGAGAGAGATAAGGCGGGGTTTCCACATACGTCAATCGTCAATGAGACATGTGAAATTGAAGGTTTAGCAGACATTAAAGACATACTTAAAAATTCTGCTACCACGTCAAAACCATATTTCTCATTGACGATTGACGTATGTGGAAACCCCGCCTTACCCAACAAACCATACAGATCAAATATAAATAATGCAAAATTCGATAGTTTTGAACATATTTAATTTGTGGAAGCCACAAGCTATCTTTATTATCCACGTTTCCCGGGCCGTGATGGAATTAACTTATTTTGGCGCATACTCCACAGTGCCGTGGTATCATCTACAGACTTAAGACAGCTCTTCGCCTATGTAAGATCAATGCAGTATTTAGGCCAGGGAAACTGTTCTATGAAAGGTGTCCGGATGAATCAAACCATTGTTCGTGTATGATTAGTCGACTGATCATCGACATTGGTAGGGTATTGCAAAATCCTATTGTGACTTATCATCACACATTTCTGTGTTAGATTAGATAGACTTCACACTTATCTTGTCTTATTATCTAAACTGATTGACGTAAGATTACCTACAGACACTTTGACCCTTCAAAATTTATTTTTGAAAGAACAAACTAGTTAATGTTTTCCTGTTTAGCTACTCTTACACCAGCAACAATGTGGTGAAAAAAATCAAATGGGGAAGCTGGCAGTTGTTTAATTTAATGTGGGCAAACTTAAAATCCACTGACTACGTTGTTTTCTTCGGTCCCAATTTCAGTCTCGCTGGACTTAATACCTACCCTGCATCCTATACCCTCCCATGACTCGTATCTGCACTTAACCGGTTAAGTCATGCTTTCGCCTGTAGCATTGCGTCAATGGCAAGCTTGTCCATTATTGCTTGTAGCCTGTGTAGGTTGACATCGAGGACTTATACTTGTTTTCTAATGACCAAAAATTCGTACTCTAACAATATGAATGTTAATATTATACACAAGCGGGGCTTGGGACCGCTTCACGTGCACGTGCTATAGCTTATATCGAAATGTTGAGGAGCATTTTTGCTAATTTAACACATTTTTAAGTCTCAAAGATTGATATTTCCTATGAAAATCTACTTGGTACAAAAAGCACGTAGTGGGAGTACTCTAAATTTGTCAGTGTGTTGAACTCAGTGCCAATACGCATATGGGCCTAGTCATAGCTTTCGATCCGTACATGATGGTCAATTTATAGCCTTTGGAACAATTTGTTCCCGGCATACTTTCTTTAATTATTTGTACTGCTACAGGGCTGCTGTAATTTACAGTTTAATTGAGTATTTCTCAACTGAGATAGTTGCCTGTCTCCTATGTAGTAGTCTAAATAAACTTTTGGCCTCTAAAACTACGAAAAGCATATGTAAGCCTATTTATTGCGGAATATTGAAACCATCGACGTATTTTCTTTACGCGAAAACCTTGAAACCCAGGTTAAGTGCTTTCCAAGCAGTTAGCAACATATTATATCCCAGCAATTTACGCCGGCATATTGCAAGCCTGTTCTTATATTATACAATAGTCAATTGTTTGTTTTTCAACGCCTGCTTTCAGCGTTTCTGCTTTAAGCAACCCTGTCAGCCTGGCGGGGGAGTGAGTCTGTTTATTAACTTGGGGCGCCCTAAGGACAGACTCGTTCAACTCGGGGAGAAGGGGAGTAGACTGACCTACCTTCCCTTTCCTTTACAACGGAAGCTTCCCAAAGGAAAGAAACTACGAAAAAGAAGCCGCCGCTCTGCCTATCCGTGGCAGTGGACTAACCTTGCTGTCTATATCTATCTCATCCTTAAATACTGTTGTTCCGTGACGGGACATGCCCATATAATGTACGTATCCCACTTTATCGTTTGTAATTTTGCAATGGATTATAGGGGATAATAATGGATCTTGCAATTTTTTATATGAATCTATTGTAGATAAATGGCGCCAAAACCACAATGTTGGTTAATTGGTTGGGTGCAAGCATTTTCCTATACAAAAGTTGTTCATTCTATGAGGTACTTAAAACTAAATTAAGTCAAATCTCACGACAAATCAATGTAAAAGTACTGATTATTGTCCAATTAATTATTAAATTGGTAGGTAATTAAGGTAACCCTCTACAGCAGGGTTTCTTAAAAGTTTTGCAATTTTCACAATTTTTTAGCAACTCAACGGACCCTTGTCAAAAAATATTTTTGTAAATGAAAAAAACGTCATTTATATTAATAAAAATACTTTTTTTGGTACTTTCATTTACACTTACTAAGTTTAGTACACGATTTTCTAATAATATGTTCACGGACTGACCCACTGAGGACCCCTGATACACATCCTACGGACCCCACTTTCAGAAACCCTACTCCACAGGGAAAAACAAAAACAGAATATGTAATGCTATCATGAACATTGCTGCCTTATTATTGAGTCGCCTGAAATAAAAAGCCGTTGAGTCATGACCCATGACCCATGAGTCATTTTTCAGGAACCGCGAAAAACTGCTGTTCTCACACGTGCATGTCTATGCGTTATGGTTTGATCCTTAACACTTTCATTTTGATGTGTTTTATTAAGCTACCAAAGAAATAGTTCTAACTATGCATAGTTTTCCCGATTGTTAGAAAAAAATAACGAGAACTGGTTTTGTTCCTAAAATGACAAAACTTTGATTATGGCGGAAACATAGTCCGACAGAACTGTTTTTGATTCCAACCAAAATTCAGATAAATGAGCAAAGAGCCAATCCAAAAATCTAAAAATTGAAAATTTTGGAGTGAACTGCTTTTGATTTCAGGCGACTCAATTATTGGCCATGAAACGCCATTGTAAGCGATGGTGAGCTTGACAGCTTATTTTAAGACGTGACGTCCCACAACAAGAGGGGTTCAGTGCGTCTCTCCGGTGAGGCGCATTGCAGATGCACCAATGAGTCATCACAACACTTGCCTTTTTGTATCGACGTTAAAATTAATTAATTCTGTTAAATTCCTTCGGCCTCCAAATTGGATTGCCCTTATGATGAAAAGAATCGACTTTGTGTGATTAACGGATTAATCTTTCGACTCGTCACTTTAAAAATAGCGGCATTGTCTAAAGATCAACTCAATGAGGTGGATTTAAATCTGACTGGGTGCTACTACTATGTAATTAGACCTGAACATAATGACAGCATCTCTGTCACATAGCTGGCCTACTTGGGTCATTCTAAAAAATCTTGCCGATCCTTGTCCGAAGCTTACAATCGCCCATTTAGCCAACTAAGACAGTCTTTTTTTCAAATTTTAAGTGAAAGTTTAAAACTATACTAGTTTAACTACATTTAGACAGTATGCAACTGTTTCGGTGACCGTACTATAGGCAAATTTTTTAGTCTATAACTAACAAAACGGCTTGTCTGAAACTGTCCATGGGGACATTTTCTAGCTTCAAATGTGGAAAATTGTAGAAAATGTGACAATTATTTAACTGATTCCGTTGATAATGCAACTTATAGAACACATTTAGTATATATACAGCATACTCGTTTTCGTTTTCAAAACGGACCGGACTCCAGTGGACCTTTTCTCTATGTCCGCTATTGCAGTCACAAGTGTTATGTCCCAAGTGTTACTGTCTGAGAATTTTTGAAAAATGCCGGGAAACGCGCAGTGGCAGCAGAATGAGCAGCCATATTGGATCGGCAAACTACCAAAACAGTGATAAAGAGAGTATTTAAACACTATTCTTTTAAATTTTAAGGTAAGTAGTAGAAATTGCAGCGTGTTTTTATTTGAAGTCACAAGTGTTACAGTATTTTTGAACAGTTTTATAGAGAATTTGACAGTTGCAGCGATTTAATTAGTTATGGAAAGAGGATTACTTAGCATCACCATAACCTGACATGGTCACCGTTAGCATCTCGTTTGGAGGGAATGGCTAGAACATAATATGTCACAAGTGTTATTGGTCACAAGTGTTACTTTAAAATTAGTAACACTTGTGACAAATAGTAACACTTAGGACTTTCTTGCTGCTCCAATAACTAATATTTGAATTATTTTTCTAGAATGCCACCGTTGTCAAATAAAGAAAAGCAGAAGATGTACCGTGAGAAGCGTAAAAGCGACCCTGCACGAGATGAAGCTTACAAGGCTAAACACAAGTTGAGAAATGCTAAGCAAAAGAAGATAAAAGACTTAAGCACGAAAGAAAAATGTATGCAACGAAAAGCGTGGAAGGAACGGAAAGCAGAATCAAGAAGACGTCAAAAAGCAACTAATGGTGTGTTAGGTAACACTCCACCTGATTCTGAATTAGATACTCCTCCGTCATCTTCGAGAGGCCGGAAAACGATTCTCCGGAACCGCTCAAAATTATACAGGGATAATAAGAGACTTGAAAATGAATTAGAAGTGTTAAAGAGTCAACTGGCAATAATGAGCAGGTCTTCGGACATGTACAGGAAGCGCGCTGAGCGACTGCTGAAGAAAAAGAAACACAATCTTACCCCTCAGTCGAAGACCAATAAGTTAGCTAAAGAAGCCAAAATAACAAATCCTCGTGTAAAAAGACAACTTTTTGAGTTTAATGTACTGAAGGAGTCTCTGACGACCACATACGAGGCATCCCCTGCTGCACAGAAAAAAATAATTGGGTTAATAGCTACAAATGCTATTGTCAAAAAATATAAAATGAAAGGGGCTGTGGGGAGGGCCCTCGGATTGCAGGACAGGAAGAGAATTGTTCAATCCGGACTTACAAAAAATCGCGAGCACCAAGAGAGCATTCGCCACTTTTACGAAAAAGAAAGTTTTTGCACTGCAGGCAAAAAGGAGACTATTACTAGAAAAAAGATAAAAAAGCAGATAAGAATCATGAATGCGACAATGAAAGAACTGCATTTGAAATATAACTTAGAGAATAAGGCTGTGTCTTATGCCACGTTCACCAAATACAGACCTTTTTATGTAATGGAGCCAAAAGTCGGAAAAAGAGATACATGCAGGTGTGTCTTACATGAAAACATTTTCCTTATATTACGAAAGCTCAAGCAAATTGGTGCATTGGGGAGCTCCTCATCCAGAGAATATTTGGAAACCCTCGTGTGCAACAGTCTCTCGGCGGAATGCATGTACTCTAAGTGCATTATTTGCAAGGACCAAAAATTTCGTCTGCAGAACGTGCTAACTTCAAGTAATACGGTTTCGTGGCTTCAGTGGGAATACCTCGAAAAGCAATATGTAAAAGGAACCGAAATCAAAAAATCAAAAATTGTAGGTACCGTTAAACACTACGGGTCTTTAATGGAACTTATCGCGGTATTGGATAAGATGACCCCACGATTCAAGAGGCATGCATTCAACATGCAACAACAGCGACGTGCGTTTGAGGATTGTATTCAGAACGTAGAAAGCAACGACTATGAGGCTGTTCTGTTAATGGATTTCTCAGAGAACTACAACTGCAAAAAGGCAGTGGAGATTCAGAGCTTTCACTTCGGGGGCTGCCGAGAGCAGGTAGCGTTACATACTTCTGTCCTCTTCACTTCAGCGGGGAAAAAATCATTTTGTACCATATCTGCGAACCTTGAGCACACCCCTAATGCCATTTGGGCTCATTTACATCCTATCTTGAGCTACGTAAGAGATGAGTTGAAAATACATGTCATGCACTTTTTTTCTGACGGTCCATTTTCCCAATATCGCCAAAAAATTAATTTCTACTTAATGTGCGCAAATTTAAAAAAATACAAATTTCATACATGTACTTGGACGTTCTTTGAAAGCGGCCACGGGAAGGGGGAAGCAGATGGCATTGGGGGTGCTGTGAAAAGGCGAGCAGACGCCATAGTGGCCCATGGGGCCGATATAAACAATGCAGTAGATTTCTTCAAGGCTATGAAAGAATGTGAGTCGCGAATTACATATTTTTTAGTCGAAAATATTACACCGCAAAATATTCCTTCTTTGACACCCGTTAAAGGAACTGCGGACCTGCATCAAATTGTGTACAAAAGTACCAACGAAATCTGGTACCGCGATGTAGGTTGTTTTTGCAAAGAAAATAAGTGGGTGAAAGGACAATTTTGCAAATGCAGTAGCGGCGTCGACATGAAGGTAGCCAACTTGCTCTCTGAACCGGAGTTAACAATGCCTGAGTGTGCAGCAGTTGCGGGTACTTCCCTGAAGTGTCTCGAACCCCATGAAGTCCACATAAAAAATATATCTGTGGGAACTTTTCTTCTTGTCAAAGTAAAGAGCGGCAAGGGAAGGAAAAGCCGAGAGTTTACATATGCGGCTGTAGTGCAGGAAGAGTTTGATGACGAAGAAGGTGAAGTCCTTGTAATGTTTTTGTCTGCCATGACCGACAACCGTTCCACCTTCACAGTTAATGAAAAGGACATAGCGTATGTAAGATACGATGACATCATTCAAATTCTTAAAGCGCCGGAGCTGAAGATGAAGGGCAAAAGAATGTTCTATGAGTTTGATGAGGAAATTAATGTAAAGGAAAAATAAAGTTATTATTTCCAGCTGATAATTTTTTTTATTCGAATCTGAGTTGTGGTAACACTAGTGACAATAAAATAGTCACAAGTGTTATTGCTGCAAAAATTGTAAGCTATTTCAAAAGAAAGACGCATTAAATCTAAAAATCGAGCTGAGTGATTTCCTATTCACTGTTTCTGCAATATGTAATGAAAATAGCGTAGGGAGATGGCTCCAGAAATCTGTTTTCCTTGATGTTGATGTTTTCGACCAGTCCCAAAGTAACACTTGTGACCTTAACTTCCCTGTAGGCTTAAGCAAAATAATGAAGAAGGTGTGCAAGTTATTTAATAACCGTTCAGGACACACTAAATTTTAAGCCAGGCTGAAAGAAAATTTAATATACATTTTTACGAATAGCAGACCAATCGATAATTGTCCAGTAACACTTGTGACGCTTCAGAGGGCCGTTTGGAGTAAAAATATTTCTAGCAATGTTAAACTTGAAAATGAACACGAGTGACGTATGATAAAGACACCTAAGATGGTATATCTAATTAATGCCAGGTGCGAATATTTATTTAAATGTAGTTAAAAAAATTACAAATAATTTACTTCATTAGGCAATAAAAAAAAGAATGACCCACTTATATTCTTTCTCTCTGCATAACTACAGTCGATTACTATTACTCTCTCTGATAATTGGCCACGTCTATTGATACATATAATAAATCGCTATTAATTGGGTAGCTTTCCATTGTTGCCTTGCAACATTTAAAAATTTACTCTTTATTTAAAAAATAGGAGTAAATTTGAAATAGGCTCTGACTCTGTATTTTGTTGTTTTGTCCATCAAGAATCAGAAACAATAATAGGTACTTACGTATAAGACTTGTAATGTACAATAGACTTAAACATACTCACACACAACTTGAAGAAACCACTATTCTAAGCATTGCTACTTGCCTAACGTGCGGTATCCCCCAAGGAACGATCCTGGGCGACGGTCCTGACCAACGGACAGACATATCGTAAAAATAACGTTTTTGGGTTCGTGGGACCTCAAAACGTGTAAATCCGTTAAAATATCGGAAACGAAAATTTGACTTATACTAACGTATAAATAGGAAGCCAATAAACCGACACACACATATATCGAGGGGTAATTAAAGACGTCATTATTTAAACATTCAAATATTGCCAATTTGGCATTTATCTACAATATTTTGAGCACTGGACATTAAAATTATCCCTTCTATAGGGACCTGTAGAGTAGTGGTACGGACTCAGACTTTCACCTGAAAGGTTGTTGGTTCGAGTCTCACACTTGCTACATTTTCTGGTCCTGCTTCGGAGGGCATGTAAAGCAGGCGGTCCCGGGTCTTCTTAATTGAGTGTATATATTTATAGTCCTAACTTCGCCAGGTTGGCTTAGTAATAGAACAAAAAGTCCTTATTTATTTTATTTTCTATATAAATATGCAATTGAAAATGCAATCCTTGGAAGACGTGGAAATAATTGTTGTTTCCATTTTGACGCTGACATGATTGAAATGACGGGAAACGGGCCCAATCTTATCTTAACTTTGCTACTGCCTTCCTTCGTTTATCCTTTGGTGGCTTGGGGCACCTCTTGTTATGGGGCATCTCCATGTTATTTTTAGTACCAAAACATTTTGTATTGCAACCCCGTCAATTTTTGTGTAAGTGATCCAAAATGGTATGAGCCTACGCATATAAGTATTTGAGCATTTGGTCAGTTGGTGTGTGTAGTACAGGTCATGACCGTACTTTCTCTGCCTCAGCTTCATTGCTTTCACCTAGCGAGGCGTACGCTGTACACTGCACAGTTATGCAATGTATCGGCCTTGTTTCTGCAACACATAGTATGAGCAGCTGCCTATACGAACGGTGTACAAAGGCGATTTGAAAGCGGCAGGCGCGCTGGGAAGTTCGTCATTGGAGCTGATGGGTTGGTGCAAAACCAGAGTCGTACTTTACAAGTTTTCTGACGCTGAGCTCACGCTGGTGCACGTGCAACCCATTTGCTTCAATGACGAATTTCCCACTGCGCGTTCAAATCGTCTTTGTGCAGCTGCCTAAACGAACGGCTTGTGTCCGCCAATCTGCAGCTGCTACGGATTTATGCATAACGAACGGGCTTGTTTCCACAAATTAACAGCTGCCATGTATGTTTAGTATACTTGAAGGAATTCTATATTTCAATGCGAATGCTGTATGTTCTTTCAATAAGTGCAGGGCCACCTTCTTGCTAATTAGAAATGTATTAACAGTAAAGTGTACACAGCGCCAAACGTAATGGGAAGGGTTTGAAAATTTAATAGCTTCATATGTACATTCAGTTCAGCCTCCAACCGAATACTTGTTACAATATATCCCATGGCAAGTTAAATGCCTGTATATAATGTTTGTATTTATTATTGACACCTGCCACCTTCATATTGTAGACTTCTTTGAACCCCGTTGAAATCTGCATTACTTACTGTGTTTTTCTACCATATTAAAGTATTGTTTCCCAAATTTCGAAGATGTATATTTCCTTTAAAATCTATATTATAAGTAATCTTTTTTTTAGCTGAGGTTTCGTAGTTGCCTAGGTGTGACTGACTTTCATGGGATAGAGGCCCCAAAGAATAAATAAATAAAAATGGCAATTATTTCCGTCTCAAGTTTTACAGTTATTTATTGGTATTAGTTCTCGAACATACAGACCGAGCTGTGATTAAGGTCTAGATTTTCTGCTATGGAGCCTTGCAAAGTGCTAGAATCCCATTGCAATCTTACGGACAATGTGGACATTTAGACATTAGAGGCAGATGCCCGATCAATGTGAGAAATGGGAGTAAAAACGCCGCTGACACTGTGCACGTCTTCCATTCTTTTTTCTTTTTTTCTGAGCAGTGCAATAATTTGAGGCAAAGTGTACTCATGTCTCACATTGGCCAATTTGGACTGTCCGAAGTAGAGGCGTAACAACATATATAAGCTGTTTGTTGGAAAGGTCTTGATGATATCACTCGTGGTAGTTTTTTAGTGGGCTATTAGTTGTGGTTATTTTATGCATTTTCCTTGTCATGAAGTGTGGAGTGGAACGTAAATAGTTGACATGTGCATGGTTTTTGCCCCGGAGCTTTGGCAGATGACTTGATGTAGGGAGTGTTGACGGTTACGCAAGTGTGAGAAAGTGGTCCATCCAGTTGGTGTGTAAGTTCCCCGCAATAGTCTTGATCGTCTTCCTATGAGTTCCTTATTCGCCTACTCCCCAACTAACCGGCACCTTTGCGTACTAATAAAAACCACTTGCATTCCTGCTGCGCAGTCGAATGTGTCAATGGTGTGACTTAACTCCAACCAGGTTCATCGCGGGGTTATGCATAGAAAACTTGCCTATTTGTAGCCTACATCGCTGTGGGATTCAATTTTTACTTTGTGGAACGAAGATATTGGTCAGTCCTGGATTAATCTGTTTTTATTTTTTATGTAATTTATTATATAATTTATAAAGATTTGGTATTAGGAAGTTGTAGAGGAATACTTCATGCACAATATCATTGGGTGTTCTTACTTTTTTCTGTTGTAATTATTTAATGAACTTGATGGAGGACTAAAATTTCACGCATTGTAAAGCTCACGGAGAAACGGCAGCACCAAAAAGTAAGAACCGGTCCGAGTTTACTCGAACAAGCTTTCCAATTTATCAATTAGTAAGTAGATGGAGAAAATTAGTAATTTCATGGTAAATAATTTTCCTATGGTTAAATTTCGGATATCTCGGGGGGGGGGGGGGGGGGTGTCCACCTGACGTCACTGGAGGTGAGGTAAATTATAGATAGGTCAGACCAACACATTACCACACAGTAATTATGACAGGGCATGCAATGCATTTGAGCGTGAATTTTTTAAAAAAATAAAAAAAAATTGCACAAAACCAAATAATTTTTGGGAAAGCAGCCTGTCCGGTTTCGTTACTCAATTTAACACCTAAAACATGCCTGAAGGTAGAAATCATCGATAGAAAGGATCCGCAGAAAAATTACTTTTTAGTCATTTTTCATGAAAAATGAGTTATTTTTATTTTTTTTACCCCCAGAAGACAACTTTCAAGGGGCAAGCGACCCCGCATTTTATTAACGTTAATAACGACTACAATATATGTGAATTTAAGAGAAATCGTTGGAGCCGTTTTTGAGAAATAATTTTTTTAGACGTTTTTTTTGGAGGTTTTTGAAAATAAAACCCCCCAAAATTGAGCCCAAAATACAAAAAATGGTCTCGATTTATGATTTTTGTGAACCTACATGCCAAATGTCATTAAAATCGACTGAGTAGTTTGCCCGGAAATCGATGAACAGACAGGCAGAGCGACAGACAGACAGACATTTCGTAAGAACCACTTTTTTTTTGGTTCCTGGGACCTCAAAACGTGTAAATCCGTAGAAATCTCGGAATCGAAAATTTCGACTATCTTTCCTTAAACTACGTATAAATTGGAAAACAAAAATAACCTGTGATATTGTGTATGAAGTCGTCTTGTTCAACTCTTTATAGCTTTCGTAATGAATAAAGTAAAATAAAACTGACTGATTTTTGCCTGAACCAAGGGTGACCAATGTCTACGTTCCATATTCTCTTAAATTAAATAATTACTTGTGGTTCTATTACTAAGCCAACCTAGCGGAGTGCTATAAAGCGCTCTCTTACACTTAACTGGGAAGACCCGGAACGCGTGCTTTAAATGCAGAAAATGTCGCAAGTGTGGGACTCGGACCCACAACCTTTCGGGGGAAAATCAGAGTCCGTACTACCACTCTACATGTCGCTCATGCACGAGAAAAGTGACACATTTCAAACAAAGCTTTCCTTATAAACGTATACGTATAAATTGTACGTATATACGTATAAATTGGAAAGCAAAAATTGCAAAATTGAGTTATTTATACAAAAATGTCGAGGAAAATATAGCGAATTTTAAATCTTAAATAATGAATGTAGTGTCACATGTCTAGTTGCTTTCCAATTTATACCTACGTAGTATAAGGAAAGCTTTATGATGGTCAAATTTTTCGATTCCGAGATTTCAACGTACTTACACGTTTTGAGGTCCCAGGAACCCAAAAAAATGTTTTTTACGAATGTCTTGTCTGTCGCTCTGTCTGTCTGTCTGTATGTATGTATGTCTGTCTGTGCGTTGATTTCCGGGCAAACTACTCGGTCGATTTAGATGAAATTTGGCATGTAGGTTCACAAAAATCATGCCTCGAGACGATTTTTTATATTTTGGGCTAACTCAATTTGGGGGGGGGGGGGGGGTTTATTCTCAAAAAACTCCAAAAAAACGTCTAAAAAAATTATTTCTCAAAAACGGCTCCAACGATTTCTTTTAAATTCACATAATATATAGTAGTCCTTATTAATGTTAACAACAAAATGCGGGGGGTCGCTGGCCACTTGATAGTTTGCTTCTGAGGGCAAAAAAATAAAAATAACTCAATTTTCATGAAAAATGACTAAAAAATACTTTTTCTGGGGAACCTTTCTATCGATGATTTCTACCTTCAGGTATTTTTTAGGTGTTCAATAGGGTAACAAGAACGGACAGGTTGCATTCCAAAAAAAATATTTCCTTCTGTGCAAAAAATTATTTTTTGAGAAATTATGGAAAATTTACGCACCAATACATTACTTGACATATGCCATTGTTACTACTGTCACAATGTATTGGTCTGTTCGTTCCAGAATATGATGCCATTAAGTTTTAAGGGTTCGAGGGTTCTGAAATTTAACCATAAGGAAATTATTTCCTATGAAATTGCACACGTCTATATCTGCTAATTTATAAATTGGAAACCATGTTCGAGTAAACTCGGACCGGTTCTTTAATTTGTTTCCATAAGATTGCGTTTTGTCACTGATCTATTGTCAAGTTTGACTACTTCGGGTTTGGCAATACTGACATAATTCGGAATGTGCTCCAGGCGTTGACGTGGTAATTACACTTCTCTTTCAAGTAAACTGTCACATCTCGAAAGTATTAAATGTCTCGATAGTACTACAAGTAAAAACTAAATAATGGTCAGAACTAAAATTTGAATTATCTCAAAAGTCAATGTTTAGAAATGTGTCACTTTTCTCGTGCATGAGCGTCTTGTCAATCTTTCCGTCTTCTCCTTCATTAATCTCTGTCCTGGGTCGTTCTCTTGAGTTCGAACACACACACCCTTAGTCAATTCCCACCACACCAGAAAACTGCAACAGCAACAGGAATAGTATTCAGTCGAACCGTACCCTGTACTCTGTAAGTTGTAAATGTAATATTAGGCTCCAGACCCTCCCAACCATCGAAGCATACGTTAATTGGTTCATCCATATACATGTGCCTGTTCTGTAGCAACACGGTAGTACCCTCAATGCCTAATGAGTGGTATATGAACTCCTGTTTCCAATCTAAAAATGTAACATACAATTAGCATACAATATTTTGTAGGCACCATGGGAAGATTGGGCTAAGAGAGGGAATCAAACCCGCTTTTTTTTATTATTATTAGTTCCAGATATAGGACAGATTGGATATTCCAGTGCACCAAAACTATTTTATGAATCCTGGGGCCACCTGGTAGGTTTTTTCAATGGCTGGTCCCAGAAATTTAAATATGGATTTTTGGCGGGTAGATCATCTCTCCTATACAGAACTCTTGCTGCAGGGATATGGGTCCCCTTATGGGTGTCACCTTCAGATGTGTCCATATAGGTAACGATATTGTTTATTATATTATTTTGACGGTAAAGCATTGTTAATAAAAATGGGCTATTGTCTTTCCTTATTGTTATTCAGTTTGTCGCGACGGCTTTGTGGGTCTAAAGGCAGACAAGGTCAAATGCTCACACGAGGCACTTGGCAACAGGCACGAACCCACTGACCCACAATCATTTAAGGCGGCTCCCACTAAAACACACCGATCGACGAGGACAAAAAGTAATGCATAGCCCGGGCATACCTTCGTGCGGTCGTATATTATTATTATTTTGAAGGGATTTTTATGGTTGTTGGCATATTATTAGTGGCCCATTGAACCTTGCCCTCCAACGACCCCATTGATTTTTCGGTCATAATTGGTATTGTTTCCGGATGAATTTTGGCAGCTGGCAAACGGGTACATATCTGACATATCATAAGCTGACAAATACTTAGCTTTGATTTATTGCATCAGGCGAGAGTCCGACATAACCGCGTTTGTGAAATACTAGGTGACGCTCGTTGGAGAATTTGTTTGCTAGGTGAGACAGGGAATTAGATTAGTTGGCTCGCTCGCATCACTGTTTTTTACTTATTTAATTTAATTTGTTTAGCGCATTATCAGCACGTTTGTACCATGGGGAAACCGCTTATGGGTGTACATTTTGATATGGCCGCCAATAGCACCGATCGGAACAGTTCTGAATTTAATCTGTAAAAACATTGTGAGTGTGTCTGGTGTAAGGAGTTCCAAAACTGCGGCCCATCAATGCTAGGAACGGTCATATACGGTACATCAAAATGTAGAAGTATATTCATTTTCTACTAAGGGATGTAACCTAATTATTAGCCCTGGAATTGAAAAAAAACGGGTAGTGCTGATGTTCACTTCAGGTTAAACCTAGCTGACCAGGTCCAGCTTGTCTATCCCCTGCACATTATGAACGACATTCACACTAAGATTGTCATGACATGGCATGTAGCGTAGTGGTACGGACTCTGATTTTCACCCGAAAGGTTGTTGGTTCGAGTCCCACACTTGCTACATTTTCTGGCCATGCTTCGGAGGTCATGTAAAGCAGGCGGTCCCAGGTTTTCCTAGTTGAGTGTAATAGAGGGCTTATAGCCCTAACTCCGCTAGGTTGGCTTAGTAATAGAACAAAAAAAGTCGATATTTATTTTATTTATTTATTTAAGATTGTAAATGACAATATTGTGCATTTTCTAGTGCCGCCTCTGTTCAAATCAGAGAAGCCTTTTAGATTATGAGGCCTACAATAGACTAATAATGGATGACTGGTTTCATGTTAGTATTTATAGCCTCATGACATTATGCTAACAAGTCCGCTTTCAGGTGTACAGGATCTACTAACCTGTCCATCAGGTGCACATGCCCATAAGCTAAGTATTAAAGAATATATTCAGTTATTCCTCCTATTTTGTTGTGCCAATAGAGGCTAGTGCCACATTTAAATAGTTGCATTCCTTGCTAATATAATAATAATCTATAATAATTTTACAGCATTATATCAGTTACAGTAATTGGTGGTAGGGGAACCTCAAAGGATTAACCCCTGGTGGGGCCCCCTATTAATTTAAGACAGTTTAGAGTTATAGAACTATATGATAAATGAGAAATGGCTGGCGTACTTTTTTTAAAAAATTTAATACAAGAAACATAATTGATACGTACTTAGGCTGAATTATTATTGCTTGCAAATCGGAAAATTACCTGTTTAGTTGTGTCTAGTTGTTACCAGTGTAAACTCGCAGCTATGTAGCTAATAGCTGATAAAGATATAGTGTTCTTAATACGCATATAGATAGATAGATAGATAGATAGAAAACCGTGAATTTCTCAACAAAATATAGGTGAACATAAAGCTGTGCTCCCTCAAGCCGAAGCGTGGGAGGGTGGCACATCAAACCTAATATAAGTAAATATTAACAAATTCTATGTAACATGGAAAAACAAGAAAAAGCGGACTATTGTCCTTGTTAAGTAATACAATGGCAAAGTATAGGTTACACTTACAATTAAATTAATTTCCATTAATTTTTTTAAAATTTACACATACAAAGCAGACTATGGTCCTTGTTACTGTTACTATATTATTATTAATGGTTACCACAAGTTGAAATTTTTTTATCATAGCGTTACCCAATGGGTACTTACCCTCATCGGTAGGGGAAAAACGCGGCAGCTGGAGATGTCGCTGACCGTACAGTATCCCCAAATGGAGCTGTGGTCAGGCCAGGCCTTGAGGCATTAAAGCCCCCATACACGGTGCGTTCAAATGGACGTACGTCCAAAATTTGGCAGAAATCGCATCGTGTATGGGGAAACCCGGCTGAACGTAGTGGACGGAAGCGAACAAGTTGGATTTCCAAATTTTTTGATGTCCACGTCCATCCGTCCATTTAGTGGTCGTACCGTGTATGGGGAAACCGTAAGTCCAAATGGACGCGGACGCACCGTATATGTGCATTTCTACGTCTAAACTGCAATCAGTCGTGTGTCAGCTACCGTGGGGTAAACACGTTGCATACTACAATATCAGATATGGGAACTATAGGCCAGTCAGAAGACAACAGATGGTGGACTGATCGTAAGTTTTTTAGCTCCCGTGTATGGGCTCCCAAATTGGACGCACCGTGTATGGGGGCCCTTAAAACTCGATGGTTTGTTGTCCAGAGTCTAGACTATAGGATATTATGGGGGTTGGTGCTAGAATTATACCACTAAGGGATGGTGGATTCAAAATATTAAACTTGTAACATCAATAACCATAGCTGATTATGATAGTATTGTACATTGCGGTCTGTGGACCATAGTTCCAGGTCAGTGGACAGCTCTCTCGCTGCCGCCTGGCCATTGTGTCACGCCATGTTTCAGTTCGTCCCAGCTTCTGTGCTGGAATTACAGCGAACCCATCACGACTCTCCAATTGATACAAGCGTGTGGAATTTTATTTTTAGCAGGCTCAAATTTGCAATTACCGCTCCTTGATTTGCCATCTGTTCTAACTGCAAAATGCCAATTTTTTAGGAGAGCGTTCCAAAGTTTTTTCCGGTGGTTTGTATCTATGTATCTCTTACGCGTCAGCCAAGAAATTTTCAATTTTTTACAGGCTTGCAAAAGAAAAGAGGGAATTGTTTTTTAATGTAATAAGCAATTGAATTTTTGCGGTTATAACACTTGGAAAATCAAGGAGGTATGTACAGTATATACGGGATAAACATATACAGTATATGGTGGGTCGCATTACGAAAACTATTGGGATTCTCAACTTTGGAACCGCTGTGTTAGGACAGCCCCCTGGTCTAATGGAAACTCCATCAAATTTAAGCGATAATGATATGATGCCGAGTTGATAATTGTTATTGATATCGGGCTAATTTATTAAGGCGTTAAGCCATTATAACGGTTACGTCAGTTCTGTGATAGAAATTACTTTTAAAAAAAACTACTGTATATAATCATTATAATACTATGCCATGCTGCTTAAAATAGTCGTCTGCAAAAGTAACTTAAGTATAAATTGCATCCAATAATTGAGATAAAAAAGTATCTAGTGTCCAATTTTGGAGTTAGTTTGCTTTGATCACTTTCTATTATTTTACAAACGTTTTATTACAATCCCAGAAGACACTATAACAGCTAAATCTAAAGTCAAAACTAGAAGTAAAATACACATCACATTGCATATTGCTTAAACTAACTCTTCAAATTATCGAAGTCTACCTTAATGTCGTAGGCAGTCATTTTCTCTTAATGCCATGCATTTATTATGTGGTAGGCACTCTTTTTCTTTTAATACTATGCATTTATTCACTGCTGTTTGGCTATGTACAATAGTTACCCCTCCCCACCCGTGAAAGTTATTTTCAGCTTCACTCGACAGTTGTATGTTTTTAAAGAAGTGTAATAAGTGGCGATGATGTATTCACCGTGCAGCTAAACGCGACACGGTATTAACCACGATAATGATGCCCACAATATTACATTGCTTGACGTTCCTTTACATAAACTAACATCTTATGAAACACGATAGCTACTAGTGTATTGTGTTTTTTTCCTCCAAACTATTGTTAATTTGTACCTACTATTTACGATTAATAATTAAGACGAAAATATTGGAGTGTTATTTGTTGTTAAGCAGGCTATGGACGCTCCTGTAGTGGGAGTGGGCCATTTCTCTTTAATAGGTCTCCCAACCCATGTGTCGAAATTTCTTGATCTGTCCCTGCACCAATTGTACATTAAAATAATCTATTATATAAAAATGAATCGCAAAATGTGTTGGTAAGCGCATAACTCAACAACGCCTGGACCAATTTGGACAATTCTTTTTTTTAAATGTTCATTGAAGTTCGACGATGGTTTTTACGGCGAAAAAAATTCGAATAATTGCCGGAAGAACCCTTAAAACAGCCCTTTTCATATGAGTTCTGCTGGGAATAAATTACAAAGGACCGCAAAGTGCGTTTGAAACGTTATAAACCAAGCAAACGTTGTTTGTTTTGAACTTTATACAATAGCAATAAAATGTTGAGTCAATTTGAGCTTATAAGCGAAATTCTCTTCTTCTGTGTTCGGACCTAGAAAAAGGGACATCACAAAAGAATGGTGAGCCTTCCATGTCCATGTCCATGCAGGGGACTGTTCTAGAGGGGTCGCGAGTTGTGGAGTGCCGCTATGCCGGGACCTGAGTTGCCTCTTATGAATGGGGGGTTGCGTGCAACGCCAGATTTTAATATTATTTTGTTAGGTAACTGCTTGGTTAAGTTAAGTGCAGGGGACTGTTGTGGAGTGCCGCTGTGCCGGTACCTGCTTGGTTTGGATTCATCAACTACGACCATTCTCTGGTGCCATGCGAGCCCCGAAGGGGCGAGCTGCCGCAGGCGCAAGGGGGCGGGGCCGCGAAGCTGTCCCAAGCCCCGCTTGTTGTCTATAATTTTGTCCTATTTTCAAGTTCAAGTATTATAGAACGTAAAGTGAAAGTGACTGATCTCAGTGGGATATTCAGTAGGCTACTATAGCCTATATAATTATATAGTGTATTGCACGTGTTACAAAAAAAAACTTTAAATTCATTTGTCCGAGAAAAACTAATTTTCAAGTAAAACGCGGTAAATTTTACTTGTAAATAAGTATCAATATAACGTGACCAGGTTGACGGGCAACCCCGCTATCTTGCAACTACTATCTTTGCGATACCACTATCGGACGTAACCCGAACGTGTCCTAAGTTATTTATTTATTCATTGTTATGTTGTGGACAGGAATAGTCCAGTTTTTAGAGACATGGCCTATAAAAAGGAAGGTCAAGATCGAGACTTAGTTAGCAAAAAAGGACTCTGAGTCCACCCAACCGTGCTGGTTACATTACTTTTACCGGTGTGGGAAACCCGGCTGCCGGTTATGTTGCTGGCCACAACGTCCTTAACACAGCCCGGGTCAAGAGATACGATCCCCTAGTAGTCCTCGAGTGTAGAACCGAAATTAGAGGATTTTGAAAAACTGATCTTGGCGGGAATCGAATCAAATCGAACCCACGATCTACGCCTATCCGGGGCGTCGTCTTAACCGCTGGACCACAAGCTAGGCGTTGATCGTAGGTTCTAAACTCGCAAAGTCCAGTTTTTTTATATCCTCTAATTTCGGTTATAACTTCAACCAAAGTTAATTTAATGTCAGTGTTATGTATACCATATAACACTACAATATAATGTACTCAGGTGTAGACCCTTATTGGGTCGTTGCAGCTTTTTGTTCTGAAACCCATTGGCATTGGCGTAAATAGGGGGTCCTGGGGGGGGGGGGACGCTAAGCCGCCCCCCCATGTCCACCCGTAGCCCCCCCCCCCCCAGGATTTCTGGTGACAAAGACGTTATGGAGGCTAAAGGCATAGTATCCACAACAATGAAAGGGAAATTAATTCTTAGTATGCTTATTTTACATGAAAAAAATCAACATACTGACCAAAAACTTTCACAAAAAATATATTACTAAAAATGCTTAAAACCCCAATACCAAGCTATTTTTTCAAGTTTTTCTCCGGGGGAGACCCCCGGGCCCCCCTCAATGGTAGCTTTATTCGTCGTTGTAATATCTCAATTTTGTACTGCTTGCAAACATTGGCGTAAATAGGGGGGTCCTGGGCTAAGCCCCCCCCCCAGGATTTCTGGTGACTGAGACGTTATGAACAGAAATAATTAGATTACTCGTGACTTCGTGGTATTTCATTTTAATAAACAAAAAATAACAAAAACTTAGAGTTTTAGAAAAACTTGTTACAACAACCCGAATTAGTAAAACCCAAATAATCGTTAAGAAATTAATTAGTATATACTAACACAAGTGGGTTTCATAGACAAAGTTAATTTCTTAACGATTATTTGGGTTTTACTGATTCGGGTTGTTATAACAAGTTTTTCTAAAACTCTAAGTTTTTGTTATTATTTTTTGTTTAGAGACGTTATGAAGGCGAAAAGCACAATAAAAATTCACAATAACGAAAGGGAAATTAATTCTAGGTATGCTTATTTCACATGATAGACATCGTGAAAAAAATCAACATATTGACCAAGTCCTTTCACAAAAATATATTACTCAAAATGATTAAAACCCCAATATTTCAGGCCTATTTTTTCAAAAAATTTCTTCGGGGAGTAGGTTTATTCGTCGGTAAAACCTCAACTGTACTGCTTGCAAAGTGCGTAAAACCTCCCTAATTTGGGCCTATTCATCAATTTTTTTTTCTCCGGGGGAGACCCCCGGACCCCCCTTCTCTTTGGCAGAATATTCGTAAAACCTCACTAATTTGAGCCCATTTATCAATTTTTTTTTTCCGGGGGAGACCCCCGGGCCCCCTTCCTCCAGGATAATTTGCATAAAACCTCACTAATTTGGGCCCATTTATCGATTTTGTTTTCACCGGGGGATCAAAGTCTCGGGGTCCTAAAGCCTAAGCCCCCCCCCCCAGAAATTTTGGGAATTTACGCCAATGCCCATTAGTTGTCCTAAATTTAGTTAAATCAAGCGACATTCCAGATTTTGTTGGCTGTCCAATATGAATGAACGAAGCCATTGTAAATTTGTGGATGCGGCCCTGGTTTCGTGACTGCGTATCTTGACTGGAGAATGAACATTGAGATGGAGCTCGAGCCTCGTCGTATGACTCATGCAGTTAGCCGAGCCCGGGGGTCAGGGCTTGAATCCCATTGACACTGGCCCCGAGGCCAAACACAAATGACGTACTCCTTCAATGAGAAGAGGTGTTGAGCATGGCACGGAAGAAAATATGTACGTTATTGTAAGACCTGGGCAACCCCCAAACGTGGAATGTTAGTCATTCTAACAGGAAATAGCTGGAGGCTGGTTGGGGTAAGCCGTCAGTTAATTTGCGTGTGCTTTCCAAGCCCCAAGGCAAGGTTTTGGTTTTGAAACGAGAAAAAAGATATAATGGATAATCCTAGCCCCAATGCATTGCATACCATACCATTATTATTGTGTAGTGTTATATTGTATTATTGGCCTGCTCATTCTATACTATGCAATTGCCTGATCGATCAATCCAGTGCTTTAGGATAGGGAAGATCTATTAGCAGCTGATATTTAACCATGGAGCTATTACGGTACCTTCTTCAGAGGTCACAATCTCAACTATTGGTTGGCAGCAACTTCCTGCATATCATCCTCCAGCTTTCTCGGTCCTGCGCCTTCCTCTTCAGCTCTTGATACGTTCGAGCTCCTGCGTCCTCAGTTGATCCACGAATTCCTTCTTCGGCAGCCCTCTTCTATTTTCGTACCTAACTAATTGATAGAAAGGAATGCATGAACATAGGTTTACTCGTATTGGTTGTTGCTTTCCAATTTATACGTAGTATAAGGAAAGCTTTGTGATGGTCGAAATTTTCGATTCCGAGATTTCAACGGATTTACACGTTTTGAGGTCCCAGGAACCCAAAAAGTGGTTTTTACAAAATGTCAGTCTGTCGCTCTGTCTGCATGTCTGTGTATGTCTGTCTGTTCATCGATTTCCGGGCAAACTACTCGGCCGATTTTAAAGAAATTTTGCATGTAGGTTCACAAAAATCATACCTCGAAACCATTTTTTTATTTCGGGCTAACTCAATTTGGGGAGGTTTCATTCTCAAAAAGCTCCAATAAAAACCGTCTAAAAAAATTATTTCTCAAAAACGGCTCCAACGATTTCTTTTAAATTCACATAGCTTGTAGTCGTTATTAATGTTAACAAAGTGCAGGGGGTCGCTTGCCCCTTGATAGTTTGCTTCTGGGGGTAAAAAAATTAAAATAACTCAATTTTCATGAAAAATTATTAAAAAATAATTTTTCTGCGAAACCTTACTATTGATTATTTCTACCTTCAGGCACGTTTTAGGTGTTAAATTGAGTAACGAAACCGGACAGGTTGCTTTCCCAGAAAACCATTTGGTTTTGAGCAAAAATTTTGTTTTTTGAAAAAAATTATAGAAAATTCACGCTTAAATGCATTGCGTGCCCTGCCATTATTGCTGTGTGGTATTGTGTTGGTCTGACCTATCTAGAATTTAACTCATCTCCAGTGACATCAGATGGACACCCCCCCCCCCCCCCCCCGAAATATCAGAAATTTATCCATAGGAAAATTATTTACCATGAAATTATTCATTTTCTCTATCTGCTAATTTTGATAAATTGGAAAGCATGTTCGAGTAAACTCGGACCGGTTCTTTTGAAATGGTGCAATAATATCAGTCACAGAGTATAATGTATAGTAACTAACATAACGTGGTGGCTATGGCCAAGACCCAAACTTAATAGTAATGACTGTAAGCCTACCTACTGAAGGTTTAGATACTAAATATTCTAGCTGTGTGTAGGATGAATGTAGATCCAAAGAGGGTACATTTTTCCCGTTAGCAACATGGACCACGTCACGGTTTTTTCTTTAGTTAGTGATGCATTTTTTATGGCATCAGTTGATGGCTACACTCCATAGTCAAGGTTGGCAGATCCTACGCGCTGCAAGCAGGCAGCTAATACTTCCTACTATGTTGTATCGGTGTATATACCTTTACAGCAGCTTTTTTTACTGAAGATTCCAGAATATGATATGTATCACAGGTATAGTCCACGCAAAATGTGAAAAGTATGGACATGGAATGTTTTGATCCTGTACAACACTGTAAAAATATTCTTTGCACAATTTTTGTTATGCCTATCCAATGCAACAAGCTAACACAAAATGGGGCAAAGAATATTTTTTATAGTGTCGCACAGGATCAAAACATTCCATGTCCATACTTTTCTCATTTGGCGTGGACTATACAGTGTGCAGCAGTTCATAGACATTGTTGCACACCCATTCTATAAGATAAGCTAAGTCATTGGAAAGGCGTTATCTAGTTTGCTACAGACACAGTAGTCAAGAGCAAATCGTTACTGGTTTTTGTACCAAGTCAAATTTCGCAAGAAATGTTCATTGCAAAACTATAAAAAAAAGTATCGTAGGCATTAGAAGAAAGACTTCTCTATATTTTGATACATGATATACGAACCGACACTAACACTGATTGACCCCAGTTTTTAAATTCCATCCATATCTGGACGTACTCTATTGGTTAAGGGCAATAGTGTAATACTATTTAAGAAAGGGTTAGTTGGACTTACATTGCCTGTCGTGTCAATAGTCATTAGAGGCATGGGCGGAGCATTAAACTATTGGAAGTATAGCAAACTAACGTTTGGAAAAAGTTAGCCTAAATAAATAAATATTGCCTTTTTTTGTTCTATTACTAAGCCAACCTAGATTAGTCAGGGCTATAAAGCCCTCTCTTACACTCAACTAGGAAGACCCGGGACCGCCTGCTTTACATGCCCTCCGAAGTATGGCCAGAAAATTTAGCAAGTGTGAGACGCGAACGAACTACCTTTCGGGTGAAAGTCGAAGTCTGTACCACAACTCTACATGTTCTGAGCCTAAGTTGTTATGTTTAAGTTTATCTTTCGTGAAATGCCCCTCTTGGCTTCTTCAAAACTTCCACTACGCTTTTTTCGTACAAAGCCGATTTTCCCATGAAATATCGATCGCAGAGCCGTCAAAATTAAATTAGGCGGCAATTCCACCGGCGATTTTACTTCATTTGTGATTTGAGATTTTTATTTGTTTAGTTTTAAGGAGACTATCATGTAGATACTGAACTTATCTATTATAAATTAAGTTATAATATGAAGACGTCAGGGGATAAACCGAAAAGGTGCACTTTTGGTCGAAATTGAGATAATGGTGGCATTCTATTCAATTTTTAATGTAGTTTTAGATGACCTAACAAAAGCGAAGAAAAACAAGTAAGGTTCTGCTCAAATGCCGTGGGGAAAAAACATTATACATGGGAAGAAACGGCCACTTTCAACTTTAAAATTCGATTTCTGAAAAACCAACTTTTGATCACCTTACCGGTTTTTCCCCTGTCGTCTTCACATGGTAAAAAATCTCAAATTACAAATGAAGTAAAATCGCCGGTGGAATTGCCGCCTTAACACAATTACTCCTCTACATTCAGATATGTGAATAACACCAATTGGTCATAGTTCATAAACTCCTTCCTAGGGACTACCAAACCAATAATTTTTTGTACAAGCCCAATTCAATAATTATGTTAGATAGAGTTACAAATCAGTTATCAAATCAAAAATTTGATCTGCTTGTCCTGCGAGGTTTGACAACTCTATATTATATATTTCATGAGATAACATGTCATGTTATTTTTATACTTATGAAGGCTTTTCCCCCTCCAATTGTCTCTCAATTATGCTATTTGTTGTGTGTTGACACTGTGCATACGTTGTGGCTTAGCTGTGGTTGCATTGTTACAAATATCCAAATGAACGTGGTGTTATCTCTATTCTGATAAGCTGCATGAACACTCTATAACCTTGTGTTTACTGTTCACCGTAAATAGCCTTAAATACCTGTTCGTTATAAAATACTCAGTTGTCTAGTTGTCTCTTCTTTTATTTTGTCTCTTGCTGCTTAAATGCTGTACATTAACTTCTTCATTTCGAAGCTGTGTTGTACTGCTGCAGCCCGATCATGGCGATTTGGGATTATTATAATACCGGTTTTTTTTTTCAATTGTTTTAAACAAATGCGTGCGAAATGCGCGGGAAATTCAAATTGATAAAATAATATTTTTTGGTGAGTTTTCAATTTTTTTCTCCCTGAGAATAATTAAGATTCTTATTACATTTCGAAATTCTACCTGTACAGATATAATAATTAGATTACTCATAACTTCGTGGTATTTCATTTTAATAAACAAAAAGTAACAAAAACTTGGAGTTTTAGAAAAACTTGTTATAACAACCCGTATTCGTAAAACCCAAATAATCGTTAAGAAATTAACTTATTCTAAGAACTTGTGTTAGTATAAAACCCTGAGCGCTTACGGCAAGAACTGCCATCTACAGAGGGAAACCCACTAGCACAGTTACACCTTATCTGCGATTTGAGTCTTGCTCAACTCGAGGAGAAGATGCAAAGTTAGACAAAGTTAATTTCTTAACGTTTATTTGGGTTGTACTAATTCGGATTGTTATAGCAAGTTTTTCTAAAGCTCTTAAGTTTTTATTATTTTTTGTTTATCTACCTGTACATTTTAGTGTATACCAGTCTTTCCTTCAATTATTAAACAATGCTACCATTCTCTTATATTCTAATAATTTATTAATTTGAATTTCCCGCGCATATTTCAACACCGTCACGTGATACCTTACTACTGCGGTATTAAAAAATAAACCCCGGTATTATATAATCCAAAATCGCCATGATCGGGCTGCTGGTGTATTGGATGTCTCGTGATGGTTTCTTCGTTCGTTATAAAATGCTCTCTTTTCAAATGTATTGTATATGTGTTTTTGCTGTTTGGTTTCAAAGTGTAAAGGATTTCCAGTGTAATGGGTGACCCTCACACGCCTCACGGTACGAGGGAGCGCAACTATTACAAAAATTGTAAGGATTAGATATTTTAAATATACGTATATATTATTATTATTATTAAAGCTGTATTGCAGGTGTAGCATGTATAGGATGTCTCGTGATGATTTCTTACATTCTTATAGTGATACGATGACGGCATCTTGGATGTTGACAATGGAGTTAGACCTTAGTGTTTGTTTAACGCTGAGTCATTTCACCCAATATTTATTAACTTAGTCAGTTCCTTGGGAATGTCTTAAACGGAACAAGATAAATGGAAAAGTTATTGTAGACAATTGTTATAATGCTTCTCTGAGGTTTTATGCTATTGTTGCTTTATAAAACCTGAGTTTAAGGCATACGTAACTGCCGTTGTCGTCCAACTTAATATAATAACTTATCCAAGATTAAGTGTAAATTACCCAAGATAAAGCTCATTTAATGTAAATTGACTTATTGGAATTAAAAACTGTAATTACGAATTTTTGTCAACAGAGATGAATTGCTGTTAATTGTTGCATATGCTAGACTTAGGTTGAACATTTTTTTCCGGGCTCTATTGGGCTCAACATGACATGATTTAAATAATTTCCCTGGTAAGTTGTTCTTTTCCGAGGGAAAAACCTCTAAGCTGTATAAAGTCACATTCAAGTATGTTATTGAGAAACTTAGTGGGCAAAGGCGAATTTGCCTCAGCTGGTGTAAACGATACTCATGACATAACCTGTCTAATGTTAGGACTACCGCGTTGTGTGTGAACACAGAAGAAACAGCAAGCAGAAGTGGCTGTATGCTTAAATAGGTATTATAACGTGCGATATTATTAATAATTAATTAGGGATTGATTTACCCTCCCACACTGTTCGGAAAACAGGACGGAAATTAGTCAACAGTAGAAAAAATAGTCGGTAGTTTCACCTTGTGTTTACCTACGGCTAATATTATCATTATTTTGGCCTGAAAGTGACCAATGAACTCGGCAAATTTCTGTAGCACCGAAATTAACAGCGACTTGTTCTTGTTTTAGGCGTCCACAATCGATGGCAGACGAAAGGGGGCCTGTCTGTTCTGCCAGGAATACTTCATGGACCTGTACCTGCTGGCGGAGCTGAAGACCATCTCCTTGAAAGTGACGACCGTGGACATGCAGAAGCCTCCCCCCGACTTCAGGACCAACTTCGAAGCCACGCCGCCCCCCATCCTCATCGACAACGGGCTTGCAGTCCTCGAGAACGACAAAATCGAGCGGCACATCATGAAGAACGTGCCCGGCGGCCATAACCTGTTCGTCCAAGACAAGGAAGTTGCTACCCTCATTGAAAATTTATACAGTGTAAGTGGCTATTTTTATACCAGTATTATAGGCTTAATGTGAAAGCAGTGGAATCTGGGATTATAGGCCGTGGTCGTTCTGAAAGCGTACTGCCATAGTCTGAATGCTTCTCTTGCTGGCTCCGACATACTATAAGTTGATGAAACTTTCGACTTTTCAAATGGTAAGCATTTTCCTATGTACGAAAGTTCGTAAAAATTATACTCAGAATAATTGTTCGAATGAGACGATTATTATTATTACTGTAAGGGGCTCTTATACGAACTTGGTGAAGTCATGCTGACGCCTGTTACATTGTGGCAATCAGAGGCGTAAAGTTGTAGAATGATGGCGGGGGCAAAACTAAGTAGACCTTATGACGTCATCAGGCAGGATAAGGAAAAATTGAAAATATAAGAGCAAAATAGTAGGGTTTTACGCATTTTAATAGTTGTAAAGTATAGCTTTAGATTTTACAAAGCTAAAATAGGAATGTTTACATTCATATTGCTGCAAAGGGGACAATGAAGTATTAACTACGTCTTACATTGCTCGAGGCTGGGGGGGGGGGGGCTAGTTGGACCGTGCCCCCCCCCCCACTTTACGCCCCTGGTGGCAATTGTAAGATTGTTTCTGCTTGTTCATTATCGCTTTTAGCCTGTGTAGGTTGATATCAAGGACGCGTACTAGTTTGACAATACGGAAACCATGTCATTAATATCCGAAAATACATGTCGTTGGCATTGTGCAAGGACCACTATAAGTAGGCCTTGGTCCTTAAATGCCCCTCCGGACATTATTATTTATTATTTATATTTTAAATACGCAAATAATTTACTCTGCTTTGTTCTTAAATTGTAATATTATTCCTACAACTGTTGGCCCGGTATTGTTCGTTCCCTTCAGAGGACATGCTGCGTTGAAAATTAGCACCCCAAAATTTGTTTGTTTTTATTGAATTTTTATTTTTATTTAAACCGAAAAGTAAAAATACCCGATTATATGATGCACAAAGTAGTCTTCTACAACTTAAATAAGCCAAATTTTTAATAACTTGCTGAGTTAATCAAATAAAAAATGTAAAGTATTTAATGTTGAGGTGCCAATTTTCTACGTAGCATATCCTCTTAAGGAGAGTCTTCTACCACTTAAATGCCGAAAATGCTGATCACTGTCTGTAGCTCATTGTGCTTAGTCGAGTGTGTTAAACAGCTGGTGGGTTATTACACATTGCCAAATAGGTACAGACTTGAAACCGCTTGAAAGTATTGCGGCTAATCGACTAACCCACAACCACATTAATTGTTTAAACTTCAACTAACCGCGTGTTATTAAATTCAGCCATTCCGAAAGGCTAGACGTGAAAAACATTCAAAATACTTGTTTTAGGTCTAATTATTTTTCTGAACTGTATTGATAGGTTAAACCACCTCTACAGAATCAATTATATTATTATTTTTCATAGCTTTTTTATGGAATGGGCTTCGTGGTTAGGGCCGATTTCATTGACCAATAATTGCTTCTATAGTGTCTGTATTATTCTTGGCCGTGGACATATTGACATTAACCTAAATTAAATCTATAGTATTTAATTTAAATTCAACAGTTAGTTATCATGTTGTTGCTTGCAGAAACTGAAGCTGGCACTTATGAGGAAGAAGGAAGACGAGGGCAAGCCGCCGTTACCGCTGCTGTCACACCTGCGGAAGATCAACGACCACCTGGCGAAGAAGCAGACGCGGTTCCTGACGGGTGACACGATGTGCTGTTTCGACTGCGAGCTCATGCCGCGGCTGCAGCACATCCGCGTTGCCGGCAAGTATTTCGCCGAGTTTGAGATCCCGAGCGAACTGGCAGCGCTCTGGCGCTACATGCACCACATGTACCAGCTGGACGCCTTCACCCAGTCCTGTCCCGCGGACCAGGACATCATCAACCATTATAAGCAACAAAGTGTGAGTATTTACCAAAACATGTCGCCCGTATCCAAAAGCCAAATGTTAAGGTCAGGTTATTGCACCCCTGTTTGCTTACTCCATTGCGGATTAATTTGAGCTAGTCAAGAATAAGATGCCCGGGTTACCTGTTAGCCAATGGCTAGAAATTCATTCGGAAACTATACAAATTATCCGAAAACCGATGGGGTCGTTGGCAAGGCAAGATTTAAGTAGGCCTATGTCCATGTAAAGCCCTTCGATAATAACAATATGGTTCAACTGCAAATGCTACAACTTAAGCATTTTAAATTTTTTTATAACTTTCGTAGTATTTTATAAATAAAAAAATTAAAAATGTTTCAAGTGTCGGACTGACTCGTCTGACCTTGACATTTTCTCCAAGCCAAACGGCGTGTTTTAAAATTAAAATGAAGTTTTTCCCCATAACTCAAATAATGATGATTAGGTCACACCTGAATTGGAATTGCGAAATGAAGTTCAATACAATGTAGAAGTTCAAGTGGGGAGTGGTAGAGTTCATTCCGAACAATTTGGACAATATTGTTATTGATGTTGCAGGGCATGAAATTAAAGAAACACGAAGAACTTGAAACGCCAACGTTCACCACCTCGATCCCAGTGGAAATTTCTTTGGAAGACTGAGCGCCACTGCGCTACTAACAAGCTGAATGTGCCTTCTTCTGAGTCTGTCTTATCGTCATCAGTCTATCAACTAAACGCCAGACAGCAGTCTCTGGCCCAGCCCCTTTGGACTGGTAATGGTCCCGGTTATTCGACGATTGTTGTCGGTAACGGTACTTTTCATGAAATTTCGGGGAAATGGCTACCAAGGTCTTCCAAAGCATGCCACGTGTGCGCTAACAGACGTTTTAATTTGCAATGTTTGGCATAATGGTGATGAACTTGGCGGCCGTGTTCCCTGTAGTTAACAATTGGGGGCGTTTGTCGGGAAAGAAGCGTATGCCGTGTAAGCTAATATTTATTCGTTAGATTATACGCCCTTTTTTCCTGCATGCATACACAATTGAGTGGCTTTATTATGTCACCAGTTTGCTTTTGGTGGTGCCATTTAGGGATTTGGTGACGCGTTCTTTGATGTATAGGTTGCATCAGTGTCATTTATATAAAACCTTTTTACCACCAAAATAGTTAAATATTTGATACAATTGATTTGAAATAGGGAGTGCATTTAACACTTTAGCAATTAATAGCGAAAGTTAATAAAACTAAGCTCCTGGCTGTTCCAGTTTAGTAGGCCTTTTCCATTAGGAGTCCAGTTTTTATTTTCACGGCTTATATTGGAGATATTAGATGAAATATTCTATCATTTTTATCTTTAACTAATTGAGAATAATTATGATATGAGCTGTAAATAGAAGCACGGCAAGCAGGATAAATTTCGTCAATTAATTATTTATAAGCGTACTTTATTAGTGGTTTATCTTCTATTTATCTGTTACTAATTATTACTATACGTTCGATATTTAATTGATTTGAAAACAATTTAATCTATGCCGCCAGCATTATGGGAAGTTTTTGTTCCCTGGTCAACTATAATCTTTGCCTTATTTTGACTGATAAAAGATAACGATTAAGTCAATCTTAATATTATGTGGATCCGTCGAAATATTTTTGGATTGTAATTAAAATAAACATATTGCTTGGAATGATTATGCGGATAGTAGTCATACAATAGCTTCTACAGTTTTGACTGAATTGTTTAAAAAAGAAAGCTCGCACTTTTTAGTGTAATAATCTGAATATTTTACTAGTATTTTCTGCTTTTATGCGCATTTGTGAACATTTTCCTAGCCCGTTTGATGAACTTGCATTATTGTGTTTCATAATGACCGTAATGTTTTAAAATTACCCAAGCTTCTTATTGTGGAAAAATATACATTTATATTACTCGATATTTCCATACCTTACTCAATGGTGTCCGCTTCTCATCTGACCAAGGGAAGGAATGAACCCGTATCCTCCTGCTAGTATTGGGACGTGATGCCTGGTTAACACTTCCCCACCCGACGGCAACCACTTAGGTCCGGTACACAGGGAATATTCGAACGTCGCGCCGGTGACTGAGAAATTTGTCATGGCAACAAATGGGGAGTTTGAAAACCGCAGAGTCAACATCAGAAGATTTCTGAGTCAACCGCATACAGGTGCACGGTTTACCCCTCGACACGCCCAGAACACGCGTCAGCGTCAAAAATCTTCGGAAGTGCGTTCTGAAATTGACTGTTTTTTGCACCAACCCATTTGTTCACATGAAAAATTGTCCTTCGAATCGTTCGTGTGTACATTTCATGATACATTTGCCAAATAGCCGACAATTTCCGAAGCTGGTCGAACTAACATCGGTTGTGAATTGTATTCGGACCACGTAAATAAGGAAGGATCCACCTTCCCGAGTTGTCAAAGGTTGGTATTGGGGCGTGTTGCTCGGGCAACGCGTTTGGCTATGCGACACGTACCCTTCCGAACCGGGAGAGTGATAACTCGGGAAATATGGAATGCTAAAAAAGTAGACAGTTCTTTTTATAAAATAATCATTTATGCTTAATAACAAAATGTTTGGACTATTTTTCAATCATCATGGGTATAAAACACTACCATCGCGCTATAATACTATTTATACAAAATAATGGTAAAGTCAAAAACTAAGGCAAGCGCACATTCGCCCGGACTGCCTGCCTCTTGACTGGATAACACTCTGGAAATCGTACGCTGCTGTGCTATGTCAAATGGAAGTAAGTCATTGATAGCAGTTTCAGAAAAATCAACCAGCGGTGTAGTCTCCAAAAAAAACTTTCAATTACTTTTGGGTTTAGCACAGCAGTGTATTACGAAACTGTTTTTGATCCTACATGGTTTCAAACTTAACGGCTTACGATACCAATAACGCCACAGAATGGAAGAATTGACGTAAGTAGGCCTAGTTTTGACGTCATTGATAAAGACTTCTTGAGAATAAAAAAAATGTAAAATTATTTGAGTGCATAAAATAAATCCAGCATGCGGGAAGTGGACGGAAGTCCGCCTGCCCATAAAACTAAGGCACCTGACAAAAACAAAAATGCAGGGAGCAATGAGCGCGCAATACAATAGACTTAATACAATTTAGTCCAATGAAAATCTTAAAATTAAACAGGCGGGCACTGCCGGAAGTTTAATACAGGAAAATATATATTATAATATAATGTATATATATAATGTATATATATAATATAATATATCCATATTTCCGTACGATCGTTAAATTTTGTTTAAACAAAAAAGAGTATAAAAGCTGATAATTGCTTCCACAATTAAGTGGGGGTACTGTATCACAAAGTTATTACTAACATAATTTTCTGACAAAAAAAAAACAAATTTATTTACCAAACTTCCTAACTATAAAACATTATCTCCTAATATGAGACGAATTGAGATATTTCAAGTAAGTCGGTGCGATTGGATTTTTATTCCCTAATGATTAAGAAATTTGAAATAAAACAATACCTATTACAATACAATCAAGTTCTTAAAAAAGAATACAAGGTAGATAATCCCACTGTTTGAGCAAATTATGTATGTACGTACGTTATAACGATTAAATAATCACCGAAATGTGAGCTAGCCTAATAAAATAAGACACATCGTATTGCATGTATGGCGAATAAAAGTGACCCTGTTTAGAAATGGTTTTAAATTTGAAATTTATGGGAGGGCATTGGAATTCTGATCGGCAACCTTTTTCTGTGACGAAAAGCAATATCTTGTTTGTCGGTACGCAACTTTGAGTGTTGCGGTTGTCCGCCAGGTGTCTAGTCTCGCTTGCCTTCGAGTATCGGAGATGAGTGAGACATACACTCTTTTTGTTTTCTTTCTTTCTTTCTCTGTGTCCGTATTCAAACGCTTTTGGTGAATAATTAAAAAATTTCCCTGTCATTCCAAAGTTTCACTTCTATTGTGATTCTTTTCGACACACCGTTTTTATTATTATTATTTTTTTTTTTACATAAAAATTAAAAAAAAATCCCATAAAGGCCATTTACTTGGCCCAAAACCTTTTATTTCTGTCATTACAATACTGCAAATTATCCTCCGAAACATTGATTGCCCCACACAAAAATTTCTTTTTCCCCATTAGTTTTTTTTGTTTCCCTAATCATGAGTCTCAGGACCAAAAAAAGCTCTCACTGGACTGTAGATGTGACTGATAAAAACTACCAATTTTATGAAAATTACCCATACCCTGAGCTGTGACCTCTTTAAGGAACAAACCCACAAAATTACTTTTTGAGAATCTCTAGTAATTTATAAATACCCCTAATATATATATTTTTTAATTTATAAAGATTTAGCTTAATATGGCAATAGGCCTTCTTACAAATTTGTGGCTTTAATCATGTTGAAAAAAAAATTGAAATGGCCCTTGTAATTTAGGCAAGATTTCGTAAAACGGAACTGATATTTTAAAACCCCTATGTAACGCAGATGAGAGCGATACCAAGCATAACATAACCATCTTACGTCCATTCTATTTCTACAAACCAAGAATATCATAAGATTTTTGGGGTCCCACAAACGGTTCCTATCTGCGAAACAAATATTTTATCACGTGGGTCCCAATGGTTTAGGTGAAATTTTGTGGGTTGGTACCTATTGAAAATACGCAGAACACACATGATTCAGATAATGGACAACTTTCATATATAGAAATTCATTGAGTAAGGATGTCAAATCCAAATGCTGTGATTGATTGGGCGCTAGCATTTTCCTATACAAAAGTTGCCCATTTAAATAATTGGTAATTGGCGAGCCAATTAAAATAAAATGCAATAGAAAAGTACAAAATGAACGACCACATCCATTGGTTATTTTCGGAATCATAACGCACAAAAGTGCGTGTAATGACGATGCTGATATGGCGCCCACTCTCCCAGATTTGAACTTTGGTACTGCCACCGGTCATGGCACAGTCGTATATAGGTATGGCACGAGTTCGTCACACGTACGACTCCTCTTGGTGGTCCACGAGGACCCTGCGGTCGGGTAGAATGCAGGATGGAGGGGCGCGGGGAGGGGGTCTGTATGGCGGCGGACTGTCATGATGAAGGCGGGAGAAAAGCCCTCCTAAAACACAAATACAATATTATTGATAGGAAGCCTAAAGGGTCGCTCCAAACATCCCATCAAAACAATAGACAATAGTACTAGTAATTGCAACTTAAAATGCAATTTCAGTTTAAGAGTGTACAGCCCGTAGGAAATTGTCAGCCCGAAATTTAATACTTTTTATTTAATTAACTGAGAAAGTTACTAAAGATTTGGCTCATTGAAGTTGTAGAAGACTACTTCATGCATCATAATAATAAGGTATTTTTAATTTTCGAAATTGTAGTTTTTTTATAAACGCGATAATAATTTATAAACAATAACTTTTCGCCTAAAACTGTGTTTATGAAAAAACCACAATTTCGAAAATACCTTATTATATAATGCATGAAGTAGACTTCTACAACTTAAATGACACAAATCTTAAGTAGCTTTCTCAGTTAATTAAATAAAAAGTATTCAATTTCGGGCTGCCAATTTCCTACAGGCTGTAGTACACTCTTCAGCGGAACCTCGCATTGAACCACGATTTCTTTAATATATTTATATTCATGAATAGGAAAAGCACTGTTGAATTTCTCTCAATTTATGGTCAGACAGTCGAGCGTTTAATTGGCTTGAGTGGATGTCGGAGTGACTGTATGGGCTTAATTGGCAATGAACATCTGTCTACCCACCTTACTTAAACTGCTAGCTTATAAACAGCCGCAGTGCTTAGTATTGGCGTTATCGAAGCTAAGCGAAATTAAGCACTGCGGGGTGCATAATTCAGCAATTTACAAAATTGCTGGTTAGTAACTTCAATCCAGTGCGGTACTAGGCAAATTTGGAAATGTTTAGCTCACTTTAAGCATGTGACCAAGGTCTTCGTTGAGCATTGTGGTAGTTGGTAGCGTGCTCCTACTTGTGTGAGTTTCTTCCCACCATGAGATCGGAGGCCTGTCGTAACTCAACACGCATTACCGAAAGAGGCGACTGAAGAGGTCATTCGGATACATTCAATCTACTTGTATGCAATTAATCATTTTAAAAAAAAAATCTATTTGAACACCTAAACATTATGGAAGCATAAGTCGTGGTAAAACAAACAACTCACCAACATCTTCAGCGGGTGGTAAACTTTTCGACCTATGAGCTAAAGCCTTGTGCGCCAATTCACGTTTCCGTAAGCGGCCGCGTCTTTCGGGCGGCCTGTTCTCGTCTTGTACGTCGTCCACGTGGACTGGGGGCAGATGGCGCAGCGGCGTGCGCTTGGGGGGAAGGGGGGGAGCGACGGTGGCAGGGGCCGCGTGTACCAGCCGCTCGTCGTCTTTCCCGCGAGAGTTGGACCGGGAGACGTGCGGCGTCGAGTCATCGTCGCTGAGCGTGCTCGAGTCCGCTTCGTTATGTTGCGCAGACCGGCAGGCCGGCTTCTGTGGCTTTCTCTGTGTACTTCTCTGCCGGAACCAGTCTTGACGCTATAGAGGATAACACCAAGTTTTAACATTAATCACAACCAAGGCGGGGCATCGCCGTGCTATGCTAAAAGGCACTGAAAATGTTATGTTCGCTTAAACTGCCTAAGTATTTCGTATGGGCAACATACACAGGCTATTTGTAGCTCGCTCAATTTTTGATGGATTTTAATTTTTAAGCTGCCGTCATCGTCCTCTCTTGAACAGCTTTCCAGCGGGCTTACCATCATAGACGATAGAGCCTACCATGCCGTTTGGTTATAACTTATTCTGGGGTTAAAAATGAAAACAAATCATTTGTAGAATGCAAAGTGCTGTTCAAAAACTTTTTGTTTCCATTTTTAACGCCAGCGGCCCATGCGGCCAGCGGCATGTCGTTGATATTAATTTAGCCTTAGTGGAGCATGGTAAACGCGCTGCTCTCTTCACCCTACCTGAAAGTGCGAATGTGCGGACAAGTTTCGTCCCGGGGTGTAGACAGGAGCCCTACAGCAGCCCTGTAGTCGCTCCTCCCAACCTCCGTACACTCGAACATATTCCACATTGCCATTGAGAGCACTTGGACCCAGCGACGGAACAGCAGAGGAAGCTGGCACCGAGTACGAAGTAGATACCTGTCGAAAACAAAATCACACATTAATATCAGGACAAGTGTTGAATAATCAGAGAGTGGAAGAGGCTGACTTATCACACCCGCGCAACTGGAGCTGATTATTATTGATGATAATTACGGTACCAATGTATAACCAGTTCTTCTAAAGACTCGTTCATTCAGAATTTTGCTTACCTTGTTATGCTGTATGTATTGACTATTGGTGTAGGCATGACCAGAGCCAGAACTACTGCTGGAGGTCTCCTCTTCGTCCGGTGTGTACAGCTGAGAATCGCTTAGTGTCAGTCCAGAGTCTCGACTCAGCGAAATGTTGTCTTTCCGGGGAGGTTCCGACAACTCGCGCTCCAACGAGTCGATCGAAGAATCATCTCGTCGAAGGCCTCCAGCTGCAATATTTAGAAAATGTTTACTTCGGGCAGGGCATTGGCATCGTCGGCAGGCTTACAGTAGCCCAAGCACTTCCGTGACTAACTCAGATAGCTTACTAGAATGCACCTTACTATATGGTAAACATGGGCTATTAATTATCAGCAGTAAAAATATTAGAAAATGTCATGAGCTACGTTTTTTCGTCTACTTAGGAGCAGAAGTAAACAACTGCAGCAAAATTAGAGCATACATAGAAGAATAATGGCTACCAACAACTTCGTTAAAAAAACTACAAAACTCTTACAAGACCGGTTGCATTCTACGGCTCAGAAACCTGGAATATTACTGCCAACACACTGAGTATTGGAAAGGAAGATAATAAGGAGTGTATAGCAACCCCTGTACTAAGACAGAGTGGTGTAAACGTATAACAAAAACTCCGAAAGCCTCAATGGAAAAGACATAGTGAAGTTTTGTAAAAGCGCAGCTTTACGATGGCTGGGACACGTGAGAATATCAAGGAACCGCATGATGACATGAGAAGTGTTGTTGAGGAGGCAAAAGCCCATTCAAGGGCTGTAGAGCTAGAAGAAACAGGTAGATTGTATGGTGGCATAATAATTAAATTGCAGAGAATAAACTATAAAGCAAATCCCGGATTATTGTCCCTTTACTGTCATATATTATATACGTTAGGTTAGACTATAACGCAAAACTCTATGAAGTACTTCATTCGTTACGCAAGGAATCAAACCACATCCCAAGTAATCGCTTGGAGAGAATACATGTCATCCCTCTGCTAAAAAGAACTTTAATTTAATAACCTAGGCCTACTCACAGTGCAAAGAATCAGACTCTTCCGCGCCACTGTCTGGGGGTCTTTCGGGAGGCTCTCCGAGGAGATGCCGGACATGGGACCCGATGACGACATCGCAATGGCTAATCAGTGTTTCCACAAGCTGCGGCACCACCTTGGACACCATGGGGTTGGTCGCCTGGCACGGCGCCCACAGCAGGCTCGGCCCCACACAGACACCGAGGTTCACAGCAGTCATGAGATTTTGGGAAGATCTCCGGGCTATATGGTACAGGACACAGACGAAATACGCGAGGAGAGTTTGGTTTTGCGTAGGCAACTGCGCAACCTGAAAGTCAAAAATGTGTACATTAGAGTAGAGCAGGCACGCTTAAGCTTAAATTTAATCAGTTTGCATAGTTCACTTGAAGTACAATACAATACAATACAATACAATATTTATTTATTTCCTTCAATACAATACATTTTTACAATTATTACATTTTTTCATGGTAAGGGCTCTAAGGGATAAACCCGCGCTGAACCCTTAATTTATTGAAATTTAAAATAGAAATTATTGAATTAAGAATAAAAACTAACACTACGTGATCTACTAACTACTTCAAACTAAACTGACCCTATAGTAAAATTAAATATAATTAACTAAGTATGCTTATGTTAAACTAATTTATTATAAACGATGATTGATGGCAATGTAATAATTAAGGAAAGTATTTTATGAATTTAAGGGAATATGTTTAACTTTAAAAGAAAGTTTTACGGTAGGTATATTATTAGGTTTTTATTATTGTTAATATTGTGCTATAATTTTCCTTCAGAAATTTAGTAATGGCTGACTTGAATTGGTTGAGTACGGTTATTGATTTTATATGTTCAGGAAGAAAGTTGTAAAGGGCAATAGAAATATAGATATGGGAATGCTTATAATGTTCTAAGTTGGGTTTAATGGCTTTGAGGTTGCAACCGGCACCAAGTCTGGTATTAACACCATGTTGTACCAATTCTAAACGCCCATCTATAGTTCCAAGGCGTTTTAATCTATACAGAAGGAGTTGTTGAGCGTAGAGAAGCGTTAAGGGGTAAACATTGAACTCTCTGTAAAGTGACGCAGCATGGTAACGGTAGGGTTTGCGAAGAGCAACCCGAATGGCTGTTCTCATTGCTATTTCTAACGGGTACAAGTGGATCTCATATGTACCGCCCCATGCCAGAATACTGTATTGAGCTACTGATTGAACAATGGCATAATACACTTGTCTTAGTGTTGATACATCTAGAACGTGTCGAAGGCTACGGAATTTATAAAGAGTTTTTCTAACGCGCTTAGATGCAAATGCAAAAGTAATCAAACACAGTCGCGAGTTCGCAAGATGTTAGGGAACTGAAACCCAAACGAAGAATACAGACCGGGTTTTAAGCCATAAAAAGTCTTAGGGTAGTAGTTAGTAGTAAGTTAGGGTTTGAACATCACCACGAAAAGGCCTGCAGATTTATGATTATGCAATCTTGTCACGATGCACACAACTATTGTTGGCTTTATACAACCTATGCCAAGTTAAAACAAAACTTACAAGCATCTTCAGCCTGGCCAACCGCTCTGCAGGCGGTACAGCCGACAGCGCTTCCAGCCAACTGGCAGCGTGAGCACCACCCAGCAGCGGCGTAGGTAAGGACCGCAGAAAGTCCTTGAGCAGCGCCGCAGTCACCAAGACGGGGACGTCATCTAGAGCTAAGTCCGCGCCTCCGTCCAATTGCTCCCGTAGTTCTTTGACGAGCCGTGCGCTTGCAGACTTCCGAAAAATACCTTGCGTGAAAGGACCTTTTTGGAAGACTTGTTGCAGCATACTCTGAAATATAGATACAAACAGAATTAAAGTATTGACAGCAGCTAGTTCACCTAATGAGTTCCAAATTCACACTGTTTGGACTGAATTCTAGCGATATATTTTATTTATATTGTACCGTAACCGCATAGTGGTAGACAGTATAACTAAAAATTGCCAACCATTTATGAAAAATGATTTTATCTCATAGTACAAAATAGACCTAGGCCTATCTTACTTTAGAAGTTCTTTTCAAATCGTGCGTGTGTGTAGGTTAATTCTGAAAGGCTTGATGTTCGCATTACGGTAGTAGGCTATTTGGCTAATCTGTGCAGTGTCATTGTGCAACGCGCTGATAATTCCTAGATCGTCGCCTCTAGATTTTTGCTCAACTTGCTAAGTGACTCACCATGACAGGCTTTGGAGGCATGTCCCCGTCAAAAACTCTGTCCAGTGGTAACTTGAACAGCAGTCCATCTTTGTGCAGACTCCGCCTAAACACATGCCGTATCCTCATCGGTGACTTCCGCGCCTTCTTCCTGGCTTCCTTCTTTGTTTCTGACTCGGGCTCTTCCACTTCCTGTGGGCGGTTCCTCAAAATAAATTGGCACCTGTGCAAAAGGTTATAAGTTGTTTGAGACGGTTCAAGAGGGGGTAGCGAGGAGAAATAGCCTAAGACAACAAACTGAAAGAGGAGAAAATAAATAATTAAATGTTTAGTAATAATCCGTGAACTTATATCCTCCTACTCGCTACTAGATGGAGGCAATGCACTTATTTTCCAATGAAGTTAAATGCTAAAACGTTGAATACCGACGGGCGGCGAGTTCTGTAGCCAGCGTGTGGTAGGACCACAGACTGAAGAAGGTAGGATAAGTGGACGTGCAGAAAATGCTGGACAGAATTGAAACCTGGTAAGCAACGTCTTCAAGGGTGAAGATGGGTGAAGAATTACAAGATCGACCAGACCTGTTTCAGAGGATTCCTAGAGGTCCCTAGCTAGTACACTCGGTGGCAGGGAAGGACTTCGGTGACAAAGACTCGCCCACCCTGAAGCTTTACTGAAAAGTGACCCAGCAGGGTGGTGCGTAGAAGGTAGAAGAAAAAACGGTCGAGTGGATGAAAATTTGTCTTTTGCTTTTTAGTAGCTCTAAATATGCCAACATACCTGGTATAAGGGTCGGGCCCATGAATATTATTGCAGTGGTCCAGGTCGAAGCCTTCCTCCGCACTAAGGCCTTGCCGCAGACAGCTCAGCTTGATGGCGAAAGGCCGCTCGTGGCCGATGAGGGGGTACGGGGCCTCGTCGCCCGACGTTTTCGCCCACAGCTGGAATGCCGACGGGTCTCTGCCCCGCATCTCCAGGTGCTGGAGGGACATGGCTATGCACCGGGACGCCGTGTCGTATGGTCCTACACTTAATGTTTTTACCTAGAAGAAAGAAAATGTGGCTCCATATTAAGGGTAAAATACCCAGCCTGCATTAGGCTGTCACATGTTATTGGGTATGCCTCTGGACGGAATTGAAATTTAAAAGAAGCTTATTCCCCACTAAATTACAAGATGAGACTGTGCCTCATTAATTCAAAGCCTCTAAATTTCACACTAAAGGCTCATGTTAGTAAAGCCAGATAAGCCGTGAAGTACTTTTAAAAAAACTATCGGAGTCGCCAACTGGCACAAACAAAATCCCACAACTCGTTTTTTGTACCATGTCGATTTTCAGAGGAAATAGAGCCGCAAAAATATCCGTTAAACTATCAGAAATGATCCTACTCTACATTTCAAAATATGACATGAGGCCTTTTCTAACACCAATTGGCAACTCCTTACTCGGGAGTCGGGACGCAAGGGCGGATCCAGCGGAAAATTTAGGGGGGTCACAAGTTTTTTGTAAGTTTAAAAGGTAATTTTTTGGTTGAAAAGTTGAGTTCTAATCTTTTTTTACTAGGTATCTTATGAATTTACTCATTTAGGGGAGGGGGGGTCATGACGCCCCCCCCCCCCCCGTGGATCCGCCATTTTCGGGACTACCACACCATCAATAGTTTTTTTACAAATAAAATTCCACAATTGTGGCCAATCTATGTTAGAAAGATCAAAATCAAATCAAAATGCTCATTTCTTCTGTTTGTCCTTGAGCTCGACGATTGATATTTTATAAGATATTTAATTTTTACACTTATAAGTCTTCTGCCAATACAATTGTCTCTAAATTCGAAAGCCCTTTTGGGTCAATAATTTCCGCAAGGCCGGCCCTGGAGAAGGGGTATTACGTACGACAGTTGAGGTAATAAAATAGGAAGTTAGACAAAGAAAGGACCACTCAAGGGAAACGAGGGAAATCGTCAGTCTCTGTTTTTGATAAGATTAAGATACGCTAAACCATTAACCATTCTTTTTTTCTATTCATTGTGCTCGCTTGCATCTCTTTTTCTAAGTCTACTATGCTATAATGTGTACTATAGCGAAATTTAGAGCTAATCAAGCGTACTCTAGGCTACCAGTAATGTCGATTATTTACGATCTTTAATATTTGCAAAGGGGGGACCAGCACGGCACTTGTCCTTCCCCCCCCCTCCCCTTCCATTGGTAATATTGTAATTGAGGTAATTGTTTTTTTCAAATGTAATAAATTTGATTTGATGTACATGGTACAGTAGATGCATACAAAGTATAGGCCTAGGTAAATTGATCTAGAAAACAGACACCTCAGACAAGGCGACAAACAAGCCGTGGTCCGTGTGATAATACGACAGGTGTTAAGATAATGACAATAAACGTACAGGTCAGGTATAAAAGCAGAGGCGAACTCCGTCTGAGTGTCGCCGCTGAGAATCTCCAAATACAGACAATACCTAATGCCTCCAGGTATGTAATGCACAAGGCACCAACGAGACCAGACTGTTATCACAGAATTTGTTTGGTTCCATTTAGCCCAATGAAGACATGAGGAGCACGTATAAGACTTTTCGAAATTTACCAAGCCTCCAATACATAGGCTACAGTATATAATTTTTATAGCCCAGTCGGTGGACTAGATACCCGATGAAAATATATAAATAGTGGCGTTTGATGAATAAGAGAATTCCTTAGTCAGTTACCGCTGAGGGCTATACGATATAAGATAATTAAATTCGTAGCAAAAAATGCCCATTAAAAATTAAAATCGTTTCCAGAACGAACAGAAAACATCAAAAGTAGGATTTCTCAAAATTTGGCCGCCATGATTTTAACGATTGCATTGCATGCCACATATAATTATTAGTATTATGAACCTATTTCATATAAAGAATTCCACAATGCATGTGGCCATAGAGAAATGACGTCAAAAGCCAATATTTTGATTAGTTGACCTCGAGCGAAATCGGTATTGATTCAGTAAGAACATACCGTACCCTAAATATTTTTAATCCAGAATTGTTGCATAAAAAGAGAGGAGCACCCACTTCTGAAATATTTCTGGAGGTCTTAAAAACTACTCTGTGAACAGATATGTCTGTGTCAACATACCATGCCCCTTAAGAGGATATGGAGCGTAGAATATTGGAATCCATAATACGATACTTAATATTTTTTATTTACTTTACTATGCGATTTATTAAAAATTTGGTGTATTCCAGTTGCAGAAGACTATTTCATACTGTACATCAAATTAGAGGATATTTTCAATTGCTTGTGGGATAGTTCTAGTTTTTCCATAAACTTTACAATAGGTACTGTAACTTTCATGGAAGAACTGCTGTACCTAAAATTAAAAATATTAAAGAAACCTTAAAACATGACGCATGAAATAAATATTGAATAGACTAAATCTGTAATAACTTACTTAGTAAATTTAATAAAGATAAATAAAAATTCAATAAAAACATCAGATTTTGGGATGCCAATTTTCCACGTTACACCTCCTCTTAAATCCACAATGGTTACGATGAAAGAAAGAGGAAGTCACTTTCAGAAAGAAAGAGGAAGTCACTTTCAGTTCATAGCACACTCCTACACAGACTGCCCGTAATTCAGTTGGACAAAGCTCTCATGGGAATGGCTTCATGATTGTGATACAGCCCAAGATTAAGACACCAAAAATAATGTGAGTATTCAGTCAACATTTACTCATCATCAAGGATCCAGATAACGCACAAGTTAAACAATCGATTCACGTCTTTATAACTAACGTAGCTGATCAATAGTTCACAATCTATACAATCACCCCATAGTCATTTAGTAGGCTGCATACCAAATTTTGAACAAGTACTACAGTACTACTGGTACATACGTTTTTTTCTCTTCATAAACGGTATGTGATACTAGACTCAACGGTGCAGAGATAAGCTATCCACTCTATGATAATGAAGTTTCACAATTTGCAATTAGTACGGTACAGGCTAAAATACACTAAAACGTTTGTGCGAAAGATTAATAAGGGTGACCGGTAGGATTATCCCGTGTTTGGCCCCTAGCCCCCTCTACTACAATGGCGTTCTGCCGTTGACCGTTGTACAAGGGAAAGAATTGATCTAACACACTCCATACCTCCCAACCACAAGGAGGCTCCCTTTTGTGTTTCTACTAACGTATGCTGACAATTATCCTAAATGGCATAATAATGATTCACTCTGAGCAGCTAGGTCTAAAGGTGTACCATGTGTACCTATGGCCTACTGTCATCTATGTCCGTCATTATTAGCCAATCAGAGCGCCAGTTACAAATCTATTAGACTACTGATGGGTAGGCTCCCTGAAGTCATAAAAGACTTGTAACGGCGACTTAAAGGACAATTCGCAGACAAGCAGCTGACAATTCTCAGTTACCAGACCAGAGAGCAAATACAAGATGAGATTAGGGTAAGTGTATTATAATATATTGAATAATTAATCATTAAGTTCTATTTTATGTACAGCCTCCTACATGGTGAATTAGACCATAACAAACAACAAGACACAATTTCGAGATTGGTCAGTTTCTACTAATGTAAGACTGTTAGCCAGCGCTAGGAGAAGTATGTCACATCATCGGTTATTGTACTTACATATTCAATGCCTGTAGACATGTCGTTAAAGCGAATTTGAATGTTGGTGGACCTGGGCTCTTTATCCCGTTCCGCAGCCACCACTTCTGAGAGTTTTCCCCACCACAGTTCCCGAGTGGCTTGCGTACTGGAAACAAAAACAACTTATTATAACCATCCCGGGGCTGGAGACCGTCATCAATATGGCTGATAGTGTAGCCTGCACAAGATAAGTACGCAATTTGGCGGGGAAAAGCAGTGATTAGTGTAGCCTGCAAAAGCTAAGTACAGAGTTTTTGACCGGGTCCAAGTATCCGTTTTGCTATGCTGCAATGTGTAAGACTTCGATATTTTTTGCGCTGGTACTTATCTCTGAAAGTTGACTTATGGTTAACGGGTGCCTCGTAAGGCATATTATGGCTCCCGCCGCTCCAGTTAATGTATTTCTATGATTATAACTCGTATTGTGGGAATGAACAAAAAATAAATTATGAGAAACAGACGGTAGGGAAAAATTTTAATTGTCTTCACCCCCCCCCCCCCCCAAAGGCCCTATGTTAACTGCTATCCGGAGTTTCACTTTGACGTCATCTAAAAAACATAAAAATAATGCCATTGGTCAAGACATGAGATAAAATTTAGATACAACAGTAAGTTTGCACCTACAATTATACACAACTAGCTTAACTATTGCTTAACTTTACTGTACATGGTACGTACAAGTAGGTAATTAAAATACAATGCCTAACAATACTAGCTGTTACATTAGATAGGCAGGTTTCAGGTAGAAACAGAGGCCATTAAAAAAACCGTGCCGGTCCGAAAGTGAAATCTGCTTTGGAAAAGGCGACAGAGAACTAGATAAAACTGATAAAGTATAGCAGGGAACCTAATGTCCTCGTAAGTCTGCCTCGCTGGGGAATGAATGGATTTTAGGGTACCTAGGCTACCCATAACAAGTTTCATTTTTGAAAATTGCTTTTTTAAATACCTATATACGGATGAGCTCGTAGCATAAGTACCTACATTTGACAAGATAAGCAATATTTCTAAAATATTATTGTATTTGCCTTATGATGAAAACAATCTGGATGTGACGAAAAGGAGCGTTAATTGATAGGCATACCGTATTAGTTCTTAGTAGTATAGTTTATTTCCGTATGGAAATTTTAGGTAAAGTACTAGTAATATAATAAATTAATCATATGGTAATGCCACCAAAGCCATTTAGAAAGACTGAGGACAAAGACCATTGACAGTGCTTATTGGGATATTCAACGGACTTAAGATTATAAAAAATACAATTAAAAATACTGCAAGGATTGTGCGGCTCTCGACTCTGGAACAACGAAAGCCACAAAAAAAATCATATCATTACCAGGGACGGACCGCCAACACGCCCCCCCCCCCCCCCCCGAGAGAAATAGCTTTATACTAGATAGAATGGACTTTTGAAAGAAATTAAGAAAAATTATTACTCAAGTAAGGGAAACGCGATATTTTTCAGGCCACCGCCCCCCCCCTTTTTCTGAAACCGTCCCTGATCATTACACAGACGACAACCTGTCGACTACTGACACAAACCAAAACTTACAATCTACGAAAGGTGAGCTTCCATTCTTTGTTGCGATAGGTAACCTAACACGTAACTGATAAACCATCAAGCAATCAAAGCTTGCCTAACTCACTCGAATGGAAAAAAACCTGAAGAGAATTGGGTTTGAAAATTAATACTTATAGGTATATATGGGTGTTGAGTTTCTACACTGGATCTTGAAATGTCATCCATAGGTCTATTTTATCGAACGAACGCAAAGGAGGGGTGAACATATCAGCAAAATTTGAGGGTAAATATCTGTAAAAAACGTAATTGAGAAAGAAACGAAAAAAAAAAAGTTTAGTAATTAGTTAATTTGTCCACGAGTAGGCTACAGGTATATCGAAACTGATCAGGTTTTACGAAGTCTCACCCTCCCCACTGCCCCTGCATTCCAACCAATTGCGATGGATCCAGGATATTTTTTAATATGGGCGCAGCGGCGAGGGGGTCCGATGAATTCCCCAGGGATTTTTTTTTTTAAATATAGGTGCAAAATAATAAGTTTTTAGTATTCGGATATTTAACTACTGAATTTCAAAATAATAAATTAAGAAAATAAAGAACGGGACGGGGGGGTCTAGGGGTCTTCCAAAAATAACAGGTTTATACAAATTTTATTTTGAAGCAATTTGTTTTTATACATTTTTGCGATTGGCGGCGAGTGGGGCCTCTCTGGGCTTGGGGCAGGGCTATTGCTCGGCTTAGTGCTAAATCCGGAACTTGAAGCAAACGAGGGGTGGCACCGGGTGACACTTAAGTACCTGCATCTTTCCACACGTTAAGGAAGCTAACTACTCATTATGTAGGTTATATTAATGCCACCCACTCCGCAAACTTAGCAAAAGAGAAGTCTAGCGATCTGATCATCCAGTCAATGAAATAAATAAAATTGACTCTTCCTTATTGAACACTTATTCCACAGGTACATGAGTTTTAGACCCATATGCCATATTGGTAAATGACAACACCCTATAAGGTCAATACGTATCAGTAAACCGACCTATATGAGAAAGTCACAGCTGTTCGAACACATGCTGACCATGGTGACGTCATGCAAATGTCACAGTCATACGGTAATGCAATTCAGTGATAAATGATTGTACTGATCAATACACGAAATGCTTTGCATAATTAGCATTAACCTGGGAGAGAACGTAAGATCCGTGCTATAGGCCTAAACTTACAAAAGCTAATCAACAACTTACGAAGTTCTCTCGAGGTAGCAGTCTACTCAACGAACTAAGCCTGGAAGGGGGGGGGGGGCCAATTTCTGGTTCTAACCTGTCATTTGCTAACCACTGGAAGAACGAATTAGGAACCCTCCTCCGCGAGTTGAGAGTCCGTAGATGGTGGAACGTCGTACAAAACCGAAATACTTGAGCAGTACTCTTGGACAGCCTATCAAGGGCTGTACTTACAGCGACTTGATCCAGAAGATGATGAAAAAGAACATGATATTTTAAAATGTACATGACTGAACTATAGGTACGTAATAAATAGTCAAAAGACCCAAATTAATCGCGAGAACCATCAGTTATAAAAAATTAAAAATGAGCTAGGATGGTTATTAAATTTGTGTTAGCCTATTTGTTCCACTATGTCCATAATTGGGACGATGCGAACCGGCAGGAGCCCCCCCCCCCTCGTCCTTGGGGCTTACTTTTTAACGAGTGCTCCTAAAGTTGGTTCTTTTAAATATTAGTACTTAGGAACTTTGCATACCACATTGTATGGGAATTGTTTTAATCAATATGGAAAATAAAGACAATTTTCCTTCTTTCTTTCTAGTACGAAATAGTCCTAAACTATTATGTATAGATGTTTTTATAACTCAACTGAGCCTACCTTATGAAATGTGTAGAAACCGGTCTTAGACAACTGCTGCAGTCGACTGTATCAAGACTAGAAATCGTGGGTGACACCGGCCCGTCAAACGGTTTTTGAAAAAAGCTGACACCGCTCACATTGGCCCAGGTATCGCTCAGAACTTTGAATCGCCGTTTTGGCAAGCCCCAGCAACAAGCCTGAATATTATCCTCGTCTGCCCAGGGACTCATGCCCATGGTCATGTCGGCGCAAGACGCAGCGTGACAGAACCGGCAAGCGCACAACCACTCAACTCAACAGTCCGATTGACACTGAAGCCACTGAGCGGAGAAATGAGAATTGAATAAGAGAATGACTGATGATTATTGAATGAAGTGCTTAGTGAGGGAAAATAACATTTTGGAAGCGGGGTTGATACTTGGGGTGAACAACTAGGTCATAAGCTTAACACGGGTTCCTTGTCATCCGTTATTGCAAGGGTGCTTCCGATTCTTGTACGAATACTAAAATCGGCTTACAGTAATGCAATAAAATTGGTTTTATGAGTTAATCGGCTAAAAAATAGCCCAAGCTGCCTGTAATGTGATGAATGAAATCAAATGATCTTATTCCTTTCGTTATTACAATATTTTTAACATACGTAATTTGCTAATAAAGACATTGTATTAACATTCCAACGGAGTACAGTAGGTTATACAATTCTATTGTAATAATGTAATTGCCTGAATCAGATACAATCTTAGAAGTCTATGCAGTTCTACTAAAGATGTCAACCGCAGATGTTGACGAAACGTTGGAAGTACGTAGTATATATGGGCACAAAAAGTTCTCATTCCCGGGCGAAATAATACCATAAAGGATATAGTATCTTATTTTGAATTGAATGGTGACCCCAGTGACAAGTTCCCACCATGAGGGATTGAGAAACCCCTCGGCTAGTCCCTTTTACAGCATGCTCGTAAAATATAGTTTTTGGACTTTAATGACTTACGAATTTTAAACTATGCTTTACCATAATAATATGTATTTTACGATTTTTTGCACCATGAATATTGTAAAAGAATTTTATTGGGGTCGTGGGTTTATTAGGCTCTTCTAATAAACTAAAATAAACATAATCCGGTCTCTCACATTCTTTTAGGAATGGTTTAATTTAAACCCAAAGGGTCAAAATATCCTATGGCCCCTAAGGAGTTGGAAGGGCAATTTTATTAATAGATGTTTTTTAATTATTAATTAGAAAATAATTTTCACAATGTGCAAAACGCAATAACCTATTATTCTAAGCAAAGGCCTGCAATAAAAAATATTTATTGGATTGAAGTTCTGTCCGATGATCAGGCTAACGCCTGTGGTGCGATACACATGCAATACCCAACGGTACAAGTTACACAGTCATGATGAATGATGATGATCTATCCTCTATATCAAGGAATATTTTTGTCAGTAATGCCACAATGCCATACCTCCACCTTTCTCTTTCCTGCAAGAAACAAAAAGGAATATGCCCAGGTTTTGAAAGAAAAACAAAGTATTGTAGTATGGCTCATAATATGTAAATATGAATTAATATTATGGGTCAATAATATTGTAAGAGTGAGCCGAAAGGCCCAAAATTCGCCCATATGGAAAATAAAGACAATTTTCTTTCTTTCTTTCTTTCATACAAAGTTCAATATTGAAGTAAGTTGGCCTCTTCGGCGGTTGGGTAAGGTAAGGGAACGACAACATTGTAACCACTTCCAAGACATTCGAATAAAAACAAAAAGAAAAACGAAGAAGGGTTGTAATATAGGGACAGAAGTGTCACCCAAGACTAACAGGCTGACGTGCAGAGAAGACTTGTCGACAAGGGATGCTCCAAGTTCCCACCCCGTCTGAGGTCATTACATTGCGCAAGGACCCTAATCTAAGACTCTCCCTAAAATGAACCACTGAAAGGGGTGGATTAATGGTATTTTATCATCTTTTAATAAAATTAATGAAACAAGTCTGTTCGGGCAATTAAGTATCGAAACAACGGCCAATGCACTGGATGATTGATGGGTTTTATTATGGCAATCCACAGTTTAAGGGTTCTCTTCTTATTTGCTTGCATGTAACAATGGACCTCTAATTCAGCAGACCATCATTGAGCACTCTCCCAGTCTCTCCCTGCTATAACAGCACCTAAGTGAACAATTCCAATTTTCGAAAGTAACGATGCTATGCATAGGCCAAACATTTCGGAGTTGCATAATCAAATATTTGCAGGAATTTACCAATGACTACCGTCTTTTCAGACTGTTACCGAATAAAGATGCATTCACAGTATGCGGAAGGAACATTTTCATCGAAAGTGATGGTTAAACATTAATTTGATGAAGTTGAGAAGCATACACTTGTTCACGAACTTGGCTAAGTTGGGCTCAACCCTATTACAATGTGTAAGTGGTAAGTTGTAAGTCCATTGTCGATTGCATCAGTGTAGGTTGACATGAACTCACCACTTTTTTTCAACGGCCAAAACGTATGCAGAAACAATAATAAAAAAACAATACCCGAATAATCATAGGGGTCATCGTGTGTAAGGTAGCATATACGTCCATAAAAAGGCATTCAAAAATATAACGGATGTATACGTGATACGTGGAGGTGGCAAATGGGTAAAAGGACTGAAGAACCAAAGGGGCAAAGGAAGTACGCACCCTAGCCCAGTGAATAACGAAGAAATGGCCTAGCGTGGGAAAATCATCAAAAGATTCGGGATGATTAAGAAGGAGGGGGTGAGTGTAGAAAAATCGAACTGGAATGAACCCTTCAACACCTAGCCACCTTTCTCTATGAGTAATAAAACACTAACTAATTATTATAATAAACTCCGTAAATTAATTGCAATTACCTGGGTAGCTAAGCACTTTTATGGGATACATTTCTAGGGTTTCTAGACACAAAGCCCACACTGGAAATTAAACTGAGGGAATATCAATTCCTCACGAATTTAATTAAGAATTGAATTAAAGAAGTGTGTCAAGAAAAAGAAACAAAAATAAAATTAAAAACTTTGTAGATACTGTACAGCTGTTATGATTAATGTACAGTAGGTTGAGTTTCATTCAGCAGCTAAATTTAGCTCATGTTAAATTTGGATGATTTCAAATTCACAATGAAATGTACCTGGCGCACAAGTAATGTCATTGAATAAAACAAGTGTTCTAATGAAACAAGTACCATCGGTGAAGAACAAGGGTTATCCATTCATTAACTTATGAATGAAATTTGATGGTTTATCCTGAAATTTGTAATGAGATGTGCCTACAATAGGGTAATAATAATAAGTCTTTAATGAAAAAAAAAAAAGGAAACACAGATGCAGCGAGATTTGGGCTTAGGGCCCCCTCTTCCACCTAACTGTACATATCAGCTAGTTTAGCTTATTTTTTTTTTAATATTAAAAAACAACATACACATAGCGAATATCAGGCACACCTTCTTGTATTCATAAAAAAGTCATACTAGTACCAATTCGCTACCATCCATGTTCAATTTCTCATTATTGACACCAGCTTTCCTTGATCAACCGATGACAGTGGTTTGATAAGTAAGGTGAAACTTGTAATATTTGGTTTTGAATACGTTAAGAGAGGGAGAAGCACGACTTTCTGTAGGGTTCGAGTTCCATAGCGTAGAGGAAGTGATGAGAAAGATGAAAAATAGTGGAAGATTCGGTGATGGGAGAGATAGGAAAAGCGCTTATTCCACCTACGTCAATAGTGCATAGTAAATGTGGTATTGACGGGGTAGCAGACATTTTTAGACTGCCTTTAATGTCTGCTACCACGTCAATACCACATTTAATATGCACTATTGACGTAGGTGGAATATGCGCCTTAAAAGGAGATCGTCCTCACGAGTAGGGATGTATGGGGTTGGGTATGCAGCACCTTTAACACGAAACACACCTGTTGAACAATAAACCTGTAGAGATTGCTATTTACATAAATTGCAATACGTGGACTTACCCCTTCAATATCAGAGCTAGGCCTAACTTGTTCATCTTATAAGAATAACACTTACTTAAAATGCTTTTATTATTCACTCAATTTTATTCTGCATTAGGCCTATTGGCAAATATTTTAGAAATCACTTCTCATTTATTCAAATTCAGTTTAAACTCCACATTTTAAACTGACGAGTAATACTGCATGCTGAGTATTTAATTCATTTCAAAAATGGAAAATATAGAAAAAAAAATGTATGTATGACTTAGGCGAGAGTGTATTGTACTGCAGGCATAGACATTGGACAGGAATAGGCCTAAGCGTAGGGTACTCACTTGAAGGTGGCGACGACGTTGGTGGTGGGCCAGCCCATGACGAACGACGTCTCCGGGCTTTTGCGCACCTCACTCACGTCCTCGAGCGCGCTCCTCGTCTGCCACATCTCTGACAGCCGCACCTTCTCCTTCAGCTTGAAGTTGCCACCGGACCGCGCCTTTGCCACCAGCAGCAGATCGTTGAACAGAAACAGGTGTCGGTCCTGACTTTGTACACCCTGCAAGAGCCAATAAATAAATACATAAATAATGAGTTTGTTCTATTTCTAAGCCAACCTAGCGGAGTTTACTATAAAGCTCTCTCTTACACTCAACAAGCGAAGGCCCGTGATCTCCTGCTTTGTCTACTGCTATGTCCTCTGAATCATGGCCAGAAAATGTAGCAGGTTACAATTGTTGTGTTTAAATTGTTTCTATATTTAATAAACGTTCATTCATTCATTCAGGTGTGGGACTCGAACCAACAAGGATTCAGTGAAGCCCACTACTTTACATGCCCTGATAGATCGATAATTCTGGTGAAATTCGACCTTGTACAAAAAGGATACCTAATGTGGGTATCGGAGTGTTTGGTTGATGACCTTTTGTGTGTAACCTATTGTATTATACCGTAATCGTGCCTTAGTAGTACTTAAAATGTATTTAAGGAGAACATTTTAAAAATATATAGGAGCAGAATTGTGGGTTTTTACGCATCTCGGCTATTCCTGACCATAGTTTCTCTTACCGAGGTAAACTGAACGGGGGCTTCGAGGAGGAAGACCCTCTTGGCAGGCCGATCCCTCGGCAGAGTCTCGCCAGCCTCCTGGTCCACGCGCTTGGCCGACAGCGCGCGGTGGAGCCGCGCGGCAGTGGTGCTGCGCTTGCGCATGAGCCCCTTCATGCGCATGGTGAGGGGGTCGCGGTCGTAGAGACGCAGCGCGTCGCTGGGGAACAGCTCCTGTATCCTCTCGAGATCACTTTGCACCGTCTTCACCTCCTGCAATATAGAAAAACACTAAATTAGCCTTTGGATATACAGTACGGTGGGGTTGAAGCAAAAAAGATTTGAGATGTGCAGCCGTGATGGGAAGATGGGAACCAACCAACTGCACGTACAAGGAAGTAAGAAGGTGACTATTTCAGAGAGGCATATTACTGTAAATATCATTGTCACATAAGTAACTTATACAGAAGTTATACCTTGCAAATAGGGGGCCCGGGGGTCCTCCCCAATCCCGGGAGCATTTTTTAAAAATATAGTTGCAAAATTGCAGGGTTTAACACATTTAGGCAGAAAAATTATTTTTCTAGAGAGATTTTTTCTCCCGTCGTGGGTACGGGCTTGCGTATTGGTAAACATCATATAGTATAGTGCAACGTTTTTGTTTAATGAATCTGAATTTATTTGCTAATAAATCGACGAGACGAAAAAAAACCATTTTTGCATCGAACATTGGTGCCAATAGCCCTCTCGTATACAATTAACTGCTTATCAGAATAGTGTGGTAATAAAGTCTGCTCCTCCAGCTCTAACCCCGCTCTGTCCTAAAGGATCCAGTGCCCGGCTTTGCCATATCTGCATCGAATCAATATAAATTGATGCAGCCATCGCATCCTTGGTCTTCCTACTCTTGGTTCTTCCTTGTGGTTGGCATTGCAGAGCGGTTCTCGTTGCTCTTCAATGTCTAGCCCCACTGCTCCACCTGAGCATACAATTTTGCTATTAGAATTAAACTGCTATTTTTTGTCCCGCCCTTTTATGCTCGTTACCGTGGTCACATAATAGATATGAGCGATTCAGACAGGTGACCAAGGTCACTGGCCAAACTCGCGGGCACTTTCTCCCCTTCAGTAGACTTCCGCATGGGTTTGCCGGAGTAATCGCGGACGGTGGAAAGCCAATCAGGGGTCAACAGGGTCAGCTAGGTGAACCACATCACACCCATTATTGTCAAGATCTTGCCAATGAGATCATTAATGGCATGTTTCATACCTTGATGTGATGCCGATTTTTTTTAATCGCTTGTGTCGGTGCACTGAAATTGGGCAGACCAAGTTGTCCAGCTTAGGCCCAATCTGACGACTCATACTTATCATTTAAGTGACGCTTATCCTGTTATTATTTTTGTTGTTATTATTGAATCGGCCGAAGTAGTTAGCCTATGTCAGCCAATTCAATAATAATAATAATATTAAAAGGAATAAGCGCCACTTAAATGATCGTCGGATCGGGCCTTACTTGTACAGCCACGTTCGATCGTGTATTATTTGCAGCTCAACCTTAGTTACTACCCGACCATGATATCATGACTTTGTTTATTCGAAAACTTTCATAAGCGCAACACCGGGTTTACTCGATTTGTGTGAGTTTCAAATGTCACCCTATCGTGATCGGATGGTACTACAACTACAGCCCGATCATGGCGATTTGGGATTGTTATAATACCGGGGTTTATTCAATTGTTTTAAACAAATGAGTGCAAAATGCGCGGGAAATTCAAATTGATAAAATAATCTTCGGCTACATTTTTGGTGAGTTTTCAATTTTTTCCCCCTTAGATGTACATGTACACACATTAACTAAAATTCTTATTATATTTCAAAATTCTACCTGTACATTTTAATGTTTATTAGTATTTCCTTCAATTATTAACCAATGCAACCATTCTCTTGTATTCTAATAATTTATTAATTTCAATTTCCCGCGCATATTTTAACACCGTCACGTGACATCTTACTACTGCGGTATTAAAAAAAGAACCGGTCCGAGTTCACTCGAACATGCTTTCCAATTTATCAAAATTAGTAGATAGAGAAAATTAGTAATTTTATGGTAAATATTTTTCCTATGGTTAAATTTCAGATATCTCGAGGGGAGGGGGGGGGGGGTTGTCCACCTGACGTCACTGGAAGTGAGGTAAATTCCCGATAGGTCAAACAAACACATTAATTACCACACAGCAATAATGGCAGGGCATGCAATGCATATGAGCGCGAATTCTCATCATTTTTTTCAAAAAATAATTTTTTGGGCAAAACCAAATATTTTTTTGGGAAAGCAACCTATCCGGTTTCTTTACTCAATTTAACACCTAAAACATGCTTGAAGGTAGAAATCATCGATAGAAAGGTTTCGCATTTTTTAGTCATTTTTTCATTAAAATTTAGTTATTTTTATTTTTTTACCCCCAGAAGCAAACTATCAAGGGGCAAGCGACCCCCCGCATTTTGTCAACACTAATAACGACTACAATCTACGAGAATTTAAAAGAAATCGTTGGAGCCGTTTTTGAGAAATAATTTTTTTAGACGTTTTTTTGGAGTTTTTTGAAAATAAAACCCCCCCAAATTGAGTTAGCCCAAAAAAAAAAAATGGTCCCGAGGTATGATTTTTGTGAACCTACATGCCAAATTTCACTCAAATCCACTGAGTAGTTTGCCCGGAAATCGACGAACAGACAGACCGACAGACCGACCGACAGACAGACATTTTGTAAAAACCACTTTTTTGGGTTCCTGGGACCTCAAAACGTGTAAATCCGTTGAAATCTCGGAATCGAAAATTTCGACCATCACAAAGCTTTCCTTATACTACGTATAAATTGGAAAGCAAGTATTATAATAATCCCAGATCGCCATGAACGGGCTGCAGCTGTACTCAGGGCCCAGTCTAACGCAACCTTTCTATAGGTCAAATAAAACATCCAGCCTTCTGACTCTACAGCCCTTGATGGACTTTGGCCCGCTCAATAACACGCCCCCAATAATCTCGACGCTCCACTATCCTCGGACTCAAGAAGATCAGTTTCTAATTCGTCTTTCCAATGGTTATGTGGACGTACCTGTAGTTCTCTTCCTGTAATGTCATCCAGCCCCGTTAAATAAATATTTATAGACCCACCCATAGAATTTCTGCCTTTATAAGATTAATTATTTTTCAATGTACTGTAGATTTTTTAGTGCTCTAATTTATTATGTATGTATTGATTGTATTACGGTATACTATATTATGTTGATTATACTATAAGGAAATATGAATTTGGGAGGTAAAGTTACACTTCTATCTTGTAGCCACAAGTACATATTTTAACTCATTGTGAAACATTACAAAGTAATTTTGACAGCTAGTTTTACAAAGTTACTAAGGAGACTATTATATTACTATTTAAAAAAATTATTTTCCTACACAAACAAAACTATAGCAGGGCAACTTAACCATCCATACTGTATTAGATTAGAAGGTTTGCTTTCTAACGAACGACTAACTTATTGCTCCAGCTTTATCATGCCGCAATTACAGTAAATGACCAGACGTTCAGCGTGCAGCCATGTAGCAGGGAAAGTGACCCCCGGGCGCTACGCCAATTTGGCCATTGCCCTTTTCAAGTTTATGTTATGTGTGCAAACCTTCCGCTAGAATAATGGCAACATAATTTACCATACATTCATGCCATAATTTTATTTCTCCACGCTGAGACTGCCCTGTGATGTAGTTTGGTTAATAAACACACACTAGCAACGGAAACCTGGCGTATTTAACACTATGATTGATCTGTCATGCCCATAAATGGCATTTACACGTATATTCCATAGGAGAGCACTTAAGGGAGTGCCACATATTAAATTGACTCACGTAGGCATAGATGGTGAGGATTGCATTGGAGTATAAGGCTAGGGTGGATCACTTAAGCCTGGTTTATAAACTTTCATTGCCATAAGACAACCTGTCTGTATTTGCCATACGTGAACATATTTTCACAATTGTATCGCTCAGTAGTTTCTTCCCACTTGTGTGTGTTACATATGTGTTAAAGTAGATTGTCAATTGTCAGAATTTTACTTCTCCCTTCTAGCCTAATATTTTACTCACAAAAAATATGACTCGGGGTATACAAAAGCAGATTCTACGGCAGCACTGGTGAAGAATCTGCTTCAGTAGAATCTGCCTTTGCGCACCAACTCATTTACTCCAACTTATCTCGACAGATCTGCTGCGTATCTGTCTTAGTGCATTGTGCGACTCGTATCTGTACTTAGTTAAGTCATGCTTTCGGCCGTTTCATAGCGTCAATGGTAAGCTTGTCTCAGCGTGTCCATTATCGCTTGTAGCTGGTGTAGGTTGACATCGACAACGTATGTCCAGTATGCCAATGGCCAAAAATTCATACGGAAACAATACAAATAATGTCCGAGTACGCCTGGGCCCATAAAAAGTCCTAAGGCGCCCATTCCATTGACCGGCTAGGGCTATTTCCAAAAACAGTGACGTAGTAGCAGACATTCAAGACTTAGGTTGCGTTTCCACCGATCTCGCATTGCAGAATGCAAATGACATTGACGGAAATTAGAATTTTTTTTATAGAAATCTATTAAAATGTTTGTACTTAACATATCCCATGACGCCATTTTTTAATTTTAGTTTGTTTGTTTGTGATTTTACTGTATGATCATTGATCAATTTTAACTATGGCATAGAGGAAAATAAACATTTCCGTCAATTCTGCAATGCGAGGTCGGTGGAAACGCCACCTAAGTCTTGAATGTCTGCTACCACGTCACCGTTTTTGGAAATAGCCCTAGCCGGTTAATGGAATGGGCACCTTAAAAAAAATAACTAATTAATAACTAGTGCATTGTCCACACACTTTTTCATTGAGTGCACACAATACAATATTTTTAAAAGAATATTTTTTCAATAACAAAAAGAATTATTATTAACAAAAACAATTGTTTATACATACTCGGCGTAGTCTAAACATTCAAATCTGTCAGGTGTATTTGACTTTAAAATAATTATAACCTTTCAGTTGATGAGAGACAATAACACACACGGAACTCGAACACAAAAAAACCGAAGTCTGTACTAAACACATAAAAATCAAATTGAGATGAGCTTGAAACTTGAACAAAACAGAAATGACCATTCTGGCGCAAACCACAATTAATACTAATCGCAAATCGTAACTCTTTGTTATTTTGGGTCCTAAATCATTTTGCTGCCTCAACAATCTACTTAAACATCATTCACCCGGCCTTCGGTACGACATTCGGTAAATATTGAAAAAAAAAAAAAAATACTGCGAATTAACTGCGACAAGTTGGTTCAATGGGTCAGCGGTTTGAATAAATTGAATGGCGCGTAGTCTAACGAACAAGCAATACGCTGACGCTGATTCGAAGAAGAGGGCCTTTTTTTAGATGCCTTTTATGGTTATTAGCGGAAGAAGGTGCAAAAGGATCAAGAGTCAGCAAGTTAAAAGAGGTTTCGTAAACGACAGAGGCTATAAATAAATGCGTGGAATGGTCACGTTGCAGGACATGGCACATCGGGAATTAATCTATAAGCCTCACAATTAGGAGGCTTCTGGGACAATGTAAATGTCCTTAAATGTCAACTATACCTTTGCAGTAATGATGATTTTTGTTGCAAACATATTAAAAGTGTTGTAAAACCTATTCATAGTCAACATTTTATGAAAATTACGGCGAACTTCGGCGGCTATTCCACCGGCGAATTTACTTCATTTGTGATTTGAGATTCTTTGTTTGTTTTGTTTTAAGGAGACTATTATGTAGATACTCAACTTATCTATCATAAATTAAGTTATAATATGGTAGCAGACATCATTAATAAGTCTCTACCATATTATAACTTAATTTATAATAGATAAGTTAAGTATCTACATAATAGCCTCCTTAAAACAAAACAAAAAGAATCTCAAATCACAAATGAAGTAAATTCGCCGGTGGAATTGCCGTCTTCAGGTCACCTACTTCCACAGTTGTATGTTTACTTTTTGAGTTGTTTACTATACTTTCAATGTTGATACTATCTTCATATTTATACATTTTATGGTACAGGAACCTTCGGGTGCGCCCAGAATACCCTCCCAAAGGTTTGGAGCGCATTGAGGACAAAAAACTGGGTAATTTTCATATACGGTTTAAACATTAGATTTGCTGTTAGTACCCGGCCAGCGTGATCCTACTGCATATGTATGTACAGTACAGTGCTGTATATTTTATCTTCGCTGAAAAAAGGCAACATTCTATCGGTATATACAATACAACTGGTTAAGTCCGGGTTAAGCCTGTTATACAATGCCTATATTGGTATTAAGCAAGCCTCAACCAACGATAATAAAGTAGAATAGATGGAGCCCAACCATAAGCTATTATTATTAGTGATTTGGCAACCGTAAACTGTTGATTCCATAGAACACCAAAGCCATAAGCTAAGTAAGGCTGATTGCGGGGAATCGTAGGCAAAGGTGACAATGGAAATGGCAAAAGTGGTCAAAGGAAATGTGACCAAGTTTGTAGGGTTCCAACAAACAAACAAAAATGCGGAAAATTAAAAACAAATCAACAATCCAGCAGGCAGGGCTGGCAACAGAATAAGGCACATTAATTTCTGTGCACTTGACCTTAGGTCCCTGGCAATCTTAATGGCTTTATTTTGACTGTATTTAGCTTATGGTGAGAACCTTACAGCCTAATTTCGAACTTTTTGCCGCTTCATTGCAAGCAGTGGTGTAGCCAGAATTTTTTTTTTTTTTTGGGGGGGTCCAGTTTTCATATAGTTTGCCTGCTTACGATAGATTTTCGAATGGGGTGGTGTTTCATTTGGCGCCCGTCTCCCCCTCACCCCCGGGGATGGTTTTTTTAAAAGATAAGCTTGAAATAGTTTGCCGGCAAAAATTTTGATTTTTCAGACATTATTAACAAAACTGGAAAAAGGGGGACCGGGGTCTCCCCGGTGATTTTTTTAGATAAATAACTAAAAAAAATTGCTATTTTCCTAAATTTTGGGGGGGAGGTACGGACCCCGCTGAACCCCCCTTGGCTACGCCACTGATTGCATGCGTAGCCGATTCCCCTCTTACCCACCTGGCCTCAATATGCCCAAGGACATCGGGAACGTGTGCCATTACAAGAAGGCATCATGCCGAAAGAGTACCAGAAATGAATAACCTATCCCTAAAATAAATAAATCAGTTTAATTAGCAAATAGGTAAATGCTCATTCTAGGCTGCCTAAGAGAATAGGGAAGTATGGGCGAATAGAAACAGAATTATGAATGAATAAAGGTATACTGTAAGTACCTAGGCCTAACTTATTCAAGGCGATAAGACTGTCACCATTTTTTTAATGAGTCAAATGTTCAGAACAAAATAGTATAACTTTGAAAAAGCTATAGCTATAGGCTACCTATATTTTTTTATTTTTATTTTATATTTTTTATAGTTTTTTGCGGTAAACGTGAAGAAATTTTGCTCTATTCACCCACTGACCCACGTGTCCCCACGAACGGTAATAAAACGCAAAGTAATAAATAATAAAGTGATCATAGTTACCTCTTTAGCCTTTGCCCTGGCACGGGCAGCCTCTTCATGCTCATCTCGTTGCGCAGACAACAGCTGCTCCAGGTACTCTTCATATTGGGCCAGTCGTTGTACCTGCGGCAAAGAAAATTAAAATGTGAGTTGGTTGCCACTATAAAACTGCCACGACCTTCAGAGGTCAGCTACTACACGCAGGCGCGGTTGCAGAAGAGCCCCCCCCCCCCCCCCCGGAGATATCAGCGCTCACTTGATAAAAATAGGTTTTGTACGAAAATTGGCAATTTGGTTAAGCATAGTTAAAAATTATAACTATACGTAGTACTTCAATATAAACATTACAAATATTTCGTCGATCGAATAAATATTGGGTGGAATAATTTATATTCAAGTGTGTAATCAGAGTCATTGAGTATTTAAATTTCTTTTCACATAAATAATAAATTTTTCGATGTCTTTCTCTAAATTACACATCACAATTTCAAGACCTCTCATTAAAAAGAGTTTCTCTTCACAAACATAGAGGCTTCCTACGGACTCTACTTTCCACAGCTCCACCAAAGTTGTGCGATGGTAGGATCCACCCTTTAAAAAAAATGTAAGGTTCACCAAGTTTTCCAAGAATTACTCGATAACTATTAATTTGAGGAAAAGTTGCAAAATTAGCCGATTACAAAATTGCCAATATTGCAGAGGTACACTTGACAGCACTGGCGCTACCACGTCAATGACTTTACTGCCGTTTCAAATAGTCAGCAAAGCGGCACGAGGAGAATTAAACTGCGAAAGAGCATTAACCAATTTGTTTTGCCCGTGATTTTAAATAGGACTCATGAAATTCGATTTTCCGCAATATTGTTTAAATGCACAGTAATTGCGAATACAAAATGTAGCCTACACGTGCGGCGAAATAAACTGCCTACATACATGGGTTCCCCGGGATTCGTGAAACCACGAATACGCTAATGCGTAATTGCCTAGTCCTATAAGGCTACAAGATTGATAGTCCATGAAGAGGGCTGCAATTTTAGTCCCCTATTGTATTTTGGATGATGCCTGTACATTGTATAATATAGGCGACTTGCCAGGGCCGTCGACAGGGGGGGGGGGCACCGTCACGATAAAAATTTGAACTTTTCTAAAAGATAATACTTAGAAATGCTTAAAATTCAACTGTTTTACATGGTGTGCCCCCTAATCCCACACAACGTTTATCCACCTCATTAGTGTTTCAATGTTATTTTAATAGGGAAGCGAAACCTATCCTATGTAAAAAGCCGTATGAGGAACAAGAAAAACATTCAACATACACAGTTCAAAACGAAGTTATTTATTTGACCCATTGCAAATTGTTAATTACGCCAGATTTATTTCTAAATAAGGCTAGCAGAAATTAGTCACATTACTGCAGAATATAGCCTCCCATTGCTAAATACGCTACTCAATGCATAATTAGGTATAATTATTATACCGTCCCGGTTATTAAGAAGAAAAAAGCAAGAAACATGACAAAAATCCATATAATGACAAGTGATGGCACAAGAACATAGCGACATCTACCTGTTGATTACATAAATAAAAATTGCAGAACGAGAATCAATTTTGAGGGAAACCGCCGTCCTGCTACATCATAATTATCAGAATTCCCTAGCGGACTAATATGGTTATATGGAAAAACAATGTTGCAAGTTAATAGAATTTTATAATGTTTGAACTTAAACGCACCGAAACACTTAAAAATTAATTACAGGTTTAAATTGCAATAATAATAACAACTACGATATAAGGCCGACTTGGTTCTTTTTACTTCTATCATTCAAAGGAATTTAAAAAACGCAACCTTCAGCGTTCTTAGCATTGTTGCATGAAAGTTGGATATAAACTCGCTCCCATTCGCCGCGCCAATAATTGCCCGTGTTGCATAAAGCGGGCAATTACGGTAGAAGAGTCCAGCGAGGGGCCGTCTGCGATTGGCCCAGGGTAGCCAATATCGGGAAATTTCTTCAGAGGTTTACCAGGAAGTTCATTTAGTCCACTATCCACATGTTCGCTTTAAACCCAAACCGTCAACAGGGCCGTGACGACATCTTGGAAAGCAGCTGCTTCTGGTAGAAGATGTGATCTGATCATCAAGGCAAACGCAATCCCCAGTGGTCACATTGAAGATGGAGACCGGCCAAGATTACCCCCTGAGCCACCTGCAGGATCTCCCATCTGCCCCCGACTGGCCGACCACCTGTCCAACTGCAGACCTCTGGGCATCTCTGACTTCGGACAATTTTGGACATACGTTCCACAGACCATCGATAATCGATAGATTTCAACTGGAGAAGAAGACTTCAGCTAAAAATAACCAGTCTATACTCTAGTAGTCTATCTATGTTATACTGCATGTTTGATATCAACAAATAGGATTGGCAACCCTGGCAACCAGAGGTCCTGGTGGGCCATAAGATAGGCTATCATTGAGCCTCACTAATTTCGGCTGGTGCCGCGGCGAGTCATTCATACGTAAGAGTCAATTAGAACATCTCTCTGGATAATTATTGTACAGCATAATAAGATGAATTAGCTGGGAGAATGTATAGGAGAAGAAAAGCTGCCGCGGAAATGACATTGCATAAGGCTGAATTTATTAGTAGGGCAAAGTGCAATACGCCAAAATAGTACAGTATCCTATTAAGCGTAGATATACAGTTACGATAATATACGAGTGTCATAGAATACAACATTATTATCTAATTGCCGTTCATCAGGTGAATAAATATGAAATTAGAAGATATATACTGTTCATTTCCAAATTTCCGGTATTGTTCTCTAAACCCAATAAAAAAAAACACAAAAACACAAGATATTTGTAGATGCTTGTCACATTTTTTTCCGCAGGTATTATGTCTCATTGGAATTTAGTGACACCCACAACCAGGCAATTTTCTCTATATGAGGCGAAAGGAATATGCAAAAATTACATTACTAACCTCCAGTACGTATACTGAGCCATTGTACACGAAAAAAGACGTCATGAGAGCAGTGGGCTCACATGTAGTGATGCACACAAGCTGCACGTGTCTATTCTTGATAGACCAAAAATACAAACCAATTCATCTTGAAGCTGGTGGTCCAGCGGAAATGCAACAAGTGGGGGCTCCCCTTTTCAGCTAGTGCCTTTTTACTGGCTCATTGGCCCTGATTACACACACTAATATTTATTCAATCGAAGAAAAATGTGGAGAGTTTATGTTGAATAACTTGAATATGCGATTGAATCTGAATTTTTGTTATCACACTTTCCGATATTACTTAGACCCATATTTATTGGATCGAGTATTGGAACAATATTAGAGTTTCTAATATGAAGGATTCTGAAAAAAATATTTAAAGCAATAATATAGATCTAGAAATGAAATTGTGGTAGAGCGGTCAGTAGACATTTTGGTTAAAGACTTGAAGTCATTGATAATTTAAAAAAAAAAAATAGTCCGTTTTATGTTTTAATCTACTGTAGGCTCGAAGTTTCTAGCCCATATAAATGCTGTGCTTTTGCAATAAAAACAATTCTGACAGCATATTAATTTCTATGGCTATCATAGACATTCCAGGGCACCTGTTAATGAGACGTCATTATATAGGGCGTAACTCAGTTAAGGGCCTAGTGTCGTGTAACCTTGACATGACCTGGGCATCTAAGTGTTCCAGCAAACTGCCTGTGACCCTGCTTCCTTATTTTTTTTACTTCTTATCGTCTGCCTCTCAGTCCGTACGGGGGAACCAGAGGGGGCTCCCCAAAAAAATGACACACTACGGCCTAATAGCAAAAAAAAAAAAAAAAAAAAGTATACTTAGTAAGCGGTGAAGTGAGCAAGTTTAACTTAAATTGAAATACACTTTTAAGTACCTTAATCGTAAGATTACTAAGTAACCAAGAGCATGTACGACCTACAGGATGAAATTTAATCAAATCCTGTAGCGGCCTAAAAAGATAATAAACCGACATTGCTATATCGGATATGAGGAAACCACGCTTTCACTTACATGGCGACCCTTTTAAGCTGCATCCTGCTGCGTATCATCAATCATACCCGATAATACAATATTATTACATGTAGGTATTGCAATATAGCTACACCCAAGCTGCGTCCGTTCGAACTAAAACTTCAAAAATTCAGTTTTGAAACAAATACTACTTGTAGTTAGTTTCTTGATTGTATTGCGTGATATCATAAGAGTGGATAATCCTGACTTCAACCGTACGAGCAAAAATGTAGCTTACATCTGTTTTGTTTACACCAGAGGGCGAAGGCCCCAGTCTGTGCCGGATTCACCATGAGGCCATGATCCCCAAATACCCCCAAAGAGGGGCCTCCACAAAAGGGCTCCCAGAGAGGAAACGAGGGGTCTCGCTAAAAGCCCCCACTATGGATCAAACATAGAAAAAAATATAAAATTGAAAATTCACATAAAAATAATAATTAAATTAACTTGAACAACTTTTGAAACTGGAGGGAAACACTGGAAGTGGTTAATTTTTAATTTAAATGTTGTTTTGTTCTGTTGTCACGTCATTTTTTTCTGAAGTGAATGATAATTAATTGACCTGCACATTGGGTTGGTCTCAGGACCTTCACAAGGTTTAACCCGGCACTGCAGTGGGCTCTGATTTTCGGTTTTGATTCACGTGGGCTTTTAAGCCAAAAAACATGAATGCAATTGATTCATTGACAGTCAGCGACTTCAGTGGTAAGGTGGTAGCGTGCTTGTACTTGTGCGAGTATCTAGTATCTATACACCTTCCGGTCGGAGACGTGTCGTAACTCGACACAAGTACCTATTAGGTGACTTAGTGAGGCGATTGAAAAGGTTAATGAGATACATTCATTAAATTGTTTGGATGCGATTTAACCTTAAAAAAAAAGCTGTGTACAAAAAATACGAGCGATACCATAGCCACCGGCAGGCATCAATGACATCTCCCACTTACCTAGTTACCTTACCTTACCTGGTGCCTAGTTGCATGTTTCGAAAAGCAGGTAAGCGTATTGTGAATGTAAAATCTTCTTAAGTGAGCGGAAATGACGCAGGAGTGACATATCCGTACGTGATAGTACGAAGAGCCAAAGCTGATGCACAAACGCAATGCTATAACAATATGCTTATCACTTATGGCATTTCCATGCAGTTTAGCCAAGGACACTATTGCATATTAGACACATTTTGCTACATTTGTTGTATTTTTGAAATATTTCTATAGGAAAGTTGTCTATTAAGGAAGAGTGCATTTTTTGTGAGACACAAGCGGAGCACATACGGTCGTTCATTAGGCACCCATTCCACCGACCGGCTAGGGCTATTTACAAAAACAGTGACGTGGTAGCAGACATTCAAGACTTAGGCGGGGTTTCAACCGACCTCGCATTGCAGAATTGACGGAAATGTTTATTTCCCGCTATGCCATAGTTAAAATTGATCAATGATCATACAGTAAAACCACAAACAAACAAACTAAAATTAAAAAAATGGCTTCATGGGATATGTTAAGTACAAACATTTTATTAGATTTCTATAAAAGAAAAATTCTAATTTCCGTCAATGTCATTTGCATTCTGCAATGCGAGGTCGGTGGAAACGCCACCTAAGTCTTGAATGTCTGCTACCACGTCACCGTTTTTGTAAATAGCCCTAGCCGGTCGGTGGAATGGGCGCCTTATAGGTTCCTGTATAAGACCTTGGACGTGACCATCAACTACTCGAATTACCGCAATTACGTTAACCACCAACTTAAAAATACAACAAACAACATAAAACTTAATGACATAGCTGGCTTACCAACATGAGCAAAAAGGTTTAAAAATAAACACAGTTTTATGGGATTGCTCCAACATTTTAAGATTCACACTTGCAGATGTTAAGTACTACCATAGGCCTAAGGGCGCATTCCCAGGACAATTTTATTTAAAGGAAAAACTCAAATTTCTGCTGTACTTTTTCTACTGTATTTACGAAATTACACCATTTAATAATTCACTTCAGTTCTTTTGAAACATTAGTTCTTCCTATTGTGTCTATTTATTTCATATCAAAACTAACTAAGACGGACAAATTGAAACTCATTCCACTTCCAGCAACTATTTGCCAGGAAAAAATTCTGCACATTTATCAAGTACACGTGGGTTGGCAGGTAAACCACACCATCTTGCCATTATTATCCTTAAGGCAAAAGAGACCGGTCGTATCAACTATCGCGCCCTAACAGTAAACGCGGCAAAAAAATACGGGAAGTGTCAAATTTTTAGCTTACGAATTGTAAGGTTGTTAAAAGCTTAAAATTGAGGTAAATATAGACACCATCAGACTTAAATCAATTCTATTTTACTTAGTTCAGCAAAAAAATACTCAAATGTCAAAACCAATCGGGTTTGAAAGGCCTTACTGTAGCTTTTGACTTATTCTCACCCGTTTCGCCTCCTTTTTGTAACCTGAGGTTGCATTTTGCGTCCTTTTGGTTAAACCTTCCCATAGTTTAGGCAGTTACTGTGGTAGCCCCTGGGTTAAGTCCTGTTTTTGCTTCGCTATAATCCTGGTATCATTCGTCCCAATCGTCTCTGTAGGCTACTAGTGTCTGCGCTTTCTGACAGGTTTTTCGGCAGTCTCTCTCTCTCCCTCCCTCTCTCTCTCTCTCTCTACCATGTAAACGGTCCTTGCAGTCAACGAACATAGCAGCAGCCGCGTTCAAATTGTTCACTTTGCTAAGTTGCTGCAAGACAGTGATTCCAACAAGAAGGATTGTGTTTTCCCAGTTCCTGTCGACAGCTAAAACTCATTTAAATATAGGTACATCCTCATAGAAGTTCCAGGTTTGGAGCATTGCTTTGTACGGATGTGAGACGTGGTGCATAAGTGACAAACAACTAAAGAAACTCGAAGCATTTGAGTTATGGTGCTATCTTCGCATGCTACGAATACCTTGGCAAGAGCATGTTACAAATGAGGACGTTCTAACCAGAGTAAGCGAAACAAAAACTCTCGTTGCATCGATAAGTAAAAGAAGAGCTCACTGGATTGGGTATTTGCTTCGACACGAAAACTTCGTAAGCTGCATCATAAAGGGAACAATAGAAGGCGTCAACCGATCTGGGCGCCCGCGAAAAGAGTACCTGCAGTAAGTTATGGAGGATGTAGGGGCCAAGACATACGTGGAGCTGAAGAGGGCGTGCCAGGATCGAGGGGAGTGGAGGCATCGAAGCCACATGTTGCAGCAAACCAGCCATCCGACTGTAACTTGACGAAGAGAAGACATCCTCACTCAAAAGGGTACAGAAAAAATGATACGAAGGGTCGGACAGCCTCAACTAGTCCGAGTTCAAACAAATCGTTGGAGGGCGTGTAAATAAATTTATTTATGAATCGTAAATGAAACCTAACGTGGCATCAGATAATAGCTCATCAAAATTTGTATGCCGATCCTAATAAAACGTCTACTTAAAGCTGCATGCCTGTCTTTTCATACGCAATGTCAATAAAACTATTTGATTTATGGGTTAGACAAATCATCTAACTGCCATTCTAACAGAACACGGCGCTAAAATAGCATTATTTACACATTACACTAGCCCAACTCCCAAGCCTACCTAGTTTATTACTTGAAGAATGGGCATCTATTAAGGTAATAAGGACACACTCTGACAGTGTACGAAAATTTATAATTTGCGTTGAAGTCAGAATTACTATAGTATAGTACTACTATATCACAACACATGACTTTTTTAAGGCGATTTTGCTTTGCATTACTACCATGCAGTTGGATGCATGCATGGGATTGCTTCTTACGTAGCTCAAGGTTATTTATTATTATTTATTTAGAGACGGCCCTTTGAATAATATTGCGATGAAATCAGTTTATTCCAACTATTCGCACTATGGCAACCGCCAATTAATCAATTGTTGAAGAACAACAGTTTAAGGCGGGGTTTCTATTGACATTAAAGACAGTCTTTAATGTCTGCTACCACGTCAATATCACGCTCACGCTAAAAAACGAGGTCAATGGAAACCCCGCTTAAGGAACAAAACTCTTTAGGCTCTTCCATCTGATCGGCCTGGTCAATAAAAGAGAGCCCCTATTTCAAGGTTACCAGCAGTAATTATTTACAACTTATTTGCGTAAGAATAGTGAAGACAGTGCGTCATCGTACATACAATTGTGAACCCAATCATTAAAAAAAACTTTGATGTCCATTATAAATAAACAAATAAGGACTTTTTGTTGTTTCTATTACTAAGCCAACCTAGCATTATAAGTCACGGTGGCATGGTGATAGTGTGTTTGTACTTGTCTCTACACACGATGTGATCGGAGCCGTGCCGTAAACTCAACACGAGTATTGTGTAAGTTACTTAAAGCGGATTAAGAGGTAATTCGGCAACATTCATTAAATTGTTGATATGCAATCAATATTTAATTTTTTTTTTGATCATTCATTTGACAATCATAAACATTTTACGAGGACATACAGGTTTTTAAGTTAAAAATAGGGCAAATTTGATTTGATTTGGTATGATAGCTGGGGTGTCTTGGAGGTAAACTAAAACCCCCCTCCGCCAATTACAGTCCATTCTCATGGCAATGCGATTTTTTCCTTTCCTATAAAGCTCACAAACAATAGATCCTGCTTCCCACTTTATTGAAGGACACGCTGATTTTTCTCTACCAGAATTATATAAAATTAAAGTAAATTATAAGTAACGTAATTTTACGAACGCAAATTATGCGAGGCGTGCTGCGTTGACTGAATACAGAGAGACCTTGGATCGGATCCACACGTGCGCCAACTGCCCATAAGCTTATAAGATACTTCCTCAACCAGCAGTGGGCCTGGCTAGCTAATATTCATCAATTATTAAATTTAAAAAAAGTGCCTATTATCACCTATGCGTTCAATCCTCTTTTGTATATTTCCTTGAACGTGCAACTACGAAAGATTTAATACGAAAATGTTAATAAATTTCGAAGGGATCAACACGAGGACGCGCGCCATGTTTATGTTTCCCAGAACCACCCATTTGCTTGTATTCTACACTAGGGGTCTTCACAGTGTTCGTGTTATAGAGTTATACCTAGTTAAGTGTGTTATATCAAGTTAAGTTAACACACCGATAACCCGACAACCAAGCTAACCAGCGTGCTATCCTAAACGCACTTTCAAGTTGGTTAACAAGTTATTTAGCTTGCGCTGCGATCGATAGCTCGGGTTTGACCACCGCCATCTTTGTTTTCGTCGATTGATTTGAAACACGCGTTTGAAATTTGAAATTTGAAATTTGTATTATCTATTGGGGGTCTTCACGGTGTTGGTGCTATCGAGTTAGATGTGCTATCCAAGTTAACACACAATCGTGAGTGGACCTCAGGAGTGAGTTATCATGCTATATCGAAAATCGAAAACAGACTAAACAACGTGGCAGTTATGGCCGTGCCCAGGGGGGTAGTCCATGGAGTCCGTACCCCCCCCCCCCCCGAAATGAAATAAATATTGCCACATTTGTTTTTATTTTTTGTTCATTTTCAATTTTCAATAATTTTAAGTATTCACGGTAATTGCTTGTGATAATAGATTATACAAATAAATTTGAATACTACAAAATTTTAAACGCGTGTTTCAAATCAATCAACAAAAATAAAGATGGCGGAGGTCAAACCTGAGCTATCTATCGCAGCGCAAGCTAAATATCACGTTAACCAACTTGGAAGTGTGTTTAGAATAGCACGCTTGTTATCGGGTTATCGGTGTGTTAACTTGATATAACACACTTAACTAGGCATAACCGAAATTAGAGGATATGGAAAAAACTGGGCTTGGCGGGATTCGAACCCACGATCTACGCCTAACCGGCGCGTCGTCTTAACTGCTGGACCACAAGCCCCGACAAGTCCAGTAAATGCCAAATCCTCTACTTATGCTCTAATTGACATGATTAGAGGATTTGGCATTTACTGGACTTGTCGGGGCTTGTGGAACAGCGGTTAAGACGAGGCCCCGGTTGGGCGTAGATCGTGGGTTCGAATCCCGCCAAGCCCAGTTTTTTCCATATCCTCTAATTTCGGTTATAACGAGGAGGTTACCTCTTCAACCAAAGTTAATTTAATGTCAGTGTTATATATACCATATAATACTACAATGTAATTAACTAGGCATAACTCGATAACACGAGCACTATGTGAAGACCCCTATTATGTCACAAGCAATTACCGTAAATACTAAAAATTATAATAACCAAAATGAGCAAAAAATATAAACAAATGATGCATGTAGTATAAAAATTGCAAACATTATTTCTTGGTTGTTGGGGGTTGTCCACTGTCCACCTGACGTCACTGGAGGTGAGGTAAATTCTAGATAGGTCAGACCAATACATTACCACACAGTAACAATGGCATGGCACTCGTGGCATTTGACCGTGAATTTTCTATCATATTTTCAAAAAAAAAAAAAATCCACAAAACCAAATAGTTTTTTGCGAAAGTAACCTGTCCGGTTTCATTACTCAATTTAACACCTAAAACATGCCTGACGGTAATAATCATCGTTAGAAGGTTTCGCAGAAAATTTTTTTTTTAGTCATTTTTCATTAAAATTTAGCTACGGTATTTTAATTTTTTTACCCCCAGAAGCAAACTATGAAGGGGCAACCGACCCTCCGCATTTTAGTAACATTAATAACAGCTACAATATTTGTGAATTTAAAAGAAATCGTTGGGGCCGTTTTTGAGAAATAATATTTTTTTTGGAATTTTTTTCAGTATAAAAAATTGAGTTAGCCCAAAATAAAAAAAATTGTCTCGAGGTATGATTTTTGTGAACCTACATGCTAAATTTCATCAAAATCGACCGAGTAGTTTGCCCGGAAATCAATGAACAGACAGACAGACAGACAGAGCGCAAGACAGACAGAGCTACAGACAGACAGAGCTACAGACAGACATTTCGTAAAAACCCTTTTTTTGGGTTCCTGGGACCTCAAAACGTGAAAATCCGTTGAAATCTCGGAATCGAAAATTTCGACCATCACAAAGCTTTCCTTATGCTACGTATAAATTGGAAAGCAAAAAAGGTAAATATAACTTCAGTATAAAAATATGTCCAGCTGTACCTCAGAGGTCTTGTTGATGTACCATGTACCCCCCAATAAGAGCCTCCTAACGACGTATCCAAGCCTAGCCCAGGCAGAAAACATTATTGAGATGCCCCAAAACAATATTCTAACGTTGAAAAAGTTAGAAGCATGATATTTGAAAAGCATCACATGAGGCTAGTTAACCATCAGTAAAGGCCCCGACAATACAAGAGAGGGGGCACGTAATGATACACCTGCTCAAGGTCAAGAATATTACCTCACATGGCCCGCAGGCTGCTCCAGGCACAGGTATTTACACAATTATTCCACGCTGCGTCTCATTGATTCAGACTGCCTGGAGTCGCAAAGATGAAAGGAACCTTCAACTTATTTTGGTTACAGAACTGATTCACGAAAGAAGAGAGTGAAAGATTCTACCTAAATGCTTTAGCCAATCGAGGAAATGAAAAAGGAGAAAGGTTGGTGTTAGAGAGACTCATAAGATTGTTTTTTAAGCTACTGGCGAAGTCAACAGAACAGTGTATTGTAATACGTACAGTAATCGTACAATATTGTATTTTTACAGCTCACATTTAATTCGGCAAAGAGGCAGAGGGGACCACACAACAAGTATATAAGTATTGCCGATAGTGGAAAAAGGTAGGGGGAAATGTCAAAAGAAGTGTGACCAAGTTGTAGTGTTGCAAACTTAAAAGAAAGAAAATGGATCGGAAAATGTTCGCAAATGAAAAAAATTCAACAGGCAAAACTGACAACAGAATCGCATGTGCAGAAGTTCTGCTCACTTGACCTTGTGTCGCACTACGGGAATCGATTATTGCCCGAGTTGATCATTTTAATAGCTTGATTTTGACCGAGCTGTCAAAAGGCAGTTAAGGATATTAATGTGACTATAAATTTTATGTATCACCTCTCACCTCTCAAACTTGAACTAATCGTGGGGCACACGAAGTTTCTTCAAAAAGTAAGGTGACCATTGAAATTTATCAGTTTTCCTTTTTAAATTGCTACATATTTCTAGAACTTACGTACCAGTTTCATATACTTTATATAGCAGTATTCGCTTGAGTTAGAAGTGTTCAGTATACTCGGCAATTTCTGTCAAACCAATTGGACTTTGAAATTTACAACATTTTTTTCTTCAAAATTTCAGTAATTGTTCCAAATCACTCGAAATTGATAATGGCAGGCGGATGTGGTGAGTCTACTCTGAGCATCGTTGGACGAGTACGAGGCTTGCCAAGAAGTGCTTATGCTTTTGCAAGGTACTTTGATGATTGCAAAAAGCATTACACACGAATATTAAATCTGAGAGGAATTACACTTTGAAGGGGACAACAAAAATATATCTGAATAACTGTGAAGTTTTGGAGAAACAAATATAAGTTTTGACCAAACCTGGTACTTTTACTAAGAACTGACCTTGAGGTATTGCATTCGGGGGCAATAAAACATCTTACAGCATGGTACAGAAAATATAGCTTACCGAAAGTTTTAAAACGAAACACCACGTGTACCTGCGTCTTGGCCGAGACATCACACACAACTAGGCTTATTTACACAGTCAACACGAAGCTCAAGGACTTCACTTTTAGAAAACTAGGCCGGTGGGCCAGTTCTAAAACGTCCGGGTCACCTAAAAAACTACAGATAAGCCATGGCCTTGAAAATACGGTGCGGGAACCTGATAAGAAGTTATGGCCTCTGACCCAGGACTCATCAGGTTAAATGTTCAAGTTCAGAGAACATGCCGAACCTATAGGTATCCAACGACATGGACATGATCTTTACAAGTTTGTAAATAGAGAGCGTGAAGAACGATAACGCGAGGCACCATATAGACAAAGGTATGAGTATCAAGTCGCTTCAATAAAAGGTATCTTAAATATTAAGTGCGGTACCAAGTATTTGTTTCTATAAGCCTACGTACTCGATAAAAAACTTCATCTTCATGTATTAATACTAGAGAAAGGGCATATTTCTCAGTACACCAGAACTTCTTAACTATAATAAGTACTTGTTCAAAATAGCTGTTATTACTACCATGTAGCGTACATGCCGTGTTTTTATTAAAATCTCAGCAGTCCAGAAAATAGTCAATTAAGGAAAGTTCCACTCGTTGACGGTTGATCGGATAGGAGTCAATGCGGTATGACAGATAGGATTTCTTGGAAGATTCCGTCCATTATTACCGGAATGAAGACATTGTACTGTATATGTTTAAATAGATAAGGTAATCTAAGCGTCAAAACGATCGCATGAATGAATACCCCAACCACTTTTCTTTCATTCTTTGTAACCTAAAAAATCATTGCACGCATTTTTGGAACTAAAACAGATCTGACAGCAACCGTCATATTTCGAGCCTATATACTCAAAAACACACTTGGGACATAGCAGACGTGCATTATAGAGCGACTACGTCCCGGGCATTAATCAGGCGACGTTGCGAAAACAACTTATGGCAGAGGAATCGACCAAAATACGCCCGCAAATTGGTGTCACCGTAGTGTCTATCGATTACCCAAGACCGTAGTCTTCTTATGATCCACTCTTTGAAGCCTTACAAGCGTGCCTTCGAGTAAACTTTTGAAAACTTACCGCAGCCCTTTCTTATCATGATGACCGTAAACAGATCATGAAGAAACTCACCTGTAACAAAAGAAAGGAAAAATTAATTTGTGTAAGAATAATTCTATGTACAGTGACACGAAGTTGGTTTGAGGCAATTTAAAGTATTCTAAGTACCTGCATAAAATTGCAGCCCATGCTTTACAGACGCCTTGACCCTTTACCCACAATTGACCACGGCGGAAGAAATCTCGCTTCCGGTAGCTGATTTACTTATTGCAGCATCATCAGGTAACTGTTCCTCCAGTGACCTGTGACAGGTCCCGGCATAAGTCATAACCTATTATCAAAACTGTCATGTTAGAGTGTCCGTCCGTCTGTTTTTACAAAGTCATCCCACTTGTCCACACTCATGGCCTGCTAATTGTTGGGACCTGTAACGGTTTTCTCGGAACGGAAGAGAATGTTGAAGAATTTTTTGTATAGGTATTTGAGTAACATTACTATTTTTAATGAGGTAGGTTTTGCCAGATCACATAACTAATTAAGGCATCTTTAGACAAACCAAATAAGTTACAAGTTAGGCAGCAACAATTTGATGGAGGCGAGCTCTCCTGATTTGGCATGTAATGAGACAGAAAAGTATTGTAAAGGCCACTATAGAAGGAACAATAAACCTAGAGTCAATAAGAAATACGTCGGGCTGCCGTTGTATACCATTTGTGGAACAAAAGAGAGCAACCGATGACGGAGAACATAAGAAATGTAATAATTATTAGCCAGCAAATCGTTAGATTTTAACCACAGATGAAAAGATGTTTTGCTTTCTCGCTAACGTTAAGTTGTGAAAGACTACTAGGAAGCCTGCATAATGCAGATGGGAGATCGCGAAGTAAACACAGGGTCGAGGAAGAAAAATTGAAAGTATCCGATGCTTTCGGATAAGTAAATAAGTTAATAAATAAATAAATAAATGTATTTATTTCCTTCATCCATACATAACAAAATACAATTTAAGTACAATAGTATAAATAATAAAACTTTCGAACAATCTATTTACTGTTTTTTAAACAAACAAACAAAAAACTGTCACTGGTGGTGATTAACGGTATTATATGATAGTATAATCACACAACTGCAGGAAATGCAACAGCGAAAAGAATTGCCGAAAATAACTACACGTACGCCAATGTCTCTTCGACTGCTATGTTTAAGCGCATTGATATGGTTTGCAAACGTAAGCTTGCTTGCTTGTTCCACCCTGTGTTAACATAGGGCAAAATGTTTCCTTTTAAGAGGTTGTGAAAAAGGGAATAAAGAAGCTGTTAGAAGAGATACCGGTCTCTCACTCAGTAGTAGCTTGTTAATTGTTTATTGCACTTTTTTTAAGGGCGGGACTATTATACGCGCCGGTCGAAATGCGTGTTTATGGAGTTTTTTGTAATATTATCTGTTACATCCGAACGATTTGATGCAATATTTGCAAGGCTTCCATCGCTGTAGCTTGGGTATTCTCACCTCAACAATCGCCTCAAACAAATTGCCAACTCCCTTTAGACCGGAAAGTTAGACTTCTGGCAGTCTCTATCATTGGGATCAGTGAGCATAGCAGTATATTCGGTGCACAGTATACAGATTGGTCGGACTGCAAGTTGCTGCAAGTCTATATTACCAACAAGAAGCACTGTGACTCCACAAGCTATACCATTGGAAAAGAACTAACATGTAGGACCGTTGCGTATAGTTTAGGAATGAATAATTCTCTAACCTTACGAAAATATGTCAATGTTCGGGTAGGCTAAGTATAGAAAGGGCGGTTCTGGCACAAAATCCCAGCTATCCCATCTATCCCACCCCGTCGTGCTATCCCCCGCGGGTGGTCTATCTATTTTTGTGTGTTATCCCTCGTGGGTGGTCTGAGGTTCTGGCACAAATCCCACCCCCCGTCGAGCTATCCCATCTATCCCACCCCGTCGTGCTATCCCCCGCGGGTGGTCTATCTATTTTTGCGTGTTGTCCCTCGTGGGTGGTCTGAGGTTCTGGCGCTTACCCCACCCCCTGTCGAGCTACCCATCTACCCCCCCCCCCCCCGTCATGCTACCCCTCGTGGATGGTCTGAGGTTCTGGCGCTTATCCCCCCCCCCCCCCCCATCGAGACCCGTGAGTGGTCTTTCTATGGCACTATGATTGTTTTTTTTTTTTGTATAATTACTAATTTGTGAGACACAGTTATATATTTTTTTTTTTTTTATTTTTTTTTTTTTTTTAATGGTGTTAATTGAATTAAAACATTTCTTTCTTCTTCTTTCTTCTTCGTGGGTGGTCTTTGTACCCCGCCGTGCTTATCCCGTTGTCTATCTATCTCTGTACCAGGTGGGTGGTCTATGACGCACCCCCCCCCCTCCCCGTACAGCGTACATCTAGAATGTTCCAAATGTGTCGTTACAAAAGGCATCGCCTTGGGTTGAGGAGCTTAGTTGAAGCCAAACCTTCATTCAAGACTCAAGTAATACCACTTTATAAGTAAAATTGTATAATCTTACAACATGACATCTCTATTCAATAAAGTTAATGCCATCAACCAAGTAGCCGGGCCTACCATACCAATGCGAAAACTAGTGATTGGAGTTAAATACCTAATATTGAAAATAGTGCAAATCGAAAAAACAGAATATGGACCAGCTGTAAAAGTCATACTGCGAGGATTGGAAAAAGAAGTCGTGGAATGTTTTGTGCCTCAACAATATCTGCCAGCCTTTCAACAAAGTGAAGTTACTCCAGGAGCTGAGATGTATCTTATCGTTTCAAGCCATCGGGGAAAAAATAGTGTCAACCTACAGATCATAGAATGAATATTTCATGATGTATTATTATTGTAAACTACAGAAATAATGTAAATATATGAATAATTTCTATATATATTTTGTTCTTGTTTTATTAATTTCATAACTAGTTTTAAGCTTACAGTTAGATGATGATGAGTATTAAAAACTAATGTTTGAAAGAAACAAGCTATTGCTTCAGTCATAATCGAGTACTTGAACGGTGAAGGGTTATCATAATCATAGACTATGAAATGATGTAAATCAAATAATTAAACGAGTACATTAGCTAATTTTAATAAATCTATCCGAAGCATAGGTTTATGGGAAGTATTGATTTGGTAAATAGTTAACCGTGTGCAGGTTCAAACCTGTTGTGAATCACCAGGTGCATATAACTCTGTACAGCCGTCTAATGGTTCAGACAAACAACACATTAATAAATCTACCCCTCGCGGACAGTCCATTGTAAGCTAATGTGATTTTTGTTTTCGTAAATCTATCCAACACTTATATTGAAGGGAAGTATTGATTTGGTAAACAGAGTGCAGGTTCAAACCTGTTGTGAATCACCAGGTGCATATAACTCTGTACAGCCGTCTAATGGTTCAAACAAACAAGCCATTAATAAATCTACCCCTCGCTGACAGTCCATTGTAAGCTAAAGTGATTTTTGTTTTCGTAAATCTATCCAACACTTAGGTTGAAGGGAAGTATTGATTTGGTAAACAAATAACAGGGTGCAGGTTCAAACCTGTTGTGAATCACCAGGTGCATCCAACACTTAGGTTGAAGGGAAGTATTGATTTGGTAAACAGAGTGCAGGTTCAAACCTGTTGTGAATCACCAGGTGCATATAACTCTGTACAGCCGTCTTATGGCTCAAACAAACAAGCCATTAATAAGTCTACCCCTCGCTGACAGTCCATTGTAAGCTAAAGTGATTTTTGTTTTTGCATTAGTTGCAATCGATCGTTAGAAAATGAATGGTGTCTTAACAACATATTATCCGCTTCGTGATGGACAATCTATCCCTGTACCCTTACCGTCTATCCTTCATGGGTGGTCGTCGCTACAAAAGGCATCGCCTTGGGTTGAGGAGCTTAGTTGAAACCGAACCTTCATTCGCGTAATACCACTTCAGTGTAGTGAATTTGTGTAATCGTACAGCATGGAATCGAAGAAAAGGAAACTGAACGCGAGGGAATATGTGTGTAGAATATGTGCTGTGAGTTTCACACTAAATTGCAATTTAAAAAGACATGTCATAAACAAACATGGAGTTAGTATTATACCATGCAAAAAATGTAAAGCCACATTCACATGCAGAGAGGACCTATCTCATCATATATTGCAGCGGCATACATCAGCAAATCACGGGATGGAAATTGTACAAACTCGCCCAAAACTGACATCTGCTGGGAATGGAGAGGACTGCAAGGCATGCGGGGGCAAAATCAACAACTCCAGTCCACTTACAGTTCTGTGTAAAGAATGTTCATCTATCTTTTCGTGTAAGTATGAGAATCCTGTATCTGTTAAAACCCTTGAGTGTAAATATATTTGTGAATTCTGTTCGGTCCCTTTTGCTCGGAAGTATAGTTTGAAAGTCCACATATTAAGCATACATATTATTAATTGTTTGAATTGCAAGAAATTGTTTATGAGGGAAGATTTTACTAATCATAAGAATAATTGCACAATTATGAGCGGGGGAACACTATCTAACGAGGAGAACTTTTTATGCAAAACATCTATAGCTCTAGATGGTGTAGTAAAACAATACAATTATAAAAACATAACCATACATGATCCCGTTGTATATTTAAATAATATGGAAGGTGAGGTTGATTCTATTACAACTGAAAACATTAAACTTTTTAATGCAATTAAATGGTATGTAGCCTTACACATTAAATTTGAACGCGGACCCGACAATAATAAAAACTATACTGAAGCATGGTTTCATGCTAAAAACGAACAACTTTTCCTCACTGATGACTCCACAATAAAATATCAACAAATGATTGAACAAATTTTAGTAAAAATAGATAAATTTCAAGCAATGGGAAGCGGGTGGGTGTTGAAATCTTTAAAACGTTTTGTTATTTTTATTGCTGAATATAATCCATGCAGTGGTAGTAGTTACATCCCTTTACCCAAAAAAATCTATAACACTAAAGCAGTAATCAATATTAAAAATGACGATCTCAAATGTTTTATATGGTCAATTTTAGCATACTTACATCCAGTAAGTAGGAATGGTCAGCGTGTTGATTATTATAAAAAGTATGAGAAAGAGTTAGATATGAGTGGTATAACTTACCCAGTATCTTTGCAAGTCATTTCAAAATTTGAAAAAAATAATAATATTGGAGTAAATGTGTTTGGTTATGATCACAGACTGTACCCATTATATTTATCACAAAGTCACCATTATAATAAGCAGGTGGATCTGCTTTACATAACGGAAGACGAAAATTCACATTATTGTCTTATTAAAAATTTCAACAAACTTAATTTCTCAATCACTAAACATGAGCAAAAAAAGTTTTATTGTCGTTGGTGCATACACGCCTTTAGTAGTGCTGAACGCTTACATGAACATAAGCCACTCTGCTCAAGACATGATCCTCAAAAAACCACATTTCCAATTAAGGAGAAAAGCACTATGAAATTTGATAAGCCACAATATATGATCCCTGTAGCATATAGAATATATGCCGATTTCGAGAGCATTCTCAGTCCCGTTGAAGGGACTATTTGTAACACTGAAAAATTATCTGCACATATACCATCAGGGTTTTGTTATGTTGTTGTAGATATCAATGGGAATAAGTTTAAAGAACCGGTAGTTTACAGGGGAGCCAATGCTGTTGATGTGTTTTTGAAATCGTTATTAAATGTTAAGGATGAAATTTTAAAAATTTATAAAAATATTAAAGCAGTAATTATGACTGACGAGGATAGAGAAAATTTTAAAAACTCTGTCATTTGTAATGTTTGTCAAAAACCACTAGGAACTGATCGTGTAATAGACCACTGCCATATAACGGGGAAATATAGACAAGCATTACATAATGTCTGTAATATGAGCAATTTTCGAACTCCAAAACATATCCCCGTTTTTATGCATAACTTAAAACGTTATGATGGCCATCTTATCATGGAAGGGGTTGGGAAACTAAAAAATATGAATATTACTTGTATAGCTAAAACTATGGAGGAATATATAGCCTTTAGTATTGGAGAGTTACGCTTTTTAGACACTTATCAATTTATGGCCTCCTCATTAGATTCATTAGTTAAAAATCTTGTTGATGCGAATAAAAACAAATTTAAAATTATGAAAACATGTTTTGAGGGTGAAAAATTAGACTTGATGTTGAGGAAGGGTGTCTTCCCCTATGAATATATAACGCACGAGTCAAAATTTAATGAGGAACACTTACCTCCAATCGATGCATTTTTGAGTCAATTAACTCAAGAGGGGATTTCACAAGAAAAATATGAACATGCTCAAAAGGTGTGGAATGCTTTTAGTATAAAGAATTTAGGAGAATACCAAGACTTGTATGTATTAACAGACACCCTTCTCCTTTGCGATGTTTTTGAAGCCTTTAGAGCCTTATGTTTTGAAAACGATAACCTCGAAATTTGTCACATGTACACAGCACCAGGGCTAGCTCTTCAGAGCTGTCTGAAAATGACAGGAGTAGAACTTGAGCTATTGAGCGAACCTGATATGTATTTGTTTTGTGAGGCTGGGATTCGCGGGGGTATAAGTATGATTTCTAAAAGATTTGCGGAAAGCAACAATAAATACTTAAAAAAATTTGAGTCAAATAAGCCATCCAAATTTATAGTATATTGGGATTGCACTAACTTATACGGACATGCGATGCGTCAATTTTTACCTATTAGTGGGTTTCGCTGGATGGAGGAGGAAGAAATCAAAAACTTTAATGTAATGCTCGCACCTGATGAGGGCGATGATGGGTTCATATTACAGGTGGACATGGAATATCCACAAAAATTACATGATTTACATAATGAATACCCACTAGCAGCTGAACATTGTGTTGTAACATCAGACATGATTTCCCCCTATTGTAAGGAATTTCTCGCTGAAAATGATATATCTTTAACATCCAACATCTCAAAGCTTATTCCCAACTTAAACGATAAACACAACTATATAATACATTATCGAAATTTGAAGCAATGTTTAGAATTGGGATTAAAATTAAAATGTATACATAAAATTTTAGCTTTTAAGCAAAGCGCTTGGATGCGACCCTTTATCGATTTTAACACAGAAAAACGGAAATTAGCTTGTAATGATTTCGAGAAGGATTTTTATAAATTGAAAATTAATAGTATGTATGGGAAGACAATGGAGAATGTTAGAAATCACGCAAAATTAGAGTTAGTTAACACTGCCAAACGAGCTCGTAAACTTATCTCATCCCCTGCATTTAAAGATTTTAAGATTTTTTCAAACGATTTAATAGCAGTCCGGTCAAAAAAAACTAATATTTTGCTAAACAAGCCAATATTTATTGGCCTAACCGTTCTCGAACTATCCAAGGTAGTTATGTACGAATTTCATTATAACTTTGTAAAACAAATGTATGGTGATAAAGCTGCACTGATTTTAACAGATACAGATTCGCTCGTTTATGAGGTTGAGAGTGATGATTTGTACACTGATTTAAAACCATATCCCCATTTATTTGATAACTCAGTATATCCTCCGAACCATCTCTTATACAATATTGAAAATAAAAAGAAAGTGGGAACGTTCAAAGATGAAAATGCTCAATCTCACATTTTACAATGTGTTGCTTTACGCCCAAAATTGTATTCCCTTTTAGAGGAGGGAAAGGAGAAGAAAGTGGGCAAAGGTATAGTTCGTTCAACCCTTAAACATCATATTAACCATCAAGACTATTACAATACCTTATTTAAGCCTTGCATAGCAAAAGACTCACGTAAACCAATGTTCCGTATTCAAAGTAGAGATCATAAGCTTTTTACAATTAAACAGCAAAAAGTCACTCTTAGTCCTTATGATGATAAACGGTATGTGTGTCGTAATGGAATTGATAGTTTAGCTCATGGTCATTATCGCATTATAGATATGTCTTAGGTTTAAAAGTTTGTTTTAAGTGATTGTATGTAAAGACATTGATTTCTTTTAAAATATGTGTATTATAAAATTTGTATATCATAAAATGGTTTACATTCGTTTAGCTCATGGTCATTATTGTATTATAGATAAGTCTTAGGCTTAAAAGCTTGTTTTAAGTGATTATATGAAAAGACATTGATTTCTTTTAAAATATGTGTATTATAAAATTATTATATCATAAAATGGTTTACATTCATTTACAATAGTTGATGTACAATACCAGTTAAAGGTACATATTCATATAAGCAGTCGCTGATGAGTAGACAGTAGGCATTCATTTTATTAGGGAAATTAGTTTGGCCATGAATTTCCAAACGTATATCGACACCACCTGTTTTAATGAGCTCATTCTGTCGCGAGCAGTCAATAATCCAAATCGGGTATGAATTTAGAAATTCACTACGGGAAACGTTTGGGGCTGCTTCATCCTGCATGTAGTAGTGTTTCCGGAAATTGAGAAAATTTTCATACAACACAGCGACAGCCTTTTTGTTGAAGTTCGCCTGTAGCGGATGGTATGGATAGCATTCTGAGCCGAGGAATAGTTGCATTTGTTGTATAGCACATTGATCGAAGGCACTAGCGTCTTTCGTAATATCATCCGCTCGGGCAGCTTGGAAGCCAATAATAGCAAACCGTGGTTTTTCACTTGAAGAAATCATGCGCACAGGCCAATTAATTGATGATGTTGATGAGGGAATGTTTGGATATTCATACAGTTGCCATGTTCGAAAGCCAATAGGCAACCGCACGTTTTCCCTTAGTACACTCAGCAATTCAAGACGTTGGCTATCACTCACACTTACGAAAGGTATTTCCCACAGCACAGTAGTTAGTTTCAATGTTAAGTCTTTAGTGTTTGAAAGATCCCGCATGGCATTCAGATTGCTGCGTGATCGCACTAACACAAGTTCTTGTTTAACGTTGAGTAGAACTCGTCGAAAATCCTCGCAAAATCCAAACAGCATTTTCAATGGCACGCAAAAATTAAAGTTCCTCTCTGTTTTATTGGCATCGGTATAAAATGAGCTGTTTGTAAGACGTTGTGCATCTTGAGCGGTGAATGATACTAACCCTTTAAGCTGAGTAGCAATACCAGGGTTTCGCACATGATCAACAGTTATCCCATTGAGTTCATAGCGTATTTCAGAGAATAAGTGTGCCATAGCATTAGCGCTAAGCCCGTCTTCATCTTCATAAGCAATTGTTGTCACACCTTTTTCTAGCACCCCTTCAATATACAGTCGGCTTTCACATGGTAGAGTAAGTATATCTTGTTGATGGATTGGTATGCGAATTTCATCATTATTATTTAGACTACTTGATGAATAGGGTGCAATCTTATGGTATTCATAACGCGTTAAACTCTCATCCACGAGAATGGACTCCTTCACGTTTAGTATTGATGTCATCGTGGATTTTAAAACCTATTGATTGTAAATATTGCTTGTTCTCGTTAGTGAGCCGAATATAACGTGCTTGCGTGGAAGTCCGATGTGGAATGATGTATGGTGCATACCGCTGTGCAATATATACTCTCATTGTCGTTTACGTAAATGAAGACGTAAAGTAATAGTTTCTCCTCGGAAATTAACCGTCTCGTTGTCTTGATCGACAATGTCTAACGTTAGACTTGTAAGTACATTCGTATTTATAGCATGGTAGATGATTGTATTTGGTGCTTCAACAATCCGATAGCCAGGTGGTACATTAGGATAAAATTCATGAACGGCATGTGATGGTCTACCATTCAAATATGATCCACTTGTAATATTACAATTAATTCGAATTGCATTGACTTTGGATATTTTAATGCTATGTGGTGATTCATATCTTTCTCCAGGGAAAAATGTCATCACATCATAACCAAAGCCTAGCAGGTATCCTAGTTCTTCATTTACTTCAATTTCAAAGTCTTCATGTATTATCATAACTTCCGAATGTAGGGTGTTCCGATTTGCGCGTATCCGTATGATTTCAGAACCCCACACTTGATTAATATACTTGACTACATCTAACAATTCGTAGGATCCAGTTGGTATTTCAATTATTCTAGTCTTCGGAGGAATTGAATTGTTTACAATTTTAACGACACCATTTGAGAGATTAGGAATTGAATTGTATGTTTCGAGGTCAAGCAAACCGATTTCCCATGCACCCTCAAGTACAATCGGTGGGAAGTAGTTGCTACTTAGCAATGAGTCGTTACCGCTCAATGTCAATGCTAGCGACATAATGCAATAAATCAAACATATTCATAACTTATATAACTTTTAATAGTATGGAAAATGGATCTTTCATGTAGAGAAATTTTAAACATAACTGCCCACAATTTGATGTTGAATAGGTTTGATACGATTGATGGTTGTAGTATATTGTACAGTTGTGGAAATATTGTTTCAATTCCAATGGTGGTTGTAAGTCCCCGAAGCTATCGAAGTATATAACTCGGTTTCTAATCTTTCGGTAAGCAACCCAATGTGTACCAGGTCCTATAGCATCATCTAAATTAATTATTCCAGCTTCATTATGTTTCCATGGTATGCGAGGCAATGCATTTCGCATGAACACACCGCGAAAATGAGGAACGTTAGCGGTGAATTTTATAAGTTCCACATTAGTCATTGGACGGTTCCGAGGCATGCAACTTAGTTTTTTGAATAAGGATGCAAGTAGAGTCCACTCCCCTTCTTATGTGGCGCTAAATACAAGCCTTTCCCAATAGCTATAGATTCCATAGTTTGATTATGACGTTTCATTTCTTCATACTTTTTCTGTGCACTATGGACATTATTAACAGCTGATGTAATTCCTGCAGGACCACCAGAGAGAGCGCCTAGTGCAGAAAGCCCCGCAAATATCGGGATAAGTGGTAATATACCACCTGTCTTGGCAATAGGTATGATTCGGGGAAGTTTCACCTTATTTCCCTTTGATTTCTTCACAGATTTATAAGCAATCTTGATTGTATCCGCCACAGTGGGTGGTTTTGCAAGCTTTATCGCTTTCTTCGCTGAAGTCAATAGTGATCTGAAGGATACTTTCCGCTTCAGCCCAAATCCCAGCTTTCGTTTAACTTTCATTGCAGCTGTCACACCTAAAGCGACAATTTTTTCCCCTATAGATGAATCTTTTGCCTTAACACGTTGCCACGCTTGATCTGCTAATTTTATATCCGCTACGTGTCGATTAGTTATATCTGATGACTGCGAATAAGCTATATCGTGTTCACGGCAAGCTTGATCAAGTTTGTTTCTCCCTCGATCTCCTCGAATTATTCGTTTTTCTAACTTGGTGCCTGGTCCGCAGAATTGATAGCCGGGGATATGTGCTTCAAATGGTAACTTATTAATTATGCTGTTCACCATAGACATTCTCAAATGTGAATGAGTAAAATACATATATACAGTGGTATTTATAACTTTTTTATCAGTCATATAATGAAGCTCGTACCACAGAGACACAAGTTCAGTGTGATTCTAAGTCAAGAAGATGAAGATGTACGGAGTAATAGAAAGCATGGACCTTTACTCCCCGGATCGATTCGTGGTGCAATCTGCGGGCCATCAGGTTGTGGTAAAACAAGCCTACTATGCAGTATGGTATATCATCCGTTTGGGCTACGATTTGAAAATGTATACTTATTCTGCAAAACATTGTTTCAACATAAATACCAGCAGCTTGAGAAAAAATGTAAATTCTATTCGTGGGATGACTTTTACGGGGTCAAGCGATTCGGTTACACCACTCTCTGACATCAAACCTAACTCTGTGCTAATATTCGACGATGTTTCATGTGAATCACAAACGGAAATTCGAAATGTCTACTGTATGGGTCGTCATAAAGGGATTGATTGCTTCTATCTCACTCAGACCTATACCTCTATTCCAAAACATTTGTTGCGAGACAATTTGAATTTTATCGTGCTATTCAAACAGGATTTACTTAATATAAAGAATGTGTATAGAGACCATGTTGCGGGGGATATGGATTTAGCGACATTCATGAAACTCTGCGCCGAAGCATGGAAAGAGTCACATGCATTCCTAGTTATTGCAAAAGATTTTGGATTAAACGATGGACGATATCGGCAGGGATTCGATCACTACTTCAAAGATATAAATAACTCTGCTTAACACTCAACTCATCATTATTCATTCAACTGTGACTCGGTGAGGTAGATATGGATACTAAAGTTATCAAGAATATTGTCAACATACGCAAAGCTCTGCAGCAAAAGTACCTTAATCTTAAACGTGATCTACACAATGAGGCTGCTCAGCAAGAGCGAAAGTTAAAACCTGTCTCGAAACCACTACAAGAATTAATTGAGTTGAACAAACAGACAGCACCAGAAAAAACAATAAATAAACCCGGAGTTAGCAAATATTTAGACTTATTTATACCTGATCATTATAATAGGAAAACCATTGATACATACTATGGACTAACACGAAGTAATGAAGGTATATTTAGGCTGGGTTCATACCCTGTACATTTCAATGATGAAGATGATTCAATCACAATCGAAGATAAAACATGGCAAGGTACATTGGGCTTATATGAATTATTAACCTTGAACAAGCCTGAAAACTATACTCCGGAAGATTTACAAGCTTATAAAGATATGCTGGAAAGAACTGGAGCTCATTTAACCACTAGTGGTCGTCTGAGGGGCAGTCAACGTTATAAATATCAAAAGATTATTAAACAGCTATTTGGGATAAAATCTGGTGGTGAATACCGGTATTGGAACGATCCAAATGAACTGGTAGAACGATTACGCTTACTTAATGCATCACATGCTGCAGGACATACAAGTCATCAAAACGAAATCATTGATATTATAAGCGAATTGCGAGAAGCAAATATTATTCAATGAAGCAAGCTTTGGTTGATGAAATTCATCGGCCTGCTCGACGGAATTATCCTCGACGTCATGTGACTCTTAAAGGAATGCACGATTTATGGCAAGCAGATCTAGTGGAAATGATTCCATATTCAAGGATTAATAAAGGATATAAATATATTCTAACAGTGATAAATGCATTCACAAAATTCGGTTATGCAGAAGCAGTAAAAACTAAATCTATGAAGAATGTTACTGAAGCTTTCATAAAAATTCTCAATAGAGCTCCACAAGCTCCTGCTCACCTCCAGTCAGATATGGGACTAGAATTTTTCAACATGCGAATGAAAAGTCTTCTAAAACAATATAGCATTAATCATTATGCTACGTATTCTACACTGAAAGCTTCAATTATTGAACGCTGGAATCGCACTCTGAAAAATCGAATGTGGAAGGAATTCAGCTTGCAGGGAAATTATAAGTGGTTGCATTTACTACCTCGTCTAGTGCAACAATATAACACTACCAAGCATAGGACGATTAACATGTGTCCTGCTGATGTGCGAGAAGAACATGAAGCAAAATTATTATCCATGTATAATGCTGTTGATGTGAAAGGTACTATCAAACAGAAATTTCAAGAGGGTGATCCTGTCAGAATCAGCAAGCAAAAAGCCTTATTTGAGAAGGGTTACCAACCGAACTGGTCTACAGAAGTATTTCGCGTGCGTCTAGTACAACCTACTCGACCTACCACCTATCTCCTTGAGGCTATGGATGGCGAACCCATCTTGGGCTCATGGTATATGGAAGAGTTGCAGAAAACCAAGCATCCAGATGTATATTTGGTGGAGAAAGTTTTGAAAAAATCTAAGGATAAATTATATGTGAAATGGCTTGGTTTCCCGAAACCTACATGGATTAATAAAACTGATATTTTATAAATATAACTTTATTTTAATCAACCTCATCATGATCAATGAAAGAATAGACATCTTGAAACCATTTCTGTAGTTTCTTCAAATTTATCAACGCGCAGTTTCCCGTGTGAATGCATTGTTTAGCTTCTACAGGTGGTAACTTCTGAAAACTTGCCAGAACCACAGAGTCCAAGTCATATACAACACGTTCTAGTATTCCTGCAAGCCATACTTGCTTCTCTCCTCCTTTAGTAGCAATTCTAGTATACTGATTAGCAAACTCAAGTAAAATGTTCTTTAGCCAAATGTAGTTCACGTTCCCCTCTTCCCAACGAAGTTTATGGAGATTATTTGTGCTCCATGTGTTGCTGCTTTTTACTTGAGCTGTAAGATTGGCGAATGGAAAGGGTGGACGGAAAAACCAATGCTCATACTGGTCATCGTATGCAGAGCCCATAGCCAATTCTTTGATGATGAAATTGTTTTCATTATCTTTGAAACCTTGAAACTCAACTATTCCCAGCGGTTTCATCATGTTCAACAGTCTGGTTCATACTGACTTGAGGTCGCTCCAACCAGTGCTTAAGTATCACAGAGCACAATTCATTTTCATAGATGGTTATAATTTCTAAATATATACGATTTGATTGATTTCGATACTTCTTCGACACTAGTTTACAACGAACATCCTCGATAGTTGCTACTATTGGAGTTGGTGATTGCACAAACTGTAAAAAAGCTTCCATTGAAACGTCATCTGTTTCCAAGTCCATGTATACGTCTTTCAAGATATTTTTTAAGTGGAAGTTAGCCTGCATCTTCTTCTCCTCCAACTCACAGCATACAATATGAAGAATAGCTTTCAATGCTTGTATGTTCTCAATATTTACTCTAGATAGCTTAATGTGTGATGATGGAGACTTCACTTCCAATTCATTATCATTCGTTAACATCATCGTCAGGTTTGATTTGATGAAATTAGGTGTCCATAGTTTATTTCCGTTGTAGCACACTGTTTTCTTACGGAGATATAATCGAAATAATGGTAATGTTGCACACCAGAACTCCCATTCAATCATATTGAATACAATTTCCTGATCTTTATCAACAACTACGACGTATACTTCGAATTCTGATGTTTTTAATTGTAATCCAACAATAACACTTTGTCCATCACGAAGCGGATAATATGTGGTAAAGACACCCTTCATTTTCTAACGACCGATTGCAACTGATGCAAAAACAAAAATCACTTTAGCTTACAATGGACTGTCGGCGAGGGGAAGGTGTTTGTACGGTGCGGAGGGGGGGGGGGTGGGTAAGCACATTTGTAAAATCACTTAGCTTACAATGGACCACCTGGTGTGATGGGTGTACTGAGTTATATACACCTGGTGATTCACAACAGGTTTGAACCTGCACTCTGTTTACCAAATCAATACTTCCCTTCAATATAAGTGTTGGATAGATTTACGAAAACAAAAATCACATTAGCTTACAATGGACTGTCCGCGAGGGGTAGATTTATTAATGTGTTGTTTGTCTGAACCATTAGACGGCTGTACAGAGTTATATGCACCTGGTGATTCACAACAGGTTTGAACCTGCACACGGTTAACTATTTACCAAATCAATACTTCCCATAAACCTATGCTTCGGATAGATTTATTAAAATTAGCTAATGTACTCGTTTAATTATTTGATTTACATCATTTCATAGTCTATGATTATGATAACCCTTCACCGTTCAAGTACTCGATTATGACTGAAGCAATAGCTTGTTTCTTTCAAACATTAGTTTTTAATACTCATCATCATCTAACTGTAAGCTTAAAACTAGTTATGAAATTAATAAAACAAGAACAAAATATATATAGAAATTATTCATATATTTACATTATTTCTGTAGTTTACAATAATAATACATCATGAAATATTCATTCTATGATCTGTAGGTTGACACTATTTTTTCCCCGATGGCTTGAAACGATAAGATACATCTCAGCTCCTGGAGTAACTTCACTTTGTTGAAAGGCTGGCAGATATTGTTGAGGCACAAAACATTCCACGACTTCTTTTTCCAATCCTCGCAGTATGACTTTTACAGCTGGTCCATATTCTGTTTTTTCGATTTGCACTATTTTCAATATTAGGTATTTAACTCCAATCACTAGTTTTCGCATTGGTATGGTAGGCCCGGCTACTTGGTTGATGGCATTAACTTTATTGAATAGAGATGTCATGTTGTAAGATTATACAATTTTACTTATAAAGTGGTATTACTTGAGTCTTGAATGAAGGTTTGGCTTCAACTAAGCTCCTCAACCCAAGGCGATGCCTTTTGTAACGACACATTTGGAACATTCTAGATGTACGCTGTACGGGGAGGGGGGGGGGGGGGTGCGTCATAGACCACCCACCTGGTACAGAGATAGATAGACAACGGGATAAGCACGGCGGGGTACAAAGACCACCCACGAAGAAGAAAGAAGAAGAAAGAAATGTTTTAATTCAATTAACACCATTAAAAAAAAATAAAAAATAAAAAAAAAAAAAAAAATATAACTCTGTGTCTCACAAATTAGTAATTATACAAAAAAAAAAAACAATCATAGTGCCATAGAAAGACCACTCACGGGTCTCGATGGGGGGGGGGGATAAGCGCCAGAACCTCAGACCATCCACGAGGGGTAGCATGACGGGGGGGGGGGCGGTAGATGGGTAGCTCGACAGGGGGTGGGGTAAGCGCCAGAACCTCAGACCACCCACGAGGGACAACACGCAAAAATAGATAGACCACCCGCGGGGGATAGCACGACGGGGTGGGATAGATGGGATAGCTCGACGGGGGGTGGGATTTGTGCCAGAACCTCAGACCACCCACGAGGGATAACACACAAAAATAGATAGACCACCCGCGGGGGATAGCACGACGGGGTGGGATAGATGGGATAGCTGGGATTTTGTGCCAGAACCGCCCTTTCTATACTACTAGGCTACCCAAGTTGCAAATGCAATACTAATTTTTGAAACTATAACAAAATATTTAAAAAAAAAAACACCGGGAAACGTAGAAAAAATTAAATTATTAAATCGCACAAATCACCGGTTGCACTGTGAGTTATATATGCTGCCATTGCAACAGAATGAGGTTATCTGCAAACTAGCTTGTGAAAAGCCTCTATCGGGGTAGCCTGTTTCTATTATATAGGCGTTATGCGCTTGGGAGTCGTAATAAATTCCACCAGTAACTTTATGGTCGATAATTTATCCAAACCGTCCAAGCGGGAATTTATGGAGAATGTATTGAAATTTTAATACAAAGCTTTTTGCATGCCTAGCAATTATTATGTCAAACTCGTGATTTATTTCATATGCATCGAATACCGTACGATATTATGTATATCTGACTAATATATAACTAATGAATGTTGACAAAATAATTTATACTGGGACATTTTTTTTGGAAAAAACTGAATCTTATACAGATCACCGCGAAACTTGCAGTCCTCGAATAAATCTGGTCACTGCAACAACATAAGGCATTCATTTCACTCTCTAGTGATGGACCCAAACCCAGGAAAAAACTTAGGTAGGCTTGGAAATAATCGAAGAAATTTACATGTTCAATTCCAAACCACGCTCGACAAAAAACACAGACAAGCCAAACTTAACAAAAGCTTCTACAAGATTTTCCAAGCTAGTATAATATCTCATTTGAAACAATTAATTAGGTAGCATCTGTAACGCTCGCAATGTATAAACAGTCCCACATCCGAATTCTAAACTGTTCATGTGGTCAGCGTTACACATTGGTGTAAAACATAACAATGTCCTACCTTTGATATGCCGAAGTTCTGGAAGTCCATATATTATAAAAAAGGAAATAGCTAACTATGTTAAAGTCGTTAAAGAGCGTGATGTTTTCGACATTTGATACTTTGTAAAGTCGATTTATCACAACATACAGTTGTATACAGTGCTACTACAGTAATATGTGCGAAAAACAAAATTAAACATGAGTATGATTTTATTGTAGCCTAGCTAGCAAACTTTTACTGATATATATAGTATTTCGTTGTGTTAACCGATGTAGGCCACACTCGGGCATTTGCCCAGTGGCGTGATTTTTATAAACTGTTGTTGTATTGTGTATTGTTGCATTGTATTGTATTAAAATATATTCATTCATTCATTCAATATACGTGTACGTACTCAATGTACTGTATTATCATTATTATGTTGAATAGATAGACCAATGTGCCATAACGGTCTGTAAACAAGCTTCATTTGGCTTGGACATACACAAAACGCTAAGCCAAGAGTTTTTCCAAATCAAACTCCAAACCATCCTCACCTAATTGTACTCCAAGCCAAGCCAATAGTTAAAAGAAGTATGGCTTGGCTTGGCTCCATCACTATTCGTCACTCTGTGCCGCCTCCTCCTCCAGTAGCGCTAACTCAGGTAGTAGTAGTAGTATGGTTTGACACAGTCCCAGGCCACGGTGTGGGCCCATAGGACTCCAGTGGACCTCCTGATCATAGTGGATTCCGAACCACTTGGGAAACACAGTGAAGTCACACGATTAGTTCGGAGGTGACCAGGACAAGTCCTACCATGTTTCCCTACCGGCACTGTGCACACGACCAATTTATCTGCAGCTTTGAACCTGCTCTGGTCCGCTGGATTCAACTTGGTATGGCGGCCGGCAAGCTAACTCAGGTACTCCAGGCCATCATCGATATGCCCCTTTCTAGGACACCCTGGTGATCTCCTGATCACTATTATTTTGAGGACTTTCTTGGGCACTCTAGTATTGTTTACATGTTCTAAATAATGGGTTCAAAGTCCGTGCTCAACGAAATTTTCGCCTATTTTCCTTGATGTAGAGGATGATTATTTAGTTATTAGTAATATTATGCATCATTAGTTGGATAGCAGCTGGTGCGCGAGGAAACGGCTGGAGCAAGAAAAGAGGGAACGCGAAGAAGAGGCAGAAACCAGGGAGTGGTGAAGGTTCAGTATCACACCCGGAAACAGAAGGTGATTATTGATGATGATGATGCATTAGTTAAATAAATACAAGATAATACTATAGAATTAAATTGATACACTGTAGATGCTGCTGAGTGGCTGAGAATATTAGAACTGAATTAAATCCGGAAACAATCCTTGGTTCAAATACTGTTCTTTCCACATTTTTCCTATTTCTTGTTATTCATTATAATCATGCATTCTAAAATGTTTACATGAACGTCTTCTAATGCAGAACTCATTCAACTTCCGGGACGGACAACATGAGACGACTAAAAATAAATGCGACGATGAGAAACAAGTCTGCCAACGCAACAAACAAAATATATAAAATGGGAATGAAGAATGCGGCAGGCTATATGTCATCTTACATTTCGGTTGTGACCATTAAAAGACTGCTTAGGAATGGCATGCCAAGTTTAATTTTGTTGGTAAACGAGCCTGATTTATGAGCCTGTTTGGAACTGCCTTGCAAGGATTTTCGTTTTGTGGGCGAGCCAGTTGTTGGTATGAACCTTTGGATAGAATCATCGGACGGGCGTATTCATTAGCTAAGTAATATCTGCAGTTTCTGGAATTTATACCTACATTCCAATGCCGTAACAAGGATTTTTTCCGGAGGGGGGGGGGGGCTGTGGCGACGGTGATCCTAGTTAGTGCAAAACATTCTTTTTGAGAACTCTAATTGTGTCGTAGCATACGTGTACTCTTTTGAAGTTATAGTGTTACTCGTATATGAGAACATAGACACATAAAAAGTCAATTATAGCTAATGTAATCAGCGACAGAAATAGACAGGTGCCATTTTGCGTATATATGCGAACTAAATAATTATGTTAAAAATTTCGACGGTTAGATTGTATAGAAATAGTCATATTGCCATTCATTATTCCCAATAGGAGGGGGGGGGGGCGACCCCCTCGGAAAGAGAAATTTCGAAAATATATATAATAATATAGAATATATATTGTAATAATAAAATATATAGCCTATATCACGAAAGAGTGGGGGTTTCCACATTTTAACAGTAGTAAAGTTGAGATTTTACAAAGCTATCTTAAGAAAGCTAATTCATATTGCCGCAAACAGTTTAGATTTTATGAAGCTTGCTGAAATTGCTGCAAATAGGGGCCCGGGGGTCATTCCTGGGAAATATAATTATTTGAAAATATAGGCGCGAAACAGAGGGGGTTCTTCACAGCAGTAAAGTTTAAAATTTGCAGAGGAAGACCTATTTATATTATCTGTACTGCGATAGGTTAGATTGCCTAGATTTAATAAATTCTCAATTTTTAATTTGGGGGGGGGGCAGCCAAATATGATGGTAGAGATTAAATAATTAAATAAACGAAAAGTAAGCACCAAATGAGGCGGTGGCTCACGGATACATCGAGTGCACAACATGCAAAAGAAAGCAGGCATTTGACTGATGGGTGTCAAACGAACGGTACGAACTCTTTAATAACATAAGAATGCAGTAAGCCGTCGCTAGATGGGGTTACTACTTAAAACGATTAGCTACCACGGACACGCCTAGGCCAACTAAAACTATGAGGTGGCTATACTTAACGGAACACGTCTAATACGAGTGATTATGCGAATCTGTCCGGAAAGACAAGTCATATGATTATGGTGATGGTGCAGGCCTAACCGCTTGCTCCAGGCATGAGGTACCGTCGCGTAGTACGGGTGGTAAGTGCAGAATTATGGTACAGGTCAGGGATTATGAAGAGGCTGCCGGTGTTATGAAAGCAGGGGAGGAAATGAAGAACCGAAACGGGACGTTATAGGCTGAATCCAAATCCCTGAATGAGGGTATTCACGAACCTACGGTAAAGTGGAAAAACTCGAGTAAAATGAAAATAAATTAATAAAGAACCGGTAAGAGTGAATCCGCTCATGCCTTCGTATTTATCAATTAGCATACGTACCGAAATGATTGTACATATGAGTAGTACCATGCGTTAAATATAATATTATATACAATTATATTTATTTTACCTCGATTTTCCCAACCCTTAAGTAGAGATTTGATCGAAGGGACGATTGCATATATAGTCTAGAACAGGCAGGCAAATATAATGCTACACAGTAATAATAGTATGGGTTGGTATTGTTTTATCAAGACTGGAGTCATGGCACACTTGTCGACAAACACAAGAGAACCATCCTAATACAAAACTACCAACATTATCCAAATAAATCAACACCTCCGCACACACACACTGACCGGCTAAAATACTCAAAAGAGTCCCGCGTCTATAAATTAATAAATATAAAAAAAAATAGTACTGGGAAATTGAAAGATTTTTGATTTCCAAAATCAACATCTTGCTCGAGTTTGTTACTCTAGTTAGCACCAAAAACACACCCGAAGTTAGAAAGAATCAATAGGAAAGGGTTTTCAGTGAGAATTGGACCTTCTTCATTTTTGCACCCGGGATTAAACATAGTGTGAGCGACTGGAACCTATACTACAAGGTTTCGCCTACCTTAGAAAACTCCCGATTGAACTGAGAGCGGCGAGAAATGCTTCTAACTTCCCTACATTGCTTAGAAACCATCTCTTAGAGAGAGCTTTCTACACTGTCACTGAGACACTAGCACAATGACAATGACAGAACTACCTGATTTTGACGATATTTTGACGATTTTACTTTATACTTTCTTGTCAATTACTTGTTGATTACTGTTTATTGTATAATTTAGCAGAAATATATATATATATATATTTATTTATTTAAACTATCAAGGAGGATGCGATCCAGTGGGTTTTGTTAAAATTAATAAGGACTGCAATTTATGCAATTTTAAAATAAATCATAGGAGCAAATAAAATAATAATAGCTGGAAAATATTTTTTTAAGCCCATTTATGCCGATTTTTAATAAAATTGGGTTACAGGCAGACAACATTTCGTAAAATTGACGTTTTTAGTTCCTGGGACCGCAAAAAGGTGTAAATTCAATGAAATCTTCTAGCTGCATGTAAAAAATCGTCATAACTATATTGTCTTTACTGTTGATAAATAAAACAGAGGCGTCGCACTCTGTTTATATACAGCCAATGTTATCATAAAAGTCTAAAGTCATGACTGTACTAAATCTTAATATAAATAATATTTGAAGCAAATAATTCTAACCTTTATTTTAGACAGCACGTATCGCATAACCGAATACATGACAGCGCCAAACAAAACTAAACATTTACAGCAAAGAATGTTAATTTGCCTAAATAAAAAATAGGCTAATTGGTAACCATGAAGAAGGAAGTCATTTTCTAAACAAAAATAGTCAAGTGCGTCGATATCAACCTATTAAATTGTCAAACGCTACAAATTTGCAAAAATAAAAATAATTATTTTTAGCGTATGCCTAAAATTACCTTACAGGCAAATAGTTGTACAAAATAAAAACAGCCTGAAGAATAGTAAACCTGAATGAATGAATGAATGAATGTGTATTAAACAATTTAAACACAATAATTGTAAAGCCCATCAAGATGACCTATAACAATTTACCCTACCCTAAAACTAAATAAAAAACCTTAGAATTTTGCTTTTATTAAGCTAGGTTGTTATTAACTAATCTGGCAGCTCAAGTTCAGTTTCCCATCAAATTTTTTTATTGAACTTCTAGTCTCTAATTTCTACCATGTCGTCTTCGACCAGTCAGTGATGAAGACGTAGAAGGTGTCATCAGAAATTAAACCGAGAATAGTATATAATTTTATAGAACCACGAATAGTATTGTACGATCTTACTTACAATAGAAAACAATTGGCTGTGACGTTTTGGGTACAAAGTACAACATGAGAATCAGTAGGCTAGGCACAGGTATTACGTGTTTGCTGACTCAGTGAGCCTAGGCCTTGCTGTCTGGCGCCAGTAGGTGGACTTTGCCTTCTGACGTAACTGTCCAAGGCTGGTTTATAAAAATATATAATAAATAAAATATAAGAAAGGGCTCTAGGCCGTTTAGGGGCTGATTTCAAAGTTGAACTTGTATTGCCTATATGCAATAAAGTAAGCTTACAGACCTGTTCGGTTAGATAGTTGTGTAGCTGTGCTAACCTGTCTAGCAATACGAATCCTGTTAATAGGAGCATAAGTAGAGGATTTAGAGGAACTGCACTTGTCGGGGCTTGCAGTCCAGCGGATAAGACGACACCCCGGGTAGGCGTACATCGTGGGGTCGAATCCCTCCAAGTCCAGTTTATTCTATATCCTCTAATTTCGTTTATGTTTCAACTTGTCCATTGTCACCTATAGAGGTGTGAGTTGACATCTGGGCCGTATACCAATTTGCCAGTGGCCAAAATTCAAACAGAAACAATACTGAGTCGTTGGCAGGGCAAGGGTCAATGAACCATTGAGAGCTCGTACGCCCATAAAAGCCCTTCACAATAATACCCCCTCCTCCTTCCGTTGACCCCCCCCCCCACCCCAAAGGAGAATTTTATTTTTCAAGGTTTAAACATGTTGTTTTTAAATTATTTATTTATTTATTTATACAGGTATTGATTGTGTATTTCTATTTTCTAATACACGTTTTTGAATTTGATTGATTGATTGATAATTTAAAATGACAGGTCCTGGAGTTATATAGTATAGTGTTTCACTGCCCAGCCACGGTGATATCAAATACGAACTCCGTTTCATAACCAGTGTACGTCGCGAAGCGAATCGCAAGGCTGCTCGTAATCCCCTATCGTGGATTAAATAATCCCTATATTGGCTAGATTGGATGTTTACGTCCGCTATCTGTAATTGTTACATTTTAGAGGTCAATACCGGATTACCGGTGCTGTACAACAAGCTTTTCAAGGCGAGTTTTCCATTGGAAAATCTGAGTTGATAATTCGATTTTATTCGAATTGACCCTATTGAAAAATATGGATCTGCAATAGTAGTGCAAGAACAAAAAATGTCCTGCATTTTTGAATACTAACTATATAATACAATACTTTGTACTGCACAACAAAGTTTATTCTCATTTATTACGATTATATTTTATACATTGTAATGAGAGTTTTTGCGTGATTAAGGGTAAATCAAATAAAACCGCTACACGTTTTCCGTACCAAATCGAATTTCACAGGAAATATCCATTTTAGAGCTATAAAAATGTTGCATCCCTTAGAAGAAACACTCCTCTACACTTTGATATACGACAAGTGGCCATCACTAACACAGTGTTCCCCGGACGCCTTCACCAACTGTTTTTGCCGTACAATTTCGAAAATTGTAGGCGGTTGGTGTAATACGAGCAAACGGGAACACATCATATTTTCAAAATGAAGCATTTCTGCTAAGGAATGTGGGCACTAGCGTCAAGGGCATTTCTGAGACATCAGGCAGTCGGCATCACCTGAGCTGGAAGCCCTGTACTAAGAAGTAAGAAGTAAGAATTAAGTATGTGATAATGTTGAAAGCTCTCCGATAGGCATTTCATGAGATACTCAATTTTGTACCCTTGTAAGGTATCTTCCCTCCGTTTGTCTCTGAAGACTGGCATTGATATAAAAAGACACACAGCTTTAAAAAAAGAGAAAAAAATGTGATAAATCCAATATGGAATGTGATATTGTTGAAAGCTCTCCGATAGGCATTTCATGAGATATTCAACTTTGTACTCTTGTAAGGCTTCTTCCCTCCGTTTGTCTCTGAGGACTGGCCTAGATATAAAAAGATACATAGCTTTAAAAAAAAAAGAGAAATCCAATACGGTGCGGTATTCGTAATTTAGGATGAAGAGATAATTTTTCTTAATTAAATCTCAAATCCCTGACTAACTTTTGGGACTTTACTCCCTCATGCTCAACCGTCATTTTATATTTTAATGAAAAATATAGAAAATGTAGGCCTTATATTATATATAAAATACTGTAGTAGTGTCTGTACAAAAACTTTGGCACTATGACAAATACTCGTAGCCATATATAATAGATAAGATTTTGTAATGTTTGTTTAAGAGGGCTGGCTAATAAATTGGTAGCCAATGCTTTGTCGTTATACGATGCAAGAAGCCGGGTAAAACCTGTTTTCGCCCATCTACACAGATATTTTTACTTTTATTTTAAAACGACTGTATAGTGTATGCCAACACAATTTATTGAAATTGCAAGTAGGTAGTTTACCTACTGCAAATTAAAACGGGCGTTTTTTAATTTGAAATCAATTTTCAACTTTAAATTGATTCTGGGCTCGCAATTTACCTTCCCCCTCCCCCACCACGATGGCAGAAAGTTGGAATTTTTATTTAAAAAAAAACTGAGACCATCTGTACACCGGAAATTAAATCAGGAGGTCGATTTGTCTGGTGCCACTATAATTGCCAGACGGATGGTCGAAGTCAGGTGTGGTGTATGCGATAATCCAGCATGGGTAGGTTACCTAGAGTTAATATAGAAGAGAGGGGACACTCGTTCCTGCCAAAAGTAGTCTTTTAGTTTCTGGTAGGGTCTATGGAAAATCTTTCTTTACCAGTCACGAAAAAAACGTGGAAAGCAGAAATTTAAAAAATTGGCCTGAGCTAATCCCCCCCCCCCCCCCATGTAGAAAGAACTCTCCAAGAAGTCTGCACCAATGATGGTTTGGACAGGTTGTTGGCCTGCCATCAGAGACCTATCTACTTGATACTTGGTTGGTCCCTGGAGAAGGCAGGGCTAGAACTATGATCGGCTGATAACATAAGCCGTAGAACTGGCCGTTACTAAAAAGCCATTAACAAAAACTCTAAGGTTACCCACCGTGGGAAGTTCCGTGGTTTAAAAAAGGTAAAAATTACAATTTAGCACCTTCTCAACATACAAGAGTTCCTTTTCTTGTATCTACGGAAGGTATGTTGAGTCTTGTAAAGGTGAAATGGTAATTAAAATTTTAATAATTAGGTTGGCGCGTCCAGCCCGGGGGGACTTTTGGCCGCTGCCACTACACCACGCCACCTCGGACGATCCTCCGCCGCTCGCTTCCAGTCTCGGGTGCCGGTTGCGTGCACATCCTCGAGCACTTGGTCTCTCCATCTGAGCCTTGGCCTACCGGGTCGCCTAGGGTGGTTGAAGGTGTCTTCGAAAACAAGCTTCGGCGTCCTCTCCCCTTGCATACGGTGTACATGACCCAGCCATTGGATTCGACGCCCTTTTAGTTCAGATATTATGTTCGGGGAGTCGAATAGGGCATGTATTTCGGCATCGTGTGAAATGGTGCCCCCTCATATTGAAAATAAATAAAATAAAATTCTTTTTAAACAGGGGCCCCCCTGTTAGTTTGAGTTACTACTAAAGTGCCGGTTCCCTGCTAGCAAATGAAACTTACCCAGTTAGGATTCGCGAGAGTATACTGGCATCATACAATGCATTAGGATTGAAAACATTGAAGAATCTAAATGCTATCTTATTCAAGGGCGAAAATTATCTTTGATTTGTGGGAAATTTAAAGGACAAAGGCAGGTGGCGGACATGATTGATATTGAGCCAGAGGACTTGGCCATTCATACAGCGATGTAAGCGTGTGCAGAATTCATTAAGCATACAACTGCAGAATACTGCCCACTATTAATGTTCCCCATTTACATGGTTTCGCCATTAACAATAACTAGTAACTACAATAATATGACAACGCATGGAGGCAAGTGCCAGACATCTACAAATTTCTTGCCAACAACATTTGCGCTTTCCGTTTGTGCGCCAATTAAATTTTTTACTACCTAACACAAGAGATTTCCCATTGAATTAGCCAACTATAAACCTCACTGTTAATTAGTCTAAATACTTTATGTATACTTTTATCGTTCTATATGGCATGGAATCATGGACGTTAACCCAAGCTACGGAAAACAGAATCAGTGCATTTGAAATGTGGATATACAGATGAATGCTGCGCAGCTCTTGGAGAGATTGTGTCCCTAATTCCGAGGTCCTGAGGCGAAGAGATACAGAAGCCGAGTTGCTGCTGACGGTTGAGAAACGGAAACTAACATACTTCGGCCATGTGATGAGGAACGAAAACTGTTGCCTTCTGTATGTTATAACCCTAGGGAATATAGAAAGATTGAGGGCTCCCGACAGAAGAAGAACATCTTGGCTAATAAACCTAGAGTCGAACCCAGTGGCGGCTCGTCCATAAGGGCACTGGGGCTACAGCCCTCCCATAATTTTACAGGCAAACAAAGCAATTTCCTTTTAATAATAATAATAATCATGAAATAATAATATACTATTCTGAAGAAAAATGCAACTGCTACAATTCGGCTATGCTATGTGCGTGCTCTGGGCAACTTGGGGCAATTTTCAATTTAGCCCCGGGTCGCCATGGCAACCGAGTCAGGCAAAAGTTAAGAAGATCGTTCGCACCATTGAAAAGGTGTACACAACTTTTTTTCTTATGGGCCTTGCAATGCAATTCATGCCATATGCATTTATACATGGGCAGCGGGGCAGCGCCCCAAAAATGACTTTAAATGTTTCGTATTAATAATATCGTTGAATATTGGTATTTTTTTAAAATCATAATTATAAGAGTTATTTTTGAGAAGAGTTTCACTATTTTGTCATGACTGATGATTATTATAAAATTTTTCAAAGAAGAATTTTTGACTAGGGAAGTCAGGTTCTGCCCAACGGCCAGGCAGGGTAATGTAGCCTAAACAAATATTACAAAAATGTAAAGAGCGAGTGATAGACTTGTTTGCCACATCGAAATGCCGAAGAATCTATTTGTTATTCAAGTAGTGGTAAGTTATATGCTATTACTTTATTACAATTCGTTGCCCCACCATTTTGATACACCACGAGCCGCCACTGGTCGAACCTTCTGTTTCATAGTATATAAGAAGTTTTCTACCAAATGGACTATTTCTGATATTAAATTCTCTTGTTATAATCGCTGAAAACCTCGGTAATACTACCTACTCACTACGGCGGGTCAATTTTGCTTCAAATTTGATTTGCGTTTTTTGTTTTACTCTATGACATTCCCCATTTTACTTTCCCCATGTTAAAATCATCCCGTGGCTGGAGACCATTATCAATATGGCTGCTAGTGTAGCCTGCACAAGATAAGTTCAGAGTTCTTGACCGGGTCCAGGTATCCGTTCTGCTATGCTGCAATGTATCAGACTACGATATTTTTTGCGTTGGTACTTATCTCTGATAGTTGACTTATGGTTAACGAGTGCCTCGTAAGGCATTTTATGGCTCCCGCCGCTCCAGTTAATATATTTCTATGTTTAAAATTGATCAATGATCATAGAGTAAAATCAATGCAAACAATAACAATGGCGTAGTCTAGAGATGATAAATAATTTAAATTAATTTCTTGAGAACGAACGAATTATTTCGTAGTTTAAATCATAAAATTTCTTGTAGATTATAAAATAAAAAGAAAGACGGCGGGCAAACTTACAAATTTGGAAAAAATTTAAAACAAAAATGATCAATTGTTGAAAACAAGTGGAACGGGATGTAAAAGTAAATAATGCAATATTGATAGTTTTCCGTCAGTGACAAAATCAAATATGAAATAAAATTGACCAGTGGAATACACGCCTACTCGCACCTTCAATGCAGCCATCCAGTAAAGTTTCTGGTTTGGCATTTGATGTAATAAGCAAGCCTAAAGCACTGGAAACTAGTTGCCCACATCAAAGGAGGTACCGAAGTCAGAAAACCACCACATGCTGTATCTCACGTTTTTATCAAAGATTTAGCGGTGTGGGCCGAAACAATAGCAGGGTTTCCTCTTTCTTATGGGCGGAGACTTTCTTCTGTGTGTGATAAGTCGATATTATATCTTTATCCAGCATATAAAGTTTAAATATTATATTGCTTATGTAACATTTTACATCAGGTATTTTTTTAGTTACTCTTTAAGAACCAGTAACTTACGTTTTATGGATTCAATTAAATTTTGGACAATTGAATTATAGTTGTGCCAATTATGAGTACATAGTCGAGTAGGCTGTTTACAAACATGGCCAACTCCAAGTTGTAGAATTTTTCAGGAGAGCGGATTTTCTGTTGAAAATTGCATCAAGTTTATAGCTAACCCCAAACTTCTCAGCTCTTCTGTGCGCAATCTGGCTGCTTTTGTCACATTATTTTACAACGTGCAGGTGGAGATAAAATTGTTTGCAAGGTCGGATCAAAACCCAATTTTGTGAAAAAATGGAGTTGGCCACGTTTGTAACCAAGCTCCTATTACCTATTACGAGTATACAGCATAACATTTTTTTCATCAAATACGTCAATAGTGCACGACTTCTGCCCCTCTTCTCCTACGCCTATGCGTATCATGGACCATACAATAAATCCTACATCATGGACTATTTCTTAGAGAATTTTATTTACTAGGTTACTAGATACATTTTTTATACATCTCTTTGCAGCAAAAATCGCGTTTCGCGTTAGTTGGTGTTGAAAGCCTATTGTTTTTGAATCAATACACATCTTTTCTACAAGTAATCCTTCTTCATGATGGGGATTTCCAGTACAGATGCGATCACTGACTGGGATGAAATAGAAATTTTAAAACAATGAAAAGTATCGTACTCTTTTATAAAATACAGGAAATTGAAGCATAAATACAAACAGCAGGCCCATCAGCAGAACCAAAGGAGCGTATAAAATCGGTTAAGTGAGACAATGAAGAACTAAATTCTTGAGTCTTAACTCATGAGGAGACAGCTTCAATAGGGCATTTACCACAGTGTACAATAAAATGTTTTCAACGAACTATCAATTTCATTGACGAATTGCGGAAATAGTAAAGTGGAATAGATGGGAGAAAATCCATTAACCGTTGCATCACGGTGCTCCATCATAGAAGGCGGTGATGGCACCTAAATGGAGTGACACATTAGTGGACCACCACACACCAGAAGCTGCTGCGTGAGTCCGCAAATTTGTTGAATTTACTTTCTCTGACTTAATGCTCACATAATACCATTGGATTTTGATGTAAGTGGTTACGGGAGTGGCTGGTTGATTTGTCATAAAAGAATTTTAATGATATTGTGACAATATAATGTAACCTGTCCCCCTTTCTTGGGACATTGTGCCATTTCAAGTTGTTCGTCGCGTCGTTTCACGAATCTCAACGTATTTCGGAAACACCACCAAGGCCCGGTCTCCTCACGCTTAGCAAAGTTTTCGTTAGGAATACTATCATACCGCGGAACATGGGGTGCCACCTTACTGCAAACCTGCATTTATATTGTTTATTGATAAATGCATCGTGGCGCGCTTATATTACAAACTATAAAGGTAGCGAGAAGGGAGCGGCAATGGTTTGGAATGGCTATTGTAATTGTAATTTTTGAATGACTTTTTATGGACCCAGACCTACTTATAATGGCCCATAGGTACCTTGTCCAGTGCCATCAACCCCATGGATTTCGGACATTATTTGTATTGTTTCCGTATGAATTTTTGGCCATTGGCAAACTGGTATACGTTCTCGACGTCAACCTACACCAGCTTCAAGCGATAATGGACAAGCTGAGACAAGCTTACCATTGACGCAATGAAACGGGCAAAAGCATGACAGTACAGATAAGAGTCTTTGAAACTGCTAACAGCAGCTGCGCGAGGAAATGGCAAGTGGAGGAAATACTGGGAACAAGAAGATGATGAAGCCTAAAGAAGAGATACAGAAACTAAATTAAGGACGATCTCAGGAGGACTGGTACCAGAGGGAGTGTTGAATCAGAAGTGTAGGGACAGGAGGGAGTGGATGAAGCTCACGCGTTACACCGGGACAGATGGATTATTGATATTGATATGATAGGAGTATCGTGTTGCTCCTGCGGGCCTACTATGCCCTTTAGTATTAACTTATTTTTGGTGTTAAAAATTTAAACAAAACAATTTTGAGCAGCACTTTCCATTCCAAAATTATCTTGTTTATACATTTTTAATCCCAGCTTATAAAATTAAAAATAATCGCCGTAGCAGGTACTGTTTAGATACAGGCACCTGACCTATGTCAACACTTCCCCTACTAAAATTAATCTGCCTACTACAATATGACGGTTGAATTTATTGAATGAGCCTTATAAAATCTCCCAAGTTTAATTATCCATACATTACACGAATTACAGGAAAATTTTCAAATAGTACATTTAATCTGGGTCCCAAGTCATTGTGGCATAACAGGAAATGAGACTGCGGACAAGTCTGCAAAAGCTGCGTGCAGCTTAATATCGGCCCCTTTCCCTCTTCTCACACCTGAGGACCTAAAATCATTTGCATACAGCGAGATCAAATGCGCATGGCAACTCTCATGGCTTGCCCCGGACAACATCAACAATAAGCTTAGGAGAGTTAAGACGAAACTTGGAAACTGGACAACATCTTGCCGAGTACATAGAAGGGAAGAAGTGGTTATGCCTCGGCTCAGAATTGGCCACACAAGGCTTACCCATAGCCACTTAATGGCAGGCGCCCCCTCATCGCTGTGCAGTTGCGGGGAGGAGGTCACAGCCAAGCATATACTGCTTGACTGTCACCTCCTTGCCCAACACCGCACATGGCCACCCCAAATATCACTCGCAGATCTTCTGAGCGACTATGAAAACAAAACGGCTGCAGTCTTAAAGTTTATCTCCTCCTCGGCTCTAATGACCCAAATATAACTAAAAAAAACACACACACACACAGCGGGCGTAAAAGCAAGATACAACTTGCAAACGCCCTTAAAAATATAAAAAAAAAAAAAAAAAAGGAGGGAACGAAATTCCGGGCTAATAGATATCAAATAGGGCACGCTTGATACATCATTGTTCGAAGCACATGTAGGCAAACGACAAACAAAATGACAAACGAAACTACAATGTATTAAAGCCACAGCCTCACTATTTTATTGCATTGTAGTATTATATGGTATATATAACTGACATTAAATTAACTTTGGTTGAAGAGGTAACCTCCTCGTTATTACCGAAATTAGAGGATATGGAAAAAACTGGGCTTGGCGGGATTCGGACCCACGATCTACGCCTAACCCGGGCGTCGTCTTAACCGCTGTACCACAAGCCCCGACAAGTCCAGTAATAGACAAATCCTCTTATGCTCAAATGCCTCAAATTGACATGATTCGTGTTGCTAGACAGGTCGGCACAACCCGCCAAGCCCGGTTTTTTCCATATCCTCCAAATTCGGTTACTATTTTATGCTCGTTTCTCGTTCGGAAAATTGCGTAAAATAAAAAAATAAAAATTATAACATGGGAAATATTATCGAGCGAGTCTAATATGGCGATTATTTGTAATCTTAACCTGGGATTAAAAATGTAAATAAGATAATTTTATTATGGAAAGAGCTGTTGTGTTTACTTTGTTAACCCCAGGAATATGTTAATACTAAACGACATAGTAGAAAGAAAGATAGAAAATTGTCTTTGTTTTCCATATGGGCGAATTTTGGGCCTTTCGGCCCACTCTTACAACTAACCCATAATACTATAAATTATACAATGTTTGTCAATACATAAAATATAAAAATTTAAATTAAAAAAAATATATTAAAAAATTAAATTAAACACAACCTTTTCACACCATGTATATAGACCCATAAAATAGTCGTGACAAGCACCCTTAACCTTCTTTAAACTTTTTTTCATTTCTGATGGGGTCCGGCAGAGTTCCAAAGCCTCACCGCCTGTACAGAAAAAGTTAGTAAGCCCTCAGGTATTAAAGAAGAGAACTGAAGTGACAGCTTAATGGTAATATAGGTTTTGAAGTAAACATAAATAAATACGCGTCATTATATCATCCTACAAGGTACAGGTACAAGTTTTGCAGTTTTGCGCATCTTCCCCCATAAATTTTATAGTTCTGACACAATGTAACTTCGAGGAGGAAGAAGAAAAGTTCCCACGCTGGACCCCAGCGTTCGATGACCACAGGGCCTATATATCACTTTCACTTGGCCGCACAATACCTTACTACACCGTACCTGAAGTAGACACCTGTTGTTCCGCCGCACTCCATTTGCCACATTTAATTAGTTAAGTGAGTTAAATACTTATAACTGTGACTCACTGTCTGGGGGATAAAATTTCGGTGATCCAGTTTATACAGCTTAAGATACTTCCGGACAATTATGCAATGTGGATTATTTATTATGTTAATTTTTAATTCGGGTGACTTTCCGTGGAGAGGCGTGGCACAGTTTTAGGTTCCATATTGTTACGTTACTATCCATTCAGCCAGAGTGCTAATAACTGGTATTTAATTAAAAAGATTTCTAGATAGGGCAATTAACAATCCGTTTCGTGTGCTCGATGTTGTTGTTGTTTTTTTTTTTTTTTTGCATAGACATTGCCTTATATTTCGAAGCAAGAAATCGAGCGTACAATATATATGGAGCAACAAATTTATACAACAGATTAAATAGATTTAGAACAAATTCAACACAGTAGTAATGGCGGAGGTGTGCAATATATTGGGCAAGAATTTTCCATAATTTCTTAAAAAAATACTTTTTTATTCAAAACCAAAACTTTGCTTAGGAAAGCAACATAATTCGGTTTTGTTACTAAATTTAACACTAAAACATACCTGAAGTTAGAAAGCATCGATAGAAAGATTATTTTTTAGTTTTTTTTTCATTTTTTTTGCACCAGAAGAAACTATCAATGGGCAAGTAATGGAGACTAAAATTTATTTGAGAAAAAAAGTTTTTTAGAACTTTTGTTAGCTTTTCTTTTTAGTGTCCAGGGTAAAACGCCCTAAAGTTGAGTTGGCCGAAGATTTTTGGATGTCGATGATCCCGATACATGATTTTTGTGAATTAATTCTACATAGGCCAACCAAATTTCATCAAAATCCACCGAGTAGTTTCGCCACAAATCGACGAACAGACAGATAGACAGAGCGACAGGCAGACAGATATTTTGTAAAATCCACTGTTTTGGTTTCTGGAACCTCAAACGGGAAAATCAGTGGAAAACTCGAAATCGAACATTTCGACCATCAGAAAGCTATCCTTATACTAAAGTATAAATAGGAAAGGAACTAATAAGAGTACTGTCGGGAACCTTTAGAAAAGGCCTTGCACCTTGAGGGTCAAACCTTCAGCTGGTATGTGGTACAAAGAGAGCACTACAAGGATATGAGGGCAGGACAGGTGTGGTCCATAGAGGTGAGAACATGCAGAATGGCCCATTGTTACAAGACCGCTCCACCTTGCACAAGCTATCGTATTTATCCACACTTATCAATACCATAGGTACTCATAAATAAATACCTGTTCATAATTATTATTATTTTGCATGCATCTAACTGTATAGATTGCAGTCGCTATAGCCTATAAGTCTATAGCAATGAAGGGCCGCGCTTCGGCATTCTCGATGATTTAAATAAACAAAGAACGGTACTAGAAATCTTAAGGGAAATTGTTCCAATATTACAGACGATGAGACGCTCCAATGATAAATAAGGGAACATCTCTAAATAAAGCCTGAGGTGTGGGGGAAATTTAAACAAAATGGGGAAAACGACGCCTACAACGCGAGGCAAAGGGGAGACCTTGTAAGGCCAGCACAACGCACAGCCAAGTGTGAGCGACAAGGATTCGTCTAACTTCCCTAAATTGCTTGGAGACCATCTCTAAGGGAAAGCTTTCTACACTAGCACAATGACAATGACAAAAATACCTGATTTTGAGGGGATTTTGACGAATTTACTTTATACTGTCTTGATTACTTTATTTCGTAATTTAACAGAAATATTTATTTATAACCTACTTATAATTCAAGAGAACAAAGGAGTCAGGACAGATGAAAGGGCAAGGTGGAAAGATTTGTTGTAAACCAATCGATAGATTACGATTGAAGATGAAGAAGATAAAGTTGCTATTAGAAAAACGTTCTCAAGAAAATGAAGCACAGTTGAAGGTTTTGCTAGAATAAAATAGCCGACCTGCTAAAAACGAGAGTTGGCTGAAGCTTCCTCAGTTGAAAGAAAGGTAAATTTGCTCCAGCCGTTAGCGCAAAAGCAATATTTCTCAAGGCTCAAAACCAGTATAGAAAAACAATATACATTTGTATTCTTAGTATGTCGTCTAAATGATTCACACCACCTGAAACGGTCCTAACCTTTACAATAGTATGTAGTTACTAACTCACACCTGCATCTAAATGGTAATGGAAGGTCTGTGCCTGTAACTAGTCATCATCCATTCTTCATAGAATTGCCATAGGGCGGCCAACACTTTTGAAGCAGTTGCCGAAAGTATAGTCTTTGTGAGTCTAATTTGAAGAAAGCCCGTTAATGTCTCCATCCTCTTATTCGATTATTTAACCGGTACTGACCTTGATAGTCCAATATAAGAACAGCTGTATCAAAGAAAACTGAAAATCCCAGAGTTCAGAGCTTGACAATTTTCATGGTTTCATATGGAATCATGATCAAGAACGGTTGCTGCCATCTACGTAGCACACTAGCATGTCATCTAGTTGACTAAACATATCGCCCAAGTTAAACCAAAGGACGGTTTATCCGCATTATTAAATCCCCAATTTGCGTATCGGTGCTACGGTGGCAAATCAGCCCTAGAGCTAATCTTGGCTAAAGGTTCTTTGAAGAAATATGATGTAAAGTGAACAACTAGGCAAGAAAGAAAACAACGACTTAAGTATTGGCCGCAGAAAGATGGCGCAGGGTCTCGCCCCACCAAATATGATTGCAGCAGGTAAGGAAGCAGTGGCTATAGCTCGAATCTCAAGAGTCCGGAAGATTTCAACAACCTCGCAAGAGTAAGATTTTTTTATTGAATAGATTCGTTGTGATTACATTTGTTGTCAGTTAATAATTAGCCAACTCAAGCCACATTACAAAAAACTAAAAAAATTAAGCAAAAAATCACTGCTATCCCACAATCTATATCAATGGCATGGAGGGATGGACTTTGCCCCAAACTATGGAGAACAGAATCAGCCCATTTGAAATGTGGATATACAGAAGAATGCTGCGCATGATCGTGTCCCTAATGCCAAAGTCCTGTGGCGAATGGATACAGAAGCCGAGTTGATACTGACGGTTAAGAAACCGAAACTAACATAATTCGGCCATGTCATAAGGACCGAAAAATATCGCCTTCCCCTTGCCGATATCCGCAAGGGAAGGCAGAAGGACTGAGGGCTCCCGGCTCCTGGTTGAAAGGCCTGTCGCAGCGTTTGGCAAGAGACGAATTGCCCCCCAATCTTCGCTAAAAGAGGAATATAAAGATAGAATAATCAAAAATATAAATAAAGATAAAGATAGTTAATGAAAGACGAATAATGCCACAATATTGAGTATATGAATAATACCCTACGTTGAACATGAATAGGCAAAAAATAACTATTGTAAAAAGCGGTTGCGTTCCTTTCACACAATTTGTAGTATTAAACTGGCGAGTGTAATTATTGCGGAGCAAGAAAGTACAATAGGCTAAAAGCAAACAGTGTAAAAATGATAAAGGTGCTGAGATGTTGATAGTACAATTTTTAATGTGGGCTAAATAATTGTGACGCAACGCTCGGCACTCACTTCCTCGCACCTTTCACACATTTATTACCTTTCTCGCAACCGTAATAAATTTGTCTGCAAAACTAACATGAGTGACTCATTTCTGCGGCTTGGTTCATTTATCATGACCATTTATTGTCTGTTTCTTCACACTAAAATGTTGGACTAGGCAATTTAGACATGCTAAAAAATTGATTATCTGATGAGACAGTTTGGCATGGCAGTATTGAAAGAATGGAAGTATTGTAAAGAAGTATGAACCAACACTCAAGAAGAAAGGCACCAATAGGGACGGAAGAGAACTACCAAAAAATCAAAAATGATGAAAGACCCACGATAATTTTTTGTTGCCAGATTTTATCCGCATCAGAAGCCAAAACCCTCGAAGGTATGCATGCAACCACGCACAAAAGTTGATCGTTATAAGTTTATAGATTAAGCACCTATACCAGTAACAAGAAAATCAAGTTCCTATCGAAAAAATATACAAGCTCCGAAAATAAACTTGAACTATCAGTAACGAAATATATGTGAAAACGTCAAGGCAATTTGCTCCGTCGATTCGCGAACATATTTTCGCCGTCCAATAAATACGGTTTTGGTTTAGGGGAGTGGCTGTGTTATGCTGAACAGTTCTCATTACTCATCTACCAGCCCTTGCTCCATTCATAGTCAGGTGCACTTGTCTACAGGAGGTATTGTAGGTATGCTGGCAAAATTCCAGATTCGAATTAGTCCAGGTACTACGCCACAATAAGCCAATTATTGAAAATGGCCGCCGAAGGAATGTTATTTAGAGATGGTAACTTCTATTAAATAAGTTAGATTAGATCAGCGGTGTTACGTTCAAGGTTCTAAAATTAATCTGACTGTTAGAATTGAAATATTTTTTTTTAGAGGAAACATGCCGCATATTGCGTTATTTGGTATTGGAACCACAAAGCAGGCTCATTCGTTATGATAGCGCCTTTACGAGAAACTCATAAGAAAGGCCAAGAGCATATTATAGTAAATGTACTGTAATAGCAAGGGATGAAAAACAACACTTGTAGTTTTAAGTATTGATGATCAGTAGAAGAGTAGTATCAGAATAACCTTTGTAGGTAATACCTGTGTTGAGTTACGAAAGGTCTCCGAAGGCTGCTGTGCAGAGACTCGCACAAGTACAACTATGCTAACGAAGAGCTAATTTATACAATATCTCAACGGTTTTACACTTGCATTCAGTGGAAAAAAAATTTAAAAAATAAAGTGGAAACAGAAAAGAAGCACGACACCACGTTTCATATTTTTATTTGATAAAGCCAGCAGACAAAAATGTATTCTATTGTACTTACCAAACATGCGAAAATAGGACTCAAGGTCAAGATAAACAACACTCACTTGCAAAAAAAGAAACAATTTGTTATTTAAAAAAAAAAGCGAATTAAACAGAAATCAATCAGACGAGTTTACAACTGAGTCGTGTTGTACCTAGAAGGTTTTCGGGTCAGCTTGACATTTGCATTTCAGGTACAACTAGCCTGACCTTGTTCTTTTGGGAATTTGAGCTACATATTTTCGATTGAGGTCCCTCCCCAGATCCTCCTACGTATAGTGTCGTCAGTAATAATAATGCAAACTCTACGAAAGGTTACTATTGTGCTGTGTATGAGTGGAAAAAGGGTTCCAGCTGGGTATTGTGCACAATCATTCACATAATGCCACGGTTAGCCAGTTAGGCTAAACTTTAACCCACGCTAGTATTGTTGAACAACTAATGCACATATCGTACTCTAGCACAGATACAGATACAGACACTAGTACAGGAGGGAGGGCGCATAGTTCTAACGCCAAATCAATCAAAAAATATAAATTTTAAATTGATAGAGAAAATGCAGGAGCAGGGCCACATGAGAATTTTTGCGTCATTTCTTCAAATAGGTATTCTTCTAAACTTATCAATCCATGCAAAAAAATTGCCTAATCATATCACTAACAACTATACAACAAATATTTAAAAGTTAACCATTTTCAAACGGAATTTAGGACCATTTCGAATTCTCTATGGATTCCCTGCATACATAGTTTCCCAATGTAGCAAAATAAATTTTCATCATTTTTTCACACATTTTTAGTAATATTTGATAAGAGGCATTTTCGCTAATCTCATCGCTTGCCACATTTCTACTTTATATTTTATTTATGTAATGCAACCCAAAACTATTCATCTACAGTGTAGATTCTCCACAATGTGGAGGAAGAGACAATGAAAAAATTGCCCAGCTCAATTTTACCCATTTCACCAACGCATTTCCCTCCTCTTAAATTGAGCTTATAATTACATTGCACGGTATTTTGAGTTTTAAACATGTAGTACAAGGAGGCGTTTTAGTAATTTAGATACATATAAGGTATAGCATACACATTCACGAGGGCTAGAAGAATAATAATGAACGTGATGGTAGAGAATTTGAATTAGTGTGATAGTTATAATGAATAGAAGGTATGACTGATATTCATTATGAATGTATTGTAGCTTATTATGTACAATATATCTCGCTGTATCTATATGAATTTTTTTCAATAAAGTCTTTATTACTATTATTATTAATAGCCTACATGTGAAAATAACAATAAAGATAACAAAAACCGGAAACTGTCCACTTCAGTAGCGCTTACGCCGTTCTGTTCCAAAGCATTCTATTACATGTCATACTTCTACAAGAAAGCCGACAAATTGATAAATCTTGTACATTTACACGTTCCCACTAATGCCACTAATAATCGTCCATTAAAATTTCAAATCTCCCAAAGAAAGAACAATCAGAGGCCTGGATCAATTTAATGACACCAGAAGGACTAAAAAAAATTAAGACGAATGGTTGGTATACCGTTAGAGGATTTAATCGTTTAATCCGCTTAAGCATTGAGGAGCTTAAGACTCATGTATCACAAGTGCGGAGATAAAGGGTTCGGCGTTGTCTTGGGTAATAAATACAGCGGTACGCATTACCTCAGTTAATTAAAATGGAGCGCTATCTCGATTCCATCGAGCGACACGATTTGATTTATCACAAAGAATTTTTTTTCTTCATGTGCCATTCGAAAATACTGTACACGACTACTTCTCTAATGCCGGCTCTATAACTTTGAATCAGGTGAATAGGATCACACGGGTAATTAGGAACTTAAAGCTTCAAGAAGCAAGAAATTACTTCTGAATTCTCACAAATTGGACCATGTCGTGTTTTTTTTTTTTTTTTTTTGAAAATACAAAATCGATTTTTACAGGAAACATCTATTGGAGTGCTATCAAAATATCTCATCCCATAGAAGAAATACTCCTCTACATTCTAATATATGATATGGGGCAGTTACTAACACCGATTGGCGATAGTTTTCGAATTCCTACCTCCAGACGCCCTCATCAACCGTTTTTTGCACAAATCAATTTCGATAATTGTGGCCAATCGGTGTTAGAAAAAGTCAAATACAGTCGACTCTTATAATAATTCAAACCTGCGATAATTCAAACCTCCCTATAATTCAAAGTTATCACCAGTTCCCTACAAAATCTCTTTATATTTCGAACTAAATCAATACATTTTTATGCACTTGGTAATTCGTACGAAAAAATAATTGCTAAATAACAAAATATAGCCCTAACTCCGCTAGGTTAGCTTAGTAATAGAAACAACAAAAGTCCTTATTTATTTATAAAATGACGCGTTAATTCGAACTCATCGGCGTCCAACACTCGACAATTCAAAGTTGCGGAGAGAAAGAGGCGAAAGAACCAGCAATTGAACCATTAGTTGATATCAGCGGTCTGAGGTTTTCTGACTTTGTTCAAGTGGATGAAGATGTTGCAGTCTCAGGTTCACTAACCGATGGCGAAATTTTATCAGATACGAAAGAAAAAAGCAACGATAACGATGAGGACGATACATCGAACACTCGATAATTCGTAATAATTTAAGAGTCCCTCGGGTTTCGAATTAACGAGAGTCGACTGTTTATACCTAATAAATGAAATGCTCAGGAAATGTTCTTCTAATGACAGCTCTTCTTATTTAATGAGATACATGATTTTCAAACTTAAAAGGCTTTCCCCTTCCGATTGTCTCTTAAGACTTCAGCGGTTCTTCTTTTTTAAATGACTCTTCTATCGAATATTGGCGATCATCATAGCAATTTCGACCTTGAAGACTGCTACTCTGAAAAGCGGTTAATCCGGTACCATTCACTGAGTAGGCAGGCCTATCTGCCGGCAAAAGGAGTTTGTAACTACGTCTCTCACTCTGTAACCTTCAGTTGACATTGTTCGTCCATTACAAATGATGATTGCCGAGCCATCAGGTCTAGTTAGGTCTCCCTCCATGCATCATTCAGTGGTACTGGAATACCCACAGCTGACGTGTTTTCCAACTATGCAATTAACCATGCCTGCTTGCGAACAAAAACTTTTGTTCCAGTAAATCTATCGAGATGCACGCACTCTTGCAGGCTCACATCAGTTAACCTTCACAACTACAAGCCCATTATTGCAGTACAAACTCAGTACATCTACGTTTTCGGTTTTGGTGGTTCTCGTTACCCGCAATTGAAGTACTCTATAGTAGCAACTGTAACATCCATATGGACAAAAAGCAATCAAGCTGCATATATTCGTATGCCATCAATGAAACTTCAAATTTGTTCAGTTCGGACTTATTAAAATTATAATATAAGGCATCATTGAGGACATCAATACTAGGTTATGAAGATCTGAAGCAAGAAATGAGATGCCGAACCTAGCTACGACTTAAAAGAACTGCATAGAACGGAGTGGAAACTACGCTGGAGAGCTTTGCTGCAAACTGAAAAATTGTCCACCTTTGTTTCAAGAAAAAACAGCTGTTCCTGTTATGAAAGGCACCGTAAGTTGACACGCATAACGGCGAAAGTCCAATTAATCTTCCTCACCACTCAATCGCAACTACTATACAGATTCTGGTCGAGTAAGGGTTCGTTTTGACATGCGTAGAAGTAACTGCCAAATATCTTTATAAATCAAATGCGCCAATGGTTTCCATTCTTGTCGCTCATTAGGTACCTTGACAGTTATTAGAGAATTAGAGAAGGGATGAAATGGAAATTCCGTTTCGTCCGTTGATTTTTCCTTATTTTCCTTTCTGTAATATAGCCTATGAAGGCTTTCTCCCAAATTAAATAGGTATTCTGTACCTCTCACTGTTGTGATATGCCATCAAAAGATAGTTTATAAGGTAACCTACGATATACTTTGCGGTTCTGTTTGGCAAGTTGTTGTAAGTCAGAAATTCCAATGAATGTGTATCCACAAGCTATGCAGATGGTTAGGTAGTTTAACTTCCAACTGGCAACTGCTGTTGAAATTAACCTACCGAGATAACTTACACTCATGCTCAGTTAACCAGAAGCTAACCTTCAACATTTTTTTCATTTTCTTTTTAAAAAAGGTTAAATCGCATACAAACAATTTAATGAATGTATCCGATTAACATCGTCAATCGCCTCACTAAGTTACCTAATAGGTGCATGTGTCGAGTTACGATACGTCTCCGACCGCAAGGAGTGTAGAGACTCGCACGAGTGCAAGCACACCTTGCCACCGAAGTCGCTAAGGTAGTTTAACTTCCAACTGGCATTGCGGTTGAAATTAACCTACCAAGATAACTTACCCTCAAGCTCAGTTAACCAGAAGCTAACCTTCTACTAGCATTGCCGTTGCATTTAATCTACCGAGATACACGTACGCTCAGTTAACCGTCAACACTGATTCATCCATTGAACGGGCAGTACTACAAATTCTGGTCGACTAGCCATCAAGTCTGGTTAGGTGTATAGTGAGTGTACGAAGCTGACTTATAGGTAGTTTAACCTTCAACTGGCATTGGCCGATAGCCAGGCCAGGTTCAGTAGGTGGGAAAATCAAACAATAGCTGAGAAAACCCACCAGCGAACAGGTGGCGACAGGCGGAAAGCCTGGGCGTAACAGAGTCTTTGCACCTCCACAAAGGTATTCGACCTACAACATCCCATAAAAAGCTATTTTTTCGCACAAGGCATATTTTATCACGGTGCAATTGTTGCAAATTCGATAAAACAGACTTAACACTAATTTAGTAGAATTTCAGAGGACTGGAATTTGTCTGATGCGTTCAAACGTAATTTAAAGTTGATTGTTAAATTTAGAATTGCCGAAATGTGTTCCGATGAAAAACTACAGTTTAATTACTGCGGTTCAATGTAGCTGACAAATTTAGTTGTCTGAGTTGGGGTAATATTGATCGGTGAAAAGTGCCATGTGGATGAGGCACCTGATCAATACGAAAGACTCCTAAGCACCATAATGGAAGGCACCATTGAGGGACAAGACCTCAAGCAAGATATGAGATGCGGAACCTAATTGGAACTCAAGAGAACGGCCCAGGACAGAGATGAATGGAGAAGATGGAACAATTTGCTGCAAATCAATTGCGACTAAGTAGAAGAAGGTCCATGATACTGTGTACAATATCGCTCCCGCTAACGCAGGTAAAAAGCCACAGCGAGTGGAATCCGGAAGAAGTCGCCATTTATAGAATAGAAAAAAAATCATGCAGCTTTCTACGGATTCCACATTCCGCAGCTAAACCAATGGTTGTGGGAGCCATCCTTCAAAATACGCCATAGGGAGATATCGCGCCCAAGAAGCCCTCTTTCAGATAACTGTCCCAATATTGTAAACTACCAACTGTACTATACATTTCACGAAATATAACATGCCCTTCCCCCTGATGTGCATGACTATTTTACATATTAATACCCCTCCTTTGGACAGATTTCAGCAAAAAGATAATTAAAACCCGTTAATTTCTACATAGCCAAACAACTCCTTCGGCGTGGCCTACTCAATGCCCAATAAATGCAAATCTTGTATACATAAGTCACTTTGAATTAATACATAGTAAATGAACCGAGGACAATAACCTCTAATGGGCGGTAATAATTAAAACCCATATTTTTCACATCATCGTATGAAGATGACCCAAGGATAGGGAGGAACATGGGCGTGCCCATATTGCCGCAAACAATCGAATCGACTCCGCCAAGCTTATGACAAATTGTGAAAGACTGCAACATTACCCAAGGGCCATGGAACATGAAGGCTTGGTGCACTACGGTATGCCTGGAGTTCCATATTCCCATATTATGGGGTAGTAAGTTGGCTTTCCTCGAAAACGCTGGAAGGATGCGTTTGAAACTGACCTTCGGGAGTAGAGTAGAGTAGATGGTGGAGCGTTGTACAAAACCGAAATGACTGGTGGTGTGTTGTCGAGCAGGCCAAAGCTCATCAAGGGCTGTAGACAAGGTCGTAGCCAAGGGGGGGTTCATTGGCGTTCAAACCCCCCCCTCCCCCCCCCCCGAAATGAAATGGCTTCATACTAGATAGAATCGGATTTTGAGAGGAAAAATAAACACCACTATGTAATATCCAATGAAATTTCTAAACCCCCCTCCCCCCGAAAAAAAAATCCTGGCTACGGCCTTCGCTGTAGAGCCAGAAGAAGAAGAAGTAAGTTGGCTTCTGTTGTTAAGCTGCGAACTGACGTATATTCTCTTTTGGAGCAGTTGACTGTACAGCAAAGCCCTAGGAATAGTATGCTATTTGGACAGCGAACAGCACCTAATTTTCGCAAGGAGTCCAACAATATAAACTAATACTAAGCCATGTGTGAATCAACGGTAACACAATAGAATAGATCGCGTTTAACCATAAGTTAAGTATTGCCGCTAGCGGGAGAACGTAGGGAAAAACGTCAAAGGAGTTCCAGGTAGTAGGGTTTGCAACATTAAAAAAAAAACGGATAATTAAAAACTGATGAATTATTCAACAGGCAGGGCAGACTACAGAATTCAGGCGCAGTGAGTTCTGCGCACTTGACCTTGGGTCCCTGCCTGCCCATCTTAATAATTGATTTTGAATGTATGGGGCTTGTGACACGAACCACCCGCATATGCTGGGAAACAACTTCAAGGTTCATAAATGCATGCGCTCAAAATAATTACAGTGTATTATTTTAGAACATAGAAAAGTTATTTTTCACTAAATTTAAAAAAAAAAATGTAGTTAAAAATAAAAAACCAAAACCTTGGTTTTTGGCATTTTTCTCATTAAATTTGAGGTTATGTGAAAAAAGTGTAATCATCACTAAAGTTGAACATCTTCCTATTACCTACCTTTTTGCTATTTGACGTTTTTCCATAGGACCTGTAGTTTTGCCGGAAATGAAGATGTACCATATTTCACCCTTAAAAACCACCCCTACCTTCTTCCCGAACTCAGATCACCCGTAATTTATTTTTCCTTTAATGTCTGTCATATTATCTTCCATTTCCATGTTACTATAATTTAATGTCTTAAAAAAAATTATCTACGCTGGCCCCTGGGCTATGGTGCGATCACGTTCACGAACTTGCTTAAATCGGGCTCACGCCTGTTCCAAAGAGTCAATGGCAGCATGCCTCAGCTTGTAAATTGTCGCCTATAACCAGAATGGGTTGGCATCGATAACTCGGACCTAAGCAATACCAGCGATGAGTTCACCCTGAATACCCCTATACCCTATCCAGAATTTTTTTTTAAATCAAAATAAAACTAGTTCCTCGGTAATGGAATCATCAAATATAATTTTCCAAACAGGAAATGACAGAAAATCCCATAAATTGGTCACAGGAAGTCTCATCAACTGGTTTCCCAGTCAGAAAAAAAAGTCGGTTCATTTGTCGTTAAAAGCAAGTTGTCACTGTCCAGTGGGAATGTCTGCGGGATGCGTAGGCTTGCGAGATGACATACCTGCCGAAGGTCGAGCTACCTAAGTGCTGTTCTACCTCAAATAGCGTTAGCTCCAAGAGAAAGTAAATGGTGATATTGTCGATCAAATAGACAAGAAAAACTACTGTGGGATTATGCGGGAAAACTACCAATACAGTAGGTACCAACAAAAAATTTAATTGGCATGTAAATAATTTTAGAATAGATACGGATTTATGATACAATTTCGCAGGAAAAATAAAAATTATTTTTGCACCTATGGGGGGGGGGGGGGGACAGCTCAGCCTATTATGAGTACATGCGACAATAAAGATTGGTAGCCTAAGGTAGGAAATTAGTGCTTAAATCAATAATTAATAACAAGCACAATATTCCAATGACATCAGGCCTTAAAATAGCCATAGTTAATCTCCGGTGAGCTTAAAGTCAGGCTCAATAATGCTGGACTCGGGCCAAATGAGCATACCTACCTAGTATGCGTATACCTGTCTTCTTCGGGCAGTATACACCGGGTGAATTTTTATTTGCAAGAAATAGTTTCGCGCTTAATATTGTGCAGAGTAGTATGCTAAATAGTCAGGTAAGCGAAGTATATATTTATCAACAACCTCCCTTCATGATTTATGTTAGACTTAAAACAATTAACGCTTACATTTTTAGTACTTTTGACACATTTAACACGCCTTCAATAATTGTGGCCATTAGTGAGTTAGTGAAGGCCACATGTCAAAATGTTGAGGTACACTGCTTCTATTTAATAATTTACTGAGCCCTCAATGATAGCCATGGACTTACGCAATTAGGGGAGGGGCATGGGGCTGGACACCAGAATTCTGTCGTTCTTAGCCAAATGCAAAAACATTTCGGGCAGAGTTAACGAGAGAACCCTGAAGGCACAGTAATCGCAGCACCCTAAAATGAAAATATGTTATGTTATGATTAATTATTATTAATGAAATTCGCTGATTTCAGTGACGCAATGCATATACAGTACATATCAGAGAACAGCCACGAATCATAATCCGAAACTTGAGATAAATTTAAGAATCATTATATATTTGTTTCGCGCTCTTTAAGGGGGCACCTGACAATATTAGGAAAGAGGCGAAATTTTTGGATGATTTTCATTTGACTCCATATTTCAGCAGTTCTTCTTCAATAATCAAATTAATTTTGGAAGATAAAGGGGGGTTGGCGCCCCCTTCATGATTTGATAGCTCAATATTTCATGGGAAATTTGATATTGTAAAAAATCGTCAATAAATTAAATTTTAAAGAAACTGGGGTATGTGTAATCGCCCCCTAATTGCAATGTTATAAGAAAATTTAAGTTTCCGTTCACGTGAATATACTCCCTGTAACTAAAATTTACACGTACATATCTGGGACGTGATAGGAATGTTTATTGAAGATTATAAATACATCAGAAAAACTTGAAAACCGAAATAAGGAAAATATTATAGTACACTGCAATCAAAGAAACTTTTAAAACTAGTAATTTAGCGTCCTTCCTGAAGACGACCTTTGCGGAAGCCTTGGCAAATTATAATATCGACACTTCGGCTCTTGTAGTAATTGGTACAGGTACAAGCGCCCAATTTGCAGACCATCATCCATTATTATAGAGGTGTCAAAATTCATAGAGAAACCAATTTTCTGACTGCCTGCGGGCTTCCTACTGCCATTGCCAGGCTTTTCCGAATGCCTGCATTGGAAATCCACCTGAGCCTAATGTGAAGAGAACGACGTTCCAGCGAAGCTTTCGTAAGAAGACGAGCGTCCATAGGTATGGCCTCTGGAATGTCTGGACTTCTCTCAGGCAGGTTCCAATCCCAAGGCAAGCCAGTTGATATGGACATGATCAGCCACACTCAATGCCAAAGGTCACATACAAATACAAAATATGTCTTTAATACCTTTCTAACACGCAGCATCTGATAAAGATCCGTTTTTATTAAAGATCTAACACGCAGTTTAAAGGCAGGCATTTGTTTTAAAAAAATGCAACAGCCTCATTTTAAATTCGCCAAAATGTACAGTTTGCGTATTTGGGGTGGGTCTACTGTAGGAGGGTGAGGTAGGACCATCCTCGGGGCTGGGCACCCTCTAAATATCTTACAGGCAGCTTACAGGCTTTGCCAGGGCATAGTTAAGACCGAGCTCAACACGACAGCGTAACACTGACAAAACTGTAGGTGCACCAAAATTTCCCCACAGCAAAAAATAAATTCCTCTTAAATTCCTTTCAACTTACCTGCTGTATGGACTTCACTCTCGCCCTTGGCAAGGGCAGTGTCCAGAATAGTCCGGTTGTTAAGGAACTGGACTATGAATTGGAAGGCTGAGGTTCAAACCTCCACAAAACAAGAATAATATTACTAGGACCACACAACCCTAATAGGTCCCTTATATTCACCTACAGGGGGAGAACGCGGCTGTTGGACATGTTGCTGACTACAACATCATAAATTGAGCAGTGGCCAAAATAGGATTCTCCACTCGTCCTCACGCCTAAACCCTCATTGCCATGGCGCAGCCTTTTGATTTATTTGAAGCAAGTTTGCTGTTTTTGTCACTAAATGGGCTCATTCAACTTACCTGTTGTCTGGGCTTCACTCTCGCTCTCGGCAGGGGCAGCGTTCCTTTAAACCCGTCTGCGAGGTTGGACCTTAGGAGACAAGGTTCCGAGGCCTCGCGGGCCTGCAGCCCTCCCTGTCGCAACACCTTCCCTCGGCATTCCTCGTCCGCACCACTCTCCGACACTTGTCGCTTCTTCCTCGGCGTCTCCAGGATTTTGCCAAACTGATGTGGTTGTCGGAAAGTTCGCGCCCGCGGGATCTCAAAGTTCTGGTTCAAATCAATCCGCGGCTTCGTAGCGAACATGACACGTTGGACACGCTCATTTAGCAGCTAAATAGCACACAGTTTTTGGCTTTTTAACATATGAAGGAGCCTGGAAAAGCAATGTGGTTTGTACTCTTCTTGGATTTCGGCAATTCAGTTTCGAGTGCAAGTATTAAAAGGCTACGAAATGTTGATGGCCCAACAGCAAGATATTATATTCCTAACCTTAACAATGTCAAAAATAATGAGAAACCTTACATTAAAGAAACAGCAGCAACAGCAAAAACTGGAAGCAGTTGGTTATCTTCAACGAATGATGAGTAGGCAATTGTAGCAAGTTCATTCGGTACTTGATGCAATTGGTAGTTGCACAGCTGCACTAATATTGCTTTTTCTGTGTGTATCATACTCAGGCAGGCTAAAGAGCTGTTTAAACTCACGTTGCTAATTCAAAACGTCATTAAACGTAGTTAGGATAGGACTATTTGAATTTTGAATAAAATCTTCCAATGATTTACTCCGCATTTCCCCTAACTTCAGTTGTAGTAAATCTACTCGAAAAATTGTTCCCAGCACTCATCATCAATCTAGCGAAGGTTATTGATTAAAAAAAAAAAATAACAAACAGGCTATGTTCGATCCTGATTATAATATTCCCACTTGCGTTACATTTGATGGAATCCTCAACGTTGATTGGGTATTGTCAGATTTCGATAGGATGTCAGTCAGTAAGGTTACGAATTCCAGCAAGGTCGCCTGCAAAAGGTCCTGTCAAGTACCGAACGAAGACCCCTCAACAATACCCGCAGGTCGTGCCTGTACGGTAACAATAAAGGGCCCACTTCACAGCACTTGCAACACAATGTCTCAACCTGGCGAGGGGTTGCCATTGAAAATCTGCAGGGAGATGATTTATTATTAAGATGGCAGCATGCGTTGAACCGTTTCTTAATTCGACGAATATGCCAACTTGAGAGTCTTCAACACATCGGCAGATGCCTTAAGTCTATTTGCAAATAGCTCGGGTATTGTGTATAGAATCGACAAATGATTGGAGTTGTTCTTCAATTGAAATGCGTCATAGGGACCAGGTGAATCCTGGGTATAATTGATGGATGGTTCATTAAAGCTGACAGAAATTATAATGGTCCTGGGCAGCAGGATCTGACAACCATGTCTTTTACACATAATCAATCATAATCTGGGCCTACTTTTAGAAGACACGGATGGATCATCTTCATAGTGAATCATATTTTGAGATTCACTGAAGCATTGCTCCATCAGAGGGAATTTACGTTACGGTACATGTGGTATGGTTCAGTTGATAGAGAACTAGAAACGGAAGAGGTTCAACTCTCGAGCTAAGGCGCCCATTCCATTGACCGGCTAGGGCTATTTCCAAAAACAGTGACGTGGTAGCAGACATTCAAGACTTAGGTTGCGTTTCCACCGATCTCGCATTGCAGAATGCAAATGACATTGACGGAAATTAGTATTTTTCTTTTTATAGAAATCTATTAAAATGTTTGTACTTAACGTATCCTATGATTAATATTAATTATATATATTATATATATATATTAATTGTAGTTTGTTTGTTTGTGATTTTACTGTATGATCATTGATCAATTTTAACTATGAAATAGCCCTAGCCGGTCAATGGAATGGGCACCTAATGCTATTGCTATAGCTCGAGCTATTGGGAAATTCACCGTCATTGGCAGGCAAAACAGAGGCTGATAGACATTCAAAAAACAGAGCCATAATAAGGGGAGAGGGTCTTCTATCAGGCCTTGGACCTGAACCCTTATTAGGTAGTCATGTCACTGCGTTTTTTTTTTTTTTTGGGGGGGGGGGGGTATCTTTCTGATGCGACATCGTCCACTTCCAATAACAACAACCGACGCACTGTATGTGTACGGTAGGCATCATATAAGCACTAAGCGAACACATTACGATTAGTTAACTTCGTAGATAAACCTAATCTACCGCTCCGAAAAAGGAATACAAAAATACCTATGTAAGAGAGAGCTGAACTCGAAACCATGCCTCTGCCTTGCCAACCTATTAGGTAAAGTATTAAGGAAATCAAAAAATGTCCTACTGTAGTAAATTTCTATTGTCTCCCGTTGTCCAACATTTGGTACTGTGAGAAAGTTTGCCCCCCTCAGTCGGTTCCGTTAATTTACCAAAATTGGATAATTCGTTTTAGGTGAACTCCGCGAGCAGACCAATACTAATAAAGTGTTTGACTATAACATGTGAAAAATCACCACGTGAGGAAAGCTATACGATACTCAAACCGTCCCACCATTTAACATTCAACATAAAATTAAAATATAATTAGTCTTTGACCGCAGGTACGCCTGAACGTTTCATGCCCTACGAAGCATGGTATTCGGAGTAAATACGCCTGATTGTGTTTTGCTCTTATAAATTTAACATATAGAATGGTGCCATCATCATGGCTTGTGGAAACACGGTGTTTCTAGTTAGAAATATTGACTTTCAGTTGCAACATCCTGCAGTTCAAGCAATTTTCACACCCTATTTTTAAATGGACGACTTCCAGGAGACAGCAAGGGGATACAAGTCAGGGCGTCACCAAATGGCTAACCTCACAAGGGTAGGCGTTGGCTAGTACAGTAAATAGTAAGTAAGTATTTTTGCCATATCCAATGGTCTTAACAATCGTGTACATATCAGAGATGACTTAAGCCTGTCTGAACTTGTAGGTTTGATTGGGGTTGGCGTGAGTGTGTGACACGGTTTTTGAACGGTTTCTTTATGTCAAGTCATGCCCGGACCATCTTACTATCGGAGACGTGTCGTAACTCGACACAAGTACCTATTAGGTGACTTAGTGAGCCGATTGAAGAGGTTAATCGGATAAATTCATTAAATTGTTTGTACGCGATTAACCTTTTTTTAAGAACGCAAAAAAAAACTGAGCTAAAATAAAGGTAAACTGAATAGGGTCAAATTCTCGCAGCCGTTCATTAAGGAAAAAGATCTTAGGGGTTTTACTTAGCCGGGGTGCTTTCGCAAAAACGTCTCCAAAATAAAACGGAAAAAAACTCGCGATGGTTCAGTGAGGGCTAATGGAGTTGTTTTCCTAGCAGAACGCTGCTCAAACCACCTTGTGCTCCATATTACATTTAAATATCCAGGCAGTCTGGGTCCTGGGTAGATAAAAATATAGAGCATTAATTAAATGGCTGCCGGAGCAACCGTATAATTAAATGTTATTGTTAAAGTCGTAAACATAGCGTTACGTAAGATGATCAGGTTAAACAAGGTGCCAGACACAACAGGTGGTGGTAAGCAGGTGCTCCCGTCTATTGTGCCATAAGTACCTTAATTTTTGGCATTATGTCATGAAAATGGTTATAAGAATATTAATACATTAATTTTTTTCCCTAATTCTACAGGTATACCTAATAGTTTTCTGGAGTTTTGTGGTAGCTTATCCACGTTCACTTAGTCGGAGAATTTCAAATAACACAGCAAAAGTATGGAAAACTAGCATTATGGCTGCTTATTAATCAGCAAAAACACTGTCTTGGCGTTTGTGATTATGCCATTCAACAGCGTGAATGATACCCTTTGCAGAATCACTTTCCTGCAAGCAGGCACTTTTGGCCATTGCAGTGCGAGTGAGATTAAGGTATCATTTCTCATTCAGTTATGAAAATATATAAAATATATTACAATAGGACAGTGCCCCCCCCCCCCCGAAGTGGGAAAATATAAGACGGAATTAGCTAATGTGAGTTGTTGTAATGCATAATTTCAGTTAAACAGTAAGCGGTGTGTTCGGTAGAATTAAACGTTGTTTCGGGCCTCGGCCCGCGGTAAGAAGTTGATAGCTAGAGGCGATTTGATCACGCCCCCTCCCCGAAAATATTTTATAAATACACAACTGCAATTGCATAGCATTACCCACATTTGATACAAAATATATGTACCAGAGTTTGAATATGAGCAGCTCCCCAGAGGTCAGAGTAAATATATTATAGTATCAACTGGCTAAAAGGTTGATGTTCAATTACCATACGTTATACTGACCTCAATGAAGATCATATTCATCATCAATAAAAAATAATTAAAGAGATATATTTTGAAATACAACGTTGGTTCATCCCAAGTTAACAAAATATGCATATCAATGCCCTCCGAAGCATGACCAGAAAATGCAACACGAGTGGGACTCGAACCAACAATCTTTCGGATGAAAGTCATAGCCTGGCCCACTAATCTACGTGTCCTGCGAATTTTAACATTGACAACCAGACTTCGCTTATCGTACTTACTAGATATGTTCGTGTAGATATAAGGGAATACCAATACCAGTGTTAAGCTACATGTACAGTCATGCAGCGAGAATGAATGAAGACATGGCGAAGTGCGTTCAGTGAACCCTGATATAGAAGGTGAAAGGTACCAACTAGGGGTGGGGCCGACCAGCTATGCAATACGATGTCGGCCAATGTTATAATCTTATACCTAAACCTACAATAAGTAGGGCCCTAGAATTTTGAATCTGATCCGTTATCTAATTATGATTACCGTAACAGGGTAAAAATTATGTACATGCATAGTGCATATACACAGTAAGCTAAACATTTTGTTCAGGTTCCTGCTTGGGTTGCTTAAGTTTCCGAAATGTGTGCTAAGCTCCCATATCACCCAATCATGCAGAGAAATTTATGAGAAAATGGACCTTTTGCCGCAGAGGAAAATGATTATAGATGGAAGTCTATGGGACGTGATTTTTATTGAATAAAGGAATATATAGGAGTAGGAGAGCATCAGCTAACTCTTATTCTAAAATTTTGTACCCTTCATAATATGAATAGTTGTATATTTGAACAAGTTCCTGCTCTGGGTTGTACCAACCATCCTTTTGAATATCTGCCTCAGGCCTCGGACCTTGCCACAAAGCATGTTACAACATTAACTTGTCCCTCATATTTCCGTCGCTAAAGAGTTTTTCACTGAAGGATTACATTGTGTATAGTACTCATCTGAACTGAATCTGATCACGAGATATTAAGAAGCGTGGCAGGGAAGTGCACGTCAAAATTGCAACACTAATCAGTCTGGCGCTGGCCAGTCTCATATTAACGGTCGAGCCAATGCAACGGTTATCGACCCATCTGCTGGAGTTGAGATGCTAAAAAATGCTACGAACTGGCTCCCTCCAGCATGCCGCACATTAGTTAGACACATGTTTCATTTCAACATGGTCACAGCCCACGATATTTAACGATAGCGCCAGTAATACTAGTTTATGGGCTTTCGTAAATTAGACATGAAATAAAATGACGAGAAGAGATCTCGTGGGTCGCAACGACTTGAGATACATGACAACCATACTGCTTAGAATGCTACATGAAACTGTTTAATTAACCTTAAGTGGTTAAAAAATAATCTCAATCAATGCGTAAATCGAGTTAATTAGAAGGGCCTAGAAGCCAAGGGATGCAAGTGGCAAAAATATATATTCGAGATAATTGAGGCTAAAGTGTGTAACTCAATTGAAAATGTACAATCATAACCCTTTTCCATTAATTATGTATTCTAGCATTGTCAAAATTACAGATCCCGAAATTCCTGTTGGTTTCTAGGATAAAGAGCAGCTAGAGTAACAGCATGGCGCACTTAACCCCAAAACCCAAAAAATGTCACTTGCGACTCTTGGCTTCTAAGCCCTTCTATTGATAACAAAATAATAAAGAATAAAAATAAAAAAATAAAAAATTAAATTGCAATAGCCTGTTATAGTTTATTTATTCATTTTCCTTACAATGTCCTTTTCAATACTTTTAATAAATTAGGCCTATTCGTAAGTGGGCCGCTAAAATGCTTTGGCTCTCTTTAGTGCACGTCACCGTGTGAAAAATGTTGGGAAAGGGTAACCGCTCACATTGGCTTTAGATTGGATTAGATTGGTGAAGAGTCATAATTTGGTTTTTTGTGTCAAAGAAACAGTATTTGCCCAAGGGGAAAATAAATACAATGTTTACTTTCTTTCGTATTCTATTCACTATCTTGTAATTTGAATAGTTGTTATTATTACTATAATATCTATAAGCTATCAATTGTATCTAAAAATAATAAAACCCCATTAGGCACATCTACTTTGCACAGCAATTGGCGGAAAAGTCATTTGGATTTGGAAAATGTAAAAGAAAATAAACATTGGAATTCATGACCTTGCCTGGTTGTTATACGACGCAAAAGCCTTAGGTACCACCATGTAGTAGTAAATAAGCCTCCTTTAGTTTGGTTAGGCGCTAAAGTAGGAGTGTCCAGTGTCCGCAAACAGTACCAACCTGGGTACAAGGAATTCCTCTTGGCAGAAATTGCGCATACACTGCGCCAATGACATCCCGCGCATTGCCAAACGCCATGTTCGCATACAATACTATAACCAATACAACCAACAATTTAGGCATTTTGTTTGTCGGTCTAAATGGATTGGGTAAACGCATTTACTCAGGCTCATGCCTAACAATCCTCGCGTTCTTTGATGCCGTGAAATTTCCATAATCAATACGTTTCGTAAGGCACATGAAGACGATTTTTATGTCATTTAGTAAGCCTATTCATGTGAGTTCAATTATAGTATACAGCCTAGAGGGTTTCTTGTGATGCAATGTTTGCTTGGGTTAATTGGAAATAATATAGGAAGGACATAGTGAGGTGCAGTTAGCCTTTAGTGCATTGAAACTTCAAGAAGCAGTGACAGCTAGCTTCCATTTTATGGCAGCCAGGCTGGTAAGGTACTAAATAAGCTCAATTATTCCCAACTTTCATTACTATAAAACAGGTATTAATGGATTTCTCTTTGTTAAAAATAAATTTCGATACATAGCATGTAGCACCGTCAGTTACAACACTTTTACTAAATAAAGTATGTATATATATAGTATGTTTGACGCCAGCATTCTATCAATACCGTCTCAATGAAAGTACTTTTGGTGTCAGAATCACTTTTGTGTAGTGGGTGTTTATCAAGGAAGCGCACTGGCATATTCACCCTACTGTAATCTAGTAAGTAAGTAAAAGTGTATTGAAACCTAAAACAAACCAATAAACAATGTATATAGACATACTGGATGTGTAACAATTTTCCCTGCCCTAATATATAATAAAAAGATATAAAAAATGTCCTATGTCTGGTTCGAAAATTTAGAAGAAAGTGAAGCTACGCCTTGTATCGTATAAAATACCTGCAACAGTAGTTTGTTTTTAAGAGATTTTCTGGTTTTTATTTCCAGAATTTCCAGGTTTGGTCTGATACTGGGCACCAACTTTTACTACAAGTTTTTTTTTCTTCTAATTTTTGAAAATGTATGGAAGAGCTAATATTTGACAATAAGCCATTTTATTATTATATAAATTAATTAAAGAGCCAGTCAGAATAACTGGCTTGAATCGACTTGAATCGTCTTAATGTAAGTACAGATTTTCAAGTTCCGGCACGAGTGAACCCGGACGTAAGCTTTTCTTTTTATCAATTAGGATAGGTACTGCAATACTTCCATGGCAAATAGTTGCCCTAGGGTTAAATTTCGGTTGCCCCGAGTTTCCCTATCCCAAAGCACTAAATTGACATAGTGGATGGACAGTTCAGAACGGACCAATATATACAATAATACAACAGAGTAATAATGGCACAGTAGTTAACAGTATGCCATGTGTTTGATCCTGAATTATCAATAATTTCTTCAAAAAAATATTTTTTATTGAAAACCAAAACCTTGCTTGGGATATCAACCTGTTCGGTTTTGTTACTCCATCTAACACAGGCTAAACATACGAAAAGTTAGAAAGCATCGATAGTCTAAACGTTAAATTCAGAAAAATTATTTTTTCGTCATTTTTCATGAAAATTGAGGACTTGTTTTACTTTTTCACCTCCAGAACGAAACTATCAAGCAGCAAGCGACCGGATTTTGTTTACACTGATGTTAACTTAAAGGAAATCGTTGGAATCGTCTTTTAGATTTTTTTTTTGCAGTTTTAAAGGGTGAAACCCCCCAAAATTGAGTTAGCCCAACAAAATGGCCTCAAGGTATGATTTTTGTGAATCTACATGCCAAATTTCATCAAAATCCACCGAGTATTTTGCCCGCAAGTCGATGAACAGACAAACAGACATGTCGTAAAAACCACTTTTTGGTTCTTCTTCCTGGGACCTCAAAACGTAAAAACACGTTGAAACCTCAGAATAAAAAATTACGACCATCAGCACAAAGCTTTCCTTATACTACATATAAATATGAAAAAAGTAAGGAACGTGTTCAATAGCCATTTTAAATTTTCATATCGTGGGCTGGAACCGACGCTCACCTTACCCGCATGGTTTCAACCCTACGACTTGGTCACATTTCTCCCTACGGTTCACCGTTATCGGCCATACTTAGCTTATGGATAGGCGCCGTCTATTCTATTTTATCATCTTTGCATTGAGCTAACTGGATGGCAATCCACAGCGTATGCAGTAAAGGAGGCAAAAGCGGTTCGTTAAGTCGTAATCTGCAATACATTTTGGTCATCTTATACATCAAACAAAGAAAGTAAGTTAGGTCGTACTGTCAGAGTAGTTTGCCGTAAGCATATATACTAACTATTTAGTAAAGTAAGAAAAGTAAAGTAAAATATATTCCTCCAAAAAATTACACAATATTTAGAATATCCGGATTCATTGATACATAATTTACAATACAACAATACAGTACATATGTATAACTGCATGATAGGCCATCCACCCTGTCCAATGAGAAACTCGTGTCTGCACGGATGGATGGCATATGAAGCAGAAGAGAGAAATGTTTATACCAATGTCCCCGGATTGAAATAATTGCGGGGAGCCCCCCACTATAAGAACTCTTGTCAAAGTACTGTGACTCATTCATTTTTGGCATTTCATTGGAGCCCTATTAATTTAGTCTCCATGACACTCTGTATACGAGTCCATGACGGAACGACTCGGTGGCCCACGCACCACATTTGGCATTTGCCAAAGGCGCGCCCCGCACGCCCACGCTAAACCTAGGCCAACCAACTCCACCCCCGGGGGCACTATTTCCGGGAACTGTCAAAGAAAGTAAAGCGGTCTGCAAATTCCTTCATTTCATAGCAGTGGCGTATATATGGGGGTGGCCCAGCCCCCCGAAATGGGAAAATTCGGGGGACGACATTAACTAATTTGTAATGCATAATTTACCAGATGTAATAGATCTTCGGGTCAACTGTGAGCGGTTTGGTTGGTAGAATTCAACGTCGTCTGAACAGGAAGTTGATAGCTATAGGCGATCTAGTTTTGGCCCCCACCCTGAAAATATTATATATGCATACGCCACCATTGCATAGTCATTTATTGTTAAGTGCGGCACCTACCCCCTTATATAGTTATGTCCGAAGATAAACTGAAATTTAACCTTATTAACAATTATTTACCATGGAAACTACATTACTCATATTTATATAATAATATAATACGGTACCCATACTTAGTCCAGGCCCGGGCCTAGGGGGTGGCGAGGTGGGCCTGCAGCCCCAAGGGGCGCAAAATTGACCCCTGGAAACATTCCATTTTCCTATGGGTATGAAGCGCTCTCAGAAAAAAAAAACTCTAAGAGTATAAGGAAGACTGGAAATAATGGAATAAGTTAATACGGAAAAGTAACTGAAAAGGCGCAAAAATTTTCTTGTGACAATCTTCGATGGAAGAGGCATTAAAAGAAGAAGACTATATTAATATATTGGAGGGCGCAAATTCTTCACCTTGCCACCAGCGCAAAGGTACCTCGGCTCGGCACTGATACTAACTGATAAATAGGAAAGCATGTGCGGGTTCACTCGAACAAGACTGCCTGATCGCGAAATTACTTCAAGTCTATAGTCAACCCGGTTGAGCAGAAATTACGCATGGAATGAAAAAAAAAAAAAAAAAAAAAAAAAAACAGCTTGGAATGAGAAATGGTTCGGAATTGCGACCTCTAGTTTTGGTATTAAGTAAAAATAAGGTTCTTTTCTCAAATGAGAAAAAGTTTCTGTAAGACTCCCACGTCACAGGGTGACAGCTATGACCATCTATTGTATAAAGAAAGAAAGAAAGAAAGAAAGAAATTTATCATACAATACAAAATGAAATTAATTATACAACAAACCCACTAAGAAAATAACAATGTTCCTACTAAATATATATATGTATAAATTCCTCCGTGGGCACCTCAATCAAAACCTATGAAAGGTTTGTGTGATTGAAAGGAAGTTTATTATAAACAATTCTTCATGAATTAATACCAATGACGTCAGTTTGTCTTGGTCACCTCGGAAGCTCAACAGTTAACCTGCTTAGGTCTACTGATCTCGATCTCAATTAGCCTAATGATCCTGATCTGTCTCAGTATGAGGAATGGGTCAAAACGGAAACCAACGATCACTACTATCCATCAGTGATTCAGATTCAACTCTGGGAATCTGCCTCTATAATTATAGGCTACAAGTATCAGCCCTGCAAAACTTAGACCTATTGGCATCGCATATTTACATAATATTTTCTGCGACAACGTAAATAATCAGAACACACTTAAGCCCCATAAGCATGCCCAATAAAAACTCATTCGAAACAGCCCCAGAGACTAGAAAATAAAAGACCCACAAGTCTATTAGTGCCCATCACATGGCCAAACAAACTAAGTCCAACAGATCAGAAATTAAACATCGAAAAAGAAGAAGAAACTAACCGTAATCCAACAACAAAACAAACTGACTGACCCAAACAAGGGACGCTTAATCCAGACTCCAGTGGAACATCTGCACAATCAGCACTTAAAACACTTTACACTGTAAACAAACTTCGTACACGTGAATACACGAGCTGTTCAGGCCTCGGCACTACACACACAACTGATCAACAACGTCAAACCTGAATCGGCAGTTGCGCCGCTGCCGCTCCACACCACGGCGCGGCGGAGTAGCTAGGCGCTGGGGAGTGGATAGTTCCAGCAAGTAGGGAGAGGATCTCACACGTTTTGGCGCTGTGCCTACTACGCACATACCATGGTTGCATAGTAAGCATATAGGACTTATATTTTCAAAAAAAGACGTATTGTCAGGTACGTATGCAGAGAGAGCTTTACCTCCCCCCTCCCCCGAAATTTTTTCAACTTAAACTGAATACAATGCACCGCTTCAAGTCTCTCCCTTGGACTTACGTTGTATTGAAAATATAAAGAAACCTCCGTTTGGCTATGCATTACTGCCCTACTAACTAGGCCTTGCACCAACTTTTCGCAAACATTTATTTTTTTTTTTTTTTGGGGGGGGGGTCCAGTTTTCATGCAACATTAATACACAAAGTTTGCCCACTTACGAGTACCACAGACCCCCTCCCCCCAATTTTCATAAATTAGTAGAAAAAGAGGAAAGCCGTTCATGGACGTACGCAGGTTCTAATTAGGGGACATGATCTTAATTTCATTTTTATACACCCTATGCCAAAGCCCAAAGTATCTAGGATGCGACCTAGTGGGTTTTGTTTACATTAATATGGACTACAATGTATGTGAATTTTATAAGAAATTGTCTCAGCAGTTTTTGTGAAAAAAAAGGTTTAGTCGCTAAATCGACGTACTTGATTTTTGGGGCCAAAACTCCCAAAAATGAAGTTATATCAACAAAAAAAGTAATATTCAAACAGAAAATAATTTTGGCGACTAGTTCGGATGCAAATCGTTGTACCGAACAGACAGGACGACAGACAGATTGTACAATCTCTTCTATTTCGACATATTGTTGTTGATTTTTTTTTACATCAATACATACATATTATTATATTTATTACAGACATTATGCAGCCATTTCGTACAAAACCACGTTTTGGTTCCTGGTACCTCAAAACGAGTAAATCCATTGAAATCACGAAACCGCAAAATTTCGACCAACACAAAGCATGCCTTTTATAAAGCAAAAATATACGAATGCATCAGGAATTAGGCAGGTCCACCCTGTCCTGGTACAGAGGTACCGGCTAGGACACCGTCCATTGAATTATATCAATTTTTAAAATATTATTATGAAAAAAAATTAATCAAGAATTTTAGCCTTCTTCTCGATGAGTTTATACACAAAAATGATTGAATGAAACACTTGAGACCCCAAGCTCTTGCGACCACGTTGAAGTAAGTATCAAGACCAACAGACAAGTGAACATAAATTATATTTAGAAAGAATCCACGATCATCTGGCAAGCGCCGGCTCTACAAACCGCACATAAAAGGCGTCAACTAAAAAACCACCTATAATTACCCTGCGAGTATTACACATCGTACCGCTAGGCTTAAAAACCTAAATTTAGTCATACTCATAGCATTTCCAGCGAACGAATTCTAAGAACTATTCCAGCCAGTATGAGACGGAGTCGGGCCCCCACCAGTGTATAAGTATCCGCGGTATGCTCTATCTTCCTGCATGACTAACATCATTCAAACGTAAGTATACCGAGGTCCGTGATTCAGCGTACCTATCGGACTAACATATTCAAGAGAAATAGAAATCGCTCCCGAGGACTTTGGGGGATTTGGGTCAGACGAAGTCTACAAGCATGTTCTCACGAAGGATTTGAATTTAAGGATTGTCGCGCTGCGTACACAATCAACAATTTGTGTGTAGTGTTGTATATACAGTATATAAGAGAAAATAACTGTGCATTGTGAGAGAGTTAAGGCACCCTCTTATTTGTCGATCAGTCTTATGGTGATGGTTTGGGAATTGGGACGTTGAAGTTATGGGGGCTTTTGTCTGGGATTTTCTAACAGATTAGGGAGGTGTACAAACCTTGGCGTGGTTACAGATTATCTCATTGTCAGCAGGTATTAGCATTAACATAATACAATATATTTGGTTGCAAATAAAAGAGAAATGGAAAGTTTTTAGGCCTGACAAATCCTATAAATATCAGGACATATCTAGCTGTGTAGTAGAGTTGTGGTACGGGCTCTGAATTTCACTCGAAAAGCTATTGGTTTGAGTCCCACTCTTGCTACCTTTTTTACCTTGCCTTTAGACGGCATGTAAAGCATGCGCTTCCGAGCTTTCCTAGTTAAGAGAGGGTATTAGAGCTCAATCTCCGCTAGGTTGGCTTTGTAATAGAACAAATGTCATTATTTATTCATTGAAAAAGCTATCAGTGTCATAGCTTCTGGAAAAAACCTACTTTATATTAGAACTCAAGCATACAGTGACATGGCAGTGGAAAAATCTGATTTGGGATGTTGTAGACAGTAACATGGCACCCACTGATGAAGGTAGCCATTAGGCGCTCATTCCACCGACCGGCTAGGGCTATTTACAAAAACGGTGACGTGGTAGCAGACATTCATGACTTTGGCGGGGTTTCCACCGACCTCGCATTGCAGAATTGGCGGAAATGTTTATTTTTCTCTATGCCATAGTTAAAATTGATCAATGATCATACAGTAAAATCACAAACTAAAATTAAAAAATGGCGTCATGGGATATGTTAAGTACAAACATTTTAATAGATTTCTATAAAATGAAAAATTCTAATTTCCGTCAATGTCATTTGCATTCTGCAATGCGAGGTCGGTGGAAACGCCACCTAAGTCTTGAATGTCTGCTACCACGTCACTGTTTTTGTAAATAGCCCTAGCCGGTCAGTGGAATGGGCGCCTTAGTGTTGGATGAACCCAGGCCAGGCGGATTTTTTTCCTTTTATCTAGTCTCGAACTTCGATCTTCCCTTCCGTAGTCTAGACTGCACCCGAGTACCGACCATAAATTTGTCTAAAGGTCTTCCACATAAGGCGCATATTCCACCAACGTCAATAGTGATAGTAAATGTAGTATTGAAGGACATTTCAATTTTTAATTGATACACGCCATTCCACTGGTTTTTTCAACTATTGATCACTTTTCTTCTAATGACACGTATGCGCCAAATTTTTGAAATTTGTTTGTATTTGTTTTTTGAAATTTTGTTTGTATTTGTTTTCTTCGTACACTTATTATTTTTAGTAAAACCCAATAATAGTAGGAGATCCGAAGTAAGATCGACCTTCACCGATCTGTTTAATGGATGAAAACTGTTTTATAAACAATCTATTAAAATGTTTGTACTTAACATATTCCATGACGCCATTTTAGTTTGTTATTGTTTGCAGCGCGTGATTTTACTCTATGATCATTGATCAATTTTCACTATGGCATAGAGTAAAATTCAAATTTCCGTCAATACTACATTTACTATCACTATTGACGTTGGTGGAATAAGGGCTTTATAAAAACCCAACAAAGCTCATGATAACCTACTTAATACGGTGAGCGACAAATGTACAATAGTAGGTGCAACAGTTGATAGCTCAGTTTGCTAATGACTTCTAGAAATGGCAGGCTTTCTGAAAGGTCCATGGCCCTATCTCTCACACTGCCAAGGCCTTTTCCTTCCTACTACATTACGACATGGACCTTTAAACGCGCGTTTTCTTCCATTAACTGAAGACCTACAATATCCGCAATTTTATATCATACTTTCATCTTTCCTTGCACATCATTGCATTTAATAGGGAGGCCACTGCATAGGACCATGGTTTTTAATACGAACAGAAGACTAATAAGTCTTCAGCAAGGGCATTTCACAGGGGCCAATATTGGTCCACTTTGCGTATCTGCTGGTCACCCGAAGACTAAGTACTCCGGTCAAAATGGACCAAAAAATAGGGGTAACCTATAAATTCACAACAAGCTGAAAATGTCCACGTAAGGGGTACCATTCTAGTGAAATCCTGAAAAGTCCCCATTGATCCCGTATAAGTAAAATTCATTTTATTCAAGGTCAAAGGAAGCAAAAATGTTTTTATTTTATTTTATTGGCCAAACGGCAACAGAAGTATTCTTTCGAGTTTCAATATGCAGTATTTTAGCAATATAATGTAATATCAACTAATAACAGAGGCGTAAAGTTTTAGAATGATGGCGGGGGCAAAACTAAGTAGACCTTATGACGTCATCAGGCAGGATTTAAGGAAAAATTGAAAATATAAGAGCAAAATAGTAGGGTTTTACGAATTTTCATAATTTTAAAGCATAGATTTGTTTGTAGATTTTACAAAGCTAAAAAAGGAATGCTTATACGGTACTCATATTCCTGTAAAGGGGACCATGAAGTATGAACCACGTCTTACAATGCTCGAGGCTGGGGGGGGGGCTTTGCCCCCCAAAATGAGCTGGGGGGGCAAGTTGGACCGTGCCCCCCCCCCCCAACTTTACGCCCCTGACTAATAAAAATATAATAATTTTATTTACAGCATATTACATTAATTGGTGGTAGGGGGACCCCAAAAGATTAATCAACCAGAACTTATGCAACTAGAATTAGTGTATCTGCTGGAAGTTGGAACACTGATGTACTCTTATAATATAACTACAACTACAAAATTGTGATATAACTAACTCACTTCGTAGCTTCAAGAATACATCTAAACGCTTACCTTGACAATTCCAAATTAAACCAAACTCGTCTTAAAGAATTTAATTCTTACCTGTAAATAAAAAAGGAATTTATTGACATAAATAAGTCCCTATACCTCACAATCGAAAAATGTCATGGACATTGGGTACAGAAATGTGGAAAAATTTGTTTTCAATTCTGCGAGCACTAAATAGTTTTTGTGCGTTATATTTGCAGTAAACTTCAATTTTATCATGATCAATCAGATTCCGACGTTCAAGTATTTAGAAGATTTGATTTTTCAAACTTTTTGTGTAATTTTTTTTTATTTACATAATCAGTAGGTATTACCGTATTGTACAGTCTGTACATAAAAGAAACACAAGTTCCTATAATTGGAGTACAACTGTAATGTAATAGACCCGTAGATTCGGAAAATATAAGGTTGCGTGTCTTTTACAGCAATTTTATTTAAGGAATCATAGACGCGCTATGGCCCAGCGGGTAATTTTTAATGTTAGATACTACATTTTTTCAACAACGAATATCAAATATATTTCATTTGATTTTGATTTGTTATTATACTATACCTAAATATTACTAAATTACGATATACTCGCACAACGATCCAAATTGTGACTCGCTAGAAACTGGAAAGTGTAAGCGTACAAATAAAGTTTCTGGTTGGGATCTTATATTGAGTTCAAATGCGCTTTTAACAGCTGAATGCTGATTGCTGTACATGTACAGTATACTTATTCAATTTTATCGGGTCTACATAGGCATACATTAATAAACGATTCAATATGACCTTACTCGAAGTATGCAGCTTTACTGTTATTCTGCTTCAAGGTAACTATAACCGCAGTAAGTAATACATGTGCAACATGGGTATGGCGCATATTCCACCGACCTCGATAGTGATAGTGATACTGATATTGACGTGGTAGCAGACATTAAAGACAGTCTAAAAATGTCTGCTACCACGTCAATATCAGTATCACTATCACTATCGAGGTCGGTGGAATTTGCGTCTAAGTGTTTTTGAGACTGTAGCCTATAATAAAATAATAAAATTTGCAGTTACAACACATCATAATTACGATAGAAAAGAAGAGACACGCCAATCGCCATTGCGGGTAACGAATTTTAAAATTCCGCAAATACTTCCCTCAGATTTGTCTAATTTATTGTCCAGTTCAACAATAAAAGTTGAATTGAATTGTCATTTCCTTATGCGTACTTGATGATGATACGACTCTCCTTGTAAGGTCAGTGTTACTTGTTTGTTATGTTTCGATTTATCAGAGGAAGGCTTCTGACGCAGTTCTGTGGTTGTGTGGTGTCTGGGTTCTTTCACAGCTATCGCACTATCTGGTCCGTACTATCCTCTACCGGCGTTTATAACCACGATCTGGCCTTCAACGGGTCTGTTCGAAGTCACTGCGATAAAGTGTATGGTATTTGAGCGGGTGCATTGTATTTGGATCGGGGTCAATTCAGTGATGGACTCCAGCCCAAGCAATGGCTTGAAAGTAACCCCTCTAAAGTTAGGTGAGACACTCTAGTCTTCGTGCTATTTCATTAAAACTACTAACGATGCGTGCATTTAATTTAATTAAAATATAATGAAGAACGTCCGTTAAATCTTTTGTTAATCTGTCTGCTAGGTACAATCAAATAAAAATTCTTGTGGGTGGAAGCAGGAGGACCGTTAAATAAATGCGTATAGCACGGGTGTTAGTATGAATTCCACTAGATGGCAGCAACTGTTCTTGGTTCTGATTAGCTGTTGAAACTTCGCTGACCCTGTGGTCCTAAAAGGAGGGATGTCCAGAGTTTTTTTGACCCGATAATTTTACAATATAAAAACAAACATTTACAGTAAAATGCGTCGTCTGTCGTTAAACAGTCACATAGGTATTGTTTATTTTTTTTATTGCTTAGCTACAGTTTTGCCACAAGGGATGCACAGTGTTTTAGCCTCAATAATTTAAAAATATACAACATTAAGATAATTTAAAAAAAAAAAGCATATACAGTACCTAATAAGCGGGAAGAGGAACTGACTGGCGCTAAAATGTCAGATACTGTTTATTCTATAGTAACAAATCGTTAAATTATTTATTTACAATTAACTAGCACTCTATAAATAGTTGCAGTTGTATTGATAGTTTTATCGGTTAGCAAACCTACTTCGGGTCGTGCGTATACGTGGGTATGATACCTAGTTTCCTGTAAGTTGTGAGGAGGTATACAGTGTGTCATGGACGCTACTATGGGTCAGTGCTAGCCTGTTGCCTCTATTGTCTTGCAAGTAAAACAATCTGTACGTGACCATCAATCATTTCCCTGTATAAACTCGTACATACACAACTACTTTGTAAATGTCACTACCATAGAAAGTCATGGAAGTTGGAAAGTCACAAAGCATACGTAGTTAATTAGGTCATTAATAACACATCAGTATACAAGAATTAAAGAAAATCGGGTGGAGTGGGGTTTGAACCACCGAACATTGCCTGGGGCAACATGTTTTCAAATACACCATGTGTGCTTACACTTACTTTCATCTTCCGGGTCTACTTGATGCGCTTTGGTATGCTCAACAACACTCCTCCACTCATAACCGAAATTAGAAGATATAGAAAAGACTGGACTTGGCGGGATTCGACCCCACAATCTACGCCTAACCGTGGCATCGTTTTAACCGCTGGACCACATCAATATCCTCTACTTATGTGCTCTTATTGACATGATTTGTATTACTAGACAACTAAGCACAAATGCACAACTATCTAACCGAACAGGTCGGTGGGCTTACTTTATTTTCGGTTATAACTAGGAGGTTACCTCTTCAATCAAAGTTAATTTAATGTCAGTGTTAGATATACCATATAATACTGCAATCAGGCGCGGATCTAGAATGAGACCAAGGACTCAGTGAAATTTTTTGAAAAATAGGGCTTAAATATCGGGGTTTTACGCATTTTCAGAGCAATAAGGTTTTTATATTATTGGGAAGTAATGCAATTGAGCAGAAGGGGGCTCGGGGGTCTCCCCCGGGAGAAAATTTATGAAAAATAGGACTGAAATAGTGGCGTTTTACGCAATTTGGAGGAACCTAAAGCCCCCCCCCCCCGTAGATCCACGCCTGACTGCAATATAATGTATCCTCAACTTACATTGGCTTAGTACGACGCTTCACCATCTACGACCTCGGTTTGAAATTAGTCCTTCTATAGGTTTCGTGGACGGCATGCCGCCTTCTGACATTCTTACAACGTGCCCCAGCAACGTTGCGCTTTTATAAAACTAACTATGCCTTCTCCATTTAGTATGATGTCTATTTCGGAGTTGTTTCTTGTCAGCCACATTCCGTTTTCGTACAGAGACAGAGGTCCATAGATTTCTTGTAGGTGTAAGTAGCTACCTACTGTAAACCCTGTGGTTGGTGCCAAATAAAAATTTTCAAAGATACAGTACATCAGCCCCAACCAAAATTCAGATAACAGCGATAAACGGAAAGTTTTTAGTCACGGTGAAGGACGAACTCAAAGAATTTTGATAAAAATGAAGAAGAGTACGATGATACTGTTGTACTATGGTATACGACACAGGTACCTTGTATGCTGATACGTGTAATAAGGCACAAAGACTGACTTAGAATAGATTAGACACGCTGGGTATCGAATATTCCGAAGGCTTACAGACAGACTCTCGCATTTGACAGAGATGATTGGATAATATTTGAGAAAGACGTCAAATCTCAACGTTGTTATTGGTTAGGCAGGTTTGGGACTATGATCTGATTGGTAGGGTCCCAGTATTTTCATATGCGGCTATACGAGTGTGCGTCCATTAAGTCAAATCATATAAACAGGGCGGAAGCTATATTCTCATAAGTTCAGAACTTTCATTATATGCATACGGTTTTTTCATTTAAAAAAGTATGAATTTTCCTGCAGTAAGCGTTTCCGTATGTAATGAAAGTACAGCATAACAAAAAGTTCTTTGTATATATATAAAAAATTACAATCACCCAACAAAAATATCCTCACCGCGGAAAGAAACTAATCATCAAACATGGACACGAGAGTTTCGTTTTTGGTTCCATAAGACCATAACTAAAAACTTTTGAACTCGTAAAGGGGCTGTTGTGGGTCTTTTCACGGGAATAAGTTCAAATTAGTTAGGCAATAGAACTTCTATAATATTCAGGCAGCAGAAGAAGTATAGGCAGGTACGCTGAGGGCAGGCACGCTGAAAGGTGTAGGGGACTAGGGGAGTCGGGATTCCACCCACGTATTAGTCAGTAATCAATATGCATGAGTAAAGGAGCTTCTGCTATTCTGCACCTAGCGTCCACTCCTATTTGTATTCAACTGGGTTCTACGAAACCTTGGTATAGGTATGCATCCAAATGGCCTAAGGTACAGGCATCACCTCTGGTCGAACGCACCGTCGCCGCGTTACCGAACATCATAGCTGTCCGCTTCCAACTGGCATTTACATATTGTTAACAAATAGCAAAACAGGTACAACACCGAGCTGTACTGTTCAGAGTAGAGCATAAAGCATGGAACCGCTGGAGGGACTAGCGAAAGGTTTCTGTGACGGCTTGGCTGGGAACAGCAAAAGGCTGGTGTCTGGAGGGATATAGACGATGTAGTAGAAGACGCCAAAGCTCACTCCTATCTGTGGCGTCGAAGATTAAGATGATAAAGAAGCAAATTTGGAGTAAAATCGAACCTTTTTTAATTCAAATTTTAAATATGCATATTGTCTTCCGTCATCAGCTTTCTGGTAGCCAACTGCCCAGTGCTTGATTTTTTTGTTACACTTACTGTTTTGTACCTATGTTTTTCTGCATGTAACTTTTTTGTGACTTAAATAAACCCCGCCTTTATTAATTAATACAATACAGCCATTATCCGGTGAACCTCTGCTACTGACTAGAGCAGGGCAGCTGTTTTCTGTCCATGTCTTCTTTACACAGTGGGCAGAAGTTCTCCACGTTTACACCTGTACGATAGAGATGTTTCTGTCGAACTAACTGTCTAGTTTTAATAGTTTCTTGCTTGAAAAACATTGCTCATCAAATGGATTGTAAGCCTAGGATGTGGAAACACAATACCAGCCATCACCTCCAGTTTTGTTTGGTTCCCATGGTCTTTGTTTCCAGGAGTTTGTCATTGAATTGAGCAGCGTTGCATGGAATATGGGACATCGGCGACCATCTGACCGCAAATTCCTATTCTGGCCTTGCCCAACTCTCCTCGAGTGCCTCACGACTGCGCCCCACACCTTTTCTGCAGCAGGTGGACACCATTGCTGATAATGTTGTCTATTACTCCATTAAGTAAGTGTCCCTCAGACCTACACAGTATCTTACAAAACCACAAGAAGAAGTGGATACGTTTAACAGAACCAAGGAAAGTTTTTAAAATTGACAATTAGGCGGCCATGAAAAATGGTAGATGTCTGCAAGAAAAAGGAGTACCAATGCAAGGGAAGTAGTAGGCTTGGGCCCACTCCTTCTTTGAGAAGTAAGAGATTAGAAGTAAAGGGCACAACTTTCACGATGTAGACTCCTCCCTCCTGAATTGGGCATGTATTCGAACGAAGAAGATTCTTTAATTTAGTATCATTTTCGTAAATAATGTGCTCAAATTTATAGATAGTGTAAATTGTAAGTGTAAAATTATTATTAATTTTTGAAATCACTAACTTTAAAAATTAAAATGAAATATCAAGAAAGTAATGCATGAAAACTGCCAAAATCACTCATCGCCCATAACTTCGAACCACTTGCAGGTGTACGTTTTATTAGGCGAGAAATTAGACTAACATATTCAATAACCTATCTTCTGAACAGGAGGTGTGTTATCTATGATACTAATAAGTGCCAAATTCTAATTAGAGTGGCTTTCTTCCAATTAAATGTGCTAATTGGCATTGGACTGGAGTAATTTGTTGGCCCTGGCACAGCGTGGCAGTAGGTGTCGCCCTGACGAGGTAGTAGGTGTCGCCCCGGTCGTCAATTGCGTCAGTTTGTGGTCACTTTACATGAATTAGGACCCGTTACAGTCCACCGCAAGCAACATCAGGTTTTCATAACTCTGGGGTCCTTTAGTTTGTCAAAAAAACTGCTTTCCTTATTGGATCGAAGAAAATAAAATTATCATTTTCATTTTTCCTTGTGAGGGTCAACAGAAGGCAGGAGGGCAGATGGACGGAGAGAAGAGGGGGGATACCGACTGTCTACTTAAATTCAAAATCCGTTTTCACATACATAACTACACACTTCATTTAATTATTTTTATATTTTATTAAGTAATAATAGTTTTGCTAACATGCTAACATTCATCTTATTGCATGCAGTTTGTATAGGAAAACAGTCACACGTAAGCCAAAACTCTTCGCGTAACTGTTGTCTGTTTGTTTTTCTGATCTAATGCCACCAATTTAGCTAGAATAATCAAGGTAGTTTTCCCAAAGCTTTAAGGGGGGGGGGGGCGCCTTCGATCATTCTCTAAAACATCAAAGGGATTATCTTGTACCTAGACTACCTGGAGGACATGTGTCTGTAGGCAAGATAAGGAGGTATAAGGTAACAACAGGTCATACTGATATATCTCTAAAATCATTGTAAAACTTTTTTTGAAGGAAATACATTTATTTTTTACTTGTTTTTTACTTACTTTACTCACTTATCATTGCCAAAATCTTACAAGTGTTCACAATATTGATAATTGGCTTTGTACCATGCTTTGAGATTGAAAAAAACATGGATCTAAATATAACTGCCAAGTGATTGATTGAAGCCGGCATTACTTGTAGTTTGCTAGTTTTAAATGAAATAAGGGAAGGAATCACGAACAAATAAAAAATTGACCTCCTAATTTTTTTCTCCTTTATCTACCTTGTTAGCAACCCCTCCAGGGTGTCAAGGGGCCCTTAATTCATACATATCACAATCTCTGTCGTTCAGTGACGTTTTTGCTGGGACATGGTTTCAACAATGGAATACTTATATAGCGCCAAGCCAAGCTATAGCATATGATCTTCCTATGATATGAATAAGTGCACCTCCTTACTATAGAGGATTCTGAACCACTTGGCTTCAGCCTCTCATATGAATAATTATTTCTAATTAATTAGACAGAGTAGGTGGTGGAATGGGACCCAAAATTTCCTTTACTAAAGTCCAGATCGTTATCCACTACACTACGACTTTCACCTGGAACTCAATAACTGCCTCACACAATTACCAAATCCTATCAGACCGGCAAGTGTGACAAGTCTGATAGATTACTAGCAATATCTACCATGTACACGGTCATTGAGGCCATCGAAGGATCAAACATTTAATCGTGTGACTTTACTATGTTCCCCAAGTGGTTCGGAATCCACTAGAATCAGGACGTCCACCTTGTCAGTCAACTTCCCTTTCCCCCGAGGTGAAAGAGTCTGCCCTTAGGGTGCCTCAAGTTAACAAACAGACTCACTCCCCCCGCCAGGCTGACAGGGTTGCTTTAAGCAAAAATGCTGAAAGCTGGCGTTGGAAACAACAACAGGATCGAACATAGCAGTACACAATGTAATTCAGAATGGTCGGACCGCAGATTGCTGCCAGTCGAGTTCCGACAAGAAGCCAGCGGAAAATTTACGGGGGGGGGGGAGGTCACAAATTGTGTGTAGGTTTAAAAGAAATTTTTGTTGTTGTTGAAAAAGTAGAGTTTTATTCAATTTTTTTTTTACTATCTTATGAATTTACTCATATTAGGGGTCATTCAACCCTGACCCCCCCCCCCTCCCCCGTGGATCCGCCATTGTAAAAAGAACTGTATTTCCACAAGCTATTGCCAATGGCGTCCTCCAGATTTCAATTGCCAATAAGATGGCCGGATCAATCCTAATTGGTAACCCCTCTTCAGTTTATTGACAGATAGCTTTGATTCAACAATTGATAGTAGAGAATTACTGGCTTAGATAACTGGATATGACTCGCAGAAATAGTAGCGTCTGTCCTCTGGGTCAGTCTAGGCACGGCGCGGCGATGTCTTGTGAGCCTGACCGGTATGACGTAACTGACCGCAGAGTACCTGGGTAGGTACCATCCTGGGTACCTGGTAATTACCTTCCTCTGCTTCAAGCCCGCAGGCACCAACTTCTACCAGCTGCGGTATGTATACAGCTCCCCGTACTTTTGAATACAGAACGTCTTAATGAAGTTACGATTCATACATGACATGCTAATTCAGGTGCACTCCAGTTGTGCAGGTTTGGCAGGAACCAAATTTTCTTTTGTATTTTGAAGCAACTGCATATGCAGCAGACGCTACTTAAAAACATGAAAATTCATTATATAGTAGTTAGACTGCTTGAGGTCGGCAACGAAACGTCCAGAAAAAATGAGTTGTGACTATAGTAATATGCTACAACAGCTCTAGTCGGATTTCATTCGAACGGACAATTCGAGGAACAGACAGATCAACAGACAGACAGACAGACAGACCGACCGACATTTCGTAAAAAACAATTTTTAGGGTTCATGGGACCTCAAAACATGTAAATTCACTGAAATTCCGAACTCAAAAATTTGGACCATCCCAAAGCTTTCGTTATACGCACTACGTATAAATAGAAAAACAAAAATTATAAAAATTAAAAAAAAATGACTGCAATTGGACAAAAGAAATGCCCTGGAACTTGTCAACTATAGCTCCAGATTAAGAAATAAAAATTAGCGGGAAGATACAATGCAATATCTGTAAACTTGCCACTTTTTTTGCTGAAAATGTTACGGAAAACCAGGCTAAAGTGCCCATTTAGCAGCATCAGACTGCGATTAGAGCGGATGGCCTGCGGAACTACAACACTGTGTCATATTGATAAATGAAGTATTAACCGCACGGACAGTGCCGGCTCCCGTTAAGGAGTCAGGTGTGTGGAGGGACCAGCCTAAATTAAAGCCAAGATTTATGAACAACCATAGAGCCGGGAGGTCGCAATATTAGCAATGACCTGAACGGATGACGTGGGGAGACAGGAGGCGAACAAGGAAGACAAGGTTGTTGCCACCATCCTTAACTATCTACAATACAAACACAATGTTGTCACCAAACACCATTCTCTATTATATGAAGGTAACAATAAACCTACAGTATAATAAAAATAGAGCTGAGTTGAAAACAGCCGACATTACTCAAAATCTCAAAGAAAAACGTTAGTTATGGCATGGGCATGTCCAGAAGTGGGACGAAACTCATCTCCTAAAAAGGGTTGAGGAGAAAACGTATAAAGGGAAGACCAAAAATGGCACTGCCAGGAAAGATTCAGACAGATCTGGAAGAACTCACAGTCTTACACTAAGTGGACTTCAAAAGTGAGCTTCAACAAGATGCTTATTGCTTTGTACGTAGCCTAGAGGATAAAGCGTGGAAAAACTTAAAGTAAGAGTGTTAAAAATATGTATTAACTATGGAAATCGTATTAAAATAGTAGTAATAGCCAATGCAAGCGGAACAAAACTTATAATTAAAAATTTGGAGCGCACCTTATCTTGCATATCCTTATAATGTTTTGTTATGACCAGATTGGTGCACTTAGAAACATGAAAATAACACGATGTAAATAAAAAGTCTTATAATACGAGTATTTATTACACATTTTACACATCACTGAAGCGGTCACATCAATCGCATATTCTACATCTATATATCTATTATATCATGGGGAGCGGATTGAGCCCCCATAGCCCCCCTCTGCATACGTGCCTGTGTTACAAATTGCTTTCTTACAAATTGATTTCTCATTTTCTTGAAAAGGGGAGGGAGAGAATTTAGAGCTATGGGTTATTTCAAAAGCTTTTGACAACAATATCATCACTGAAATTTATTATTTACAAATGTACGTTTCTTAATAAAGCAGACCATTCACGGTCTTGCAAGGAGATCTACCAACTTGGTTATGTCATTGATGAAAGAAGCAAGTGTTGAACGCTTGAACTACTTGCCGGAGCGTAAATGGGTTTCATAAGATAAAGAGAACCGGTCCTAGTTTACTCGAACATGCTTTTCAATTTATCAATTAGTAGGGAGAAGAAAATGATAAATTTCTTGGTGAATAATTTTCCTATGGTTAAATTTCGGATATCAAGGGGGGAGGGGGTCGTCCACCTGACGTCACTGGAGGTGACGCAAATTCTAGATGGGACAGACCAACACATTACCACACAACAATAATGGCAGGGCACGCAATGCATTTGAGCGTGAATTAGCTTTCATTTTTTCAAAAATACTTTTTTTTCCACAAAACCAAATAGGTTTTTGGGAAAGCTAACTGTCCGGTTTCTTTAAACAATTTAACACCTAAAACATGCCTGAAGGAATCATCGATAGAAAGGTTTCGCAGAAAAATTATTTTTTAGGCTTTTTTTCATTAAAATTAAGTTATTTTTATTTTTTTACCCCCAGAAGCAAACTATCAAGGGGCAAGCGACCCCCCGCATTTTATCAACATTAATAACGACTAGAATACATGTGAATTAAAAAGAAATCGTTGGAGCCGTTTTTGAGAAATAATTTTTTTAGACGTTTTGTTGGAGTTTTTTGGGAATAAAACCCCCCCAAATTGAGTTAGCCCAAAAAAAAAAAAATGTTCCCGAGGTATGATTTTTGCGAACCTACATGCCAAATTTCACTCAAATCCACAGAGTAGTTTGCCCGGAAATCGATGAACAGACAGACAGACAGACATTTCGTAAAAACCACTTTTTTGGGTTCCTGGGACCTCAAAACGTGTAATCCGTTGAAATCACGGAATCGAAAATTTGGACCATCACAAAGCTTTCCTTATACTACGCATAAATTGGAAAGCAATAATGATTTCAGAAGTTTGCTCAACAGCCAGGCATTCCTGCGAATCATTCTCAAATCATTTGATCATAATATTAAGATGACAGCATTTAACCTACAATATAATTAAGCTTGTCGTGTAATTTGATTAGTATAATAAAATTGAGAAATGACTACTGAGGCTAATGTACTGTATATTTTGTTTTTGGCCTGCAAGCATGATGCTTCAAGATATCATAATGCTACTCTGTAGTAGTTAGGCAATATACAATTATGTAGGTGCATTGTAGTAAAACTGACACACATACAGTGCGATAGGCATTGCATGCCCCATTGTAGCCTAAATAGGCAAAAGAAATTAGGAACGTCGGCTATATAGAATGATATTTCAGCAGCTTCAGCACGAACGGAAAAGTACTATCTTATCCCCAGGAATAAGTGCAAATTACCCTAAATAAACCTCAATGCAAATTGGGAATGAATGGAAATCAATGCAAATTTTCAAATTCCAAAACGGAAAGTAGAACTTAATATCACAAAATGGCTTGTCAACACAGATTAATTGCAGTCCATTTTTGCGTATGCTAGACGTAGACATATTTTTTTTATTTTGTTCATGGCTCTGCTGTGTCAACAATCAACATGACAAAACAGTTGAATGTCGTCTGCTTTGGAGCGGGTTGGTTCACTTGGTTCTTTGTAATACCATATTTCCAACTACGCTACTAGGCTACTTACAAATAATTCGGTGGGCGTCAAAGCAAGTCCAAGGAAGCCGATGCCTTTAAGTCAATTCAAAAAAAAACTAAGCAACAATATCCCAAAAGTAACAAAAAAAAATAAAAAATCCTAGAAGAAACCAAAGTCTCTTAAATTAACAAAGAATCACAGACCAGACTCACTTCTAAAAATCAAATCGGGCTGTTCGCTAGCATTCCAGCAGGATCATGATTGCCCTCAAACTCGTTACCATAACACTATGAAGAACAAGCAAATAGATAAAGCAGAACCTAGAAATACCTAACGCGGTGGTAGCGATGAACCCAGTGATGACACAGCAACGCCCCTCAGGCACACAGATTGCAGGTTCTCATACTCATATCTCTTACAGTCTTACACAACCGTCTGTAGCCCCCCTGTGCCCCACAGCCTAAATGCCCCAAATGACCTCTCGATTCATTCCTCACAAATTGATTAAAGCGTCCAATGGTTCGCAGCCCGGGTCCCATTTCCGCAAGACATTTATGAACGCCTATTAAAGTCTATTTAAATTACTATAGACAATATACACGTAGTACAATATGTATTGTGTATGTTTGAGAAGATATATTATTGTACGTTTGTACAAAAAAATGTATTACGAGGTATTGTACGTTATCTCATGCTGTAAATTACGATGAGACCAATATTTAACATGGTATTATCTTGTACAAGCTTATTTAAAGTACGAGTACAGTATCCGGGGAGAAAATTAGTTGTCTCCCAAATTGAAAAGCAAATTTTTTTTATTACAAGAAAAAGAAGTTGCTTGCGATGTGTCTTCGGCTTAATTGCTCAACGCACTTGATTTGTGTAAACAGCAACCTCCACTTTTCCGGTGTGTTGAGTGCGATTTCATATGCTTTTAAAAAGCAAGACACCTCAACTTCTTGGCGATGCTATGACATTAAGTGTCTTAATGGCAAGTGTCTTAGGCCAAGACAGGTCAAAAAGGTGCCTTGCCACAAGCAGCTGAAGCTTGGATGGTGCTCCACAAAGAAATAGAGTGGTTCCTTGTGCCAAGCAACAGCCGCCAAGACAGCGGGTTTCTTACGTCTTTTCCCTCAGTGTATACAACATTGTTAAGTACAAACTGTAGATCACACCAAATTCAGCAACCATTGTAGTCCTATACGTACACGTTTTTTTAACAATTTATTCTTAAGCAGTTAGATATTCTATTCCGATATATTTAAGGCGGGTTGAAACACGAACTTCCTTATTCAACAGCCAAAAAAGGTTAGATGAGGTGCAAGGCCGTGTCCTCAAACATCACAAATAACTTACAAGAGGGGCGTGACAGGTACAGCTAATAGTTATGCCTATTTAAACCCTTTATCTATTCATGAGCATCGCAGAACAATAAACTGATAAGAATTTGGTGCTATATTCGGAGTCAAGGTTTCGAATCAGGCGGTGAGAAATTTTTTTATGGCAATGTACGCAGTATAATCTGTTATACGCATGGTTGCTTCCAGTACTGGAGAAGAAGTCATGACCATTCTTCGTTTAAATGTTATGGTCAACAATATTGTCCAGGGCCTGTTTTTTAAATTGATTAAGGCGGAGGTGAAAGAGGACTTCAGTAGTTGGGAGAGATAGCTAGAATTAATTTAAGGGACACTTCACAGGCACCACGCTAAAATTTTGGAGGCTGACCTAAACAGGTTACACAACCTCCCGGTAGGTCGACCAGCAGAAGGGGCTCTTATAACTGAGGGAGAGAATGACGTATGACGTGTTACAGCTGAGGATAGGAAACGATGGCGGAATGCGGATGCTTGCCCGAAGAAAGTAAATATTTCAGTGGAATTCATAAAAAATATTTGCTTCAAGACTAGAGAGTAACAAATAGAAGAAAACAAAAAAAAATTGTAACCTATACCATTTGATTCACTACGTAAGTACAGAACACCTTTTCGATTTTACTCCTCGAAGTAAAACCGTCTGCTCCTGAAGCATTTGTTACAAATTTGTAAATGACTTTTACTTCTTTTTACGAATTCCGCTAACTACCTTTCAGTTAACCTGGCCCAGCCCACGAGAAGCTGCTCGCCCCAGCGGGCAGAAACTCCTTTCTCTCGATACAGAGCCAAACTAATTCCATACAACCGCATTACTTCCAGCAAACCATAATCCAGACAGCTAGACGTCCAGCCGGCAACCTCCAGTAATTTGACCCATTGGCTCACCCATTGCGTAATGAAATAGTATAGCCGCCATATAAGATGGTCAATATGAACGTGTGAACGACTCACACTTGCTATTTTCGACCGCACCTAATGGCAATCTCACCATCATATCATAAAAATCAATTTTACGGCATGATAGTCCTGTGATAAGGGGATCGTTAGAGGGACAGTCGCATCGCACCTAATCCAGGCTCTCTCTAGGCTCATTAACACCTACTGTATAACAGTACAGGTATAGAGTGTAACCAACCTATCCCAAGAAACGCCGTGAATCTGAAATCGATTATTACCCTATTTAAATGTCTTCATATACAACGGGAGTTCGCTTTGAAACGAATTGGTACTTACGGCAGTTTAATACTTGAAACATGTACAATTTGATTTACAACGGTGTGTTTGATATTTTCGGGAATTGCATGCACACTATGGCGATGTACGGTCAATTTAGTTTCATCTACAGTAGGTCTTGCTACCAAGAATAAAAATTAATACAACTGCAGCAGCAGGCGATTTTAATACCGGGGTTAATATAATACCATGTCACGTGATGGTATTAATTCAATAGTTTAAAATAAATGAACAGTAAAATTGAGAATTTTTTAAATTGTGATATTGGCAATACTGAAGAACTGAACTGACGCGATGCTGCCAAGATCATTCAATTATTTAAATACCCGTAGACACGATTTGAATTTTCCGCACTTATCACTCTTGCGACAATTACCAGCATCAAAAATTAAAAAAATCTGAAATTTACTGTTCATTTATTTTAAACAATTGATTTAATACCATCACGTGACATTAACCCCGGTATTAAACTCGCCATGATCGGGCTGCAGGCCTAAATAAAAATACGATATATTCATAAAAATTGTGTATTTTTGTTTTCCTACTATAAGTAATAATAGTATAAGGAAAGCTTTGTGATAGCCGAAATTTTAGATTTCGATATTTCAACGGATTGACACGTTTCGAGGCCCCAGAAACCGAAAAACTGTCTTTTACAAAATGCCTTCGGTATCTTTATTTGTGGGTAAACAATATTTGAAGGATTTCAATGAAATTCGGCATGTAAGTTCACAAACGTCATCTCGGTACGGTACACTGTTTCTTTTTTGCCATCGTCCCATCGATCAATCCAGTTCTTAGGCGGGGTTTCCACATGTACGTCAATGGTCAATGAGAAATATGGTTTTGACGTGGTAGCAGAATTTTTAGTATGTCTTTAATGTCTGCTAAAACGTCAATTTCACATTTCTCATTGACCATTGTGTATGTGGAAACCCCGCCCTAGGATGAGAAAAATCGATGCAGCCGAAATTCAGCAAGTTATTTCCCATCGACTTCGATGGCCAGGCGGTAACGTGTTTGCACTTGTGCGAGTCTTTAAACGCCATGCGATCAGAGAAGTGTCGTAACTCAACACGGGTACTAACCTACAGAGGCGGCTGAAGAGGTCAAATGGATACATTCATTAAATTGTTTGTATACAATTAACTTTTTTAACAAAATAAATAAATAAATAAATAAATTTAACTAAATTTCTCATAATTATTTATTACGGTACCTATACTAATCGATAAATAAGAAAGCAAGTACAGGTTCACTCTTGTTTTCATACTGATTCCTTGATTGTATCTTCAATACAACATAACCTCCAAGAAAGGTTTCGACTACAACAGGTTATAATTAATCACAAAATATTTTAGTAGCCTATACCTAATGTGAACAGTAATGTGATATGCAAGCAGGGGCAACCTGTCCATTCCACCTCCCAGGCAAATGTCAATGCCATCAACACATTAAACTCTCGAATTAAGTATCGCGATCTTTAATTTCTGTATATAGTTAAAAGGCTGTGAGATAAGTACGGGGCGGTATTGGCAATCGGCAGAGGCCGAGGGTGAAGGTCGAGATGCCATCTTTGAGCCGGGCTGAAGATCTAACCTACACGACCTGCGACCTCACCGCACTAATGCTCGAGCCTTCCTATTGTTATGTACTTGTTGTGTGCAGGCTCGCACATGTTGGTGGAGTTTTCTTACATTACATTATCTTAGTTATAGGCTAGTGTATTTTTTTGCGGATCGCTTTATAAGCACAGTTGACCTACTCTTACACCACCCCCGGCATCGCAAATTGCAACAACTTTTGAATACTCTGCTTTTGATGGAAAAATCAAAATACGGGACCCAGGTAGTACAGCCATGTACAGCATTCCTATGGCTACGTTAGCTATTGTTGATACGCACAGTTAGGTGTAAGAGAGGGCCATCTCGCAGTATCTATATCTGTTTAATTATTTTTTTCAATTATTATTATTTTATTATTACGACTATTATTATTAGTTAGCAAATCGACAGACAGACACTTTTTTGGGGGCCTGGGACCTAAGAACGTGTAAATCCTCACAAAGCTGTTATTATATTGTACTAACGTAAAGTTGGAAAGAAATATAGAACTGCTATTAAAATAATATAATGACCGCATGGAACGCCTTGTGTTTTTAAGTTATGCTATTCAAGAACATCAAATTAACACTTTTAGGTAGTGGCGCAGTCACGGCCCCGTACTTAGTTCTAGCGTGCAGCACATCATAACACATAGTATCATCATCTTGTGTCCATAAGTTATAAAGGTCCAGGTATCATAATTACATCCTTAAAATGCACCGGAATGACATGTAATGCACCAGCCACTACAATTTTACCGAGCATTCCTAACGGCTTCTCCTAAATTTCTTTATTTTAACAGGTCTCCGTGATTATTGGACAGCCGGAGGGCAAAGCCCTCACGAGTAGTAAAAAACAGGAACCCAAGCGCCAGACTGAATATATGGCCTGACCGGTGGAATGATATTACTTAACGGTTATGGCCATAAAAAGCAAGCTAGACAATAAACGGTTTTTCTGAGTTATTTGGGAGGGGCTAGCTATATCACCAGTGCACTCTCCCGGAAAATGTTAAAAATGTTCTCCCCATTAGGTGAATCCATTTAGGATAAAAAAAAAACCTTACAAGAACGTCTACATTATTTAGAATCATTTTGAGCTACCTATAATTTCTTCCCTAATGTGTTCATGTATAGTGAAAAAGATGAACATAAAGCAGAAGAAAAGATTAAAAGTTCCATATAAGAGTACTATCGCACTATTTACTAAAGTAGAGATAGAGAGCCACCATTTTTGTAATTGTAATTTTTTTAGGACTTTTTATGGGCAGGTTCCTTGTCCAATGACAACAGCCCCATGGATTTCAGACATTATTTGTAATGTTTCCATATGAATTTTTGGCCATTGGCAAACGTTCTCGATGTCAACCTACACCAACTACAAGCGATAATATAGCTGAGATAAGCTTACTATTGATGCAATGAATCAGGCGAAAGCATGAATTAACCAAGTACAGCTACGAGTCTAGTTCCACCATTTACATTTTACTCCTCGAAGCAAAGAAAAAGGATTTACTTCTTTTTATAAATACCATATCCCATATGTCGATAACCTGATTTTAAGCTTTAAAGCTAGACTCAATAGATTAGCAATGGATTTTGCAACCGATTTTGTGTGTTAGGAAAAATTAATTGTTTACTGACTTTACATAAACTTGTAAACTATTTCGAAAAACTTATTGGCTAGTACTGTAATTAAGAGCAGATTTCGGGTAGCTAGTATATTATAGGTAATATCCTGATTAAACATAGAACACATCCATTTGTCAAGACATGTAGTGGTACGGACTCTGACTTTCATCCAAAAGGTTTTTGGTTCGAGTCCCACACTTGCTACATTTTCTTCGAAGGCATGTAAAGCAGGCAGTCTCAGGCCTTCCTAGTTGGGTGTAGCTCTAACTCCGCTAGGCAGGCTCAGTAATAGAACAAAAAGTCATTATTTATTTATTTGTTTTAGAAGAAAATTCAATGGATTATGTAAGATTTGAAAAAATAATCTGTAAACTGTTACAAATAGGTACTTATGGGCCACAGGGTCCAATCAAGGGGGGTCAAAGACCAGACGATTCAGGCATTACCGAGCGTTTAGAGTTCTTTAGGAACCAGGAAGTATCAGATCAGCAGACACAGCACACCGACTGGAATTTTAGACTGTTGTCTCCAGACAGCTTGCTGGAGATAGTAACCGCGTTCATTCACACTCCAATAACATGCTAATGACATAAAACCATGGGGGTCATTCCGATACCTTAATATTTACCGTATGCACTAATAAAGTTTAGACAATTTTTATGAATACAACTGCTTCTTCTGGCCCTACAGCCCTTGATGAGCTTTGGGCTGCTCGACAACGCTCCTCCAGTCATCTCGGTTTTGGACAACACTCCACCATCTACGGACTCCCAACTCAGTCGGTCGGGTTCAAACTCATCCTTCCAGCGTTTTCGAGGACTATGAATAGAACATCTTCGTCTTCTGGCTCTACAGCCCTTGATGAGCTTTGGGCTACTCGACAACGCTCCACCAGTCATCTCGCTTTTGGACAACGCTCCACCATCTACGGACGCCCAACTCAGTCGGTCAGTTTCCAACTTATCCTTCCAGCCTTTTCGAGGACTATGAATACAACAGTCCTTCAGAAAATATTTTTGTAGTGCAAAATTAAAAAATAGATTTACTTAATGTAACGACGAATGACTGAAGAACCAGATGTCATGAATTGTTATGAAGCTAATTTGATGCTAGCCGCACTAATGAAAATTTAATTTTGTTAGGCTACATAACTGCTGACTTAGGGTATTTTATACATTATGTATAATTAAATATGTATATAAGCTACGGCGATCCTGGCGGATTAGTTGTGGTCGGAAGGACCATTATGATCCAGATGCTTCGTCTACAAGCCCCATTCGACCCTAGCCCATCAGAAGTTGTTACAAAACAAAGTTGCCAACCTAACGGCAAGTAAGCAACACGCGATATCAAGGGTAATCGGGCGGGCCTACGGGGATCAGCCAGTCCAGATTTATACTCATTTTATGCAGGCAGAATGGCTTCATTTAGCCGCATACAGACAGGTTTCATTTCGAAATGTATGCAAGGGCACTGGTCTAGGTGCGGTCCATTGCGCTAAAGTGCTGAAACCGCCAGCTGGAGGCTACGCCTCTTTTGTAATATCATTTTGCAGGCGGGCAGAAGCTTGCCAACAAAGCATATCAGCACTAAACATGGCCGTAGCCAGGATTTTTTCGGGGGTCCATCTGACGTCACCGGAGGTGAGGTAAACTCAATAATATATTTAATACTCCATTCTATTTGGTGCACGCTCCAAATATTTCGGGGGGGGGGGGGTCCGGGCCCCCTTCTCTATGGCTACGGCGCCTTGGCACTTAAGATTGGGCCCCTGCCACCAATTTTGTTTCTTGTTATCTTCAAAAATCTTCGTATAAAAGCTGCCAATGTGGCTTACTTTCAAACGAGACCCCTTTTCAACTCCAGGCTTCTATCATGGACCACCAAAACTCGGCTCTATAAAACTCTCGTACTACCGGTTCTGCTGTATGGCGCGGAAGCTTGGACGCTAACATCCAGGGAATGCGACGCACTGCGAGTGTTCGAGAACAAGATGCTCAGGCGGATTTTTGGTGGGATCATTGAGGACGGCAACTACAGAACTAGAACCAACGCAGAAATTCACGCCCTATACAAATCAGCTAGTGTCTTGGACCGTCTCAGGGGGCAGCGACTCCAATGGATAGGTCATGTAGCCAGAATGGACCCCTCCAGAGCAGCACGCGCTGTATGGGAGGCTCACTTGACCGAACCCAGACCCCTGGGAAGGCCAAGGAAGAGGTACCAGGACCAGATGGCGGATGACGTCCAAAAAATGGGCTTGCACCCAGAAACGTGGCGGACGGTGGCTTGTGATCGAGCGGAATGGAGAGGCATAGTACGTGCGGCCAAAAGTCCCCATGGGCTGTTAGCGCCACCCTAAGTCAAGTAAGTCAAGTCAAGTTATCTTCACAAGAATTTTACGTCAGCGTCAAAATGCAAGCTACAATAAATTCACCTTGGAATTTTCCTATAATTTCACAATATGGTATGGCAGCCTCTGAGGCTATGAGACAAATACTGCCAACAAAGCATATCAGCACTTAAGATTGGGCCCTGCCACCGTTTTGATTCTTGTAAGCTTCAAAAGAATTTTACGTGAGCTTCAAAATGGAAGCAACAATAAAATACACCTTGGAATTTTCCTATAATTTCACAATAAGGTATGGCAGCCTCTTAAGGCTAAAAGTCAATTAATACTATGCTATCAACTAGTAGCTTCGGAATGTGACTGATAATGCACGTGACTAATTGAATGCAATATTAATTAGTAAGGTGCTTTAAACCAGACCTATAGGGAACACGACACCTGGGCGTCGGTAGCTCGTGGGCAATACTCAACGGAGAAGACATAGTCCGGTTCATAAAAGCCCAACGCATAAAATGGCTGGGGCATGCCGAAATACTAGTAGTTGTACAAAGCAAGGCAGGAAGACGACTGGCCGGACTTCCTCGAAAACGCTGGAAGGATGAGTTGGAACTGACCTTTGCGAGTTGGGAGTCTGTAGATGGTGGAGCGTTGTAAAACACCGAGATGACTGAAGGAGTGTTCTCAAGCAGGCCAAAGCTCGTCAAGGGCTGTTGAGCCAGAAGAAGACAAATTGAATGCAATATAAATTAGTAAGGTGCCTTATTAATTTTCGCGAGCCACAGCAAGAGGATTAAATAACTAGACTAGAGACAGCTACTTGCATCAAAGTTCACAAGAAATTGATCGTAGTGCTGTAAAAAATTATCATTGATTAGAAAGAAATGTTTCTCTACATTTCAATGCACAATATGTGGCTGTCAACATCACCAATTTGCCATAGTTTTGGAGATTGATTTGTAAAAAAAAAAACAGACACTGAGGTTAAAAGAATTATTCCAAATCAAAAGGTGTCAGTTACGGCCAAATAATTTACATAAAAAAGTAGAGAAACATTAAACATTTCCACTAAGGTATAAGCAATCAGACTGAGAGTGCTGACTGCTGAGACATTAAATGTCAGAGTGCTGAGACATTAAATTAAATTGTCTTATAGGTCTACGGTCGATGTATCGTATCCTATAAAATTACATTTTTTTTTAAACTGACTGTGGGGGTGTTCGATTGGCTCTTAACATGATTTTGCTTACAAATAGTTTAGAGCTAACTCAAGGTTTAATAGTGAACTAGTGTATTATTAGCAAAATAGGCTCAGTAATAGGCTATTACTATGCAAAGTTTTATTTTATCTACATACATATAAGACTTCACCTATTCGAATGTGGACCGAGGGGGAGGTAATGTCTTAATGTCTATTGCAATGCAATATGAACAGCAGGGTTCTCTATGAGTAAAAGCGCGGTAATTAACTATGCTAATAGGTGAATGCCAATCATAATTGATTAATGAACAGCGACATCTTACGACGCCGCGCTGTACGATGACAGCCGTACAAAATTAATATTATTCATTGCCAAGGTTAAGACAGATTTATTTGACTCCCAGCGTAACCTGAATGAAATGGGCACAAGCATGATGTAGGGCGTAGGCCATCAGCTGGTCGCACCCGAAAGGTTGTTGGTTCGAGTCCTACACTTCCTACATTTTCTGGCCATGCTTCGGAGGGCATGTAAAGCAGGCGGTCCCGGGCCTTCCAAGTTGAGTGTAAGAGAGGGATTTATAGCCCTAACTCCGCTAGGTTGGCTTAGTAATAGAACAAAAAGTCCTTATTTATATACCTTATAGTGGAAAAGGTACATAGCAATCTTGGAAGAACAACAATAAAGTTAAGCCAGCATGCATAACACCAACGGAAAATAATTATTTAAACTATTTAAATACGGTTTTAAATGAAACCCGCTCCAAAGCAGACGACATTCCACTGTTTTGTCATGTTGGGTCCAATAAAGCCCTGAAAACAGTCCCACTTGTAACAATGTACAACAATTTATCTCTGCTGGCAAAACAATTTGTGACCTTAAGTCTTAATTTGCTTTAATTCCCGTAAGTAAATTAACCTTTAATTGGGATTTATTTAGGACAATTTACCCTTATTCATGAAGTTATTCTGAAGCATTGGTGCTTAAGAGACAACGACGAAGGTCTAGTGTTGTAAAATCTGTAAAATGAAGGGGAAAAATAACAATAATTCACAATTCAACCCCCATCTTTTAGCCCGTACTGTGTCCGACATTCACTTCCGATTCTTTGCCCCACCATCCCGCATAATAACAATATTGTGCTTTTCCTATACACATCCTCGTCTAGTTGAATTGAATTGAAAACGACTTTTTTGCAAGAAAACAAAGTTTCGTAATAGAGCATGCCAACCTTCATATTTAAGGGAAGCTTTCAATTTTTTTCTATATAAAAAAAAAACAAGGCGTTAGAGATAATTGATTAATTTCTTGTTCCTTATATTGACAAAAAAAAAAAAAAAAAATACTTCCAACTCCCAATTGCAACCCCTAATCGTTGGGCTCTAAATACGAGATATGAAAGTCAGCACGATCTTTAAATGACCGCCAAACCTATGAAACTACTTGTGCTGCCAAGTGTGGCAACAACGAGAAAGACAGGAAAATTCGCTGAAGCAAATTGATGTACCTTAAACTTCAATGGCCATGCAATCTTGACAAGAGGGAGGTCTGTAAGAGACGCAGTGAAGCAAATATTGAGGAGGGTGCAAGACGCAGGATGGGTGCTCCCGCAAGGTTTACGCACTCAATTGGAACGATAGGGGAAGAATTGGAAGACCCAACCCAGGACAAAAGACACGCAACCCTAACTTTTGTAATGCTTAATCAAATCAGACGCGTTCCACTGATTTCAATTTAATGTGCTCTATACTACCTAGGTATACTTTAATTTGTACTGAATATGTTCCTGTAAGTAAAGTAAGTATGTTCCTGTACGAGGTTGACACAACATCAGGTCCATCCCATGATTTTTCAATGAAGTATATGGACCTGGTGATTGTTCTTTAATGCACCGGGTTAAGAGTGCACGTACAAATTGGTTAGTGGTGGTTGGTACAAAGAAAAAACAATCAATTTCTGAACGCACTTCCCAAGATTTTTGACGCTGAGGCGTGTCGAAGGGAAAAACGTTCACCGGTGTGCGGTTGGCTTCACGCTAGTGTCAGAAATATTCTGAAGTTGACCCTGTGGTTTTCCAACCACCCATTTGCTACAATGACAAATTTCTCAGGGAGTCGCCGGCGTTCGAATCGTCCGGGTCTTAGTTAGTTAGTAGTTGCATGGTTGGACACAGTCCCAGGCCACGGTGTGGGCCCATAGGACAGGGGATCTCCTAATTATAGTGGATTCCGAACCACTTGGGAAACACAGTGAAGTCACACTATTAGTTCGGAGGTGACCAGGACAAGTCCTACCATGCTTCCCTACCGGCACTGTGCACACTACCAAGTAATCTGCATCTTTGAACCTGCTCTGGTCCGCTGGATTCAACTTGGTAAGGCGGCCGGCTATCGTCCGGGTCATAGCCGGTGATACAGCTTTAAGTTTATACAATAATGTAAGCCATCTTATTAACTAGCACATCGTCCGGGTCTTAGCCAGGTACCCATATCCGTCGGGTGTACGAAGAAAAGAGGTAACGATGCAGAAGGGTGCGGTGCAGGTCGCTGTTTGTTGCTGTTACTATCAATTAAATGTCGCGCAGGGCAACGATCTGGTAGCCGTCACATTGGTTTGACACATGCCCCATCGACCATGTGCCTTCTGGAGGAGGAGCGGTCTGCCCCTGTATGGCCAGTGCAACCTGATCTCCGCATAGTGATGATATCTATACCTCCAAGCAAGCATATTATTATTCCATCTCTGGTACTGTTTACGTATGTACCGTGCACCCATCTGGAAGCTCGTTAATTGGAAAAGTAATAAACATTTGGCGGACACAGCAAAACAGAATATTTATAACTGGCGCTAGAGACCAATCCGTTGGTCGCAGAAGGAAACTTTGATATGTAAAATAGAAAGATAACTTATTTTGATAAGAAATCTTTTGTAGAAAAAAATGATACTATCCCAGAAACAGTCAAATAACAGATGGCCAATGAGAATTTTACCACTTGTCTGGCAGACTGCTCGAGCGAAATGCCAAAATCGCATTCAGCACTATTCTGATTCAGCATTCCCAAAACTCAAAAAGTAAGAAAAATCACGATTCCCAGACAATTTTCCAGAAATATACTTTTTTGCTTTCCAATTTATACGTAGTATAAGGAAAGCTTTGTGATGGTCGAAATTTTCGATTCCGAGATTTCAACGGATTTACACGTTTTGAGGTCCCAGGAACCCAAAAAAAGTGGTTTTTACAAAATGTCTGTCTGTCGGTCTGTCTGTCTGTTCGTCGATTTCCGGGCAAACTACTCAGTGGATTTGAAATTTGGCATGTAGGTTCACAAAAATCATACCTCGGGACCATTTTTTTTTTTTGGGCTAACTCAATTTGGGGGGGTTTTATTTTCAAAAAAATCCAAAAAAACATCTAAAAAAAATATTTCTCAAAAACGGCTCCAACGATTTCTTTTAAATTCTCGTAGATTGTAGTCGTTATTAATGTTGACAAAATGCGGGGGGTCGCTTGCCCCTTTATAGTTTGCTTCTGGGGGTAAAAAAATAAAAATACCTAAATTTTAATGAAAAAATGACTAAAAAATGCGAAACCTTTCTATCGATGATTTCTACCTTCAAGCATGTTTTAGGTGTTAAATTGAGTAACGAAACCGGATAGGTTGCTTTCCCAAAAAAATATTTGGTTTTGCCCAAAAAATTATTTTTTGAAAAAAATGATAGAAAATTCGCGCTCAAATGCATTGCATGCCCTGCCATTATTGCTGTGTGGTAATTAATGTGTTTGTTTGACCTATCGAGAATTTACCTCACTTCCAGTGACGTCAGGTGGACAACCGCCCCCCCCCCCCCCCCCGAGATATCGGAAATTTAACCATAGGAAAAATATTTGCCATAAAATTACTAATTTTCTCTATCTAATAATTTTGATAAATTGGAAAGCATGTTCGAGTGAACTCGGACCGGTTCTTTTACATAAATTGACTGGAGTTTACTTAATAGGCTCTATACGAAAAATATCTAGGTTATGTAAAATTAAATATTAAAATAAATAACTTTAAAAAATTGTTGATTCACGCAAATATTTCAAAATATTTGGTAAATAAATAACGTACACGTGTTAATTTGACGAAATAAATGAATTCCTTCACAATCCACAGTCACAATGATTAGAAAATGGCCCAATGAAAATTTCACCAAAATAAAAGCTTCCGCAGTATAATTTAAATTTTTTCATCTGAAATATTGCTACTGTAAAAAGAGTTTAAATAGATTTTATAGAATATTGTAACAGTAAAGCAGTCGGCAACGTCTGAAATTTGAGAAAGCTTTCATTCTTGTTAATGGATTTTTGGTATATTTTTGATAGCCTTGTGGCTGTGGAAAGAGGAATTAATTTCGACAAATTGGCTCAGTCATTCTTTGTTTACCAAATACTTTGAATTTATTCTCTATTCTCTACCTCACTATTTTTTTTAAATGGATTTCATCTTGGCGACAGTTATGTTAACAGAAAACGTCAGAACAGTAGTGGTACAGACTCCAACTTTCACTCGAAAGGTTGTTGGTTCAAGTCCCACACATCCTTCATTTTCTGGCCATGCTTCGGAAGGCAAGTAAAGCAGCCCTGTGCCTTCCTAGTTGAGTGTAAGAGAGGGCTTTATAGCCCTAACTCCACTAGATTGGCTTGCTTCAGCTTGTGCTTGGGCAAAGCATCATTGGCCATATAACCAGAACAAAGTGCCTGCGGGCTATGTGACCATGGAAACCTAATCGCGGTTGATATGTGGTATTTTCCCCCGAGGAAGGGTGACTATAATGAAGGATTAGGTTCAGGATGACGCAAGGTGCATGCCACTTGTCTGATGGGCGTGCGTTTAGCGCTTGCCATATGCTCACCCGATTATTATTATTATTGTTGTTGTTTTTGTTTTGAGGAACAAACACTCATCGCATAAAAAAGAGTCAAGTTCATTCCTTGAATACCTCATATTATTGTAATATTTACTATATAATACTGAAGTCCCTACAGCAATCGGCGGCGTAGCCACATTTTTTTTTTTTTGGGGGGGGGGTGTCCAGTTTCTAGTCTCCCCCGGGAAGGTCTTTTAAAAAAATAGGCCTGAAATTGTGGAGTTTTACACACTTCGATGTATATGTCTTGTAACGTATTCTAATAATGTTTATGTAGTACAGCCGAAGAATCGTAGACCTACAGCAAGAAAGGGGGTCCGGGGCTCTCCCCCGGGGAATTATTTTGAAAAAGAATAAGCCCAAAATAGTGGAATTTACTCACTTTGAAAGCAGTTATGTATATATTTTACATGTGAAGAATATTACAGCTAACAAAGGGGGCCCGAGGGCCACCCCGGGGAACGTTTTTTAAAAGATAGGCCTGAAATAGTTTGTCGGCAAAAAAAAATTTGATTTTGCAGACGAAAACTTCATTAACTAAAACTGGAAGCAGGGGGACCGGGGTCTCCCCGCCCGGGGAATTTTTTAAAATAAATATCTGAAAAATTTGATGTTTTGCTAAAAAAAAATTTGGGGGGGTCCGGGCCCAGCTGACCCCCCCCCCCCCCCTTGGCTACGCCACTGACAGCAATGGCATACTGGATATATATTTTTTTTATTGCTTTCATATTTATACATTACTTTATTATAATTTTATATTACTTTATTGTAATTTATTATTACTTTATTACTTATTACTTTTTTATAAGGAAAGCTTTATGATGGTCAAAAATTTTGATTTCGCATTTCCCCGGAACTCTTCACATTTCCCACATGTTACCCTTAATCCGCCCCTACCTCGATAACGGTGCATTTTCAGTATCACAATATTTGGGTTATTTTTGCACGAAATTGAACGAGGAATACGCTTTAGACGTTTGTCGCCGTTCGGCTGAAAGACCCTGTATATACAATAAATGAAACACTATATCAACACTTAGTTTTTCTTAGTTTGAGAACAAAGAGCCACACAATTTAAAAGAAAAGTCTGAAACTGCACTTACAATGCTGCATTCAAAGAAATACAGTGTTTCATGGTTCGTATACGATATAATTGCTCGCTAGCCAGTCGCGAGAACATTAAGCGTCTCAGGGAGGCTTTCCATTAATTTCTAGCAGCAGAAAGAATCATAAATTGTTAGTGGAAAGGTTGCAGTAGAATTTTTAAAAACCGTATTTACATGGTAATGAAGTCATAAAAGCTGTTACGTGGGCTGCGTACAATCACTATGGTATCAATTAAGTGTTATGTATTTTTTATTATCTTTACAAATACTGGATTCATTTGTGAATGTAGGTTCAGACTGTGTGAGGTCTATAGGTTACATTGAATGCCTACCTATTCTAAATTTTTGCAACTTTTATATTAGGCATAAGGAAATAATTTTCGAAGTAAACTTTTCACTTCTTGAATTTTTTGCTTTTATTATTATTAACAACCGACACAACTCTTTTTACTATACAGGGTATATCAGGTGAACGGCAACCAACTTCTAGAGCGAAATTCCTCGCTTACTTTGGAGCAAAAATATATTGTGATGCATCGTTATCGAGGTATGGGCGAATTATAGGTGAAATGCGGAAAATGTGCAGAGTTACTGAAAAATTCGTTTTCCTCGAGAACTTGCTGACCTATTGTAGATCTAAGCATTGAATGTAAGCAAGAACTAAATTTTCCATCGGCACCAGCATCAGCAGATTTCCGCGAGTTTCCGAGAAAAATTAAGTTTCCAGGGCCAAGTCCAAATTTGTTCGGAAACTCTGAAGTTGCGAGAAAAATTAACCATTTTTTTCTGTGTTTTAGTAATTTAAAAAAAATCAATTCAGTGCAGATACCACCCGAAAAAAACAGGTATTAGGAGCGATTTGAACCTTATCATGCGCAAATTTGTTGCCCAATTAGGAATCATTACACTACGAATAAATGCGAATCCTGAAAATCTGACTCATCATTTCCGGGCTTTACTCATTCAGGTATCAAATAGTGACTTTGCTAGTGTAAACTGCTCTACACCGCGGCAACAAAATTATTCATTGAACAGTTATTATTGTATAATTTGAAGTGGCTTCTCATTCCGTACCATACCGCATAAAAGCTATCGTACCTGAGGCTGTAACCGTATCCGCGTGGGAATAAAATTGGTACTTACTTCTGGTTACGGAACAAAGTCTTTAATGAGAAATGGGATATTTAATTGACCGGGCCTACGAGCGATTGTGAAAATGAATTATGGATGTGTAGGTGTACCATTTTTTTAATCAAACTCAGTTGTCATTGATATAAATTTCTTCTTTGTTCCGGAGGGGCATTGCCACCGTAACTTTTTAGGTAACCGTACCGACTATTACTTTGGATGATTCATGCTGATGCTCGAAAAGACTGTATTCTGTTATAGTTCAGGCATATCAAGGTATTAATATATTGCGCCTACACTGTATTGGCGACAGAAGACCAAAATACACAATAAGATTCATGCATGAAAACAAGACTTTATAGTCTTATTGTTCGCAATAAAGTCGGTTTTTCATTTCATTCCATTTCATGGTGTAGGTCCACCACATCGTAGAATGGCGCTTTTAATAAACTAAGCAAATAAGCCCTTAAAAGACCAAGCGATATCCTGTACTGTACAATAGGTCTATTCTATGTCAGGAACAAAGTCAAGATCTTCGTTGGTATGAGGGGGTGGGGCAAACAGGGTTGAATACTGAAGCAATTGATCCCTTGTCCGTAAGCAGTGCGGTGGATCACAATAAATTGTGAGCTAAGGCATTAGGCGGTTATTCCACTTGACAATATTCCGTCATTTATCCATCAATAATACGTCTCTGCCGTATTATAACTTAATTTATAATTGATTAATTAAGTATCTACATAATAGTTTCCTTAAAACAAAAATCTTGTGCATCAATAAGCATCAATTATTGATGCACCAATGACGTAATATTGACAAGTGGAATAGCCGCCTTAGTTGCCAAAGGGCAAAATCTGTAAGGGAAATAGACAGCTTTCACAGAAAGCTCGTATTTTTTAAGATTTTTTCATCTGTTCCCTTTTATATCTTTGGGGCTATGGAACGAACAATTAATTAATTTCGTCCAAAAAGTACGATAATTTCTTGTTTACAAAACATTTTGAACACTCAGCCTTAATGGCTCTACATGACTCTTGAGCTTTTTCTGTTACTTTAATTCTTCACAAATACAAGTACTTCTCAATTAGTTTTGGTCGGTCCGCTGACTTTTTTGGTTGGGTCCCACAGACTTCTATTTTTTTTCAATGTATTTTAAGTCTTTGGTCCGAACAAAATCCGTACAGAATCCATCCTTGCTTCGATGCTAAGGTGGTAGCATGCTTGCACTTGTGCGAGTCTCTTCACAGCACGTGAGGCGTGTCGTAACTCAACACGGGTATTACCTACATGCAGAGGCGACCGACGAGGTCAATCCGATACACTCATTAAAATGGTTGTATGCGATTCAACTTTTGTTAAACAAAAATAGGTGGCCTACCAGCATAATCCTGATTCTGTGATTCAGCATACGAGCAAAGCATGACGAGCACTTGGTCATAAATGCCAATCAGTTTACTAGACAGTTCATACCTATGACGGCCTATAGCTTGCTACACTTAAACAGACAAAGCGTTGTAAAAGTGGTCACTTGGATAACATCTGGACTCTGGAGAGGCGAGTCATAGTGCAGACCATAGTCCCAGACAATGTAGTTCAATGCATTCTCAATTGCAACAGTATGTCGACTTCTATCTTGCATTCCAACGTATTGTAGGCTGCTTTGGACCCAATACACATAATATTATCTTTTATGGAGACAAATTAATCACAGAAAATCGCGGGGGCGTGTTAGTTACTGTGGTTGTGTCTACAATATGGGTTTGTGGGTGTAGACAAAACTAGAAAAATCTTTCGATTTATTTAATTGCATAACACCAGTACAATAAGTACGGTACCTAATAAAAATAGCAAAATTGTCGATGGAATTTTTTACTACTTTCTTGTTCTTTATATGCCTATTGTAGCTAAGATAGCCGACCTTGGAGACTGCTGCTCTGAGAAGGGAAGCCGTGCTCTTGCTGAACCACTGCCGCAGGTTTTTAAACTGGGACGTAAAGGGACGCCGAGTTTTAAAAATTCTGGGGGGGGGAGGCAAGAATTCGGTAATCTGGAAAGTATTAGGAAAATGCATTGGTAAATGGTTACTTAAAATAACTATAATGCAGAAAGCATTGAGCAACGTACACTCGCTCTTTCTATAAAATTATTTACTAAAGCCTTTACATAAAAAATCATTCGAAAGTTGGCTATACGAACAAAATTGGCGCGTAAAAGTTTCTAAAAGTTGGTGCTGTGCAAATGCCAAATTTTGTGATTTATTTTTATCTTAAATGTTTTGAAATATTAAGGGAGACAAATAAACTGCACTAAGGGCTCTTTGCTTCTGGGAAACTAGTCTGCGGGGGCAAGATGGACCGTGCCCCCCCCCCCCCCAGTCGGCGTCCCTGGGGACGTTCTTCTTCTGCTGGGAGCCCTCAGTCATTCTATCATCGCTTGGATTATTACATGCAGAAGGCGACATTTTTCTTTACTCATCAGGCAGAAGTCAGCAGCAACCCGGTTTCTGTATGCATTTGCATCAAGATCTCGGCATTAGGGCCACGATCTCTCCAAGATATTATTAGTTCATTATATGGTTTTTCGAAGGGAAAAATGATAAGATAGTAAGGTAGGGCTTGTAATCTTTATGGACCTACACAGAAAGCGACTCAAGCTGGCCGTAATGCTGCCAATGTAAATAGCGAATGCAAATAGGTACACACGGAGGATGGAACTGGACAAAGTCGAGCGAAAATTATGGTAATGCGCATGACGGGTCGCATACCGCAACGGCCAACTACCCGTTTTATAATAATAATCAGAACTTCAACACTTCAAATCACTTCGCAAGAAATAATAACTGGTTTTACACGAAATATTAAAGTTGAAATTGAAACCGCAAAAGAGGTCCAACTATTGTAGGCATCTAATTAATGACTTGGCTGCAGCCTCATGATTGTAAAAGGTACGTGGGCGGACTATACAAGTACAGATATTTACATTTCATACACAAAAGCTATTGCATAAATTGTATTTGTATCGTAATGACTTTGTAAATATCTTCATTAATAAACCGGTTTCGACTTTAAGTCGAAACAGGTTTATTGAATTAATTAGGTAACATTTACAAAGTTCTTTGAATTACAATGTGTTCAAAGTATTCCAAAGTTAGAGATATTAATAGTAATTCGTGTATACTATTGTAGTATAGTACTTGTATTTTCACAAAAATGTTTTTATTTATGTTAAGAATGATTATAGAAGTAATATTCTCAACGAATTTCCGTGAAGTATGAATAAAAACCAGATAATCCGTTCGAGGGCGGAAGCGGGGATCACATACAGATGATTTTCACATCAACCCATGCAAGGTCTGAAGTAAACGGCCTGCCTGCAACAGGGTGTGTTTATATATTTTTAATTCAAATTTTGATAATCTAAAAATACCCCTGGTATTGGTAAAAAAGTGTTTTTGTTTTTCATTTTCACCTATTCTATAACCCAAGATTTGGCCATAAGAAACTAAAAACTATTTCATAAATTTAATATTTCCGCCACACCCAGTAGCTGGCACACCTTCACTTTATACCATGTGTTGATTGGCCAAATCATCTCCACATGGTCCCATCTACCTCCCAACGTATTATCCAGTATTTCTTTAGAATATCGGATATGCATAAAATTATAAAATTCTCCAAGCAGAGATTGGCTGTCAATATCTTAGTACCCAGTGCCGACAATACGTATTCGATATTCTGACGAGGCTTTAAACAATGCAATGATGATTACTCACACGTATTAGGGAAAATTTGGTTAATCTATTACATTAACGAACTAATTAAGACGCTATATCTGAAAATGTGCTAATTAGTTCTCTAAAAGCTAATAACAATAATAAAAAAGTGTCATGGAAGGCATTTAAAACTTACTATCGAGGCTGCAATATAAAACCTCGTGGACTTGAAATAACTGACAACGGCAAAGCTTACCTGAAAAAAAGAGAATCAGTTACAGAAAATATGCATAAAAATGCGAAATAAAGACTGTTGGTAACAATATTCAATATTTATGTAATAATAAGAATAATAGAAATAACTAGAACTCTAATCAGTCCATTGATAACATTATAAAACTCCAGAATGAAACTATCACATTTTACGCCTATAGCTTAACCTAGGATAGTCCTAAGCCGCTGGTTAAAATCAGACCAACCTTAATCAATTTATCCAAGGAACGTACACAGTTGAATGACATCCATAACCTTATTATACCATTCATATTCATGCATGATTTATTGCTGGAGTTATTTGCTGGAATACTCGGGCCATCAAGCCTCAAACGCTGATGTGTACCAGCCACATTTCTAGCTGTTGTCCTGTCAGTCAGAATTGGCATACAATTCAATTGTTCACGGGCTGGCACTGGACCAAGCAAGGCATCAGCCACTTCGTCCGTCACACGAAGAATGACAGACCAAATGATAAATATACACACGTCGTGGGTGGAGCGTCAAGTATTCTAATGAGGTAGGTCACATATTTATCATTATGAGATTAAGGTGGGCGAGCTCATGCATCTGGGTTAAAGGGAAGAATAAAGATGGTTAGAAATCTTTCCCGATAGCTTCTTCTCTAGTGTTCCATCTTTGTAATAAATAAACAAATAGATTTGTTTGCTATCTTCCTAAGCCAACCAATAGGAGTTAGTACGGTCCCTATAACGTTATTTTTCACTTTATGTACTCAATCGCCGATATTTTTCATTATTACAAATGCCCTGACTTTGTCCTGATAGGCAGCAGCACTATGGGCTCGGGAAAGATTCTTCGGAAGATCTACGGGTGGCTGTGTGAGAATTGGCGTGGAGGATAGGGAAAGGGTCGTGTATGAGAATGGAGGATCCACCATCACCTGAGAAGTCTCCTTAAGGAATACTGGAACTAGTTCCAATACTTGGTTAAGTCGAGCTAACGCCTGTTACAATGCCAATGGTAAGCATGTCTCAGCTTGCCCACTGGCACCGGTAGTCGGTGTGGGTTTACATAAAGGATTGAACCAGTTTGTCAATGGCTAGTAGTAGTAGTGTTCGTCGGGTTAATAACGACTTAGGCCTCATATTTGGGCCCATAGAGCGACCCCGACTTGACTGACCTACGCCAGCCCATAGGACAGTGGACCTTCTGATTATAGTGGATTCCGAACCACTTGGGAAACACAGTGAAGTCACACGATTAGTTCGGAGGTGACCAGGACAAGTCCTACCATGTTTGTCAATGGCTAGATGCTTACTCGGTGAAAAAAATACCAATAATGTCCGAAAACCGATGAGATCAACATTATACCTCATAAAGAAATCTTTTTAAGACTACATATAGTACATGTAGCAGCTTTTTTTACATGACTTACAACTTACACAATGCATCTTAAACAATCCACAACACAGTGCACTCTTTCACAAACAACTTGATTCACAATGAAAATCTGAAGGTCAGAATATTATGCAGTAGCAAATGAGATAAACATAATGCAATGAAAATGTACAATGCTCCCATTGTGATCAGTGCAGGCGCAAAACAGACGCACCATTGCACTGTTGAAACCGTTTGCGACATTTCATTTGCGCCAACAATGGCGGCATGCCTTCAGTCAGCATCATGATAGAATAATAGCTAGTGAACATAATTTAGGAAATATTGTTATAATCCTATCACAATTGACAAGCCAAGCCTTCGTGTCTTCTTCAGTAATTGTTACTCCATCTTCAAGGCTGTTTGAATCTTATGAAGGAAAAAAAAATAAGAACAAGGATAACTTTTGTGGATTTGTGCTTACTTATGAGCAAATCGTACTACCCGCATATTTCACAGGAAATATCCATTGCAGAGCTGCAGAAATGACGCATCCCTTAGAAGAAATACCACAGAGTAAAAATAACTCATCTCATTTTGATATATGATAAAATATTATGTGGCCGCCACTAACTTCGATTGGCCACTGTTTTCGAACCCCTTCCTGCTGACACACTCACCAAACGTTTTTTGCACAAATCAATTTCGAAATCGGTATCAAGACGGCCACTTGTTTTCATATGTCAAAATCTAGTGGAGAATAGCTATCCCTAGATTTCAATGTTGACATAATAGTCAGCATTAAGTGTGCACTAAACCTAACCTTTATTTATTTACTAAATCATTAAGAGTGTAGAGCCCTTAGGAAATTGACAGCCCAAAATTTAATACTTTTTACTTTTTATTTAATTAACTAAGCATGTTATTAAAGATTTGGCTCATCAAAGTTGTAGAAGACTACTTCATGCATCATATTATAAGATATTTTTAATTTTCGAAATTGTAGTTTTTTCATTAACATGCAAATACTTTATAAACAATAACTTTTCACGTATAATCGATTTTTTTTAAAAACTGCAATTTCAAAAATTAAAAATATCTTATAATATGATGCATTCTCGATTGTATGATGCAAGAAGTAGTCTTCTACAACTTTGATAAGCCAAATCTTAAATAATATGCTTAGTTAATTAAATAAAAAGTATTAAATTTCGGGCTGCCACTTTCCTACGGACTGTACACTCTTAAAATAGGCAGTTTTTTTTCTCACCGATGTTTATATAGTTGGCTTCAACTTGACAACATGGTTGCATAATCGTAATTTCGCAGGAATTGCTCTTACCCGACAAGACTAGGTATTGTCATTGAATATCGTACTACCCTAGCCAGCTCAAGTTCGGACCCTTGAATTTTTGTATCACCTATTTTACAAAATATTTTTTTTCTTAAATTGCGACTGATTAATTTTTGTTTGACTATAATACATTGAAATATGGACCATTAGGTAGATTTTAAATAAAATATTTTTAAAATCTATGGAAGCATAACCTCAGGGATAATATTTGTTTCCACCCTTGCAAGGACTATGAAAATGATCCACTTCCTAGGACCTGGTTTTTTCGTAAAAAATTAAACTTACCGGGTCAAAAACCATTTAAAAGTAGAAAACAATTTCATTTTAACAATAATAGTTGAAAAAATTTCAATGACAAATTTTTTTTGTTATCATGGCGAGAGAAATCGCGTTATCCGCGGATTTACCCGAATGAGTGATAACGCTATCGTAACTTGGGAAAGGCGTACGGAAAATAGCTGCCGGCTACTCCTGGCTAAAAGCACTGTTCAAGATATTGCCTGAAAACACGAAAAAAACCAGAGAAAGCGTAGCTAAACCTACGGAAGGAAGTATTCGGACAGTGAAGGGGAAGAAAGGGTCCTTGGACGAGTGGCCTGATGCAATAGAAGGGATACTAGTGCTCAGGGACGGTTTCAGAAAAAGTTTTCGGGGGGGGGGGGGGTGGCCGGAAAAATATCGCTTTTCTTTTACTTGAGTAATAATTTTTCTTAATTTCCTATTTCTTTCAAAAGTCTCAAAAGTCCATTCTATCTAGTATAAAACTTTTTCTCTCGGGGGGGAGGGGGGTGGACCACCGCTCCCCCCAAGGATCCGTTACTGCTAGTGATTCTATTAATCATAAATGCAACAATCAGCTCACTGGCAAAAAATACTGCAAAGATACTAGTCGCCAAACTTTGAAGAACATGTGGTTTCAATTTTACGCTGCTAAGGAGAAACTGGCACTGAGTTTGCGCCAAATGAAAAGAAGATGCGCTTGTGGAAATCTATTCAAAATTTGGTCAGAAGATAACTGGCACTGGTTTGGTCGAATAAATCGAGATTTGAACATGGAGGTTATGCTTCCATAGATTTTAAAAATATTTTCTTCACAATCTACCTATGGTCCATATTTTAATGTATTATGTCAAACAAAAATTAATCTGTCGCAATTTCAGAGAAAAAAAATATTTTGTAAAATAAGTGATACAAAAATACAGGTGTCCGAACTTGAGCTGGTTAGGGTAGTATAATAACACTATAGAAAGGCCACTACGGTCAAATATTGCAAACTGGTTTTTCTGGTGAAATACCGACAAACCAAAAAAGGTCGGACATCCCGCTGGTGTCAGCCTATTGTGCAATACGCCAGCAAGGCCGTACCCAGGATTTTTTTCGGGGGGGGGGGGGGTGTCTCTGAAATGTCATTGGATATTACTTAGTAAATTTTATTTTTCCTCTCAAAATCCAATTCTATCTAATATCAAGCCATTTCATTTCGGGGGAGGTTTGAGCCCCCATGAACCCCCCCTTGCCTATGGCCTTGTACGTCAGGGTCCAACTCAAAACCAGGGACGGTCAAAATACCCTCAACACCATGCAATTTCCATTACTGGCTGCCTGTTTTAATAATGGCCAGTGGTCATTTTATTTGACCTAACATTCTACTTGTGCTCCAACAATAGCGTATTTCTTTCCAATTTTGCTTTGTGATCGTCAAAATTCTCCGAGATTTCAACGGATTTACACGTTTTGAGGTCCTGGAACCAAAAGTGGTTTTTACGAAATTTCTGTCTGTCTATCTGTTCATCGATTTCCGGGCAAACTACTCGGTCGATTTTGATGGAATTTGGCGTGTAGGTTCACGAAAATGTTATAGCCTACATTCAATGGTATTGTGTAGTAGCCTAGCAGGGCCTAATTTTTAGCCCGCAGGCTGTACGTAGGCCTACCATAAGAGAGGTTAAATGTTAAAATTAATTGTAATATGTAAACTGGTTGGAGTAAATTACAGTCTTAAACTGAATTGAAGGTAAAGTACAGGTAATCTAAAAGAAAAACTATTGAAAAGGGGAAGTACCAAGCGTACGGTATGCAATTTTCAAATAGTCAATAATATAATTGTGTTTCAAAAGTATGCGAACGCCTTATCTCTCAATGCATCGATTTTTTGCTGGTTTTTACAGAGCTTGGCATCATTTCCTGGCCTGAATTCTAATGAGCACGGTCCATTAGTGCTGCCATTAGAATAGCTGGGCATGCGCAGTTTTTATACACGAACAGCAGCCCTTTTTGCATCCACCGCTTTTAATATGAGCCATGCTAATTTGTATTCAATAGTCAACTAATGCAGTAAGTAAGCATCAGTCGGTATGACAAAGGGAAAGGGTCCCAATGGACACCCCCACTCCGTTTTTTTAAAAATAAAATTAAAGCTGCTATTTAATATTAATTAACGTATGTGAATGAGTCTCAGGGAGCGAGTATTTACATAGCAAGTACCTATAGTGCGAATGTGTAATGGCTGAGTTCCGGTATTATTGTTCCAGTAATAAGGACAGCATCCTGTTCCCACGGCAAGTCACGGCCGCTGTTGGGATATATGGATGGCCTTGAAAACAGTAGCAGCTCAATAAAAAATACCCTAGCAATGAAGAAGTAGCTAAAAATTAAAAATATATTATAAATTTGACGCTTCAACGTTCTATATACTGTATTATATTGTATGTATTTTATTATTGTATTGTATTGGATTGTTTATATGAGATGGTATATTAACTTCTCACCGAAAAAAGATTTTTTTTTCAATTTTAGGGGTCACTGCCAAGTTTCCGATGACCAGTCATTGAAAAGACGTGGCAGGTGCCCCCCCCCCTATTTTACCTTGTTTATCTCATAAATTTGCAGGCATCGCTAATATGTTTAAGAATGTTTGCACCTTTTTTATTTTAAAAGAAATATCCCTGAAAAGTACCATATTCTTCTGCCATGGACTCGTTCATGCCTCAAGCCTGTTACAATGGGTCAATATAGTATGATTCAGATTGTCCATTGTCACCAAGTGTGGTTGACAACGAGGACGAGTACCTGTTTGCCAACGGTAAAAAAAAACACGGGAAAAACAACCCGGCAATAATGCAAAAAAAATGTTAAGTTACTTAGTGATGCAACTTAAGTGTTTGTTTCGATACACTCATTAAATTGTTTGAAGTCTGAGTAAATACCTTATGGTCTTAGAGGCAAAAGTCCCTAATCTGTGCCTCCTCGTGGTGAAGATAGAAACTCGTAATGGCGACTGAACAGATAAGGGACCGAAAACAGTCTTTTCTGTGCTGGGCACTTTTTGTCCTGGTGTTGGGAAACTGATTGCGGAGGAACTCAATGACGAGGCAACGCCATAGGGGTGCAGAAGACAACAGGAAACCACTGTATTACAATTCGCTGGTATAGCCAACATGACTACAACAGCCATGATGATAGCCAATCTTCGACAGAAGAGGCCTTTGAAGAAGAAGAAGAATCTTTATATAAATTAATAAATAAATGCCTGAACAATCATTACGGTCGTTTGGCAGGTCCAGGTTAAAAGAGATCTTATATAAAAGCCCTTGAAAATAATAAATAATCATAAATTATGAACAGACGGAATGTTTAAAGCCTGGCTTAGCATATGATTTGACTGTAATCACATTTGATAAAATGTACCTTTCAAATCATTAGTAACCTGTCTCGTGGCTAACTTTACAGAACAACAAAATATAATGTTAAACGATTCCTTTCATCGGCGATCCTCACACAAGGCAGACGAGTTAGGTAATGTACCGACTAGATCTATCAACAATAGTTTAAAGACAGTTGGAGGCAAGCAAGTAAGCAACGTAATCGAAAATGGAGTATGACTGTGGACCAAAGGGTTCCAATGCCTAGGCTGATTATCCCCAGTGACACTACAATAAAACATTTTAAGGGGACATGCTACGTAGAAAATGAGCACCCCAAAATTTGTTGTTTTTATGGACTTTTTATTTCTATTTAATTAACAAAGCAAGTCATTAAAGATTTGGCTCATGGAAGTTGTAGAAGACTACTTCTTGCATCATACAATCGAGTATTTTTACTTTTCGGTTTTGTAGTTCTTCCAAAAATCCCAGAATACGCATAATTTTAGTCCGTTCTGGTATTTATGAAAGAACTAAGGTACCAAAAATTTAATATTTCCTATAACATGATGCATGAAGCAGTCTTCTACAACATCCATGAGCCAAATTTTTAATGATTTGCTTTGTTAATTAAATAAAAAATAAAAAGTCCATAAAAACAACAAAATTTGGGGGGCTCATTTTCTATGTAGCATGTCCTCTTAATATGATTAGCGATTAGACAAGAAGTCCCTTTTTGTCTAAAATTATAAGTGTCCTATTATGAGGACATGGTAGCTAGATAACTACAGACCTACATACGTACCCCAAAATGAAACATTATTTTTTATTCAAGTTATTATGATAGTTTTATTGTTAAAAGTATAATCCGATAAGTTGTAGATAACTACTAGTATATAGTTTACGCAACTATATCAGGAAGAAATTTTGGCACATCCCAGACAGTAATTTTTTGCTAGAAACCGCAATTTTCTTATTTCTTTTGCTGAAAATTAATAAAAATGAGTGGCTTAGCTAATTATTAAAATTTATTGATGATGGTGATGCATTCGTCTAATTAGCAGTTTTTAGTTTTTAGTAGTAATTAATACTTTTTACAACTTTCTAAGTAACTTGAAAAAAAATACTGTCACATTTTGGGATGTGATCTGATAGTTAATGTCCTCATAAATTAAAAAAAAATTTCCGCATAACTTTAAAAAAAAGTCTACAATTTGACATAATCAGCCTAAAGGTTCCTTAGAGCCGGTACCTCGGCTAAAAGCTCTGCGGCTAGCCGCTAGACTATTGTACAACCAACAATATTTAGAGGCAAGCAACGTATTAAATATGATAAGTTTCCAAAAATACAGTCTCTCTCTTAAGAGCAGCTCCCCATTATATTTATACACAAAGACCAAAGTCACATCTCACAGGATACATAAATTTGACATATCGCGCTATACCAGCTAGCACTAACACTAAATGTGGGTGTTCAACTGTCTCCTATGTTACCTATGAGAAAATTTAATGATTGTGAATACTTGAAGTAGCTAGAAGATCGTCATGATATTTTAGTAGTCTAGGAATTCTAAGGCTATGCCGTACAGGCACAGACGGGGCCTAATAGGGATAAGCTAATGGGCAGCCCAGCTCACGAACCAGGCTCCTCAACCTACAGACAGGTCTGCCTCCTACCTACAAATTTAGAATCTACCCTCGTACTAGTAAAATGTAATTACTATTCCTCCATGTTTTCTGCTGTCAGAATAATTACCGTTAAGTACGACATTACGTCCGCTACAGTAGTACCAATAAAATCTGCACTGATGAAAAAAGACATGCAGATGTAGTAAATCAATACGTTAAAACTCTTTAATTTATTATTAAATTCATACGATGATTCAATATAACTTATATGGTTTTAATAGCAGCAATACTCGTACGCATCGGTCATTTCATTCGTGGGGCTTTGCACTTAACATTTACAACAACAGCTACTAGGCACTATATTGGGTAGGTAATGATAATAATAAGTGATGGTCTATACCGTACATATAGATAAACCTTATTCGGTGTCGGTACCTATAGGTAGTATTCTTTCTTTTATCACATTATTCCGCCATAGCACCGAGAAGGTACTTGCATTTTTTACCATTTAAGGCCTCCGTTATTTTATTGACGAGCATTTTATGAACACAGACCAACTATTAGTGGTCCATTGAACCTCGGCAAAGGCCAACAACCCCAGTGATTTTTTGGACAATATTGGTATTGTTTCCGCATGAATCTTTGCCATAGTCGAACAGTACATATATTGATGTCAGTCGTGAGCTATACTTAACCAACTTCTAAATCGTTCAGCAATACTTGGTGCTTTTGGAAATGTCTTAGGTTGAACAACCCCGGAATCTTGTACAAAACGGTTTCCAACCACTGTATCTAGTACATTCCATAACCAGACACCTGACTTCTTGTGAGACAATCCTAAACATAATGGTAAATCTGAAACCCTCTACAGCTGGAAAATAATAGATGCTGGTTCAGAGGACTTTGTTCATGAATCCCTCCCAGTTCGGCCGTGCATCCGAGATTTTTAATTTTTTTTTATTCATTTATCAAGTTAGGCTACTATAAAATCGTGATGATGACAGGATCTAAAAGCGTACATCCAAACGTTTCGTCAACATCTGCAGGCGGCATCTTCAACGGAACAACGTAGACTCCTTACGCAGGAACGTTTGGAATTACGCTTCCAGATCGACCATGGCCTATCATCCTGGATTCTACAGCTTCATCACGTAACTCCGGCAGTGAAAGTTTTGTAATTACAAAATACTATGAAATTTATTAAAAATACACTGTATATGCGTTATCAGTAAGATAATATTGTACAATAGAGTAGCATGCACTTCTTGGGCAATGGATACATTGTATAAACATGGCACATGCCAATACTGTGGGATAAGGAAAATAGTTGTTGCCGATATAAAATCTTTCGAAAAAATATTTACAACGGATAGTCAGAGCCCCTTCATATATATAGGACTATCAGGCGCGGATTTAGAATGAGACCAAGGAGGGGGCTATGATTAAATACGAATAAAAAAGATGAATTGCAATTTTTTGTGAAAAATAGGACTGAAATAGTGGGATTCTACGCATTTTGAGGAACCTAATGGGGCTATGCCCCCCCCCCCCCCCCCCGTAGATCCGCGCCTGAGGACTATATATATTTTAACCAAAATATTAAAAAAAACAAGCACAAACTTACCCGTACCTAACAGTTCTCACGAGTGTGTACCTGCAGACCTTGCTCGGCTACATAAATTAGGCTATCTAATTCACCTTCTTAAGATTCCCTGCTTTGATCCCGAGTATAAGAGTTGCAAAGTCACACATACTGGGGGTAAACCAAAAAATAACCCTCGAGAATGAGAAAGAGGGCTAAATCAGGAGTAGATCGCGTGCAAACTGAAGGTTGTCATGCAAAATATTTACCATGGAAAGTAGCCAGCCACCTTTATGAGCAGTATACAACATTTTAAACCCAATACGCAAGTAAGCCTACATAAAAGTTCTCACGAGCGCTCTGTGTAGACCTTGCTCAAGAATTTGGAAAATAATGAATTACCTTGGTACCTATTTATTGACGACTAGATTGCCTAAGCTAACTATTTTACCTTCTGAAGATGAATTCTCTGTTTTCATCGGAGTATTCAGAGAAATTCACACGCACTGGGGGTTAACCGCAAACAAACAAAAAAACACGAAAATGAGCAAGTGGGCAGTGGGCTAACTCAGGAGTGGAGCGTTTGTAAACTGAATGTTGTCATGCCACACACGCAGCCAGCGAGCACTCCGGGCACGGTGCATTTCTGACACTAGCGCTACACGTGGTCAACCTGGAATTATAATAACATGCTTGCCTGATGAGTTTCCAGTCAATCTAATCTCTGGAAATCTGGCAATAACACTATTATTAAAGAAGCAAGCCTGCATTTAGGTTGAAAATGTATCAGATAAAAAGATGCTGTCAGACTGGTGCAGGTTTGCGTATTATCCAAACCCTTTCTTGTGTGAAACTCTGACCGATAACGAGGATGGGTGGGCAGACTCCTTCACCTCGGGTCGGATCTGAGAACCTAAATTCCAAATTTAATCAGAATCCATCATCAAGAAGGTAGCCGCCTAGCTCAAAGACAAGAACTTCGAAGACATACAGAGAAACCATCAGCCAGATGGATATTTTTAACAAACCATTTTTAAGGTTCTCGTACAGGGCCTAAAAACGCGTACTGGCGGATTCCAACGAGTTCTCTAAATGGAAAATAAAACTAGCCTTGGGCTGTAAGTATACTTTGAAAGCTTAGGAGAACTACAATACAACACGCACTCAAATGAGCTCGAAATCTTATTTTATCCTTTGACTGGCAATTTTATCCTTTTTATTGTTTTCCTATTTATATGTTAGTATAAGGAAACATTTGTGATGGTCGACATTTTCGATTTTAGATTTCAACTGATTTAAACGCTTTGCGTCCCAGTGGGCCTACTATTCTTATTTATTCTTTTTTGGATAACTTCATTTTGGTGGGTTTTATACTCAAAACCTCACCAAAAAAACAAAAAAAATATTTTCTAAAAAACCCAAATTCCCATATATATTGAAGTACTAATTAATGTCAACAAAATCCACTAGGTCGCGTCCCCCTGGATAGTTTGATTCAGGACATAAAAACATGAAAATGGCTCAATTTTCATGAAAAATGACTGAAAAACACTTTAACTGATGAATCATTCAATCGATGCTTTCCAACTTCAGGTATGCTAAATAAAGTAACAAATCCGAATAGATTACTTCTCCAAGCAAGGTTTTGGCTTTGAAGAAAAAATTATTTTAATGGTACTATGGATAATCCGAGCCCCAATGCACTGCATAACATACCGTACCATTATATTTGTGTAGTATTAATATATTCTATACCATTCTAGAATATGTAATTGTCCCGTCAATCAATTCAGTGATTTTAGATAGGGAAAACCTAATGACACCAAAACTGTTGCAGTACCTGGACCACTTAATATAAATAGGTTCACTCGCACCGGTTCTTTGTTATGGGACAGGTTCATGTCTTAAACTTAACAAACTTAAAAAAAAAAAAGCACGTAACTAACCTTTCCGATCAACACCTGCTGGCCATATTGTTTTAGCTTTTTAATTTTGTTTTGTTTTAGCTTTTTATTTAAAACACTTTTTGGTATGTGACCTTTTAATTAAGTTTTATTTTTGGTTTTATTAGTGAAACTTTCCACATTTTAAGTGCACATTAGGCACGACTGAATAATTTAAGTTTGTAATTGTATATTTTAATACAAGTCAAATACAATACAAGTCCTCTTGAGAAACTTATGGCCGGGATAACTAATGGTGTTTTTTAATTGTAGTTTTTTTTCAAATAAATATTCATTCATTCAATTTGAGATAAAAACTTAGATTTCAATATTTCAACTTATATCATCTCCCTCACTATAAGAGTGTAAGTATACTGTACTGTATAACGCCCAAGGAGTTGCTCCTTACGTAGGATATATAGTGTGACCGCTAAGGTTCAGCTTATGGCACAGCCGACCTGGGGGACAGATTGACAGATATAGTGAATTAATGCATAATAATGCATAGAGAATAATAATAATGAAACGTTTTAACAAAATAATTTCTATAAAGATCCTGCTGATATATCAATACAGCTATAGGCCAGAGCCCTTATATAGCTAACCTCATTTGGAGAAAAACAAAAAATTAGCATAAAACATGTAGACAGGTGGGCTTTGAAAGATATAGCCTAGGTACCAGGTAGGTACCTAATAGGCTGTTTGGTTGGAGGGTATTGAAATTCCGATGTCGTCATTACCGTACGATAACTACTTCGCGTTTCATGCACATCTCCTAGTGGTATGTAGATGAGACGATCTCGCGCCTGTAAATCAGCAGAATTCACCCTTTTGGGAAAGAGAGGAATAGTCAAGTTGGTATAGAACTAAACTATGAAACGGACGCTTGAGGTTCGAGACTCGACATCAAGAGGAAAATAAATTCGTGCCACAGCGTGTAATTTTTTTTTTTTTCAATCACAAAATATTACTTCCCCACAACACTTTGAGTCTACTCACATCCACTCTTCATTGCAGCCGCTGTATTTTAGGAAAAGAAATAAAAGTTACAAAATCTCTCACGTTTAAAGCAGTGGCGTAGTCCAGACTGAGCAAACCCCCCCCCCCCCAAATTTAGAAAACTTATAATTTTTTTAGATCATTTTTATCGTTGAACCGGATTGGATGGAATGGCTAGAAGTACTAGTAGTACCCGTAGAAAGCTAATTTTGTAACATTTTTATTACTGACAAAAGGTTATTTTAATATTACTTTTTAATTGCCTTTCACTCCTGGGCAATTCGCGTCATCCATGGTACTCGTAAGTAGGCACACTGTTGTATACTTGTATTGAAAGCCGAACCCCCCCCCCCTCCAAAAAAAAAGAATCTAGCTACGCCATTGGCTCAAAGATGACAAAACACTGAAATCTGAATGAGTTCCAAAGCGATGAGTAATACATGAATGGCAAACGAGGTCGTGGGAATTTCAGAATCATCCCTTTGCAATAACAATAGGGGAGAAATAGTTTTTGCTAACAACAGGTTTGTAACAAGCCCCTAACGGTGCCAGCCGTGACACGATTAATAAGCTAAGTACCATCCTACTATATGACACCTGCTTCTAGCTATTATAATATGCGACTGACTATAGTAAAAACTATGTCCTATCTTATTTATGGTTAGCATAGTGATTTTTTGGTTTGACAGACATGTTGAATATAAACAACAGAGTGGGAATCAGTGTGTTTTTTATATTTCCGGGTATAATTTACCCCCAAGTCGGGGTAGGGTTAATGTTTAACTGGCACTAAATACGTACCTACCTCGTACTCCCCGTGTGAAATTTGAGGAAAATTAGCAAGCTGGTCACGGCGCTGGACTAGCCGAAGTTCGCGACATTGAACCGCCGACGCACCGACTACAATAATGTAATCCCCTATTTTGTGGTTTAGAGGCGTCAATCTACCAAAATCTAACGATCATTATCCATTTCAGGCACTAGCCTCAACGAGAGGTTGAAAGACATTTAGGAGAAGCAGCTGAGTAGAGCCATTTTGGAACTTTCACATAGGCTCACGCCTTTAGTCATCTAGATTCTAGATAGAAACTTTAGCAATGGATTTGTAAAAGAGGATAATGTTTTCGAAAAAGTTAATACTTTTCTAGGAACAGCCAGAAAACCACAGAGCCGCGATTTCTTTCACTTTATTGCATTTTCCTCAAAGTTCCACCTCGAAATTTAAGTGAGAAATGACAGAGTCGGATTCAGCACAAGGACGGATCCAGCCCATTGGGGGGGGGGGGGTAGTTCTGGGTCAAGATAGGAAGAAGAAAATATTAATTTTTAATTTTTAAATCAGAGCGTAGTAAATAAACTTACGATAGATTTACCATTTTTTTTTTGGGGGGGGGGGAAGCTACCCCCTGTATCCGTCCATAATTCAGCACACTCAAAAGCAAAAAAAAAAGAAAATAAAAATAATTCTAGGCCAATGGAACTTTCCTGAAATGGGCTGTTGTCCTTTCATGTTTACTACCAACGAAATTAGCATACAACCCCCTAATTTAGGCCTCTCGGACCTAATATCCGTTTGAAAATCAGCAATGTAAAATGATAATATCATTTTGCATACATATTATGTATTCTTGTAGTTTAGAGAAGTTCCTTCAGACGCCACAGGATATCTCCTGCAATTATATAGCTAGGCAATAGTTGACCATGCGAGTTAATGTTACAGCATGCTCTATTTCTGCAGAGGCGATGTGTTCACTTTATTTCCGCTATAGGCCAGGTCCTACCAAGTATCCGTAAGGAATACTCGACGACACCGGCATCTACTAATGCTAAAACTGTAAGCTATCAGCACTGTCCCCAGGTTACTCATAGGGGGATGGCCTCTAGAGGTTAGCTGCGATAATATAAGCGTGGACGAATAAGCAGTTCCTGACTAGCAGCGGCGAGGGTGGAGTTTTTCAGCAAGGTACATGACCGTGCGGACAATTGCACTGTTTACAGAAAATTAAAACGTCGTTGAAAAGAACTTCAAAGGTTCTCTGTTATGCTGCTACTTAAAACAGAAGTCAAATTGCGCATGGTACACTACTAGACCAACGATGACAATTTTGTCTCATATTCAAAAAGCCACTTCTGGTTACTATGGGCAGGACACTTATTAATAAATACTTCACAGACTTGAGAAACCATCGTGAGAAATCTCTTCCTTCCATTAAGTAAGCGCTGCCCGCCTCCCCCGCGCTTTGTAGTTGGACAACGGGCGAAGATGCAGAAGATCCACTGCGAACACAACATAGCCTGAGGCAGGCGCGGATCTACGGGGGAGGGGGGCTATGGGGCTATAGCCCCCCCATTAGGTTCCCCCACTATTTCACTATATAAAACCCCACTATTTCAGTCCTATTTTTCACAAATTGTCTCCCGGGGAGACCCCCGAACCCACCTTGCGCTCGATTGTATTAATTACCTATAATATAGAACCCTCATTGCTCTGAGAATGCGTAAAACCCCAATATTTCAGCCCTATTTTTTTTTCAAAAAAAATTCGTATTTAATCTTAGCCCCCTCCTTGGTCTCATTCTAGATCAGCGCCTGGCCTGAGGGGAAGTGAAGTGGAAGATTTTTAGCAATCGACGACAGTCGGCAAGGCAGGGCTTTCATCTAATAGATGGGGGAGGAGCCCTATGGGGCCAGCGGCACCGCTGCACATGAGATATGCACTGCAAAGGGGAGAGTAAAACTCTAAGCCGAACTGAAGTGAAGGCAACCACCTAGGTCCTAGGGGCTGGGTACTCCCAAATCAACCCATCCATCCTCTGGTAGAGGTTGGGCGTAAGGCCAACGACCTTACACTGTAAAAAAACCTTACCGATACTTTTCAAGCGACGATGGGAACCACCCCAGTAGGGATTATAGAGGCAAAACCTCGTGATAATATTTAAAAAGAAAAATGTCGGCCAGGCGGGTCCCTCCATAACCAGATGCATTTTAATTTTAATTAATTTACTATGAAAGTTACCGTATCTAAAATTTAATATAATAGCCTAGAACCCTAGATTATTATTATAAATTGAATTATTCTTAGTTTTTGCCATGATTTTTTGGAGTAGTATTTTATTGGTAAAACTGAAGTTTTTTGTCATGAGAATTTCAGGATTTCAGGATGAAAATAGGTAAGGAATATTTTTAGCGCACGGCCGGTGTGGATCAAGCCCCTAGCTAGGCCCCTAGCTATGGCGGACGTGGCGAGAATAATAATAGACAGATAGTCAGATATATACCTGCTACCCTCCTACCAGATGACACCTGCTAGCCAATTCAATTTTCGCTTAAAATAGATAACCAACCATGAAAAAAACTAAAAAACTCAAAATTAATAATAATAATATGATGCAAGTAGTCTTCTACAACTTAAATGAACCAATATTTCACTAACTTGCTTAGTTAATTAAATAAAAATAAAAAGTTTTAAATTTCGGGCTGTCAATTTCCCGTAGGCATCACTTTTAAAGTAACTTCAAAAATTCAAGGTTATACTGCTATTTATAATCAGAAGCCAAATTGCGCATAGAACACTATACTAGACCAACGATGACCATTTTGTCTCAGTAAAAAATGAAGTCACTTCTGGTTACTATGATTACATACTGCATATAATGGTATTGTATCATTGAGGACACCGACCTCCTTCCGCAGCAAGCCGTGAGAATTGTCTGTCTACAATAATGCATTATGAGCCATCGACACCGACAGCCTAATAAGTTACACTCTGTCAACAACAAGTAGCCTGTATTATAGGGCACGATTTATTAATTAATTATGCTATATGCTATCTGCAAGGCGTCTAGCAAGACAGCAAGTTTTGTTTGAAGCAAAAGGTCGCATAATTCATAATAACATATTCCAGGTTTATTTTGAATTGCCCAGAGCTCCAGACAGTAAGAAACCCGTCTGGAAATTAAATAGCCATTATTCTTGGCACAGGACATTGGCTTATTGCGAAGAATATACAATACTATTCAGTATGCGAATCTATACTAAGGCGCCCATTCCATTGACCGGCTAGGGCTATTTCCAAAACGGTGATGTGGTAGCAGACACTCAAGACTTAGGTAGCGTCTCCACCGACCTCGCATTGCAGATTGCAAGTGACATTGACGGAAATGTTTTTTTTTTTTTATAGAAATCTATTAAAATGTTTGTAATTAACATATCCCATGAAGCCATTTTTTAATTTTAGTTTGTTTGTTTGTGATTTTATTGTATGATCATTGATCAATTTTAACTATGGCATAGAGGAAAATAAACATTTCCGTCAATTCTGCAATGCGAGGTCGGTGGAAACGCCACCTAAGTCTTGAGTGTCTGCTACCACGTCACCGTTTTGGAAATAGCCCTAGCCGGTCAATGGAATGGGCACCTAACCTTCATGGGCACAAATTAGGCATAACAGAAGAAATAAAAATAATCAAATTAGCCTGATGCTATAATAACTAAACGGCACGTTCCCGAAACCTACGCTATTGAAAGAGATTATCCAAACAATGCTGACCTTAGCCTACGCCCTGCGGTTATATACAATGATTTATTAGACTATTTATCAATTAATGCACAACGTGGGTCTAGTCCAGAAGGAAAACTAATGTAGCTAGTATGAACAACGCTAACCTAAAGAATAGCGCCTAGAATCTCTTGACAGTAAATACGTAACAAGAGCAAATTTTATCCTTTAAATATGAATTAAATTACGGATAATTTTTGAGATTTTCACGATTTATTACGAGGTCACAAGGACGGAGACCCATCGGCAGACCGAGGACAACACAACACAGCCGAGAAAAGGGGGAAAACGATGGCAATGCTCTAGGCGATGGCAACCGACCGGGTGCAGTACAAGAAGTGGACCCGAAGCGACCCCTTTCACGCTGCGTACGCGGTAAGAAGAAAAAGATGAGCAAGAACGATTTATTACATGCATTAACCCTTTAGATCCGTGTAGGGTCAAACTGACCCAATTAATAATTAAATTTTGCTCACTTCTTCTTCCTCTTCCCTCTTAGTGCCACGCGAACAGCGTGAGGGATTACCCCGGACCCATTTCTTGTACTGGACCCGGTCGGACGTTAACGTCTTGAGCTCGGCCATTGTTATTTGTTTTTCCTCTTGCTCCGGCGAGTTGTTCGATTCTTCCCTTGCACTCGGTCTGCCGATGGGTCTTCTACCTTGTGGTCTTGCTTCCGCCAACCTCCGAGTGGTCCCAGTCACATCCATCCTTTGGACGTGGCCAACCCATTGCAGCTGCTTGTTCTCCATTCTTCTCTCAAATAAATTGTGCTCGCTTTTGTTTAAAATATGAACTAGGGTTATGTCTGTCCTACTACCTTTCTAACTACCCATGACAAGCCCCAAAATGAAGATAGTTTGAGGTGTGAGGATGCCAATTTTGATTGAATTTCTCTCACATCTCAGGCCATAAGATACATATAATATGCATTTATAGATATATTGTACAGTAAATACTTGGGACTGAGGTTTATTTTGAAACTCATCAGTTCATCAATGTCAGTTCACATCAGTTCTCTTCTCTAACTTATATAGAAACCTAGCGTAACCAAAAGCACGGTAAATTAATCACCCAGTATGGCTCCAATTCATTTTGGACGTGTCAGTCACCAGACCCACTGCTGAGGTAGGTACAAATATTTAGGCAGAAGCGACGGCAGTATAGCAGGGTGCCTAACTGTACCCCTTTGTGCCCAGATTCGTTCTGTCAGATCCAATTATGTGAGTGCTCTGATTCTCATGAATATTTCGACGAGTCATCTCAAGGCACATTTGTGTTAAACAAGTAATTTCGATTTGATTCAAAATAGCCGACCCGTCGTCGGTCACACAATATACAATAAGACAGCTATTGTATGCAATAAAGTTGTACTGTTGTATAGTGGGATAGTAATGTGCAGTTAAGTAGGTAGATGTTAAAATTCTGAACAGAATCTACGACGTACGATAAGCCGGTCGTTAGATAAACGTTGCAGATTTTCAATACAGAATTCAATGCTTGTCTAACAAGTACCTGCGAAGATTCTTTTACGTAGGCTGCTTTACTTAAGTGAATCCTTTTGGGTACCGAGGCTAATTACTTAAATACAGTTTACACTCAGGGGATTTCCACTTACAGTAGTCCAATATGTAGTAGCCTTTACCCTAGCAACAGCCTTTTTCTTTTTAAAAAAAAAGATAAATCGCATACAAGCAATTTAATGAATGTATCCGAATAACCCCTTCGGCCACCTGTTGGTAATACGACAGTCTCCGATCGCATGGTAGTGAATGAACTCGTACAAGTCTCAGTACGCTACCACTATGCCAACGAAGCCAAGGCCATCCTGTGTGTTAATTTGAATGTACTTTCGGTCAGCAGCCTGATCGAGGCGATTATAATACCGGTATTTATTTAATCCCCTGGTAATAAAAATGTAAACAAGATAATTTTATAATGGAAAGTGCTATTCCAAATTTGTTTGTTTACAGTTATAATCCTAGGGTATTTATTTAACCCTGGTATTATAATCGCCTCGATCAGGCTGCAGGTCCACGGCTTGGTCCGATGCGGTATTCGGTTCGATCCCATCACTAGACAAAGGTTCATTAAAGGGACTGAGCAACGACTAAAGGCTCATTGGAAAGCAAGAATCACACCTAATTACACATTTCCAATCGGCTGTATTGTAACAAACAAGAACAACGCGCATGCCATCACCACTAATAACAGTCGGCCAATCATATTACCATAATAACAACGCACTCATTTTCAAGCACAAAAGGGGCATGACGTAACTCCCCCCGATGGGAAAGTATCACAGTACGACCGATTGAGGCGTTGACAATTTTTCCAAGAACTGGCGACACCAGATTAAGGCGTCATCGGTACAATAGACACATGGCGGCGTCCTGTAGACCCTTTAGAAAGGATGAAATGTCCTGCTGAGAAGTCTATGAGGATCAATCTGGCAGTTCCCGGAATCGGTCGTCCAGGACAGATCTCAGCGCAGCAGGTGCGCGACGAGTTGCTGAAGGCGCTAAGAGCAACACAATGGACGAAGAGAATAAAAAGATTGCGACGGGTAATGAACATGTAGCCAAGTAATCATATGCTATCATCAAGTGAATCATGTGTTGTCGATGGAGCATCAAATTAGAAGCGGATGATCAGATTGTATTGTATAATGTGGGTACAGTCAAAGTGGGGTGTTCCGCTAAAACGGATATAAGGTTTACGTACAAACCTGTGTAAACTGAAAAGTGGAATTAGAGTGCTATATAGGACTATAGGAGTGATGTGACAGTCGAGCCCGAAAAAATTATTTCTGAATCTGCTACCTGGCACCAGCTACGTCTTTTCAGTACCTACCTCAATGACTGGTGCAAGAGAGGTGATGGGTGGCCCCAGAAATTCAAAAATATAGTTTCTCTATTATGACTCGTGTATAGAACTCCAGATGACAAGGGCGGATTTTAGGGGGAGGGGGGGGGTGGGTCAGAAGGTCCGGACCCCCCCAAATAAATTAACTTACACTAGATAACAATGAGTTTATAGTGGGAATTAAAAATAATTATGTTTTTTAATGATATAATCCACTAAAACTGCCCGCTGACCCCCCCCCCTAAATTGTAGGCAAAATCCGCCCTCGCCAGATGGAATCCTACATAATTTTCGGTTCATCCTCTTGCAACCACTGATCTAATTTCAAAGTTTTTTGGTTAAATTGAGTGGTACCTACACACGATGCTACAATATCCAGTGAAATACTTTTGTATTAAAAGCGATAAACGTGTTTGTTGTTTGGCCAATACTGTACACAAGGGGGGGGGGAGGGGGGTAGCTGCCCCCCCCCCCCAAGATTTGGTAAATCTATTGTAAATTAAGTTATTACGCTCTAATTTAGTCAATCCTACATATGTTTTTCCTATTTTGACCCTCAGCTACCCCCCCCCCCAAATGGGCTGGATCCGTCCCTGACTGTACATGCCTAATTTCATTAAATTCTATCGAGTAGGTATGCAGTTCGGCCCCAAATTGAGTTACAGACAGACAGTCAGACATTTCGTAAAAAACACTTTTTTGTATCTTTTGGACCTCAGAACGAGTACCATTAACATATCGAAATTGATAATTTCGGCCATCACAAATCTTGCTTCCTTTCTTTTGCCTTGTCCAGTATTCCCTGGACAAGGAGCATATATTACAAAAATACAATACATAATGATACCATCTCGCATCCCCAAGCTAGCGCTTATTTGGGACAAAAGACTCATACAGTGCTGCTAAACAAGGCTTAATCATTTATTTTTCTAATTTATTTATAATGTTTATTTTATTTTTATAATAATAATAATATACTATATAATTATAAAATAATTATATTATATATATTATGTAATAATTATATATAATATAATATTTACAATATCTAATCCTTACAATTTTTGTAATATTTGCGCTCCCTTGTACCGTGAGGCGTGAGGGTCATGGCTTATACTAACGTATAAATAGGAGAGAAAAAAATTGAGTGCCACACCGGTCAGTAACAATTCACTAGCAATATACTCTTATTAATTAATATCTATTAGCTGAACGTTAATGGTATATACAGCACTATTATGTATTATGACAATTGAACGGGCGCCCAGTGCGGACGGAGCGACAATAAAAAAAACAATTTAACAATTATAATTACCTAGTTAATAAATGTACAAGGAAGCATCGGACCAAGTAGTAAAGCCGTGAAGCAGAAACGAAGAAGCGTAGAAGGTCGTGACGAGAATTTGAACCTGCGCCTTGACCATGACTGACTCAGCGAATCACACATTACCCACAATGACAAAGTAGGTACGTAGCTCATCTTTTCCTCGTTTCCAATACAATAGGCGGGCACTTGTTGCCCCCAGGTTTCCACTTATAAGACAAATTTACTGCAAGTAATGCGCTGTATGGACGCCGTTCTGCATCTCGCCATAAAATAGCCGCATTAAAGAGTCATAAAGCCTCATTAAACCTGGGGGCAATTTGTGACGTCAAAAAATTCGCTGGTTAGCTATGTAAATGAGCAACATACAGTGGAATTTGGTTAGAAGTCTCAGATAAGAAAGATTATTTGGTCCCTTCGAAGTTTCATAGGGTATAACTTGACTTAACTTGACTTTGTTTATAAAAGACTTTTTGCGATTATTTATTTTACAAAAGTTAATTCAATCGCGTTACATGGAAATTATTAGTATTTCTGGCTTTAGGCCAAAGTTGTCCTCATGGGCCAAAGTATTTGGGGGAGTTCGGAGGTGGGGACAGGGTCCTACAGGGAGTCTATTAGTATTATAGTCCAGTAAAATAGGGGCAAACCACGGAATTAGTGCTAACTTGCTTTTTTTCACATAAATGTTCCTCTCTACCATACATTCTCTAACTAAAAGTCTACATACATGTCTAAGAAAATCAGACAGGCGGACCGAATCTGGACTCAACTCAACGTCCATTTATTTATTTTTATTTTTTTATTTTTTAAATACAAAATTCACTTAAAAGATATTTTTGGTGAATATACAGTACAAGTTGATAAGCATAAAGTTACCCATCGAATGATGCTTACAATTGTCATCTTCGACCATTCAAGCTGGAATGGCGTCACGCTCAAAATATAAAGTTACCATAAGTTTGGTTACATTTGTTCGATTGTACCTATATGCCAAAAGCAATAAACAAAAAAATAGGGAGCGACAGCGCACGTGTCAAGTTTTTTGTTATAAAGTGACTATAAACAGCGAGTTAGCACCAATGCCAAGGTTTGTCCCTAATTTACCGGACTATAAGAAATATAAGGAAACTATAGTAGCTTAGAGTGAGTGACACAACAGAGATATGTCGGACATACTGTGGAAGTTTGACAGGCGTGTGAGAGACGCCGGCGTGCGCGTGCGTCGTGAGGGGCGTGACGCCTAGAGTGACAGACCGGGCTGGAGAAATCCAGTGAAAACAACCAGAGGCACGCTGCCGACACCTCAATTGACCAAAAATAAAAATCAATATCCCATTTTAACCAGTCATTTCCTAATTAAAATTTGTGTAGATCATGTGAAAACAACCAAGCTACCGACTAGCCGACATCTTAGATAGATTAAAAATGCTTGTTTTGCCATGTTGGACCAATTGCGCCCAAACAATTCCCACCTACGTGTAGCATATACAGTATTGAAAAGCAATTGCTTATTCCGCAATTAATCTCGGTTGAAAAATCCAACCTACATTATTTTGGCATTGCCACTGGGCGGTTTTATATATAAAAAATAAGGTTCTGGGTGCATCAAACTACACATATGTTTCCTTTCCTTAGACCCAGGAATACGTCAAACATACTATACTAATGTCTTATTTAAATGCTTCAGATTTAATTAACTCCTACTCCTAACTTACCCTTCATGCATACAGGCACAGGCACTTTTATACTGTTGTCATGGTAATTAGATTTGTTGGCTAATATTATAATGCACAAAGTCAAATTCTGCACGAATATTCGCAGGGGTCACTGGCCCACTGGTATTTCTTATTCTGCTTGAATCTCCGTAAATCAATTTACATTCAACAGGATTTATTTAGGCTAATTTACGCTTATTCCCGGATAAGCTATTTTTTCCCGTTGTTGCTACGGCTGCCAAAGGTTCGAATCCCATATACTTGCCATAATCACTGGCCAGACTTCGGAGGTAGGGTAGGATGTCCCAGTGCACCCTGTCTGTCGGAGAAGTGGGAACTAGAGTTTTGTATTGGAGAAATGGGACATTCGAGCGCGCCAAAAATATTTTTTGAATCCTGATACCAGGTCTCCTATGATCAGCCATTGAAAAACGTACCAGGTGGCTCTAGACTTATTAAAATATTTTAGCGCATTCAAATGCCCCATCTCTCTACATAGAACTCCAGTAGGCACTAGCAAGCGAGAGATGGGTAGGTCAGCCCAAAGAAAGCACATTCCCGGCTACGATCCTTCGTCGGCCAGTCGTTGAATTGTGCTAGCTCAACATCAAGTCATGGTCTCCTTAGATATGCCACCAAGCCACGTTCTCCTGGAGATAAGCAACTTGGGCCGTGCTGTGCGGTATCCATAGTGTTGCGACGGACGCGGACGATGACTCACCTTGGAATGCTGCTCCGTGTTCCCATAAATGCCTACGATCCACGCAATACCAATTTCTTCCTCTCCGGAGTCAGCGGGACTCGTCTGGGCCCTTCCCCATATTTGGGGGCTTTATGCCCAATTCAATAAGTAATGTTTCATATATTTTACTTTCCCTCTTCTTCTTAGCTTAAGGCTTTTTGGGCTAAAATAATAAGAAATAGTGGCCTCTTTGTAGTCAGGCGCCGTAGTTCTCCAGAGGTTACTCACGCCCCACTCAGCCAAATAAATTACGGCACATTGGCCTGGGGAGGGACCTCTGGGTTAGTTGTAATGCTGTATTTAAATTGTTTAAGTAATTCACCGGTTAAGTTATTCTTTTCAGTTGATGTTATGACTGCAGCTGTGTCAGCAACTTAAACTTAACCCCGGCGTTGTAATGAATGACTGCCAACGAGTTGACTACGCGGACTTGATGAGTTGGCCTATTTATTTGACTTCATGGAGGGTCCCTCCCTCACGCTATTTTACACCAGCAGGAGATAACATCCGGTATACGAAGTTGCGTGGAAACACACTTCGCTGACAACTTTAACGAACAATATCCGTCAACTACAATTACAAGCATAGTAAATAGGCATATTTGCCATTAGTAATTCATTGACATTATTGGGCTCTTCCAAAGACTACAGGCTTTAAGGGTGTTTGGGATTGACGATGTTGATTGTTGAAATTGACTGACATTTTAGAGATTTGGAATTCGTAACGAAAAGGAAATTAATTAATGGTATTCTAATAAATAAGTTACCTAATTAATACGGTATTTACTAAGTTCATACGATAAACGTCATGTTATGAATAAACGCTACGCATAGTATTCTTCTATGAATTCATACAACATAAAAAAGTGCGGGGAATTTAAACTAGATATAATAAATCAGATTTTAATTAAATGAATGAAATGAAAAACGGCTTTATATTAGGCGAGCTTTAGCCCCGAAGGACTACTCTACAGCTAAACTATAGTATTTTAGAACACAACTTTTTTTCCAAATTAATTTCCGGAAGAAAAAGAGGGAAAATAATAATGGAACATGCACACATTCATTCACTCTCACACTTCACTCACCAGAAACTGATGGCAGACTGTCCTAAATCTCCCCAAATTATTCTCTGCCCTCGTTTCTTCTAGCAATGTAATGTAATAATAATAATAATGTTTACATTTTTTTTAAATTCAAATAAACCCGCGAAAGCCAATCGATTTAATAGAACTTGCCCCTGCCCCCTCTGGATCCAACCCTAGCTACGCCCATGGCTTCTTCTAAGTATAGAATAATGATGAAGACCACTTCTATAGTCTATACAAATTTTGGTTCCGACCATTCAAAGAATGAAGCGTCCCAATAAGTGGATTGATTGATAGACAATCAAGAGGAGCCTCGAATATTCCGTGTCAACAATAGTTACATCATTAGAGAATGTGAATTGAACACGGTCATGCGCGTACAAGTAGTAAGTACGATGCATAAGGATATGTAAATGTCCCCTATAGCTTAGTCACGATTTTCCCATGATATTCAATGATTCAGTCCCAGCTTCCGCCAACAGTGTTGTTATGTTGGCAACAATGTATTTCAATAGTCTATTACAAAATAGATGATACTAGAGCTCTATATATGAGAGATGGGACATTAGCTTTCCACCAAAATATTTTTTATTGGAGTTTACTCCTTATTTGCTTATTCCACCAACGTCAATAGTGATAGTAAATGTAGTATTGATGTGGTAGCAGCCATTAAAGACTGTCTAAATATGTCTGCTACCACGTCAATACTACATTTAATATCACTATTGACGTTGGTGGAATATGCGCCATAGGCGGGGTTTCCACATACGTCAATGGTCAATGGTAAATATGGTTTTGACGTGGTAGCAGAGATTTTTAGTATGTCTTTAATGTCTGCTAAAACGTCAATACCACATTTACCATTGACGTATGTGGAAATCCCGCCTTAAGAATCGATTTTCATGTATTTAGTGGCCCGGTAGGAGAAATTTATACGGGGTTAAACATAAGATGGTCGACTGACTACGTTTTCTGCGTTACTGACCTTTTTTGGCAGGGGGCCCAAGAACAGCTCCCAGGGTGCCTGCAGTGTACCATTGTATCCCAACATAAGAGGACCACCACGGGGGGTCCACAGCCCATTCATTAATATTTTTATTTCAGGTGGTGTCACTTACCTATGTCAGTGAAAATACGTGGCAGGTGGCGCCTTGAAATTAAAAATAATTTTTGACTGGAGTTAATGTCCCATCACCTATATTGAACTTTAGATAGATTAGCACTGGCAGCAAAAAAGAAAAAAAAAATGGTGAGATTGGTGCATTAATTTATGCATGGCTACAATGAAAATTGAAATTGTTATTACCCACCGCGTACTATATGGTATACTATAGCCTGCAGTTCTGATGTACTGGCTTCCATAAATATTGTCTACAGACGGTTTACCTACACCTTAAATCCGCCCGCGGGAATATGGCAGGTTAATTTTTGTAATTTTTATTTTTACGAAGCCTTATTGGGGAAAACGCACTTTTTAATATCTAGAAGCTGTAATGTGAATGGATGAGCCTAAACAGGTTAATATTACTTGTATAAATAATGTTAAATGCTGGTTATTCGTTTAAAAAAGAACCGGTCCGAGTTTACTCGAACATGCTTTCCAATTTATCAAAATTAGTAGATAAAGAAAATTAGTAATTTCATGGTAAATAATTTTCCTATGGTAAAATTTCCGATATTGCGGGGGGGGGGGGGGGGGTTTGTCCAGCTGACGTCACTGGAGGTGAGGTAAATTCTAGATAGGTCAGACCAACACAATACCACACAGCAATAATGGCAGGGCACGCAATGCATTTAAGCGTTAATTTTCTATAATTTAAAAAAAAAAAAAATTTTTGCACAAAACCAAATAGTGTTTTGGGAATCATCGATAGAAAGGTTTCGCAAAAAAAATGATTTTTTAATCATTTTCCATGAAAATTTACTTATTTTTATTTTCTTACCCCCAGAAGTAAACTATCAAGGGGCAAGCGACCCCCGCATTTTGTTAACATTAATGGCGACTACAATATATGTGAATTAAAAAGAAATCGTTGGAGCCGTTTTTGAGAAATAATTTTTTTAGACGTTTTTTCTGAGTTTTTTGAGAATAAAACCCCCCCAAATTGAATTAGCCCAAAATAAAAAATTGCCTCGAGGTATGATTTTTGTGAACCTACTTGCACAATTTCATCAAAATCGACTGAGTGGTTTGCCCGGAAAACGATGAACAGACAGACAGACAGAGCGACAGACAGAGCTACAGACAGACATTTCGTAAAAACCACTTTTTTGGGTTAATGGAACCTCAAAACGTGTAAATCCGTTGAAATCTCGGAATCGAAAATTTCGGCCATCACAAAGCTTTCCTTATACTACGTATAAATTGGAAAGCAAAAAACCCTGTGTAATGAGCATTTAAGTGACTGGTTGGACAGAAATCCCAAAGAAACAGAATTAGATTCGAACCTGAGCTGTCCGTCATAATAATTTGTCGACCAGGCCGACTACTTCTTAGAAAACATCACCTGGAGGACACCCATCAAGTGTTTTAACATTTCAGAAAGGCAACTTACTCTTTTGCCTGTAAATGTTAAGGAGCAGATGAATACCTACCAATATACTAATAATTAACAATCATGGCAACTTCTAACGCATGTAGGTACTTGTATAGCTGAACTGAACTCAATGGATACTGCAGTCTCGCTTTTCAATGGAAAAGTAAAGTACATTTAAACATGAACGGTACGAGTGGACCCGTACATGCTTTCTTATTTATCACTTTAAGTAGGTACTATAATAGATCAATGAGTTGTGCAAGGTATTTGTTTTTATTTGGACCAACAGCATCAAACTATTAAAGGGATACGATGTAGTGGGTTTTGGTCACATTAAATCCATCTATTAGTTTTTCCACAAATTGACGGATAGACACATCGTAAAAACAATTTTTTTTTTGTTCCTCGTATCTTAAAACGTGTAAATCCATTGAAATCTGGAAATCTAACATTTTGGGATTCAAGTTACCGAAGGAAAGCTTGCATTTTGTGAGGGCCACCCTTACAGGCAAATGGCAATTTATAAGTTTTTCCTTTTTTTTTTAGAGGCACCGACGAAAAAAAAATTGCTATGGGACATATAGAATGGGTCTGTTAACTATAGGACTAAAATTACTGTGTAAGAGCGTAAGACCGAGAGTAAACCGAAAAATGGCTCCTGCTCTGAAATTCACAAAAGGACAATAGGGTGAGGCATTTGTTTACCTGGATAGTTAGGCATCCCATCAGATTAATGGGCCACGAGCTCCTCTTCATAATTACAGTAGGTCTACCTTAGTCCTCACCTAGGTACCAGTCCCTCGGGGTCTTCTCCTTAAAAATGGGTACGACGGTCACCTTTTTTTCTCTCAAATTGGATTTGTACGACTATAATAATCCTCATCTAATCAAGCAATCATCATGTGTTACCATATTGTGGTATCAAGGAATCTAGCTAAAGACTGATTAACAGCAGGCTTCATCTTCTGAGGTCACAATCTCAATGATTGGTTGGTAGCAACTCTCTGTCTATCATTCTTCAATTTTTTGATGAGGTAGCAGCTCTCAGCAGCCGCTGCTGAGGATCAACAAAGATGGAGGGAAATCGTCAGAGCGGCCAAAAGTCCCTCTGGGCGGATGGCGCCTAATTAAGTAAGTAAGTAGCAGCTCTCTTCTTCAATAGTCTCTAGCACACTATCATTCGTCCCATATTCCCTCCAGCTGATTCAAAGCATTCTTCTGTAACTCCACATTTTAAACGCTTCAAGCCTCTTCAGCTGTAGTTCAAGTTTCACAGCAGGCTATGTACTGTAAATATTCCAATTCCCTATATTGCGCTCAGTAGTGGTGTTGCACTAGTAGTAAAAACGCCGTCGAGAAACAACTAATTTAGGGTCAAGGCCCGAGGACTGGTAGAGAGCATCCTTTCTCCTCTTCACCACTATTATGATGTGGCGTTAGCGTTCTTTTCTACCAAAGAAGGTACCGATTAGGGTTGGGTGAGCCTATGCGGGGGGAGGGGGGGGGGGGTTTCTTCTAACCTTGAGTTCCGAACCTCAACCTCCCGTTTCATAGTAAAGCTCTCTTCTACTGGACTATTCCAAACCATCTAATAAGCCAGTACCCAAAATGAGAGGAAAGTCGTGTCAGCTCCCTTTTAAGAAGATAGGGTGACGTCACCGATCACTGCCGAATAGTTCTCTTTAGTGTGCTTGCGGCCAGACCAACCAATCAAAATACTGTTAAAAACCATCTACCATGCCCTGGTACAATCACATCTGCAATATGGAATAACTGCATGGGGAGGAGCATTTAAAAACACCATAGAAAAGTTAAATGTTATACAACGGAAAATCCTAAAAATTATACATCAGAAACCAAACACTTTTCCCACAAGCACTTTGTTTGAAATATCTAAAGCACTTACTGTTCAACAATTGTTTGTGAAAGAATCTATTCTGCAGATATACAAAAATAAGAAATCGAAGGAAACACTAATTACAACCATACCACACGATACATACAAACACAACCATTATTACAAGTCAGACCCAAAACTACCTTAATACAAAGACAAACAGAATTCACTGGATTACATTTTTATAACAAACTTCCCCTTGAGATTAAAACATCTAAAAGAAGTTTGAACAAGTGGCTACGAACAGAAATTTCTAACAAACATTACTAATTGAATTAACTATTTACTATTTACTAATTTACTAACTTACTAACTACTGTATTTGTATTGCGATTGTATTACTTGTACTGTATATCCAAAAGCGAAGCCGCACACGGGCTGACTGAAGCCTTGCGGTGTATAAATTTGTTGTAGTGTGCACTCTATCGAAAATTGGATCAATATAATAATTTTTTTTTCTTCTTCTTCGGCCAGTACTCCCCTGCGCCGAAGGAATATATTTATAAATTAACAATTATACCCTTATAATACAAATAACCTGTGGGCCCCCAAGTTAATCAACTTGTCGGGGGCTCGCACAGTAAACGCTGTAGATGATGCAACATGTTTTCTATTTCACGTCTGTGTTAGCAAAAAAAACTTAGTTTTAATTTCAAATCAGTTTAATTCATACCATTTAAAATTGTAAGTTAACGTAAAGAGTAATTATAGTAAAGTAAAATAATTAAAGTAAAAAGTAAAGTAAGTTTTAAAGCGAAGTATTTTAATTCAAAAGCCATTTTTTAATTTTCGTTTTTATCTCTCCTATTTTAGTTAATTTTTTAAGTTGTACGGGCAATTCATTAAAAATTTTCGTTATACTATTTAATCTATTCCCGTATTTGTTGTAGGCTGGTTTCAAATTGACGTTTCTTGGATTTCGAGCATTGTGATGTGAATAATAATAATAATAATAATAATAATAATTGGACTTTGACGTCATTTGTCTATGGCTACATGACTGTATAGCCGGCAGTTTGGATTACTATGGGGAAAGAAGTTCATTGGACAGTGGTCATTCATTATCACCAGAATAATATTGATCAGGATAAAACGGATATGTATGCACATGAAAAGCATTTACCCATAAGGATCTATATTCTAGTAATGAGAGCAAAGCTAATGTAGGGTTTAACAATAGATTCTAGACAGGAGAAAATAAACCAGGAAGGGAAAGAAAGGACACCTGTCGATATAATATACGTGAACCCGATTAACAAAGAAGGAGCGGAAGAAAGCCAGCCTCCCACACAGCACACGTGGGTGCGCCCATACATAGATTATGCATATGCAAATCGCCTGGAACAATCGCCGCCACACTTGTACGCTTTATTTGAAAATTAAATACCATTCTTAACGAGATTAGGATCATGTCAACGTTTTCGGTTCGAGAATCGAGCCTTGATGAGAATTTAGTGGATTGTTACAGAGCCGCGCCAACTCCAGTTCAGCGCGAAGACGATTCAAGTAACATGCTGTATATAATTGGGAGGTTTCATTATTTAGACAAACTCGATTAGTCGGACCAAGCTGTAAGTTTTTAACTATAGGCAAAGTTCACGCCTAGTATCTATTTTTTTTTTTTTTTAGTTTTACTCCATTTTGATAGGAAAAATGCTATGAGGGGCGCAGTGAACAACGAAGTTGCCCAGGGACCATATGTATGAAACAGTGTGACTACCTACATACCACTTTTGACTGATCTTATCCAGGAGCTGGACCACAGATGTTAGAACATCCTTGTCCATTTCCAGGAGTAGCATATGTCGCTGTATGAGAATAGCTGGATTCGTGCTAGGTCCTAGTACTAGTAAGGTTGACCAATTCACCCTCTCCAGGCTGTAATTTGGGCACTCAAGTGCGATCAAGTTTGGGGTGCTGTTCACTCTCAAATCTTAAAAACTTTTTTCGTACACGTGTGCACATCAGGGCTTTTCTCCCCACACATGAGCAAGCTGTTAGAAATTTTCTCTTCAAATAACCCATTTACATACGTGATTATATTAATATGTAGGCTATACTTATGTTCTATAAAATACCGTATAAGTTTGCATGTATATATACTATCAGCTTTTTTTTTTATTTGTTGAACAATGGAACTTTCTGAGACGAGCCTTTTAAGAGCAACAGTCTTGTCTTGACTAGTCTGATTGTCTGTGACTGTTCATTTTTTATGAATACGAAAACATATGTATAAAATAGCTTCTTTTATAAATTCTATGGAGATTTTATATTTTATTCCGTGGAAAATGTTCACGCGCGCCGCATCTAGCAGCTTTTAGATTTTTGAATCATTACCGAGTCGATCGTAGTGAAATGCCTTGGGGGTTTTAGAATGCGTCACGCACAGCACGCATGGGCCAGCTTCAGTGGCAATCATTTTAATAACAAACTAGAATTCTCTGAACACGAGAAATGACACACCTATCCGAAAAGTTTCCGCATTAAAACACTCCAACTTTACCGTCCAAGATAATATGGCATGCAGTGAAGTACCTATCACTGAGGCTGAACACATCAACGGAATAGGAATGCACGTAGATATTAGAGAAGTCCAGAGACCAAAAATCGAGATTGACCAACAAGCAATAATATTGAAAAGCAATACTCAGCGTCAGCTCGATGCCTTCAGCAGTCAACCGTACAGAATCCAGAAAAGAGTGGTCTCAAAAATAGCTGCTTCTGAATTGAGGTTTACTCGCCCACCTATAGTATATAATATCATATGCTATTATGTAACAATAATTCGAGGTACAGAGTCCTATTTAGTTTTGTAGAAAACCTCTGGGAATCAGAGAATTGAAGACATGGGAAAATGGACAGAACGGGATTCGAACCCAAGTCTTTACCTTGCCAGACTGTGAAAGGTATAAAAAGTAGCCTACGACAGCAATAATCATCTTCAAGATGGAAAAGCGATCAATTTTTTAATTTTAATGGATTTGTGATGTTTTGAAAGTTTGCTCCTCAATTACTTCTTTTAAATAACCTATTGTACATATGTATGTATACTACTTTCGCAAAGCAAATATCAAAAAAAAATGAGCTACTAATGACTGACTCGGATGAGTAGCAGCTACGCCTACCATGCAAGAGGAACACAAAAAGCAGGTAGCTACGTATCTGTATTCAAATAAAAGGTGCTAACAAGGAGATAAAATGAAATGTGTTGTGCAACCTAGCTAATCTGGACATTTTTCGTTATTTTGTAGTCTATACTGATGCATACCGTAGTTACCATTCTGGTTTAAAAAAAAAAAAAAAAAAAAAAAAAAAAAATCCCAATTTTTGGCAGGCACAGAAAATTACACACCAAATCAAAAACATTTTTACAGCTTTGTCGGTGCATTAAATTAAACCCTGAGAAGCAAACTATCAAGGGGCATTTTATTAACATTAATAACGACTGCAATATATGTGAATTTAAAAGAAATCGTTGTAGCCGTTTTTGAGAAATAATTTTTTTAGACGTTTTCTTTTTTAGTTTTTTGAGAATAAAACCCCTCTCCCATATTGAGTTAGCCCAAAATAAAAAAAATGGTCCCGAGGTATGATTTTTGTGAACCTACATGCTAAATTTCATCATAATCGACTGAGTAGTTTGCCCGGAAATCGATGAACAGACAGACAGAGCGACAGACAGACATTTCGTAAAAACCACTTTTTTGGGTTCCTGGGACCTCAAAACGTGTAAATCCGTTGAAATCTCGGAATCGAAACATCACAAAGCTTTCTTGTAATACTAGTACTACTGGAAAGCAATAATCAGTGTTGAAAATAATTATTAATACTTGTCCCAGTACCGACATTGAACAAACATAGGACTCAAGTATCGGGCGGTTACGATGGTCTGCCGTCGTACGTGTACTGCTACGTGTAAGTCAAGACAGGCTTACTTTGTCGTACTCAAACGTCAAGAATAATATAAAAAAGTGCATATACTGAAATGAAATTATGTTAAACATTTAAAAAAACGACTCAGGGCATTTCCGACCATCTTAAACTTATCCAGCCGTGTAGGGGGAGTTTATCTCATAAGCTTATAGTTAGATAAGCTCCCTTTAAACTTAGTGGCTGGGTAAGGTCCGTTCGTCGGAAAAGGCCTAAGTGTTTGCGCCCATGGGCTAAGTCAAATGGTGAAGTGCCACAGGTGCAGCCATTTGGGTCCCTTAATAGGGCAACAGCCCAACAGAAAAAATAATGAGGTGAAATCTTGTTACTTACATCCCTCTTCATTATTGGGTTATTAAAGTGCGATTTCCTTACCTGTGGAAAAAATAAAATGAATTAGTACAAGTAAATATATCCAATACCTACAGTATTTTAATTTTTCTAAGAGGGCGGAACAGTTCAGCGAGTCATTCCAATTTCTAATGGGATTGGGAATGGGACGCCAATTGGGTCTTTTATGGAGCCTAGTTTTATTGACCCAGATCAGTCGCGGATGGGGCCCATAAAATTATGCATTAAACAGGGGCAAGTTTTCTCTCTTTGATGGGCGTACTGACTTCCTATGTACAATCTGTGCATAACAAACCAAGCGCAAAACTAGTAAACTACAATATAATATATATTTATATTTTTATACTGAATATTTATATTTATAAATCACAAAACCATACGCCTTGACACGACAACCCTATAGGCCTGAGGACTGGTAGAGCAACTTCTCCCTTGATCACTGCTCTATTTGGGAAGTAAGAAAGAAAGAAAGAAAATCGTCATTATTTTCCATACGGGCGAATTTTGGGCCTTTCGGTCCACTCTTACAATTAACCCATTGAAGTTGTTGTCAACAACATGCCCAGCAGATGGGTTTTCCCCCACCCTCCTCCTTGAAGTTACAGCCGGCTGGTTGGTTGGCAGCAACATGTGACATCGATGCCTCCACTCCCCTCGATCATGGCACGCCCTCTCCAGCTCCATGTATGTATTGGTCCCTACCTCCTCCATAAATTGCTGCATATACTCTTTTCTCGGGCGCCCAGATCGGTTGACGTCTTCTACTGTTCCCTCTATGATGCAGCTTACGAAGTTCTCGTGTCGATGCAAATTTCCAAACCAGTGAGCTCTTCTTTTACTTAATGATTCAACCAGAGTTTTCATTTCGCTCATTCTGGTTAGAACATCCTCATTTGTAACATGGGCCCTACCAATGAAGGGAATGTCAGGGTTGGGTGGACCCAGGGCCGATGGAAATATTTTTTCATGTCCAGTCTTGAACGTATACCGCATTCAAATCCCATACTTCAACATGTGCATTCCAAATATTTCTTCGATCGAACAAATGCTAAATTGTGTAATCAGGGCCATTACAACAACTCGCATTAGTTAATTGTCGCTTACATTTTCCCATATACGCCACTGCAACTAGATACATGACAACCGCGCCACAAAAACAAATCAGATAATAATATAGTCCAGTAAAACCACCAATCGCGCCATTCATCAAGATAATGCAATGCTACCAACGCAAAGTAACGTGCAAGATGCATCCAGATCCGCCCGCGCAAATAACTGTGTGTCAGGATTAATTCAATGATTGATGCCAACAAAAACAAACGTGTTTCGTGTTTGAAAATTGGCGCGAGACCGTTAGCCAATCAGGTGGAAGCTGCAGGCTATGGTGTCCTCAATCCTACGACCTCTTATACTTTTATGTTCATTGGTAAGAGAAGGGTGCATCGGTGATAAGATATCATCTAAAGAGCACCGGAAGTTGCCTCATTCACTTCAAGGCGATTAAATATAATCAACAGGGCCAGGGGCAAGTTAGGGTTAATGTGGCTCCATAAACATTTTAATCACATTTCACAGCGCAGTCTCATAATAGGCTACTTGACAATTTTTTAAAACCTATTGGAATGCATTAGTTGGTTTATTTTATTCCCCTTAAAATTATTTTCCCCCTAAAAAACTATACATTTAGTAAGGCAAAAATAAACTAATCACACAATCATACAATAATCACTTTAAGTTTGATGGGTAAAAAGGAGGTCACATGACTCTGGAATATGACGTCACCTGTGATGGCCACGGAGTAGCCGCCATTAGCACGTCCCTCATTCCCAATGCGGAATGAGAAGTATGGTAATTATCATATTACCCAAGTCTGCCGGTGTTTTGGCTCTTTTAATCTACAATCTAAAATACCAAAATTAATTTTTTATTTTTTAAATATGTAAAAATGTTTTTAATGCAACAAACATATTATCATTTTTGTTAACTTTTAAGCAAGCTACCTTATCAAGCATATTTTTTTGTTACAACTGGCAAGTAGCCTATTTGTAATGTTTTATTCGTTTTGTTTTTGTTTTGTTTTAAGAGGTTAAATCGCATGCAAATAAATTTAATAAATGTATCCGATTAACCTCTTCCATCGCCTCACTAAGTCACCTGGTAGGTACTTGTGTCGACTTACGACACGTCTTCGACCGCAAGGTGTGTGGATACTCGCACAAGTACAAGCATGCTACCACCCTGCTACCAAAGTCGCTTAACCACACAAATGCAAACTAGGGTAACTTGGTTTTAGTCAGTTTCGAAATATTGCCAAAAATGCCTTGGATAAAACTCTCATAAATTATTAACAGATTTTAGAAAAACGATCAGTTCAGATGAGTATAAACATACCGATACGGGTATGTTTATACAAGAGTACCTATGTAATCATAATTACAAGTATCGATTAATCAATTTCAATTTTTCATTTGCTTCATTTGACAAAACGGGGAGAAAACCAATTCCTCTCGTTTAGACAGTACCTGCGTAGGTACTGTAGTTTAAAAATATAGGGCAACTCCGACAATTTTTACTAACCCTCCCCTCTGTGTCAAAGGCCCAAAGCATGAGTTTTTGTGTAAGTTTTCCATCTCCGACATATCGACAGTCGGAGTAGGCCCAGCAAATCATCTTTGTGGGATACTACAGTATAAGTACTTGTTTTCCCAGCATGGTTATGTCATAAATACCTGGTTTATCAGGAACAATAAAGATTACACGCTTGCAGCTCAGGTAAGCCGTATATAATGCGTACCGATTAGGTTACATATACAACTTACGATGCCATCCAATAATTTTTAGACAGAATCCCTATTCAGCCATTTAGAACCGAGAAGACTACTAAATATATACGACTCCTGATTAGTGATTGGCCAGAATGATCACTACTAAATTTGACGGCCTGTTAACATATATAGGTCTGGAAAAACAATACTAAATCATTAAACGATACTTAACTAGGCTGAAATGTTCCTTCGAAGTCGAACATCTGAAGAAAAAAAATCCGTTTTCTTTGCCCCTTGTTTTTTGTACAAGAAATATTGATTGTGAAGTCATGAAATGAAAACGCATTTATGGGAGCAAAGGGTCACGCGAAAAATCTTTGATCTCCGATAGAAGGTGAATAAGATCTAATGCCAAACTTGAATCACTATACCATAAACCATCCATTATTAACGACATAAAAGCAGGGAGACTCAGATGACTGGGCCATAGCGAAAGAACGGATGGAACTAGAGTGCCTAAGAAAGTGACAAACGAGGATCCAGAAGGCAGAAAATCCATGGGGAGACCAAAGAAGAGGTGGTAGCATGACGTTAGGCACGGTTTCCACCGACCTCTAAGTGGAAAATACACATGAGGTGACGTGGTAGCAGACATTCAAGACTTAGGCGGGGTTTCCGACGACCTCTCATTGCAGAATGCACATGACATTGACGGAAATTTGAATTTTTCTTTTTATAGAAATCTATTAAAATGTTTGTACTTAACATGTCCCATGACGCCATTTTTTAATTTTAGTTTGTTTGTTTGTGATTTTACTCTTCATTGATCAATTTTAACTATGCCATAGAGTAAAACAAAAATTTCCGGCAATGTCATTTGCATTCTGCAATGAGAGGTCGGTGGAAACCCCGCCTTTATTAATGATATCTGCTACCACGTCACCGTATGTGTATTTTGCACTTAGAGGTCGGTGGAAACCGCGCCTTAGTGAAGACTTCTGAAAGACCAAGCCTTTTTTTAAACTTAGGCCCACCTCCAAAAAATCCTAGATCCGCCTATGGTCCGGGAAAACCTTTGATTGACATAATTAGGCTCGATCAGCCCAGGGGGACTTTTGGCCGCTCTGACAATTTCCCACCATGTTTGTCGATCCTCAGCAAAAGGGAAAGCCTAATATCTAATAGCACTAATAGCGTTTAAAGTGTAAACGCATATATTATATGCATGTATCATTCTATATCGATATGAATTGAAACGCAGCCTGGGATACAAGCGACCTTGAGTTTTCGAGTTCGGAAATAGGCGAGGGAGCCACCGGAAGCTATAGAATAGCGGCGGAAGCTGCGTGCCACCTACTGAACCACCTGTTGTATCCAGCCACCGGAACGACGGCTACTACGCCTACAACGCCCGAACACAACACCAAAGAAAGGAGGCGCCAGACAACAAAACAAAAGCTGCACCTAGAAAGTCTTTTGACGAGCAGGTTGACAAACCGGAGAGTTGAAGGTGACGGCTGTGTTAGCTTGTTAAAGACAATTCAAGGGGGAATACAATACGACACTTGAGGGAAATTTTATGTTAATTTCGTGAAACAGATCTTTAGCCATGATGATGCATTGATGACTTGTGCAAAGTGCAGTCACTGTGTTGTTATGGTTTCTTCTAAACGTGCTAGGGAGAAAATGTACAAAACTGAATGAATGATATGAATCATTTTGGGTATTGTACTAGTATTATTTGACAATGAGTCTTGATAAGTCACGTAAGCCCACAACCATTCAAAAACCAAATAATCTTCATTGCTCATGTTAGTCATGTTTTTAATACATAACTATGTGTTAGTTATGGTAGTTATGCTTCTAAACAGGCCGGGGGAAAAGGCAAAAATTGAATGAATAAATCCGTTCGTGTATTGGATTATTCGACTTTGAGTCTAGGTCACGTAAGCTAACAGCCACTTAAAAATTGAAACCAAATAATCATTGCTCATGTTTCTTATACATATCTTAAACGTAATATTTTAAGTAAACAATAAAATTTCAATTTCAGCATCGCTGTGCATAGGCAAATACAGTGTCACCGTGTCACATAATTTTTACAAAAAATACTTTTTGCCACTGGATAGGCCGTGTGTGGCATATAGCATTGCTGTCGTTGTAGACAAACGCCTTAGTTAGCTAAGCTCATCAATACCGAACATAAATTTCTGTTAGAACATCATCGCATTTTTAACGTATTTTAGAAATGCACTTTCAAAATATTATGTATGTATGTGCAACCGGACCTTCAATAACATCAAACTTGTTCGCCTTGAAGAGTCAACAGGTATCGAACGTGAGATCATTCTTATTAATAATAATATTTGCATAAATATTGCATTTTGGTATCCTACGTCAACATGGGGCTTTAAGTGGGCTTTCGGTGTAGGTCGGGCCGAAGTCCGAAATAAGAAACCGAATTCGTAGTATAAAAACATGTCAAGTTTCCTGCAATCCTGCAAAAATCCCGCAAAAAGTTTCACCGTTTTATGCCGTCTGATTTTAAAGGAAACCAAGCTTTGGCCTATTAAGGGTGGATCGTTCGTAAAGTCTCGCCACCACCCTGCATTGGAATATGGCGGTGCCGTCCAGTATTCCTTACAGAGACGTACAAACTATTGTGGACCCCGTCCGAGATAGGAAGTCATGCCAAGTTCTTCCGTTGGATAGGAAGATGCGCAACTTGTTGTGGGAGGGTCTTGAAATCTGCGTTGATACAGTTTTTGTGTGAGACAAACAATGGGATTTCGATGAAATTCAGCATGCAGGTTTAGAAAAATATAAAAATCATTTCTCGGCGCCATCTTTTCTGTTTTGGCTAACTCAATTGTAAAGCCTAAAAAAATATTTCTCAAAAAGGGCTCAAAGTATTATTTTTTTAAATCGCATATTATAGTCGTTATTAATGTGATTAAAACCCACAGGGCATTTTTCCCTCGATAGCTTGGTTCTAGGAAAAAAAAGAGACTAAAAAATTACTTACTTTATTTGCTTGGCTAAGTCAATTTGGGGTTTTATTTCTATGCCCTTACAACCGACTTCTTCTACTGGACCCTTCAAATATATGTTAAATGAAATTCTTTCATGATAAAATTTATTTTTTTAAATGCGACTTTGCGCCCTCTTCCACCTGGGCCCTTCAATTGATTGGTAAAGTTTCACTTAGATGGTGTGGTCACAAGCACACACATCTCTTTCTTAATATGTTATATACTTCTGAAGGATTTTAGTTCACTTATATTTTATACCTAAATACAGTCTCAACCTCTTGCGGAATGCAATCCACTCAAAGGCAATTGTAAGGTCATCACCCACATGCCTCCGAAGAAAGCTCGCAAAGTTTCACAAGTACCAGCACCGTACGTTATCTCGTGCACTATAAATAGGTACCATTCATGTGCCGCTCGTGTGTTGTGAGTACACACACAGTGTACATAAAAATGTCCAAATTATAGAACTCGCAAACATCCTGGCAACACGCCTTTCTTCCCGTCGCGTGAAAGGAGTTTTTAGGGGCACCGCAGTGGTAGGGTACCAAATTTGAAATAATTAGCGCATTCGAATCTACATATTAAAGATGCTGGTGTAAAAATATTTAGAAAAGTTGTTGTGGTTTCTAACGCCTGCTTTCAGCATTTCTGCTTTAAGCAACCCTGTCAATCTGGCGGGGGGAGTGGGTCTGTTTGTTAACTTGAGGCACCCTAAGGGCAGACTCTTTCACCTCGGGGAAAGGGGAGTTGACTGACAGGGTGGACCTTCTGATTATAGTGGATTCCGAACCACTTGGGGATCATGGTAAAGTCACACGATTAAATCGGAGGTGACCAGGACTCGACAGTCGACAGACTGACTGGCATAGTCTCAGCGCGCTACCATGCCCCACCATGTTCCCCTGCCAACGCTGTGCACACTTCCAAGTTTGCCGCAGTTTAAAACATGCTCTGCTCTAATGGATTCAACATGGTAAGGCCGATGGCATATTTAGAAAAGTAGGTAGAGGTTCCTAGTTTTTGGATCCAATATTCTGCCAAGCTGATGCCATAGTCGGTGTACACCCAAAGGTCGTGGAAGCCAGGGCGGATTTTGCCTCCAATTTAGGAGGGGAGGGGGGGGGGATCGGCGGGCTGGCAGATTCAGTGGATTATAACATTAAAAAACATTATGATTTTTAATTCCCACTGTACACCCATATTATCTAGTATAAGTTCATTTAATTTTGGGGTACAGACCCCCTGACCCCCCCCCCTAAAATCCGCCCTTGCGTGGAAGTCTTTGGTCTTTTCTGGGTGGTGAGGGGATTAGCCGCTAGATGTTTCCACTCTGCGTTGCCCATGGGCCATGGTGGGCCTGATCGGTTTTTTGGTCACGTGCATAAAAAGCGATCTTCGGGGCGGCTCATTCCTTTAATAATTTAAATAGTTTCCACTTTTTAACGAGTGTTCGGTAATAACCCTCAGTCTATAGCCTGAACCCTCTATTTAAGTGTACATGGCTAAAACCAGTCAATATTTTAAAAATGGACATAACCTCGGTTTCCCCTCCCCAAGCCCGAGAGCTGGCGACACCCTTGCGAATAGTATTATTGTTTTTATGCACTATAGATGTAAAGTTATAAATTACGTGAAACATTTGGAAATAGAAAATAATTTACTGGCAGTGCGTTGAATGCAGAATGCTTGAAACACTTGATTGCAGTTTTATTTTGTTTCAAGTTATGTTAGGGAACGTGAGGGAACTTGGATTTCTAGCTGCTGCGACTGTTGTCATCATTCTCTACGAAATCGCCTGCCTATATAATGGTAGATATTGATAGCTTATTAGCTGACGCCCCGTTAGCAACATCCAACCAGCTCAGAAAATCCCCGAAAAACTTCATTCCAAACTCCCTCCATCCACCCGCTGAGCCATGAGTCGCTCAGAACTGAGAACTGACATTAAAACATATACAATGCCGAAGTTTCGCAATAGTTTAAGCCAGCGCATTTATAAGCCTACTTAATAAACGTGGGAGCCCTCTGGCTTTAAATAAGCAGCTACCTAGTTATTGCGTCAAAATATCGTAGTATTAAACTGCATTGTACCTAGGTATAGTCAAACACTGAATGACAAAACATTGTATGGTTGGCGGTGGAATTGCGTCACATAGCATCTCCCATATGAATGCCCCTGGGCCCTTATACTCGCAGACTTATCAGATCTGCAATATATTGCTCTAATAGCCTATAGGCTGCGAAACACTGAGGTGTCGAAAAAAATAGGCGTATAGGTAACGAGAAAACGCTAATCATAGTTCATGGGGCACGCTATAAAAGTTCAATTTGGAACACTGCAGTACTTATTGCTTTATATGGACAAATTGAAACACTACAAGCGTTGCACTATTACAATGTTTCTACAATGTAATCTATTGAGACACTATGACGTACATGAGGAGGCTGTTTGCAAACATGGCCAACTCCAAGTTGTAGAATTTTTCAGGAGAGCGGATTTTCTGTTGAAAATTGCATTAAGTCTATAGCTGACCCCAGACTTCTCAGCGCTTTTGTGCGCAATGTGGCTGCTTTTGTGACTTTATTTTACAACGTGCAGGTGGACATTAAAATTTTCTGCAAGGTCGGATCAAAACCCCATTTTGTGAAAAAATGGAGTTGGCCATGTTTGTAACCAAGCTCCTCATATACAACTGAATCAACCAAATGCGCCACAAATTACGCTTTTTTTAAATACTTCCTACAGTGCGTCAATGATTATAATAATTTAAAATTTAAACTTTTTAAAAAACCTTTATCAGGACTGCCGAACTGAACTGCATTGTACAATGCGCCTGATCGGAGAGGCTAAAGGAAGTAGGTACACCTATACATACTGTTAAGATATGTGACCGAAATATTAATGTATCACCTTCTATGAATTAATAAAAAGTCTTACAGCCGAGCCCACAACTTTTATTACAAAATGGTTAATCGTTCATTCAATTCATGTCAGGAATGGAATAGAATTATAAGTACTACTAGCAACGCAACACACACAATATTTTAAATTATTGCTACCAATTTTGTTTAACTCAACTACAACTGGCTGATGATGGTACATTTCAATTTTACACATTGTACGCATACGACGCTCTGTTCACGACTGTATAAAAACGCCAGTCAAAACATAATAATAGGGAAAATAATCAAAAATGCAGTCTTCGACCGAAAAAAGGAAATCTTTGGGAGAGCGGGAATTAAACTGTTTGTAAAACAGGGGATCCCGACAATGAAGTAGAAAACGCTAGAAATATGCATCCAATACATACCACAATATAATAAAGATTCATTATTTATTTAAATAGCATTCTGTATTCCCTCATGGGATAGGATTATGAAATACTTGAGTTGCCTATGAGCAAAAGCAATCCTCTCCATTTTTTTTTTTCAGTTTTGAGATATTCGCGCTTTGTTTTTTTTCAATACTCTATCCGATGAATCAGAAATTGAGACGCAAAAGCCATTCTAATACTGTTAAAATTAGCTTTAAAAACTGTAATGTTATACCTCATGGCGTTGCGGCACAGCAGTTTTTTGCGGTTTTTGAAAAATCGACCTGGGTGGAGAGGATTGCTTTTGCTAATAGGCAACTAATTTCATGTCGATTTGGATGTTCCGAATCTACATTGAAGATATCTTCCCCCATAAGTAGACTGATTTAGGGTACAAGATCTTTTATTGTATTTCTATGGGCGATTTACTGTAGGCTAATATGATGGCTCTGTTGAAACAGAAATCGTTATCTATAAGTACATGTTTTCCTTAAAATGGGTTGAACAATGGCCAAGGTTAAAAATTAAAAACTCCCCGTTCTTACAGGTGCTGTCTAAAGAATGTTAAATACTTCCCGATGAAGATTAACCCCGGCTAACTGCAAGTCACTGGGTTGGTCGTTCCATTTAAAACGGGCCATTAAAGTCTCCAGCATCTTATGTACTATCTGGAGCATTCGAGATGGCTTGTAACCCATAACGATCCTAATAACTAATAATAATCAATTTAACTACAGTTATCAGGAGACGTCGAAATAGGTTAGGCGAGGTTAGGGTATAATACAAAGAACCTTATCACAATCACAACATCTAAATAGAAGTTGTAGCAATAGGTAGCTCGGGTACCCGTTATCCACATACCTGGCATAGCAACCTACACCATTTGCCCTGTCCTAATCCCTGCGAGGCTCGCTTGTAGGCTGCAGGGCACAGGCTACTGGGAGAATCGGGCGATAGAAAGGATGATGCTGGAAATGGAGAAGCACCATGATTTGGGACAAGGGCATTGCATTGGTGAGGACACGTAGTGTAGTGGTACGGAATCTGACTTTAGTCCGAAAGTTTGAGGGTTCGAGTCCCACACTTTATTCATTTATTTATTGGCTTTATAATAACAAACACATAAGCCTGTCATTTCAGCGAAGTTAGGGCTATATGGCCCACTCTTACACACAACTGGGATGAAAACCAATCATATACTGTACATGCGTCTGCGTGTATTTATATTATACTAGTAGTTATAAGTTATTTGGACGACTATTGAATCAATACAGATATTTTATATTCTATTCAGTACAGCAGCGGCCCGATCATGGCAATTATAATACCGGGGTTAATATAATACCCTGGTATTAAAAATGTAAACAAGATAATTTTACAATGGAAAGTGCTGTTCTAAATTTGTTTGTTTACTGTTTTAACCCCAAGAGTAAGTTAATACCAATCGCCATAATCGGCCCACAGGTGTATTCATCAGATTAAGAAATGAAAATTAGCATTAAACTAGCATTAATCCCTATCGTCCTCTTACATATAAAGTCAGGAAAAAATTAAGAAGATGCGGGTATTCGATGCGGGCAATTCAGATTGGCACGCAAAACAAATCAGCCGATTTTCACCCTTTTCTGTGGAGCTATTATGCCGCATAAATGTATAATTTTAACTTAGTCTGAGGTTAAAAATGTAAACAAACAATATTGAATAGCTCTTTCCATCCTAAAATTATCTTGTTTACATTTTTAATCCCAGGTTGAGACAGCATAGTAGGTTCGTAACTTATTGGATCATATAGGCGATATAAATAACCTAAAAAAATCTCTTACCGGACAAGAAGAGCGTTTCAGTGGCGCTCAAATGTTATCAAAACATAATGTAACTTGAATTTCTAAATTTCTTCTTTACGCTCCTTTAAGCGTCAGTGAAATTTGGCCAGATTTAGCAAAGAGACAACTATAGACCAAGGATAAAGCACTTGATAATATATATAAGCCTATTAAAATACTATTGAGTATATGTGCACACTGTCACTCACCACCTGGCACAAGTTAGCCGATTTTTCTATGAGAAAGGAACCCCACGCATGTTTCTAAAAGCACGTAAAGCAGACGGTTCCGGGCCTTCCTAGTTGTGTGTAAGAGAGGGCTTTATAGCCCTAACTCAATTAGGTTGGCTAGTTAAAAGAAGTGAAGTCATTTCTTTCTTTCTTTCTTATTTATAAAACAGCCAAATGGAAATTTGAGATGGCGAGGTTGTCAACCTTAAAAACTATGTTACGCTGCGCCATTGAGCAGATCTATGTCAAGTTTGTCGCCCCTGCAAGTAGGCCCTCGAAGGCCGGCCTCTGACAGGAAGGACGAGCCGAGCCGGCACCGATGGGCCCAGTCAGGTTTGGCGAGGAGCCTGCAGCTATAGGCTACTTGGACCATGCCACTATAGCCTATACTCGCGCAAATTATATTCACTGTGTATCTTTTTGCCAATACATTCCCCTCAATGGGTCACACCGTTCTTAAATTAAAAATGCATGTATATACGCCAGGGCACATACGATAATATGCAAGTAAAAAATACCGGTACTATGTGCTTGCATTAACTTTTTATTTGTACAAGAAAGCCTACAGTGTGCTACACTATTAGGTATTTACTGTAAATCTACGTCTACATAGAATGTCTAATTAATCAAATGAATATATTGTATATTAGCATGAAGGTATCGTCATTCGACTCTAAATTTCAGACATTATTTTTATTTTAGAGTCTAAAATTTTTATTTTAGAGTCTAAAATAAAAATAATGTATCTTATAAGCTCTGAAGTTAGGAATGAAATTCGAAATCAAAAACAAATTACCTAATACAACTATGCTCCAATGAGCCCCGTTCCTAAATATATTAATAAAAACAAAGAACGTAATTTAATGGTTTGAACTTACGGTGGAATCACAGCATCCTATTCACATGGTTTCACATCCTGATATGAATAGGTACGGGGAGAGAGAGGCCTAGCTGCATACTACTGAAAAAGTGTTGCATTTTGGTTCACTAAATAAAGTTACCTTAATCTTGAGTGGCTCCTTTCACTCATTTGTCGGAAATCACACTGACAGTCCGACACAGATCTCTATGCTTAGGAATAAGCTGAAATGGGGCAGCAAACACGCCTTGCGATCGGAAACGTGTCGTAACTCGACAAAAGTACTTACCTATTAGGTTACTTAGTGAGGCGATTGCAGAGATTAATCGGATACATACATTAAATTGTTTTTACGCGATTGGACCGTTTCGCTAAATAATAAGTTCATCTAAATAAATAAATAAATAATGACTTTTGGTTCTCTTACTAAGCCTACCTAGCGGAGTTAGGGTGATAAAGCCCTCTCTTACACTCAACTAGAAAGACCCGGGACCGCATGCTTTGTATGCCCTCCGAAGCATGGCCGGAAAATGTAGAAAGTGTGGGACTCGAACCAACAACCTTCCAGGTGAAAGTAAGAGTCCATATCACTACTCTGCATGTCCTCACCATCTATAACTGTGGATGGAACATCACCATTTTCTCCTGATGCCAAGAGTATGAAATTCATATCTACCTTAGATTATATACAGGTCTCAGAATTTGAAAAAATTAAATCGAAAATTAAAAAATAAGTACCCTCTTCTTGAGCCACGGCAACAAAGTGATTGCCACTTATGGAATCCTTTCACTCTGATCAATTTGCAGTGTACGTGGCAGGCCAAGAAAGTAAAAGACGTGAATAGACTAAAGGAAAGTGGAAAATTGCTATCGCAAATTAAAGCTGCTGCTCGTTTCGAGCTTGTTTAAAAGTGACTTTGGTAATTGGAGAAACGGAGGGTCTACAACAGTTGAGTTTAATGCAGAATGGTTATAGTGTCTACATTAGTGTTTCCAGTGATAAAATTAAATTCGTATGTGTCACAGCTCCACCTCATTATGAGTTACAACGGGTAGAACCGTTAAATTGATCTTACGGGGCAAACTGGTGGTAATAATTTGAAGCAACCAGCCAACCAGTTAGCTTCAAACTTTGGTTTGGTAGACGTAGCTTTTTGGCTAATTGTTACAAGCTTTGGCTCCTTTTTGGAAGCTGAGGTTTTGCATTGTATCCCTCTGGTTACACCTTTCGTTAGCTCAGTTAGCTGTGCCAGCTCTTGGACTAAGTCCTGTTTTCGCTTCGTTATAGTCCGGGTATCGTCCCAGTAGCGTGGCCACTCAACTACCGTCAAACTTGGCAACTCCTATCAGACCTGTAAGTGTTTGCACATTCTGACAGGTATTTTGGCAGTCTCTTTCATGTACACGGCCAATGAGGCCATCGAACTTAGATGAAGTAGTGTTCAGATTGTTCACTTTAATAAGTTTCTGCAAAATCAGAGGTTTCAACAATAAGCACTGACTTTCCAAAAGCTATGCCGATGGAAAAATTCCCTTAATGTACAATGACTTCTGCTAGGATTTGCTATAAACAATAAAACAACGACTTTTCCTTAGCTCAGATAGCTATGCCAGCTATAACATGTTATTCGAAGGTCCCTTGTCCAATGCCAACGACCCCATGAATTTCGGACATTATTTGTATTGTTTCCGTATGAATTTTTGGCCATTGGCAAACTGGTATACATCCTCGATGTCAACCTACACCGGCCACAAGCAATAATGGAGAAGGTCAGTCAAGCTTACCATTGACGTAATGAAACAGATGAAACCATGACTTAACCAAGTCAATGTGTCCCAGCTATTAAAGATATTTTTTTTAAATAAATAATGTATTTTTTCTATAATTTTATTAAAGTGTCGATGCCGACAAAACTTACAATAGAGCCTTTAAAAGCAAGTTGTTTGATAGGATCTGACGTAATTTGTTTATAATTAAACCTCACTAATTCAAATCGAACAAGGTACACAGAGCTGTCATTATGATTTCATTTTAACTTTCCAAATTAACATTTTTAAAATCCTAGCTGTAATTTTATTAGTTAGGTTAGCTGGGAGAGTAGCCCCTCATTTATCATTGCATTCGTCATCTCTTAAGGGACATCTACGGGAGTGGAAAACCTCACGGTTGTAAATATTAAATTTCACAAGAAATGTCTATTGAATAGAGCTATAAAAATGTCATATCCTATAGAAGAAATGTCTCTCAACATGTTGATGTACAGTATGTCACTGTCACAAACACCATTTGGTAGTAACTATTTAACTTGACCTGTAAAAAAGGACAGACTCTGCGAATATCGAGTCAAAGGAGTTCAAAAACTGTGGGCAATCATTGTTAGTGACAGGGTGGTGGCCACATAATGTCAATTGAAATGTTCCCTGAACATTTCTTCCTAGAAATGAGACATTTTTTATACCTCTTTGATTAATATTTCCTGTACAATTGGGTTTTGCTATTTAAAAAAATGGACAGTTCGCATGTTTGTTCTTGCATTGGTCTCGCATTTTTCGAAAGTCCTAGTGAATTCCATAAATTATCCTCAACTCCGTCATTGGACTGTAAGCCCTAATTCCGCAAAGAAAAGACAAAAAAAAAACAGGAAGTACCGTAGATAACCTTTAGCTTTTGGATTTTCGTGCATCGTACGGTATCCACTCCCAATATTTACAGGCCAGTGCAATCACCTCTTTTAGCGCCCAGTAGCCTAGTACTACAATTATGCGGAAAATAAGGCTAGAATAGATGACGGTACTCGGTACACCTTCAATAGAAATAATGGGTGGGTTGGTTCCGCACTTCACCGGGCGCATTGTGCTTTTCTGCGCGAATTAACCATGAATACAACCCGGAAAGTTATCAATGCCCATCGAGCACAATGCCGCATTATTTTCTATGGCAAATTGCTCATGATGATTACATTTTACCTGATATTTGATCTAGTAATTTTATTAAAGAACCGTGAATCCCGTGTATTTTGTCCTTGCAGCTTGCATGTAGTGACGAAATTGGGTTAAGATACACAATAGCTTAAAATTGGGCACTTTCACTACCTATATTTAATTTTAATTTACCAATATGGGCTAATCTAGAGCGCGCCTGTGTTGTATGGTAAATTTGATTTTTACGTAAAATATTCATTCAAAACTTGGGCATATAATTTACTAGTTATTTGTACACAGCTAGTGTCGCGTGAAAACGTATAAGAGGTACTATTTGTGCACATCTATGATAAATAAATTAATGACGGCAGCAATACTATTGAATGAAATACTATATATATTTATATATACATATACATTCATACACATAATAGCTTTCATTGACTAAAGAAATGGTGCGCACTTGCCACCTTTTGCTGATTGGATTTCCAGAACGTCCAGTTATGATAAATGGTTGCAATAAAAAAAAAAAACACAAAAAGCAGTCAAGTATTTTTTTTACACTTCTATCTTGCACGTTATTAAATATTATTAAATCAAACTATTGTGTGTGACCTTACTAGGCCTAGTTAATATTGAAGCAGAGATAGACTGGGATTTTGATTAACCCGATTTGTCGTTTCATTTCTTGACCAAAAAAATTGCAAATTTGAGCTTATTTAGTTTCCCTAATTAATATGACTTATAAATACCCTCGGCCTTGACTGTTTCGAAGCCGTTCTTTTGTAATTAATCAATAAAATGAAATAGATATGTCTACCGACTTGAATAACTTAATACCGCGCACCATCGTAATGAAGTGGCTGATAACCCTACCGATTTTACCCAAGACTACTGAATTAATACAAATATTGAGTACACATGGTCTTCTTTTTCTTTAATTAATGTTTAGGCGCAGGACTCTTTCGAGTATTTGCGCCGGTCGGTGTGTCGGTAGTATATAACATGTTCTACATTCAATGTGCAAAAAAAAAAAACTTGACAGTTCTGTCATGAAATTAAAAAATTTTCAATTAAAATTTTTTTCCAAGTTCAGAATTTTCTCCTGGGGGATGGTCACCGGATGGGGTAGGGTGGAAGAATGTGAGAATTTATAACCGTTTTAGTCAGAAAGCTTCCATAAAGTGTTTAGGGGAAGGGGAAATCGCGCCTTAACGGAACCTGTAAACTTGCCCTTGGTAAGGTCTCAAAAATGTTCGGCCTACCCCCAAAACCTAATGTGAGTGTGTGCTGGGGGGGGGGGGGGGTATTGCTCCTTGCCCGAAACCTACTGATTCTCTCTGCAGTAGACACGTATAGAGTCGTGCCCTTTTGTGAAATACTCAGATTACTCACAAGAATACACCTTACCGTATGGTAAACAAGACGAAACATATAAACATATTTAACAATAGTAAAAACATTAGGAATTACGTTTGCACACTGTTTACATACGGGTAGTGTTTTCACATTTTGGTTCGAACGCTTTCACAATTGCCCATGTTTTAGTGTACCTCCCTAAAGATATCAATCACGCGTAAACGTAAAGCAGGAAGATTCTTAATGCCACAATATTTATTGTGTTGCTCGTACTTTGCGGTAAGTGTCTACGTATAATGCTAACTTTTGTTATTAACTATTAACTAACTTTCTCAGCTTCAACTCTCGATTACTAACCATATAACCTGACCACAGTTTCAACCTATTCCTAACGATTACAGAAAATTATCTAATAAACCAGCCGAGTACAATGCGAGAGAGGCACATAAGTGTAGACTAGCATTCCAACGCTATAGAGTAAAATGGGCCGTAATTTTAAGGTATGAAAATAGGAGGGGAGACAGCGTCTTATGATGATAAATTTGGTGCCTGGCCGGAGAATGAGGTCGTTAGGGCTCAGCCACAAAGGGTTGATAGCACTCTCTGTTAGGCATAGGGTTTTCAATTTGAATTATTGAGCATTGTACATAATACTGTATTTTGAGTTATGGCGAAACACTCCAAGTTTTCTTATGGGTTTGCATACCTATTCTCCTATTAAAATATTGTAATTGTTGGCACTAGGCAGGCAAACCATCTGGCTTAATTAGAAGCCAGTCGTAACTTTAATAATATTGTATTTAGAAGACTACTAGAGATTGAGAAATACATACTTACCAGGCACCGAAGGTGAATTACTGTGTAGGCCATATTATTGCCTACCGTAACGTATAACCAATAAGCACGGCAGTAATAAGTCAGAATGTGTTATTTTTAACGCCATAGCAGGTAGGGAACTAAGTAACTTACCGTCAAAGGTGTTAATACTTAATTTTGACGGAAATTTAAAATATTGTAGCCTATGAACTTCAAGGCTGCAGCAAAGAGCAGTGCATGCTATGGAGTGAAGGTTTTTTCGTGATGAAGACCAAGCATGGAGATGAATGACCCCGAGTGATAGAGCCTACCCCACCAACTCCCTGTCGAAGGTGTCAATGCCTAACTTTTACAGAAATTTAAGGTACTGTAGCCTATGAACCTCAAGGCTGCAGCAAAGAGCAGTGCATGCTATGGAGTGACGGTTTTTTCGTGATGAAGACCAAGCATGGAGTTGAATGACCCCGAGTGATAGAGCCTACCCCACCAACTCCCTGTCGAAGGTGTCAATGCCTAACTTTTACAGAAATTTAAAGTACTGTAGCCTATGAACCTCAAGGCTGCAGCAAAGAGCAGTGCATGCTATGGAGTGACGGTTTTTTCGTGATGAAGACCAAGCATGGAGTTGAATGACCCCGAGTGATAGAGCCTACCCCACCAACTACCTGTCGAAGGTGTCAATGCCTAACTTTTACAGAAATTTAAAGTACTGTAGCCTATGAACCTCAAGGCTGCAGCAAAGAGCAGTGCATGCTATGGAGTGACGGTTTTTTCGTGATGAAGACCAAGCATGGAGTTGAATGACCCCGAGTGATAGAGCCTACCCCACCAACTCCCTGTCGAAGGTGTCAATGCCTAACTTTTACAGAAATTTAAAGTACTGTAGCCTATGAACCTCAAGGCTGCAGCAAAGAGCAGTGCATGCTATGGAGTGACGGTTTTTTCGTGATGAAGACCAAGCATGGAGTTGAATGACCCCGAGTGATAGAGCCTACCCCACCAACTACCTGTCGAAGGTGTCAATGCCTAACTTTTACAGAAATTTAAAGTACTGTAGCCTATGAACCTCAAGGCTGCAGCAAAGAGCAGTGCATGCTATGGAGTGACGGTTTTTTCGTGATGAAGACCAAGCATGGAGTTGAATGACCCCGAGTGATAGAGCCTACCCCACCAACTCCCTGTCGAAGGTGTCAATGCCTAACTTTTACAGAAATTTAAAGTACTGTAGCCTATGAACCTCAAGGCTGCAGCAAAGAGCAGTGCATGCTATGGCGTGACGGTTTTTTCGTGATGAAGACCAAGCATGGAGTTGAATGACCCCGAGTGATAGAGCCTACCCCACCAACTCCCTGTCGAAGGTGTCAATGCCTAACTTTTACTGAAATTTAAAGTACTGTAGCCTATGAACCTCAAGGCTGCAGCAAAGAGCAGTGCATGCTATGTAGTGAACGTTTTTCGTGATGAAGACCATGCATTGAGTTGAATGACCCCGAGTGAGAGAGCCTACCCCACGAACTCCCTGTCGAAGGTGTAAATTCCCAACTTTTACAGAAATTTAAAGTACTGTAGCCTATGCATCTCAAGGCTGCAGTATTACCAAACAAAGAGTGTGTTATGAAGTGAAGGTTTTTTAGTAAAGAAGGCCATATTTGGAGTTGAATGACCCCGGGTGATAGAGCCTACCCCACGAACTCCCTCCCGAAGGTGTCAATGCCTAACTTTTACAGAAATTTAAAGTACTGTAGCCTATGCATCTCAAGGCTGCAGTATTACCAAACAAAGAGTGTGCTATGAAGTGAAGGTTTTTTTCGTGATGAAGGCCATACTAGGAGTTTAGTGACCCCGAGTTATAGAGCCTACCCCACCAACACCCGCACTGTGACAAATTCGGAGGATCACGCGCATCCGTAACCAATCCTTCAAGCCATACTTCAAATATTTTAAAGGCCCTCATTCATTGAGCCTGGGTCCAGCGAGGCAAGCCACATTGTATCGAAAATGAATTGTCATTTGGAATTAGTGACGTTATGAAACCGAGACGAGACTTATCAGGTCAGTAGTCTCGGCCTCGTCTCGGTCTTCAGAAGCGGCATTAGGCCTCGGTTTTGCCATTATTATTGGGAATGGACTTCTGGTTCATTCTGAAGTTCCAAGAGTTGAAACAACGGAGACAAATCCATATCTCATTGGATAACGAGACATTCCATGGAAATTAGGATTGCTATGAATACAAACGAGGTAAGCGTCACTAAGTCAAACATTTTATAGCCCTACATTGTGGCAGTGAGGCAAGTCAATAAGCCTACACAATAGTTTCAAACCCATCATTAGTGCCTTCAATAACATTCCGTACCTTGATATCACGTTTACTGTCCCTCATACGAATATATTATTCAAATATAAAACAAAGCAAGAGTGCAAGACCCTTTCACATCTTGGCGATGCTAAGACATAAAGTGTCCTAATGGCAAGTGTCTTCACCATAAACGTGCCTTGCCACAAGAATTTAGCAGCTGAAGACTTTGATGGTTTCATACAAAGAACTTCTGCCAAGCTAAAGCCTTCCAGGGCCAAGAAACCGGGTTTCTTACGTCTTTTCTCTCAGTGAATTTCAACAGTGCCACGATCGGATTTGCTTTGTAGCCATCTCCCTTCATTCTTCGGGCAAAACCGTTACTAATAACGGGTAAGGTGTGATGAGACGATGAGTTACCTTAGGCACAGAGACAGCAAGTAATAATTAACTGCATGTTAATTGAGTGATTGCACATTGACAGCATCAGCTGCGAAACAATCCAATAGTCGTCGTCGTCCCCGTACAAATCGCCGACTCAATGACGCAATCCGGGCTTGACCTCTGAACTTAAGTGCTCTTCGATTAAGCCGAAACAATTCATGTTGGCACTTTGTACCTCATTTGAGTACTGGTATATTAGCTTTAAAGGAGTGAGTTTAAGAAATTTAGCAGACCATCCAGGTTGTGACTGAAGCAGTCTTGATGACTTAATCAGTGATATAAGAGATTCAGTGATTTTGTTTTAATGAAAAATGAAAAGAACAATTTAAAAGGATGTGTTACAGGTAGATATGAACGCCTACAGATAGAATTAACATGAACAAGAATTTTTTCTTATATGGAACACAAAATGAGTTTATTCAATTTTGGAGAAAAATACTAACCATATGGGTTTCCTATTTTCACAGTCGTCCCCTAGAATACAGTCGTTGGTTACATTAAACAATATCATATACTAGATACTTGAATGCTTGATACTCAGCTTTGCGCCAAATTTTCCAGATTACGCATACGTGGCCCCACCTTAAGATGTCAGAGGTCAAGACTGTCTTGTCCAAGGTATAAGCCAGGGCGCCAGGCAGGCATTCTACCAGAGTTAAGCCCCCATTAGAATGAAGCCAAATTTACTTTTTTATAGGGCCACTCCCACGCGGATGTGTACGTTTTCCTATAATGAGTGGCATAAAGATACTGCAAGTCGTTCTACACCAAATAATTGTTGTTTTGGTTTCACCCTCTTCAAGTGCAGTATCCACTGGAATCCACTTACAATATAGAAAACCTGCAGCAGATGGCTACAACCGAGACCCAATTATAAACAAATCGAAATCTGCCTGTGGTTGAATGTTTTTTTAGTTTATTATTTTATTCGAAGGGGCATATTCATACGGCTGTTTAACGTGAGCCACACAAAACCTCCTTTTCCATTCAACCATTTTAAATCCATATGCATAACGTAGGAGGTACTACCACAATAATCTTTTACCACTAATACAAAACGACGCATTCGTAAATTTTCTGGAATATATCCGAAAAATTATACCTATAGCTTGGTCACACCTTACAGTAATAAATTATGTTATTGGTCAAATGCCGCGATAAAATGCACAACATTATTTAAATAGGTAATTATACTATTCTTGCAACTTTCAGTATATTTAGTACATCACATACATATCATTCAGCCTATCTCACCGCCTAAGACGGAATATTTTGTAATATATCTCAGAAAAGTGGGACTGGTATAACAGAAGAAGTGAGGAATAAGGAGGCTCCTCTAGCTAGCACACCCGGACAACTGGACCTGATTACAGGGCTGGAACCAATTATACTCATACGAAAATGTGATTTTTATGACCACCAGCAATGAAATTTATGACTAATTTATGACTTAAAGCAGTACAAAAAAGATGTCTTAAGAAGTAGAATAGTAGGTAGGTAGGCCTACATATCGAAATCAAAAGAGGCAATATCAAAAGAAAGCATGCTACTATAATTACAAAATGAAAAATTAGGCTACTTTTTTACTTTTTTAAAAAAAATGTGAAATAAGTATAGTTTTTTTTTCTACAGTTTTTTCGGCTGCATCAATGTTTTTCTTTTCTTTCTCTACTTCTTTTCTTACTTTGGAGACACATCTAGGAGTGCAGTAGCAACGGCTACTTCACTCAGGTCATTTTTTTGTAAATCTGTCTTTTGTTGGCTTCTTCGAATAGTTAATTTTCTATTTTCCTTTTGGCAGTCTCGTTGTTTTTCATCTCTTTTAATTTCAATTCCTCGTCTTGAAGCACAGTTCTAGTAGCTGCCATTTCAGCTTGTACCTCTTTTTCATTCAATGTTTGCTCTTCTGCTTCCTTAATTTTCTTGGCTTCTTCATCTTTTCTCTTCTTCTCATCTTCAAGGTGCATTTTATATGTACTGCAGGCATTTCTCGTCAATTTCACTAGATTTTGGGTGGCTGGCACCAACTGGGCTTGATTTCCATATTTTTTAAACTACTTTTTACCTGCATAGCAGCATTGAGCGTCCGCTCGCTCATACTTGCCCTATCTTCCAGTAAATAACGAGCAGAGTCAGAGAATCCTCCCTCTACGTTCGCGTTACCATGCCAGAGAGATAACACTGCCTTGACAACCTTTGTGACAGTTGGATAGGACAGCTTTCCAGTAGCAGTTTTGATAGGGGGGGGGGGGGAATGAGTCATCAATGGGTATACTTTTAACGTTCTCTTCAAACTTGATAGAGTCTGTTTCTAACTGTAGAAGTCGCCACTCGTCTTGTAAGAGATCTTCATCGATTTGAAGAGGCAGTGAGCGAGCTACTGTCACCAACCACCCAATGCTAACAGCTTTCCTGCGCTCATCAGGATGCAAGCAGCGGCAGGCCTTTATGAACTTATTATTGATTGAGCTTTTCTCTAGTAAGTGCTTGCAAGCGGAAACGAAATGGTTTTGAAAATTCAAGAGAAAAGCTGATCGATCAAAATCGGTTAAACGGCCGATTTCTTCAACCATCTCTTCATCTAGAATAATTTGAGTAGACGGAAGTAGGTGATTTTTCGACAGAACATCCGTGCTAACTCCAAGTTTAGCCACAGCATCAGGTTTGCAGACCTTTAATATTAAAGTTTTAGCCAAGCGATTTAACTCCAAATACAGTAAATGAATCATCGGATCAGACGACTGGAAAAAGCCATTAAAACGAGTGAAAATCCTCGCGCTTTTGCAGATGAATATTATCTGAGCACGCATGTTGCTGGTCTTCAAGAGCGAAACGATGCGGATGTACGATCGGCTCTTCAGTAGCTGGCTTCTTTGTGTAGGTGCAAATAAATAAGGACTTTTTTTGTTCTATTAGTAAGCCAGCCTAGCGGAGTTAAGGCTATAAAGCCCTCTCTTACACTCAACTAGCAAGACCCGGACCACCTGCTTTACATGCCCTCCGAAACATGACCAGAAAATGTAGCCAGTGTGGGAGCTCCATCAAAGAAGGGCAAGTGCATGTGAATGCCAGCATGTTGTGCCCTTATAATATGGAGGCATGCTTGCAAGCTCCCGATGCTTCTACCCACAGTATACTATAATATATAAGAATATATAAGAAGTTCTAATATAATATAGGTACAATAAGTATAATGCTTCTACCACGACGTTTATGTTGGCGCAAATTACTTTTAAATTTAAAAAACGTGAAATTTACGGTTTTAAGCTAATAAGATATAATAAGTTGATTATTTCCGACAAGGGAAAATATGACTTTAGTGACCAAGTAAAGAAAATAATGACATTTTATGACTGCCAATGAAAAATATGACTTTTTAGGAAAAATATGACCTGGTTCCAGCCCTGTGATTATATTATTGATCATGACGATGATATGATAGGCAGGTAAATGAGGTGCAAAATGTTCTCATTTGTTGATGGAGGAGGAATTGACAGGAGGCAGTTGGCCAAATGCTCACGCGGAATGTGGTTTGACGCAATTACGTGAATTACTCAACAATTTTAGCGCCATACTGCATGCTATATTCGATAATAATGCCGGGGCCATTTTAAACAATCACACAATTAAATTAATTTGTGATGCGATAATAAAACGCCATGGCGGCATTCACTCTTAAGCAGTACCTACTAAAAATAGTACAATAATCACTGCACATATTTTTAACACCTACATTTGAGGCTGTAATGAAATTACGGATTACACTTACAATGCGAGAGCAGCGGATCTTGAAAAAAATTGTCAGGGTACAAAATGGTGTCTTTTGAGTACCGTATGTTTTAGGTGAAATTAGGTAATTTCTTAATATCAATGGAAAGGGTTTGTCAGACTCGGTCCCATACTTGGTCGAGCTAAAGCCTGTTACAATGTCAATGGTAAACGTAACTGAGCTTGCCCATTGGAACTTCTAGTCGATGTGGGCAGACATCGATGGCTAGAAATTCATTTCATAACAAAACAATAATGGGCGTAGCCAGAGAGGTGCAGGTGATGTGACGAGTTAACATAGATAGAATTGGGTTTTCTTTGGTGAATTTACACAATATGAAAAAGCAAAATAAATAAATGAATAAGATTTTAATGTTTATATTCCAAAAAAATTCAAATAAACTCGCGAAAACCAATCGATTTAATCGAACTTCTGCACCTGTCCCCCCTCTGGAACCAATCCTAGTTACGCCCATGTTGGAAGGGCAAGATATGTACAATGGGCCACGGGCCACAATAGTCATTGTCAATTAACAATTTACTATTGTAGTTCGTTGAAGGAACAGTAACATTCTCGTCATTTCTCGTCCAAAACAAATCAAATCAAAGTAAAGCAAATCAATCGATAGAGAAACCCTCACCTTGAGCTCATTAATTTTAATTTCTATTCTCGCCCGACCCCTCCACCCGTCCCTCCGCGGATACATACCCATGCCCTAAGTTTACGGCTTATAGTAATCAAACATTATTGGCAATGAAGCCTTCCTAATCATTGCTATTTTCTGGTGTATGAAGTCACATCTCTGCTAGGAATCTTAAGGTCGGGCTGCGTCTTTGCAGCTGAAGGTGAGAGAAAGGCACGGTGGCATGGGCGCGGTGGAGCAGGTGACACTGCGACCTCAACACAGGTATCTACCTATATCTGCGGTCTATGTATCACCAACAATGTCCGGCAATGAGGTGTAGCTTAATGCCGTAAGGGATAGATATCAAACTATTTTGCCAACAAGGAATGGTCGTGTATATTTGACGAAATTAGTTTATTTCGTGTTCCACAGTCGCGGCCCGCAGTGACTTAAAAGTGGTCAGAAGAAAAATGCATAACAAAACAAGCTCTCGCAGGAAATTCACACTTTCTCGTCTTTCTCCCCTGAAATATTATTACTTCAGAAAAAACCGATAAAGTGCATTAAACTGATTTTATAGAATAGCAGTAAATCAGTCGGGGAAATATACATATTTTTAGAGAAAGCTTGAATTTTATTATCTGACCATTTCACCTTCATGTCTTTGAACAATTCAAGACCATTCCTTGCTTATTAAATATTTTGAAATTTTGAAATATGAAAAATGAAATTACGTAATATTATTACTTAGGGCGGATTCTAGTATGCTCCCTATTAACAGTAAATTGTATAGTAGTTTATTTTATTTGCGCATTAGTCGATATTCTTCATTATAACAAATGTCCGACTCGACAAATTTATTTCTGTGGTAGTACGTATAATATATGTGAGTAATAGTGGCACTTTTACTTCATTTTCACTATTTTCTTAATTTATGACGATATTAATGGCAGTTCCCATATCATCGCCCGAAAAGTCTCGGCAAGTAATTTACTGTACTTCGGTATGGATGGGCTTTATCAAATGCAGAAATTCTGAGGTTTTAGAAACGGTTTTGCAGTCTGGCATCAGAAGAGAGTGAAGGCTACGTGGCAGAAAGTAAGAGGGAATTAAGACCAAGAAATCAGAGGCGAAATTAGTTGGTATTTCGGGAGGCACATAATGGTGTTGCCTCACATCTGTGTGGTACACCAGCCGTTTATCTGTAATTCCAGTGCATTCTTACTGGGCATCTGTGTATAGGATTGCGTAATGCTGCCGACCTGTGGTCAAATCCAAAGCCCTAAAGCCACAGGGTCAGAGAAATAACAAGCAGGCTCAGGGCTACAGACAGCGGCTGCCTACCTAAAGTCACATCAGGTAGCGTGCTACCTACAGTACGTTATGAAGCAATGTAAAATCCATTGAGCCTTCCCTTCGTTGATCCATTAAGTGAAAGGAACTTACCTCTTTGATTCCGTCAAGTTTCCCCAGAGATTTCGAACCCACAAGAGGCGGGAAGGCTGTTGTGCCCCAGTACAGCGCCTCATGCTGCTGTTGGTGTCCACCTCCCCACAACAAGTTCTCCTGGCTACGATTGAACGTATCCCTCCGCGACACTCGCGCATGTCCGTTACCCACGCGACCACACTTATTCTCATCGAAAACAGTCCGCCTGGCAGCGCGTGGCGGTACGCGAGGGGGTGGCTGCGGCAAACCTATGCAATCCTCTGCATCTACGAGAATGGGGTTCACTAACACTGGACTGGAGATATGGAGGTCGCGGATACGCGAGCGGCTTTTGCGCTTATCGAGTGGTTTTCGGCTTTGTCTTGTCAGCGGGACATCCTCAGCCTCTGGCTCGGACTGGACGTCGCGGTAGGCATCCTTCCTGCGCTGATAGGCACGGGCTGCGGGCCCGGACTTCACGGGGCTCTGGAACCTCCGGCGTAGAGCTTTGGGCGAGCTGACGGGAGAGGTCACCGGGCTGAAGGACTCCTGAAGTTTTTGGACAATGCTGCCGAACATAATCACCGCATCCCGGACATGTGCATCTGGAAATATAAAAAGGAAACCGTAATTACTCCTAGTTTATGCGTTAAGATTGCAGGGTGGCTGCACTGATAAGAGATTCCCATTTTAGTCTATTTATCGCAAGATAATACTGTGACCCATGTGCCAAATTCCCCAGTGCCGGGGATGCCAAAATGCCTACACCACAATCCAGTCTCAGTGACTCCATCCTACATCCAGGCGTATATATGATAAGCATTGGTGTGTAGTATTCCTAGCGTGTATAATACCTGTAACTATGTACCACGAGTTATGTACTTTGGCGACTCTGCCAGAAAAGGGTTCCCTGTCTGGGGCACACCCTTTAGCTATTACAGTAGACGTGGAACTTTAGAATTGGAGCAACTGTGCGGCATATAGGCCTAGTGACCCTCTCAGAGTTATCCGAAGCCGCCAGCAACTTAGCTTAATAAAAGAACACTGTTTAGCATCAGAAAGGGAGCAGTTCGTGTTGTGAGTACCTAATGTGTGTTTTACCACAAAGAGAATTCAGTGACTTGCCAATTAGTAGCGATTAGCAGGAGACTGGACTCACTGGAGGGACAAAGCGGGACAGAAATGGCACACGAGCCGCAGAGCACGCCGAGCTGCTGACTCATACAACACACTTAACATCAATTCTCACATAGGCACGACACACGGCCAGATAGCAACTCCCATTAGCGATGAGGGTACAGAATAAGGTGAGAGTAAAGAAAATAAAAAGGAAGGCTTCGCCATTGTGCTCGGGGTTCTTCATGACCGCAATTTAAAAAAAATAAATAAACTACGGTCCTATGAGGAGGCTACCTTAAGCGTTAAACCAGTTATTGCTATTTTTTTTAAGAAGAAAGACAGCATAGTAATGGGACTGGAATGTATGTACTGTAATGGAAATTAAAAGGCAATTTTTATAGCCGAAATGCCACAGGGAGATTATTTTCCATTGTTTTGCTAATTTTCTGTGACTTCCTCGTGATAGTAATCATTAGCCTATATACTTACAGCTTACATATAAACAAAAATGGTATAATTAGGCAGAGGAATAATGAAGTTTAAAAATTACTACAATGTGGGTTTATAATGGAACTATAAAACTTTAGTGGCTGGGGGGTTTATAATGAAACTAAAAGCTTTCTCTTGTTGCCCTTCATATGCGATCTGACCAACGGGTCCCCACAATGAATTTACGATTTCTGCCCAGAATTTTCCGTTCAGGCCAAAGAATTTTGCAGTCGATTACAAAATAACACCCAAAAAGTCTGCGCGCATACGCATTAAGCATGGTAAGAAGAAACTAAGAACTGCAGCTTATTTCTACGAATAATAAGAAACCGTAGCCTATATTGTACATGTGTCCATTCAATGTAAAAACGAGCCCTACCTCAGTCTGGAATTTTTATTATTTAGTGAATTTAATTTTTCCAACCATCCAAACGCACGGAGGGGGAAGGAATATGGGGTCCGGGGGTGATAAAAAAAAACGTTGAGATAGACGAGGGACTAAAAAAAGAAGCCTATGGACACTAATGGTTCCAGTCCAAAAACAGGTAAGGGGAATGAAGGGCTCAACACCTATCTCCAAACTCCCTATACATAGCGAGAATGGAGGATCGAAAACGGCCAGACAGATCACGGAACTTGATGAATCAGTAGAATCCGGGATGTTAGGCCGTGGTCGTTCTGAAAGTGTACTTCCACACGTTTCGTCAACATCTGCGGTCGACATCTTCTGTGGAACTGCGTAGACTTCTAAGATTGTGTCTGACTGCTGCTGTCACAGTTGCTGCTGAGCCTCCGAGATACAATCTTAGAAGTCTACGCAGTTCCACAGAAGATGTCGACCGCAGATGTTGAGGAAACGTGTGGAAGTACGCTTTCAGAACGACCACGGCCTATCATCCCGGATTCTACTGGTTCATCACGTTACTCTGGCCGTGAAAGCCTTTGTAATTATATAGACCACGGAACTGATGGAGAGACGAGGAGGAAATTGACCTGCGAAAAAAGGTCCGTGGTGGCTGGGCAAAGGAGGACCAAAGATCGTGATGCCTGGAGAGAGGTGGTGCGAGGAAGCAAAGCTCACCCCGTGCTGCAGCGCCGATGGGGAAGGCGGAAGACGATTTGCTTTTGCCTTGCTTCGAAAGGGGCCTCATGTAGCAAAACTCAACCGTAAGGCCCTGCATAGAGCATGTAGAAAAAGCATGCAAGGCCCAATCATTTTAGACTAGACAATTGCAGCAGTAACAATTGATGTCCCTAAATATTTACTTGGAAACCATTATTCGATGGCTGCGGGCACTGAAAGTCATACTCTAATAATAAGCTAACAACGAATTATTGTACCATCGTCACTAGATATTACTCAAGTGGTCAGTGGCAGTAATTTTTGATGATGGTAACCGTTGGGGTCACATAATGGACTACCAACCGCCAATGATCTGCGAAGCCAGTGAAAGTGTTCTTGGTACCAATAATGACAGATGGAGAGAGCTATAGCAATGTGTGCGTATTGAAGAAAAGTATGGACAGAGTCTGCGTGCGCTGGACCGGTTGCACTTTTCCTGCGGGGTGCATTATAATTACGGCCGATTACATTCGTAGAGTTTTGACATTAGGTGGATTCACTATCCTGTATTTTGCATGTTAAACTGTGTTAAATATGTTAAATAGAGAATCCAATTATTTAGCACTGCACGAAAATAAATCCATTGCAAGTGTGGAGACATCGCAAATTTGCGTAAATTATAAATAGCCCGGCGGCCATTTTCCCTTTACTATATTATTTTATTTCTTTATCAGTAGGCTATACCTTACAGTGAGATCGGTTCATTTTATAATTACATATTTATTTTATATAGTTATTTATATATGTTATGATAAACAATTTGCCAATTTTTAATTTTAGCATGACTTTCCATAAAGGTGGATGTTTACATTTCCGAATTTAAAATTAGCATGCTGAATCACATGGTGAATCCCCCTATAGAGACCAATATTCTTGCCGATATAAATGCCTTGTGATGTAAAGGAACTTAAATAGCCTCCATGTTTCAGATATAAAGGGTCTTAACAGTGTTGGTGTTATCGAGTTAGATGTGCTATCCAAGTTAACACACAATCGTGAGTGGACCTCGGGAGTGAGTTATCATGCTATATTTAACAGGGTAAACAACGTGGTAGTAGTCAGACGTTTGTGGCATGGTTTTAAAGAAAGTGGCAGAACTCTATTCTAGTGCCACATTTGTTTATATTTTTTGTTCATTTTGGTTACTATAATTTTAAGTATTTTCGGTAATTGCTTGTGATAATAGATTATACAAATAAATTTAAATACTACAAAATTTTAAACGCGTGTTTCAAATTAATCCACAAAAACAAAGATGGCGGCGGTCAAACCTGAGCTATCGATCGCAGCGCAAGTTAAATAGCACTCACACTTAACCAACTTGGAAGTGCGTTTAAGATAGCACGCTGGTTAGCTTGGTTATCGGTGTGTTAACTTAACTTGATATAACACACTTAACTAGGTATAACTCGATAGCACGAACACTGTGAAGACCCCTATAGTATCTTCGAATTAAATGCAAGAAATTTAGCATCTGTTTTACTACCTGCAGATTTTGTTGGCCGGCAAGTGTTAATTTGGTAATTTAAAAAATATTCTATTTTACATCTGTTTTGCCTATATTATTACGAGACCTCACCATGAACTACTACATTCTATAAAGAGCATTTTTTTTACGAAGTTGATTTTCACAGGAAATATCAATCGTAGAGCTGTCAAAAATATTAGTTTAGGCGCTTATTCCACCTACGTCAATACAATAGTCAATACCACATTTACTATTGACTATTGACGAAGGTGGAATAGGCGCCTAAATTAGTAGAAATGCTCCTCTACATACACGACATGATTGTGGCCTTCACTAACACCAATTGGCCACAGTTCTTGAACTCCTTCCTCAGGGCTACCATACGTTAATCGTTTTTATTTTATTTTTTTATTATATTTTATTTTATTTTATTTTTTTATTATATTATATTTTATTTTATTATTATTATTATATTATATTATATTTTATTATTTATTTTTTATTTTTTTACAAATCCAATAATTTTGGCCTATCTGTGTTAGAAAGAAGGTACATTTATCATGTATCAAAATACTCTGAAAAATTTCTTCCATTTTTCGGTTTTCTGGTCGGTTAAAATTCGGTAAGAATCCATCACTACCTACGTTCCCACGAATCTTCTTACCGTTTCGATTTGTAATAAGAATCATGGAAATGGTAACACGTTGTGGAAAGGTTAGTCAATTGAGAGAGTATTCAGGCAATGCTCGCTGTCCATGGTATAGGGACGGGAAAATCCTTTGCTGATGGTATTTTGCCGATGTTTAGCATTACCAAGGTTACACTAACTTTGTATGAGATAAAAGCACATTGTCAATTTGTCATTTAACTGGTGTAACCACATGACGCCTTCCCTTGGTTTTAGGGCCGTGCGGTTTCATGAGGCTATCGCCTCAGAAGTCAGAGGCCAAACTAGATTTAAAGGTTTCATGTGATTGTAGTTGGAACTTATACCGACGGTTACCCGAAGTGTTTTGCCGCGCGGCCGCACCGGGGTTCTAGACGTACACATCTTGTATTGACGTCTAAATTTCTCAACAAATGCTATTAATATAGCATACAAGGCTCCCTCAGTGTAGTGGCGTGAATTCGGTTCCACACTTTTCCTAAATTCCAGGCAATGGCGTAAATTGGGGGATCCTGATGGGGGACTTAGCCCCCCCCCCAGGATTTCAGGTGACAAGGACGTTATGGAAGCTAAAGGCATACTATCCGCAATAACCAAAGGGAAACTCTTTGCATCCTTATTTTTCATTAAGGACATCATGAAAAAATCAACAAATTGACCAAGTACTTTCACAAAAAAAATATTGTTCAAAATGCTTAAAATCCCAATACTTCATCCTATCTTTTGAAATTTTCCTCCGTCGGTAAAATCTAAACTGTACTGCTTGCAAGATGCGTAAAACCTCACTATTTTGGGCTTATTTTTCTTTTTTTTTCTCCGAGGGAGGCCCTTGGGCCCCCTTTCTCCAGGGTATGACATGTGCATTGGTTACTTATACTTGGAAGTTGAATGCATAGGCTCCAATTTAAGGCAGTTCTCTCACCCCGTCCGAAAAAAATTTCTAAATCCTTGCCTCCTACCACCAGTCAGAACAGATTCAGCAATTTGGCCGTCATGTATAGAGAATGAGACGGCCAGGTAGATGAGTGTGTCAGAACTTGTAAAAAAAAATTACGGAGATTAAAAACAAACGATTTCTTAATTTTTAACATTTTGAAAATAGGCGCAAAGTATAAATTTAAAAAGTTTTGTTGTACTGAAGTTGAATAGAATAGTGTACATAATGTTTTTCATACACGTTAATAAAAAAGAAAATTTAAATAACAATGAAGTCATGTAATTTGCTAGGCAGACTTCAGCAGTGAATGAGTAATGAATAAGAAAATCAAAGTCTTGTCCTAAAGCCCCCCCCCCCCCGAAAATTTGGGAGTTTGCGCATGATTCCAGGCGATACAATTTTGTAATAAAACCAAAAAGTTCCGTTTCCGTTTGGAAAGGAATATGACTGTGGCTAACTGTTACGAGGAACAGTAACCTAATAGTTGTGTCATTAACATAGATGAACCATTCTAACACATACACCTAAATCCCAATGAGGAGCAAACTTTCAAAGCGGCACTAATCAATTTTCGTAAAATGTTCAGGAAACACGAAAAACATAATAATTTCGGCTTTATTATAAATAAATAAATAAATAAATAAGGACTTTTTATTGTTTCTATAACTAAGCTAACCTAGCGGAGTTAGGGCTATAAAGCCCTCTCTTACACTCAACTAGGAAGGCCCGGGACCACCAGCTTTACATGCCCTCCGAAGCATGGCCATTATAACGGGAATATAAGATTTTAACCCTTCAGAAGACTGGTTTAAATTTTTCTTGTTTTTGTTTTGATTAGCAGTCCTGATTCAACTCAACTTCAAGATGGAAAATCGATGATAAAATCAATTCTTGATTTTCATGGATTTGTGACGTTTTGAACGTTTGCTCCTCAAATCACCCACCCTCCTTGAGAGAAATCGTTCGTGCTTGGTACTATAAACAAATGAGGGTTAGGCCTGAGGACTAAGGGAGGATTTTCTCTTGACCACTTCTGCACCATTTGGGATTTTAAAGTTGCACAATGTGTTATATTGACGGCTCCCACGATCGCTTGAAAAGTCTCTGTAAAGAATACGAACTGGACACATTGGTAAATGACTGTGCAGTCCAGTGTTCCTTACCGACAAGACCGTGCCCAGGTTTTGATTTCGGGGGGAGGGGGTTCAACCATTTTTTAACGTAATTTATTATTGAATTAATGGATGAATTCTTCAAACAATACAAGTTTACATAAAACAAAAATATTTCGGGGGGTCCGGACCTCTGCTTACCGATACATTTCAAGCGATGGTGGGAACCCCACTTAGACTCTGTAGTGATGCCATGTTAACAGTTCCTAGCTGCAAAAAATTCTAGACCGCGAATATTGTTTAGGCCTAAATTGCGCAAATTTCAAATGAAAAATATCAATAATTCCGACATATTTCAATACTTTACACTCAAAAGGCGTCATAAAAATCAGAGACGCGCCCCTAAACTATAGTGTTACAGTTACAATATAAAGAACTAAAATAAAAGGGAGCTTAAGTAAACTGCACTTCTGTTTCTAAAATGGGCCCGCAGTAGCAATAGATATTTGCTTCTTTTTTTATACTGTACGAGTGAACGCTATAGGCTTACCTATATCATCTACAGTAGGCACTAAGCTAACTGACTTAAAAGGCCTTTATGGCCTTCTTATTTACAAGATATCAGAAGTGTCAATCCGCTAGTACTAGTTGAAGTCTGATCATTCATGGCCTTGAAATTTACTCGGCCTCAATGGGTCCAGATAGAAATATGGAATATAATAGTTGCAATAACTGACTTGGGTCTATTTACATAGCTACAACCTAGCACAGGCCCGGCCCGAGGTATTTTCTTGAGTGGTGCGAGTTTACATTTTAGCGCCCCCCCCCCCCCCCCTCCCAGAGACCGTAAATTATTCATGAACGCTTGAGTATGGGAGACATTAAAAAATTGTGCATGCTTCTTATAAAGGGATTGTATTAGGCAACTGTAACTAATAACTAAATGTAAAATTATTGAAATTTCTCCTTCCTAGCTTTGATGCTAGCAAATTTTTTAATCAAATGATCATAGGAGAGATTGTTGGCGATCTCATTTTCTATGGATAATATGGCTAAGTCCGACAATTTCTCATCAGCTAAAACAGACCTTAGGTAGGTCTTTATCAATTTTAGCTTGCTGAAGCTCCTTTCTCCCTTAGCAACAGTGACCGGTATAGTAATGAAAATGCGGAGAGCTGTCCAAACGTTTGGAAACATATCTTTCCAACAATGCTTTGCCAAAAACTCAAGAACCCCCTTTGGATGCCCATCGTCGCCGCCTAAGAACGCACTAAGGCTCCTTATTTCTTGGGCTAGCTCGGTACCCGAAATATCACTGAGAGCGCCATGGGTTAAGACAGATTCTAAATCTGAGCAGGCCGCATTCAAACCATTATGGTCGATCTTTTTCAAATCGTACATAAATTGCCATGTACTATTAATGTCACTTAATTGGGAAAAGCGCAACTGCAATGAATTAATGGCTGTGTCAATCATTGGATAGAAGACAGAGGTGCGAAACGCTGTTTCTGGGTCAGTAGGAGATTCGTCTTGATTTTCATAAGAAAACATCTTCTTTTTCCTTCGCAGACGGACAGTTTCAAACTCCTGAGTGATTTGTGCTTCTTCAGCGATTTCTTTGGCAGTGATGAGTGCAGAAGTGAAACCTGTACTTCTGTATTCTTTTAAAAATTTCAAGCATTTATTCATAATTTTTGTAGCTTCGGACAAATCCATGGTTTCAGATTGCATTGTTTTGCTTACTAGATTAACCTGGAATAAAACATCGTACCATATGACTAACGCCATTAAGAACTCGAACTTTTCCAAATTTACAAGAAGCGATTCAGCCTCTGAGCTTGCAACAGGGTCCGTTGATTGTTCATATTCATCCTCCAGAGCCCTTTTAACTTCAGCATACTGATACCGCACTGCTTTCAAGCTGTTGATCCTGCTTTCCCAGCGTGTGTCACAAACCTTTTTCAGGCTTAAATTTTGCAGATGCTCTGAGACCACCTTCCACCGCTTTGTTGAATTTGAGAAATACACAAACAGCCGTTGCAGCACACCAAAAAGAGACACTGATTTGATAGAAGTTTTTGCTGCATCGGCAACCACAAGGTTGAGACTATGACAGCCGCAAGGGTTAAAAAAGGCTCGTGGATAGGTTTTAGCAATGCGACTCTGAACTCCTTTAATGTGTCCAACCATATTAGCACCATTATCATATCCTTGGCCCCTGCAGTCATTCATGTCAATACCATATTTATCAATTATTTCGTCCAAAAATAAGCCCGTCAGGCCGGCTCCAGTTGAGTCAGCCACTGGCTTATATGTCAAAAAACACTCACGCACACGCGCTTCATCGACGTCGAAAAATCTGAAGGTGACACTCATTTGCTCAGTGTGGCTGATGTCAGGAGTACAGTCTAAAATTATAGAAAAATACTTGGCACTTCTTATTTTAGATAATATTTGGCCTCTTACTTCGTCAGCTAATAATTTAATTACTTCGTTTTGAATATTTTTGCTAAAATAAAAATGCTTGGATTCCTTCTGCATCACTCTTCGCAAGTGCTCCATCATGACGGGGTCGAATTGGCCAAGTAATTGTACAAGGCCTAAGAAATTCCCATTTCTTGGAGTGTATAAAGTGTCCTTGCTACCACGAAAAGGCAAATTGTGTTCAGCCAAAAACAGCGTGATGGCGATCATTCGTTCCATAACAGAAGACCACCTTGCTTTTTCATCCTCCAATTGCTTCTGAAGCCCTTTATCTATGCCACAACATTTTTTTAACCTTTTAGCCGTTTCAAGCCACGTTAATAAGGCTTGCTGGTGGTCGTCAGAAAACTCATGGCTCGTTAGTAAACGAGACAAATGATGCCAGTTGTCAGAGCCAACATTGGAAAGATGGCAACGACTTGTGCGCTTGAAGATGTGACAACAAAAGCAGTATACTTTCTTTGTTGAATTGGAATAAACAAGCCACTGCCGCTCATATACTTCTCCGTTGGGCATGCTTTTTTTGAAATGGCTGTTGGAAAAATGCCGGCCTTTCTCATTTTTTGGGTATTTATCATCATCGAGTTTCCCGTTTTGCGGCCCCTCTTCAACGATCATGTCAATAACTTGTGAAGACAAGTAAGAGGGCCACTTGGCTATGTCCATAGAAAAACTTCTTTCTTCTTCACTGCAAGGCAAGTTCTCAAAAATGGCCTCGTCCAGCGCAACCGCCTGGGCCTCACTCTCAACCGTACTTTCCTTGCTTGTACTAGGGGGCTGGGTTGGGTCTGGATGTGGACCTGGCCGTTTTAGAAATTTGGCCATTTGCGCCGCTTGCTTTTCATTCTCAGCTTCCCTAGCTCTTCTTTTCCTCTCATTTCCGGCGCCTGACAATTTTTTCCACATTGCCTTTGCAAAGTTGCTAAAATAAAAGACACATAAATTACCTTAAGTCTAAATAAAGTCCAAAATAAATAAATATACAATAAGTTGGACATACAGTAGACATAAATTCTCTTATTTGATATTAATAACAAACACAAACCATTCGCAGAATTGCAAGCCGAGCCACTTCTTAATCTGCTTTGTAACTCTCTTATTTATTATAACAACAACTTAATACAAATACCGCTATAAAGCATCTGCGTCTGCTTACCTTAAAATTTTTTTGTTGCCAATTGCAATTATTTATAAAAATCTCACAAGAGATACGAGTGAAGCTGAAATTAGTAACCAATAACAATGCTATGATCTGCCATTTTAGTTAGGGTGGCCAACATAACCACTCGGAGTTGTCGTGGAAGGAGTTAACGTTCCACCACGTTAAACCGGTTGGCGCCAGATTTAAAACAAGTCTTCTATAAAAATTATTTTATTTTTATTTTTTTTAAATTATCCCGCTTGAAAACACAAAGCCGAGTCCAAGGGGGCGTCTCGCGGCGCCCCCTTGGACTCGGCGCCTGGTGCGGCCGCTCCACTTGCCCATAGGACGGGCCGGGCCTGACCTAGCATTCACTTAGGCTGAAGCAAAAATAGGTAATTGTCACTTTCATATTCACATCTATAGCTTTTGGGTGGCTATGAAAGCCGAAAGGCCAATAGTTTTAAAAGTAACCTATAGTAAATTAAGTTCCAACAAACCTTATTTCCACTATTGTGCGCCCAAAAATCCGGAGAATAATTATCCAATAATCCAGGATTTTGCGATGTAAACACTTGCAACCAGCACAGCACTAATATTTTTAAACAATCACACTGCCGAGCTACCCAGATTAGGTTATGCACTAGATCCCTTATGGAAACCTACAACACTGAACCACCACACAGGGCACTCCGTTACCAACTGACTCCACGTAGACGGCAAGGTACAGAGCCAGGGTTGTTAACAAAACAGACAGCGCGGCTTCTACAAGTAATAGAAACCAGTCTTCTTACAGTGAATAACATCCAGTTAGGCACAACAATGGTGAGTCTAAAGAAGATTAGTCTGGATACTTCATTCAATACGTGCCGCATGAGCATTATACATTTTGCCGATAGTATGCGATGGGGTGTTGGGAATTTTTAGCGCGTAAGTCTTTGAAAATGGAACTTCAGGTAATCAGGTTTTCGATTTAACTAAAAAATTAAATAGTGAGAGACAACTGATCGATACTTAAAATTAACATCTTGTTCATGTTCTTAATTTTTATTATTATTATTATTAGAGGGGCAGGGGAAAACGGGGAAAAGTAAGACGAAAATAACTAATTTATTTCGTAATGCATAACTTGCCAGTTCTAATACATGTTAGGGTCAACAGTGAGCGGCATAATTCAGCGGTGTTGATGGTAGAATAATGAATTCATCTGCTTGGTAAAAGAGACCTGGTCTTACTCCCACCCACAAAATAAGGGCATGCAGAGTAGTGGTACAGACTCCGACGTTCACCCGAAAGGTTGTTGGTTCGAGTCCCACACTTGCTACATTTTCTGGCCATGCTTCGGAGGGCATGTAAAGCAGGTGGTCCCGGGCTTTCCTAGTTAAGTGTAAGAGAGGGCTTTATAGCCCTAACTCCGTTAGGTTGGCTTACTTGGCTTAGTAATAAAATAAAAATGTCAATATTTATTTATTTATTTATAAAATAAAAATATCTATACGCCACTGGGGGCTGGGGCATAGCCACCGTTAGCTACTTCCACCTCCTTTTGCACAATGCCATATAGAATATGGCATTATCGTATGGAACCCTTATCACATGAATAAAATTAGACACATTGAAAAGGTACAAAAAAGTTTTTGAAATATTGTGTCCGAAAGTTTGAAGGTATTGACCCGACAATGCTGTCATATAAACCGCTACTAGGTAAGTACAATTTAATGTCATTAGAGGACAGAAGGGGATTCCTGACCTAATGTATATATATATAAAGTTATGAATAACATTGAACATAACGGTTTTTTTATAAATCGGTTGTATTTTTATGCCTCAACAGTAGTAACTAGATCTAGACCCCCTTTTCTATCAACCACCTAGCCGGGTGGACATTACCTTTCATTCCACTGTAACCAGAATTACAACCCTGCTCAACAAACACTCACACTTAGACCCATTTTTTGATAAATTAACAGTCTATAGAAGAAAGTGTCTTAATGTATTTGCTTGAAATTGCCTCTTTATAGGTATTTGTTTTAATACCAATGCGTCACCATTGAATTTATTGTTTCTATTAGTTAAGTTATATTCTACTCTCAGAAGAATTTTTTTATGTTATTATTAATTTAGATTATTGTACAATGTATATGGTGAACACTGTTTTTGTACAATTAAAAACTTATTCTATTCTATTCTATTCTATCCCCTTTGGCTATTGACCTCTATCACATTAACTTTGAACACACCACTAGTCTTCTAAGCCTAAAAGTTAATGAACTGAGAAAATACTCCTGTACCATCTGATGATGCATTCTGTCTCACGCATCTCCAACAAATTGTCGCAGGTGATAGGATGCAGAAGAAATTAGTGGGAACTCTAGTGTATGAAGGCGAGGCATGCATGGGACACGCAGAGGGTCACCTAGGGCCGGTGGGAACCAGACTCCTGCGGACACTACACTTGAAAGCCATCGATATAATGATGAGGGCGGGTAATAGCAAGGTATGGGTTAGCTATATGTTTCAAAGCACTTAAGCAATTCTGACTTCTTCGTATCCCGCATCCATGGAGCCTACCTGCGTCGGCCAATTTTTATTAGATACCTGGAAGCTGTAAGACTTGATTTCTTCTTCTTCAGTCGGTACTCCCCTGCGTCCAAGGAATATATTTCTAAATAAGTTGTCAATTATACTATTGTAATGCAAAAATCCTGTGGGCCCCAAGTTAATAAACTTTTCGGAGGAACTGTAAACGCTTTAGATGATGCAACATGTTTTCTAGTTCACGTGTGTGTTAGCAAAGAATTTAATTTAAATTTCAAAACAATTTCATACCATTTAAAATAATACCATTGAATATATAACACTATAGAAAGGCCCCTGCATTTACGATTCCATTCTATAGAAACGCGAACTAAGATGATACTTGGCAGCGAACTGTAGCTCAACGCAAGCACCACCCGCGGAGCTTCATACCTGGGTCCGGCTAGGGGTTGCAAGTCACATTGTACACTTCCTTATCCCTGTTTCAGAACAGGGCCAGGTACAGCATTTACTCATTTAGAAAGCACTGAGCAGTTCACGGGCCTCGTTCATTTATACTTAAATGTTGCAATGTTTCAACATTGTCAGTGCAGGCGCTTTAGGTAAATTTAGTTCAGTATATGCGAAATATGAGGACCGCATTCTATAAATAGTTTTCAACTCCGAAAAGCTTACAGATCATTATTCTCGATGTTACCAGGGGGTTTGCTGGTCCAATTTTTTTTTTTTACTCCCCGGCCAAGTAAAAGGACTAAAAAAAATATTTTGGACCCATTTTAATGATTGTTTTCAGTGACAATATCCAATTGTCTCTTACGATTGAGGATACTTTTATTTTGTGGGAGAGTGGTTATCCGCTCTGTAGTGTAAGGTAAGTAGTGGGGGGGAGGGGGGGGGGGTTAAATGTCGAAGAAGAGGCCGGTGGCTCTTAGGAACTGTGGCTGTTTTGTTTCCCAGCGCTTCATGACGTTTTTGGATGTGTTTTTGTGAATAGGTCTATTTGTATTGTATTCATTAACTATACGTAAGATTAAAACTCCCTTTCGGCTCTGGCCGATCAGGTATAGGGGATTCTGCAGACCCTGCTTTTAGTTTACGCTACATATGTACAGTATGTAATTAAAAATGAAAAAATCGTCATTAATTTCCCGACAAAATATTCTTATGTTCCAAATTTCGAACACAATTTAATAACTTTGATAAGTTCACCAAATTATTTTCACTTTGACTGGACGCCATCTTAAAATGGTTGATTTTTCGTAAAAAGTGTTGATCACCATTATCGAAGATAATAATAACGGGATTTCAGTCAAATTTTAATTCATTCCTCTGAGACCAATATTAACTGAGATATGAATTATATGAAGTTTCAATCGACCGCCATCTTGTAACTATCTAGTGGATCTTGCTGGTAAACAAACTCGATCAAGACATTTGTATGATCAATTAATCAAAATCGGATAATATTCACGGAAGTTTGAGTGTTTCCTAAAATCCATATACATACATACTCTACATACATGTAAATAATGTATATATAACTTATATAACATTTTTAACAGGGGTGGTTTTAGGCTCAAGGGGTCATGAAATGAAAAGTGGTGAAGAAATCTTCGGAAAGTCGAACATTGGTCGCCATCTCAATACATAGATGAATCTCCCTAAAATTTGCATTATTGACAATTATGTGGAAGCTTCTTTTTCTCCCTCAGCTACTAGATCCTTGCTTTTCGGGCTTTAGGTAGGGCCTACTGTGTGAAAAGGATATTATAACGAAAAATAACAGGTACCTACAGTATTTTATTCCACGCGAAGTAGTTTTTTCATTTTCCATTATCTCCTTGCAGTATACAGTAGAAAACGGTAATTGAAAAAAAAATTGATAATTGTAAACAATATTTTTCGGGACTTTCGGTACTTTCGGGACCGGGACCTGGGCATTTTTTCGGGACCGGTACCGGTACCACCCCAGTACCGTACCGGGCGAACACTAGCCAAATTGCTGGATCTGTTCTAAATGGCGGATTTTGACATTTTTCTCTGGGGGGTGGGAGAATTTCGCCTAAAATGGGAACCTATGCATTCAACTTCCAAGCATAAGTAACCAATACACATACTATTATATATATACAGGGTGGTGACTAAATTGATATTTTGGGATTATATTTTAAACAAGGGGTCGGATGGAAAATCTGTTGGGAGTTATAGGTGGACCATATTGAAAGAAACAATTTACTGTCAATCAAACTTTCCTAGCTGTAGCTTGAAAAGGCATCAAAAGTGTTTTAAATAAAATAACCGAAATCTGGCACCTGCGCGTGTAAAGTTAACCTCACTCTGTGTTATAACTATCGAACAGTAATAAAATTATTATGTTATGGTGCCCATTCCATTGACCGGCTAGGGCTATTTCCAACAACGGTGACGTGGTAGCAGACATTCAAGACTTAGGTGGCGTTTCCATCGACCTCGCTTTGCAGAATTGACGGAAATGTTTATTTTCCTCTATGCCATAGTTAAAATTGATCAATGATCATACAGTAAAATCACAAACAAACAAACTAAAATTAAAAAATGGCTTCATGGGATATGTTAATTACAAACATTTTAATAGATTTCTATTAAAAAAAAACAAACATTTCCGTCAATGTCATTTGCAATCTGCAATGCGAGGTCGGTGGAAACGCTACCTAAGTCTTGAATGTCTGCTACCAGGTCATCGTTGTTGGAAATAGCCCTAGCCGGTCAATGGAATGGGCGCCTATCGACAACTTACAACATGAAAAAACATGTTCAAGTTCACACAGGCACCACTGTGACGAACGAGGTGCGTAGTCCTGTGATGGAAACATCAGTTTCAAGAAACTGCTTACTGTGCCTAAACGGTGCGTTTTAGCACCTCTGTTGTGTAACTTTTTTGTTCTGTTATAAATTATCTATCAATTGACATAGTTTTTGATAGGGCATTCCATAAGAAAAAAATACACTTTTGGAGATATCTCGTTTCGGTTTGCAGATAGGAAAATTCGATTGACAGTAAAATGTGTCTTTCAAGATGGTCCACCTATAACTCCATAACAGATTTTCCATCGGACCCCTTGTTTAAAAGATAATCCCAAAATATCGATTTTGTCACCACCCTGTATATACTGTACATATATATAGCATATATAGTATTTGGTCAATATGTTGATTTTTTTCATGATGTCCTTCATGAAAAAATAAGCATACTAAGAATTAATTTCCCTTTCGTTATTTTGGATACTATGCCTTTAGCCTCCATAACGTCTTTGTCACCATAAATCCCTGAGGGGGGGGGGGACCTGGCGGGCTCAGCCCCCCCCCCCCAGGACCCCCTATTTACGCCAATGTATTAGATTTATCATAAGTTCGTGGGTCTCCACCTATATAACAACTTATGGCTTTTAACCTCAGGCCCGGTCCTTCATGTATACTCTTTTCACCAGGTTTCGGTTTCGGCTATTCGGTGCCTGCTGAGGTATAATATGTATAATATATATCGCTCATGCACAGGAAAAGTGACAAATTTCAAAAAATTGCAAAATTGAGTTATTTATACAAAAATGTGTAGGAAAATATAGTGAATTTTATAAATGTAGTGTTACATATCCAGTTTAATTTGTTTCCATAAGATTGCGTTTTGTCACTGATCCATTGCCAAGTTTGACTACTTCGGATTTGCCAATACTGACATAATTCGGAATGGACTCCAGGCGTTGACGTGGTAATTTCACTTCTCTTTCAAGTAAACTGTCACATCTCAAAAGTATTAAGTACCTCGATAGTAATACAAGTAAAAACTAAAAAAAATGGTCAGAACTAAAATTTGAATTATCTCAAAAGTCAATATTTAGAAATGTGTCACTTTTCTCGTGCATGAGCGATATGTATAATATGCATGCTAATATTTTTTTGTTCCATTTTTTGTTTTCAATATGCAGTGTAAGTGATTTGATAATTTTTAGACATAGAATGTAGTGATGCTTCTGATTTGGTAGGTAGCTAGTGGCGGAATCAAAAGATCGTTTAATAATGTAAAAAAGGACTTTTCAACGTTTTTCTAATTTATCGTTTCCAATTATACATGTATATGTGATATAATGTACCTGTATGTACAATAGATCTATCACCTACTACAAAAGAACAGGTACCTCTTTTATAGCAGTTATAACTGGGGCTGTTTCATGTAGATTCATTCATTCTACCTGTTTGGATATCATAGGGTTTTAACGTTTAACTTGTTGTAATTTTTGAATTGTCATTACTTACAATAGAATTATTTGGTTGTATATTTGTATATATATATATATTTTGGTTTAACCCATAATTGCTAAAAATCTGTTGGTAATTGAAAGGTGATGTAATGAGTGGCCATGCTTCGGAGGGCATGTGAAGCAGGCGGTCCCGGGCCTTCCTATTTGAGTGTAAGAGAGGGCTTTATAGCCCTAACACCGCTAGGTTGGTTTAGTCATAGAAACAACAACAAAAAGTCCTTATTTATTGCTTTCCAATTTATACGTAGTACCTACAAGGAAAGCTTTGTCATGGTCGAAATGTTCGATTCCGAGATTTCAACAGATTTACACGTTTTGAGGTCCCAGGAACCCAAAAAAGTGGTTTTTACGAAATGTCTGTCTATCGCTCTGTCCGTCTGTCTGTCGCTCTGTCTGTTCATCGATTTCTGGGCAAACTACTCGGTTAATTTAAAAGAAATTTAGCATGTAGGTTCACAAAAATCATACCTCGGGACCGTTTTTTTGTATCATCTTTTAAAAAAATAATGTTTTGCACAAAAATAAATATTTTTTTGGGAAAGCAACCTGTCCGGTTTCGTTACTCAATGTAACACCTTAAACATGTCTGAAAGTAGAAATCATCGAAAATTATTTGTTATAGTCATTTTTCCTTAAATTTTTTATTTTTATTTTTTACCCCCAGAAGCAAACTATCTTGGGGCAAGCGACCTCCCGCATTTTATTAACATTAATATCGACTACAATATATATGAATTTAAAAGAAATCGTTGGAGCCGCTTTTGAGAAATAATTTTTTTAAACGTTTTTTTGGAGTTTTGTGTGAAAGACGGCGGGCAAACTTACAAATTTGAAAACCAGTGGAATGGGGTGTAAAAATAAATAAAGCATCATTGAAGATTTTCCGTCAATGACAAAATCAAATTCGAAGTATAATTGACCAGTGGAATAGCCGCCTTAGCATTATTCCAATTTGAATTTGAAGGAGCTGTCATATACGGCTTCAAAATAATAATAGGTAGATTTAATATTTTACAGTAGATCATTAAGTCTAATTAAATCATCTGCAATTCTAAAATAAACTATTGTTGGAAAGCCTATGCTGAGCAGAAGTACAATGCTAGGTCAAATAAAATAAAATATATGCAGTATATACCACTGGCTATTATTTAAATAGGCAGCCAATTGAACGGGCAGGAAGAAAGTGAGAGTATTGCATGGTGAGGGTATTTAGACCGTCCCTGGTAAAGATGTGACGGGTTGGACCCTGACGAATTGCACAATGGGCTCACACCAGCGGGACGTCCGACCTTTTTTTCTAGTTTGTAGGTATTTCACCAGAAAAGCCTGTTTGCAATATTTGACCGTCGTGACCATTCTATAGTGTTATATATTCAATGATAATACTAATAATAATAATATTAATAATATAGCCTACAACATGTATTTGAACTAAAAAGCTACCTATTTCTATTATATACCAAACAAATGATCAAAAAAATTAGAATTACAGTTTAGACTAAATTAAGGTAAGTTTTTGGGCTATTTGGGCTTACGCTCATCGCCGTCAATTATGTATTGTCGGAATTTTTATTTTTTTAACATTTTTTTTCTTAAATGTAGTTGTCAAATTTCTGGTCAATACACAATTATTATTATTATAAGTTAAATTAAGCTGTGGATGATGGGATCTTTCAAAAAGGGAATTTCAGAATCTCAAATCTTACAGACATAATTGTAGACATAGACTGTAGTTCGCTTCGCAATAGCCTAAAACATTTGGTGAATTGGGCGTGTGGGGAGTGAATGGCACAACTCATCCGTGTACACTATATAGGGGAGAATGGAGGGGAAGATGTAGAAAAGAATGGCTGGACGAAATTAATAAGGATTTGTCCTGGTAGGAGGATTAGGGAATTTGAAAACCTTGGAGAAGGTATCGCGGCAGGTCATAACCGAACACAGACCTCAATCGAAGAAAAGTCTGATGAACAAAATTCGATCCCATGATGGCGTCAGCATTGTTTCGGAAACCCGTAAAATTTAGTCGGAAATTAACAACTACTATCAACTAGTATAACAAATATTAAGTAGGCTATTGTAGAGCAGTACATGATCGGGATGGCCGCGAAACCGGTAACCGGTAACCCTGTACTGATTCTTTTAAAAATACCCTTCTAGTCCAATAATGTCCCATGATTTTTTTTTTTTTACTAAGCAATGAGGCACAAGCACAGAACATTTCACAATGTAGACCAAGATTCAGATCAAAGAAGGGTAGGAATGGATACCTAGGTCCGTCTACCTGCCTGAAAAGGGATGTTGGGGTGTTGAAGGAACACCTGCCAAATACAAGACTGATAATTGCCTTGATTACTACCTAATACCCGAAGCTCTTTATGACTTCTGTCAGAAATACTGCAGCTTACACAAAATATCCATTGATTCAATAGATTAATAGAAAAATATGGTATACGCCAATAAATACGTTTACAGTTTCCCCTTTGTTTACCATGTCGTAATGTCTTATGAATACAACAACAGGTAGGCTACTCTAGATTTCATTTCATACATATTGTATGTACTATTGCGAAATGTCATGTAGTTTACAACAATATTTATGTATTCTGTACTGGTATATGCATATATACTGTACACATAGTATGAGAACAGTGTAGTATTGTACTTACGCCTAGGTTCATGAAAAATTCGTCAGGACATTATACTAATGTACTGCGGCTTACGATATGATAAACAAGGCAAAGACCGTAAACATATTTATCAACTGCAAAACATAAGTTGACGATGTCGCACTGTTCTATGCAATATACACACAGCTAGTGTTTCCTATTTTGGTCCGAAAGTCACCCTAAAACGGCTACTGACTACTGAATATTGTAATTTGACTAAAGAACTGTGGTTCATCAGCCGGTCAGGAGTTCTTCTTACTTCGGAGTTGTCTTGATGATTTTTATTACAGACATAAAATCTATAATCTGTCCTCATATTACGAAGAGAAACGCATTACGGAATTATAATATACTCTACAGGTACTGCAGTTGTAATTGATGACATTTTCTCATGGTAGACAGTTTGCCCTGATGTTGATTGAGAAAGTGGTTCAGAGACTGATAAAGGGATCTGTAATACTAATTTATATGCTACATCTGTACGCAGTTGGCTCCTTATACTGTATGCTATGAATGGTAACACCTGTACAGACAACTTCCGTATAAGAATATGCCGCAGAGTTCATTCATATAAAAGCCGAAAGAGTCTGATTGCCGACGCAAAGCTTCCCCTCCATACTGAAAGTCATGATGGTAATATCTCGGGGAGTTATTTGTTTGTTGTTTCTTAAAGAGCCACTCCCACCAAGTTTCGGTTGACAATTCTGAGCGTATATACATTTAGAGTAGTGGTAAGGACTCTACCCAAAGGTTGTAGGCTTGAGTTCAACACTAGCTGACCGAAGACAGAGGATATAGAAATAGAATTGAGGAAATCCGATCCAATTTTTTTGTAAAATCAGCTTCGTGATGTCAGAGAATTTGCAACGAATTACGATTCCAGAATGAATGTAAGAATGTTTATGGTATATAATATACTAGGCCTACCTACTTTGTTAAAATGTGCCCCGAAGAGGAAGGAACTATAACAAAACTGTAACAACTTTGACGAAATTAAGTAAATCGTCGTTCTACAGTCTCGAACAGATGGAAATTGTCAGTGATGAAAAGTTATAAATTAATAAAAGAGCTCGGATTATAAATTTAAATTGCCTCATCTAAAATATTATTAGGTAGCCTACTTTAAAATAACACGATAATGTACTTTGCACGGGTTTACTGATTTTATATAATAGCCTAGAATATCTAGTAATTCCTTCGGATGAATACTCTGCGTTTTGGGATAGCTTGTAGTTTAACTTGACCAAAAGGATTAGGGCGTCATTTCTTTTTCAAAATATATTGAAAGGAAATGAAATGAAAAACGGTTTTATATTAGGTGAGCTTTAGCCCCGAAGGGCTACTCTACCAGTTAACCTCTGAAATCACAGGCGTCTGCCTTTAAAAGCAGTAGAAACAAAAATGTAGACTATATCGCTAATGAGGCAACCCAAATTTCTCAGGGAAATAATCCTGATTCCTGGGTCATATCTAAGTTAGGCGCAAAGTCCACCGACCTCGTATTTGATACTGAGACATTTTTAGACTGTCTTTAAAGTCTCCTACCACGTCATATCATGCTCAGTATCAAATACAAGATCGGTGGACTTTGCACCTTACTGTATAATCAAGATGTTATGTCATAACTGTCAAATTTGGAACACATACAATTAGTTGTAGTGGCAAAATCGTGATATTACTAAAATGGGTCTTATGCTGGGCAAGTCGGCACGATATACCACGTCGGAAGGTACCGTTTTCCTCACATTAGTGTGATAGCCAATCTAGATCCTTTCCAGCGATGCGTCTGATGAGTGCGATTTTATCAGTAGCACCATCTTCCCAATCCCAGATTAAAATTTTATTATTGTTAAGTTGCGTTCAAGCAAAAAAAATTCCCAAGTAACTAATGCCTCATGCAGGTGGGGACGATATATTACACTAGTGGCAAGTAGGTGCTGAACGAACTATAGTATCTTACAATAAAAGCTGGTAGTAAAGAATACTCTACTAGTCTACTACTATAATGGTCTTACAAACAGAAAGCCCTAGCTAAACTTATGTTAAATACAGTAAGTCTTTAACTTGCACTCCAAAAGATATTAAGTGGAATAGATAATAGAACATGGGTGTTTCGCCCGGTTGTGGATTTTTCACTGTTTTATTGCCGCATAATTTACTTTAGATACCGTGCGTAGAACTACCGTACTACTTTAAAATATCGTACTTACTACATACTCCTTGCCGCTAAGGCCGGTGAAGGCCCTTGGCCTGCTCTGCCACATCGCACCAGCCTGCGCGGTCCTGCGCTCTCTTTCACCAGTCATCGACGCCAAGGGTCGGCAGATCCTCCTTGACGTCGTCCAGCCATCGCATCCGTGGTCGTCCCACCCGTCTTCTCCCTTGCGTCGCGTTGTGTAAGGCTGCTCTTGTTGTCCTATTGCCTGGCATTCGTTCCACGTGCCTTAGCCACCTTGGTATATCGTGTAGAGCTCATCATTCTCTCTGTTCCACCTCCCCCCCCCCCCTTAACCACCTTACCATGCACATTATATGGAAATTGTATGAATCCAATGATTCATGATCCAAAGGTAGGACCATTCGTCAGAACGCACATGGGCTGCTCTAGAGCTGATTGCTTGCGCACTGGACTTGTCTAAATGAAAAGAGAATGTATAGGTAACTTGAAACAAAGACTGCGACTGGTCAATGAGGCGTACAAGATGGCCATTTCTACTCGTAATGTATTGTAGAGAAATCAGTGGTAAAATAGTGACCATGTCATTTATGACAAGTAGTGTCAATACGCAAGGTCCACCGCGTACTTTCTTCTCCATTCTTATGACAATCTGGAACGTTATTTTTTGTTATCCCGCATGCTTTCATTGATTTATATTTTCTATCGGAAAATTTACGCTCATCAGTCAGAGAAGAAACCTGCGAGCAGCAGGTCTAGCACATCGCTATGTTGGACAAGAAAAGCTATTGATAAACTACAATGAGTTGAACCTAGCTGACGTCACATGCCGAAAAATGCATGTATAAAAGTCAAATTGGTAAATAAATGCTTAATTCGTTTTTAAATTAAATTAAAATTTATGCAATGAACTTGCACTCCAAGCGTATCACCGTAAGTAGACTGAGGCGGTACTGTGCAAGTGTTACGCGTACAACAGTCATCTTGCAAATGATATTATAGAGCTTTCGTATTGCTATGGGTTTTTTCAAGTTCAGCTCAAGAGCATTTTGATATGGCTTTCATGTGACTTTTCTGAATTCCAATATTTTTTTTAAAGATTTTTGAACTATGATTGTGACGGCTGGTGGAACTTAGTGCAATTTACCAATAGCCTCCCCCATAAACAAATTACCTTTTCATGGATGCATAAGAGTATAAGGCTGTACAATGTATCGTATTATTGGGAAGTACAAAATTGTTACTGAACGTAGGCAGTAAGTAGCCTGTATGCCGTGGGATGATCAAACTTGATGGTTGGAAGCGTTCCAAACAATCGCCAATCAGGATTGAGGAAACTTGTCTAAATATTAACCATTTCGATAATCCTGATGTGCAATTGGATGGAACAACTCCTATTAAGCTCTATATGTTATGTACGAATATTTACCTTGACATTTGACATTAGACTATAGTAGAAGCCACTCAATACCACCGATTGCTGAAATTTTAGAGAGTACAAAAATAACACGAAGTTTGCGTTCTAATGAGAACTAGTGTGCCCGGGCCCAAAATTTAACACTAAGACAATTATTAGATAATTTATTGTACCTAAAGTGAAACATGGTGCATTTATAAGCATGACAAAAAAACTGGAAGCCTTTGAGTTGTGGTGCTACAGAAGAATTTTGAAAATTTCATGGAGAGACCACATAACCAACGAAGAAGTGCTCCATAGAATAAACGAAAAAAGATCGATTATGGCCACCATTTCAACAAGAAGAGGCAAATGGAGGGGGCAAATTCTGAGACACGAAGGGCTCCTCAAGAACGTCATTGAGGGTTTGGTTGAAAGCACCAACTTAAGATATTGAATCACTAATTTGCTGTGCCAACTCATGTACCATTTCTTTTGAACTTGATAACAGAAACTATGTTATTATTGCTATTTACCGACCTCCGGCTTGCAAAGTCGATTCTTTCATTGAGTCACTAAATAAATATTTAGAGTCTGGAGTATCTAATGGGGTAAGCAGCTATATTATAGTGGGTGATATAAATATTGATATACTCCCGGCTTATGAAAATAATTGTGATTCAGTTTTGTCTAATCATGCCTTTGAGTATTTGGATACATTGGGCTGCAATGGGTTCCTCCCTGCTATAACAGTCCCCACCAGAGTTACAGAAGACACTAAATCTTGCATCGATCATTTCTTTGTCAAAAATGTTGATCCTAACCATGCTTCTGGTTCGGTAATTACGTCGTTTAAAATAACTGACCATTTCATTACTTCATTTTTCCTTGATAATATGATTTCAGAACAACAATCCTCCAATAAACCTATCATAAAGAGATGTATTAACTATGTAAATCTTGAATTGCTGCTAAAAGATGAGAATTGGGGTCGTGTGACTCAGTGTACTAATCCTAATGATGCTTCAAATAGTTTCTCTGGAATACTCCAAAGCCTTGTTGACAAGTGTTCACTATTGAAAAATATTAATACCAGTAGGAAGAGAAAGCTTAAACCTTGGATTACACATGAGTTAATTGGTCTAATAAGGAAGAGAGATAAATTAAAACAAAAACTTAGAAATAACCCTGATAACACATTCTTGCGTAATGACTTCGTTAATTACCGAACAAGGATTCATAATTTAGTTAAAAAGACAAAAAGGGATTACTATAAATCAAAATTGGTCGAATGCCAGGGGGATCTAGGTAAAACTTGGAATATTATTCGGGAAATTACGAGTAACAAAAAGAAATCCAATCAAATTGAAAAAGTACTTTGTCCCACTGGGGAAGTTACTGCTGACTCCAAGTGCATAGCTAATGTGTTGATCAAACATTACGCAAATGTTGCAAGTGATTTATCATCGCGAATTTCTATAGTGCCGCAGCCTTCTTCACAGATTTTTCCTAGCCGTTCTATATCCGATTCCCTGTTTTTGTCACCAACTACCGAATGTGAGATACTTAAATTAATAGTAAATTTGAATAATTCTAAAACAACAGACCCAGACAATTTAGATGTATCTATTTACAAGAAAATGGCTACATATCTCACTAAACCAATTGCTCACTTGATAAACCTCTGCTTTGATACTGGTATATTCCCAGATAATTGCAAAGTTGCTTTTATACATCCTATTTTCAAGGGTGGCAAAGCGGAGAATCCAAACAGTTGGAGGCCTATCAGTTTAACTTCTATATTATCTAAAATTATTGAAAGGTGCATAAAAGAGAGGTTAATCAATTTCTTTGATAAACATGATGTAATTTCTCGGCAACAATTTGGCTTTAGATCGGGAATGAGCACTCAGGATGCAATTTTATCATTTTGTAACGAAGTTTATCATTACCTGAATGTGTCAAAACCTGTTATTTCAATTTTTCTTGATTTGAGCAAAGCCTTTGACACAGTTCCCCACTCTTTGTTATTGGAAAAACTATACAATTACGGTATACGAGGAGTTTGTTACGAATTAATAAAATCCTACTTGAGTAACAGAGTTTCGAGAGTTAGGCTGTCTTCTTCAAAAATTTTGAGTGAAGAAGAAGTGTTTGCTTGTGGTGTCCCTCAAGGTACTGTTCTTGGCCCTATATTGTTTTTAGTTTTTGAAAATGAATTTTGTGATGCCCAAATTGATGGACATATTATTAGTTATGCCGATGATAGTGCCATTGTAGTATCAGGTGATGAATGGGAAGATACATTTATGAAAGCTCAACTTGCTTTTAACCACGTTCAGAATTGGCTTAAATTTAATAAGTTGTCATTAAATTATGACAAAACCTATTACATGACTTTTTCTCTTTCTAAATCTGGTCAACCCATAAATAAAATACTTAAAATACTCTGTGAAAATTGTTTGAACTGTGATAATATTGACTTTAACTGTGATAATTTGTATGGATATAATAATTGTTTTTTAGTTAGAAATGTATCGTATATGAAATATCTGGGTGTACTAATTGATGAAAACTTAAAATGGCACCTACAAATACAGCAATCTGTAAGCCGCCTTCGGAAGACTATATATAAGTTTGTTGAATTGAGAAATATCTTGTCAAAGACGTTAATGAGACAGGTTTATTTTGGAATAGCACAGTCCATAGCGCAGTATGCCGTGGCTGCTTGGGGTGGAGCCCTGGATTCTTATATCAAACAAATCTGTGTAGCTATGAACTCATTAATAAAAATATCTTTGTTTATGCCTCGTAGAACCCCGACGACTAAAATTTATGAAGATTTTAAGGTGCCTCATTTTTTGCATTTTTATTGTGTTAATCTGCTATTGACTTTAAAAAATTCTCAAATAATGAGTGTGAGTTCCACTCATGCCCTTCATACCAGACACAGCGTAGCCAATAATTTGAAAACAGAGCGTCCTTTCGTTGAGCACTTTAAACAATCGCCAAATTTCAGAGCCGTCAAGGTTTTTAATGCTTTGCCTAAGGAAATTAAAGTACGGTATTATACTGACAGTTTTTTAAAATTTAGAACAATCACAAAAAAAAATAATTTATAATATGCCTTTTACTGAACTTAAAGATATTTTGAAACGATAATGTTAAAATAAAATAATGTAAGATAAATATAATAATAAAATAAAATAATATAACTTAAATATAAATAAATGGATAAAATATTCTAAGATTTGTAAGTGTTTTAGACCATTATTTATAATTAATTGTTATGTAATGTAATATGTAATGTTTTTTGTATTGTAATTGTTATGAGGGCCACGACGCAAGTCCCCTTCACAGGGTGCACTTAGTGTGGCCCTTGGACATCTATGAATTGTATTGCGTTTTTTCTTGATTAATAAATAATAATAATAATAATAAAAAAAAGAGGACGGCAGAGGAAGGGGTACCTAGAGGATGTCATGAAGGACCTAGGGTGTGGCACCTATAATGGACTGAAAAGGACCACACAAAACAGACAAGTGTGGAGAAGAAGACTACAACATTCGCTGCAAACCAATCCATAGATTGTAACTCAAGGAGAATATTGTACCTACACTAATTGATAATATAAGGTAGCAGCATGTACGGGTTCACTCGTACCGATTCTTCCAGAGAGGTGACAGAGCTAACATCTAATATAATCTTATGCAGGATGCATACCGGAATCGTAATATACCTGTATCGTAATCTACCTGTAATGTTGAGTGATTTGCCCCTTGCAAGCTGGGCGTAGCTCACTCGCTTTCTTTTACCTTTGCCATGGGGTCACCCATTCAAGTACCCGAAAGTATTGGTCATTTCCACACAATCGGAATTGGCTGACCCGAATCGCTGCGACAGGTGCATGACCTTGCCGCTGCACGCTAAGTTACCATTTCAGCCTGTCTTCCTCTGCAAGAAGACCCCGTCTTCTTAGGTGCCACCCAATCACTCTCTCCCATAGTGCAGCTCAATGCAGGTGCCTGGGGATATTTACACAAGCAGGGTGTGTGTACCTACCCCAGCTTTTTTTGCTGCCGTTGTTTGTTGACATTATTGAAGTTCAACCCGACATGACAGGTTTCGTAATTTCCACGTCAATTTCCCCGCCTTTCACAGTAAAACATGGAAATTGTTCTAAGCAAGGTCTGTTAAGTTGTTATGAAGTGGCTGAAGGTTTTTACACTGGAGCTCATTAGTTTTCTAATTGAAAAATTGATTGAATGATTAAAAGCAACGTAGGATAGAACAGTCACTTTTTCACTACCCCCCTGAAGGTCTCAACTGCCCAGTAGTGAGTAGCCTTCATAGACTATATCAAAACGCATGTAGGTCTCATAGCGTCATAGCAGTACGTAAAAGTTCGTGAAACAGTGGCTACGCTGCGGGGGCCAATACAACTACAGCGAAGCAAAAACAGGACTTAGTTCAGGGGGAGGGGGCACAGCCACCTGGGCTAAGGAAAGGAAAGCCGTGGCCATGACTTTTTCAGGGGGGGGGGGACTCTCCGGCTGTGACGACTGTGATCGCATGTAGTGTTAATTTTTATTTCTTAAGAACTGAATTGCAACTAGTTTAAACCTTAGAAGTTATTATGATGCAGTTACTCGTAAATTAAAGCGTGGGCATATCAAAAGTCAAATATAGCTGTATTCAGTGGAGGAATATGGGGTTTCCGATGCATGGTTGAAGCCGCGAAGCCGCCCCAATGGTTCCGGGTGGACGTCAGTTTATTTTACTGCTGTAGTTTGAATATTGGCGGGAAATCTGATGTTGTTACCACGATTTTGTATTGTCAAGTTAAGAAGAGTCTCTGTTAAAACTTGGCAGATGCCATGATGACGCTCAATTTTTTTCTCTCTAGATAATTCTTTTATTTGCTATTGATTAATTTTTATAACACAATTGGGCTACCAGGATTCTAGAGCGGAATGGACTAGTAAATCCAGACCTATCCTACCTGTTTCCTCACGTACACCTATTCACCAATACCTTAATGCTTGGTACCATGGAAAGTCTAAAACATTACCGGTATGCAAGACCGTAGCCAAGGGGGGGGGGGTTCATGGGGATCAAACCCCACCTCCCCCCCCCCCGAAATGAAATGGCTTGATACTAGATTGAATTGAATGCCGGTATGTAGAATCTTAGATAAGCAGCTTAAGGTATGCATACCTGTAGCATTCTGAATTCAAGTGAAGATAATTTTTCTTATCAGATTTATCAGATTCTAGTAGTACCTATATTTTTCATGTTAAGCAATGTAGCAGAGGGAGCTTGCATAAAAAAAGTATAAGGATTTGAGCCGAGTCCCACAATTGCTTTCAGGTTTCAGGTTTTCAGATGGTTAATTCAAGCCACCCCGAAAACAAAATGTTTCTGCAGACCATGAAGCCCTCAACTAATATATAAGAACCGGTCCGAGTTTACTCGAACATGCTTTCCAATTTATCAAGTAGTAGCTAGAGAAAATGAGTAATTTCATGGCAAATAATTTTCCTATGGTTAAATTTCGGGCATTCCGGGGGGGGGGGGGGGTCCACCTGACGTCACTGGAGGTGAGGTAAATTCTAGATAGGTCAGACCAACAAATTACCACACATAATGGCAAGGCACGTAACGCATTTGACCGTGAATTTTCCATCATTTTTTCAAACACATTTTTTTTGCACAAATCCAAATAGTTTTTTGGGAAAGCAATCTATCCAGTTTCGTTACTCAATTAAATACCTAAAATATGCCTGAAGGTATAAATCGCCGATGGAAAGGTTTCACAGAAAAACTATTTTTTCGTCATTTTTCATTAAAATTTAGTTATTTTTATTTTTTTACCCCCAGAAGCAAACTATCAAGGGGCAAGCAACCCCCCGCATTTTGTCAACATTAATAACGACTACAATACATGTGAATTTAAAAGAAATCGTTAGAGCCGTTTTTGAGAAATAATTTTTTTCGACGTTTTTTTGGAGTTTTTTGAAAATAAAACCCCCTCCCCCCAAATTGAGATAGCCCTAAATAAAAAAATCGTCTCGAGGTATGATTTTTGTGAACCTACATGCCGAATTTCGTCAAAATCGACTCAATAGTTTGCCCGGAAATCGACGCACAGTCGGACAGACAGACAGAGCGACAGACAGAGCAACAGAGCGACAGACAGACATTTCGTAAAAAACCACTTTTTTGGGTTCCTGGGACCTCAAAACGTGTAAATCCGTTGAAATCTCGGAATCGAAAATTTGGACCATCACAAAGCTTTCCTTATACTACGAATAAATTGGAAAGCAATAATAAATAAATAATAAATGAATCTTCTCAAAATAACACGATATCAAGTTTGAATACGCGCAGGTTACGAAATACCTATCTGGATAGCCAGTGTATTGAGGTCGGGGCTAAGATACCTACAGGTACAATAGACTTCAGGTTCACGTCTTTCTCTAATGAACTGCAGTCATTTCGCTTAGGAAGATGAATTTCATAACTGCGCGGTATTGCCATTTCTTTTGATGCTTTCGTCAGTTTCTTCTTCGGTTTCGCGTGATGCCTTAGCTGCAGGGCAAAGTGTTAAATAAAGGCGACCAACGAGACGGCATGGCATCGACACAAAAAGACTAATGAAGTAAAAAAAGTTGAAAATACTGTCCTTCCAATATCATAGAATTCAATTTTTTCGGTCGTTTGATCAAAATGCAACGGACAAATAAATAGAACGTCACGTGTTTTCCATGGGTCCATGGCATCATGAATGCTGTACATGACTAGGTTTACTGAATTTTAAAGATAAACTCATCTGCTCTGCACATATTTGGGCCCCATAATCACGCGGAAGCATTCTCGGTGCCTAGCTATACAATAGAAAGTTTAAAGGTGCAAAGTGTTGAAAAGATTACCTATTGGTGAAAGGCGAGCTATTGGCCTTTCTCATGGGTATAATAAAGCTAGCCTATTGTAGGTACCTAATGAACCTAATATGGAGATCTCTTAAATTCGATACCTAATTAAGTATAGCTATTACTTTTGCATAAATGTTTTAATTTTGTTAATATTAATAACTACCGAAACGTAGCCTATTATAAGCTGGCCATGCTCCCCCCCCCAAATTTGATCAAAAAATTATAAAATGTAACAGTTTTAGCTAAAACTACTAAAATTACTACGGATGTATCATTTTTGAAAAGTTTTGTTCTTGCCCCCCCCCTCCCAAATAAAATCCTGGGTACGGGCCTGCCTATAAGCCTATAATGATATCGTTAGTTGGGAAGGTTTTTTCCCTTTCCAATTCAAAGCCCCTACTCTGTAGGATAATAAAAATAACTTTCACGACCACATGCACAAATTGTCCCGTTGTCCTCCGCATTGAAACAGTTTTCCCGTCCCGCGGTAAACTAGATTTCATAATTTGTTATCAATCCTACAGCTATGTGATAATAAGAGAAAGAAGCAATACAAGGAGTAAGTAATTTAAAGAGACGCAATAAGAGGCGTAATACCCCAGAAAATAATATGGGCCTCAATTAAAACAGCGACTTCGGTGACTTGGTGGTAGCATGCTTGTACTTGTTAGAGTCTCTACACACCTTGGGTTCGGAGACGTGTCGTAACTCGACACCTATTAGGTAATTTAGTGAGGTGATTGAAGGGGGTTAATCGGATACATTCATTAAATTGTTTGTACACCATTTAACCTTTTATTATAGACTAATATAATTATAAATAAAATAAAATGTGGTGCCCTAAATAACATATCAAATGTCCCCGACTTTACATTGAGCGGAACTGGGATTTTTTATAAATAAATAAATAAATACATATTTCTGTTAAATTATACAATACGCAAGTAATCAACAAGTACCTAATTGACAAGAAAGAATAAAATAAAATCGTCAATTTCGGTCCCGGAACGCGGGATCACAGAGAATTGATGTGCGTACATAGTAAAAAAAACACCATTATCTTGATTTAATTCTCCTTCCATAGTATGTTGGGCTACGAACTTCTACATTTATCTCAGGTGTTTTCTCGAAATCTCCGCCCAAAAGGCGTCGGAGGACCCTTGAACGTTTTTAAAATTTTCAATTTTTTAATTTCCCGCAATTTACAGGTTTTCTGCGTCACCGGAAGTTGTTATATTTTCTTTTAAAAAAACAATTGTTCTGTTCTTCTAGCTTAATTTGATACCACTTGTATGCTTATTAACTGCGAAGTTATATAATTTTTCCCCGTGTTCTGGGATTAAATGATCCTGCCGATCGTGGTTCCACCCAGTGTAGAATAGGGGACTATTGATATTATGTTATTATAAATAATAATATATATATATAATATACTATAATATATATAATATAATATATATATAATAAATTATACAACCCATTGAACGTAAGTGGAAATTTTCAGCTGTACATTAAATTAGATCAATTTGAATACCTTTGTATTACTCCTGTGGGCCTACTGTGCCGTTTAGTACCTAATAAGTTATTCTTGGGGTTAGAAATGTAAACAAAACAAGTTTGAATGGCACTATCCATTCTAAAATTATTTTGTTTCCATTTTTAATGCCAGGTTATGATTTAAAAAAAAAAAATCGCCGTAGTAGGCCCGCAGGCTTGGCTCTTAAAATTGACAATTTTGGCTCTTCCGGCTTAAAAGGTTGCCGAACCCTGGCCTAAGACTACGTAGTCTAACTAGCCAATGATCCCGCCAGAGTGGCAGCCTACTTAGCTGGCCTTATGAAGTGAATGTAGCCAACGCACAGGTGTAGGGCACGGATGCTGCTCATCCTATTACTTAATTCAACCTTTACCTAGTTCGGGGACAAATGTCATATCTGGGTATCCTGCGCCTGCCAGACACCAATAATCATCCATTCCTTTACAATAGCCTCAGTTAAGACGATTAGGGAGGTTTCCATCGTCACTCAAGGCCGTAGCCAGGGTTTTCTTTTTTTATTTTTCCTCTCAAAATCCGATTCTATCTAGTATCAAGCCATTTCATTTCGGGGGGGGGGGGGGTGTTTGAACCCCCATGAACCCCCCTTGGCTACGGCCTTGTCATTACTTGAAAAGTCTCGATGGTTCCCTTTAAAATAGTTAAATATTATCAATAGTCGATGTGTTCTGGCCTACCTAGGTAGACCTGCTATCTTCGATCCTGCTGCATTGACTTTATGAACAATCTTCCAGAAAGAGGTTTTTATCAGTGGCGGCTCGTGGGGATATAAATTGGTGAGGCACAGCATGCAAAAATAAAATAAAAAATTAAAATTGGCAGAGCTGTGTGTGTTAAACTCGTTTAGAGGCAGGGTCTAGCGGTTGTCTCATCGGTTCATCATTGAGCTGGGCGCAGCTATTTGAACTTTTTACAGCTCGAATTCGTGCCTGTCTTCTGGCAATGGACAGGCAGTCGGAAATGGTGTCTCTACATCGTTATAGCTAGTTGTTGGGAATTTTTGAAGCTAATTCAGTTCATGGTTCTTTTCCACGGTATTTTTTAATTTTTAATAGTCCATTCTAGAATTTGATAAGCCTGCATTTCCTAACTTAAAATACATTTTTTTAGTCGAATTATTTAGAAAATTAGGTGAGGCACTGTCTCAGTTGCCTCTAATGGCGAGCCGCCACTGGTTTTGCTGTTGGCTACTGTACGGTTCCGTGCCAAATATGAAAGATGCTGGTGCACCAATAATTATTAATACTGTTCAATGCTGAATATTTCACCGAGTTACAGATAGGAATGCTGGCCAAATGACCACGCCCTCCACCATCATGTGTTTCTCAAGGCTGAAACTGTTGACGACATTGCCGGCTATAATAGCTTACCATCCTGAAGCGGGGATTCCAACGACCGCGTTTGTGTTTGTCAGCGTGATATTGACGTGGTAGCAGACATTGAAGACAGTCTTAAATGTCTGCTACCACGTCAATATCACGCTAACAAACACAAACGAGGTCGGTGGAATCCTCGCCAAAGTCAGGCGCACTATTTCCATGAGACAGAGGTTTGAAAAGGGGAAAGAAGCCTGCTGCTTCTAGCTAGCTAATGGCTTCGGTGGCATTGCGGTCACGTGCGAGTCTCGCTACACAATCAGTGCCGGATGGCCTTGGGGGGGGGGGGGGGTGCAAGCCAGGGGCCCCCGAAAATAAACAACAAAAATAACTCATGAATTTCAAAAAAACTGGTTGGAACCTTATGTCACGTTTAAAATTTGGATAAGAAAATCGGCATTACTTGGCAGCAGACAATATCACATCTTTTTAATACGCTACATATCAAAATGTAGAGGTGCATTTCCCCTTAGAGCTATCATTTAAGACACATACAGTACCTAATTAATATTTCCTGAGAAATATGACGACTTCATAAACCTTTAGCTTTATTCCGATCCCATTCTGTTGCTCAAGTATTTCTTGCAACACATACGGAGAAGAATAACTTACACTAGGAATTATTATTTAATTAGCCTGTACCATTTTAATACGGAAGAGAGAGTCTATTTATCCTACTGACTTCTTACAATTCTCTATAACCTGGTTAATGCATATTATCTGAATTTTATGAAGAAATAATATTTCAAGTGAAAAAATTTACTGCGAAAAATCTTTTAAAAAAATGTTCATCTAACTATTTTTGCTTTCCAATTTATACGTAGTGTAAGGAAAGCTTTGTGATGGTCGAAATTTTCGATTCCGAGATTTCAACGGACTTACACGTTTTGAGGTCCCAGGAACCCAAAAAAGTGGTTGTCTGTCTGTCGCTCTGTCTGTTGCTATGTCGCTATGTCGCTCTGTCGCTCTGTCGCTCTGTCGCTCTGTCACTCTGTCTGTCTGTGCGTCGATTTCCGGGCAAACTACTCGGTCGATTTTGATGAAATTTGGCACGTAGGTTGACAAAAATCATACCTCGGAACCGTTTTTATTTATTTATTTTGGGCTAACTCAATTTGGGAGGGGGGGGGGTTTATTTTCAAAAAACTCATAAAATACGTCTACAAAAATCATTTGTCCAAAACGGCTCCAACGATTTCTTTTAAATTCACATATATTATAGTCGTTATTAATTTTGACAAAATGCGGGGGTCCCTTGCCCCTTGATAGTTTGCTTCTGGGGGTAAAAAAATAAAAATAACTCAATTTTAATGAAAAATGACTAAAAAATAATTTTTCTGTGAAACCTTTCTATCGATGATTTCTACCTTCAGGCATGTTTTAGGTGTTAAATTGAGTAACGAAACCAGACAGGTTGCTTTCCCAAAAAACCATTTGGTTTTGTGCAAAAAAAAAAATGTTTTTGAAAAAATGATAGAAAATTCACGGTTAAATGCATTGCGTGCCCTGCCATTATTGCTGTGTGGTAATTTGTTGGTCTGATCAATCTAGAATTTACCTCACCTCCAGTGACGTCAGGTGGACAAACCCCCCCCCCCCCCCCCGAAATGCCCGAAATTTAACCATAGGAAAATTATTTGCCATGAAATTACTCATTTTGTCTAGCTACTACTTGATAAATTGGAAAGCATGTTCGAGTAAACTCGGACCGGTTCTTGTATTTATAATACTCGATTGCAGGATGGATTAATTTCATCAAATTGAGTCTTCTTTGACACGATTATCTAAAAAATAAAATAAAAAATAAAAATAAATACTGTGAGTTAAAAGATTCTAAGACTTGAAAGTGTATTCGACCACTCTCCGATTTATTTATAATGATTGTTTTGTAATATTTTTTTGAAACAAATATTGTTATATGACGTAAGTCCCCTTCACAGAGTGCACTTAGTGTGGCCCTTTGATATTTAGTGATTGTATTGAGTTTTTAATTAATTAGTAATAAAATACTCAAATACTCTTCGTCAACAAAATATTTTGAAGTGTTTAAAAAATTAAATTGTACTTACGTTTTTTTAGTTACTTCACTGACGAGACACTCTTTTTATGACGCTGTGCTGTTGGCACTGTTCGCAGCAGACATATGAGTTATTATTTGTTATGCTCTGCTGCATGGTGACATGAACCTGTTAGGGATAATAATGCGATCGGAGACGTGTCGATACTCGACACAATTACTTATTAGGTAACTTAGTGAGGCGACTGAAGAGGTCAATCGGATACATTCATTGAATTGTTTGTATGGGATTAACCTTTTTATTAAAACCAAAAAAAAACAAAACAAAAAAAAACTTCTGGGACGATTTAATGATTGAGGTGTATGAAGACATTATATAAAAGAACCGGTCCGAGTTTACTCGAACATGCTTTCCAATTTATCAAAATTAGTAGATAGAGAAAATGAGTAATTTCATGGTTAATAATTTTCCTATGGTTAAATTTCCGATATCTCGGGGGGGGGGGGGGGTGTGGTGTTGTCCACCTGATGTCACTAGAGGTGAGGTAAATTCTAGATGGGTTAGACCAACACATTACCACTCAGCAGTACTGGCAGGGCGCGCAATGCATTTCAACGTGAATTTTCTGTCATTTTTTCCAAAAAACATTTTTTCTACAAAACCAAATACTTTTCTGGGAAAGCAACTTATCCGGTTTCGTTACTCAATTTAACACCTAATACATGCCTGAAGGTAGAAATCATCAATGGGAAGGTTGTTTCTCAGAAAAATTATTTTTTAGTCTTTCATTAAAATTTAGTTATTTTTATTTTTTTACCCCCAGAAGCAAACTATCAAGGGGCAAGTCACCCCACGCATGTTGTCGGCATTAATAACGACTACAATATATGTGAATTTAAAAGAAATAAAATAATAAATAATAATAAATAATTTTTTTAGACGTTTTTTTGGAGTTTTTTGAATATAAAACCCCTCCAAATTGAGATAGCCCAAAATAAAAAAAATGGTCCCGCGGTATGATTTTTGTAAACTTACATGCAGAATTTCATCAAAATCGACTGAGTAGTTTGCCCGGAAATCGACGAACAGACAGACAGAGCGACAGAGCGACAGAGCGACAGAGCGACACAACGACAGACAGACATTTCGTAAAAACCACTTTTTTGGGTTCCTGGGACCTGAAAACGTGTAAATCCGTTGAAATCTCGGAATCGAAAATTTCGACCGTCACAATGCTTTCCTTATACTACGTATAAATTGGAAAGCAAAAAAAAATTATAATAATTCTATTGAAATTAATCGACACGTCAACGGCACCCGAGACTGGAAGATCGTCCGAGATGGCGTGGTGTAGTCGACTAGTGGCAGCAGCCAAAAGTCCCGGCTATATAAGTCAAGTAAGGTGTATGGTGACGCATAAGAAAATTATAATAGTTCCATTGCAATTAATCGACTTCAAGTTTTCTGAATGTTCCAACAATGACATCGTCAGGTTTTTTAGGTCTGAATTTTTCTAAATCCGCCAGCTTTGCCTCCAGTTTCATGAGAAAGTCTCTATGCTCCTTAAACCATTTCATGTTTTGAACTGCAACACATACCAATCCATCAATTGAGGTTCAGTTTTTACTATTTGTAATGTTATTTGCAATAGACTTTGCCGACTGGATCACATCACCCGTCTGCCCCTTTTGTTTAAGTTATTGCGTGGAATATTGAGATAGGATAAAGAACTAAACGATCTAATTTTTAGGGGGATTCATCTACCTATTGAGATGGTGACCTATGTTCGACTTTCGGAAAATTTCTTCACAACTAGTCATTTCATGACCCCCTGAGCCTAAAACCACCCTCCGTTCAAAATGTTATGTATACAATATATATGTAAATCGATTTTAGGAAACACTCTAACTTCCGTAAATATTATCCGATTTTGATGAAACTTGGCACAAAAATTGATCATACAAATTTATTGATCGAGTTCGTTAACCAACTAGATCCACTATTTAGTTACAAGATGGCGGCCGATTGAAACCTTGTAAAATTCATATCTCAGTTAATATTGGTCGCAGAGGAATGAATTAAAATCTGACGGAAAGTCCGTATTATTATCTACGATAATGGTAATCACCACTTCAACCATTTTCAGATTGCATCCAGTCAATGTGAAAATCATTTGATAAATAAAAGTTCATAGTCGGCATTGTGGTTCAAAATTTGGAACACAAGAGTGTTTTGTGTGTTGATGTTGTGGACGGGAAAATAATGAAGTCTTTTTTATTTGTTATTACATACATAGCGTAGGTAGCGTAGGGGAAAATCTGCCAGAGCCGAAAGGGATTTTTTTTCTTCATAGCGGGACACTTGAGTTCGATTGAGTAGGCTGCTACATTTATGTAGTCGACTCCCAATGGTAACACGTTGGCCCGGTAAGGCAAAATCGCGGATTAGTTTTCTGCAGTGCTTGTTAATTTGGATTTAAACCCCGTAGCTTTACGATAACTAGTTAGTTAATAGACTGTTATTGTTTCATAACTCCATACGCGAAATCTCTTTAATGGTAGGCACCTAGGTACCTACTTTCTGACGCACGCTGCGGCGTTACGAATTATATAGCCTATTATGAGTAATCTGTAATTTATTAATATATTATGTAAACTTCTTACGTGAAATCTCTTTAATGGTAGGCAGATGACCACCATAGTCGGAGGGCGTCGCTTCGGCACCGATAAGGTCTACTAGGGTATCGCTAGTACGGTGTACGTGAACCTGAAAAATAGTAAGTTAAGATTGAAATCAGACACACAATATACAGGTACATACATGTATATATGCTGACGGTTTAATGCAGCAAATTAGAATAATTGCAGTTCGGCACCTACAATATTAGAAAATATCAGCAGCAACCGGCCTAGTAGTAGTATGGTTGGACACAGTCCCAGGCCACAGTGTGGGCCCATAGGACAGTGGACCTCCTGATTATAGTAGATTCCGAACCACTTGGGAAACACAGTGAAGTCACACGATTAGTTCGGAGGTGACCAGGACAAGTCCTACTATGTTTCCCTACCGGCACTGTGCACACGACCAAGTTATCTGCAGCTTTGAACCTGCTCTGGTTGGCTGGATTCAACTTGGTGTGGCGGCCGAGCAACTGGCCTACTATGGCGATTAGTATTATGGGAGAAGATAAGATGGTAAGATGGATGGCCGGGTAAGATGAATAATCAAAATTTCCGCCATACTAAAAAGGCGAACGAATTGACGGTAGTTTTAAAAGTGACGTTAAAAAACTCTAAAACTGACCGGATATCGCAGCACCAGAATTTCGTATTTGTTTTGATATTATATTGCAAATGACGCTTTGACTTCACTCTTATAATAATTTGATTGACTTTGGCAAGTTTTTACAAATTTATTATTTCTAATTATTTACTATATTCTCGCCAGTTGTATTAAAAAAGTCTATAAAATTCATAATACGGAATAGTTTTGAAAAAAACGCACATATTTCTAGCAAATCTTCATTTCCTCTCAACGAAAGCATGGTGTGGTAAGATTGTCTCTGTAGGGTAAGATGGATAATTGTTTTTTGCATTTTTTTTGCCGTTAACAGATTAACTTAAATAAATATATATATATATCGTATATACATTTCTGCTAAAATGTTGCATGAATCAAGTATTCAACAAGAAACTATACAACATAAAGTAAAATCGTCAACTTAACACCGGGAATTAATACATTTTTCTGAATAAACCCCACACGGTGTCACATCACAAGAATAAAAGCATTTAACTTATTATTGTTTTTAATTAAAGAGTGCAAAATGCGCGGGAAATTCGAATTAATAAATGAATCCTCGGTTATATTAATTTTGATGAGTTTTTAAAAAATTTTCTCCCTAAAATATAATTTATGCATATTATGCATATAATTTATATACATATTATTTAAAATTCTTAATATCGTATATTCCAAAATTAAAGCCTGTGCATTTTAATGATTATTGCAATTTCCTTCAATTATATAATTATGCAACCCTATTATTGAATCAAATATTTTATTAACTTGAACTTCCCGCGAATTTCGCACTCTTTTATTGGTTTCGAATGCATCAATGCGTTCGTAACAATCGCTGATAAGTTAAATACGTTTTTCTTGTCACGTGAAACCTTGGTGCTTATTCAGAATATTTCAATCCTTGTCCCGGTGTTAACTTAATCTGTAAACGGCATGGTAGGGCTGCAGTAAGAGCTAACAAACCCAACCGGTTTCGACCTAAAAAAAAAAAAACAGTAAACTACAGAAGAAGTGTTTCAGTAAATTATTCAGTTACATTACTTGCAAGACATCTCCATACCCCAGCTAATTGTCTGGTATACGTCAACGAATCTTTAATACTACTGTCTTTAAGATAGCACTATTTAACGTATCGCGAACACTCCTTCAGTGAAATTTAGTAGAATGTGGATAAGGGCGGCAGCCCCAAAAGCTAAAGCTAGTATAACCTTTCATTGGAGCTAAAATGTTAGGTAGGTGCATTATGGACCTATATTGAAAAAATTTAATTAAGATCTTCCCTACATATTTTTCCTTTAGTGAGTTACTTACCTTTATCGACAATTTTTTCTTCATCACAGACTTAGCGGCACCAATGAGCTTATCGAAGGCGGGGGACGCATTGATGTAGTGCAGCGAGTCGATTCCCAATGGTAAGCAGTACAGGACCTCATATGCGGCCTTCAGCAGTGTGGGGCTAACGGCCATGAGCATCTGCGTTATTGACACGTGTGTCATGTCTATTACAAAGCTAAACTTTCCATTCCAACGACCCTGTTATATGAGGACAAAAAACAAGCATTTTTAATGTATTTAACACATTCTTCACGTTCTGGACTGCTTTCCATATCAATATAAAATTAGTACAAGCTCCCAAATTTTATTTGAACGTGGTCTCTAGCAGTTTCATTACTTTATACGTTCTATGCATTAACAGCGTTGGGTGACATCCCTGCACCCGGGTCACGGGAATTTCAGTGTGCAAGTGGACAATCTGTGCCGATATTGGGCGATGAAGACAGAAAGTGGATGGCACATTCTTGCTTAATGCCATATAAACTGGCGCCCCAGACTTGACCATCTTGTATGGGTTGTTGCTATTGACGGTTGGGCTCTAGTAGTCCAACCTGCTGCCATAGGGAGATTCACAGAAGCAATAGAACTTGACTAGTACAACTGGGGGACTTATGGGTCCAAATCGTGGCCTGGGTCGCTCCAAGATCATACTACTATATTAACAGCCTTTATATGGAAGAAAAATATTCCGATACTATTATACTACATACTAGTAATTCTTTAAACAATGTACCTTCCATTTCTAATATCATACAATATAATACTCTACCTTGAACAACGTTTTATTATCAATCTGAAACAAGAGAAGCAAGTAAAGTTACCGTTCGCCTATAGGGAAACATGGTAGGACTTGTCCTGGTCACCTCCGAACTAATCGTGTGACTTCACTGTGTTTCCCAAGTGGTTCGGAATCCACTATAATCATGAGGCCCACTGGAGTCCTATGGGCCCACACCGTGGCCTGGGACTGTGTCAAACCATACTACTACTACTACCGTTCGCCTAAATTTAGCATACATAGCAAGAGAAATACCGAAAATCCTTCACCCCTCTTTTTAAAATTACCTTAAGAGCCAATACAAAGTAGATTTTCACAAGAAATATCGATCACAGAGCCGCCAAAAATATCCATTAAGAAATACTCCTCTACATTTCGATATATCTGACATGATTATGACGATGATATTCAACCGAATTACACGTTTTGAGGTACCAGGAACCTAAAAAAGTGGTTTTTACGAAATGTCTGTCTGTCTGTCTGTGGCTCTGTCTGTCTGTTCATCGTTTTTCGGGCAAACTACTCGGTCGATTGTTATGAAATTCGGCATGTAGGGCCAAAAAAATCATACCTCGGGACCATTCTTTTATTTTGGGCTAACTCAATTTCGGGGGGTTTTATTCTCAAAAAATTCCAAAAAAACGTCTAAAAAAATTATTTCCCAAAAACGGCTCCAACGATTTCTTTTTTTAATTCACATAATATGTGAATGTTGTAGTCGTCTTTAATGTTGATAAAATGCGGGGGGGGGGGGGGGTCGCTTGCCCCTTGATAGTTTGCTTCTGGGGGTAAAAAAAATATAAATAACTAAATTTTAATAAAAAATTACTAAAAAATAATTTTTCTGCGAAACCTTTCTATCGATGATTTCTACCTTCTGGCATGTTTTAGGTGTTAAATTGAGTAACGAAACCGGACAGGTTACTTTCCCAAAAAACTATTTAATTTTGTGAAAAAAAATGTTTTTTTGAAAAAATTATAGAAAATTCACGCTCAAATGCATTGCGTGCTCTGCCATTATTGGTGTGTGGTAATGTGTTGGTCAGACCTATTTTGAACTTACCTCACCTCAAGTGACGTTAGATGGACGACCCCCCCCCCCCCCCCCCGAGATATCGGAAATTTAACCATAGGGAAATTATTTTCCATGATATTACTAATTTTCTTTATCTACTAATTTTGATAAATTGGAAAGCATGTTCGAGTAAACTCGGACCGGTTCTTTTGTAATTTTATTCATATTTTCGCGTTTCGTGTGAAATTAACGATAAAAATTTAACTTTAACTTATAGGCTGAACTTTTTTTTAGACCAGTTTTAGATCAAGTTTTTACAGTTAATTAACTTAGCTAAATTTACAATACACTTACCAGCAGGCCTCTTGAAACATACAAGTGAATATTCTTGTAGTAATGCTTGAGTATTTCCATAGTGGTGTCTGAAGCAGGTAGCTGAGTATATGTGTACAGGATGGCGCTTCCAGACTTTGTCAGCACGTCAGGTAATGCCAAATGACTAAGGAAAAAGAAGTCAAGAGACACAATTTAATAGCATAATTAGATGCACACACTGTGGTCAGTGGGTTCTTTTTCATGCTGCAATATGCACTTCAGAATTGATGTAAAAGACCATAGAGCAAAGAGCACGAGTGACTCACTGGTCTGTTGTCTGTGGGGGGAAAATTAGACTAAGAACGGATATACATGGGATTTAATTTCGGGGGTTATGGGCTTTATGAACATGTAAGTTTGCCAATTTTTGGTGCGACTGTGCGAGGCTTAGTAGGGGCAAAATTGATGGAAAATAGCCGTAGACTTCGATGGCGAGGTGGCAGCGTGCTTGTATTATGAGAGTCTCTACACGCTGTGCAATCGGAGACGGGTCGTAACTCAACACGGGTACTAACCTACAAGTAGATAGAGGCGAGTGAAGAGATGAATCGGATACATTCATTAAATTGTTTCTATGCGATTAATATTTGTTTTAAAAAAAAAGAAAAAATGTGGTTTACGTATTCCGGTAGTAGCTCAAGACTATATTTTTACGGACGGAACGGGGTCGGGGGTGAAATAGTGGAGTTAACGCATTTTCAATGTAAATTTCTATAGATTTTACAGATGAAGACTTCCGAATTAAATTGCAAACAGTGGGGCTCGGGGGTTTCCCCTGGCCAAACGTTTTTGAATAATAAATAGTCTCGATATAGTGGGTTTGATGACACCCCAAGTGAGGACTACCAAAGCACGATGCCCCCTTGCCGCAGTTTGAAACATGTTCTGCTCTCATGGATTCAACATGGTAAGGCCGTTGGCTAAGCAGATCCATGACTTAGAGATACTTACCCATAGTTTGTCATAGTGTAATATAAACTAGGATCGTTGACATCCAAGCCGGTCATTATGTCTGGGTACTCCATTCGGACTCTGTGGTAGGTGTCAAACTTGCTTTTTGCCTCCTCTATTCGACCCTTACACCCTTCTATGAATAGTCTAATTACGTGCTCATCTGAAAATTTTATTACATACATTATGTTCATTTATGAACAGTTCGATCACATGAACTAGTTCATTTCAACTGTCTATGCAATTAAAAAAACCGGTCCGAGTTTAATTGAGCATGCTTTCCTATTTATCAAATTAGTACAGGTGTCGCGATAAATGTATCAAATTTTCTTAGGTTAAATTTCGATTGCCTTGAAATTGCAATGAATTGGTTGATGAGACCCGTAACCATGATTTTACTTCGTGGAGGGCTGCGATCCTATAATATGTAGTGAAATGTCGCACACCTGGATCTAGTTTAAAGTCGGGGGAGGGGGCTACAGCCCCCCTCTGGTTACGGGCCTGATGGGGCGATTGCATAGTCTAGAACGATACATTACAACACAGTAATAATAACAGGGTATGTAATGCATTAAAGGAATGGATTACCGTATTCATAATTTTTGTAATTAGTCAGCGACGATTTACTATTTACTACTATCACGCATTGAAAAACCACGTCCCAATTCATATAGTGAAAGTTTCTGTACTTTAGTCGACTCTGCTCAGAAGCTTGCTACTACTGTACTACAAACTGCTACCAATACTAAGCCTAGTTTGATTGCTCACCATAGTCTTGAGGGAGGTAAGGTACTTGACCCAGCCACTCTTTGAAGCTCTGAACTTCTGCAGCTGTGGCGTTGTACCTGGAATGACAGGGCTTTCTTTATATGTGGCCTAGGACGGCTAGCGCATGAACCACATGTTTATGAAATTGTCTCCTTTATAACTTTGCAATATTTCCAACACATTATAATAAAAGTTAACTTAATAAAATATTACACAAAAAACACACATATAAAATTATGTCACCACTAGTATCGACTATTCGTCATTATCAAGTGAGCAGATAAAAAATTAAAATAAAAAAAGTAACTTCAAGTTATACATTAAGCTTATGTTACGATATAAACACAGAGACATTACAAATAGGATCCTGCTGCCAAGTCCAACAAAGGAGAATTGCTAACAAACGTTATATCATTTAATGGGAGTTCTTTCTGATATCAGCATTCAGTATTGATAATAAACAAAGGGGATAAGCATTGGGAATAAGCATAGGGAATAAGCATAGGGATTAAGCATAGGGAATAAGCATAGGAAACAAGCGTTGCAAACAAGATAAAACAGGATCATACAAGTTATTGCCACACAGTACTATAAGATCAAAGTCCCAATTTAGAGTGAAAATCCCTTGTGCGGTGACTCTGCTTCATTAAAAAGCCTAGCAGGACATGTCTATCTATAACATAACACTATTGGGCGAATCGCGAATGCGCCCTTATAAATAAGAATCCATGGAGTATGGCGCATATTGATTTAAATGCTAAAGGGCATAGAATACAAATTAAATAGGAAATAGCGGGATCTGAAATTTTCAACGACATGCGATAGACATACATATGTATATCTCAATAAGCAGTATTAAACAGTATTTTGTATGAACTCTTTAGTGTTTTGGAAAGGGAAATAAGAGGGGAAGCGTAAAACAGGATTACAAATTATCTTATACGGTTAATTGTATCCAGATAAAACCGTTGTAGTCATCAAGCGCATAATAAGTCTGTACTTTGGAGTTGTATCAAAGTTATTTTTATCTCTCCTTTGTTTTAAGGTAACAATAATTGTTAATTAAAATTATTTTAATTCCATTATTAGTATTAAGAAATTCAGTATTATACTTACTGCATGGCGAACTAAGGAAAACTAACTATATCAGGGCCGGGCAAGAGGTAATACAAGGTAAACTGGAGAGGCCTAACGTGACAGGCTCCTCGGTAATCACACCATCTTATTTTCAAGTTTTTGCGGATTATAATAATATGGTTGAAATTACACGACATTTTATTTTCCGGTTCTGCAAGTATTTCCATAGTACCGTAAACCTCGAAATTGGTTTTTGTTTTTTGGGACGCTGAATCTGATTCTGCCATTTCCCAACCGAAATTTCTGTTGGTAAAACATTGCCAAACATGTAATAATGGAATATTTAATGAAATTAGGTTAGCACTCAGTGTCGTAATTGACATATAATGAAGCATTCAAGGCCTTAACCAAGGGGGTTCAGCCTGTTTGAACCTCCCTTCGTGGCCCTTTAAAATTTCTTTCATTGCAATACATCCATTTAATCATTTGCATTTATTTGTGAATTTGGTTGGTCGGGCGTTTCCGTTGAAGCGTAAAGCCGACAGCATGAAAATGCACGGCTTAAGAGTGTACAGCCCGTAGGAAATCGGCAGCCCGAAATGTAATACTTTCTATTTTTTATTTAATTAACTAAGCAAGTTATTAAACATTTGGCTCGTTTAAGTTGTAGAAGTTGCATCAGATAATAAAGAATTTTTAATTTTCGAAATTGTATTTTTTTCATAAACAAGATAATAATTTATTAACAATAATTTTTCGCGTAAAATAAATACAATTTCAAAAATTGAAAATACCATATTATATGATGCATGAAGTAGTTTTCTGCAACTTAAATGAGTCAAATCTTTAATAACTTGCGTAGTTAATTAAATAAAAAATAAAAAAGAATTAAATTTCGGGCTGCATATTTCCTGTACACTCTTAAGGTTCTATAGGAGCACTACTTCCATACTTACTATAGATATTTTTAATGATTTTTTCAAAACCATTTCGCACCCACCATAGTCATGAGGGAGGTAAAGTACTTGATCCAGCCAGTCTTTGAAACATTGAATATCTGCTGCTGTAGCGTTGTACCTGAAATGGTAAAACTTAACACACCTGGATTTATTCACATAGCTACCAAAGGCACTAACAAGCGACTAACAAGCACAAATGTAATATTGTACTATTGGACTATCCGCCCGTAAAAGAAAGTACCAACTTCCAAGGGTCATCGTAGGATCGTAGGATCGTCGTAGCGGTACAAACAATGGACCCCCCCTTTTCCTCCCTCCTGTACCCTCCTTCTTGATTATCTTCCCCCCCTTTAATCATCTCATATAATTTAAATTTAAGTTACATTACTATGTATACTGCTATTACCTATGGTTAACATAAAAAAAGACTTTATAGTCTTATTGTTCGCCAATTGTATTGTTGCCGGAGCCGGAGTCCTCGTCGATTAAGGCAATGAGGCGACCGCTTTGGTAGCTGGTAGGTCACCGCCCTTGCAGTTTTAATAAAAAGAACCGGTCCGAGTTTACTCGAACATGCTTTCCAATGTATCAAAATTAGTGGATAGAGAAAATGAGTAATTTCATGGTAAATAATTTTCCTATGGTTAAATTTCCGATATCTCGGGGGGGGGGGGGGGTGTCCACCTGACGTCACTCGTCACTGGTGGTGAGGTAAATTCTAGATAGGTCAGACCAACACATCACCACACAGCAATACTGGCAGGGCACGCAATGCATTTGAGCGTGAATTTTCTATCATTTTTTCAAAAACATTTTTTTGTACAAAACCAAATACTTTTATGGGAAAGCAACCTGTCCGGTTTCGTTACTCAATTTAACACCTAAAACATACCTGAAGGTAGAAATCATCGATAAAAAGGTGTCGCAGAAAAATTATTTTTTAGTCATTTTTCATTAAAATTGAGTTATTTTTATTTTTTTACCCCCAGAAGCAAACTATCAAGGGGCAAGCGACCCCCCGCATTTTATCAACATTAACAACAACTACAATATATGTGAATTTAAAAGAAATCGTTGGAGCCGTTTTTGGGAAATAATTTTTTTAGACGTTTTTTTGAAGTTTTTTGAAAATAAAACCCCCCCAAATTGAGTTAGCCCAAAATAAAAATAAAATGATCCCGAGGTATGATTTTTGTGAACCTGCATGCCGAATTTCATCAAAATCGACCGAGTAGTTTGCCCGGAAATCGACGCACAGACAGACAGACAGACAGACATTTCGTAAAAACCACTTTTTTGGGTTCCTGGGACCTTGAAACATATAAATCCGTTGAAATCTCGGAATCGAAAATTTCGACCGTCACTATACTACGTATAAATTGGAAAGCAAAAAGTCTTTGTCCGCCGTAGGTAGCCCGTCCCCTCCCCGTTTTGTTCTTTCACGCCAATCCTGTACTTCCAATGTAAAATTATGTAGCCTACCATAAATTTGTTATGTTGACTAGGAACAGTTCTTGCCTGAATATGTGAGTCATTCCCAGTTTTCAGTCCTCACTGCCAAATATTGATGGTACACTATACAATATGCAAGAACCAGTTAATCAGCCAGAGCCCAGGGGGTTTGTCTAAGCGAAGATTGATGCCAATGTTGAAAGGAAATGGCTCAATAGTTGTAAAACATTTTCAAGGAAGAGGTGGCTTGGTCGAGTCGCCACGCACCAGTTAGGTTAGGTTAAAATAATAGTTTAATAATAGTATAATAATAGTTGTAATAAGCAATGTCCACTTGTTACCTTAAGCCTGAGTGTTCACAAAATGTTTTGTAAACAAGAAATTATCGTAATTTTTGGACGAAATTAATTAATTGCTCGTTCCACAACCACAAAGATATAAAAGGGAACAGATGAAAAAATCTTAAAAAATACGAGTTTTCTCTGAAAGCTGTCTATTTCCCCTACAGATTTGCAACTGTTCTACAAAATGTGTTTAAGGCTCTTTGTCCCATTTTTCAAGGTAAAAATATTTCAGTTTAGAAAATATAAACTTCCTGCGATAACTTGTATTTTGTATAAATTTTTTATCTGTTCACTTTGTTATCTTTGCATCTGTGGAACGAGCAATAAATTACTTTCGTCATAAAATCAGCAAAATTTCTTGTTTACAAAATATTTTGAACACTCAGCCTTAATGCATTAAATTTGGAATGGAACCCCCATAAATTTTGTGTGTACAAACACCAAGCTAAACACTTAACACTAAACTAAACACTAAACACGTAGCTAAGTAGTTCTATCTGATTTGAAAATGCAACATAGGAAATTTGCATGGAGAGGCGGGACTTGGGAAGGCATTACGGGAATATCTATTGTGCATTTGCAAACTTTGCTGGGCGAACAGTACGTTTTTTTAATTACTTCATTGACGAGACACTCTTGTTATGACGCTGTGCTATTGGCACTGTTGGCAGCAGACGAGTTATGATGTTTTGAAGCTCTGCTGCATGGCGAAATGAACCAGCTAGAGGTAATGGGACTAGAACCAGTAAAAGAACGGAAGTACTTCTATTTATAATTGTATAACTGTTAAAAGAGGTTTATGAAGACGTATAAAAAAATTATAATAATTTCATTGAAATTAATCGACTTCAAGTTTTCTGAATGTTCCGACAATGGCATCGTCAGAATTATTAGGTCTCAATTTTTCTAAATCAGCCAGCTGTCCGTCCAGTTTCATGAGAAAGTCTCTTTGCTCCTTAAACCACACTAAGTTTTGACCTGCAACAGAAACCCATCCATCTATTGAATATTTACTGTATAAATAAATAAATAAGGACTTTTTGCTTTCCAATTTATACGTAATAGGCTATAAGGAAAGCTTCGTGACGTTCGAAATTTTCGATTCCGAAATGTCTGTCTGTCGCTCTCTTACACTCAACTAGGAATGCCCGGGACCGCCTGCTTTACATGCCCTCCGAAGCATGGCCAGGAAATGTAGGAAGTGTAGGACTCGAACCAACAACCTTTCGGGTGAAAGTCAGAGTCCGCACCACTACTCTACATGTCCTGTGTGGCTGTATGCATATTGTTATTAGCAATAGACTTCACCGACTATATCACATCACCCGTCCACCCCTTTTGTTTAAGTTATTACGTGGAATATTGAGATAGGATTTGAATATTAATGACTGAGTAGGGGTCAATGGTTCATGGTATGATATAACTATCACATACATACAGGTACATTATAAATACATGTATACATTGCACGATCGATCCTAGTTTTAGGGACATTCACCTACCTATTGAGATGGTGACCAATGTTCGACTTTCGGAAAATTTCTTCGCAACTTTTCATTTCTTGACCCCCTGAGCCTAAAACCACCCTCCGTTCATAATGTTATATATATGTAGGGCCTATACATATATATGTCTATGCATATAAAATATATACTAGTACATTATATACAGTATGTTAGTATATCGATTTTAGGAAACACTCTAATTTCCGTAAATATTATCCGATTTTGATGAAACTTGGCACAAAAAATTGATCATACAAATGTCTTGATCGAGTTTGTTAACCAGCTAGATCCACTATTTAGTTACAAGATGGCGGCCGATTGAAACCTTGTATAATTCATGTCTCAGTTAATATTGGTCGCAGAGGAATGAATTAAAATCTGACTGAAAGCCCGTATTATTATCTACGTTAATGGTAATCACCACTTTGTACGACAAATCAACCATTTTAAGATGGCATCCAGTCAAAATGAAAATAATTGGATAAATCAAAGTTTACAGTCGGCATTTTGGTTCGAAATTTGGAACACAAGATTGTTTTGTGTGTTGATGTTGTGGTCAGGAAAATAATGATGTATTTTTTATTTTTTATTACCATCCCGTGGCTGGGGACCGTTATCAATATGGCTGCTAGCGTAGCCTGCACAAGATAAGTACGCAATTTGGCGGGGAAAACCAGTGATAAGTGTATCCTGCACAAGCTAAGTACAGAGTTTTTGACCGGGTCCAGGTATCCGTTCTGCTATGCTGCAATGTGTAAGAATTCGATATTTTTTTTGTTGGTACTTATCTCTGATAGTTGGCTTATGGTTAACGGGTGCCTCGTAAGGCATATTATGGCTCATGCCGCTCCAGTTAATGTATTTCTATGGTTATTACGTAGGTAGCGTAGAAAAGCAGGGTCAGCGGAATCTCCCTACTCCTGATCGGCCAGAGCCGAAAGGGATTTTTTTCTTCATAGCAGAATAGCTTTAGGACTTGAATTAATAGGTGATGGATTACTGCATTTGTGTAGTACAGGGAGTCGGCTCCCAATGGTAATACGTTGCCCCTATTGGGCAGTGACCTGGATTAGTTTTCTGCATGTTAGTGAGGTGCTTGTTAATTTGGATTTAACCCCCTTAGCTTTACGATACCGAGTCGGGTCAGCGGTCCCCGAAGATTTTTCCTCTAGAGCCATTCCGAGGGCCAGGTACTTTAACGCAGGCCGCAGGTAAAATTGTAGAAAATGAAAAAAAATGAAGAAAAAGAACATGAAAATTGACAAAGTATAGTTTGATTTAATGAAAACCGTGAAACTGTATAATTTGTTTCAACAATTGCTCCGAGGGCCATATCAAAGAACCGGTCCGAGTTTACTCGAACATGCTTTCTAATTTAATATAATTATTATTATATTATTATATAATAATTTATCAATTATAGTAGATAGAGAAAATTAGTAACTTCATGGTAAATAATTTTCCTATTGTTAAATTTCGGACATCTGGGGGGGGGGGGGGGTTTGTCCACCTGACGTCTCTGGAGGTGAAGTAAATTCAAGATAGGTCAGACATTACATTACATTACCACACACACAGCAATAATGCCATGCACGCAATGCATTTGAGCGTGAATTTTCATTTTTTCAAAAACATTTTAAACCAAATTGTTTTTTGGGGAAGCAACCTGTCCGGCTTAGTTAATCAATTTAATACCTAAAACATGCCTGAAGGTAGAAATCATCGATAAAAAGGTTTCGCAGAAAAATTATTTTTTAGTAATTTTTCATTAAAATTAAGTTATTTTTATTTGTTTACCCCCAGAAGCAAACTATCAAGGGGTAAGCGATCCCCCGCATTTTGTTAACATTAGTAACGACTACAATATGTGTGAATTTAAAAGAAATCATTGTAGCTGTTTTTGAGAAATAATGTTTTTAGACTTTTTTCGAGAATAAAACCCTCCCAAATTGAGTTAGCCAAAAAAAAAAAAAAAAAAAAAAAATGGTCTCGAGGTATGATTTTTGTGAACCTACATGCCAAATTTCATCAAAATCAACCGAGTAGTTGCCCGGAAATTGACGAACAGACAGACAGACAGAGCGACTGAGCGACAGAGCGACGGACAGACATTTCGTAAAAAACACTTTTTTGGGTTCCTGGGACCTCAAAACATGTAAATCCGTTGAAATCTCGGAATCGAAAATTTCGACCATCACAAAGCTTTCCTTATACTACGTATAAATTGGAAAGCAAAAAAGCCCGCGGGCCACAGTTTGGGGATGGCTGCTTTAGGTAGTTAATAGACTATGTCACTATGTTATTGTTTTAGAACTCCTTACGTGAAATCTCTTTAATAGTTGGAAGATGACCACCGTAGTCGGAGGGCGTCGCTTCGGCTCCTATAAGATCAACTAGGGTATCGCTAGTACGGTGTGTGTGTATCTGAAAAATAGTTATGTTATGGTAGAATCAAAATCTCATGGTCGGTGTTTTTATGAAATCTCCCTAGAACACCTTATCGGCCAGAGCCTAAAGGGATTTCTAGTACCGCCGAAAGGCCCAAATTTGCCCATATGGAAAATAAAGACGATTTTCTTTCTTTCCTTCTTTCATTCCATCACCGGGAATTGGATTAAATGAATTCAATTGTGTTAAACCAATGAGTGCATAATGCGCGGGAAATTCAAATTTCTTAAATTGATCCTCCGCTAAATTTTTGGTGAGTTTTCAATTTTTTTCTCCGTTAGACGCATTAATTAAAATTCTTAAAATCTTACAAATCCAACAGTACCTATCTAATAAATTAAATGTTTTATTCTTGTCAAGTAACACCTTAGGGGTTTATTCAGAATAATTTAATCCTATTCCCGGCGTTAAGTTAATCTGTAAACGGCATAGTAGGGCTGCAGCAAGGGCTACCAAAGCCGACCGGTTTCAACCTAAAAAAAAACAGTAAACTGCAGAAGAAGTGTTTCAGTAAATTCAGTACGTACACTTGCAAGATATCCCCATGCCCCAGCCAAATGTCTGGCATACGTTTATCTTTAATATAGTACTATCTTAAAGACAGCACTATTTAACGTATCGCGAACGCTCCCTTACTTTCAGTAAGTCCAGAATGTTAATAGGGGACGATAGCCCCAAAAGCCAAAGCTACTGTAACCTTTCATTGGAGCTAAAATGTATTATCTACTGAATTGGAGCTATCTATTAAAAAAATAATTTATTTCAGATCTACCCTACATCTTTTTCTTTAGTCAATCACTTACCCTTTCCGAAATTTTTTTCTTCGTCACAGACTTGACGACACCAATGAGCTTATCGAAAGCGGGGGACGCATTGATGTAGTGCAGGGAGTCAATTCCCAACGGTAAGCAGTACAGGGCCTCAAACGAGGCCTTCAGCAATGTAGGGCTAACGGCCATAAGCATCTGCGTTAATGTCACGTTACTCATGTCTATTACCAAGGTAAATTTTCCGTTCCAACGACCCTGTTATATGAGGGGCATAAAACAAATATTTTTAGTGCATTTCATTTATTCTTCAGCAGTTTCATTACTTTATACGTCCAATACATTATCAGCGTCGAGTAGTATCCCTGATCACTGGTCACGGGAATTTCAGTATGCAAGTGGGCAATCTTTGCCGATATTGGGCTTTGAAGATAGAAAGTGGATGACACATCCTTGCTGCATACCATATGATCTGGTGCCCCCAGACTTGAACATCTAGGGTGCGTTGTTGCCAATGACGGTTGGGCTCTAGTAGTCTAACCTGCTGCCATAGGGAGATTCACAGAGGCAATAGAACTTGACTAGTACAACTGGGGGACCTATGGGTCCAAATTGTGGCCTGGGTCACTCCAAGATACTGTACTACTACTACTATATAAAAGAAAAATATTCGGATACTATTATATAATTCTTTGAACAATATATCCACTTCTAATATTGTATTAGCCAATAATACCGTACCTTGAACAACGTTTTATAATCAATCTGAAACAAGTAGAAGCAAGTAAAATTAGGGTTCATCTACATTTAGTATGTACATAGCATGAGAAATACCAATCACGAAGCCAGGACTTTATTTCGGGAGGGGCTAACTACCAGGGGGTCGAGGGGGTATAGAATACGCCCAGTAAAACGGTGGGTCCGCCCCCCCGCCCGGAAATTTTAAAGAATTTACATGTGAAAACACACAGTTTTGGTGTTTTTAGAAGGAGAAAAAAATACAGGTGAAACATCAAACAGAACAATGCAAGATTTTTTTTCTTAAATTTTTTACATTTCGGGGGGGGGGGCTGCAGCCCCCTCCCTGGCTACGTGCCTGAGAAATGCCAAATATCCTTCATCCCTGTTTTTAAAATAACCTTAAGAGCAAAAGTAGATTTTCACAGGAAATATCGAGCACAGGGCCATCCAAAAATATTCGTTAAATTGGCAGAAACGCTCCTCTACATTTCGATATATCTGACATGATTATGACTACAACAGTAATTGACCTCAGTTCTTGAACTTCTCCCTCGGGGTTAGGCCTACCATACGATATAAATTAAATTCAATAATAGTAGATATAAAAGGGGGTTCCTGGGACACTTTTAGGCCACTCTTGCTTTTTACCTCCGGGCATGGGGGTTCCTGGGACACTTTTAGGCCACTCTTGCTTTTTACCTCCGGGCATCATTATTGTTCTAATTGTACATTGTCAGCCTCCGGCTATCACTTATTTTATACTACTTCTATGCTAACCTTGTAGCCTATAAAACCACAACACATCATATCACAGGGGGTTTCTGGGACACTTTTAGGCCACTCTTGCTTTTTACCTCCGGGCATCATTTATGTTCTTATTGTACGTTGTCAGCCTCCGGCTATCAATTATTTTATACTACTTATATGCTAACCTTGTAGCCTATAAAACCACAACACATCATATCACAGGGGGTTTCTGGGACACTTTTAGGCCACTCTTGCTTTCTACCTCCGGGCATCATTATTGTTCTTATTCTACGTTGTCAGCCTCCGGCTACCACTTATTTTATACTATACTTATATGCTAACCTTGTAGCCTTTCTTCTTCTTCCCTTCTCTTCTTCTTCTTCTTCTTCTTCACACAGTGTAAGGGGGTCGCCCCCTCCTGTTATCGGACATCATTCTCATTGTTTAAATAAATAAATAAATAAGGACTTTTTGTTCTATTACTAAGCCAACCTAGCGGAGTTAGGGCTATAAAGCCCTCTCTTACACTCAACTAGGAAGGCCCGGGACCGCCTGCTTTACATGCCCTCCGAAGCATGACCAGAAAATGTAGCAAGTGTAGGACTCGAACCAACAACCTTTCGGGTGAAAGTTGGAGTCCGTACCACCACTCTACATGTCCATTCTCATTGTTTCTTCTTCTTCTTCACGTAGCCTACATACCGTATTTCGGGCGATTTCGCCTCCGCAATGATTATTTATTTGATTTACATCATTTCATAGTTGGTATTAACTTTATCACATAGACATGCCATGTTCTAAGATTTCACAAATTCACTTGTAAAGTAGGCCTAGTATTATTTGAATGAGGGTTTGGTCTAAACTCAGAATAGTGTAACTAGCTATCATAATTTGTCAGCCTCCGGCTATCACTTATTATATACTTCAAGTTATATGCTAACCTTAAGCCAATTGTACTTGACTCATGGTTATTAATAATAGTTAATTTCGAAACTTGCATAAAACTGTAACACATTGGTTGAGGAGCATAGTTGAAATCAAACCTTCTTCCAAGTAATACCACTTTACAAGTAAATTTGTGTGATCTTTCAACATGACACCCCCAATGAAGAAAAGGAAACTGAACGAGGGTGAATATAAATGTGGAATATGTGATGGTTGCGGGAGTGAAATCATCAACACCGGTCAAACAGTTCTATGTGAAGAATGCACATCCATCTTTAAATGTGAGTACGAGAATTCTGAACCTGTCGAAATTGCCCCAATACCAACATCTACTATGAATGGAGAGAAATGTCAGGGTTGCGGAGGGAAAATTATCAACACTGCTCAAACAGTTCTGTGCGAAGAATGCACATCCATCTTTCCATATGAAATCACACCTAAACCAACATCGACTGGGAATGGAGGGAAATGCAAGAGTTGCGGAGGTGAAATCATCAACACTACTGAAACAGTTCTATGTAAAGAATGCATATCCATCTTTCCATGTGAGTACAAGAATCTTGAATCTGTTAAAATCCCTGAACATAAATTTATTTGTGAATTCTGTTCAGCACCTTTTACTCGAAAGTATAATTTGAAAACCCACATATTAAGCATACATATTATTAATTGTTTCAATTGCAACGAATTATTTATGAGAGACTATTTTACTAATCATATAAATAATTGCACAATTATGAGCGGGGGAGAGCTATCTACCGATGAGAACTTTGCATGTAAAACATCTACAGCTCTAGATGGTGTTGTAAAACAATATAATTATAAAAACATGACCATACATGATCCAGTTGTTTATCTAAATAATATGACAGGCGAGGTTGACACCATTACAACTGAAAACATAAAACTTTTAAAAGCTATTAAATGGCATGTAGCTCTACATATTGAATTTGAACGTGGACCCGACAGCGATAAAAATTATACTAAGGCGTGGTTTCGTGCTAAAAACGAACAACTTCTCCTAAGTGATAACCCCACAATAAAATATCAACAAATGATTGAACAAATTCTAATAAAAATAGATAAATTTCAAGCAATGGGAAGCGGGTGGGTGTTGAAATGTTTAAAAAGTTTTAGTATCTATATTGCTGAATATAATCCATGCAGTGGTAGTAGTTACATTCCTTTACCTAAAAAAATATATAACACCAAAGCAGTAATCAATATTAAAAATGAAGACCTTAAATGTTTTATATGGTCAATTTTAGCATACTTGCATCCAGTAAAGATACACGCTGAGCGAGTTCATAATTATAAAAAGTGTGAGAAGGAGTTAAATATGAAAGGTATAACATACCCAGTATCTTTACAAGTCATTCCAAAATTTGAAAAAATGAATAATATCGGAGTAAATGTGTTTGGTTATGAACAAAGATTGTTTCCATTATATTTATCACAAAGTCAACATTATAATAAGCTAGTAGATCTGCTTTACATAACTGAAGGTAAAAATTCACATTATTGTCTTATTAAAAATTTCAACAAACTTAATTTCTCAATCACGAAACATAAGGAACAAAAGTTTTATTGCCGTTGGTGTATACACCCCTTCAGTAGTGCTGAACGCTTACACGAACATAAACCACTCTGCTCAACACATGATCCGCAAAAAACCACATTTCCAACTAAGGAGAAAAGTATTATGAAATTCGATAAGCCACAATATATGATCCCTGTAGCATATAGAATATATGCCGATTTCGAGAGCATTCTCAGTCCCATTGAAGGGACCAGTTGTAACACTGAAAAATTATCAATGCATATACCATCAGGGTTTTCCTACGTTGTTGTGGATATCAATGGGAATAAGTTTAAAGAACCGGTAGTTTACAGGGGAACCGATGCTGTTGATGTATTTTTGAAATCCCTATTAAATGTTAAGGATGAAATTTTAGAAATTTATAAAAATATTAAACCGGTAATTATGACTGATGAGGATAGAGAAAATTTTAAAAACTCTATCATTTGTAATGTTTGTCAAAAGCCACTAGGAGCTGATCGAGTAATAGACCACTGTCATATAACGGGGAAATATAGACAAGCATTACATAATGTCTGTAATATGAGCAATTTTCGAACTCCAAAACATATCCCCGTTTTTATGCATAACTTGAGACATTATGATGGACATCTTATCATGCAAGGGGTTGGGAAGCTAAAAAATATAAAAATTACATGTATAGCTAAAACTATGGAGGAATATATAGCCTTCAGTATTGGGGAGTTACGCTTTTTAGATACATACCAATTTATGGCCACCTCATTAGACTCTTTAGTAAAAAATCTTGTTGATGTGGGTAAAGATAAATTTCAAATTATGAAAACATGTTTTGCGGGTGAAAAGTTAGACTTAATGTTGAGGAAAGGTGTCTTCCCCTATGAATATATGACGCATGAATCAAAATTTAATGATGAGCATTTGCCTCCAATCGAAGCATTTTTTAGTCGATTAACTCAAGAGGAGATTTCACAAGAACAATATGAACACGCTCAAAAAGTGTGGAATGTTTTTAACATAAAGAATTTAGGGGAATACCAAGACTTATATGTATTAACAGACACCCTTCTTCTTTGTGATGTTTTTGAAGCCTTCAGAGCCTTATGTTTCGAAAACGATAACCTTGAAATTTGTCACATGTACACAGCACCAGGACTAGCTCTTCAAAGCTGCTTAAAAATGACAAGAGTAGAAATTGAGCTGTTGACTGATCCTAATATGCATTTGTTTTGTGAGGCTGGGATTCGCGGGGGTATAAGTATGATTTCAAAAAGATTTGCTGAAAGTAACAATAAATACTTAAAAAAATTTGAATCAAATAAACCATCCAAATTTATAGTATATTGGGATTGTACTAACTTGTACGGACATGCGATGCGCCAATTTTTGCCTGTCAGTGGGTTTCGTTGGATGGATATGGAAGAAATTAAAAACTTTGATGTAATGCTCATACCTGACGAGGGGGATGATGGGTTTATATTGCAGGTGGACTTGGAATATCCACAAAAATTGCACGACTTACATAATGAATACCCACTGGCAGCCGAACATTGTGTTGTTACTTCAAACATGATTTCCCCCTATTGTAAGGAATTTCTTGCTGAAAATAATATATCTTTATCATCCACAATCTCAAAGCTTATTCCCAACTTAAACGATAAACACAACTATGTTATACACTATCGAAATTTGAAGCAATGTTTAGAATTGGGTTTAAAATTAAAAAATACACATAAAATTTTAGCTTTTAAACAAAGCGCTTGGATGCGACCCTTTATCGATTTTAACACAGAAAAACGAAAATTAGCTTGTAATGATTTCGAGAAGGATTTTTACAAATTGAAAATTAATAGTATGTTTGGGAAGACAATGGAGAATGTTAGAAAACACACAAAATTAGAGTTAGTTAACACTACCAAACGAGCTAGCAAACTTATCTCATCCCCCGCATTTAAAGATTTTCAGATTTTTTCAAAAGACTTAATTGCAGTCCGCTCAAAAAAAACTAATATTTTACTTAATAAGCCAATATTTGTTGGTCTAACCGTTCTGGAACTATCTAAGGTCGTTATGTATGAATTTCATTATAACTTTGTAAAACAAAGGTATGGTGATAAAGCTACACTGATTTTAACAGATACAGATTCTCTGGTTTATGAGGTTGAGAGTGATGATTTATATGTTGATTTAAAGCCATACCCCCATTTATTTGATAACTCAGTATATCCCTCAAACCATCTCTTATACAATATTGAAAATAAAAAGAAAGTGGGGACGTTTAAAGATGAGAATGCTCATTCTCACATTTTACAATGTGTTGCTTTACGCCCCAAATTGTATTCCTTGTTTGAGGAGGGAAAAGAAAAGAAAGTGGGCAAAGGTATAGTTCGCTCAACACTCAAACATCATATTTCCCATCAAGACTATTACAATACCCTATTTAAGTCCTACAGTGTAAAAGACTCGTGTAAACCAATGTACCGTATTCAAAGTATTGATCATAAACTTTTTACAATTAAACAACAAAAACTCACTCTCAGCCCTTATGATGATAAACGGTATGTGTGTCGTAATGGAATTGATAGTTTAGCTCACGGTCATTATCGCATTTCACTCTAATTGTATCGCAACCCTGGAGCTAATTACCAGCAGAACAAACACAAATAATCTAACTAAGTGATTATAATGACATTGATTTCTTTTAAAATACCTCACCCTAATTGTAAATGATTGTAAGGCTCTTAGAACTAATTACCAGCAAACATTAATAACCTAACTAACCTTGTGTTGGAGGTTTATCTTAAGTGATTATAACGACATTGATTTCTATTAAAATACATGTATTATAAAATTGTTATATCATTAAATGGTTTACATTCATTTACCGGATATCAAGGGTTCTACTGTAGTTGATGTACAATACCTGTTAAAGGTACATATTCATATAAGCAGTCACTAATGAGTAGACAGTAGGCACTCATTTTATCAGGGAAATTAGTTTGACAGTGAATTTCCAAACGTATATCAACACCACTAGTTTTCATGAGCTCATTCTGTCGTGAGCAATCGATAACCCAAATGGGGTATGATTTTAGAAATTCACTACGGGAAACGTTTGGAGTTGCTTCATCCTGCATGTAGTAGTGTTTCCGGAAATTGAGAAAATTTTCATATAATACAGCAACAGTATTTTTGCTGAAGTTCGCCTGTAGCGGATGGTATGGATAGCATTCTGAGCCGAGGAATAGTTGTATTTGTCGTATAGCGCATTGATCAAAAACACTAGCATCTTCCTTAACATCATCTGTGCGTGCTGCTTGGAAGCCAATAATAGCAAACCGTGGTTTTTCACTTGAAGAAATCATTCGCACAGGCCAATTAATTGATGATGTTGATGAGGGAATGTTGGGATATTCATACAGTTGCCATGTTCGGAAGCCAATCGGCAACCGAATATTTTCCCTTAGTACACTCAACAATTCAAGGCGCTGACTATCACTCACACTTACGAAAGGTATTTCCCACATCACAGTAGTCAGTTTCAATGTCAAGTCTTTAGTGTTTGAAATATCCCGCATGGCATTCGTATTGCTGCGTGATCGTACTAAGACAAGCTCTTGTTTAACGTTGAGTAGAACTCGTCGGAAATCCTCGCAAAATCCAAACAACATTTTCAATGGCAAACAGAAATTAAAGTTCCTCTCAGTTTTATTTGTATCTGTATAAAATGAGTTGTTTGTAAGACGTTGTGCATCTTGAGCGGTGAATGATACTAACCCTTTAAGCTGAGTGGTAATACCAGGATTTCGCACATGATCAATAGTTATTCCATTGAGTTCATAGCGTATTTCAGAGAATAAGTGTGCCATAGCATTAGCACTAAGCCCATCATCATCCTCATAAGCAATTGTTTTCACACCTTTTTCTAACACACCTTCAATATACAGTCGGCTTTCACATGGTAGAGTAAGTATATCTTGTTGATGGATTGGTATGCGAATTTCATCATTATTATTTAGACTGCTTGATGAATAGGGTGCAATCTTATGGTATTCATAACGTGTTAAACTTTCATCCACGAGAATGGACTCCTTCACGTTTAGCATTGATGTCATCGTGGATTTTAAAACCTATTGATTGTAAATATCGTCTGTTCTCATTAGTGAGCTTAACACAGCGTACTTGTGTGGAAGCTCGAGTTGGAATGTTGTATGGTGTATACCGCTGTGAAATATATACTCTCATGATTGTTTACGTAAATGAAGACGTAAAGTAATAGTTTCCCCTCGGAAATCGACCGTGTTGTTGTCTTGATCGACAATGTCTAATGTTAGACTTGTAAGTATATTTGTATTTATAGCATGGTAGACGATTGTATGTGGTGCTTCAACAATCCGATAACCAGGTGGTACATTAGGATAAAATTCATGAACAGCATGTGATGGTCTACCATTCAAATATGATCCTCTTGTAATATTACAATTAATTCGAATTGCATTGACTTTAGATATTTTAATGCTATCTGTTGATTTATATATTCCACTTGTGAGAAATGTCACCCCATCATAACCAAAGCCTAGCAGGTATCCTAGTTCTTCATTTACTTCAATCGTGAAGCCATCAAGTATTATCCAAACTACGGAATGCATGGTGTTCCGATTCGCGCTTATCGATACGATTTCAGTACCCCACTCTTCATTTATATATTTAGCTATGTCTGATAATTCGTAAGATCCTATTGGTAATTCAATTATTGTAGCCTCCAGAGGTTTTGAATCGTTTATAATTTTAATCACACCCTTTGAGAGATTAGGTATTGAATTATATGTTTCAAGGTCAAGCAAGCCGATTTCCCATACACCTTCAAGTATAATTGGAGGGAAGTAATTGCTACCTAGGAATGACTTGTTACCACTTAGTGTCAATGTTAGCGACATAATATAATAAATCAAACATATGCATAGCTTATATAACTTTTAATATCATGGAAAATGGATCTTTCATGTAGAGAAATTTTAGGCATAACTGCCCACAATTTGATGTTGAATAGGTTTGATATGATTGATAGTTGTAGTATATTGCACAGTTGTGAAAATATTGTTTCAATTCTAAAGGTGGTTTCAAGTCTCCAAAGCTATCGAAGTATATAACTTGGTTTCTAATCTTGCGGTAAGCAACCCAATGTGTGCCGGGTCCCATAGCATCATCTAAATTAATTATTCCAGCTTCATAATGTTGCCATGGTATGTGAGGTAGTGCATTTCGCATGAACACACCACGAAAATGAGGAACATTAGCGGCGAATTTTATAAGTTCCACATTAGTCAGTGGACGGTTCCGAGGCATGCAACTTAGTTTTTTGAATAAGGATGTAAGTAGAGTCCACTCCCATTCTTGTATGGTGCTAAATATAAGCCTTTTCCAATGGCTATAGATTCCATAGTTTGATTATGACGTTTCATTTCTTCATACTTTTTCTGTGCACTATGGGCTTTATTAGCAGCCGATGCAATTCCTGCAGCACCACCAGAGAGAGCACCTAGGGCAGAAAGCCCCGCAAATATCGGGATAAGTGGTAATATACCACCTGTCTTGGCAATAGGTATGATTCGAGGAGGTTTCCTTTTATCTCCCTTTAAATTTTTCACAGATTTATATGCGATCTTGATTGCATCCGCCACAGTGGGTGGTTTTGTAAGCTTTATCGCTTTCTTAGCTGAAGTCAATAGTGATCTGAAAGACACTTTCCGCTTCAACCCAAATCCCAGCTTTCGTTTAACTTTCATTGCAGCTGCTACACCTAAAGCAACGATTTTTTCCCCTACAGACGAATCTTTTGCTTTTACACGTTGCCACGCTTGATCTGCCAAATTTTTATCAGCCACGTGTCGACTAGTTATATCTGATGATTGTGAATAGGCTATATCATGTTCACGACAAGCTTGATCAAGTTTGTTTCTCCCTCGATCTCCACGAAGTAATCGTTTTTCTAACTTAGTGCCTGGTCCGCAAAATTGATAGCCGGGGATATGTGCTTCAATTGGTAACTTATTAATTATGTTGTTCAACATAGGTATTCTCAAATGCGAATGAGTAAAATGTTTGTATATACAGTGGTATTTATAGCTTTTTTAATCACTCATATAATGAAGCTTGTACCACAAAGACATAAGTTCAGTGTGATTCTAAGTCAAGAAGATGAAAATGTACGGAGTAATAGAAAGAATGGGCCTTTACTTCCTGCATCGATTCGTGGTACAATCTGCGGTCCATCAGGTTGTGGTAAAACAAGCCTACTATGCAGCATGATATATCATCCGTTTGGTCTACGATTTGAAAATGTGTACTTATTCTGCAAGACATTGTTTCAACATAAATACCAGCAGCTTGAGAAAAATATCAATTCTATTCGTGGGATGACTTTTACAGGGTCAGGCGATTCAGTTACACCACTCTCTGACATCAAACCTAACTCTGTGCTAATATTCGATGATGTTTCATGTGAATCTCAAGGGGAAATTCGAAATGTCTACTCTATGGGTCGTCATAAAGGGGTTGATTGCTTCTATCTCACTCAGACCTATACCTCCATTCCGAAACATTTGCTGCGAGATAATTTGAATTTTATCGTATTATTCAAACAGGATTTGCTTAATATAAAGAATGTGTATAGAGACCATGTTGCGGGAGATATGAATTTAGCGACATTCATGAAACTCTGTGCGGAAGCATGGAAAGAGTCACATACATTCCTAGTTATTGCAAAAGATTTTGGATTAAATGATGGACGATATCGGCAGGGATTCGATCACTATTTCAAAGATATAAATAACTCTGCTTAACACGTAACTCATCATTATTCATTCGACTATAACACGGTGTAGTAGATATGGATACCAAAGTTATCAAGAATATTATCAACATACGCAAAGCTCTGCAACAAAAGTACCTTAATCTTAAACGTGATCTACACAATGAGGCTTCTCAGCAAGAGCGGAAGTTAAAACCTGTCTTGAAACCTCTACAAGAATTAATTGAGCTGAACAAACAAACAGCGATAGCAAGAGCAATTCATAAACCTGGAGTTAGCAAATATTTAGACTTATTAATGCCTAATCAATATAATAGGAAAACCATTGATACATACTATGGAGTAACACGAAGTAATGAAGGTGTATTTATGCTAGGTTCATACCCTGTACATTTTAATGCTGATGATGATTCGATCACAATCGAAGATAAAACATGGCAAGGCACATTGGGTTTGTATCAATTATTAACATTGAACAAACCTGAAAACTATACTTTGGAAGATTTACAAGCCTATAAAGATATATTGGAAAGAACTGGAGCTCATTTAACCACTAGTGGTCGTCTTAGGAGCAGTCAACGTTATAAATATAAAAATATTGTTAAACCGCTTTTTGGAATAAAATCTGGTGGTGAATATCAATATTGGAATGATCCAAATGAATTAGTTGAACGATTACGCTTACTTAATGCATCACATGCCGCAGGACATACAAGCCATCAAAACGAAATCATTAATATTATCAACGAATTGCGAGAAGCAAATATTATTATTCAATGAAACAAGCTTTGGTTGATGAAATTCATCGACCTGCTCGACGGAATTATCCCCGACGCCATGTGACTGTTAAAGGAATGCATGATTTATGGCAAGCAGATCTGGTGGAAATGATTCCATATTCAAGGATTAATAAAGGATATAAATATATTCTAACAGTGATAAATGCATTCACAAAGTTCGGCTATGCAGAAGCAGTTAAAACTAAATCTATGAAGGATGTAACTGAAGCTTTTGTAAAAATTCTCGATAGAGCTCCTCAAGCTCCTGCCCACCTTCAGACAGATATGGGACTGGAATTTTTCAATATACAAATGAAATGTATTCTAAAACAATATAACATTAATCATTATGCTACTTATTCTACACTGAAAGCTTCAATTATTGAACGTTGGAATCGCACTCTGAAAAATCGAATGTGGAAGGAATTCAGCTTGCAGGGTGGTTATAAGTGGTTACATTTAGTACCTCGCTTAGTGCAACAATACAACACTACGAAGCATAGGACCATTAAGATGTGTCCTGCCGATGTGGGAGAAGAACATGAAGCAAAATTATTATCTATGTATAGAGCTGTTGATGAGAAAGGTAGTACCAAACAGAAATTTCGAGAGGGTGATCCCGTCAGAATCAGCAAGCAGAAAGCCTTATTTGAGAAGGGTTACCAACCGAACTGGTCTACAGAAGTATTTCGTGTGCGTCTTGTACAACCTACTCGACCTACTACCTATCTCCTTGAGGCTATGGATGGTGAACCTATATTAGGGTCGTGGTATATGGAAGAGTTGCAGAAAACCAAGCACACAGATGTATATTTGGTGGAGAAAGTGTTGAAAAAGTCTAAGGATAAATTGTATGTGAAGTGGCTTGGTTTCCCGAAACCTACATGGATTAATAAAACGGAAATTTTATAAACATAACTTTATTTTAATCAACATCATCATCAATTAAACAATTGACATCTTGAAACCATTTCTGTAGTTTCCTCAAATTGATCATTGCACAGTTTCCTGTATGAATACATTTCTTAGCTTCTAGATGAGGTAACTTCTCAAAACTCCTCAGAAGCACAGAGTCCAAGTCATACACAACACATTCTAGTATTCCTGCAAGCCAAACTTGTTTCTCCTTTCCTTTAGTAGCAATTCTAACATATTGGTTAGCAAACTCTAGTAAAATATTCTTTAAATGAATGTAGTCCACGTTCCCCTCTTCCCAACGAAGCTTATGGAGATTATTTGTGCACCATGTGTTGTTGCTTTTTACTTGATTTGTAAGATTGGTGAATGGAAAGGGTGGACGGAAAAACCAATGTTCATACTGGTTCTTGCATGCAGGGCCCATAGCCAATTCTTTGATGATGAAATTATTTTCATTATCTTTGAAACCTTGAAACTCAATTATCCCCAGCGGTTCCATCGTGTTCAACAGTCTGATTGATAATGACTTTAGCTCGCTCCAACCAGCGCTTAAGTATCTCATAGCACAACTCATTTTCATAGATGGTTATAATTTCTAAATACATACGATTTGATTGATTTTGATGCTTCTTCCACAATAGTTTACTGCGAACATCCTCGATAGTAGCTACTATTGGAGCTGGAGATTGGGCAAACTGTAAAAGAGCTTCCATTGAAACATCATCTGTTTCCAACTCTATAAATATCTCTTCCATAATATTTTTTAGATGGAGATTAGCCAACCTCTTCTTCTTTTCCAACTCATGGCAAACAATATGAAGAATTGCTTTCAACGCTTGTATGTTCTCAATATTTATTTTAGATAGTTTAATATGTGATGATGAGGACTTCATTTCCAATTCATTATCATTCGTTAACATCATCGTCAGGTTTGATTTGATGAAATTAGGAGTCCATATCATATTTCCACACATTGTTTTCTTATGTAGATATAAACGAAAGGATTGTAATGTTGCACACCATGACTGCCATTCGATCATATTGAATATAATTTCATGATCCTTATCACCAACTATGATGTATACTTCGAATGCTGATGCTTTGAATTGCAAACCAACAATAATGCTTAGTCCATCACGAAGTGGATAATATGTGGTCAAGACACCCTTCATTTTCAATTGCAACTGATGCTATTTCACACATGTTACATATACAACCCGGTTAATTATGGTCATTAAAGAGAGATAATGAGACACAATCGATTTAGAACTAGGTGGGGTACCATAAATGTAGTGCCTTAGGTACAGAAGGACAAATCAGTCATTTGATTTAAGGTTGTAAGCTGCCTATAATACACCGATGTGTATGAGAGATCAACATTAAGAAACGATTCCTACATTAACAAATATGGTGCAATGGAGAAATTACTTAACTATCCCCCCTCCGGCTGTGGCCCTCACAACATGATTTTACCTGATATACACCCTCATCTCAGTTGAGGGGCTTAGTTGAGACCAAACCTTCATTCAAGTAATACTACGCCAACTTTACAAGTGAATTTGTGTAATCTTAGAACATGCCCCGGAGGTAAAAAGCAAGAGTGGCCTAAAAGTGTCCCAGGAACCCCCATGCCCGGAGGTAAAAGCTAGAGTGGCCTAAAAGTGTCCCAGGAACCCCCTTTTATATCTACTAATAATTTTATCCAGAAATAGAATGTGTTAGAAATAGGTGCATAATCAAGATCCCAAAATGCTCAGAAAAATGTGTTCTGTGTGTTCTGATTTCTCTCTACCTACTCTTGAGATTTCATGAGATTTTTATACGCATAAGACTTTCCCCCTTCCGATTGTCTATTTACTAGAGCAAGTAAAAAAAGTAAATTCGTGTCGGGGTGGTACTACCCGTGGTACAGGAGTTTTCAGGTTGCATCAACAGCCTCCTGTTTAACCTATCGACAGTCAGGGAAGACTGCCGGGACCGCCGGCTTTACATGCCCTCCGAAGCATGGTAGTCAGAAGATAAATAATTGTACCACTAGAAAATTTTGGCATTCGGGTGGGACTCGAACCAGTCACCTTCTGGATGATAGTCCGAGTCGTTACCTCTATGCCATTCTGACTACTACTAGAGCAAGATTGATTTATATACCAGAGAGCTGATACCGGTTAATTTAACCTTTTGTGTTAGTGCTACAACTGCAGGGTCGTATCGTGAACCCACAAATAATTTAATCGGAAGGCATCAGCGTACGAGTACCTATGACGTATAGGTACTTTGCAGAGATGCCACGAAAAGTGATTTGATAGAATACCGAATGTAATGCTATCTTGAATAACAGCATAGTTGTCCACTACCGTTTAGTAAACCAACAAACGCTGAAAAACTATAACAATCTATACAGTAGGGGCAGATAACCTCAATTTATAGCTTATATAAGCTGAACTCTTATTTTTAGACCAGTATATTAAAGTAGATCATGGTTTTACAGTTAATTATCTTAGTCTAATTTTCTGCCCTACCATACACTTACTAGCAGGCCTCTTGAAATATACGAGTGAATATTCTTGTAGTAATGCTTGAGTGTTTCCATAGTGGTGTCTGCAGCAGGTAGCTGAGTATATGTGTACAGGATGGCGCTTCCAGACTTTGTCAGCACGTCAGGTAATGCCAAATGACTAAGGAAAAAGAAGTCAAGAGACACAATTTAATAGCATAATTAGATGTACACACTGTGGTCAGTGGGTTCTTTTTCATGCTGCAATATGCACTTCAGAATTGATGTAAAAGACCATAGAGCAAAGAGCACGAGTGACTCACTGCCGCTGGTAGTTGAAGATAGTTGTACAGGATGGCACTACCAGACTTTGTCAGCACTTCAGGTAATGCCGAAAGACTAAGGAAAAAGAAATCAAGATGCACAAATGAATACCATAATTAGAAGTACACAAAGCGGGTACTTTTTCATACTACGTACTTCAGAATTAACGTAAATGATCACAGAGCAAAGAGCACGAGTGACAACACTAGTCTGTCGTCTGTGGGGGAAAAATATACTAAGAAGACAAGTTTGTATGTACGTATACAGGATTTAGTTTCGGGGGCATTTGGGTTTTATGTACATGAATGTTTGCAAAAATTTGGTGAGAATGTGTAGGGGCAAAATTGATGAAAAAGAAAAAGAATAGCAGGGTTCTCGCATTTCGTTAGTAGTTCAAGACTAAATTTCTACGGTCAGGGTTGGGGCGAAATAGTGGAGTTTAATTCTTAATGTAAAGTACTATAGATTTTACAGATGAAGACTTACTAATAGTATAGCCAACAGTGGGACTCGGGGGTTTCCCCTGGGCAAAAGTTTTTGTGAAATAAATAGCCACGAAATAGTGGGTTTGATGTGAGTGAGGACTACCAACGCGCGATGCCCCTCATCCGCCCATTGTATCTAGTGTCAGACCCCCCCCCCCTTACATAGGTTCCTAGGTGCCTGTAAGAAGATACAATAGGTCAATGAAAATGAGCTGGCAAACAGTTTCGTAATAAATTCTGATTCAGAGAACTGTGGAAATTGCGTTGAACTAAAACACCGGTATAAGCCATGTATTTTATCCAGAAATATTTATACTTACCGTATTAGCAGTATTACTTACCGTACTTAGTTGAAAAAAGCGCACACTCTGTCCTTAATTTATACAAGTAGATAGGCTATATATATGTTTGTATACTCTATCAATGGACTAAGTCTCATTATAATAATACTGATCATCACAGTCATGTAAAGAAATGACTAACAATATATATAACTAACTATATAGCCTATACAGAACATTTCGTTTGGATGTACGATCCATGAATTAGTGAAACTTACGCATAGTTTGTTATAGTACGATAAAAACTTGGATCGTTGACATCGAAGCGGGTCATAATGTCTGGGTACTCGATTCGGAGTTTGTGGTAGCTGTCAAACTTGCCTTTTGCCTCCTCCATTCGACCCTTGCAGCCTTCGATGAATAGTCGAATTACGTGATCTTCTGAAAATTTTATTCCATTAATTATTACGTTAATTTACCAACAACAGTTCGATCACTTTAACTAGTTCATTACAACTGTCTGTGCAATAGAAATAAAATGCCGTGACCCGTATGAAGTATTAAAAAAATTTAATTAAAAAATCTGCCCTTTCATTAAAATATATATATATATATATATATATGTGCCATTGGATTGCAAGAGCGTAGTTGGACTGGCTGTGAGTGGTCGTCCAACAAATCGAAAGGTACGAGTGAACCAGTATTATGCTTTCCTATATATAAATTAGTATAGATACTGTAACAGTTCCATGGCAAGTATACTATAACCCATGGTTAAATATTTGCATATTTGCACGAAAATTATTATTTTTTACGCCCTGAACCGAAACCGAACTAGTCGGGGGGGGGGGGGGGGCAGCGACCTAGTGGCTTCGGTTTACTTTAATAACTGCAGCAATAAATATATTGTGTGAATTTAAAATAACTCGTCGAAGCCTTTTTTTAACTTTTTTTAAATAAATAAATAAATAATAACTTTTTTCGTTCTATTACGAAGCCTACTTAGTGGAGTCAGAGCTGTAAAGCCCTCTCTGACTCTCAACTAGGAAGGTCCGGGGCCGCCTGCTTTACATGCCCTCCAAAAAATGTAACCAGTGTAGGACTCGTACCAACAACCTTTCGGGTGAAAGTTGGAGTCTGTACCACTACTCTACATGTCTTTATGTATTTTTCTTTATCACCACCCCCCCCCCCCAAATTTCAAATTTAGTTGTCAAAAAATGAAAATCATTCCCCTGAATATATACAGTCATGGAAAAAATAATAAGAACGCGGAGCTTTTCACTATTTTCTCTGGAACTATTAGAGATAATTGCACCAAACTTGAACATGAACACCACTACCTGGAGGTACTTCATTACGGTTACCATAGTTATAAGCAATGCTTACTTCTTTAAGAATTGAAGATAGTTGAAAATGGCTGGCAAAAATAATAAGAACGCGAGATGATTTTTGTTTATTTGGGCGATGAAACGATACATTTTTCCCGGTTCTGCTGTTAATAAGTTAAAACAGTGTACTTCTGACGATATGGAGCGATCACAGTATTGCTCGGCCGAGGAGAGACGCGTCATCTTACTTCTTCGGAGAGAATGGAGAAATGGCGGAAATAAGTTATCTCTTGCAAAGATAGGAAGAAATGATTTTTAAAGCTTTGAAACTAGACCCCAAGAGTGAAACGAGGGGCTGAAAGTGGAAGGCTCTTAGGGATTTCGAAGGCTACACCGTTTCTATGTTCTCGAGATCAGCAAAAATGTCTAATCGCTCCCATCAGCGAACGAAGTACTATGGGACGGTTGCTTGAAGCCTCCCTACCTAGTCAATCTCCGAGAAATGTTCCACTTCCATTTAAAAAGAAAATACAGACCGTCTTGCCTTCGTGTCTAAGAACTGTGATCGGGGGCCATGGCACAACGGCTTGTGGGGCGATAAAACAAAAGTTATCTCTTCGGTACTTATTGAAAACGAACTCCCAGAAGATCGCCCAATGCTATTTAAATCCCGGGTACCCAAAAAAGACAGTAAAGTTCGGTGGCAGTTAACATCTTGGAGTGCGGCTTTTTCTCTTACTACGGAGTTGGCCTAATACATCGTATAGAAGATATCTTGACGAAGGAGAGTTACAGAGACATGCTCCAAGACGTAATGCCACCCAATGCTGACGAGAAAATGCCAGTAAAATGGGTTTTTCAGCAGGACAATGTCCCCAAGAACTCCTTCATACTAGTGGTGAAATAGTGGTTAGTGGACAGCAGACCGATATTTCATTAAAAAAACAAAACAAAAAAAAAACAATTTTGTGGTCCCTGGCACCTCAAAACATGTAAAACCGTTGAAATCTCGAAATCGAACATTTTGTCCATCGCACCTACTCAAGGCCGTAGCCAAGGGGGGGTTCATGGGGGGTTGAACCCCCCCCCCCCCCCGAAATGAAATGGCTTGATACTATATAGAATCGGATTTTGAGAGAAAAAATAAATACCACTATGTAATACCAATAAAATTTCTAAACTCCCCCCCCCCCGAAAAAAATCCTGGCTACGGCCTTGTACCTACTAACGTATAAATAGGAAAAGAACACTTCGGTACTGCCTCCCATGAAGCTCGTGAACGGGAGCGATCGTCAGCAGAAGGTACAGGTATAGTGGAAGCACGTTTAAGAACGTTTCAGTCTGCATTGGGACATGGTTTTTCAATGCTATATAGTTGTATTTACTATTATTGAAAAGCCACGTCCCAATTCAGAGTGAAACTTTCTGTACTTTAGTCGACTCTGCTCAGAAGCTTGCTACTACCGTACTACAAACTGCTACCACTACTAAACCTAGTTGGATTGCTCACCATAGTCTTGAGGGAGGTAAGGTACTTGACCCAGCCACTCTTTGAAGCACTGGAGATCTGCAGCTGTGGCGTTGTACCTGAAATGACAGAGCTTTCTTTATAGGTAGCCTGACCTGGATTTATTTGGTAGGGTAGGATGTGACTAGTTACAGTTACCGCACGAATTGCTGTAACGTGCGAATAGCGCACGGGTGGCTAGCGAAATATTTTTTTGCAGCGCAATTCTTAGATTTGATTTAATTTTTTTAACGTTCCAGTTACTGATTCAATAACAATATATCCTTTAATTGGCACGCCAGCTATGTTTCCCATGCAGTTGTAGTACGTACTCCGGTACTCGTATAGCCGGCATCTGGACGATGGCCACGGTAATATTAAATAAATAATACCTAGGCTAAAATATGGGAACAGTCTAAAGTCTCCCTGGATTTTCCTAAGAAACTACATTGTATACCACTTGTAGAAATATTCTTGAAGCCGTTATCTTGGAATTATCAGTTGAATGAACTATTTATTACATTGCTTCATATCCATTCATAATGATCGTTCGTTTGTTGAATTAGTAGAATCAGGGAAGACAGGCCGTGGTCATTTTGAAAGCGTTATTCAACACGTTTCGTCAACATCTGCGGTCGACATCTTCAGTGCAACTGCGTAGACTTCTAAGATTGTATCTCAGTTCCACTAAAGATGTTGACCGCAGGTGTTGACAAAACGTTTAGAAGTACGCGTTCAGAACGACCACGGCCTATCATTCCGGATTCTACTGATACGTCACGTCCGGAATGGCTGAATGCTCGGAATGGAATGAGCCATTATATTATTTTCATTTCTAGAGTAATAACCGAAAATTAGAGGATATAGAAAAAACTGGGCTTGGCGGGAATTTTTTATATCCTCTAATTTTTGGTTATAACGAGGGGGTTAACTCTTCAGCCAATGTTAATTTAATGCAAGTGTTATATACAAATAAACCATATAATACTGCAATATTATATACTAGAGTAATAGATAAGTATGGATACCTATTCAGTATTCACGATGCTTTGCGCAGCGCCGCAGCGGCGATATTGTAACCAATAAGGTTTTACTGAAGTGCGATTATTATTACTAGTTGAAAACTACACGTCTTATCGAGTACGGTAAGGAGGAAAATAGGTATAATGCAAGAGTGTGTATGTAATTATGTACTGAAAGGCAATTTCAAATTGTTTCTGTATCAATTTTTGGCCATTGGCTAACTGGTATCCATTCTCGATGTCAACCTACACCGGTTACAAGCGATAATAGACAAGCTGAGACAAGGGCACTGAAACAGGCGAAATCATGACTTAACCATGTACGGTTACGAGTCCGACACACAGGCATAGCAATGGACAGTATCAAACAGTGCTTACTTTGAATGAGCTCTTTAGTGTTTTGGAAAGGAAAATAAGAGGGGGCGCGTATAGCAGGATAGCAAATTTTCTTACACTATATGTTATGTACAGACAAAACCGTTGTAGTCTTCGAGCGTATAGGCCTAACTCTATGCGTAATTTAGAGTTGAATCAACAATAAAGTTATTTTTTTCTTTCCTTTGTTTTAATGCAAAATTGTTAATTCCATTATTAATGATATTATGTTATAAAAAATAATGTTCATATTATACTTACTGCATGGCGAACTATGGAAAACTAACAAACTCCGGGCAAGGCAGAAGGGGGCCTACACTTCAAGGTTAACTGGAGAGGCCTAACGTAATTATCTTATTTTCAGGTTTTTGCTAATTATAATTATATGGTAACCAACTACACCACATTTTATTTTCTGGTTTGGCATGTATTTCCATAGTACTGTAAATATATATTTTATTGCGGAAGGTTACGTTGGCGGCCAAGGACGGACACAGGGGGGGGAGGGGGGGTTGCTGCCCCCCAAAAATTTGGTAAATCTATTGTAAATTAAGTTATTACGCTCTAATTTAGTCGACCCTACATATGTTTTTCCTATTTTGACCCTCAGCTACCCCTCCCCAAAAAAATGGGCTGAATCCGTCCCTGCGTTGGCCTCGAAAATGATTCGGTCATTTCACAACAAAAATATCTGAGGGTGAAACATTGCCAAACATGTAGTTTTAACACCCCTTCTAAATAAAGAATTTTTTCCAAATGCATTGAAACCCCACCATATTGCACCTATGACCTATACTTTGGGCAAATTCCCCTGAGGGTTAGGAGTCATGTCAATAGGACTTGCGTAAAAAAGTGTAAAAATGTGTGAAATCCCAATTTTGGGTCTATTTTTCTCACGCATTTTCCACGGGCCTCTATGTTTGTAGATACGTGAATCTTTGTCGTTATCATCTACACTTTATTGCTATCAGAATCCGTCAAGCCGCTCTATTTCGTGCCTATTTTATGAAAAGTGTTCCAAGTGGAAAAACCTCAGGGTTATATTAATTTTTTACGGTAAAATCTAAGCAAGTAGCCTACTAATATAAAAAAATCAAAATGAAAAAACACGCCTGTTTTATCAAACATTTCCCCCGGGGGAGTATAAGTTCCCCGGGCGTTGAATACGTAGGCTATAATTTTACTACATTTCATGAGAGTAGTGAACTATCGACTAAACCCCCCCCCCCTTTAAAAATTCCTGGGTACGGCCTTATTGCCGAACATCCAAGAAATTGAACAAATCCCGCCAGTCCGCGGTTTCGAAACTCTAAAACGATCAGTTTTTTTTAAGAAAAAGTAACTATTCTGAATAACATAAAATTGCTTACAAATCCATAGCGGGTCATTGCCTAAGCAAGGACTTCCACTTAGTTTACTACTTACTTACTTACTTACTTAACGTGTCCAGGCCTAGGACATCGCGGCATCTTGTAACCCCCGTTCTTAGCCCATTGAGGCTCCGTCATGTAGGGTACGGTAGTTGAGTTCCAGGCGCTATTTCATCCTGGATGTTTGGAGTTAGGTTCTTAATATTGTATAATTCTGACTGGTTGTCTTTGCTATTGAGGATCTATTTTAACTGCAAGCGTCCAAATTAGGTCCAATTTTTTCCCTTTTCAGGAATCAGAGCAGGAAATATGGATTTATTGATTCCAAATTAGTGTTATGCTTACCTTTTGGCTTTTTAATGCGCGTTCATCTTCGAAATCACATAGTGACCATAAGATATTTAAAGAGTAGGATTGTGTTTGTGGCTGGTCAAACATTCACAAAACAGTCCAGCTTTTGCAGTACAGAAAATTTATAATTGTTATCTATAAGAAGAGTATAATAGTATATCGTATGCTGTTGGTAAAGGTGAAAACTCAGTATATGAAGAAAACGAAACCAACATAATTCCAGTTTAATTAATCTACTTCAAGTTTTCTGAATGTACCCACAATGACATCATCATCAGAATTTTTAGGTCTCAATTTTTCTAATTCTGCCAGCTGTTCCTCCCGCTTAATGAAAACGTCTCTTTTCTCCTTAAACCATTTTATGTTTTGAACTGCAACAGAAACACATCCAACCATATTACGGGTCAATAGTACCGTATTGATCTGCAATACCTATACATATAGGGTATACCGGTCCTCCATCCGTCCTCCCCTTTAATTTAGTTATAACGTTTAATATTGGTCTGGGAAAAAAATTATTACTAAGTAGGGGTCAAAATAATACAGTAAACATAGATGGATCGATTCAATACTGCAGTCTGCATTGGCGTACTGCAAAGGGGCCAGGGTGTCGGACGCCCTAAAGGGTGGCTTAGACGCTATTTTTGAATTTTCAAACCTTAGGCATGGGTTGAGTTGCGCATCAAATGAAACCTCGTTTGAAGTCCTTTTATTTGCTATAGTAATATTAAAAATGCTTGCAAATTACTGCTTTCCAATTTATACGTAGTGTAAGGAAAGCTTTGTGATGATTCATATTTTCAATTCCGAGATTTCAACGGATTTATATGTTTTAGGGTCCCAGGAACCCAAAAAAGTGTTTTTTCCCGAAATTTCTGTCTGTCTGTCTGTCGCTCTGTCTGTCTGTTTTTCGATTTCCGGGCAAACTACTCGGTGGATTTTGATTTCTTATATTTTGGGGTAACTCAATTTGGGGGGGGGGGGGGGTTTATTCTCAAAAAACTAAAAAAATGTCTAAAAAAATTATTTCTCAAAAACAGCTCCAACGATTTCTTTTAAATTCACATATAATGTAGTCGTTATTAATGTTGACAAAATTCGGGGGGTCGCTTGCCCCTTGATAGTTTGTTTCTGTGGGTAAAAAAATAAAAATAATTAAATTTTGATGAAGGGCCCAGCACAGGCTCGTCCTAAAGGGTCCCCTCCTACTGCTATTACACTTATAAAATAATTGTTAATCTATATTTTGAAGGAAATAAAAAAAAAATTACTTTACTATTATTGCCTATAATTTAATTTTGCATTTGCTACATTTGAAATTTCATAGGGTACAGTACAGTTGCTGTTTTGGATGATTGAACTTATTTGATGCTATTGTTTATTTTTAATTCACATAGTTTTCAGCTATTTTGGGAAACATATTTATCATAATAGTGAAGTTAATATATTATATACTCATTTTCTCTATCTACTAATTGATAAATTGGAAAGCATGTTCGAGTAAACTCGGACCGGTTATTTTAATAATAATTGGACAATGATTTTAATTTTTTAACCGATTTCATAAAATAGTGATTTACTTGTCTTCACTATGTGCTCTAAATAAACCTGTCTTTAAAGGCTTTTATTTGACTACTATTAATTGTTTGATTAATTATTGAATATGCTTTAACTGATATATCGTATATGACATGATAAAAACGCCGTGGCAAGACAGCCCAATAAGGGTCTAAGGCTAGACCCATACCAATGTATTATGTTGTTCTGTGGCTAGACCTGAGCACAGGTAGAGGGTACTCTCTTATGACCACTGCTCTATTTGGGATGCCCAACATGTACCAACAATTTCTAAACGTCATGGTATGCTTTCAGGACTGTAATGTGTATGACTTGTTGACCTGGAATTATGCTCGGTACCTACTTTCTGACGCACGCTGCGGCGTTACGAATTATATAGCCTATTATTAGTAATCTGTAATTTATTAATATATTATTTAAAGCCCTTACGTGAAATCTCTTTAATAGTAGGCAGATGACCACCATAGTCTGAGGGCGTAGCATCGGGTCCTATAAGGTCTACCAGGGTGTCGCTAGTGCGGTGAGTGTGTATCTGAAAAAAATAAGTAGCTCTCTTAAAAATGAAAATGTTAAAATCAAAAATTTAACACTGTTGTTCTGATAATAATTGTCCTCATAATAATTACATAATAGTGATTCACTCAGCACAGCTAGGTCTAATGGTATTGTCAACCCTATCACAACAGCTAATTCAATATGAAAGTTTATCTTAAAGATAACACTATTTAACGGATCGAAAACGCACCAGTCAGCAGTAAGTCATGAATTTGGAATAAGGGTTGATAGCAAAAAAATAAAATAAAGGGAAAATGTAAAAGGAATACAGTACACATATTATGTAGCCTACTGTACAGTTTCGTTGAAACAGTAATTTTACGTTGAATGGGAAATTTTACATACTGTTCGCCCACAAAAGTTTGCAAATGCACAATAGAATATCCCGTAATGCCTTCCCAAGTCCCGCATCTCCATGTAAATTCCCTATGGTGCATTTTCAAATCAGCTAGAACTACTTTGCATGTGTTTGTATACACAAAACTTATGGGGGTTCCATTCCAAATTTAATGCATTAAGGTCACAGCTAAAATTGTCGATCAGTAGCCTGATCGAGGCGATTATAATACCGGGGTTAAATAAATGCCCTAGGATTATAACTGTAAACAAACAAATTTTGAATAGCACTTTTCATTATAAAATTATCTTGTTTACATTTTTATTACCAGGGGATTAAGCAAATACCGGTATTATAATTGCCTCGATCAGGCTGCTGTTGCACTTTTTACGAATTCACGACTCCAATGTCAAAATTAAAATTGAAATTTTCTGAATGTTAGTTAATTGTCTTCAACTACTGTAGCACCGTTAGTGGAACGGTCATCATAGAACAAAATCAAAGCAATATTTATTGTTATAAATATTATTAGTGCGTTTCTTGAATTTGAGAAATTTATAAAATTTTCTTCTTACTATACTGTATTATAAAATGGATCAATTTGAAAGTAGACAGTTTACTTCGACGTTAAGAGCATTCAGACCACAGAAAAGAGTGGTAAGTCTTACCAAAGGAAGCAGGCCCAGTAAGAGGAAGATGGAAGGCCAAAGCAGTGAAACTGAAGCAACATTTCCGCATAAACCGTTTGGTAAGGCAGGAAAATTCACTAGCAGACCCGAATGATGATCTTAAACCTTTGCGAACTATTTAAGGAAGTTGAAAGTTATATCAGTGATTTATTGTCAGATATACGTCAATTCTGATATAACAGAGTCTAGGAGTCCGTCAAGGTATAAAATCAACAAAAATATAAAGGAAAAAAGACGTCAATAATACTACGCGATCTCGATGAATGTGATGAAAGTATGATAAGGAACCCCATAATTATGTATATTCATCCTAGAATGATTGCTGACTGTTAAGCTTGGACACCCTGCGACAAGAAATTTAGAGCTTGATGGTCGTTACCAAATGCCCAAGGAGAGCCTCCGCGTATTTATCACTAGGCGTCTTCACTTCAGGTAAATTCACAATCTGTGCTCTGCAGTTAGGTACCATATATGAAAAGTAGTTCCGAGAGAAATGAATTTCAATTTGCTAGTATCAGTATTTTGGTCTGTTAGATACAATATTTCTAAAGACTTCTCCATAATATAAAGAAATCAATGTAATCAATTAGTTCTCGCATCAAAACTCATTGTGAAAATGTTTTTCTTGGTTAAGTTTTACATAATAAAAAAAAAACACAACCAGTCGGTTGAGGAGACTATTATGTATACACGCTTCAGAAGTGCAGCAGAAACAAAGAAGTCACAATTTCAATGCTGTGCAAATTTAAGATGTTTGACAAAATACAACGTCTTGGTCGAGTCGCTACGTACGCTTTCTTGGCGTTATAGGTATTTACAAGGAATCCGCGCCAACGGCCTTACAATGTTGATTCCATTACAGCAGAGCATGTTTCAAACTGCGGCAACTTGGTAGTGTGCACAGCGTTGGCAGGGGAACGTGGTGGGACATGACAACGCGCTTAGGCAGTATAAGTCGAGTCCTGGTCACCTCCGATTTAATCGTGTGACTTTACCATGTTCCCCAAGTGGTTCGGAATCCACTATAATCAGGAGGTCCACCCTGTTAGTCAACTCCCCTTTCCCCGAGGTGAAAGAGTCTGCCCTTAGGGTGCCTCAAGTTAACAAACAGACTGACTCCCCCCGCCAGGCTGACAGGGTTGCTTAAAGCAGAAATGCTGAAAGCAGGCGTTAGAAACAACAACAACAGGAATCCGGAACGCCAGGTCTGATAGAAAGCGCATTGTATACCTTGACGAGACCCTTATTGGTGTGATACACAGAAACTCTTTTCTGTGGCCTGAACGCTCTTAAGTTAACTTTCTACTTTCAAGTTGATCCATTTCATAACACAGTATGGTAAGAAGAAAATTTTATAAATTTCTCAAATTCAAGAAACGCACTAATAATATTTATAATAATAAATATTGCTTTCATTTTGTTCTATGATGATCCTAAAACCGTTCCACTAACGTTGAAGTAGTTGAAGATAATTAACTAACATTCAGAAAATTTTAATTTTAATTTTAACATTGGAGTCGTGAATTCGTAAAAAGTGCAACAGATCGACAATTTTAGCTAAATAAATAACTTGTGACCTTAATGCATTAAATTTGGAATGGAACCCCCATAAGTTTTGTGTCTACAAACACATGCAAAGTAGTTCTATCTGATTTGAAAAGGAATTTACATGGAGAGGCGGGACTTGGGAAGGCATTACGGGATATTCTATTGTGCATTTGCAAACTTTTCTGGGCGAACAGTACTTAGATATTTTCCATTCAAGCAATTCCTAGCTTTTTGAAATATCTAATTTAATTTCATAATATCTTCCTTATACTCTAAATATCTTTTCTTTACTCAATTTCTTACCCTTTCCGAAATTTTTTCCTTCGTTACGGACTTGATGACGCCAATGAGCTTATCAAAGGCGGCGGACGCATTGATGTAGTGCAGGGAGTCAACTCTCAACGGTAAGCAGTACAGGCCGTCAAATGAGGCCTTCAGCAGCCCAGGGCTCACGCCGATGAGCATCTGAGACACCGTCACGTGTGTCATGTCCGTTACCAAACAGAATTTCCCATTCCATCGGCCCTGTTTGGTGAGGGAGCAAAATTAGAAATATATTTTTCAGTTCATAAAACATTCTTCACGTTCTGAGCTGGACTTGAGGTAGGTATTTAGCATTTTAGTGAAGTTACTCGTAACCTAATTGCTACATTTTTTCTGCATTGTTAACTAAGTTATGCTGAGCAGCTAAACGGTAAAAGCTGAGTAATATAAAATATAGGAGGTAAAAGTGCTGTGGACATATAGTGCACCGTCCTGTCGTCAAGAGCTCATATCTTGTATTTGATAACACGTAGGGTTGGTAAGAAGCATAATTATATACTGTACAGGAGACAAATGTATGCTGTTCAACTCATAATTACCTGTGCTTATAACTCATATTGTACGGTCTACATTTAATCATACATCATACAAGTAGAAGATGAATACACTACCTAACAATGAAAGAATGAATATGCTATATTATTATGGCCTACAGTACTGTACCTTAAACTTTGATGTTAAATCAACCTGAAACAAACAGAAAACAAGAAGTTATCGGTACAGTAATGGAAGTCCTTTGGTGGTGGCTCAGTACAAAAATGCTAGCATTTGTAAACACAGTGCGCCACAACCGTATTCTAACATCTTATTTTTCAGTTTCCGGTTTATAACAGCGATGTTGGTACAATCTCACCCAGAGTTCAAACTAACCCGGAGTTAAAATGAACTCGGGCCCTTGTAAATGAATTTAGACGATAGGTTCTCAATTTTGTGGTTCTTTAAGGTTTTTCCCATATGTGTAGCATAATGAGAGAAACCTTACGAGTGAACCTGTTCATATTTTCCTATTAATGAATTAGTAATAAATAAATAAATAAATAAGGACTTTTTATTGTTTCTATTACTAAGCCAACCTAGCGGAATTAGGGCTAAAAGCCCTCTCTTACACTCAACAAGGAAAGCCCGGGAACGCCTGCTTTACATGCCCTCCGAAGCATGGCCAGAAAATGTAACCAGTGTGGGACTCGAACCAACAACCTTTCGGGTGAAAGTCAGAGTCCGTACATTAGTATAGGCATTGAATATACAGTATAACACCATATACAGTAAATTCACTGGTATAGGTACCGTAATATTTCCATGGTAAATAATTGCCCCGTGGTTAAATATGGACTGCCAATATATATTTTCCCTATTCTGCAGCACTGGATGGATAAATTGCCTAATCTACATAATGGGCATACCAATAACATAAGACTACACATTAATAATGGTATGGTCTGCAAGATATTCCATAATATCTTCAAAAAGTAACTTTTTCTTTACAACTAAAACCTTGCTATAGAAGCACCCTGTTCTGTTCTGTTACTCTAACACCTAAAACATAACTGACGTTAGAAATCATCGATAGAAAGGTTCTTCAGAAACATCATTTTTTTTTTAGTTCTTTTTCATTAAAATTTAGCATTTTATATTTTCTTACGCCCTAAACCAAACTAGCCTATCAAGGGAGATGCGACGTGATTCCTTTGGTTTACATTAAATTTGAACACATAAATATACAGGATATGCAGTATGTGAATTTGAAACAAATCATCGGAGAAATATTCTTGAAAAAAAATTCTCGTTTTTTGGGGGGTCTTTGTTATACCTATACTTACAAGAATGACTTTTGCAATAAACAAGTGAATGCCCATAAATAAGTGCTTAACTCTCTCCAAAGAAGTTTCTGCAGCTGGGAGGTGAGGATAGATGTACATGATGAGGCTTCCAGAATTACTCAACGCGTCAGCTAATGCTAGATGACTAAAATTAAAAATATAAATGCAATAATTAATACCATAATAATTAGAAGTAGCTACAACGACATTCATGCGTTTTATAATTGCAGCAAAAGAGCAGCATTAGCAAAGAAATCTGACAGTATTTATAAATAGTATAGTCTGATGGGAAATGAAAATTAAGCTGTGGCTGTAAGTCTCATCGAATGGATGCAACGTATTACAGAGCAGCGACTTAAAATTGTATAAAAAATGATCCACAATAAAATATATTAACATTGACCGGTGAATGAATTTGTTTGTTTATGTCTGATGATGGTATCTTACCGAACCCGGTCACTGGATTCGTATTTCAAGATGGCCGACTGGAAGTTGTGTTTATGAAATGCTCGTCAGTTTTTAATTTATTTTAAGTTAAATAACACATTATTATATCATTAAACTGTTGGAAAGAGGAAGGAGTGATGGTGTTGTACTATTGCGAGTGATTTTACGTCGAATTGGCAAGTTAAACTGTATTTCTATCATATTGAATAGGCTACATAGCAAGAGGCCTAACAGTTTTTAACGGTCAGTTTGGAAGCTTCTAGAAGTTTCAAAGTTTAATAATTTGACAAGTAGTAGGGGACCCAGTTATCTGTGTTTTCTTTGTGTTTTGCTGGACGGTGGGGAGGACGGTAAGCCCAACATCATAGTATATTTTCATGGAAATTGCAGTTGAAGGATTGTGGTCAATATTGTAGAAACTTGAGCGTATAAAACTGTACCGCTCACCGGAACGTGCTAAGACGTGCAACGGTGCACTAACCAGCTGATCTATACTAGGCTTTTAGTTACTTATTGTAACTGACAAGACCTTTCCTACTGCATCTTTTTTACTACTGCTCAGTATACATTACAAACTGCAAAGTGCACGCATAGTACACGTATCCACTATACATACATCATGATGAATAAATCAATAAGTCTCCTCGATTTAACGAGTTCCCCAGTCCACATTCCTAGAGAGTCTACAGGTGAGGAGACCGCGCCAAAAATTCCGTCACATCTGTCAAACATGGCCAATGTGATGGCCCTAGAAAACCTGGAGGAAGAATGCCAGCGCCTAAGACTGGAAAATTCTGTTTTAAAGCATAGAATAGAGCAGTTGACATCCGGCACGGCTCCCTTCCGCGTACCAAGGAAGCGCAGTGTTAAAGATGCAGCGACATCCACTGACCCCCAGGTGAAGACACCCTCTCAGGGAAAAAATACTTCACAGCCAGTCACCAGTAGCAAGCCAGTCACCAGCCACAAGCCAACTTCACAACCAGCCATCAGTCCACTGTGTACCACGACAAGGCAAAAGCCCCCAAGCAAACCAAGCAAGCCACTGCCTGACGATGCTGAAATTCTTATAATAGGAAGCTCCCTCCTTAGGCACACTGATAGGTTTATAAGTCTGAGACAGGCATATGTTGCCGTTAGGCCAGGTGCCACCATACTGTCAATTAAATCTGAAATTGAGTGTCAACCTATCAACAACAAAGTTCGCCTAATTATACTTCATGTCGGTGGAAATAACTTAAAACATGAGACGGGTGACCACGTGGTCGGTGACCTATGGGAACTTGTTGAAATGGCAAAGACCAAATACCCTAAGGCTAACATTGTTGTTGATGGGATTATTATTAGGAAGGGTCTTAGCAGTCACTACGTAAACAGAGTGAATGAAAGTATAAGGTGGATGACCCAGTGTCATAATGTTTCCTTTGCTGACCCAAATATTGTTATTGATGAGAGCCATCTAGGTAACGACGGTGTTCACTTAAACCCCGATGGCATTAGAAAATTTGCTGCGTTTTTAAAAAACTCATTAAGCCTACTGCGCAACAAATCTTGGGACTAGAACGCAATTTAAATCCTAATTCCAAACTAACCCTAGTTTTTTTGAATGTCCAATGCCTTAGAACAAAATTTGATCTGGTAGAAAATTACTTAAGCAACAAAAACCACAATCTGCTGTGTATTAGTGAGCATTGGCTCAAGAGTGAAGAGTGTGATTTCTACCAAACCACTTCAAATCTGCAGCTAATCACTGCATGGTGCAGGAGTGAAAAGGATAGAGGTGGAACGGCCATTTATGCAAGCAGCGACCTATGTGTCAGGAAATTGGACGCCAACCGCTTTTGTTCAGAGCAAAACTTAGAAATGTCAGCCATTGAATTAACCGATTTGTCAACCCTGGTTGTTTCTCTGTATAGGTCACCTAATGGATCTTTTCCAATTTTTTTAAGCAACTTAGACTCATTCCTCTCATCACAAAGTGGTAAGCACAAGACTATAATCCTAGGGGGGGATTTTAACGTACACTTTAACACTTGCAGTAGACACGAGATTGATCTCACAAATTTATGCCGAAGTTATAATCTTTTTTTGACGAATCGTGAGCCGACAAGACTGGATAATTGCATAGACAACATTTTTACAAATCATACTGAGTTTACTGTTTCTGTATCTGATCCTACTGTTGCAGACCATAAAGCTGTGGAAATGTCATTAAACTTCTTTAAACCAGAGTTACGCGTTCCTTCTTGGTGTGCCAATTACATATCTACAACCAGGAAAGTAGACGAAAATAATTTTCATATTCTTATCTCGCGACTCAATGAAATAAACTGGGATATTGTAATAGAAAATGCTCATCCAACTGCTGTTAGTAAGTTCACTTCTTTTTTCAATGTATTAACCGACATTTTTAATAAAACCTTCCCCCAAAAACACATACACACGCCTCAGTTAGTCACAAAGAAAAATCATAAGCCGCCAAAAAATCCATGGTATACCCAAGACCTCAGAAATATTAAGGAATATCTGCTAACGTTGAACTATAGGTTTAAAGAGACCCTAGATACTGATTCCAAATCAGCGTTATATAGAAAATACCTGCGAGTTAAAAGTATTTATAAATACAAATTAACGCAGGCTAAGAAAAATTATAACGTAGAAACAATAAATAAAGCCGCAAACCCATGTAAAGCCATGTGGGCCCTTGTTAACGCCCAGGCCAAAAAGCGACAGACTCCATTATGTCCTATCAGCCCTGATGAACTAAATAACTATTTCTCTGAGGCGGCAGATAAAATAATAAACAGCCTCCCACCCAGTAATACGGACCCTGTACTTGGAGTTACCAGTACAGATGTATCTTTTTCCACTTGGGCACCTGTAAGTTGTCAGGATGTAACCAAAATAGTAAATGGCCTAAAGACGTCTCAGAGTGCAGACGCATATGGGTTTTCGTCGCTAATACTTAAAAGTATCATTGATACTATTGCCACGCCTCTTACTACTCTATTAAATATCAGTCTGAAAGAGGGAATCTTCCCTGATGAGCTTAAGATTTCCAGAACCGTGCCCATACATAAGAAAGGAGATGTATACTCTCCAGGAAACTATAGACCGATATCAATTGCGCCAGTTATCGGTAAAGTACTAGAAAAAATTATGTGTATCCAACTAGTGAACTACTTTGAAAAAAATGAATTGTTCAATGAAAGTCAACATGGTTTCAGGAGAGGTAAATCCACTTTCAGTGCTGCTTTAGAAATGGTTCAGGAGGCTCTAGACTGCTTCGAGGCAGGCGACTCCTTGGGCCTATCTTTCTGCGACCTAAGCAAAGCATTTGACTGTGTATATCATCCAATATTATTAGGTAAACTACAACGCTATGGTGTACGCAACGTAGTACTAACAATACTGACGTCTTATCTAGAAAACAGAACTCAGTTAGTAACCGTTGCGGGAGCACCTTCCACTCTTAAGTCTGTTAGACATGGGGTTCCTCAGGGCTCTGTCCTGGGTCCTCTACTATTCCTCGTAATGATAAATGATCTTAAAAACAGCACTATACTCTTCGCGGATGACACCACACTGAAGAAAAGAGCCTCGTCCCCTGAAGGTGCTGTTGCTGAAGGACGCCCCCTTCTAGAAAAAACAGCTGATTGGTTCATTAATAATAAGTTCCAACTAAATGCAGACAAAACCCAGCATCTTGTTTTGACACTAAAGGCATATCCAGACAACAACAGAGCGGTTAAGTTCCTGGGCTTTCATTTAGATCCAACTTTAAGTTGGAATATCCATATTGATCAAATATGTAAAAAGTTATGTCGTATTACATACCTCTTCAGAAAGTTGAGGAATCAAGTTACTTCAACTCATCTTCTGAATACATATTATGGATTATTCCACTCCCATATAAATTATGGTATTTTACTCTGGGGGCACGCTCCTGCTGCAAAGGATATACTCCTACTACAGAAGCGTGTGTTGCGAATAATACCTAACAGCAGATCTAGAGAGCCTTGTAGGCCTATTTTTTCCACCCTGGGTATTCTTACAATATATGCACAATATGTACTCAATAGCCTTATATATATAAAGGAAAATCTAGTTAACTTCAGCAACAGATGTGATGTTCACAATTACCCCACTAGAACAGCTCATCACCTACAAATCCCTAAGTGCAGATTAACAAAAACAAAGAGTAGTTTCCCAAATTTGGCCATTAAGTTATACAACTCCCTACCGAGGTCAATCCAGACAGAAAATCTGCCCCAATTTGGAAAAACTGTTGAGTACATATTAAAAACACATCCCATATATTCCATAAATGAATTTTATGAACTAGTTTGGAGTTAGGTATAGGCCTATGCACTGATAACGAAACCCTCGTGGTAAATTATTAATGTAATATTTATTATTAATGTAATATTAATGTAATATTTATTATTAATGTAATATTATTGTGATAGTAGTGTAGGCTAATATTATTGTGATAGTAATGTAGGCTAATATTATTGTGATAGTCATTTTTTTTTGTACTTCAATTTTTGACGATGTGAATCCAGCTATGTCCTGGCACTTAAACGGATTATACTGATTCTGATTCTGATTCTGACTGTTAATATATACAGTGTATCTTATTGTGGATCAATTGCGTCTCATTCCTTCCACAATTTTATAAGTATGATGAAGTTCCACGATGTCACTTTGGAGAATCTCACTATGATTCAGAGCAGCGACTTCCCACCTGACGGTCCCAACTCACGATTCACTTTTGAGTCGCGGATGTAAATCTCGTGGGTCACGAAAACTTATAGTTCTGTAATCAACATTTAATTTTTGATGCTTCCCAATAGACTCTCTGGATCTGCATGGAGAGCTGTTTGACTTTTAAAAAAATCATACAATAAATCAACCATTCAACATTGCCAAGAATTATTGATAACGCTAAAGCCTCTGAGAATCACTAAGTAGTAAGTAGTCATGTAATTGCTTATTTCTTACACTAAGTCGTTATCAATATTACGCAAAGTGCTAAACCAGATCGCACAGACGTGGTTGATTGTTTCAACACCAGGCAAGACTTGAAAATGGCGCCCCTTTCCGAATAAATCAACAGTATATTTAGTATACAGTAAAGTGTAAATCATTATTTGTGCAAGGGAGGCTGTGGGGTGGATTTTTTCACAGAAAATAGTCAATGTTAAAGACACATTATTTTATTCTATTCTATTCTATAACTGTCACAGACAAGTTCTCCTATTATCTTGGTGAAGCCCTGGAAAAATTTTGGTTTCAGTGCCAAATTTTTTTTATTGATTATAAAACCTTACATAAAATTTTTACCACCAACTTGTATGGAACTCAGGTACTGAATCACCCCCAAGTTTCAAGAGAACACCTTAAATAATTCACTCATTGTTAAAATTAACTTTGTATAGTTTTACGAATAAAATTAAATTCACAACCGGTTGCGGCTCACGCCATCGTCAAGTGCGATTGAAAACAGGTAAAACAAAAGGTATGCAAGCTAAAACAAAATAAAACTCATTGTCAGGATAACACACAGCATCGCATAAAGTAAACAATTTAAATTGAACAATTAAACATTAACCGATGGAAGCGCCAACAAGGGGGAACTACTTAAAAAGGTTATGTCATTAAGTAACGATTTGTTTTTAACCATAGCTTCCCTAATCTCAATGGTTTCTAAATTATCAAGAAGTTTCCCCTTGTTGGCTACATGTAAGATCTTAGAATTATCGAAATCACAGGCATGGCTGTGGGTGTTTGTTTATATGTTGGGCAAAGGCGGACTGAGTATCGGGTTTTCCTACCCCCCGTCTATGCTCCGCTATTCTTTCTTTAAACCCTCTCCCAGTTTGTCCAATATATAAGCTACCACAATCATTTCAGTCTAGTTGATAAACCCCTGATTTCCTCCCTTTCTCCACTTTAGGTTTACAATTAATCAGTTGCTTACCCAACGAGTCCACAGAATAAAATGACACATTCTAATCGACCAGGAATAACTTGACCCTCTCTTTAGTCTATGGAGCGAGCGAATTAAGATATCATACAATTATGTTAGAAGGGATTTTAAATTTTGGCTTAGTCGGCGGTAATGGCTAAAATATATAGGGTGCAATTAAATGTATTGATAGTCAAATTAATGTAAATTCTCCATTAATCACGACTACAAACATCCCCATCTTCCCAACATGATAAATCAAGAACTAAGCACCTATCGACTGTTGTATCATCCCTTAGCTTTTGAATCACAAAGGTTAAGTTAACAAAAAGTTCAAATGACGAGACAACACAGAGCTTGGCCAAATGTATGACCTTGATTGGAATGCGCTACTACAGCAAGAGGGTGAATGACCCTCAGTGGTGGTACGAGGAAACCCTTCAGATATACGTTTATGCAACCGTGCTGTTGGCAGGTTGTTGAGGTGGTTGTTTGACAATAATCTGCTGCAGTGCCTTTTAGCGCCCCCAGAGCTTTGGCGCCACATAGGATCTCATGGTGTATTGGCTGCGTCACGAAAATTTTTAGGAACCGTTAAATATTTGGCGATTTGTAGCCGCGTAGGATACACTGTGAAATAATTTTTCATGAAATCCCTTGTAATGTCGCTAGTCTGTTGTCTGGGGAAAAATTCACAAGTAGATACAATATAACAATGAAAATTAGCTTCGGAGAACGGTAAGCAATTTCGTTGAATTTGAATACATGCATACGAGTACCTAGTGCAGAACTTAGTAGTACAGTAATACTTGCAACAAAAATGTTTTATAGCGATATAATATAATAAGTAGGTACCGGTATACTCTCTATACTCATAATTATGTATTCATTTCAAGAAACGAATACATATTACCCGACCGCGCTAGCTCCACACTCGAGTATGGCTATTTCCATTGGCGTAAATTCCCAAAATTTCTGGGGGGGGGGGGGGGTTTAGGACCCCAAGATTTTGATCCCTCGGAGAAAAAAAATCGATAAATGGGCCCGAATTAGTGAGGATTTACGAATATTATTACCCTGGAGAAAGGGGGGCCGGGGGTCTCCCCCGGTGAAAAAAATTGATTATTTCGGAGGTATTACGCATTTTGTAAGCAGTACAGTTGAGATTTTACAGACGAATAAATAAATAAATAAATAAAAGAAATCTTGACTTTTTGTTGTTTTAATACTAAGCCAACCAAATTTACTACTGAGGGGGGCCCGGGGGTCTCCCCCGAAGAAAAATTTTGAAAAAATAGATCTGAAATATTGGAGTTTTAAGCATTTTGAGTAATATATTTTTGTGAAAGTACTTGCTCGATGTGTTGATTTTTTCATGATGTCTTTCATGTGAAATAAGCATTCCAGGAATTAACCAAGAATTAACTTCCATTTCGTTATTGTGGATTGTATTGGCCTTTCGCCTCCATAACGTCTTTGTCACCAGAAATCGAAAAAGACCGGGGGTCTCCCCCGGAGAATAATTTGGAAAAAATAGCTCTGAAGTATTGGGGTTTTAAGCATTTCGAGTAATATATTTTTTGTGAAAGTACTCGGTCAATATGTTGATTTTTTTCATGTAATAAGCATACTATGAATTAATTTCCCTTTCATTATTGTGAATACTATGCCTTTAGCCTACATAACGTCTTTGTCACCCCCAGGACCCCCCTATTTACGCCAATGGCTATTTCTTGTAGGTAATGCACTCCCACTTTAAAATGCATTATTGCATAATACCATTGATATATATATATACACATATGATATTTATACATTGTACTTCTACTTATATATAGTTCAGTGCATAATACACAATTCATTGGAAACGCAGTCATATTTACACCGATCATGACCATAATGAAGGGACTCCTCGCAGAAAGCGGATTCACAATTTGGTTTTCTTATAATATGACAATGTTATCGTCCTTAAGTGCCATATTTTAATAGAAACAAGTGAACGCACTTTGGATTATTCTGACTTTTTTGATCAGTTTCGTATTAATTGTTCGCTGGGTTCGCCTAGTATTAAATAATAATAATCATTCTTAATTTTTAAATTTATTTATTTTATTATTATTATTATTATTTTATTATATTTGTCTTTCCCCACCTTTCAAAATCCTCCAATACTCCAATGGACGATAAAGAAACTCGGGGAGGCGTAATGAGACAACGCATTCGCCATAATACTGACAAAATAGATGTACCATACTACAATGTATAGCGCACTATAGTCTGTTTAGGTCCATGAGTTAGAGAGACTTACCCATAGTTTATCATAGAATAATAAAAGTTAGGGTCGTTGACATCTAAGCCGGCCATAATGTCTGGGTACTCCATTCGGACTCTGTGGTAGCCGTCGAACTTGCCCTTTGCCTCCTCCATTCGACCCTTACACCCTTCTATGAATAGTCTAATTACGTGCTCATCTGAAAATTTTATTACATAGGCCTACATTACGTTCATTTACAAACAGTTCGATCACGTGAACTACTTAATTGCAACTGTCTATGTATAGTAGAAATAAAATGACCCGTTAAAGTTTCTTTCAATTGCAATTCAACCATTTGAAGACCACAGCGGAAGAATGATGAATGACCATAAAAGTATGTTTCGAGAAAAATGGATTTTAAGGTTTCACACTTTTCGTTTTTCCTGACCGCGGCTTCTTCAAACCTCTCTATCTTTGTAGATTCATTGCATTCATTTGCATTCAATTGCGCATTCGGTTGGAATGACGTTTCCGCTGGAACGTGGACCGAAGTTGGTTGAGATCTTATGGTTCTTTAGGAGGACTACTTCTATACTTACTGTAGATAATTTGAATACTATTTAAAATCCTTTCGCACTCACCATAGTCCTGAGGGAGGTAGGGCACTTGACCCAGCCAGTCTTTGAAACATTGAATATCTGCTGCTGTAGCGTTGTACCTGAAATGGCAAAATTTTTTTTCACAAGTGGATTTATTCAAATAGTTGTACTAAAAGCGAGTCCGGTATTCAGCAAATTGACATTAAAGAAACTATTAGTCTCTGCAGCCCTATTATGACGATTTGGGATTAACATAATACCAGTGTATATATACTATAATACGGTACTGGGGTTTATCTTTAATGCGTAAGGTGTCACGTGACGGTGTTAAAATATTGCATTACCCTAATAAATTATTTGAATACAGGAGAATAGCTGTATTGTCTTATAATTGAAAGAAAACTAATAAAAATTAAAATATACAGGTATTTGGTTATCCAAAACATGGACAATAATTTTGTTAACATACAACGTACATGCCGAACATCGTAAATTTCAAAATACAGACTGAGCGGCAGGTGGACAGATATTTCGTAACAGCAAATTTCTAAGGTTTAATTCTGTTCAAATCTCGATGCTAACGAATAAATAGGAAAGCATTAGGCCCCCAAAATTATTAAATTGTAGGTATGAATAGCGGAATTGCAGCAGAAATTAATAATAATAATAATAATGCGTGTATTTATCAAAAAAACATTACATATTTTTACTGAACCGGTGCCACAAAGGCAAAAAGGCACGTTGGAATCACCATACAATTTACTGTAGTAGGTTATTTACAAGTTCGTCACACTAACAATATTTTTTTAACTGTGCCTGTGAGTAGACTTACAATATAGTTCTTAATGATAGACAAGATAATATTATCATGGTATCCGGCCCTGATCATTTCATTGTAGTAACTCAAACCTCTGTAGTTAACAGAATTTCTGCTGTGTGTTAATTTGACAATTTAATAATGAGACGTACTGTATCTATACTTGTCTGATATTCAGCGATACCTGTTGGATATTCGTCTATCTTTAATACTATCGGATGCATGGCTAATTTATACGCCCTCAGGAGAAACCCTAGGATCGTACCTTTAAGAAATTTAGACCCCCATACCAACTGAGCTGGAGTTCAAATTCACTTAATGCCGGTACTGTCTCAAAATTTTCGCCGACTTAACCATAAACATATGTATCGTATATAGAGTTAGAGTTCAAATTTATCTAATGAACTGTGTCTGAACATTTTCACCGACATAGGTACCGTACCTAAAGAGGTAATAAGTATGCACTATCAAACTGTATCGTATAAGAACTGTATATTGTATCGGAATACTGTAATTGGAAGGGACGCATAAAGCTGCATAATGTATTAGCCTATGTATCGATATATGCTACTCTGTTGTACACAATTCATGCGTAATAAGTCTTTAATTTGGACATGATTGCGTCAACAATGAAGTTCGCTCTTTTCTTGGCTTTAAAATACAAAATTCTAATTCAATATTTAATTTAACGTATAACACTATTGGGCGAATCGCGAACGCGCCCTACATATAAGCAAATAAGAATCTATGGAGTAATACGCATAATTATTTAGAGACCATGTCTATTGGCGAAGAATACAAATTAAATAGGAAATACCGGGATCTGAAATTTTCAACGACATAAGATAGACATTTAATAATTGTAATTGTAAAGTTTGAAGGACTTTTTATGGACCCAGGCCTACTTATGTGGCCCATAGGTCCCTTGTCCAATGCCAACGACCCCATGGTATACCCACTGGTATACGTTCTCGATGTCAACCTACACCGGTTACAAGTGATAATAGACAAGCTGAGACAAGGGCACTGAAACAGGCGAAAGCATGACTTAACCAAGTACGGTTACGAGTCCGACATACAGGCATAGCAATAGACAGTATCAAACAGTGCTTACTTTGAATGAGCTCTTTAGTGTTTTGGAAAGGATAATAAGAGGGGGGCGTATAGCAGGATACCAAATTTTCTTACACTGTATGTTATGTACAGACAAAACCGTTGTAGTCTTTGAGCGTATAGGACTAACTCTGAGCGTAATTTAGAGTTGTATCAACATTAAAGTTATTTTTATCTCTCCTTTGTTTTAATGTAAAATTGTAAATTCTATTATTAAGGATATTTTGTTAAAAAAATAATGTTATTATTATACTTACTGCATGGCGAACTATGGAAAACTAACAAACTCCGGGCATGGCAGAAGGGGGCCTACACTTCAAGGTTAACTGGAGAGACGTAACGTGACCGGCAATCACACCATCTTATTTTCAGGTTTTTGCTAATTATAATATTTTTATAATAATATATAGTTTGGCATGTATTTCCATTGTACTGTAAATACGTATACATTTTATTGCGGAAGGTTACGTTGGGCTCGAAATTGATTCGGTCATTTCCCAACAAAAATATCTGAGGGTGAAACATTGCCAAACATGTAGTTTTAACCCCCCTTCTAAATAAAGAATTTTTTCAAAATGCATTGAAACCCCACCATATTGCACCTATGACCTATACCTTGGACAAATTCCCCTGAGGGTTGTGGATGACCCCCAGACTCCTTGTAAGGAGTCATTTCAATAGGAATTGTGTAAGAAAGTGCAAATATGTGTAGAATCCTAATTTTGGGTCTATTTTTCTCACGCATTTTCCCCGGGCCTCTATGTTTGTAGTTACGTGAATCATTGACGTTATCATCTACACTTGCTATAAAATTCATGATATAATATATTAATTCATAATTTAATATAATATATCAAAATCCGTAAAGCCGCTCTATTTCGTGCCTATTTTATGAAAAGTGTTCCAAGTGGAAAAACCTCAGGGTTATATGAATTTTTTTACGGTAAAATCTTAGCAAGCAGCCTACTAATATGAAAAAATCAAAATGAAAAAGCCCGCTTGTTTTATCAAACATTTCCCCCGGGGGAGAATAAGTTCCCCGGGCGTTGAATACGTAGGCTATAATTTTATTACATTTCATGAGAGTAGTGAACTATCGACTAAACCCCCCCCCCCCCTTAAAAATTCCTGGGTATGGCCTTATTGCCGAACATCCAAGAAATTGAACAAATCCCGCGAGTCCGTGGTTTCGAAACTCTAAAACTATCAGCTTTTTTTTAAAGAAAAATTAACTATTCTGAATAACATAAAATTGCTAACAAATCCATAGCGGGTCATTGCCTAAGCAAGGACTTCCACTTAGTTTACTACTTACTTACTTACTTAACGTGTCCAGGCCTAGGACATCGCGGCATCTTGTAACCCCCGTTCTTAGCACATTGAGGCTCCGTCATGTAGGGTACGGTAGTAGAGTTCCAGGCGCTATTTCTTCCTGGATGTTTGGAGTTAGGTTCTTAATGTTATATAATTCTGACTGGTTGTCTTTGCTATTGAGGATCTATGTTAACTGCAAGCGTCCAAATTTGGTCCAATTTTTTCCCTTTTCAGGAATCAGAGCAGGAAATATGGATTTATTGATTCCAAATTAGTGTTATGCTTACCTCCAGACTGAGCGGCAGGTGTACAGATATTTCGTAACAGCAAATTTCTAAGGTTTGATTCTGTTCAAATCTCGTTGCTAACGAATAAATAGGAAAGCATTAGGCCCCCAAAATTATTAAATTGTAGGTATGAATAGCGGAGTTGCAGCAGAAATTAATAATAATAATAATAATAATAATGCGTGTATTTATCAAGAAAACATTACAAATTTTACTGAACCGGTGCCACAAAGCCAAAAAGGCGCGTTGGGATCACCACACAATTTACTGTAGTAGGTTATTTACAAGTTCTTCACACTAACAATATTTTTTTAACTGTGCCTGTGAGTAGACTTACAATATAGTTCTTAATGATAGACAAGGTAATATTATCATGGTATCCGGCCCTGATCATTTCATTGTAGCAACTCAAACCTCTGTAGTTGACAGAATTTCTGCTGTGTGTTAATTTGACAATTTAATAATGAGACGTACTGTATCTATACTTGTCTGATATTCAGCGATACCTGTTGGGTATTCGTCTATTTTTAATACTATCGGATGCATGGCTAATTTATACGCCCTCAGGAGATACCCTAGGATCGTACCTTTAAGAAATTTAGACCCCCATACCAACTGAGCTGGAGTTCAAATTCACTTAATGCCGGTACTGTCTCAAAATTTTCGCCGACTTAACCATAAACATATGTATCGTATCAAGAAGGCACTCGACAAAATGAAAAGAGGAAAAGCAGTGGGACCAGACAATATACCAATTGATGTCTTCAAGGCACTGGGGAGCAATGGGGTGAACTTCATGACAAAATTGGTTAATAAAGTTTTAAATGGGGGAGAAATCCCAGAGCAGTGGAGGGCAAGTACAACCGTGCCCATCTACAAACAGAAAGGAGATGCCCAATCGTGCAATAACTATAGACCTATCAAACTAATGTGCCATTGTATGAAGTGGTACGAGAGGGTAATTGACACCAGATTGAGAAGCCAGATAGAGTGCAACATTTCAGAAAACCAGCTTGGATTCATGAAAGGCAGAGGCACTACAGACGGTATATATGTTGTGCGAACAATGCTGGAACGGCATAGAGATCATCAAAGACAACTGCATTATGTTTTTATCGACTTAGAGAAAGCCTACGACAGGATCCCGCGGGACCTAATATGGGACTGCCTGAAGAAGCACGGAGTGTTGGCGGAGTATATAAGGGTAATCCAGGATGTGTACCGGGGGTGCACCACGAAAGTAAGAAGCGCAGCAGGATTGAGCGAAAGCTTCTCTGTCAATTTTGGGCTACACCAGGGCTCTGCACTAAGCCCTTTCCTCTTCTTGATAGTAATGGATGCGGTGACGGAACAAATCCAGGGCGAAGCTCCGAAGAGTATCCTATTTGCAGATGATGTCGTCCTCACAGCAGACAGTCGCCAAGATGCTGAAGCTAACCTGAATACATGGGTAAAAACGCTGGAGAAGGAGGGACTGAAAGTGAACAAAGATAAGACGGAGTACATGGAGTGCGTTAGACAGGAGCCGGGATCCATCAGCATAGGCACTCACACAATAAACAAGACTAACAAATTTAAGTACCTGGGCAGTACTATTGAACAGAATGGCGGATGTGAAGATGATGTCAAATGTCGAATTAAGGCCGGGTGGATGAAATACAGGGATATGGCACCTATACTGACGGACCGCAAGATGCCGATGAAACTCAAAGGCCGAGTGTATAAACAAATGGTACGTCCGAGCATGCTATACGGGTCGGAATGCTGGCCACTCAAAAGGGACGAGGAGAATATGCTACATGTAGCCGAAATGCGTATGTTAAGAAGAGCATGTGGCTTTTCTCTGATTGATAGAGTGAGAAACACCGACATAAGATGCCAAATGAGAACAAGAGACATCCACGAAAAGCTGCGAGAAAGACGACTAAGCTGGTGGGGGCACGTCGAGAGGAGGGGGGAGAACGAGTTGATAAAAAGAGTGCGATCAACACCCGTACCAGGAACCAGAGCACGTGGACGACCAAAAATCTCACTGGCGAGTAAAACACGGAAGGACCTACTAATTGCCAATCTCTCGAAGGAACAGGCCCAAGACCGGGTGACCTGGAAGCGTTGCTGTCGTGCCGCCGACCCCCCGTGAAGGGAATTGGCGCTGAAAAAAAAAAAAAAAAAAAAATAGAGTTAGAGTTCAAATTTATCTAATGAACTGTGTCTGAACATTTTCACCGACATAGGTACCGTACCTAAAGAGGTAATAAGTATGCACTATCAAACTGTATCGTATAAGAACTGTATATTGTATCGGAATACTGTAATTGGAAGGGACGCATAAAGCTGCATAATGTATTAGCCTATGTATCGATATATGCTACTCTGTTGTACACAATTCATGCGTAATAAGTCTTTAATTTGGACATGATTGCGTCAACAATGAAGTTCGCTCAATCTTTTCTTGGCTTTAAAATACAAAATTCTAATTCAATACTTAATGATAAAACATAACGTATTGTACTTGCTGCATGGCGAACTGAGGAAAACTAATGAATTCGCGGCAAAGCAGGATGGGGTCCCTCAAGGTTAACTGTGCCTACCCTAGCTTAACACTATTTGATCGGGTCACTAAGCGATCTTTTTTTTTAAAAGTTTTAGTTGAGGTTTTTACCTATACATAGAGCCTAGTCACTGGCATAATTATTAGTGAACATTGAGCTGTACTCAGGAACGCCCTGGGGCTCCCGTATACGAGCATTAAGCCAACGAGGCGACCGCTTTGGTAGGCTCCCACGCTTGCCATTACGTTGTGTCTCAGAAAATGATGAAACCTCCTATTTTGCGCATATTTATTCAAAAACTTACCACCGGGGGTGACTCCAGTTCACCCCGTTTGCCCAGCTATAATTGAATATTATTGTTGGGCATAATATTCAACGGAATGCAAAACAATAGGAACAAAAAACGAAATTGATATAATTCCACTTAAATTAATCGACTTCAAGTTTTCTAAATGAGCCCACAATGACTTCATCAGAATCTTTGGGCCTCAATTTTTCCAATTCCGCCAGCTGTTCCTCCCGTTTCATGAGAAAGTCTCTTTTCTCCTTAAACCATTCTATGTTTTGACCTGCAACACAAAAGCACATTCAGCAATTATAATTGTCAGTAGTATGAAGTGGCTTTTTGAACCTATTGGGGCTATTACCCTTCAAATTACTTGCCAACGTGCTTAACGTCCCAGCTACTAAAACTGTTGTAACTTTCAATTGCACTATTCATTATGATATTAAAATACAGTTTCCTCAATAAGAAGAAGAAGAAGAAGAAGAAGAAGAATATGGAAAGCTTTGGGATGGTCGAAATTTTCAATTTCGAGATTTCAGTGGATTCAGGGTGCAAGAAATGGAATAAAATTAGAAGTTTCAATTTTCATGAAAAATTACAAAAAAAATGATTTTTCTGAGGAAACTATTTATCGATTCCTTCTAATTTCCGGTTGGAAGCATGCTAGCATCAATCATCCAGTGCTTTAGGATAGGTAAAATATTGAATCCTAGGACAATTATCTACCAAGTACCTACAGTAACTCATAATTATCTATTTCGGTACGTATAATAATTTGTAAATAGGAAATCATAAACGGGTTCACTCGTGCCGGTTCTTTTGTCTTGGTAACAAGTTTGACGTCACCTGAGTTTATACATGTATAAGTAATTCAGGGAGTCGACTCTCAATGATAACACGTTGCCCCGGTAAGGCAGAGAGGTGGATAAGTTTTCTTCAGTGCTTGTTAATTTGGATTGAACCCCCGTAGCTTTACGATGACGAGTTAGTTAATAGACTATGTTATTGTTTCATAAACTTCTTACGTGAAATCTCTTTAATGGTAGGCAGAAGACCACCGTAGTCGGAGGGCGTCGCTTCGGGTCCTATAAGGTCAACTAGGCTGTCGCCAGTACGGTGTATGTGGATCTGAAAACAATTAGGAGGCTCTCTTAAAGACAAATGTTTCAAGGCTTAGAAAGTGTAGCAAATGGAAAACTAAGTAAAAGCGATCAGGAATATTCTAAGAACGACGGAAAGGCCAAATACTTAATTGCCTCTTCGGTTGATGAAAAGTTGCTAACGACTATTGAAGGTTGCAAAACAAGCAAAGAAATGCTTGACAAGTTCGAGAAAATTTATGGTAGTACCTCAGAAGTCAATAAAATGCTGTTATACGAAGAACTACATAAACTTCACTTTGAAAGTGAAGAGACTATATCAGGTTTCATTGCAAGAGCGATGAATATTGCAGGAAAATTGAAAAATGCAGGAGAATCAGTAAGTGACAATCAAATTATAACAAAAATAATTGGAACATTGCCAGAAACATTTGTAAATTTCAGGCAAGCATGGCTATCAACTGAAGATTCCAAACAGAACATTGAGAATCTAACGCCTAGACTAATAGATGAGGAAAGGATAATAAAAGGAGCTGAAAGTAAGACAGAAGCTTACATTGCCCATAAAAAACCTGAGAAAAGTCAGAAAAAGGACACCATCTGCTACCGTAGTTCCAAACGGGGCCATTACGCATATCAATGTGAAAGCGGGCGCGAACATCACGGACGTGGTACGGGTCGCGGACAAGCTTCAAATCAGGGTAACGAGTATCGCGGGCAAGGACATCGAGGACGCGGATATCAGGGACGCGGATATCAGGGACGTGGATATCGTAGAGGTAACTACGGCGGAAATTATAATGAACAAAGTACAATGAAAAATGAAGTCAATAGTGATGCGTTTGTAATTGCAACCGAAAATAGTTATTACGAGTGGACTGCAGACTCAGGTGCAGGAAGACATATGTGTTATCAGAGAAGTTTCTTTAAAACGTTTGAAAAACGTAAAGGAAATGTCACCGTAGGAAACAGTGCGAAACTGAATATAGAAGGTGAAGGTGATATTGAGATAAGGAAGCTCGTAAATAATAAATGGGAAAATGGAATTTTAAAGAACGTCCTATTCGTTCCTGGGCTAAAAAGGAACTTAGTGTCTGAAGGAGAAATGACTGCAAAAGGCCTGGAAATCGTGAAGAGAGGGAAAACTATTGAAATCATGAAAAATAAAAAAGTAATAGCAAGTGGAACAAGAGATGATACAAATCTGTATCAGCTATTTTTTAAGACAGTAATAAATGATGTCGCATGCGCTAATGCTGAAGAAACTAAATCAAGTATGAAACTATGGCATGAAAGGCTTGGGCATATAAATATTGAGTATTCAAAGAGACATATGGCCCAAAACAATGTGAAAATGGAAAAAGAAGATTTCTTTTGTGAGCCATGTGTATTGGCAAAGCAAAGTAAAGCAAGTTTTAAGAAATCAGAAAGAATAAAACCTAAAGGTCCAGGACAGTTGATTTATACAGACATATGTGGACCAATGACATGTGAATCTGTTGGTAAAGCGAAATATATAATTCTGTTCAAGGATGGAGCTACAGCGTACAGAAAAGTTTACTTTGTGAGTAATAAAAGTTGTTTTATTGATTGTCTGAAGAAGTTTGACATGCTTTTAGTGAATAAATTTGGGCGTCATTTACAACTGCTACATTCAGACAATGGGACAGAAATCAGAAGTCAAATAGTTGACAGATATCTTGAAGAGATTGGCGCAGAAAGGGAATTAACAGCACCCTATACACCGGAACAAAATGCACGCTGTGAACGCGAATTCCGGACAATAATGGAAGCTGCCAGAGCCATGATGTTGGGCAAAAATATACGTAAAGAACTGTGGGCAGAAGCTGTGAATAATGCAGTTTACATTCTAAATCGTACGCCAAACTCGCAAGTAGACATGACTCCATATGAACACTGGACTGGGCAGAAAGCGAAACTAGATCATGTAAGAACATTCGGGTGTGATGCATACAAGATGAAACAAAAACATGAAAGAGACAAGTTAGACGCGAAATCTGAAAAACTAATTTTTGTTGGTTGCGACGAGAAAACGAATAATTACAGACTATATGATGAAAAATGTCGCAAAGTAGTGATTACAAGGAATGTTATATTCAATGAGAAAGGAAGTGAATATTCAAATGACAAAGAAAGCGATGAGAACGTGAATAATTATGTATTTGATCCAGAAATTGATGAGAACTCAGAAGATAATGATATTCAAGAATTACGTGAAGAAGATGAACTTCCAAAAAGAGGGACAAGGCAAAGAAGACAGCCAGCTTATTTGTCAAACTATGAGACATACTGTATGTTAAATGAATATGATCCTGTGTGTTATAGTGAAGCTATTCAAGATGATGATTGGAGGAAAGCAATCACTAAAGAACTGTCAGTGCATGAAAAAGCTAATACTTGGGAGAATGTGAACGAACTTCCAGCGGGCAAAAAGGCAATCGATACAAAGTGGGTGTTCAGAACGAAAGAAGGAGGTGAGAAGAAAGCTCGACTAGTAGCTAAAGGATTCCAAGAGAAATGCGAAGAAAATGTGTACGCACCTGTAGCGAGACTTGTTACGGTGAGAATGATATTATCACTAGCAGTGCAGAAGTCATGGCCTGTTATACAGCTAGACGTACCTTCTGCGTTTATTGCTGCTGAACTTAAGAACTCTGTGTACATTAAGAAACCGGATGGTGTTAAAGGTTCCGGAAACCAAATTTACAAGTTAAAGAAGGCGTTATATGGGCTTAAAGAAGCTCCAAAGTGTTGGAACGAGACTTTCAGTATTTTCTTAGAAAAAGTTGGTTTTGTTCGCTCAAAGGCAGATGTATGCCTCTACATAAGAAATGGTGTTTATTTACTACTATGGGTTGATGACATAATATTAACAGGTGAAGAAGAAAAATTTGAACTGATTGTTAAACAACTCGAACAAGAATTTAAAGTGAAAAATTTTGGCGAGGTAAGAAATTTTCTTGGACTTCAAGTGCAAAGAAGTGGAAATGAGATGAAGATTTGTCAGACAATTTTAATTGACAAGGTATTAAAGAAATTCAATATGGAAGACTGCAAAGAAATATCAATACCAATGGAATTTAATCTTCAATTCGCAGAAAATGAAGACATCTTAGAAAATGTGCCGTACAGACAGTTAATTGGAAGTTTAATGTACTTGTCAGTAAATTCACGACCTGACATTACATATGCGGTCTCAACTTTAAGTAAGTTTCTTGACAAGCCTACCTCGACCACATGGAAGGCGGGGAAAAGAATTCTAAGATATCTAAAAGGAACAAGAGAAATGGGCATCGTGTTTACGAAGAAAGAAAAAGAAGACGAAGAAGAAATAGTGGGGTTCTCCGATGCAGACTGGGCGGGGAGCTCAGACCGAAAAAGCACTTCAGGCGGTGTGGTGTACTTTTACGGAAACGCTGTCTCCTGGGTTTCAAGGAAACAGCAATGTGTAGCCCTCTCAACGACAGAAGCTGAGTATGTTTCTGCGGCAGTGATGTGTTGTGAGTTACTTTTCATTATTCAAGCGGCCAATGATCTTGATAAAAATTTAAAAGCTTGCCTATATACAGATAATCAAGGAGCAATGAGTATTGCTGTTAATGCAGAAAACAGTAAAAGGAGCAAACACATTGATATAAAATATCATTTTATTAAAGACTTAGCTAAGAAAGAAATAGTTAACTTTAAATATGTTTGTTCAGAAGACAATGTGGCAGATATTTTTACAAAGGCATTGGCCAAACCAAAGTTTGAGAAATTTTGCTTCATGTTAAACTTGGGATAAGTTTTTTTTTTACAATTTTCAACTTTTCATGATATGAAAACTTTTAATTGAGAGGGGGTTTTGTATTATTAGAAATTTGGCGGTATATTGTGTTGGTAAAAATTAACACGGTTGCCAACATTGGGGTTTTCTATTGTTAATGTGACGGGCGTGAAGCCAATACTTTATTTTTTGTATTAATAAATAAATGGAACGTACAATTACGTAAAGGTGTTTTTTATAATAAAGATAGGATCCCATAAAAATATACGATAGCCACTATTTTATATTAATAAGTATTTAATGTCTAATGATTAATAATAAATAATTCATTTTATTACTGTAAAGGCACCTACAATAGTATAGTACAGTAACTAGTAGGATTAGTAAACATACAATGCGTAAATATTAAAATCAGTTAAAATGAAAAATTACAAAATTAGATAGCCTATAAGAAATACATTTTATTCTATAATCTCCCTATTACACACTCGAATATTGTTCCATTATACGATCTAATAAATATGGGTCTAAGAAAGATTGGAAAGTGCAATACCTAAATTCAGATTCAAATCATATACGAGTACTTCACCAAACATTCCAAATAATTCTTCCCTCTAATAAATATTGGATCGAATAAATATTAAAGCCTGTAATCAGGACCAATGCAACATATTAATTGAATTTAGCCCATCATCAATGGAGAGTCATTATCACAATTATGGAAAAAGCTGCTGATACCTGGGTATTTTAGTAAAAATGCCTACACTTTCTACTTATGTACTGTAATGAACGTAAACGTTATAGGCTATGCATACTGCCCTGAATGTGGAACAGGGGTTAGTAACACCTAAGGTTATAGGGAAAATTTAAAATAGGTACTGTACAGGCTACTGTAACATTTCGATAAAAATGAAATTATGGGTACCTACCTACATATAAAGATATAAGTTTTCAAATCAATCAGAGCTACTTAATTAAATAATTTAATATCAGATCTTCCTACACAAGACATGGGCAATCTACGGTATTATACTCGATTCACCACTGGAACCGCTTACCATTGGAGATCAGGGCAGCTAGTTCACTCAGTAGCTTTTAGAGAATAATTAAACACTATATCTTGGATAACGCTTGAGACTTTCTCCGGTCCTGTAATGGTGATGACAATGGATCCCCCCCCCCCCCCCGTATACATTATAACCTTTTTTTTCTTCTCCTTTTAATTTTCATTAATCTATAATACAATGTTTTAGTGTTTAAGGTTAGCATGAAAACAGCACTTTATAGTCTTATTGTTCGCCTTTTGTCTTATTTGCAATAAAGTCGTTTTTTCATTTCATTTCATTTCATGATCACTTTGTTTCCGTACTCAATTTCTTACCCTTTCCGAAATTTGTTTCTTCGTTACAGACTTGACGACACCAATGAGCTTATCGAAGGCGGGGGACGCATTGATGTAGTGCATGGAGTCGACTCCCAACGGTAAGCAGTACACGGCGTCAAATGAGGCCTTCAGCAGGCTAGGGCTCACGCTGATGAGCATCTGCGACACTGTCACGTGAGTCATGTCGGTTACCACGCAAAATTTTCCATTCCATCGGCCCTGTTTAAATAGAGGGCAAATATGTTCACTTTATAAAGCATTCTTCACTAAATTAATTTGAAAATATTTATAAGTAACTATAGAGGGCAGTCTAGCAGTGATTTCAATAGAGACAACATTATTCTATGATTATGTCAACTTGACTTTAGCCGATTTTTTTTATATATATATCTACAATTTTGTATATGGGCCAGTGGCCTTACATTGAAAGCCTTACATAGATTATGAGTACAATATACTGATACCTACTTTTGTCCTACCTATTACAATGCATCCGTGTTTGTAATATTTTGTAATGGTGCCGTACCTTAAACATTGATTTAAAATCAACCTGAAACAAGTAGAAAACATAAAGTTAACGGTGCAGTAGTGGTAGTCATTTTGTGGAGGCTTTCCAACCGAAATATGTTAACACTAGCTGTCATATATTGCATACATAGATCTTGGAAAAGCATTCGATAAAGTATCGTGGAAAAAGTTGTTTGAGATCTTGAGGAAATCCGGGCTGAAATAAAAATATAGAAAAACCATATGGGTCTCTACAAAGAAGAACTGGCTGTTGTCCGATGTGGTAAGTCAGAAGAAGAAGCTGTAATAAAAGCCGGCGTAAGGTAGGGATGCTCACTCTCCCCTAAGTTCTTTAACTTCTGCATTCAGTATGCAATAGAACAGAGAGAAGAGAGGAAAGATCTGGAAGGTACATGTTAGGTGCCCATTCCATTGACCGGCTAGGGCTATTTCCAAAACGGTGACGTGGTAGCAGACACTCAAGACTTAGGTGGCGTTTCCACCGACCTTGCATTGCAGAATTGACGGAAATGTTTATTTTCCTCTATGCCATAGTTAAAACTGATCAATGATCATACAATAAAATCACAAACAAACAAACTTAAATTAAAAAATGGCTTCATGGGATATGTTAATTACAAACATTTTAATAGATTTCTATAAAAAGAAAAATAAACATTTCCGTCAATTCTGCAATGCGAGGTCGATGGAAACGCCACCTAAGTCTTGAGTGTCTGCTACCACCTAACCGTTTTGGAAATAGCCCTAGCCGGTCAATGGAATGGGCGCCTAACGGTGTTTTCATATTTTGATCATGTTACTCGTATAGTCACCAAGGTCAGGAATAGTCGAGTTAGTAGAGAACTAGACGATGAAATGGAAAGCCGTAAAAGGAACAATTTTCCGCCTGGCCTAATTGGTACCCTGCATTCATCTGTAGAGGAAAACGCCGGACATGTTGCTGACGACAACCTCCTAAACAGAGCATAAGGCAAGGGAGAGGATACTCTATCCTGTATATAATATGGTATACTCTCTTCAGTTTTAGACCGTCGTTGAGTTGTCATGCCACGGCGTATTTTTTGTTTCTCCAAAAACCTGCTACAAGTACTGTACTTAGGCCTATAATAAAATTTTCTATGCCTTTTCGCGAGCAGCACCAACCCAAATAGTCAAACGGTCAACGGCGAACTGCTTTACACGGCCCTTGGGCAACCTCGTTCCAGAGAGTATCCAGCGGGAAATTTAAGGGGGTCTCAAGTTATATATATGTACCGTACATTTAAAAAATATTTTTTTGGTTGAAAAGTTGAGTTTTATTAATTTTTCTTACTATCTTATGAATTTACTTATTTAGGGGGTCAAGACCCCCTCACACCCCCCCCCCTGTGGATTTGCCATTGACCTCGTTGTCCGGTGGGACAGTAGAGGTGAGACATGTTTAGTTATCATTGACCCCGCAGGGATGATTCAGGGCAATTTAACCTTTTGTGTTGGTGCTATTACTGCAGGGCTGGGTCTACTTATCAATGGCGGAACCAAAGGGGGGGGGGTCAGGGGGGTCGTCCCCCCTAAATGAGTAAGTTCATATGATAGTATTTTTTTTTTAATTGAATAATATTCCAATTTTCCACAAAAAAATTACCTTTTAAACTTACATACAATTTGTGACCCCCCCCTTAAATTTTCCGCTAGATCCGCCCTTGCTACTTATCATTTAATTGAACGGTAGCTAGTGTACCCAATACGGGTATCTGTACGGTAATTAGTGTACCTTACGTAATATAAAGCACACTATGCATTACACCTGCTGTACATTAACCGATGCATTTCGCTGTAGGCTGCCAATAATCTCAATGAAACAGATGCGAGACATTGCCTTAATTCTCACTTTTCAGCTGCTGTGTAGTTTATAATAATAATAATAATAATAATAATAACAGATAAGTACAACCTATTATTACTGGTGCCGAATTATGTGAGGAGACAAACGTTCACAAGACAATTTTTTCAAGTTTCTTCTTAAAGGTGCTACTGGTACAGTATCTAAGCTCAACTCGTATTTTTAAACCTCGAGATCACATCATTGGTTCGGCGAGTGATTACCTTAGCCTAATTTTCAATTCAACTATACTTACGAGAATGCCTTTTGCAACAAATAGGTGAATGTTCTTGTAATAGTGCTTGAGTATTTCCAAAGAGGTGTTGGCAGCTGGTAGCTGAGGATAGGCGTAAAGGATGAGGCTCCCAGACTTACTCAACGCGTCAGGTAGTGCCAAATGACTACGAATAAAAAAAAATCAAGATCAACAAATTAATACCATAATTAGAAGTCTTCCCACAGGCCAGCCCGTACCCAGGATTTTTTTTTAAAGGGAGGGGGCAAATTTAAGTCTCCCCGGGGAATTGAGGAGTCTTTAATAATTTAAGTGTAAATATACAAGGTAAGACAACCCGATCCAGGACTTCTACGAAGTACGAGCAGTTCTTTGAACTAGCAAAACGTGCACGCAGCAAGGCTGAGGACAAAGTGACAATGGTCCCTATCCCCCAAATAGTTGATGTAGTCAATTTACATGAAATGAAATTATATTAGGCCATTTTAACCACATACAGTACAGTGTTACAATAAGAGTTACTGCGTGTGCTCGGCACCGTCAAAACTATAAATAACTATATATAGATAAAAAACCTACATAAAATCATCAATACAATTGAGGAGGCTGTTTACAAACATGGCCAACTCCAAGTTGTAGAATTTTTCAGGAGAGCGGATTTTCTGTTGAAAATTGCATTAAGTCTATAGCTAACCCCAGACTTCTCAGCGCTTCTGTGCGCAATCTGGCTGCTTTTGTCAATTTATTTTACAACGTGCAGGTGGACATTAAAATTTCCTGCAAGGTCGGATCAAAACCCCATTTTGTGAAGAAATGGAGTTGGCCACGTTTGTAACCAAGCTCCTCAATTCTTATCCAACATTATCCATTAAAATCCACAACTTAATAATATAGAGTAGGCACTTATGAATGTGATGGGAATGGCAGCATGGAGGGAGGATGAAGAACTGTGGCACCTTTCAGGGAGGGGGTCCGGAGGTCTTTTTTGGGGTTTTGCCCCCCCCACCACCCAAAGTTAGACCTATTTATAATTGGATAAGTTAAATAATTATCGTCCCTACCATCACATTTCAAGAAACGAATACCTACTATAGCATAATTATAGTTATATTGCGACCTTGAAGGGAATGAAAAGCCTTAGCCACAGCTAGACTCGTATCTGTACTTGGTTAAGTCATGCTTTCGCCTGTTTTATTGTGTCAATGGTAAGCTTGTCTCAGCTTGTCCATTATCGCTTGTAGCCGGTTTAGGTTGACATCGAGAACATATAGCAGTTTGCCAATGGCCAAAATTAATACGGAAACAATACAAATAGTGTCCGAAATCCACGGGGTCGTTGGTATTGGACAAGGGACCTATGGGACCCTGGGTCCACAAAAGTCCTTAAATAAGAAGTTTACTCGAACATGCTCTCCAATTTATCAATTAGTAGATAGAGAAAATGAGTAATTTCATGGTAAACAAGTTTCCTATGGTTAAATTTCGGATATCTCGGGGGGGGGGGGGGGGTAAATTCTAGATAGGTCAGACCAACACATTACCACACAGTTATAATGGCAGGGTACGCAATTCATTTGAACGTGAATTTTCAATCATTTTTTCAAAATTTTTTTTGCACAAAACCAAATAGTTTTTTGGGAAAGCAACCTGTCTGGTTTCGTTACTCCATTTAACACCTAAAACATGCCTGAAGGTAGAAATCATCGATAGAAAGGTTTCACAGAAAAATTGTTTTTTAGTCAGTTTTCATTAAAATTTAGTTATTTTTATATTTTTCCCCCAGATGCAAACTATCAAGGGGCAAGCGACACCCCGCATTTTATTAACACTAACAACGACTACAATACATGTGAATTAAAAAGAAATGGTTGGAGCCGTTTTTAAGTAATGATTTGTTTAGACGTTTTTTTGGAGTTTTTGGAGAATAAAACCCCCCCATATTGAGTTAGCCCAAAATAAAAAAGATGGTCCCGAGGTATGATTTTTGTGGGCCTAAATGCCAAATTTCATTAAAATCCACCGAGTAGTTTGCCCGGAAATCGATGAACAGACAGACAGACACACATTTCGTAAAAACCACTTTTTTTGGTTCCTGGGACCTGAAAACGTGTAAATCCGTTGAAATCTCGGAATCGAAAATGTGTATCATCACAAAGCTTTCCTTATACTACGTCTAAATTGGAAAGCAATAAATAAAGAACCGGTCCGAGTTCACTCGAACATGCTTTCCAATTTATCAAAATTAGTAGACAGAGAAAATTAGTAATTTTATGGTAAATATTTTTCCTATGGTTAAATTTCAGATATCTCGAGGGGGGGGGGTTGTCCACCTGACGTCACTGGAAGTGAGGTAAATTCCCGATAGGTCAAACAAACACATTAATTACCACACAGCAATAATGGCAGGGCATGCAATGCATATGAGCGCGAATTCTCATCATTTTTTTCAAAAAATAATTTTTTGGGCAAAACCAAATATTTTTTTGGGAAAGCAACCTATCCGGTTTCGTTACTCAATTTAACACCTAAAACATGCTTGAAGGTAGAAATCATCGATAGAAAGGTTTCGCATTTTTTAGTCATTTTTTCATTAAAATTTAGTTATTTTTATTTTTTTACCCCCAGAAGCAAACTATCAAGGGGCAAGCGACCCCCCGCATTTTGTCAACATTAATAACGACTACAATCTGCGAGAATTTAAAAGAAATCGTTGGAGCCGTTTTTGAGAAATAATTTTTTTAGACGTTTTTTTGGAGTTTTTTTGAAAATAAACCCCCCCCCCCCCCAAATTGAGTTAGCCCAAAAAAAAAACGGTCCCGAGGTATAATTTTTGTGAACCTACATGCCAAATTTCACTCAAATCCACTGAATAGTTTGCCCGGAAATCGACGAACAGACAGACCGACCGACAGACAGACATTTTGTAAAAACCACTTTTTTGGGTTCCTGGGACCTCAAAACGTGTAAATCCGTTGAAATCTCGGATTCGAAAATTTTGACCATCACAAAGCTTTCCTTATACTACGTATAAATTGGAAAGCAATAACAAGAAGCCATCGCTAAGAACGGCTGCGCTCAATGAACCAGCCACCTGCATCCACCATCTACAGCAATATCCACAATGCCATTTCATCCCACATCAAGCAAGCTGTCTCGGACTCCAGGAAGGCAGTGGCAGTTTTGGCAAAAGATGGGAATCGTTACTTACAACACCCATCCCCAGCAACCACCCCCGCGAAGATTTTCAGAATCGCGGGGTGGCCAGGGGTAGTGAGTGCCCAGGGTAGTGCGCCTCCTCTGATAGAGGGAGAAAGGCACTGCCCTACCCTAAAAGGAATCAGCCCTGACAATAAATCCTTCGAACATTTAGCAAGCGGAAACATACTGAGAGGCACGGCGTCAAATGGCTGTGTAGCCAGAATTAAAAAGTAATTATAATTATAGTCCAATCAAGCCTAGTATAGCCTGCAACTCCTATGAATATTTGTGAAACTTACCCATAGTTTGTCATAGTGTAATAAAAACTAGGATCGTTAAGATCGAAGCCGGTCATTATGTCGGGGTACTCCATTCGGACTCTGTGGTAGCTGTCGAACTTGCCTTTTGCCACCTCCATTCGACCCTTACACCCTTCTATGAATAATCTAATTACGTGATCTTCTGAAAATTTTAATGGAATAATATTTACAATGGTGACATTTGCGATTGACTGTCATCTTGTCGGGAACTAATTCATTCCAATTACGGTACAATGCAATTTAAATCTGTACTATGCTTTACTTATGGGCCGCTGTGGATCATTGGTTTGGAATAGTTTTTTTTGGGACCCCAACAATCAAAAACTTTGTTGGATCGGTGCGGCGTGCACTTACCATAGTCTCGAGGGAGGTAAGGTACTTGACCCAGCCACTCTTTGAAGCATTGAATATCTGCAGCTGTGGCGTTGTACCTGAAACGACAGAACTTGTACCACAAGTAGCTGACCTGGGTTTATTCTTAGGTATATTAATAAATAAAACAATAACTTTTTGCTCTAGGTACTAAGGCAACCTAATGGCACTAAAGGGCCATTTTGGGTAATTTTAATTGTATAATTAATAGTGAGGTATTCTCAGGCGCGGATCTAGAACGAGACTACGGAGGGGGCTAAGATTAAATTTCGATTTTTTTTTTTGAAAAATAGGGCTGAAATATTGGGGGTTTACACATTTTCAGAGCAATAAGGGTTCTATATTATAGGTAATTAATACAATCGAGCACAAGGGGGGCCGGGGGTCACCCCCGGGAGTATATTTGTGAAAAATAGGACAGAAATAGTGGGGTTTTACGCATTTTGAGAACCCTAATGGGGGGGGGGGCTATAGCCGCCATAGCCCCCCCGTAGATCCGCGCCTGGGTATTCTGTATTATACTTACTGCATGGCAAACAATGGAGAACTAGTGAGCTCTCGACAAAGCAGGATGAGTAGTCACACAAGGTTAGCTAGAGAGGCCTAGCCTAACTAACATGCTGCTAAGTCATTACACGATCTTACAATATTTCCATGTTCTTGATTAATAATATAATTGAAACTAGGCGTGAGCAATGGACTAGAGGCTATTCCACTCAAAGATTAAAAAACATGTACAGCATGCAATCTGAAGTTTTTAGACAAATATAACTAATTATAAAGTGCTATAAAACCAGGCATTAGGCGGGTATTCCACATACGTCAATCGTCAATGAAAAATTGAAAAATGACGCAACAATGACGTAAATTGACGTGGTAGCAGAATTTTTAGTATGTTTTTAATGTCTGCTAAAACGTCATTTTTCAATTTTTCATTGACGATTGACGTATGTGGAATACCCGCCTTAAGGACATAGACAAAGCCAGAAGTTCTCTTTTAACTGATTTCCTTTACTAAACGAGGTTCATCCCCAGTCAACAGCATCTTAAGAAGTTTCGGGATGGCCAAAAATCTTCTTTATTAACCGAGTTTCTTTTCTATCCGAGTCTTCACTAATTGAGTTCTATTGTATTTTCCTCTTTTCCTGTATTTCCATTGAAGGGATGAACATGTCTAATTGACCCTTGCCCTCTACTCCACGGCTTCGCTTGGACAGTGTTGTCTCTGCAATTTTTTTTTATCTTTGACAAACTGGCAGTTGGCACATTTTCGGTTGCTAGCGAATGGTTGAGATTTTTTTGTTGTAAACTTAAATTGAACGTAGCTAAGGCGGGGTTTCCACATACGTCAATGGTCAATGGTAAATATGGTTTTGACGTGGTAGCAGATATTTTTAGTATGTCTTTAATGTCTACTAAAACGTCAATACCACATTTACCATTGACCATTGACGTATGTGGAAACCCCGCCTAACTACAAATTGAACAATGCGCAATGACCTAGACTTCTATATGAGAGACGGGTTATTCGAGCGTGCCAAAAATATTTTTTTTTTTATTCTTGAGGCCACCTGCTACTTTTTTCAGTGGCTGGTCATAGGGAACGTGGCACCACTGGTGGCAACAACGTGGCAACAGGTGGGCCAAGGATTAAAAAAAAATAGTTTTGGCGCGCTCCAACGCTACTAATGACTATTTATTCGCGCAATTTTCAAATGGCAAAAAATAAGTATTATAACTTAGACAGATATGATCAGTATAAGCATAAAATTGAAACAACTTTATGTAGGAGGTGCATTCATGCTGTAAATCTGCGTTGTCCAGACCTTGCTCGAGTTTTCCTCAGTAATTTCTTGGAAATTGTGGGGAAATCAAACGTTATATAGGTACATGACTACATGGTAGCCTACCATACGAAACATATTTCCTGTGTACATTGGACAATAATTTATAAATGTGTATTATATTTATATATAACGTATATTATGTAAACGGTATATAATATAGTAGTAGTATGGTTGGACACAGTCCCAGGTCACGGTGTGGGCCCACTGTACTGTAACACTGTACTGTATGTGGTTAAAATGGCTTATTATAATTTCATTTCATTTCATTTCATTCACCTAGTTCATTATAAGCCGAGAGAGTTTACACAGTTGTTCACACAGAGGTACACAGAGGTGCACAGTGAACAATGTTTCTAACATAATTTGAATAATCTAGAGAAGTCATTGGCGTAAATAGGGGGCCCTGGGGGGGGGGGGGGCTTCAAGGTCCACCCGTAGCCCCCCCCCCCCAGGATTTCTGGTGACAAAGACGTTAAGGAGGCAAAGGCATAGTATCCACAATAATGAAAGGGAAATTAATTCTTAGTATGCTCATTTTACATGAAAAAAATCAACATATTGACCAAGTAGGTACATACACAAAAAATATATTACCTACTCAAAATGCTTAAAACCCCAATATTTCAGAGCTATTTTTTCCAAATTTTTCACCGGGGGAGACCCCCTCAATTTTGTTTCTGTTTGCAACCATTGGCGTAAATAGGGGGTCCTGGGCTAAGCCCCCCCCCCCACAAGCATCCGTAGCCCCCCAGGATTTCTGGTGACAAAGACGTTATGGAGGTGAAAGGCATAGTATCCACAATAACGAAAGGGAAATTAATTCTTGGTACATGCTTTTTTCACATGAAAGACATCATGAAAAAAATCAACATATTGACCAAGTACTTTCACAAAAATATATTGCTCAAAATGCTTAAAACCCCGATATTTCAGATCTATTTTTTCAAAAATTTTTTCGGGGGAGACCCCCGGGCCCCCCTCAGTGGTAGGTTTATTCGTCTGTAAAATCTCAACTGTACTGCTTGTTTACGCCAATGAGAGAAGTCTTCTTTTCTTTAAAAATATCTTCTAGATTTTAGAATCTAGATAAAAGTAAGTGCTCTTAATAAATAGAAAATCGAACACCCCCTCAACGTTTTTTTATGTCCAAAATGGAATTTCTATAAAATACTGATCACACATGATGTGATGCCCCAAAAGGCCAAAAGTTATGGCAGGTTACGGCAAATGTTCTTCAAATTAGACCCAATGAAGGAGTTTGTGGATTGAAACAAAGTGCTATTTATTGCATTGAGTTACGATAATACTTAATATTATATCATCTTCAATGCTAACAGCCGGTGGCTAACACGTAATCAATCATTAGATAATCGGTATACAATACCACAGTAGGCTACAGTAAGGATTAGGAAAATTACAATGAGATGCCATAAAGTGGATACATATAGTGCCTTGGTATTTTTGTATTTCTTTTAAAAAAGGTTAATCGCATACAAGCAATTTAATGAATGTAACCAATTATAATTTAATCCATTTAAATGAGCTTTTTTGATTGAAGGAAATCTGCAGTTTTCCAGAAGAGACATAAACAAAGAAAAAAATACAAAACGCAATAGTTTTTAATCGACTTCAAGCTTCTTGAATGTGCCCACAATGACATCATCAGTATTTTTAGGTCTCAACTTTTCAAATTCAGCCAATCGTTCCTCCCGTAGCATGAAAACGTCTCTTTTCTCCTTGAACCATTCCAGGTTTTTAACTGCAACAGAACACATCGAAAATATTGTTAGGCTACTGTATGTTACGATCTCTCGACCGCTCGGACCTCCTAAAGGCACCGATATCTACAGTATATCGGATGCTTTTGACACTGACAGCAAAAAGTACCCCATTTATCCGCGGTATCTCAACTCTAGAAGGCACACCTCTAATTGTTTTCATTCTTATGTAATGGTAGCTTAAAACTCTCAACAAATTCGATCAGCCCTCCTGTGAATTTACGACTTCTGTCGTGATTTTTTCCTGCAGACCAAAGAACGACAGAATTCAGCCGTCAAATCAAAATACAGCTCAAAAATGTCGCCCCGTTATTAAGTATGCGTATAGTTTACTTCTAACAAAATGTTACAGTAGGTACCATAGCCTAATAAATAAATGTGTCATGTAACATTATCCATTACGGGGAAAAAATACAGTATCTATTTCCTTCGTTCTTGAAAACCTCATACTATATATGACCTTGATTTACTGTATATCGATCAATTTTAAGTATTTAGGTAGGTATAATTTTGCGTTGGGGGCGGCATTTTCAAATATTGTCTCAAGCTGAAAAAATCCATCGCACGGCTCTGTTTTTACCGAACCCACAAAAAAAATTGCAACCAGATGGGAATAGACAGATTTCTATTTCTATTCTATAATAATTAACTATGCATATTTTCCAACAATTTGAAGAAAATTTTTTACGTGAAATTTTTTCAATGGTGGGCAGATTACCACCATAGTCGGAGGGCAATGCTTCGGCTCCTATAAAGTCTAGAAGGGTGTCGCTGGCACGGTGTGTGTGTATCTGAAAGTAGATGTAGTTTTATGTAGAATGATCACCTTGGCTGAAATTGAAAGTTCCGCTGCTTTGGGATACACACAATAGTAAATCCTGAAGACAACAGACAAGTGCACATATTTAACAGGGTTGTCTTATTATCTGTTCTGAAAGGAGTCTTACAACAAAAGGTCCAGCGCCAATCACATTTTTCAATTTAATTTAATTTGTTATACCATAATTAAATTATTTATTAATTAATTTTTTAATTTTTTTGCTGTCCTATTAATACGTACTGTAGCATAAGTACCTAAGCTATGTGATGGTCGAAATGTTTTCGAGATTGAAACGGATTTGCACGTTTCCAGCTCACAGGAACAAAAAAAGTGTTTTTTTTTTTTACGAAATGCCTGTCTGTCGGTCTGTAACTCGATTTTCGGTCTTACTGTTTATATTATATGTACATACAATATATATATATTATATATGTAATAAGAATATTGAGACAAGTAAGGTACAGCACACAGTTTAGACTACCTACTTCACTATGCATTTTTTACAGGCCTATTCTTTATTATTATTAAGTACACGGTGGAAAATACAACGAATCAAAAACCTGGCTGGTTTATCTAATCAGAGACATTCATCGCTCATAACTACGTCCTGTATACGCTCATTAATCGATGCTCTGACTTCATAGCTAGTTTTCTTAGTGTCTTATTTCCACACTCAATGGCAAATGGCATATTTCTACATTATGTCATTCACAATTGTGCGTGGTATTGTTGGTATTTCCCCCCAAGGTCTTACTTACCCTTTCCGCGATTTTCTTCTTTGTTACAGCTTTAATTATATCGATAAGCTTATCGAAGACAGAGGGTGCATTTACGTAGTGCAGAGAGTCGATTCCCAGGGGTAAGGAGTAAAGGGAGTCCAGTGAGGCCTTGAGCAGCCCGGGGCTACTGCTGAAAATCATCTGAGGCACCGTCACGTGAGTCAAGTCAACTACCTGGCAGAATTTTCCGTTCCACCGCCCCTGCAAGCAGTGTAGGGTCTCTCGTTAAGAGGGCAGTCTAATTCAAATGCGCCCACTAAGCTCTGAATATTTTATGAATTAAAATGTAAATATACAGTGTACAGGAACAGGGTGTTTCACGGGAACAGTGACAGACTTTTATTAGGGCGTGTTCTCCGTTCAAATTAGAGCAAAAATAACCCACATACTGTACTGTCCCCCCAGAAAAGTTTGCAAATGTCCATGAAAATATCCCTTAATGCTTTACCAAGTCGGGGCCAAGCCCCGCCTCTCCATGTAATTCCCTATGCTGCATTTTCAAATCAGATAGAACTACTTTGCATGTGTTTGTATACACAAAACTTACGGGGGTTCCATTCCAAATTTAATGCATTAAGGTCACAAGTGGACATTGCTTATTTTTTTAGCTAAAATTGTCGATCTGTTGCACTTTTTACGAATTCACGACTCCAATGTCAAAATTAAAATTAAAACTTTCTGAATGTTAGTTAATTGTCTTCAACTACAGTAGCACCGTTAGTGGAACGGCCTTAGGGTAATCATAGAACAAAATCAAAGCAATATTTATTGTTATAAATATTATTAGTGATGCGTTTCTTGAATTTGAGAAATTTATAAAATTTTCTTCTTACTATACTAGGTCTATATTATAAAATGGATAAATTTGAAAGTAGGCAGTTAATTTCGAAGTTAAGGGCATTCAGACCACAGAAAAGAGTGGTAAGTCTTACCAAAGGAAGCAGGCCTAGTAAGAGGAAGATGGAAGGACAAAGCAGTGAAACTGAAGCAACATTTACGCATAAACCGTTTGATAAGGCAAGCAAATTCACTAGCAGGCATGAATGATGATCTTAAACCTTTGCGAACTATTTAAGGAAGTTGAAAGTTATATCAGTGATTTATTGTCAGATATACGTCAATTCTGATATAACAGAGTCTAGGAGTCCGTCAAGGTATAAAATCAACAAAAATATAAAGGAAAAAAGACGTCAATAATACTACGCGATCTCGATGAATGTGATGAAAGTATGATAAGGAACCCCATAATTATGTATATTCATCCTAGAATGATTGCTGACTGTTAAGCTTGGACACCCTGCGACAAGAAATTTAGAGCTTGATGGTCGTTACCAAATGCCCAAGGAGAGCCTCCGCGTATTTATCACTAACTTAGGCGTCTTCATTTCAGGTAAAATAAAAAACACAACCAGTCGGTTGAGGAGACTATTATAAATACACGCATCAGAAGTGCAGCAGAAACAAAGAAGTCACAATTTAAATGCTGTGCAGATTTAAGTTGTTTGACAAAATACAACGTCTTGGTCGAGTCGCCACGCACGCTTTCTTGGCGTTATAGGTATTTACAAGGAATCCGAAACGCCAGGTCTGAAGGAAATCGCATTGTATACCTTGACGAGACCCTTATTGGTGTGATACACAGAAACTCTATTCTGTGGCCTGAACGCTCTTAAGTTAACTTTCTACTTTCAAGTTGATCCATTTTATAACAGAGTATGGTAAGATGAAAATTTTATAAATTTCTCAAATTCAAGTAACGCATCACTAATAATATTTATAACAATAAACATTGCTTTGATTTTGTTCTATGATGATCCTAAAACCGTTCCACTAACGTTGCTACAGTAGTTGAAGACAATTAACTAACATTCAGAAAATTTTAATTTTAATTTTGACATTGGAGTCGTGAATTCGTAAAAAGTGCAACAGATCGACAATTTTAGCTAAAAAAATAAGCAATGTCCACTTGTGACCTTAATGCATTAAATTTGGAATGGAACCCCCGTAAGTTTTGTGTATACAAACACATGCAAAGTAGTTCCATCTGATTTGAAAATGCAGCATAGGGAATTTACATGGAGAGGCGGGGCTTGTCCCCGACTTGGTAAAGCATTAAGGGATATTTTCATGGACATTTGCAAACTTTTCTGGGGGGACAGTACAGTATGTACTGGTATATCGAAAATACAATTCATCAATCAAGGGTGAAATGGACAATGTAAGTTCCAGGAATTATTGAAGTGGGTCAATCTGTATATGATCTACGATAGCCTACATAACTATGAAATTAAATAGGCACGACAGCTAACAATTAAAAATATCCATGCATCTTTAAGAAAATTTACGAGCTGAATAGAATAGCCCTTCGGGGCTAAATTTCGCCTAATACAAAGACGTTTTTCATTTCATTCATTTCATTCATTTCTTTTCATTTAATTTCATATAGGTCTGCTTGGGCTGAGGAAGAAACATCTTTGTTGAGTTGATAGGGATTACCGTATATTAAGTATAATAATACTTACTTTAAACAATGTCTTGAAGTCACAGCCCTAAAACAGGAACATTTAAATTCATTTGTCAGCAATCACAGCGTTTACAAAACATTTAAGCAAACAACACTGGGCCTAAGGGTGCTAAATAAAATATAATAGGCTACAGTATGAAATGCAGTCCTCTGAAATTGCTCATATGGAAAGTAGCGCAGGTACTAACATCTTACGGTACTTACATGAACAATTTTTGCGACGAATAACTGCATATTCTTATAATAGTACTTGATAGAATCCAAAGAGTTAGCACCAGCTTGTTGGGGATAGCTGTACAAGACTATGCTTCCTGATTTAGTTAGTGCGTCAGGTAGAGCCACATAACTGTCAAAAAATGGAAAAATTAAGGTCCTTTAAGGAGGTAGAACTATCCGAGCTCAAAATATACTCCAGACGCTTCGTTGAGCTCTGCATTTCAGCCATGATTGTGAATATGAAAGCCTGCGATGATATAAGCTTCCTGTTAACTTTAGCCCTTACTCTTTTAAATTGAGATACAGTATTTCGAAAATTTCGTTCCACTCCAGTGAAATAAGCTATAGTAATTGGATTTTGATCAACTTGGAAATCCATTGCTCATTTTCATTTCATTGAAATACCTGTATTGAATCATGCTGAATAGGCGTTCAAATTTATAACTATATAACATATATAGTATATCTACGTACAACGTACAAAACTCGACAAATTTCAAATTACAATATATAACACCATAACCCGGCCGCACTACAACCCTACCCACCCTATATGTTGTATTTGATATTAATTAATTAATTACATGGTATGGTAAATAGTGCAACATACCCATAATGCGTAACAGCATATAAAAAACTAGGATCATTGACATCGAGACCGGTCATAATGTCTGGGTACTCCATTCGGACTCTGTGGTAGCTGTCGAACTTGATTTTTGCCTCCTCCATTCGACCCTTACACCCCTCAATGAAGAATTGAATAACATGGTCACCTGAAAATTTGACAACTTGTTACTTTACTAAACGCATAGATGGCTGGGACGCGTCGAAAGAATGTCTGACGACTGCATGCCAAAAAAAAGCAAGCATGACAGGAAGACAACTGGCCGGACGTCGTCCAGAACACTGGAAGGATGAGTTGGAAACTGACCTTTAAGAGTTGGGAGTCCGTAGATGCGTGGAGCGTTGTACTAAACCGAGATGACTGGAGGAGCGTTCTCGAGGAGGCCAAAGCTCATCAAGGGCTGTAGAGTCAGAAGAAGATCTTACTAGTGGGCCAGGACAAACAAACTTTCTATTCCTAGAAACCGAACTAATTCCTACAACCATTCCTTTGCAATGAACACCTCTAGGCTTTGGAATTCCTTGCCAGAAGAAACGAGGACAGGGAATAATTTGGGGAGATTTAGGACAGCCTGCCATCAGCTTCTGGGGAGTGAAGTGTGAGAGTGAATGAATGAATGCCTGATTCATTGCATTATTATTATCTGTCTTTTCCTTTTGTTGTTTTTTTTTTGGCAGGAAAAAAATGTTATGTAGGCTACATTAATTTGTAAAATAATGTGTAAACCAAAATAGGTTAGCTTGTAGAGGAACTTAGCCCATTAACAATTCTAGTGCTAGGTTCTTTCCTAATATTTAAAATCCTTTCGCACTCACCATAGTCTTGAGGAAGGTAGGGCACTTGACCCAGCCAATCTTTGAAGATTTGAATATCTTCAGCTGTAGCGTTGTACCTGAAATAAATAAAAAATAAAATGTGTCTTAAAATACACAAATAGCCTACTTCTGTTCCACAAAATAGAAATAATTATTTTGTTATTATGTGGGTGTGCGAAGGTAAAAAACTGCACAGTATAGTGAAATATAGCATACTATATTACTGTATAGTATAGTACCTATAGTATAATTATCAAAATGCAGACATCAACAACCATTCTGGTCTCTCAAAACATCCCCTTTTACGGATGGTTGTGAGTGCTTTTCTTAATGAGTTTTCTTAATGAGTTGGCCACATGGCTCTAGACGCTGTTTCCGTATAAGGGTATAAAGGCACCATAATAAAATGTATAATGGTGGACCTACAACATATATACTATATATACTGTACATACTACTACGTTACAGTATGTAACTATTTTAGGGTCTATCTTATAGTTCTGTCCCACGCAGGATTGCCGCTTCTGCGAGATTGGCGCTGAGACCGGGTGGCACGTGCTGATGGACTGCCCGGCTGTCTGGCGAAAACGTCTTTCCTCGGTCGGTTTTGCTTTGGGAGGACTACAGGCAGGGAAACAGCTTCGCCCAAAGGAGGCGGCGCGCTTCGCGACCGCAATCGGGTTGTACGAGTGAGCAAGATGGGGCGTGTGTCCTATGGGCCCTCACCGTGGCCTGGGACTCTGCCAAAAATCTACTACTACTATAGTTCTGTGGCGCTGAAGATTGTCAGACTTTTCTCTCACTTTCATTGGAGTTGATAAGAAATTGAACTGATTTTGTATTTCAAAAATCCACCCCCCCCCCCTCTCAATTACTGTATCTTACCTATTATAGCAATGTGTCAATGCACTCTATGGCCTATTGCCTATGTGCGTAGGCTGGAAGGAATTGGAATTTGAACGTGCATAATTTAAAGGTACTTAATATGTTAATTACGTTTAATGGTGCAGGTTTAGGTTCTATAATAACACATTTTTTTTGCAAAACATACCGTATTTCCGAAATATTCGCAAGCCATTCAAATTTTGAAATTTGATTCCAATTTTTTTTTTTTAGTTATTGGGGTATGTACGTAGTTATTTCAGTAATATTTCCCACATTAACCTTGTAATATTGTACTTCGTCATGTGTCATCGTCATAAAAAATAAAGTAATTTAAAATAACTTAAAAAAGTACGGTATTACTACAAATGTAATGTAAGCGAACGGTTCCGGTACTACGCCATCCTACCAACAAACAATAAACAACACTACATAAATTATAAGGTAAAAATAGAATCTTTCATATAATCTAAATATACGAGTATAAATAGGCTATATAATATAATATGTCTATATAGGTACCAGTTAATTTATGTAGTGCTGTTTGTGTACAAGCAGCCTGGCGATACGATTCGCTTATTTATATTTAGTAATACTTGACAATGTAATTTTATTCTATTTTATATTTTAATAGTCCGTACCATTAGTAAATATTATTCTATGGTCCGTACTTACAGTATCCGCCTATCGCATGGACTTATCTATATATTAGTTTGTAGGTATCGTATATATAGGGCTTATATTAGTATTTCTACTTTCAAAACGTCACAAATCCATGAAAATTAAAAATTGATTTTATCATCGATTTTGAAGATGAGTTGAATCAGGATTGCTAATCAAAACAAAAACAAAAAAATTCAACCCAGTCTTCTGAAGGGTTAATATCTTATATTCCCGTTATAATAATGTCGAAATAATTATGTTTTTCGTGTTTCCTGAACATTTTACGAAAATGGATTAGTGCCGTTTTGAAAGTTTGCTCCTCACTTATGATTATGATTATTATTATTGTTATTTTTCAGAGGGGATTCTTCCCATTTTCCCTATCTTTTTTTCTTACACGTTGCTTTAGTTCGGATATGTCTATAAGAAGTCCTTATTTTTTTTGTTACGCAATTGTTCGGATATATCTCAACCAGAGTGGAGCAAATCAACGACCGCCTCACACAATTACCAAATCCCATCAGACCAGCAAGTGTGGCAGGTCTGACAGGTTGCTGGCAATGGTATACCATGTATTGAGGCCATCGAACATAGCAATATATAATATGTGCATGTGCACATTGCATTGCTCAGATAGGTCGGACTGCAAGTTGCTGCAAGTCATGATTACCGATACAAAGCACCGTGTTTCTCTAAGCTACGCCGATGATTTTTTGAATCCATTGCCTAGCAAGGCAGTCAGGATTTTTTTCGGGGGGGGGGGGGGGAATGCCTAGTATCCTTCTATAGGTGAGTGTGTGCAATGCATAATATAGTATACCGTATGTTATGTCAAATAAAACATCCGTGAGAAGACCGACTAAATGAACTTGCAATTTTTCCCATGTCGACCGAACCTTCTTAGTACATGATTAAACAGCAGGCAAGGCCGTCGCTGGAGAAGGGGTTCCGGACCCCCCCCCCCCCAAATATTTTCAGCGTACAATAGATAAAATGGAGTAATAAATATATTGGGGTTACCTCACTTCCGGTGACGTCAGATGGAAAAAAAATTCTGGCTACGACCTTGGCAGCAGGGACGAGGCCAATTTACAATATAGATGTATATTTATAGTGGATAAGCCATAAGGGAATTAACTCGACTTCGATGGCCAGGTGGTAACGTGCTTGCACTTGTGGGAGTCTTTACACGCCATGCAATCGGAGACGTGTCCTACTCATCACAGGTAATAACCTACAGAGGTGACTGAAAAGGTCAATCGGATACATTCATTAAATTGTTTGTATGCGATTAATCTTAAAAAAAAAAAAAAAAAAAAAAAAAAAAAAAAAAAAAAAAAAAACTAATGTTCGAAAAAGTCATAGAAAACTTCAAATACTGTTGTTGTTGCTTCTATCGCCTGCTTTCAGTATTTCAGCTTTAAGGAACCCTGTCAGCCTGGCGAGGGGAGTGAGTCTGTTTGTTAACTTGAGGCACCCTAAGGACAGACTCTTTCACCTCGGGGAAAGGGGAGTTGACTAACAGGGTGGACCTCCTGATTATAGTGGATTCCGAACCACTTGGGGAACATGGTAAAGTCACACGATTAAATCGGAGGTGGCCAGGACTCGACTTATACTGCCTAAGAGCGTTATCATGTCCCACCATGTTCCCCTGCCAACGCTGTGCACACTACCAACTTGTCGCAGTTTGAAACATGCTCTGCTCTCCTGGATTCAACATGGTAAGGCCGTTGGCACTTCAAATATTAGTAGGTAGCTATTACAATGGTTGTCGAACCTTTATGGTGACTACCTACTGACTTTCCAACCAAAATATGAATACACTGCCTAACCAAAAGCAAATTACGACTCTGCAACCGTTTCTCCGGCTGATGAATAAGATGGCAGTGTCGCAGATTGTTGACATGTGGGTAGTTCATTCATATCTTGGTGTTGCTGATCTAGTTGTCAGTGTCGCATCGAGGAAATTTACATTTCATCATCTTGAACTCAACTTTTAACAACTGGAATAGGACCGACGTTCAGGGTGTCCATATAAGAGTGTTCAACAACCAAAGATCGAAAAAGATAATATTATAATATATATATATATATATAATATATAATACTTTTATATAATTTACCTATGGATTACCTATTATTCAAATTTCATTAATAGACCTAGATACTCACGTTAAGTCTGTGACGATTGCTCTGAAATAGCGTATTTAAATATAATCTACAGTAATATCTGGGATATACAGAAATCAAAAAACCGGTAAGTGAAGAGGTTGCCTATGGGTACCTATAATGGGAAAGTGGGGAATACAGGTACAGGATTGTGGAAAGAAATAATGCATTGAATGGTGTTATAATATTCCTAAGCCTGAAATTTAAATTCTGGTTGGCCTATATAACAAAATGTTGTATTAAAACCACAGTATAATTATGTTTGCAGCCTTTTACTTTTATAGTATCCAATTCCTAGCCTATAAATATATATATATATATATATATGTTAATGCATACATTATATAGGCTATACAATATACTGTATTATATATACATGTTTTTTAAATGTAGGCCTATGTATTGAATTGACCATCTTCACGTCATCAGCATATTGAAGAAAGAAAGAAAGGTCTTTCTGAAGCTACTCTTATAAATACCTAATCCGTGAAAAATGGAAAAGGTAAAAAATTTAACGGAGCGGATTGAAATTGGTGTAGTGGTGAGCTTATTAATTATTTGTAACATTTTTAGTTTCAAATTAAAAGAAATTAAGAGGCTAAAACGTTTCCACTTTAACAATTAATTCTAGAAATGGTACCTAGACTGAGAGGATAGTTACTTACTGCATGGCAAAGTGGCGAACTGTGGAGAAGTAATGAATTCCGACAGAGTTTGCGCACCTTCAAGGCCAATCTGGAGAGGCAATTGTTGCTAGGTCATCGCATGACCCAAAGTTTTTTTGGTTGGAGCTTGGAAATAACTATGACATGTAATTACAGTATATACTAATTCTCGTCATTCGCCACACTGTAGGCAGCCTACTTAGTACTTACAATTGTTGAAACGTTACTACAGCGACGTTATCATTCGCCTATGAAGTGTGAGCCTTGTTAGCACAATTAAATTTTTTTTTAAAATTGGTAGACTTTTATTGTAGTAGAGGCTCTAAATATATTATATAGGCAACCCCCTCTCACCATAGGGTTCAGGAGGAGTCGTGAGAATAAACAAGAAGAGGAACCGACCAAAATCAAAATATAGGTACGTACACAACGTACGGTAGATCATTATTTCATGTAAATTGATTGATTGAATTTGTATTAGGATACATATGAGTATCACTGTTCTTTATGCCAGGGTCAACATTGGAATCTCCCTTATCCCCGGGACACTTTCGAGGTTGAGGGTCAAATATCAATCCAAATGACATCCTATTACCATAACAAACAGGCCCTTGGCCTGTAATGCTCTGAAATCCCATTTAAAAAAATGATGGATGTTTAATATAATGTCAAACCCAACCTGAAAATCATTGGTATACCGTAGAGTGAGTAGACTTACTCGACTAATGCAGTGCAGTGGCGTATATATAAATATATATAAAGAAAGAATGAAAATTTGTCTTTATTTTTCACATAGGTGAATTTTACAATTAACCCATGTATAACGTACAGTATTAGGCTACCAGCTGTAACGATTTATTGGTTTAATTCTTAGCTGTGCTGATTGTGTGATGTGCAGGCATCTGTGTTGCATCTAGATGTTTTATGAGTGTGCAAAGTGAGGACTGTACATAGCATAGAATAAATATTTTTACTATAATAGAATCAGGGCCGGCCACAGCTCTACCGGGCCCTAGGACTGGAAATGTCCGCGGGGCCCCTAGGCAGAAATTTGGTTTTGGTTTGCCCCTCCAAACAGTCAAACACACAACCACTTAAGTTCAAAGAACAAGTTTGAGCGTCTGGGCTAGGCTTTACTACCAAACTTAAAACAAAAACACATATATCTCAATAAGTTCAATAATGAATTGAAAACCTGAAAATATCGTTAGAAATGTAAAATAAGGACTTACAATATGACGAGAAAGTCATAACTTGACTCGTCTGGCCTTTCTCGGTGCAAAGTCCTGCAAAATTTCATCCAAGTTGGCGGTCCTAACCAGATCCCCTTCAACTGCCAAAACTCCTAAGCTGGAAAGTCGGTTTTGGGCCATAGTGGACCGAAGAACATTTTTGACTGATTTTAACACCGAAAACGATCTTTCGGCACTTGCTACGGTGGATGGTATTGTTGCAAAAATTCTCAGAGCAATGCAAACATTAGGAAATAGCGAATCAACCGACCGGACCGAAGGCTATAAGCATAGCAACTGAACTGAACAATGATGAGTGTAAACAAAATGAATGTGTTTGAATGTGAATGAATGAAAATGTTTTGCTCCTTCAAAATGCTGACATGACTTGGTGACACTTCTAGGAATATAGCCTAGTTGAAGCGAACGAATTCCACAATGGTATTAAATGTAAATTTCAAACTCAGCACATACTCGTACCTATACCTATACTATCTGCCTATACTGTCGGTCACCCACCTCACCTTCGCTCTGCTTTAAAACAATCACTTGCTATGTTAGAAGATTACTGTTGTGCTGTCGCTTCTCGTTGAGTTTTTAGTAGTATGGATGGATAAAAACAGAGCCCGATAATCAGCGGGCCCGGGCCCCTCCGGGAGCCCAGGCCCGGGGGCTTTAGACACCCCTGCCCCCCCCCTGAGGCCGGCCCTGAATAGAATTCTAGTCGGGCGTCTGTGAGTCGAACCTTGAAAATCACAGAAACAAAGTCACAAAATATTTCGGTCCCACTGTTCCCACTTCGGCCAACAGGGGGCTCTGGTGTTCCTCCAATCAGAAAAAATTATTAAAAAAACATTCATGAGTGCGGTCCAACAAACGATCCAACGTTCTATAAAACTTGGCCCACGATTGCGCGGTTGCCTAATTTCAAATGTCAACGTTCGTTTTCACAAAAAACAAAAAAAAAACACAACTTTCTAGATAGAAGATAAATAACACAATATTTGATTACTTTATTTAATTTGTATCAATATGTTCAATTGTGCTGTTGTGGGGTGTTGGTCAAAAACTGGGGGCAAACCTTCCCACCTAAAGTGTAAATTGAATAATCAAGTTAGATTTAAAAGGTAAGTTTTCCATTTTCATTTTTATACATGTATTATGTATATACACTCACCATTATCTCAGATAAAAATAAAGGCTTTTAGTCACATATCAGAATTTTCAAATTAATACATACTGTATGTCATGTTGCGTATTGAATACCTACTGACTCTTTCCACATTTTGATTGCCATATTAATTTTGTACCTAGACCTTTAATAAGAGCGTGCACAGCCCCTGAGGAAATGGGCAGTCTGAAATTTAATATACTTTTTATTTTTATTTAATTAACTAAGCATGTTATTAATGATTTGGCTCATTAAAGTTGTAGAAGACTACTTCATGCATCATATCAAGGCCGTAGCCAAGGGGGGGGGGGCTTATTGGGCTGCAGCCCCCCTCCCCCCCGAAATGAAAAGTTGAGACTTAAACAATTCTAGTTCGGTAACACAAATATGTCTTCCTCAGTAAATTATAAACTTTACTGCTGTTAAAATCGTAAAACCTCACTATTTCGTACCTATTTTTTCAAAAATTTTCCCCCGGGGGAGACATTCTTTTGTAGGCTTTGTAAAGTCCATACCGTACTTTACTGCTGTTAAAATGCGTAAAACCCCACTATTTTCCGTTTATACTTTTGAATTTTTCCCCCGGGTTTCCTTCAGGTTAAATGCAATATTATTTCTATACTTTCTAAAGTCTAAACCGTCATAATGATATCATTGCATTTTAGTCCTCATATCCGCAAAATGTTATAAACCTGTGTTCGCACCGAAGCTAAATCAGCTCCAATAAATTTCCGTTTGATGTGCGTATGCATTTACGAGTAACACCATAGCCTCTATGAATACACTAGATACAATTGAATTCTCAAGAAATAAATTTACACTAGATAGGATCACAGTTGCCACACCCCCCCCCCCAAAAAAAAAAAATCCTGGCTATGGGCTTGCATCATATAATAAGATATTTTTTTATTTATAAACAATATATTATCACGTAGCCTATAATCAAATTCAGAAAATAACTACAATTTCGAAAACTAAAAATACCTTATTATATTATGATGCATGAAGTAGTCTTTTACAACTTAGATTAGCCAAATCTTTAATAACTTGCTCAGTTAATTAAATCAAGAGTGAAAAGTATTAAGTTTCGGACTGCCAATTTCCTACGGGCTGTACACTCTTAATTTAGGTAGGTATACGTTACTTTAAAATATGCTAGATAAGGTCGCTGGTTAACAACAATAATAATTATAAATTATTATTAGGTACATATACAGAATATTTGAAATACATTTTCTAGCCACCGATTCCGAGTGGTAACAATTCGTCTTAGTCGATATCGATTGACACGAGTAGGCATACAGTATAATATGAACATTCCATTACTGCCATTAGCATTTAAAAATTAAAAGTTAAAGAAATTTACAAGAATGTGTAGTTCTGTTGCCCTCAAAATTTTAAGGAAAACATCAATTTTTAAATTATAAAACAAGCCAACAACGCGTTACCGTCATTTAATCGTATCTCGAGCTTAGGGTCTATAGGATGTGTTAATTTAGACATTTCGATTGACAATTTTATCAAATTCATTACCTGTTGCCAGCCCACAGTACACATGAAGAAAATACACTTGTCTTCATCTTGAGATCAAAGGGCGGAAGTCAATTTTCATTGGCAACCACCATGCATATTGAAACGGAAACATTACTTTCTGCAAAAATTTAACTATGCAATTGTGTTTTGTAACAGCTTTTCTTTTGAGTTAGGTACCTAGGTACCGCGTTTAAAAATGTTATTCGCCAAAATTGAGTTACCGGTATACCGGTAATCTAAAATATAAATAAAAGAGAGTTTTGATTTGATTTTTATGAACGTACAATCTACATAACAGTCCCGAATTTCATTACAACCGGAGTAGTTCGAAAAAAAAAAAATCGATGCACAGACAAACCGTAGGACATTACATTTGGTGAAAAATACTCTTTTGGGTTCCTTGCACTGAAAGCGCGTAATCCCGTTCAAATCTTGAAATAAAAAATTTCGACCATCACGAACCAACCTTTCCTATTAAATACGATACTAAGAAATCTATAAATAGGCTACGAGTGTAGAAAAGAGATGATGAAGGAAGATGATATTATTTTCTTCAGATGTCAATGATCTTACCTACACTATACCCATTAAAGAGCCCATGTTACTCGTAGAGCTGATATGCCTTTATTGCTTAAACACGACACGACGAAACAGCCAAAGGGCGGAGTTTATTGTTATTTCGTTCCTCCATTAATAATAAAGCCGACTAATAGGTACACGTGCATATATGCCTAAAAAGTATGTATAAAAAGCTATTTGTTTAAGAGTGATATCAATTACATGCCTGGGACTTCCCGACCTACTTTTTCAAGTCACTAAGTAGGTCTAAGATTCGTTTTGGGCCAGTTTCAAGAAGTGGTTAACCTAATTTAAATCCTACTAGACTTAAACTGTTCTAAATCCAGCACCTCCGGCAGGATCCATACCTACCTATATTTTCAATTTTTTCTGATCCATTGTGACATTAGACCGTTTATACCAAAAGACAGAACTGACCTGCAGGCTGCAGCCCTATTATGTCGATTTGGGATTAATACAATACGGTAACGGGGTTTATTCAATTATTTTAAACAAATGAGTGCAAAATGCTCGGGAAATTCATATTTTTAGTGAGTTTTCAATTTATTTTTTCCCTTAGATGGTGGACACGTTAATTAAAATTCTACCTGTACATTTTAAGTTTATTAGTAGGCCTACTGTATTTCCTTCAATTATAAGACAATGCAACCATTCTCCTGTCTTCCAATAATTTATTAATTTGAATTCCCCGCGCACATTTTAACGCCGTCAACTGACACCTTCCTAATGCGATATTAAAAAATAAACCCGGTAGCCCTATTATGTTAATCCCAAATCGCCATAAATCCACAAAACCTATTCTTATTAGGATAAATATTACTTGTGTGCGGGCACCTTTTCCCAAAATTAGGAAATGTGGTTTCCCTCCGGATCTTTTCAGAAGGATGGTCGATAGGTAGGCCTAAATCAGAATCAGGGAGTACCTAACTGCAGCTTTCCACTGGTGCGTTGCTTGAAGCCCATAGATCAATTGAACCACAATTACTCAGTATTTAATTTTTAATATAAATAGTAGGTACCATATTTACACTAGCTACAAGTTCAAAGGCGCAGGTCAATGTTGAAAACAGTGAAAGTCTTTAGCCCATGAATTAAGTAATTTAAATGAATAATGATCAAAGCAATAGAATTAAATGTAGTTAGGTGAAGTAGGTAATAACTTCAAATTGCTGTATTACTTGGCCCTATTTATTATGTCGAAGGACTTTTTTGGGCCCCGTAGTCATATCCCATTAAACCTTCCCTATGCCAATGACCCCATCGATTTTCATATTTCAAATGTTACCACTGGCATACCAGTACTTTAGATGTCAACTACCACCGGTCGGTAGCAAGCAGGCAGAAGCTTGCTTACCATTGGTGAATAGGGCTCTAAAATAATAAATTATATACATAGTGCATACGGTATCTTATGTATTATATTATATGTATATTTTAGTATTTACAGCCCTGCCATAGAAATCATACATAGTAATCAACGATAATAAAATAGAATAGATCGCGCCTAACCATAAGCTAAAGGTGGCTGAAGACAAACGTAGGTGTCACTAATCAAATCGTCGTGGAAGTAATGCCTCTAGGTTTGAAATTCTCCTCAAATTAATTTCCAAATAACAGAAATTATGCGCACTTTGCCTGAGTCTCGGGTGGTCATCTTACAAGCCTAATTTTTAATCTATTGGGCTTATGGCTAGAACCACCCGCTTACACTGGGTCACCACCGCGGAATCTTTGATTGACTGAGCTGTCCTTCTTACGGGGCCTGATTGTTTTAGGTTTTTGTCGGACTAAACCAACTTCAAGTGCGAGTATCACAAGAACAGCTCACAATGGACGCTCCTGATTAAGGAGCTTCCCGGTATAGTCAGTTAGGCCCCATCATATGCTGCCCCATTCCCATTCCTTGGTACGGCCCAGGTCCTTGTCCAGGCATGCCCCCTTGCATCCCCTGCTGCATTGACTGTTGAACAGACTGCATGCTAGCCCCTGGTCCTTGCGGGCCACTCATTTGCACAGGCTGTCCCATAACCCCAGGCACTGACATGGGAGAGTGCATCATAGCGGGGGACGGTTGCATGGTAGGAGTAACCGAGCCCGTGTGAGCAGGCGAAGAAATCATCGCGGGGGGCTCAGAGGGTATCATGAGGTTTCCAAGTAAATCCCTAACGGCTGGAAACAGGGTACACTCAATGGTGTGTTGGTTGAACTCGGAGAAACGCTTGAGCTGCATAGATGCTGCAGTCTGACCTGAAGCCGGACCTGAATCACGTTTTTCAGCCAACTGAGTGATATTTGAAGCAAAGTCATAGACTAGAGGCAGCACCAGAGTTGGAGCTTCCAAACCCGGCAAGTACTGCACACCAATACGAGTTAATTGGAGGAAAAAGAGGAGCTTTGTTTTGCATATAATGACGCCAGACTGGCCAACGGGCACTATCGGGGTCGCCGACGGCGGCACGCGAAGACTCCACTGGACGGCCCACTTGAGACCTTGCTGCTGGGCCAGCCCAGGGACCAAATCAAGTTTAATTATTTGAACGAAATCTTTTAACACATTCAAGGGTACATTTAACATTCGGCAGAACCCAGATAAAGCGTTTGGTTTGTAAGGTGGAGCTGCTGCTCTCGAATCAAAGGCGCGCTCAATCAGTTGCAAATCTTCCGCAGACCACTGTTCTTTCTGTTCCGGTATAGGAGTGACCTTGAGATGCAAACTTTGCAAGTGATTTGAATTCAAACCAACTCTACACTGCAGTGTTTCGACCTTAAACAGTACAACAAGAGGTTCCGTACTTGGTATGCCAGTAAGACATTCGTCATTTTGAATGAATCTTTGCAGCTGACGCCTCATATAAACGCATCCAAGAAACCTCTCTAGGGGCGACATATCTGGTCCAGGCAGACCTTGAGGATGTGGGGAAGGCGTGCAGAGTACATCGAGAGCTTCTTGTGTGAGCTGAGTAGGTACTGCGCCGGCCCACGACCTCTGAGGCAGCACTCGAGACAGATGCGTGGAACTTGGGGACTGACCTGGCCGAGCTGGACTAGGTCTGGGCAAGTTAGGAGATCCAGGCCATGTTGATACTGCAGGTGAGTGTGACGCAGGGAAGGGCGACCCATCCAAGTGGCTCTGTCCAAGGTATCCCGGCGAATGTCCAGGAGGTATAGGCCCTGGACTAGCAATGGGTAACAGACCAGCTGGACTGGCAACATGGAGCGGATTGCTGGGGGAGCTAGCTAGGAGGCCCCCGGGTGAGGCGTGGGGCAGCATACTGGGTGAAGGGTTGACATTAGGAGGCAATGACGGTGGTGAAGCCAAGTTAAACGATGTGGCCGGAGAACCATATGTCTGGCTGTGGGATTGCGACAGGCCAGTGTGCGGACTGGCAGGGGTGTGGGGATTGCTCCCGGAGGGCGGCGTCACGGGGGCATGAAATTTGAGACCCGAGGCAGGAGAGTGAGGCCCTCGTGGTCCCAAAAAGTTGCTTCCGACCCCGTCTGTATCCAATGTGACTGGTGAAGGCGGGTCGTCGTCTTCACACTGTGACCGTCGTCGATGTGCTGCTGTTTCCTCCACATACTTCCCGAGGAACGCCTTCAGGCCTGTAACATAGGATGGATACTATATTTACTGTAGATTTAAACATTGCAGAAATTGTGTATATCTACATAATTATTAATTATTAATTAAATTAATTATTTATCTATATGCAATTACAATGAATGACGACTGCTATAGGGATTGTTGCATCTTGGGTATTAAAAATGATGCTTAATTATTGAGCAAATTTATCACTATGACGTAAATAACGTATGAACATTTAAAACTATAATCGAACATATTTTCATTCTGTTCATTTACACTTTATTTTGTGCAATCCCGCAATAACCCACTTAATGAATTAGCGACTTCCCATTAAAATTCCATGCGGCAACACAGCTAACCTACTAGCTTTTTATAATTAATTAAAATACGCTACGCCAACATTACCCTGAGTAGGTGTAAGCTCCTCTACGACGTTGCTCCTCTCATATCGGCTGTAAGCCCCATCTCTTATGGTGACGACCCCTCCTGACTTAAGTCGAATCTCCAGACAGTACATTCCCTGGTATACCAGTCGGATCAGCGAGTGTGACTGGGGAATAATTGTGAAAGACTGAACGGGCACCTGTGGCCTCTGAAATAAATTAAATTTTTTATCAAATATTGTACTGTCCGATGTTCTCCTCGAGTTAGAATACTTGTGCTATCTTGGAGTATGGCGCAGCTAGCGAGAATAAAGTTGGATACGGTAAGGAATGATAATAAAGCATTAAAACTCCATGATTCGAACGTCAAGAGAACAGTAGATGCCACATTATTCCAAATTATTACAACAGCATTTTTACTTTTCGGTCTTCTCATTTTTAAAAAAAATCCTAGATTTTGTTTTTATGAAAGAACTAAGGCACCAAAAATTTAATATCTCCTATTATATGATGCATGAAGTAGTCTTCTATACCTTACATGAGCCAAATCTTTAATAACTTGCGTTGTTAATTAATTAAATAATAAAAAGTAAAAAACAGCAAATTTTGGAGACTAATTTTCTACGTGGCATGTCCTCTTAAGGGCAGTTATTAAGATTATCATTCGTTGGATATTCTGCGTACATGATTTCTTTTATAATGTAACGAATTATGCTTTCCCCTGTCCCCAAACAGAATTGTCAGGTGTTCCAGGCACCTGCCTGCAAAGACTGTATTTTAGTGCACAATTATTGATTGGCATTCTATGGACTGTTCCGAAGGCGCGCTGGTTACTTAGCACCCTTCTGGCACAGACTATAGCAAGCCATTCACTAACAGCTACACAGGGCGAGACAGAAATTGGTACACATGCGTGCGGTCGGCCTCACGCCAGTCTCAGAAATATTTTGAAGTTTACTTTGTGATTTTTCAATTTTTAATCAAGCGAGTATACCAGTCCTTAAGAAAGCAAAACTTACATTGTTATTAACGCCAAGCTGCGGAATAATGGGGAGTTTACTTATAGACATGACAGGAAGGTACGTCTCATGCAACAAGTGTATGATGAACGGCAGGTTCCTGTGTCTGTTCAGGTGGGCCTCCAGCTGTTCCCGAAGAAGACCGTGCGCGTTCATGCTGCGGCCAGTGGCGCCAAACAGCAGTGTGAACGCCTTCCGTTCCTCATTCCACTGCACAGTCATGGTTGCGCCTTTGTCCGGCCCGTAGCCTATGGTGAGCTTTGTGTACGTGTACGATTTAACAGTCATTATCTGTGAAAGGTTTTGTTTATCTGGAAAAAAGACGTAAACAGATGTTAAACTATGCAAGATAAATTGAAGCAAAAAGTTTCATAATGATACATTAATTATAGCCAATTTTGATGATACTGGACTATCATAACTCCTTAAGGGAAGTATTGTCAGGCAGACGGTAAATGTGACATAATTAGGGAAGGTTATAAATATGAATGTGGCACCTTGCCTCCACGTGCAAATTGGCTGCACAATGGCAAGGGACCCAAAGAAGAAAAATCTAAATTTGAACCCCCCTTGGCTACGGCCTTGACCGCAGACACAGTTAGGTAAGGCAAGCCTACAGTATTTCCAAAAATTAAATTAGCTAATTTTTAGCTCAATACTGACGAGAAAGGCCAATCTTGTAATTCTAGCGTATCTTTGAGAGCGTTAAAAATGTTCTAAAAAAAAATGAAGTTTGTCAATTCGATGATTTAATGGAAAAGTTTCCCATCTCGATATTTTAATCTTGAGATTATTAGACTGCTGAAAATTCCGTGTTGAAACTGAAGTGTAATTTACAGCAACAGACAGATCCTTTTGTCAGTTCCATCAGCCCTATTTTCCTTACAATTTTTATTTTGTCGCTAATAGGCAATTTTATGCCTTTGAGGAAAAAAATGCAAATTTTCGCTTTTAGACTCCCCAGAAATCTTACTACGTTTTTTATTTTATTTTGTATTCTTAAAGAAAGGTTAATCGCATAAAAACAATTCATTGAATGTATCCAATTGACCTCTTCAGTCGCCTCACTAAGTTACCTAATAGGTACTTGTGTCGAGTAACGACACGTCTCCGATCGCATGGCGTGTTAAGCCTCGCACTAGTGCAAGCACGTTACCACCTGGCCATCGAAAACGATAATTATATACAAAGTACTAGTATATAAGCTCTTTTTCATCAAAGTCATGCCATTTTTATATTTTTAAACTCCAGATATTCGAATGGGCCCGGTCCTTATTGATTTAGTTTCGATAATGCGAGTTATACTTTACGTTAAAAAAAATTATTATGGCTTAGCGGACATATTTTATTACTTATTCTTTATTAGTCCCAAGGCGAGGCAAAGCTGCAATCAGTACTGCCCCCGCCTCTACATGTTAGAGCCCATTTAAACAGCGATTTTTCGAGCGACAAAAGCATAATATAAACCTGTTGCCCGGTTTATACATATATTAAGGCAGTGTTCCCTTTTTAAGAGTCTATTAGAACTCCATTAAAAAGACACTTCACCCTATGTAAATAAACACACAGCAAGCTTATTTTATATTTTTTTTCACTTGGCATGTGGGCTCTCACATGCACTAAAATCCTTAATAAAAACCTACTTTGCTTTAAATGCTCCGCCAATTCCTCCGCACAGTCGTACAGGTTAACAATTTGCGCCCAGTCGGCCAGGAGATGGTCGACAGTCTTGACGGGCATGTCGGAGGGGCCCATGTCGTACTGGAGGTAGACGGGTCGCCGGAGTCCGGCCTCGCGAAGCTGCTGCGACGTCAGGGGCGACCCGTGCAGCACCACCTCCAAGATCCAGCAGCGGCCCGACCCCTTGTTGCTGGCACGCAGCGAGATGGACAGGATGCGCTTCAGAAGCGCACGCCATGACGTCGGCGTCACTTTACCGTTCATTGGCTGCGGGAGCTCCAGTATGCGCAGGACGAGCGCTGTGGCGTTAGCCTCCACTTGCAAGCCCTGTAAGAAAGATATTGATGTTGAGGGGTTCGCAACATTGGTGTACGTAAGCATGACAGCCGACAGGAGGCGTTGGAAAACAAAAAGAAGGCGATATTTTTTGTCAATCAATCAATTTTCCTCAGGACCTCAGCAGTAGCGGCACGATCTCTCCATGATATGGGATTTCCTCTTAAAAAAAAAAACAGAAAACTGAATATGAACTAACCTGGTGAGCAATATTCCGCCTCGTCAATTCCTGGGCAAGCGTCACGAACGGGATGCGATCATCACACAAAGCGACGACATGCGCTAGTTCGGGAATGAAATACGCCGGCTGGATGGACTTCTTAGACGGAGGCTCCCCAGACCCGGCCAAAGGAGTGTTCTTTCTCTTCATGCCTGCCCGTGCGTCCTCGATGTTGGTAAATGGCCCGTGCAGCACCACAAAGGAGTCGAATTCGACTAGCGTCATTACCTACAAGAAGATACATATTTTTGTCAGTAATTATTACATTATTTTGGATTTATTGGACGGTCTGGTTTCCAGTCCACTTCCTCAACGACATTAAAAAATTATCAAAAAGATGTGCTTCAATCACGGAATTTAAAGCAGATGTGCAGGTACTAAAAAAAGACCCCGCGGCACAACCCAATGTGGGTCTAGGTCCGAGATGTGGTAAGTAACATGACCGACAGCCGTGTTTTCCCCCTCCCGGTGAGGTTAAGATACCCATTTGCGTTGGATTGACTTAGACCCAGTGGAAAATTGCATCATGTCGATGCAGTGACAAGGTAAAATACCTTCAAGTACATCTTGGGGATCTCAGTCTCTATGGTGTCATCCTCTGGGTCGTCTTCGATACTCGACTGCTTGACAACAGCCATGTAAAACTGAGTGTCCACATCCATTTGGCCACTCTCCTTCAGCTCCACGATGAGGATGGTGTTGGGGTGTCGGTGCAGACGAATATACACCCTGTGCCGGCCAATACGAGTCATCGGGTGGTCTGGCAAGTGAAGCAGCGGCAACCTCTCATGAGCTGTCGCAGGTAAATGCTGTAACGTTTTCTCGCAACGTCTAACTGTCATCCAAAACCTAAAATTTTTTTTTCAATGTTACTGATATGGAATCGGCTTCACTGTACATATTTTTTACAAATATTTATAAAAGTTCCATGCATATGTCGAAGATACTGAAGGTCATACTACTTTGAAAAAAAAAAAAATAAAAATACGCCATAGCATTTTTCAACTTTACACTTTTAAACAAGTCAATTTTCCGTTTACACAGTTTTTACAAGGACATTTTTATTTATTGTTATAATTACTCCATAGCGTTAGGCTTCCGCCATCAGCTTTCTTGCCGCCCAATACAACAAGTAATCTGTCGAACCTCAGCTATTGACTGGAGCAGGGCACGTCTTAAGGTGTTTTCTGTCAGTTTCTTCCCGTTAGTTAATTATATAAACGTTAATTAGTGCTATCTTCCGCTGGTGACAGGTGTATATATACAGTATATATTGTTAAAAAAGCGATAAAGTGCATCATACAGATATTGTAGAATAGCAGTAAGGACACCGGGTAATTTACAAATTTAAATGTTTTACCTTAATAAGTTTATTCAATCAATGATCAATGGATGGAATAACATAACTTTCTAGTCTTAAGTCTCGCCCCGTAAATATAAGACGTGTATTATTATTATTATTATTATTATTATTAACTGAAAAATTAATTATGAGCTTCCACAACATC